>JAQSUU010000805.1:22835000-25653459 GCA_038087645.1 Saccharum hybrid cultivar R570 | reverse complement strand
GGTGTGGGCGTATCAAGACTTACTCCAAAAAGCAGTCGGTCTGGTGCAGAGGCTACGTCTTACCGGGGCGTATGAAGGTCTTGCATTAACCGTAACATCTAATGGTTGCCTAGTCCACCGGCCGGGTACTTTTCCCTAGAATAGCAACACTTGACTAATTAAACAAGCTATCACTATAACCTACCAAGAAGGTGGTGCGCTCCACAATGCCAATGCTCCAACTGAAGTCATCAGCAACTACAGCAAGGCGGAGCTGGTGCCAAAATGAGAAGTCTTCATGATTCAGCGGCCACCACTGATGCCACCAACTACGCTCGACATCAGGTCTTCAGATGAATCAGAATCAAACATATCGCCCAATGTACTGAGTACGATGGCGAGTCTAAGGGCCAGAAATGAGCTAGGGAAAGAAGGAATAAACTAAAAGGTCACAGACGCCATGCTAGGCAATAAAAAGAAGCATGGGACACGTACGAAGCAGAGCTGGCCGAATACAACAAAAAGAAATTAGAAAGAGAAACCGAAGAAAGGCGCGCGGCCAGAGCACACAGAGCTCCTTACAACATGAAGAAGCACTAGAAGAACTTGAAGCGATCTCGCATCCCAATGAGGAACAAGGACAACTCCGAGAAGTTCTTTGGACAACAGCCCTAAAGGCACATGATGGAAGAACTCATTCCAAGCTTCCCGCTAAGACAGCATCACATGAACAAGAAGCACAAAGTCAAAGGAGGTCTGCCTTCGAATGGCTGGGACCAAATGGGAGCCAGAATCAAGAAAAAAAAGAGACCACGCCCAAAGTAATCAAATCAGGCATCCGAGAGAAGAGAGGAGCAGAGCATCTTACCACTCATCCCCACGATTTCTTCCTAGGCTAAATTATAGCTGGTAGAAAGGGGAAGCTCAGTCAGAACACAGGGAAGCCAGAACGCACGATAGGTTTTCCTGTTTTTCATGGTGACTTGCTTCAGTACACTACCTCACAAGTTCAAGCCATCAAACCACTCCAAATATGATGGGAACGCCGAACCAAGACAGTGTCCTAGAATCTACTCGCAATCAATTGAACTAGCCGGCGGAGACAATGATATCAAGGCATTGCTCTTTCCCATGGCCCTAGAAACCATGCCCCTCTAATGGTTCGATAAATTGAATCCGGGGTCAATTAGAGGCTGGGAGGACTTGCAAAGAGCCTTCTACAAAAATTTTGCAGGCATCATTACACATCCCATCACGCAGCAGAGCTAAAAGGACTCAAGCAAAAGGCAGGCGAGAGCCTCAGAGATTATTATCAATGTTTCAGAGAATTACGTGCCCAAGTACATGAGATCACCGAACGAGAAGTGATCGATGCCTTTTCTCACGGGATCAAGGCTAAATGGCAATTTTAAGATTTTTGCAAAGAGAACCCAAGGAACATTGAAAAATTCAGATGCGCAGTAGAGAAGATGCTTATGGCAGAAGAAAAGACGAGGGAAATATTCTCGGACAGAAACAACCGAGAAAACAACAGAGACAACTTGGACAGGAGAAATTTTTCAAACATTGGACATCCAGATAGGAAGCGTGGACCAGACAACACCGTCGCCATGGCTGACAAGACAAAAAAATTCAAAATTCAGGAGGTTCGAAGACATTGAGAATATGCATTGTATATGGCGCCAGCATGGAAACCACACAACAGGAGATTGCCAAATCTTCATTGATCGGTATGCAAGAAAAGGAAAAAACAAGGATAAAGAAGAGAATAACAAGAAGAAAGACGAAGACAACACAGAAGACAAAGGTTTCTAGCAGCCAAAGGGAACAGTTGCAGTAATCTTCTCTGGGATTCCAGGTTCTAGCAGCAAGCAACAAGACAAGCTGGCTCTCCGCAGCATCATGGTAGCCGAACCAGCCGTCCCAAGGTACCTGAATTGGTCACAATACCCAATCCAATTTTCAAGAGAAGATCAATGGACTAGCATTGGAAATGCTTATCTATATCCACTAGTCTTAGATCTAACTATAGCAGGGATGACAGTCACTAAGGTCTTGATCGATAGAGGAGCTGGACTCAACATATTTTTAGAAACACTAAGGAAGATGGGCTAGACTTTGCCGAGTTGATTACCCCAACAGGAGTACCATTCTATGAAATAGTACCTAGCAAAATTGCTATGCCGCTTGGACAAATCACTACCAGTTACGTTTAGAATACAGATGAATTACTAAACCGAATTCATTTAGTTTAAAGTTGCAGACTTTGAGACATCATATCATGTCATCCTTGGAAGACCAGCACTCACCAAATTCATGGCTATACCTCACTACCCATACCTCCTGCTCAAGATGCCAGGGCCTCACGAAATACTCTCCCTTCAGGGCGATTTGAAGCGCGCTTTCAATTGTGACCTACAAGCAATCCAAATCGCAACCAAAGTACAACAGCCGACGATAGAGAAGAAATTACCACTGTTACTGCACAGATGAAACCAGAAGAACTAGAGATCCTAGCTAAGAAGCTCTGCATCCTTACACCACAAAAAGAAGCCGATGTGAAGAAAATCGACCTAGGTACTGGTGATCTAGAGAAAACGGCAACCATCAGTGCTCACCTCTCGGCCAAATAGGAACTCACTCTCACCAACTTTCTTCGGGACAACAAAGATATCTTCGCTTAGAAGCGGGTCAACATGCCAGGTGTCCTAAGAAAGTTGGCTGAGCACGAAATCGATATCAATGAAGGTTCCAAACCAATCAAACAATGGTTAAGAATATTTTCACCAAACAAAAAGGCAGCAATCAAAAAGGAGATTACAAAATTAATGACAGCCGGATTTATAAGAGAAATTCTTCATCCAGATTGGCTAGATAACCCCATTCTAGTACAGAAAAAGAACATGGCAGAATGGCGCATGTGTGTCAACTACACGGATCTCAACAAACATTGCCCAAAGGACCCGTTTGGGTTATCGTGAATTGATCAAATTGTCGATTCAACGGTAGGATCTGCCCTGCTATCTTTTCTTGATTGCTATTTAGGATATTATCAGATCATATTAAAGGAAGAAGACAAGAGCAAGACATCTTTTATCACCCCATTTGGCGCCTATTGTTATAAAACCATGTCCTTTAGACTCAAGAACGTGGGCGCTACCTATCAAAGAGCTATCCAAACTTGTCTTCGGGAGCAGATTGGCAACAACACAGAAGCTTATGTCGATGATGTAGTAGTAAAGACAAAGAACCCAGACATGCTAATTGAAGACTTGAAACAGACTTTTGAAAACCTAAATAAGTGAAAGTGGAAATTGAACCCAAAAAAGTGTGTTTTCGGGGTACCGTTAGGACAACCACTCGGATTCCTGGTCAGTAATCGAGGAATAGAAGCAAGTACTAAGAAGATTTGAGCCATAATAGAAATGGGACCCCACGCTGAGTAAAAGATGTGCAAAAACTAAGAGGAAGCGTGGCCGCCCTTAATCGCTTCATCTCATGACTCGACGAAAAAGGACTCACTTTCTTCAAGCTATTAAAGAAGACAGGCAAGTTTGAGTGGACAGAGGAAACCAAGAAGGCTTTTGAAAGCCTTACGGTGTACCTCACCTCATCACCCATACTCACACCGCCTAAGAAACATGAAGACATGATGTTATACATAGCAGCAACATCTACGGTGGTCAGTGTAGCAATTGTGGTAGAAAGAGAAGAACACGGGCATGTATACAAAGTACAGTGGCTGGTATGCTACGTCAGCAAAGTTCTAACAGACTCAAAATTTTCATATCCGCAAGTACAAAATCTACTCTACGCCCTCCTGATTACCTCCTGCAAGTTACGGCACTACTTCGAAGGCCACAAGATTACTATGATAATAGATTTTCCTCTTGGAGACATCGTCCACAATAGAGATATGACATGACACGTATCAAAGTGGGTAGTAGAACTCGAAGCTCTAAATATCGATTTTGCTCGTGGAAAGCAATAAAATCATAAGCACTCGCAGACTTCGTGGCCGACTGGATAGAAATCCAACAACCCACGCCAGATGCCTTCCTTGACCATTGAAAGATGTACTTCGATAGATCACTCAAGCTAGGAAGGGCTAGCACATGTATCCTTTTCATATCCCTAGAAGGAAAATAACTCAAATATGTACTCCAGATACTATGGCAAGCAACAAACAACGAAGAAGAGTATGAAGTACTCATCCATGGACTGTGGATTGCGACTTCTCTTGGAATCAAATGGTTAATTGTCTATGGCAATTCAGCTATGGTCATCAATCAAGTCAACAAAGATTGGGACTGCACCAAAGATAACATGGACGCCTATTGCGCCGAAGTAGGAAAACTAGAGAAAATTTTCCAAGGACTAGAAATCATACACATTCTACGAGATTGAAACATAGCGGCAGATGTTCTCACTAAACTAGGATCAGACAGAGCGAAGGTCCTGCCAGGTGTGTTTGTAGAGGAGTTGCCTTCACCCTCCATAAAACAACCTGGTGAGATAACCTCTGAGCCACCAGCACCAACAACCTAGATCATGGTAATCACTAGATCATGGACTCAAGACTTTATCAACTGCATTAGAGAAAACAAACTACCATCTAATAAGGAAGAGGCCACCAGGATAATTAGAAGAAGCAAGAACTACGTCCTCGTAGGTGACAACCTATACAGAAGAGCCGCGTCATCAGGAGTACTTCTTAAATGTATCTCAAGAGAAGAAGGAAAAAATCCTAGATGAAATCCACTCTGGTTGCTGCGGCAACCATGCAACCTCTAGGACACTGGTGGGTAAAACTTTCCGTACCAGTTTCTATTGGCCAACAGCCTTGAAGGATGCAAAAGAACTAGTCAGAAAGTGCAAAGGGCGCCAAATGTTCACAAGGCAAGCTCACGTACTAGCACACGACCTAATTTGCATCCCTCTTGCATGGCCATTCGCATGCTAGGGGCTGGAACAAGTAGGACCACTCAAAAAGGCCAAAGGCGGATTTGAGTACATCTTCATTGCAATCGACAAATTCACTAAGTGGATCAAATACAAGCCGCTCGTGAAGTACAATGCAACAAAAGTAGTCGAGTTCATCCAAAATATCATGCACCGCATCGGAATACCCAATCGCATCATTATAGATTTAAGTTCCACTTTTATAGCCATCGAGTTCAGAAACTGGGCACAAGACTACGACATCAATATAGATTGTGCATCAGTTGGACACCCCGAAACCAATGGACAAGTGGAGAGAGCCAACGGACTCATACTAACCAGGTTGAAACCAAGGTTGTATGAAGAACTAGAAGGTTGAAACCAAGGTTGTATGAAGAACTAGAAAATTACGGCTCCAAGTGGATCAAAGAATTATCTAAGGTAGTCTGGGGGCTATGCACTCAAGTAAGCAGAGCTACTAGATACTCACCTTTTTCTTAGTATATGGATCAGAAGCCATGCTACCAGCAGACTTGATCTAGACATCACCAAAGATTGAGCAATACGAGGAAGGAGAAGCAGAACACACCTGAAGATTGGAACTCGACAGTACAGAAGAAGTCAGAGTAAACGCTATCTTTTAGTTAGCTCAATACCTCAAAGGCTTAAGGCACCACTACAACAAAAGTACTCAGCCCATGAGAAGGTCATTTTATTATCACAAAAGTCACTAGACTAGGCACATATAAGTTGATGACTGAAGATGGAATAGAAGTAAGAAATACGTGGCATATCAGCCAGCTAAGGAGATTCTATGCTTAAAGAACTTGAGACCAAAATTATATAGCAAGAAAGAAACATGTAATCAGGATTCATGACCAATAAAATAAAGATGATGTTCCTCCTCAATATTTGTCTTATTATGACCTATTGTTTTCACAACCGGATGAGAGCAAAAGAGCTGAAAAGATGCTTGAGCTCGCAATCCCAAGTCTTTTTAGACTTGGATGAGAGTAAGGCTAAAAAAGCTAACACTCGAACCGATCTTAGGTTATTGTCATAGCCCAGATGAGAGCCATAGGTGCTCGCCCTATCCTGAGTTGTTTTCATAACTAGATGAGAGCAAAAGAGCTAAAAGGATGCTTGAGCTTGTAATCCCAAGTCTTTTCAGGCTGGGATGAGCGTAAGGCTGATAAAGCTGACACTCGAACCTATCTTGGGTTGTTTTCACAGCTCGAATGAGAGCCACAGGTGCTCGCCCTAGCCTGAGTTGTTTTCACAACCGGATAAGAGCAAAAGAGCTAAAAAGATGCTTGAGCTCGCTATCCTAAGTTTTTCAGGCTTAGATAAGAGTAAGGCTATAAAGCTGACACTTCAACCAATCCTAGGTTGTTTTCACGGCCTGGATGAGAGCCAGAGAATGCTCGCCCTATCTCGTGTTGTTTTCACAATCAGATGAGAGCAAAAGAGCTGAAAAGACGCTTGAGCTCGTAATTCACAAAATCAAGAGCAAAAGAATTACGAATATACTTGAGCTCGTTTCATCTAGAACCCTTCAGACGCGGATGGAAACTAAGTCTAAGCTAAGTAAATACAAGACTACGATGGGCAAGATAAAAGAAGTCTGAGCTCGCCAAGACTACTCCTGATATGAACAAAAGCGTCGGTGCTCGCCAAAGTTCAAGATCAACAAGACAAAAAGAAGTCATGAAAAGGAAACTTTCATACAAAACAACAAGGAGAAGGCCTAATTCTTAGAATCATCATCAGAAGAAGGAAAAGACACTTTTTAGCAGAGGCAATCCTTGACGATAGAGAATGGATTACAACACAAGAAACTACTCAAATTTAAGGAAGAACAAAAGATTTACACGACATACAAAACTACTAGCCTACATGGATAACAAGATGAATCTATGACTGGACAGTCTGCCATTCGATCTCCTTTACACCAACATCAAAGCAAGGGCTAATAGCAGCGTGTCCAAGCCGCTGTCAGACCCTCATCGGGGACCAACTACCCACAGACTCAATGTCGTTGACATCTTCTGTGGCAAGAGCTTCCCATTCGACTTCATCCCCGGCGACAAGCGCTTCCCACTCAACTTCATCCTCACTATCACTACTAAGGATGATCAAATCCACCCAAATTGAGGTGGCATCAACAGGAGAGATGGAGACGAGATTGGCCACAGGAGTAGCTGTTGGATCCTCCTCCTTCCGCAAAGATGGATCCGACGTTGATGTCCCGGCGGGTGGAGCCTTCTCCACCACCGAAGCCTCTCGAACTCCAAGGGACAATGGTGCTAAGGATGATGCTGACGAAGACCCTCCGCTCAATGACACCACCAAAACAGCCGCTCTTGGAGAACGGGCAAGCGACGAGCGCAGCACCTTACGAACACGGTGTCTCTAGATAAACTTCTTCTTCACCATTTTGGCTGTGACAAGATTGAAAAGATGAAAATGCCAAAACAATCACGAAAGGGGTAGTTAAATAGGGCTAAGCTATCACCTCAAGCAGTCCAACAGCCTCCTCGGGATAAAGGCAAAATTATTTTTTTCTCCTAAAGTTAAGGGTACAGTTAATACCTTCAACAAAACCAACACGGCGCTACAGCTTCCAACATTAACTACGCAATGCAACCAGTGTGAAAGTGGTGCACCTTTTTCATGCAGAGCAGCTCAACAGACAGACCAACCGAGATCTTCTTGTTACAAAGGAGAAGACAAAATACTTGGACAATTTTTAGACTTGGATGAAAGTAAGAAGGCTGACAAGCCAGCACACAACCTATCCTAGGTTGTTTTCATGGCCTGGATGAGAGCCAGGGGTGCTCGACCTATCCCAAGTTATTATTACACGGATGAGAGCAAAAGAGTTGAAAAGATGCTTGAGCTCGCCATCCTAAGTCTTTTTAGGCTTAGATGAGAGTAAGGCTGATTAAGCTAACACTCGAACCTACCTTGGGTTGTTTTCATGGCCTGGATGAGAGCTAGAGGGAGCTCGCCCTATCCAGAGTTGTTTTCACAACCGGATAAGAGCAAAAGAGTTGAAAAGATACTTGAGCTCGACCTATCCCAAGTCTTTTTAGGCCTGGATGAGAACCCAATTGATCTAGCGCCTACAATCGACAAGACTCATAAAAATAAGAGCAAGGCCAGTTGGAGGGTCATAATTTAAAAGTACCTGGACACGCCTACAACGATTAAGGCTTATATCCAGCACGTATTTAAAATTCCAAGGTTAGGTAAAATAACTCAGAAAGATTCACTCGAATGATTCAAGCAAAATAGGAAAGATGGATCCAAAGAACTAGAATTCCTTTACAAGGCATAATACAAAGTATATCTTTATAAGAGGGAGGAACCCAGGTGCTACAAAGCCTAACCATTAGCTTCATCGTCACAACAAGGGAGCTGAATATCAAGCTTCTCGGCGATGAAGGTGGCCAAATCTTCAACTTTAGGTTCAGCCTTCTCGATGGAATCCAAATAATTGTCATCATCGACTTCCTCCCTAAGTTTTTCTAGAGGGACTGGCAGAGCAAGAACATAGATATGAGCTAAAATATTCTTGACACACGTCTGAACCCCATTCTTGACGAAGCTCTGGAGGCGCTTAGAAATCAGCGGGATGAAGTCGCCCCAGGTCCTTCCATCATCTTCAGAAGTCCAAAGAAGCTTGGCAATGGTCTTGAAAGATTTCTACAAAATGGCAAACCATTGATCATATACCGCCAGCTTCTGGGATAAATCCTCAATGGTCTTTTGGACCTGCACAAGATCTCTGTCAGCTCCACGCCTAATTAACTTGGCAAGGGCAAGATCTTCTTCAGCACGAGTAATTACCTCATCAGCCCTATTGTGATTATTATGGACAAGTATTTTTATTTCCTCAACAAACCCTAAGAGTTTTCGCTTGTCTCAACGAAGCGCTGGTCAAAGAAATAAGAAGAGATCGTGCAAAATTAGAACAGAATTATAGAAATAAAGAAGCAAAGAAACAAAAAAGAACTCGGAGTACCTTCACACTCCTTAAGACCTTCACATTTCCTAGAGGAATCCCGCAACGTGGCTATGGCTTCATCCCACCTCTGCTCTGCCTCAATGATTTGCGCGCGAAGAACCCTCTCAGAATCTTGATGCCCTTGGCGCTCAGAATCCAGCTCCACCTCCTTACTAGCTAACTACGCCTTCAGCTGGCTCAATTCAAAGGACAGTTTCTTCTTAGTCTCACCCGAGCCAAAAAAGCTAGAGTGATCCCGAGAGAAAGACTACTCCCACAGAAAAAGGAAGGAATTGAGAAAAAAGAGTAAAACAAGCCGGAAAGCCAAAAACAAGAAAGAAGAAGATGCCTACCTAAAGCTACTCTGCAAAGGAAGCCACACCAGCTACAAGCCTTCCCCAAGACATGGTCAACTCAAAGAGACGGTGGGTGGCATCAAATTGCAGCACCATATCCTCCTCCAGACGAAGACTACTGGAAGCATGACCAGCAGCGGAAGAAGTCGGCTAAGCCGAGGAGACCACCACCAGAGCCGAAGCCGCAGCAGTAGAAATCCTAGCTATCTCCATAGCCGGATCCACCGCCACGGTCATGGTCACCTCTAGAGTGGGTGACTTCGTGGCAGCATGATCATCAGGGGCCACCGTCTCCCCCATAGCCACCTCGCTGACCGTGCGTTCTGAGTCCTGAGACTCAGTATGCACGGCCGCACCAGCGGACAAAGAAGAAGCTGACCCGGGTTGGGGGAAGGCGAAGGTGAGGACCTACAAGATGATGGACAACCTCAACGATAAGAAGATGAACCAGAAAAGGGGAAAACAGAGACAAACAAAGCTAGACAGAATCCACTAACCTAGCTATCCTTCTCTTCATACTAATACCCCCAGTCCGAACTGAAGACTTTGGCGGAGGCATGGTGGCAGCAAAAATATCATCACCACCCTGTGTTAGGGATGGTGTGATTGACGCCTGAGCCCCAGAAGAACTCAGGCCCGACACCCGCTTACTACAAAGGACAATGAGAAGGACAAATCAAAAGAAGTGCCCAAGAATAATAGCAACAAAACAAAAAATACATCAACAACTCACCAACGTGTGTCGAGGGTCGCATCATCATCCTCATCCTTCTCGCCCTTGAGCAATTCAACCACAGTACCATTTGAGAAAAGAGAAAGTACTCGGTTAAGGACACGAATAAACAACAAAGAAGACAAAAATATTGAAATGCTCACCTAGGAGCATGCTACCTACAACTTGAGTACCTAGATGAGTACTCAATTGACGAGGCTTCTTGGTAGCAGACACCCTGGTGGAAGCATCGTCCACCCGCGCCCTCTTGCTGATGCTATGAGGAGCTTGAGGAACTGGATGAGGAACATACTCAACGTATGGGTCGAGTTCTATGATGGAAGCACCAGGAAGGATGGTGGCGGCTTGAGACTTACTGGTTGAAGACGCTCCAGCAAGGTTCTCTCCAACTTTCAACCCTGTAGGGTTGTCATTAGCGGGGATCGGATCAACAAAGTTACGCTTCAATTCCTACAAATAAGCAAGATGACCAAAGGAGAAAGATTGAGCAAGAAATTGAAGACAAAAAGCACCAACAATGAAGGAAATATACAGAAAAGCACTCACAGAAGTAAAAGAACTCACAGCACGAGGCGGGTTGTCGGCACGATACTCAGGGACCATGTGTGGAACGACGCTCACTCCCTTCAGAATTTTCTTGAGGTTCTCTAGCACCTCCTCTTCTGTTAACTCTATAGCTAGGACCATACGAGAGGGGTCCTCGACTCCAGAGTACTCAAAACCATAGTTCTCCCTCGCTTTCAAAGGTTGAACTCACCGATGCAGATAACTAGCAACAATTCTGAAGCCAGTCATGCCTTGCTGCTTTAGAACTCAGATTCTATCAAGCAATGGCTGGATCTTTTTAAGCTCTTCGATGGATAGAGGGATCTTCTCCCAACGATCATTGATCGAAGGACCAGAATCAAAGTGAACAGCAAGAGCGGGGAGCATGTTTCCGCCGTAAAACCACTCGGAATGCCACTCATTCACAGAATCAACCAGGTCATAGTTAAAAATAGATTGTTTTTGCCGTGGCAGAATTGAATCCCACAACCACCCAGAGGAGAGATATTATCACTCGGGGGGTGTGGTTTCAGACAAAAGAAATAAAGAAACAAGGAGATGGAAGGGGGATTCCAAGAAAGGTTTCGTAGAGATGGACAAATACCGACAAGTGAAGGACACCATTCGGAGTCAAGTGATTTAAGCAAACCCCAAAATATTGGAGAAAATGATGGAGAAAAGAAGACACTGGGAGGCAAAGGCCAGCATGGATGAAGGAGACGAACAAAACAATTTCGCCAGGATTAAGAGCAGGAACCCGATGCTGACCTGGAGTCTTCTAATCCGCAAAGCCTTGCTCCTGGATCAGACCATCACCAACCAACTCACGCAGCTGGTCTTCCATCATGGACAGGGATGGCCAGATCTTCTCTAAGGCCCTCATGGCAACAAAATCTTGATTCTCGATGACCGAGAGCAACGTCTCCTGATCCACCAAGACTTCCTATGACTTTATTGATGACTTCTTCTTGCCCATACAATGGTGAGGATCTAAGGTCAGCGAGAAAAGCTCAACGGCGGCGGTGACAATGGTGGCGATGGAGCTCTGGATATTAGGGTTTTTGCAAAGGCTGAATGCTAGAAGGCAAAGGCAGGGTAAGAAAGGAAAAGAAGAAGAAAGGCCCTTAAATAGATTTATAACGGTAAAAATGCGGCCCACCAGGCCTGCTTAATGCGGTATGGGAATGCAACGGTCCGTTTCTTGCCATAACTGACACGGCCGAAATGACGGACGATGTAACTTTTCACAACGGTACAGTGCAACATGCAGATTTTAGACTTATCCGTTCACACTAAGCCGTTGCCGAATTGTTGCAGATCGTACAACTCAGAAAGAACTCGCCATTCACAAGAATCATAGAGGACGTTACAGAACGCTACCAGAGAACCCGGATATTCCAGAAACAACCCGAATGATACTCAAAAGCTCTCAGACAACACAATTGGGAAAGAAAGATTTTTTATTACCAATATCATCAAAGGACATAAAGTTACAGATCTTACAAGACCCAACAAATTAGGCACTACGATGAGCAAGGTAGCAACAAGAAGCTCAGGCAGAACAGGCTCTGGAAATGACTATGTGCTCCTAGTTACAACACGGCAGATGACACTCAACTCGAAAACACTGTTTTCTTCAAAGGAAGGACGTAGTGCATCCAAGATGGATATCAGTAGCACAGTGGGACAACATGGACCAGGTGAGGCTCGCAGGCATCAGTCTACCCAAGCCCAATGTGATCCTAGATCAGACGCTAATCTGCACCGGACAGTCGTAAGACGGTGTGGAAGGAACAACTCGAAGCTACTAGATGATGGAACGCATCCCACATCACAAGACTTCTTCCACCTGCCACCACGTACTACCTGGTACAATGCTGCTGCGAGATTAGTCTACCTCTAATCTCAATCATAAGACTTCTTTCATCTGCTACAAGACTCACAAGACTCACAACTCACGCCCGAGGGCTGCTCTACTTCACAAACTATCATATTCATGGTTGTAGAGGCTTCGAACTATACAACAAGACACTTGATGAATCGAAGCAGCACACCAGGAAGGTATTTATAGGACAAAGAGCAGTGCACATAGAGTAGGAGCACCAACAGAACAAGCCTGACAAATGTCTCAGTGAAAAGATAGAAAGCAATAAAAAGAGGACGCGCATGAAGGAACAGTACTAAGGACAAGCATATTCGAAAGAATGTACCAACACCGTACACCTCGTGACTACAGAGAATTCAATTCAACCGCCAACTACCACCAACCTCAGATATAAAGACCCTCTATCCGAGTTCTCGATGATAAAAAAGAACTCGAAAAGATGCTCGGGGCTGTAGGGTACATATCATCAGAAGAGATTTTTAGTTTTTTCAACAATCAAAATTCAAGACCCTCTAATTTTGTATTCCAAATAGCAAGAGGCTCGGGGCCTACACTCAGGGTACATATCCTCAGAAGAAAAGCGCACGTCACTTGAAAGACTTCTTCAAGACAGGACCACTTCAAGGCTTCACGTCGAAAGAACCCGGAACAAGCTTGATTCATCAGGCATGGCTAGAGAAACAAGGAGGTCTTTGAGTTCAACCATGACATGCTTGGGGGCTTATCGATGTGGGACCCACAGGGTTCCCCAGCGATGTGACTACGAGTCGTGGGCCCTAGCCCGACCCACGGACTGGAGCAAGGAGAGGAGTAGCATCCACTATACCGAATCCGAGTAGAATAGGCCAGACTAGCCGGATTCCTATGGAAAGTACCTTCTGTATTTAGTTCAGGACACCTTCTTGGGATCCAACTAGGATTGTAATCGCACCGCAACCTTCTCTATCGATATAAAGAGAGGGCGTG
Source organism: Saccharum hybrid cultivar R570 (assembly GCA_038087645.1). NCBI lineage: Eukaryota > Viridiplantae > Streptophyta > Magnoliopsida > Poales > Poaceae > Saccharum > Saccharum hybrid cultivar. Next base: position 25,640,044 of record JAQSUU010000805.1, on the reverse strand, counting down.
GGCACCCCTGTAATAAGAGACAACGCAATACAATCAATCCAACGTAAAGGCTAACGCTGACTGGACGTAAGGTTATTACTCGATCACGATTGAGGGCCCGAACAAGTATAAATCGACTGTCTCTGCGTTCACCATCGAGTTCTAGGACGCGCCGAGGTCCGAACAACTGCCCCGGGTATCCCCGTGGCAGACTATCGGTGGTTAAACACCGACAACTATCCGCTGGACGGGGGATTCTAGTCCTAGTTGGTGGTTCCAACCGGGACTAATTATATTGTTAGTCCCGGGCCCAATCCCAATCGGAACTAACACCAAAAACGGAAAGTCGGTTCTCTACTAGTGACTACTCGAATTATTTTCAAAGGTGATACTGTTTCTTTTTTCTAGAGGCCGCTAGAATAAGAACTGCTTGTACATGCGCTTACATGGGGCTCCAACTTATAGACCACCCATGGAAATCGATTTCCAGGATAGTTGGTCTTTTCCAGCACAGCCTGTGGAAATAGCCTCTATTATTACTAACTATAGCACATATGTTTGGGGTCATATCCGAAAATATGGTTCAATGATTCGCATCATGATTTGAGTAGGAAATTCGTATATGGAGAGATTCTTATCAAACTCCACTAAATATTAACAGAGTGACTTCCAATACAACTGAGATTATATAATGCACCATCTTATTTACATGTGACTCCAAGCATCCTGTACCTTTCAATAGCTTTTTAATGGCCGGAGGCTGGAGTTCATTTTTGATTGGTTGAGTATAATAAATTATGTAGAGACAACTGATATCATTAGACACTATCTCAGTCCTTCACGTCATTGTTGGTTCAAAACCTCCCTTCACTGCCGGATTTTATTTTAAACTGATAGTGGCATACCGGCAGTGATGGGGGTTCATATCACTGCCGGTTACTACAAACCGCTAGTGATGCCTCTGGCTATCAGTGCCACTATCTCACCCGACAGTGATATGCTTTAAAAAACAAAAAAAGGGAATACGGCAAGCATGCTTCCTGCTTGCTGGAGCATGCTCGCTACCGCCGCCACCACCGCCACTGCCATAGTCGCTGGCTACCGCCGCCGCTCCTTCATAGACAAAGGAGGGATTTGACACATGACAAATCTAACTCATCCATAAATCGATTCGTACATCACAAAGGAGAAGGGTTCAACGCATCACAATCAACTCAACCACAAATTGATTCATACAACATAGAGGGACGGGAGAGGAGGCCAGGAGGGGGAGAGAGTGGAGCTGCCGCCGAGCAGGACGAGCTTGGTCTCACGTCAGAGGCTGCGCCCCTCGCTACTCTAACGCCAGATCTAAGAAGATAGAGTGTGAGAGAGAGCACTGGGAAGGGGAGATTGTCGGGGAAAGAAAGAGTGAGAAAAGAGAGAGCACTGTGATCCAGAGGTAGAAGAAGCCACCGGTGCTGTCTGCTCACCCGTGCTACTCCGCTCGCCGGGGTCGAAGTGGATCCGCACCAAGCCATGTGGCTGCGCTGCCGTGGGGATGGATCCGCACTCCCAGCCTGGGGCGGAGGAGATCACGGCGGCTAACTAGGTGGTGCTCGGTGCCACACACATGAGGGTGTGGGCGCGGGTGTAAGGGCGCGGGTGTAAGGACGCGGCTGCGCTCGTCGAGGAGGTGCAGGCATGGGCGCATAATAAGGTGGCATGACCAAGAGCAGCGCGTTACTGGAGTGGTGGTGCCGTGAGTGGTGGCACGGGTGCACGGCGAGGTGAGGCGCGAGACGAGGTGTGGGGACGAGATTTGGGGAGGAGGTGGTCTGGCATGTTGGGGAGAAGAGGAAATATCTCATGGACGAGAGGGAGGAGTTAACCAGATGGATAAAAATTTCTGGTCCGAATCTATGGATCACTGCCGGGTTTGGTAATACAACCGACACTGATAGACATCACTGTTGGATTTTTATACCAACCGGTAGTGATAATATCCATCACCGTCGGTTTGTTAGAAAATCTGACAGTAACAGGCTTTTTCTTTACGAACCAGCAGTGATGTAACTATCGGTGTCGGTTTTGAAATTCTGGCGGTGATAGGGCTGGCAGTGATTGTTTGTTCCGTAGCACTGAGATAGAGTTATGTTCCTTCGAAAAAAATTAGATAGAGTTTGTTTATAATTGTATTTGGTTTTAAAAATGTGGTAGGTCACATGGCACATGTTCTTTGTATAAATCACAATTGTACACGCTTAGTATATCGCGGACTCTTTGGACCCCATGGCAGCACCTTGCTGCCTACATGCCTGGCCAATATGGACGCTGACCCGTGGGTCCATATGTCATTTGTGGAGCAGTCAAAGCCCGCAGTTCGAAGCCATTCATACCAGCCCATCTCTGAGACTCTGATCATGGTCGACGGCTAGGAGGCATTCTCCAAGCTGCCAAAAGCTAGAGAGAGACCCTATAAAAAACCTAAAAAAGCTAGAGAGAGAGAGAGACCGTGGGAAGGGAGAAGACAAACGTGGTTGTGGACGACATGTGGATCCGACGGGTAAGTGTCCATGTCAGCACGCTTCCAGACCATGAATGGTGTGTTACTGGATAAGTTTAGTTATCCATAAATATCTTTTCAGAGTTCATAGACTTATGTCTCACACGGTGACAATTTTATGGCCTATTGCTGGTATTTAACTCTATTTTTAATTGACATGAATACTACTTTTTTGAATTTTTTCTCAGCATAAATTTGTTACCAGGTAACATTGGGTTTACTCCTAGTTTAAATGAAGGTCGAAATGACGAAGTTTGTGAGCTGATTTATTGGTGGTTTGGGCAGTAATAAGTTGTTCCTATTTCCATGTTCTACAATATTTGTCCATGACACACCATGCGCACTCACTATGAAAATAGTATCGTGAGGCGGAAAATTCAAAATGAAATGATATTACTTACATAATCAAATAATAAAATAATAGAATTCACTCTTTTCTCTAGGCTTTTACTTAGGGTCTGTTTGACATAGCTTCACCAATAACTTCATAACAGAGGTGGAACCAGCTGTACAACTCGCGCAGGGGGGGGGGTGCGGCAAGACCAAGGTAACACATGGAGACAGCACATTCAATCTCTCTTTCACTTGAAAATAACTACAGATACAGTGATTACATCAAAGGTAAATAAAAGTTTGTCAGATGTTAGGGAGGCATTGGCCCATGCTCTCCCCCCTAGTTCCGCCACTATTTCATAAGCTATCTGTTTTTTTTTGCTAAACACCTCTTTTTCAAAACAGCTCATGGGGGTGAAGCTCTTTTTTATGCTCTTACAAAGGAATAGATAAAGATGAAGGTGAAAAAAGGTCGCTTTTCACAACTCTCTTCCTAATTTCTCTCTCAGCCATGCACGAAGCTATTGGTGAAATGTTTTGCATAACAGTTTTTCTAAAACAGCTCAACTTATTTACTAAGAAAGCTATTCAAAAATAGCTAGTGAAGTTGAGATGTGCTAAAAGATGCCTTAGTAATACACACGGCTTCACACTCGAAGTGTTCCATGAGATACCGCGAGTTGGTATACTCCATTTGCGATGTCGTCACAAGGAATTCATCATTTCATCATTGTTATTTGTGTCCGGTTTTCCAAATGCCGTGGACAACACGCTGCGCGTGGTCTTTTTGTGTAAAGGTAAATCACGTACGACTGTACACACTTGGTATCGTGGACTCCTGAATCTATATATACATACTCGTACCTAGCCATCATCGTCGTCATCATCAGAGCAGGTAGAAATCCTTTGGTGTCCAGAAATGGCGACGACAAGATCGTCCACCCTCGTTCTCGTGACGATCTGCTTCCTCCTCGCCGCTCCTCCGGCCTACTCCGAACGCCGAGGCTTCTTCCGTGCCACCATGACCCGCAACGAACCGGCCATCAACCTAACGCGGGCCGCGCACAAGTCTCGCCAACGGCTGTCCATCCTCGCCGCCCGGCTGCTTGACGCAGCAGCCTCAGGGTCAGGGAGCGCGCAGACGCCGCTGCAGATGGACAGTGACGGCGGCGCATACGACATGACCTTCTCCATGGGCACGCCGCCGCAGCAGCTGTCGGCCCTCGCCGACACCGGCAGCAACCTCATCTGGGCCAAGTGCGGCGCGTGCAAGCGGTGCGCGCCGCAGGGCTCCCCTTCCTACTACCCAAACAAGTCGTCGTCTTTCACCAAGCTGCCATGCTCCAGCGGCCTCTGCAGCGACCTGCCATTGTCCCAGTGCAGCGCCGGTGGCGCCGAGTGCGACTACATGTACCCGTACGGCCTTGCCAGTGATCCGCACCACTACACACAAGGCTACCTGGGGAGCGAGACCTTCACGCTCGGCAGCGACGCCGTGGCAGGCATCGGCTTCGGCTGCACCAACATGTCGGAGGGCGAGTACGGCTCGGGCTCCGGCCTCGTCGGCCTCGGCAGCGGGCCGCTGTCCCTCGTCTCGCAGCTCAAGGTCGGCGCCTTCTCCTACTGCCTCACCAGCGACGCCGCCAAGACGAGCCCGCTCCTGTTCGGCTCCGGCGCCTTGACGGGCGCCGGTGTCCAGTCGACGCCGCTCCTGCAGACATCCACCTACTACACCGTGAACCTGGAGAGTATCTCGATCGGGGCCGCGACGACGCCCGGAACCGGAAGCAGCGGCATCATCTTCGACTCCGGCACCAAGCTGACGTACCTCGCGGAGCCGGCGTACACGCTGGCTAAGGCGGCGGTCCTGTCGCAGACGACGAACCTCACGAGGGTTCCGGGCACGGATGGGTACGAGGTCTGCTTCCAGACGTCCGGCGCCGTCTTCCCATCCATGGTGCTGCACTTCGACGGCGGCGACATGGATCTGCCGACGGAGAACTACTTCGGGCCGGTGGACGACACCGTCAGCTGCTGGATCGTGCAGAGGTCGCCGAGCCTGTCCATTGTCGGCAACATCATGCAAATGAACTTCCACATCCAGTACGATGTGGAGAAGTCGATGCTGTCCTTCCAGCCGGCCAACTGCGACAGTTTCTGAAGAATTTAGGAACGCAACTCGCCTATCTTCTGGTCATTTCATATGCGCACATATTAGCTAGCGCATGTTGCATCACTGGATATACATTTCCACGCAGGGACGTACACGCATAGTCAAAGAGTACTAGAATAAATCAGCTGCTTATAGTACAGATTGAAAAAACACGGATTGGTCGTATCAGTATCACATAAAGATTATATTCTATATGTAGATCTTATTTTATATATTTTCTCGAGAATAACATCATCATGGTGTAATGGTTTCAGAGAGTTGTTTGAAGCGTGAAAACACACACAAAAAATATATATATACCTCTCATCCCCTGCCCTGGACAGATATATTTCGGCCCTGTTTAGGGCTGACCAGTGTTTCCGGCTTTTGGATTTATGGTGACACGGCAGCCATCACATTTCGGCCCAATTGAGTTGCGGCTGACATAGGGCAAAGTGATCAAGGGTGAATTGGGCTTAAATGTTTAACTATTCCAAAATCAAGTCGGATGAAGACGAACTTTATATCAAAGTTGTACTACACAAATATATCTAAACCTTTGTAGTTGATTACGTTTTGATTTGACATCATTGAGGACCCATGAATTTTGTTTTAACTTTTCATAATTATAAATTGAACTTTTTAGAAAATTTCAAATAAAATCAGATGAAGAAATGACCAGAACCAATGTTTAATACTCAAAGATATCTACAACTTTGTAGCTAATTAGTTTTACGTTTTCAGATTTTAAAATTCATTTTTTTTAAAAAAATTTAAATGACCTCAGATTGTTAAACAACCTAGAACATCAAGTTTTTTTGGGATAGAGGGAGTAAAAATTTGTTTGAAATTATAATTTACTTTCTCTGATCCAGTTTATAAGGCATTTCATGTACATTAAGCCTCAAACTATTTAATATTTGACCAAGAATTTAGCCAACAATTTTAAAGTATAGTAATGCAAACTTGATACTATTAGATTTGTAATCTAATGCACTATCATATAATCATATGTTTATAATAATAAACTTTACATTACAACATAAAACAAATGAATGGCCAATAATAATTTAAGGACCTTGCTATATCAAACTATGCCTTATAAACTGGACCAGAGGAAGTATTCTATATTGCTCAAATCCATCCATACATCCCTGTCTTCTAAACCGCATCCATGCATGTGTTTTAAACACTATCTTGTGCAAATGACTCCTATAATTGGTAGCCAAAATCAATGATGTGCATGCATGCTTTTTAAGACTATATATTACTAGTAAAATAAGCAAGTTGACAACCAAACTAACTAATTAGAAACGGATAAGTGAGTCCTTTGCTAGACTTGTTATTTGTTCCTAAAATTACTTGGTTACTCATATGATAGGGCAATATAAGAAATGGATGATGTTGCTAACAAATCACTTTCATTTTATCCCGCACAGCCATACAAATTTAATCATCTTAATTTCATATACGTTGTGGAAGAGTGTACTGTAAGAGTAACTAACAGTGAACGTTACTTTACACATATGTCGCCTTATTGTTCTTAACTAGACATCCAATTCGGAGCCTCCATGGAAAGTTTTAGGAACATAAGGAAAAAAACGGGAATTCCAAAAAACGGAATAAATATGGATGTGCGAGCCTCAGAAGTAATAATTGAAACAAAAGTATGTAGAGCAATTCATAACTAAAGTTTTATTATAACGAAGATTTAACTATTGAGGATATGTATGAGAGTATGAGACAATACACAAATGTGCAGTTCACAGGTTCATCATTTGAGAGAAAAAAACGGTTTTGGCTGGAGATGAATAAATGAGGCACACAATGCATGAATATGTGATTTAGATTATATACGTGCTCCAAATTTTTCAACAAACTTTAAATACTACTATTGAAATTGCATATAGTGCAAAGATAAGTGATCTAGATTTTATAGTGGGCAATTAAAGTCATCCACTCTCATATGACAACTGTTTGTGGAATGACAATGAAGGTGCCCATAACTTCCATCTAGTCAATTGGGAAACTATTAGTTTGATGAAGGAGTATGGGGGTTTGGGCATTCCTAATTTGAGAGACTTGAATGTTTGTCTCCTAGCTTCTTGGATTAGGAGATACAATATAGATGGTAACAAGTTGTGGAAGCAAATGATTGTTCATAAATATAATACTGAGAGCCCAAATATCTTCTATAGTCGGACCTCTGGTACTTCTAGCTTTTTCAAAGGTATGATTTGGACAGCTACTGCTACAAAAATGGGTTACAAGTGGAAGTAGGGAATGGTAAAAAAGTTAATTTATGGGAGGATAATCTGTTGGGTCCTTCTATTCTAACTATTCAGTTTTGGGAGATTTATGTTTTAGTTAATGAGAAGTCAAAGACTATCTTTGATCTCTGGGATGGTACAACCCTTAAGTGTACCTTTAGAGGAGGGGTTTATAGTTGGCTTATGAACCTTTGGTTAGAGGTAGTGCAGCTGGCTTCTACCATTGTGTTCACAGATGATGAGGACTCCTTGATTTGGTTGTTTAATTCAAATGGAGTTTACTCCTCTCAGCCCTTCTATAATAAAATCATTGAGTTTAGAGGTATTATGCCAGTTCCTCATGTTTGGAACCTTAAAATTCCACCTGGAGTGCAATTTTTCCTATGTTCATTGTCTACAAGCAAGGTGCTAACTAGAGAACCTTAGTGTGCACAGGAAAGTAGATGGCATGTCATGTTTGTTTTGTGAGGAGAAAGAACGTGTTGCTCATCTCTTTTTTTGATTGTGTGGTTGCCATGTAGCTGTGGTGTAGTGTTTCTGAAATCCTAGGAAGAAATTTAGGCATAGATATCCTTTCAATAGGCCAGATGTCATTGAGTAATAAGATGTTTATGGTGGAAAATGTTTTCTGTGCTGCAGCCCTGTGGGGGCTTTGCAAATTAAGGAATAATTTGTGTTTGCTGGGCTCTCAATGGAAAAATGAGCAGTCCTTGCTGACAATGATCCTTGGCATGTTACAAAGGTGGACTATCTTCGGTCCAGCAGAGAAGAAGGTGGAGTACCATACCACGTAGTTGACGCTGAAAGCTTTGGCCACAAGACCGCTAAGGATTGGCTGAAACTAGTGAAAGGTAGGGGTGATTAATTCTTGTTCCACATGGCGCTGGACTGGACTTCTGGTGCTCCAGCTGAAGCAAAAGATCTCCTGGTGGATTTTGTGCCGATGGATAATGTTTTTCACCTGGGGAAGTGGATTGATTTCTTAAAGACGAGAGAGGAGTTTGGTTGATGTATGTGTTGTGTTTGTGGATGTTGTCCCTTCAAAGTTTCAGTTTGAGCCTATTTCTATGCTTTAACTTTGGGTTAATACCCGGATGCTATAAACTTGTTGGTCCTTGTTACAATGCAATGGCCGGGGCATAGCCCTAAAACTCTAAAAATAATATGCTTGTGTGAAATCAATATCTCCTATGAAGATAAACCCACTAGCAATTTATTTTGCTATGCAAAGTGTCCACATCAACATCCACTAGAACATTCTACTAGCACATTCAACTATCTCGTCATGCAAAGTGTCCACATCAGCATCTACTAACATATCTAACTAACACATGCCATTATGTCTTCATTCAAGCTATTCATATTGGCAACCCATATCATTTACTAACATATATTTAGTTATCCACATTAGAATGCTAAAAATCATCCACTATGATATTTATTCAATCATATTAGTAAATATAAGTAGCATAATTTCACTAGCGATTCCCGCAACAACACGCGGGGTGTTCTTCTAGTTTCATAAAAAATTCAGATATATCACCTTTTTCGCTTGGATTTGGTAATTTTTTGTATTGTTTGAATTTTTATGGCTTGAATTCATCCTTGACCTCCAAATTGTATCAATCAAAATTGTCATAAAATGGCTCTCTGTCACATAGCTCTACATTTCTTCAAAGTCATTCGGTTTTCCCACTTCTACACTTGACACCACTTGCTAGGCAGCTTATTATCTTTAGTCCATCGCACTACGCTACTCTACGTGTTATTTCTTAGATGTTATACACAATTATGATGCGTGGTGGTTTGGAGAGTCTTTTTAGAGGTATATTATGCAAAAATTTCGATACTCAATTTGAATCTTTTTAAATTTGATCCGATATTCTCAAAATTCCTGAAAATTTGAATATTTATCTCAAAGAGATGAAATTTTCTTTATACACGTCAGCCTCGTTGCAGTAAAACCAATGGAACAAACGTCTAGTTCTGCTGATGGACCAGGCTAGTCGGACCTTGTACCACAGGTCTACAGAATCTATTTCTATGGGCTCGTTGGATGACCTACTCCTGGGACATGACAATGTATGATGACCGAATCTATTAAACTCTTAGTTCACACAATCCGTTATGCACAGTCGCCTGACCCGTTATGATGAACAGTGCAGATCCATTATGAACAGTATCGGCCACGTAATCCAACCCTGGTTTGTACAGTAACAACCTGTTATGATGAACAGTACAGGTACAGCCAACAGTCCCGTTAAAAAGACCCCTTGTTACCCGGTTCATTGGGCCGCGGCGACGCACAGCCACCCGTCTAGTATAACTTCAAATGGCTGAAGCCTTTGTTTGTTTTTCACTTGCCTCATGCTGGTCCTGATGGGGATTTGGCTTTTAGACTTGTATTTGTAGTCATGCACGGAGCCAGCGGTGGGGCTACCGCTGCTGGCCCAGTGGAGCCCTGATGCTCCCCTTTCAATTTTAGACACATATGTATAAGGTATGGTGGTTTAAGACCTTTATTTTTTATAATGTATTTTGTGAATTTCACAGTTAATCGATGTTTTCAATATAAGACTACTTCAAGCTATTATATTTTTTCTACTACGAGGGGTTATAGTAGAGCTAAGTCGATGTAGCACTTTTGTTCAGCCCCCTAAACTTTTTTCTAGCTTCGTTCCTGTTTGTAGTAGCAAACATAGACGTGGGTTGTAATGGACTTAAGCTAGATTATTTTTCACCTGAAAATTTGTTTAGCGATTACACCATGCATTTCAGTTTATTTGAGAATAGTGACGTATGCTGCTCGAACTAACTCCTATGGGTAGGGGAGGTTTAATGATTTATCATGATAGCATCATATACGTCCTAATTCGTCTTGAGATTAGTACACTCTGCACTATGTGCGAACACAACTTGTACAGACATGTGAAACATTGGGGATCATCAAAACGCTTCGTATTTTAATTCATTTTGAAATCAGACTTCTTACAGTTCTTGGACACGCTTCTACTCTAGTTTATAAGGACGCAAACAGAGATTAGGTTGTGTGTGACAGATGATGCCTCTTTAGTACTACTGTACTATAGGCTTGCTTGGATCGCTTAGGGCTGGTTACTAGTTGGGCAAAAATTAGCTACAACTAGTTATGCTTGGGCGCTTGGCTTACAACTAAATAATGATTTGTCTAGAAAATTAGCCAACCTACACATGTTTAAATGCACACTAGTTTTAGTTAATTCTTAGATAGATAACGATTAGCCTTTGTATAAAAAACAAAACCTGTATAGCACTACTACATAAAAAGATTAACGGAGGCGGGTAAAAGAGCTTAACCAAGGCGTTTTGGCCAATCGCCTCGGAGACCTTTTTCTGAGGCGGTTTGATGCCCGCCTCGGTTAATAAAATAAAAAAGAAAAAAAGAAAAAACAGTGGATAAGCCCAACGAGCCCACCCATGGGCCCGCCGAGCCCATCCGCACCGCCGCTGGCTGGATCCGCCACTGCCGCCGCCCCAAGCCCACTGCTGTTGCTGCTGCCGTCACAGATCCGCAGCCAGAGGTGGCCCACGCCGCTGGATCTGCCGCCGCCGCCCCAGCCACCATCCAGATCTGGCCCCAGCAGCCGCGCCAAGCAGAGGGAGGGGCGCCACCGAGCCACAGGAGGGAGGAGCGCCGCTGGCCTGCTTGTCGGGTGTGGGGAGGACCGCTGCTCCACCAGCGGGATGGATCCGCCGCCTCACCCTAACGCTGGCTCCTTGGCCCCGTGCAGGAGCTCCGCCTGGTTCTCCAGCGCGGCCACGGCTGTGGCAGAGAAGGAGGGGCTCCATCGCAGAGGAGGACGGCGTGGGGGAGGAGGGGCGCTGCCGGTCCGCCGCTGGTCCGCCGAACCCGATCCGCCGTCGGGGTCGCGGGCTCCTCCTAGCCACCGGGGTCGCGACCTCTTGGCCGCTGGGGCGCAGCCTCATGTTTGCCCGGGGCGTGGCCCCCCACCCTGGATCCATGCGAGTGAGTGAGAGAGAAGAGTGAGAGAGAGCGAGAGGCCAATGTGTGAGAGAGGAGAGTGAGAGAGAGAGAGGCGCTGAGAAGTCGCCAGCAGCGCTGAGGATTCGGGGTGGTGAGAGAGAGAGGAGATTGAGTGGATGGGCTAGGGTTTTGACGTTTATATACTGTGACCAAGATATGGGCCAAGATGGACGTTTGATTGGCCTTGGGAATATTAACCGAGGCGGGTCTTATAAGTAGCCCACCTCCGAAAATAGGCCTTGGTTAATAGATAACCGCCTCTATAAATCGATTTTGCGAGGCGGCTTTTTGTGACTTTCTCGGTTAATAAAAACTAACTGCCTCGATTAATCCAAGGCGGTTGAAATTTCTGCCCGCCTCCGAAGGGGTTTTCAAAAGGTCACAGTTAATGTTTCTTGTAGTAGTGTTGGGAGGATAGCATAGAGTTGGCTGGCCGGTGGGGTGTTGGGTTTTCCATTTCGTTTTACTAGATGAGATGTAATTTTAAATTAACCGTCGCTATTTTTTCCCTATAAATAGGAAAAAAAATAACGGAAGTACTAGTTACGTCCAGCGTATAAGCCAGCGAAATTGTAGGCAAGTCCAGCAAAAGTCACGTTTTTACACCTGTATAGTCTCACTTGTTTTGGACTTGAAGTAGAAGGGCCATAAAAAGACGGAGAAAACAGCACTTATTTTTTGGCAGCGGAAGTCGACCCAACCGGCGAAATTTCTTAATGCCCTGATATCCCCGCTTGGCGCCATGGCAGGGCACTCTCACCAGCCGCTACTACCACAATAGCTCTGTCTGCTACAGTGGAAAATTTTCCGGGAAGCAGCGTCGAAGCCATATTTTCCAAAGACTTGACCTGAAGTGCTTGGCGAGTGGCGATTGTTGATTCCACATATGATGTCTCCCTCGAGGACGATCGTTGATTTGTCAGTTCCTAGCTTACTTGGCCTTTTCCTGATAACTATGATCAATTGACGACCCTAGTCTGCGCTCTTAGATATACTAGCAGTTAGGTACAGTAATAAAAAAGTAGGGACGCGTAACTTGTGCAATTTGGTCACTAACGAGTAACGATGTGCTCTCGGTCCAATGTTTTTAAGCGCATTTGGTTCTTCTGACGGGGAGACCAGAGAGTTGACCCCATCGTGTTGCAATCTGTCTACCCATCACGGCAACAGTTCGTGGCTTGGCTTGGCCCAGCGTGTGTCGTTACAATCCATGTCATATGGTGCCGTTGTCCAAACGCGGATGATAAGTTTAATTCAAACTTACTACTAGGACTCGATGGAGGTATGCTATTAGAGCTTCTAATTATATTAAGATTTAAGTATAAATTCTTGTATTATCAGGAATGACTTCTAATTATATAAACAAGGGGTGGAAGTCGAAGACTCTTTACAAGCTTGAATGAAACCCTCTGTGCTGGTAATTTAGACATTGTACAACTAACAGTGTTCTCCTGTCTCTTCTGCTTAACTTCGTGAATGGTGTCTTTGGAACGAGTTCTTGCGATCTCAAGACAAGTCGACTTCGATCAACCTGCATTCATCTTCGCTTCAAAGCAAAGTGGCCCGATTATCTTCGTATCTCAATATTTGGCTTCGCCTCTTCTGCAAGTGGATTGAATATCTTCGGGCATCTGCCTTCGACTTTGCTTCTTTGTCCACTAGGCTTCGTTGTATACATTGAAAAGGTTCCACAAATGCTGATTGATACGAAGTCGTCCCTATTTGACAAGTATAACTCAAAAAATGAAGGCAATTTATTAGAAAAGGATTGTTAGTTGGCTTGAGATAATGCATTGTCCGAGGTTAAATTCCCAACAACAAAATCTTTAAAAATGGTTAAAACTTGGGTTTTGACTTGATTGATTAATGAACTTTATAGAGCCGAGTAGTTAACAATTTTGTCAAACACTTAAAAATGTGCAAACTTTAGAAATAATGTACAAGTTACATACCTTAACATGGGATAGAGCCATGTCTAGAAAGCCCAAAGTTTAGAAATAGTAAAATTCAACTTTAATTAAAATTAAAATTTAATTAAACTAAAAAATCCTCACTAGTATAGAAAATATCTTTACTGATAGTATTTTTCATATTTTTATTGGCGTTTTTACCAACCGCTAGAGTGAAAGTCCAGTAAAAATCAACAGACTTTAATGACATTATCTAAGAACCGCCACTATGTAAATATTTACACAACCAGTTTTCTTATGGAAATTGCCATTGTAAATGATTTTTAAGAAATCGCGAATCGGATTAAAAAGGAGAAAAAAGTTTGAGAAAAGTTTCCTAGTCCACTCTCCATGCAAGGTTTTAGGAAAAGTTCAAAAAAGTAGAGATTTTTGGCTCTAGGATTTTTTAGGGTTGTTACAGTAGCAGTTTTAGGGCCCTCTCATGATCGTGATAGGGTAGCTATGACTTTTTAGCATGCATCTTGTTCACAATCAAATGAAACCTCGAAAACATCGAATCAACTAACTCTCCAAAAAGCTGCGCAAAGTTTGTACTCTCGACGGTGTCTTTCAAAGAGTCTGGTTTTGACATGGGACGTGCCCTCGTGATACCGCTCATGGGTAGACCAGATCTCATGAGCCATCTCAAGATTTGAAACATGATCGCACTTAGGCAAAGGGAGACTTGCAAAAACTACATTTCCAGCCTTAAAGTTGGCCTTGTGTTGATCAATTTGGCCCTGATCAATCCGAGCAGCCAAGACCACGTGGTCCTTAGTCAACAAATCTCCCAAACTTTCAAATTGATGGTATGCAAGTAAGCAAACATCCAAACTTTCTTGTATGGGTTGTTAGTCCCATCGAACAAGGGAGCTTTACTACTTTTGCACTTCATCTGCACTGATACCATTTGAAGGACCGAGGAAGCGACCAGACGGGGGGAATGGGTGTCAATCAAAATTTCTTTTGAAATGGCCACTGTCTCAATCAATCCTCCAAAGATCCAAAACACACATGAGTGATGCCCTTGAGCCAACTAGTGGCTGGGTGTACTTGGTGAGGTCCAGAGAACACGGCGGGACACTCACCTCGGCTAAAAATAACAAGCAACACCGAAACACTTCGAAACCCGAAAGATGAGCTCTCAACTTCAACCACAATGAAGCAAGGGCCCAAACTAAAATCACCTAAATGAACTGGTGTTTTGATGACTTGGAAAGCTTCTTGGGCAACTCAGAAACCCTGTGGAAGAAGTGGATCGAAAAACAGACACCTAGAGCACCTGGAAACACCAAAAAACCAAGTTTTCAGCCCAAAATGTGGAGGTTCAGCACTTTGTACGGAGCGGAGGTTCCGCATTGATGATTTCCAGGAGCCCGAATCAAAGGCAAAAAAGGCAAAACTCTACCAAGTGGAGTCTGATTGAGCTAAAATTTTACACACACCTTCTCTAGGGAGTTACCAAGGTGTCCACAAAATTTGAGCTCCAACGATCAAAGCTTGAACATCATCCCAAAAAACTCGCTCTCAAACTGGGGTCTTATCTGCGGATCTCTCTCAAGACTCTGGACTGGAAAGCTCAAAACTAATAACGACTAGGAAACCTAAAGTTGGAGGGGCTGGTTAGGAGCATCCATCCTATTATTTATAAAGTTATTACACAACCCCTAACATGCCCTTATTTATTTTGGATGAACTACTATATGGGCAGAACGGTCCAACTTGAGATCCAAGCATCCGATGGTCACAGGTTCTTCATGACTTTGCTTCGTCTCGATGAAAGCTTCACAATGACACCACATGCCTCCTCCCGTTAATGCCAAAACTAACCGGGTGTTGAACAAAAAAAACATACGCCGGTGGTTTTGAGGCCCAAACCACCTAGAGAAACGTATCCGCTATGCCTCCTCCATGATCTTGAAACCTGTTACCGTTGTCCTCGATCGCCTGATCACCAAGTCCTCTTACGCGCCTTTGCTTGACTTGGTCAACCGTCATCTTGAATTGGTCAACACAGTCTACTCCTCCGCAAGTACTCTTACTCATCGATGTCGACAAGTGTCAGCCACCCATGATTAGTCTTTTGGTCATCTTAGTCCCTTGGTCCAAGCCTCACATTCGTCCTTCACCGTTCCCAATCCATCGACACAACACGTCTCTACTTAACTTTCTCCATCTTCATCGACCGTCTCTATGCTCTACACCTGCACACCAACAAAGCCAAGAAACGTGTGGCGTACACACTCACGTAATGATTAGTCTCCAAATTCAACCAAAGCCTTGATTATCTCCTGACAATCACTCACCACAACTCGACCCATAGGGCACATAACAACCTCGTGTTCACAGCAACTCTGCCTAGACATTAACCCAAGTAAGCCATATCTGCCACACACATACCACTGCTGCACAACGGGGCTGTAGTCCCGGTCCAAAAGGACCTCTAGTCTCGAGCTACGAGCCGGGACTAAGGTTTCGGGACTAAATGTCCCACCTTTAGTCCCGGTTCTCAGGTCCAGGACTAAAGGGAGACCTTTAGTCCCGGGACTAAAGGTGTTGCCAGGCATCGACGTGGCGCAGCACCTTTTAGTCCCGGTTGGTATGGTATTACCAACTGGGACTAAAGGTTCTTTTTCCTTTTTCTTTCCAATTCATTATTAATTTTGGTTTTCAGTTATATTGTTTTCCAATTTATTCTTCGCTGCTACTATCCGTATACGTTGCACCTATACGAGAGTGTTATTATTGCACACAAATAAAGTATGAAACTATATATATATTATAGAGCTATACATATACGTACATACACATTACATTTATAATAATATACAAGTAATCAAGTGTTCGGCCGCCGGTTAATGAGTTACACAAATGTTTGTCCGCCACTCAAAGCTCATACAAGTGTTCGTTCTTGTTTGGACTGTTCAAATCCAACCTAGGGTTGTGGTGGAACTCGCCGTCTTCCGGGATGACATGATCGTTGATGAAACCTGCGATCGTCTCCTGGATTGTGACGAGTATTGTGTGCTTAAACACTTGTTCTTTCAATTCCCACTCCTTCCATTTGCATTAATTAAAGAAAAAGATATTAATATACATAAGATTTATTTAGTTTCAACAAATAAATAAGATATGAATTTACTGTATACATATGTTACTTACTTTAGCATCTCTTTAGCAGGTGTAAATTTGCTACACCGCACGTACTCGCAAACGTAGTATCCACATAAATTGGTTCCGTACGGTTGTCTGGACACCCACTTATGTAGAATAGGAGGGGGGAGTGGCACTTTCAGATCTGTACGATATCTTTGTTGTAGCCAAGCTCAAGCCCTGCCCAATAAGTCGGTCGTTGATTAGGTATAGCATAGTAAATTAAAGGAGCAGGCAACGATAATTAACGAATGATAGAACTTACCTCTGGATCATGTCTATCATGTCTTTGTACATTGCCAGCTCTTTTCTCATTGAGTCCCACACATTTATAGTTTGTTCCTTGATCTTAATCTCAATGAATATCCAGTGATCCCTGCATTTGTTTATAGAGTCAACTTATATATATATATATTAATGTTGGATTGACTAAGACATGATATAACACAACACTTTACCCCATATTGTAAGGGAAGAGTATCAACTCCTTATGCCTTTGGTTATAAAAGAACCTCCGGAGGTTTTTCTCTATTTCCTTGATCTTCAGATTGAATGGATCTTTAGTCTTTGTGTCCTTGTACACGACATACGGATCGATAAAACCAATTCGATCGTCTTGTTTCAATCTGAGTTCTCTCATCATGTTTATTTAAACTTTTTCAAATAGGAAAAATGGTCTATATAAAAAGTTTGGATCTTGATGATCTCTAACAACTTGGTATTCCAAAGTTTTTCATTTCAAGTCATTTAGTCTGTCATTTGACCAAGTCTGACCAAAACCCGTCTTCGATTTTGAAAACATGTGCCTGTGACTTGCTAAAATTTATCCAGATGAAAATATGGTCCATGTATCAAATGTAGATCTTTATGAGCTCTAACAACTTGGTATTCAAAAGTTTTTCATTTGAAGTCATCAAATAGGTCATTTGACCAAGTTTGACCAAAGTCAAAACATTGGTTTTTAGAAACACACTTTGACCGAACCCTGGATGGTCTCGAATGGAAAACTCATGAATACAAAGTTTTTTCCACTCATCAAGACCTACATTTAGTCTAATGGTTAACTTTTCATTTGTAAAAGTTTGAACCACTCAATTTTGAATTTTGAAAGAATTCATAGCCAAACGCCGGTTTTCGGAACCCTGGATGGTCTCGACTGGAAAAGTCATGAATACCAATATTGTTCCACTCATCAAGATCTACATTTCATACATAGACCATTTTTTCATTTGAAAAAGTGTTGGCAAAGTGTAGTTGAAAATCCACAATTTCCATATAGTTTCATATAGTTTGTGTGAGATTCAAG
The DNA here is from genome assembly GCA_038087645.1 of Saccharum hybrid cultivar R570. Taxonomy (NCBI): domain Eukaryota; kingdom Viridiplantae; phylum Streptophyta; class Magnoliopsida; order Poales; family Poaceae; genus Saccharum; species Saccharum hybrid cultivar. The sequence goes on along the minus strand of JAQSUU010000805.1, from coordinate 25,622,333 downwards.
ATTTGGTGAGTATTGTTTATTTAAACTTTTTCAAATAGGAAAAATGGTCTATATAAAAAGTTTGGATCTTGATGAGCTCTAACAACTTGGTATTCCAAAGTTTTTCATTTCAAGTCATTTAGTCTATCATTTGACCAAGTCTGACCAAAACCCGTCTTCGTTTTTAAAACATGTGCTTGGGACTTGCTAAAATTTATCCAGATGAAAATATGGTTCATGTATCAAATGTAGATCTTGATGAGCTCTAACAACTTGGTATTCAAAAGCTTTTCATTTGAAGTCATCAAATAGGTCATTTGACCAAGTTTGACCAAAGTCAAACATTGGTTTTTAGAAACACACACTTTGACCGAACCTTGGATGGTCTCGACTAGAAAAGTCATGAATACCAATACTGTTCCACTCATCAAGATCTACATTTCATACATAGACCATTTTTGCATTTGACAAAGTGTTGGCAAAGTGTAGTTGAAAATCCACAATTCCCACATATAGCAAAGTTTGAACCACTCAAATTTGAATTTTCAACACATAATGTTACAATTATATTACACAAGATGTCAAATACACATTATTAATTTGAGTTCACTACCTATATCAAGCGGGCATAGTGGTAAACTTTTTCTTGACGTAATGCCCTTGGTTATGATCATTCCGTAACTATGGAGTGTCCTCAGCAGCGAGCAGGATGCTTGGGTCTTTGGCCACACAGAAGGGTGGGATTCGTTCATCCTTTTCATAATCCTCTGACACGTCTGACTTATCTTCAATTCCCATGATGTTTCTTTTCCCTGTAAGAACTATGTGGCGCTTTGGCTCGTTGGTTTTTTCTCGTCGTGTTTCCCTCTCTTGGGTTTTGTAGACATGTCTTTCACATAGAACACCTGATTCACATCAGCAGCAAGGACGAATGGATCATTTCTATACCCAATATTGTTAAGGTCCACTATTGTCATTCCGTTATCGACTGATACCCCTCCGTTCATCTTCATCCATTGGTATCGGAATAGAGAGACTTTAAAATATGTGTTTATGTTCCCAAATCTCCTCTATGCGACCATAATATGTGTTTATGTTCCCATTCGGTTCCGTAGCATCCACGCGAACACCACTATTTTGGTTGGTACTCTTTTTATCTTAGGATACGGTGTAAAATGTATTTCCACTTATCTCGTACCCTTTGTACGTGAGGACGTGCCATGCTGGTTGCCTAGCCAACAAATACAGTTCATCTCCAATAGTTTTATCACCCTAACATTTTTTGTGCAACCAGTCACTGAATGTCTCCATGTGATAACGCGTAATCCAAGCCTCATTCTTCCTAGGATTCTCGGATCGTACAAAATTCATGTGTTTCTCAATATGCGGTTCCACCACAGTGGAGTTTCGAAGAACTGTGTAGTGCGCTTTATTGAAAGAATCATCACCCTGGCTGATATATGTTTTCTTTCCTAGTGTACCCTTTCCACCAAGTCTCCTCTCATACCGTGATTCAGGAAGACCAATCGGGTCAAGGTCAGGAATGAAGTCCACACAGAACTCAATGACCTCCTCTGTCCCGTATCCCTTGGCAATGCTTCCTTCTGGCCGACCCCACTGGTGAACATATTTTTTAGTACACCCATAAATCTCTCTAAGGGAAACATGTTGTGTAGGAACACAGGACCTAGGATATTAATCTCTTTGACCAGATGAACTAGGAGATGTGTCATGATATCAAAGAAGGATGGAGGGAACACCAACTCAAAGCTAACAAGACATTGAACCACATCATTCTGTAGAGTAGCTAGATCAAAAGGATTGATTGCCTTCTGAGAAATTGCATTGAGGAATGCACACAGCTTCACGGTGGCCAGACGTACATGTGGAGGTAGAATTCCTCTTAAGGCAACCGGAAGCAGTTGCGTCATAATCACGTGGCAGTCGTGCGATTTTAAGTTGACAAATTTCTTCTCCGGCACATTTATTATACGCCTTTATATTGGAGGAGAACCCAGATGGGACTTTGATGCTGCTTAGGCACTCAAACATGCTTTCCTTCTCCTCATTGCTAAGAGTGTAGCTAGCAGGTCTTAAATAATGACGTCCATCATCTATCTTCTCTGGATGCAGGTTGTCTCGTTCTTTCATGTGTTTCAAGTCCTCTCGTGCCTCAAGGGTATCCTTAGGCTTTCCAAACACACCCATGAACCCTAGGAGATTGACACAAAGATTCTTTATCAGGTGCATCACGTCAATCGAGTGGCGGACTTTAAGGTCTTTTCAATATGGTAGGTCCCAAAATATTGACTTCTTTTTCCATATTGGGCCGCGCTCCGAAGCGTCTTTTGGAACAGGTTCACTGCATTGTCCCTTTCCAAACACTATTTTCAAATCCTTGACCATCTTGAATACCTCTGCCCCATCTCGATTGCCTGGCTTGGACCGGTGTTCTGCCGTACCTTTAAAATGTTTGCCTTTCTTTCTCAACTAGTGGTTCTTAGCAAGAAATCGACGATAGCCAAGGTACATGACCTTTCGATATTTTTTTAAATAGACAGCCTCAAGGTCACCAAAACAATGGGTGCATGCATTATATCCCTTATTTGTCTATCCTGAAAGATTACTTAGAGCTGGCCAATCATTGATTGTCACGAACAACAATGCTCGCAGGTCAAATTCTTCCTGTTTGTACTCATCCCACACACGCACACCTGGTTTGCTCCATAGCAGCTGGAGTTCCTCAACTAATGGCCTCAGGTAGACATCGATGTCATTGCTAGGTTGCTTCGGGCCTTGGATGAGCACTAGCATCATAATGAACTTCCGCTTCATGCATAACCATGGAGGAAGGTTGTAGATACATAGAGTAACGGGCCAAGTGCTATGACTAGAGCTCTAGTCCCCAAAAGGATTAAATCCATCCATACTCAATGCGAACCTTAGGTTTCTTGCGTCATCTGTAAAGTCTGGGAATTCTCTATCTATTTCTCTCCACTGGGACCCATCTGCAGGGTGTCTTAACAAGTTGTCCACCTTACGGTCTTCTTTGTGCCATCGCAACAACTTTGCGTGCTCCTTGTTTCTGAACAGTCGTTTTCGGCGTGGAATTATTGGAGCATACCATATAACCTTGGCAGGGATTCTCTTCTTCGGACGTTCTTCATCCTCAACATCGCCAGGATCATCTCGCAAGATCTTGTACCGTGACGCATGACAAATAGGGCATTCATCTAAATTCTCGTGAACGCCACGGTACAGGATGCAGTCATTAGGACATGCATGTATCTTCTTGATTTGTAATCCTAAAGGGCAGACGATCTTTTCTGCTTCGTATGTAGTGGTGGGCAATTCATTAGGCTTCGGAAGCATCTTTTTTTGGATCTTCAGTAATTTCCCAAATGTCTTGTCAGATATACCATTCTTTGTCTTCCACTGTAACAACTCCAGTGTCGTGCCTAGCTTTTTCTGCCCATCTTCGACCGACGGGTAGAGTAACTTCTTGTGATCCTGTAGCATTTGGTCAAACTTAGCCTTCTCCTTTTCATTTTCACAATCTCTCTGTGCGTCACGAATGACATCACCAAGAGCATTGTCATCTTCAGCGATACTGTTTTCTGCATCCGCCTCTTCTTCAACTTCCTCCATTGCGAAGTCACAGTATTGAGCAAAAACATCGTCAGGGTCCGCTTATTCTTCTTCACCTTCTTCCATCATAACCTCAGTTTCTCCGTGCTTGGTCCAACAAATGTAGTTTGACATGAAACCCGACTTAAACAAGTGCAAGTGAATACTTCTTGAGCTACAAAATTCTTTCAAATTCATACACACGACATATGGGCAGCACATAAAATCATCCCGCTTGTTTTCCTCTGCCACTCTGCAGAATTCTCGCACGCCCTCAATGAACTCGTTGGAGCGGCGATCGGCATTGTATATCCAATGGTGTGTCATTATCTGCATTATATGGCATCACATAATTAAAAGCCCAGCATGAGAAAAGAGCGCAGCACAACCTTGTCTAATTGAGTTCAAAATTTTATAAGTGGTTCATCATTTCATAAAATTAATTTGTGGACGTTAATAAAAAGATAGCAAAATCATAAAATTTGTATTTTTCTATTAAAAGGTGTAATTTTATCTCTAAATAAAATTAATTTGAAGAATTTTTAAAGTTAAAATAAATTTGTTACAAAATTACAAAGAATCAACATTATTTAATATTTTAAAATGAGAACATGAACAAATTAAAGTAAAAAGTATCTAAAAAATCTATAATAGAACTAAACATTATATGTGTATACTACTTTCTAGGTACTATAATTAGCATCATTCATAAAAATTCAAACATGAAAAGTGATTGGAGCTAGCAATATGAAATAAAATAGCCATATATAACATGGATTTACATATGGTGCTGCTAAAACATAGGAGGATGAAGCTAGCAACCTTTCAAACAAATCGACGACGGCGTAGAAGCGTTTGAAGTGGATTGATCGCCGGAGATGAGACAGGCAAGAACAATGGAAGAACAAGCAATAAGAACATGAACGAGGAAGGGCTCGGGCAGGGAGGAAGAAGAGGGAGGTTCAATTTATAGGGGAGGTTTTAATCCTGGTTGGTAACACCAACCAGGACTAAACCCAGTCCTATAGTCCCGGTCGGTGCCACGGACCGGGACAAAAGCTGTAGTCCCGGTCCGTGAAACCGACCGGGACTAAAGGTCCCTCCCGACAGCGCCTGACAACAGAGCCGTTGGCGAGGGACCTTTAGTCCCGGTTGGTAACATCAACCGGAACTAAAAGTCTATTTAGTCCCGGTCATCGAAATCACAGAAACTAAAGGTATTTTGGACAATCGACGAAAGGTCAGTTGCGTAGTAGTGTACATTCTGATCCCAAACATTTAAAATCGGACGTCTAGAATCTAGATGCATGGTCATAGGTGACAGGTCACTCATCCATCCATACGGCCCCCTACATCTCGTTTTCAAAATGCCGTGGGTAACACGCTTCGCGTACGATCTTTTTTGTGGCGCAATTTTTTTTGAGAGGACAATTGCGCAAAATTGGCGTCGTGGACATCTTGTATCTGTATATATTACTCGTGCCTAGACCTCATTACAGCATGCAGCAAATCCTTCAAACTCAAGAAATGGCGGCAAGGTCATCCATGCTCGTTGTTGCGATCACCTTCCTCCTTGCCGCTCCTCCGGCCTTCTCGGAACGCAGACGCTTCCGTGCCACCATGACGCGCACCGAACCGGCCATCAACTTAACGCGGGCCGCGCACAAGTCCCACGAGCGGCTGTCCATGCTCGCCGCCCGGCTTGACGCTGCCTCAGGGACTGCGCAGACCCCGCTCCAGCTTGACAGTGGCGGCGGCGCGTACGACATGACCTTCTCCATCGGCACGCCACCGCAGCAGCTGTCGGCCCTCGCGGACACCGGCAGCGACCTCATCTGGGCCAAGTGCGGCGCGTGCACGCGGTGCGTGCCACAAGGCTCCCCTTCCTACTACCCAAACAAGTCGTCGTCTTTCACCAAGCTGCCATGCTCCAGCGGCCTCTGCAGCGACCTGCCATCGTCCCAGTGCAGCGCCGGTGGCGCCGAGTGCGACTACAAGTACTCGTACGGCCTTGCCAGTGATCCGCACCACTACACACAAGGCTACCTGGGGAGCGAGACCTTCACGCTCGGCAGCGACGCCGTGGCAGGCATCGGCTTCGGCTGCACCAACATGTCGGAGGGCGGGTACGGCTCGGGCTCCGGCCTCGTCGGCCTCGGCAGCGGGCCGCTGTCCCTCGTCTCGCAGCTCAAGGTCGGCGCCTTCTCCTACTGCCTCACCAGCGACGCCGCCAAGACGAGCCCGCTCCTGTTCGGCTCCGGCGCCTTGACGGGCGCCGGTGTCCAGTCAACGCCGCTCCTGCAGACATCCACCTACTACAGCGTCAACCTGAAGAGTATCTCAATCGGTGCCGCGACGACGCCCGGAACCGGAAGCAGCGGCATCATCTTCGACTCCGGCACCACGCTTACGTACCTCGCGGAGCCGGCGTACACGCTGGCCAAGGCGGCGGTCCTGTCGCAGACGACGAACCTCACGAGGGTCCCGGGCACGGATGGGTACGAGGTCTGCTTCCAGACGTCCGGCGCCGTCTTCCCATCCATGGTGCTGCACTTCGACGGCGGCGACATGGACCTGCCGACGAAGAACTACTTCAGGCCGGTGGACGACACCGTCAGCTGCTGGATCGTGCAGAAGTCGCCGAGCCTGTCCATTGTCGGAAACATCATGCAAATGAACTATCATATCCGGTACGACGTGGAGAAGTCGATGCTGTCCTTCCAGCCGGCCAATTGCGACAGTTTCTGAAGAATCTAGGAATGCAACTCGCCTCTCTGCTGGTTATTTCACATACGCATATCAGCTATAGTTACAGGGCACGTACACGCATAGTTAAATAGTACTTCTAGAAGAAATCATCTGCTTAGTACAGATTGAAAAATATGGATTGGTGATATCAGAATGACACAAAGATTATATTCTGTACGTATGGATCTTGTTTTATATATTTTCTCGAGAATAACATCATCATGATGTGATGGTTTCAAAGACAGCTGTTTGAAGCGTGAAAACGCACACACACAAAAAGTCATGTACACCTCTCTTCCCCTGCCCTAGCCTGGACTCGATATATTTGGGCCCTGTTTAGGGCTCAGCAGTGTTTCAGGCTTTTTGCGTTTATGGTGTCACTGCAGCCATCACATTTCGGCCCAGCGGCTGACATATGGCAAAGTGATCAATGGGCAAATAAGTTGCTGGGTTAAGCCACTCCCGGCAGTGACATTCTCATATCACTCTCGTTTTCTATAGTGACCCGACATTATTTCTTTCGGTCATTGGATCCATCTGACTATCACATCAGTGATTCTTCAACGTTGATCCCACCTACCCACCGATGCTGTAGATTATAAAAGCGGCGTCCGAATGCCTCCACGTCGAAAGATGAGGTCCCTCCTGTAGAGCAATTTAGTTGGAAGAGTGGTTCATCCAGCAGTGGGGCTAGGTGCCCCCCCCCCCCAAAAAAAAATTGCTAATGAAGCACCGAGAGGAGGACTTAGAGCAACTCCAACAGACTCTCTACCTTCTTCCTAGGAGCATCTCCAGCAATAGCCTATTCATATTGGGTAGCTACCTATTTTTATACTACTTTTTTTGTCTTCGACTCCAGCAACACTAACTAAAACAGACTACCTAAATGCAATCTAGCAGTGAACGGCATGTGGGGCCATGATGTCATCCTCTCCCTCTCTTGTTCTCTACTGCGGCGGCTGGAGATGCTGTCAGGCCAGAGATGGCCGTGCTAGGGAGAGCTCGCTGCTAGGCCTGAGATGGCTGCGCCACTGGGGTTGCGCTAGAGAAGATGGCCGGGCCGCCGCGGGGTAGTGGTTGAGAAGATGGTTGTGCCACCGGGGGTAGCATTGGAAAAGATGGCCGTGCCGCTAGGGGGTAGCGCTAGAGAAGATGACCACGTTGGAGAAAAATGGCGGCCATGGTCATGCTGGGGGAGATGGCCGCCGAGCCAATGGAGGTCATGGCCATGCCGGGGGAGATGGCTGCCATGCCAGGCCAGGCTACACCGCTGGGGGCAGGACAAGAGAAATGAGCGCATGTGGTGGGGAAAGATTTGGGTAGTCTGCTTCGGCCCAACAGAAATGGGTAGTGGGAGGAAGGATTTGGGTACAAAACAAATCTGTGGGGCGTAGTAGATAGTCTGCTGGAGTTGATTTTTTGTCCTCCGCTACCCAAATTGGGGTTGGGTAGTGTTGCTGGAGATGCTCTAACTGCTACGAATAGAGATTATGGTGAAAAATACCCTCAAACAAACTCTTTAATTGGTTATCCAAAAATAGCCATCATCTATTATGGATTTCTCGCTAGACAAAGATAGAAAACGAGAATGACTCTAGAGTGCAAATATGATATAGAAAAACTGTTGGAGAGTGAAAAGTTATAGGAAACAACTTTTATGCAAATGGCTCTATTAATGATAATTTAAAGAGTAAGCTTTGGAAAGACTCTTGGAACTCTTAAATGAGTCTTAAAGGTAAAAGACGAGCAGAGGGCACGACTATGGCCCTGTTGACACCATGGGCTTAAATTCGATAGATATGTTGGGCTTCAAATTAAGAAAGATAAAACCAAAGTCTAGTTGTGTAGCCCAGTATAGGAAACATGGCCACAACATAGTTGATAGGCCATCTGCCCATAGCCCCACGCTTCCACCGAGTACCCCCATCCCTATTTTCCTCTCTCGCGAGTTCGACATCGACAATTCGCATTCGAAACCCCTAAGGCCAGGGGCAGATTCACCATGGCAGGCGCCAGACGGCGACTAGTGAAACGGCAGCGATCCTGGAGCTCCGGGGCCCGTGGCAGTCATGCGGAGTTGCCGGGTGCGGCAGGCCGCAGTGGTGCGGACGTGCGGTGTACAGCGGGCAGCGCTGCAGCGCCTGGTCAGCTGGCCGCGTTGGTCGTTGGCACAAGCGCACAGCCACAAAAACGCATTTTTTTAATGAAACAGGAGGGATTGCTCCGTACTGGACATGAAACTTTAAAAGGTACAAAGTGCCAAAGTCCAAACTCAGGAGACAAAAGACGAAACAGAGAAAATCAGAAAAACTTACACATGGCCGTCTAGCCATTGACCAAAGGAAGGGCAGGTTGATATTTATCCCTAGCTCTTAGCTCAGCTAGAGCCCCATAGATGCATTGCAGAGTCGAAGGCCCCTGTTGCAGAGGCATAGGGTGCTAGCGTTCCAGAACAGAGCCAGCTAGGCACCACCCACCAGTGAACAGTATACTTTTGGAGGAAAAGAAATGAAGAGAACAAGCACCTTTTGCCTGGGTATACACGTGTGTGTGATGCATCCTCTATGTCTCTTGTAATTAGCCCTGTTTTGATTTCATTTTAGGCACCTCCATTTAAATAATTTCCTTCATCTTATTTAGTCAATAATTAGTTATACTAGCAAATATGCCCATGCGTTGCAACGAAAAAAATATTATCAAATTTTAATTAAAAACGACAATGTGAATGCTATATATCTATTTATGTTTTATCATTTCAATAAAATTTAAAAGCTATAATTATTTTATGATGACCATGACATCCATATAAGTTAATGTTATTAACAATATGACAGCGTCATTAAGCGTGTGTTAAATTAAACTATGACCTTGATATTTTTTCTCTTATTGCAAAGTATAGAAATATTTACTTATAAATATATCATAATATTAATTTTCATATTTACTTGTTTTGGTTGATGTAAGTTTTAATAAGAATAAATTTTATTTCTGATTATTTTAAGTACATCTCGATAACTTGATAGTGGCAATCTTTTGTTGCTTAGAGATTACAAAAAGCTCAACGTCTAGTGTTATATTTATTTATTGGTTGTTTTTCACGTTTCTTAGAAAATAAGAAATCACAACCAAGGTGCTTTGAGAAAAAATTTCAAAATCACAACGGAGGTACTGGGAGATGATCGTTCTGGCGAAAAAAGGGAGAAAAGGTACCTATATCTTCTACAACTAAAAAGAATAAAAGATGGACACTTTTTGTGCGACAAACGTTTGGTACTTCCATCTACCGCCTCATGCGAAACCACGCCCATCGTAATAGTAGGAGGTGGAAGGGTGCAAATGAAAATAAAGAATAAGAAAGGATTCCAGATACAAATGTAAAAGAGAAATAACATATATAAATATGGAGGTGGAAGGGTGCGAAAGAAAATAAACAATAAGAAAGGATTTCTGATGTAAAAGAAACAGCGAGGGGAAGCCTTCGTCGTACGCCTAGTGCATTTAAATATCCGGCAAATTGAAGGAAGGTGAATCACGGACGAAAGAAAGGAAGCTGATCACGGAAGGTAACGAGAACCAATCACCATCATCGTACGTTATGTCCTCCGCGTGTGCTCTCTTCTCCTCGTGCAAGTGTGAAGGGCAATATGGAAGGTGGAAGCCCGCATGACTAATATGGAAGGGGGAAACAATCACGTACGTGCGATCTCTCCTCCCCGTGCGAGCGACCTCTCCTCCGCTCCAAAAGGACGACCTGCTCCGTCGTCCTTGCCATCGTGCTACACCGTGCCGCCGTCCTCGCCACCTGAGCCGTGCACCCGAGCCGTCGTCTTCGCGCGATCGTCATCGCCCGTCCTCCATTCCTCGCCGTCCAAGTTGAAGATCGCCACCGCCACCAACGTCGCTTCTCCATCACTCGCCTAGTACGTTCTCCCATCTCTCGCTACCGTCCGCCCTGGCTCCCTTGCGACAAAAATCAAAAGGAAACAAACCTCACTCGGTAGGAAAGAAACCTTGCTCCCGTCTGCCAGGCTCCGCATCCACCGCCGCCGCCGCCTCAAGAGCCCGCCCGGCGCCCGCCCGCAGCTGTGTGCGCCGCCGCCGCTGCATGCGCCCGCCCGGCCCGCCTGCGGATGGTGCTAGCCAGTGTCGAGGACGAGGAGGCGCAGTGGACGGGATAAAGCTTTGTTGTTGTGGCCGCAATCTGCATCGGCTCCCATCCGTGCGGACTCGACGGAGTCCCTGCTCCGGCGCCCTGCCTCTCCTAGACCTCCCAATCGTGCACTCTCTCTCCGACGTCGTTGCGGCCGTAGTCGGCACTGCTCCCATCGCGCGAAGGCGACGAGTCCCTTCTCCGGTGCCTCGCGCTCTGTCTCCCAGACCTCACGCACTCTCTCCGATCTCCTACATCGAGTTCACCAGGCTCCATCACGGCAGCTCGCGGCTGGTGGATGGCCTGAGTACGTACGTATCTCTCCTATTCCTGATTTCTGGTTTATTTTCTGGTGATTAGTATGTTCGCTAGATGACCATAGTTCCTGCATTTCTTTCTTCATCGTTCGTCTTCCATCTGTACCTAAATTCGTTATTTCCTTGGCCCACCTGATGGTTCTGTGTGCAGCTAAGATTGGGAAAAAATAAAATATTTAGCCTGTGTACATTCCCTGCATTTTGGATTAGGAGGTCTGTACACATGTAATCAATTGAATCACTCTGCAATAGTGTTGGGTTGTGCTGTTGTGCAGGACATCTATGTGCAGGAAAATTAGGGGGAAGTCATATTATTTTGGATTGTACATATATAATCGATTGAGTCATGCGGTCATGTTGCTGCATATGCACTGCCTCGACACCAAGATAATCATTGTGATTTTCTTGGTTCACCATGACCTGTGTTAATTTAACAATATAATTTTCCTATTACCTAGCAACCTTCTGGTTGTGCAATTTAGTAACCTTTCAGCTCAAATGCAATTAACCAATCCTACTGACGTCTACTCACTTGCTTAATTTAATTTAGCAATTTTTGCCAAAACAATTTTCTTCAATTACTAACAAATACTCAATTCATACAGATATGATGGCTCTAGGGTGTGTCAACATTTTGATGCACTTTGAGGGTGCTTTTTCACAGGAAGGAGCACTACTTATGATGGAGGTGAAGTCTGGCTTTTCAGAAATATTGACAAGGATGTAATGTCCTACTTCCATGTAGTACAACTGGCAAAAACTTTAGGCTTCAAGGGCAGTGACACTCTGTTCTATGCCATTCCTGGACATAGTCTTGAAGCTGCTATAGACAACCTCACTGATGACACATGTGTTTCAGAGATGTTGAAATATGCAGATCAAACCCCCTTTCTTGAGATTTACATTAAGCATAATGACAATGATGTCAACAGCTATCCAACAGTTGATGACGCCTCCCAACCTGACAGTAGAACTGAGGTACTATTTATGTTTCATTGTAATTTCAGTCTACATGCCTCTTTAGGATTTCCTTGACTGTGTGCTTGATTTTACATTTTCACTTCCATCCAACCAAATTTGCACACATGTGAACTTACTTAAATTTATATTATAGATAATGGTCCAGTCAGAAGAGGATGTTTTTTGACGAGGACGTCTTTGCTTTGAAATTCTCAGGTTTATCAAAATCACTGAAAACTCTTGTTGATGCTGAAGCAGCGAATGCAGGTGCTTTGAATGCTATCCAGACTGCATACTCGAAGGAACTTGAGGCTCAAAAGCAGACTACTGAAAGGAGGGAAAATTTGTTCAATGTCTTACAAAAGTATACTGAGTTTACCCATGATGAAATTGTGAAGGCTGCTCTTATCATAGGACAAAATGAAGCAAAGTTGAACTTGTTCTTTACCACTCCAGAGTTCAGGTCCAGTTTATCCGTGAGGTGCTTCTAAGTGGTAAATAGGTACTGGTTGTTTCTCCCTTTTGCTTGGGTAGTAGGCATGCTATATAATTAGGACTATAGAGATCTGCGATAAGGAGCTTCCATAGTTTTACAACCTTGTTGCTCCAGTTTGTTTCACGAGGCAACTTCATGGATTCCTCCCGCGACTGCAGGCAAGCCCCCAACCTGAGCTGCTTTGTTGTGTTTACTCATGCCATCCCATTGATTTTGATCCTTTGCTTATTTGCTTGTTCCATATAAATAGTGCTGGTGTACGGCTGTATTAATTTATCAACCATATAAATAGCCCTACAAATTTTGCTGCAATAGTCTATTACTGTTCCAAACAAATGTGCAATAGTCTAGACTTCTGATCGATTATGTTTGGTCTGAATTCAAAATGGTTCCTGTAGGCCAGTCTTATTATTACCTGAAACTCAGATCTAAATCGTGTCAGTGCAATGCCGATTTTCTGATTATTCGTTGGATTCAGTTTGAGTTGCTTGCCTGCAAAAGCATCTAGATTGAGTTTGAATTGCTGGCCTGCAAAAGCATCTATGGACTGTTGTCTGGACTCTAAAAAAAATAAGAAGAATATGCTCTCTTTTCTATTTTCTATGTTATATATTTCCTTCTTTTATTTCCACTCTAAGAAAATATTCCTGTTGATATTTTCTTTTTGTATTACCTACTTATCCAGCACTTAGACCTTCCGATTCAAGGAGACTGGAATGTATATCAATATGTTTTTCTATAACTGGCTTGCATTAAAACAGAAGATAGTGCTTGCTGCCATATTGATTCATTTGCAACATATAGATTATCAGATATATACACACTTGAAAATGCCATGGGCAGCCATGCATCAACAGGCAGGCCAATGCCTTGATTTTTTTTCACGAGAATCAAACTTGTCGAATTTACCAATTAGTTGTCTGTAATTACGGACTATGGGCATGCTATGAAAAAGCGATGTAAACATTTACTAAAGTTCAGTTTTGAAAGGCTGAATTGTTGGGTAGCTCGGTAGGTTTATTTCACTGAATTGCTGTTGTTTACTAAAGTTCAGTTTTCAAAGGTTATAAACATTTATTTTTTTTTCTCTACAGCGTGAGTTTTATTTGTAAGGGGAGGAGCCATGGTTTTGGCTGGTGGTGGAGTAGTTTTTATCGATGAATTTGACAAGATGAGACCTAAAGACAAATAAGCATCAATTTACATGTTTGGTGAAACTAGAATAAACATATTACATCTCCTTTTTTGGTCAGCTCTTGAAACCACATTAACCCAGTTGTCCCCCTTTTCTTATGCTATTCCAGAGTTGCAATTCATGAGGCCATGGAGCAGCAGACAAGATCTATTGCCAAAGATGGCATTACAACAGTACTCAATTCGTGGACTTCAGTTCTTGCAGCTGCCAATCCAATTGCAGGATGCTATGATGATCTTAAGGTTGGTAAACATGTTTTTATTGACTCAATAAGTATCCATCTTTTTAAAGTATAAACTGTTCTAGCCATACATGCAAGAAAATTAATTTGACAATTTTCTTTTGATGCTCATCAGACTGCACGAGATAAAATTGATCTTAAGACGACCATTCTTTCTAGATTTGATCTAATCTTTATTATCAAATATATCAGAGTGTATGATCAAGATAAGGTATGAAGCAAAATTCTTTCTACAACTTTTCTATTCTAGCAGCTGAGAGACTAAGTGCAACTTCAATACAGCGAATAGCAAGCCACATTATCAAGGTGCATGCCAGTGGTGCTGCAACTTCATCCACAAACACTGAGGCAATTGAAGGAGAGAATTGGGCTAAAAAGGTGTGACTCGTGTCATGCGTGTATGATGTAAATTTGATTTTATTTTCTTGTCTTCTACTGCATAACCTTTTATATACATTTGTGTCTTGCTTCTGAATGTCAATGTATGATATTAGCCATGGCAAGAAAAACACTCGGTAGCTTTTGAAAAACAAAAGAATTTTGTAAAACCAAAGTATTCCAGACATCTTTGCTGTTGATATGATCTATGGTGTTGCCTATTGTTTGGTGCTGACATCCTGTAGAATTTTGAATGTCTAAGTTAACCTTTAAGAACTTTAATGGTCACCTTGCTTATTTCTCGCATTATATGAAGTATATAGGGTATTAGGGCTAAAAACAGCACTTCATTGTTCTGAGGCATTATTATATGCATCGACAATCCACACTGAAAATTTTCAATCCTGGGTTACCATTGATAGTTCAGTTAATTTCATCCTGGTGTTCAACGTGGTTGAGGAATCCAATTTGCTATCAGCAGGTGAGTACCTTCTTCACACCATGGAATGTGAGCACCACGACCTAGAAGGTTTAAATTAGGCTCCTCACCTTCTCATCTTATATCTTCAGGTGCCACCTACGGCAATGATAAAAAATATTGTCCAAGGATTAATGTGTAGGCCTTATGTTTGTTGCTTAATAATAGAACTTGTCCACCAAATGTCCAAATTTAGTGCTTGATATTTTTTTAGAATATTTTTTACTCCCTACTGCACGTATATTTTGGTATCTGATTTTTTCTCACAATGATTTTTGCTGGTAACTTGCTGAGTTCAAGTCAGGTGCTGGGAGGAAGGATGTTGTGGAGAGCACCATGAATGCTTATAAAGATGCTCAGGTTTGATCTTTGTGTACTAGTTGATAGGTTCACCACGCATATCTTGTTAATTGTGATTCATTATTGTTCATTTTTGGTTTGTAGGACATTGCTCGTGCTGATCTGGCTCCAACCCATCCAATCAGGCTTGGGCTGGCCCTCAATTTCTCAGTGTTCTACTATGAGATCGTGACCTCCCCTGATCGTGCTTGCAACCTTGCAAAACAAGTTTCCATTACCTTAAAAAGCCCTACACTTCATCATATAAACAAAGCGGTAAGAGATGAAGGGACAGTTTCCATATTCATGGAGTTAGTTAAGGGATGGACAGACCAAAAAATAGGTGGAGAGAAATTTTGCATTTTTATTATTAGGTATAGATATGATGTATTTGATGGAAATTACATTCAGATCCAATTAAAAATATGTTGATTGATTTACTCATATAATTGCCATGCCAGAATCTAATATAATCAGTTATTTGCTTTGACTTTTTTGTTGGATTGTATGATCCTTTTGAGTATCTCACCAAATGACATTTTATCATGGGGACTACACTTGATGAATTTATTTGAGGCAAGGAACTATTCTTAGGTGCGTGCTTACCTGCCACCATAGCAATCATAGAGATGGTCATGGCATCAAACATTCACACCATAGAAAAGGGAGCCCAGGCTCCCTGCAGCCCACACTATATTACAACATATAACCCCTGACGTTTATGTTTACTAGCTAACTCATACATGTCATTGTTTACATGGAAATTTTGTTGATTTGATTTGAATCCCCGAAATACATGCAATTGGACTGATCACATTGCTTCTAATGCTCCGAATCTCTAATGTCCAATAGGACATACAGACCCCAAGAACCTATTGAATCTGTTAAGCTAGTCACAACGAGGTTTGGTAAACCTCCACTAAGATCGATCTACGGTCCACTCCTAGGCCCACCTTTCGTGACCAAGAAGGGAGATTCTGGCCGCCCAACGATCAAGTGCTCCATTGGACCTCAAGACTTCCACAACGCCATATGCGACCTTGGGTTGAGTGTCCATCATGTCCAAGATAACATATGCTTATTTATTATGTGGTCCTTTATCTGTAACTTGCATTCATCTATCATCTGCAGCTGTCCGATCAAACTACCCGCTATCCCGAGGGACCTTTCCAAGGACGACTCGGTAAAACTCCGTGAGGAGTATGTCCCCACGGATTTCGTGGTGCTTGACATGAGAAACCACGAAGACAATGATCTTTTATTTACCTTCAAAAAGGTTGGTAATTCATTGGGATAGTTCTGGTGTCTAGAACGTACTTGAACAAATTACTAGTGAGGTAAACGTGGCCTCACGTAGAACTTGTGCCATGCCCAATACAACAAGCATTCATACACACACTTCTTGGACTGTCCAGAATGCTAGCAGTTAATTTCGGTACTACTATAATAAACCATCAGTTAGCAACTTCCATTATATCCTTTTCGACACCTTTAAAAAACATACTGTAGTGCATTCCTAGCAATTGTTAACTGACTTGATCTTGATGTCCGCGTGTTGTCCTCCTCAAATATATCATTCCTAGCAGTTACTTTCGGGGGAAAGTAAACTTTGCCCACTTCATCCGATATCTAAGGAATGAACAAATTGAATAACACTTGTCACCGAAGAGGGCTAGCGCTGTGAGGGGCGCTGGAAACGCCGGCCGCGGAGCTTCGCCCACGGCCGGTAAGAGAGAAGGTTTTTCCTTCTAATCTCTTGCTTGATTAGATTGATACATCTTTTATATAGAGAAGAGGTCTTACCTGACCCCTAAGCAAGCGACTAATTAACCCTAACGGGCTAAGGCCCAATAGGCCATTGACTCTTCTAACACTACACCCCACCTGGACGTGCAGCTCGTCCTCGAGCTGCAACTTAACGATGACTCTGCTAGACACAAACCTAAGACTTAAAAATAAACCTTTTACATCTCGGCTTATTTTATTGACCTGAAATATACTACGACTCTGAAAGGATCAAGATGCCCAAGAGGGGGCGAATTGGGCTTTTCTAAAAATTAATTGCAAGAATTAAATCCCAGAAGCCGGAATTCACCCCTAGTGCCTACTTGTGTTCCTAGAGATTCTACACGTAAAAGTTTTGCACCCTAGTTTCCAATCCTAGTCTAGCATGGCAATTCTAGGAAAGTAAATCAAGCAATGAATGTAACTACATGAATGTAAATGCTTGAAAGTAAGGGCAAGGAACACGGCGATGTTTTTCCGAGGTATCGGAGAGTCGCCACTCCCCACTAGTCCTCGTTGGAGCACCCGCGCAAGGGTGTAGCTCCCCCTTGATCCGCGCAAGGATCAAGTGCTCTCTACGGGCTGATTCTTCGACACTCCGTCGCGGTGAATCGCCCAAAACCGCTCACAAGATGAGTTGGGTCATCCACAAGCTCCGCCGGATGATCACCAAACTCCCAATCACCACCAAGCCGTCTAGGTGATGGCGATCACCAAGGGTAACAAGCTAGAACTCTCACTTGACCACAACGAGCCTAATGAGAAGGAGGATGCACACTTGCTACTCTCTAATCGCTAGTGAGGAACTCTCAAGTTTTGATCCTCAAAACACAATCCTCACTAGAGCTCTTGCACTCCCTTGCACTCCAAAGGTATTTCTCAGCTGAACAAATGAGCAAGAGACCTCTAAAAGAGGTGGTGGGGATGTATTTATACACCCCACAGTCAAAACGAACCGTTACCTGCCAACTCAGCAAAATACGAGGTGACCGGACGCGCCGGTCGAAGTGACCGGACGCGCCGGTCGCTTCGTAACGGTCGAAAATCCGAAAAGTTGGCTGAGTGACCGGACGCGCCGGTCAGGGGTGACCGGACGCGTCCGGTCGTCAGAG
This sequence comes from Saccharum hybrid cultivar R570, assembly GCA_038087645.1. Classification (NCBI taxonomy): domain Eukaryota; kingdom Viridiplantae; phylum Streptophyta; class Magnoliopsida; order Poales; family Poaceae; genus Saccharum; species Saccharum hybrid cultivar. The sequence goes on along the minus strand of JAQSUU010000805.1, from coordinate 25,604,528 downwards.
GACCTTACTGGAACGTGACCGGACGCGCCGATCACACTCCAGTCGCGTCCGATTAGGTGGTTTTCCTCGGGTGACATGTGTCAGCCTGACCACCGCGTCCGGTCCTCGCAAGGACCGCGTCCGGTCGTCAGCGCCGAAACGCAGTCGCGGTTTTGAACTGACCGGACGCATCCGATCAAGCCAGGCACCGCGTCCGGTCAAGGGAAAACCCCTCTAAACTCTCCGAAACGCGACGCAACTTGAACCAAGTTGCTTTCAATTGAACTTTGAGCTATTTTAGAGCTTTCTAGTGCTAAGTTTAACAAGTGTGCACCACACCTAAACATAAGACTCACCTAGGTCAAGCTACTCGCTCATGCCCCCCTTTATAGTACGGCCAAAAGAGAAAACGAAGATCCTAACGACTATTCCGAATGTAACTCAACACCTTGACATCCGAAACTAACCGTCCTTAATCTTGACGTCACTCCTTTGAAAACCGAAACGATTTCCATCAAGGGGCATGAATACCATGGTGCCCAAAGCAGTTATCCCCTCCATGACCTAACTTACCAAAGTTTCTGCAAAACACACGTTAGTCATGGTAATAAAGCGTTGTCATCAATTGCCGAAACCAACTCTCGGGGCCTAGATGCTTTCAATCTCCCCTTTTTGGTGATTGATGACAACACTAAGATTCAAAAGATAGGAGTTGAGGTTTTCGAACATGCTTAGTTCACATAAGCAAAAAACAATAAGCACAAGGAGTTAGGAATTGCTTATGTGCCCCAAGCCAACAGAGTGTACTCATAAGATAAGACATAACGCGTTAGTACACATAAAGATATAGCTCAAAAGAAATCGGAGTAAGGCACGGAAGCACAACCTTATGAGCTATAACCAAACAAGTGACAAGATTTAAAACGGTGACTAGATAAACCATATAGACTCAAAGTATCTCACACGACCACATGTCACAAGAATGCAAGTACTGGAATGTAAACATGACGCATGAATGTAGCACACAAATAAGAACGAAAACCCTCTATCAAAACTCCCCCTGAATCTACTCTCTCTCCCCCTTTGGCATCAACCACCAAAAACTAATCTAAGGATCTGACGGGGGAACAGACGGAGTCGAGACGGGTGCCGAGGAGCGCGGAGTGATCACAAACTGAGAAGTGTCTTCCTCGGACTCGGAGCTGGCAGACTGACCCTCTGAAGAAGCACGCGGCTGTGAAGCGGTCTGGGTCTGAACAACAGGAACAGGTGCTGACGAAGTAGCAACTAGTGGAGCAGTCTCTGTGACCTGAGCCTGAAGTGAGCCAACAGCTGGGGGATCGGTCGAGGCAACTGACGAAGGTATAGTCTCTGTAGTACTCGTCCCTGTCACAGGAGGAATAGCTGCCTCTGAAGCAGACAACCCTGAAGAAGTAGCTAGAGTTGTGTGCGAGGGCGTCGGCTGACCAGTCAACTCGCTGTAGGTGGCACTAAAATCAGGAAACGGTGTGCCTGTCAGTAGGTGAGGGCGAGGCTGGTCTGAAGGAGTGAACCCGGTCTGAATAGGCGTGTAGCTCGGGGACTGGAACGACTGGGGGACCTGCTGCTGTGGAGAGGTGAACTAAAAGCTCGGCTGTCCCTGACTCGAAGGTCCACTAGACTGTAAGGCTGGAGTCAGGACAGATGCAGGTGGAGGAACCCCAACTGTGACCAAGTGACGCAGAAGCTCTAAGTACTGCTGCTGGCTTGCTGCACTCTGTCACTGCATCTCGTACTGTTGACGCTGCATCTCGACCTGCTGACGCTGTATCTCAAGCTGCTGTCTCTGGAACTCGTCCTGTCGAGCCTGTATCTGTGCAAACGCGGCAGCTGTGTCCTGAGCCTGTCTCTATAGCTGAAGCTCCTGTCGCTCCTGTGCCTGGGTCAGCTTCTCAAGAATAGCCACCATGGCTGGGTCTGAGCGGGAGGCTGAACCAGAGCCACCGGCCTCGTGGTCGTGAGGCCGAGGAGACCGATACCTGGGGATGGGCTGATAATCCTCGTCAGTGCTGTCAGAGGCCTCATCCTCAGCTAGATCAGCGGGCTAAGCATCTAGATCTGCAAGCTCTGCCTCAGCAAGACCCTGTATGGTCACGTCCTGCTCAGCCGCTGTCTCTGGGACCTTAGGTCTCTCTCACTGTCCTGGCACTGGGGCCTGCTCTCTGGTGACTGAAGCCCATAGCTGACGGATATCATACTCTGGAAAGGAGGTGGTAGTGTCAGATATCTCAGCTCTAATCTCTGAAGGCAGCTCAAGTGAAGATCTGATAAGAAAGCATATCCAATGAGCATAGGGCAGCTGACGGTGTCCCTTGAAGCCTTCTGCCAGGGTGTCCTCCATCTCACATAGCATAAGATCCCATATATAAAACGGTGTCTGTGAGCGAAGGTGGTGAACAACCCACAACTGCATCCTGGTCAATCCCTCTCTGTAGCCCAGCCTGGGAAGAAGAGTACGTCTGACAATAGCATCCAGGACTCGGGCAAGCGGTGTCAAGCTGGCGGGTGTGCGATGAGACCCTTCGCCAAAAGGCTCACGGAAGCAGGGTCGGATCAGATCAGTAGGAGGCACTGTCCCGCCGTGAGGGCGTCTAGATGGAGCTGTCTGACCAAAGCAAAGCTGATGTATCTTCGTGTCTGAAGCTGGGAGTCTGAGAATCTCCTGCACTCTGGTGCTGTACAACCTGCGGTCACGGCCTCGGAATGCAAAGTGTATGAACTCATGTGCTGGATCAATCCATAGTGAGGCATAGAACTCCCTGACCCAAGTGCCACAGTACGCTCCTGTCCGTCCAAGAAAATCTGATAAGCCTGGGAGAAAGGACAGGTGCGGACGAAGCTGCTCACCCACTATCTCAACAAGTGACTCAATACGACAGACCCTCTGTGGTCGAAAAGCGATCCCACTGTCAACATATGCTCTGTAGAAATCCTCCTATAGAGGTGTATAGAATCTCTCTGAGGCTCTGGAATCCCTTACAGGTGGGAACCACCGGCTGACCTCAACAAACCTCAGGGCCTGCACCTGACGTGCTGTAGCTCCCCTCAAGTCAAAGTGCTCAACTGGGGGCGAACCTCGAGCCCTGGGAGGTGGACGTCCTCCACGACGCTGGCCCTCTGGCCTAGGAGTCACCGGCACTCGCGTACGTGTAGAGCGACGACGCGGTGGAGTCTGGACTGGCTGCTCCTCTGTCCCCTCTGGAGCCTCTGCTGGTGGATCAACTGACATATCCTCAGTCCCCTCTGTGCCCTCTGTGGCCTCTGTACCGAGCTGTCGACCTTCAAGATGAAAGCGACGCTCACCAATGCGAATACCACTGCTCCTGCCTCCTCTCTCTGCCTGTTCTGCTGCATCTGCTACGGCCTGAGTGATCTCTGCATCTATAAGGGTCTTCTTCTTCTTTCTGGCCATGGTCTTAATGCGCTTGCCACGCGCAACCTCTGTCAGACGAGGAGGACTGTCGTCCCCGTCACCGGGAGCACCACCGGCATTCTTGCAACGAACCATGCTGTAAAACTATCGGGAATCCTCTGAAAGATGGTGTACTGACACTCAAGAGGCTTGGCCTCAATCCGTATCCGCAGGCTTGGCCTCGGATTAAACAACTGAACTGCAGTCACCCCGACACACCGACAAACTCGCTGAAAAGACGGAATAGATGGATCTACTATAAGCAACATATATAATCTAAAGGTACGAAACCCTAGAGATAGCAAGCATATAAGATAAGATGTGAATCGAAATACGATAGCTACCTCAGATCGACGAGAACTCGGTGAAAAGGTAAGATGACCTAGTTCGCGAGACTTCCCGAATACGCTGAACGAGCACTGAAAAGATCGAGTCAAGTAACGACGATGAGTGCGATGGAATTTGACGGTCAAGTAAGCCCTAATCAATGGAATTTGAAAGAAAGAAAACGAGAAGGAACAAGTTTTCACCTTCGAGCAACGGGTTAGGGCAAACCCTAGGGCGGAGCTCGGTCACAGAGGTGAAGAAGAAGCTGTAGTGGCTCGGCAAAGCGCGAGGTGGGGCAAGTGCTGGCCGGAGGTGGAGCAGGTGATGATGGCGTGGGTCAAAGGCGGCAGCAAGGCACGGCGGCGGTGGTCCAGGCGCGGCAAGGGCAGCGGCGGCGTGGCAAGGCAGCAGGCGCGGCAGGCACGGGTCAGGCAGCGCTGCGCGGGCAGAGACAGTGCAGCGCGGCTTGCCGGAGGAGGAGGTGCAAGGCACGGCGGTGAGCGGCGGTTCCGGCGACCTAGGGCTGGAAAGCGGCGGGTTCGGCGATTAGGGCACGAGCGGAGCGGCGGATTGAAGAAGAACCGAATGAACACGAAGGGTTATATGAGGGGTTAGATCCGCTCGGCATGCACTGACCGGACGCGGTGGTCGAATGACCGGACACGGTGGTGCTGCGTCCGGTCACACTCTAGTAAGCTCCTGGAGCGACCGGACGCGTCCGGTTAGGACTGACCGGACGCGGACAGAGTCCGGTCGAGGGTTATCCGGGAAAGTCATCGCGAATGACCGGACGCGGTGGTGGTTACCGGGACCGGACGCGGTGGTCAACAGCGGCGCGTCCGGTGCAGCGTCCGGTCACTGGGTCAGGAGAAGGTCTTCTGGATGACCGGACGCACTGGTGGTCGCCGGGACCGGACGCACTGGTGAAGCATCACTGCGTCCGGTGCAGCGTCCGGTCACAGTTTTTCGCCTTTCTTCAATCCAAACTTCGACGCGACTTCTCCCAATCAAGTTCCAATTCAAAGAGACACAAATAAACACCAATTGGAACCTGATATGAGTGACCTCACTCAAACCCTCAAGTTTTTCAAAATAGTTTGCCTTAGGCTAATATTATTTTTAGGAAAATAGGCAACAAACACCCGAGGAGCAACGTATGGCCATGCAATAGAGTTTTTGAACCCTTAGGAGCGTCAAATGCTCTCTCTATCCATGGACGAACACAGAGGTTGCTCAAAGCCAAACCGAAAAGAAACAACAAAGCAACAACCATGCATATGCAATGCAATACAAGTAAGTAAAGCTAGGTTGCTTGTCAAGTTTGATCCACGGTTAGGCTTCTTCACTCCTCCAAAGGAGGGTTATCGTAACCGTGTTAGCCAAGCCCTAGATGCATTGCGGGAATTTAAACATGACATATAATACAATGCAATGCAAGGGACAACACAAGCTCATTTTTAAAAGTTACTAGAGTCAAGCACATTAAGTTCACTTCTCAACCTACAAAAGGTAGCTTCATCCAAAGGTTTAGTGAAGATATCCGCTAATTGATTTTCACTTCTTACACCTTCTAGTGATATATCATTTTTAGCAACATGATCTCTTAGAAAGTGATGGCGGATATCAATGTGCTTGGTGCGAGAGTGTTGTACCGGATTATTAGCAATTTTAACGGCACTTTCATTATCACATAAAAGTGGCACCTTTTCAAGAACAATTCCATAGTCTAGGAGGGTTTGTTTCATGTATAAGATTTGTGAACAACAAGCCCCCGCGGCAATGTATTCCGCCTCGGCGGTGGACAAAGCCACACTATTTTGCTTCTTAGATGACCAAGATACTAAAGACCTCCCAAGCAAATGGCACCCTCCGGATGTGCTTTTTCTATCAATTTTGCAACCGGCATAATCCGAATCGAATAGCCAACTAGTTGGAATCTAGCTCCTTTGGGATACCAAAGACCAATGCTTGGGGTGTGCTTAAGATATCTTAAGATTCTTTTTACGGCACTTAAGTGAGGTTCTTTAGGGCACGCTTGAAAGCGAGCACACATGCACACACTAAACATGATATCAGGCCTAGATGCGGTAAGGTACAACAAACTACCAATCATAGAACGGTAGAGAGTTTGATCAACCGGTTTACCTCCCTCATCTAGGTTGAGATGTCCATTAGATGGCATTGGGGTCTTGATTGGTTTGCATTCTTCCATCTTGAATCTCTTGAGAAGATCCTTGGTATACTTTTCTTGAGAGATGAGAATCCCTTCTTTCATTTGCTTGACTTGAAAACCAAGGAAGAATGTGAGCTCACCAATCATAGACATCTCGAACTCCTTCGACATCAATTCACCAAATTCCTTGCAATATTCTTCATTTGTTGACCCGAAGATGATATCATCAACATAAACTTGACAAATGAAGATCTCCCCATTAAGCTTCTTGGTGAATAGTGTGGTGTCGACCTTCCCAATGGTGAAGCCCTTCTCAATGAGGAAGTCCCGGAGGCGCTCATACCAAGCTCTAGGGCTTGTTTGAGCCCATATAGCGCCTTGGACAACCTATAAACATGATTAGGATATCTAGGGTCTTCAAACCCGGGAGGTTGATTAACATAGACTAGTTCATTTATAAAGCCATTTAAGAATGCACTTTTCACATCCATTTGATATAGTTTCATATCATGATGTGATGTATATGCAAGAAGGATACGAATGGCTTCAAGTCTTGCAACGGGTGCAAAGGTCTCTCCAAAATCAAGACCTTCAACTTAAGAGAACCCCTTTGCAACTAGTCTTGCCTTGTTCCTCACTACTATGCCTTGGTCATCTTGCTTGTTGTGGAACACCCACTTGGTTCCAATGACTCTTGCACCTTTTGGATGCTCTTCAAGTGTCCACACTTGATTGCGGGTGAAGTTGTTCAATTCTTCATGCATTGCATTCACCCAATCCGGATCTTGAAGAGCTTCTTCTACATTCTTAGGTTCAACACAAGAGACAAAAGAGTGATGTTCAACAAAAGAAGCAAGCTTTTGAGATCGAGTCATTACTCCCTTAGTAGGACTCCCTATGATGAGATCTTGTGGATGTGCTTGAAATAGAGGTGAGTTTCTTCTATCAACCACTTGAGGAGGAGGATGGGGAGCATCAACATCTTGAGCTTGTGCCTCGGCTTGTTCATGAGAGACATGAGTGTCTTCATTTTCAACTCTCTCATCCTTGTCATCATCTTGAGGCACATGTGATGAAGATGGTGGATCAACAATTTGTACATCGTCTTCATCATCTTTTGGCTTGATGTCTCCCATCGGCATGTTCTTCATTGCCTCCCTCAAGGGTTCATCACCTACATCATCACAATTCTCAATTGCTCCTTGGGAGCCGTTAGATTCATCAAATTCCACATCATATGTTTCTTCAACCAAACCGGTGGCATGGTTAAATACTCTATATGCTTTGGACTTTGATGAGTAACCAACAAGAAAACCAATATCACAGCGTCTTTGAAACTTCCCTAGGTGTTGACGCTTCTTGTAGATGTAGCATTTGCAACCAAACACCCGAAAGAATGAGACGTCCGGCTTCTTCCCATTTAGCAACTCATAGGGGGTCTTGCCAAGAAACTTTTGTAGGAAGAGGCGATTTGAAGCATAGCATGCGGTGTTGATTGCCTCGGCCCACAACTTCTCCGGAGTGTTGTACTCATCTAACATTGTTCTTGCAAGGGTGATCAAAGTCCGGTTCTTTCTCTCAACTACACCATTTTGTTGAGGAGTGTAGGTTGAAGAAACTTCATGCTTGATTCCAATTTCATCACAATAAGCTTCAATGTTTGTGTTGTCAAACTCTTTGCCATTGTCACTTTTAATCTTCTTTATCTTGACTTCAAATTCATTTTGAGCTCTCTTTGCAAACTTCTTGAAGCAATTGGCCACTTCGGATTTGTCATGAAGGAAGAAGGTCCATGTGTACCTTGAGTAGTCATCCACTATCATAAGACAATAGAGATTACCACCCAAGCTCTTGTAGGTTGTAGGTCCAAACAAATCCATGTGAAGAAGTTCTAGCACTCTTGAAGTTGACATGAAAGCTTTGGTTGGATGAGTGTTTGCAACTTGTTTGCCCTCTTGACATGCACTACAAGGTTTGTCCTTTTCAAACTTTACATCCTTCAATCCTCTCACTAATTCTTTCTTCAATAGCTTGTTGAGAGTGTTCATTCCAACATGAGCAAGCCTCCTATGCCAAAGCCATCCAAGTGAGGTCTTGGTGAACAAACATGTCATCAAGTTTGCATCTTCGGAGGTGAAGTCAACAAGATAAAGATTATTGTATCTAAAGCCTTTGAATATCACTTGCTTGTCATCTATCTTTGAAACTACCACTTCATTAGGTGTGAACAAGCATTGGAAGCCAAGGTCACAAAGTTGCCCAACGGATAATAAGTTGAAACTTAAAGAAGCAACATAGAGCACATTTGAGAGTGAGTGATCATTTGATATTGCAATCTTGCCTATACCCTTGACTTTGCTCTTAGAATTATCCCCAAATGTGATCTTCTCTTGACATATCCCATTCTCTTCAATGGAGGTGAACATACGAGGATCACCGGTCATATGTTGAGTGCAACCACTATCAATAACCCAATGAGATCCACTGGTCTTGTAGCTCACCTACACATAAGAGATCAAGCTTTTTGTTTAGGGACCCACACTTGAGAGGGACCCTTGACTTTCTCTACTAGTGACTTGGCAACCCATATTTTCTTAGGCCTATTCTTGTTTGGGGGACCCAAGAACATAACTTTCATCTTTCCATTTGAATCTTTTCTTAGCATGTAATGAGCATTGAAGGCAAAGGGTCTAGCATGCTTGGGCAAGGGTTGTGGTGGTGGACTTTTGCACTCATGAGCAAAATGACCTTCTTGTCCACACTCAACACATCTCTTTGGCTTGGGCTTTGACTTGCTTTGTTGTTGTTGAGCTTTAGCCTTCTTCTCTTGATTTGCCAAGTACCCAATACCACTTCTATCCATCTTCATCACGGTGTTCATGAGTAGCTCACTTTACAAATATTGGCCTCTTGTGAACTTGCTTAGGCTGGTCTTGAGATGCTCTTTCTCTTGCTTGAGCTTTTTGTTTTCTTCAATAAGTGACTCATTTGTTGTTTGCTTCTCAAGAGCCATCAAACCCTTTAGCTTCTTGTTCTCATTTGCAAGCTTCTCATTTTCACTCTTGATCTTGGCATAATCATCATAGTTGTTTGGCTCAACCACACTCTTGCCTTTGCTACTAGAACCTTGCTCAATGCTTTCAATGATCAAGTCATCACATGATGTAGCTATATCACACTTAACAACTTTGTTAGTAGCATCATGTGTCTCAAGAGCAAGTTCATTAGCAACCACAAGACTATCATAGTCAATTTTCAATGTTGTATATTTGTCTTTTAGAGAGTTATGCCTAGTGATGAGCTCATCATTCTTCTTCTCAAGTTTATCATGTTGATCTCTAAGCTCTTTATTAGAAGTTTTGAGCTCCTTGAGAGTAGAAGACATAATTTCATTTTGCTCTTTGAGATCACCACTAGCCTTTTGTGCACTTTCAAGTTTGGATGAGATTGATTCATTTTCATTTTGAAGTTCATCATTTTCATTTCTAGTCCTTCTTATGACTTTAGTGTATTTGTTCAACAATTTTACAAGTTCATCATAAGAAGGTGCGTCATATTCATCATCACTATCACTATCATCATCATTATCACTATCATGGTTTTGTACCTTTCGTTCACCCTTGGCCATAAGGCATAGGTGAGTAGTGGACGATGATGGTGAAGGAGGCAGTGAAGGTGATGATGAAGATGTCGGTGAAGATGATGGCCCCACCACAAATGCGGCAACCTTCTCTTTCTCATCATCGCTCTCATCTTCGGAGGACTCACAAGATGATTCAATGTCGGTGAGCCAATCACCAACAATGTATGCCTTTCCTCCCTTCTTCTTCTTGTGGAACTCTTTCTTCTTGCCATCCTTCTTCTTGTATGGCTTATTTTTCTTCCTCTCTTCTTCTTCATCACTTGAATCATTCTTCTTGCCCTTGTTCTTGTTCTTGTACTTGTCTTTTGGAGGTCTAGGGCATTGATGAGCTAAGTGGCCAAGTTCACCACAATTGTAGCAATCCATCTCTGAGATTGGCTTCCTTTTGCTACTTGTGAAGAATTTTTTTTTCTTGCCATCGAACTTGATGCCACTCTTGTTGAGCTTCTTTAGCATTTTTGTGGTCTTCCTCACCATGAGTGCAAGTGATTCATCATCAATGTCACTTTCACTTGAGCTCTCTTGCACCATCATGGCTTGGCCCTTCTTCTTCTTCTTGTCATGGCTAGCTTTGAAGGCCAAGTCTTTCTTCTTGAAAGATGATGAGCCCTCTTCCGGAGTGATGTGCATGTACATCACATGAGCATTGATCTTCCCCAATACTTGTGTCGGTGTTGTGGTGGAGAGATCACTTTGGTGAAGCACGGTGACAATGTGACCATACTTCTCAACGGGAAGAACACTCAAGATCTTCCTTGCAACATCCGATTGGCTCATTTGAGTGAGCCCAAGAGCATTGAGGTCTTCTACAAGAACATTTAAACGAGTGTACATATCATTAGCACTTTCTTTGGGAAGCATCTCAAAAGAATTGATTTTCTTTAAAGCAATGTGATAGCGTTCCTCACGCTCACTCTTAGTTCCCTCATGGAGAGCACAAAGGTTTTCCCACAATTCATGAGCGTTCTTTGCATTACGCACACGATTGAAGATATCCTTGCCTAAGCCCCGGTAGAGTGCATTTTTGGCCTTTGCATTCCACCGGTCGTACTTCTCCTCGTCACCACTTGGGTTGGCGGGATCCTTGATAGCGGGAAGCCCTTGGGTTGTGGCTCTAAGACACCCAACATCTATGGCTTCGAGGTACGCCTCCATACGGATTTTCCAATATGGAAAATCATCCCCCTCAAAGGTGGGAGGTGGTCCTTCCCCGTTAGACATCTTGCTCTAGGCGGTAAAGCCTAAATTAGGAGCAACTCGGCTCCGATACCAATTGAAAGGATCAAGATGCCCAAGAGGGGGGGTGAATTGGGCTTTTCTAAAAATTAATTGCAAGAATTAAATCCCAGAAGCCGGAATTCACCCCTAGTGCCTACTTGTGTTCCTAGAGATTCTACCGGTAAAAGTTTTGCACCCTAGTTTCCAATTCTAGTCTAGCATGGCAATTATAGGAAAGTAAATCAAGCAATGAATGTAACTACAAGAATGTAAATGCTTGAAAGTAAGGGCAAGGAACACGGCGATGTTTTTCTGAGGTATCGGAGAGTCGCCACTCCCCACTAGTCCTCGTTGGAGCACCCGCGCAAGGGTGTAGCTCCCCCTTGATCCGCGCAAGGATCAAGTGCTCTCTACGCGCTGATTCTTCGACACTCCGTTGCGGTGAATCGCCCAAAACCGCTCACAAGATGAGTTGGGTCATCCACAAGCTCCGCTGGATGATCACCAAACTCCCAATCACCACCAAGCCGTCTAGGTGATGGCAATCAGCAAGGGTAACAAGCTAGAACTCTCACTTGACCACAACGAGCCTAATGAGAAGGAGGATACACACTTGCTACTCTCTAATCGCTAGTGAGGAACTCTCAAGCTTTGATCCTCAAAACACAATCCTCACTAGAGCTCTTGCACTCCCTTGCACTCCAAAGGTATTTCTCAGCTGAACAAATGAGCAAGAGACCTCTAAAAGAGGTGGTGGGGATGTATTTATACACCCCACAGTCAAAACGAACCGTTACCTGCCAACTCAGCAAAATACGAGGTGACCGGACGCGCCGGTCGAAGTGACCGGACGCGCCGGTCGCTTCGTAACGGTCGAAAAACTGAAAAGCTGGCTGAGTGACCGGACGCGCCGGTTAGGGGTGACCGGACGCGTCCGGTCGTGCAGGGAGCTTACTGTAAACAGACTTGACGCGCGACCGCGTCCGATCAGTGATGACCAGACACGTCCGGTCGTCAGAGGACCTTACTGGAACGTGACCGGACGCGCCAATCACACTCCAGTCGTGTCCGATTAGGTGGTTTTCCTCGGGTGACATGTGTCAGCCTGACCACCGCGTTCAGTCCTCGCAAGGACCACGTCCGGTCGTCAGCGCCGAAACGCAGTCACGGTTTTGAACTGACCGGACGCGTCCGGTCAAGCCAGGCACCGCGTCCGGTCAAGGGAAAACCCCTCTAAACTCTCCGCAACGCGACACAACTTGAACCAAGTTGCTTTCAACTGAACTTTGAGCTATTCTAGAGCTTTCTAGTGCTAAGTTTAATAAGTGTGCACCACACCTAAACATAAGACTCACCTAGGTCAATCTACTCGCTCATGCCCCCCTTTATAGTACGGCCAAAAGAGAAAACGAAGATCCTAACGACTATTCCGAATGTAACTCAACACCTTGACATCCGGAACTAACCGTCCTTAATCTTGACGTCACTCCTTTGAAAACCAAAACGATTTCCATCAAGGGGCATGAATACCATGGTGCCCAAAGCAGTTATCCCCTCCATGACCTAACTTACCAAAGTTTCTGCAAAATACACGTTAGTCATGGTAATAAAGCGTTGTCATCAATTGCCGAAACCAACTCTCAGGGCTTAGATGCTTTCAGACTCTTTATTTTTTTACTCCTGAAGATATGGCAGACACCCTCCGCGTGATGGAGCTGCACGTGTGTAGCCACCTGGATCCCATGGAGCCCACGGAACGAGAGGGGTGCACGGGTATAGCCACCTGGAATTAGTCGCGATAGCGACCAGCGGAGACGTCCTCGCGGCGGTCGGTGCCGGAGCACAGCAGCGCTAACTAAGGTCCACCTATGGGTGGCCACACACCCGCGTCCCCAAAAGCCAGCGCTGTAGACGCCGAGTTCACCACCCGAGGTGGCGATGCCACGCCCGATCTCCATGATGCAGCGGACGAGATCGGGGCCCTCCATGTGGCGAAGCAAAGGGGCATGGGGCACAGGCACCAGCTGTAACCCACGCATCTCTCGCGCCTACCATCGCGCCAGGAGTCCACGTGCTGCAGCCTGTAACCGTACCGCCGCCAGGACCGCCTCCTGCATCTTCTGGCGCATCTCCTGCAGCCGTCGGCGCGCTAGGAGGCCGCGCGCCGCAGCCTGTAGCCGCACCGCCGCAGACACCTTGCAGGTAAGCATCTTCCCTGCCGGCTCCGTTGTGATGTCCATCGCCTACTCGATCTGCTGCACGTCCTGAAACGGCAGCAGCGTCGTGCCATAACCTGGCATCCCGTAGGGGAAAATCAGTGGCAGAGAGGCCACGACCGATTGCGGCAGCGGCCAGCTGGCTAGTTGCAGCGGCGGTATGCCGAGGTAGGACTGGATGGCGGCGACGGAACGGGCGAGATCGGTGATGGCCGCGGTCAACTGATCTGGCGTCATCGGTGAGGAAGTGATCGGCAGCGGCTCATCATAACCTAGCATCTCCGATACCAGATTGTTATGTGCTGCTAGGGTTGAGAGGAGGAAGGAGCGGCGGCGGAGGTACAGTACCTGCGCGCTACAGTACCACACGGGTACTATTCATGTGAGATAGGCAGAGGACCGGTGGCTAGGGCTGTGAGGGGCGCTGGGAACGCCAGCCGCGGGCCTTCACCCACGGCCGGCAAGAGAGAAGGTTTTTCCTTCTAATCTCTTGCTTGATTAGATTGGTACATCTCCTCTCCTTATATAGAGAAGAGATCTTACTTGACCCGTAAGCAAGAGACTAATTAACCCTAACGGGCTAAGGACCAATAGGCCCTTAACTCTTCTAACACTACACCCCACCTGGACATGCAGCTCGTCCTCGAGCTGCAACCTAACTCGACTCGACACAAACCTATCACTTAAAAACAAGCCTTTTACATCTCGGCTTATTTAGTTATTCGGCCATAAGGCACGACGTGAACTCTTTATTTCCACTGCATCTCTGAATAAAGGTGGCCTCCATCCAGCAGCTTGAAGAGAGAGGGTCCGGCCCTCAACAAAGGCCGGGTTGTGGCCTTGACATTGAATTGGAGGAGGCTGATGAAGGCGAACTTGTGGCCAGTGGAGGCGCCCTCGTGGCGGCCGGTGCTAGTGAGGGGAGGGAGTGCGACTGGATGACCGTTGAGGGAGAGATGGGGGGCGACTCAGGCGATCCTAAGGACATCGTCGGCGTTGGTGGCTGGCGGCTAACTGACGTCGGTGACCTCAGCAGGGTTTCAGATCGCGATCGCACGCCTCTCCGCGATGCTGGAGATGGCTTCAACAACAACTCTGACATTAGCCTTACGGTGAACAAGGGATCGGGGAGTGTCTTTGAGTGTGCCGATGGGCAAAGCAAGAGCGGGCGATGGACTCCCCCGACGGTTCCTCATCGGAATTCGACGGATAAGTTGAGCGACACAAAGGTATGGTCTTCTGACAACCTGGAGGAAGGGGATGGGACGGAGGATGAGAACGGCAAATGGAAATTTGTCGCGGGCTGTAGCCGTCGGAGGACATCTGAACCCGCAGGAGACTTCCTTCCCATGGGAGCAAAGTCTAGGTTCTGGGCGTTGGAGGATGATGATGACTCCGACGAGGAGGTCATGTCCCAGTCGCCATCGACGCCGGACCTAGTTCGTCATGTAGCTGTCCATGGCTTCTCCAGGGCGCAGTTGTATGACGCGGAGATGGCGTTGCAAGACTCGTCGGTTCGCCGACGAGTAGAGGAACCTGTGACTCCGGATTCCATGAACGAAAACCGGTAATGGTCAGGAACATTATGAAGGCGCTGACAGATGTGCGTCGGACGGCGGTGAAGCCATGGTCTGGGAAATTACCGCGACCAAGGGTCTCACCGATGATGACACTTGGTGACTGTCCGGTTAGGGCTGGGAATGGCCAACGATCATGCATCGGGGGCACTCTCATGCAGGTTCTGCAGCGGCTTCCTTCACCTTCACCGGCGAAGAGGAGTGCCGGTGGTCGACAAACACCACCGCGTGATTTGCCTTCTCTGTACGGCAAGGAGACGAGAATTGCTGATGATCGGATTCAAATTCCAAAACAACATGATCCGATTTTATCGTTCAGCAAGGAGACCGCATATCTGTCCGTGCCTTCTCCACACGGCAAGGGGATGGGAACTGATGTTGATCGGATTCAAACTCCAAAACAACGTGATCCGATTTTGCCGTACAGCAAGGATACCACGTATCTGTCCGCAAATTTTTATGACCCGAGAGGACCTCAGGATGAGAAACGTTGTGGGCCTCGTGTGCAAATCGGGCTGCGTCGTAGAACCCTTCGCTTCGGGAAACTGGCCCATCGCTTTCTGCTGGACACTTACGATCTAGACAAAATCAACGCGAAAACCCTAGCTACCACTCCTTCTACGGTCTTTCCCTCGTACGTTCACGTGGTGATTTCAGGCATGGCGACGGCGAGCGCAGGAGGTGCAGGGAACGGAGGCAGCGGCAATGATGGAGGCGGTGCTGGAGGACGGGGATTCGGAGCCGGTCGAGATGGAGGCCGCGCTGGTGGTGGTGGCGTCGCGCGTGGTGGTCGCCATGGCCACAGCGGCGGATACGGCTACAACATAAACGATGATGGCGCTTTCTTCAACGGCCCTCGCTTCAACCCCAACCTCGGCTCCCACCCGCCCAACTATGGTCCGGGCTGGAACTATGAACGGGGACGAGGTGGTCGCCACGGTGGCAATGGGAACCGTGGTTGGAACGGTGGATTTCGGCAAGGTTGAAATTACCACCGTCACTTACCGCAACGGTTTCAGAGGGTGCCGCCACAAGTTCTACCGCAACACCAGGCACCAACACCTCCGCAGACGTCGAACCAATCAGCGAGTCAGCAACAGGTTGTTCCTCAAGCTCCACAGATGTCCTCTGGGCCAGCACAGCCGCCATCGGTGCAGCCAGGGATAGGGGCACAACTTGAGCATTCAGCTGGCAGTACACAGCAACAAGCGGGAGGGGATCGTGTACACCATATTGCAAAGGGCAAAGTGTTGACCGAGCACAGCATGGACAAGGATATGGGACGGCAGCTGGCGTACCAAGTATTGCATGGTTGCTCCTCGGCTGCTGGGACAGTGGAAGTGTAGGCTGAGAATTTGGAGACAGTGAAGGCCAGTACTGGTGCTGTGGATGGGCAAAGAACGGCTACTACCAAGATGTGTAGGTGGTGTGGTGTCAAGGGACACTTGATGTTCGAATGCACAGCGGTGTTTTCTGTGAAATTTGCAAGAGTACTGATCATGCTATGAGTCGCTGTCCCATTCTCAAGCAGCCAAAACCGGTAGTACAGTTGGTTGGTCAGGCTGCTGATCCACTTGCATGTTTTTACATTCCTCATACAAATATTCAGCCAACCAAGAAAGACTCCAGATTGGCTTTAGTCTCTACCATCGGCAAGAATTTGACAGAGGAAGAAGTTGTGGCTTATTTGAGGGTTTTGGTCTCTGACACTTTTGCTTGGGAAGTGAAACGCCACAACAGTTTTGAGTTTAAGGTCCTATTCCCTACTAAAGCTGACCTTACTAAGATGACAAGATTTAATGCAGAGATGAAGGAAGGTGTGACTCTCAAATTTGAAGAATTTAAGGAAGAAGAGGAATATTTTGGACATGTGTTGCCAGTGGTATGGATGCGGGTCATGAATTTACCAGCGATTCTGAGGGAGTATGGCATTCTGTGGGCTCTTGGTACTCTCTTTGGTGTCACTCAGGAGGTAGACATGGTTACCACGAGAGCTAGCAACTTTGGGTGGTTTGCAGTGGCAGTGCTCGAGCCTGATGCAATACCGACAAAGCTAGATGTTATCATTGGTAACAGATACTTCCAGCTGCTATTTGAGGTTGAACCGTTTTCACCTAACATTGGTTTGCGGAGCAGAGCAATCACTGGAAATGATGGGATCAAAGATCATGGTTTCCGGGCAGCAAAGGACACCGAGATGAAGGAGGCACAAAATACCATAGAATCTATTTTATCAGGTGACAACATCGGAAACACTGAAGCTAGTCATAAGAACGGAAACGGAGATCATGAGGCACAGATGATGGATGATTCTTCAAATGATGATTTGTTAGATGAAGAAAATGATCTTAGTGATGCAGCCTATATTTTTTTAGGGGTTCAGAAAGGAAATTCTGTTGAAGTGAGAAATGCGGCAACTCTGGCAGCCTCGGCACCGGCACGCTTGTCGTCTGCACAATGTGGGAAGGTGAACGTACAGGCTTCAGCAAGGGGTGGAACTTTGGGAAAGGTGCAGCAGCCCACAGGATCACTGCCGGCTACTGATCTAAGTGCTAAGGGGCTGGGTACACAGGCTGCAGCGACAAATACAAAGAAAGTCTCAGGTATGCCGACTATGCCGGCTGCTGGGGCTGCAGTTCGAGAGACCAAATTTGCTCCTTCCAGACAGCCGGCTGACATGTTGATTGAGGAACATATGACAGTTTCACTTGGGCATTTTGATGGGCCAACAGAGCACTGCACTGATATCTCTGAGGCAATGCAACAAGCAGGAATAGCGACTGATGGTGAAACAAAAAATGCTCTGGGAAGTGTCTTGAAGATGGCAGTCTTGTCTGACGGAGAGATCACTCCGTTACGGCGTAGTAAGCGGAATGCGGATGTGGCGGATGTGGACTCTTTCGAAAAGGCAGCAAGACGGGTTGCTATCAAAAACCTCGAGGAACCCCAAGGTAATCCAGATGTTCATTCCTTTTGTTCTTTTTCTAACGCTCATATTGAGGAGAACCTAGGAGGAGTGGGCCTTAGTTTAGGGAGTACTGAAAATTCAGTTCTTGGGTCTATTTCTTTAATCAAGGATGTTGAAACTGAAAGACTTAAAGTACCTAAAGTTGTTAAAAATCTTGAGAACGAGTATTTCGAGGAGGATGAGATCGATCCTGACAACTCCACTATTAGTCGACTCTGTGGCGACTTAACAGAGGAGGTAATGGACGATAATAATGCGGACCTTGATGGTGTACTTGTTAATGTGCCTGTCAAGGTGGCAAAAAGTAAAAAGAAATTGAAACTCCTCAGTAAGAATTCAGTCTTGAGGAAAAAAACAAAAAATTTATTCTAATGAAAGGGATTTTCTGGAATTGCAGAGGACTGCGTGATTTAGCAAAACATACATTTTTACATGATGTGGCTGTAGATAATAAACTTGATTTTATAGCTTTATCAGAAACCAACAAAAATAGTTTCTCGATTTAGTGTCTAGAAAATTTTTGTGGGGGAACTGATTTTGTGTGGCATTGGCGATGCCCTCGGGGCATGTCCGGGGGCATGCTAATGGGGATAAATCAAGATTCTTTTGAAGTAGAAAATATTGAGGATGGTGATTTTTACATCAAATTTACTCTTAAAAATAAATTAGATGGTTTTCGGTGGGCACTTTTGTCTGTTTATGGTGCGGCACAAGATGAATTTTAAGAACTTTTTTTATCTGAGTTAGTACGAACTTGTTCTAATTGTGGAAATCTACCCTTCTTAGTAGGGGGAGATTTCAATATCATAAGAAACCCATCAGAAAAAAATAACTCAAGATACAATGATAGATGGCCACTGTTGTTTAATGCTATTATTGAAACCTTGAACTTAAGAGAGTTGGAGATGACGGGAAGCAAATACACGTGGGCTAACTATGCAGAGGTTCCAACTTTTGAAAAGTTGGATCATATTTTGGTAACAACGGATTGGGAGCAAAAATTTCCATTAGCCTCTGTCCAGGCTCTGATTCGAGAGATTTCAGATCACACACCTCTGTTACTAGTTGTTGGTACACCCTCCCACCGAGGCAATGCTAGGAATTTTAAATTCGAGCTAGGTTGGCTAACAAGGGATGGTTTTTTTCATTTGGTTAAAGGGGTTTGGGAATCTAAGAATAGGGGTCGATCACCAATGGAGCAGTGGCAAAACAAAATTAGAAGACTATGACGTTTCCTTAGAAGTTGGGCTCAAAATTTGGTTTCTCAAAATAGACGAGACAAAACTAATTTGCTAGCTAAGATAGATGAGTTGGATAGAAAGGCAGAAACAATTTTACTGTCACCTCAAGAAGTGGAGCTTAGACATCATCTCAAAGGGCAATTAACTAAGTTGCTGAGAGAGGAGGAAATTTATTGGCTCCAGCGATCAAAAGCAACAAAGTTATTGCAAGGGGATGACAATACTAAGTACTTCCATATGGTGGCAAATGGCAGACACAGGAAAACAAAAATTGTACAATTAGAGCAGGAGGAACGAACTATTGTTGGGGATAGTAATTTACAAAATTATATAACTGATTACTATAAAGGACTGTTTGGACCTCATACTCAAAATTCTTTCTCAATGGACGAGACTTTGAGGCATGATATACCTCAAGTATCAGAGGAGGAGAATGAGGTATTGATGGCTCCATTCAGCGAGGAGGAGGTTAAAACGGCAGTCTTCGATATGGAACATAACAAGGCACCCGGTCCGGATGGTTTTCCCGCTGAATTTTACCAATTCTTTTGGGACATTGTGAAGCCAGACTTAATGAACCTTTTTTATGAATTCCATGCGGGAAGGTTGCCGATTCATAGCCTTAATTTTGGAGTAATCACTTTATTACCAAAGATTGAAGATGCGGCCCGGATACAACAATATAGACCTATATGTTTATTAAATGTGAGCTTTAAGATTTTTACGAAAGTGCTTAATAATAGAATTTTGAAAGTGGCGGACAAGTTAATAGGACCTTCACAGACGGCCTTTGTTCCGGGCCGCTATATCATGGAAGGAGTTGTTACTTTGCATGAAACAATTCATGAACTGCACAAGAAAAAGCAAGGCGGAGTGATTTTAAAACTAGACTTTGAAAAGGCATACGATAAGTTAAAGTGGCCTTTTGTGCAACAGGTTCTCAGGATGAAGGGATTCTCACCAACTTGGTGTGAATGGATTTCAAAAGTCATGACTAGAGGGAGTGTTGCAATAAAGGTCAATGATAATATAGAACATTTTTTCAGACCAGGAAAGGAGTGCGGCAAGGGGATCCACTATCTCTGATTCTTTTTAATATAGTAGTTGATATGCTGGTTGTCCTAATTTCAAGAGCTAAAGAGGCGGGACAAATCCTAGGGGTTGTTCCGCATTTAGTAGATGAGGGACTCTCAATCCTTCAATATGTAGATGACACTATCATCTTCATGGATAATGATTTAGAGAGGGCAAAAAATATGAAGTTTTTGCTTTGGGCTTTTGAACAGCTTTTAGGACTCAAGATCAATTTCCATAAAAGTGAGATGTTCTGTTACGGAGCAGCTAGAGCTAGACAATTGGAATATACACTTATTTTTGGGTGTGATTTGGGGTCGTATCCTTTTCGATATCTAGGAATACCTATGCATCATAGAAAACTCATGAATAAAGATTGGAAACATGTTGAAGAAAGATTTCAAAAAAGGTTGAATTGTTGGAGAAGTAAATTGTTGTCGATAGGAGGGAGGCTGGTTTTGATTAACTCTGTTTTGAGTAGTCTCCCCATGTTCATGTTTTCATTCTTTGAAGTACCTAGAGGGGTTCTGAAGAAGCTGGATTACTTCAAATCGAGGTTTTTCTGGCAGAGTGATGACCACAAGAAAAAATATTGGTTAACTAAGTGGGAGGTAGTTTACACTCCAAAAGACCAAGGAGGGTTGGGAGTGTTAAATTTAGAGGTTCACAACAAATGTCTCCTAAGTAAATAGCTTTTTAAATTGATTAATGGAGATGGGGTTTGGCAACAGATACTTAGAAATAAATATTTAAGGGATAAAACTTTGACTCAGGTTCAATACATGCCCGGAGACTCTCAGTTTTGGGCTGGCCTCATGAAGGTCAAGGGGGAGTTTCTCTCGCTAGGCAAGTTTGATCTAGGTGACGGGTCACAAGTGCGATTTTGGGAGGATTCGTGGATAACATCGCGGCCACTAAAATCCATCTTTCCTGCACTTTATAACATTGTTAGGAAAACTGTAAGAACGGTACTATCCACAGTACCGTTAAATGTAGCTTTCAGGAGATCTCTAGTAGGAGTTAATTTACAAGCTTGGCACGACGTCGTGGCAACGGTTGCCAGTGTACAATTAACAAACTAAAGGGATCGTTTTGTGTGAGGGCTACACCAGAGTGGATTATTCTCGGTAAAATCCATGTACAGAGCATTATTGACAGCACAAGCTATACCTTTTAATACTTTTATTTGGAAACTGAAATTACCTCTCAAAATCAAAGTTTTCTTGTGGTACTTGTTTAAGGGAGTAATCTTGACAAAGGATAACTTAGTAAGGCGACAGTGGCAAGGAGATAGAAAGTGTTGTTTTTGTTCTTCTGACGAGTCTATACAACATCTATTCTTTGACTGTCATTTTGCTAAGTTCATGTGGCGTATTGTTCATATTTTCTTTAATTTGTTACCTCCAACTAGCGTTCACAATTTGTTCACGGGCTGGTTAGACGGGATAAATAGGAAACTGAAATCTAAGATTTTTGTCGGCGCAAGTGCGATTTGTTGGGCGATTTGGTTAACTCGGAATAATATAATTTTTGACAAGGCTGCAGCACCATCTTATTTACAGGTTATCTTCAGGGGGACCTACTGGACCAGGTCCTGGTCCCTACTTCAGAAGGAGGAGGATCACCAAAAAATAAAGATGGGATGCAGAATTATTGAGACAACCGCGATGGAGGTGTTTGGAAGATACGGTTGGAGTTTTAGTAATAGAATTGCTCTTTAGATGGCAAGTTTGGAAGCTCTTCTTTTTTACTTTAGTTAAAACTTTGTGTTTGAGTTTGTGTGGACCACAGTGGTTGTGCTTGTAATAAGGAACAGCTATATGTATTGGTCGATGCAGAAGCTGGAATATTAATATATTCCCTTTTTCTAAAAAAAGTCTACCCCCGTAAGATCTCCCTTGGATGTACTTTTAACGCAACTGATTAGGTGTAGATTTAATTAACCATGGGCCCATGACGTTGCCTGACTCCAGAAACGTGTGTTCCTGGGCAAACGATCGACTCCGCCCCAAAATTTTTGACACTGGGACATTTTCTTACCCGCCCGCATACCCGTGTCCTCGTGCCACCGCCAGGAGCCGCGCTTCCTGCCTCCGCATCCGCAAGGCCACGACGCCAACCGCTCCGCTCGGTCATCCCTCCCCATCGGCGACGCTGCCCCCTCCTGATATGCAATGCCACTCCAACCGCTTCCCTCCCTCCCCCATCCATCCACGCCCCTTTGCCGCAACCCCAGCCCACAAGCTTCGTGGCCCCAGAACCTCCACAAGCAGCGGCGGCGGCGGCGGCACCCCGAGCTCATTCTCCCGTGGTTGCTGGCCTCGTGTAGTCGAGGGGCACAGCAACAGCAGCCCTTGGCCTGTTCCCTCACGGCAGCGGCACCCTGCGGATCCGACGACCCTCCCAGGAGAAAATAACAAAGCATTCCGGGCCTTTCTAAAACTATCTCAATACATACTCCCTGCATGTTAGTAAGGAAGTCATTTTATACAAGGTTTGAGTCAAACATTTGGAATATAAATCATAAATAACTTTTAAGTTGTTGAGTTTAAAAATATAAAAACCACGTGAATAGATTTGTCTTGAAAAATACTTTCATAAAAGTATACATATATCACTTTTCAATAAATATTTTTATAAAAATAAGAAGTTAAAGTTATGCTTGGGAGACCGTGTCGTTATCCAAAACGACTTCTACCAACCTAGAGGGAGTACATATATATGCTCCTATATATACCTGGCGCTTCAAAGCACGTCAACCAAATTTCAAACATGGCTACCATGTCATTCCGGATCCTGGTGCTCTTGATCTCCTTCCTCGCTACCCCCATCGTCTACTCCGATCGCCCTGCCGCAGGCTTCCATGCCACCATGATCCGCACTGCGACGGCGATTAACTTCACGCAGGCCGCGCGCAGGTCTCGCGAGCGCATGTCCATGCTCGCCGCGGCCGCCGCCTCCGGGCGCGTGACCACGCAGGCACCGCTGCAGGTGGACGGTGCCGGATACGAATACAACATGGAGCTGTCCATCGGCACGCCACCGCAGAAATTGCTGGCAATGGCCGACACGGGTAGCGACCTCACCTAGATCAAGTGCGGCGCGTGCACCAACTGCACCCCTGAGGGCGGCCCCTCTTACTACCCTTGCATGTCCACGTCGTTCTGCATGCTGCCCTGCTCCGACCGTCTCTGCCGCGCGCTGAGCGCCACCGCGACCTGCGGCTTCGGCGGCGCGGAATGCGAGTACGTCTACCGCTACGGCCTCGAGGCTGATCCCGACGTCTACACCAAGCAGTGGCGGATCTAGAAAATAAGTTAGGAAGGGCTTATCTTATAATCTTTCATCTCTACCCTCTCCTTTTAAGCTTGAATATGTACAAATTTGTAGCGGGGACTTAGGAGGGGCTCCATGATCCGAGCGGCGGTAGCGGGGGCTCGAGCCCACCCTGCCCCGGTGCTGGATCCGCCCCTGACACCAGGGTGTTCCTCGGCAATGTGACCTTCACGCTCGGCGACGACCCCGTGTTGGGCGGCGAAGCTGTGCCGGGCGTCGGCTTCGGCTGCACCACCGTGTCCGAGGGCATCTACATCTACGGCGCGAGCTCTGGCATCGTCGGGCTCGGCCGCGGGCCACTGTCCCACGTCTCGCAGCTCAACGTCGGCGCCTTCTCGTACTGCCTCAGCGGCAGCTCCATGACGAACCCGCTCTGGTTCAGTTCCCTCGCAAGGCTGACGGGCGCTGGGGTACAGTCGACGCCCCTCCTCGCCGGCGTTGGCACCTACTACTCCATCAGCCTAGAGCCATCTCGGTCGGCGAGGTGGCGACCGTCGCTCCCGGGAGTGGCTACGGCATGGTGCTCGACTCCGGCACGACATTCACGTACCTCGTGGAGCCGTTCTACATGCTGGCCAAGGCGGCCGTGCTGAACCAGACGACGCTCCCCAGGGTGGCGGGCAGGTACGGCTTCGAGGCGTGCTTTCAGGCGTCCGGCGGTGGTGTCTGGGACGTTTTCCCGGTGATGGTACTGCACTTCGACGGCGCCGACATGGCCCTGCCAGCGTCGAGCTGCTTTGGGCAGGTCGACGACGACAGCGTGATTGCTGGATGGTGCAGAGATCGCCGAGTCTGTCCATCACTGGCAACGTCATGCAGAGGGACTACCATATACGGTTTGACGTCGACGAGGGGATGGTGTCATTCCAGCCGGCCAGATGCGACAACCTATGATGGACGAGGGACCGAGTTCGTCCTCTCACAGAATATACAGGGAGGATTTTTATATTTTAATCCTTTTTTATTCAATATTTCAAAAATAATCTCACCTAAAAAATATTTTCAGCGACCAAATAACGTTGCCGCGCTACATGCAATTGCGCGGCAAAATCTGCCACGTTAGACGACGTTTCTGACGTGGAAAATGCTGTGACGCCACTCCGGCTGGCGTGACAATATTATTCTGTTGCAACACCGGGAGTGGCGTGACAAGACAAAACATTCAAAAAATCATAATTCCTTCATACGATGTCAGATGATGATGAACTTTATATAGAAATTATAGCCCTCGATAAGATCTACAACTTTGTAGTTTTGAGTTTTTTCATTTGAGGACGTTGAGACGCTCAAAAAATTAATAATAAATTTTAGGACTATAATAACTACGTACAAGAACTTGTCACATTAGAAAACTACTAGCATTTTTGTATGACGTCAAATAAAGATACTTTATACATGAAAGTTGTTGCCCTCAATGAAATCTACAACTTTGTAGTTTTGAATTTTTGCATTTGAAATAGTTAAGATGCACCAAAAAATAATATAAAATTTCAGCAGCATAATAATTGTGTATTACCGTTTGTCAAAAATGATATCGTTTTCTATATGATGTCAAATGAAAATATATTTTATACTAAAGTTGTAGCCCTTAGAGAGGTATACAAATTTATAGTTTTGAGTTTTTCCATTTGGAATGGTTAAGATACGAAAAAATAATCTAAAATTTCAGCAGCATATTATGCTACTAGAACTTTATATTACCTTTTGAGCACGTTATCGACCTCAAATATGAAAACTCAAAATTATAAAGTTGTAACTCTCACTAGGGGCTACAACTGTAATATAAAATGTATTTTTATTTGACATCATATAAAAACGATATCATTTTTCTAATGTGACAAACGCTAATAAACGGTTATTATACTGCTGACATTTTATAATATTTTTTCATGCATTTTAACTGTCTCAAATATAAAAACTCAAAATTACAAAGTTGTAGATCTCATTGAGGACTACAACTTTCATGTAGAAAGTATCTTTATTTGACGCCATGCAAAAATGCTATTATTTTTCTAATGCCACAAGCACATGTACACGGTTATTATGGTCTTAAAATTTTATTATTAACTTTTTGAACATCTTAATGTTCTCAAATGAAAAAATTCAAAACTACAAAGTTGTAAATCTCATCGAGGGCTATAATTTTTATATAAAGTTCATCTTCATTCAATATCGTATGAAGGAATTATGATTTTTTAAACGTTTTGTCTTGTCACGCCACTTCCGGTGGCGCGACAGAACAATACTGTCACGCCAGCGGGAGTGGTGTGACAGCGTTTTCCACGTCAGAAATGCCGTCTAACGTGACGGACTTTGCTACGCCAATGCATGTGGCGCGACAACGTTGTTTGGTCACGCCAAAAGGGTTAAATCTGAAAATAATTTTTAGGTGAGATTATTTTTAAAATATTGAATAAAAAAGGATTAAAATATAAAAAATCCAATATACAGATACATGCAAATATCCTTGTACCAGTTAAAGTAGCATATGCTTTTTATAAAAAGAAACAAGAACATCCCTGATTTTTCTTGTCACATCCGGTTTTAAGAATAAAACCAGACATATACTAAATGTGAAATAAAGAAGTCAAATCTCACATATAGCCACAGATAAGTGTAATGTCAAGAGACAAATGCTTAATATACATAACTCAATAGTATAAAATATACCTTAGAGAGCAACACAGCGGAAAGACAACTCCGAATACCGGGTGTAGACTTCACTCCAGGAACAAACTAACTGGTTGATCACAAGCCTAACAATTTCAGAATCTAGCAGTCTGGTACCCTTCCTGAGATGTGGGGAAATAGCAAGAGTGAGTCCATGTCGAACTCAGCAAATATATCATGGGGTTCATGAGGCTCAAAAGATTTGACACGAGTTTACTGTAATAGCTTTTAGTGAGTCATCTTTTAGCAATTGAGTAGCAACAAGTTTAACATAAGCCCAAATAACCTCATGATCATGTAAACGAGAATAATATATAGCAAGAAACAGTAATCATTAGTGAACATCAATATCATCAGTATTATCATTATCATCAGTGTCATCATTTATTCTGTAAGGGTCCAAGGCCACTCGTGACCGTGAGCACGGCTGTTATAACAGTTTTACACTCTGCAGAGGTTGTACACTTTCACTGTGAGTCGTGATTTACCCTTTCGCCCGAGGTAGCTAATCTCTTGACCCACTTCCAAGGAAGGTCGGCAGGGTTCACTATGAAGTCTTTCAAAGGTTCGTCTAACAAGTTAGGGCTGCTAGGTTTCATCAGTCAGTCTGTGTGATACAACCACGCAGGGATCCACAGTCTGCTTTTCCCCATTTACGCCACAAGGGTAACCTCTAACAAGCTAGAAAAGGTCCTTCTATATGACTAAAGCCAGAGCCATATAGCCCTCACAGTTGTACTGTAAGTCCCGGATGTTCGCTTACAGATGAGTCCTTATGGAGAGAAACTAGAGCACCATAAAAATAACCCAATATGCTCTAGCCCTCTTGAGACATGTTGCTTTAAAGCATCTTTTAAATGTTTATTGAATATACCATTAGTCAAGTTACAGATCATGGTTATTTATCTTGAGTACTAGCATAATACTACCCAATGCAATGTTCCACCGGTGTCAAGGTATAAGATACAAAAGCTAGGATATCCTTAGTGGTAACAAGGTGACACATGCACATGAATTAAGTGTATTAAAGGTGAATAGGAAATAAGGATGATCCCATGCTATACTTGCCTTAAATTGAGATCATTTCTCTGATCTAAATCTTCAATTAATAGCTTCTTGAATCTCCACGTAAATCTCACCGACTGGACTTGATCAATAAATCACCACACACGCATCGAGCAATCATACGAAGCAAACAATGACTAATAATTAGAACAGTACACCAAACAATTAAAGAAATTTGTAAACTAACCTACGCGTTGCTACAAACACATAAACGCGGAAAACATGCTAATCGGAGCTACGGTGAAAGATATACATACACCGAAAGATTTTGTTGTATAAAACGGAAAATTATAGGTCTCATTTGTTTTAACTATATAAAATCATATATATAGGATAAAATACTTTTTTATAGATATTTGAAAGTGACTTAGGCTAAATTACATTTAAATTTAGAAAACTGAAGGAGAAATATATAATATTTTATTTATAAATCTAGTTGCACAGTTATTAATCAAGTTAGATCTAAACTATGAAATTCTAGAGATTTCGATAAAGAAAACATTAATACTAATACGCAGTTCATGTTATTATAAATCCATTGCAATTTGAACAGACTAATTCGAAATTAAAACAAATAAGTTATGAATTAAACGAGATTTTCTTTAGTAAAATAATAGATTAAATCTAACATCGAATCTTAAAGATAGAAAACCAAACCAACAGTAGCACTAACAGTATAAAAAGTTTGTAAAACTCTTCTACACGTTACTATGATCACACAAACGTAAAGATCACGAAATTCAGATTTAAAACGTGAAAGTTATGAATTTTCTAAGATTTCCTATAGATAAATAATTACTTTAATATAAACTCGAAAATTAAATTTTCCAAACCTATTGTACAGTACTACCAACATGTAGAGCTCGCAAATACGAACCTAACGCAATTTGAACAGGTCAAATCGGAGTTAAAACGTAGAAGATATGGCCTAAACAAGATAGTGACAGTTTTGTAAATACATAGAATTTTAATTTCAAAAATAAATCAAAATCTGGTTTTTAATGTGATCTAGACAGTGGAATTCAAGTAAATACATCTTCTTCTTCTTGGAGTAGAATGTATGCTCACGAGCAAGCAGAATGATGGCTTCGTCAGACGGCGACAAGAGAAGGAGGAGAAAATATAATTTACTACACGAGAGATTTCCCAAATTAGGGGCTCCTCTTATGGTAGTTTTTAGTGTGCTTTGCCCATAGGGTAGGTATGTATATATAGGGAGGCAAACTCTCCACCTCCATGTCAACTAGCGATATGGTGCTAATTGACGTTGCACCATCCACCTCCGCTAATAGGCCTAAGTAATCATTTAAGCCAATTAGTAAATAAATGTATGGGTCTTTGAGATTTATTAGGATTATTGCACATGGGCTTTGAGCGTTGGAAAAAAATGAGAGATTTATTATTTTCGGAATTAATTATTTTCATGGATAAAATAATTCTAGAAAAGTCCAGAATTATTATTTAAGCCGCAAAAAATACTCCGAAAGCTCCGAAAATTCAGGAAAATTTTTCAGAGACATTATGGAACATGAGGAACCCAAATAAAGTATTTGGAGCTCATGATAAGATATTTGGAGCATCTAAAAATTAGACTATGCTCACAGACAAGTGGAAACAAGCTACAGAAAAAATCGGAAAAATTCCCGAGAAGTTTATAGAGATTGATTGATGGACGAGAAACTGAAAGGAGTGATTCGAGTTATAAAGAAAAGATTTTGAGAGGCTCCAAACGAAAATTTGAGCTGAGAAACATGGAATTTGATTGCAGAAAACGATAAAGGCTTTAGAGAAGGAAGATCGACCTACTAAACGCATTTTAAAAACTTTGCTCATCCTCAACACATAAAGAAACAATAAGCAAACATCACATCAAATCATATGCACCAGCATGTATATACACAATGTTGCTAAACCCTATGATAAATTTTAATGTAATGAAAAATATTATTTTCCTATGTTTTCATGAGCACTAGAATGCAAAATTAAATCACTTTGCATCTATTTTGGAAGAAGCAAATTTTAGGGTGTTACATTTCTTAAATTTAGATTTTTATACATTTTGCAAATGAAAAGAGCTCTGGCCAGCGTTGATAAAATACTAAAAAAAAGTTGTCAGTTTATGGATATCTCACTACCAGACATGTAAAACAAGACATGTCGGGCCATCTCGAGCTGATATTTGTGCAATGCACTCAGAGCTAATTTGAAGCCAGGGGAAGCTAAATCCAGGGAGGGGAACGTCCCATCTTATCTTACTATTATTAACTAGAGGTCTCAATGGAGACACCACGTTAACTCTCACCGGACACGATAAGAAAAACGATAAATTCTAAAAATTCTCACAATAATCAGAAATATCTGGCCTTTAATTTAGTAGACTCTAATCATTATCTCTGATAACAGCCATTGGATCTATTGTCATTTATAAAAAAATTACCCACCTCTACCAATTATGAAAAATAGTTAAAGTAACCCCCCTAATTGTGCGTATAAATTACCCTCCTCTGTCATTACAAAATATAATTCAAAACAACCCCTAAATTTATATATACATTACCCACATTTATTATTATGAAAAATAATTCAAAATAACCCCCTAAATTTGTATCTAAATTGCCCATTTTATCATTATGAAACATAATACATAATAACCCCCTCACATTGCATCTAAATTACCCACCTCTCTCAAATTTCTATGCATAAATACTAATATATGCTATTACAAAATAATGAGACATATATATTTCTAAATTACAAACTTCTACAACTGTGAAATTAAATTACTCTAATGCTATGTTTGACCATGTATACCAAGTAGTCAAGTAGACATATATGCATTAGTATAAATATTTATTTTAATAGCTTATAAGCATGGAAAATGTTTAATTAACAAACCATATAGTAATTACATAACACCGGCAATTCCCTTTGACTTATATTAATACTCCCTAATAACTTTATACATTCTAACTAAAATATTATTATGTCATATCAATATTGGTAACTCAATTTTTACAACTCTATGATATATAAAATAATACTACACACATTTAATTCTATGATATAACAATTCAACAAGTTAGTGCTAGGTGCAATTTGAGTTTTGAATAAAAATAAATTTCAAATAAAAAATAAAAAAACTAGAGTTTCTACTTAACATGTGGAAAAACTTGTACAACTTGGTTAAAAGTCGAAAGATAAACTATAATTCGTAAAGTGGAAGCAATAAGGGTTTATATATCTTATGGTTAGGTTTAAACTAAATACATTTCATGTTGCAAAAAAGATAAATCCTAGAAATGCTAACTAGATGTCCCTAACAGAGCTTCCACTTTAATCCTCACGATACATAATAGAAAAGTAAAAGATAGATCCTAGAAATTTCTCACAAAAATATGAAATATTTAACCATCATTTTGGTATAACCTAATCACCATTGATAATAATAGCTATTGGATCTATTCTATTTTCTAAGTAATTGCCCACCGCTGCTATTACATAAAACAACAAATAATAACTCATGACTTTAAATTTAAACTACCCACATATGCCATTAAGAAACATGATCTAAAGTAGACCTAAATTTGCATCTAATTACGCACGTACTCCTATTACAATAAATAATTTATGTAACCCAATTCTCATCTCATTACTAAGAAAATTAAATGTGCTATCAACTCTACATCTAAAAGATAATCAATATCTTCTATGAAAAATTGTTTAAATAACCATAGAGCATGTAGATGTTTGTACATTGCCCACTTCTATTAATAATAATATATTAAGATTTGATTAATGTAAGCATACTCATTGTGTCAACATACATGAGTGAGAAATATGTATGTTATGTTTCATCACATCATATTTCCTTAACAACTCATATACTAATGATGCTAACATTTTTTCTAAGACCATATTAGTAA
The DNA here is from genome assembly GCA_038087645.1 of Saccharum hybrid cultivar R570. NCBI lineage: Eukaryota > Viridiplantae > Streptophyta > Magnoliopsida > Poales > Poaceae > Saccharum > Saccharum hybrid cultivar. The sequence goes on along the minus strand of JAQSUU010000805.1, from coordinate 25,573,667 downwards.
CTGTTGGTATTTCTAACATCACTTCGTACTAAGTTGTTATCCCTAGCATGATATTAAAAACACTGGTAAAATAATCTACACTTGACACTCTAAAAATATTAAAAAGAATATATTCGTAAGCGCACAGATAATTCACCCATTGTAGCATTTCACCCAGTGATATCCCGAGTATCGTTATTTATTTTTAGCCAAAAGGTAAAAGCTTTCAATTTCACAGGGTTAAAAGATGCTATGGCTTAGAACTATAAATGTACAGACCTACGATAAACCAACCACTCTAATACTTTAGCAGGGGTAAGTCAAGATAATGATAATAAAATGAATAGAACATAAAAATAATGGTATTCCAGAGAAAAAAAGTAGAGACTCAACAAATGTAATCTGACATAATCAAAAAATTCAATTAAGCTAAAATACTCCTAAGTTACTCCTAAATAATAGTCTATAATTCACATCAAGACACATACTCTCATCTACAATAATGACTAGTTAGAAAGAACAATCACAGGAACATCATCTAAAGAGGACTTTTAAGCATAACCATGCCTCCTCCATCACGACCGCGCTCTACTTTGCCTATGTACGAATGGTGGATTGCACAAGGACTCAATAGGCCTATCACACCCGCAATCTACCACACGTTCCCGCACATTAGAAAGCATCCGTAGGTAAATATAATATCTAAGCACCACCCTTATATAAAATCCACCACCTAATCCACTCGAGTATTGAACAAGGCGCTTTACGAACATATGAAAGTCATCATTACTATTCAGAACTATATCAAATATGCAACTAGAGCAAAGTAAAGACATACTAAATAGAAATATATTGAAATAGAACAATATCACAAAGATACAAGGTATCGTATCAATCTAGATGAACAAATCCAGAATCCCAGACTTCTACGCCCAACTCTACTCGAACAACTCGACACGTCCGGACTTGAAGAACTTGAAGAACTAGAGCTCTCTCTCTAATCTCTAGAAACCCTAATTTCTGGACTAATCTTGACTAATGAATACCGGTCCCCTTAGGGGGGTCTGCCTCTTTATTTATACCCCGGTGGGAGAAGCAACGTTCGTTGGATCAAACCGACTTCACGTAGGGCTAAGATGCATCTTTGGAGGTGGTGTGGGAATACTCCAGAAGCTCATGGAATATGGTGGAAGGGGGAGGTCAGGTGGCCAGGGGTGTGGCCGACCGGCCCCACCTGGAGGCCTCTGGCTGCCCCGCTCGGTCTGGTGTCTTCTGCACCCTTCTAGTGTATGTTTCGTCGCAGATAATTCTCGTAATTATTGATACATTAATCCCATTTTTACTTTTTTCTAGAATAAACCCTGTAAATTTATAAATCACCAAAACTTATGGAAATTATTAGATAAAACCCCTAATTTTCTATTTGGTGACCAATTACATGCTTTAAGTTGATGGGTTGTGATGGTCGTTAACTACCATCAACAAGAATCCCCCAAGCTAAACTTTTGCTAGTCCCTAGCAAAACAACTTAAGTAATAATTCAGGGTTTCACAAGTATGTATAACTCCTCAAAAGTACACATGCATTTAAATAAAAGTTCTCCTCTGGATTGAAATCCATTGATCTAACTTTCAAACATACTCTTATTCTCTCAAGCATTGAGCTTTTACTATCACTTGGATCTTAAGCGATTGAAAGATAGAACAATCAAGTGAGCACTATGTCTCGAATCCTTTGTTTAATCATCATTCCAGAGTTTTTAATAAGTTAGAAATAAAAATCAGAGATTCATTGCATGACACTCTCAAGTCACTCATATATGAAGTATTTTTGGATCTCACTTAAGGCATTAAATGTGATATGCCATCTCTTCCTACACTAGAAGCTTATGTGGATTTATAAGAATGGTAGAAGAGCATATTTATAAACATATATTGTAAAGTTAAACAATGGATCCAAGGAGAGTTAAGTCATACAATCAAATCAAGATGTGTATGTGTATGGAATGAGATGGATAGGTGATATATAATGGCTAAGCCTAATTCTACTTTGCTCTATATAATTTTTTCTCTCATTTGAACTTAGAAATAATTGCAAGGAAACATGGGCTATCTTATTATATATTTTTCCCTTTTTCTTTTTTTTCATTTGGACACTTGTCCATTTTTTCCATACTTTTTCTTTTATTTCTTTTGGCATAGCCACATGTCTTTTCTGCATATAAAATATTTGAGAGAGCTTACAACAAGTACTTAGAGCATTTATTTGAGGGCTGTCCTATAGGTGAAATTTTTTTGGTGTTCTCTCCTTGTGTATGAGAAAAAATATTTTTGGACGTAAAATGATGAATATGAAATATATGGGTGCGTACTCTCAGTGTAAGAGCAGCAATAATATGTGGAGTGTGCGTGATCTTGATTTTAAGAGTATGACTAACCTCTCATAAGGCATACAACAAAGCTTGATTAAACTCAATGAAATACAAATAGCAAATGAGTGCTAGTTTTTTTTTCTATACTAAATATATTCAATTTGGCTCTGGTAGGAATTTAAGCTTTGTCATGTAGAATCTCATCATGTGAATTTTTAGATTTTCAAAAGATAAATCTCCGGATTTCAAGTGTCACTTAGAATAAGATAATAGCATCTCAAACTTTCTCATATCATATCCGTCAATTGCCTAGATTTAGAACAAGCATGTGCTACCCATAGGTATCAAGTTTAGAGCAAATCTTCATATCAAATCAACTTCATGCAACTCATGGGAGAATTTAGATTTAAATACTTGGCACTTGAAAGGAAATTATAACTTAAGCATTTTTATCCTTCTTTTGAGAGAGACTATCTTCAAATTCTACTTATTTATTCTACTCTTAAAAATAAGGAAGCACACTTAAACAAACTAAGCAAATTTAAAGCAAACTTATTTACACACTCTATTTTTGGGTTTTCATTTTTATCATGCGAGAATTTAAATGCCAAAGTAAAAGTAAAATTTTTATTTGATTTTATGGTTTTATAGTTTTTTTAAGTCGCATACTAAGCAAAAATAAAGTGCTGAAAAAATATGTACAAAAGTCTAGAGAAACTTACCTGCATGTGTGGGTCCTCCCCAAGCTAATCGTGGCACTAGTAGTCGGGTGGTGGCGGTGGGTAGTCAAACCCCATCGCACGAATCAGGTACTGAAGGTCGTCGTGATGCTGTTACTATCCCTGCTGGATGTTGTCGAAGCGTTGGTCCATGTGGTGAAGTGTGTTCATCATCTCATCTTGACCTCGCTCCAGGTTGGTGATGTGGTGGCCGAAATCATGGGCACTTGGCTCATGAGGCTACTGAAAGTGCTGCTACGGGTGCGGGTAGTAGTCGTCCTATAGAGGGGCATGAAAAGGAAATGGTCCTCCCGTATTGTACTCATTGGTCTCCAGGGCAGAAAAAGGATGTGCGTGCCCTCTGGAATTCTCTTGCTGCAGATAGTTCCTGTGGATAAGAGTGATAAGCACTAAAATTACCACGTCCCTAGGGAGCGCCTGATAAAGACTCTCCTTGCTCATGCATGGGCTGCTCCTCCCATCCTGAATGGTGCGACCATGACTGTGTTGGAGGCAGTGACGGACCTACCTGCTTGAAACCAACAAAGTGAGTAAAAGCCAGCCCTGCCGGTGTAGCATCTGCTCCACGGTACTGTGGCTGCTAGTTCCTGGTGATACATGTATAAGGACTCCACCCTAATATCAATCCTTCTTTCTGCAAAGGCAAGACAAAACTCTCTACGGAGTAGAGACCGAGGTTTCTATCGAGTAATGGATATTCATTTGTATAACCCTTATAAATCATGATGTATTTATTGCCCTTCTTTTTCAACAGGTGAGCGTGTGCAAAGAAATCAAAGCCAATAATTCTTTAGGGTATATGAATAAATGTAAGAATGGCATTGTCTGACAATCCTAACCCATTGGCAATACGTGTGACCCATGATGTAAATGGTATTTTGCACTACTTCATGGTAGGAATAGTGATCCATTAATGCAACATTAATTTGACAGGTGAAAGCTTTGTTTTTTCTTAATCATGGCATACAACAATTTCATCTCTTCATTTTTAATCGTTCCTAATTCTTTCTTAGGAAATATAGTTGTTGCAAGCCACTTATGCATGAATCTCAATGTAGGATGATGAATTTCATTTGCAGTGGGTTTTCTAGCAGATTTTAAATTTGAAATATCAATCCAAAAACAACTCCTATCAAAATCATGTAAAGAAGCATCTACATCTAAGGAACAATTTTCTGCAAATCCTAGTGTAGTGCTAAGGGTCTTCCATGTCATGGTGAATGATCTATTGAAAAGTCTAAATTCTACATTATCATCATCTAAGGTCAAGGTGCACAAAAATTCTATGGTAAGTAATTTGCTACCTTCCTCAGTAATAATCCAAGCATCTTCCCAACCAATATTTCTAAAAATGAGTTCAAATTCGGTGTTCATACCTGTGGCTTAAAGAAGATTGTTGTCGAAGTTCGGCGTGTGCAAGAATTCCTTGTTCTTTAGCTGCTCATAAATGCCTCTCTCCTGGTCATCCTTGAATTTAATGTGGGAATCTCTAGTGAGGGTGAGAACCTTCGGCTCGTGGAATTGTGATGAAGAACCATGCACAACTAGGACGGTGGATCAACTTCCATCTCAGAGGCGGCTCTGGATGAAGCTGTCTGCGATGATGTTCTACTCCTGGTGGAGCAGAACGATAGTGCCCATCCAAGGCTCTTCGCGGCATTCTTAAGTTTCTTGCTCATCCTTGCTGCACAAAGTAAACTCCAACAAAAACAAAGCTAGTGGAAAATGTGAGGGGTTAGAGAAATAAATAGAAGAGAGTTGGTAATCCGGAAATCAACGATGCAGGAATTCATGGTCCATCTTGAATGATTTATATAATCTCTCCCTAAGTGGACAACACCTAACTCATCTTCTACCTAATTTCTAACAAATCAAGAACTTGGACTACTACTCACTCAACTCATAACTCAACTTTTTTTCTTCCAAACTCTACTCAAATCTTGGAAAAATGAAACTCAAAATTTGGAATTGCTTACACGAGGTGGCTCTGTTCTTTAGCTTGGTGAGTAAGTGAGGAGTGAAAGGAGAGGATGGAGTTTTAAAGAAGAGAAGGGGGTGGCCGGCTGGCCATGGGTAGGGCCGGGTGGCCCCTCACCTTGTCTTTTGGCCTCCAATTTTTCTTGACATGTCTCTTGCTTTGCATATATTCAAATGCATGTGAATTGAGGTGCTCTTTCGGTGGAATAGGTGGTAGGTGTGTTGGATGGTTGTGAGTGAAATTATGAAAATAATTGGAAATGGATGGTGGTGGTGTGGGCCCCATATGTCTCCCGTATTTATACCGTATAATCCCACAAAGATGCAAAACAAAAATACTTTTATAATTCTACGAAAAATAAGAATTCTAACGATGAATTTTTCATATTTTTCTACCACCGAAGTAAATATCACTTACGAGGGTTTATTCTCCGTAAATATTAGTTACATGGGGCTTAACTTTTTACTAAACCATGATGATAATTTTTATTTTTATTTTTTACTTTATGCAACTATAGAGAGTTTAATGCGAGAAATAAATTACTGATTACTACCGAGTTACTTCCCGGCAAAGATTCAGGATTTTAAAGTCCACCGAACTGGACTTGTCCAATTGATTTTATTCTTTATGATTGTAGCACCCAGTTTTAAGGATAAAACCAGATACACACCATATGTGAACCCAGGAAATCAAATCACACATATGGCCATAAATAAGAGATAATATCAAAAGGCAATATTTATAATATTACGTATTAATACAAAGAATATAACCTTAGATAGCAGACAATGGAAAAAAACACTCCGATCTTCAAGCGAAAGCTCCAACTTCACAGGGACAACTGACTAGTTGATCACAAGCCCAACTGGTGTGGTTGAAATAGCAAGAGTGAGCACATATCATACTCAGCAAATATAACACAGGGTTCATGAGGCTCAAAAGGTTTGTCACAGGTTTACTGCGATAGCTTTTAGTGAGTCATCTTTTAGCAATTGAGTAGCAACAAATTTACCATAAGCCCAAATAACCTCATGATCATATAAGCGAGAATAATGTATAGCAAGAAATAATAATCATTAGTATTAACATTATCATCAGTGTTCATCATTTATTCTGTAAGGGTCCAAGGCCACTCGTGACCATGAGCATGGCTGTTATAACAGTTTTACACTCTACTGAGGTTGTACACTTTCACTGTGAGTCATGATTTACCCTTTCACTTGAGATAGCTAATCTCTTGACCCACTTCCAAGGAAGGTCGGCAGGGTTCACTATGAAGTCTTTCAAAGGTTCGTCTAACATGTTAGGGCCATTACATTCACTCGGCAAACAGATGTAGAGCCCCCCTTCTAAATGGCACAATGACGCACAGCCTATACATATAAGGACAGAGGCCGCACTATACCCGATTCATCAAGCCATTCTTACGCCAAAAGGTTACCACTAACAAGCTAGAAAAAGGTCCTCTTATATGACTAAAGCCAGAGCCATGTAGCCCTCAAAGTTGTACTATAAGTCCCGGATATTCGCTTACAGATGAGTCCTTATGGAGAGAAACTAGAGCACCATAAGATAGCCCAATGCTCTAGCCCCCTTTGAGTATATTGCTAAAAAGTCATCTTTTAAGGTTTATTGCATAATCCATTAATCGAGTTACAAGATCATGGTCTTTAATAGAGCACTAGCATCACTACCCAGTGCAACGATCCCATAGGTGTCAAGGTACGAGTACAAAACTAAGAAATCCTTAGTGGCAATCAAGGTAGACACATATAGTATGATTTAAATGATTAAATGTGTATAGGACGTCAAGGATGATCCCATGCTATACTTACCTTAAACTCAGATCTTTAACTGGTTCTCATCTTCAAAGATCTTCTGGATGAAGAATTCCTTCTTGATCACCAACGTATCACTCACCGACTAGACATGGTCATAAAGCACCACACAAGCATCCAAACACACAGACATGCATAACATACAAGCATAGATAAATTAGAACAGTACACCAATCAATAAAAAGACTTGAAAACTAATCTATGTATTGCTACGAACACATAGACACGGAAAGCACTCTAATTGGAGCTACAGTGAACAAGAAACGTCTACCGTAAAATTTACTTCTTAATAGAAAAAGAAGGTTTTAAGCTTCATTTATTTTAATTGTGTATAAGATATTTCATAGAAGTATCTAAATTGAATTAAGCCAAGTTATATTTGATTTGGAAAACTAAAATGGATCTAATCTAATTTTTACTTAATATCGAAGTGGAAAGGCTAAGTTGCTTTTAATTAGAAAATCAATTGCGTATGGACTTATCAAATTAACATTTTTTTGAAAGCATAAAATATGTTACTAAAAGAAAGTTAGGTGCGACGGTCATAAGATCATAGGAAATGCCAAGAACGGAGCTCGATTAAAAGGACGACTACCGAGAAGTTTTATATTATAAAAGAAACAATTACGAGCTTGATTTATGTTAACTAATAAAACTATGTGAGCAGTATTAATTCAGATTATCAAAACATATTAAATTTCAAAAGTTCAGTTACAGCTAATCATGTTGCACTTATGAATATATCAATATCATTTATACCAATTAAATTTTAACTTGTACAAATAAAATAACATGCGAGAGCATCTATACGAACTCAATATACGTGTATAAACTAAACAGGTTATAAATTAAAACTATTTATGTTATAATAATTATTCAAGTTAACAATGGTTATGAAAAGGCAAACGTTAAACCATGTGTTGCTTTAATTTAGAAAATTATTTATGTGCACATTAATCAAATTAATATTTAATCATAAATGGGTGACAAAGAAAACATCAACACTAACTCGTAGATTACGCTATTACGAACTTGTGAGTGCAAGAATATTGGTTCACAAACTTGAATGGAGGAATATATCCAGGATGTATAAGAGATAATTTTTCTTGAATTAAGGAATATATAGAATAATGATTTATTATGCATGAATCACATAGGCATGAGATCAGCATAACCTTTAATCAATAAAATAATGGACAAGAGATGTGTGGCTCACCTTTAATCAGGCATGCATGACGCTTGTGACCGTGTCAAGGCTAGGGAAGAAATAACACCTATCTGTGCTTATTTGGACAGGATCTGGAAGACCGTGACTTGCATCAAGCACCTCACGGTGTGCAAATAAACTTGCAAGATGGAGCAGTAGGTGCTCGACGCGGCGGCTGGACAGGATTCGGCTGCGACGATGTCCAACCACGATCAACGGCCGGTTTTCTATGAAGGATGGTGGATGTATACCCCGGCAGACCTAGCCATAGGAGCTCGGCAGCAACGCGTCTGCTGTAGGCAACCTGGAATGGTGTGGTGGCAATCATGTCGTAATTGTACAGTAAGAATAGAGAGTTGGACAGCACCCACAGACATCGAATGAATAGAGAAAAAGAAGCAAGGCAGTGGTACTACAGAGACATATAGATGAGTTCTAAAAGAGTAAATCAGAATGATTGGGAACGTGATAATATTCTCACCTCCAGTGATGGATGAACGCCCAGCGACAAATCGGTCAACAAAATGTGTCGATGGTGATGCTGGCGAGACATTGGAGACACGTCGTAGGGAAAGGTAATTTACTATCTCAGGCATTCCCAAACTAGGGGCTTCCCTTACGGTAGTTTTGGTGTGCTTCACCCGAAGGGTTGATACATATATATAGGGAGGAAAACTCTCCACCTTCACATCAGCTAACAATATGATACTAATTAATGTTGTACCATCCACCTTCACTAATAGGCCTAAATAATCATTTAATCCTATTAGTAAATAAAGGCATGGGCCTTTGAGAGTTAGTGGAAAATTAGGCTCGGATTTTTCTAATTTCGAAATTAACTAATATCATGTAATAAAAATAATCCTAGAAAGTCTAGAATTACCATTTATATCATGAAAAATGCTCCGAAGCTTAAAAAATCCCTGGAGATAAATTGAAAGACGAGGAACTTAGACCAAATATTTGGAGCTCAAGAAAAGATTCTTGGGAACTTGGAACATAAATATTAAGGTCAAAGAGGAAGGAATTAAATTCCAGAAAGAAGCTGAAAAATTCCAAGAGATAGATATTCGTCTCCTAAACGTATTTAAAAAAAATATTTTGCACATAGAAACACAAGGTGCGACCGGCATGAATGCAACAAACATGTTTCTACCTTAAGATAAATTTTAATTTAATAAAAAATTATTATTTTCCTATGTTTTCATGAGCACAAAAATACAAAATTAAATCATTTTAAGTTTATTTCAAAAGAAATAAATTTTAGGGTGTTACAATGATTGATCTCCGGTCCCGGAGATGATAACCTTACTTCTTACTTCTCATGACACTAAAATTGAGCATTGTTCCAATTGTGGCTTGAATGTGAACTGCTCTTTTTGTTTATTTATAGTGAATTTGATTTCTCCTTTCCTGACATCAATGTGTGCATTGGCGGTGCTCAAAAAGGGTCTTCTGAAGATGAGTGACACTTTTGAATCTGGATGCATGTCTAGTACCAGAAAATCTACTGGCACAAAGAACTCTCTTATTTTGACTGGGATGTTCTCAGCAATTCCCAACAGGTATCGAACTGATTGATCTGCCAGTTATAAGCACATTGGTATTGGTTCAAGCGCTGAGTAGTTAAGTTTATGGTAGACCGCTGCAGGCATCACACCAACACTTGCTCCAAGGTCACAGAGTGCATTACTGAAATGTTAGTCTCCAATTGAACAATCAATAGTGGGACATCCTGGATCTTTCTTCTTCTCTAGTGATTTGTTGAAGAAGACCGCACTACATTCTTCTGTCAGCTTGATCACCTCAGTGGTCGGTAGTGGTCTTTTGTTGTTGAGGATACCTCGAATATAATTCGCGTATGTAGGTACCTGCATGGCATCTAGCAACGAAATATTGATATATAATTTTTGAATTATCTCTACAAACTTACCAAATTGTTCATCCATTTTAGCCTTTTTTTCTGCGAGGAAACGGTAGAAGAGTTGTGTCATGAAAATCTTGATTTAATTCTTGATCTTGTGGAGTGACTTATTCTTCTGCGTCATTCTTCTCTTCTTCTATCTGCACTAACACTGGTGTCCTCTGTGTCCCCTTTGGATAAGGTGGATCACGAGTAGACTTACCTCCTCTAGTAGATATTCCTTTAACCTACTCATGGTTAGTGACAAAAGATAAAGTAGAAGACAATTGTGCTATTTGTAATTCTATCTTTTTATTAAACTTTATTTGTTCTTTAACAGCAGAAGAAAAATCATCCAACTAAGCATTTATTCCTTCTAGCATTTTATCATTAAAAGCAAGCTTCCTATAAATATTTTCATTAATTTTGGCTTGTTCTAATATTAATTCTCTTAAAGGTGGTTGTTTATAATTAGAAGAATTATTATAATTACCTTGGTACTTACCTTGACTGGGTGACCGAGGTTGATTCCTCTATTGCTGTGAAGCGAAGTTGTTGATGATGGTATTGACATCTTCAGGTGAATCAGCAAATTCAACTCTCAAATATTCTCCACATTTATTCTGAGCATTGAATGCATCTTAAATGGCTTGACGATCTCTCTTGTAACTAGCACGTTGTTCTAGCCAATTCAATAGCATACTCAAATCAATTGACAGTGCATATACTTCTTCTGGAATTTCTTCACTCTGCTTGCAAGCTTGAACGTTGTATGTCCAACTCTAATTTGTTACTATCTTCTCCATAAGACATTCAGTTTTTCCAAGAGTGAGTGACATAAATGATCATTCGTTAGAGGTATCAAGTTGTTCACGTGATTTCTAGGATAACCCATGATAAAATATTTGCATGAGCAACCATCCTTCCATTCCATGATGAGGACAATCTGAGATGTATTCTTGGAAATGCTCCCAAGCTTCTAGAATAGGTTCACCTTTCTGCTAATAAAATTATGATATCCTTCCTCATAAGGCATTGGTTTTGCTTGTTGGGAAAAAATTTTCTAGGAAAGCTTTTAAACATTCTTCCTATGTCTTGATCTGATCTTTACTTGCATAGAACCACTGCTTCGCTCTTCCATCCAATGAGAATGGAAACAAACGAAGTAGCACGACCTCTTGAGAAATGTTCTTGATGACGACGGTGCTGCAAATTTCTAGAAAATTCTACAAATGAGCACTTACATCTTCATTCTTCTTTCCACTAAATATAATAGCTTGCACCATGTTGATGAGGCTTGGCTTGAGCTCGTAGTCATGATCTTCAGTGTCTAGTTCTGGTCCAATGCGAATATTCTCGGTGCTTGGAGCAGAAAATTCACGCAGAGTCTTCTCAGCCACGTCTTCACAAACTGATGTTGAGCTTCTTCTTTTGGTTGATTCTGAAAGTTGAAATTGAAGGTTCACAACCAATCCGGCACTTACCCTATATAGGATTCATAAATAAAGATAAAACAAGGGTAAGCCTGCTAAAGTAAAAGGTTATGATTTATCTATAAGTATTTATGTCTATAGCCATATTATTATTCCATCTAAAAATTGTTCTATGATTACTATAAAACATCATCTTATGATAAATGATTCCTCTATGAAATTTAAAATGTTCCTATGAAATATGAAAGATTTATCCCCGTAAAATATGAAAGATTTATTCTCGTGAAATATAAAAGATGTATTCTCCGGCAACGGCGCCAGAAATGCTTGTTGGTATTTCTAACATCACTTCGCACTAAGTTGTCATCCCTAGCATGATATTAAAAACACTAGTAAAATAATCTACACTTGACTCTCTAAAAATATTTAAAAATAATATATCCGCAAGTGCATAGATAATTCACCCATTGTAGCATTTCACCCCATGATATCCCGAGTATCATTATTTATTTTTAGTGAAAAGGTAAAAGCTTTCAATTTCATAGGGTTAAAAGATGCTATGGCTTAGAACTATAAATGTGCAGACCTACGATAAACCAACCACTCTGATACTTTAGCAGGGATAAGTCAAGATGATGATAATAAAATGAATAGAACATAATAATAATGGTATTACAGAGATAGAAAGTAGAGACTCGACAAATGTAATCCGACATAATCAAGAAATTTAATTAAGCTAAAAGACTCCTAAGTTACTCCTAAATAATAGTCTATAATTCACATCAAGACACATACTCTTATCTATAATAATGACTAGTTAGAAAGAACAATCATAGGAGCATCATCTAAAGAGGACTTTTTAAGCATAACTATGCCTCCTCCGTTGCGACCGCACTCTACTTTGCCTATGTACAAAAGGTGGATCGCACAAGGACTCAATAGGCCTATCATATTCGCGATCTACCACATGTTCCCGCACATTAGGAAGCATCCGTAGGTAAATATAATATCTAAGCACCATGCTTACATAAAATCTACCCCTAATCCACTTGAGTATTGAACTAGACGCTTTACGAACATATGGAAGTCATCATTACTAATTAGAACTATATCAAATATGCAACTAGAGCAAAGTAAAGACATACTAAATAGAAATATATTGAAATAGAACAATGTCACAAAGATACAAGGTATCATACCAATCTAGATGAACAAATTCGGAATCCTAGACTTCTACACCCAACTCTACTCGAACTAAACTCGACACGCCTGGACTTGAAGAACTAAAGCTCTCTCTCTAATCTCTATAAACCCTAATTTCTGGACTAATCTAGACTAATGAATACCGGTCCCCTCAGGGGGTCTGCCTCTTTATTTATACCCTGGTGGGAGAAGCAACGTCCATTGGATCAAACCGACTTCACGTAGGGCTAAGATGCATCCTTGGACACGGTGTGGGAATACTCCAAAAACTCGTGGAATATGGTGGAAGGGGGAGGTCGGGCGGCCAGGGGTGTGGCCGGCCGACCCCACCTGGCAACCTCTGGCTGCCCCGCTCGGTCTGGTGTCTTTTGGTGTTTTTTACACCCTTCTAGTGTATGTTTTATCGCGGATAATTCTCGTAATTATTGATATATTAATCGTCTTTTTACTATTTTCTAGAATAAACCCAATAAATTTATAAATCACCAAAACTCATGAAAATTGTCAGATAAAACTTCTAATTTTCTATTTGGTGACCAATTGCATGCTTTAAGTTGACGGGTTGTGATGGTCGTTAACTACCATCAACAGTAACCATGACATAATTTATATAGGTTGTTACTTTATCTATATTTATATATTTTAACTAAATGTTTAACACGTCTATATTGATATTATAACCATAATTGCACGTATAATTCATTGATGGAAAAATTCAATCATCTTAAGAATTGTGGGAGACTAGCCATGGCTATATTTTTTTGGCCCTTTAACATTACTCTAGAGTAATTTGATCATTATAAGTATTAATAAGATTTAAAATTCTCTTGAGGTTAGCACTGCTACCCCCATCAGAGATCAACATGTTGCATGTTTCAAATGATTACGTATACTATTGTAGTATTTAGGAATGTACTATATGACCTAAATTGCTTATTTTAAAATAGTCTAAAATGAGAGTTAGTAGAAGATACAATAAGCACAAGAGTTTTAACTTGAGGAAAAAAATCTATAGAAGTCAATAAAAATCTATAGAAGTCTAAAATGAGAGTTAGTAGAAGATACAATAAGCACAAGAGTTTTGGCACTCTTATCTTTTCAGTCTTACCTCCTCTCGACGGTGCCGTCATAACCACAGCACTTGAAGGGCGAGCAAGCGACGAGCGCGGCACCTTACGGACGCAACGCCTTTGGATAAATTTTTTCTTCACCATTTTCTCTATGGTAAGACTGAAAAGATAAGAGTGCCAAAACAATCATGAAAGGGGCAGTTAAATAGGGCTAAGCCGTCTCCTCAAGCAGTCCAACAGCCTTCTCGAGATAAAGACAGAATTAATTTCTCCTCCTAAAATTAAGGGCAGAGTCAATCCCTTCACCAAAGCCAACATGGCACTTCGGTTTCCAATATTAACCGCGCAACGCAACCAGTGCGAAAGTGGTGCACTTTTTCATGCAGAGCAGCTCAACGGACAGAACAACCGAGTTTTTCTTGTTACAAAGGAGAAGACAAAATACTTGGACAATTTTCAGGCTTGGATGAAAACACTCGAACCTATCCTGGGTTGTTTTCACAGCCTAGATGAGAGCTAGAGGCGCTTGCCCTATCTCGGGTTGATTTCATAACCAGATGAGAGCAAAAGAGCTGAAAAGTCGCTTGAGCTCACAATTCACAAATCAAGAGCAAAATAGTTGGAAAGATGCTTGTGCTCACCTTGTCCCAAGTCTTTTTCCGGCTTAGATGAGAGTAAGAAGGCTAAAAAGTCCACACTCGACCTATCCTAGGTTGTTCTCAGGGCCCGAATGAGAGCCAGATAGCGCTCGCCCTATCCCGAAGTTGTTCCACATCGAACGAAATAACCCAATTGATTGAGCACCGATGCTCGACAAGACTCACGAAGATATAAAGACAAGAGCAAGACTAGTTGGAGAGACACAACTCAAAGGAACCTGGATACGCCTACCAAGACTAAGGCTTATATCTAGCACATATTAAAGGAAAATTCCAAAGTCCGAGAAAACAACTCAGAAAGATTCACTCGAATGATTCAAGCAAAATAGTCAAGATAAATACTGAGAACTAGAATTCCTTTACAAAGCACAATACAAAGTATATCCTTACAAAAGGAAGGCGCTCGGGCACTACAAAGGCTAACCTTTAGCTTCGTCATCAGAAGGGGGGAGAAGAATATCAAGCTTCTCAACGATGAAGTTGGCCAAGTTGTCAACCTCAGACTCAGCATTCTCGATGGACTCCAGGTAGTTGTTATCATCGGTGTCCTCCCTATGTTTTCTAGAGGGACCGACAGAGCAAGAACACGGATATGAGCCAAAACGTTCTTGACACTGAAGGACCGAAAACGGTGACCAGAGGGGGGTGAATGGGAGCCTCAAAATTCTTGTGAAATATTTGGCCGCTGTCCTAAAACACCGCCAAATACAAGCGAGTTCCTGAAACTAAATTACTCAGGCCAACTGGTGACGAGAGCACTTAGATAAATTTCTCAGAATGTCATAAATTCAACGCAAAAGACGAAACACGATTCGGAGCTCAAATGTTCAAACAGCGGACGAAATAGTGAGCTAAAAAATTTCGGGTGGCAAGAGAGAGAACCAGCACGCTCTTTTTACCAGCTAGAACTGGACAGCATTTCAACACCGCAAACTGAGAAAATGCCAAACAAGTAAGTTGAATCAATGCTCTAATGATGAGTCATTGATTGCCTGGAGTAAATCCTGTAGCTAGAACAAAGCTACTGATCAGTCAAACTCTGAAGAAAACAAGCACGGGCTGCTGCACTAGGTGCTCAAAAGCTAACTGCGAGTTGGTTCTGCTGTTGCTGGATTCGACACACATCCCTTTGAAGCAGGAACACCACTGCAGCTGCTACACCCGCTTGGCCAGGGGCTGCTCTGGACTGAACCTGCAGACAACGATGCCCAAGAACAGCGATGGAAAGAGGAGGTGCTGTACTCTGATGTAACCAGCGAACAAACACAGATTGACAGAGACACGGAACGAAAAAAAGAACGCAGACGGCGGGGCTGCTCACCGTGCGCAGACACAAGGAAACGCAGAGAGCATGGCCTGCCGGGGCTTCAGACAAGGAACGCTTGGCTCTGTGCCCGCCTGCACTGCTCGGCAACTGGAGCCAAACGCCGAAGCGCTTCAACAGGAGCTCGACACAACCCGAGTGAAGAACAGAGCAAGCCCGAGCCCTACGAACAGCAGTCCGCCTGGAAGAAAATCGACTAGATCTCCATCAAATCAAAACGGTTCGGACTCAAACTTCCCACATGCCAAATTGACCTAGCTACGAACGTAATGCCTAAAAATCTTCGTCTGGGAATGATCCAAACTCCCTGAAAATCAGATCGTAGGAAGAACGAAAATGGGAAAAAAATAGAGCAAAAATCACAGCTTCAAGATAAGAACCCCAGAGGGCAATAGGAGGATTTGGATCTCCATTCCCACTCCAAAAACATAAGAATTACACCATAAATTTTTCAGTTCAAGTGACCTCTCTCATAAACACTAGAAGACCTAACCCTAGGTAGAAGAGGGGAAAATAAAAGTGGGGAGAGAGGTGAGGAGGCAAGGAGGCTGCCATCCTCTATTTAACAGGTCTATTTTACATTCTCCTAAATGCCCTTGATACATAAGAGCTAAACCAATAAGCCCAAAGGCGTAAAGGTCCAATCCGGTCTTCATGTTGATCCGACGACCACCGCGCCTCCTCACCGGTGGCTTCGCCTCGACGCGAACTCCTCGATGGTGCCACATACCGTCCGTTCCTCCTCGGAACCTCCACCCGGGTTTTGAGGCCCAAACCCGTAAACCCGCCTCCAATGATTTTGAGGCCAAAACCACCAAACCGCTCGCGAGTAGCGTACTCCATACGCGTCCTCCGCCGATGGTTTTGAGGACAAAACCACCAAACCCCCCGATGTCGACGCGTGTCCGACCTCCCGCCAAGCATGACGCCTTCGCCTTCCTCTTGACTCGGCCCATCGGCCTCCGCCAAGTGCCACGACGCCATCGTCTCCATCTTGACTTGGCCGACGCCGTCTTCATCACCATGTACACTTGCAGTCGTCGATGTCCCAAGTGTCAGCCACCGCGGCTAGTCACCCGGCCTCTTGGTCCCTCGATCCAAGCCTCACGTCCGCCCTTCACCACTCCCGGTCCGTCGGCACGGCACGTCCTCCTTGACCTTCACCTCGCCGTCGACTACCGCCTCCGTGCTCGACACCTGCACATCATGAGCCAAGAGAAATGCACACATAGCTTTTGCCATAGCAGGGTTAGTCACCACTCAACCTACTTCGTAGATCACATTGACAATCACTCATCACAAAACGAACACACAAGGGTACTTGTCAACCTTGTGTTCGCAATCTCCCCCTTGATGAGTGCATTGTCAACACCAATACACGAACAACTTGAGCAAAAGAAAAAAAAGAAAAAGAGAAAACAAAGAGCTCAACCAAATGACCAAAGGCCAAAGAAAAGTCAAAACAGGTTATTTGAAATGAGCAAAAACTTGGTCCCCAAAGACATGGGCAACGGCTCGACGCAACCAAGTAAAACAAAGCTAGCCCTCAAGAAGAGGCAACGGGCTCAACACCACTAGCAAAGCTTGAAAAGGAGAACCTGCTAGACCCTCCAGAAGAGGCAAAGGCTCAACACATCTAGCAAAAGCAACTCAAATGCAACTCCCCCTGAACAAATGCAATCTCTCTCAAATAAATGCACGAAATGGAGACTTCTCCCCCTTGTTGACAACTTATCTCCCTTGTTGACATGGTGAGTGTGACATATCTCTCCCCCTTATTGACACATGCACTTATCAAGTTAGAGCCCAAGAATTGCAACTCCCCCTCAAAACATGCTATGAATGCAGAAATGCACAAATGTAGAAGCTTCAAGATTATAGCAAGTAGATTGAAAAGATGCTCTAGCTGATGCTGTCATGTAAATATAGCAACAAATACAAGTGATAGCAAATGCTCAAAATGACCAAATGAGATGAAATATGGCATTTTAGCAAGTTTGATCAAGTTTGAGCAATTTAAAAGAGGGTTCACCACCAAATGAGCACATAGCAAATATAGACAGGAGATCAACCTTGTGCTACACATGTATGCAAAGTGAACTACCCCAAACAAAGTTCACACATCATGTCATGAGACAAACTTGTGATTTGATCAAATTTTCAATCAATTGAATTTTATCAGAGTTATGCAGCCTATCACCAAAGTTTGTCAAACAAATGTGTGCGGGAGTTTATCGATGCCATCAAAACCTGACTTATCGATCATGTCAAGCCTATGCCAAAAGCAATCAGAAGCTTAAGACAGTGATTTTGGTATCCATTACAGAGCTCAAGTTCACCCTTAAGTGCAATAAGGAGCTGTCTCGATACTCTGACATGGGACAATAAAGATCCATCCCGATCTTTTCATACCTTGCTTTTTTTTTCAAGTTTTAGCACAATTTCAAGTTTCTCAAGCAAGTGTGTAACTCAAGGTATGAGCCGTAGCAACTAAACATATATATGAAGCAAAAGGGTTCTCGACACACCTATACATGATAGTTGCTACAAAGTAGTGGTGAACATGTTTCAAGTTTCATCAAGTGTTATTCAAGTCCACAATTGAAAAAGGCATTTTTAGCTCATATCAAGAGATCAAGGTGAGCCTGAGCAAAGCACATCACGTATATCCATAACATCCCCAAAAAGAGCATAGTGTCAATCTAGCAACTATAAGGATGAAGCTCAAGATGCAATATGATACATGATGATATGATATGCTAGAATGATACAAAAGGTCAAAAACAGAAACTAAACTGCAAAGAAAACCAGGAAACTAAGATACAAGATCCAAAACTTCCCAAGCTAAAAGGAAAGCAAAAATCCAAACTCAAAGCGCTGGACTTACCTTTGGTTGAGGTTGGAGAACCATTTGAGACATCCAGTCATGTGGCGCAAACATCCGGAGTCAATGAGCTACATGTTCTCCATTCCTTTGACCTACTCAATAAAAGGCCATAGGATAGGCAAATGACTCAACACTGGGGTTAGTAAACTATGGAGCATACCAGTGTTGGGCCATTTGCTTAGAAAAAGGGTCAGCTGAAAAACCACTCATCCTAGGCCAAGAAGCAAAGCGATCACCTCGAAAGGGAAAACATGGTCCGCTGGGGGGAAAGCGATCACCATAAGAAAAACATGGTCCGCTAGAGGGGTAAAAGCCAAAGCCATTGCCACGAGGTCCAAGGTCATATTGATCACGACCTGAACCACGCCGGGCACGACCACCACATGGTCTAGCAACCTGAGGCCTAGCACCTTGAGGCATTGCACCTCTTGGCCTAGCATTGCGCCTCTGAACAGGCGACACATGTACGCCATGGGGCGGACGGTACATGTTCCGGTTGTTCAACTCATACTCCCGCCGCTCATCTCTCTTCCTCCTAAAGCAAAACTCAACAAGGTGACCATCCCTATGGCAATAGTCATAGTGATACCTCACCTCTCTCTTGGGTGGTTATTAGCTCACTTTCTTGTGGGTATGTGTCACTCTTGGTAGCTTTCTGGCTTTAGGAAGGGGATCCTCAGAGATGTTCGGTAGAGTGTCAAGTGGGTTCTTGAGATAGTTCAGTTTTAGAACACAAACTTGTTTCTAGAGTGGAGCTCTTGGAGGCTCTTCAAACACTCCATCTTTCATAGTGGGTTCGTTAGGTTTAGGTGGATTGGTCTTGATCAATTTGGGAGTAGTGGGAGGTTTCTCACTTGGGCTCCAACCACTGAACTCACCAACTTTGCCATAGACATTTTCACCCTTCCCACCTAGAGCAAAGCCTACTCCCGATTTCCCAGTTCCCCGTTTGAAATGGCTCATCATCATGCCCAACTGCGGCTCACTATAAGATACCCAATTCAAGATGGACCGAAGGTATGTGTTGTCTTCCTCGGATCTCATCTTGTCATGCCAGCAAGACTCAAGCTCCAACACCAAGCTCTCACAACGTGCACACTCAACAACCGTGCTATCTGAACCGGCCCCCTCAAGAGCAAGGATCTTGGCATTCTTCTCTGCCAGCTCAGATTGCAAGCCCAAACAAGACTTGCACGCACCCAACAAGACAGGCCTAGACTTCAGCTCATCTTTCTCATCAAGCAAAGAGACATACTTGGTTTGTAGGTTGGAAAGGTTTGTCATGTGAATAGCACAGGCATCACACTCGGTCTCATCCAACACTACTACTGCACCCTTAGCAAACTCAAGCTCTCTAAGCGTAGTCTCTAACTTGGCCTTAAAGTCGTTCCTCTCACGAGCAGCACGCTTAAGCAACTTGTCTTGATTAATCAAAGCGGCACTCAAAGTCTCAACCTCAACAACAAGCTCATCGGTGGAAAGTGATACCTGAGAGGTGTCGTCGTCGCTGGAAGCCTCGTCCTTGCCAATCTCCACTTTGCCCTTGCCGGCCTCCACGTCGTCACCAAGAGCCATGGTGCAGAGGCCTTGCTTGGTGGTGTCGGCGTGGAAGCAAAGTCCACTCAACTTGTCCTTGATCTTGCACTTGGACTCATTGTCGCTTGAGGTGGAAGATTCGCTGTCGGTGGAGTCCTTCTCAAGATGACTGAGGGAGTTGAGGAAGGCGCGCTCATGTGCCTTGGCCTTCTTGAGATACACCTTCTTGATCGCCTCCTTGTCGAACCCTCTCTTCGACTTGTGCTTGCCGAAGGTGTGCCCTCGCTTGTCGTTGCGCTTGCCGGAGTCGTGCTTGCCGGAGGTGTAGTCACGCTTGTTCTTGTTGGGGCAGTGCGCGACGATGTGGTCTGGATCTCCGCACCCAAAGCAACCCTCCTTCGGGCCACCACGGCGTCGGTAATTCAAACGGTTGTTGTGGAACCGAGAGAATCGGCTGATGACGAGTGCCAACTCATCATCCCCAAGAGACTCCAACTGCTCCTCTGTGACAGACACCAAAGAAGACAAGGCAAAAGACACCTGTGAAGGATTAGCCAAAGAACTTGAGCCGTTACCTGAGACCAAAGCCATACTCGGTGCAGAGGGATTCTTGAGCTTGGCTTGGGTTTGGTAGTCGATCTCGGTGGACTTAAGCTTGCTGAAAAGCTCATCCACGGTGAGGGTCTCATACCCCGAAGACTCAATGATGGCGATCACCTTCACATCCCATATCTTTCGATCTAGGGCATATAGAAGCTTGAGTGCCCTCTCATGATCATCATAAGGTAATTGTGCCTTGTTTGCTCACATCTTGTTGACGATGGTCTGAAAGCGAGAAAACATGGCATCGATGGACTCGCCATCAAGCTGAGTGAAGTTCTCGTACTCCCTCTTGTACGTCTCGTAGAGTCTGGTTTTGACCTGTGTGGTCCCCTCGTGATAGCTCTGAAGCCTCACACAGATCTCCCGAGCAGTAGTACAATCGGAGACTCTCTCGAACTCCTGAAGCGAAAGACTCGAGAAAAGAACTGCGCGAGCTCTGCTATTAGCGTTGTGCCGATCCTTTTGATCTTGCGTGACACGAGCACGGGGTTCAAGCACAACATAAGTAGCATCCTCGCAAATCTCCCAAACAAGCCAATCAATCCCTGGAGATGCGCGGACATGCAAATCTTCCAATAGGGATAATTTGTTCTATGGAAGAACGGTGGTTTGCCGAAACCACGCTCCATGTCGTCTTCGTGGATCACGGACCGATTAAGGTGGAATGATCCTTAACCGGCTCCGATACCAATTGAAGAACCGAAAACAACAACCAGAGGGGGGTGAATGGGAGCCTCAAATTTCTTGTGAAATATTTGGCCGTTGTCCCAAAACACCTCCAAATACAAGCGAGTTCCTGAAACCAAATTACTCAGGCCAACTGGTGACGAGAGCACTTAGATAAATTTCTCAGAATGTCAGAAATTCAACGTAAAAAGACGAAACACGATTCGGAGCTCAAATGTTCAAACAGCGGACGAAATAGTGAGCTAAAAAATTTCGGGTGGCAAGAGAGAGAACCAGCACGCTCTTTTTACCAGCTAGAACTGGACAGCATTTCAACACCGCAAACTGAGAAAATGCCAAACAAGTAAGTTGAATCAATGCTCTAATGATGAGTCATTGATTGCCTGGAGTAAATCCTGTAGCTAGAACAAAGCTACTGATCAGTCAAACTCTGAAGAAAACAAGCACGGGCTGCTGCACTAGGTGCTCAAAAGCTAACTGCGAGTTGGTTCTGCTGTTGCTGGATTCGACACACATCCCTTTGAAGCAGGAACACCACTGCAGCTGCTACACCCGCTTGGCCAGGGGCTGCTCTGGACTGAACCTGCAGACAACGATGCCCAAGAACAGCGATGGAAAGAGGAGGTGCTGTACTCTGATGTAACCAGCGAACAAACACAGATTGACAGAGACACGGAACGAAAAAAAGAACGCAGACGGCGGGGCTGCTCACCGTGCGCAGACACAAGGAAACGCAGAGAGCATGGCCTGCCGGGGCTTCAGACAAGGAACGCTTGGCTCCGTGCCCGCCTGCACTGCTCGGCAACTGGAGCCAAACGCCGAAGCGCTTCAACAGGAGCTCGACACAACCCGAGTGAAGAACAGAGCAAGCCCGAGCCCTACGAACAGCAGTCCGCCTGGAAGAAAATCGACTAGATCTCCATCAAATCAAAACGGTTCGGACTCAAACTTCCCACATGCCAAATTGACCTAGCTACGAACGTAATGCCTAAAAATCTTCGTCTAGGAATGATCCAAACTCCCTGAAAATCAGATCGTAGGAAGAACGAAAATGGGAAAAAAATAGAGCAAAAATCACAGCTTCAAGATAAGAACCCCAGAGGGCAATAGGAGGATTTGGATCTCCATTCCCACTCCAAAAACATAAGAATTACACCATAAATTTTTCAGTTCAAGTGACCTCTCTCATAAACACTAGAAGACCTAACCCTAGGTAGAAGAGGGGAAAATAAAAGTGAGGAGAGAAGTGAGGAAGCAAGGGGGCTGCCATCCTCTATTTAACAGGTCTATTTTACATTCTCATAAATGCCCCTAGATACATAAGAGCTATACCAATAAGCCCAAGGGCGTAAAGGTCCAACCCGGTCTTCATGTTGATCCGACGACCACAGCACCTCCTCACCGGTAGCTTTGCCTCGACGCGAACTCCTTAATGCTGCCACGTGCCGTCCGTTCCTCCTCGGAACCTCCACCCGGATTTTGAGGCCCAAACCCGTAAACCCGCCTCCGATGGTTTTGAGGCCCAAACCACCAAATCGCTCGCGAGTAGTGTACTTCATACGTGTCCCCTGCCGATGGTTTTGAGGACGAAACCACCAAACCCCCGATGTCGACGCGTGTCCGACCTCCCGCCAAGCATGACGCCTTCGCCTTCCTCCTTGACTCGGCCCACCGGCCTCCGCCAAGTGCCACGACACCATCGTCTCCATCTTGACTTGGCCGACGCCGTCTTCATCACCATGTACACTTGCACTCGTCGATGTCCCAAGTGTCAGCCACCGCGGCTAGTCACCCGGCCTCTTGGTCCATCGATCCAAGCCTCACGTCCGCCCTTCACCACTCCCGGTCCGTCGGCACGGCACGTCCTCCTTGACCTTCACCTCGCCGTCGACTACCGTCTCCGTGCTCCACACCTGCACATCACGAGCCAAGAGACATGCACACATAGCTTTCGCCATGGTAGGGTTAGTCACCACTCAACCTACTTCGTGGATCACATTGACAATCACTCATCACAAAACGAACACACAAGGATACTTGTCAACCTTGTGTTCGCAATCTCCCCCTTGATGTGTGCATTGTCAACACCAATACACGAACAGCTTGAGCAAAAGAAAAAGAAGAAAAAGACAAAACAAAGAGCTCAACCAAATTACCAAAAGCCAAAGAAAAGTTGAAACAGGTTATTTGAAATGAACAAAAACTTGGTCCCCAAAGACATGGGCAACGGCTCGACGCAACCAAGTAAAACAAAGCTAGCCCTCAAGAAGAGGCAACGGGCTCAACACCACTAGCAAAGCTCGAAAAGGAGAACCTGCTAGACCCTCCAAAAGAGGCAAAGGCTCAACACATCTAGCAAAAGCAACTCAAATGCAACTCCCCCTGAACAAATGCAATCTCTCTCAAATGAATGCACGAAATGGAGACTTCTCCCCCTTGTTGACAACTTATCCCCCTTGTTGACATGGTGAGTGTGACATATCTCTCCCCCTTATTGACACATGCACTTATCAAGCTAGATCCCAAGAATTACAACTCCCCCTCAAAACATGCTATGAATGCAGAAATGCACAAATGTAGAAGCTTCAAGATTATAGCAAGTAGATTGAAAAGATGCTCTAGCTGATGCTGTCATATAAATATAGCAACAAATACAAGTGCTAGCAAATGCTCAAAATGACCAAATGAGATGAAATATAGCATTTTAGCAAGTTTGATCAGTTTGAGCAATTTAAAAGAGGGTTCACCACCAAATGAGCACATAGCAAATATAGACAGGAGATCAACCTTGTGCTACACATGTATGCAAAGTGAACTACCCCAAACAAAGTTCACACATCATGTCATGAGACAAACTTGTGATTTGATCAAATTTTCAATCAATTGAATTTTATCAGAGTTATACAGCCTATCACCAAAGTTTGTCAAACAAATGTGTGCGGGAGTTTATCGATGCCATCAGAACCTGACTTATCGATCATGTCAAGCCTATGCCAAAAGCAATCAGAAGCTTAAGACAGTGATCTTGGTATCCATTATAGAGCTCAAGTTCACCCTTAAGTGCAATAAGCAGCTGTCTCGATACTCTGACATGGGACAACAAATATCCATCCCGATCTTTTCATACCTTGCTTTTTTTTCAAGTTTTAGCATAATTTCAAGTTTCTCAAGCAAGTGTGTAACTCAAGGTATGAGCCGTAGCAACTAAGCATATATAAGAAGCAAAAGGGTTCTCGACACACCTATACATGCTAGTTGCTACAAAGTAGTGGTGAACATGTTTCAAGTTTCATCAAGTGTTATTCAAGTTCACAATTGAAAAAGGCATTTTTAGCTCATATCAAGAGATCAAGGTGAGCCTGAGCAAAGCACATCATGTATATTCATAACATCCCCAACAAGTGCATAGTGTCAATCTGGCTACTATAAGGATGAAGCTCAAGATGCAATATGATACATGATGATATGATATGCAAGAATGATACAAAAGGTCAAAAACAGAAACTAAACTGCAAAGAAAACCAGGAAACTAAGATACAAGATCCAAAACTTCCCAAGCTAAAAGGAAAGCAAAAATCCAAACTCAAAGCGCTGGACTTACCTTTGGTTGAGGTTGGAGAACCATTTGAGACATCCGGTGTCAATGAGCTACATGTTCTCAATTCCTTTGACCTGCTCAATAAAAGGCCATAGGATAGGCAAATGACTCAACACTGGGGTTAGTAAACTATGGAGCATACCAGTGTTGGGCCATTTGCTTAGAAAAAGGGTCAGCTGAAAAACCACTTATCCTAGGCCAAGAAGCAAAGCGATCACCTCGAAACGGAAAACATGGTCCGCTGGGGGAAAGCGATCACCATAAGAAAAACATGGTCCGCTAGAGGGGTAAAAGCGAAAGCCATTGCCACGAGGTCCAAGGTCATATTGATCACGACCTGAACCACGCCGGGCACGACCACCACATGGTCTAGCAACCTGAGGCCTAGCACCTTGAGGCATTGCACCTCTTGGCCTAGCATTGCGCCTCTGAACAGGCGGCACATGTACGCCATGGGGCGGACGGTACATGTTCTGGTTGTTCAACTCATACTCCCGCCGCTCATTTCTCTTCCTAATAAAGCAAAACTCAACAAGGTGACCATCCCTATGGCAATAGTCACAGTGATACCTCACCTCTCTCTTGGTTTGTTGTTGGCTCACTTTCTTGTGGGTATGTGTCACTCTTGGTAGCTTTCTAGCTTTAGGAAGGGGATCCTCAGAGATGTTCGGTAGAGTGTCAAGTGGGTTCCTGAGATAGTTCGGTTTTGGAACCCAAACTTGTTTCTGGGGTGGAGCTCTTGGAGGCTCTTCAAACACTCCATCTTTCATAGTGGGTTTGGTAGGCTTAGGTGGATTGGTCTTGATCAATTTGGGAGTAGTAGAAGGTTTCTCTCTTGGGCTCAAACCACTGAACTCACCAACTTTGCCATAGACATTTTCACCCTTCCCACCTAGAGCAAAGCCTACTCCCGATGTCCCAGTTCTCCGTTTGAACTGGCTCATCATCATGCCCAACTGCGGCACACTACAAGATACCCAATTCAAGATGGACCGAAGGTATGTGTTGTCTTCCTCGGATCTCATCTTGTTATGCCTGCAAGACTCAAGCTCCAACACCAAGCTCTCACAATGTGCACACTCAACAACCGTGCTATCTGAACCAGCCTTCTCAAGAGCCTTATCTTGGCATTCTTCTCTGCCAGCTCAGATTGCAAGCCCAAAGAAGACTTGCACGCACCCAACAAGATAGGCTAGACTTCAGCTCATCATTCTCATCAAGCAAAGAGATATACTTGGTTTGTAGGTTGGAAAGGTTTGTCATGTGAATAGCACAGGCATCACACTCGGCCTCATCTGACACTACCACTGCACCCTTAGCAAACTCAAGCTCTCTAAGCATAGTCTCTAACTTGGCCTTAAAGTCGTTCCTCTCACGAGCAGCACGCTTAAGCAACTTGTCTTGATTAATCAAAGCGGCACTCAAAGTCTCAACCTCAACAGCAAGCTCATCGGCGGAAAGTGATACCTGAGAGGTGTCGTCGTCACTGGAAGCCTCGTCCTTGCCAATCTCCACTTTGCCCTTGCTGGCCTCCATGTCGTCACCAAGAGCCGTGGTGCAGAGGCCTTGCTTGGTGGTGTCGCCGTGGAAGCAAAGTCCACTCAACTTGTCCTTGATCTTGCGCTTGGACTCGTTGTCGCTTGAGGTGGAAGAGTCGCTGTCGGTGGAGTCCTCCTCAAGATCACTGAGGGAGTCGAGGAAGGCGCGCTCATGTGCCTTGGCCTTCTTGAGATATGCCTTCTTGATCGCCTCCTTGTCGAACCCTCTCTTCGACTTGTGCTTGCCGAAGGTGTGCCCTTGCTTGTCGTTGCGCTTGCCGGTGTCGTGCTTACCGGAGGTGTAGTCACGCTTGTTCTAGTTGGGGCAGTGCGTGACGATGTGGTCTAGATCTCCGCACCCAAAGCAACCCTCCTTCGGGCCACCACCGCATCGGTAATTCAAACGGTTGTTGTGGAACCGAGAGAATTGGCTGATGACGAGTGCCAACTCATCGTCCCCAAGAGACTCCAACTGTTCCTCTGTGACAGACACCAAAGAAGACAAGGCAAAAGACACCTGTGAAGGATTAGCCAAAGAACTTGAGCTGTTACCAGAGACCAAAGTCATAGTCGGGCAGAGGGATTCTTGAGCTTGGCTTGGGTTTTGTAGTCGATCTCGGTGGACTTGAGCTTGCTGAAAAGCTCATCCATGGTGAGGGTCTCATACCCTGAAGACTCAATGATGGCGGTCACCTTCACATCCCATACCTTCCGATCTAGGGCATGTAGAAGCTTGAGTGCCCTCTCATGATCATCATAAGGTAACTGTGCCTTGTTTGCTCGCATCTTGTTGACGATGCTCTGAAAGCGAGAAAACATGGCATCGATGGACTCGCCATCAAGCTGAGTGAAGTTCTTGTACTCCGTCTTGTACGTCTCATAGAGTCTGGTTTTGACCTGTGTGGTCCCCTTGTGATAGCTTTGAAGCCTCACCCAGATCTCCCGAGCAGTAGTACAATCGGAGACTCTCTTGAACTCCTGAAGCGAAAGACTCGAGAAAAGAACTACGCGAGCTCTGCTATTAGCGTTGTGCTGATCCTTTTGATCTTGCGTGACACGAGCATGGGGTTCAAGCACAACAAAAGTAGCATCCTTGCAAATCTCCCAAACAAGCCAATCAATCTCCTGGAGATGAGCGGACATGCGAATCTTCCAATAGGGATAATTTGTTCCATCGAAGAATGGTGGTTTGCCGGAACCACGCTCCATGTCGCCTTCGTGGATCACGGACCGATCAAGGTGGAATGATCCTTAACCGGCTCAGATACCAATTGAAGAACCGAAAACGACGACCAGAGGGGGGTGAATGGGAGCCTCAAATTTCTTGTGAAATATTTGGCCGTTGTCCCAAAACACCGCCAAATACAAGCGAGTTCTTGAAACTAAATTACTCAGGCCAACTGGTGACGAGAGCACTTAGATAAATTTCTCAAAATGTCAGAAATTCAACACAAAAGACGAAACACGATTCGGAGCTCAAATGTTCAAACAACGGACGAAATAGTGAGCTAAAAAATTTCGGGTGGCAAGAGAGAGAACCAGCACGCTCTTTTTACCAGCTACTCCCTCCGTCCCAGAAAAAGTATCGTTTTAGGATTTTCAGACATCGTGTTTGACCGTTCGTCTTATTTAAAATTCTTTAATAAATATTATTTATTTTGTTATGACTTATTTTATCATTAGAGATACTTCAATAATAATTTATTTATTTTATAATTTGCACAAAATTTTTGAATAAGAAGAAGGGTCGAACACGATGTCTGAAAAACCTAAAACGATACTTTTTTTTTTAGGACGAAGGGAGTAGAACTAGACAGCATTTCAACACCGCAAACTGAGAAAATGCCAGACAATGCTCTAAAGATGAGTCATTGATTGCCTGAGTAAATCCTGTAGCTAGAACAAAGCTACTGGTCAGTCAAACTCTGAAGAAAACAAGCACGGGCTGCTGCACTAGCTGCTCAAAAGCTAACTGCGAGTTGGTTCTGCTGTTGCTGGATTCGACACACATCCCTTTGAAGCAGGAACACCACTGCAGCTGCTACACCCGCTTGGCCAGGGGCTGCTCTGGACTGAACCTGCAGACAACGATGCCCAAGAACAGCGATGGAAAGAGGAGGTGCTGTACTCTGATGTAACCAGCGAACAAACACAGATTGACAGAGACACGGAACGAAAAAAAGAACGCAGACGGCGGCGCTGCTCACCGTGCGCAGACACAAGGAAACGCAGAGAGCATGGCCTGCCGGGGCTTCAGACAAGGAACGCTTGGCTCTGTGCCCGCCTGCACTGCTCGGCAACTGGAGCCAAACGCCGAAGCGCTTCAACAGGAGCTCGACACAACCCGAGTGAAGAACAGAGCAAGCCCGAGCCCTACGAACAGCAGTCCGCCTGGAAGAAAATCGACTAGATCTCCGTCAAATCAAAACGGTTCGGACTCAAACTTCGCACAGGCCAAATTCATCTAGCTACGAACCTAATCCCCAAAAATCTTCGCCTGGGATTGATCCAAACTCCCTGAAAATCAGATCGTAGGAAGAACGAAAATGGGGAAAAAAAATAGAGCGAAAATCACACCTTCAAGATAAGAACCCCAGAGGACAATAGGAGGATTTGGGTCTCCATTCCCACTCCAAAACACAAGAATTACACCATAAATTTTCCAGTTCAAGTGACCTATCTCATAAACACTAGAAAACATAACCCTAGGTGGGAGAGGGGAAAATGAAAGTGAGGAGAGAGATGAGGAGGCAAGGGGTTGCCATCCTTTATTTAACAGGTCTATTTTACATTCCCCTAAATGCCTCCGAATACATAAGAGCTAAACCAATAAGCCCAAGGGCGTAGAGGACCAACCCGGTCTTCATGTTGATCCGACGACCACCGCGCCTCCTCAACGGTAGCTTCGCCTCG
Source organism: Saccharum hybrid cultivar R570 (assembly GCA_038087645.1). Taxonomy (NCBI): domain Eukaryota; kingdom Viridiplantae; phylum Streptophyta; class Magnoliopsida; order Poales; family Poaceae; genus Saccharum; species Saccharum hybrid cultivar. The sequence goes on along the minus strand of JAQSUU010000805.1, from coordinate 25,544,200 downwards.
ACGCGAACTCCCTGATGCTGCCACGTGCCGTCCGTTCCTCCTCAGAACCTCCACCCGGGTTTTGAGGCTAAAACCCGTAAACCCGCCTCCGATGGTTTTGAGGCCCAAACCACCAAACCGCTCGCGAGTAGCGTACTCCATACGCGTCCCCCGCCGATGGTTTTGAGGATGAAACCACCAAACCCCCGATGTCGACGCGTGTCCGACCTCCCGCCAAGCATGACGCCTTCGCCTTCCTCCTTGACTCAGCCCACCGGCCACCGCCAAGTGCCACGACGCCATCATCTCCATCTTGACTTGGCCGACGCTATCTTCATCACCATGTACACTTGCACTCGTCGATGTCCCAAGTGTCAGCCACCGCGGCTAGTCACCCGGCCTCTTGGTCCCTCGATCCAAGCCTCACGTCCGCCCTTCACCACTCTCGGTCCATCGGCACGGCACGTCCTCCTTGACCTTTACCTCGCCGTCGGCTACCGCCTCCGTGCTCCACACCTGCACATCATGAGCCAAGAGACATGCACACATAGCTTTTGCCATGGTAGGGTTAGTCACCACTCAACCTACTTCGTGGATCACATTGACAATCACTCATCACAAAACTAACACACTAGGGTACTTGTCAACCTTGTGTTCGCAATCTCCCCCTTGATGAGTGCATTGTCAACACCAATACACGAACAGCTTGAGCAAAAGAAAAAGAAGAAAAAGAGAAAACAAAGAGCTCAACCAAATGACCAAAAGCCAAAGAAAAGTCGAAACATGTTATTTGAAATGAGCAAAAACTTGGTCCCCAAAGACATGGGCAACGGCTCGACGCAACCAAGTAAAACAAAGCTAGCCCTCAAGAAGAGGCAACGGGCTCAACACCACTAGCAAACCTCGAAAAGGAGAACCTGCTAGACCCTCCAGAAGAGGCAAAGGCTCAACACATCTAGCAAAAGCAACTCAAATGCAACTCCCCCCTGAACAAATGCAATCTTTCTCAAATGAATGCACGAAATGGAGACTTCTCCCCCTTGTTGACAACTTATCCCCCTTGTTGACATGGTGAGTGTGACATATCTCTCCCCCTTGTTGACACATGCACTTATCAAGCTAGAGCCCAAGAATTACAACTCCCCCTCAAAACATGCTATGAATGCAGAAATGCACAAATATAGAAGCTTCAAGATTATAGCAAGTAGATTGAAAAGATGCTCTAGCTGATGCTGTCATGTAAATATAGCAACAAATACAAGTGATAGAAAATGCTCAAAATGACCAAATGAGATGAAATATGGCATTTTAGCAAGTTTGATCAAGTTTGAGCAATTTAAAAGAGGGTTCACCACCAAATGAGCACATAGCTAATATAGACAAGAGATCAACCTTGTGCTATGAAAGTATCTAGGCCCCGAGAGTTGGTTTCGGCAATTGATGACAGCGCTTTATTACCATAACTAACGTATGTTTTGCAGAAACTTTGGTAAGTTAGGTCATGGGGTTGATAATTGCTTTGGGCACTATGGTATTCATGTCCTTTGATGGAAATCGTTTCAGTTTTCAAAGGATTGACGTCAAGATTAAGGACGGTTAGTTCCGGATGCCAAGGTGTTGAGTTACATTCGAAATAGTCGTTAGGATCTTCGCTTTTTCCTTTGGCCGTACTATAAAGGGGGGCATGAGCGAGTAGCTTGACCTAGGTGAGTCTTGTGTTTAGGTGTGGTGCACACTTGTCAAACTTAGCACTAGGTAGCTCTAGAATAGCTCAAAGTTCAGTTGGAAGCAACTTGGTTCAAGTTGCGTCACATTTCGGAGTGTTTAGAGACGTTTTCCCTTGACCGGACGCGATGTCTGATTTGACCGGACGCGTCCGGTCAGTTCTAAACCGCTACTGCGTCTCAGCGCTGTTGACCGGACGCGGTCCTTGCGAGGACCGGACGCGGTGTTCAGGCTGACACGTGTCACAGGAGGGAAATCACATAATCGGACACGACGGGGATGTGATCAGCGCGTCCAGTCATGTTCTAGTAAGGTACTCTGACGACCGGACACGTCCGGTCATCACTGGTCGGACGCGGTCGCACGTCAGGTCAGAGTACAGTAAGCTCCCTGCACGACCGGACGCGTCCGGTCACCCTTGATCGGTGCGTCCGGTCACTCAACCGATATTTCAGGTTTTCGACCGTTACGATCGACCGGCGCGTCCGGTCATCTCGTATTTTGCTGAGTTGGCAGGTAACGGTTGGATTTGACTGTGGGGGTGTATAAATACATCCCCTCCACCTCTTTTAGAGGTCTCTTGCTCATTTGTTCAGCTGAGAAACACCTTTGGAGTGCAAGGGAGTGCAAGAGCTCTAGTGAGGGTAGTGATTTGAGAATCAAAGCTTGAGAGTCCCTCACTAGTGTCTAGGGAGTAGCAAGTGTGCATCCATCTTCTCATTAGGCTCGTTGTGGTCAAGTGAGAGTTCTAGCTTGTTACTCTTGGTGATCGCCATTACCTAGATGGCTTGGTGGTGATTGGGAGTTTGGTGATGATCCGGCAGAGCTTGTGGATGACCCAACTCATCTTGTGAGCGGTTTTGGGCGATTCACCGCGACGGAGTGTCGAAGAATCAGCCCGTAGAGAGCACTTGATCCTTGCGTGGATCAAGGGGGAGCTACACCCTTGCGCGGGTGCTCCAACGAGGACTAGTGGGGAGTGGCGACTCTCCGATACCTTGGGAAAACATCACCGTGTTCCTTGCCCATACTTTCAAGCATTTACTTTCTCGCATTACTTTCTTTGCTTGGTTTACTTTCCTAGAATTGCCATGCTAGACTAGGATTGGAACTGTTGATGCAAAAGTGAATCTGCAAACACAAAGGGCTAATACCCGAAATCGATATCCAAAGCGTGCCAGTCGATTTGACCTGTTAATCGACAAGGATGAAGATACGAGCACTTTGGTCCTGACAACAGCGATACGCCCGGAAGTCACGGCCAAGAGGTACTCACGCGGAACTCGAGGATCAACGAAGATTGCACTTAGAGCAATGCAACTCGCTGAATCGATGAGAACTCGTAAAAAGGAAAAATATGCAAATTGACGAAGTCGCCGAAAAGTAGATGTAAATAAGAGTAAAAGCTGTTTTTTGATGTATTGATTGATCCCTTATTACATTGCCCTTCACTCTATATTTATATCCTGATCTATAGAAACATAACCAAATACGACTAGGACACTAAATCCAAATCTAAGGAAAAAAACATGACTTTGATACAACTCAGACTCTACTAATCGTAAACAAGGAAATTAACTCCTATTTTATTCCATAGTCCGCCTTAATCACGATGGTATTCTCATCGACCTCCTTTTCAACGGCACAGCCCCTGTTCCATCGGCAGCAGCCTTCGAGCTCCTTCCATCGGTACATTCCCTGTTTCATCAACTGCAGTCTTCATACCTTCCTTCATCGGTACATCCTCTATCTCATCGGCAGCAGTCTCCAAATCCTCTTTCATCGGCATCGGCAATAACACCCTTAACCTCATCGGCAACATTTCAAATCAAATCCATACACTGCCACCACTCCAAAAACAAACTTATTCTCCTTGGCAATCAATCTATACGGTAACCTTTCCTCTGTTGATTAGCCCTTCCTGATCATCTTGACACGTGCCAAAAACGATGTCAACACATGCCCCCCAATTTCGGAGTATAAGATACTGATGCTCCGAAATTTACTCCAACTGATGCTTGCTATTGCCCATTCTCCAAGCATAACATGATTTGTTACTAGATTTAATCAAATCTAGTTCTAATCCATGCATCTCAATAAATATCGCACATTTTCCAACCTTCTTTACCTTAATTACGGTTGAGATACCAAAATAACAATCCATCAGCAAGATCTTACCACAACGCATCATTTTTAGAACTGAAAAATCCTGTATCGAGATATCCTTCAAGTCATGATTACTTGCCGTCAAATCTTCTGCACCATCCCTTGATTGTCGTGCGAACAGTTACCATATCCAACTGAACCACCTCGATCCATTCGCATACGGCATAGAGATAAGTCAAGAATACCCCTACTCCAAATAACCTATAAATAGATTTCTCCGGGCTGTTCATCTTCTACCTTCAAACTCCATCCTTTGGCATTCTTACTCCGGCGGCAACCCTAACCAACGACCACGCGTCCTCAACTCATCAGAGCCATCATCATCTTCAAGTTCCCAGCTCGTGCCCTCATCCGCTTGAAGCAATGGCTGTTAACTTCGACGTCCCTGCGGTTCGTTCTTCCTCTTATTACTTTTACTTTAATCCTTTCAGTTCCCTGCGAGTTCTTACAGTCGACATCTTTCTTTCTCTCTCATTTTCTTGGTCCTCCAAACTCAGGAACTTCGCAATACACTGGTGATTCCAACCCATCAACCCCCTCTCCATTGCCTAGGTCCGATGGGCGATCCAGATCCAACTGACCTGATTAATGCAGAGGCAAATCGTATCCCCTTCAAATCTCAAAATTTCTCTTTGAATCTATGGAAAGACACGTTCCGTTCTTGGCCCAAACCCACCAAAGGGTGGAAAAACTGGTTCTTGAGAGTCAACAGATCAATGCAAGTGTACTGGGCAGAACGGAAGATAGATCAGTGTATCAGGCTATCCATTGCCGATATGCAAAAGAATGAATCCATGATGATAGCTGCTGCTCAGTTTTGGTCTGACACCACCAACACCTTCATGTTTGGTTATGGCCCATGTGCCCCCACTCTTGCCGATGTATACATGCTCACGGGCTTAGACATCTCAACTGTCGATGAAGGCCATATTTTCGGCAGAAAAGCTGAATACAGAGTAACTACACGCAACATCGGCGGCTGGACGGGATATATCCAAGAGTACCAAAAGACTGGCACCGTCAATCAAAGGGAACATGCCACATTCCTAAACATGTGGCTGGAAAAGTTTATTTTCTACGGCCGATCGGTAGGACCAACTAACGCTTTCCTTCCAGCAGCAGAACTCTTAGCTAACGGCGTCAGATTCCCACTTAGCCGATATCTCCTGAGCTCAACCTACCACCTTCTCCACCAAGTATCTCAGAAGCTTATACTTGGTGAACCCATCGGCAATCTGGGAGGCCCATGGTGGTTTGTTAATATGTGGTTAAACGCTCACATGCACAAGCGTTTACAGTGGGATCTCTTTGCTCAGGAATTCCCACGAGAGATTCCCGAAGAATATGTTCTTAGGGATGATGAATCGGCAACACGCCCCCCTCTCAACTTCGGTGAAGCAATAATCGTCCTTCCCGGAACAGAAGCCAATGAGGACCAAATCGGCAGATTTTTTCAAACTTTATACCATGGCCTCCCTCGTGACCTCAGGGCTTGGGTACCTTATATCGATGAGGATAACAAGTTCCCTCTCCTCTTCAATTTCGCCGATAGTGATCTGAACCAAGACAATGATCTCATGATGGCCATTATCACCCCCAGAGCAATCCCAGTCAACACATTTGGTAGCGGGAAAGCCTCCCATATTACTTATGAATTCTACAATCCATCGGCAGTATCTCGCCAGCTGGCCTTTGGGCAACTGACCATCAAACTATGTTATGCCGATGTGATTAAGCCCAGAGAAATCATTACTGCTGGAACTGAATGGAGCAGGATAGTAAGACTTGCTCCCGATGCCGATATTTCAAATGTCGATCTCTCCGCCTGGTCACCAGCTTCTTTCATAACAGAGTCATATAAGCAATGGTGGCAGGAGTGGAAAGAACAGCTGTTTTCAACGTCTGTTCACACATATCGGCACTTGATCGACCCCGATTATGCTATTCCTGACAATGCAGTAAGTTCCTTTTAACTTCTGTCCTTTTCCTTCCTTTTATTATGTATATCGGTAGTTAACCTTCCTTGAAACAGGCTGATGATCCAGTTCCACCAATAAGCAAAAGCGGAAAACTCTTTAACCTCCATCCAGCCTCTCCAGTCTCAGCAATCGGCTACAACGCCCCCACCTTAGAAGCCTTGACCTTCCAAAGGGCTCGCACCAAAACCATCTCTTCCAGACCAAGACTGGGAACATCCAGGGCTTCTCCAAAGGCTGCTGCTTCAAGCCTGATCAAGGCCTTTAAGGTAATAATCTTGCTTATTCTGTTTTCTGCCGATACACTTCATATTAACACACAACTATCAGGGTGTACAAGCTGCAGCTGGATCGTCATCGGCGACTTTACCAAGCACCACAACTTCTACCCCTCCTTCAGAGGTATTCTCTTATTTTTACATTTTTCTCTATTAAATATCCAATCTTATACCCGTTTTTGCAGCAACAAACGGGCACATCGGTAAGCACACCAAGCATGCAGGCTCCTCAACCAACAGATGTTGATGCCCCCGAGCCAGTTGTTGTTGAAGCACAAACAAAGCGTAAAGCTTTGACCGATGCTGAGGCTCAACAGAAACGACAGAAATCTTCACCAGCCCCTACGTCTGATCCAACACCCGTCAGTCAGCCCTCTGAACAAACTGCTCCTGCCCAAGATACATCATCGGCAATTATACCTCAAGGGCCGACTACCGATGCGATCATAGAAGATATTCCATCGGCATCTTCTGCCGATCCTTCGTATGACCCTTTACAAGCCGCTCCCTCAAGCCAAGCTCAAGAAATCGCCCTGAAGCAGGTAAACCAATCAATTACTTGGTTTATTATATCCCCAAATATCATAAACAGGATTTCTAATTCTCTTTATTTCATAGGAACAAGACTCTCCCGATAGCTTATTCTCTTTTGCTATCGATGTTTCTGATGACGATGGAGAAGAAACGAGTTCCTCCCTGGCGTTGGGAACAATATCGTCAGACACCCTTGACAAACTAGAAACCCTCCTAAATCTGCTGCAGCAAGACACTGCCCAATTGGTGATCGACTCGGATCCTGCAAGATCTATCTTCAAAACGATCCGCGGCCAAGTCCCTGCCAATGTTGAAGAAATCATCTTTCCAGCAGTCCATCTGGAGAGCAGACAACTTCAATATCAAAGGGTCGTTCATCGTATTGCTGACAGAACAGCTCAGTCTCAACTTAAAGAAGAAATGCTACAGCTGAAGCAGACTGCCGACGAGAAGCACAAGAACATCAACAATTTGCAAGCCTCCAGTGCCGATATTAAACAGAAAATCTCAGATCTATCGGCAAAGAAAGCAGCCCTGCTAGCTGAATTGGAAAAGGTTGAGACAGCTCTGACTCAAGCCAAACAAGAAGAAGACCAGCTTCCCGACGCCATTAAGGCCCTTCAACAGGAACGAGATGCTCAAGCTCGCAAGGCCATGGCCTTGAAAAAGAAAATCAAGCCTGTAGAAGGAAGTGCCGATGAAGATGCCAAAGAATTAAAAGAAGCCGATGAAATTCGCCTGCGTGCGATATCAGCCATCCAGGCTTTGTTAAATTAGCGCATCGGCACAATTGATACTTTGTTTTAACTCTAGCCGATAGGATTGTTATCGGCAACTATACTCTTATGCATCTATCCAGATACTAGGGTAATATTTCTTTAAATATTTTCCATTTAACGCTCTGGGAAATACAACTCCTTCGAGAGTTTCAAGAATATACGCATTACTAGGAACAGACTGATTTATCCGATATGGACCTTCCCAATTAGGAGACCATTTGCCAAACTTAGAACTTTTAGTCCCAATCGGTAAAATCAATTTCCAGACTAATTCACCATCGACAAATTCCTTTACCTTCACTTTCTTGTCATACCATCTAGCTACCCTTTTCTTATTCTCCTCGATGCTAACCAAAGCTTTTAACCGATGACCTGCTACATCTTCCAATTCATCTTTCATAAGAATATCATAATCATCGGCTGTTAGTTGATCCTGAAAGCGCATTCGCCTAGAGCCAATCTTAATCTCCCAAGGTAATACCGCATCGTGTCCATACACCAATTGATAAGGTGATACCTTGGTTGCACCATGACATGCCATCCGATATGACCACAAAGCTTCATTTAATATTGTATGCCACTTTTTAGGATATTCTTTGATCTTGTGCTTAATAAGTTTGATAATTCCCTTATTAGATGCTTCAGCCTGGCCATTAGCTTGGGCATAATATGGTGAAGAATTCAAAACTTTAATTCCCATACTTATAGCAAACTCATCAAATTCACCTGATGTAAACATAGTGCCCTGATCGGTAGTGATGGTTTGAGGGATGCCAAATCGGTAAACAATATGCTCCTTCACAAAATCAACCATGTTAGCCGATGTCACCTTTTTCAAAGGAATTGCTTCAACCCACTTTGTGAAATAATCGGTAGCAACCAGAATAAACTTATGCCCTTTACTCGATGGTGGATAAATTTGACCGATGAGATCAATAGCCCAACCCCTAAACGGCCAAGGTTTAATTATGGGGTTCATAGCCGATGCGGGTGCTCTTTGAATATTACCGAATTTTTGACATTCCTGACATCCTTTAAAATATTTAAAACAATCCTCAAGAATAGCCGGCCAATAGTATCCATTTCTTCTGATCATCCATTTCATCTTGAATGCTGACTGATGAGCCCCACATACTCCTTCATGAATCTCACTCATCAGGCTTTTTGATTCCTCTATGCTAACACACCTGAGTAAAACTCCATCTATGGTACGGTAATATAATTCATCATCGAGGAGTACATACTTTGTTGCTTGGAACCTTACGCGTCTTTCAACCTTTTTAGATGGATTCTTTAAATAATCAATGATTTCCTTTCTCCAGTCATCGGCATCAGCCACCGATGTCAATGCTTCTTGAACAGGTTGATATCCTGAAGCATGCTGAGCCAATCGGTTAGCCTCTTCATTATGCATTCGGGAAATATGCTCCAGATGAAAACTCCTAAACCCTTTTAACAATTCCAAACACTTTTCATGATATGAAATTAGAATTTCACTTCGGCATTCATAAACCCCAATCAGCTGATTTATAACTAGCATAGAGTCACCAAAAACTTCAACAGCATCAGCCTGTACTTCTTTAAGCAATTCTAACCCTTTTATCAGGGCTTGGTACTCAGCTTGATTGTTTGTCGATGTGGCGACGATCGGCAATGAGAATTCATACTTCTTCCCCTGAGGGGAAATCAACACGATGCCGATGCCTGCCCCTTCACCACAAGTAGACCCATCAAAGAAAAGTGTCCATGGAGCAACTTCCAGAGAATCCACCGTGTTGCAATGTTGAGTAACAAAATCGGCCATAACCTGTCCTTTAACTGCCTTAGCCGATTCATAACGTAGGTCAAATTCTGATAACGCTAAAATCCATTTACCAATCCTACCATTTAATATCGGCATAGATAGCATATATTTGACCACATCATTTTTGCATACGACAGTACATTCTGCCGATAGTAAATAATGCCTCAACTTACTACAGGAGAAATATAAACATAAGCATAATTTCTCAATGGCCGAATACCTGGTTTCAGCATCTATTAACCGTCTGCTCAAATAATAAATAACACGCTCCTTCCCTTCAAATTCTTGAATAAGAGCTGAACCGATAACAGTATCTTCAGTTGATAAATACAATCTGAAAGGTTTTCCATGCTGGGGTGGAACTAACACTAGAGGATTTGTTAAATAACTCTTAATCTGATCTAAGGCCAATTGCTGTTCATCCCCCCATTTAAACTCCTGATCGGCTTTCAATTTCAATAATGGACTGAAAGCCTTGATCTTGCCTGACAGATTAGATATAAACCTTCTGATGAAATTAATCTTACCGATCAAGGATTGTAATTCAGTTTTATCGGCAGGAGCAACAACCTTATTAATTGCCTCAATAGACTTTCTACTAATTTCAATGCCCCGCTGATGCACCATAAAACCCAAGAATTGTCCTGCCGATACACCAAATGCACATTTATTGGGATTCATCTTTAATCCATGTTTTCTTGTGCACTCCAGTATCTTCCGTAGATCGGTTAGATGCTTTGTGATGTCTCCAAACTTAATCACTATGTCATCAATGTAGATTTCTACCAATGTGCCGATATATTCATGGAAAATAAAGTTCATAGCTCTTTGATAAGTAGCACCAGCATTTTTCAAACCAAATGTCATAAACTATCCACTCAAATAATCCCACATGACCTGGACACCTAAAAGCAGTCTTGGAGATATCTTCTTCAGCCATGAATATTTGGTTATAACCCGCATTTCCATCCATGAAACTAATAATCTGATGCCCTGCTGCAGCATCAATCAACAAATCAGCAATCGGCATTGGATAACCATCCATCGGTGTGGCCTTATTAAGATTTCTGAAATCAATACAAACACGGAGTTTTCCATTTTTCTTATATACAGGAACCACATTAGAAATCCACTCTGCATATCGACACTGCCGAATAAACTTTGCCTCAATTAACTTGGTTATTTCGGCCTTAATATCAAGGAGTATATTAGGATTGCATCGGCGAGCCGGCTGTTGATGTGGCCGAAATCCAGATTTAATAGGCAACCGATGTTCAACTATAGATCGGTCTAATCCAGGCATTTCAGTATAATCCCAAGCAAAACAATCTTTATATTCCTTTAACAAATCAACTAGTTGCTGTTTACACTTGGAATTTAACTTAGAGCTAATAAAAGTGGGCCTTGGCCTATCGCCTTCACCAATATCTACTTCTATTAAATCATCTGCCGATGTAAATCCTTGACCTAATTTTCCATCATCAGCAAATCTATCCATTAAAACTCTTCTTCAGAACCGACTGCTTGGATCGGTAGAATTTCATAATCGGCAATCTTGAGGAACTCCTTTTCCCAGGCTTCTCTCGATATGCACTTGGTTCGCTCATAAGTATCTGATTCTGCCGATGCAATGATATAAGAAGAGTCACCAAGAACAACTTCAATCTTATCTCCAATCCATTGTACCAGACATTGATGCATTGTAGAAGGAACACAACAATTAGCATGAATCCAATCCCTTCCCAAAAGTAGATTGTATGCACCCTTGCCATTAATAACAAAGAAAGTTGTCGGTAAAGTTTTACTGCCGATGGTCAACTCAACACATACTACCCCTTTAGCTGGTGATACATTGCCTTCAAAATCTTTTAGCATCATATCGGTCTTAGTTAAGTCTTGATCTCCCTTACCAAGCTTCCGATACATCACATAAGGCATAATATTAATTGCAGCTCCTCCATCAATAAGTATCTTAGATACAGGCTGCCCATCAACTCTGCCTTTTACAAATAAAGCCTTGAGGTGTTGTCTCTCATCATCGGCAGGCTTCTCAAAAACGGCCATCATTGGATCTAGCGTTAATTGAGCTATTTGGTCAGAGAAAACAGTCTCTTCTTCGCTATCAGACAAGGCCAAAAATTCCATCGGCAACATAAACACCATATTGACATCTGCCGATGGACCTCTATTCTTGTGCCTTATCTGCCACTGCTGGTTACCAGATCTCTCATTGGAAGGACTTTCTTCTTGATATAAATCTTTTTGACGTTCTCGCTGCATTTTTCTCTTCTGTGTTTTTGTCAAACCTTCTGGACACCATTGAGGAAGCTTAGTTTTCCAAACTGGCTGATAAGTCCTAGTTGTCTCCACACGACGTATATTAGGATCCCTGTAAAATATTTCTTCATCAGGAACTCTTGCATTTGCCATCTCTTCAAGTTCCTCTTGGTTTCTTGGAAAATATGCAACGCGTTTACCAAGCCTTTCATGCACACTGAGCCTGCCCCCCAGCCGATCATGTACTGACGCTCTCCCTCTGATCGGCTCATTAATGAGAAAACCTTGATTACCAGATTGAAACCTTCTTACAGGATGATTAACCCCATAATAGCCATTGCACTCTGGACAATTCTCAACAGTAGGTAACTTAATACCTTCTTCCCAACAATGAATAAAAAACGGACAATTCCAATGATCCTTATGCCGATTCCACTCTTCTTGACGCCTTTCCTCTTGTTGTCGTCGATATCGGTCCCTTCGCTGACGCCAGCCTTCTTGTTGTCTTCGATGAGTAATCACGATGCCAGATCGAGGAGGTCTCCCAGAACCGCCACTTTCCGTCAATAGCCCCTTGCCTTTTGCATCATCGGTAGTTATCCGATGTTGGGGATCTACTGATGCATTCTTTTCAGCAGCTTCCGATGTCAACACCTTAATTTTCCCTTCAGCATCCAACATATTTGCTGGAAAAGGATGTTGATCAATTTTCATTGGCTTTTGAATCTTGGAATTGCCAAATTTTATCCTGCCAGATTCAATAGCTAATTGCAATTGCTGTCTAAACACCTTGCACTCATTGGTACTGTGTGAAGTTGCATTGTGCCACTTGCAATACAGCATATGCTTCAACTCTTCTGCCGATGGGATCACATGATTAGGTGACAATTTAATCTGGCCCTCCTGAAGCAAAAGATCGAATATTTTATCGGCTTTGGTGACGTCAAAAGTAAACTTTTCTGGCTCTTTGTGACCAAAGGGACAAGATATCGGCTTCTTATTCTTAACCCATTCTGCCAAACCGATAACTGGTTCATTATCTGAATCAGAATCTTCCGCCTCTTCAACAAATGAAACTTTCTTGTTTCAATTTCTCTTAGGTTCAAAAACCCTAGTGTCTTGATCAGAAATCCTTTGCACTAAATGACTTAGGCTTTCGAACTCCTGAGAAGCATATCTGTCTTTAAGGTGTGGTAATAATCCTTGAAAGGCTAAATCGGCAAGCTGCCGATCATCCAATACCAGACTATAACATTTGTTCTTTACATCTCGTAGCCTTTGCACAAAGCCTTCTACCGATTCATCATTGCGCTGTTTCATCTTTACCAAATCGGTGAGCTTCTTTTCATGAATTCCGGCAAAGAAATACTTATGAAATTGTTTTTCCAGATCAGCCCAGGTGATAATAGAATTTGGCGGGAGTGAAATAAACCACGTAAATGCTAATCCGGATAGAGATGACGAGAACAGACGAACTCTCAATTCATCTCTACAAGCTGCCTCTCCACATTGAATAATAAAACGATTAACATGCTCCATGGTTGATGTATCGTCTTGCCCAGAGAATTTAGTGAAATCTGGCACTTTGTAACGATTTGGGAGAGGAATTAAATCATATGCCGGAGGATACGGAGTTCGATAAGAATAAGTATTAACCTTGGGCTTGATCCCAAATTGATCCCTCATAATCTTTGCTATCTTATCGGCCTAAAAAACATCGACATCTTGCTGACGACATGGTTGAATCTCTGCTGGAGGTATCTGTTGATACCCTTCTGCATACCTTTGTTGCCCACGATCTCCAGCAATTGGCATATTTGCTACTAACTGTGGTCCATTAACCTGCTGAAAAGGGTTCATCGGCTGAGCTGCCGATGCTTGATTCTGAAAACCAGCATGCATGTGACCTTGATGAACTCCTGTGGCTTGCTGATTTGGCTGAACTATATGTTGAGTAGGAAACTGCCCTGACCAATTATTAGTATTCATCGGCACAAAGTTTGCCGATGGCTGGTAGCTTGTTGGCATTGCTGGATAATTACATCCAACTTGAGGCATAACCTGGACTCCAGGTTGACTGGTGATAGGAGTCTTCTGCTGCATCGGTAACAAATTTGCCGATGGACTTGAACTAGATGTTTGACCCAGAGACGCCTGAAAACCTCCCAGACTCGGTTGTACAGTAGTTGTAATATATTGAGGCGCTTGGGCTATCGGCAAACCAGCCGATGGGATAGGAGTTTTTCCCGCTGCGTCAAACACTTGAGATAATCCGTGATTGAAAGTAGATGGCTCCGGAGGCATACCATATCCCCACCAATTAGCAGGAGTTTGATTACTCTGTGGTATAGGACCTGATAAAGCTGATGCTGATAAATCTGTACCAAGCTGAACTCGTCCTGATAATGCTGAATCTGGACGCACCGGAGTAGATTGTGCATTAGATAATCCTGCTGATACTGGAGGAGAAGAAATCTCTATACCCGCAACGGCTGGAGGAGCCGATGGAGCAACAGCAGATGCTGCTTCCGGTTGATGATAAGCAGGCCCGACGTAATGAGGTGACGCTTGCCCTTCTTTGAAAGTTCGAATCACAGCATTATGAACAGTATTCGACAGCACATTGGAGTGATTAATTAAAGCATGATTTACCGCAGAATTAACCATCTCTTGAAGTTTACCAGGATTAGGATCAAAGGTAACCTGCCGAGGCAACGGCAAGTCCTGCTTCTGGATGACTTGTCCACTTTTGTTCACACTGAATGACTTTAAGCAAAGCTGTCTGTATTCTTCAATAGCCCTCTCCATAGCCTGCTTCTGATCGTCCTTAAAATCTTCTTCTGTTACTGCGATGATATTCCCAGCATCGATCTCATGATTAGGCATCTTGACTAGATCTGTCCCACCGAGCGTGCCAAAAGATGTGTTGATGCAAAAGTGAATCTGCAAACACAAAGGGCTAATACCCGAAATCGATATCCAAAGCGTGCCAGTCGATTTGACCTGTTAATCGACAAGGATGAAGATACGAGCACTTTGGTCCTGACAACAGCGATACGCCCGGAAGTCACGGCCAAGAGGTACTCACGCGGAACTCGAGGATCAACGAAGATTGCACTTAGAGCAATGCAACTCGCTGAATCGATGAGAACTCGTAAAAAGGAAAAATATGCAAATTGACGAAGTCGCCGAAAAGTAGATGTAAATAAGAGTAAAAGCTGTTTTTTGATGTATTGATTGATCCCTTATTACATTGCCCTTCACTCTATATTTATATCCTGATCTATAGAAACATAACCAAATACGACTAGGACACTAAATCCAAATCTAAGGAAAAAAACATGACTTTGATACAACTCAGACTCTACTAATTGTAAACAAGGAAATTAACTCCTATTTTATTCCATAGTCCGCCTTAATCACGATGGTATTCTCATCGACCTCCTTTTCAACGGCACAGCCCCTGTTCCATCGGCAGCAGCCTTCGAGCTCCTTCCATCGGTACATTCCCTGTTTCATCAACTGCAGTCTTCATACCTTCCTTCATCGGTACATCCTCTATCTCATCGACAGCAGTCTCCAAATCCTCTTTCATCGGCATCGGCAATAACACCCTTAACCTCATCGGCAACATTTCAAATCAAATCCATACACTGCCACCACTCCAAAAACAAACTTATTCTCCTTGGCAATCAATCTATACGGTAACCTTTCCTCTGTTGATTAGCCCTTCCTGATCATCTTGACACGTGCCAAAAACGATGTCAACAGGAACTTAGGGTGCAAAACTTTTACCGGTAGAATCACAAGGAACACTTGTAGGCACTAGGGGTGAACTTTGGCTTGTAGGATTTAATTCTTGCAATTAAATTTTTAGAAAAGCCCAATTCACCCCCCCTCTTGGGCATCTTGATCCTTTCAATTGGTATCAGAGCCGAGTTGCTCCTAAATTAGGCTTTACCGCCTAGAGCAAGATGTCTAACGGGGAAGGACCACCTCCCATCTTTGAGGGAGATGATTTTCCATATTAGAAAATCTGAATGGAGGCGTACCTCGAAGACATAGATGTTGGGTGCCTTAGAGCCGCAACCGAAAGGCTTCCCGGTATCAAGGATCCCGCCAACCCAAGTGGTGACGAGGAGAAGTACGACCGGTGGAATGCAAAGGCCAAAAATGCACTCTACCGGGGCTTAGGCAAGGATATCTTCAATCGTGTGCATAATGCAAAGAACGCTCATGAATTGTGGGAAAACCTTTGTGCTCTCCATGAGGGAACTAAGAGTGAGCGTGAGGAACGCTATCATATTGCTTTAAAGAAAATCAATTCTTTTGAGATGCTTTCTAAAGAAAGTGCTAATGACATGTACACTCGATTGAATGTTCTTGTAGAGGACCTCAATGCTCTTGGGCTCACCCAAATGAGCTAATCAGATGTTGCAAGGAGGATCTTGAGTGTTCTTCCCGTTGAGAAGTATGGTCACATCGTCACCGTGCTTTATTAAAGTGATCCCTCCACCGTAACACCGACACAAGTATTGGGGAAGATCAATGCACATGAGATGTACATGCACATCACTCTGGAAGAGGGCTCATCATCTTCCAAGAAGAAGGACTTGGCCTTCAAAGCTAGCCATGACAAGAAGAAGAAGAAGAAGGGCCAAGCCATGATGGTGCAAGAAAGCTCAAGTGAAAGTGATATTGATGATGCATCACTTGCACTCATGGTGAGGAAGACCACCAAGATGCTAAAGAAGCTCAACAAGAGTGGCATCAAGTTCGATGGTAAGAAGAAGAAATTCTTCACAAGTAGCAAATGGGAAGCCAATATCCGAGATGGATTGCTACAATTGTGGAGAACTTGGCCACCTAGCTCATCAATGCCCTAGACCTCCAAAAGACAAGTACAAAAACAAGAACAAGGGCAAGAAAAATGATTCAAGCGATGATGAAGATGAAAAGAAGAAGAACAAGCCATACAAGAAGAATGATGACAAGAAGAAAGAGTTCCACAAGAAGAAGAAGGGATGAAAAGTATACATTGTGGTGATTGGCTCACCGACATTGAATCATCATGTGAGTCCTCCGGTGATGAGAGCAATGATGAGAAAGAGAAGGTTGCCGCATTTGTGATTGGGCCATCATCTTCACCGACATCTTCATCACCACCCTCACCACCATCTTCACAATCATCGTCCACCACTCACCTATGCCTTATGGCCAAGGGTGAACGAAAGGTACAAAACAATGATAGTGATGATGATGATGATAGTGATAGTGATGATGAATATGATGCACCTTCTTATGATGAACTTGTAAAATTGTTGAACAAATACTCTAAAGTCATAAGAAGAACTAGAAATGAAAATGATGAGCTTCAAAATGAAAATGAATCACTCTCATCTAAGCTTAAAAGTGCACAAAAGGCTAGCGATGAGCTCAAAGATCAAAATGAAATTATGTCTTCTACTCTCAAGGAGCTCAAAACTTCTAACAAAGAGCTTAGAGATCAACATGATAAACATGAGAAGAAGCATGATGAGCTTATCACTAGGCACAACTCTCTAAAAGACAAATATACTATGTTGAAAATCAACTATGATAGTCTAGTTGTTGCTAATGAGCTTTCTCTTGAGACACATGATGCTACTAACCAAGTTGTTAAGATTGATATAGCTACATCATGTGATGATTTGATCATTGAAAGCATTGAGCAAGGCTCTAGTGGCAAAGGCAAGAGTGTGGTTGAGTCCAACAACTATGATGATTATGCCAAGATCAAGAGTGAGAATGAGAAGCTTGCAAATGAGAACAAAAAGCTAAAAGGGTTGATGGCTCTTGAGAAGCAAACATCAAATGAGTCACTTATTGAAGAAAACAAAAAACTCAAGCAAGAGAAAGAGCATCTCAAGACCGGCCTAAGCAAGTTCATAAGAGGCCAATATTTGCAAAGTGAGCTACTCATGAACACTGTTATGAAGATGAATAGAAGTGGCATTGGTTATTTGGCAAATCAAGAGAAGAAGGCTAAAGCTCAACAACAACAAAGCAAGTCAAAGCCCAAGCCAAAGAGATGTGTTGAGTGTGGACAAGAAGGCCATTTTGCTCATGAGTGCAAAACTCCACCACCACAACCCTTGCCCAAGCATGCTAGACCCTTTGCCTTCAATGCTCATTACATGCTAAGAAAAGATTCAAGTGGAAAGATGAAAGTTATGTTCTTGGGTCCCCCAAACAAGAATAGGCCTAAGAAAATATGGGTTGCCAAGTCACTAGTTGAAAAAGTCAAGGGTCCCTCTCAAGTGTGGGTCCCTAAACAAAAAGCTTGATCTCTTGTGTGTAGGTGAACTACAAGACCGGTGGATCTCATTGGGTTATTAATAGTGGTTGCACTCAACATATGACCGGTGATCCTCATATGTTCACCTCACTTGAAGAAAATGGGGTATGTCAAGAGAAGATCACATTTGGGGATAATTCAAAGAGTAAAGTCAAGGGTATAGGCAAGATTGCAATATCAAATGATCACTCTCTCTCAAATGTGCTCTATGTTGCTTCATTGAGTTTCAACTTGTTATCCGTTGGGCAACTGTGTGATCTTGGCTACCAATGCTTGTTCACACCTAATGAAGTGGTAGTTTCAAAGATAGATGACAAGCAAGTGATTTTCAAAGGCTTTAGATACAATAATCTTTATCTTGTTGACTTCACCTCCGAAGATGCAAACTTGATGACATGCTTGTTCACCAAGACCTCACTTGGATGGCTTTGGCATAGGAGGCTTGCTCATGTTGGAATGAACACTCTCAACAAGCTATTGAAGAAAGAATTAGTAAGAGGATTGAAGGATGTAAAGTTTGAAAAGGACAAACCTTGTAGTGCATGTCAAGCCGGCAAACAAGTTGCAAACACTCATCCAACCAAAGCCTACATGTCAACTTCAAGAGTGCTAGAACTTCTACACATGGATTTGTTTGGGCCTACAACCTACAAGAGCTTGGGTGGTAATCTCTATTGTCTTGTGATAGTGGATGACTACTCAAGGTACACTTGGACCTTCTTCCTTCATGACAAATCCAAAGTGGCCAATTGTTTCAAGAAGTTTGCAAAGAGAGCTCAAAATGAATTTGAAGTCAAGATAAAGAAGATTAGAAGTGACAATGGAAAAGAGTTTGACAACACAAACATTGAAGCTTATTGTGATGAGATTGGAATCAAGCATGAAGTTTCTTCAACCTACACTCCTCAACAAAATGGTGTAGTTGAGAGAAAGAACCGGACTTTTATCACTCTTGCAAGAACAATGTTAGATGAGTACAACACTCCGGAAAAGTTGTGGGCCGAGGCAATCAACACCGCATGCTATGCTTCAAATCGCCTCTTCCTACAAAAGTTTCTCGGCAAGACCCCCTATGAGTTGCTAAATGGGAAGAAGCCAGACGTCTCATTCTTCCGAGTGTTTGGTTGCAAATGCTACATCTACAAGAAGCGTCAACACCTAGGGAAGTTTCAAAGACGTTGTGATATTGGTTTTCTTGTTGGTTACTCATCAAAGTCCAAAGCATATAGAGTATTTAACCATGCCACCGGTTTGGTTGAAGAAACATATGATGTGGAATTTGATGAATCTAACGGCTCCCAAGGAGCAATTGAGAATTGTGATGTAGGTGATGAACCATTGAGGGAGGCAATGAAGAACATGCCGGTGGGAGACATCAAGCCAAAAGATGATGAAGACGATGTACAAATTATCGATCCACCATCTTCATCACATGTGCCTCAAGATGATGACAAGAATGAGAGAGTTGAAAATGAAGATACACATGTCTCTCATGAACAAGTCGAGGCACAAGCTCAAGATGTTGATGCTCCCCATCCTCCGCCTCAAGTGGTTGATAGAAGAAACTCACCTCTACTTCAAGCACATCCACAAGATCTCATCATAGGGAGTCCTACAAAGGGAGTAATGACTCGATCCCAAAAGCTTGCTTCTTTTGTTGAACATCACTCTTTTGTCTCTTGTGTTGAACCTAAGAATGTAGAAGAAGCTCTTCAAGATCCGGATTGGGTGAATGCTATGCATGAAGAATTGAACTACTTCACCCGCAATCAAGTGTGGACACTTGAAGAGCATCTAAAAGGTGCAAGAGTCATTGGAACCAAGTGGGTGTTCCACAACAAGCAAGATGACCAAGGCATAGTAGTGAGGAACAAGGCAAGACTAGTTGCAAAGGGGTTCTCTCAAGTTGAAGGTCTTGATTTTGGAGAGACCTTTGCACCCGTTGCAAGACTTGAAGCCATTCGTATCCTTCTTGCATATGCATCACATCATGATATGAAACTATATCAAATGGATGTGAAAAGTGTATTTTTAAATGGCTTCATAAATGAACTAGTCTATGTTAATCAACCTCCCAGGTTTGAAGACCCTAGATATCCTAATCATGTTTATAGGTTGTCTAAGGCGCTATATGGGCTCAAGCAAGCCCCTAGAGCGTGGTATGAGCGCCTTTGGGACTTCCTCATTGAGAAGGGCTTCACCATTGGGAAGGTTGACACCATACTATTCACCAAGAAGCTTAATGGGGAGATCTTCATTTGTCAAGTGTATGTTGATGATATCATCTTCAGATCAACAAATGAAGAGTATTGCAAGGAATTTGGTGAATTGATGTCGAAGGAGTTCGAGATGTCTATGATTGGTGAACTCACATTCTTCCTTGGTTTTCAAGTCAAGCAAATGAGAGAAGAGATTTTCATCTCTCAAGAAAAGTATACCAAGGATCTTCTCAAGAGATTCAAGATGGAAGAATGTAAGCCAATCAAGACCCCAATGCCATCTAATGGACATCTCAACCTAGATGAGGGAGGTAAATCAGTTGATCAAACTCTCTACCGTTCTATGATTGGTAGCTTGTTGTACCTTACCGCATCTAGGCCTGACATCATGTTTAGTGTGTGCATGTGTGCTCGCTTTCAAGCGTGCCCTAAAGAACCTCACTTAAGTGCCATAAAAAGAATTTTAAGATATCTTAAGCACACCCCAAGCATTGGTGTTTGGTATCCCAAAGGAGCTAGATTCCAACTAGTTGGCTATTCCAATTCGGATTATGCCGGTTGCAAAATTGATAGAAAAAGCACATCCGGAGGGTGCCATTTGCTTGGGAGGTCTTTAGTATCTTGGTCATCTAAGAAGCAAAATAGTGTGGCATTGTCCACCGCCGAGGCGGAATACATTGCCACGGGGACTTGTTGTGCACAAATCTTATACATGAAACAAACCCTCCTAGACTATGGAGTTGTTCTTGAAAAGGTGCCACTTTTATGTGACAATGAAAGTGCCGTTAAAATTGCTAATAATCCGGTACAACACTCTCGCACCAAGCACATTGATATCCGCCACCACTTTCTAAGAGATCATGTTGCTAAAAATGATATATCACTAGAAGGTGTAAGAAGTGAAAATCAATTAGCGGATATCTTCACTAAACCCTTGGATGAGGCTACCTTTTGTAGGTTAAGAAGTGAACTTAATGTGCTTGACTCTAGTAACTTTAAAAAATGAGCTTGTGTTGTCCCTTGCATTGCATTATATTATATGCCATGTTTAAATTCTCCGTAATGCATCTAGGGCTTGTCTAACACGGTTACGATAACCCTCCTTTGGAGGAGTGAAGAAGCCTAACCGTGGATCAAACTTGACAAGCAACCTAGTTTTACTTACTTGTATTGCATTGCATATGCATGGTTATTGCTTTGTCGTTTCTTTTCGGTTTGGCTTTGAGCAACCTCTGTGTTCGTCCATGAATAGAGAGAGCATTTGACGCTCCTAAGGGTTCACAAACTCTATTGCATGGCCATACGTTGCTCCTCGGGTGTTTATTGCTTATTTTCCTAAAAATAAATATTAGCCTAAGGCAAATTATTTGAAAAACTTGAGGGTTTGAGTGAGGTCATTCATATCAGGTTCCAATTGATGTTTATTTGAGTCTCTTTGAATTGGAACTTGATTGGAAGAAGTCGCGTCGTAGATCAGTTTGAAGAAAGGTGTTAAATAGTGACCGGACGCTGGACCAGACGCTGCACCGGACGCAGTGATGCTTCACCACCGCGTCTGGTCCCGGCGACCACCAGCGCGTCTGGTCATCCCGAAGACTTTCTCTTGGACCTGTGACCAGACACTCGACTGGACGCGTCGTTGATTGACCACCGTGTCCGGTCCCAGTACCCACCACCGTGTCCGGCCCTACGCGATGAGTTTCCCGGATGACCTTCGACCGGACTCTGTCCGCGTCCGGTCAGCCCTAACCGGACGCGTCCGGTCACTCCAGGAGCTTACTGGACTGTGACCGGACGCTGCCCCACCACGTCCGGTCATACGACCACCGCGTCCGGTCAGTGCGCAGCGAGCGGATCTGAGTCCTCATATAACTCTTCGTTATTTTTCGATCCGTCTTCTTCACGACCCGCCGCTGCTTCCGTTCTCACCGTGTCTGTGCCCTAGCTCGCTGGGACCGCCGCCTGCGCCATCTCCGCCACCGCCCGTGCTTTCTCCGCCATCGCCCGTGCTTCCTCCGCCGCCACCCGCCGCCCTGCGCCCGCGCCGCGCGTCGTCCTGCGCTCGCACCGCCGCTGCCGCGTTGCCCCAACCCGCGCCTTTGCCGCGCTACCTGCCACCACCGCTGCTCATGCGCGCCTCCACCAAGTCAAGCCACCGCTGCCCTAGCTCCCTTCTCCATCACAGTCACCGCCCTAGCCACCGCAACCGCGCCAACCCTAGGCTGAGCCACCGTCATTAGGGTTTGCCCTAACCCTCCTCGCTCCTGTGTTCAAAGGTGAAATCGATTTTTCGTTTTCAATCCTTTGATTCCGTCGTTAGGGTTTGCCGTGACAAGTTTCATTCAATCACTTACCATCTTTACTTGTCTCGGCGTTTTCAGCGCTCATCCGGTGTTTTCGGGAACTCTCACGAATCTAGGTCATCTCATCTCTTCACCGAGTTCTCATCGATCCGAGGTAGCCATCGCTGTTCGATTCACATCTTATCTCATATGCTTGCTATCTTTAGGTTTTCTTATCTTTTAGGTTATATATGTTGCTTATAGTAGATCTATCTATTCCGTCTTTTCAGCGAGTTTTGTCGGTGTGTTGGGTGACAGCAGGTCAGTGGTTAAATCTGAGGCCAAGCCTGCGGATACGGATTGAGGCCAAGCCTCTTGAGTGACAGTTCATCATCTTTCAGAGTTTCTCCGCGGTTTGTCAGTATGGTTCGCTACAAGAACGTTGGGGGTGTTCCTAGTGACGGGGATGAGAGTCCTCATCTGACAGAGGTTGCGCGTGGTAAGCGCGTAAAGACCATGGCCAGAAAGAAGAAGAAGACTCTTACAGATGCAGAGATCGCTCAGGCAGTTGCAGATGCAGCAGAGCAAGCAGAGAGGGGAGGCAGGAGCAGTGGGATTCACATTGGCGAGCGTCGCTTTCATCTTGAAGGTCGACAGCTCGGTACTGAGGCTACAGAGGGGACAGAGGGGACAGAGGCTATGTCAGTTGATCCACCTGCAGAGGCTCCAGAGGAGACAGAGGAGCAGCCGGTCTAGACTCCACCGCGTCGTCGCTCAGGACGTACACGAGTTCAGGTGACTCCCAGGCCAGAGGGCCAGCGTCGTGGAGGACGCCCACCTCCCAGGGCTCGAGGACACCCCCTAGTCGAGCACTTTGACTTGAGGGGAGCTACAGCTCACCAGGTGCGGGATTCCAGAGCATCAGAGGGATTCTACACACCCCTACAGGAGGACTTCTACAGAGCATATGTCGACAGTGGGATTGCTTTTAGACCTCAGAGGGTCTGTCGTCTTGAGGCTCTTGTTGAGATGGTGGGTGAGCAGCTTCGTCCGCACCTGTCCTTTCTTCCGGGCTTATCAGATTTTCTTGGACGGATAGGAGCATACTGCGGCACTTGGGTCAGGGAGTTCTATTCTTCACTATGGATTGACCCAGCACATGAGTTTATTCACTTTGCATTCCGAGGCCGTGACCGCAGACTCTACAGCACCAGAGTACGGGAGATTCTCAGACTCCCAGCTTCAGACACAAAGATACATCAGCTGTGCTTTGGTCAGACTGCTCCACCTAGACACCCTCACGGCGGGACAGTGCCCCTTACTGATTTGATCTGACCTTGCTTTCATGAGCCTTTTGGCGAAGGGTCCCGACGTACACCCGCCAGCCTAACACCTCTTGCCAGAGTCTTGGATGCTATTGTCAGACGTACACTCCTTCCGAGACTGGGCTACAGAGAGGGACTGACCCGTATGCAGTTGTGGGTAGTGCATCACCTTCTCTCACAGACACCGTTTGATATATGGGATCTTATGCTATGTGAGATGGAGGACACCTTGGCAGAAGGCTTCAAGGGACACCGTTAGCTGCCCTATGCTCATTGGATATGCTTTCTCATCAAATCTTTATGCGAGCTGCCTTCTGAGATTAGAGCTGAGATATCAGACACTACCACTGCTTTTCCAGAGTATGATATCCGTCAGCTATGGGCTTCTGTTACCAGAGAGCAGGCCCTAGTGCCAGGACAGCGTGAGAGACCTGAGGTGCCTGAGACAGCAGCTGAGCAGGACGCGACCATTGAGGGTCTTGCTGAGGCAGAGCTTGCTGATCTAGATGCTCAGCCTGCTGATCCTGTTGAGGATGAGGCCTCTGACAGCACTGATGAGGATTACCAGCCCATCCCCCGGTACCACTCTCCTCGGCCTCACGACCATGAGGCCGGTGGTTCAGGCTCAGCCTCCCGCTCAGACCCAACCATGGTGGCTATACTTGAGAGGCTGACCCAGGCACAGGAGAGACAGGAGCTTCAGATACAGAGACAGGCTCAGGACACAGCCGCCGCTTTTGCTAAGATTCAGGCTAGACAGTACGAGTTCCAGAGGCAGCAGCTTGAGCTACAACGTCAGTAGTTTGAGATGCAGCGACAGCAGGCAGCAAACCAGCAGCAGTACTTAGAGCTCCTACGTCACTTGGTTACAGATGGGGTACCTCCTCCTGCATCTGTCCTGACTCCAGCATTACATTCTAGTGGACCTTCGAGTCAGGGACAGCCGAGCTTCCAGTTCACCTCTCCACAGCAGCAGGTCCCCCAGTCGTTTCAGTCCCCGAGCTACACGCCTATTCAGACGGGGTTCACTCCTTTAGACCAGCCTTGCCCTCACCTTCTAACAGGCACTCCGTTTGCTGACTTGAGTGCCTCCTACAGCGAGTTGACTGGTCAGCCGACGCCCTCGCACACCACTCTAGTGACTTCTTCAGGGTTGTCCGCTTCAGAGACAGTTGTTCCTCCGGTGACAGGGACGGGCACTACAAAGACTGTACCTTCGTCAGTTGCCTCGACCGATCCTCCAGCTGTTGGCTCACTTCAGGCTCAGGTCACAGAGACTGCTCCACTTGTTGCTACTTCTTCGTCAGTACCTGCTCCTGTTGTTCAGACCCAGACCGCTTCACAGCCACGTGCTTCTTTAGAGGGTCAGCCTGACAGCTCAGAGTCCGAGGAAGATACTTCTCAGTTTGTGATCACTCCGCGCTCCTCGGCACCTGACTCGACTCCGTCTGTTCCCCCGTCAGATCCTTAGATTAGTTTTTGGCGATTGATGCCAAAGGGGGAGAGAGAGTAGATTCAGGGGGAGTTCTGATAGAGGGTTTTCGTTTTTATTTGTGTGCTACATTCATGCATCATGTTTACATTCCCGTACTTGCATCTTGTGACATGTGTGCCTGTGAGATACTTTGAGTCATATGTGGTCTATCTTGTCTCTATTTTATAGCGTGTCACTCGTTTGGTTCTATCTCATAAGGTTGTGCTTCCGTGCCTTACTCCGATTTCTTTTGAGCTATGTCTTTATGTGTACTAATGCTTTCTGTTTCATCTTATGAGTACACACTGTTGGCTTGGGGCACATAAGCAACTCCTAATCCCTTGTGCTTATTGCTTTTTGCTTATGTGAACCAAGCATGTTCAAAAACATCAACTCTTATCTTCTGAATCTTAGTGTTGTCATCAATCACCAAAAAGGGGGAGATTGAAAGCATCTAGGCCCCGAGAGTTGGTTTCGGCAATTGATGACAACGCTTTATTACCATGACTAACGTATGTTTTGTAGAAACTTTGGTAAGTTAGGTCATGGGGTTGATAACTGCTTTGGGCACTATGGTATTCATGCCCTTTGATGGAAATCGTTTCGGTTTTCAAAGGATTGACGTCAAGATTAAGGACGATTAGTTCTGGATGCCAAGGTGTTGAGTTACATTCGGAATAGTCGTTAGGATCTTCGCTTTTTCCTTTGGCCGTACTATAAAGGGGGCCATAAGCGAGTAGCTTGACCTAGGTGAGTCTTGTGTTTAGGTGTGGTGCACACTTGTCAAACTTAGCACTAGGTAGCTCTAGAATAGCTCAAAGTTCAGTTGGAAGCAACTTGGTTCAAGTTGCGTCGCGTTTCAGAGTGTTTAGAGATGTTTTCCCTTGACCGGACGCGGTGTCTGATTTGACCGGACGCGTTCGGTCAGTTCTAAACCACTACTGCGTCTCAACGCTGTTGA
This sequence comes from Saccharum hybrid cultivar R570, assembly GCA_038087645.1. Lineage (NCBI taxonomy): Eukaryota > Viridiplantae > Streptophyta > Magnoliopsida > Poales > Poaceae > Saccharum > Saccharum hybrid cultivar. The sequence goes on along the minus strand of JAQSUU010000805.1, from coordinate 25,518,084 downwards.
CCGGACGCGGTCCTTGCGAGGACCGGACACGGTGTTCAGGCTGACACGTGTCACAGGAGGAAAATCACATAATCGGACGCAACGGGGATGTGATCGGCGCGTCCGGTCACGTTCCAGTAAGGTACTCTGACGACCGGACGCGTCCGGTCATCACTGGTCGGACGCGGTCGCGCGTCAGGTTAGAGTACAGTAAGCTCCCAGCACGACCGGACGCGTCCGGTCACCCTTGATCGGTGCGTCCGGTCACTCAGCCGGTATTTCAGGTTTTCGACCGTTACGATCGACCGGCGCGTCCGGTCACGTTGACCGGCGCGTCCGGTCATCTCGTATTTTGCTGAGTTGGTAGGTAACGGTTGGATTTGACTGTGGGGTGTATAAATACATCCTCTCCACCTCTTTTAGAGGTCTCTTGCTCATTTGTTCAGCTGAGAAACACCTTTGGAGTGCAAGGGAGTGCAAGAGCTCTAGTGAGGGTAGTGATTTGAGAATGAAAGCTTGAGAGTCCCTCACTAGTGTCTAGGGAGTAGCAAGTGTGCATCCATCTTCTTATTAGGCTCATTGTGGTCAAGTGAGAGTTCTAGCTTGTTACTCTTGGTGATCGCCATCACCTAGACGACTTGGTGGTGATTGGGAGTTTGGTGATCATCCGGCGGAGCTTGTGGATGACCCAACTCATCTTGTGAGCGGTTTTGAGCGATTACCACGACGGAGTGTCAAAGAATCAGCCCGTAGAGAGCACTTGATCCTTGCGCGGATCAAGGGGGAGCTACACCCTTGCGCGGGTGCTCCAACGAGGACTAGTGGGGAGTGGCGACTCTCCGATACCTCGGGAAAACATCGCCGTGTTCCTTGCCCTTACTTTCAAGCATTTACTTTCTCGCATTACTTTCTTTGCTTGGTTTACTTTCCTAGAATTGCCATGCTAGACTAGGATTGGAACTTAGGGTGCAAAACTTTTATCGGTAGAATCACAAGGAACACTTGTAGGCACTAGGGGTGAACTTTGGCTTGTAGGATTTAATTCTTGCAATTAAATTTTTAGAAAAGCCCAATTCACCCCCCCTCTTGGGCATCTTGATCATTTCATGCTACATATGTATGCAAAGTGAACTACCCCAAACAAAGTTCACACATCATGTCATGAGACAAACTTGTGATTTGATCAAATTTTCAATCAATTGAATTTTATCGGAGTTATGCAGCCTATCACCAAAGTTTGTCAAACAAATGTGTGTGGGAGTTTATCGATGCCATCAAAACCTGACTTATCAATCATGTCAAGCCTATGCCAACATCAATCAGAAGCTTAAGACAATGATCGATGCACCCTCCTTCGGGCCACCACCGCATCGGCAATTCAAACGGATGTTGTGGAACCGAGAGAATCGGCTGATGACGAGTGCCAACTCATCATCCCCAAGAGACTCCAACTGCTCCTCTGTGACAGACACCAAAGAAGACAAGGCAAAAGACACCAGTGAAGGATTAGCCAAAGAACTTGAGCCATTACCTGAGACCAAAGCCATAGTCGGTGCAGAGGGATTCTTGAGCTTGGCTTGGATTTGGTAGTCGATCTCGGTGGACTTGAGCTTGCTGAAAAGCTCATCCACGGTGAGGGTCTCATACCCCGAAGACTCAATGATGGCGGTCACCTTTACATCCCATACCTTCCGATCTAGGGCATATAGAAGCTTGAGTGCCCTCTCATGATCATCATAAGGTAATTGTGCCTTGTTTGCTCGCATCTTGTTGATGATGGTCTGAAAGCAAGAAAATATGGCATCGATGGACTCGCCATCAAGCTGAGTGAAGTTCTCGTACTCCCTCTTGTACGTCTCGTAGAGTCTGGTTTTGACCTGTGTGGTCTCCTCGTGATAGCTCTGAAGCCCCACCCAGATCTCTCGAGCAGTAGTACAATCGGAGACTTTCTCGAACTCCTGAAGCGAAAGACTCGAGAAAAGAACTGCGCGAGCTCTGCTAATAGCGTTGTGCTGATCCTTTTGATCTTGCGTGACACGAGCACGGGGTTCAAGCACAACATAAGTAGCATCCTCGCAAATCTCCCAAACAAGCCAATCAATCCCTGGAGATGCGCGGACAAGCAAATCTTCCAATAGGGATAATTTGTTCCATCGAAGAACGGTGGTTTGCCGGAACCACGCTCCATGTCGTCTTCGTAGATCACGGACCAATTAAGGTGGAATAATCCTTAACCGGCTCCGATACCAATTGAAGAACCGAAAACGACGACCAGAGGGGGGTGAATGAGAGCCTCAAATTTCTTAAAAATATTTGGCCGTTGTCCCAAAACACCACCAAATACAAGTGAGTTCCTGAAACTAAATTACTCAGGCCAACTGGTGACGAGAGCACTTAGATAAATTTCTCAGAATGTCAGAAATTCAACGCAAAAGACGAAACACGATTCGGAGCTCAAATGTTCAAACAGCGGACGAAATAGTGAGCTAAAAAATTTCGGGTGGCAAGAGAGAGAACCAGCGCGCTCTTTTTACCAGCTAGAACTGGACAGCATTTCAACACCGCAAACTGAGAAAATGCCAAACAAGATAAGTTGAATCAATGCTCTAATGATGAGTCATTGATTGCCTGGAGTAAATCCTGTAGCTAGAACAAAGCTACTAGTCAGTCAAACTCTGAAGAAAACAAGCACGGGCTGCTGCACTAGCTGCTCAAAAGCTAACTGCGAGTTGGTTCTGCTGTTGCTGGATTGGACACACATCCCTTTGAAGCAGGAACACCACTGCAGCTGCTACACCCGCTTGGCCAAGGGCTGCCCTGGACTGAACCTGCAGACAACGATGCCCAAGAACAGCGATGGAAAGAGGAGGTGATGTACTCTGATGTAACCAGCGAACAAACATAGATTGACAGAGACACGGAACGAAAAAAGAACGCAGACGGCGGGGCTGCTCACCGTGCGCAGACACAAGGAAACGCAGAGAGCATGGCCTGCCGGGGCTTCAGACAAGGAACGCTTGGCTCTGTGCCCGCCTGCACTGCTCGGCAACTGGAGCCAAACGCCGAAGCGCTTCAACAGGAGCTCGACACAACCCGAGTGAAGAACAGAGCAAGCCCGAGCCCTACGAACAGCAGTCCGCCTGGAAGAAAATCGACTAATCTCCATCAAATCAAAACGGTTCGGACTCAAACTTCGCACAGGCCAAATTCACCTAGCTACGAACCTAATCCCCAAAAATCTTCGCCTGGGATTGATCCAAACTCCCTGAAAATCAGATCGTAGGAAGAACGAAAATGGGAAAAAATAGAGCGAAAATCACAGCTTCATGATCAGAACCTCATAGGGCAATATGAGGATTTGGGTCTTCATTCCCACTCCAAAACACAAGAATTACACCACAAATTTTTCAGTTCAAGTGACCTCTCTCATGAACACTAGAAGACCTAACCCTATGTGGAAGAGGGGAAAATGAAAGTGGGGAGAGAGGTGAGGAGGCAAGGGGCTGTCATCCTCTATTTAACAGGGCTATTTTACATTCCCCTAGATGCCCCTGGATACATAAGAGCTAAACCAATAAGCCCAAGGGCGTAGAGGTCCAACCCAGTCTTCATGTTGATCCGACCAACACGCCTCCTCACCGGTAGCTTCGCCTCGACGCGAACTCCCCGATACTGCCACGTGCCGTCCGTTCCTCCTCGGAACCTCCGCCCGGGTTTTGAGGCCCAAACCCGTAAACCCGCCTCCGATGGTTTTGAGGCCCAAACCACCAAACCGCTCGCGAGTAGCGTACTCCATACGCGTCCCCCGCCGATGGTTTTGAGGACGAAACCACCAAACCCCCGATATCGACGCGTGTCCGACCTCCCGCCAAGCATGACGCCTTCGCCTTCCTCCTTGACTTGGCCCACCGGCCTCCGCCAAGTGCCACGACGCCATCGTCTCCATCTTGACTTGGTCGACGCCGTCTTCATCACTATGTACACTTGCACTCATCGATGTCCCAAGTGTTAGCCACCGCGGCTAGTCACCCAGCCTCTTGGTCCCTCGATCCAAGCCTCAGTCCGCCCTTCACCACTCCCGGTCCGTCGGCACGGCACGTCCTCCTTGACATTCACCTCACCATCGACTACCGCCTCCCTGCTCCACACCTGCACATCATGAGCTAAGAGACATGCACACATAGCTTTCGCCATGGTAGGGTTAGTCACCACTCAACCTACTTCGTGGATCACATTGACAATCACTTATCACAAAACGAACACACAAGGGTACTTGTCAACCTTGTGTTCGCAGACACATGCCCGGACCTCATCCTTCACGAAGCTCTGAAGGCTCTCAGGAATCAGCGGGATGAACTCGCCTCAGGTCCTTCAATCATCTTTAGAAGTCCAAAGAAGCTTTGTAACAGTCTTGAAAGACTTCCACAATGTAGCAAACTGTTGGTCAGATGTAGCCAGCTTCTTGGATAAATCCTCAATGGTCTTCATCCCCTACAAAAGATCCCGGTCAGCACCAAGTCTAATCAACTAGGCACGAGCATGCTCTTCTTCGGTACGAGCCTTTACCTCCTCGGCCCTATTGTGATTAGACCGATTGATATGTTCATATCTTCAACATCAGTCAAAAGCACCTCCTTATCTTTTCAAAGGGCTGATCAAGACAATAAAAGAAAATTAGGCAAATAAGGAGCGAAAAAATAAGAAAAAAAGGGATCAAAGCACAAAAGAACTTGGAATACCATCGCACTCTTTCTTTGTAGCCTCCACCTCCTTCAAGGCTTCCTGGACCGTAGCATCCCTTCGCTCCTCTGCCTCAATCACCTGAGCACGGAGGGCCCTTTCCTTCCTTTGGTGCGTCTGACGCTCGGACTCCATCTCGGCCCGATAGAGGTCTAGCTCCGTCTTCAGAGCACTAATTTTGGAGGATAACTTTTGCTCGGTCTCAGCCAAGAAAAAGAAGTCGGCATGGTCCCGAGAGAAAGATTGATCAAACAGGACGAAGAGAGAGACAAGGCGTAAGAACCCAAGAGGCCGAGCAAAATAATAACTTCAGGAAAACTTACCTGAAGTTTTTCCCCAAAAGAAGCAGCACCAGCCGCCAGGATCCCCCAATCAGCTCTGACAAGTGATGGGTGGCATTGAATTCCCGCATCATATTGTCATCTAGACGCTGACTACTAGTACCAAGAACAACATGAGTAGAAACTAACTCGTGCGAAGACGACAAGACCAAGGCCGCAACCTAGGCAGTAGAAGCCCCAGCTACCTCCGTGGATGGACCCGCCGCCACGGTCACCATCATCTCTAGAGTTGGTGACTCTGTGGCAGCATGATCATCAGGGGCCACCGTCTCCCTCATAGCCGCCTCGCTGACCGTACGTTCCGAGTCTTGAGACTTAGTACGCACGACCATACCAGCGGACTGAGAAGAAGCTAATCTAAGGTTGAGGGAAGGCAAGGGTAAAGACCTGCAAGACGATGGACAACCTCAACGATACAGGAAAAGAGAAAATAGAAGCAAGCAACCTAATTGGGATTCACTTACTTGGCCATCTTCTTCTTCAAACTAAAACCCCCAAGCCGAGCTAAAAGTTTCAGCAGATGCATGGCGGCAGAAAAGACATCATCACCACCTCACGCCAGGGATGGCGTGATTGACACCTGAGCTCTAGAAGAACTCAGGCTCAATGACTGCTTGCCGCAAAAGGACAAGGACAAGTCAAAAGAAGCGCCCAAGAATAACAACAAGAAAACAAAGATACAACGACAACTCACTAGCGAGTGACAAGGGCCGCATCATCATCCTCACCCTCGAGCAACTCAACCATAGTACCATCTGACAAAAGAGAAAGTACTCAGTTATGCACGCAAACAAACAACAAAGGGGATAAAACAAACTGATGTGCCCGGTTGATGAGGCTTTTCGGTGGTAGACGCGCTCGCGGAAGCATCATCTGCTTGCGCCCTCTTATTGATGGAACAAGGAGCTCGAGGGAACTGGGCATGGCATATATTCAACATATTGGACTGGTTCATTACAAGAAGCACCAGGAAGAACCGTGGATACTAGAGACTTACTAGCCAGAGCCACTACGGCTAGACTTGCTCCAGCCCCCTCCCCAATTGGGTTATCAGCAGTAGGAACCGGATCAACAAAGTTACGCCCCAATTCCTATAAAACGACCAAAGGAGAAGGAATAAGCAGAAAATTGAAGACAGAAAGTACCAATAACAAAAAGATATATGAAGAAAAGTACTCACAAAAGTAAAACAACTCGTAGCAGGGGGCGGATTATCTCCACAATATTCGGGAACTATGTGGGGGACAATGGTCACCCCCTTCAGAACCTTCCTCAGGCACTCCAGTACCTCTTCTTCAGTCAACTCAAGGGCAGGAATCATCCGAGATAGGTCCTCAGCCCCAGAATACTCAAAGCCGAGATGCTTCCTCTCCTTCAGAGGTTGAACTCAGTGATGCATGTAGCTTGCAATGATCCCAAAACCGATCAAACCTTACTGCTTCAGAGTCCAGATTCTCTCAAGAAGTGGCTTGATGGCCTAGAGCTCATCGCTTGTCATGGGGTTCTTCTCCCAACGATCATTAACCAAGGGACCAGAACCAGAATGAACAACAAGGGGAGGAATCATGTTCGCAGCATAAAACCACTCGAAACGCCAGTCTCGAATAGAATCAACAAGATCATAATAAAAAAGAGGGCTTTCTTCCCCTGACGGAATTGGATGCCACAACCACCCAATGGAGAAGTACTGTCGCTCCGAGGATGCGGCTTCAAACAGAAAAAAGAAACAAAACAAAGAGATTGAAGGAATGATGCCAATTAAAGCTTCACAGAGATGGACGAACACTGACAGATGAAGGACAGCATTCAGAGTAAAGTGGTTTAGAGAAATGCCAAAATAATGAAGGAAGCGATGAAGAAAAGCAGAAGCAGGCAAGCAGAGGCTAGCTCGAACGAAAGAGATAAACAGGACGATCTCACCAGGACTAGGAGTAGGAACCCAATGCTGGCCTACAACTTTCTAATTAGCAAAATCCTTCTCCTAGATTAGGCTGTCGCTGACCAAATCATGCAGCTGATCCTCTGTTGTAGTCAGAATCGGCAAAGCTTCTCCGCAGCCCTCATGGCAACGAATTCTTGATTCTCGATGACTGAAAGCGACACCTCCTCGTCCACCAAGACCTCCTTCGACTTGCTCGACGACTTCTTCTGGCCCATACAATGGTGAGGATCTGAGGTCGGCGACAAAAGTTCAACGGCGGCGGTGGAACTCTAGGGGTTAGGGTTTAGCAAAGGCCGAATGCTAAAGGGCAAGGACAGGGCAAGAAAGAAGAAAAAGAAGGAAGGCCCTTAAATAGATTTACAACGGTAAAAACACGGCCCATCAGGTCCGCTTAACGCGGCATGGAAACACAACGGTCTATTTCTTGCCATAACTAACACGACCGAAATGATGGATGACACAACTTTTCACAGCGGTACAGTGCAACGGGCAAATTTCAGACTTATCAATTCACACTGTGCCATTGTCGAATTGTTATGGATTGCACAACTCAGAAAGAACTTGACATCCACAAGAATCACAGAAGACATTACAGTACGCCTCCAGATAACCCGAATACTTCAGAAACAACCCAGATGATACTCAAAAGCACTCAGACAATAAAAAAGGAGACAACAACTGAGAAAGAAAGATTTTTTATTACAAATATCATCAAAGGGCATAAAGGTTATAGATCTTACAAGACCCAACAAACTTGGTACTACGATGAGCAAGGCAGCAACAAAGAGCCCAGGCAGAACTCAGCTCTAGAAACGACTACGTGCTCCTAGCCACAACACGGTAGAAGATAACCAACTCGCATGCACTGTTTTCTTCAAAGGAAGGATGCAGTGCATCCAAGACGGATATCAGCAGCACAGTGGGACAACTTGGACCAGGCAAGGCTCATAGACATCAGACTATCCAAGCCCGATGTGATCCTATATCAGACGCTGATCTGCACTGGATAGTCGCAAGACAGTGTGGAAGGATCAACTCGAAGCTATTGGATGATGGAATGCATCCCACATCACAAGACTTCTTCCACCTACCACCACGTACTACCTGGTACAATGCTGCTGTGAGATTAGTCTACCTCTAATCTCGATCATAAGACTTATTTCACTTGCTACAAGACTTACAAGACTCACAACTTACGCCCGGGGGCTGCTTTACTTCATAAACTATCATATTCATGACTACGGAGGCTCCATACTATACAACAAGACACTTGATGAAGCGAGGCAGCACACCATGAGGGTATTTATAGGCCAAAGAGTGGCGTACATAGATTGGGAGCACCAATAGAACAAGCCTGACAAAGATCTCAGTGAAAAGACAAAAAGCAGTAAGAAGAGGACACATGCGTGAAGGAACAGTATTCAAGGACAAGCATACTCAAAAGAATATACCAACAGTGTACACATTGTGACTATAGGAAATTCAATTCAACTGCCAACCACCACCAACATCAGATATAAAAGCTAGCTACCTAAGAAGACAATAGAAGACCCTCTATCCGAGTTCTTAATGATCGAAAAAAACTCGAAAAGATGCTCAGGGGCTGCAGGGTACATATCCTGAGAAGAGATTTTCAGTTTTTTCAACAACAAAAATTCAAAACCCTCCAACTTTTTGTTCCAAAAACAAGAGGCTCGGGGCTACACTCAGTGAGCGCACGTCAATTGAAAGACTTCTTCAAGACAGGACCACTTTAAGGCTTCACGTCGAAAGAACCCAGAACGAAGAAAGTCTTCGAGTTCAACCATGAAATGCTCGGGGGCTTGTCGATGCCGTACCCATAGGGTTCCCCAACAATTTGACTACAAGTTGTGGGCCGTGGCTTGCCCCACAAACTGGAGCAAGGAGAGGTGTAGCATCCACTATACCGAATTCGAGTAGAATAGGCCAGACTAGCCGAATTCCTATGGAAAGTAACTTCTGTATCTAGTTTAGAACACCTTCTTCGGATCCAACTAGGATTGTAACTGCACCACAGCCTTCTCTATCGATATAAAGAGAGATTGTGGGCACCTCTGTAAGAAGAGACAAGATAACACAATCAATCCAACGCAAAGGCTAATGCCGACTGGACGTAAGGTTATTACTCGATCACGATCGAGGGCTCGAACCAGTATAAGTCGACTGTCTCTACGTTCACCGTCGAGTTCTAGCACGCGCCGAAGCCCGAACAACTGTCCCAGGTACCCCCGTGGCAGGCTATCGGTGGTCAAACACCGACAAGGGTTCACTATAAAGTCTTTCAACGGTTCGTATAACAAGTTAGGGCCGCTAGGTTTTCAATCGGCAAGTAGATGTAGGAACCCCTTTCGAATGGCACAATTCCTTCACGGCTATACACATGGGAACAGAGGCTGTCCTATACCCGTCTCGGCAAGTCCCTTTTGTGTCCTTTCAGGATACCACTAACAAGCTAGAAAAGGTCATCATAATTGACTAAAGCCAAATCCATATAACACACATAGTTATATTGTAAGTGCCAGATGATCACTTATAGATAAGCCTTTATAAAGAGAAATCTAGAGCATCACAAAAACTATGCTCTAGCCCCCTTGTTCCTTATTAAAAAGCATCTTTTAGTGTTTATTATATATTCCATTAGTCAAGTTACAAGACCATGGTCTTCAATTGAACGCTAGCATCATACTACCCAATGCATAAACCCATAGTGTCAAGGTACAAGATATGAAAGCTAGGATATCCTTAATGGTAGCCAAGGTATACACATGCACGATGATTAAAATGTGATTAATGTGAATAGGATAACGAGGATGATCCCATGCTATATTTGCCTTGCTCAAAGTGTTCCTTCTAGTCCTGCTGGTTCGTAGCTCCAAAAGATGTGCCTCTTGATCACCATATAAAACTCACCGACTAGACATGATCATAAAGCACCACATAAGCATCCAAGCATAAACATGCATAGCATACAAATATGACTAGATTAGAACAGCACACCAAACATAATAAATGGCAAGTAAAAAGGTTTTAAAGATGTTCTACACATTTCTTCAAACACACAGGTGTGAAGCACACTAAACGGAGCTACGATGAAAAAAAAACGACTATCGAAAGATTCACTTTATATGAGAAAAAGAGAACTTTAGGCTTCATTTATTTTAATAATTATAAAAAACATGTAAAAGATATTTTAGAGAAATACCAAAATTAAGTCAATTATATTTGAATTAGAAAACTAAAATAAAATTATTCATATTTTATTTATAAATCTTGTTGCATAATCATTAATCAAGATACGATTTAAACCATGAAATTACAGAGCTTGTGACATGGTAAACATTATTACTAACGCGTAGATTACGTCGTTACGAATGTTATTGCAACTTGAAAGGACCAAAATGGAGCTAAAACAGATAAAGTTATGAAAGATATAAGATTGGATGGCAGTTCTATAAATAACCAAAACTATTTTTGAATAAATAAAAATCTGAATTTAAAACAGGTGAGGGATGCGGGTTTAAATAGAAGATAACATAGGGTCTCGTTTGCAAAGTTGCTGGCGAAGGGGTATCTTCTAATCTGGACGGCTGGATCAGGTCCGACGCCTTTGGATGGATGCGCGGGGTTTGCGGCCAGAAACAGGAGACCGGCATAGCCGTGGCCATGACCGGCAGCGAATACCTCGCCGACATGCATGGAAAAAGAGCCTACGGGCCTCGGTTTGGCACAGGAAAGGAACGGGAAGATAGAGGAGCCATCGGCAAACTCACCTAGGGCGTTCTCAATGGTGGTGAAGGCTCGGCGAGGGCTCAGGGCAGGACAGGGCAGACATCATTATTCTACGAACCACAGCAACGATGAGCAAGGAACAGAGGGCAAGAAAGAGCAAGAAAAACAGCTCTGCAGCTTCGTCACCTTGGTGCGGAGTCCGGCAATGGTTCAGCAACAGCAGCAACGGAGGTGGCCTTGTCGGTTCGTCGGTGAGATCCAGCAGTGAGCGCAGGGAGAAGCTAGGGCTACCTTTTATACGGCTCAGGAGTGCTGTTCGCACCGAATCCTAGACGAATCGGGATCGAGCGACGGCGGCAAAGTCTGGGTCGATGACAACGGGAGGTGGAAGACAACGCTGACGTGTGGGCTCCAGCAGCCAGTGACACAGGTGCGGGGTCCACCTGTCGGTGAAGCGCGATGGGGAGGGAAGGCGTCCGCATGGGCTTAGCCTGCTGGGCTCGGCCTAGTGACATGGGCCGCGCGAAAGAAAACGGGCCTGAGGGAGAGGGCACGGTGGGTTGCGAGGGTGGAGAGAGACAGCTGGGCTAGTTGGGCCACCAGGCCGAAAAGAGAGGGAGAGGGTTTTTCTAAATTCCTTTCTTTTTCTTTTATTTTGAAGCCTTTTCAAATCATTTCAAAATCAATTTGAATTCATTTTGGGTTTTGGATCAAAACCACTCAGCACGTTAAAACCAATGCAGAGGCATGTATGTTCAAACATGTTGCTACCTTATGATAAATTTTAATTTAATGAAAAATATTATTTTCCTATGTTTTCATGAGCACACAAATTCAAAATTAAATCAATTTCACTCTATTTCAAAAGGGGCAAATTTTAGGGTGTTACATGTGACTCAACCGAACAGTGATAGTGAGTTTCATTGCGATATCCGTAGAGTCCAAATCATCATCTGGATCCCAATGTTACGATCGGACAGAGAATCGGCTCACTGCAGCTCTAACATATCCAACATTGATGATAGGCCAGATGGAATTCTATGTTCCGTAGTAGTGATGTCTCATTAACGTGAATCTTTCCACGAGTAAGGCTGGACGCCGAGCACGGCTCGGCTCGTTATGGCTCGTTAGGATAACGAGCTAGCTCGGCTCGGCTCGTTATCTTAACGAGCCAGAAAGCCAGCTCGGCTCGGCTCGTTAAAAGCTCGAGCTGGCTCGTTAGGCTCGCGAACCAGTTATAAAAAATATATATAATTTAATATTTGTATTTATCAAAAGGTTAAAAATAGTAATAATACAAAAATAATATATCCAATAACCTTAAATTAAATAAAATATTCGTATGAGCTAACATATCAATCATTTGTAGAGTGCAAGACATGAAGTAATACAAATATAATATAAATTATGATGACTTTTTCCCTAAAACTATGACTCATTTGGCTCGCGAGCCGCTCGCGAGCTAGCTCGAGTTGGCTCGTTATAGCTAATGAGCTAAAATCTTGGCTCGGCTCGGCTCGTTATGGTAACGAGCCGAGCCGAGCCGAGCGAGCTACCGAGCTTCGAGTTTTTCGTCCAGCCTTATCCACGAGACATGACATAGTCAAAGCTGTGCTGCCCTAACTGAGTACAAAGTGGTAGATGTGTTTATTTGTGTTCACAGGGATGAGCATCCATGCACACGAGCAATGAATGTAAAAGATGTCGATCAAGGGCCTTTTGGACCTCTACAGTACTATCGAACTCGGCTGAAAAATGTCACTTTAGACCAAAAAGACGTCAGATTCTAGTGTGAATTATAAGAATCCAAGAACCTGGCTTATAAAAATCCGGCTAGCTCTCAGCACTTCTATATGGATATAAAGGTTAGGAAAATGACTTCTCTCTCTCAAAAAGAGTTGTAGCACTATAGAGACAAGGGATTAGCCATGCAATTAGGAAATTAAATACTGTCAAGATCATAATCCAGAGATGCAAATAGCCTTGATTATGTATTATTATCCTAAAGAGATTCAGTGGCACTAGCGCCCAGACGCCCACCGCTGCTCCTCCCCGCCTGCTTGGATTCGCGCGTCACCCGCGTCAGCTCTATTTCCCATGCTTGCATCCGAACCGTCCGCTTCAAATCTGTTGCCCACACTACTCGGATGACTCGCCCCTACCTCTTCCACATCGGCTTGGTGCCCGTCTCTTCTAGGCTGCCTAGAAGAGTTGACCCCGCCCCTTCCACAATAGAACCGTGTGGTCTGTGCCTCCTCCCCCACACCGCCGGTGGTGGCCTGTGCCTCCTCCACGCATCGGTGGCTACGGCTTGTCCCTGCCCGCCCTCATGGACACGAATGTCAGCGGTCTACAGTTGCAACATGAAACACTCAAATGCAACATATATTTGAAACAAATGAAGCATTTGGGACACACGCTTGGAACATGTGTGTGAGACATATGCAAAATCCAGATAACACAATTGCAGTATGAAAACACACTCACTAACTGCAACATAAGACTGAAATTGCTGAAATATTTGGAACATACTGTTGCAACATATGTGTGAAAACATATGCAACATCCAGATAAAAAATGATTGTAACATACGTTTGGAAACAGATGAAACATTTTAAAGAAACGCTTGCAGCATGCTTTCGAAACACTTACAACATATGCAACATTTGCATCATCACCTGATCTACTTTTGCAACATGCGTAAGAAACAACTGCAATATACCTTTGAAATGACTGAAACATGCATAAGAAACAACTGCAATATACCTTTGAAATGACTGAAACACCTGAAACATACATTTACAACATAGTGAAGGGGAAGTGAAATTCCTAGTTTGGTTTTGGCTAATTGATGAAACCTATTTGGACTAACTAAATTGAGATAGGTTGGTCCAAGTCCAAGTGATGGAGCTAGATGGCACTTAAGTGATGGAGATGACCAAAATGATGGTGATCAAGCGCTCCAACTTGGAAAAGAAGAAAGAGAAAAACAAAATCCTATGGGCTCAAGGCAGAGGTACAAATAGGAGTTTTGTTTTGCTAATCAAGATGCAATAGAATGCGTGATTGGATTTAGGTTAGATGGTCGTACTATTAAGAGGGGAGCTCTTATCGGACAATTCGGTCATCTAGTGCCACTAGGTGTTAGACTTCTATGCATATGCATTTAGGCCTAGTGTACAACAGATGATTTATTGGGGGTTAGTGGTTGATTTTGATTTGTCAGTTACTAATAACAAATATGGTTTTCATGGTCAATATGAATCAGGTTGATTATTGGGTTACTAGTAACTGAAAATTGATTTGTCAATTACTAGTAAACATACATGGTGTTCATGACCATTATCAACTACTATGCATGTTTCTTGGTGTCTCTCGAAGGCTACTTAAGGCGACACTCTCCTCCTATCCGAGAGCGAATGACAAACAACCACGCCTCACTACTTCGCTGCTATATATGTTGCTCTCTGGCATCCCTGTCCGGGTTCCTATGTGCAAAGGAATAGGGAGAGCAGGCCTCTGAAACTGGCGCCATTTGCGAGTTCACCTGCTTGGATGAAGACCGACGATCACGTTTTTGGTGAGTGTCTTCCATGCAACTGCTCATTTTTTGTTCTTCTTCCTACTACTTTTGATGGAGGTGGTGATTGGCACTACAACCAGCTTTGTCAACTAGCTCTGGCAGAAGGGTATGCTACTATTGCAAATAGTGTTGTATTTTCTATAACTGAAAGCATGATCAGTATCATGTTCCTTAATTTGGTTACGCTTAGATCACATGTGCACATGTCTGATGTCACCAATATATATGTTGTTAATATTTTTCTGAACTAAACCTTTTTTGAGAATTACACAATACAACGTAGACACCCACACACGTTGAAAGCTCTAGTTTGGTTTTGGCTAATTGATGAAACCTATTTGGATTAACCCTTTGTCTAAAGTGATTGATGAGTTAGGGTGGTCCAAGTCCAAGTTGTGAGCTAGATGATGGTCATGGTGAGGTGTTGGCCAAATTCAAGTTCAAGTGCTATAACATGGAAAAGAAGAAAGAGAAAACAAAAACCTATGGAGATCAAGGCAAAGATATTGATAGGGTTTTTGTTTTGCCAATCAAGACACGATAGAGGGTGTGATTGGGTTTAGGATAGATAGTCTACTATGTAGAGGGGAAAACCATGGTTAAAACACTTATCAAGTGCCACTAGGTGAATTCATGCTTCCATATGCATTATTAGGACCTAGTATGCTAACTTCTAATCCTTGAAAAATGCTTTGAGAAAATGCTAACACACGTGCACAAAGGTGAGACACATTGTGGTTAGCACTTGGGAGCAAGATTGAAGAGATAAGAGTTGAAAAGGATTGAAAAAGATCAACCGGACTCAAGGGGTTAGGGGGTTCGGACCATCGGGTGATGGGTTCATAACATAACCCTAGGTCTCTGGGTGTTGGCACAAGCTCTGAACCCTGGTGGCGAGGGGGTGAAAGCTCTAGTTTGGTTTTGGTGAATTGATGAAACCCTTAGTGCTAACTTAGTTTATCAAAGTGATCATGAGATATGTAACACTATTCCAAGTGGTAGAGCAATGTTGAAGATCATGATGATGGTGTGGTGGCCATGGTGATCAAGTGCTTGGACTTGGAAAAGAAGAAAGAGGAAAACAAAAATCTCAAGGCAAAGGTGAAACTTGATAGGAGCTTTTCGTTTGGTGATCGAGACACTTAGTGAGAGTGATCACATTTAGGATCGATAGCCGTACTATTAAGAGGGGTAAAACTCATATCGAAATGCAGTTATCAAAGTGCCACTACATGTTCTAACTCATTGCATATGCATTTAGATTCTAGTGAGTGCTAACACCCTTGAAAATGTTTGTGAAAATATCATGCACAAGGTGATACACTTGGTGGTTGACACATTTGAGCAAGGATGGCGAAGTTGGAGTTGAGGAGGCGTTGTTTATAGTGACCAGACGCTGGACCGGTGCGTCCGGTCACTCAGTGCGTAGTGGCGTGGCGTCGGTCGATTGACCGGACGTTGGCACAAGGAGACGACCTGATGTGACGGAGGTGCGTCCGGTCGCCTATGACGTACGTTGACGCAAGCGTGTAGGCCAGAAAGAATCAAGCGGACGCAGGGGCGTGTCCGGTCATGCTTGACCTAACGTGTCCGGTCATGTTTTTGCCGCCTGGGAACCTTACTAGAAACGATCTGACTTTGCGTTGGTGCGAGTCAGGTCAGTGCTGTGGTGCGTCCGGTCGGTGGCGCGGGGACTCAGGCGCATGCACGACTTGACGCTGCTTCGGCACATCCGGTCACTCTGTGCTGCGTTCGGTCTCAACTTAACAGGTGTGCGCGATCAACTCGACCGTTGGAATCGAGTGGCTGAGGTCAAACACAGTGACATGTGGCTGCAATCCCATGACTGGATGCAGGGTGGCATGCATCCGGTCATCCTGATCGGTGCATCCGATCGCGTTAGGAATGCAGGCAGCAGTGAGCCAATGGCTCTATTTCATGGGGGCTTCTATGTACGCCCCATGGCCGGCTCAAGCTCACTCTCTTGGCCATTTGCATTGACATAGCAACCTTGTGAGCTAAGCCAAAGCCCTCCCACTCATCTCCATCATTGTTTCATCATCTTTATGAGATTAGGAGTGAATCCAAGTGCATTGCTTGAGTGATTGCATCTAGAGGCACTTGGTGTTCGTGTTTCGCTGCGGGTTTCGCTTATTACTCTTGGTGGTTGCCGCCACCTAGACGGCTTGGTGCAGTGAGGATCGTCGAGCGGAGAAAGGTTCTTGTCTCAGGCTCCGATCGTGGTGATTGTGAGGGGTTCTTGAGCCTTTCCTGTGGGAGATCATGAAAGATCTCTAGTGGATTGCTCATGGCTTGTGTGATCCTCATCTTGTGTTGGTTGTGCGGCACCCTATTGAAGGTTTGGCGTGTGATGCCAATTAGCGTGTGAACCTCTAAGTGAGTGAATCGCCACAACGAGGACTAGCTTGCCGGCGAGCAAGTGAAACTCGGTAAAAAATCATCGTGTCATCATTTGATTCCAAGGTGATTGGTCTTCATTGATATTCATTTTTGTGATTGATTGGCTCCATTGGTGATTGGCTCATTCCTCTACATGGCGGTATAACACTCCATCCTTCTCGTGTATTTACACTTCTTAGTGTATCTTGGCTCTTTAGTGTAGCTAGTTTTTTAGGGCAAGTAAGAGTCGTGTCTAGTGGTTAGTAAGGCTCTTTAGTTAGTCTTTGAGAGCTCACTTAGTATAGTGACATAACCTTTGTATGCTTAGAGACAATAGCAACTAGAATTGTGGTAGGTGGTTTGTGTAACAGAACCGCCCAATTATACGAGATTAAGTAAGAAAATCATCCAACGGAAGGACAATTTAACAAACTTAAGCCCGTATAACCCAGTAGTCCGTGAAATCTCGACGGATTTCAAACCATTCACATAACAGCCAAGATCGTACTAAGTTTAGCGGTCACCGTCATAAGTTACATAGAAGTTCGCGACACAAAATACATTAGAGTTTAAACATAGTTATTACAAACCAAGTTCGAATAAAAGTAGCGGAAGCAGTAGTTCAAATCATGCACACACACAGCGTTTTGAAATAAAGTGCCAGCTTGTGATCATCTCCAGCAAAAGCATCAGACGAGAAGTAGTGAATGACCATTGCCCATGGTCCTAAGCTTCGCCCATCGCAGGGTAGAGACAGTTGATACAATAACCATAGTACATCTGTCCATCTGCAACAAGTGGGAACAAAGCCCTGAGTACGAGAAGGTACTCAGCTAGACTTACCCGATAGAACCAAAATAAAATGACACCAAGGATCATGATAGGCTTTCTGGTGGGGTAGCTGACTCATTTGCAAGAAAAGCATTTTAACTTAACAGTTCTTTTACAAAAGCATGCAGTATTTTAATCTTTATTACCCTGTCAACTATGGTTGCACTTATGCTAGAGTAACCATGTAATTAAGCAAGTAAGGATTACCATTGATCATTAACCATAATTACCATGTCATCTTCCACATAACTATCCAAGTGTTTCATCAATATTACTACGATGAAGTAGCTCAAGTCAAGTGTTCACTATCCAGTGAACGATGGCGATTCGAATCGATTATTAACCAGCTGGTAATTTATTCCTCACACAAACCTCACTCACCCGCTAAAGTGAGGTATTGGTCACCGAGTCAACCATTCAGGTAAAGTCGCGAGCTTGCCAGGAACCACATGTACCCGGGGGCCGCCCGACTGCTCTTTGGCCTTATCATCGCGCCCCCGTTTCCTGCCACTACTGCTCCGGTACAGTGTGTTGCGGGCAATCCACTCGGCCCGAATAATCTCCCGGCTTTGCGGTCGAAAGGTACTTTATTCGGCCAGCTAAATGTGAGGCATGCGTTCAACATGACTCGAGGCCCAACAACGGACGGTCCTTAATCGACACAGACGGAAGACACTACAGTCCGAAACCCTGCAAGCTTCCATCCGGTCTCAGATTCATTTCGACACTTAGTTATTCTCGTATGACATTCTTCACATAAATCCAGGTAATCCCCTATAGCTCGCGGATGACAAGCAATCACCCGACTTCTACCGGTCTAAGCAACTAAGCAATTTTGACCGCGGACACCAGGGTAACAAGGATAGGGTAAAGCAAGGTGAAACAAGGTATAATGCAGCAACGTTTGCAAACAACTCCTAAACGTAATGCATCAAATTAAGTAAGGTTAATAATACCGGGGTCAACTCCTGCTCTGGCACCTCGGACTGCTCTTGTTGGTCCTCGGGAACTGCTACCGGGGTCACTTCCTGCGATCCTGTATGATGCAGGAGTATAAGTGCTCATGCCTAGGTGCATTGCAGGGATGACATGAGATGATGATAATGAATGCATGCGGTGTAAAAGAGCATGTTACGTTATTTGGATTACGTGGAACTTACGACTCTTCTACAAGGTAGTGTACGTCATCCAAGAACATGTACTCGAAAACTACCACCATTATTCTCTAACATGTAAAGGCACTTTGACACTCAAGATGCTTCAAAGATACACCAAAGTATGGTTTACTAACTAATCTTGCATTAAATAGTGCATGTAAACCCTAATTAGCCCTATGCTTGAACCGCAACACATAGTTTAGTAGCACAGAAAAATCTTAGAAAATTACAGTGGATTACTAATATCAAAGCTAGCCTGCCACAAAATTTTCATTGCATTTGGATTACTAGAACTGTCTATAAAAAAATAACAAGCTAAGGCCTAAAAATGAATATTAAAATACTTTGCATTATGAAAAGTATCAAACAACAGATTTAGAAATTTTCCTACTTTCTACACAGTAAACAAACACTATAGAAAAATTATTACTTGCATGTTTTATTCAAATTTATTTAATTAACAAAAATAACAAATATTAGTGATAGGAAGCATTTGAACTACATCTACACATTTTTCTACAGAACAGACATGATATAAATTTTTCTTAGCAAGTACATGGCACAAAAAGATTAATAAACTTGGAATCACATTTTTCTGATTTTTCTAGGATTTATTAAGAATTTATCAAGAAAACAGCCATTTCAATAGTTAATTAACAACTCTACAGAAAAGTATCTCAAATTTGACATGCAATAATTTTATATCATAGATCTGGTTCCAATGAATTTAGAGAAATTTATTTCATAATTTTTGGAGCTGAAATGACTGCTAAAACATTTTCCAAAGCATTTTCATCAAGAATAATAAAAGAAAATAGAAATGAATTTTTCATAACGGCACTGGGCCGGCCCGGGGGAGTCAAGCGTCCCATGGCCGTTCTCGGCCTGGCTTGCGCGCGCGGGGGAACGACCGTGCCGGCCCGCTCGGGGCGCGGCCCACAGGCGCAGCCCAGACCACCGAAGGGGGAGAAAGGAGGGCAGAGCGAGTTCGCCGGCGTCCGTGGCCTCGACGTCGCGGCGGTGGCCGAGGGCCAACGGCCGGCTCCGGCCAAACCGAGACCAGCAAAAGCACGCAAGACGTTCGCAAGGGAGTGGCGCACGCGAGAGGGAGACGCGGGAGGGCAGAGAGAGGGCGAGCGAGGCGGTGGCGGAGCACGGGCTCGGCGGCACCGTCGCGGTGGCGCGGCGAGGTGAGGGAAAATTGAGCCCTACCGGGGCAAACGAGGAGATGGCGACACTCGTTTGGAGAAGGGGAGGATGGGGTGGAGCCTTGTGCACAGCCAATTGGACGGAGGTGGTCCACCGGTGCCGGAACAGGGCGGTGAAGGTGGCGGAGCTCGGTGGCGAGCGGCGTTCCGCTGTGGTTTTCACCGGAGGGAGGAAGAAGGGAAGAAGCGAGGCGCAACTGGGAGGGACACCAGGTGCCCGGGCGTTTTTGAAGCGGAGCGCGGGCGCGGGGTCCACGGCGGCCACACGGTGGCGTCGCCGGCATGTGGCCGCCATGCGGCGGGCGTTTGCTGCCGGGGCGCCAGCATGCGCGCGCGTGAGCGGGAAGAAGGGAGGGGGAGCTGGCTGGGCCGGGCCGCGGCGGAGGCGGACGCGAGCGCGCGCGGGAGTGGCGCGGGCCAATTTGGCCAGCGGGCCGAATCCGAGGCGGCGGCCTGCTAAGCCGGATTTGATTTTTTTTCAAATTTTTCAATTCAAATCAAATTCAAACACAGATTTCAAACCCCATTTTGAACAAGAAGAAGACATTTTCTGGAATTGACCCAAAAATAAAAGTTGCTCAGAATTAAATTCTCTACAACTTTGCTTAAGGGGCCAACTAAAAATTCTCAATAGATTTTGAATGGCAGAATAAAAGCTAAAATAGGGAGTATTTTTGAATATTTTTAATTAATATTTTTGAACAAGTTTTTGACAAAACTTTGAGTCATCTAGTTGCTCCAAAAATTGAACTATGGTTCTAAGTGATATAAAAATTATAGTTGCAAAATTTTGGTGAAATGTGATTAGCACATTAATATATTACATCACATATACCGTTTTCAAGCTTTTATTGCACTCAAATTATAATATTAACATGTATGATTATGATGATATGAAATGTCATGCTTATGATTGTCATGCAAATGCATTGCGTAACACCGGAGTGTTACAGCCCTCCCCCCTTATAAAAATCTCGTCCCGAGATTTGGGTTACGAACCATTTATTATAAAAATCTTCGTATGCTTTTTGTAGGTATTCACCCGTTTCCCAAGATGCATCCCCTTCATCATGATGACTCCATTGTATCTTATACATTTTCACCACACTGTTTCGAGTAGCCCTCTCCTTGGAATCCAAGACTCGAATTGGCTGTTCACGATACACCAGATCTGACTTAAGTTTTAGGCCTCTAGGTTCAATTCTTTCCTCTAGAACGCGCAAACACTTCTTGAGATGTGATACGTGAAAAACTGGGAATATAGCACCCATTGCTTCTGGTAATTCCAATTTGTAAGCCAATGGACCCTTCCTTTCCAAGATTTTATAGGGTCCTACAAATCTGGCAGCGAGCTTTCTGCGTATACCAAACCGCTTCTTTTTCATTGGCGTGACTTTTAGATAAACATAGTCACCAACTTCGAATACAAGCGGTCTCCTTCTCTTATCCGCATAACTTTTCTGACGTGACTGAGCTGCTCTCATATTTTGCTGGATGATATGAACTTTCTTTTCGGCTTCTTCCACGAAGTCAATACCATAATATCTTCTTTCCCCTGGCTCAATCCAGTTTAAAGGTGTTCTACACTTTCGGCCATACAGAGCCTCAAAAGGTGCCATCTTGATACTTTCTTGATAGCTATTATTGTACGCGAACTCTGCTAACGGTAACCATGACTCCCATGAACCTCTGGAAGACAACACACAAGCTCTTAACATATCTTCTAAAACAGCATTAACTCTTTCAGTCTGACCATCGGTTTGAGGATGATAGGCAGTGCTACGAATCAGACTAGTTCCCAAACCTTTGTGCAAATGCTCCCAAAAGTGAGCAGTGAACTGTGACCCTCTATCAGACACTATAGTCTTCGGTATGCCATGCAATCTCACAATCTCTGCAATGTACTTCTCGGCATATTGAGGTGGTCTATACTCTGTCTTGACAGGCAAAAAGTGGGCTGTCTTGGTAAGACGATCCACAATTACCCAAATCGAATCATGACCTTTCTGAGTAGTAGGCAGGCCTGTGATGAAATCCATACTTATATCATCCCACTTCCAACTAGGTACTGACAAAGGTTGTAACAATCCGGCAGGTTTCATGTGAATCTCTTTCACTCTACAACATGTGTCACATCTGGCTACATAAGCTGCAATTTCCTTCTTCATCTTTGTCCACCAATAACGAGGTCTTAGCTCTTGATACATTTTACTACTGCCAGGATGAATGGACAACTTAGAGAGATGAGCTTCATCCATAATTTTATTCTTAAGCTCTCTATCCTTTGGAACAACAAGACGGTTGTCGAACCACAACACATCTTGCTCATCCACTCTGAAGTGTTTTGAGGGTTCTTCTTTAATTTTCTTTTTGATGTGGAATATCCCTTTGTCTGCTTTTTGACCTTCTATTATCTTACTTTCCAAGGAGCAACTGATCTAAATACTGTGTAACACGGCAGGGTGCATGTTGGGCTTTCTTAACGTCATTACCAAAAGTAGACTTAGTTTTCTAATTCTGATAACGGCGCCAAAAATGCCGAACCTATCCCTCATGCCACTTAAGCCAAGTTGTCATCCCCAGCATGACATGAGAGACGCGGTATTGAAATATGCAACTGCTCTTCTAAATAAATAATAAATAAGATCTGCAAGCGCACAGATTAATACCGATGTAGCATTTTAACCGGGAAGTATTCCAGGTATCGTTATTTATATTTTTACCACTGGGAAGGGATTACTAACATCAATGTTGATTATGGAATTGAATATAGGAATGAGTATCAATCATTGCATGTATAAGTGAGAGCATTCATCTATCTCTTGCATACAGGGGTAAGTGTCACATAAAATATAGATAAAGTATGAATGGTGACAAAGATAATTAATCTGATCAGCTAGCCACATATAATAATGATAAGCACCTCAACAGATATTCTAGCAAGTCATTAGCATGGTATTAGGATGAACTACAAGGATATTTCCTAAGTTATTCTTAACTATAAAGTCTAGCATATCATAGTTAGTGCAAGTACACTTGGCAATCATTGCGAGAAAGGACTACGCCCATGCATAGTGATATTATCAAGGAAGATGAGAAACATAGCAATCACTCCCCCGTAATAATGTTGCTCTGCCTGCCTTACACACGGGAGGGGGACTATATAAGAACCAACGAAGCTGTCACCAACGCGGACCACCCCACGATCCGGCATATAAGGTGCAATCGCAGATAAATATGGTCTAAGCACCACGCCTACACAATATTTATCATTTACCCATGGATCCGATGGATAAACGCTATACGATCCTAAACATGTATATAATTCCAATCTAACTAAGCCAAGCGTATAACTACGATAAACTAAGAACAATATAATCGCAAACATAAACAAGTAGAGCATAGTCATAATCAATATATTGAAATAGAACAAAGTTGTATTCATAATATTGAAGAACAAAGATGAACAATGAAGAACAGTAAAGGAATTACCAAGAATCCTCTTGACAGATCCGGAAACCAATCGAAGATTGACTCCTTCTAGTTCTAATCCTATGTAGCTATGCTATACTAGAGATCTAGTTGATGTGGTGGCTCTAGGGCTTGATCAGAGACTCTCCTCCTGAGATTAGGGTTTGAAGAATTAAGAATGAGGGAGTGCCTCCTCCAGGGGCCAGGGGTCCTGCTTATATAGCCCCCTCAAGTGAACGTGGGCCGTCGGATCAAACCGACATTAATCGCTCGGTTTTCCTTGATCCCTTAGGTCAGTGGAGCATAATCCGCGAGACGGAGCCTGATTGGCTCTCAGGCCAGGGCGGGCGCCCTAGGGAACAGGGCGGGCGCCCTGCCTCTGGGCCCGTTCGGCCTCCCGTTTGATCTCGTGGCTTCTGGAGTCTTCTAAATGATAGAAAATCGGTGAACACGTTATTATCTCTATGTAAACCCGACGTGTGGGCCTTTCCTCCGTATTTTCTGATAACCCCCTGCAGAAACAGACAAACACCAAAACTCGTGGAATTCTGTCAGATAAAACCCTAAGTCTAGGTGTTGGTTGCATTTGGATCCTTTTCTTTATTTATTTAATAACTATATTTGGTACTTAAGGACCGTCAACAAACTCCCCCAAGCTTACCTCTTGCTCGTCCCTGAGCAAGGATAGACTCATTATGGATTAGAAGTTGCTGCAACGCCTTTGAACGTTGACGGTACATATGCTTTCAAATAAGGTCTCATCCCTGAGTTAGAGTAAACTGTCAAGACTTAAAACTTACTCATTTTTCCTTTCACCATGGGGCTTGCAACCGTCACCTGCATCTTGAGTGGTTAAAAGATAGAACGGTCTAGTCAAACGCCATGTCTCTTATTCTTGATCAGCTATAGCTCTGGAGTTTTTGCAAATTTTTCAAATAAAACTCAGAGATTCCTTGTATGACTTTCTCGGGTCTCTCTTTTGTGGTATTTCTGGATCCTTACCAAGGCAGTAATGGTATATGCCTTCTCTCTCAAAGTATGTGGTATTTATGGTATAAGGCGTAGTGACATTGCCTTCTCTCTCACCCTACTCTAATAAGGCTTTGATATCTGGAGCTCATAGGTGGGAGATACAGTATACATACTCATAGAACATTTATTGCATAGTCAAACCATGGATCCAGAGAAACAAGTCAATAAGTCAAATCAAGATGTGCATGTGTGGTGAATGAGTGGTGTATGGTGATAACAAAAGTCTAATGCTCTTTTTGAGGGAATACATACCTTTCTTGCTTTTTAAAACTTTTGAGGGGAATGAGATACTCTGTATATATATATATATTTTATTTTTATTTTTTTCTTTTTCCTCTCAGGTGGGTATCTTGTACCCCTAATTCTACTGTCGGACACTTGTCCATTTTTACCTCTCGTCTCACTTTTTCTTTCTTCGAGGTTCCGAGCACTTGCTCCTTTTTATTTCCTCGTTTTTTTAGAGCAATCTCCCTCTTTTGAAAATATAGCAAGTGGTAGTAGAAATGACTTGAGCATTAACTTCACAGGGAATAACAGGAATGGGATAATGTTTTTGGCTATTCTCTCCCGGGTCAGGAGTAGAATAATTTTGGGTGAATCTGGAGATGGAAATGAGTGGATATATGTGGATGCGTACTTTCGGAGTAGAAGCAGCATGTATGAGTGAACGTGCAAGTGAATCTTGATTTTAACCACATGACAAGTTCCTAAGGGTCTACACAGCTTGACCACACTCAATGCCCATAAGCAGTAAGTAGTAAAAGTGCGGCTCTTATTCTAACAAGCATGTATATATGGCTGTGGTAGGAATTTAAACTCTCATCATACAGGAACTCATCATGCAACATTTTAAAGATTTTCAAAGATAAAATTCTCCAGAATTCTAGCATCTCTAGGAACAGATAAACAGCAGCTCAACCTTCCCATATCATATCCGCTAACAACTTAGACTTCAGATCAAGTTCTCTTCCCACTAGTTCAGGTTTAGAGCCAGTTTTAAATTATAACAGTTATGTCTAAACTAGAGAGAGAACAAATTTGAAAATTAGGCAGAGCAACTATTCATCATATCCATGCTAGAGTTTTATTTTCAAGATTCAGTTTAGCATAGCTACTTTATTTATTTATTAAACTAAGCAAATATATATAAACACAAAATATTTATTTGGGTTTTCATGATTATGCATCTTTTTATTTTAATAAAGCATAGGTATAACTGTAGATAAAAATACTTATCGGGATAAATGGGGGTGCTCTCCCCCAAGCTGGATCTTGACGTAATTTCTTCTGATGTAGCTAGCAGGTGCAGAGGTGTATTTGAATGTCGGCAGCACCCTGACAGCGATTAGGATGTCCTCCATCTGCTAGTCTTCCTGAATTCTGTGGAGCTCAAATAGACAACAAAGCTTCGTGGAACTTGATTAAGCATTAGCATAAATATCTAGCCTTTATCATGTTTGAGCTTCCTTGATAAATGTCACTCTCTATTTTTATTTTCATTTTTATAGAACAGAAAAAATATATATTATTTATTTATTTTTTTATGCCACCACAGTGAATGTACTTATGGATTTTATGCCACTCGCATACTCACATGGGGCTTACTGTTTTTAGCATATTTTTTTTAGACAGAATGAACATGATTAACTGAGCAATAATTAAAGGGAAAATGATAACTACCAAGTTTACCTCTTGGCACGGCGTTCGGTGTTTTTAAGTCCTCCGAATAGGACTTCTTTTCTTCTTAGTTGTCCTGGGATTTGGGTGGCGTAGACGGTGGTTCCGGCAGCGCCTCCTCTTCTTGTGTAACTGTCTTCGCCTTCCATACCCGACTTGGTGCTTTGGTCTCCTGTTGTGTATCCTCGGGCCTTATGACCTCTCCTTCATAGTCTGCCCATACATCCTTGATGGTTTGCCTCCTTTGGTTACGGTTACGTCGCCTTCTTCTTGTCCTGACCTGCTTAGAATCTTCAACTATATAGTTAGGGTCATTAAAGTAGCGGCGTACCTTCTTAGAGGGGAAATGCATATGGACTTCTCCGGTTCCAATGTAGATGATTGCTTTGACGGTGCCTAGGAACGGTCTTCCTAGGATGATGGGTGGATCGTACTCATCGTCTCCCATGTCAATGACCTAAAAGTCTGTATGGACAAAATGATCGTTAATTTTAATAGGGACATCGGTTACTATACCTTTGACCTTTCGGGATGTCTGATCTGCCATCTGGAGCTGAGTGTATGTTGGTTTTAAGGGCATGGTCCCATACAAGAGCTGATAGGTGACTGTGGCCATTATGTTGACGCCTGATCCAGTGTCGCAGAGCGCCTTCTGAAAGGAGTATCCATTGATTGAGCACTCAATGCTTGGCATGCCTGGGTTATCCTTCTTGATTAGGAACGGTGACTTGGGTCGTCGGTCTTGACCTCCTTGAACTGCAGTGACCATCTTAGCTGATTTGGTCCATCCTTGGTTGTTCTTGTTCTGCTTGATCCTCCTGTTGGTCCTCTTCCTTGGTTCATGTTGGGGTTGCTCTGGGATTTGTGTAATCTTGTTCTTGAAGGAAAACGTCTCCTTCCTCCCCTTGATGTTGAAGTTGATCTTCGCAGCGCTGGCGTAGATGACAGCTCCCAAGGTGTTCAGGAATGGCCTTCCCAGAATAACTGGTGACCTCTCATCGGACCCGGTCTCTATCACCACGAAGTCAGCTGGAGCATACGAGGTACCAACTCGGACACACATGTTCTTTAATATTCCTTTAGGAAAGCTTAGTGTCCGATCTGCAAGCTGCAAACACATAGTTGTTTCTGATAAAGGATATGTAAAGAATTTTTCATAGAGTACCCTGGGCATAATGTTGACGCTGGAGCCAAAGTCACAGAGTGCTTCTGGGAAGTCCACCATGCCGATGGAGATCGGGATGACGGGGCGTCCTGGATCGCCTCTCTTGACTGGCAGAAGGTCATTATGTACTCCGACAGCGGGATTACTCCAATAGTTACCTGCATCAAACATGTCTACAAGATTTGCAGATTCTAATCCTTCCGGTTGTGATGGTATACCGGGGTTAGTAGTAGGAACAGCAGTAGCTATTTGATTTAACTGAGATTCAATCATTTTATTAAAGCTAATTTGGTTTTTGATGGCAGTAGAGAAATTATCCATTCTATTATTTATGTTTTCTAGTATTTTATCATTGGATGCCAATTTCTTAGACAAGTTATCCATTAGCTTTCCTTGATTAGACACTAACTCTCTCAGGGGTGGAAAATTATTATTGTTGTTGTAAGAGTTATTACCTTGATAATTACCTGAGTAGTTACCTGAGTAGTTAGGCCTCTGTTGATTCCAACCTTGATTTTGTTGAGGACGGTTGTAGTTGTTGTTGTTGTTGATGTACCTTGCATCCTCAAGCATCTCATGGCAGTGATTGCCTGAGTGTCCAGTATCTCCACATTCCTCACAAGTCATGTGAGAGTCGTAGACGTTCATGACTTCTCTTTTGTCTCCAGCTTTGTCATCGAGCTTTTTCATGAGTAGGTCTAGCTTTGCAGACAGCATGTCTACCTCCTTGAGCTGGTGCATACCTCCACCCTTCTTGTGTGTTTGGATCCTCTCTTCGTTCCAACCTTGGTTGGACGCCATCTTCTCCACAAGGGCTGTAGCTTGTGGTATGGTGAGTGATAGAAATGCGCCTTCTGCTGCAGCATCCATGGTCTCACGAGCACTAGTGATGAGCCTATGATAGAAAGTCTGCATAAGTAGCCAGCTCTCCATTCCATGATGGGGACATTCTAGGATGTAATCTTGAAAGCGCTCCCATGCTTCTGGAACGGATTCATCATGTTGTTGCTAAAAACTTGTAATCTTCCCACGGAGAGCATTGGTCTTGCCCATGGGAAAGAACTTAGCCAGAAAGTTCGTAGAGCAGAGTGCCCACGTAGTGTTCTTATCCTTCGTCGTGTAGAACCACTGCTTCGCTCTCCCCAATAGTGAGAATGGGAAAAGGCGAAGTAGTATGGCGTCTCTGGGAACATCTAATAAAGTGAATGTGCTGCAAATCTCCAGGAAGTGTTGGAGATGAGCACTTGCATCTTTGTGCGGCTTCCCACAAAACTGGTTGGCTTGTACCATGTTGATGAGCTCTAGCTTGAGCTCAAAGTTCTTGTCGATGTCCGCGGCAGGTCCAGTGCGGATGTTGTCCGTAGTGGGAGCTGAGAACTCGCGGATCGTCTTGTTTGCCATGGCTGCGAACTCTGTTGACAAATTCCGGATGAAACTTCGGCGGTCTTCTGAATTGGATGAAGTGTTGCGTCGAAGTGTTGACTTCTTGAGCTTGGCTCTTGCCCCTCTGATTAATGCTTCGGGGTTGTCAACAAAATTTTCTGGAAGATGTCCTCTATTCATACATCACCCTGTAAAACAATAAGAATGGAAAAATACAGGGGTAAATCTGTATGGGAGAATTGATGATCTCAATCACTTAATGATGCGAATGATGACTCAAATTCCGTATTCATTCCTTGTTAGTAAATCAACCTTCCCCGGCAACGGCGCCAAAAATGCTTGTTGGGCTTTCTTAACGTCATTACCAAAAGTAGACTTAGTTTTCTAATTCTGATAACGGCGCCAAAAATGCCGAACCTATCCCTCATGCCACTTAAGCCAAGTTGTCATCCCCAGCATGACATGAGAGACGCGGTATTGAAATATGCAACTGCTCTGCTAAATAAATAATAAATAAGATCTGCAAGCGCACAGATTAATACCGATGTAGCATTTTAACCGGGAAGTATTCCAGGTATTGTTATTTATATTTTTACCACTGGGAAGGGATTACTAACATCAATGTTGATTATGGAATTGAATATAGGAATGAGTATCAATCATTGCATGTATAAGTGAGAGCATTCATCTATCTCTTGCATACAGGGGTAAGTGTCACATAAAATATAGATAAAGTATGAATGGTGACAAAGATAATTAATCTGATCAGCTAGCCACATATAATAATGATAAGCACCTCAACAGATATTCTAGCAAGTCATTAGCATGGTATTAGGACGAACTACAAGGATATTTCCTAAGTTATTCTTAACTATAAAGTCTAGCATATCATAGTTAGTGCAAGTACACTTGGCAATCATTGCGAGAAAGGACTACGCCCATGCATAGTGATATTATCAAGGAAGATGAGAAACATAGCAATCACTCCCCCGTAATAATGTTGCTCTGCCTGCCTTACACACGGGAGGGGGACTATATAAGAACCAACGAAGCTGTCACCATCGCGGACCACCCCACGATCCGGCATATAAGGTGCAATCGCAGATAAATATGGTCTAAGCACCACGCCTACACAATATTTATCTTTTACCCATGGATCCGATGGATAAACGCTATACGATCCTAAACATGTATATAATTCCAATCTAACTAAGCCAAGCATATAACTACGATAAACTAAGAACAATATAATCGCAAACATAAACAAGTAGAGCATAGTCATAATCAATATATTGAAATAGAACAAAGTTGTATTCATAATATTGAAGAACAAAGATGAACAATGAAGAACAGTAAAGGAATTACCAAGAATCCTCTTGACAGATCCGGAAACCAATCGAAGATTGACTCCTTCTAGTTCTAATCCTATGTAGCTATGCTATACTAGAGATCTAGTTGATGTGGTGGCTCTAGGGCTTGATCAGAGACTCTCCTCCTGAGATTAGGGTTTGAAGAATTGAGAATGAGGGAGTGCCTCCTCCAGGGGCCAGGGGTCCTGCTTATATAGCCCCCTCAAGTGAACGTGGGCCGTCGGATCAAACCGACATTAATCGCTCGGTTTTCCTTGATCCCTTAGGTCGGTGGAGCATAATCCGCGAGACGGAGCCTGATTGGCTCTCAGGCCAGGGCGGGCGCCCTAGGGAACAGGGCGGGCGCCCTGCCTCCGGGCCCGTTCGGCCTCCCGTTCGATCTCGTGGCTTCTGGAGTCTTCTAGATGATAGAAAATCGGTGAACACGTTATTATCTCTATGTAAACCCGACGTGTGGGCCTTTCCTCCGTATTTTCTGATAACCCCCTGCAGAAACAGACAAACACCAAAACTCGTGAAATTCTGTCAGATAAAACCCTAAGTCTAGGTGTTGGTTGCATTTGGATCATTTTCTTTATTTATTTAATAACTATATTTGGTACTTAAGGACCGTCAACAGTGCATTAGATTAAAACCATCTTCGAGTAAGGGTTGCATATTCAGACAATGTGACTTTCTACTCAAAGCATCCGCCACCACATTGGCTTTCCCAGGGTGATACTGTACATTTAAGTTATAATCTTTAATTAGTTCTAGCCATCTTCGCTGTCTCATGTTCAATTCTGGTTGGGTGAAAATGTACTTGAGACTCTTATGATCGGTGAAAATATTGCACACATTACCAAGCAAATAGTGTCTCCAAATCTTTAAGGCATGCACTACAGCGGCAAGCTCATGATCATGTGTCGGATAATTGATTTCATGTTTTCTCAACTGCCGGGAGGCATAAGCAATGACTCTTCCTTCTTGCATCAGAACACATCCTAATCCTGTTTTTGATGCGTCGCAGAACACATCAAAAGGTTTCTCGATGTCTGGCTGTGCAAGAACTGGAGCAGTGGTCAACAG
Organism: Saccharum hybrid cultivar R570; assembly: GCA_038087645.1. Classification (NCBI taxonomy): domain Eukaryota; kingdom Viridiplantae; phylum Streptophyta; class Magnoliopsida; order Poales; family Poaceae; genus Saccharum; species Saccharum hybrid cultivar. The sequence continues at coordinate 25,486,987 of JAQSUU010000805.1, read as the reverse complement.
TTTCTGCAAGGTGTGGAAAGCTGTCTCACACTCCTCTGTCCACACAAACTTGTGATCTTTCTGTAACAGACTTGTCATCGGCTTGGCAATCTTCGAAAAGTCTGGGATAAAGCATCAATAGTAACCAGCTAACCCTAGGAAACTCCTGACTTCTGACACTGTGGTTGGAGTCTTCCAATCCATAACCTCTTGCACTTTGCTCGGATCTACCGAAACTCCATTCTCAGATAAAATATGACCAAGGAAAGGAACTTTCTTCAACCAAAATTCATATTTGCTAAACTTAGCATACAACTTATGATCTCTCAGTCTGGTCAAGACAATTCTCAGATGCTCTTCATGATCTTCCTCATTCTCAGAGTATACTAGAATGTCATCAATGAAGACAACTACAAACTTGTCCAGCTCGGGCATGAAAACCATGTTCATCAGATACATAAAATATGCAGGAGCATTTGTTAAGCCAAAAGACATAACAAGATACTCGTACAACCCGTATCTGGTAGAAAAGGCAGTTTTCGGAACATCTTGTGGCCTAATCTTTATCTGATGATACCCTGACCTTAGGTCTATCTTGGAGAACACTCTAGCTTTAGCCAACTGATCAAACAAAACGTCGAGATGAGGCAAAGGATATTTATTCTTGATAGTTACAGCATTAAGAGGTCGATAATCCACACACATCCTTAGAGTACCCTCTTTCGTTTTCTTCACAAACAAAGCAGGACATCCCCATTCAGACTTACTTGGGCGGATAAACCCCTTCTTTAATAATTCTTCCAGTTGCTTCTTCAGCTCAGCTAACTCATCCGGAGGCATCCGATATGGTCTCCTCGAAATAGGAGCTGTCCCGGGGATCAACTCGATTCCAAACTCAACATCTCTATCTGGAGGAAGGTCAGGTAACTCGTCTGGAAACACATCCGGGAACTCACACACTACCGGGATCTGGTGGATAGGAACAACTTCCATGGCACAGGTCACACTCACAAGGTCTATTCTTTTCTTGTTTCAAACAATCACTGATAAAGTCGTTGAATCTGGCGCGAGTATTGGTACCCACATGCTTCATCATCTTCGGACTTAACCCTCTCTTGAAACTAGCAATCCTCTTTGCATCTGTGTCAACCATGTCTGGAGCATAACGGCACAAGTTGTTAAAGGCATACAGATACTATGTCACAGTCTTGGTACCCTGATTCAAGGTCAAAAACTCTCTGAGCTTCATCTCAACCAACCCTGGGGGAATATAAACTCCCCTAAACGCTTCAGTGAAATCTCTCCAAGTGATCTGGGCATTGGGAGGATGGGTGGTGCGGTGATGCTTCCACCACATTCCTGCCGGTCCCTGTAGCTGATGTGCAGCATACTCTGTTTTCAGAACTTCTGTCAGCCTCAGCACACGGAACTTATCTTCCATGGTGTTGATCCATTCTTCAGCATCGAGTGGCTCTGCTGCTTCCTTAAAAATAGGTGGCCTAGTATCCATGAAATCCTTGAAATTGCTGTACTGGTTCACCCCATGGCCACCACCTTGATTATTACCTCTCTGAACATTTTCAGCGATGGTACGCAGAAAATCTTCCATATTCCTCTGTGACTGCTCGGCATTGCGCTGACTTCCAAGGAACTGCACGAAGAACACCTCTGCAGTGAGCGGTGGAGGAGGGGGCAAATGTGGCTCTGGCTGTGGCTCCTGATGGTTGACGTTGTTTGCACCACCCCCACCAGCTCCTGCACCGTTGCCACCAGTTTCAGCGGCCTCATACGTGGCACGACGAGTGTTTGCCATCTGCATATTTCAGCAACAAGCAATAATTGAGCGAAGTTGTAGTAATTGTATTCGAATGAACAATCATGCCATACTGAATTCATTGGAGAGAACAAGTCATACAAGAAAACAGAGGCACAATAATCACATTCCAATTAAAACAACATCACTCATTAAGTTACTTCAAATGCAACATCGCGTTCCATACCACCACGTTGCCAACATACATACACTGGACTTTTTATGTGTTCGGACATCGCATACACAACCAAGATCCAAAAGATCGTCAGTCTCAAGATCGAACAGGATACAACATGATACATGGAAAACAAAAGAAGGCCATCGCGACAAAGCCTAACTACTAACGCAGGACACTATCCTACTCTTCGGGGCCGTCGTCGAGGTCGGAGGCATCACCACCGCTACCTTCAGCAGCAGCGTCGTCGTCGACGTCCATCTGGGCGGCGTCCGGAGGAGCATACGGGCCCATCCCGTTGTAGAGGGCATGAAACTCTTCATGCAAGTTAGCATTGTACTCTTCTAGCTCCTCGACCCTCTGCCTCATAAGGTCCCTCTCGTTCCAGGCTTCATTCCTTTCTTGCACTAGCTGTCCTAACATGCGGTCTGCATTTCTGTTGGCTTGAGTCAACGTCTACACCCGCTGCATGGAACTCTCGCCTCTCTCGAGAGCCCGGTCCCACTGCAAGCTCATGTCGGCCAACTGCTCCTGCAAGTTAGCTATAGCACGTGCTTGCTTCTTCTTCTGCTTCCTTGCTTCGAGTCGGTCATCACCACGTAGGCCAGTCAAGGTCCAATAGGTATTCTCAAGACCCTGGTATGCTCTGATGGCTGCATACATGGCACTCATGGTGTGGTTGTCGCTAGCCCGTCCTTCACTGGGGCCTCTAACTAGGGCACTTCCCTACGGCTGTACCCAAATGGCATCGCGAGGATCATCTCTCGGGAAAGTACCGGCCAAAGCTGCTGCCAACTCATTGGGGAACCTGCTCATGATGTCTCGGATGACGCGAAAGGCTGCGCCCTCTGCACCCTCAACTGGAGTGCGTCCTTCAAACTCCAAATGCCAACCATCCCATTCTGGCGCATCACCAAGAGCAGGGATGGTGATTTCCACGACTGCAAGTCCATCCTCAGCTAGCTGGCTCTCGCTCCAAGAGTACACCGGCTCTTGACCCTCTGGGTACCCCACATCATGGAGCACTCTCCAAAGCAAGGTGGGCATGCCAAACTCACTTAGAAAAGTGTCCGTGCTGCGGTGCTCCCGCGGGGCCATCTGACGACGGGGTGCTCTTCCGCCGGTGGACTTGCGGGCAGTCCGCTTCGTGCGGGCCATCTGTAGCACAAATTTTTAATTACCCGGTGAGAACATATTTTAAGTTGATGTCACTTTTATCAAAATGGGATAATCCTTTTATAAGGGGAGGAATGCATGTCATGAATGAAATGCACAGGCAACATGATGCATGTACGAGTCTTACGTTCTCACAAACTTAGAAAATAAAGACATCTAACGATGAATTCGGTGGCATACAAACGATCTCTCATATACGTAACTAATTCGATCTACACGATAACGCTGTTATGTACCTGCAGAAAATTCATTTCAGCCCATTCCTCATGAATGCATGAAAGCAGTAAATCTACCTACACGCTCTACACGAATCCCCAGATGCGTGTACAACGGTAGTAACTACCCAAACACATCGTCCTAGTGACGGCATCGCCTCAACGGACGGAACACCCACACATGCGATACTTTCATAAAAACATGTGTAAAAACATGTAATTATTCTAGTATCATATAAGCACTCTCCCTAGATCGGCGGTGTATCCGATCATGCTCTCACAGCTCACACTTACTGAAGCGTAGAGGTAACTGATCCATACATTACCACTCAATTAAGTGGTACTCATACAATAGCACGTCGTATGAGCAACGAAAAGAGAAATATGGTGCAAGAACCCCAAGTTAGTACTTAAATAGCCACCTAGAGTCCTTAACTGGGCATACAGGATATGACCACTGGCACACTTTTAGTTTGAAAATCACACTTTTTAAATAGAATTTTGTTTTACATACACTTATGAACAGTAATCACACTAAACCATGCTCCGATGCCAGCTGTAACAGAACCGCCCAATTATACGAGATTAAGTAAGAAAATCATCCAACGGAAGGACAATTTAACAAACTTAAGCCCGTATAACCCGGTAGTCCGTGAAATCTCGACGGATTTCAAACCATTCACATAACAGCCAAGATCGTACTAAGTTTAGCGGTCACCGTCATAAGTTACATAGAAGTTCGCGGCACAAAATACATCAGAGTTTAAACATAGTTATTACAAACCAAGTTCGAATAAAAGTAGCGGAAGCAGTAGTTCAAATCACGCACACACACAGCGTTTTGAAATAAAGTGCTAGCTTGTGATCATCTCCAGCAAAAGCATCAGACGAGAAGTAGTGAATGACCATTGCCCATGGTCCTAAGCTTCGCCCATCGCAGGGTAGAGACAGTTGATACAATAACCATAGTACATCTGTCCATCTGCAACAAGTGGGAACAAAGCCCTGAGTATGAGAAGGTACTCAGCTAGACTTACCCGACAGAAACAAAATAAAATGACACCAAGGATCATGATAGGCTTTCTGGTGGGGTAGCTAACTCATTTGCAAGAAAAGCATTTTAACTTAACAGTTCTTTTACAAAAGCATGCAGTATTTTAATCTTTATTACCCTGTCAACTATGGTTGCACTTATGCTAGAGTAACCATGTAATTAAGCAAGTAAGGATTACCATTGATCATTAACCATAATTACCATGTCATCTTCCACATAACTATCCAAGTGTTTCATCAATATTACTACGATGAAGTAGCTCAAGTCAAGTGTTCACTATCCAGTGAACGATGGCGATTCGAATCGATTATTAACCAGCTGGTAATTTATTCCTCACACAAATCTCACTCACCCGCTAAAGTGAGGTATTGGTCACTGAGTCAACCATTCAGGTAAAGTCGCGAGCTTGCCAGGAACCACATGTACCCGGGGGCCGCCCGACTGCTCTTTGGCCTTATCATCGCGCCCCCGTTTCCTGCCACTACTGCTCCGGTACAGTGTGTTGCGGGCAATCCACTCGGCCCGAATAATCTCCCGGCTTCACGGTCGAAAGGTACTTTATTCGGCCAGCTAAATGTGAGGCATGCGTTCAACATGACTCGAGGCCCAATAACGGACGGTCCTTAATCGACACAGACGGAAGACACTACAGTCTGAAACCCTGCAAGCTTCCGTCCGGTCTCAGATTCATTTTGACACTTAGTTATTCTCGTATGACATTCTTCACATAAATCCAGGTAATCCCCTATAGCTCGCGGATGACAGGCAATCACCCGACTTCTACCGGTCTAAGCAACTAAGCAATTTTGACCGCGGACACCAGGGTAACAAGGATAGGGTAAAGCAAGGTGAAACAAGGTATAATGCAGCAACGTTTGCAAATAACTCCTAAACGTAATGCATCAAATTAAGTAAGGTTAATAATAAATTATTTGCAAACCAGGAGAGAAATGCTCCGGGGCTTGCCTCTCTCAAACGAGCTCGGACGGTGGTCGGGGCACTCCGGAAGATCTTCACCGACCTCCTCTTCGGCTTCGGTCAACTCCTACTCTGGCACCTCGGACTGCTCTTCTTGGTCCTCGGGAACTGCTACCGGGGTCACTTCCTGCGATCCTGTATGATGCAGGAGTATAAGTGCTCATGCCTAGGTGCATTGCAGGGATAACATGAGATGATGATAATGAATGCATGCGGTGTAAAAGAGCATGTTACGTTATTTCGATTACGTGGAACTTACGACTCTTCTACAAGGTAGTCTACGTCATCAAGAACATGTACTCGAAAACTACCACCATTATTCTCTAACATGCAAAGGCACTTTGACACTCAAGATGCTTCAAAGATACACCAAAGTATGGTTTACTAAATAATCTTGCATTAAATAGTGCATGTAAACCCTAATTAGCCCTATGCTTGAACCGCAACACATAGTTTAGTAGCACAGAAAAATCTTAGAAAATTACAGTGGATTACTAATATCAAAACTAGCCTGCCACAAAATTTTCATTGCATTTGGATTACTAGAACTGTCTATACAAAAATAACAAGCTAAGGCCTAAAAATGAATATTAAAATACTTTGCATTATGAAAAGTATCAAGCAACAGATTTAGAAATTTTCCTACTTTCTACACAGTAAACAAACACTATAGAAAAATTATTACTTGCATGTTTTATTCAAATTTATTTAATTAACAAAAATAACAAATATTAGTGATAGGAAGCATTTGAACTACATCTACACATTTTTCTACAGAACAGACATGATATAAATTTTTCTTAGCAAGTACATGGCACAAAAAGATTAACAAACTTAGAATCACATTTTTCTGATTTTTCTAGGATTTATTAAGAATTTATCAAGAAAACAGCCATTTCAATAGTTAATTAAAAACTCTACAGAAAAGTATCTCAAATTTGACATGCAATAATTTTATATCATAGATCTGGTTCCAATGAATCTAGAGAAATTTATTTCACAATTTTTGGAGCTGAAATGACTACTAAAACATTTTCCAAAGCATTTTCATCAAGAATAATAAAAGAAAATAGAAATGAATTTTTCATAACGGCACTGGGCCGGCCCGGGGGAGTCAAGCGGCCCATGGCCGTTCTCGGCCTGGCTTGCGCGCGCGGGGTAACGACCGAGCCGGCCCGCTCGGGGCGCGGCCCACAGGCGCAGCCTAGACCACCGAAGGGGGAGAAAGGAGGGCAGAGCGAGGCGCAACTGGGAGGGAGACCAGGTGCCCGGGCGTTTTTGAAGCGGAGCGCGGGCGCGGGGTCCACGGCGGCCACGCGGTGGCGTCGCCGGCATGCGGCCGCCACGCGGCGGGTGTTTGCTGCCGGGGCGCCAGCGTGCGCGCGCGTGAGCGGGAAGAAGGGAGGGGGAGCTGGCTGGGCCGGGCCGCGGCGGAGGCGGACGTGGGCCGATTCGGCCAGCGGGCCGAATCCGAGGCGGCGGCCTGCTAAGCCGGATTTGATTTTTTTTCAAATTTTTCAATTCAAATCAAATTCAAACACAGATTTCAAACCCCATTTTGAACAAGAAGAAGACATTTTCTGGAATTGACCCAAAAATAAAAGTTGCTCAGAATTAAATTCTCTACAACTTTGCTTAAGGGGCCAACTAAAAATTCTCAATAGATTTTGAATGGCAGAATAAAAGCTAAAATAGGGAATATTTTTGAATATTTTTAATTAATATTTTTGAACAAGTTTTTGACAAAACTTTGAGTCATCTAGTTGCTCCAAAAATTGAACTATGGTTCTAAGTGATATAAAAATTATAGTTGCAAAATTTTGGTGAAATGTGATTAGCACATTAATATATTACATCACATATACCGTTTTCAAGCTTTTATTGCACTCAAATTATAATATTAACATGTATGATTATGATGATATGAAATGTCATGCTTATGATTGTCATGCAAATGCATTGCGTAACACCGGAGTGTTACAGTTTGCATTTTTAGTAGGCTAGCACAACATTTACTTCACCTCATATTTGTCTAACCACTTTGCTTAGTGTTGTTGTAGAATTTTGTTATATACTATTCATCCCCTCTGGCCATTAGGACCTTTCTGGGGGGGTCCGGACTATTGTGCTTGAGTCTAGTTGAAGTAGCAGAGGACAATGCAGCTGCAAGCTAGCTCCGAACCCAGGTGTACCTATGGTCTGGACCAAGGACGCCAACCTGGTTGGACATGTGGCATGCCCAGGAGATGGCGACGGTGCTCCAGACCCTGAGGGTCAGTCCGGACAGCTGAATCAAACTCGGTTCGGACCTATTTTATGCTCTCTGTTACGCTGTGGACTACACTGAGCAGCAGTCTAGACTGGGGTCTAGTTGCTCGGTCCGAAGGGCATGTAGGGAGCCGTTGGCAGCAACGGTCGAGTGACCATTTGACTAGGGACACGTGGCAGCTAGGGGTTTGTCGCAATGGCTCCAGACGCTCCTATAGATGGTTCGGACCACGGTTCAGAGCTTGGTCTAGACGCCCCCTTGGGCATAACGGCTAGTGAGCTCTTGGGGCTCTATAAGTAGAAGAGGGACGGCTCTTGCTCACTCTCATGGACATTTTGATCATCCATACATCTTTGTGAGCTAAGTCAATGCCTTTCCACTCATTCTCTTGATTGATTCGTCAGTCATGTGAGTTTAGGGTGATCCAAAGTGCATTTGCTTGTGATTGCATCTAGTGACACTTAGGAATCATTGTAGCTGCGGTTTTCGTGTTACTCTTGGTGGTTGCCACTACCTAGACGGCTTGGAGCAGCTTGAGATGATTGGCACGAGGTGGAGATTGTTCGTGGTCATTTTCAATCGAGATTGTGAGGGTTTCTTGGCTTATTCCTCGGTGGAGCGCCAAAAGCCACTCTAGCAAATTGCTCACGAAGTTGAGTGCCCTCATCTTGTGTAGGTTCTTGAGGCACCCATTTGTTGGGCTAGGCATGGTGCCTATTATCTCACGAACCACCAAGTGAATCGGCCTTCATAACGGGGACTAGTGTGACTGCAAGCGCATGAACCTCGGAAGAAAAATCTTGGTGTCACTCTTGGTATTCTTGTGTATTATTTTCACTTGCCACGTTGGTATACCACTCTACTCTCTTGTATTTACATTACTTGTCATATTTGAGTAGAGTAGCTCTCTTGTGTAGCTAGTTGCTTGCTTAGCTAGTTAGTTGTGTAGTTACCTTAGTTTCTAGCTAGCTCAACTAGTGTAGAGGGTAGTGTCTTAGCTTTGGTGTGTGCCCTAGAGATCATAATCACTGAATTGTGGTTTAGGTGGCTTGCTTTTGAAGTAGAGCTAGAGCAAAAAGCTTTGTTATTTGTTGTACTAATCTTTTGCTCTAGTACTTTGTAGAAGTTTTTAAATAGGCTATTCACCTCCTCTAGCCATTTGGGCCTCTCATACGTGGCACACTCACCCCTATGAATATACGTATGCAAACTCTACCCTTATTAGCATCTTCGAAGGACTGAGCCGTCAGATCTTGAAATTCATGAAGTCACAGGTGCCTCGCTATCGATGGGGACGTCGTCTATCACTGAAAGTATAGTGCCGTTAAATTCTAGAATAAATCCATAAAAATATGAGCACCTGTGCCAAGTCAAGGACTTGAACCTTTGTGGGCAGGTTCCACCAAGGAACTCTACCAACTGATCTATGATTAATTCGTTTTTTAAATTTAAATTAATATTGAAATTGCCTAAATTCCTAACAAGAGGCCTACTGAGATGTGCTATCGCTATCCCACTATTTGTATCCCACGAACCAAACGCCACCTTAGTGCACTCTCACTTCTCAGTGCGCGCACCCAGGCATTCTCAGCATTCACAATAATATATATATATATATATATATATATATATATATATATATATATATATATATATATATATATATATATATTGTTAGCGACACAGTTGACCAAGTTTGGTGATTACTCACAGCTTACCTATAGTAGTGCTTCTGAAATAATACATACTACTTTAGGTGATTAAGCAGGTTAACCAAGTTTGGGAGCTGCTTTTAGTTGACACCCACGCTGATTAGCCTGACAGCTTCCTTGACTGGAGGAAGGTCTTATGCTTGCCCTCAGTGGATGCGAGGAAGTTGAGGAAGGTGGCGTAGTCGGTATCCTTGTACCGCCGTGGGTTTCCTTCGTGGACCAGCTCCGCCGCTGGCCCAATCATCCGCTCCGCAGGGACACTGTGGAAGGACGCCGCCGAGATGCGTGCCTGCGTCGAGTTCACCCGCACCCGGTGCAACTTGCTCTTGTACAGTCCGTTGCTGTAGATCTGCAACCAATCAGGGCATCATCATCAGTCTAATAAGTAAAAATTCAATGCATGATAAGAAACTTTCGTGTGCCCTGAAAAAACAGATAGAATAGATGCAAGTCTCTGTATTGCCTGCCGCTTCACCAACTTTTAATAATAGTACAAACAAAGCTGAGGATATCTTCTACCGTTAGGTTGGCAATTTCTTATTGTTATAGGTTCCAATTGACTATGATAGCAACAGGGCTGCCTTACTAAGTTACTATATATATTTGTTGGACAACATGGGTCGTGCATGTAATGGGAGAGGATAATAATTTCTAGTGAATCTGCGCCGACAAGATTTTTTCGGACTGATGTATGCAGCACTGAGAACCACTTACACATCCAAGGTTAGCCTAATTAAACTTTTGACAGTGGTGTACACACATTGGAAACTTTTTGTTATTGTTGTTAAACTGAACCTATTAGAAAATTGAAGTTGGAAGATGATGCGACCCATCTAATCCTTGGATAAGTTGAAGTGGATGATGCATACCTGCTGGACAGCTCACTGTTTCAACTTGTAATTTATATAGTACAAATGCTCCATCAGCATTTTGTCTCAACATTAACTGAACAGTGTACTACGTAAAACATCTAGTTTAATTTTTTAACCATTTCGTACCAGCTGACTCTCGCTCCACGAATAATTTCTTTTACTTCAGTTCTGCATTTGTCTAGTTCATATTGGATCTGAGAGTCTTGTTTTTTGTTCTAGCTTATATCGGTCTCCACTGGTTTAAAGTCAAAGTTAAAAAGCAACCTACAGTATGTATTTGAGAACAAAATATAATAATTGACTATATTTCATGATAAATCTATCAAGTTCAACACTTGTTTTAGTACTATTAATATCGATAGTGTTCTTTATTAACATAAACTGGTAGATTTTAAAATAGTTTGATTTCGAACAAAATCGAATACTGTTCTTTTGGGATTGAAGTAGTGAAATAGTATACGTATGCAAACCTCGAGGTGGTCGCCGACGTTGGCGATGATGGACCCTGGGACGGCATCGACGGTGAGCCAGTGGCCGTGGTGCAAGATCTGGAGACCCTGGACTTGGTCCTGAAGCAGGAGCGTGAAGAGACAGTAGTCAGAGTGCGGCGGCAGCCCAAGCGTGAGGTCTGGCTGCGGGCACGCCGGGTAGCAGTTGAGCATAATCTGCGAGTACCCCGCCTCCAACTCCCCTAGCAGACTCTCACTGTGACCGCAGGGGATTCCCAGAGCCTCTAGTGCTGCCTCCATGAGCTCCATGAACAACTCATGGTTCGCCATGGCGTACCTTGCTGCCACTTCCCTGCATGCAATTTCATTGTTTACATGAGAGCCTCCAGTTTCTAATACTTCTCGTTAGCAGACCCAAGTTGTGTCGGCTATTAATCGTCTAACAAGTAACAACAAGCTAGCCAGGGGCTTGACTAATTTTGGACCTACATGTTACCGGCCCCTTCTATGTTTGATCACGTAATTAAGACCAAATTTGTGGTGTATTCATTGGTACTACCGATGATTATAAACTTGGTAAGGTTATAATATATTCATTGGTACTAGCAGAGAATAGCTTGCATTTTAAAAATGATTGACGTGTAGATCATTCTGTTAGTGCTGTTGGATGTGCTAAAGTCATTTTTGACGTGTAGATCATTAACCTTATTATTAAGTATATACCTGAGATCAGCGGGTTCGTCAGGCCACGAGGCGACGATGGCGTGTAGCGGCTGGCAGCCTAGCTTCAGGAAGTCGCGCCAGAAGAGCACTGCATCCTTGGCCTGGTTGAAGCTGGTGCCGTACCTCACCGGCGCCCGCACGTCCGGCGACATGTACCGCGCCCGGCGTGGCAACGGAAGCTCGAAGAACCGCCGCGCCACGTCCAGCAACCCGTCAATCAGCTCGCGCGCCACCCCATGGTTCACCACCTGCATGTATACGCGCGCGCATGCATGCGCTTAGGTCTCTGCATGCATAGAAACAATGAAAATGCATGGCAGCCTGGCCTGTGCAGTGTACTGACCTCAAAGAATCCAGAGTGGCGGCAGGCGGCGTCGAGCGTCTCCAGCTCGGAAGCACGGTGGGCAGGATCGCGCAGGCGCGCCAGGTCGACGACAGGGAGCTTCACCCTGCCGAGCCCGTCGCCGGGGCGGTCGGGGTCCGGGAGGACGTACCTGTCTGGTAGCTTGGTAAAGCCATGGTTGCTGAGGTGCCCCACGCTTTTAATCAAGCAGTACGAGCCCTCCTCTTCAGTCCCGCGGTTAACGGCACCGCCTGTGTCTCCACGCTCCAACTCCAACTTCGTCGGTAACGCTGCTACCGCCTTCGCAGCTTCTCTCCCGGCGGCATGCTGAAGTTGACGATCTTCAACGATAGCTGCCATGGTGAGGAGACGAGAGGAGAAAACAGAGTGGACTCCGGATTGGTGTCTGCTCTAAATAAAGCTTTACATATGGTGTCTTATTGTCACTCATCAAATGCAAGTGCTTTGTAGCAGAGGGACAACTACTGTATTATATACTGCCGAGTTAAATGACTCAAAAGTCCATTAACTTTTGTGGGGATTTCAGTTAGGTCCATCAACTCTAAAAGTTAATTTTTGAGTCTATAATAATCTATCTAATAAGTGGTTCAGCGCAAGTCTATACCTCTTTGTTTGGCCCTTAAATTGAACTAGTGGACATGCACGTGCGACAGGCAAGTGAATATCAAAAGAAAACTCATTCATAGCTGGCATTAAATTTCTAACTTTTTTGAAGTGGAAAATTCCATAACTCAGTTACTGGTGCTAATTAAATTGACAACCACATCCATCTATACAACTGAGATTATTCCCGCTGTTCGGCTGAGCTTATCAGCACGGCTTATCAGCCATGGAACAGTGTTTTTCTCTCACAGTAAATCAGCCACAGCCGGCTTATAAGCCAAAAAACAGCCTGCCGAACAGGGCCATTGTTAAACAATAGGACAATATCCTGATTATAATCAACTACCAAGCTGCTATATAGTGGGCTACTACAAGCTCCTGAGACATGAAGTACATAAACATTTATCAGTTATGAGCTAATATCTCCATCTCTCACATCAAACCACTCAAGAGCTTGTGATCAAAGTATGTTGACCCTTGACAGTGCAGCTTGCATTACCCTCTTTTGCAGAACATAAAAAAGAAAACTATTTGCTAGAACATAAGTGTAACTGTCTTTACTGCATGATGACTTGATTCTTTTTCAGAATTGTAGTGAATATGCACACTGATCTGTAAGCTTATAACCAAGTTTACTGTAGAGTGCAGAGCCCTATATATCATGAATCAAAGAATCATACATTGGTCTATCAATGAGAAATTTAATCCGCTTATGAACTACCTGTTTTGCAAGCAAGGTAGACTGTTGGACAAAGTATAGGGAATGGTCACAACTACTGATTGTGTATAGATTGCTTATTTACCTACTAAGCAAAATCACAGTGCCTCTGTCCACTGCCCACTGCCCACATGGCCTCTTCGAGAGGTGTCCTGCCAACACCGATCTCCTCCTGCTCTGCGGTAATGGTCTGCAGCAAGCCAGCAACAAGCATGGACTGTGAGCACCAACCAAAGCAAGCCGAGAGTCATCTCATGCTAGGAGAAACTGCAGCAACGACGCTTACCGAGATGAAGTTGAGGAAGAGCAAAGGCGAATATGGTTGCGTGGAGATCGAGGGCGTCAGGTTCGACACAGATGCAGCCAGAGACGGAACCAGCGATTCTGACTAGGGGGGGCCAAACAAATATGATCATATTTTTTTAGTGTGCTAAAATATACGTAATTATATGATTCAACAACTTTTTAAATATTTTACACTATTTATAACTAAAATCATAATATTTGAATAAAAAATAGGTAAAAATTGATATTTTTTAGCTATAAATTCATATATTTATATAGGTATTAAAGGAAACTTACTGTGCTTGGGGGGGGGGGCCACGGCCCCTGCTAGCCCCCCCTGGTTCCGTCTCTAGATGCAGCTTTGGTAATGTAAATTGTTAAAAACTAAATTTGGTTAAAGTGTAACCAATTCAGAGCTGTACGAGTTCAAAGTATGTGAGCAAGAACAGTAGATCAGGTGCTTTTTTGAAGTCCTATGGTGAGCTCGTATCTTAGAATGCAATATGTATCATTCCAAAGAATACAAACCTTTCATGCAATTGAAACACGATATTGGATTTTTTTTTTGAAACTACTATATTGGAAATTTAGTGACATTGAATCTTTATTCATGCCATGGTCTCTGCAAGGAAAAGAAACAAATTGTAAACAATTGACACTCATAATAGGCGTGCAGGATCATTCTAGAGAACACAGGTACATCATAGCATTTAGCATCACATGGGATTAATCACGTTGGTGAGACATTTCATCGTACAGTAGTGGGCAAGCAAGGACACCTGATGCCTAAATAACAAAAATTCCATGATTTTGCACTTCAATCCAATCTATTCAGTGTCACTACTAATCCTGCCTATTAAGTCAGTATTTTTTTTTTACGATTGCCTATCAAGTCAGTATTGATAATGCTTTTGCAGGAAGTTAAATCACCTGTCTTTGACACTGAAGGACGACTTCAGAAACTCTAGTTTGGCTGCGATTTGGGCACCTCATCCCAGTATCCCACAGTGACAGGTATACCATCGGCGTCCTTCCAATCAGCCGGGTGCATCGGCATTCTCCAGTCCACCAGACGCAGGGACGAAGACTTGGCATGCACAAGTGATTGATTATTATGAAACCGGTCGGTGCATGCCAGTCGCCAGCTGACACCTAAAGAGACGAACGGATGATGGATGGATCAGCTGACACCTGACGAGACGTACGAACGAATGATGGATGGATCAAAAGAGCTGAGGCTTTGGCCATGTTTAGTTTGCATCAAAATGCAAAAAGTTTTCAAGATTCCTCGTCACATCTCATATGCCGGCACATGTATAGAACATTAAATGTAGGTAAAAAAAAAACTAATTTTACAGTTTATCTGTAAATGTCGAGACGAATCTTTTGAGCCTAGTTAATCCATGATTGGACAAAGTTTGTCAAATACAAACGAAAAGTGCTATAGTGTTTTTTCAAAAGAATTTCGCCATCTAAACATGGCCAATGTTTAGTTCCTCCTCAAAAGTTAACGTCCTATCCCATTAAATGTTTGATACATGCATAGAGTATTAAATATAGACTAAAAAATAACTAATTGTACAGATTGTGACTACTTTGCGAGATGAATCTTTTAAGCCTAATTAGTCCATGATTTGATAATAAACTGCTACAGTAACACATGTACTAATGATAGATTAATTAGGCTCAATAAATTCATATTGCGGTTTACTGATGGATTCTGTATTTTATTTTTTTATTAGTATCCGAACACCCTATGCGACACCCCCACGTGACACCCAATGTGACACCTCAAAACTTTACACCCTGGAACTAAACGACGCCTCACTCACCTGGTACTCGTCGTCGAACTCAATCTGGAAGGCATCCTTGATGGCCTCGGCGGAGTCGCGGTGGCCGCCGTTGTTGGAAGTAAGGAATTAGGATTGGATCTGCATGGTCGTGGGTAATATAATGTGCCCCCGTGCGACTCCAGTTCCTTTCTTCTGGACGAAGAAGATGCGCCGTCCTACGGACGGACGGAGCCGTCGTCGTGCCGCTCCAATCGTGTGCGCCACACGTGATAGGCCTAGTATCGGTGGAAAGGGTACCGGTGGGCGGGTACAAAACTCTCGGTGAATAAATAAACAGGCGTGGGAAGCCGAGTAGAAAGAGACACACATAAACGTTTACAAATTTTTCTGCTGGGTCCGCTCGTCATATCGTGGTGAAAATTTTAGATGCGTTGGATCTAATTTTAATGAAGATCTAATGGATAAGAATTAAGGTGGGTAGGAATATCAGGGTGAGACTATTTTCAATTGTTTCACTCTTTGATTCGCATCAAAACTTCAATTATCTGCAAATTGTTCATGCTTCATAGAGACTCATGTGGCAGTGATGATTGACTACAAAACAAAATGTTGCGAACATCACACTCAAAATATCATTTTCTGGTAATGGTACAAGATATGTTTTTTAAAATTTGAATTATCATGAGGATATTATTAGTATTTTTATTTCTGTTGCAATGCACGGATTTTATACACATCGAAAGAAATCGTGTACGCGGTTTGCTTCTTTATTTGGCAAATGGCATCAACGGGCTAGCCAGCCTAAGCTAGTTCTTGCCCTTGAGGTGCCCCCAAGGCCACAACAAATCTTTCCGATTCTGGCTCGATCCAGCAACCCATGCGTGGGCCTGTAGAAAACAGAATATATAACCAAACCAGGCCCAGGCCCAACAAACATGGAGGATCCGATCAGATCCAACGTTATTACTCCGCAGTGTTTTGTCGGAGCATTTGGCTGGTAGGGGATAATGGAGTACAAGTACATGTTGCATGGATGCATCACCATGTACGGTATGCCCAATGCAACAACACGGTCATCTCGACTCGTCCCACACATTTATTTTATTTTTGACCTGCTATATGCATCATGCATGCATGGCCCCACTTGGTTCCTCCGCTGTATCTGCACACTGTGTTGTACCTGTACCTGTGCACCGTCGTTTAACTGTAAATCTCAACTGCCTTATCACCAATTTAATCTACGTAGTACTGCCAGAGCATAGTTCGTATCTACTATGCTACTGTTTGACCCTCATCGTCATCACGCATCGATCTCTATCTCATCTGTGTGTGCCTATTCAGAAACAGTCTACTATTTGGCCCTCATCATCATGCTCATGCATCTCTTTATTCTCAATCTTATCTCTATGTGGCTATTCGGAAATAGTAGTCTCGATTCATTTATTCCTGTCTTTGACTTCAATAATACAATCCTCTCCTTTTAGCATAGTATATATAGTACTCCATTCAAAAGGTCTTGAGTCTTGACTCTGTCTTGAGTCATTTCTTAAGTGTTGCTCCTCGAAGTGGTGGTAGACAAAGAGCAGCCACTGCCGCACCGCCGCCGCCGCGCCGCCGCTGCCACCGCGAAGTGGATCTTGCGAGTCCAGCTTCCTCCGCCCTGCAGCTCTTGGATTCGAGCTGTCCTCCCCACGCTCTTCCCATCCATCCCATCTGTGTCCCCACTCGCTGCGCGCATCGGGAGATTGGAAACTTGTTGCTGCAGCTGCCATCGGCCGCGATGTGAGCACCAGAGTCGCTGACGCTGCTCCCAGGCCTGGGTGAGTATTTCTAAGCGGTGGTGCGTCCGGTCACGATCAACCGGACGCGTCCGGTCACGCGTGGAGGCTTACTGGAAACAACCGGACGTTGGCACTGTGGCGTCCGGTTCGTCTAGCATGCGCGTCCGGTCGATGACTTGCTGGAGCGTTGCTCGGCTTGACCAGCGCGTCCGGTCGGTCACGGGACCAGC
This sequence comes from Saccharum hybrid cultivar R570, assembly GCA_038087645.1. NCBI lineage: Eukaryota > Viridiplantae > Streptophyta > Magnoliopsida > Poales > Poaceae > Saccharum > Saccharum hybrid cultivar. The sequence goes on along the minus strand of JAQSUU010000805.1, from coordinate 25,469,798 downwards.
GCGTCTGGTTGTGCTTCGCGCATGGGTGGTGTGCGCACCTGCGCGTCCGGTCAGTTTGACTAGCGCGTCCGGTCAGCGCGACTGCAACAGAATCGAGTGCCTAACGGCTAGTTTTTGTTGGGGACGTCTATAAGTACGTGTTGGTCGGCTCTTTGGAGTTTCTCTTGGCTTGTTGATCATTCTAGCACTCCTTTGAGCTGAGCACATGCCCTCCCACTCATCTCCCTTGCTTGTTTGCCTAATCAAAGCGAGATTGAGTGATCTCAAGTGAATTTGTTTGTGAGTTTGCATCTAGTTGGCACTTGGGTGTTCATTTGCTGTGGGATTCTTGTTTCTCTTGGTGGTTGCTGCCACCTAGACGGCTTGGAGCAACGGTGGAGGTCCGGCACGTGTCGGTGATTGTTCGTGGCCGGCTCCGGTGAGCTTGTTGTGAGGGGTTGTTGTGGTTCCCCGGCGGAGCGCCAAATTCCAACTCTAGTGGATTGCTTGTGTCGGAACTTCTCGCCATTTGGTAGGTTCTTGTGGCGCCTTTTGAGAGGCTCGGTGTGTGATACCGATTAGCCACCGAACCACGTGGTGTAGCAGGACACAACGGGGACTAGCGTGCCGACAAGCACATGAACCTCGGGATAAATCATCGTGTCTTTACTTCGTTGATTGTGATTGATTTGTCTCGGTGGATTGATTATCTTGAATATAATCACTTGGAATTATTGATTGGTTGGCTCAATTCATCGCCTCTCGGTGAAATATTTCTTACCCTACTCTTGCATTACATTTCAAGTACTTGGTAGCTAGAGTAGAGTAGCTTTTTAGTTTACCTCTTGCGGTTTAACTTGTGCGGTTGTGTGACATTCATTAGAATTGTGTTTTGGATAGGTGGCTTGTAAACCCCCTTTAGGCTAAGCAAAACTTGCATCACGCTATTTGTTATATTGATAAACTTGTTTAGCATACTTTGTAGGAATTTTTAATAGGCTATTCACCCCCCCTCTAGCCATCAAGACCTTTCACCGGCGCCGCTCCCTAGACATGGCCCTGCCAATTGCTCCTCCTACAGGGTCATGTCCAGGGCATGACACAAGAAGACAAAACTTCCCACGGCCACCAGGGGCTCGAGGGCTTCCGGGCCCGCGCGTTAGCCCCCAGAGCCGACCTCCTTCACCACCAAGAAGATTCCAGAAGGTTTCACCCGGGGGAGGTCGGTCCAACCTAACACACCTTGACACGCAAAGTGTCAGAATAGAGCAGCCAGACGACACCCAAGGCTTCTTCGGCTCCAAGACATCGCCACGGTCCATGGCGCACTACTGCAAGACCCTCCTAGACTCCGGCGCACGTAGACCATAGACTAAACCCCAAACCACCTTGTACCTAACCTATCTCGTTATATAAGGGATAAGGTCAGACTTAGAGGGGGGAGATCCCATTCGATCACCAGACACTCCATTCCATTCATCCGCCTCTGCTCTGCACAGAGAGCAAGGCAACCCAGAGAGGGGCACCAAGAGCTCCTCCTCCACTATGTCCCATCGTCTTCCTCCTCTCCGACAAGGGGGAAGGCTCCATCGGTAGCGAGGCAACCTTAGGATTAGCACCAAGCTAACCCCCTACCAAATCTTCTTCCTTTACACTCTGTTGTAACCTCTCGATTTTGGGTGCTCTAAGTATAAGGATCATCAGCTGCTAGATGTAGGGACCAAATTGGCCCGAACTAGGATAAACCGCTGCGTCTTCTCTATGTGATTCTTATGTTCTTGAGTCCACCCGAGCCCCTGGAGACCTGTACTCTGACACTAACTCAAACAACATGCTTGCTACTATTTCGACCCCGCAATAGCTGGCGTGCTAGGTATGGGGCAACGTCAAGTGTGATTCTGGCTCTACAGTGGCTGGAGCCACCATCCTCATCGCTGGAGCAGGCGGCACCGCCCCAGACGGTGGTGTCCGCTTCCCCAGCGAGTTCTCCATCATGGCCGGCGCCTTCACTCTAGACCAGGTCCTCAACTTCTTGACCCTGGCCTACGTCACCGACTGCTACGGTGAGTTTCGTCCACTCCACGGGGCTGCACCAGTGGGCAATGAGTCCCCGGCACTGCCTCCTCCGCCAGGACTCTTGGGAGCAGATCTCGATGTCCTAGCCCACCAGATCCGGTGCGGTCTGGGCCCGAACCCCACCGTGTCGGACCGACGCCAGATGTTCTACATGCTGGCTAACATCCACCATTAGATCGCCACCGTTGAGGTGCTCCCGCCACCTGACCGCTTCTGGTACTACCTCCCAGACCTGCCTTTTGGGATACAGAACGTAGCAGTGTCCTTCTAGCTAGAGCTAGACCACCTCATCAGTCGTGAGGCGCCACGAAGCGCCATCCTTTCCAGTGTGGCGGGGCTGACTAACGTCCTCTCACTCTGCACCTTCCTTGAGATCGTCTCGGGGGATGGCCAGGAGTATGACTCCGATGACTACAACGCCCCTACACGCATGTGCTACCACATCGACGGACCAGAGTCCCCACAATCGTGCGACCTACCTCCATGAGAAGGAGGATCACCTGTGGGCTCGGCAGGTGGACCTAGAAACCGCCGAGGCAGAGCTCGAGCGCCAAAGGTAGGACCTTCAGTGGCAATGAGCCGCGCACCCACTCGACGATGACGACGCCCGCACGGGGGCTTCCAGTGGCCTCGGCTTCCCCCGTGCAGCATACAACATGGTGGCCACCGCCTACCGCCTGGAAGACATCTCTGACACGTCAGACCTGAAGACCAACGAGTGGCTGAATGAGCCAAAGTGACTCCTCCGTGTCACCCTCAAACAGCAAGTCGAGAGCTCAGCCTCCTAGTGTCGCGCCGCGCCCTCCCAGCCATCCTAGACGACAGCCACCGCCAATGGGGATTGCTCTGATGCCCACGCCCCGCTGGCAGGAGGAAGCAGCGGCGACACCTCCAACAACAACTTTGACTGGCCACGGCTCCGGGGCGCCAAGCCTTGGCAAGAGCGAAGGCGCGACCTATCTCCTTGGCGTCCCCCCACGCGGCACTGGATCAGCGATAACTGTGACGTTTGCGACACCATCGAGGCAGGCACCATGCTCAGGTGTAGTCCTATACCCCTGAGCGGTGGGGCAAGGGCCTCGCCCCGGATCACTTTGGCCCCTAGGTGTTCAGGACAGCGATCCGGGCGGCCCCTTACCCTAGGCGTTTCTAGCCACCGACGCACATCTCCATGTACGACGGTGAGACCAACCCGGACCATTGGCTAGAGGACTACTGCCTTGCCATGAAGGCCGGGGGGGTCAGACGATGACTTCACCATTTAGTACCTTCCTCTGCTTCTGTCGAGCTTAACCAGAGCTTGGCCCGAGCAGCTCAAGCCTGGCAGCATCCGTTGCTAGGGCGATCTCCGTTTGGTCTTCATCGGCCACTTACAAGGTACCTACACCCACCTAGGGAACTCCTAGGATCTCCGCAACTACAGGCAGAGGGCCGACGAGACCCTTCGGGAGTACATTCAGTGCTTCTCCAAGAAGCACAATGATCTCCCCAACATCACTGATGCTGACGTCATCAATGCCTTCATCTGCGGCATGACCTGCGAGGTGCTCATCCATGCACTCGGCCGCGAGACCCCACGCATGATGCAAGAGCTCCTGGATGTCACCACCTAGTACGCCACTGGTGAGGAGGCAGTCTAGGCCAACTTCAGTAGGAAAGTCAAGGTCGCCAACCACCTCAGTGGTGGCGATGGCGGCAACGATCCTGCCTCGTCCTAGCGACGTCGTGACAAGCAGAACAAGGACCAAAAGTGCTGCAGGGAGGAGATGGTGGCCACAGCCGACCACATCGCCAGACCTTAGCCCCATGGGTGTGGTGCACAACTGGAACACTTCGAAAAGACGCTCGAGTACCCCTGCCCATTCCATGGGGGCAAGCCAAGCATCTCCTCAAGGACTGTGCTACCATGAAGGGCTACATCCTAGCACCCTCAGCCAATAGGGCAAGGCCCAAAAGCCTGCCCTACATCCGTAGCACCCTCAGCCAATAGGGCAAGTCCCAAAAGCCTACCCCAAAGGCTGGCAAACCGGCGGACGACGCCCATGAGGAAGACAACGAGTTCCCTGAGGTCGAGCACTGCCTCATGATCTTCGGGGGCTCCTAGGCGTATGAATCCCACTAGCAGCGCTACATCATTGAGCAGGAGGTGAACGCCGTTCACACCCTCACTGCCCCGACACGGCTCCGATGGTCCCAAACGGCCATCACCTTTGACCAAGATGATCACCCCGACTATGTCCCTCATCTGGGGCGCTACCCGCTCGTGGTCAGCCTAATCGTGGGCACCACACGCCTGTCTAAGGTGCTGATGGATGTGGGGAGCAGCCTCAACATACTCTACGGTAGCACCCTCAACAAGATGGGCAACCCTCGGAGCAGCCTGCGCCCTAGCAAGGCACTATTCTACGGGAACATGCCAGGTGTTGATTGCTCTTAACACCCTCTTTTGCCATCAACAATTAGTCATAAAATGTACAAAATTAAGCAAGAAGCAACATTTTATGTTTAGAGTTTACTTGGTTCCACATGTATTTGGAGAAATGTGCTTGTAGGGACAAAATAGTCAAAGAGAAGCAAAACCAAGCCTTTTAAAAGCCATCCACGTGGCCAGGAGAGGCAGGGCCCACAAGGGGGCACCGCCCGATGCCATGGTGGCACTGCTCGGCCCCACTGAAAGCCCAAGTTTGGTTTTGGTAATTAATGACACCAAGTTGCTAATGCCATGTGTTAAGTGTTTTGAGTTAGGCATAAGCAACACATGTGATGAAGGTGTACGTGGCAAGGAGTGGTGGCCACAAGATCACAAAGAAATGGTGCATGGACATGAAATGACGATCGTGGTGGAGATGCACATAATATGATGGACTTGATGATCAAGTGGAGGAAAAGGATCTAAGAGCGCAAGGCAAAGGTATAACCATAGGATTTTCCTTTTACCGGTCTAAGATGAGTAGAGAAGTAATTGACCGGGTTTAGGATACATAGTCGACTATCAAGAGGGGCAATCACGGTTAGCTCTGGAATCAAGTGCCACTAGATCAATGTCTTGAGCATATGCATTAGGATCTAGTTGAGAGCTAACACAATGCCTTGAAAATGTTTGTGAAATGCTAACACACATGCACATGGTGGTGTACACTTGGTGGTGTTAGCACATTTGCGAAGGCGGTGGTGTTTGAGTGGTAATAAGGGGTTTGGGGTTCGCTCTCCCTCCCGCCGACGGAGGCGAGAAAAGGTGGCGAAGGTCCGAATTGTTTTTCACTGAAAAACAGTGACCGGACGCTGTGGTCGAAGTGACCGGACGCGGCTGGCGCGTCCGGTCAGTTCAAACCACAGACAGACGCGCGTGTGAGAAGGGTCGCGGACCGGCGCGTCCGGTCCCTCGCGGAACCGGAGCGTCCGGTCATGCACCTAGGAGTTCAGCACGAAGGGCAGATGCGATCGGACGCGGTGGCGTGTCCGGTCACGTTCGATCGGACGCGTCCAGTCACGAGTGGACCGTTACTGGACTCCGATCGGACGTGGCTGGCGCGTCCGGTTGCGTGCGATCGGACGCGTCCGGTCTCGACGGGAGCTTACTAGACCGCGACCGGACGCTAATACTGTCGCGTCCGGTCAATCGCTAGAGCGCGTCCGGTCATGGCAACGGCTAGTTCTGACGCGCACTGTTCACGCTTGTCCTGTAGTGACCGGACGCGTCCGGTCACCCTGACCGGTGCGTCCGGTCAGCGCGATTTCAACTGAGTCGTCCGGTAACGGCTAGCTGCGTACCCCTTCGCTATAAATAGACGTTGGCCGGGGTTTGAGGGCAACTCTTGCACATTTTGAGACCTAGAGACATCCTTTGAGCTAGAGAACAACCCCTCCACTCATCTATTTGCTTGGTTGCACATCTTGAGTGAGATTGAGTGAGATTCAAGTGCATTGCTTGAGAGTTGCATTCTAGAGGCACTTGATCTTCGAGTTGCTGCGGATTTCTTGTTACTCTTCCGTGTTTCCCGACATGGTAGACGGCTTGGAGCAGCGGAGGTGATTGAGCTCACAATTGAAGATTGTTGGAGCCCTCACCAAGTGTTGTAAGGGGTTCTTGATCCTTCCCCGCGGGAGTTCGCAAATTGGATACTCTAGTGGAGCTCGTGGCTTGGAGGATCCCCATCTTGTGTGCGGTTGTGCGGTGCCCGCCGAGGGCTCGACTCTTGATAGTCGATTAGCTCACGAACCGACAAGTGGGTGCATCACCACAACGAGGAGTAGCTTGCCGGGAAGCAAGTGAACCTCGGTAAAAAATCTTGTGTCATCTCTTTGCCGAGGATTTCTCTTGTGGATGATTATTGTGATTGATTCTTCAAGTGCATTACTTCTCTACATCGTTGGTATAAGAATCAAGTCACTTGCTCTTTACTTTCTTGTACTAGTCCTTGTGTAGTTTGCTTAGTGTAGCCTTTTTCACATAGGAGTAAGTAGCTTAGTGACTTAGCCTTGTTGGTGTGTATTAGAGATCATAGCCTTGCTTCACTAGAATTGTATAGGTGGCTTGCATAGTGTAGTTGAGCTAGTGCTAGAATTATCTTAGCCATCTTTTATACTAACGTGGTTGTTTAGTGAAGCTTGTAGATTTTTAAATAGGCTATTCACCCCCCCTCTAGCCATTTGGACCTTACAAGTGGTTTCGGAGCCGAGGCACCGTTTATTTGAGGCTTAACAACCTACGGTGAAGAAGAAATGGCTCAATTAAGTTTGCACATCAACAACACCAAGAAGGCACCTCACTTTGATGGGACAAATTATGCTTATTGGAAGGTTAAGATGACCGCACACCTCAAGTCAATCAATAGAGAAGTGTGGAAGGTCACCGAAACAAAATTTGAGGTTGCTAATCCGGAAGCACCTACACCGGTGGAAGAGAAGAAGCTCCAATGCAATGACATTGCCATTAGTGCTCTTCATGAGGCGCTAGATGACAAGACCTTTGAGCAAGTGAAGAACATTGAGATCGCTCATGATGCTTGGGCCAAGCTAGAAGAAACATTTGAGGGCACCGAAGGCACAAAGACCGCTAAAGCATATATCTTGCAAGAAAAATTTTCAAGCTTTAAGATGCAAGATGATGAGAGTGTACCGGAGATGTTTCATAGATTGCAAGTCATTGTCAATGAGCTCAAGGCACTTGGTGAGGAAGTTAAGGACAACCAATTCTCTATGAAGTTCTTGAGAAGCTTGCCCAAGAGGTTTGATACATTGATCACCGTGCTAGTGAGGACTATATTGAAGGATTCAACTCCTCAACAAGTATTCCAAGAAGTGATGACCGATGATTCATATAGAGAAGATGATGAGAAAGAGGAGTTGGTCAAAAAGAAGAAGAAGGAAAGTGAGAAGAAGGATGATGAGAAGAAGAAGAGTGTGGCATTCAAAGCCACCACATCCAAAGGCAAATCCAAGATTGAATCATCAAGTGAAGAAGACTCAAGCTCTTGTGATAGTGATGACATTGATGAGAAGATGGCTCTCTTTGTCAAGCAATTTGGCAAGTTCATGAAGAAGAAAGGCTTTCGTGCAAGAAGAAGGAAGAACTCATCCAAGAAGAATGAGTATACCATGAGATGCTTTAGATGCCATAGCAAGGACCATCTCATTGCAAAGTGTCCTTATGATAGTGATGATGAAGATGCTATCAAGAAGGAGAGGAAGAAGCAAAAGAAGAAGCAAGAAAAGAAGGAGAGCTCTCATAAGAAAAAGAATGATTCTCATGTTGCTACATGGGATAGTGATGATTCCTCAAGTGATGAAGAGGATGACAACAAGAGCAAGAAGAAGGGGCATGCTAGCATTGCTATTCAAGAGAAGAGCTCCATATTTGACACTCCATCATGCTTCATGGCTAAGGCCGCTAAGGTATCATCCGACGATGAGAGTGATCATGATAATGTTAGTGATAGTGATAGTGATGAAGAAGAATTCACTAAAGATGAACTAATCACTATGCTAGAAGATTGCACTCAACATTTTAAAGAATCTAGAAAGGAGTGCAAGGGTTGCTTAAGGAAAAGAAAAACCTTATGCAAGAACTTGATGAGCTTAGAGCATCTTATGAGAGTCTAAAGGTAGACCATAAGAAGCTTCAAAAGTCTCACACTAAGCTTGAAGAAGCTCATTCCTCTCTAGTTGAAAAATGTGAAAACATGCCAACTAATGTTGAGAAAGCTAAAACTTGCAACATAGGCATATCATGTGATATAATTGACGAATCTTTTCATAAGCCTATTGTTGTTGCTCCCACTAACCCTTCATGTAGCTCATCTACATCATCCTCATCTAGTAGTGATGGTTTCACTTGTGACTCCTCACTTATAGTTGAGAATGAAAATCTCAAGAAGGAGGTAAAAGAGCTTAATCACACCTTAGCTAAGGCTTATAGTGGTGAGGACCGCTTGCTTATGTGCTTGGGTAGCCAAAGGGCTTCTCTCTATAAAGAGGGATTGGGCTATAACCCCAAGAAAGGCAAGGCCACTTTTGCTCCTCACAAGACTCGTTTTGTGAAGAACAATGGTAGCTATTGCAAAAGTTGCAAGCAAGTTGGTCACATAGAGCAACACTGCATGAACAAGAAATCCAAAGCTAATGTATCCTCAATTAAGTTTGATTCCTTCTATATACTTACCAAGGGTACAAATGGTGTTCATGCTAAGTTCATTGGTGCACCATGGATGGGCTCAAAGAAGAAAGCCATTTGGGTACCAAAGAGCTTGGTCACTAACCTTGGAGGATCCAAACAAGTTTGGATACCTAAAAAGAATTGATCTTATCTTGTAGGTCAATTACAAAGCCAGAGGAAGGCATTGGGTGCTTGATAGTGGGTGCACTCAACATATGACCGGGGATTCATGTATGTTCAAATCAATTGATACAAGTCAAAATGGTGGTTTTGATGCTATCACTTTCGGCAACAATAAGAAAGGCAAGGTCAAGGGGCTTGGTAAAATTGCTATCTCAAATGACATGAGCATATCTAATGTATTGCTAGTTGAGAGCTTGGACTTCAATCTTTTATCGGTGGCACAACTTTGTGATCTTGGCTTCAAGTGCATATTTGGTAGTGATGATGTTGAAGTCATTAGTGTTGATGGATCAAATTTGATATTCAAAGGATTTAGACATGGTAGTTTATACTTGGTTGACTTCAATGATAGTGAGACACAATTGACATCATGCTTGCTTAGCAAATCTAGTATGGGTTGGTTATGGCATAGAAGGCTTGGTCATGTTGGAATGAAACAATTGAACAAACTTTTGAGGCATGACTTAGTTAGAGGCTTGAAGGATGTCACCTTTGAGAAGGATAAACCTTGTAGTGCTTGTCAAGCCGGCAAACAAGTTGGAAATACACATCCTAGTAAGAGTGAAATGAGTACATCAAAGGCATTTGAGCTATTGCACATGGACTTGTTTAGGCCAACAACATACTCTAGTATTGGTGGAAACAAGTATGGCTTTGTGATTGTTGATGACTACACTAGATACACTTGGTTGTTCTTTCTCTCTGACAAGAGTGATGTTTATGATCTATTCAAGTCTTTTGTCAAGAGAGTGCAAAATGAGTTTGAGACTACCATCAAGAAGATTAGAAGTGACAATGGTAGTGAGTTCAAGAACACAAGAATTGAAGCTTTGTGTGATGATCTTGGTATTGGACATCAATTCTCTCCAACTTACACTCCTCAATCCAATGGTGTAGTTGAAAGAAAGAATAGAACTTTGATCGACATGGCTAGATCAATGCTTAGTGAATACAATGTGAGTCATTCATTTTGGAGTGAAGCTATCAACACAGCTTGCTATTGTAGCAACCGTCTCTATTGCCATGGGAAGCTTGGGAAGACACCATATGAGCTATTGAATGGAAGAAAGCCCAACATTGCATACTTTAGAGTGTTTGGTTGCAAATGCTATATTCTCAAGAAAGGCACTAGATTGAGCAAGTTTGAAAAGAAATGTGATGAAGGGTTCTTACTTGGTTATTCTACCACAAGCAAAGCATATAGAGTTTGGAATCTCACAAATGGCACCTTGGAAGAAGTTCATGATGTTGAGTTTGATGAAACCCAAGGATCTCAAAATGAAGCTCAAAACCTTGATGATGTGAAAGGAGATCAATTGTCAAATGCAATGAAGAACATGGACATTGGTGACATAAGGCCGAGGCAAGTTGATGATGATGATGATACTCATGTGATCAACCAAAATGTGCAAATTGATACAAATCAAGCAAGCTCAAGTGGTACTCATGATGAAGCTCAAGTTCAAGGTCGAACAAGTGGAAGCAATCAACTCCCAATACTCCAACCTACTAGTATTGCAAGAGATCATCCATTGGATCAAATCATTGGTGGAATTCAAAGTGGTGTTCAAACTAGATCAAGATTGGCATCCTTTTGTGAGCATTACTCATTTGTGTCACTTGAAGAACCTAAGAAAATAGAAGATGCCTTGAAGGATTCCGATTGGGTAAATGCCATGCATGAAGAGCTAAACAACTTCACTAGAAATCAAGTTTGGGAACTTGTTGAAAGACCGAAGAACTACAATGTGATTGGTACTAAGTGGGTCTTTAGAAACAAGCAAGATCAAGATGGTGTAGTTGTGAGGAACAAAGCAAGATTAGTAGCACAAGGATACACTCAAGTTGAGGGTCTTGACTTTGAAGAAACATATGCACCGGTTGCAAGATTGGATGCTATTAGAATCTTATTAGCATATGCTTGTGCACACAACATCAAGCTCTATCAAATGGATGTCAAGAGTGCATTTCTCAATGGTTACATCAATGAAGAAGTTTATGTTGAGCAACCTCCCGGTTTTGAAAATGACAAGAAGCCCGACCATGTTTTCAAGCTAAAGAAGGCATTGTATGGTTTGAAGCAAGCACCTAGAGCATGGTATGAGAGATTGAGGGACTTTCTTCTCTCTAAAGGGTTCAAGATGGGAAAGGTTGACACCACTCTCTTCACCAAGAAGCTTGGAAATGACTTATTTGTGTTGCAAATCTATGTTGATGATATCATTTTTGGATCAACAAATCAAGACTTTTGTGAAGAGTTTGGAAATATGATGGCAAAAGAGTTTGAGATGTCTATGATTGGAGAGCTTAGTTACTTCCTTGGACTTCAAATCAAGCAAATGAAGAATGGCACTTTTGTAAGTCAAGGCAAGTACATCAAGGATATGATCAAGAAGTTTGGATTGCAAGATGCTAAGCCAATGAGTACACCAATGGGCACGAATGATCAATTGGGTGTTGATTCTAGTGGTAACATGGTAGATCAAAAACAATACCGGTCTATGATTGGAAGTTTGCTCTATGTCACCACTTCTAGGCCGGGTGTAATGTTTAGTGTGTGCAAGTGTGCAAGATATCAAGCTTCACCTAGAGAGAGTCACTTGAAAGCAACCAAGAGAATATTGAGATATCTCAAGGGCACTCATGATGTTGGATTATGGTTTCCAAAGGGGTCTAATTTTGAGTTGATTGGATATTCGGACTCCGACTATGGTGGATGCAAGATTGATAGAATGAGCACAAGTGGCACTTGTCAATTGCTTGGAAGGTCTCTTGTTTCATAGTCATCAAAGAAACAAAATAGTGTTGCACTATCTACCGCCGAGGCCGAATACATTAGTGCCGGTAGTTGTTGTGCACAATTGCTTTGGATGAAGGCCACTTTGAATGACTTTAGAATAAAATTCAAGAATGTTCTGTTGTTTTGTGACAATGAAAGTGCAATCAAGATGACACAAAATCTGGTTCAACATTCAAGAACGAAGCACATTGACATAAGGCATCACTTCATAAGAGACCATCAACAAAAGGGTGATATTAGCATTGAGAGCATTGGCACCGAAGATCAACTAGCCGACATATTCACAAAGCCACTTGATGAGAAGAGATTTTACAAGTTGAAGAATGAATTGAACATACTTGACTTCTCCAACTTGAAATGAGTGCACCCCCACATTCTTATAATGACATGCCTCTCCTCCAACATAGCAAGATAAAGTTGTTTGGCATATCATTCATACTTTGCTAAGGACATGGTTAGAACATATAGACATATTTGCATGACAAATAGGCTCATTCATGAAAATCAAATGAGTTTAATGTATATATGGTACCACTATTGCTTCTATGTTTGATTGATCTAGTGGTAGCATATGACATGTTTGTGGGCTTGCAAACCTAGTGTTGAATCTAGGAAATGAGCTCATGATGTGTAATTCAACATGGTCAAGATAACCCTTATACTTTATGAGGTGTGAAGAAGCTTGTCCTTGGATCAAACCGAATTACATATTCTAGGCAAGTGATCTAGATTGAACCATAATTTGGACTCCCTCATATTGATTGACTTAATTCTCACTAAAATTGGCACCTTTTTGGTGATTGTTGACAAAGGGGGAGAGAAAAGTCACAAAGATAGAAAAGTCACAAAGAGATAAAAAGTTAAGTTGCAAAGAGGGAGAGAATGACATTGGAAAGGGATCAATTAAAATTGAGCACACAAGTAGAGGGAGCAAGCTCATGAATTGTTTGTTGCATTTGTATGAGCATTAACATGATGAAATGTTGCATTGCAAAGCTTAAATTCATATTCATGATTGTATGGTGTATGCTAGAAATAGAACATGAATGATGATTTGTTGAAAGTAGCTTTATAAGTGGTATCTAGACACCTTTGCTTATAATGTTGATCTCACGGGGTACTTTAGTGTTTGTGATCTTTACAAGTGATGTATTACAAGTGGTGTCTAGCTACATCGATGCTAAGAATGGTATATAAAGGCAACTCCGATTGGTATCACGCTTCAAAGGTCCATTCTATATACCTTAGCATCAATTTGATAGTAGTAACTCTCCCAAAAGTTAAATCCTTACATATGTGCACAATTGAACCAAACTCATGGAAGCACATATGAAGGGGAGCTAATACTATCGAAATTGAAAATTGATTTCATTTCATATCTTTGTGATGGTTGTCATCAATTACCAAAAAGGGGGAGATTGAAAGCCCAAGTTTGGTTTTGGTAATTAATGACACCAAGTTGCTAATGCCATGTGTTAAGTGTTTTGAGTTAGGCATAAGCAACACATGTGATGAAGGTGTACGTGGCAAGGAGTGGTGGCCACAAGATCACAAAGAAATGGTGCATGGACATGAAATGACGATCGTGGTGGAGATGCACATAATATGATGGACTTGATGATCAAGTGGAGGAAAAGGATCTAAGAGCGCAAGGCAAAGGTATAACCATAGGATTTTCCTTTTGCCGGTCTAAGATGAGTAGAGAAGTAATTGACCGGGTTTAGGATACATAGCCGACTATCAAGAGGGGCAATCACGGTTAGCTCTGGAATCAAGTGCCACTAGATCAATGTCTTGAGCATATGCATTAGGATCTAGTTGAGAGCTAACACAATGCCATGAAAATGTTTGTGAAATGCTAACACACATGCACATGGTGGTGTACACTTGGTGGTGTTAGCACATTTGCGAAGGCGGTGGTGTTTGAGTGGTAATAAGGGGTTTGGGGTTCGCTCTCCCTCCCGCCGACGGAGGCGAGAAAAGGTGGCAAAAGTCCGAATTGTTTTTCACTGAAAAACAGTGACTGGACGCTGTGGTCGAAGTGACCGGACGCGGCTGGCGCGTCCGGTCAGTTCAAACCACAGACAGACGCGCGTGTGAGAAGGGTCGCGGACCGGCGCGTCCGGTCCCTCGCGGAACCAGAGCATCCGGTCATGCACCCAGGAGTTCAGCACGAAGGGCAGATGCGATCGGACGCGGTGGCGTGTCTGGTCACGTTCGATCAGACGCGTCCGGTCACGAGTGGACCGTTACTGGACTCCGATCGGACGTGGCTGGCGCGTCCGGTCACGTGCGATCGGACGCGTCCGGTCTCGACGGGAGCTTACTAGACCGCGACCGGACGCTGACACTGTCGCGTCCGGTCAATCGCTAGAGCGTGTCCGGTCATGGCAACGGCTAGTTCTGACGCGCACTGTTCACGCTTGTCCTGTAGTGACCGGACGCGTCCGGTCACCCTGACCGGTGCGTCCGGTCAGCGCGATTTCAACTGAGTCATCCGGTAACGGCTAGCTGCGTACCCCTTCGCTATAAATAGATGTTGGCCGGGGTTTGAGGGCAACTCTTGCACATTTTGAGACCTAGAGACATCCTTTGAGCTAGAGAACAACCCCTCCACTCATCTCTTTGCTTGGTTGCACATCTTGAGTGAGATTGAGTGAGATTCAAGTGCATTGCTTGAGAGTTGCATTCTAGAGGCACTTGATCTTCGAGTTGCTGCGGATTTCTTGTTACTCTTCCGTGTTTCCCGACACGGTAGACGGCTTGGAGCTGCGGAGGTGATTGAGCTCACAATTGAAGATTGTTGGAGCCCTCACCAAGTGTTGTAAGGGGTTCTTGATCCTTCCCCGCGGGAGTTCGCAAATTGGATACTCTAGTGGAGCTCGTGGCTTGGAGGATCCCCATCTTGTGTGCGGTTGTGCGGTGCCCGCCGAGGGCTCGACTCTTGATAGTCGATTAGCTCGCGAACCGACAAGTGGGTGCATCGCCACAACGAGGAGTAGCTTGCCGGGAAGCAAGTGAACCTCGGTAAAAAATCTTGTGTCATCTCTTTGCCGAGGATTTCTCTTGTGGATGATTATTGTGATTGATTCTTCAAGTGCATTACTTCTCTATATCGTTGGTATAAGAATCAAGTCACTTGCTCTTTACTTTCTTGTACTAGTCCTTGTGTAGTTTGCTTAGTGTAGCCTTTTTCACGTAGGAATAAGTAGCTTAGTGACTTAGCCTTGTTGGTGTGTATTAGAGATCATAGCCTTGCTTCACTAGAATTGTATAGGTGGCTTGCATAGTGTAGTTGAGCTAGTGCTAGAATTATCTTAGCCATCTTTTATACTAACGTGGTTGTTTAGTGAAGCTTGTAGATTTTTAAATAGGCTATTCACCCCCCCCTCTAGCCATTTGGACCTTAAACCCACCTAGTGCCCTGCCACATCACTGATCTATGGGAGGGTGGCCTAGATCGTTGTGGAGCGTTGATTCAATGTTGGTTCAACATCAAAGGCTCGAATGGAGCACCACACAGATTGCTGACGTGTCATGGCAATAGAACAAACCTGACAAACATCTCTAGCCACCCACACCCACACATGACATGTGGGCCAGGCTTCTAGAAGAAGGAGGGAGCCCCCACCTATCATAGGGGGGCCGCCCGGCGCCCCTCAGTGGCACAAGCACCTCCACCAACTTCCAGCATGCCACCATGCACCTTAGATGATCTCAAGCGTTCGTTCCAAGTCGATTCTATGGCGGTTTCACCCAATGGTGGCCATGGAATGTCACATGGATCACTAACATGGCGCTGGAGTAGCCCCTACACCACCTTAGGCTATAAATAGGACGCTCATGCCTCACTTGTAACACACACCACAAGACGAACTCTCTCCATTCTCAAGATGTCATCTTAGTGTGAGCTTTAGTGAGAGTTAGAGTGAAGAGGAGCTCTTCCTAGAGTCTGGAGCGGTCTTTAGGAGTCTAGTATAGCTTTGTATCTCTCTCTTGTAGTACTTTCCTTATTTCAATATATTACTTCCTATGCAATATATTAGTATCTTCTTTATTGTTTATCTAGTTCATGACTTTATTTTTAGCTAAGTGTGGTTTGTATAGTTGTATCTCACCATAGCATAGGATCTTCACTAGCATCGAGTGCTCTAGTTATAGATTGTGACTATGGTAGTAATTGTTAGCATAGACATGGTGTCTAGGATAGTGTTTACCTGAGTTTGCGCCTAATCCTATGGATAGTTATGGTAGCCCTAGAGGTGACAGCTCTATCAGGCCTTTGTAATCCACCACATTCGGGTTGGTGTTCATAGAGATTTTTGGCAGCCTTCCCCTGACCACTCTTCCTCACCTCATTCGAGGGTCAAAAAGGTATTATTGCTCCAAATTGTTATTGTGCATGATCGCTATGTCTTACCCATGCCTAGTTATTCTGTCTAGTTTTCTATAGAATATAGAGAAGAACTTAGGAAACTCCCTCACTCGTTGTCCTCCCATTTAGCTATGCTTTCACTTTATCCTTTCTGGAGTAGAACTTCTTATGTGTCACCATATTTTATCATATATCACCTACCCCCACTTTATTCTAGTTGATATACTAGTTAGTAAATACATGATGGTTAACTATCACCATCTTTACCATTGCTTCCCTGTGGATAAATATGATACCATAGAATACTCCTGGGTGAAAGCTACATCAGTATCCATGCACTTGCAGATTTATCTCTATGCATTAATAAATACCAACACTAAGGAAGGAAGCCATGCCCCTCAGGCGCCTCTGGCTCAGCATCACCTTCAGCCAGCCGAACAACTTTCGCAAGGAGCCGCTCACCTTCAAGGTCGTTGACTTCCCCGGCATCTACCATGCCCTCCTCGGTCGACCGTGATTCGCCAAGTTCAAGGCTGTACCTAGCTACACCTACCTAAAGCTCAAGATGCCTAGCCTGAAGGGGTTCATCACCGTCGAGGGCAACTTCAAGCAAACCTACTACTGTGAGCAAGACTGCATCACCTAAGTGGCCACACTCATCGCCCCATGCACTCTCGACGGCTCTAGCCATGACAAAAGGGGCACTGGCGGATGAAGCAAGGCAGTGGCGGTGCTCGACCAATTGAGGATCGGTGAGGCACCCAAGGCTCCTGGCGGTAGTGGTGGCTCAGCTGGCCCCTCCATCTAGGCGCTCGGCCCCTAGAAGGGGCTAACCCAATCGAGGTGAGTTCCGACCTTTCCCCAAGAGGAAAGGCCATCACCGAGCCATCCACTTAGAAGCACCGTCTTCTGAGCCATGGCCCGCCTGCCGACCTCCTTCGCCGGCCTACCTCTCTAACAACAAAAACTAAGATAAGTCCCATCCTCCTAACCCTCTTGCTTCACTTGCTTCAGTCATTGTCTCCTTTAACCCGAGCGACCCCAGCGGAAGCTTGACTGCACCACAGGATCGACTAAACTAACCATCTACTGACCTTTCTGAAGGAGAACCGCTGCAGAAGGCCCCTCAAGCGAGGCAAGGATAGGCAGGTGGAGCAGGAGGAGCAGACGAAAGATCGGCAAGGCACTAATGGAGTGGCCTCGGCCATCACGTTACCACCTGTGTCCTCTTTCCTCTCTCTTGTGTCCATTCTATTTTCTTTGCAGGTATCTGCCTATCTCCCGATCCTTCATCTAATCATTCCTCCCCACCGCACGTCGGTCTAAGGGCCCCCTAGAAGGGGCAGCCAAGGGTTCAAGGTCAGCCCACTAGGCTTCAAGGTCGCCCAAAGCAACTAAAAGTGCGAGGGACGTCTAGGAGGTGAGCCCACGCGGCTGTAGCCGGGGCGCCCAAGAGTGCCCTGACTGTCTGGATGAACAATGTTTGAGTACTGACTTAGACCGCTCGTGGTGATCCAACGTGGGAGGCAGTGAGCCCCGAGTACCGATAGATGGGCTCAAGAACTATATGAGTGGCTCAGTCAGGAAGCTGAGGATCTCCCCTCAGGAGGACATGACTAGGGCACGAAACGACTGTAAACCTAGGTTTCTCATAGGCATGGTGATCTTGGCCAATGAGGCCATCATCGTAACAGCCTAGCCCAATGAGGGATTAAGTCTCTAAGCATGACTAAAGAGCAAATGATATTACAAATGAAGGTGATTTCATTTCATCAATTGGGAATGACCCGATTACAATATATGGCAGCAAAAACCATGGGGCGCGCCTAACCTCTAGGTCGGGGCCCTGCAATGTGCATGGCTTGGGCCAGACGGGCCATCCTTGGGCCTCCTCCCTAGGGCTCAGGGGTGGGCAGCGATGACTGTCACACCACCAATGAGGTCGGGCCCTCCTTCGCCGTTGCCGGGACAGAGGAGAAGCGACCGACGCGTCGCAACCCCCTTCCCCCATTAGAGGGTACAAGGACTCCAGTGACATCGTTGGAGCCCTTACACCTTCTAAGGAGGGGGACACAATAGATGCCTCTAGCATCACTTCATCTCCCCTCCTTCACTGGAGTCCTTCCACCCTCGAAGAAGCAGTCGCCCGGCGGACAACACCAAGCTCACCCAGAGGGAAGCGTCGCATTCCATCGCCATCACCATCGAAGAAGATAGATCTAAAGAAGAAGAAGAAGAAGAGAGGGGTTCGGAGAAAGTGAGTGAAGACGCTTCGTCTCTCGGGGGCTCCCCTTTGTAGCCCGGATGATGTGCTGTGGGTGGCTCTGGCCCCTCCGATCAGCCATCAACGGTTAGAAAGGGCCCCGGGGAACCGGCTAGGCATCCCTTCAATCCCCGTAGCGCACCTCCTGGTGGTTGCATGATGATGGACACAAAATAAAGGTGGAGTCAGGGAACCACTGACAAGAAGTCAAGTCCCCGCTCCACTTTCCACCATCCATGAAACATGTATAAGGACATAAATATAATCACCAACAAAGGTCTAAGGGTTTAAACTAACAAATTCCATGAGTTTTGGTGAATATGTATTTTCTGTCGGGTATATCCAAAAAACCATCAAGTTGGACCTACATGTCAGAACTAATTGCGCTTCTCCACTGTGAAACGAGCACTAGAAGGTTCTAGAGGACACCAGAGGACTCCACACCGAAGCAAGAGGCAAGAGCTGGCCCCACCTGTTGGCTACCCGGCCTCTAGGGGCCCATGTTAGCCTCCGTTGTTATGTCAGTTCTCCACCACCTCCTAGGTTGCATCTACGTCGTCCTTTAAGTTAGTTTGATCCAAGGGCTCACGTTGGATGCTCTGGCCTATATATACCAGCCCCTGCCACCCCCAGGCATAGGTCATAGCATCAAGTCATTTGAGAAGACAGAAACCCTAATCATCCTCAGAGCTCCACCATATTCTAGGGCATAGCTAGTTAGGCTAGGTCTAGAGGGAGGCAAGCAGGCTTCACTTGGATTCCCGATTGTGTCAAGAGCATGGTTTGGTATAATCTTTGTACCCTCTCTCTTTTGTATCTCAATTACTTTTATATGCTTGCTACAATTGTTATGACAATATTAGTATTCATCTTCTTCATATTCTTCGTTATAATGTTCATCGTCTACTTTGATTATATGCCTATTATAGTTGGATTATCATCATGTTCATGCATAAGTTCATATAGCGCTCACCCTAAGGATCCATGGGTGGGTGGTTGACATTGTGTAAGCGTGGTGCTTATACGTTGTTTACTTGCGGATACACCCTATATTTTGGGTCATGTGGTAGATCACGGACGTGGCACTCCCGTTGAATCCTTTGTACTCCACTCCTAGATGTAGGTAGCACGTAGGATCTTGATTACGAAGGGGGACAAGCTCTGTTCTTAATCTCCCTTAGTAATATCCCTTATGTGTAGATATGAAGATGATCTTAGCAATGATTACTAGGTGTAATTGCACTAATCAATGTATGATTTGACTTGTAATTAAGAATGACTTAGGAATTATTCATCTAATATTCTACCTGGCCATGCTAATGCCATAGAAAGGAGTACTCTGAGTGATTTATTATTATCATTGATCAATACTTATCATATACATATCTTATACTATGACTTACTCCTGTTATGAGTAGAACATTGGTTATGGTTTACTTCTCCATCAATAGTATAAGTAATCAATATAAGTCCATGCTAGACCTTCCCTATGGTAAAATATAGATAACAATATCTAGAATACTTCCGGGTGAAGTGCTACAATGGTATAATTATTTTGTGGCAGAACCTCCTAAATTATATGGCCCACATGCACCTGTCATTGTCCTAAAGACCTCTGATGGCTATGCATGTGTTCCAGATAACTTAAGAAGTATGTCGGGTGTCCTCAGGAAACCCGAATCATCCATGATCTTCTGAGCAGGATCACATTATAGAGGCATTGCAGTATTACAACAATTTATATAATAAATTACATCAGAGTAATAGTGCGGAAGTCTTACATATCATAAGTTTACAAACCATTTGTTCCAAACCTTACAAACCTTAAGTTTAGTTATTACAACCATAGTAGTGGAGTAACATTAGTAACATTATTACAGATCACCAAAATGGAGTGCCCTGCCCAAGAGCCAAACACTCTACTCGTCGTTGCTTACTGTGAACACTGTCATGCAGCAGGGTCCAAAACACACCTGCTCATGAGACATACCTGCAACAAGGGTTTGACAAACCTTGAGTACAAAAGTACTCAACAAGACTGACCCGACAAAAAGAGGGGAGAAACTCAGGAATGCAAGCTAAAGGGAATCAAGGTAAGGTTCCAGCAAGATTCAAGAGTTTCTTTGCGTAAAAGCTTTACTAAAGTAGATTCCTACTTTCACTATTTTTACTTATCAATATTTGTTGTCACTATCATCTAGGTGATCCTAATCTAGATCAAGCATTTCCGATCAACCACTTCCATTCCTTTATCAAGTTCCACTTGTTAAACTACCTTGAGGGTGCTCAAATCAAGTCTCCTTTTCTCGTGGAGCAATGATGATTCGAACCGCTTTTATACCTAGCTGGGGCTTCCTAACCACACGACATATGCAGCACTTAAGCTTACATATATCAACCCAAACGATGGATCTTCCAAGACGAGTCTAGGTTCACGCCACCCGAGAGCACAGTACTCCTCTAATCTAGCCATTGGCCACGAGGGTACACGCTACTCCTGCCATCTCTCCACTCTCAGTGCGTGGTTGTCCGTCTCGTAATAGAATAGCCGCAGAAGGGCTTACATCGAGCATGTGGGTAGTACTAACAAGTTCTTGATCAAGGGCCAACAATGGATGGTTCCTAAGCGACACAGTCAGAAAACACTGCAGGGAGACTCCATTCTCGATGCAAGTTACCTGACCAGTCTAAATTTCATTATCATACCTCATTATCAATATCCATCGAGTTATGCCATTATAACTCATAGTAAAACATTTCATTTAAAAGCCTATCATTAAGCAGGGCTAAGCATACTAGGCATTTCTTAAATAAAAACAGGTAACAAGGATGATTTAGAAATAGTCAAGGTTGGTAATGCAACAATTAGGTTATCACTCAACTCCTAATTACTTAATGCAACAAGGTGGTAACACAAGTGATAATAAACTTTATAAGAGTCAATGGATGGTTTAAATGAAACTGGGGCTTGCCTTGGTCGACGGGGATCTCAGGTTCGGGGTCAGTCCCACAGATATTGAACCTAACCTCCACTGGTGACTATCCTTCCTCAGGGACTGGTTCGACAACGTTTACCTCTTCGTTCATGGGGACTACACGAGATAACATGATATGCTTCAACATGATGAAGTAATAAATATGATGTTTGATGATGGTATAACAAGATTAAGAACTTGAGTACAACTTTCCTTCACGGTACAATTGCAAGCCATCAAAACCAACTGACACTAGATCTAGGGTTTTGACAAGTTAACTCACTAATGACCTTTGTTATCACATGAAATGTCATTAAGGTTTACTAATTAGAAGTTAGGTATGAGCTCAAACAACTAATTAAGGTGCCAAGGACCATCATGTGTTAATGACCCAAGGTCAACAATCAATGATAATTCAAACCAAAACCCTAAGTCATTAAGCACTAATTACTTCATTAATTAACTACTTAATAAAGCATAAATTAAGTATAAAATCAACTTTGTCAAATTAAGCTCAAATTTTTATTCTAAGTAACTTACATCAAGACTAAGTGGAAAAAGAATTTTCACAATTTTTGGATGAATATTTAAGCCTATAAAAATCATGGAAATTGCATTTAATAATTAATTGAGCTAATTTTTAAGCATAGCACAAGTACTGGAATTGAAAATTTTATATTTTTCCCATGTAGAGCAGATCATAATAAAGCCACACAAAAATTTTCATCATTTTATCATACTCCAATAATTACTTATGAAATTGGAAAGAAACAATATCATTTAATTATTTCTAAGAAAGGAAAACAATTTCTTTCCTCCGGTCCAACTCCCTCCATCCTGAACTGGGCAGGCCCAGTAGCTTCTTCGCTTGACCCACCTATGGCCCAGCTCCCTTTCTCACTCTTGGCTCCTGCCATGCCCAGCTCAAGACCAGGCCGAGGCTAAGCCGGCCCAAGAGCACGGTAGTCGACCTCGACAGCGATTGCTCCGGCGAACCTCACCGAGGTTCCCGGCGAGGTAACTATGCCCTACCTGATGCGAAGGGACTTTGTGCACCACCTAGCGACTACCAGCGAGCACCAAGGTCCACCGAGCAAGACCACCGTCGGCCATGGTGACCACGGCGGCACTGGCGCACGGTGCCCAAGCGAACAAGGCCGGTAAAGGCGGAATTGAGAGCGCAGCAAGCTCCAGAGGATCGCCACGATCATGACTGAGCGATCGGTTGAAGCAAAGGAGCAATGGAGGTGGCTGGCCATGGTGAGGTGCGTGCGGCAGAGCTCTAGACGCCCGGGTGGAAGATGGTGACTTTCGGCCGACCTCGGTGGAGAGACATAGCGTAAGCGGGCTAGGTGTGGGCATGGGAGCAAGGCAAACTCGGTGGCACTCGTAGCTTGGCCGGAGATGGCTTGATGGCAACGGCGGTGAGCGGCGGAGTGAGGATGCAGGGGCGGTGGCAGTGCCGAGGGGTCCAAACCGGCCACGGCGGCCGACCCTCTGGCCTTATAGCGCGGCCAAGGAAACGGTTGGGCGACACGCATAGGCTTCCCCACCTTGTCAAGCTGGAGGTGGCGTCGACGGGCGCGTCTGGAAGACCGTCAAAGACTGCCGGCGGCGAGCTGACGAGCTGCTTGCTCAATTTGAAGAAATAACAGAAATGCCACTAGCTCCATTTTTCAAATTACTCCCAAAATTTCTAAAGAAGTTGAAAAACTCCAAAAACAAAAGTTGCTCAAAAATTCAAGATCTACAACTTTCTCAATAATAACTTTTTCAAATTCAGCTTAGATTTTGAAATTTGAATTTGAAATCAAAAGGGGACATTTTTTGGATTTTGGTAAATTCAAAATTACTTTAAATTTTACATTGAAACTTTGAAAACTCAAAACACCAAAGTTGTACATCTTAACAAGACCTACAACTTTGATTTTTGAACCATTTTCAAATTCTGCCTCGATTTTGAAATTTGAATAAGGAAATGAAAAGGGGTCAAACTTGAGATTTGAATCTTTTCAAAATTACTCCAAATTTTATACTTAAACTCTGAAAACTCCAAAAACCAAAATTGTACGACATGAAAAGATCTACAATTTTGATTTTTGGCTCACCCTCAAATTCTGTTTAGATTCTGAATTACACAAAAAGGGGTAAAACAGGGGTTTCCGGAAGTTAGGGTTTTGAATCAAATTCCAACTCGATTTGGTTTCTACATTAATTGATGATTAATTAATGATCACAAGTATCATTCAAATGTATCGTTGAGTCAAATCACACTTGACCTACCCAATGCCATATTTGTTTGAACCAAATTTGAATTATAAATTCATTTTAATAACTCTCCCAATTTGAATTCAAATTTGAATTGGGAAAGTCAGAGCAAGTTTTGGAACCGAAATTCAAATACAAACTTGGAACTCATTTTTAAATGTTGCACTTCAGTTTATCCCCTACACCTGACACTAGTGTAGAGCACAGCTTTACACCTCAAATTACATAGGGCATAATCCAAGTATTTTAAAATGGCATTCAAAACTAGGGTTTTGGATTCAAGTCAAACTTCAACACAAAAGCTCAATCAATCTATGAATGTAAATTTGTTTTAGTTGATGCACATCAAGATTGACTTAACATGAATGCTTTGCAATGCATATGATGACATGGTCAAATTTTAGTTACCATAACACCAGGGGTGTTACAGCCCTTCCCCCATAGAGAAATCTTGTTCCGAGATTTAAAGCCTTAGGTTAAGTAATGAAAAAGGAAACGTGTCAAGCAAAACACATCTCAAACTTGTTCATTAAATAGGTAGGGGTTTTCACATTAAAAAGTTCAAAAAAGACAAGTTACAACTTATAGAGGAAATTGTAACTTAGAAGCAAAGAACTCGGGGAAATTCTCCATCAGGTAATCCTCGGACTCCGAAGTAGCTTCTTCTTCCGAATGTCGATCCCATTGTATCTTATACCACTTGGTTGTTCTACTTCGAGTCACATGCTCTTTTTGGTGCAGAACTCGGATACGATACTCAGAATAGGTCAGGTCTGGTTCTAGTCTAACTCCTTCAAAGTCAGTGACTTGATCAGGCACTTGAAGACATTTTTTCAATTGTGACACATGAAACACATTATGCACATTTGAGAGTTGTTCAGGCAACTTCAAACGATAAGCAACCTTTCCACATCGTTCTAAGATTTGAAACGGTCCGATATAGTGAGGTGCTAACTTGCCTCTAACTCCAAAGCGACTTACTCCTTTCATAGGTGATACTTTCAAATAAACATGATCTTCAACTGTTGATGTTAATTAACTCCAATCTTTAACCGTCAACTACTTCAGGAAAAGGTCTGAAATAATGTGTAAAGTAGGGTTATAGGGGTTTATTCTAATGAGTTCCACGAGTTGTGTTGTTCTCACTTGTCTTGCAGGATATTTGATATTTTGCCATATAGAAGTATCTCAAGTGAAGAATCTGAGCACACCATTGCGGAGAGCTTGTCGAGACGATCAAGACGGACATATCATTTGCCATATTTGGAGCACCGGAGAGGAAGTCCTCAATAAATACGACTCAGAAGACTCTAGAAGACCCTAGAACCATCATCATCACAAGACTAGGGACTAAACCGATAAGATTCCACAGCTTTGCGAAATAATTTTTTCCAGGGATTTATCCAGAAGCTGGGAAGGAAGGAATCCACTCAAGACACGACTCATTACGCGAACGGATCGGAAAGTGGCACTAGAAGGATGTAGAAGACACCAGAAGGCACGGGAACGAAGTGGAGGCCCGGCGGCTGCCAGGTGGGGCTGGCCGGCCCACATGTTAGGCCGGTCGGCCTGGCTCCCCTACCAAGTGGGTCCCCCTTCGCGTGGCGGCCTCCAACTGATCTCTACGATGCATCTTAACCATTGTTTCACGTCGGTTTGATCCGAGGGCTGCGGTTCATCCCACTAGGCTATATAAGCAGAGGCAGACCCCCCTGAGAATCCATCATCTCATAATCATCCATCATTGTTCAGTTCAGGGTAGTCCCTCAAAAGGATAACCTAGAGCTCCACCAGCTAGGGCATAGCTAGAACATAAGAATAGGAATTAGAGGAGGCAAGCAACGCTTGGATTCCAGATCTAGTCGTGAGGAGGATAGGTACAGCCTTGTACTTCTCTCTTGTATTCAACATTATTAATCTATTTGTGCTATTTGTCTTCTAGTTCATTGAGTTTATCTTCTAGTTCGTCTACTTGTTCTTCTAGTTCATTTTGTTCATCTTATAGTTCATCATATTCTTGTCTAGTTCATCTAGTTCGTCGTTCTAGTTCGTCTAGTTCATCGTGTTCTTGTCTAGTTCATGCTGATCCTCTAGTTCTTGTTCTAGTTTGTGTGAGTCGAATACTTGATAGGACTTGGTATAATTCCAGATTCATAATTATAATGTTCATTGCCTATGTTGATTATATGTTTAGTATAGTTGGAGTAGTTTTGTATTTATATCCTTGTTCGTATAGCGCTCATTCTGATGATCAAGGGGTGGGTGGTAGAAGTTGTGTAAGCATGGTGCTTAGACAATATCTATCTGGCAGTGCTTCCTATGTTCCGGGCCATGTGGTAGATCACGAAGGTGACTATTATAGCTTCGTTGAGTCCTCTGTAGTCCACTCCCCGAATATAGGACTAGTAAGGCTGAGTTGTGGGGTGATATCGTGCTCTGTTCCTGATCCACCTTAGCAATGTCTCTTGAGTATGAATACGAGGTTACCCTGACCATGATTGCTAAATGTAATTGCACTAATTGATGTAGCTCAATGACCTATAGTTAGAATAACCCTAGGAGTTAGTCTCTATTTTCTAGTTCTTTCTAGAGTCACGCCCAAGTAGGAAAATGCTCGGTGGAACCCCTTTTAGGATTACCATGATCTATTATTAATTATTCTTTATTATGATATGATTGATCCCTATTTTGAGATTGATCTAGTGGAACTCTTATCACAAGTGTAAGTTATAGCTTTTATTCTTTATACCTCCAAGTGCTTTCCCAGTGGTAGAATTATAAATAACGATACTTGGAACCTTCCTGGGTGAAATGCTACAATGGGTGTATTTTATCTGTGCGCTTGCGAATAACCTTTATTCATATTTTATAAGTGCTATGATCATAAGTACAATCACATCTTTAAGTATTGTGTTGGGGATGACAACCTGGCTTAAGCAATGCTAAGAGATGTCCCGAACATTTCTAATACCTTTGCTGAGGTAGGGTTTGACCTACCTTATTTGTAATCATGTTAGAGATGTCAACAAGCATTTCTAGCGCCATTGTCGGGGAGGGCAAAGGAGGTTTAGAATAGAAAAATTTTCATATCTAGGAATAATCTTACACATATGATAATTGAGACACACTATTGATCTTTTACTCAAACAGGCTTACCCTGTCTTTTGTCTATTTGTGAATATCTTATTATAGGGTAATGTATGTCTGGATATCTTTGTCCAACAAACTACGTTGAGGATCCAGAAGAGATAATTAGACAAGCTAGAGCCAAGCTCAGGAAAAAGAAATCCCCAACCACTTTGTCAGAAGAAGACCAACCAAGTAGAAGTTTGACACCAGTGTTCGAAGCCACGGCCAACAAGACTCTCTGTGAATTCTCTGCTTCAACCACTGCCAACATCAGGACTGGACCAACAGTCAATGTGGGAGAAGAAGGATTCGAGCTCAAGCCAGCTTTGATCAACATGGTGCAAGCCAACCAGTTTGTGGGAAAGCACATGAAGATGCAAGTGCCCATCTCCAACACTTCCTGGAGATCTGCAACACACTCACCATCAAAGGAGTTGAAAGAGATGCCATACTACTCTGCCTTTTCCCATTTTCACTCTTGGGAAGGGCGAAGTAATGGTTCTACGCCAACAGAGAGAAAAACACTACATGGAATATCTGCTCTGCTGCTTTCCTAGCAAAGTTCCTTCCCATAGGCAAAACCAATGCCCTACGTGCAAAGATCTCAACTTTTCAGCAGCAGTACGATGAGTCTGTCCCTGAGGCATGGGAATGCTTTCAAGATTATATATCAAAATGCCCTCACCATGGGATGGAGGATTGGTTACTCATACAGACATTCTATCATGGGCTCACCATAAGTGCTGTAACACCCTAAAATTTTGAAAAAGAAGAAAAATAGGAGAAATATGATTTTTATATATTTTTGTGAGCATGCAAATTTAGAATGATAATAATTTTTATAAATTTAAAATCAAATATAAGGGTAGAAACATGATTGAGCATTCATGCTGCTGCATTTGAAATTTTGTATTGAGTGGTTTAAATCAAATTCAAATTGGATTTAAAAATCTTTTGAAAAATGGCTTTGAAAAATTAGAAAAAGAAAAAGAAAAGGAATTTTTCTTCTCTCGGGCCACTTTCCTCCCGCAGCCCATCACTTCGGCCTGCAGCGGCAGCCCGTTCCCTCTCCTTTCCCTCCCCAGCGCCCGCATTCTTCCGCTTGGGCCGAGCCCAGCTGTCACACCCGGTTTTCTAAAGAACAAAACCAGGCTAATCATATGTGTGCCCAGGAAGTCCACACATATGTCAGAATGAAAAAGTATCAGAAACAATGTTATTATATAACGTATACATAGCTATATTAACACTTACATCAGAGTATCGCGGAACGGTGACTAAACTTCAGGCTCCATTCTTTTCAGGGACGGCTGAC
Organism: Saccharum hybrid cultivar R570; assembly: GCA_038087645.1. NCBI lineage: Eukaryota > Viridiplantae > Streptophyta > Magnoliopsida > Poales > Poaceae > Saccharum > Saccharum hybrid cultivar. Next base: position 25,441,780 of record JAQSUU010000805.1, on the reverse strand, counting down.
TGGGGGTAACATATGCCTAGCACTTCTACTAGTCTTCTGGAAACCCCACTACACCTTTGTCCTTCTTCCGAGTAGCATCTTAATACGCACTGGAGTGTGGGGGAAATAGCAAGAGTGAGTCCATGTCGAACTCAACAAGTATAACACAGGGTTCATGAGGCTCAAAAAGGCTAGACACTGTTTGACTGCGTTTAGCTTTTAATCATCATATAATTAGCAATTGAGTAGCATCAAGGTATTCCAATTCCCATTAATGAATCAATGATCAATTGTAATAAGGATAATGAATAGCATTAACATGAGCATAATAATAATCAACAATAATTAAGCATGATATAACAATGGTGATCATCTATTCCGTAAGAATCCCCAAGGCCGCTCGTATCCGTGAGCACGGCTAGTATACCAGTTTTTAACTCTGCGCAGAGGTGTACACTTTCACTGTGAGTCATAACTTCCAAATGCATGGGTTCGCGACTCCCCAAAACACCGGAAATTATATAAAGCCACTCAAAAGTTCGTCTAACAAGTTAGGGCCATTAGATTCACTCGGCAGGCAGATGTAGAACCCCCCTTCCCTGTGGCACAACAACCGCAGCCTATACACACTAGGCCAGGGGCTCGCACTACACCCAACGTGTCAAGCCATTCTTACGCCATTTAAGGTAACCACTAGCAAGCTAGAAAAGGTCTCTTGAACAACTAGAGCCAGAGCCATATAGCCCTCACAGCTGTACTGTATATCCCGGTTATCACTTACAGGTAAGTCCTTATGGAGAGTAACTAGAGCATCAAAATAACCCACATGCTCTAGCCCCCTTTCAACAGTAATAAAATCATCTTAATTGGTTGATTGCATAATCCATTAGTCAAATTACAAGATCATTGCTCATAATTAAGCACTAGCAATAGCTACCCAAATGCATAACCCATAGGTGACAAGGAAACAAGATATCAATAGCTAAGTTATAATCTCTATGGTTGTCAAGGAAGACACATGCATATGTATGATAATGTCAGTGAATAGGTAACAAGGATAGTCCCATGTTATACTTGCCTTGATCAAAGCTTTCCTGATGATACTGCCGGTCTGGCTCAAAATAATACTCTTGATCGTCAAGAAACTGCTCACCGTCTATACTCGATCATCAAGCATCAACACACAATCATCCGAGCAATCATACACTAAGCAAACAAAGAGACATAATTAAAATAGTACACCAACAGTAGCAAAACAGTATAAAAAGTTTATAAAACTCTTCTACACGTTACTACGATCACACAGACGTAAAGATCACGAAATTCGGATTTAAAACGTGAAAGTTATGAATTTTCTAAGATTTTCTATAGATAAATAATTATTTTAATATAAACTCAAAAATTAAATTTTCCAAACCTACTGTACAGCTACACTAACATGTAGAGCTCTCAAATACAAACCTAACGCAACTTGAACGAGTCAAATCGGAGTTAAAACGTGAAAGATATGGCCTAAACAAGATGGTATGTGTATACGTATTTCTATTGTATTTCGGGATTTGTTTTTCTAAAGAAAAACGGCCACAAATCGTACCATGACATCCGTGGTTTGCTTCGTGCATGCTCTGGCCGGAAGCAATGCAGGACTAGCTTGACGTCTTGCTTGGCCTCGGCACAGCAACAGCGGCTGCAGTTCGGGCTTTGGCCACAGATGGGAACGCTCGGCTCCATGGAGTGCAGGGCCGGAAAGGATCTGAAAGCATAGAGCATAACGGACGGTGTCCGGCGAACTTGCAGGTAAGATCAAGAAAAGAGGATGGTATGCACGGTGGCATCCTCACCGTGCATGGCCTGACTACTTCTTTGATCCGTACATGCCATTCTCTCGGCAAAGCAAAATTGGCCAGCAAACAAAATAAAAAAAAACGCTACAACATGGAATTGTACGGACCATTATCCTCCGTTAGTTATTTGATTACGGAAAAAGATAGACAAGCTGGTGAAAGATAAACGACTTACTAACGCGTTTTCTAACTTTTCACAATCACAAAACATAGTCAAGCAATAAGCAACATCACATCAAACAATAGCCCATCAAATTAGTTTAAAAAAAATTAAAGATCCTCATTTTTTTTATTTTTTTTCTATAACTAATTGATGCTATCATAAACTAAACTTAGGAAATTTTATCCGAACATTTATTTTATTTAGTGTTTCCTATGCACAACCCAAAATAGAAATTTTAGGGTGTGACACCAGCAAAGCCGGCCGCCGGCCCAACTCGCTCGCGCGCGCGTTTCCCTTCCCGGCGCGTCGCTGACACCGCAGCCCCACCTGTCAGACCACCTCCTTCCCCAAGCCGCCGCCGGAATCTCCATTTCCTTTCTTACCGTCGGCGAATCCTTCTCCGAATCCTCCTCCTTCCTTACTTAGCGCCGCCTTTGGGCTATAAAAGCCGAGCCCCCGCACCCCTCCGCCCTCATCCTACCCTTTAGGAGCTGCTGTAGCCTTGAGAACATCGCCACCGCAAGCTCCCACCCTACCTCGCCGCCACCGTCCGCCATCCCGAGCACACCGTCGCCTCCATCCATCCTGCACCCTAGATTTCGCCCTTGGTGAGTTCACCGTGTTCCGCGCTACCTCCCAGTGCTTCCCCTCCGTTGAATGGTGCCCAGAATCGAGCTTTGGCGATTCCCGGCCATGGCGCCGCCGTGGGAGTTCACCATCGGGCCGAAAACCGGCCGGAGCGCCGCCGGCCGCTCTCTCTCTCCTCCCCGATTTGATCTCGGCCGTCCGTTTTGAATCGGACGGACGTTACTTGTTGATACCGGTTCGGTTGTAATTTTGCTAAAGAGACCCTGTAAAATTTAAGTTATAAACCCATGGTCCTAAACATAAAAACCCGAATTCGTTTTGATCTGTTGAAAGCGTATTTCGCCTCGGTAAATGAAAAATACTTTTTCTGATATTTACAGTTTTGCCACTAATCTTGTTTTAGTCGTAGAATCTCCGTTTTAACTCCGATTTGATCCATTCAAATTGCATTAGATTCATATTTGTGAGATGTACATGATGATAGAACTGTACAGTAGGTTTGGGTTAATTTATTTTTGAGTTTTTATTAAAGTATTTATTTTTCTATAGGAAATCTTTGTAAATTCATAACTTCATCGTTTTAGCTCCGTTTTTCGTGATCTTCGCGTCTGTGTGATCCTAGCGAGTAGTAGATTCGTTTTAAAGACTTTTTATGTTATTTTCTTACTAATGGTGTACTGTTCTAATTATAGTCTCGTTTGTTTATGCATGATTGCCTCTGGATGTGTGTTGTTGCTGTTGTTGATTGAGTATAGACGGTGAGCAATTCGTTGGAGATCAAGAGCCTTTCTATGAGCAAGATCTTCAGGACCAGTTTGAGCAAGGCAAGTATAGCATGGGATTATCCTTGTTGTCCTACTCACATTATGCAAATAATATCATTATGCATCTATTCCCTTGTTAAGGATGACTTAGTGATTGATCCTACACCTTGATACCTATTATATTGCATTGAGTAGTATGGCTAGTGCTTAAACATGGACTATGATCATGTAAATTGATTAATGGAATATGCAATAAACATTAAAAGATGATCTTGATTAATGTTTAAAGGGGATTAGAGCATGGGGGTTACTTTTGATGCTCTAATTACTCTCCATAAGGACTCATCTATAAGCGAACATCTGGGATTTACAGTACAACTGTGGGGGCTATATGGCTCTGGCTTTAGTCATATAGAAGGACCTTTTCTAGCTTGTTAGTGGTAACCTTTTTGGCGTAAGAATGGCTTGACGAATCGGGTATAGTGCGGCCTCTGTCCTTATGTGTATAGGCTGCGGGTTATTATGCCATTTGGAAGGGGGGCTCTACATCTGTTTGCCGAGTGAATCTAATGGCCCCAACTTGTTAGACGAACCTTCGAAAGACTTCATAGTGTTTTCCCTGCCTGCTCACCTTGATAGTGTTTTGGGAGTAATTAACCCGGGCATATGGGCAACACGACTCATAGTGAAAGTGTACAACCTCTGCAGAGTGTAAAACTGTTATAACAGCCGTGCTCACGGTCACGAGTGGCCTTGGACCCTTATGGAATAGTTGATAATTATTAATGGTTATGTTTTTGCTATTCATCAATCATTTCACATGGATCATATGTTTATTATTTATATTGAGACATCTTGATGATATTGATATGCTAAAATTATGCTAACTAAAAGCTACATGCTGATAAACCAATGTTATGCCTTTTGAGCCTCATGAACCCCATGTTACACTTGTTGAGTACAAGATGTACTTACGCTTGTTTATTTTTCTTACTTGGATAAAAATCCCGGATGGGTAACAGATGGTGCTAATAGTGACTACTACACCTACTTCCCTGAAGATTACTAGACTTGCAGTCAACCAGTCAATGTGCCTGTGATTGGAGCTACCACGAGAGTTTATTATTTTTACTTCCGCTACATTTGTGTTAAGAGACATTACTAGACTTGCAGTCAACCAGTCAATGTGCTATGTGTTAAATATCGTGATGTAATAACATTTGTGATGATACTTCCGTTATAATTTGTTAACTTATGTGTGATTGATCTCTGGGCACACATAAGAGTATGCATTCCATTTGGTCTTTAAATGGGTGTGACAAATTGGTATCAAAGCTCTTGTTGACTGTAGGACGCAAGCCTAGCTAGAAATGGTTAATTTAGTATCATCTTTACACTATTTTTATGCTCACTATCTTGCTCTTGTTATTTGATATATTTTTATGCTTCTTATGTCTCATTCTATTATGAAATTTTGCCTCTATTCTAACCACATCTAAAAATTCTATAGATGGCTCGTGACCGTAAGACTGCCCGCATCAGCTCTGGAGGATACAACCCACCTCGTGCCCTGCTTGCACCTGAAGAGCCACAAGAGCAAGCACCCCAGGAACAGGAGCAAGCCCCTGAAGCACCAATCCAAGCACCAGCACCTCCCCAGGAAGAGCCCGAGCCTGAAGAAGATCCGGAGATCATTGAGATTAAAGATGATGAAGAGGAGGCTAATGGAGGAGGGCAACCCCCGTCTCCAGCACATCATGAAGCTGCTGGAGATATGCCACCTCCTCCAATGGGGTGGACTGTGAGGATCTACCACAGGAATGGAGGGAATGCTGTCTCTCATCTTCGACTTGTGGGGATGCTCACTGCCTACTTCGCTGATTGGCATCTAGCTGTGGAGTACGTCTTCTGGGAGTACACTCATCCACTGGAGGACACATACTGGAAGGCAAGGGCGAGTATTTTTACACATAAACAAGAAAGAGGGGTGTACCAGCTGGATAGGATGTTTTCTCATGTGGGTCATCGAGCTACTATAGAGGATAGCATTGAAGATGCTGCTTTTGAAGCATGTATGGGCCTCCGCTATCTTCGCTATAACAGTATGAAGCATGACATTCATTGCTACTTCCCTCGTGCACACCCCGATCTTGGATGGGCTATGACAGATCCAGTGCAGCTAGAGCCACTACCTCGGGTGATGGTGAACCTTGTCTATGATATGATGGATAGGAAGCTGCAGTTAGAGGAGATGGTGAAGGCACAAGGGAAGACCATCAAGAGGTGCCAGGCAACCATTGATGAACTCTGAGCAAACCAAGGCATGGCCAAGATCTATGAGACATTAGAGCATGAGCCACTTCCTTAGGAAGTAGGAGTCCTTTATGTAATAAAAACGTTCTTAGTAACATCAGTTGAGTCATCGAGTCTGTCGTGTGGTTTGAACTTTGGTGTGCTAGTTGCTTTATTATTATGCTTATGTGTGAGTTGGATCTTTGTTATGAGTGTTGGGGCTTGTAGGCATGTCTACAAGTTCCATTTTTAAGAATAATAAGTTTAATAGTCAAGGGAATAATAGTTGGGTTTGGTATTATCACGTTTCTGTCCTTGCTGTTTTCTGGAGCAGTCTGCAATGTTTCTGCTATGGTTCAAAAACGGTTCGTGCAATATTTATGAAATTTTTATGAGAGAAACTAGACTTAAGAATCTATCAAATTCCACTGGAATCACCTTTTTATCTGATCTGGTTCGAGAGATATAATTTTCACAAGTTAAAGTTTCTGCACAGTCTGGAATCTGGAACAGTTTCTGTTATGCCTTATTTTTCATAAATTTAACGACAGAATCTGATCTTGAGGTCTGAATAAAAGTTGTGGATAATTTCATAATCTTTCCAACCATATAAAGCACGCCTCTTTTGGACTTCTGTAGCTCGAGATATGATTAAAATACTGAACTATCAATATTGCTACTCGTCCAGAAAACCTTCAGATCTCATTCTTTATCTTATAAGTGGTTGATAACATGGAATTCTTAAAGTTTGCATGTTTATGGATGGCAGATGGCTGGAAGAGGAAGAGGCAGGGGTCATGGAAATATTCCCCCAAATCCACCACCACCACCGCCACCAACTATTGAGCAACTGTTGGCAGTGCAGACGCAGCTGATGCAACAACTGGTGCAGAATCAGCAAAATCAGCCAGTTGCTGGGGCTCAACCACGTGATAAGTGTGGTGAATTTTTGAAGGGCCGTCCCCCGGTGTTCACACATGCTGCTGATCCTTTGGAAGCCGATGATTGGCTTCGTGCTGTGGAGAAGCAACTCAATATTGCACAATGTGATGACCGACAGAAGGTGTTGTTTGCTTCTGGACAACTTTAGGGAGAAGCTCAGGATTGGTGGGAGTCATATGAGTATGGTCGCCCCGCCAATGCTCCCGCAGTCACCTGGCAGGAGTTTAGAGAGAACTTCAGGGCTTACCATATACCTGAAGGGATGATAGAATTGAAGGCGGAGGAATTCAGGAACCTGACCCAAGGGTCAATGTCTGTAGCTGAGTACCATGACAAGTTTGCTCAATTGTCACGAGATGCTCCACATGAAGTAGCCAATGACAATGATAAGCAGCGTCGCTTCCTGAAGGGATTATATGATGGACTATAGTTGCAGTTAATGTCCAATACCTATCCTAACTTTCAGACGCTTGTGAACCGCGCTATCGTGGTGGATAACAAGCGCAAGGAGATGGATGCTAAGAGGAAAAGGTTACAGGGACAAGCCTCTGGTAGCAACACTCGTCCACGTACTGGCTTTCAGCAGAATAATCAACAGAGGCCTCCTTCTGGTCAGTGGAATCATGGTCAGGTCCCTTTCCACGGTCAGTTCCCGCAACGTCCCCCATTCCAGCCGCAGAATAGCAACCAACGTCCTCCGCAGCAGAGTGGGAATCAAGCACAGCGTCAGGGTCCTTCCAATAATACTCCCACGAAGACTAGTGCTCCTAGTACCCCCAACAGGTGTTTCCGATGTGGGAAAGAAGGTCACTTGTCCTACAATTGCCCTGAGAAGCCTAACCAGCAGACTCCTCAGAGACAGAGCAGCCACTAGAAGCCAGCACCTAACACCGAAAGGGTGAATCACTTGTCCTAGGAGACCGCAGTGGAGGAGCCAGAAGTTATGCTTGGTACGTTCGATGTCCACTCCACTCCCGCCACTGTTCTTTTTGATTCTGGAGCATCACATTCTTTCATATCACAATCATTTGTTAGAATACATAGAATTCATTTGTGTGCCATGAAGAACCCTATATTAGTAAACTCACCTGGTGGAAGCATGCCAGCATCTTATCGCTGTCTTCTGATTAGTCTCAATTTAAGGGGGGTAGAGTTTACAGTGAGTCCTATAGTATTGAGAACAGCTGGGATTGATCTTATATTGGGAATGGATTGGATGATGCAACAACAAGCAGAGATTTAGTGCAAGGGTAAATCAGTTGTACTGACAACGCCAAAGGGGGATAGAATCAAGGTTGAGGTAAAAGTGCAGAAACAGGAGACCGCTACAGTGAACCAGCTTAATGACGGTGCCAACCAGGAAGACCCGGTTGTGGAGGAGTTCCCCGATGTGTTTCCTGAGGAATTGCCAGGTATGCCACCAGGCCGTGACATTGAATTTATTATTGAATTATTACCTGGAACTGCACCCATAGCTAAGCGTCCATATAGAATGGGAGTAAATGAATTAGAAGAACTTAAGAAACAAATTAAGGAGTTGCAGGATAAGGGTTTTATTCGTCCTAGTTCTTCACCGTGGGGAGCACCAGTGATTTTTGTGGACAAGAAAGATGGAACTCAGAGGATGTGTGTAGATTATCGGTCTCTCAATGAGGTTACTATCAAGAATAAGTACCCATTGTAACACCCGAGGTGTTTGCCACCAGTTAAGCAGTGGGTTTGAGCTCAAACATGGTAGTTTAAGTGGTGATGAAGATGTCAAGGTCAAACCTATGGAAGCGAGCCCCAACCTAAACTTGGATGTTGCACCCTTGCTTTACATATAGTCCATTTTTAAGATATATGCTTGGGTGGTGTTATTGCAATATCTTCATGTGTCTCACCTTAGTACCTATTTATATTGGTCACTGGAAAAGTTTCATGACGTTTGGAATCAAAAAGTCACATGAAATGATAAGTTATATGCTTGTTGGAATGACTTTACTAAGTGCTGGAATTGCATTATTAAGTGGATGGAAATATAGATCATCACCAAAATCTTGCAACCTTGCCCAAATGACTCTAGATGGACTCTACAACAAAAGTCAAGAAAGGTTCGTGTTGAGCAAATGCCCAGAAAATGCTCCAATTGATCAAAAAGGATAATTTAAGCTTTATCGTTATCCTACTTTGGTCAAAGTAGAAATGTAGGTTCTATACCAGTTTTGAGGTTGGACCTTAAATGAAAGTTGTAGTTCATGTTATGTAGAAGAAACTTTGTTTTTGGACCAAGAGCTAGATCAACTTGTAAGCTTGTTAAACAGATGCTCGAAGTTTGGATCAGCTGCTGTTTTTCAAGGCCCAGGAAATATTCTAAGTCCTGGATTGACAGCAGTGAGTTGCTATGTTTATGACCTTTTATCTTCCAAATTCATGTGGAACCTCAATTGGAGTCCTTAATACGAGTTGGAGTACACCATGTGAAGGAAAGAATAGATCAAGTCTCACCAGATTTGGAGCTTGGTTGGACCTTCAAAATCAATTCACAAAACTGCTAGTTTCGTCATGTTCATGAAGTTGGACCGGCAACGACAAGACGGTTGGCACGTCGCGTTCTCGTGTTTTTGCTAAACAACTTGAGTTGAGCCAAAAATAAAAGTTGGAGTTTACATCTTGGAGAAGAGCATGCAAAAAGTTGGATTAAGTTTGATCAGGTTTTAACCTCCGAATGCGAGTTTCCGTGATCTCCGTCAACATGTTGACATTGTCATTTTGGCAACTAGTTAACCGCTAATCCGTTGCTCTAATGACCTTGACTCCTTAATGAAAAACGTAGAGCTTCACGTGGGCTTCCAACTTCATTTTTGGTCCGGGGTCCAATTCGGCCCAGAAGTGGCCCAAAATCAGCTCCCACCTTGCCCACGCTGTTGCACACCACGTGTTCGATCTAATGACATCGTGGCCGCCATGCACAGCGCCACGCGTCCTTCACCTCGCCACTCGCCGTGCTCGCTCCTCGCCTCTTTTTGGAGCGCCCGAGCTCACCCTCAGTCGATCCACTCGCCTCCCCACTCCCTCTTCCTCCCTCCCTCGCTCTGCTCGGCGCCGGAGAGCGCGAACGCCATGGCCACCGCGGAGCTTCGGCCGCCGCTACCGTTCCCGCTGCTCCAAGCCACCACAGCCGCGGCTGCGTGCACCGACGCCTCCGCCTCTTCCTCCTCTCCGTCCCGTGCCCCTTCGTTCGGCCTCATCCCTGCCGTAGAAGGCCGCCGCCCAAGCTGTGCCTCCGTGCGTCGCGGGCGCACATGGCTAGGAGGCCACGGGCCGTCACCGGGCGGGCTGAGGCCGTCCACGAGTGCGCGCGCACGTCCTGGTGCTCCGCCGCCACCTCTTCGCCGCCGACGAGCTCCCCAACGGCCGGAACCGAGAGCTTCATCGCCCTGCTCTGTTCTTGCTCGCGACCAGGGACTTCGTCCGAGAATTCAACTAAAGCCAGGGGCCTAACTGCACTGTCATAGACTCAAATGAATAGTGCTCTCGGGACTGATTCGTAATTATTTTTGCAGGAACTTTGGAAAATCATAGTAAATTGTAAAAAAATCGTAAAATAGCAAATGAGGACTTTTTGGAATCCTTGTGAAATTCTCTATGCAGTAGATCTATAATATGGCATGTTTTAGTTTAAAGTTTTCTCTGTAAAAATAGATTTGTGCAGCTAGGTTTTTAATGTTAGTTGTATTTGTCATTTTCATAATTGTAGATCTAGGGCTCCCAATGAAGTGAAATTTTTGTGGCATGCTACTCATATGATGTTTAATGTGTGGTAAAAATTTCATGAATTTTGGTTGTCATTTGAGTGAGTTATTAGTGTATCTTGCTCTCACATGAATTCTTGCAATAGCAATTTGTCTTTTTCATAGAGGTTGATATACATGTCCAAATGACTTGAAATTTGTACAGTAGACTATTGGGTGTATGTAAGAGCTACTGTAATTTTTATAGATTTTATTATTTACTTTTGATATATGTTTATTATTTCACCTTGCTATTTAAATAAATTAAGAAATGCATTAAAAGAAATTATTTAATGATGAGCACTATACTTTTTTGGTGATAATTTAACATGCACTTTATGATGGTTACATTGGTTGTGGCCAAATATATGTTTGGAATGTAAGTTAATATTTATTCTTGCAATTGATGCTTTCCTGGACAGTTTCTGGGACTTTGGTAATTGCATCATGAAAATGATGTTTGCTGAGAAACATGCTTATAACAAAGTTGTAGATAACTCATTAATCTAGTTTGTGTTAAATTTTGGTGGCATTTGGCCTTATAGTTTGTGAGTAATGACTGTTTCAAGTTGGGTTCCAGAAATAGTTGTTCTCTGGAATCTCTGGACCCGATTCTGTAATTATGCATGTTTGACTTGGTTAACTTGAGAATCATGCTAAGATGATTAAAGATGAATTATAGACAATTTCATAAGCTTTCCAGAATGTCTGGTTGCATGGCTATTGGATTTGTATAACTCCAGTTATGATCCAAACATGTAGCTGTTGTTTGCAGTCCGGAAATTGTCAGATGCTAATTATGGTTGTTTACTCCTTGTGTTGCTAAGTGTGGCTTATACCCTTGATGATGGTCAAGTTAAGATACTTGTGATCTTGTTAAACTTGTGTTATGTTTGATGTGCTTGCCCTCTTTAATTGGTTGTGTGATGTTAGTTAAATAGCTTTTGGTGTCTATGTCTTAATCGTGTGTTTACTTGAATGATTATGTGATGCATCTTGTGTTACCATTCATCATATTCATACACATGCATTTTGCATCTCATCTAGGTACGCTAGATGCACCACGTGAAGGATGAGATGTTGAAGCCAAACCTGAAGACGGCGTTTGGTGGACCCATCCTGAAGATGGAAGGACTAAACAAGTGTCGGGATGGAAGATGCTCGCCAAGCGAGTGTCGTCTGTCAATCACTAACCTAGTGTTCGATCCCAGGCAAGCCCCGGAGCATTCTAAGTCTCCTACTTTACAAAAGCAATTGAGTATATATATGTTATATATGTATTGTTGCATTAAGTTATAGGAGTTGATTGAAAACACTTGCTGCATATATATCCTTTCCTTGTCCCGTAAATATGCCTGGAATCCTATTTTGGTTCAGGATCGAAAATATTGCTTAGCCCTGCTTAGACCGGTAGCGATCGGTGATTTCCTGTCACCGGCAACTATAGGTGGTTACTGAAATATTTTAGTGATGGAATGGATGATATCCTGAAAATAACCAAGTGTTGATGGATAATTGGAGACCGGGCGGAATAAGTATAGGGCAACCAGACAGGGTTCTGGGGGTGCTTGTAGTTTCCGCCTGTGTCGATTAAGGACCGACCGTTGTTGGGCCTCGGGTCATGTTGAACGCATGCCTCACATTTAGCTGGCCGAATAAGGTACCTTTTGACCGCGAAGCTGGGAGATTATTCGGGCCGAGTGGATTGCCCGCAACGCACTGTACCGGAGCAGTAGTGGCAGGATACGGGGGCGCGATGATAAGGCCAAAGAGCAGTCGGGCGGCCCCCGGGTACATGTGGTTCCTGGTAAACTCGCGACTTTACCTGAATAGTTGACTCGGTGACCAATACCTCACTTTAGTGGGTGAGTGAGGTTTGTGTGAGGAATAAATTACCAGCTGGTTAATAATCGATTCGAATCGCCATCGTTCACTGGATAGTGAACACTTGACTCGAGTTACGGCATCGTAGTAATGATGATGGAACACGGATGGTTATGTAGATAATGTTGGAAATGCTAAACCTGAGATGGTAACCTTTGATGTTAATGGTTAATCAAGTGATTGCTTTAGCATATGTGCTTACCTAGATTGAATAGGTTATAATAAATATGATGCAAAAGGACTTAAATTAGTTTATTCATGATAACTTATGCTTTTCGCAAATGAGTCAAGCTAGCCCACTGAAAGAAAGCCTTGCATACTCCTTGGTGTCATTATTTCTGGTTTATGACGGGTAAGTCTAGCTGAGTACCTTCTTGTACTCAGGGTTTATTCCCACTTGTTGTAGGTTGTGATGTATCATAGCTACTGCAAGAATTGGAAGACTCCTGCTGTAGTGGTGGAGTGTGATCATGGGCATGATCCGTCTGAGCTATCTTGTCTCTCATGCTTTTATGGGAAATTGACCTTGGTACTGGCATGTATTTGAATTAAGGTGATATTAGTTTTCAAACTACTTTGTTTCCGCTACTTTTGAAATTGAGTTGTAATAACTCTACTGAACTCCGATATATGTTGAATTACTTATGAAATGGATGTAACATATGACCTGTTATGTTGGACCACTATGATCTTGGCTTGTATGTTGGTTGGTTTGAAATCCCTCGGGATTTTATTGGACTACCGGGGTTATAGGAGCTTAAGTACGGGAATTTAATTGCTCCGGCGATTGTTTTTGTACTTTTGTTCTTATAATTTGGGCGGTTCCATGACACCCATTGCCTAGAATTGATGACCTGTTTGATCAGTTGAGAGGAGCTTGTGTATTCTCCAAGATTGATCTTTGCTCTGGATATCATCAATTGAAGATTCATGCCAGGGATATACCAAAGACAGCTTTTACCACACGGTATGGTTTATATGAGTATACAGTGATGTCTTTTGGTCTGACTAATGCCCTTGCATACTTCATGTACTTAATGAATAAGGTGTTCATGGAATATCTGGACAAGTTTGTAGTGGTATTCATTGATGATATTTTGGTATTCTCCAAGACTGAGGAAGAACATGCTGAACATTTGAGGTTGGTCTTGCAAAAGCTCAGAGAACACCAACTATATGCCAAGAGGAGTAAGTGTGAGTTTTGGTTGAAGGAAGTTTCTTTTCTAGGTCATATTGTCTCAAATGGAGGAATATCAGTAGATCCTGGCAAGGTGAAAGATGTATTGAACTGGAAGCCACCCATCAATGTAAGTGAGATCCATTGCTTCTTAGGATTGGCTGGCTATTATAGGAGATTTATAGAGGGATTTTCCAAGCTTGCAAAACCAATGACTGCATTATTGGAGAAGAATGCCAAGTTTGTGTGGTCTGAGAAGTGCCAGGCTAATTTTGAGGAGTTAAAGAAAAGATTGACTACTGCACCAGTCTTAGTCTTGCTAGATCTGAATAAACCCTTCTCTATCTACTGTGATGCATCTCGATTGGGTTTGGGATGTGTTCTTATGCAAGAGGGTAGAGTTGTGGCATATGCATCAAGACAGTTGAGGAAGCATGAGTTGAATTACCCTACTCATGATTTGGAATTAGCTGCAGTGGTTCATGCATTAAAGATATGGAGACATTATTTGATTGGACACAAGAGTGATATATACACTGATCACAAGAGTCTAAAGTATATCTTCACTCAAACAGATCTGAACTTGAGACAGCGTAGATGGTTGGAGTTGATAAAGGACTATGATCTAGAGGTGCATTATCACCCAGGAAAGGCCAACGTTGTTGCTGATGCTCTTAGTAGGAAAAGCTACGCTAATGAAATACAAGTAATGCCTATGCCAAAAGAATTGTGTGCTGAATGTAAGCATCTAAACTTAGGGTTTACTACCAATGCAGTGGAATTAGTACTAGAGCCTACTTTGGAGCAAGAAATCCACAAGGGTCAGCTGAAAGATGAAAAGTTGAGAGAGATAGCAGAGAACATAGCGAAAGGCAAATCTCCAGGATTCCGTAAGGATGATAATGGTACGCTATGGTTTGGAAAAATGCTGTGTGTGCCTGAGGATAAGAATATCAGAGGGGCAATTCTGCGTGAAGCTCATGAGTCAGCTTATTCCATACATTCGGGGAGTACTAAGATGTATCTGGATCTGAAAGAGAAATATTGGTGGTATGGATTAAAAAGAGATGTCACCGAATATGTTGCTTTGTGTGACACATGTCAAAGGGTGAAAGCTGAACATCAGAGACCTGCAAGATTGTTACAGCCTATGCAGATACCCGAGTGGAAATGGGAAGAGGTTGGTATGGATTTTATAGTTGGGTTGCCACGGACTCAGAGAGGATATGATTCAATTTGGGTGATAGTGGATCGTCTAACTAAGGTTGCTCATTTTCTGCCAGTAAGAACTACATATAGTAGTGCAAAGTTGGCTGAGTTATATATGGAAAGAATAGTAAGTCTACATGGAGTTCCTAAGAAGATTGTATCTGATCGAGGTACTCAGTTCACATCTCATTATTGGCAAAAGATACATGAATCACTGGGAACCAAACTGAACTTTAGTACAGCTTACCATCCACAAACAGATGGTCAAACGGAGAGAATTAATTAGATATTGGAAGATATGTTGAGAGCTTGTGCTTTACAATATGGTACTAGCTGGGATAAGAGCTTGCCTTATGCAGAGTTCTCTTATAACAATAGTTATCAGAAGAGTCTTCAGATGGCATCGTTTGAGGCTCTATATGGACGAAAGTGTAGGACCTCGTTGTTCTGGAATTAGACAGGGGAGAGTCAAGTGTTTGGGCCTGATGTACTTAAGGATGCTGAAAAGAAAGTGAGAATGATTAGAGATAATCTAAAAATAGCACAGTCCCGACAGAAAAGTTATGCTGATACTCGTAGAAGAGAGTTGACTTTTGAGGTAGGGGATTATGTTTATTTGAAGGTATCACCCATGAGGAGTGCGAAGAGGTTCAACATGAAAGGTAATTTGGCACCAAGATATATTGGACCTTTCAAGATCATAGAGAGACGTGGTGAAGTGGCATATCAGTTGGAATTACCCGAGAGTTTGGCAGGTGTACATGATGTGTTCCATGTGTCTCAACTGAAGAAATGTTTGCGAGTACCAGAGGAACAGATTCCATTAGAGGAGCTCACTGTTAAGGAGGATCTTACATATGAAGAGTTTCCAGTTAAAATTTTAGAGACTGTTGATAGAGTCACAAGAAGTCGAACAATCAAAATGTGTAAGGTACAGTGGAATCGGTACACTGCAGAAGAGGCTACTTGGGAACGAGAAGAGGATCTGAGGAAAACCTACCCGCAATTGTTTGAGTAAGCATCGGTCGAATCTCGGGACGAGATTCATCTTAAGGGGGGAAGAATTGTAACACCCTAAAATTTTGAAAAGAAGAAAAATAGGAGAAATATGATTTTTATATATTTTTGTGAGCATGCAAATTTAGAATGATAATAATTTTTATAAATTTAAAATCAAATATAAGGGTAGAAACTTGATTGAGCATTCATGCTGCTGCATTTGAAATTTTGTATTGAGTGGTTTAAATCAAATTCAAATTGGATTTAAAAATATTTTGAAAAATGGCTTTGAAAAATTAGAAAAAGAAAAAGAAAAGGAATTTTTCTTCTCTCGGGCCGCTTTCCTCCCGCAGCCCATCACTTCGGCCTGCAGCGGCGGCCCGTTCCCTCTCCTTTCCCTCCCCAGCGCCCGCATTCTTCCGCTTGGGCCGAGCCCAGCAAAGCCGGCCGCTGGCCCAACTCGCTCGCGCGCGCGTTTCCCTTCCCAGCGCGTCACTGACACCGCAGCCCCACCTGTCAGACCACCTCCTTCCCCAAGCCACCGCTAGAATCTCCCTTTCCTTTCTTACCATCGGCGAATCCTTCTCCGAATCCTCCTCCTTCCTTACTTAGCGCCGCCTTTGGGCTATAAAAGCCGAGCCCCCGCACCCCTCCGCCCTCATCCTACCCTTTAGGAGCTGCTGTAGCCTTGAGAACATTGCCACCGCAAGCTCCCACCCTACCTCGCCGCCACTGTCCGCCATCCTGAGCACACCATCGCCTCCATCCATCCCGCGCCCTAGATTTCACCCTTGGTGAGTTCACCGTGTTCCGCGCTACCTCCCGGTGCTTCCCCTCCGTTGAATGGTGCCCGGAATCGAGCTTTGGCGATTCCCAGCCATGGCGCCGCCGCGGGAGTTCACCGTCGGGCCGAAAACCGGTCGGAGCGCCGCCGGCCGCTCTCTCTCTCCTCCCCGATTTGATCTCGACCGTCCGTTTTGAATCGGACGGACGTTACTTGTTGATACCGGTTCGGTTGTAATTTTGCTAAAGAGACCTTGTAAAATTTAAGTTATAAACCCGCGGTCCTAAACATAAAAAGCCGAATTCGTTTTGATCTGTTGAAAGCGTATTTCGCCTCGGTAAATGAAAAATACGTTTTCTGATATTTACAGTTTTGCCACTAATCTTGTTTTAGTCGTAGAATCTCCGTTTTAACTCCGATTTGATCCATTCAAATTGCGTTAGATTCATATTTGCGAGATGTACATGATGATAGAACTGTACAGTAGGTTTGGGTTAATTTATTTTCGAGTTTTTATTAAAGTATTTATTTTTCTATAGGAAATCTTCGTAAATTCATAACTTCGTCGTTTTAGCTCCGTTTTTCGTGATCTTCACGTCTGTGTGATCCTAGCGAGTAGTAGATTCGTTTTAAAGACTTTTTATGTTATTTTTCTTACTGATGGTGTACTATTCTAATTATAGTCTTGTTTGTTTATGCATGATTGCCTCTGGATGTGTGTTGTTGCTGTTGTTGATCGAGTATAGACGGTGAGCAATTCGTTGGAGATCAAGAGCCTTTCTACGAGCAAGATCTTCAGGACCAATTTAAGCAAGGCAAGTATAGCATGGGATTATCCTTGTTGTCCTACTCACATTATGCAAATAATATCATTATGCATCTATTCCCTTGTTAAGGATGACTTAGTGTTTGATCCTACACCTTGATACCTATTATATTGCATTGAGTAGTATGGCTAGTGCTTAAACATGGACTATGATCATGTAAATTGATTAATGGAATATGCAATAAACATTAAAAGATGATCTTGATTAATGTTTAAAGAGGATTAGAGCATGGGGGTTACTTTTGATGCTCTAATTACTCTCCATAAGGACTCATCTATAAGCGAACATCTGGGATTTACAGTACAACTGTGGGGGCTATATGGCTCTGGCTTTAGTCATATAGAAGGACCTTTTCTAGCTTGTTAGTGGTAACCTTTTTGGCGTAAGAATGGCTTGACGAATCGGGTATAGTGCGGCCTCTGTACTTATGTGTATAGGCTGTGGGTTATTGTGCCATTTGGAAGGGGGGCTCTACATCTGTTTGCCGAGTGAATCTAATGGCCCTAACTTGTTAGACGAACCTTCGAAAGACTTCATAGTGTTTTCCCTGCCTGCTCACCTTGGTAGTGTTTTGGGAGTAATTAACCCGGGCATATGGGCAACACGACTCACAGTGAAAGTGTACAACCTCTGCAGAGTGTAAAACTGTTATAACAGCCGTGCTCACGGTCACGAGTGGCCTTGGACCCTTATGGAATAGTTGATAATTATTAATGGTTATGTTTTTGCTATTCATCAATCATTTCACATGGATCATATGTTTATTGTTTATATTGAGACATCTTGATGATATTGATATGCTAAAATTATGCTAACTAAAAGCTACATGCTGATAAACCAATGTTATGCCTTTTGAGCCTCATAAACCCCATGTTACACTTGTTGAGTACGAGATGTACTTACGCTTGTTTATTTTTCTTACTTGGATAAAAATCCCGGATGGGTAACAGATGGTGCTAATAGTGACTACTACGCCTACTTCCCTGAAGATTACTAGACTTGTAGTCAACCAGTCAATGTGCCTGTGATTGGAGCTACCACGAGAGTTTATTATTTTTACTTCTGCTACATTTGTGTTAAGACTATGTGTTAAATATCGTGATGTAATAACATTTGTGATGATACTTCCATTATAATTTGTTAACTTATGTGTGATTGATCTCTGGGCACACATAAGAGTATGCATTCCATTTGGTCTTTAAATGGGTGTGACAAGTGCCCGTGAGAATATTGATGCAGCTGCTGGAGGATCGTTCTTGTCACTCACTATTCGTGAAGCCACCACTCTTGTTGAGACAATGCCCCCCATGGAGCCGCCGCGCACGTGGTCAGCAGGCCACCGACCACCTCGGACCGCACTACAGACGCCTATGGACGTGCCTCACCGCCCTGGAGCTTTTCCACCACTTCCCCGCGGCCGCCGACGACCTCACCGGCCGGAGATGGCCGGCGGCAAACCTCCTCTATTTCCGGTGAACGGAGGAAGCCAGCATCCTCTCTCCCTGTCTCTCTGTGGGTCTTTGACAGGCGGGCCCGACAAAACAGTGGGTCCCTCGCGTCAGTTAAGTAGTGTTTGGTTTGGGGTACAGATCCGGGTACGCCTAGCAATTTCAATAGGGTTTGTTTTAAATCTGATTTTGAATTTCAATTTCATGTTAATCTTTGAAAATCTATATCTCATGATAGAAAAGTCCAAAAATAGTAAATGGGGACTTTTTGGAAACCTTGAGAAGAGATCTATGCAGTAGAGTCATAAATTATTACATGTTTATAGATGTTTTCTGATGTCTTTATTTAAGTTAAAAAAATGCTCTATAAATGCCTTTAAACATGACCAGAGCCAGATCTAGAGTTTTGGGACTCCAAAAATAGTGATTATTGTTTTGTTAATTTTGTGATGACATGTACTTGCTAGGAAAAATATTAAACACCCTAGTTGTCACTGTTTTCTTAGGGTTTTGATTGGACCTTGATAAATAAGGAATTCTACATTATTTTGCTTGTCATTTTTATATCTTGAGTTGTTATGCTCCAAATGATGTGAATTTTTTATGGTAAGTTTGTCATGATATGGATGTACTGTGGTATAAATTTCTTGGTCATTGCTTATTGTATGATCTAGTTATTGATTTAACTTGTTTATAGCTTGATAAATAGCTTATAAATAATATATAAATAATAAAATAGAAAATGTTGTTCCATTACCTTAGTATGATGTTTCTCTATCATATTGATTCATAATATGGCCTTGTGTTCACAGAAAATATTGAGTGTTAAGTTTAACTTGCTCTCACATGATTATTGCAATAGCTATTTGTCTTTTTCATAGAGGTTGATATACTTGCCCAAATGGATTGAAATTTGGACAGTATACTTTTGGGAGCATTTTTAGACCCCTGTAATTTTGGTAGAATTTATTGAGCATCTTTATGATGTGGTCATAATCCACCTAATTATCTAAATAAATTAAGAAAGGGTAGTAAAAGAAATTATTTAGTAATTGACACTATGTTTTCTGGTGTTCATTAGTCATGTATGAAATGTTGGTAAAGTTGGTTTTATCCAATTATATGTTTGCAACATAAGTTAATAATTATTTCTTGCAAATGAGGTTTCTGAACAGATTTGAGAATATTGTTAATTACCCTATGCAAATGATGTTTTCATGTCTTGTGTGCAATAACAAAGTTGTTGTGAATTTCATGATCTAGCTGCTGTTAAATTTTGGTGGCATTTGGCCATATGGTTTAGAAACTACAGCTGTTCTAAGTTGGGTTCAGATTTATGTTGCTCTCTGTCCTTCCAGGACAGATTCTGTACCTTCTGTATTTCGACCTTGTAAATGTTAGAATCAGGTTTAGATGTTTATAAATGAAATGTAGAGAATTTTATAAGCTTTCCAGAATGTCTTCTTGCAAGTCATTTGGGTTTAGGGATCTCCAGTTATGATTGATTTACTAAGCTACTGTTTGCTTGTCCAGAAATTGATAAATTCCAATTTTAGTTGTTTGCTTGTATATTGTTAAGTGTGACTTATGCCTTTGAGGGTAGTTAAGTAATTAGCTCTAGGTGTTTATTAGAACTTGGGTATGCTTGCATGATTGCTTTAGTTATTGCACTTCTATGCATTCACACATGTGCATGGTTGCATCTCATATAGGTACGCTAGCAGAAACGTGTGAAGGATGTGGCGTTGGAGCCAAACCCGAAGACGGTGTTTGGTGGATCCATCCTGAAGATAGAAGGATCGGGCAAGTGCTAGATTGGAGGACGCTCGCCAAGTGAATTCATCTGACATACTCTAAGTTGAGTCGGATCCCAGGCAAGCCCCGGAGCATCATAAGCCTCCTATCTTCAAAGCAATTAATTATATATATATGTTATAAGTATTGTTGCATTAAGTGGTAGGAGTTGGTTGGAAACCCTTGCTGCATTATATCATTCCTTGTCCAGATATATGAATCCTTGAATCCTACATAGACTAGGATCGAGTAGATTCTTAGCCCTGCTTTAAGCGGTAGAAGTCAGGTGATTTTCTGTCACCTGCGAGATATAGGGATATTCATATATGGCACGGTTGGCTATATTTGCTATCGTGGAATGGAATCATGTGTTAATAAAATAAAATGAGACCGGGCGGGATGACGATAGTGAAGCAACAAGGCATGGAGGTCTTGGGTGTGGATTTATCCCCGTCTGAGTCGTTTAAGGACCGATTCGTTGTACGTCCTTGAGTCATGTTGAACGCAGTTTAACACTTAGTTGGCCGGATAAGTCGTTCCGACCGCGAAGCCGAGTAATATGGTTCAGGCCGGGAATCGAATGGTAGGTTGCTTCTTGGAGGAGAGAAAGGATATGCTTGGGGACATTGGCGTGAGACCAAGGGGGGGTTAGAGTCCCTATCACCTGGTAGAGTGTCGCCCTTGGGGTCGCGACATCATTCGGACCCACGATTCCTGAATCATATGAAAAGGTGGCCTGTGCGACCCTGGCAGGGGTCTGCACGGTGAGTGTTAGAAATACCCCTCCAGCTGGATAGGAATTCGATTCGAATCGCCGTCGCTCCCGGTTAGTGAGCACTTGACTTGAGCAGCGGCAACGTAGATTCCATTAAATTGAACGGATGGTTAATTGGATAACGATGGAAATGTTGCCTCAATTTATACCTGCTATGGTTAATATTGTTTGCTCCTAATAAACTGAGTGCTCTAGTACAGGTTCTAATATAGAGGACAGGTTAATGATAATTAACTTGATGCTTAAGCATTAATGATTACTTATCCATATTAAGCTTTTATGCAAAATGTTGTCAAGCTAGCTCACTTTATATCAGCCTTGCATGATCCTTGGTGTCACTTTCTTTCTGGTTTCTGACGGGTAAGTCTAGCTGAGTACATTGTCGTACTCAGGGTTTTATCCCCACTTGTTGCAGGTTGTGCTGTATCTTGGCAACTGCAAGAGTTGGTTGACTCCTGCCTTAGAGGCGGAGTGTGATCACGGGCATGATCCTTCTGAGCTACCTTCTCTCTAATGCTTTTGTGAGAAGTCGACCTTCGTACTGGCATGTATTTTAAATAATGGTGTTGTTAGTTTGAAATTTCTTTGCTTCCGCTACTTTTGAACTTAAGTTGTAATAACTTTGTTGAACTCCGATGTATATTGAACTACTTGTGAAATGGTTGTAACATGTGACTTGTTATGTTGAATCACTACGATCTTGGCTTGTCTGTTGGTTGGTTTGAAATCCCTCGTGATTTCATTGGACTACCGGAGTTATATGGGCTCAAGTGTGAGAATTTGATCACTTCGGTGATTGTTTTTGTACTTGTGCTCTTATAATTTGGACGGTTCTGTTACAGCTGGCATCGGAGCAAGATTCAACATTAAACTTGTCGTATGTGTATTTAAAACAAAGGTTTTGTTTTATAAAGTTAGTTTTATCAACTTATAGCTATATATAGGTTTGTGAAAACTGAATTCTAAATCTAAGTATGCCAGTGGTCAATTTCCTTATGCCCATATAAGGATTATTAGGTGGCTTATATAAGTACTAACTTGGGGGTTTTCATTTATGCATCTACGCCCAGGCCAAGGTATGTATGTGTGATGACTCTCCCACACTATGCTACCCGGTGTGTTAGATTGGTGGTAGCCTTCATATATGAGAGTCATATATGTCGCTAGTTTACTTTTATGCAACATCGCACCTACGATCAGGTAAGTGTGAGTTGTGAGAGCATGACCATACAAACTGCGGTCTAGGGGAGAGCTAGTTTTGGTTACTGGATTATTTACATGTTATACACATGTATATATGAAGGTACTTAATTGTGGGTGATTGATGATTCGGGTAGTTTTGGTGCTACATGTATATATACGGGGGTATATGTATATGGGAGTACTTAGAATTTTACTTTTCTACTTTCATTGTGTGCTATATTGGGAAATGTTGGGCTGCAATGAAACTTTTCTGCAGGTACGCTAACCACGAATGCGTAAGACGAATGTAGCTAACGACTAGCTATATATCGAGAGAGTGCGTGTTATGCCACCGACATAGAACGTGATCGCCACCTTAAGTTGGCAATCTTGTGAGGACAAATAGGACGAAGCATGCATCTTCATGATTGTTGCTTTATACATGGCTATGCTCCTCTCACCCTTATTCTATAGTATGTAACTTGTGATCAATGTGTTGCACTATCTCCCTTGTGTGGAGTTAAACCAGAATACTTTGTTCCATGTTGCTTGAATAGGAAGTGCTTGAGAAAAATGTGTGCTTAGCCTTATTAGAAATAAGTGTGGTTATCTGCTTGAACCTATAGATGTCCTCTAGTTTAGCCAAGGGATGGATGTGTTGTTCACCCAAGCGTTCACAAATGCTTTAGACCTCACTTAAGTAATTATGGATTCTCATGAATGAATTAAATTCATGTTGGTCTGAGGTAACAAAATTTAGAGCTACTAGAATAACATGCTTGTGTGCTCTCTTGTTAAGTAGAACAAAGGCAAGCTTTGTTTTGCTTATTAAACGTTGGCTGCTAGAATGATTTCTGTTGTAGTGATGCTTTTGTGGTCATAATGGTGTTTTCTGTAATTATATAGAATACCAAAGTTGTAGCTAACTCACTTCTCTAGCTTGTCCTAAAATTTCATGACCCTAGGTCTTATGGTTTGAGAGTTGTAAATTTTAGAAGTTTGTTGTCAGAATCTGCTCATGTTCAGAACAGATCTGAATGTTTGCTTTATTTGACCTATGTGCTTATGGAATCATATCTTGGAAATATTAGAGGAAGTGTAGTACTTTTTCTAAGCTTTCCAAAATGCTAAAGATCACTACTTTTGATGGTATAAATCTCTAGTTGTGAGCTTGCAAAGTGGAATGACAGAATCGGTCCAAATCTGGGCAGAAATGTCTTTTTTGTGTTGATTAACCTTGTTAGCTGTAGAATTATCTTAATATGATAATAATAAAGTTATAGACAACTTAATAAGCTTTACATAAAATGAAGGCTCAGCCTTGTTGTGTCCTTAGAACTCCAGTTGTGCATTGTTGAAGTTCTTATCAGTTTTCTGTCCATATTGGTATAGATCTGAAACATTAGCATTATTGGCCATGTTAACCTATGATTTAGCTTTTGGTATGAATAACTAAAGTTTAGTCCTCTTCCTAAGCTTTCTAGAAAGTCTAGGATCACTTTTGTGGGATGTCTATAACCTCAGTTATGGTTGAAACAAGTAACTACTGTGCTGCTGTCCAGATTTTGTGCCCATGCTAAGTTAGCCACCTTAGCTAGCGTTTGTTTTGGGCTAAACTTGTAGTAGTTCTTGCTTTAGACAAAGCTTGTTAGGGGTGAGCCTGGTGATTAGTAATGATTGCTGTGTGTGAGCTTTTTGCTTGGTAATAGTTGCTTGGAGTTATGATGCATGTATGTATTCTTTTTATCTAATTAGTGCCGTAGTTGTCACCTCATTGTCCTCGGTGAGTATACGAGTATCGAATAGCTTTATCTTAGAGCCATACTCGAGTTACATGAAACGATCTCTTGGTGTCGTCTCCAATTAGGTTCTTTCCCTTATGAGCCTAAGCTTGTAGCCGCGGTTGCTTGCCTTGAATGTTTGTATCCATGCCTTTGCTTGGCCGAAAGCCCAAAGTTTAGTTCTCCTATATGTTTGCATAAACCATAGATGTTCTGCACTCTTTTTGTGAAGACCCTTATCGACTGACCAACCAAGTTAACTTTTATCAACGCTAGCCTTTGACCATGGTTCGTATGTTGCCAATTGTGGAGACTGTACCCAAATCCATGTTGGACCTTCCGGTTACCTCTCCCAAAGGTTATCTAGTGTGACGCAATGTCTCTCTGCTATGGCCTCTAAATCATGTGCTTGCAAATTCATGCATCTACCTTATCAACTCAATCTATGACTATGTATCGGTTTTTGCCTTGAAATTTGCTTAATTCGTCTCCCACCTTCCCAAGTCTCGGGATGTTTATCAGTCTTGATCTCATGTTGTTGCCCAACATGAATGAATCTCCTATTAATCTTTTATCTGGAACTCACCTCGGTGGACGCAAGTCGTGCATAGAATTTAAGCAAGAGTCCATTGCTCAGTTGTCTTTAGGAATTGAGCTATGTTCCCTTATGGTGTGTGTTAATTTTTGGATCGCCTCCTCGTTGATTCTAAACCTTGTGACTACCTTTACTTGCTATCCCTCCTTGGTATGGTGCTTGTTCGGACAACCCAATCTGTGCCATTTGAAATTTCTCATTGGGTGTATGTTCAGTAATGGTGTTATGAGTAGCAACTAATGGTGCCGCGACGAAACCGAGAGCCTCCTGTGGGTGCACACACAAGGTTGTGCTGCTCGGCACGCGCTGGTATCATGGTTTCTAATCATAATCCATTGCAGAACAACACTGATGTGATTTTCATGTGACCTTCTTCCTTGGTTGTCTTTCCATATCTTATCAAAAGACCTTTATATTTGACCAAATGTAGTAGAGCTTCCTCTTGAAGTTGCTAAGAGGATAACCTTTGAAGAACAGGTCACCGACATAAACATTAACAGACTGCAACATGTGGTAGCCCAATGACTCTATTTAGTTGCCCCCGTATTGACGAACGTCATCTAGTAAGCAAGTATCTCATCTCTATTGGATAAAAAGGACACCCAACACTTAAAAATTGGATAAGTCATTCGTTGGATAAGAATCAGTCATCACAATATGCAAATTTTAACCTTTGTATGCATAATGACCACACCGTCGAAATCAACCATCTCTGGTGTAACCCCTTATCTGTGACTTCGATGGCAACCATTTGTTCTTCATCAACCACAGTTGTTGTGGTCAAGAGTGAAGATTTGGAACTTTTTAGTGTTGAGAGACAACTGATTAGTTACCAATAGGAAGGTAATCTCTAGCTAGTTAACGACCCTTTGGTAGCTACTAAAGCTATGTCTTACAGAGCAATAACCAACAAGAAGTTAATCAACTAGCCAACAACTTGAGCGATACTCTATCTTCCAGAGCCCTTGTGACCAAGTCAATTCCATCTTGGACAATCACACAGATAGTGCAAGGTGTTCAATCAGCTGCGGTGAAGAATTAGGGAAAGCATGCCCTAGTTTTGATCAACGTCCTTGTGCCCTTAGGTGCCACAAACGGTTTGTTCAAAACTTTATTGGACAAAGTGTTGAGGAATATTCGAAAGCAATTTGAGAAGTGTCAAACAATAGATTCCTATCTTAGAGCTGCTGTTTGATCCTAAAAGGGAAGCCTCAAGGTGAAAGTTGGCCTGACAAAGTTGTTATACTGCAAGTCAACTCAACTTACAGTACAACTAAGTCACCAAGGAAGATTTTACTCAATCGCTTGGTGGTAGACCACTCCCCGCGGTTAAGTGAATAATTATAACTTTTGTTGTCCTTAAGGCCTCGTTACATCTTTCTTTGGGGATTATTTGCTAATGATGACATACTTTGGTACCTTATAAATGTTTTTACCCAAGAGGTTGTATCTGATTCAACCCAGATAACTGTTGTCTTTGGATAAAAGAATCTTCTTAGGTAACATTTGGTAGAAATACGAAGTCAACAGAGTCATCTATCACATTTGACAGACTCAGATAATACAGTGTTGTCATCAGAGAAAGAGAACTGCACGCATGGAACCTAAAGTAGTTTTCCATTGGTTGGTGTCTAAATGAATGCACGTTTACGACCAGAATAGACCTTGTCTATTGGTTAGTTTGTACCATATAATCTCAGAGAATGTTTGTCGTCTATGATCTCACCCTTTTGGAAAGTTGTACTCAAGCCATTTTGGTAGAGAACTGCTTTTCAAAACCGTGTGAACATAGAGCCATTTCAACGAGTATACTTCTGAATATTTCGGTCTAATGTCAAGTTCATATGGCCTATGTTGTGCTCATTAGAGAGTCAGATACTTGTGAGTGGTTCGCTCATGGACCAAATGATCTCCGTACACTGAGAATGCAGTATGTGCTATCTAGGATTCCTCCCAAAGTAACAATGCTTCATGGAAGTCAATGAAGGAAATTCTTCAGACAAATTTTACCATGAAGAATAAGTATCAGAAAGTGCCTTTGGTCAAATTGTTCACCGATGTTGAAGCTTTTAGCTGAATGCTATAGCAGATATTGGGAACTAGATAACGTGCCTCTTTTCCTTAAAAGGTCTTCCATTCCGAATCTGGGGACGCGATTCTTTTAAGGGGGGAGGGCTGTAACACCCCAGGTGTTTATCACCAATTAATTAGTGGGTTTAAGCTCAAACATGAGTGGAGATGACGATGTCAAGGTTAACCTATGGAGATGAGCCTAACCTAAAGTGGGATGTTGCACCTTGCTTATGCTGCCCATCTAAAATACATATTGAAATAATGTTGCTTATACTTCTTTTAGGTGTCTCATATACATCTCTATAGTGAGCACTGGAAAAGTTTGTGAAGTTTGGAATCAAAAAGTCACATGAAATGATAAGCCAAAGTCTTGTTTGAATTATAACTGAAACCTACCCTGAAACACTGAAACATGTTTTATAATTCAAGAGTGACTTTGATAGCAACTTGAGTTCATGCAACATACCAATGCCACATATGCAACACATCTATGAAACATGTGGAACACCATAGTGAAACATTGGAAACATGTACATT
Source organism: Saccharum hybrid cultivar R570 (assembly GCA_038087645.1). NCBI lineage: Eukaryota > Viridiplantae > Streptophyta > Magnoliopsida > Poales > Poaceae > Saccharum > Saccharum hybrid cultivar. The sequence goes on along the minus strand of JAQSUU010000805.1, from coordinate 25,414,370 downwards.
GCAACAACAAATTGAAACAACTAAAACAAGGTGGTGAAACAATTGATGCATTGTATTGTTTTATTTGTTTTCTAGCTTGTGATGTTTGTACACTAATGTAACCCCTAAGTAAAGTGGATGGTTAGCCTCTAAACAACCTTAGTTACACTTAGGATGACTTTTGGAACAATGTTCATGTAGACAAAAGTGTCAATTTAAGCCTCCAATAGATAGTTTGACTTGTTCCTCCATCTAGACCTCTTTTATTTGACTGTTTAAAAAGTGCTTGCTAGAGATCCTGCATGTCAGTGCAACCTTTAGCAAAGTTGTAGAAAATTTTATATGGAACAAAAGTTGTAAAGGTGACAAATCTTGAAAAGGTGCACAACATGTCCAAAAATGTCTAACAACCCAGAAATTCCCTGCTGTTAGCCATCCTGGAAAATTCTAAGTGTTGGGGTCGAATTTCGGTTTCATGTGTACTACTTTGGAGCACTGTATCTCTCAAACTAAGCAGAACCAGCTCAAGCTTGTATTGGCAACTTTGTAGATCTCATGTAGCTCTACACTTTTGTCAATTGCTCCTCGAGCTAAATCGAAACGGTTTGAGAGCTATAGGAACGAGAAGGGGCCGGTTTCAGTCGGATGGAGAGGGACTGCATTGTTCTTCAGTTTGAATGGAGCTGAGCTCAAGGCCGACCGGTTTCAGGCCGCTTGCACCGCGTGGCGGCTGTACATCGACGGGAGGCCGCGGTGTCGAGCCGGGGAGCCTTCAAGGCGACACCAACCCACTGCGTCGGCCCTCACTCTCTTCTTCCCCTCCTGCTCTCTCCCAAGGCGGAAAACTGAGCGCCGAACGCCGTCGTGAGCCTCACCGCCATCGTGCACATGCCTCACCGCATCGTAGCCCACCAAACCTTGCACCCAGCTCCGCATTGCTTTGCTTTGCACCATCATCATGTTGGTTTGGTTGTTGAGTTGAGGTATAGGGCGTGTTGCCCGGTTTCCTTTCCGCCGGAGCTCGGTCACCATGGCCGGACCTCAAGCTTCCTCGTGGTCGACCCTCAGCGGAGCCGTTTCCCTCCCTTCTCAATCTTGTCTCGGGGTCCCCGCAGCGTGTAGCTGCTGTAACCCTAGCGAATCAAAGCTCTACCGAGCTCATTCCGTCGGAACGGGCCATGACACCATGCACGCCCGCCATTGCCGCCCAAGAGCTCGAGTCCAATCTCTTCATGCCCATGCATTCTTTGGTAAATTCGATCGATGTCTAGGGTTTCTGGGTTAGTCTTCTTGTTGTGTGCTTGATGGAACCGCCAGCCGGAGTTTCACCGGAGCGGAACGCTGCGGCCCCGCCGCCGTCGGCAATGCCCCCCCATGGAGCCGCCGCGCACGTGGTCAGCAGGCCACCGACCACCTCGGAGCGCACTACGGACGCCTATGGACGCGCCTCGCCGCCCTGGAGCTTTTCCACCACTTCCCCGCGGCCGCCGACGACCTCACCGGCCGGAGATGGCCGGCGGCAAACCTCCTCTATTTCCGGTGAACGGAGGAAGCCGGCATCCTCTCTCCCTGTCTCTCTGTGGGTCTTTGATAGGCGGGCCCGACAGAACAGTGGGTCCCTCGTGTCAGTTAAGTAGTGTTTGGTTTGGGGTACAGATCCGGGTACGCCTAGCAATTTCAATAGGGTTTGTTTTAAATCTGATTTTGAATTTCAGTTTCATGTTAATCTTTGAAAATCTATATCTCATGATAGAAAAGTCCAAAAATAGTAAATGGGGACTTTTTGGAAACCTTGAGAAGAGATCTATGCAGTAGAGTCATAAATTATTACATGTTTATAGATGTTTTCTGATGTCTTTATTTAAGTTAAAAAAAATGCTCTATAAATGCCTTTAAACTTGACCAGAGCCAGATCTGGAGTTTTGGGACTCCAAAAATAGTGATTATTGTTTTGTTAATTTTGTGTGACATGTACTTGCTAGGAAAAATATTAAACACCCTAGTTGTCACTGTTTTCTTAGGGTTTTGATTGGACCTTGATAAATAAGGAATTCTACATTATTTTGCTTGTCATTTTTATATCTTGAGTTGTGATGCTCCAAATGATGTGAAATTTTTATGGTAAGTTTGTCATGATATGGATGTACTGTGGTATAAATTTCTTGGTCATTGCTTATTGTATGATCTAGTTATTGATTTAACTTGTTTATAGCTTGATAAATAGCTTATAAATAATATATAAATAATAAAATAGAAAATGTTGTTCCATTACCTTAGTATGATGTTTCTCTATCATATTGATTCATAATATGGCCTTGTGTTCACAGAAAATATTGAGTGTTAAGTTTAACTTGCTCTCACATGATTATTGCAATAGCTATTTGTCTTTTTCATAGAGGTTGATATACTTGCCCAAATGGATTGAAATTTGGACAGTATACTTTTGGGAGCATTTTTAGACCCCTGTAATTTTGGTAGAATTTATTGAGCATCTTTATGATGTGGTCATAATCCACCTAATTATCTAAATAAATTAAGAAAGGGTAGTAAAAGAAATTATTTAGTAATTGACACTATGTTTTCTGGTGTTCATTAGTCATGTATGAAATGTTGGTAAAGTTGGTTTTATCCAATTATATGTTTGCAACATAAGTTAATAATTATTTCTTGCAAATGAGGTTTCTGAACAGATTTGAGAATATTGTTAATTACCCTATGCAAATGATGTTTTCATGTCTTGTGTGCTATAACAAAGTTGTTGTGAATTTCATGATCTAGCTGCTGTTAAATTTTGGTGGCATTTGGCCATATGGTTTAGAAACTACAGCTGTTCTAAGTTGGGTTCAGATTTATGTTGCTCTCTGTCCTTCCAGGACAGATTATGTACCTTCTGTATTTCGACCTTGTAAATTTTAGAATCAGGTTTAGATGTTTATAAATGAAATGTAGAGAATTTCATAAGCTTTCCAGAATGTCTTCTTGCAAGTCATTTGGGTTTAGGGATCTCCAGTTATGATTGATTTACTAAGCTACTGTTTGCTTGTCCAGAAATTGATAAATTCCAATTTTAGTTGTTTGCTTGTATATTATTAAGTGTGACTTATGCCTTTGAGGGTAGTTAAGTAATTAGCTCTAGGTGTTTATTAGAACTTGGGTATGCTTGTATGATTGCTTTAGTTATTGCACTTCTATGCATTCACACATGTGCATGGTTGCATCTCATATAGGTACGCTAGCAGAAACGTGTGAAGGATGTGGCGTTGGAGCCAAACCCGAAGACGGTGTTTGGTGGATCCATCCCGAAGATAGAAGGATCGGGCAAGTGCTAGATTGGAGGACGCTCGCCAAGTGAATTCATCTGACATACTCTAACTTGAGTCGGATCCCAGGCAAGCCCCGGAGCATCATAAGCCTCCTATCTTCAAAGCAATTAATTATATATATATGTTATAAGTATTGTTGCATTAAGTGGTAGGAGTTGGTTGGAAACCCTTGCTGCATTATATCATTCCTTGTCCAGATATATGAATCCTTGAATCCTACATAGACTAGGATCGAGTAGATGCTTAGCCCTGCTTTAAGCGGTAGAAGTCAGGTGATTTCCTGTCACCTGCGAGATATAGGGATATTCATATATGGCACGGTTGGCTATATTTGCTATCGTGGAATGGAACCATGTGTTAATAAAATGAAATGAGACCGGGCGGGATGATGATAGTGAAGCAACAAGGCATGGAGGTCTTGGGTGTGGATTTATCCCCGTCTGAGTCGTTTAAGGACCGATTCGTTGTACGTCCTTGAGTCATGTTGAACGCAGTTTAACACTTAGTTGGCCGGATAAGTCGTTCCGACCGCGAAGCCGAGTAATATGGTTCAGGCCGGGAATCGAATGGTCGGTTGCTTCTTGGAGGAGAGAAAGGATATGCTTGGGGACATTGGCGTGAGACCAAGGGGGGGTTAGAGTCCCTATCACCTGGTAGAGTGTCGCCCTTGGGGTCGTGACATCATTCGGACCCGCGATTCCTGAATCATATGAAAAGGTGGCCTGTGCGACCCTGGCAGGGGTCTGCACGGTGAGTGTTAGAAATACCCCTCCAGCTGGATAGGAATTCGATTCGAATCGCCGTCGCTCCCGGTTAGTGAGCACTTGACTTGAGCAGCGGCAACGTAGATTCCATTAAATTGAACGGATGGTTAATTGGATAACGATGGAAAGGTTGCCTCAATTTATACCTGCTATGGTTAATATTGTTTGCTCCTAATAAACTGAGTGCTCTAGTACAGGTTCTAATATAGAGGACAGGTTAATGATAATTAACTTGATGCTTAAGCATTAATGATTACTTATCCATATTAAGCTTTTATGCAAAATGTTGTCAAGCTAGCTCACTTTATATCAGCCTTGCATGATCCTTGGTGTCACTTTCTTTCTGGTTTCTGACGGGTAAGTCTAGCTGAGTACATTGTCGTACTCAGGGTTTTATCCCCACTTGTTGCAGGTTGTGCTGTATCTTGGCAACTGCAAGAGTTGGTTGACTCCTGCCTTAGAGGCGGAGTGTGATCACGGGCATGATCCTTCTGAGCTACCTTCTCTCTAATGCTTTTGTGGGAAGCCGACCTTCGTACTGGCATGTATTTTAAATAATGGTGTTGTTAGTTTGAAATTTCTTTGCTTCCGCTACTTTTGAACTTAAGTTGTAATAACTTTGTTGAACTCCGATGTATATTGAACTACTTGTGAAATGGTTGTAACATGTGACTTGTTATGTTGAATCACTACGATCTTGGCTTGTCTGTTGGTTGGTTTGAAATCCCTCGTGATTTCATTGGACTACCGGAGTTATATGGGCTCAAGTGCGAGAATTTGATCACTTCGGTGATTGTTTTTGTACTTGTGCTCTTATAATTTGGACGGTTCTGTTACATAAGGTACCCTCCCTCTATCGTCAAAAAGCACTACCCAATATGCCAACAGAAGAGGAGAAATTAGGGGAGGACTTTGTCCCCTCAGACACCCCTCAAGTGCGTGATCGAGCTAGATGGTCAAGTTCGACGGAGCTAAATCTCCGAACCTTCGCTAAAAGGTTACATCGGTAGTTATCCTCATATTTACCTTCCTGCATAGTTTTACTTTAGCATATTTATTTTTCCGCATCTAGTCATAAGCATTTAGCATATTTATATTTCCTCCACTGTATTAAAAAGAAAATAAAAATTAATTTATTTTGCATCATATCATTGCATCTAAAAAAACTTAAGCCCCATGTGAATAAGTCTCGGCTGTTTACTGTGGAGGCATAAAAATAATTTTTGCATCTGCATACAAAAACAAAAAATCCAAAAATATTGAGATCTTGTTGAAAATTGCTTAATTGGAAGTCCAGAAGGATCCAAAAACGGATAAAGCATAAATGGTTTTACCACTAACGCTTAATCTGTTCCACGAGCTTTGTTGCCTATTTTGAGTTAAGCAGGATTCAATGAGAAGATTAGCCAGAAGTTTTCATCCACTCTAGAAGGACCTCTTCATCGACCATCCACTTTGGAGACCCAGAGGGACAAGGAGCATCTACGCTGTCAAGATTCAAGACGAACGACTACGTCAACATCTAGCTTGGGGGAGGAGCATTCCCCATGTATCTAGCTAAGTATTTCCTTCCTTATGTGTGATTTATATTTGAAAAGATAAACAACTTAGAAAACAAAACAAAAAGAGTCTACTATCTATATTAGTTATTAAATATTTAGGTAGTAAAGAGAGAGTGTACAAGTCTGTTTTACCTGCCCTTAAAGGAATTGAGCTCCAAAATAATCTGTTTGCATGGAAATGATAAATAGTTGCTCTGCCGTAATCCCATTCAAGTGCCTAGTGTTCAACCTTAAATTCTCCCGAGTTTTAGGATAAGATTATTTTGACATTAAGATTTGCCCTAAACCTAAAACTTGTGGGTTGCAAAAGCTTGATCTAAGTCTAGGTGTTTGATGAGTATGATATGAGAAGGTTTTGAGCTGCTATTTATCTTGTTCCTAGTGATACTAGAGTTCTGGAGATTTATCTTTTGAAAACTTAAAATTGTTACATGATGAGTTCCTGTATGATGAGTGATTAAATTCCTACCACGGCTATATATTTGCTAGACTAGGAGAACCAGCTCATAGGCTACTTGCTTTGTATTGAGTTTGATCAACCCGTGTAAGACCCTTGTCCAGAGGTTCATCATACTCCCAAGATAAAGATCATGTACACTCCACCCAAATATGCTGCTTCACCTTGGAAGTACGCAACAACATGCTTTCCACTTAGATCCACAAAAAATGTTCTATTCCTACCCTAGGAATGAACAACCAAAAATCTTCCCTTTTCCCATTTCATCCATTAAACCTTGTCATTGTCCTCATTGTCATTTAGTAAATTTCTCCAACAGTCCTTGTTATTTATCTCTTGATATGTACTAGCAAAAGAAGCTTGGGTTCTAGTTCAAAAAAAAAGAGTATCGAGTCCAAGTATTCTTCAAAGTCTTCAAAGTTCAAAAGAGAGAAGTGTCCCCTTGAGGAGCAAAGTAAGATAAGGTTTCATGTTTTCACCCTCGCCATGTCACACCCTTTATCACCATTGTTCCACCATATATCCACCACCACATACATACCCATTCCACATATATAGGTCCACACACATGCACATCATGATCTAAGGGTATGATCTCCCCTCCGAGGATCCCGGTTTTGATTGAGCAATACATACCAGGTAAGTATGCTACATCTTTGAAATACCTTGAGCTCCATATAAGCTTGATAGTTATAGGGAGAGAAGAGGGAAGGTATGATGCTACTCTGCCTTATGCCAAAAATACCACAAATCTTGAGAGGAGAGAAGGCAGAACACCATTGTTGCCTTAGAGAGGAATCCACAAATACCACATATGAGAGACTTGAAAGGATCATACGAAGGAATCTCTGAGTTTTATTTTGAAAACCTTGCAAAACTCCGGAATAAAGGTTGATCGAAGAGCTTGAGACATAGTGCTTGACTTGATCATTCTGCTTTTCAACTACTCAAGACCCAAGTGAAGGTTACAACCCCCACGGCTGAAGGTAATATGGGTAAGTTGGAAGTTGAAATGGTTTATTCTAACTCGGAGGAGAGTTTTTGTTTGAACATCTGTGTACTCTTGAGGTGTGAAAGCATTGTAGCAACTCCTGATCCATCATATTAAACCAAACCACTATTTGCTAAGGGACTAGCAAAGGGTAAGTTTGGGGGAGTTTGTTGACGTTAATTAACTTCAATCTTTAACTGTCAACTACTTCAGGAAAAGGTCTAAAATAATGTGTAAAGTAGGGTTATAGGGGTTTATTCTAATGAGTTCCACGAGTTGTGTTGTTCTCACTTGTCTTGCAGGATATTTGATATTTTGCCATATAAAAGTATCTCAAGTGAAGAATCTGAGCACACCATTGTGGAGAGCTTGTCGAGACGATCGAGATGGACATATCATTTGCCATATTTGGAGCACCGGAGAGGAAGTCCTCGATAAATACAACTCGGAAGACTCTAGAAGACCCTAGAACCATCATCATCACAAGACCAGGGACTAAACCAACAACATTCCACAGCTTTGCGAAATAATTTTTTCTAGGGATTTATCCAGAAGCTGGGAAGGAAGGAATCCACTCAAGACACGACTCATTACGCGAACGGATTGGAAAGTGGCACTAGAAGACACGACTCATTACGCGAACGGATCGGAAAGTGGCACTAGAAGGATGTAGAAGACACCAGAAGGCACGGGAACAAAGCGGAGGCCCGGCAGCTGTCACACCCCAAAATTTCTGATTTTGGGTTGTGCGTGAAAACATTAAATAAAATAAAAATAATTTAATATTTGTATAAGGTTTTTCAAGATAATTAAGTTTTTTTTCCTAATTTAAATATAGAAAGTTGGGGTTTTGAACTTTTTCATATTATTTTGATAGGCTTTTGTGATGTAATGTTTGCTTGTTGTGTGACTTTTAGTGTTGTGTTCGTGAAAAAGGTTTAAACCGTGTTTAGTAAGTCGTTTACTTTTCTTCGGCTTGTCTCTGCCGTTTTCCATAATCAAATCTTTGCTTTCTCGATCTTAACCTTTCCTTTTGGAGCTTCCCAAAAAAACCTTTCCATGTATTCTAGATCACTATTTATGCTCATAATTCATGAATCTATATATCTCTGAAAATTTATCCTGAATATTTCTTTTGAGGCTTCAGGGTATTTTTCTTGTGGCTTAAAAACTAATAATTCTTGAGTTTTCTAGAATTTTTTTAGTCATGAAATTAAATAACTCCGAAATCTTCATACCAGTCGATCAAGGCCTGTACCACTCTCTCGATCTCGTTGACACTTAGAAATCTTTTTCTTTTCAACTATTTCTTTTAATCCTTGTAATCCCTGCCTTTGACGTGATCACAATCCAGGAAGGCAAGCCAAAGTCACGTGTATACGTGTATATGAGCCAAACCTCTTTACGCAAGGTGTACCTTACATGCTTGCACGTATATTAGCATGTGTATTAGCTTTCCATCTTTGACTCCCTAATAATCACGCCATGCACCGAATCAATCTGCTCTGTGTTGCTGGCATCCATGCACATGTATCTGAATCTTGCCTTTTACAAGTCGATCACGTTACGGCTGATCTCTTGAGTTAATTTCGTACATGTCATATATGTCACGTTGCCGTATCAATCTAAAAACCAAACCATTGGGTTCTTAGACTAACGGATGGAACAAGCAGTCTGTACAATTCTTTCCATGTGCTGTCTGCTCCTTTGTTTTATTTCTTGGCCTATTTTGCTTTGACCGAGAGGACATGGATCGGAGGCAGCGAGCCAGAGCATGTCATCAACTTGTATCATCTATCCAACATCTTATTCCAGCGAGACTAGAAAGCCAAGTTCAGTTTCTATTCCGGCCCCATAACACATCCATGCCCATGATTGCTAGCTTATATATAGCAAAGCTAAAGCCCGCACCGTTGCCCTAGGTCCGCCCGGCTGTTGTCCGCCGCCTCCGCCGCCGTCTCCGCCGTCGTGGTGCCGCTCTTAGCATCTAGGTGACCAAGCCGCAGACACCAGCCACCGTTCTTGTTCTCTTTTTGTCTTTGTTGCCACGTATAGCATCGAGACCCGGAGGCTGGAGCTTCCATACCAGGTACGTCGTGCGGTCTCTGTTCACTCCGTGCTCCGTTGCCGCGACGTACGCACATGTCTTCCCCGACTGATGGTGCTCGTTGACTCATCGTCTTCTCAAGCTGCCGTTGCTGTAATGGGAGAGATTCGGCTGCTACCCATCCTGTCGAAGTTCAACCGCGGCCATCGATCTGCAAGTCGCCAAATAAAGTTCGCCGCCTGGGCCCTGGTTCCGTCACTGACTATGAACATCATCAGATCATCGCCCTCCTGGTCTGATCCAAGCCGCCGTTATCGATCTTCAGTTCTCATCCAGTTGAGCACGCCTGTCATCTGTTTACGACATCTGCAGCTAAGTAATGCTACGAGCCTTGGACTATCATATATATGAAGCTGCTCATTCTCTCAATTGTTTGTCTAGTGTCATCTACAAGTTCATCATCTGGAGCTGTCGTGCCCAACGCTGCCCATTGTTGGCCAGCCGACCATGGCCATGAAAATTGTAAATACGTGCAGACGTCCAGAGGCCCTGCCGGCTGCCGCGGGACCGCTGCGAGGCACGACCAGGAGAAGCTCTCGCCGCTGGCCCTTCTCCTCGGGCGAGCATGCTGTCATCTGTGCCAGTTCATTCGTCTTCAGCCATGTTCAAGCAAAGCAAGCAGCAATGCGGATCACAGATGTGTCCAAGAAACAGTCTGATATATCATATAGGTACGTATCTATATCTACTTCTCTTGTGAAGTCTCCGGTTCTCCTTGTTAGTAAATCCCACAAAGATTCCTATATAGCTTTAACCCTTCATGATATGGCTGTTTTAGTTTTACTAGCCCATTTTTGTTGCGTTCAGATTATGTTGACGTGGTCTATGTGGTAGTACCAAACATTCACGATGTCATATGTTATTCCCTATACAACTAAAACACTAATTCAGTTATTATGAATGTAGCTAGTTTTCTAATTTAAAAACAATATAAGTGCTATACTTTGATATTTTATATGTAAAAGTTAATATGGTTAATTGATAACATAAATTATAATTTACTTAACCCAAGCACGTATCACATATAATTCAATAGTTGTTCTCGGTGCTCTTTTACCTTTGCAAATTTAAAGTTTAACTTGATTAATTTATATGGTAATATTTATAAATAAAGCATGATTAGTTTTAGCTCAGTTTCTAAACTAAAATGCAATACGTGTAATCTGAATTAACATGCTTCTTGTGGTTTTGCCGAGTTAAATAAATCACACATGTAGGCCTTTCTTGTATAATGTAAAATAACAAATTAATATATTAATATAATACTCTAGATAGTAGTTTTCTTGTTAACCATAGGCTCGTTATTGGCGTTTGCTTGTGCTCTCACGACCGTAGCAACTACTTCTCGTTTAGCATGTCTTATATCATTGAATTTTATAAGTTAAATATTAGTTTGATTTATGCTTATGCAATTGAATTTCTAATTAAAAGTAATTTAAGGTTTTATAACTGTTCTTTCATAAACAAATGTTAACTTGATCGATAGCAACTTGAACATTTCTTTCCTAGTTATAACTTGGTTAGTTCATGCATGAAACATATAGTGATTTTAATCAGGTGCTTTACATGATTTATGTTTTCTAAAAAATAAATGTTAAAGTGACTTAAATAAAAATATGATTTGTACTTATCAAATGTCTTTTATTAAAAACAACGTAAACAAACATAGACCTTTATCAAATAAATATAAATATTAACTTGATTAATGCTAACATATGTGTTTATAGTTACAATTAGGATAGTATAAATGTGTTTTTAAAATTATATTTTATTTAGCTTGAACTGACTTCATATAGAAATTGAGTAGGTGCTCTCACATGCCCTTTATATATTTGTGCAAAGTAATGTTTAACTTGCTCGGTTTAGATGGTAAAGTTTATAAATAAAATATGACTAGATTTAACTTGGTTTTTAAATTAAATTATGATGTCTAAATTAATAACATCTCCATGATTTTGTTTGTTCAACCAAAATAGATCAAGTGTTTAGTTTGTCTTCTTCAGTTATGTTGCCAACCTCGATAGACGTGTCCTCGGTAACAATAGCTCCGTCCTTAGTCATTCTTGCGTTCTCGTAACCATAGCAACAAGCCGTGACGTTTAGTGCGTTTCCTTTTAAAGTGTCTTCTTTGTATGATGTTTGTTCTTAAGTGTGTTTGTTGTCTGTTTGCTGTGCTTGGTTGCTGCGAGTAGAAGTGTGATTCGCGAGCGCTGAAGACTAGGAGCTGAGGACCGACAAGTACATCAGAAGCTGAAGGTCAGAGACAAAGGTTGAAGACTTCTGAGTAGCTTAACTTTGGGAAAAAGACAAGTATAACATGGGACTATCCTTGTTACCTATACACTAAAAATATTACTCATATGCATGTGTCTACCTTGGCAACCGTAGAGATTTATCATAGCGATTGATAGCTGGACTCCTTGTCAACCTTGGGGATGCATTTGGGTAGCTATTGCTAGTGCTTAATTATGAACAATGATCTTTTAATTTGATTAATGGATTAAGCAACCAACCATTAAGATGATTTTATTACTGTTGAAAAGGGGGCTAGAGCATGGGGTTATTTGTTGCTCTAGTTTCTCTCCATAAGGACTTATCTGTATGTGATTTATCTGGGACATACAGTACAGCTGTGAGGGCTATATGACTCTGGCTCTAGTTGTTCAAGAGACCTTTTCTAGCTTGTTAGTGGTTACCTTAATTGGCGTAAGAATGGCTTGACACGTTGGGTATAGGACAACCTCTAATCTATGAGTATAGCCGAGAAGAAATTGTGCCATTTAAAAAGGGGTTCCTACATCTGCCTGTCGAGTGAATCTAATGGCCTTAACTTGTTAGACGAACTTTTGAATGATTTTATATGGTTTTCAGTGTTTTGGGAGTAATTAACCCATGCATTTGGAAATCATGACTCACAGTGAAAGTGTACACCTCTGCGCAGAGTTTAATAAACTGGTATACTAGCCGTGCCCACGGATACGGGCGGCCTTAGAACATTTATAGATAGAGGATCACCATTGTTATATCATGTTTTAATTACTGTTGATATTAGTATGCCATGATAATGCTATTTCATTATTCTTATTACAACTGATCATTGATTCGTTAATTGGATTTGGATTACCTTGATGCTACTCAATTGCCAATTATATAATGAATTAAAGCTAAATGCAGTCAAGTAGTGTCTAGCCTTTTGTGCCTCATGAACCCTATGTTATACTTGTTGAGTTCGACATGGACTCACTCTTGCTATTTCCCCCACACTCTAGTGTGTAGTAAGGTGTTGCTTAGAAGAAGGATAAAAGCGTAGTGGAGTTTCCAAAAGCCTATCAGAAGTGCTTGACATACGGAGCCCCCAGTCAGCCATCCCTGAGAAGAATGGAGCCTGAAGTTTAGTTACCGTTCCGCGATACTCTGATGTAAGTGTTAATTTATAGTTATGTATACGCTATATAATAACATTGTTTCTGATACTTTTTCATTTTGACATATGTGTGGACTTCCTGGGCACACATATGGCTGACCTGGTTTTGTCCTTTAAAACTGAGTGTGACAGCAGCTGCCAGGTGGGGCCGGCCAGCCCCACATGTCAGGCCAGCCGGCCTAGCTCCCCTGCCAAGTGGGTCCCCCTTCGCGTGGCAGCCTCCAACTGATCTCTATGACGCATCTTGACCATTGTTTCACGTTGGTTTGATCCGAGGGTTGCGGTTCATCCCACCGGGCTATATAAGCAGAGGTAGACCCCCCTGAGAATCCATCATCTCATAATCATCCATCATTGTTCAGTTCAGGGTAGGCCCTTGAAAGGATAACCTAGAGCTCCACCAGCTAGGGCATAGCTAGAACATAAGAATAGGAATTAGAGGAGCCAAGCAACGCTTGGATTCCGGATCTAGTCGTGAGGAGGATAGGTACAGCCTTGTACTTCTCTCTTGTATTCAGCATTATTTCTATTTGTCTTCTAGTTCATTGTGTTCATCTTCTAGTTCGTCTACTGGTTCTTCTAGTTCATCTTATAGTTCATCATATTCTTGTCTAGTTCATCTAGTTTGTCGTTCTAGTTCGTCTAGTTCATCGTGTTTTTGTCTAGTTCATGCTGATCCTCTAGTTCTTGTTCTAGTTTGTGTATGAGTCGAATACTTGATAGGACTTGGTATAATTCCAGATTCATAATTATAATGTTCATTGCCTATGTTGATTATATGTTTAGTATAGTTGGAGTAGTTTTGTATTTATACCCTTGTTCGTATAGCGCTCATTCCGATGATCAAGGGGTGGGTGGTAGAATTGTGTAAGCATGGTGCTTAGACAATATCTATCTGTGAGTGTTCCCTATGTTCCGGGCCATGTGGTAGATCACGAAGGTGACTATTATAGCTTCGTTGAGTCCTCTGTAGTCCACTCCCCGAATATAGGACTAGTAAGGCTGAGTTGTGGGGTGATATCGTGCTCTGTTCCTGATCCACCTTAGCAATGTCTCTTGAGTATGAATATGAGGTTACCCTGACCTTGATTGCTAAATGTAATTGCACTAATTGATGTAGCTCAATGACCTATAGTTAGAATAACCCTAGGAGTTAGTCTCTATTTTCTAGTTCTTTCTAGAGTCATGCCCAAGTAGAAAAATGCTCAGTGGAACCCCTTTTAGGATTACCATGATCTGTTATTAATTATTCTTTATTATGATATGATTGATCCCTATTTTGAGATTGATCTAGTGGAACTCTTGTCACAAGTGTAAGTTATAGCTTTTATTCTTTATACCTCCAAGTGCCTTCCCATTGGTAGAATTATAAATGACGATACCTGAAACTTTTCTAGGTGAAATGCTACAATGGGTGTATTTTATCTGTGCGCTTACGGATAACCTTTATTCATATTTTATAAGTGCTATGATCATAAGTACAATCACATCTTTTAGTATTGTGTTGGGGATGACAACCTGGCTTAAGCAATGCTAAGAGATGTCCTCAACATTTCTAATACCTTTGCTGAGGTAGGGTTTGACCTACCTTATTTGTAATCGTGTTAGAGATGTCAACACCGACATTGAAGAATAAAGGTCGACGTCTCTTGTCAGCATAACTCTTTTGATGAGACTATGCCACCTTTAGGTTGTTCTGTACCTATCAAACTTTCTCTTCTGTTTCTTTTACGAGGTCAACCCCAAAGAACCATCTTTCTCTGGGTTCAGACCAATTCAGCGGAGTTCTACATCTTTGACCATACAAAGCTTCGAACGGTGCCATTTTGATACTTTTTTGATAACTATTGTTGTAAGAGAACTCGGCTAATGGCAAACACTCAACCCACTTAGTTGAATAAGTGAGAACACATGATCTTAACATATCTTCTAGAATTTGGTTGACTCTTTCAGTTTGACCTCCAGTCTGTGGATGATAAGCAGTACTGCAGAGTAGGTTGGTACCCAATGATTCATGAAAATGTTCCTAGAACTTTGGAGACAAATTGTGTACCTCTATTGGTGATAATGGTCTTGGGTATCCCATGCAAACTCATAATGCGGTCAATATACAGTTGTGCATAGTTGGAAGCTCTATAATCACTCTTCACAGGGATGAAATGGGCTGACTTAGTGAGACGATCCACTATGACCCATATTGAATCAAAACCTTTTGATGTCTTGGGCAACCCAACTATGAAATCCATACTGATATCTTTCCACTTCCAAGCTAGAATAGATAATGGTTGTAGTTCTTCGGCGGATTTCAGATGCATAGCTTTGACTTTTTGACAAGTGTCACACTTAGCAACATATCTAGCAATCTCTATCTTCATCTTGGTCCACCAGAATCTCTGTTTCAGATCATGGTACATCTTATTGCTTCCTGGATGAATAGAGAATCTTGTTAAATGTGCTTCATCGAGGATCTTTTGATGTAGACCAGGAACTTTCGGTACCACCAGACGATTCTTAAACCAAAGGACATCTACTTCATCAATTCTGAAACAAGATGCTTTTCCCTTTCTAACTTTTTCTTTAATGTGACCTATACCCTTATTTTCTTTCTGAGTTGCAATAATCTGATCTCGGATAGTTGATTCAATGGTGATATTGGCCAAACTGCCTTGTTGAACTATTTCTATGCCCATCTTTTCTATCTCATGACATAAGGAAATATCCAGTGGCTTCACTGTTAAGCAATTGCAATGACTCTTCCGACTAAGTGCATCGGCAACAATGTTTGCCTTACCAGGATCATAATATACCTCAAGATCATAATCTTTGATTAGTTCTAACCACCTTCTCTGACGTATATTCAATTCAGCTTGAGTGAAGATGTATTTCAAATTCTTATGATCTGTGTAGATATGACAGGTGTTACCCAACAGCTCATGATTACTTCCATGGAGACAGCGTCGAAGATGATAGCTGATGTGGACCTATGTGGCAATACTGGGCAAAGCAGTCAGTAGGTTAGAGCTATAAAAAACTTCTGTTTGTAGTTTAAGTTGTAATGGAGCACTCGGTGCTTTTGTAGAAATATTAAGTAAGTTATAGTGGAGCACTCGGTGCCCATGCGAACCAGATATTATATCTCTGTATAATACGTAGCCATGGTTTTAGTCATAAAAACTCTATTTTTTATAATGTTTTATGGTAAGTGTGAATAGTTATTCCATCCTAAAGTCGCTCCAACCCTGGTCCGACCAGCAGCCCGGAGCGTGAGACGCGGAGCCTAGGCACGCGTAAGACTGCCGACCTCGCTAGGGAGCTACTGCCAACCACCTGGAATGTAGTGAACGAATCTCATGCACATGTGGGGAGGAGTCAGAGATAGTGCTGGCCCTGGGAAACTCAAGTAGGAGGAACAACTAGTCGGCAAACCACTTAGAAGAAATGTAGGAGTCATTGCGATGCACAAAAAAGATGCTAGCAAAAGCACGATGAAACTTTTATTGAATACTTGATGTACAAAAAGAGTACATATCTTTTTAGTAGCGGATCAAGTGTAGAAGCGCCTAGATTGGTCGATATGCCACGAATTTGGGACATCAACTCCGTCGAGATCACAAAGCCTATAAGAGGTAGGCCTAGTGACCGTCCTAACCATGTGAGGGCCCTCCCAATGTGACGCTAACTTGTGCAATCCTTCTGTCTTCTGTTTCCTATGTAGAACCAAATCGCCGACCATGAAGAACCTGTCCTTGACGTTGCGGTTATAGTACCTGTGCAAGCCTTCCAAATATTTAGCCGTGCGCACGTAGGTGTCAAGGCGCTGTTCCTCGGCGCAATTAACTTCGAGCTCTCTGGCTTCATTTGACCTCTCCTCGTTATGGTTCTCGACCCTTGGTGACTGGAAAGCAATGTCAGCTGGCAGCATGGCCTCAGAGCTGAAGACCATGAAGTATGGGGAAACACCAGTATTGCGACTGGGCTAGGTTCTCAGCCCCTAGACCATGGCCGGTAGCTCCTTCAACCATCTCCCAGGATGCTTATCGTTTTCCCTGTACAATTTTTTCTTTAATGCATCAAGGATCATACCGTTCATCCATTCAGCTTGTCCATTAGCCCTTGGGTGTGCTACCGAAACATACTTGACAACTACGCCTCTGTCATCGCAGAAGTTCCAGAAGTCGTTACCGGTGAATGTGGACCCTAGGTCTGTGATGATGCTGTTAGGCAGGCCAAAATGGTGAATAATTTCATTGAGCAGCTTAGCTGCCTTCTTCACAGTCCCTAAGACTAAGGGCTTGTACTCAATCCATTTGGAAAATTTGTCGATAATGACATAAACCCAGTGAAAACCTCCTAGAGCCAGCTTGAAAGGCCCGATCATATCTGGTCCCTAGCATGCGAAAGGCCATGACGCTAGAATGGTCTGGAGTTCATGGGCTGGAACGTGAGTCTGCTTGGCAAAGAACTGGCACCCCTCACAATGATGAACCAGCTTCTCTGCATCGGTGACGGCTGAGGGCCAATAGAAACCTACTCGAAAAGCCTTGCTGACCAGTGTGCATGAAGCAGCATGGTTGCCACAAGTGCCAGCATGGATCTCCTCCAAAATCTTTAAACCTTGTTCCTAGGACATGCATTTTTGCAACAATTCTTCCTTCACGTTCTTGCGCATAAGCTTCCCCTCGACCATCACATAATGCTTGCTACGCCATATGAGGCGTTCCATCTCGGTCTTGTCCTGGGAAACCTCTGCAGAGGTGAGATACCTAATTAATGGCTCTCTCCAGTCAGTGCCAGTGGTTGGAACCATAGCGACCAATTGGTTTGTAGATGGCTGTTCAGCTATAGGCTTCTCTTCTTCCTCGATGGATGGCTTGACAAGGTCCTGAATGAAAACTCCTTGGGGGATCTTTGCCCGGGTTGATCCTAGCTTCAACAGCTTATCAGCTGCCTCATTGTCAACTCGGACCACGTGAAAAAACTCTAGGCCATAGAATTTGTTCTCCAGCTTTCTAATCTGTGCGTAGTAAGCATCCATCTTTTCGCTAGTATAGTCCCAGTCCTTGTTCACCTAGTTTATGACAAGAGCAAAATCACCGAACACCATGAGCCATTTTATGCCGAGCTCGACGGCAATACGAAACCATGTAGAGCCACCTCATACTCGGCGGCGTTATTGGAGGCCTTGAAGTGGATCCAGAGAACATAGCTCAGCTTGTCCCTAGATGGCGAGATGAAGTACACACCTGCCCCGGCACCGTCGATATTGAGAGAGCAATCAAAGTACATCTTCCAATGCTCAGGAGAGCTGTCAGAGATAGGCATGTTCATTGTCGGTGTCTAGAGAATCGGGGGTCTAAACAGAGCGACAAGTAAATTTGTATCTACGCATCTAGGCCTAGATGGTGTGCAAAGCGGACACAAGGATGTATACTAGTTCAGGCATGAACGGCCCTACGTCCAGTGGGTTTAGCTGCTGCTCATGTTGCCTTGCACCAGAGTGCTAGTAGTAGGGGTTACAAGCTTTCGAGAGAGGGAGCGGATCCCAGGTCTCTTCTGAGGGTGGTGCGTGGATGTGTGGTTGTGTGGTTGTTCGATTGCCTCTTGGCTTGATTTCCTTCTTTTCTCTTCTAGATGTGGCCCTTGCCTCCCCTTTTATAGCTCCTAAGGAGAGAGCTCGGGTTACATTCATGGTAAAGATGTGAAAATGAAAGAGAAAAACAAAAAAGGTGGCCTCGGGCATGGCCGTCTTCCTCCTTATCCGATGGGAATAGTTTTCCTATAGCGCAGAGATGTAACAGGCGTTGATATTTTGGCCTCTCCATCTGCTGGTGCTATGGACTATGGCCATGCTTTGTCCTATGCGCCTCTGTGCCGTCGAGGATGGGCAATATGGGTGCCCAAATTCATGTAGAGAGGGGGTTACGTGGTATAGTAGTCGTTACCCCCATTGCTGTAGAGGTATGGATGTCATCAAGGTGGACTGACTAGGGTTAGGTTGGGTCAAGGCGTGGTTCCTGTGCTCCTATTGACTGTGCACGGTCATGTCTGTCCCATCAGCAGGAGTGGGTGCCGCGGTTGGTGTTCCTCGTGGCTCACCGTCTTGCCAGAAGGCTACACGTGTCCCTCGGGTGAGGTGGAAGTAGGCCGAGGGGGTCGGGTGCTTTGATGACATCACGGGGGCTCGGGCGAGGTAGAAAAATGTCGCCCGAGGTGCCCATCTGGCCTGAGACCTCTTTGCAAGACTCGAGTGAGATGGAGTTTGTCGTTCGTGCCGCAAGCGACTGACATGCTGTCCGCGCTTTTGGTGGGTCTATGTTCACGGTAGTTATTGTTCATTTTAAACCATCAACCAAATATGAATAAGGGCATATATCAACCTCCAACATAGAATTAGGGTTTATACTGACAGAATTCCACAGTTTTGGTGAATCTATGTTTCTGTAAGGGGTTATTAGAAAAAGGGAGAGAGATATGAAGGACGCCTGGAAAATATCAAATTATAAACTGACTCCAACTCAAGAAGACTCTAGAAGACATGAGAGGACAGCCACCCGAAGGAGGGGCCCACCTAGCATAGGGCAGGGCCAGCCAGCCCCACCCCCAAGTCGGCCGACCCAGCCTAGTCCCACTTGGCAGCCGCCTTCGCACGTCGGTTCTCCACTGCCTCAGGGGTTGCATATCCACCGTTGATCAATGTTGGTTTGATCTGAGGGCTCTGGTGTATCCCACTGGCCTATATAAGCAGCCCCGTACCCCCTGGATTGAGATCATCCCTGAAACCCTAATTCATATTCTCTAGCTAGGGCTTGGATTGAGAGGGGGTCCCTTGAATGGATCTACCTCGCTCTCCAATGTAGTAGATTAGTTCTAATTGAGAGTTAGGGAGAGTCGAGCTACACTCAGGTTTTGGAGAATTCTTCGGAGGTCTGGTATGTCTGTGTATCTTACCTTTGCAAGACTTATGCTTTAATATATTTATCTTCTCTATCTACTTTTATGCCTTTCATGTGATTGGTTAGTATAGTTATTATACCTTGGCATGGGATCTCCGCTCGTATTGAGTGGTCTAGTTATCTATAGTGATTAGAGTAGTAATTAATAGTATAGACATGGTGTCTAGACTAGAGGTTACCTAAGATTGCGCCTAATTCTATAGTTAGTTGTGGTAGCCCCAGGGGTGACAGCTCTGATAGGCCATTGTAATCCACCACATAAGGATTGGTGTTCGTAGAGCTTTAGGTAGCCTTCCCCTGACTATGCCTTCTCACCACCCTCGAGAGTCGGAAAGGTACTGCTGCTCCAAAGTGTTATTGTGTGATTGCTATATTTACCTATGCTTCAGTTATCATAGAACCAAAGTAGTAGAGAAGAATATAGGAAGCTTGAACTCTCATGTTGTCCTCTCAACTTGGCTATGCTACTCATTTATCATAGGATTCTCTAATGTGTGTGTCATTATGCATAAGTCCTATCACTTATCACTCACCCCTATCTAGGTCTTATTGGTATATTAGTTAGTAGATACATGATTGTGAACTATCAACCTCTTTAACACTGCTTCTCTATAGATAAATACGATACTCTAGAATACTCCCGGGTAAAAGCTACAATGGTATAATTATCGTTGTGCTTGCAGATACTTGATATTCTTAGATATACATTCATTCTAGTCACTTGCATTAATATTAACTGCTTAGTATTATTCTAGTAGTAATGCTAGGTAGTATTCATACATATCTCTTGCATCTATACTAGGGATGACAACCTAGTTAAGGTAGGGGCTATAGGTTTATAATAGGTGGCTAAGTAGTTAGAACAAGTGACACATTAATAAATACCAACAAGCTTTTTGGCGCCGTTACCGGGGAAGCAATTGTGTAAGGATTTTGATAGTGATCTTGATGTTTGCTAATTTAGTGTACCACTAGCTTTAGTAGGATTACCCCTGTTCTGTTGAATTGTGGAATAAGATAGGACAGCAGAAGCCGTTTCAACCTTCCGGCAATTTCCACAAGAAAAGAAGGAACATTGAAGAACCCCAGGGTGCTTGAGCATTCATGATCCATCAACTTTGGAACCCTGCCATCTCACAGGTTTGTTATATATATATATATATATATATATATATATATATATATATATATATATATATATATATATATATATATATATATATATATATATATATATATATATATATATATATATATATATATATATAGGTTGGAGAAAAGGTCATCGTCACAAGAATTCAAATCACATCTCAAGTGACAAATATAGAAGCTGCACTACTCACAGATTCCATCATGTGAGACATGGTAAGTATGATTAAGAAAGGTGAGATAGTCTTGCTCATGGACTTTAAACTTTATGAGTAGTTACTTTTTTTTAATTCTTGCATTCCATTGCATGTTTACTTTATATAATCCATGCATCCACTCTGTTTAGTTTAAATATCAAATCCAAATATGTTTAGTTCTGTTCATATATCCATCCCACTTGCATAGTTATTAAATAAAAATATGGGCACATGAAGGTCCATGCTATAAAAAAAAGAAGAAAAAAATGTGAGCACATGAAGGCTCATGCATGTTAAAAAAATAATAACAATAAAATATATATCTCACCATGATCATGCTCTTTCGTCTCCATTTGAATAAATTTCTAATATGCCTTCATGCTACCTTTGTTTGCTATAATATGCTTAGGTTTGGAGTATCTTCGTACACCTTTTAAATTAGGCATGGTGCTTAGTTTAAACCGTTTTCTTAAATCAAATTAGACAAGGTGTTTAGTTTGATTTTTGAACCAAGAGGTGTGTTGATCTTACTTCCAAAGGTTTTTAAATTAAGCATGGTGCTTAGGTTAAAATATCTTCCTAAATTAAATTAGACGTGGTGTCTAGGTTGATTTTTGAGCTGATAGTATACTTTAGTAGACGCTAGACTAACCCCTATAGGAAACTCTCAAATCCAATCTGAGTAAGTCAAGAGATGAATTCACATCAGAGATGAATCAAGGCAAGTGATGAACTCCACTAACTTTGCACAACGAAGACCCAGCTCATTCTTTATGGAAGGAAGAATTGTGAAATGAACAACCACGGTTGCAAGATGACGAAAGAAGATTGTGGAAATGCCTGCATCCTCATCTCCTAGATCGGATAAGCGAAGGATGAACAACGTCTGAGGACATGGGAGTCACAACACACTCTGAGGGATATTTCAACATTGACACTTGACTTTTGAGTGTCGAGTGACATAAAAGTCCAAGTATGGGGGAGGAAGGCCGACTCCTCTGCAGATGGTACGACCATGCTCTCCTTCCCCACAAGCTCCCATCATTCTGACACGCTGGTTTATAATCCCTCTTCTCATTATTACTTTGTCTCTATAAGTTCGAATGATTTTACAAATTCCATACATGAAAATTGAACTTAAGACACAAAATAAAATCAATCCTCAAGAGAAGAAGTAATGGGGAATAAAGCATAGAAAGTGACCTCTACCTAGATAACAACACTACCCTCATTATTATTTGTATATTCCTTCGGGTATGTGTTGTCCACTAATGCTTGCAGGAATGAAACAATGAGTGGAGCGAAAAGGTCTAAATATAAAGAAAGAGCGTACAGATGGCATGAGAAGGAGTACAACAAATGAGACAAGATGCTCATGAACAACTCAAGATGCAAGGAAGAAAAAGACCATCAGAAGCCATTTATCCTTCATCACATGGTGTCACCTCACTCCAGTGATGAAGTGAACATTCTGGACCTACAAACATGCACATTGAGCAAGATGCTACCGGCTTTCACTACTAATGTTTTAATTCAACTGGCTGGAAAAGCAAAGAACATGGGTAACACCATCATCAGAATTACCATCTCAAGAGGCGCAATCATTAAGGTCTCCACCTTTGGGACCAGATGATGCACCTAAGGAATGAACTTGGTAAGAAGTCCTGTTCAGAGGACTTAAAACACTGAACCCTCACCGGGAGGTAAAATCGGTAGTTATCCATATTTACTCTTTTGCATTGCATAGAATAATCTTCCTTTAGCATGTTTACTTCCCTGCATTAACATTGCATTAAAAAGAAAATAAAAATATTTGTTTATTGCACCGCATCATAAATTCTAAGCCCCACGTGAATAATTTTATGGCGTGTAAAAACTCACAGGAATATTCACTGTGGTGGCATAAAAATAAAAAAAATATAAATGTGCATTCATCTTGTTACATTTTCTTTACATCGCACAAATACAAAAATACAAAAATTTTAAGAAAGAGATCCTGCTGAAACTCTGCTTAGAAGAAAACCATAAACAATCTCAAAAGCTCTAGACAACTAAGGCTTAAGTGGCCAACCATTAATGCTTAACCCATTCCATAAGTTTTGTTGTCTATTTGAGTTTCACAGGATTTGAAGGACCAAGAAGAACTGACAAGCAAGTGGATGTTCTATCCACTATTGAAGCGTTGTCTCAATAGTCATTAGCACCAATCAATGCTACGATAGAGGAAGTACATCTCCGTTACCAATATTCTACTCCATAAGATCGAACGACTACGTCAACATCCAGCTTGGGGGAAGAGCGTCCCCATGTATCCAGCTAAGTATTTCTTTCCCTTCTTGGCTTTACTATTTTTGAGTTTTCTATATATATTTGTCAGAGTTATAAAAAGATGCATAACAAACAAAACAAAATAAAAAAATATTATCTTAGCTATATAATAGTAAGGTGTGATCTTAAATTATGAAAACAAAATAAAAGGTATGTGTCTAGATTTCTGTTTTTAAGAATTGAATAAAATAAAGAGAACTTAGACAAACCACTTTGCATGGAAATGATGAAAAAGTGCTCAACCATGGTTCCTATCAAGTACCTAGTTTTCAACCTTGAATTTTTCCCGAGTTTTAGACACAACTGTTTTGACCTGAAGATGTACTTTGTACCTGAAACTTGTGGGTAGCAAATGCTTGATCTAAGTCTAGGTAGTTGAGAGATATGATATGAAAAGGTCTGAGCCACTGTTTATCTTGTTCCTAGTGATACTTGAGTTTTGGAGATTTATCTTTTGAAAACTCTTAAAAATCACATGATAAGTTCCTGTATGATAGAGCTTAAATTCCTACCACAGCCATACATGTTAGACTAGAAAAACCACTATATATACATGCTACTTGCTTTGCATTGAGTACTGTCAAGCTTTGTTGATACCTTAGAGACTTGCCATGCTTTTAAAATCAAGATCACGTACACACCACCTATATATGCACTATTCCTCCACTGGGATAGGTGCCACACATTCCATCTAGATCCACCCAAAAATATTTTACTCCTACACTGGGAGTAAACACCAAAAATACCCTATAGGATTCCCATTAAATAAATACCCCAAGTTCTTGTTACTATCTCTCAAAAGTTTTGTTGCAGAGAAGAGGCATGTGGCTATGCAAAAGTAAAAAAAAGAAAAGAAAAAAAAGAAAACAGTATTGAAAAAATGGACAAGTGTCCAAATTATCAAAACAATGGGTACTTAGATGCCCGCCTGAAGAAAAAGAAAAAAAGAGATAGCCCATGTTGTCCTGCAAAGTTATTTCCAAGTTCTAAAAAAAGAGAGGTGTGTTTTCAAGGAGCAAAAGTAGAATTAGGTTAGCCACCATATATACACCTACCGCCATATATCCACACACTTGCACATCTTGATTTGATTGTATGACTTGTTTCTCTGGATCCATTGTTTGACTTTACAACATATGCTTTGCAAGTATGTATGTGCTGTCTCCATACCCATGAGCTCCATATAAGCCTTAGTTGTAGGATAAGAGACAGTGAGAAGGCATAACATTACTATTGCCTTGGTGAGGATCCATAAATACCATATAATGCGAGACTTGAGAGGGTCATACAAAGGAATCTCTTAGTTTTATTTTGAAAAGTTACAAAAACTCCAGGATAAGGGTAGAACAAAAGAGCTTGAGACATAGTGCTTGACTTAACCATTCTGTCTTTCAATTGCTCAAGACCCAAGTGAAGGCTATAAGATCCATAGTTGAGGGTAATAGAGGTAAGTTTGAAAGTCATAATAGTTTACTCTAAATCTGAAGGGAAATTCTAGATTGAATACATGTGTGCTTTTGAGGAGTTGTTACCATATTTTCAAAATTCTAAAGAACTCCTGTATCCATTGCTAAGTTGGCTTTGCTAAGGGACTAGCAAAGGTTAAGCTTGGGGGAACTTGTTGATGGTAGTTATTGTTCATTTTAAACCGTCAACCAAACATGAATAAGGGCATATATCAACCTCCAACATAGAATTAGGGTTTATACTGACAGAATTCCACAGTTTTGGTGAATCTGTGTTTCTACAGGGGGTTATCAGGAAAAGGGAGAGAGATATGAAGGATGACAGGAAAAATATCGAATTATAAACCGACTCCAACTCAAGAAGACTCTAGAAGACATGAGAGGACAGCCACCCGAAGGAGGGGCCCACCTAGCATAGGGCAGGGCCGGCCGGCCCCACCCCCAAGTCGACCAACCCAGCCTGGTCCCACTTGGCAGCCGCCTTCGCACATCGGTTCTCCACCGCCTTAGGGGTTGCATATCCATCGTCGATCAATGTCGGTTTGATCCGAGGGCTCTGGTGCATCCCACTGGCCTATATAAGCAGCCCTGTACCCCTTAGATTGAGATCATCCCTGAAACCCCAATTCATATTCTTTAGCTAGGGCTTGGATTGAGAGGGGTCCCTTGAATGGATCTACCTCTCTCTCTCTCTCTCCAATGTAATAGATTAGTTCTAGTTGAGAGTTAGGGAGAGTCGAGCTATGCTCAGGTTTTGGAGAATTCTTCGGAGGTCTGGTATGTCTATGTATCTTACCTTTGCAAGACTTATGCTTTAATATATTTATCTTCTCTATCTACTTTTATGCCTTTCATGTGATTGGTTAGTATAGTTATTATACCTTGGCATGGGATCTCCGCTCATATTGTGTGCTCTAGTTATCTATAGTGATTAGAGTAGTAATTAATAGTGTAGACATGGTATCTAGACTAGAGGTTATATGATGTTGCGCCTTATCCTATGGTTAGTTGTGGTAGCCCAGGGGTGACAGCTCTAATAGGCCATTGTAATCCACCATGTAAGGATTGGTGTTCATAGAGCTTTAGGCAGCCTTCCCCTGACTACGCCTTCTCACCCCCCTCAAGAGTTGGAAAGGTACTGCTGCTCCAAAGTGTTATTGTGTGATTGCTATATTTACCTATGCTTCAGTTATCATAGAACCAAAGTAGTAGAGAAGAATATAGGAACCTTGAACTCTCCCATTGTCCTCTCAACTTAGCTATGCTACTCATTTATCATAGGATTCTCTAATGTGCGTGTCATTATGCATAACTCCTATCACTTACCACTTACCCCTGTCTAGGTCTAGTTGGTATATTAGTTAGTAGATACATAATTGTGAACTATCAACCTCTTTAACACTGCTACCTTATGGATAAATACAATACTTTGGAATACTCCCGGGTAAAATCTACAATGGTATAATTATTTGTGCGCTTGTAGATACTTGATATTCTTAGATATACATTCATTCTAGTCACTTGCACTAATATTAACTGCTTAGTATTATTCTAGTAGTAATGCTAGGTAGTATTCATACATATCTCTTGCATCTATACTAGGGATGACAACCTAGTTAAGGTAGGGGGTATAGGTTTATAATAGGTGGCTAAGTAGTTAGAACAAGTGACACATTAATAAATACTAACAGTCGGGCTTACTGTGGCCCCTACGATGGGGCTTTAGCGATCGTGAAGGGTGCCGTATTTTACCGTCTATTGGGTACCCTGGTATTTTGATACCCGACAGTAGCACCCGAGCTTGTGAAGGAGTGGAGCACTCCTTCAGAGGCTTGAGAACGAGCGACCTGTTGGGTTATGAGGATGCTACACTAGCTAGAAAACAAAATTTTTTGACCCCAGAAATGTCACACCCCAAAATTTCTAATTTTAGGTTGTGCATAGAAAACACTACATAAAATAAATGTTGTGTGTTGAAAAAAAATGTGATGTTTGCCTGTTAACTCTTGTGTGTTGAGAAAAAAAATGAATGAAAAAAAATGAGAATCCTTAAATTTTTTAAAACTAATTTGACGGGCTATTGTTTAATGTGATGTTTGCTTGTTAACTCTTGTGTGTTGAGAGCGAGCAAAGTCTTTAAAAATGCGTTTAGTAGGTCGATCTTCCTTCTCCAATACGCCTTTATCTTTTTCTGCAATCAATATTCCTTGTTTCTTATCTTAAGTTCTCGTTGGAAGTTTCCTAAAATCTTTTCTTTATAACGTAAATTATTCCTTTCAGTTCCTCATGTGTCAATCAATCTCAATGAACTCTTCGGGAATTGTTCTGGCTTTTTTTTAGAGCTAGTTCACGCTTTTCTGTGAGCGTTATCTAATTTTTAGATGCTCCAAAATATCTTTTCACGTGTTCCAAATACTTTACCTGGGTTCCTCATGTTCCAGAATGTCGCTGAGAATTTTCCCTGAATTTTTAGAGCTTTCGGAGTATTTTTCATGGCTTAAATAATAATTCTGGACTTTTCTAGAATTATTTTATCCACGAAAATAATTAATTCCGAAAATAATAAATTTCTCATTTTTTCCAACGCTCAAAGTCCATGTGCAATAATCTTAATAAATCTCAAAGGCCCATACATTTATTTACTAATGGGCTTTAATAATTAATTAGGCCTATTAGTAAAGACGGAGGGTGCAACATCAATTAGTACCATATTGCTAGTTGATGTGAAGGCGAGGAGTTTTCTCCCAATAAATATGTACCTACTCCATGGGCAAAGCACACTAAAACTACCGTAAGGGGAGCCCCTAGTTTGGGAAATCCCTCGTGTAGTAAATTATATTTTCTCCTCCTCTTGCCGCCGTCCGACGAAGCCACTAGGCTGTCTAGCACAAACCGAAACTTCCACCATGGTTGCTCGTGAGCATACATTCTACTCCAAGAAGAAGAAGAGGTATTTACTTGAATTCCACCGTCTAGATCACATTAAAAACCATATTTTGATTTATTTTCGAAATTAAAATTCTAGGTATTTACAAAACTGCCACTATCTTGTTTAGGCCATATCTTCTACGTTTTAACTCCGTTTTGACCCGTTCAAATTGCGTAAGATTTGTAATTTCATAATCTACATGTTAGTGCTACTGTTGGTTAGGTTTTCTACCTTTAAGATTCGATGTTAGATTTAATCTATTGTTTTACTAAAGAAAATCTCGTTTAATTCATAACTTATTTGTTTTAATTCCGAATTAGTCCGTTCAAATTGCAATGGATTTATAACAACATGAACTACGTATTAGTATTAATGTTTTCTTTATCAAAATCTCTGGAATTTCATAGTTTAGATCTAACTTGATTAATAACTGTGCAACTAGATTTATAAATAAAATATTATTGATTTCTCCTTTAGTTTTCTAAATTTAAATGTAATTTAGCCTAAGTCACTTTTGAATATCTATAAAAAGTATTTTATCCTATATATATGATTTTATATAGTTAAAACAAATGAGACCTATAATTTTCCGTTTTATACAACAAAATCTTTCGGTGTATGTATCTCTTTCACCGTAGCTCCGATTAGCATGTTTTCCGCGTTTATGTGTTCGTAGCAACGCGTAGGTTAGTTTTCAAATTTCTTTAATTGTTTGGTGTACTGTTCTAATTATTATTCAATGTTTGCTTCGTGTATGATTGCTCGATGCGTGTGTGGTGATTTATAGATCAAGTCCCATCAGTGAGATTTACGTGGAGATTCAAGAAGCTATTAATTGAAGATTTGGATCAGAGAAAGGATCTTGATTTAAGGCAAGTATAGTTTGGGTATTCTTTTTCTGTGACCATGATCTTGTGACTTAATTAATGTAAGAGCTATGATGGTTGAGAAATGGCTTTTTAGCAACATAAGATCTTGTCTGTACGTGAACCTCCGGGATTTACAGTACAACTATGAGGGCTATATGGCTCTGGCTTTAGCTCAGTATGAGGACCTTTTCTAGCTTGTTAGAGGTTACCCTTGTGGCGCAATTAGGGAAAAGCAGACTGTGGATCCCTAGGACTGGTTGTATCACATAGACTGACTTCTGAAACCTAGCGGCCCTAACTTGTTAGACGAACCTTTGAAAGGCTTCATAGTGAACCCTGTCTGCTCACCTTGGGAGTGTTTTGGGGATTGGCTGCCCCGGGCATATGGGTAATCATGACTCACAGTGAAAGTGTACACCTCTGTGCAGAGTTTATTAAACTGGTATACTAGCCTCGCTCAAGGACATGAGCGGCCTTGGAGACATCTACATTAAAGATGATGATTCTTGTTTTGTTAAGATGCTCATTTACTTATCGATTATGCTTTATATTGATTATGTTACATTGATCATGAGTTTATGGGATCTATACTACCTTGTTGCTATGCTTGCGGAGTTCGACATGGACTCACTCTTGCTATTCCCCACACTCCAGACTTTAGTAAAGTTGCCTCAAAGATCGATGGTGTTATGGTGGAGTTCCTAAAAGACTGATAGAAGTGCTAGGCATATGTTACCCCCAGTCAGCCGTCCCTGAGAAGAATAGAGTCTGAAGTTTAGTCACAGTTCCGCGATACTCTGATGTAAGTGTTAATATAGCTATGTATACGTTATATAATAACATTGTTTCTGATACTTTTTCATTCTGACATATGTGTGGACTTCCTAGGCACACATATGATTAGGCTGGTTTTGTTCTTTAGAAAACCGGGTGTGACAGAGTGGTATCAGAGTGGTGTTGACTGTAGGACGTATGCCAAGTAGCACTGGACATATTCTAAAACCCATTTTACTATAAAACTATTTTGTCATCCCTTGACTCATTGATTTTGGCTACTTCCTCTTCCTTCTTGTTGTATCCCCTCCTTGATAGCTTCCTTTGAGCTATTATTTCTTACTCTCTTGATTTTGTTTTATGTTGTTTTTACTAAAAGTTTTTTGATCTCACCTTTTTCAAAAGTTCGATGGCCTTTCATCATCCATAATCTTCCCTTAGGATGACCACCATTGTTGAAGAAGCACGTGTAGTATCGATGATGTGATGTGTGGTTGTTGTGCTTGATGTGTTGCGTATGTGTTGTCCTTGTTATCGTGTTTCAAAGGTGGCTCGGAAGGTATAAGTCTTGAGGAGTAGCTCGATCCATGTTAAGTGGGGTAGTGTCATCTTCTACCCTACTTAATTTTTCAATCGATCCTAATTCTTGCTATTTTCTCTTACACCGTTCCTGTCTACCCTTGGTTGTCATGCTATCTTCTTTATCCCATCTTAATGGAGGATCAACACACGAAGGAGTCATCAATAGTAGAAAGTCTTAAAGAAAGTGTTGCCTTCAATGACATCGCCAGGTGGAACAAGATCTTTGTTAAGTGGGGTAGCGTCCGCTACCATTATCAATCCCAAACATCTCAAGTCACGAGACAAGAAGACCCAAAGACCAATCGCTATCGTAATATCATCTTTTGCTAGTCCTTGCCTCTTAACCAATCTCACTTTCTTGCCATCAATCTTTACTTTTTCTTATCAACATTTGATAACTTTTGACCCTTGTCCTTACACCTTATAAAGTGAAGACTCGATGATCAACCTTGATCTATCTTTTCAACCTCCTTTGATCTTCCTTTTCCACCTATGCTGACCATCAATCCTTTGACCTTCTGTCATTAACTCGAATCAATCTTAACGATCAATCCAATGTTTCTTGTCAACCTTTGATAATCCTCGACACTTATATCCGAACTTGTCAACAAGTCTCAAAATAATCTTACTGGTCTGCTTTATGTTTCTCCCTAGTCTCCCGAATCTCGGGATGAGATTCCTGTTAAGTGGGGTAGAATTGTCACACCCCAAAATTTCTAATTTTAGGTTGTGCATAGAAAACACTACATAAAATAATTTTTTTAATATTTGGATAAAATTTCCCAAGTTTAGTTTATGATAGCATCAATTAGTTATAAAAAAAATGAATGAAAAAAAAACGAGAATCTTTAAATTTTTTTAAAACTAATTTGACGGGCTATCGTTTAATGTGATGTTTGCTTGTTAACTCTTGTGTGTTGAGAGCGAGCAAAGCCTTTAAAAATATGTTTAGTAGGTCGATCTTCCTTCTCCGACACGCCTTTATCTTTTTCTGCAATCAATGTTCCTTGTTTCTCATCTTAAGTTCTTGTTGGAAGTTTCCTAAAATCTTTTCTTTATAATGCAAATTATTCCTTTCAGTTCCTCGTGTGTCAATCAATCTCAATGAACTCTTCGAGAATTGTTCTGGCTTTTTTTAGAGCTAGTTCATGCTTTTTTGTGAGCGTTATCTAATTTTTAGATGCTCCAAAATATCTTTTCATGTGTTCCAAATACTTTACCTGGGTTCCTCATGTTCCATAATGTCTCTGAGAATTTTCCCTGAATTTTTAGAGCTTTCCGAGTATTTTTCATGGCTTAAATAATAATTCTGGACTTTTCTAGAATTATTTTATCCACGAAAATAATTAATTCTGAAAATAATAAATTTCTCATTTTTCCAACGCTCAAAGCCCATGTGCAATAATCTTAATAAATCTCAAAGGCCCATACATTTATTTACTAATGGGCTTTAATAATTAATTAGGCCTATTAGTAAAGACGGAGGGTGCAACATCAATTAGTATCATATTGCTAGTTGATGTGAAGGCGAGGAGTTTTCTCCCAATAAATATGTACCTACTCCATGGGCAAAGCACACCAAAACTATCGTAAGGGGAGCCCCTAGTTTGGGAAATCCCTCGTGTAGTAAATTATATTTTCTCCTCCTTCTCTTGCCGCCGTCCGACGAAGCCACTAGGCTGTCTAACACAAGCCGAAACTTCCACCATGGTTGCTCGTGAGCATACATTCTACTCCAAGAAGAAGAAGAGGTATTTACTTGAATTCCACCGTCTACATCACATTAAAAGCCAGATTTTGATTTATTTTCGAAATTAAAATTCTAGGTATTTACAAAACTGCCACTATCTTGTTTAGGCCATATCTTCTACGTTTTAACTCCGTTTTGACCCGTTCAAATTGCGTAAGATTTGTAATTTCATAATCTACATGTTAGTGCTACTGTTGGTTAGGTTTTCTACCTTTAAGATTCGATGTTAGATTTAATCTATTATTTTACTAAAGAAAATCTCGTTTAATTCATAACTTATTTGTTTTAATCCCGAATTAGTCCGTTCAAATTGCAATGGATTTATAACAACATGAACTACGTATTAGTATTAATGTTTTCTTTATCAAAATCTCTAGAATTTCATAGTTTAGATTGTTGATGGTCCTTAAGTACCAAATATAGTTATTAAATAAATAAAGAAAAGGATACAAATGCAACCAACACCTAGACTTAGGGTTTTATCTGACAGAATTCCACGAGTTTTGGTGTTTGTCTGTTTCTGCAGGGGGTTATCAGAAAATACGGAGGAAAGGCCCACACGTCGGGTTTACATAGAGATAATAACGTGTTCACTGATTTTCTATCATCTAGAAGACTCCAGAAGCCACGAGATCAAACGGGAGGCCGAATGGGCCCGGAGGCAGGGCGCCCGCCCTGTTCCCTAGGGCGCCCGCCCTGGCCTGAGAGCCAATCAGGCTCCGTCT
The DNA here is from genome assembly GCA_038087645.1 of Saccharum hybrid cultivar R570. Classification (NCBI taxonomy): domain Eukaryota; kingdom Viridiplantae; phylum Streptophyta; class Magnoliopsida; order Poales; family Poaceae; genus Saccharum; species Saccharum hybrid cultivar. The sequence continues at coordinate 25,382,041 of JAQSUU010000805.1, read as the reverse complement.
CGCGGATTATGCTCCACCGACCTAAGGGATCAAGGAAAACCGTGCGATTAATGTCGGTTTGATCCGACGGCCCACGTTCACTTGAGGGGGCTATATAAGCAGGACCCCTAGCCCCTGGAGGAGGCACTCCCTCATTCTCAATTCTTCAAACCCTAATCTCAGGAGGAGAGTCTCTGATCAAGCCCTAGAGCCACCACATCAACTAGATCTCTAGTATAGCATAGCTACATAGGATTAGAACTAGAAGGAGTCAATCTTCGATTGGTTTCCGGATCTGTCAAGAGGATTCTTGGTAATTCCTTTACTATTCTTCATTGTTTATCTTTGTTCTTCAATATTATGAATACAACTTTGTTCTATTTCAATATATTGATTATGACTATGCTCTACTTGTTATTATTTGCGATTATATTGTTCTTAGTTTATCGTAGTTATACGCTTGGCTTAGTTAGATTGGAATTATATACATGTTTAGGATCGTATAGCGTTTATCCATCGGATCCATGGGTAAATGATAAATATTGTGTAGGCGTGGTGCTTAGACCATATTTATCTGCGATTGCACCTTATATGCCGGATTGTGGGGTGGTCCGCGATGGTGACAGCTTCGTTGGTTCTTATATAGTCCCCCTCCCGTGTGTAAGGCAGGCAGAGCAACATTATTACGGGGGAGTGATTGCTATGTTTCTCATCTTCCTTGATAATATCACTATGCATGGGCGTAGTCCTTTCTCGCAATGATTGCCAAGTGTACTTGCACTAACTATGATATGCTAGACTTTATAGTTAAGAATAACTTAGGAAATATCCTTGTAGTTCGTCCTAATACCATGCTAATGACTTGCTAGAATATCTGTTGAGGTGCTTATCATTATTATATGTGGCTAGCTGATCAGATTAATTATCTTTGTCACCATTCATACTTTATCTATATTTTATGTGACACTTACCCCTGTATGCAAGAGATAGATGAATGCTCTCACTTATACATGCAATGATTGATACTCATTCCTATATTCCATTCCATAATCAACATTGATGTTAGTAATCCCTTCCCAGTGGTAAAAATATAAATAACGATACCTGGAATACTTCCCGGTTAAAATGCTACATCGGTATTAATCTGTGCGCTTGCAGATCTTATTTATTATTTATTTAGAAGAGCAGTTGCATATTTCAATACCGCGTCTCTCATGTCATGCTGGGGATGATAACTTGGCTTAAGTGGCATGAGGGATAGGTTCGGCATTTTTGGCGCCATTATCAGAATTAGAAAACTAAGTCTACTTTTGGTAATGACGTTAAGAATGCCCAACAAGCATTTTTGGCGCCGTTGCCGGGGAAGGTTGATTTACTAACAAGGAATGAATACGGAATTTGAGTCATCATTCGCATCATTAAGTGATTGAGATCATCAATTCTCCCATACAGATTTACCCCTGTATTTTTCCATTTTTATTGTTTTGCAGGGTGATGTATGAATAGAGGACATCTTCCAAAAAATTTTGTTGACAACCCCGAAGCATTAATTAGAGGGGCAAGAGCCAAGCTCAAGAAGTCAACACTTCGACGCAACACTTCATCCAATCCAGAAGACCGCCGAAGTTTCATCCAGAATTTGTCAACAGAGTTTGCAGCCATGGCGAACAAGACGATCCGCGAGTTCTCAGCTCCCACTACGGACAACATCTGCACTGGACCTGCCGCAGCCATCGACAAGAACTTTGAGCTCAAGCCAGGGCTCATCAACATGGTACAAGCCAACCAGTTTTGTGGGGAGCCGCACGAAGATGCAAGTGCTCATCTCCAACACTTCCTGGAGATTTGCAGCACATTCACTTTATTAGATGTTCCCAGAGACGCCATACTACTTCGCCTTTTCCCATTCTCACTATTGGGGAGAGCGAAGCAGTGGTTCTACACGACGAAGGATAAGAACACTACGTGGGCACTCTGCTCTATGAACTTTCTGGCTAAGTTCTTTCCCATGGGCAAGACCAATGCTCTCCATGGGAAAATTACAAGTTTTCAGCAACAACATGATGAATCCGTTCCAGAAGCATGGGAGCGCTTTCAAGATTACATCCTAGAATGTCCCCATCATGGAATGGAGAGCTGGCTACTTATGCAGACTTTCTATCATGGGCTCATCACTAGTGCTCGTGAGACCATGGATGCTGCAGCTGGAGGCGCATTTCTATCACTCACCATACCACAAGCTACAGCCCTTGTGGAGAAGATGGCGTCCAACCAAGGTTGGAACGAAGAGAGGATCCAAACACGCAAGAAGGGTGGAGGTATGCACCAGCTCAAGGAGGTAGACATGCTGTCTGCAAAGTTAGACCTACTCATGAAAAAGCTCGATGACAAAGCTGGAGACAAAAGAGAAGTCATGAACGTCTATGACTCTCACATGACTTGTGGGGAATGTGGAGACACTGGACACTCAGGCAATCACTGCCATGAGATGCTTGAGGATGCAAGGTACATCAACAACAACAACAACTACAACCGTCCTCAACAAAATCAAGGTTGGAATCAACAGAGGCCTAACTACTCAGGTAACTACTCAGGTAATTATCAAGGTAATAACTCTTACAACAACAATAATAATTTTCCACCCCTGAGAGAGTTAGTGTCTAATCAAGGAAAGCTAATGGATAACTTGTCTAAGAAATTGGCATCCAATGATAAAATACTAGAAAACATAAATAATAGAATATATAATTTCTCTACTGCCATCAAAAACCAAATTAGCTTTAATAAAATGATTGAATCTCAGTTAAATCAAATAGCTGCTGTTGTTCCTGCTACTAACCCTGGTATACCATCACAACCGGAAGGATTAGAATCTGCAAATCTTGTAGACATGTTTGATGCAGGTAACTATTAGAGTAATCCCGCTGTCGGAGTACATAATGACCTTCTACCAGTCAAGAGAGGCGATCCAGGACGCCCCGTCATCCCGATCTCCATCGGCATGGTGGACTTCCCAGAAGCACTCTGTGACTTTGGCTCCAGCGTCAACATTATGCCCAGGGTACTCTATGAAAAATTCTTTACATATCCTTTATCAGAAACAACTATGTGTTTGCAGCTTGCAGATCGGACACTAAGCTTTCCTAAAGGAATATTAAAGAACATGTGTGTCCGAGTTGGTACCTCGTATGCTCCAGCTGACTTCGTGGTGATAGAGACCGGGTCCGATGAGAGGTCACCAGTTATTCTGGGAAGGCCATTCCTGAACACCTTGGGAGCTGTCATCTACGCCAGCGCTGCGAAGATCAACTTCAACATCAAGGGGAGGAAGGAGACGTTTTCCTTCAAGAACAAGATTACACAAATCCCAGAGCAACCCCAACATGAACCAAGGAAGAGGACCAACAGGAGGATCAAGCAGAACAAGAACAACCAAGGATGGACCGAATCAGCTAAGATGGTCACTGCAGTTCAAGGAGGTCAAGACCGACGACCCAAGTCGCCGTTCCTAATCAAGAAGGATGACCCAGGTATGCCAAGCATTGAGTGCTCAATCAATGGATACTCCTTTCAGAAGGCGCTCTGCGACACTGGATCAGGCGTCAACATAATGGCCACAGTCACCTATCAGCTCTTGTACGGGACCATGCCCTTAAAACCAACATACACTCAGCTTCAGATGGCAGATCAGACATCCCGAAAGGTTGAAGCTATAGTAACCGATGTCCCTGTTAAAATTAACGATCATTTTGTCCATACAGACTTTCAGGTCATTGACATGGGAGACGACGAGTACGATCCACCCATCATCCTAGGAAGACCGTTCTTAGGCACCGTCAAAGCAATCATCTACATTGGAACCGGAGAAGTCCATATGCATTTCCCCTCTGAGAAGGTACGCCGCTACTTTAATGACCCTAACTATATAGTTGAAGATTCTAAGCAGGTCAGGACAAGAAGAAGGCGATGTAACCATAACCAAAGGAGGCAAATCATCAAGGACGTATGGGCAGACTATGAAGGAGAGGTCATAAGGCCCGAGGATACACAACAGGAGACCGAAGCACCAAGTCGGGTATGGAAAGCGAAGACAGTTACACAAGAAGAGGAGGCGCTGCCGGAACCACCGTCTACGCCACCCAAATCCCAGGACAACTAAGAAGAAAAGAAGTCCTATTCGGAGGACTTAAAAACACCGAACGCCGTGCCAAGAGGTAAACTTGGTAGTTATCATTTTCCCTTTAATTATTGCTCAGTTAATCATGTTCATTCTGTCTAAAAAAAATGTTGAAAACAGTAAGCCCCATGTGAGTATGCGAGTGGCATAAAACCCATAAGTACATTCACTGTGGTGGCATAAAAATAATAATAATATATATTTTTTCTGTTCTATAAAAATGAAAATAAAAATAGAGAGTGACATTTATCAAGGAAGCTCAAACATGATAAAGGCTAGATATTTATGCTAACGCTTAATCAAGTTCCACGAAGCTTTGTTGTCTATTTGAGCTCCACAGAATTCAGGAAGACTAGCAGATGGAGGATATCCTAATCGTTGTCAGGGGGCTGCCGACATTCAAATACACCTCTGCACCTGCTAGCTACATCAGAAGAAATTACGTCAAGATCCAGCTTGGGGGAGAGCACCCCCATTTATCCCGATAAGTATTTTTATCTACAGTTATACCTATGCTTTATTAAAATAAAAAGATGCATAATCATGAAAACCCAAATAAATATTTTGTGTTTATATATATTTGCTTAGTTTAATAAATAAATAAAGTAGCTATGCTAAACTGAATCTTGAAAATAAAACTCTAGCATGGATATGATGAATAGTTGCTCTGCCTAATTTTCAAATTTGTTTTCTCTCTAGTTTAGACATAACTGTTATAATTTAAAACTGGCTCTAAACCTGAACTAGTGGGAAGAGAACTTGATCTGAAGTCTAAGTTGTTAACAGATATGATATGGGAAGGTTGAGCTGCTGTTTATCTGTTCCTAGAGATGCTAGAATTCTGGAGAATTTTATCTTTGAAAATCTTTAAAATGTTGCATGATGAGTTCCTGTATGATAAGAGTTTAAATTCCTACCACAGCCATATATACATGCTTGTTAGATTAAGAGCCGCACTTTTACTACTTACTGCTTATGGGCATTGAGTGTGGTCAAGCTGTGTAGACCCTTAGGAACTTGTCATGTGGTTAAAATCAAGATTCACTTGCACGTTCACTCATACATGCTGCTTCTACTCCGGAAGTACGCATCCACATATATCCACTCATTTCCATCTCCAGATTCACCCAAAATTATTCTACTCCTGACCCGGGAGAGAATAGCCAAAAACATTATCTCATTCCTGTTATTCCCTGTGAAGTTAATGCTCAAGTCATTTCTACTACCACTTGCTATATTTTCAAAAGAGGGAGATTGCTCTAAAAAAATATATAAATACGAGGAAATAAAAAGGAGCAAGTGCTCGGAACCTCGAAGAAAGAAAAAGTGAGACGAGAGGTAAAAATGGACAAGTGTCCGACAGTAGAATTAGGGGTACAAGATACCCACCTGAGAAAAAAAAAAGAAAAAAAATAGAGCATCTCATTCCCCTCAAAAGTTTTAAAAAGCAAGAAAGGTATGTATTCCCTCAAAAAGAGCATTAGACTTTTGTTATCACCATCATCACCATACACCACTCATTCACCACACATGCACATCTTGATTTGACTTATTGACTTGTTTCTCTGGATCCATGGTTTGACTATGCAATAAATGTTCTATTAGTATGTATACTGTATCTCCCACCTATGAGCTCCAGATATCAAAGCCTTATTAGAGTAGGGTGAGAGAGAAGGCAATGTCACTACGCCTTATACCATAAATACCACATACTTTGAGAGAGAAGGCATATACCATTACTGCCTTGGTAAGGATCCAGAAATACCACAAAAGAGAGATCTGAGAGAGTCATACAAGGAATCTCTGAGTTTTATTTGAAAAATTTGCAAAAACTCCAGAGCTATAGCTGATCAAGAATAAGAGACATGGCGTTTGACTAGACCGTTCTATCGTTTAACCACTCAAGATGCAGGTGACGGTTGCAAGCCCCATGGTAAAAGGTAAAATGAGTAAGTTTTAAGTCTTGACAGTTTACTCTAACTCAGGGATGAGACCTTATTTGAAAGCATATGTACCGTCAACGTTCAAAGGCGTTGCAGCAACTTCTAATCCATAATGAGTCTATCCTTGCTCAGGGACGAGCAAGAGGTAAGCTTGGGGGAGTTTGTTGACGGTCCTTAAGTACCAAATATAGTTATTAAATAAATAAAGAAAAGGATCCAAATGCAACCAACACCTAGACTTAGGGTTTTATCTGACAGAATTCCACGAGTTTTGGTGTTTGTCTATTTCTGCAGGGGGTTATCAGAAAATACGGAGGAAAGGCCCACACGTCGGGTTTACATAGAGATAATAACGTGTTCACCGATTTTCTATCATCTAGAAGACTCCAGAAGCCACGAGATCAAATGGGAGGCCGAATGGGCCCGGAGGCAGGGCGCCCGCCCTGTTCCCTAGGGCGCCCGCCCTGGCCTGAGAGCCAATCAGGCTCCGTCTCGCGGATTATGCTCCACCGACCTAAGGGATCAAGGAAAACCGTGCGATTAATGTCGGTTTGATCCGACGGCCCACGTTCACTTGAGGGGGCTATATAAGCAGGACCCCTAGCCCCTGGAGGAGGCACTCCCTCATTCTCAATTCTTCAAACCCTAATCTCAGGAGGAGAGTCTCTGATCAAGCCCTAGAGCCACCACATCAACTAGATATCTAGTATAGCATAGCTACATAGGATTAGAACTAGAAGGAGTCAATCTTCGATTGGTTTCTGGATCTGTCAAGAGGATTCTTGGTAATTCCTTTACTATTCTTCATTGTTCATCTTTGTTCTTCAATATTATGAATACAACTTTGTTCTATTTCAATATATTGATTATGACTATGCTCTACTTGTTATTATTTGCGATTATATTGTTCTTAGTTTATCGTAGTTATACGCTTGGCTTAGTTAGATTGGAATTATATATATGTTTAGGATCGTATAGCGTTTATCCATCGGATCCATGGGTAAATGATAAATATTGTGTAGGCGTGGTGCTTAGACCATATTTATCTGCGATTGCACCTTATATGCCGGATCGTGGGGTGGTCCGCGATGGTGACAGCTTCGTTGGTTCTTATATAGTCCCCCTCCCGTGTGTAAGGCAGGCAGAGCAACATTATTACGGGGGAGTGATTGCTATGTTTCTCATCTTCCTTGATAATATCACTATGCATGGGCGTAGTCCTTTCTCGCAATGATTGCCAAGTGTACTTGCACTAACTATGATATGCTAGACTTTATAGTTAAGAATAACTTAGGAAATATCCTTGTAGTTCGTCCTAATACCATGCTAATGACTTGCTAGAATATCTGTTGAGGTGCTTATCATTATTATATGTGGCTAGCTGATCAGATTAATTATCTTTGTCACCATTCATACTTTATCTATATTTTATGTGACACTTACCCCTGTATGCAAGAGATAGATGAATGCTCTCACTTATACATGCAATGATTGATACTCATTCCTATATTCCATTCCATAATCAACATTGATGTTAGTAATCCCTTCCCAGTGGTAAAAATATAAATAACGATACCTGGAATACTTCCCGGTTAAAATGCTACATCGGTATTAATCTGTGCGCTTGCAGATCTTATTTATTATTTATTTAGAAGAGCAGTTGCATATTTCAATACCGCGTCTCTCATGTCATGCTGGGGATGACAACTTGGCTTAAGTGGCATGAGGGATAGGTTCGGCATTTTTGGCGCCGTTATCAGAATTAGAAAACTAAGTCTACTTTTGGTAATGACGTTAAGAATGCCCAACATAGATCTAACTTGATTAATAACTGTGCAACTAGATTTATAAATAAAATATTATTGATTTCTCCTTTAGTTTTCTAAATTTAAATGTAATTTAGCCTAAGTCACTTTTGAATATCTATAAAAAGTATTTTATCCTATATATATGATTTTATATAGTTAAAACAAATGAGACCGATAATTTTCTGTTTTATACAACAAAATCTTTCGGTGTACGTATCTCTTTCACCGTAGCTCCGATTAGCGTGTTTTCCGCGTTTATGTGTTCGTAGCAACGCGTAGGTTAGTTTTCAAATTTCTTTAATTGTTTGGTGTACTATTCTAATTATTATTCATTGTTTGCTTCGTGTATGATTGCTCGATGCGTGTGTGGTGATTTATTGATCAAGTCCAGTTGGTGAGATTTACGTGGAGATTCAAGAAGCTATTAATTGAAGATTTGGATCAGAGAAAGGATCTTGATTTAAGGCAAGTATAGTTAGGGTATTCTTTTTCTGTGACCATGATCTTGTGACTTAATTAATGTAAGAGCTATGATGGTTGAGAAATGACTTTTTAGCAACATAAGATCTTGTCTGTACGTGAACCTCCGGGATTTACAGTACAACTGTGAGGGCTATATGGCTCTGGCTTTAGCTTAGTATGAGGACCTTTTCTAGCTTGTTAGAGGTTACCCTTGTGGCACAAATGGGGAAAAGCAGACTGTGGATCCCTGGGACTGGTTGTATCACACAGACTGACTTCTGAAACCTAGCGGCCCTAACTTGTTAGACGAACCTTTGAAAGGCTTCATAGTGAACCCTGCCTGCTCACCTTGGGAGTGTTTTGGGGATTGGCCGCCCCGGGCATATGGGTAATCACGACTCATAGTGAAAGTGTACACCTCTATGCAGAGTTTATTAAACTGGTATACTAGCCTTGCTCAAGGAGAGCGGCCTTGGAGACATCTACATTAAAGATGATGATTCTTATTTTGTTAAGATGCTCATTTACTTATCGATTATGCTTTATATTGATTATGTTACATTGACCATGAGTTTATGGGATCTATACTACCTTGTTGCTATGCTTGCGGAGTTCAACATGGACTCACTCTTGCTATTCCCCACACTCCAGACTTTAGTAAAGTTGCCTCAAAGATCGATGGTGTTATGGTCGAGTTCCTAGAAGACTGATAGAAGTGCTAGGCATATGTTACCCCCAGTCAGCCGTCCCTGAGAAGAATAGAGTCTGAAGTTTAGTCACAGTTCTGCGATACTCTGATGTAAGTGTTAATATAGCTATGTATACGTTATATAATAACATTGTTTCTGATACTTTTTCATTCTGACATATGTGTGGACTTCCTGGGCACACATATGATTAGCCTGGTTTTGTTCTTTAGAAAACCGGGTATGACAATAAACCAGGAACTACTACTAGTTATAGATCACGGGATTACCACTAGACGCGCAGGTGCAGCGGAAGCGTCTCGATGTAGACGTATGCGTCACAGCAGTGCCATGCAGTTGCTCACATCCGTCCTTCTCATGTGGTTCGTCCTTGTGCTCCAAATGTAGCACCTCCGAGGTATCCACACGTATAGGGAGGAAACGTCATGCCTCCAGACTGCTAGGTCCGCGAGGAACAATAGGCTCAGGCATGGGATAGGCGGCTACCAAAGTGGCGTGATCACCCTAGCCCTGTCACCCACCCCTCTTATATAGGCGTCCCTAATGAGCTCCCGAATTGGAGGCCCATTAGTAACCCTAAGCTTTGTCTAATTCAGATCCAATCTAAATTAGGCTTCCAGCCCCTTAAGTGTGTGACCCTTTGGGTTCACGCACACATAGACATGACCCGAGTACTCCTACTCGGCCAATAGTTGATAGCGGCCTCTAGCAAGGCATGTCAACTCCTATGCATACGCAAAGATCATATCAGACGAATCACCACAAAACCACATACATGTTATTCTCATGCCACACGATATTTGGTCCTGCTCATAGGTTAACACTTAACCCAAGCATGACCATGCATTTCTTGATCCAATCATTGGAGTGGTCTAGTGATATCTCTCTCATATGGAGAGGGGCAAATTCCATCTTGATTAACTATGTCTCACAGCATGTTTCCCGACAAACCCAAAAACCACCTTTATAACTACCCAGTTACAGAGTAGCATTTGATAGTCCCTGAGCAGGTCGTTTCACATCTTGAATACATACGACAATCTCAGGTCCAAGGACATAATGTACATGATATGTATAGAGATAATTACAACATCTCACTTTGGGTCAGTCTAGCCCCATGTCATTCGTGTGCCCACACTATTAGTTTTGACATCTCTATGTCCATGACTTGTGAAACATAGTCATCAACCAATATATGTGCTGATCTAATATTCATGTGTGTCCTCACACGAACTCCGATCAGGGACAATTTTAGAATAACCATACAAGTAAATGAGTTTCACAAACAATTCACATAATTGCCAATCGATACAAGTTGCCTTTAATGGATATTCAATGAACTCATAATATATCATGGATACAACGCAATATAATCATCTCTATGATTACCTCTAGGGCATATTCCCAACAATCTTCCACTTGCACTAGAGTCAATCTCGAAGATATCTAATACCCATAGCTCTCATGTGCGCCTCATGCTTAGGCTGTGGAAGGGCTTTTGTCAAAGGATCTGCAACATTCAAATCCGTGTGTACCTTGCACATCTTGATCTCACCTCGTTTAATGAACTCTCGAATAAGGTGAAATTTCTGCAGTACATGTTTGTTCTTTTGGTGATTCCTTGTCTCCTTAGCCTGCGCAATTGCCCCATTGTTGTCACAATGTAGATTCAATGGGCTAGACGCATTTGGATACACACCAAGTTCAATGAAGAACCTCCTCATCCAAACACCTTCCTTCGCAGATTCAGAAGCTATGATGTACTCGGCTTCTGCTGTAGAATCGGTCACCGTCTCTTGCTTGGAACTTTTCCAACTTACAGCACCACCATTTATTGTGAACACAAAACCTGATTGAGACTATGAATCATCCGTGTCAGTTTGGAAGCTAGTATTGGTGTAACCATTTACAATGAGCTCCTCCTCACCTCCATAGATTAGGAACACATCTTTAGTCCTTCTCAAGTACTTAAGAATATTTTTAACAAGTGTCCAGTGACTCTTACCTGGATCAGCTTGGTACCTACTCGCAATACTTAGAGCATATGAGACATCTGGGCAAGTACATATCATGGCGTACATGATGGAACCAATTGTTGAGGCATATGGAACCTTACTCATGCGCTTCCGCTCATCAGCTGTCGAAGGACACTGTTTTGTGCTAAAGCGCATACCATGTGACATAGGCAAGAACCCTTTCTTGGACTGTTCCATGTTGAACCGTTTCAACACCTTGTCAATGTACGTATCTTGGCTTAATCCTATAAGCCTCTTCGATCTATCTCTATAGATCTTGATGCCTAAAATGTATGCTGCTTCTCCTAAATCCTTCATAGAAAAAAGTATTATTCAGTGAAGTCTTCACGCATTGCAACATTGGAATATCATTCCCAATCAATAGTATGTCATCCACATACTAGATCAGAAATACAACAGCGCTCCCACTTTCCTTCTTGTAAACACAAGGTTCTTCATTCTGACGGAAGCCAAACCCTTTGACCACTTCATCAAAATGAATGTTCCAACTCCGAGATGCTTGCTTTAACCCATAAATGGATTTCTGTAGCTTGCATATTTTTCCAGCATTTTTTGGATCAACAAAACCTTTGGGCTGTATCATATACACGTCCTCATCCAAATTTCCATTTAGAAAGGTTGTTTTAACATCAATCTGCCATATCTCATAATTGAAATAAGTAGCTATTGCTAGAATGATCCGGATAGATTTAAGCATTGCTACTGGCGAGAATGTCTCGTCATAGTCAATTCCTTGAACTTGCCAAAAACCCTTTGCAACAGGTTGAGCTTTATAGACGTGAACGTTTCCATCCATATCCTTTTTCTTTTTATAGATCCATTTGCACTCTATGGGTCTAAACCCATCAGGTGGGTCAACCAAGTTCCAAACTTGATTATCTCCCATGGAATCTATCTCGGATCTCATGGCACTTTGCCATTTCTCAGAATCAGGGTCCATCATTGCTTTCGCGTACATCGCAGGTTCATCATCGTCTAACAATAACAATTCCCCCATGTGACTCATAGATTCTTGCTGACCTTCATGGTTGCGGTGGTGCTTCTATTGCCACAGGTATCTCAACTTGTTCTGCTACATTAGCATCACTCGTAGAGTCATTCCCTATTGGCTTATCTTGAACTTCTTCAAGATACACCTTCTGTCCACTTTTCTCTCTTTTGAGAAACTCTTTCTCTAAGAAAACACCGTTCCAAGCAACAAACACTTTGCCCTCTGATCGGTTGTAGAAGTAATACCCTAAAGTTTTCTTTGGGTATCCCATGAAAAAACATTTGTCCGACTTGGGTGTTAGTTTATCTGACAGAAGTCGTTTGACATAAACTTCACAACCCCAAATTTTTAGAAAAGACAAACTGGGACTCTTACTAGTCCACATCTCATATGGTGTCTTAACTACGGACTTAGATGGTACCCTATTCAATGTGAAAGCGGCTGTTTCTAGAGCGTATCCCCAAAACGATAATGGTAGGTTTGACTAGCTCATCATTGATCGAACCATGTCCAACAAAGTCTGATTATGTCGCTCAGACATGCCGTTTCTCTGAGGCGTTCCAGGTGGCGTAAGCTGTGGAACAATTCCACAACTCTTTAGATGATTGCTAAACTCATGGCTCAAATATTTGCCTCCATGATCAGATCGCAAAGCCTTAATTTTCTTGCCACATTGATTCTCTACTTCATTCTAAAACTCCTTGAACTTTTCAAATGTCTTAGATTTATGTTTTATTAAGTAGACATAGCCATATCTACTAAAGTCATCAGTGAAGGTTATGAAGGATTGGAATCCGCCTCTTGCTGTCGTACTCATCGGTCCACATACATCAGTATGTATGAGTTCCAACAAGTCTACCGCCCTCTTAGGAAAACCTGTGAAAGGCGCCTAGGTCATCTTTCCTAGCAAGCAAGCCTCACATGTCTCGTATGATTTAAAATCAAACGAAGTTAAAAGCCCATCAGAATGGAGCCTCTTCATGCGATTCTCACTTATATGACCTAAACGACAATGCCACATATAGGTAGGACTTAACTCATTAAGCCGAGGCCTTTTAGCACTTATATTACAGACAAGTGCATCATCAAGCTTTAAAATAAATAACCCATTCACAATGGATGCAGAAGCCACAAACATGCCATTTTTAGAGATCACACAACCATTGTCTTCACTCGCAAATGAATAACCATCCTTCATCAAACATGAAGGTGACACAATGTTTCGACTTAAACTAGGAACAAAATAACAATTATTCAACTCCATAATAAATCCTGATGGGAGGTGGAGTTGCATCGTCCTGACATTCAACGCAGCAACTCTTGCATTATTGCCCATGCAGAAATCAACTTCTCCCTTTTTCACGCTTCTACTTCTTATCATTCCCTGCATCGTATTGCAAATATGAGCAACCAATCCAGTATTAAATACCCAAGAATTAATATAAGAATTAGCAAGAAAAATGTCCGTAACATAAACAAAAAATGTACAAGCTATGGGAGTACCTTTACTGCCGTGATCCTTCACGGATTCCAAGTACAGCTTGCAGTTCCTTTTCTAGTGACCCTTCCCCTTACAATGAAAGCACTCATCGCCAGTAGTTGGTCCAGCCTTGGGTGCAGGTGGGTTTGGCTTAGACATCTCATCTTTAGCCTTGCCCTTTTTCTTCTTCCAAGAATTGCCCCTCTTCTTAAACTTAGGCTTGTTTTGGACCGCCATCACATGGCTATTGCCAGCACCTTTCTTGATATCAGCCTCTGCTATTTTAAGCATGCCACACAATTCATTCAAGCCCTTCTCCGCCCCATGCATATGGTAGTTTGAGATGAAATTCCTGTAGCTGGGCGAAAGAGACGCGAGAATAAAATCAGTAGCCAACTCTTGGCCAATTGGGAAGCCCAGCTTCTCCAACCTCTGAGTGTAACCAACCATTTTGATCACATGTGGCTCAACTGCTGCGCCCTCTACTAGCTTGCTTTCTACAAAAGTCTTTGAGACATTGAACCTTTTTGTCCTGGCTTAAGTCTGGAACATATCATCGAGCGCCACGATCATATCATAAGCTGCATGGTTATTGTCAAATTGCATCTGCAGATCTGGTTCCATACAAGCAAGCATAAGGCAACTCACTTCAAGATCAGCATCACATGCTTTCTTGTAAGAGTTTTTCTCTGTAGTAGGTGCATTATCAGTAGGCTCATCTAGTAATGGGGTGTCTAGAATATCTTCCTTTTTCTCATCCTTGAGAACAATTCTCAGGTTGCGGATCCAATCCGCATGTTTGTTCCATTCAACTTATCTTTCTCAAGAATTGAACGCAAAGTAAATGGTTGGTTGCTAGGCGCCATTGATCTACAACAAAATGATGCAAAAAATACTAAGACAATGTGTTCAAGATAGAGTAAATCATATTAAACCTTAATAGAATCTACTCCCACTAAAATCAATATCCCTCCATTGAAACTTAGTGATTCAAGACCCACAACTAACAAGTCTACTAGTGAGCTTTAGCATCACCGCTAGAAGACATGGTAGATCGGTAAGCAACTCCTTGCTAATCATATCACATATGACTCTTGTTGTTGGGTAGCATCTCTATGCTTTGGCACCCAACTTCTCATGCTCCAAGGTCCCTAACCGTTAGGATGACCTTGTTCAAGTAACCAACCCTTCTGCTGTAAGTATCCGATACAAACCTGTCTAGTCAAGGAAAACCAGTGGCACCCTAATTTCATAGACCCACCACCGATTGTACAAGACACATGACAGTGCAAGGTTTGGGGGAGCATCTTAACTTAAACATTGCTGAGGGATTGTTCTACTTCACTATCGCATGTAGGCAAAAACATTATCGCACGTGAGTAGAACATAGTAAGAACGACATTAACACAGATGTGACTTGATATGGCCCATTGAGTCTTTGGGGATCTCGATCTCCATTGAACTATTCATCATGATGATCTCCATCTCCATGATCCATGTATGCCATCCTTCAGTGATGAATCCACCAAGACTAGTTATCACTAACGCAAGATAGTAAGGTAACATTACATAGTCGCGGATCGGATCATCACAGTTTGGCACGCTGGCCATTACATCAAAATGACAATATATATGTGGCTCCAGCCATATTGTCATACTCACAACATGCAAGCCATGAATTAATTTACATGCATCACATACACAGAAGGGCCATACCAGTCACTGAATTCCTGCAAAATAGAATTAACCGTTTCCGACGTCTAAACTTAAAACGCCGAAAACACCATCTTCCCGGCCGTTTTTTGCAAATCTAAATTCAGCGAAACGGCCAAAGGATGAAAGATGGATGTAAAATTTTCTGTAGATCAATTTTCATATATAATGCGTCTCAATCTGAGGTTGTATGCAAAAGTTATGGCTATTTTACCGAACAGCACTTTTCACGGCACCCGGCGCCCGGCAGCAGATCCAATCTACCACCGCCGCACATCACATGCGCCTGGCACTTGACCTAGGTTTGATTCGATCAATCTGATTGATCTCCACCTTGCCATGACTGGATTTACATGTATCACTTAACTCTGATGGCGGAATTCCAACCGGTAGGAGTAGATTGTTACATGACCAATCATAGGAAGATCACGAACCATGATCAGAGACTCATCTACAACCACGCATATCTCCATATGCACACATCCGATCCTATAACGAGGCAGCTACGGCTCTGATACCACTATTGGGTTATGAGGATGCTACGCTAGCCAGAAAACAAAATTTTTTGACCCCATAAACCAAGAACTACTGCTAGTTATAGATCACGGGATTACCACTAGACATGCAGGTGCAGCGAAAGTGTCTCGATGTAGACGTACGCATCGCAGCAGTGTCGGCAGTTGCTCATGTCCATCCTTCTCATGCGGTTCATCCTTGTGCTCTAGATGCAGCACCTCCGAGGTATCCACACGTACAGGGAGGAAACGTCATGCCTCCGGACTGCTAGGTCCGTGAGGAACAACAGGCTCGGGTGTGGGATAGGTGGCAGCTGTCAAAGTGGTGTGATCACCCTAGCCCTGTCACCCACCCCTCTTATATAGGCGTCCCTAATGAGCTCCCAAATTGGTGGCCCATTAGTAACTGATCCAATCTGAATTAGGCTTCCAGCCCTTAAGCGTGCGACCCTTTGGGTTCACGCACACATAGACATGGCCCGAGTACTCCTACTCAACCAATAGTTGATAGCGGCCTCTAGCATGGCGTGTCAACTCCTAAGCATACGCAAAGATCATATCAGACGAACCACCATAAAACCACATATATGTTATTCCCTTGCCACACAATATTTGGTCCAGCTCATAGGTTAACACTTGACCCAAGCACGGCCATGCATTTCTTGATCCAATCATTCGAGTGGTCCAGTGATATCTCTCTCATATGGAGAGGGGCAAATTCATCTTGATTGACTATGTCTCACAGCATGTTTCCCGACAAACCTGAAAACCACCTTTATAACTACCCAGCTACGGAGTAGCGTTTGATAGTCCTTGAGTAGGTCGTTTCACATCTTGAATACATACAACAATCTCAGGTCCAAGGACATAACATACATGATATTTATAGAGATAATTACAACATCTCACTTTGGGTCACTCCAGCCCCATGTCATACATGTGCCCACACTATTATTTTTGACATATCTATGTCCATGACTTGTGAAACATAGTCATCAATCAATATATGTGCTGATCTAATATTCATGTGTGTCCTCACATGAACTCCGATCAGGGACAACTTTAGAATAACCATACAAGTAAAAGAGTTTCACAAACAATTCACATAATTGCTAATCAATACAAGTTGCCTTTAATGGATATTCAATGAACTCATAATATATCATGGATACAACGCAATATAATTATCTCTATGATTACCTCTAGGGCATATTCTCAACACAACCGTGGGTAGCTTTTGATTTGTTTTGTGTTTGAAGGAGACTATCCGGTGGGTGTGCATGAGCGCACCTGGCAGGTGTAGCCCCTGAGGCCTTGGAGGGATGAGTTATCCCTTCATGGGCTTTAACCGAGTGAGCGTGGTGTTTTTTGTATGACCACGGGACGAGTGAGGAGCCCCCGAGCCCTTGGCTTTGACCATTCGCTAGGTCAGGATGCGGGAGAAGGCCCGAGCCCCTACACGCTGCAAGGGACTGACCGGATGGCCTCTCTGCTGTCATATCATTATCCCTTGCGTTCTTTAGCAAAATGGAGGGGCATGCGTGGGCCCTTGTCATCCCATTTGGGTTTATTGCGGTTTGTTTGATTTAGAGAAGACTATCCGATGGGTGCGTGTGAGCGCACCCGCCGGGTGTAGCCCCTGAGGCCTTCGAGGGATGAGTCATCCCTTCAAGGGCTTTGGATTGAGCGAATGGGCCCACCTGGGGAAGATGATGGGTTGCACCGAGTAGTTGTTGTTGTGACGCTTCGCATCCCGGCACATGGGAAGGTAGGGAGGTGCCCTGTTTTTTGCGTTCATGGGGAGTTGGGCGACTAGCACCTAGTCGATTGCCCTGTATGACGTTATAAATATGGGTACAGGCATGGCACAGGAGCCCGCCTGTTCTTCTTAGTTTTTCATAGTAGCCCACGATCTCTTTGCCCCCTCCTCACCGCGGCGTCCCTTCCCACTTTCGCCATGGACCTAGGTAAATGCTCTACCGACGATGCGTCCGATGGTGGGCGGTCCACACGGCGCCGCATGATAGGAGCCGAGTCACCCTCTGGTGGTAGATACGGGAGGCCGCCGCCTCCAGCCGTGACCGCGGAGTCGGTGCTACTGTTGGATGCTACGCCAGCCACGGTGGCGAAGACAGAGGTGGAGCGGCTTAGGAGGTATTTGGGGGTTTCCTAGGCCGCACTCGAGGCACGGAGCGGGGGATGCAGGTCATTCGGGATCAGCAGGTGGCCGCGGATAGCCGGGTGGCCAGTGAGTCCTCCCTTCGTCGTTTTGGTTGGATGAACCGCATTTGTTCTTCGTGCTTATTGCATTCATGCATGGAGCAGAGCTGGAGGCAGAGCTGCTAGGGATTCGGGAAGCTACGGACGCTACGATGGAGTATGTCCATGCTCGCGGTGTGAACCGGGAGGAGCACCTCCCGGATCTCCCTAACCATGTCCGAGATGCGGTGGAGCTCGGCATCCATCGTGGGGCATGGTGGCCCTGATGGTGGTGCAGGTGCATTCGGGGCATGTGCTCCACTACCTGGTGGGGCTTCCGGAGGGCGAGGAGCTGGCTGACCATGATGGGTCTCGGGAGGATTTTGACGAGGCAACCGACACCATCGTCGACCTGGTTCCTACCGAGGGGATCATTGAGGAGGCCACCGGGCTCTTGGGACCCTGAGCGGCAGCCAACATCAAGGTCAAGCTCCATTGACCAGTGTTTCTTGCCTGGCGTCGAGGCCATGTTGATCCCTGCTTAGGATTATTTTTTGCATTTTACCTTATCGACATTCTTGTAAAAAGACCCGTCGTTGTTTAATGAATCGTATTTTTTGTTGATGCGAGTTCTAGCATTGTGGGGGGTGACTGTTTGTGGGTTGTTTGTGGCTCCTGAGCCCTTGCTCGATGTAGGGTCATGGCTGTTTGTTAGGTCAAGGCACGAGTGTAGCCCCCGAGCCCTCGCTTGACGCTAGGGTTTGGTCGGAAGGCCACTCATCTATGGTGCAATCCCTCACGCGTACCTTAGGGGAATGGAAGGGGTGAGTTGAACCACGTCATCCTTGTTGGATGAACCGTGGCTCTCATGTAGGTCTAAGTAGAGTCTGGGTTCCATTCGCTAGGCATCGGCTTCCGACCAAGGTGGTGACTCACTCCTAACTCTTGACTCAAGAGTTGCGAGGCGGCTATTGAACCCATGGTAGGCCAGCCTTCGAACCCCTAGACCGTAATTGGGCCGGAGGAACGTACGTAGTTCCATATTCTTTACCTATCAACCGAGGCCTATGATTGGCCTGTGGAGAACAGAGGTGCTCGAGCCCCATGTGGTGATGGGATAACGACAGGCATGGCATGCGAGGCGGAGGGTGCAAGGCGTCGGAGCAGATTCACTGGGGGCGTGCAAACGGTTACCGAGATATCTGAGATGTGACGAGATGTTTTTGCAGCCACATTTAATGCTGGTGGTTAGAGTCTCGAATCGCCCCGGCCTCCCCTTTTTAACCCAGTGGTTTTTCCTCTCCCTTGCACACCTGTGCCTTTTGCCTTTCTAGTGCTCGCGTTTTCCATCTGCCCTGGCAAGGAAGTGTGAGAGAGGGATAAAGAAAGATAAAAAACTTACCCCGTAGCCGCCGCCATTGCCTTCATCGCCGGAGTGCTCTCCTAGTCACCTCAATGGATCTGTGGGGCCATTCTAGCTTCAGCGAGAAGATTGCATTGTGGCTCATCGAGGATGGGCTCCTCCGTCCGATGATGAATGCCGCGCGGCTAGAGTGGATTGTCCTCAGCAACGAGGATGAACCAAACCCCTCGCCGGTTACGTCGTCAGCTTTGTGCACTTCCATGAACGGGGGTTTGGGACGCTTATGAGCAACTTCTTCTATGGTCTTCACCATTATGGGATTGAGATGCAAAATCTCAATCCTAACTCAATTTTTTTGCAGATTGCAGTTTTCACCGCCCTGTGTGAGGGCTATCTAGGCATCAGGCCCAACTTCACCCTATGGAAGTACTAATTTTGCGCCACCATCTTCCTCAAGATGGTGAGGAAGGGCGAGTCAGTGCTGGTGCGCATCGGTAGCTGTGTGATCCAGCTTCATTAGATCTAGGCGGACGAGTACATCATCATGAAGGGGTCATCATCGAATAAGGGGTGGCACCAGTGGTGGTTCCACCTTAGAAGTGACACCAACGTGCCCCTGCCTCCATACACCGGTCACTCCTTCGGAGAAGCACCAGAGCGCTAGGGCTATGGTCCCGTCACCTCCGAAAAGAAGTAGATCGACTCCCTTCTCTAGGCGGTCAAGCGTCTGGTAGACGCGGGCGTGACGGGAGCTAGGGTCATCGCCACGTTCCATGAGAGGAGGATGCTACCGCTGATGCAACGGGCATGCCGCCTAGACGAGATGGTGCCAAACACGCCCCTCAAGGGTCCGTGCTCATGATAGGCTCGGGAGTGTCCCTCCTAACGCTGTCCTCGACGCCTACCTGCCAATGCGTTCTGATGATGACTTCATTGAGATGGTGATCCCCCGCCATTCTTCATCTCCTCCCCCTTTCCCTTAGCCTCTATGCATTCCTTTTTGCCTGACTTGGGGAATCTCTGCCTGGTCCCCGACTTTGACCCACCCCTTCCCGAGGACGTAATGCAGAGGGCGTGGAATCGGGCTCATGTCGAGGGGCTGAGGAAGCAGAAGAAGGAAGGGAAGAAGAAAGCGACTTAGAAGGCCAGAAGGAAGGAGGAGTGCGATAAGCGCCGAAAACTGTAACGGTAGGTAGGGGAAGAAGAGGAGTCATCGAGCATTGATGACAATGATGATGATGATGAGGAGGAGGAGGTTGACTAGTATTACTGGGTGGATTCTATGGCCAAGGAGGGGGAGCTACCCAGGGAGTTGTCCCTCTCGATCGAGGGGCGATGGCCGTAGGCCAAACCGCCTTGTCATGAATCAGAGGACCCCAATCTTGGGGGAGCTGTGATGATGGGCGGGGGAGAAGAGCCCCTGAGATCACAAGAGTCAGCCCATCCTGAGAGGGTGGAGGGACCTCGACCCCAGCAGATGGTAGGGTCACCGTAGCCACTTCCCCAGCCCGACACGACCGAGACCGTGGCAGCCGAGAAGAGGCCCTGCCCTGTGACCGTGGGGTAAAGCCCGAGCGAGCCATCGCAGAAACATCCCCGCCCCATGTCACTGAGGTAAGGGATGCTTCTTCCTTGTTGCTTGTTTACGCCGAGGTTTGGGAGCCTTAATGCCCTTCGTTCTTACAGGAAGGTTCAGCTTGACGTACCCCTGCTTGCGCCGCAGAAGGCGCTAAGGCGGCAAGGCCAAGCTTTAGCTGGCAGTGTGCCAGGGTTAGATGTCTCTGCCTTAGAGGCGGCTGGTAGCGTTCCTTTAGCGACCGTGGCCGTGGGGGGACACAAGGTGCTAGACGCCCCTGCTTTACCTCCACCCAACCCTACCCCATCAGCCGGGGCGGTGCTTTCGAAAGCAGAGGTGGAGAAATCCATGCAGTAGGGGATGGCGGTGCTGGAGGAGCTGCCACGGTTTGGGCTAGATCCCGCTCTTAAGGGGGAGCTCCCTCAGGAGGGTGAGGTGCGTCTGCCTCCAACAGCGAAGACACCAGCACCGACCGTGGGATGGTGCGTAAGTGCCAGGGTTCAGGAGGCGATGAAGGAGGCCACACCTAAGGGCCCTTTGGCATAGGTGGGGTCCATAGAGGGAGGCGGGTCCCAGGTGGGAGATACGGTGACGGGCGGTCCCGATGCCGTCGAAGCGGAGGTGGTGTCGATCTCGTTCAGCGAGCCTTCTGACTTGGCTGAGGTAGCCCAACCTTCCCACGCCGGGGGGTCTGCAGCCCTCGTGCGGGTGGGGCATGATCCCTTCCACTGGGGTGGTCCGCGCCTCACCTGGTCGGATCAAAATCAGCCAGAGGCGCCACCGGTTTTTATGTTGGATGATGTCGAGGGGTTGGAGTCCTAGAGCCAGATCCAATCAGGGTGCCAGACCTTAAACCAGGCTCCGACCATGGCATTCAATGTCCTACACAATGACATCCGTCCAGCTAGCCAGGTGGTCGAGCAAGGTGATTGCTTGTCGTTTGGTGCTTTCGCCTCTTGGTGCCTTTTGACATGACTTCTTGCACAGGAACTGCTCGAACAGAGCTAGGCATAGTCAGAGTTTCTCCATCATGAATAGGGCTCCTGGGGATGCTGTTTAGAGGAAACACAGAGGACTACCACGGCCGAGGCATGGCTTGCGAAAACCCAGGAGAGGATAGCTGCCCTCCACAATGAAATGGCGGATCTTCATATCCGTTATGATGAGGCAGTCACCGATGCCAAAGAGTCAGGGGAGAAGCTAGCGGCCCTCATCGAGTGCGCTCGTAAGGACCAAGAGGAGGCCCAAAAGGTGAAGAGCGAGCACGACGAGCTATCACAGGCTTTAGAGCAGCTTTAAGCCGATCTTGACTCCGTCCGCCATGAGCGCGAGCATGCTCTTGGCGAGAGTGATGAGGCTCGCCAAGAGTGCAACATAGCTCGGAGGGAGAAGATTACCGTGGAGGACCAGCTGAAGGAAACTACGCATGTGGATTCTCGGGTTGCCGAGGAGAACCGCCAGCTGAAGTTCGAGGTGGGGTCCCTCTAGGCCATGGTGGCCCAAGGGTGTCAGCAAGACTTGGCCCGAGCTGAGGAATTAGAAGGTAAGTACCTTTGGCTGTCTATTGTTGAGAGCTTTTTTGAAGCGTGCTTCTTATCTCCTATGATAATCAGGGCTAAAGAGTAAGCTTGCCACGGTGGAGGGAGCTGGTGGCCGACTAGATGCTAGCTTCATGAGCTCGTCTACTGCCTCGTTCGACTGTCTAGCAATGTGGTTGAGCTCGAGGCCATCAAACTTTTCTTCCAGGAGGCGGACCACCTGGAAATATGCCACCATCTTGGGGTCATGACAGCTTGACTCCTTCATGACTTGGTCTACGATCAGCTGAGAGTCACCTCAGACATTGAGCCATTGGATCCCGAGCTCAGTGAAGATGTGTAAGCCATTGACCAGCGCCTCATACTCGGCGACATTGTTTGAAGCCAAAAAATGAATTCAGATCATATACCTCATGTGCACGCCGAGGGGGGAGACAAAGATGAGTCCCGCCCTAGCTCCACTCTTCATCAGCAATCCATCAAAATACATCATCTATTATTCTTGTTCTACTGGTACCGGTGGCATTTAGGTCTCGATCCATTCAGCCACGAAGTCCGCTAGAACCTGGGACTTGATGGCTTTCCGAGGGGCATAGGTGATGCCTTCTCCCATGAGTTCAACTGCCCACTTAGCGATTCGTCTCATCGCCTCCTGGGTCTGAATCACCTCCCCAAGGGGGAAGGATGACAAAATTGTGATGGGGTGTGACTCGAAGTAGTGGCGCAGCTTCCTCCGAGTGATGAGGACGGCGTACAGGAGCTTCTGGATCTGTGGGTAGCGCGTCTTGGTGTTGGACAAGACTTCGCTGATGAAGTAGACCGGACGCTGGATTTTGAGAGCATGACCCTCCTCCTGCTGTTCCACTACGACAGTGGCACTCACTACCTGAGTAGTGGTCGTGACGTATAGTAGGAGTGGTTCCCCTTTGGCCTGGGGCACAAGGATCGGGGCATTTGTTAAAAGTGCCTTAAGGCCATCAAGTGCCTCTCGTTCCTCGGATGTCCAGGCGAAGCGGTCCATCTTTCTCAGGAGTCAGTATAGGGGCAGGCCTTGTTTGCTGAGGCATGAGATGAAGCGACTCAGTGTCGCTAGGCATCCTGTGACTCATTGTACCCCTTTCAAATCCTAGATCGGGCCCATGTTCACGATGGTAGAAATCTTCTTTGGGTTGGCTTCAATGCCATGCTCAGAGACGATAAAGCAAAGTAGTATTCCCCTTGGGATCCCAAAGATGCATTTTTTAGGATTGAGCTTGATATTTTTGGCCAATAAACACCTAAATGCCTGATTGAGATCAGCAACCAGGTTATCAGCTCATTTTGATTTGACTACGATGTCATCTATGTAAGCCTCAATGATCCACCCAATGAGGTCCCCAAAAACGGTGAGCATACAGCGTTGGTACGTAGCCCTCGCGTTCTTGAGGCCAAATGGCATGGTTACGTAGCAGTAGGTCCTGAATGGGGTGACAAAACAGGTCACGAGCTGGTCAGACTCTTTCATCGTGATTTGGTGGTAACTGCAGTAAGCATCAAGGAAAGAGAGAGCTTCGCAACCCGAGGTGGAGTCGATTATTTGATCGATGCGTGGTAAAGGGAATGGGTGTTTGGGATAAGCCTTGCTAAGACCAGTGTAATCAACACACATTCTCCATTTTCCATTCTTCTTTTTTACAGGTACAGGATTAGCTAACCACTCGGGATGGAACACCTCCTTGATGAATCCGGCTGCCAGCAGCTTGTGAATCTCCTCCCCGATTGCTCTACGCTTCTCCTTGTCAAAGCGACGTAGTCGTTGCCTTACCAGTTTGGAGCTGGCCTGGATATCCAAGGAGGGCTTGGTGACTTCCCTTAGGATGCCAGGCATGTTTGAGAGACTCCATCTGAACATGTCACTGTTCACGAGGAGAAAGTCGACGAGCACTGCTACCTATTTGGGATCCAGGGCGGTGCCAATGCGCACCATCTTGTTGTTAGAGCCACTGGGGTCAAGGGGAACTTCCTTGAACCCTTTGACGGGTTTGAAGGAGCCAGTGGACCACTTGGGGTTGGGTGCCTCCTTGAGGTGCGCTTCCAGCTCAGCTGCAAGTGCCTTAGACTCGATGATGGCCTCGGCGTACTCACAGCACTCCACATCGCACTCGTAGGCATGCTAGTTAGTGGTGTGGACAGTGATGACCCCATTGGGGCCCGGCATCTCGAGTTTGAGGTAGGTGTAGTTTGGGATGGCCATGAACTTCGCGTAACATGGTCGCCCTAATACGGCGTAGTAAGTGCCATGGAACCCGACCACCTCAAAGGTGAGGGTTTCCTTTCTGAAGTTGAAAGGATCCCCAAAGGTGACAGACAGATCGATTTGCCCGAGGGGCAAGGCTCGCTTTCCTGGTGCGATACCGTGGAAAGGTGCCCCGCTTGGGCAAAGTTGGGTCTAATTAATCCTCATGGCATCAAGGGTTTCAACGTACATGATGTTGAGGCCGCTGCCTCCATCCATCAGTACCTTGGTGAGCCACGTGTTGCAGACGATGGGGTTGACAACAAGCGGATATCAACCCAGCTGAGGGGTGCGATCCGGGTGGTTGTCATGGTCAAAAGTGATGGCCGATCCAGACCAATCAAGGAATGCTGGCATGGCCGGCTCAGCGGCATAGACCTCTCGACGTTCTAGCTTGCGCTAGCACCTAGAGTCATATGCTGCGAGGCCACCAAAGATCATGAAGCAGTTGTTGATGACAAGGAAGTTGTCATCCTTCTCCCTGCCATCGCCCTTGTCATCCTCTGGCCTCTTGCCAGCCCCCTGGGCACCCCCAGAGAAGTAGCATTTCATCATGCCACACTCCTTGAGGGTGTGTTTGACTAGGGCCCGATGGTACGGGCACGGTTTATCAAGCATCTCATCAAAAACTCCTGGGCCACCCTCGGAAGGGGCCCAGGGGTTCTTGCACTCAGCGGTAGCCATAAGGGGATCCTTGCATGACTGCTTAGCCTTCTTTTTCTTCTTGGAGTTGTGGCTGGAGCCGCCTTCATCAGTGTTCTCTTGCTGCTTCTCCTTTCCCTTGATGTCGTGGAAAATCGCCCCTACCGCCTCCTCGCTAAAATCAAAGTTGGTGGCAATATCCAAGAGCTCCCTGGTGGTGCATGGGCCCTTGAGCCCCAACTTGTGGATGAGCTCCTTGCAGGTGGTTCCCATGAGGAATGCCCTGATGACATCAGTGTCAGTCATGTTGGGCAGCTCGGTGCACTATCAGGAGAAGCGTTGAATGTACTCACGGAGAGTCTCATTTGACTTTTGGTGGCAGCTCCTGAGGTCCCAAGAATTACCAGGGCAGACATAAGTGCCCTGGAAGTTCCCCACGAAAACCTTCACGAGGTCGGCCCAGTTGTGGATGCGTCGGGCCAGAAGATGTTCCAGCCAGGCTCTCACTGAGTCGGCCAGGAACAGAGGGAGGTTGCAAATGATGAAACGGTCATCGTCCGTGCTGCCTGGCTGGCAGGTGAGACAGTAGTCATCAAGCTAGAGCTTGGGGTTTGTTTCCCCAGAGTATTTGGTAACGTTGGCAGGTTGCCAAAACCATGCCAGGAACGGTGTGTTGCGGATGTCTTGGCTAAAGACCTATGGTCTCGGGGGTTCAGGCGATGGACTCCGGTCCTCCCCTCTATCATAGCGGCCACCCTATTGAGGGTGGTAACCATGGCTAGTTCCATCCTCCTTGCGCCTCTTGTGCACATTGAGGACGTTGCGCGCATCATAGTTGTGGCCAACGCGAGTGTGGACAGATGGGGGCTTGTCCCCCGCTCTCTGTTGTTCCAGGTGGACAGAGGCTTCCTTCTCGCGTGCCGCCGATGGTGTGGGTTGGTCGAGCTTAGGTCCACATCATTGAGACTTGAAGCTTTTGGCCTGCCAGACCGTGGCACACTTGAGAAGGGCACGTAGCTCCCCATGGGCTTGCCGCCCCTCCAGACTTGATGGTTCGGGCATCGTCCGAAGGAGGATTGCTACGGTGGCAAAATTCTGGCTTCCCTAGCAAAAAGGGGTGGATGATCATCGCCATCGTCATTGCAGATTCGGTAGTGGACGTCACGAGCTCTACGTCAAGCCGCACCGCCATCGTTGTGACTCCTAAGCTCTTGCTCAAGCGCTACGCGTAGTTGTGCTAGCCGCTGTTGCTCCTCCCCGAGCTTTCTCTCAAGCTCCTAGAGTTGCTCCAGCTAGGGCTGTGCTTGCCCCACAGGTGGTGGCATGGCTACGCGTGGGGTGTTCACGGCATTAGGTGGGGTGCGTTCACCCTCATTTTCATTAGGGGTTCCTTCATGGTCCTCCCCATCACACATGAAGCACTCTCGAGATGGGTTGTGACTCTCGTCGTTAGAGCCGAAACCCTTGAGATGGTAGTTATCGCCGCTAAGGAACTAGCACCGAGCCCCTAGGTGATTAACCTAGGGAAATCAGCATTAGCCCAGGTGCCATCGTCTTCCTTAGAGTCGACACTCGAGGATGTTGCAAAAGTCACGAGGAGCTCTGAGAGGGACTCCAAGTGGTATTGTGGCAAACCCACCAAGGAATCCCCTGCGGGCCAGATAAGATCACTGTAAGTCTTCGCAACGTTGTGTAGCCCATAAGGCCATGTCATGTGTGCTAGCATGGTGCTCATCTCTGGGGAAAGCAGTGGTTCCTGTGAGAGCTGTGACAAGGCATTGGTGGTGACAGGACAGAGGTGATGGAGATCTTCCTAGGACAGTCATGGTCCCAAGATGATGTCAAGCTAACATTCCAACCTCGGGTGGTCAGATCCATGGAGCTGGGTGTCGCTGGAAGCCTATGCCTTGTTGGCATGCAGGCACAGACCCCCCACTGACTCAAAGATGGAGTTGATGTTGGGAAGCATGCCGAGTGGCTCATCAGGGGATGACGGAGTGCTCTCCCCCTCCACGCCAATGGGGTCCAGGCCGCTGACGCGCTCGTCGAGGCCCGAAAGGGACGCATGGTGGATCGGCGTGGAAGCGGGAGCTAGACTAGGTCATGATCCACCCCTGCACAGAAGAAGTCTAGGCTCCCAAACTAGATATTGGAGCCTAAAGTGAAGCCAACATGATGTTCGGCCATCTAAAGCCTAACAAAGCGGATCGTGACGCGCAAAAGGCATCTACCTGGCACGCCAACTATCGATGTCTAGAGAACCGGGGGTCTAAATAGAGCGACAAGTAAATTTGTATCTGCGCATCTAGGCCTGGATGGTGTGCAAAGCGAACACAAGGATCTATACTAGTTCGGGCATGAACGGCCCTATGTCCAGTGGGTTTAGCTGCTGCTCGTGTTGCCTTGCACCGGAGTGCTAGCAGTAGGGGTTACAAGCTTTCGAGAGAAGGAGCGGATCCTAGGTCTCTTCTAAGGGTGGTGCATGGATGTGTGGTTGTGTGGTTGTTCGATTGCCTCTTGGCTTGATTTCCTTATTTTCTCTTCTAGATGTGGCCCTTGGCTCCCCTTTTATAGCTCCTAAGGAGAGGGCTTGCATTACATTCGTGGTAAAGAGGTGAAAATAAAAGAGAAAAATAAAAAAGGTGGCCTCGGACGTGGCCGTCTTCCTCCTTATCTGATGGGAACAGTTTTCCTATAGCACAGAGATGTAACAGGCATTGATCTTTTGGCCTCTTCGTCTACTGGTGCTGTGGCTGTGGCCATGCTTTGTCCTTTGTGCCTCTGTGCCGTCGACGATGGGCGATATGGGCGCCCAGATTCATGTAGAGAGGGGGTTAGGTGGTATAGTGGTCGTTACCCCCATTGCTATAGAGGTATGGATGTCATTGTGGTGGAATGACCGGGGTCAAGTTGGGTCAGGGCGTGGTTCTCGTGCTCCTATTGACTGTGCACGATCACGTCTGTCCCATCAGCGGGAGCGGGTGCCGCGGTCAGGGGTCCCCATGGCTCATCGTCTTGCTAGAAGGTTACACATGTCCCTCGAGCGAGGCGGAAGTAGGCCGAGGGGTCAGGCGCTTTGATGATGTCACGAGGGCTCAGGCGAGGCGGAAAATGTCACCCGAGGTGCCCATCTCGCCCGAGACCTCTGCGCAAGGCTCGGGTGAGATGGAGTTTGTCATTCGTGCCGCAAGCGACTGACATGTTGTCCATGCTTTGTGGGCTTACTAGGGCCCCTATGATGGGGCATTACCGATCGTGCAGGGTGCCATATTTTACCATCTGTTGGGTACCCTGGTATTTTGATACCCGACATTCATATCTGTCCATTTGACAATGAAGTCGACCAACGCTTGTGACTTGATAGTCATGTGGCTTTGAAATTCCAGCGAGTATGGGCTAAGCTCCAATGCCCACTTGATGATGCGCTCATTGGCATCTTTGTTGCACAAGATGTCCCCCAGCGGAAACTTGATAACCACTTTAATGGGGTAAGTGTCAAAATAATGGCGTAGTTTGCGAGAGGTGATCAGGATGGCGTACAACAGCTTCTGGACCTACGGGTAATGGGTCTTGGACTCATTGAGTACCTCGCTAATGAAGTATACTGGTTGCTAGACCTTGTACACATGCCTGACCTCCTCGCGCTCGACAACGATGGCCGTGCTAACTACCCGATTGGTTGCCGCGATGTAGAGCAGCAAAGTTTCGCCTTCCTTGGGCGCCTCAGGACTGGAGGGGATGTGAGAAATTGCTTGAGCTCTGCAAAAGCAGTGTTAGCTTCCTCCAAGCACTCAAACTTCTCCTTCGCCTTAAGGAGATTGAAGAACGACAAACCCTTCTTTCCGAGCCACGATATGAATCGACTCAGAGCGGCCATGCACCCAGTTAGCTTCTGGATGTCCTTGACGCACTGGGCAGTTTCATCTTCATGACAGCTTTGACTTTTTCTGGGTTAGGCCTTATACCATCACGGCTAACTATGTTTTCGAGTAGTATGCCGGATGGCACACCAAATATGCACTTCTTGGGATTCAGCTTCCATTGAAACTTATTGAGTGCCTTGAAGGTCTGGTCGAGGTCATCAACCAGGGTAGAGGCCACTTTGGTCTTCACCACTATGTCATCAACATATGCCTCAACAAGCTAATCTCTGATGTAGTCCTTGAGGCATTGCTGGATGGCTTGTTGATAGGTTGCACTAGCATTTTTGAGCCCAAATGACATGGTCATGTAGCAGTAAGCACTAAAGGGGGTGATGAACGATGTCTTGGTCTGGTCCTCCTCTTTTAGAGAGATCTAATGGTAGCCAGAGTAGCAATCTAGGAAAGATAAGAGCTCGCAGCCAGTAGTAGAATCTATGACCTCGTCTATATGAGGCAAGCTGAAGGGATCCTTAGGGCAGTGTTTGTTGAGATCGGTGTAATCAACGCACATCCTCCCTTCATTATTCTTTTTTCTTACAAGAACTGGGTTGGCAAGCCACTCCAGGTGATACACCTCTCTGATAAAGCCGGCAGCTAAGAGCCAGTTTACTTCTACCCTAATCTCCTACTTTTTTGTCCCGTGCGAACCATCGTAGATTCTGCTAGATTAGCTTGGCGGTCTTTGAAATGTCCAAGGAGTGCTCGATCAACTCTCGAGGTACTCCGAGCATGTCTACAGGTTTCCATGCAAACACACTGACGTTCTTCCTTAGGAAGCTGACGAGCGCGTCTTCCTATTTGGGCTCTAGGCCGGCCCTGATGCGGGCCATCTTGGTCTTGTCGCCCGGGACCAGCTCCACCTCCTTGGTCTCCTTGGACTTCGTAGCAGCATGGGTGGCTTCCTTGCTCGGAATCTCTAGGTTAGCGGGAGGGATCTTCTTGGCGTCAGAGATGGACTCCTGCATGTGGATTGAGAGCTCAAGGGCTTCAGCAGTCGCGTAACCCTCCTTCTCGCATGTGTAAGCGATGAGCACGCTGCCTCTAAGGCTGAGTACACCCTTCTCGGTCTGCATCTTCAGGAGCAGGTAGACGTAGTGTGGCACTACCATGAACTTGGCCAGAGCTAGTCAACCAAGTATGGCATGGTACGTTCCTTCAAAGTCCGCAACGATGAAGTTGACGTAGTTGATACGAAAGTGGTCAGTGGTGCCAAACTGGACTGGCAGCGTGATCTGACCCAGGGGCTAAGAGGTCTGCCCCGGGAGCACTCCCTAGAAAGGTGCATCGTAAGGCTCGAGGTCTTCTAGCTTGATGCCTAACTCAGTTAGGCATTGCGGAAGAGGATGTCGAGGGCACTGCCTCCATCGATGAGCACCTTCTCGAACTGTACGTTCCTGATGACGGGATCTAGAACAAGGGGGAAGTGCCCTGGCTGTAGAATATTGGCCCACTGGTTAGCTCTACTGAACATGATGGGCTAGTGCGACTAGTTTTGGTAGGGTTGGCAACCCTCTCGTCGGAGTTGTTGAGGGCCATGACAACTCAGGCGGTAAGCTTCCTCTGTTGCCCATTCTCCAAGGCAACATTTCCCACCAAAGATGCTACAGACACTTCTATCAGGATCCTTGTAGACGTGATGAGGGTCCTTGTCGCATTCTACTTTGGTCTTGTCCTCCTCATCAGGCCTCTTGTTGTCCCGATGGTCGTCTTTGTCGCCGTGTTTGTCACTGCCACGCTGCCTCTTGCGGGCATCCGAGCAGTAGATGGACTTCAGGCCCCTGCAGTTCCCCATTGTATGGCCGAAGTCCGGGTGAGCCAGGCAGGGACCCTGAAGGACCTTGGAGTAGGCATCCTCGTAGTTGCGCTTGGCCCCTGGCTTGATGGCGTTGACGGCGTTGTCAGCTGGTCAGTTGTGGCTCTGCCGCCCCCCTAAAGTCCTCCTGCCGACGCCGATCACGATTGTCATTACAGTGGTCATGGTTGTCATTGCACCAATCATCACGGCGATTGTCGTGGCGCTGATCATCGCGTCGGTCGTCAGAGCGGTGATTCTGCTGGTCGAGGTGAGGAGACCAACCAATGTCTTCCTTGATCTGGTGGTCGGCCTTGTCATCATCTGTCCACTTCTTCGCCACCTTGAGCAGGTCCTGGATTGAGTCAGGCCTCTTGCGAAGTAGCTTAGTCTTGAGGGCATCATGGTGGTGGAGGCCTCTGTTGAACGCGGAGATAGCTTCATCATTATTGAAGTTAGGGATGGATATCTGCATTTCCGAGAAGCGGCGGATCTAGTCACGCAACGGTTCATTTGGATAGTCTCTGACTTTCTCCAAATCATACTTGTTGTTGGGCTGCTGATAAGTGGCCATGTAGTTGTTGATGAAAGCCCTCTTGAGCTGACCCTAGGTGTCAATGGAGCCTTTCCTTAGGCTGAGGAGCCACTGGTTTGCAGACTAGTTGATGACCACAGGCAAGTAATTGGCCATCACGTCTTCATAACCGTGTGCTGTTCGAACAATGATTTTATATAGTGTTATCCACTATTTGGGATTGGCCTTCCTGTCGTAAGTGTCCAAGTCATGGAGCTTGAAATTTCTTGGCCAAACAACGGCACGGAGCCGATCGGTGAATGGTCGGAGGCCGGGGATGTAGCCAGCATGTGATGCATGGCCACAGCCGGGTATGCCGTGTGCTTCATCATATTCACGCCTGTGCTGCATCTCAGATGCATGTCGCTCTTCTTAGTTGTTCTTAATGCGATCCCTCAAATTCATGTTGGCGCTGAGGTGGTCACGGAGGTCACCTCTAGGCTACTCCACTTCCTGGTCAACACCGCGTTGTCTACCATGACTGCCGCAGCGGTTTGCAGCACGCTCGCCTCCATGACGTGCGCCATGTCCACCTTGCTGGTTGCACCTGCCCCTTTGATCAGCATCATGCTCGCCTCACTGGTTGGCATCGCATCTTTCGCCTTGATCTCGGGGACGGTGCGCCTCATAGTTTACATCATGGCCCTGATAAAGATAGGGACCTCCCTGCTACTAGCTATGATCTCGCCAGGAACCTCGTTGGCGATGACTTCGGGTGGTGGACGCCGATGGAGCAGGTGTACGCCTCTCGTTGACCTAGACTGTGGCAGCCTTCAGATAGGCCTTGATAGCATCGAGTGCTGGTACTCAGGGAACTTATTTAGTTTGTTCATGGCGATGACAATGTTGGTGCTCGGTGTCTTGAAAACTTGCTGGTTGTCACACATGTCGAATGCGTTGGTCAGGTCATGGCAGATGTCACACTGGCCAACCGCGCCTGTGTCTGCCACATCCTCTTCAGCATTCTCCAAGTCCACCCTTCAAGCCCTATGGTCAGTGTTTCTTTCCTCCCGAGCGGCCCTCTCTTGATCGGTCTCCCCATCGCGAGGGGGCTCATCATTGCTCATGGCGAAGGCAGCACCTCCAAAGCCGGGTGGAAAAGCTAGGAAATCCTCCCCATATGGATCAATGAGGGTGTGGGCATAGTTAGTCCCATGAGATTCGATAGATCTGGTACTTTCCTCTGGGACTATAGAGAGCGAGTCCTCTCTGATCTGCCTGATCTCTACCATGTTAACAGTAGGTGCGGGGTGGTCGGGTTCAGGTAGATCTAACAGATATAGATCTGAAACATGGTCGCGCTCGCTGAGATCCACGAACACATGTGGTATGCGGGCCGTGTACTTAGACGCTGCATTCACCAGCCCGTATGGGTAG
Organism: Saccharum hybrid cultivar R570; assembly: GCA_038087645.1. Lineage (NCBI taxonomy): Eukaryota > Viridiplantae > Streptophyta > Magnoliopsida > Poales > Poaceae > Saccharum > Saccharum hybrid cultivar. Next base: position 25,348,971 of record JAQSUU010000805.1, on the reverse strand, counting down.
GTGTTGGATGAGTGCTCCATTAGGGCTTCGTAATCCCTTGACCTCAGGCTAGTTGTGGGTACTAGTCGGTAGCGAACCGTCCGCCCTTCTGGAGTCACCGTGATCACCAGATCGGAGTCAAGACACCTCTAGCGGCCAGCTCGAGCAGGTCGAGAATGATAGATGGGTCCATAGCCGTCCTCACTAGATTGATCTCTAATCAAATCTACTAAGGTTAGGGTTTTAGCCAGGCCTATGGTGACCCAATCCATAGACTTGATTAGATCGGTGTTGTCGAGACGCCTCCCTTGATAGCGGGGAAGCAGACAGCGGGTGGTTGGAGAAGACGACCCTGAGACTGGTCCCGAGATCGAATCCATCGTTGTTGATGTAGATTCGGTTAGCGCAGGTGGAGCCTACACCGCCTCCATGACTTTAGTGGGACCGTCGGCGCCGGTGATCTAGGTGAACGTCCCAATCATGAATGTTAAGCCCGTTGGATGGATCATGGAAGCAGGGAAGTTGACCATCTGACTCGCCATGGAGTCTGCACGCACACCCCCTACCTTGCGCACCACTGTCGATGAGATGTGGTCGGCAGTCTACCGAGGGATATGCCCATGGTAGTAGATTATCTGTGGAGGTGCGCAAGACAACGAACTAGATGGTGACACAAGATGAACACGGGGTTTATCTAGGTGCGGGCCACGATCAGCGTAATACCCTACGTCCTGTGTCTCTATGGATTGTATTGATGCGTGATGAGATAATTTTTGAGGGGGGTCCTTGCCCGCCTTATATAGTATGGGGAGCAAGATTATAGATCTAAGAAATCTAATCCTAGCCGATTACAACTGCTGTATCTGCGGAGGATACGATATCTATCCTAACCGACTAGGTTTCTTTGAACGTCAAGTAATCTCTGCTTGCTCCGCACGGTTCGCCGAGCAGTTCGGAGATCCACACGGCCCTTTCTGGCGAGTTGGGCCACCTTGTCTGGCATGGCCTATGTAGAGCCATGAGGGTATACGGGTCTATACCCCCACAATTCCCCGTGTATCTAGCTAAGTATTTCTTTCCCTTTGGTTTTATTATTAAGTTTGCTTCATACTAGTTAAAATAAAAAGATGCATAACAAATTAAAATAAAATAAATTTTTGTCTTAGCAAGTTATATATATTAGAAAGGTGTGATCTTAAATCTTGAAAAAAAATAAAAAGATGTGTCTAGTTTGTTTTAATTTGTTTTTAAGAGCTAAATAAAATAAATAAAGGAACTCTGAAGATAATCTCTTGCTATAGAAATGATGAATAGTTGCTCTATCATAATTCCTTTCAAGTACATAGTTTTCAGCCTTGAATTCTCCTGAGTTTTGGATACGACTGTTTTGGTATAAGAGTTTACTCTGAACTTGAAACTTGTGGGTAACATATGCTTGATCTAAGTCTAGGTAATTGTCAGATATGATATGAGAAGGTCTGAGCTGCTATTTATCTCATTTCAAGTGATACTAAAGTTCTAGAGATTTATCTTTCGAAAAACAAAAAAATATTACATGATGAGCTCCTGTATGACAAAGCTTGAATTCCTACCAATGCCATATATACTTAGACTAGGAAAATTTCTACACATATATGCTACTTGTTTTACATTGAGTTTAGTCAAGCTTTGTTGACCCTTATAAGAGGTTTGTCATGCTCTTAAAATCAAGATCACATACACACTACCCACATATACCTGCTGCTCCTACACTGGGAGTACGCAAAAACATGCCTTCCATCTAGATCCACTAAAAATGTTTTACTCCTACACTAGGAGAAGACACCAAAAATATAACCTATAGGACAACCCCTAGATAAATGCTCCAAGTTCTTGTTGCTATCTCTCAAAAGTTTTGTTGTAGAAAAGAAGCATGTGGCTATGCAAAAGTTATTCATAAAAAAAAGAGTAAAAAAATGGACAAGTGTCCGAGATATTTAAAACAATGGGTACTCAGATGCCCACCTGAAAAAAAGAAGAAAACAAAGAGATGAATAGGATAGCCCATGTTTTCTTGCAAAGTTGTTCTCTGAGTTTCAAAAGAGAGATATGTTTTCAAGGAGCATAATAGAATTAGGATTAGCCACCATATATCCACGCACATGCACATCTTGATTTAATTGTATGACTCAACTCTCTTTAGATCCGAGGTTTGACTTTACAATATATGTATTGCAAGTATGCTCTTTCATGTTTTCTCTATTCCTATGAGCTCCACATAAGCCTTAGTTGTAGGAAGAGAAAGGCATAACATCATCATTGCCTTGGTGAGGATCCACAAATACCACATATATTGAGAGACTTAAGAGTGTCATACAATAGAAGCTCTAAGTTTTATTTTGAAAACTTACAAAAACTCTGGAATAATGGTTGAGCAAAGAACTTGAGACATAGTGCTTGACTTGATTGTTCTGTCTTTCAATTGCTCAAGACTAAAGTAAAGGCTAAAAAGCCCCATGGTTGAATGTAATATGGGTAAGTTTGAAAGTCAGATTAGTTTATTCTATTCCAGAGGAGAATTCTTGTTTGAACGCATGTGTACTTTTGAGGAGTCGAAGCATTGATGCAGCTCCTGATCTATTTATGCTGAGTTTAGCTTTGCTAAGGGACTAGCAAAGGTTAAGCTTGGGGGAGCTTGTTGATGGTAGTTAACAACTATTATAAGCCATCAATAAAACATGTATAAGGACATAAATATAATCACCAACAAAGGTCTAAGGGTTTAAACTAACAAATTCCATGAGTTTGGTGAATCTGTATTTTCTACAGGGTATATCCAAAAAACCATCAAGGTGGACCTAGATGTCAGAATTAATCATGCTTCTCTACCATGAAACAAGCACTAGAAGGTTCTACAGGACACCAGAGGATTCCACACTAAAGCAGGAGGCAAGACACCGGCCCCACCTGTAGGCCGCTCGGCCTCTGGGGGCCCCCATGTCAGCCTCCGTTGTTATGTCGGTTCTCCACCGCCTCCTAGGTGCATCTATGCCATCCTTTAAGTCGGTTTGATCCAAGGGCTCACGTTGGATGCTCTAGCCTATATACCAGCCCCTGCCACCCCCAGGCATAAGTAATAGCATCAAGTCATTTGAGAAGATAGAAATCTTAATCATCCTCAGAGCTCCACCATATTCTAGGGCATCGCTAGTTAGGCTAGGTCTAGAGGGAGGCAAGTAGGCTTCGCTTGGATTCCCGATCATGTCAAGAGTGTGGTTTGGTATAATCTTTGTACCCCCTCTCTTTTGTAACAACATTACTTTATATGCTAGCTACAATTGTCATGTCAATATTAGTATTCATCTTATTCATATTCTTTGTTATATTGTTCATCGTCTACTTTGATTATATGCCTGTTATAGTTGGATTATCATCATGTTCATGCATAAGTTCGTATAGCGCTCACCCTAAGGATCCATGGGTGGTGGGTGGTCGATATTGTTTAAGCATGGTGTGTGACAGAACCGACCAAATTATAAGAGCACAAGTACAAAAACAAGCATCGAAACGCTCAAATTTTCAAACTTGAGCCCATATAATCCCAGTAGTCAATCGAAACCACGAAGGATTTCAAACCAGCTCGCTTACAACCAAGATCGCATCATTCAACATAACACATCACACGTTACATTTCACAAGTAGTTCGGAAATTAACTTACAACACCACGGAGTCGCAATTATTACAAACTGAGTTTATAAAGTAGCGGAAGCATAACACACACACTTAGTTCAAATACCACTGCAAGTCTTACAGATCAACATCCCACAAAAGCATTAAAGAAAGTAAACTAACAGACGATCATGCCCGGGTGATCTAGTCGTCATCACCCGTCGGGTGGAGGCAAGTCTTGCAGAAGCCTTGATATAGCATGTCATCTGCAACAGGAGGGAATAAACCCTGAGTACGGGAATGTACTCAGCTAGACTTACCCGTCGAAACAGAAATAAAGACACCAAGGATTATGCAAGGCTTTCATAGGTGGAGTTGGCTGACATCATATTTTGTGGAAAAGCATAAGTAATTGTAACTCTTTTAACCTGTACTAGCAGTCATTTTTAACATTAACCTGTCATCTATCTTAGCACCTATACTAATCATGCACTTGATTATAAGCAAACAATAATAACCCTAGCAGGTATAAATTGAGGCAACATTATATCATCATCCACTTAACCATCTGTTCAATTTAATGAGATCTACGTTGCCGCTGCTCAAGTCAAGGGTTCACTAACCGGGAGCGACGGTGATTCAAATCGAGTTCCTATCCAGCTAGAGGGGTATTTCTAACACTCACCGCGCAGGCCCTTGCCAGGGTTGCACAAGCCACCTTTGGTACAATTCAGGAGCCGCGGGTCCGACTGATGCTGCATCCCCAAGGGCAACACTCTGCCAGGTGATAGGGACTCTAACCCCCCTTGGTCTCACGCCAATGTCCCCAAGCATATCCTTACTTCCTCCAAGATGCGACCTACCATTCGATTCCCAGCCTAAACTGTATTACTCGGCTTCGCGGTCGGAACGACTTATCCGGCCAACTAAGTGTTAGACTGCGTTCAACATGACTCAAGGACATACAGCGAATCGGTCCTTAAACGACTCAGACAGGCATAGCTTCGCACCCAAGACGTGAAGTGTCTTGCGGCTGCACTATCGAACTCCCGCCCGGTCTCAAATTCATTTTAAAGCATGGTTCCATCCATGATAGCTAACATAGCCACTCATGACCCACTGCACCTAAATCTCGTGGATGACCAGAAATCATCCGACTTCTACCGCACTAAGCAGGGCTAAGCATTGACACGTGCCTAAACTTAAATTAGGATTCAAGTGCGATATCTGGACAAGGATAGATATAATACAACAAGTGTCTTCACTCAACTCCTACAACTTAATGCAATAAACAAGTAAAAGTACTCAATGATTGATATATATAAAGATCGGGTCAGCATGCACCGAGGCTTGCCTTTCAGGAAAGAGGAAGGCTGATGGTCCGGGCACTCAGGTAGCTCGTCTGCGGGAACTCCTTCGCTGGTTGGTTCCTCGTGCTCCCTTGGCTGGTCCTAATCCTCCTCCGGAATTGCTCCCTCGAACTCTAGGAGTGTCACTCCCTCTGGTACACCTGTTGCATGAATGCACAATAAATCTCATGGATGCATAAGAAGGAATGCAACATGCTCGGAATGAAATGTAACTACAGCAGTCCTAGTGCTCTATTCAAATCACTTCACAAAAAGTGCATATTTCTTCTCCGGTAGAGAAGTACTTACCTAATCTACACAACCTAATGTACAATTGTTCCTCCTCAGTCAAGGGTCTAACACCTAACAATCAACAAGAACAACATTACTTAAGGTTACCACCAACCTAAGCGTAATACAGCATAACATAGCTCTGGACAGCAGATCAGTAATTTCATCATAACTAGAGATCCAAAAATCCTAATGATATGATACAAGACAATCTGGAAATCTTATAAAATTCTCTACAATTCACTTTCAGACCTCAAGACTTGATTCTCAAGTTTACTTAGCCGAAATCCTAAAGTTCCAGAAATCTGTCCTCTCCAAACAGAGAGCAGCCATTTCTGGACAGCCACTTTAAACCGCCACAACTCCTAAACTACTGGGCCAAATGCCACCAAATTTTGACATAAGCTAGTTTAACAAGTTTACTATCACTTTGGTATTCACAAGTTTCCCAGCAAACACGTTTATCAAGGTCCAAACCCAAAAATGCTACCATCTGTCCAGAGAACCTAGAAATGTGAAAATTAAATATTTATTCATGTGTCAAACTACCCTTATGACCAAACTAATGACACTACTAGCTCACATATGACATGAAACCACCAGAAAGTAAGGTAGGTTCACCCAAATCATTTATTTTAACCCCTTTCTTAATTTACTTAATTAATTAAGTGGGAAAATAAACCCATATGCAAAGTGCTTAGAAAATTCTACAGAAATTACAAGAGACTCTATGCTCTACTAGGAGGGTACTGTAAAAATTTGAACTAAAGTTATTCATAGAAACTCCCTACACAAAATTCACAAGCCAGAAGGGCTGATTTTTGCCTAATTAACAAATCATGATGAAAAGTGTCAAACAACAGAAACAATATTTTTCTTAGCAACCTTAGGGTACCAGGACACTCTCCATAAAATTTCATGAGCATTTCACATACAGAAAAATTATTAAAATTCATTCAAGTATCTCCTAATATAACATGACAACATCATAACTTGAAAAGTACTCAAGCCATAGTACCTAAATTTTTACCAGAGCTAGTATAGACATGAAATAGCATACCCACCAAATTTCATAATTTTTTGAGGACTACAACTCAAGTTATCCATTTAACAAGTTTGCATCTATTTTAAAACACATTTCAAAGACCTATTTAAATCTTCCAGAATTGGAATAACACATATCCATTTTATATTTTTCATAAATACTACACTTTATCTAGAACTAAACACAATTGGAATCACCTCAATTGGATCTATATTGCATGAGATATGGAATTTACAATATAGCAAGAAAATCTGTGAAATAAATAATGAAAAACCAAAAATCAAAAAACCTAAAGATCTACTGGGCCAGCCCGCTTAGCGCCAGCGCGGCCCAACTCAAGCGCGGCCCGCGTCGGCTCCCGCCCGCGCGCGCGGCCTGATAGGAAGGGCCCGCTCGTCAGAGAGGCAGTAGCAGGGGTGGGGAAAGCGGCGGCGTGAGCTCGTCACCGGTGAGTCAACCGGTGAAACCGAGGGCACCAGCGCGACCTCCGTCTTTCCCCGAGCCGATTGAGGTAGGATGGAGGGGTTACGTCAACTGGAGGTGGCTCACCGACGGGGATGGCGGCTCGACGGTGGTAGACCGCCGTGCTCCGGTCATCTCCGGTGACCAAAACAGCAAGGCAGAGAGGGAAAAGGACCAGCGAGCACTGGCGGAGAAAATGAGGTACACGAAATGGGCGGTGGTTCGACGGAGAGGCCAGGCCACGTGCTCCGTACCTCGGCGGCGCACAGGTTACTCCGGCGAGCTCCACGTTCTGGCTAGGCTACGATGGGATCGGGCACTACATCTTCGGAGGATTCACTACGACCGACGGCGCACCCCATGCGCACCCTAACTCGGCCAAGGACCAACTACAGAGGGAGAACGGGAAGAAGTTTTCCCAAGCGGCAATGGCGACCGTGGCGAGAGCTCGCTACGGTTCCCCCTCCGTTCTGCCCTCTACAACTCAAACTGTGAGGTAACATCTTCACCTAAGCTTCTACAGGCCACGAGAATGATGAAACGGGGGTGAGGTGGGACGGAGGCGTGCGGTGCAGTGCTGGCCACGGAGGACCGCGGGGGTGGCGGTGCTCCGGTGAACTCCAAGTGGGGAAAAATCGGCAAAAGCCGCTTACCCTAAGCTAGGCTGCCCCAAATGAGTGGTCGACGAGGTCCGTGAGGTGGTGGTGGAGCTGTGGGCGCGATCTGGTGGGCTGAGGTGGGGTGTCGTGCGTGTGCGGCCGTGGCAAGCTCACGGTGGCGCTGCTCGTTAGAGAGAGCCACGAGAGGAGAAGAGAGGCGAGGGAAATGAGGAAAACCGAGCGGGCTCTAGATTTCTGCTTCCAACGACATGCACAAGCGACGCTGTGGCGTCCTCCTCGCGTGCGAGCAGCCATGCGGCGGCTGGACTCTGGCCCCGATCGGCCACTGTCGAACTGAAGAAGCTGAATTGATGTCCAATGTGGTGACTGACAGGGCGATTTCGTCGTTGATTATCTCCTAAACTGGCCCGATTTAGCAAGAGGTGATAACAACAAAGTTGTAGAGCTACACGAGTACTATAACTTTGTCAATTGGAGCTTGGACTGGTTCAGCATAGTTTGTGAGTTACATGGCTCCAAAGTAGGGTACCTTGAAACGGTTTCAGTGTTTGACTTAGCCAAAAATGCTAAGTCACAAAACAGTCCTCAAAATTGACTTGTGGGCCACTTTTGAGCATGTTCTAGCCATTTTCATGAGATGGCCATATTATAACTTTTGTTCCCCATGAAATTCTCTACAACTTTGATAAAGGGTGCTGCTCCATGCAAGATCTCTAAGCTGGACTTTTTTAACAGTCAAACTATAGCACTCTAGGGCCCAAGGCTTGGTCAACAACACATAGGAGAGCATTTTGGTCATTTTGGTCAACATGAACATTGTTCCACCATGGATCCTAAGTGTAGTTAAGGGGTTGTAGGGAATAATTACCCACACCACACATTGATCACACCAAAATCAAGCATCACACGCATTGAAACAAGGAAAAACAAGTGAATTGCTACTTTTGTTTCCAAGCCATGTTTCATATGTTTCATGAGTGTGTTGCATAGCACTTGCTAATCATGTTTCACTAAAGTGGGTGACATGTCTCGAAAGGAAGTTGCACATGTTGCACTTGGGTGTTGCACACTACTCATTTCATAAACACACATGAAATATAAGCACATGTTGCAATGTTTCAAAAGCATGTTTCACACATTATAAGCTCATGCATGAATGAATGATGCTCAAGTTTATGAAATGCAAGTGCAAATATGGAAGCTAAACACCTGGGGTGTTACAGCCCTCCCCCCTTATAAAAATCTCATCCCGAGATTTGGAAAGCGTACCATTGTTGATAGAATTCCTTATAACCCTCTCGTAAATAGTCTTCTCTCTCCCACGTAGCATCACTCTCACTACCTTGATTACTCCACATTACTTTATACCACTTGACCACTCGACTCCTAGTTACCCGCTCTCGAGTGTCAATCACATGAACTGGCTTTTGTTCATAAGTTAGATCAGATTCTAGCTTGATATCCCCTAATGGAACTCTTTCTTCAGGAACCCGAAGACACTTCTTTAACTGAGATACATGGAAAACATTGAAAATGGCGCTCATTTCAGGAGGTAACTGGATCTTATATGTGACAGCTCCACTCTTTCCTATGATCTAGAAAGGACCCACGTATCTTGGTGCAAGCTTCCGCTTCACACCAAAACGTTGTACACTCTTCATAGGTGAAACTTTCAGATAGACGAAGTCTCCAACTTCAAACTCAATCAGTTTTCTACGGCGATCAGCATAACTTTTCTGTCTAGATTGAGCTGCAGCCATATGTATTTTGATGGTACAGACTTGTTCTTCAGCTTCCTTGACAAAAACAATACCATAATACCTTCTTTCGCCGGCTTCTACCCAATTCAGTGGGGTTCTACACTTACGACCGTACAATGCTTCGAATGGGGCCATCTTAATGCTCTCTTGATAACTATTATTGTACGAAAACTCAGCTAGAGGCAACCATTTCTCCCATGAACCCTTGGACGAAATAACACATGCCCGTAACATATCCTCTAAGATTTGGTTAACTCATTCAGTCTGACCTACCGTCTGGGGATGATAAGCGGAGCTTCTCACTAGCTTGGTTCCCAAAAGATGATGCAAGGGCTCCAAAAAATGAGCAGTGAACTGCGGACCTCGGTTAGAAACAATAGTCCGAGGGATCCCATGGAGTCGGATTATCTGATTGAAGTACAACTCAGCATAGTCAGTAGGATGATAGTCTGCTCGGACTAGAATGAAGTGAGCCGACTTGGTTAAACGATCTACAATTACCCATATAGAGTTATGATTCTTAACAGTCGGAGGGAGTCCAACAATGAAATCCATACTTATCTCCTCCCATTTCCAACCTGGGATAGAAAGTGGTTGAAGCAATCCAGCTTTCATGTGCACGGCTTTAACCCTACAGCAGGTATCACACCTAGCAACATATGCAGGTATCTCTTTCCGCATTTTGGTCCACCAATAGTATGGCTTCAAATCGTAATACATCTTACTGCTACCAGGATGGATGGACAACTTAGAGGAATGTGCTTCAGACATAATATGATTCCTAAGCTCTTGGTCCTTAGGCACAACTAACCTATCCTTAAACCATAGCACACCCTCTTCATCTACCCTGAAATGTTTAGTTTCTTGCTCTTTCATCTTACGCTTGATGTGGAATATACCGGTGTCAGTCTTTTGGAGCTTAATAATTCTACTCTTGAGAGTGCAACTGACAGTGATATGGTGCAGAACTGCTGGGTGTAGAAGGCGAGACAGATGAAAATCACTTTCAACTAAGGAATGGCAATGAGACTTACGGCTTAAAGCATCGGCAACCACGTTTGCCTTGCCAGGATGATAGTGCACTTGGAGATTATAATCTTTAATCAACTCAAGCCATCTTCTTTGATGCATATTCAACTTGGGTTGAGTGAAGATATATTTGAGGCTTTTATGGTCAGTATAGATATTGCAAACATTGCCCAACAGATAATGTCGCCAGACTTTCAAAGCATGAACAACTGCAGCGAGTTCTAAGTCATGCGTTGGATAATTCACCTCATGCTTCTGCAGTTGACGAGAGGTGTTTGCAATCACTCGGCCTTCCTGCATCAAAACACCTCCCAAACATATGCCTGAGGCATCACAATACACATCAAATGGTTTCTCGATATCCGGTTGCACCAAAACCGGAGCCGAGGTTAGGAGGGTTCGCAGTTTGTGAAAAGCTGCATCACACTCAGGAGTCCAAACAAACCTGGTGTCTTTTTGCAGCAACCAAGTCATTGGCTTGGCTATTTTAGAGAAATCTGGGATGAAGCGACGATAATAGCCAGCCAATCCTAGAAAACTCCGGACCTCGTGAACCGAGATAGGAGCCTTCTAGTCTAGTACTTCTTGGACCTTGGTGGGATCCACCATAATTCCACCATCGGACAACACATGCCCAAGGAAAGGTACTTCACGAAGCCAGAATTTGCACTTACTGAATTTTGCGTACAGTTGATGTTCACGCAATCGTGTGAGGACTATACGCAGATGTTCAGCGTGATCTTCCTCATTCTCATAATATACCAAGATGTCATCTATAAATACCACCACGAACTTGTCCAATTCGGGCATAAACACCGAATTCATCAAGTACATGAAGTGCGCGGGGGCGTTGGTCAAGTCGAAGGACATAACAAGATACTCATAGAGACCGTATCTTGTAGAGAAAGCAGTTTTTGGAACATCTTCAGGATGGATTTTAATTTGATGATAACCAGACCTCAGATCAATCTTGGAAAAGACTTTGGCTTTAGACAACTGATCAAACAAGATGTCGATGCACGGTAGAGGATACTTATTCTTGACAGTAACTGCATTCAGAGGCCTATAATCTACACACATCCGCAACGACTGGTCCTTCTTCTTTACAAAGATAGCAGGACATCCCCACGGAGATGAACTAGGACAAATTAGCCCTTTCTTCAAAAGTTCATTCAACTGTACCTTAAGTTCAGCTAGTTCATTTGGAGGCATCCTATAGGGTCTTCTAGAGATGGGTGCCGTATCAGGCAACAACTCTATTTTAAACTCCACATCCTGATCCAGAGGCAATCCCAGCAAATCATCGGGGAAGACGTCAGTAAACTCGCATACTATAGGAATATCAGCTATGGACTTCGCTTGCACCGCATGAACTTCACCAGAAAGATCAATTTTTCGGGGAAGTTGCACTAGAAAACCTTTTGGATCAGTAGGATCTCTGAGCATAACTACCTGGGTTGATGTATCAATGAGTACCCCATTCTGACTCATCCAATTCATGCCCAAAATAACATCTATGCCTAGTCCAGGCAAAACCACTAAGGTAAGCAAGTACTTTTGCCCTTCTATTTCAAATTCTACATCCTTCACTACTTGATTTGTGGAAATATTACCACTTGCCGCTCTAATGCAATAACCCCCATCTTCAACAGTATGTAATTTGTGTACAAACTTCGATGCAAACATAGGACTGATAAAGGAATGCGAAGCACCTGAATCAAATAGCACCACTACAGGGTGTTGGTCAACTAGGAACTTACCAGCAGTGACTACCTCACCAAATGGAATTTCTTCAATACTATTATAATGAACATGCCCCTGACGGCCACCTTGATTTGCATTCTTCTTAGGATACGGGCAATTCCTAGACCAATGACCTAGTTTGTTGTAGTTCCAGTAAGGCATGTTGCTTGGAGGAACACTGGAGCTGCCTTGGCCAGAACTACCCTTTGGAAGAGAACTGTATATGCTTTGCGAAACCCAGTCTTGGCTAGAGCCTTCTTCTGCGGGGGACGGAACTTAGCACCCGTTGCAGGAGGATGAGAAGGAGCCCTCGGTGCAGCTAGAGCTCGGGACTGTGAAGCACCCGCCTCAAAGGCCCTCTTGCGGCTCTTAGAAGCAGCATAGATAGAATTGTTGTTCTCTTGGGTCAGGGCATCACTGATAAATTCATTGAAAGTGGCACATTTGCTAGTGCCCATGGTCTTCATCAACTTTGGAGTGAGGCCACGCTTGAAACTAGCAATCTTCTTTGCATCAGTATCCACAAACTCAGTTGCATACCCTGCAAGGTTGTTAAAGGCTTGCAGGTATTCCATCAAACTCTTATTACCTTGAGTTAATCTCATGAATTCAGTGTGCTTCATTGCCATCAAACCTGGAGGAATGTAATTCCCATGGAAAGCCGCCTTGAACTGGTCCCAAGTGATCGAAACATTAGGAGGCAACATGGAGCGGTAGTGACTCCACCAAATACCAGCCGGACCATGCAATTGGTGGGAAGCATACTCGGTCTTCAGCTCATCAGTCAGACGAAGCAGACAAAACTTCTGCTCAATGGTATTCAACCACTCATAAGCTTGCAGAGGTTCCTCCGCCTCCTTAAAGAGCAGGGGCTTGGTGTCAAGAAAATCCTTGAAATCACTATGCTGATTTGGCTCCAGTCCCTGACGACCATGCCGAGCTTCCCGGTTGATTAACTGGCGCATAGCGTCTGCTAACAGGCGCTGCCCTTCAACCATCGTCTGCATCAATTCCACCGGGGTGGGTGGTGGCGGAGGTGGTGGCGGCTGTTCCTCATCCTCAACGCCACGACAATGATGGAGGTTATACACCATCTGCAAAATGCATAGCCAATGAGCACTGACAATGTGGGAAATTTGTAGATGAATTGTGTAAATATGTCGAACTAATTTCATTAGAAAAATGAATTCACACAACAACCGAGGCACGATAATTCATCACAACCACACAACCTCATCAAGCGCATCAATTGATGCAATTATGCGATGTACTTCACAAACACTATAGCTTCTGATGAAAAGATGGAATTTATTAAAGGCTCACATACAAGGAGCACAAACATGACTTGACAGGTTACATCCATATCAATGGGGTTTCAACCTTACATAACAGGGTGTCCGGATTCGATCTAAACTTCTAGCCAAATAGGAAAGGCTACCGAAGGAAATGACCACGAGGAGACAACCCATTGGTAGAGTTCCATGATGGATCATGACTAGCCACCTTGGTACCAGCACGTGCCAAGCAGCACAGCCTTATGTAGCGCGCCACAGGAGGCCCTCGGTTTCGTCGCAGCACCGGAGGGTGCTAATCGTGACACCATCACCGAACACAACACAATGAGACATCCCTTGTGACCGAAATTTAGCATGTTCAAACAAACATCCAGGATAACATAGGGTTCGATATTACATCCCAAAAGCTAAGTTATTACAAAGCCCCACTCCCACACATGGAGGGCACAAAAGATAACTCTAGCGCAGTAGCTATGCAATGACTACTGTTGGGCATTCTTAACGTCACTACCAAAAGTAGATAATTTTCTAATTCTGATAACGGCGCCAAAAATGCCAAACCTATCCCTCATGCCACTTAAGCCAAGTTGTCATCCCCAGCATGACATGAGAGACGCGGTATTGAAATATGCAATTGCTCATCAAGATAAATAATAAAAGGGATCTGCAAGCGCACAGATTAATACCGATGTAGCATTTTAACCAGGAAGTATTCCAGGTATCGTTATTTATATTTTTACCACTGGGAAGGGATTTCTAAGTATCATGGTTGATAACAGAATGAGAATATGGAACTGAGTACACATCATTGCATATGTAATCGAGAGTATTTATCAATCTCTTTATACAGGGATAAATGTCACATTGGATAAAGGTAAAGTGATAATGGTGACAAAGATAATTAATCTGATCAGCTAGCCACATATAATAATGATAAGCACCTCAACAGATATTCTAGCAAGTCATTAGCATGGAATTAGGATGAACTACAAAGATATTCCCTAAGTTATTATTAACTATAAAGTCTAGCATATCATAGTTAGTGCAATTATACTTGGCAATCATGGTGAGAAAAGATTATATCCATGCATAGTGAATATTAGCAAGGAAGATGAAGAACATAGCAATCACTCCCCTGTAATAGTGTTGCTCTGCCTGCCCTATACACGGGAGGGGGACTATATAAGAATCAACGAAGCTGTCACTATCGCGAACCACCCACCGATCCAGCATATAGGGTGCAATCGCAGATAAATACGGTATAGACACCACGTCTACACAATAATTATCATTCACCCACTGCGCACATGGATAAACGCTATACGATCCTAAGCATGTATATAATTCCAATCTAACTAAGCCAAGCATATAACTATGATAAACTAAGAACAATATAATTGCAAATATAATCAAGTAGAGCAAAGTCATAACCAATATATTGAAATAGGACAAAGTCATATTCATAATATTGAAGAACTAAGATGAACAATTGAAGAACAGAAAAGGAATTACCAAGAATCCTCTTGACAGATCCGGGAACCAATCGAAGATTGACTCCTTCTAGTTCTAATCCTATGTAGCTATGCTAACTAGAGATCTAGTTGATGTGGTGGCTCTAGGGCTTGATCAGAGGCTCTCCTCCTGAATTAGGGTTTGAATAATGAGACAGGGGCCCTCTCCTCCAGGGGCAGGGGCCTTGCTTATATAGTCCCTTCGGATGAATCTGGACCGTCGGATCAAACCGACCTTGAACGTACGGTTTTCCTTGATCCTCAAAGGCGGTGGAGCATAATCCTCGAAGTGGAACGTGATTGGCCACCAGGGCAGGGCGGGCGCCCCAGGGACTAGGGCGGGCGCCCTGTCCCGAACTCCGTTCGGTCTCCCGTTCGTTCCCGTGGCTTCTGGAGTCTTCTAGATGTAAAATAATCACGTGTTCGGTCTTTATCCCGTCATTAACCCGACATGTGGGCCTTTCTTCCATGTTTCCTGATAACCCCCTGCAGAAATAGAGAAACAGCAAAACTCGTGGAATTCTGTCAGATAAAACCCTAAGTCTAGGTATTGGTTTCATTTGGATCCTTTTCTCTATTTATTTGATAGTTATAATTGATACTTAAGGACCGTCAACAAACTCCCCCAAGCTTACCTCTTGCTCGTCCCTGAGCAAGGATAGACTCAGTGATGGATCAGAAGTTGCTGAAATGCCTTTGAATTTTGACGGTACACATGCTTTCAAATAGAGTCTCATCTCTGAGTTAAAGTAAACTGTCAAGACTTAAAACTTACTCATTATACCTTTCACCATGGGGCTTGCAACCGTCACCTTTGTCTTGAGTGGTTAAAAGATAGAACAGTCTAGTCAAGCGCCATGCCTCTTATTCTTGATCAGCTATAGCTCTGGAAATTTTTTTTTTTACAGCTTTTCAAATAAAACTCAGAGATTCCTTGTATGACTCTCTCAGGTCTCTCTTTTGTGGTATTTCTGGATCCTCACCAAGGCAGTAATGATGTCTACCTTCTCTCAAAGCAAAATATGTAGTATTTGTGGTATAAGGCAGAGTGACATTGCCTTCTCTCTCATCCTATTCTAATAAGGCTTTGATATCTGGAGCTCATAGGTGGGAGATAAAGTATACATACTTACAAGACATTTATTGCATAGTCAAACCATGGATCCAGAGAAACAAGCCAATAAGTCAAATCAAGATGTGCATGTGTGGCAAATAAATGGAGTATGGTGGTAGTGATGATAACAATGGTGAAAATCTAATTCTACTTTTGCTCTTTTGAGGGGATACGTACCTTTCTTGCTTTTAAAGCTCTTGAGGAGAATGAGGTGCTCTATATTTTCTTTTTCTTTCCTCTCAGGTGGGTATCTTGTACCCCTAATTCTACTGTCGGACACTTGTCCATTTTTACCTCTCTTCTCACACTTTTTTTCTTTTTTTTTCATCGAGGTTCCGAGCACTTGCTCCTTTTTATTTCCTCGTATCTTTTTTTCTTTTCGAGGTTCCGGGCACTTGCCCCTTTTTATTTCCTCGTATAGAGCACTCATCTCCTTAGAACAATATAGCAAGTGGTAGTAACCAAAATAGCTTGAGCATTTATTTCACAGGGGATAACAAGAATGGGGAAATATTTTTGGCTATTCTCTCCCGGATTAGGAGTAGAATAATTTCATGTGGATCTGGAGATGAGAATGAGTGGATATATGTGGATGCGTACCTCCGGAGTAGAAGCAGCATGTATGAGTGATCGTGCAAGTGAATCTTGATTTTAACCGCATGACAAGCTCCTAAGGGTCTACACAGCTTGACTACACTCAATGCTCATAAGCAGTAAAAAGTAAAGGTATGGCTTAAAGTCTAGCAAGCATGTATGTATGGCTGTGGTAGGAACTTAAACTCTCATCATACAGGAACTCATCATGTAGCATTTTAAGATTTTCAAAGATAAAATTCTCTAGAATTCTAGCATCTCTAGGAATAGATAAACAGCAGCTCAACCTTCCCATATCATATCCGTTAACAACTTAGACTTTAGATTAAGTTCTCTTCCCACAAGTTCAGGTTTAGAGCAAGCTTTAAATGATAACAGTTATGTCTAAACTTAGAGAAAGAACTTCAAATTTGAAAATCAGGCAAAGCAACTACTCATCATATCCATGCTAGAGTTTTATTATTATTTAGATTCAGGTTAGCATAGCCACTTTATTTATTTATTAAAACACACTAAGCAAAAGATATAGGTATATATATATAAGCACAAAATCTTTATTTGGTTTTTTCATAGTTATGTATATATTTATTTTTTATAGGGTAGAAATATATATAAAGATAAAGATAGAAATACTTAGCAAGATAATGGGGGTGCTCTCCCCCAAGCTGGATCTTGACATAATCTCTTCTGATGTAGCTAGCAGATGACGGAGGTGTAGTTGAAAGTCGGCAGCACCCTAATAGCAATTAGAATGACCTCTGTCTGCTAGTCTCCTTGAATTCTGTGA
The DNA here is from genome assembly GCA_038087645.1 of Saccharum hybrid cultivar R570. Classification (NCBI taxonomy): domain Eukaryota; kingdom Viridiplantae; phylum Streptophyta; class Magnoliopsida; order Poales; family Poaceae; genus Saccharum; species Saccharum hybrid cultivar. The sequence goes on along the minus strand of JAQSUU010000805.1, from coordinate 25,331,743 downwards.
AGCTCAAATAGACAACAAAGCTTGTGGAACTGATTAAGTGTTAGCATAAATATCTAGCCTTCATCATGTTGAGCCTCCTTGATTTTTTTTTATGTTTTTTTTTTAATCAAGTAGAAGAAAATATTTATGTATTTATTATATATATATATATATATATTTTTATACCACCACAGTGAATGTACTTATGGGTTTTATGCCACTCGCATACTCACATGGGGCTTTAGGGTTTTTAACATTTTTTTTATTTTCTTTTTAAGATAGTATGAAAATGATTAACTAAGCAAACTATTTAAGATAAAGTAAATAATTGAAAAGGAAAGGATAACTACCAAGTTACCTCTTGGCAAGGCGTTCGGTGTTTTTAAGTCCTCCGAACGGGACTCTTATTCTTTCAGTCGTCCTGGAACTCGGTGGATGGCGTAGTCGGTGGTTCCGGCAGCGCCTCTTCTTCATGTACAACTGTCTTTTCTTTCCACACTTGTCTCGGTGCTTCGGTCTCCTTAGGACAGTGTTGGTTGAGTGGTATGTCTTCAGATCTTACCACTTCTCCTTCATAATCTGCCCATCCGTCCTTGATGACCTGTTGCTTCTGATTGTGGTTACGCCGCCTTCTTCTTGTCCTGACCTGCTTGGATTCTTCAAATACATAGTTAGGGTCAGTAAAGTAAAGACGTACCTTCTCAGAGGGGAAGTGCATGTGGACTTCTCCAGTTCCAATGTAGATGATTGCTTTGACAGTACTTAGGAATGGTCTTCCAAGGATGATAGGTGGATCGTATTCATCTTCTCCCATGTCAACAACCTGAAAGTCTGTATGGACATAGTGATCGTCTATCTTGACAGAGACGTTAGTTACTGTACCTTCGACCTGTCGGAATGTCTGATCTGCCATCTGGAGCTGAATATATGTTGGGTTTAAGGGCATGGTTCCGAACAGAAGTTCATAGGTGACCTTGGCCATTATGTTGACGCTCGACCCAGTGTCGCAAAATGTCTTGTAGAAGTGGGACCCATTAATGGAGCAATAAATGCTTGGCATACCTGGGTCGTCCTTCTTAGGCAAGAACGGTGACTTGAGTTGGCGATCTTGACCTTTGTGCCCGGCAGTGACCATCTTAGCTGTCTCGGTCCATACTTGCTTCTTGCTCTTGTTCCTCCTGTTGGTCCTCTTCCTTGGTTCATATTGGGGTTGCTCTGGGATTTGTGCGGTCTTGTTCTTGAAGGAAAACGTTTCCTTCCTCCCCTTGATGTAGAAACTGATCTTGGCAGCACTAGCATAAATGACAGCTCCCGTGGTGTTCAGGAATGGTCTCCCTAGGATGACGGGAGCCCTCTCATCAGAACCGGTCTCTATCACTATGAAGTCTGCTGGAGCGTACGAAGAACCAACTCGGACACAGATGTTCTTTAATATTCCTTTTGGGAAACTCAGTGTCCTGTCTGCAAGCTGCAAACACATAGTTGTTTCTAATAATGGTTGTGAAAAGAGTTTTTCATAGAGTACCCTGGGCATGATGTTGACGCTGGAACCAAAGTCACAGAGTGCTTCTGGGAAGTCTCGCATGCCGATGGAGATCGGGATGACGGGGCGTCCTGGATCGCCTCTTTTGACCGGCAGACGGTCAGTACTTACTTCCATGATAGGGTTACTCCAGTAATCTCCTGCATCAAACATGTCTACAAGATTTGCAGATTCTAACCCTTCCGGTTGTGATGGTATACCGGGGTTAGTAGCAGGAACAGCAGCAGCTATTTGATTTAACTGAGATTCAATCATTTTATTAAAGCTAATCTGGTTCTTGATGGCAGTAGAGAAATTATCCATTCTATTATTTATATTTTCTAGTATTTTATCATTAGATGCCAATTTCTTAGACAGGTTATCCATTAGCTTTCCTTGGTTGGATACTAACTCTCTCAAAGGTGGATAATTATTATTATTATTGAAAGAATTGTTACCTTGGTAATTACCTGAGTAGTTAGGCCTCTGTTGATTCCAACCTTGATTCTGCTGAGGATGGTTGTAGTAGTTGTTGTTGTTATTGTTGATGTAGTTCACGTCCTCCAGCAACTCTGGACAGTGGTTGCCTGAGTGTCCAGTACCTCCACACTCCTCACAAGTCATGTGGGAGTCGTAGACGTGCATGACTTCTTTCTTTTCTCCAGCTCGATCATCGAGCTTCTTCATGAGTAGGTCTAGCTTGGCAGCCAACATGTCTACCTCCTTGAGCTGGTGCATACCTCCACCTTTCTTGCGTGTCTGAGTTCTTTCTTCATTCCAACCTTGGTTGGATGCCATCTTCTCCACAAGAGCTGTGGCTTGAGGTATGGTGAGTGACAGGAATGCTCCTCCAGCTGCAGCATCCATGGTTTCACGGGCACTGTTAATGAGCCCATGATAAAATGTCTGCATCAGTAGCCAGCTTTCCATTCCATGGTGGGGACATTCTAGGATGTAGTCTTGGAAGCGCTCCCATGCTTCTAGAACGGATTCATCATGTTGTTGCTGAAAACTTGTAATCTTCCCACGGAGAGCATTGGTCTTGCCCATGGGAAAGAACTTAGCCAGAAAGTTCGTAGAGCAGAGTGCCCACGTAGTGTTCTTCTCCTTTGTAGCGTAAAACCACTGCTTCGCTCTCCCCAACAGTGAGAATGGGAAAAGGCGAAGTAGTATGGCGTCTCTGGGGACTTCAGCTATGGTGAAAGTGCTGCAGATCTCCAGGAAGTGTTGAAGATGAGCACTAGCGTCTTCGTGTGGCTTCCCACAGAACTGGTTAGCTTGCACCATATTGATGAGCCCAGGCTTGAGCTCGAAGTTGCGGTCGATCTCCCCAGCAGGTCCAGTGCGGATGTTGTCCGTAGTGGGAGCTGAGAACTCGTGGATCGACTTGTTCGCCATGGCTTCGAATTCAGTCGACAAATTCCGGATGAAACTTCGGCAGTCTTCGGATGTGGATGAAGCTTTGTGCCGAAGTGTTGACGATGTCTTCTTGAGCTTGGCTCTTGTTCTTCTGAATAAGGCTTCGGGATCATCAACAAAGTTGTCTGGAAGATGTCTTCTATTCATTCATCACCCTGCAATAAATAATCAAAATGGAAAATACAGGGGTAAAACTGTATAAGAGAATTGATAAGCTCGATCAGATTAGTGATGCGAATGATGACTCAAAGTTCCGTATTCATTCCTACTTAGTAATCAACCTTCCTACTTAGTAATCAACCTTCCCCGGCAACGGCGCCAAAAATGCTTGTTGGGCATTCTTAACGTCACTACCAAAAGTAGATAATTTTCTAATTCTGATAACGGCGCCAAAAATGCCAAACCTATCCCTCATGCCACTTAAGCCAAGTTGTCATCCCCAGCATGACATGAGAGACGCGGTATTGAAATATGCAATTGCTCATCAAGATAAATAATAAAAGGGATCTGCAAGCGCACAGATTAATACCGATGTAGCATTTTAACCAGGAAGTATTCCAGGTATCGTTATTTATATTTTTACCACTAGGAAGGGATTTCTAAGTATCATGGTTGATAACAGAATGAGAATATGGAACTGAGTACACATCATTGCATATGTAATCGAGAGTATTTATCAATCTCTTTATACAGGGATAAATGTCACATTGGATAAAGGTAAAGTGATAATGGTGACAAAGATAATTAATCTGATCAGCTAGCCACATATAATAATGATAAGCACCTCAACAGATATTCTAGCAAGTCATTAGCATGGAATTAGGATGAACTACAAAGATATTCCCTAAGTTATTATTAACTATAAAGTCTAGCATATCATAGTTAGTGCAATTATACTTGGCAATCATGGTGAGAAAAGATTATATCCATGCATAGTGAATATTAGCAAGGAAGATGAAGAACATAGCAATCACTCCCCTGTAATAGTGTTGCTCTGCCTGCCCTATACACGGGAGGGGGACTATATAAGAATCAACGAAGCTGTCACTATCGCGAACCACCCACCGATCCGGCATATAGGGTGCAATCGCAGATAAATACGGTATAGACACCACGTCTACACAATAATTATCATTCACCCACTGCGCACATGGATAAACGCTATACGATCCTAAGCATGTATATAATTCCAATCTAACTAAGCCAAGCATATAACTATGATAAACTAAGAACAATATAATTGCAAATATAATCAAGTAGAGCAAAGTCATAACCAATATATTGAAATAGGACAAAGTCATATTCATAATATTGAAGAACTAAGATGAACAATTGAAGAACAGAAAAGGAATTACCAAGAATCCTCTTGACAGATCCGGGAACCAATCGAAGATTGACTCCTTCTAGTTCTAATCCTATGTAGCTATGCTAACTAGAGATCTAGTTGATGTGGTGGCTCTAGGGCTTGATCAGAGGCTCTCCTCCTGAATTAGGGTTTGAATAATGAGACAGGGGCCCTCTCCTCCAGGGGCAGGGGCCTTGCTTATATAGTCCCTTCGGATGAATCTGGACCGTCGGATCAAACCGACCTTGAACGTACGGTTTTCCTTGATCCTCAAAGGCGGTGGAGCATAATCCTCGAAGTGGAACGTGATTGGCCACCAGGGCAGGGCGGGCGCCCCAGGGACTAGGGCGGGCGCCCTGTCCCGGACTCCGTTCGGTCTCCCGTTCGTTCCCGTGGCTTCTGGAGTCTTCTAGATGTAAAATAATCACGTGTTCGGTCTTTATCCCGTCATTAACCCGACATGTGGGCCTTTCTTCCATGTTTCCTGATAACCCCCTGCAGAAATAGAGAAACAGCAAAACTCGTGGAATTCTGTCAGATAAAACCCTAAGTCTAGGTATTGGTTTCATTTGGATCCTTTTCTCTATTTATTTGATAGTTATAATTGATACTTAAGGACCGTCAACAACTACTCTAAGCATCGTCCTCCGAGTCAGTGTCGAAGATCTCCCTGCCATCCTCGTCACTAGCAGGCTCTAGCTCCTCATCTTCTTCTTCTTCTTCTTCTTCTGGTGGAACATCCTCTAGCCCATTGATCTCCATGTCATCATCACCTTCAGCCATGAAGACTCCAGAGCCCATCTCCTCATCATCGTCATTGTCATGAGGGAGTAGAGGATTGAGCTGATTGTTTAGGCGGTGCACTTCCTCATGAAGATTGTCGTTGTATTCTTCTGTAGCTTCTAACTGTTGCTCAAGATCCACCTGGCGAGCCCTCAGGATGTTCTCTTCGTGCCAGGCTTCATCCCGCTGGTTCATCACGTGGACCAGCATGCGCTGACAGTTGCGATGAGCCACTGTCAACCTCTGAACCACAAGTGTCTCCTGATCTCTGTCATGTATCACTTGCTCCAGATGTTGCTGAGCCGCATCTCTAGCAGCAGTCACCTCAGCCAACTCGGCCCTCAACCTTTCCGCCTCAGTGGGCTCCGGGCGGGGCTCACGTCGAGCGAGCTGGTGTCGAGGAGCCCGGCCTCCAGTGGACTTGCGAGCGGTCCTCTTGGTGTGAGCCATCTGTAGCAACAAGGTATACTTAAGTGAGGATAATTTAGGGGATACGAAATCTAATTTAGTCGGGACAATCGAAATTTAAGGAGAGAGTAATATGAAATGTATGACATGAATTAACATGATGCATGCACGTTCTGTACGCCCTCTCACCCTAGTAGAATCATAAACTTCTAACGCTAGGCGGTGGCATACATACGCTCTCTCATATAGGCGAAACTATCGGTCTACTCGTTTGCGCTGTTAGTGTACCTGTAGAAAATCTCATTTCAGCCCAACAGTTTTCCCATATAAGCATGCAAGTAAGCAGTAAACTAAATACTTTCCATATACACATCCCCAATGTATATACTTCAGTATCACAACTACCCAATAGATATACCCACAATTAAGTACTTTCATAATTACATGATTGAACATGTAAGTATGCAAGTAACCACAACTACTCTCCCCTAGACCGCCGGTTGGACGGTCATGCTCTCACAACTCACACTTACCAGAGCGTCGAGGTGTTTGATCCATACATTACCACCCAAGCGGATGGCATCCATACAATATCACGCCGTATGGACGATGAAACAGAAACAAACAAGACCCCCAAGTTAGTATTTTACTAAGCCACCTAAGAGTCCTTATTTGGGCTAAGGGATGTGATCACTAGCATACTATAGAAATAAATTTCAGATTTTTAACACTTTTCGCAAACAAAAACTTTTGTTTTTAAATACCCGTACGATGTGTTAAAGGTTGAATTCTGCTTCGGTACCAGCTATGATAGAACCGACCAAATTATAAGAGCACAAGTACAAAAACAAGCGCCGAAACGCTCAAATTTTCGAACTTGAGCCCATATAATCCCGGTAGTCAATCGAAACCACGAAGGATTTCAAACCAGCTCGCTTACAACCAAGATTGCATCATTCAACATAACACATCACACGTTACATTTCACAAGTAGTTCGGAAATTAACTTACGACACCACGGAGTCGCAATTATTACAAACCGAGTTTATAAAGTAGCAGAAGCATAACACACACACACTTAGTTCAAATACCACTGTCAGTCTTACAGATCAACATCCCACAAAAGCATTAAAGAAAGTAAACTAACAGACGATCACGCCCGGGTGATCTAGTCCTCATCACCCGCCGGGTGGAGGCAAGTCTTGCAGAAGCCCTGATATAGCATGTCATCTACAACAGGAGGGAATAAACCCTGAGTACGGGAATGTACTCAGCTAGACTTACACGTCGAAACGGAAATAAAGACACCAAGGATTATGCAAGGCTTTGATAGGTGGAGTTGGCTGACATCATATTTTGCGGAAAAGCATAAGTAATTATAACTCTTTTAACCTGTACTAGCAGTCATTTTTAACATTAACCTGTCATCTATCTTAGCACCTGTACTAAACATGCACTTGATTATAAGCAAACAATAATAACCCTAGCAGGTATAAATTGAGGCAACATTATATCATCATCCACTTAACCATCTGTTCAATTTAATGAGATCTATGTTGCCGCTGCTCAAGTCAAGTGCTCACTAACCGGGAGAGACGGCGATTCGAATCGAGTTCCTATCCAGCTAGAGGGGTATTTCTAACACTCACCGCGTAGGCCCTTGCCAGGGTCGCACAAGCCACCTTTGGTACAATTCAGGAGCCGCGGGTCCGACTGATGCCGCATCCCCAAGGGCAACACTCTGCTAGGTGATAGGGACTCTAACCCCCCCTTGGTCTCACGCCAATGTCCCCAAGCACATCCTTACTTCCTCCAAGATGCGACCTACCATACGATTCCCGGCCTGAACTGTATTACTCGGCTTCACGGTCGGAACGACTTATCCGGCCAACTAAGTGTTAGACTGCGTTCAACATGACTGAAGGACGTACATCGAATCGGTCCTTAAACGACTCAGACGGGCATAGCTTCGCACCCAAGATGTGAAGTGTCTTGCGGCTGCACTATCGAACTCCCACCCGGTCTCAAATTCATTTTAAAGCATGGTTCCATCCACGATAGCGAACATAGCCACTCGTGACCCACTACACCTAAATCTCGCGGATGACCGGAAATCGTCCGACTTCTACCGCACTAAGCAGGGCTAAGCATTGACATGTGCCTAAACTTAAATTAGGATTCAAGTGCGATATCTGGACAAGGATAGATATAATGCAACAAGTGTTTTCACACAACTCCTACAACTTAATGCAATAAACAAGTAAAAGTACTCAATGATTGATATATATAAAGATCGGGTCAGCATGCACCGGGGCTTGCCTTTCAGGAAAGAGGAAGGGTGATGGTCCGGGCACTCAGGTAGCTCGTCTACGGGAACTCCTTCGCCCGCTGGTTCCTCATGCTCCCTCGGCTGCTCCTGATCCTCCTCTAGAATTGCTCCCTCGAACTCTAGGAGTGTCACTCCCTCTGGTACACCTATTGCATGAATGCACAATAAATCTCATGGATGCATAAGAAGGAATGCAACATGCTCGGAATGAAATGTAACTACAGCAGTCCTAGTGCTCTATTCAAATCACTTCACAAAAAATGCATATTTCTTCTCCGATAGAGATGTACTTACCTAATCTACACAACCTAATGTACAATTGTTCCTCCTCAGTTAAGGGTCTAACACCTAACAATCAACAAGAACAGCATTACTTAAGGTTACCACCAACCTAAGCGTAATACAGCATAACATAGTTGTGGACAGCAGATCAGTAATTTCATCATAACTAGAGATCAAGACTTGATTCTCAAGTTTACTTAGTCGAAATCCTAAAGTTCCAGAAATCTGTCCTCTCCAAACAGAGAGCAGCCATTTCTGGACAGCCACTTTAAACAGCCACAACTCCTAAACTACTGGGCCAAATGCCACCAAATTTTAACATAAGCTAGTTTCACAAGTTTCCCAGCAAACACCTTTATCAAGGTCCAAACCCAAAAATGCTTCCAGCTATCCAGAGAACCTAGAAATGTGAAAATTAAATATTTATTCATGTGTCAAACTACCCTTATGACCAAACTAATGACACTACTAGGTCACATATGACATGAAACCACCAGAAAGTAAGGTAGGTTCACCCAAATCATTTATTTTAACCCCTTTCTTAATTTACTTAATTAATTAAGTGGGAAAATAAACCCATATGCAAAGTGCTCAGAAAATTCTACAAAAATTACAGGAGACTCTACACTCTACTAGGAGGCCACTATAAAAATTTGAACTAAAGTTATTCATAGAAACTCCCTACACAAAATTCACAAGCCAGAAGGGCTGATTTTTGCCTAATTAACAAATCATGATGAAAAGTGTCAAACAACAGAAACAATATTTTTCTTAGCAACCTTAGGGTACCAGGATACTCTCCATAAAATTTCATGAGCATTGCACATACAGAAAAATTATTAAAATTCATTCAAGTATCTCCTAATATAACATGACAACATCATAACTTGAAAAGTACTCAAGCCATAGTACCCAAATTTTTACCAGAGCTAGTATAGACATGAAATAGCATACCCACCAAATTTCATAATTTTTGGAGCACTATAGCTCAAGTTATCCATTTAACAAGTTTGCATCTATTTTAAAACACATTTCAAAGACCTATTTAAATCTTCCAGAATTGGAATAACACATATCCATTTTATATTTTTCATAAATACTACACTTTATCTAGAACTAAATACAATTGGAATCACCTCAATTGGATCTATATTGCATGAGATATGCAATTTACAATATAGCAAGAAAATCTATGAAATAAATAAAGAAAAACCAAAAATCAAAAACCCTAAAGATCTACTGGGCCGGCCCGCTTAGCGCCAGCGCGGCCCAAATCAAGCGCGGCCCGCGTCGGCTCCCGCCCACGCGCGCGGCCTGACAGGAAGGGCCCACTCGTCAGAGAGGCAGTAGCAGGGGAGGGGAAAGCGGCGGCGTGAGCTCGTCGCCGGTGAGTCGACCGGCGAAACCGAGGGCACCAGCACGACCTCCGTCTTTCCCCAAGCCGATTGAGGTAGGATGGAGGGGTTAGGTCAACTGGAGGTGGCTCACTGACGGGGATGGTGGCTCGGCGGTGGTAGACCGCCGTGCTCCGGTCATCTCCGGTGACCAAAACGGCAAGGCAGAGAGGGAAAAGGACCAGCGAGCACTGGTGGAGAAAATGAGGTACACGAAATGGGCGGTGGTTCGATGGAGAGGCCAGGCCACGTGCTCCGTACCACCTCACAAACCCGGTGAACTCCGAGCAGGGAAAAATCGGCAAAAGCCGCTTACCCTAAGCTAGGCTGCCCCAAATGAGTGGTCGACGAGGTCCGTGAGGTGGTGGCAGAGCTGTGGGCGCGATCTGGTGGGCTGAGGTGGGGTGTCATGCGTGTGCGGCCGTGGCGAGCTCGCGGTGGCGCTGCTCGTCGGAGAGAGCCGCGAGAGGAGAAGAGAGGCGAGGGAAATGAGGAAAACCGAGCGACCTCTAGATTTCTGCTTCCAACGACATGCACAAATGACGCCGTGGCATCCTCCTCGCGCGTGAGCAGCCACGCGGTGGCCGGACTCTGGCACCGGTTGGCCACTGTCGAACTGAAGAAGCTGAATTGATGTCCAATGTGGTGACTGACAGGGCGATTTCGTCATTGATTATCTCCTAAACTGGCCCGATTTAGCAAGAGGTGATAACAACAAAGTTGTAGAGCTACACGAGTACTACAACTTTGTCAATTGGAGCTTGGACTGGTTCGGCATGGTTTGTGAGTTGCATGGCTCCAAAGTAGGGTACCTTGAAACGGTTTCAGTGTTTGACTTAGCCAAAAATGCTAAGTCACAAAACAGTCCTCAAAATTGACTTGTGGGCCACTTTTGAGCATGTTCTAGCCATTTTCATGAGATGGCCATATTAGAACTTTTGTTCCCCATGAAATTCTCTACCACTTTGATAAAGGGTGCTCCTCCATGCAAGATCTCTAAGCTGGACTTTTTAAACAGTCAAACTAAAGCACTCTAGGGCCCAAGGCTTGGTCAACAACACATAGGAGGGCATTTTGGTCATTTTGGTCAACATGAACATTGTTCCACCATGGATCCTAAGTGTAGTTATGGGGTTGTAGGGAATAATTACCCACATCACACATTGATCACACCAAAATAAAGCATCACATGCATTGAAACAAGGAAAAACAAGTGAATTGCTACTTTTGTTTCCAAGCCATGTTTCATATGTTTCATGAGTGTGTTGCATAGCACTTGCTAATCATGTTTCACTAAAGTGGGTGACATGTCTCAAAAGGAAGTTGCACAGGTTGCACTTGGGTGTTGCACACTACTCATTTCATAAACACACATGAAATATAAGCACATGTTGCAATGTTTCAAAAGCATGTTTCACACATTGTAAGCTCATGCATGAATGAATGACGCTCAAGTTTATGAAATGCAAGTGCAAATATGGAAGCCAAACACATGGGGTGTTACATGGTGCCTATACGTTGTTTACCTATGGATACAGCCTATATCCCAGGTCATGTGGTAGATCGCGGACGTGACACTCTCGTTGAGTCCTTTGTAGTCCACTCCCAGATGTAGGTAGCATGTAGGATCTTGATTACGAAGGGGCACAAGCTCTGTTCTTAATCTCCCTTAGTAATATCCCTTATGTGTAGATATGAAGATGATCGTAGCAATGATTACTAAGTGTAATTGCACTAATCAATGTATGCTTTGACTTGTAATTAAGAATGACTTAGGAATTATTCCTCTAATATTCTACCTGACCATGCTAATGCCATAGAAAGGAGTACTCTAAGTGATTTATTATTATCATTGATCAATACTTATCATATACATATCTTATCCTATGACTTACCCCTGTTATGAGTAGAACATTGGTTATGGTTTACTTCTCCATTAATAGTATAAGTTATCAATACAAGTCCATGCTAGACCTTCCCTATGGTAAAATATAAATAACGATACCTGGAATACTCCCGGGTAAAGTGCTACAATGGTATAATTATCTGTGCGCTTGCATATTCCTTTTCATTCATATCTATATATTCTTTCTAGTCACATGAAATAATAAAGAACTACTTAGAGTTATTCTAGTAGTAATGCTAGGTAGTACCAACGAACATCTCTGGCATCATCATTAGGGATGACAACCTAGTATAACTAATGTTAAGAGATGTAGCATACAATAGGTGGCTATTAAAACAAGTGACAAGTTTATAAATACCAATAACCGCCCACTCCGCGCACACCTCCTCACAAGACATGTTGGATCCGGCTCCCCCCGGGCCCATCGGCTACCATCGACGGCTTGGATCCATGCTCAACAAGTGTCACGGCTCCTCCACTGGATCTGCTCCACATGACCCCGACATCCCATCTCCTAGACAAGACCAGATGGTGTGGGGGTGCATGTCATAACTCCTCCACTAGGGACGATGGCTCAGACACCATCAACCACCTACGCAACACGTCAACGGACAGGACACACCCAGAAGCCGCCCCTTCCACTGGCAAGGAGGCCCTGCAAGGGTCTCGGGGGCTGCACCAACTCCCCAAACAGAGTAGCCTGACCCCCTGATCGATGGGCACTCGGGTAGCGCATCCCCCAAAGCCAACCAACTCCCTAGAGTTGGGTCGGGAGCCGCTGAGTAGTGGGCCCAACGAGAGCCTCCATCCAAGCCTCGGTGTGCTCCCATCTCCCTGACCTATGGCCACAGAGGGTCGATCCTAGAAGGCCAGTTCGAGAGGATCGGGACCTGTTATCACAGCCCCCAGAAGGGCATGGCGATCCGGATGATTAGATGGCCCCGAGCCAGAGCCCAGTGCTCTTTATCACCTGGCCCACGATAGGTTCCCATCAAAAAGGAGGGCGCCCCCGGGCCTACAGTCAGCAGCTCCTAGACGAGTTCGCTGAGCCCTCGCTTGAGTCAAAGACCCATGCAACATGGGCTTGCGAAGGGATCAACACCATCTTCGCTCGGCCCCGACAGCTGAGCAGCGCCCATCACTTCGAAGAAGAAGGCCCCAAGCAAGGCATAGTGCTCTCGCCAGCAGAAGACATCCCCGCCAAGGAGGGTTCGGTCACCAGATAATCAAATTCAGCCCTTCATCGCCATCATGCTAGGTGAGGCCACGAAGGGCTCGGGGGCTGCTGACGAGATCCTAACATCCAAGTATGTTAAGCCTCAGGTCCAATGGTTCCCGGACGAGGAAGACCCCCCGACCGACCCCTTTAGGATCGCCTGGGGCTCGGGGGCTATGCCCATCGGGCACGCTCACATGCACCCTCTGGCAAAGAGATCTGGCTGGGCCTGACTCGACTGCACCCTTCACCTAGGGCTCGGGGGCTTCCCCAAGCCTTGGGCTCCCGATCTATGGCACGACCAAGCCCGGTCCTTGGCTCCTGCCTAGCCCACGACGCCAGCCAAGGCCCGGGCACAAGAAGACAAGCCCCGAACTACTGATGCTCGGGGGCTCTCCGGCTCCAAGACACCGCCATGGCCTTCTTCGGCTCCAAGACACTGCCACGGCCCACAGCGCACCGCTGCAAGACCCTCCTTGACTCTAACGCACATAGATCATAGACTAAACCCCCAAACCGTCTTGTACCCAACCTATCTTGTTATATAAGGGATATGGCCAGACCTAGAGGCCATTCGATCACCAGACACAACATTCCATTCCATCCACCTCCGCTCTGCATAGAGAGCAAGGCAACCCTATAACACCCTAAGTGTTAAGCTTGCATTTGCACTTGGATTACATGAGCATAAGCATCTTTCATTCATTCATAAACATAAGCATGTGAATTGCATTTTGAATGTTGCATAAGTGATGTTTCATATGTTACATAGATAGTGTTTCATATGTTTCACCAGTGATGTTTCATAGGTTACATGAACAATGTTTCATTCATGCAACTTATGTTTCATTAGTAATGTTTCCTATGTTTCATATGTTATTGTCACATGTATATGCTTGGGATCATGTGTGGTTAATGCAAGTTATTGATGTTTGGTCACTAAAACACCTTAGACATACTTAGGATGAAAAATGAAGCAAAGTTTATATTCATGACTTGGTCAAATTTGACTTCTAAGTGCTATGTTACATAGAATGGCTCCTTGACTAGTTTTGTTTAACCTAGATTGAATCACTACTTAGATTGTTTGTATGTTTGTGCACCCAAAATAAAACTTGTAGTAAATTTTATAAGGAACAAACTTTGTTTAATGGCCATGAGCTAGATTAGTGCCTAACATGGTCAAAAAGTGCTCACAAGGTGAAAAATAGTGTTGTTTTAGGACAAGTTTTTGGTTAAGTCAAAAATGCTTTTTAGTTTCAATGTACCTGACTTGGGAGCTATGTAGTTTGCAAACCATGGTGAATTAGGCTAAACTCCTTTGATCAAAATTGAAGTACCGATGGAGCTTGAACCCTAGGTACCGATGGGCGTGGATCGTCGAGAGGAACGTGTAGGTGGGGTCAGTTTTGCCGGAGGTCTCGCCGTCGGCGAGTTCTCGGCTGGTCAACCACCGTGCCCTACCTCTGTGTGTCTGTCGCATGGGTCTAGTTGACCAGTGGGGCCCAGATGTTAGTTAGAGTATTGCTGTTTTTCTTTTATTGTTTTTTAGAAATACATGCAAAGTTTGGAAATTCATATCTTGAGCTAGGGAGATCCAAATGGGGTGAACCAAATTTTGCAAGATTTATCATGATGTGTAGTATTTGATAAAAATATGAAACTTGCTATTTGGAGTAATTTTCTATTTTAATTAAATCAAGTTAATTAAATGCTTTTAAAGTGGCCTTTATCTTTGAAAATGCTTAACTTGAGCTAGAGATATGATAAAAATATGATTCCAATTTTGTTGGTCATATTTTGACATGTTGTAGCTAGGAAAAATAATTAACCTACAGTGAGCATGCTTGGAATAGGACTTTGCTATTTAACTTAATTAAGTGCTAGTTTCTTGTACAATTTATTGTGATAAACATATATAACCAATTATTATGAAATTAATTACATAGTGTCCTTGTGTTGTAGTGAAGCTAAAAAAATATGAAATCTGTTGTTTGACATTTTTCACTAGGCCAAACTAATTATGCTATTATAAGCCTTGCTAGCTTGTCATTTTTGTAGAGGTTGTTATACATGTCCAAATGGTATTAAATTTATACAGTAGACTATTGGAAGCATGCTTGAGCTGTTGTAATTTTCCTAGAATTTATTGTGGACTGGAAATACATGTCTTTATTTCACCATATTATTTAAGGAAATTAATAAAGACATGTAAATAATTGATTGGGGCTGAGACATGATATTTTCTAGCATGTTTATGTTATGTATAAGCTGTTGGTACCATTGGTGGTGCCCGGATTTGACGGTTTGTATGCAGTGAAATATTATTTGCTCTATAATTCACCTATAGGGGCTGTTTTGTGTAGTTTCTATTGTTAAGTTAATTGCATGATGAAAATGATGTTTGCTGTGAATCTTGTCTATAACAAAGTTGTAGATAACCTACTTATCTTGCTTGTGTCAAATTTTCATGGCAATTGGCCAAATGGTTTAAGAGTTATAGCTATTGGAACTTGGTCATCAGAAATGCTTGTTCTCTATAAATTCTGGATAGATCTGGAAGATTGCTTTGTTTGACCTAGTTAACTATTGAATCATCCTAAGATGTTTATAAGAAAGTTTTAGGAAATTTCATAAGATTTCTAGAAAGCCTTGTGCCATGTTTGTTGGATGTGTAATTCTCCAGTTATAGCCAAAACAAGTTGTTGCTATTGCAGTCCAGAAAATGATAGATTCTAGTTATAGTTATTGCTTTGTGTGATGCTTGTGTAGAGGATTAGGCTAATTGAAATTAGTTGCTAGTTGTAGGTCCTAAGCATCACAATGATGATGAACAACTTTACCTTAGATTGCTAGAACTTGGTGAGTGTATGTTTCTTGTACTAGAGAAGAGATATGCACCTACCCAGTAAAAATCAATTAGAAAGGAGATATGCACCTACTCGGTCAACGAATGTTAAACTTCTCATGCTATCTTGCTGTTAAGAATGTCCATGTTTATACACTTTATCTTGTCATTTCATCTCCTATGCCTTCATGATACTCATTTTGTGCATATGCATGCAATAGGTGCTCCGAAAGGAGTGACACTGTTAGAGTTCGAGCCTGTGAATCTGGAGGAGCACTAGGGGGAGCCATAGGAGGTGCAGCCACAGGAGACCGTAGGAGAAGGAGGACCCAACCTAGAAGATCTTCTTGAGTGCCCTGACCATCAGCCCACCTCTTTTCTAAAAGGCAAGCCCCGGAGCATTCTAAGCCTCCTATATTTTTATAAGTACCAACTTGAGTTGTCGGAATTAGGTTGGAACCACTTGGTGCATATACCTTCCTTGTCTAGAAAGATATCTTGAATCCTATGTAAGTCTAGGATTGAACATATGCTTAGTTATGCTTAGTCCGATAGAAGTCGGGTGATTTTCTACCACCTACGAGATATAGGTGGATACTTGGTCACTGTTGGCTATATTAGCTATCGTGGAAATAACCATGTGGTGATGTTATAATTGGAGATCGGGTAGAATCTTATATGTTGGCGGTGTTGAGACTTATAGTGATTCCGTCTGTGTCGATTAAGGACCATACTGTTGTCGGCACTTCTGTCAAGATTGAAAGCATGCCTCTCACTTAGCTGGCCGGATAAGTCATTCTGACCGTGAAGCCGAGTAGCTCCACTCAGGTCAGGAGTCATTTTGTAAGAGTGCACACACTGGAGGTAGTAAGTATGTGCGGGGAGCTGGTGTGAAGCCAAGGGCAGGTTAGAGTCCTGATCGACCTAGCATCCGGTAGTGTCCCTGAGGGTGCGGTGCTGATCAGACCCGCGAATGGACCTAAGTTGTACCAAAGGTGACTTAAGGTAACCGTTGATCTGGTCTACCTGGCTTTGTGTTAGGAATAAATTCCTAGCTGGTTGAAATCGATTCGAATCACCATCTCTCCTAGATAGTGAGAAACTCGACTAGCTTCGGCATCGTAGTAACTTGATGGAATATGATGGTTATGATGGATATGGAAATGCTACACCTGATATGGTTATTATTGTGATGACTTAATGGTACACAACATGTTTGTTATAGGTTAGCTGCTAATCTAGATTGGATAGCTATAATTAACTTGATGTCTAAATTATAAAATGTGTAGTTCAACTAATGGCTTTTTAAACAAAATGTCATCAAGCTAGCTCCACTTATAAAGCCTTGCATAACCATTGGTGTCACTTTATTTTTGGTTTATGATGGATAAGTCTAGCTGAGTACATTCTTGTACTCACAGTTTATTCCCCCTTGTTGCAGATGACATGATGTACCATGGGTACTGCAAGAATTGCCTCCATCTTGCTATGGATGAGGATTAGACCATGGGGCGTGGTCCTTCTAAGTTATCTTCTCTATGGTGCTTTATTGGAATGTGACCTTGGTAGTAGCATGTAATTGAACTAAGTGTGCTGCGGCTTCAAAACTACTTTGCTTCCGCTACTTGAACTTGGTTTGTAATAACTATGTGAACTCCGATGTATGTGAGCTACTTGTGAAATATTTATGAACTATGATGTAACATGTGACTTGTTATGTTGAATCATGTATGGTCTTGGTTGTATGTTGGTTGGTTTGAAATACTTCATGATTTCATTGGACTACCGGGTTTATATGGGCACAAGTATGACTGTTTGATCACTTCGATGATTGCTATTTTACTTGTGCTCTTATAAATTAGACGGTTCTGTTATAGCTGGCATCAGAGCAAGATTCAACATTAAACTTGTCATATGTGTATTTAAAACAAAGGTTTTTGGTTTCACAAAACCAGTTTTGATAACTCATAGCTATATATATAGGTTTGTTTAAAACTAAAATTTAAATCTAGAGTGTGCCAGTGGTCATATCCTTTATGCCCAATTAAGGATATATGTGGCTTAAAGTAAGACTAACTTGGGGGTTTACTTTCTTGCAATTTATATCTTGCAACATCACACCTACGCCTAGGTATTGCAACATTGCACCTACGCCCAGGTAAGTTGATGAGTGGCATGACCGCAAGTGTGAACGTGCGGTCAGGGAGAGCTACTTTGGTACGGCTATACATGCATGTTTACATGTGTGTGTAGTGCGTATTTAATTGTGGATTAGCTTTGGTACGACTTTATATGCATGCTTCCATGTGTGTATGGTGCGTATTTAATGATTCGGGTAGATTGGTACAGAAGTATGTATATTGCGATATATATATGGAAGTACTTAGTTTACTGCTTCCAAATATATACCTGTGTATTCATCATGCAACCTAGAGACCAGATTTTCATTCTTGTATATATGTCTTGTGGGATGGGCTGCAATGAATTTTCTATAGGTACACTAACAATGAAATGTGTAGCCCGACTAGTTACGTTATATTGAGAGAACGTATGTATGCCACCGTATATGTTGCTAGAAAATTTTCCTAAGTTCCTGAGGACGTACGGAACGTGCATGCATCATGATAATTCATACATGTATATTTTTGCATTACTCCCTCCCTTATAGTTGCTTATCCCAATTACTATATCTCCTTCTCACGTAAGTTTTATTCTCACAAGAGTTGCACCATTTTGCTACAGATGGCAGCCTACTACCCACCGGAAGGGAACAAGGCGTTTTTCGGTATTTTGGCACACCCACATTGCTTTGGAGAGTGTTGCACTTCACGGGGTACACGGAGCTGCCCCAATACTCATGGACACAGAAGCACGTGCATGGGGAGCCATGGTTTGAGATGTAGATGTCCATTTCGGCTTGTGAGCGAGCACTGCAGTACCAGGGGTGGAGAGCGGGTACTGAGGGGAAACCCATAGGGAAGGTGCTTAGGTGGCAGCTTTTGCGGTGTTGAGCAAGATATGTCAGCAGGATGGAGATCAGCTCACCACCAGTGTAGTAGGGTCTTTTCCCTAGGTGGACCCATCAGTGGCAGTGTGGAGGCAGCATGATCGCGTTTTAGTGATGTGGGACCATGACAAGCGAGCACAGAGCTCAGGCCCTGCTATGAGTGCAATGTTTGCCGTCATACAGATGTGTGGACAAGCTCGTAGAAGCTAGAATTATATAGTAGAGGCTGAGGAGACAGGTGCGTAGGCACAGGAGGGCCGCTGTGTATGCTATTGCAGACCATGATGCAGCATAGGCAGAGGCGCAGGATGCTTATGCATAGAGGATGCTGGCCATTCAGCAGAGGGATGAGGCCTACCGTCTTGCAGAGTCTAGAGAGGAGGCTAGGACTCAGACTATGGTTCTAGCTAGACGACTAGAGAATGACTTTCGCTGGAGAGAGGTGGAGTATTTACGCCAACTTTAGCTAGCACAGGACACCGTCGTAGAGCTGCAGCATGAGGTCCATCGCCTCAACAATGTCATCAACCCAAGTCTTCGCCTGACAGCAGTGGAGGAAGAAGACCCAAATGTGTTGATTGCTGCTGATGATGGCATGGACGAGGTCAAGGATGAGCCTGAGGAGGAGGTTGAGCCCTAGGAGGATGACCATGGTGATGGTGTGTCCGATGTCGACAACGACCATTCCGAGGTGTAGTTAGTTGTAGTATCTAGCTAGATGCACTAGATGATGTCTTTTGCGATCCCTTATGTAATGGACATGTGATTTAAGTTTCAGCTAGTGACTTTGTGACCATGATGTAATCTTAGAACCTTGCATGTTTATCTTACGTGGATGTTGAACTTTAATAAAGTCTAGCTTTGTTGTTGGCAAAACTTGGCATGTATGTGTACGCGTTACAAGAATGCGAAGTAATATAATTGATGATGTTGTGTTGTGGAAATGAATTAGTGTGTTTCTATTTTATTGTATGAATTTATTCTTTCCAATGAATTCAGTTGGCATAATTATACAATTCATCTACCATTTTTGTGGCATCATCAATAATTACTTATTGTTGCAATTCTGCAGATGACACGCACGCATTCAGGGGCCGGTGGACACAAGGCTAGGGTAGTGGGCCGCACAGCAATGACAATGAGGACCTGCCACCACCACCACCACCACCTCCCACGTCAGAATAGACGATGGCCATGTTCATGGAAAGGCAGCGTGTTATGGGCGAAGCATTGCGCATAACACTGCTCATGGCCAACATTAGTGCCAAGGGGCGGAGCCGAACCAATATAGCGATTTCAAGGATTTCTTAGGCACCAAACCACCTATCTTCAAGGAGGCTGAAGAGCCACTCCAAGCTAACGAATGGCTAAATACACTTGAGCAAAAGTTCCGTTTACTAAGGGTTACTGAACAAATGAAAGCAGAGTACGCATCACACCAGTTGCAGGGGCCTGCAGGTATCTGGTGGAGTCATCATCGATCCACCCTACCTAAAAATGCTCAGATCACTAGAACCAGTTTAAGGGGCATTCAGGGGATGTTATATTCCCCCAGATCTGATTAGCATGAAGCATATGGAGTTCATGAGGCTTACTCAAGGCACAAAGAGCCTTACTGAATATTTGCATGCTTTTAACAATCTATCAAGGTATGCTACAGAGTTTGTTAATACTGATGAAAAGAAGATTGCTAGTTTCAAGAGGGGGCTTGGTCGTAAGCTGATGAAGACTCTAGCTAACAATAAGAGTGCTACTTTCAATGAGTTTTTTAGTGATGCTTTGACTCAAGAGAATCAAAACAACGTCTATTCAGCATCTAAGAGTCGTAAGAGAGCCTATGAAGCAGGTGCATCTCAGTCAAAAGCTCCTATTGCAGTAAGGCCTTAATTCCGTCCACCTACTCCAAGGTACTTGCCGCCTTAGAAAAAGACCTGGACTAGTCAAACCTAGAAGGTGTACCGCAGGGCAGCACAGGGCAAGGAAGCTCAAGGGTTCCACTGAACAACCAACCGTGTTTCAATTACAAGACTGATCACTGGGCAAGAGAGTGCCCCTATCCTAAGAAGGGTAGCACCTAGAATCAAGGAAATCAGAAGCAGGCCAACGCTAGAGCATGCCCTAGGTATGTGCATTATACCACTATGGAGGAGATTCCTTTAGGAGAGATTGTCACAACTGATATGTTTCTTGTGAACCATCACCCTATAGTTGTTTTGTTTGATTCTAGAGCTTCACATTCATTCATGAGTCAAACATTTGCATCTAAGCATGATCAGACAATAAGTGTTGTAACCACAGGTGGTTATTGCATAAGTGCAGCAGGGCTAATATTTCTACCAACCAAATAGTCAAAGAGGTGCTTATCTCAACCAATGACAGGGAGTATATTATAGATTTGGTAGTATTGCCAGGGTTGGGAATAGATGTGATCTTGGGTATGAATTGGATGAAGGGTCATGGAGTTCTTATTGACACTTCAACTAGGACCATTATGTTGAGGGAACCGAAAGGGAATGATGCTTTTCTAGTGCCACTTCCTAGAAGTTTTGACCTCCAAAAGTTATCTTGCGCTATCCAGACCACTACCCTCATTGATGTTCCAGTGGTATGTGAGTTTCTAGATGTGTTTCCAGATGAGTTGCCTGGTTTGCCACCGGATGGAGATGTGGAGTTTAAGATTGAGCTAGTGCTGGGTACAACACCTATCTCTAGAAGACCGTATAGAATACCACCCAATGAACTAGTGGAGCTTAAGATTTAGTTGCAAGAGCTTTTAGGGAAGGGCCTTATTCGACCTAGTTCATCTCCATGGGGTTGTCCGGCCTTGTTCGTGAAGAAAAAGGACAAATCTTTATGGATGTGTGTCGATTACAGGCCACTTAATGCCGTGACAATCAAGAATAAGTACCCTTTGCCTCACATTAATATCTTGTTTGATCAGTTGTCAAGGGCCAGGGTATTCTTCAAGATTGATTTGAGGTCTGGTTATCATCAGATTAAAATTAGACCAAAAGATATACCTAAAACAGATTTCTCCACCAGATATGGTTTGTATGAGTATCTTGTCATGTCTTTTGGTCTGATATATGCTCCTACATACTTCATGTATCTGATGAATTCAGTATTCTTGCCCGAGCTTGACAAGTTTGTGGTTGTGTTTATTGATGACATTGTTGGTATAAATTAAATGCACACTAGTAAATATGATTATTCGCAAGCGCATAGATATAATACCGTTGTAGCACTTCACCAAGATTATCTCAGTTTTAATATCGAACCTAAAGGAACAGTAGGTGACGATGACTAAGTCTATAAACTTAACCCAATTCACAATCAAGCTAGAAAATATCAAGAACACGGAGAATACTAAGGACTTTCTAATTCCAATCTCGATAAGCTATGCCTTCTATCATTCTATCGTGGGCGATAACCAAAATAGGAGCAGAAATCAAAGTTCTCCCCTACCCAGTATCTATAAGCCTACCAAACCTATTACAGGAGGTGGGACTACAGAGGATTCAACGAAGCTATAAAGTCACCTTCGCGAGCTACCACCGTCCGGAAAATCAGGGGACATTCACAAGTAACCCTAGTCTAAGCACCACGCTTACACTACGAATACTACTTCAATCAAGGAGCTACCAAGATCAAAGCACTCAAAAGAGTTGCAAACTTGAAGAACAATATGAGCAAATTGCTTACTTAAATCATAAGTCGATTACCAAAGAATCTCAGAAACAAGTCCCATGTGAAGAAACTCGATCATGAAGAATACGGCAGTAGAGAAGCACTGACAGGCCGAAACTCCTCCAATACTCCACTCTCCAACTCTCTCTCTATCTCTAAATAATACTAATTCTAAGAAGAACTAATCTCTCTTGATTGCTAGCCTAGATCTCTATGGGATGTAGAATTAGGGTTTTTGGCTCTTCAGCTCTTGATTAGGCAATGCTTCAGGGAGGGGGTCCATGCTCCGTATATATAGTCCGGTGGGGTGCACGAGAGCCATTGGATCAAACTGACTTAACGTAGGGCCAAGATGCATCCTTAGAGGCGGTTGAAGGAGGTCGCAGAAGATGACAGGTGGGGCCCACAGCAGTAGGCTGGGCGGCACCAAGGGGTGGGGCCGGTCAGCACCCCCGAGAAGGTTCTGGTGTTTCCCTTCGCACTGGTGTCTTCTAGTGTCTTCTTTATTCTTCTAGCGTAGTTTTTGTCGCGGGAAAGTTTCGTCTTTTATGCATTTAAATCCTCCTTTGTATGCTTTCTGGAATAATCCTTGGAAAAATAGAAATTCACCAAAACTCATGGAAATTGTCAGTAATAACCTTCTATTCTATGATATTTATGCATTTCACAAGGAAGGTTGATGGTTCATGATATACGTTAACTATCGTCAACAAACTGCCCCACACTTAGGCTTTTACTCGTCCTCGAGAAAAGGTTGGATTATCAAGATAGATTAGATAGGATAGATCACTTAAGACATAACTTTAGAACAAAACATCAACACAAGACTGTTCCTCGTCATACATGCACTGCGGGATTCAAAGTGTCTACCATGAAACTTTGGGCGGTTGAAGAACAGAACAACTTGAAACAGATCACTCTCTTCCATCAGTCAAGTCAATTGGAGAATTGGTTTAGAATTTTAAAAATAAAACATAGCTTACCTTCTCCCTTTGCACTACTCTCAAATCACTCATATATGTAGTATTTTTGGATCCTCACCAAGGCATAGATGATTGCCTTCTTTATCCTACTTCTAAAAGCTTATGTGGATCTCAGGTAGGTATGAAAATGTAAGAACATACTTGCATTGTATATATTGTAAAGTCAAAACAAGGATCCAAGGAGAAAAATGTCATACTCTTAGATCAAGATGTGCAAGTGTGTGGAATATATATATATGGTGGCTATCCTAATTCTACTATGCTCTTCGAAAACACGTCTCTCTTGTTTGGAACTAAAAACTATTGCTAGAGAGTATGGGCTATCTTCTTCTTTCTTTCTTTTTTTTAACTTTTTTGGACACTTGTCCATTTTTTTCAATACTTTTACTTTTGCATAGCCACATACCTCCTTTCTGTAATTGGAAAATTTCAAGCGAAGACATTTATAAAAGACTTAGAGCATTTATTCCTAACAAATATTTTTTTCTGTTCTCTCTCAGTGTAGGAGTAAAACATTTTTAAGTGGATGGAAAAGCATGTTTTCACGTACTCCTAGTGTAGGAGCAGCAGGTATATCTGGGTGTACGTGATCTTGATCTTGGGAGCATGATAAATTTCTCAACAAGGGTCAACAAGGTTTGACCAAACTCAACACAAATACAAGCAGCAAATATAGAAGGTTTATCTATCCTATGTATAGCTTTGGTAGGACATTGCTTTTACTACAAAGGATAAGTGTAGCTATTCTTTTTTAACTTTTGAAATGAAATCTTCTCTAAAGATAAGACATCAAGAATTAAGTTCTCATTGTTCTACTATCTCATATTCCTCAACAACTTAAGTAATCATGGGGTCCCTAATAATAAGTTCCCAACAGCAACATGACTTCTAGGAAAAGTATTATGTGAGTTTATTCTTAAGTCATGAATTAAATATTCTTTCCTGTCTAATTAAGGGTGTTTTAACATGTGATTTTTAATTCAAATCAAAACAAAAGGTGAAACATATTTAATTATAGAGTATTGGGCTCAAACCTGACCGTGGACGAAATGAGACAGGAGAGGGGGAAGTAATGGGCCGGCCGGCCCAGTAGGGTGAGGTCGGGCAGTACCCCATGGTGGCCTCTCGGGGGCCACTTTGCCATGTGTGGTCCTCGGTTGATTGTTGTCTGAATTGCATGATTTTCGCAATTAAATTCTTTTTCGTGGTCATGGTGTGTCACCCCCACACTTGTTTTTCTATATACTTTCTGCACAACATGTGGAGACAAACACATACCAAAAATAGAGAGAGAGCAAGTAATCATGATAATTGAATAAGGCACTTTATTTATTTAAACCTAATGAAACAATGCTCTAACAAATTGAGCTATCACTGACCAAACACTTAGGGCACGAACAAACCTAACTTTTAACAAACCTAATAATTTATACCTAACACTCATGTGCCTTATTACTATGATAACTTGAGGATAACTAATCCTTCTTCTCAGAAGGGTGATTCTTTAATTTCTCAACCTCTTTCCTAAGTCTACAGATTTCTCTAGTATTAGTTTCTATCTACGTCGTCATGTTTTTCATTGTCGTATGCTGGAGATCTCTATTCGCCTGCATGGCAACCATCTGTTGCTTCATGGCTTCAAATCTTTCTTCCAGTATAGCAATGGTGGTCTTCGGACACCTTGCTTCTCTTTCGAACAGTGGTGGAGGTGCAGATCTCTTAAGAGCTTCTCGAGGAGGGAGGAATCGAACTTGTCCTAGAGGTGCGCGAATTCCATCAAGGGAGACACGGGAGGTAGTAGCATACTTCACACAGGTGACATCTCCGAACTTGTTGGTCTTCACATTGATGACCCTCTCATTGTCCTTGGGAGGTAGCACCTTGGTGCCTTGTGGAACAGTGACCTTCTTGTCCTTCGGAGTATCTTTCAGGAGCAGCTTCATCGGAGGTGATGGCAGTGTAGGCCAACGAACTTGAGCATAGTAAGCTTGCTCATAGCTCCGGGTTGGTGGCACTGTTGCTAATGCTTTCGGTGGGACAACGGCGAGAGGTTTAGCATCAGGGATAGGGGTGATGGCCATAGCTTCTTCCTTAATAGGAACAAGGGCCAGAGCTTCTTTCTTGATAGGGACAATGGCCAGAGCTTCCTCCTTCAGGATCTTGTTAAGGTCGGTCCCGAAGACGATCATCTCTTTTCCGGCCATTGAAGCTTGGAGGAGGAGAGGAGAGGACTTTCTCTATGGAAAGGAGGCTTTGATGGTATGAGGTTAGAGGAGGGTCTAGGCTCATTTATATAGGGGGCATCAACTTGCAACAGGGGTCAAGATTCATCTTGTCATGGTTCCGTACGAAAGAATTTTCGAATCGCGTCAAAAACTGTGGGATTAGAACGAGGAAGGTCATAGAAGGTCAGAGAGACTTGAGCTATGGGGAGAGGTGGAGTTGGGGGGCCGGGTGACATCAAGGGCCCAGGCCGACCGGCCCCACAAGTCAGCCCCTTAGGGTGGCTTTTGTCGTGGTGCCTTCTACTTCCATTTACTACCCGATAAACATATTTTTGCTATTTTTTTGTAACAAAGAGTATGACTATCATAATTAAGGTAAATTAATGAAATCAAATTCATCAACTACCTCATTAGGTCTAGTAGGTTCTAGAAAAATCTTGAGACGGTGGCCATTTACCTTGAATAACGTACCTTCGTGTGATTGTAGAGTTACCGCTCCATGTGATGACGCATTCACCACTGTAAATGGTCCTTCCCATTTTCTTTGAAGTTTTCCATGCCCAAATAATTTGACCCTAGAATTAAAAAGTAATACCTTATCTCCGGGTGCAAACTCCTTCTTCTTGATCCTCTTGTCATGCCATCTCTTAGTTCTTTCTTTGTAGATTTTTGAATTGTGATATGCCTTTTCTCTCCATTCTTCCAATTCTGATATTTGCATCTTCCTCTTTTTTCCTGCGGCTTCAAAATCCAGGTTCCATCGCTTGATAGCCTAGTGAGATTCGTGCTCTAGTTCTATAGGCAGATGTCAAGTCTTACCATACACCAATTGGTATACTGACATACCCAATGGTGTCTTGTAGGCAGTGCGGTAAGCCCAAAGTGCTTCATGTAATCGATCTCTCCAGACTGTTCCCATTTCATCTACTATCTTCTATAGAATGTTCTTGATCTATTTGTTTGATGTTTCTACCTGGCCACTTGTCTAAGGGTGATATGGAGTAGCAACATTATGATGAATTCCATGACTCTTCAGATAGAGGTGAAACCTCTTATCAATGAAATGTGTTCCTCCATCACTAATCACCATTCTTGGAACTCTAAATCTTGGAAATATTATTTGTTCAAACATCTTCCTGGAATGCCTTGAGTCAACTTTCTTGCATGGCATAGCTTCTACCCAATTGGATACATAGTCAATTTCCACTAAGATGTACTCACAATTCTTTGACTTTGGAAATGGTCCCATGTAATCGATTCCCCAGACATCAAAGAGCTCAATCTGAAGGTTGTTGGTGAGTGGCATGGTATCTCTTGAATTGATATTCTTGTGCCTCTGACATGCTCCACACCTCTGGATGAAATCTCTAGTGTCTTCATACTTGGTTGGCTAAAAGAATCCACTCTGCCAAATCTTTGCATGAGTATGGAATACCCCATAATGTCCTCCATATGGTGATGAGTGGCACTTCTAAATAATTTGAATGCCTTCTTCTGCCGGCACACACCTTCTGAGCAGTCCATCAGCATAGAGTCTGAAGAGGTACGGCGGATCCCATATGTGGAGACGATTTTCATAAATGAGAAATCCATCTTATCAAATGAGGTTTAGCATCTTTCTTAGTGAGTAAATATTTCAGAGCAGCATGATTAGTACAAACAATTACTTTTGCTCCTACTAAGTAAGACCTAAATTTATCAATAGCAAAAACAACAGTAAGGAGTTCTTTTCCAGTTGTTGCATAATTAAGTTGTGCTCCTGTCAGAGTTTTGCTAGCATAAGCAATTGCATGATGCTTCCTATCTTTTGTTTGTCCCAAAACTGCCCCCACAGCATAA
Organism: Saccharum hybrid cultivar R570; assembly: GCA_038087645.1. Classification (NCBI taxonomy): domain Eukaryota; kingdom Viridiplantae; phylum Streptophyta; class Magnoliopsida; order Poales; family Poaceae; genus Saccharum; species Saccharum hybrid cultivar. The sequence goes on along the minus strand of JAQSUU010000805.1, from coordinate 25,304,571 downwards.
TCACTAGCATCACACATAATTTCAATAGGTAATGACCAATCAGGGGGTTGAATGATTGCTGCAGAGATGAGTGCTTCTTTAAGAATGTTAAAAGATTTCAAACATGCATCATCAAATTCAAAAGAAACATCCTTAGCTAACAAGTTAGTCAGTAGTCTAGCAATATGTGAAAAATCTTTTATGAATCAGCGATAAAAACCATAATGACCAAGAAAACTTTGGATTCCTTTCATATTCACAGGTGGAGGTAGTTGTTCAATCGCTTCAATTTTAGCTCTATCTACCTCTATACATCTTTCCTGACACTAAGTGTCCTAGCACTATTCCTTCTTTAACCATAAAATGATATTTTTCCCAATTAAGGACTAAGTGTTTTTCTTCACATCTTTGTAAAACCTTATCTAAGTTTTCAAGACAGTCATCAAAAGTTCTTCCATAAATAGAACAATCATCCATGAAAACTTCCATAATCTCTTCAATCATTTCAAAAAATATAGACATCATTCATCTTTGAAAAGAAGCTGGAGCATTACATAATCCAAAAGACATTCTACGATAAGCATAAGTTTCGTATGGACATGTAAAAGTGGTTTTGCTTTGATCATTAGGGTGGATTGGAATTTGGTGATATCCAGAATAACCATCAAGAAAACAAAAGAAAGAATGATTCGCTAAACGCTCTAGCATTTTATCAATGAAGGGTAGTGAAAGATGATCTTTCTTTGTTGCTTTATTAAGTTTTCTATAATCTATGCACATTCTCCATCCAGTGACGGTTCTTTGGGGTATTAATTCATTCTTGTCATTCTTAACAACAGTCATTCCACCCTTTTTAGGTACAACTTGAACAGGGCTTACCCACTCACTATGCGGGATAGGATAAATAATCCCGGCATGCAACAGTTTCAAAACCTCTTTCTTAACAACCTCTCTCATCGCATTGTTAAGCCTACGCTAGGGCTCTCTAGATAGGGTAATTTCAGGATCAGTTGGGATGCGATGGGTGCAAAGAACAGGACTAATTCCCTTAAGGTCTTGGAGTGAATAGCCAAAAGCAGCACGATGCTTTTCTAAGACAGTTATTAAGCACAAAGATTCTTCTTGAGAGAGTTTATCACTTATGATCACAGGAGAATCTGGATCATCATTCAGAAAAGCATATTTAAGACCAGGAGGCAAGGGCTTCAATTCAATAGGAGGCTTAGGTAGCTCTAGCAATTCATCGAGAGGTTCAGGATCAGTAGGACCCTTATCCTCATCTACCTCGTCGGTGAAGAACTGGGATCATCTTCTAAGTTTGGTTCAATTAATTCTTCAAGATATGCTACCTTAACCTCTTCTATTGGGTCAAGCTCAGGAAGTGGCTCTATCTTGGTTTTCAAAGAATGATTTATGGGCATAGAGAGCTTAAATCCTTTCCCAAGTCTAACATCTAACTTCCCTGTTTGTCCTTCTTGGATAAGTCTTTCTATTGGCAATCCTATCAATACGTCGAATTCCCAAACATCAAAGATGTAGAAATTCAACTGGACTTGGAATCCATTGACTATAATTGGAAGGGCACATAAAATTCCCAAACTTGGAATAATGTGTCCCGAAAGACTTTTTAGCAATTTATTAGTTGGAATTAATGGCATGTCTTCTAATTATTTCTTAGCAAAAGCAACAGACATGATATTAACACCTACTACTGGATTGTAAAAAGTATCGAAAGGATATCTATCAATTTGGCATTGGATGGTGACAGAGGGAGAATCTAGATGGATTATTTCATTTGAAAGCTCTGATTCTTCTAACCACTCGTCACTCAAAACTGATACTAATTCTTTCGTTGTCTTTTTCAGAAACTCTACATCATTAGGGTGTAAAAAGTTTGCATTTTTGGATTCCCTAGATTCCTGAGGTTTCATTATCACATGATAATTTGAGGTATTTCCAAATTCAGTAAAAAGATCATCCTCAAAATCAAGCATAAAATCATAAAGTGGAGTTTCCTCCTCTTCCTCTTGTGGTAGTTCAGGCTCTAAAACAGCTGAAGGTTGAGATGATTCAAGCAAAAGTTCAGGTTCAGCTATTTGGGTTTCTTCTAACAACTCCTCTCTTTCTTCAGGAAGGTTATTTAAAATGTTTATAAGAATGGTTTTCGCACGTTCAGCCGTAATATGCATGAACGCTCCTCCTGTGGCCAAATTAAGGTATTTCTTTGTTTTTCTATTAAGGCCTAGAAAGAAGTGTTGCAAAAGCATGGGTTCTGGCAAAGAAAGACTAGGACCTGAATTAACAATACTATCAAAATGTTCCCAAGCCTTACCTAGTGATTCGTTTTTTTGTTGTTCAAAACTTAAAATATCCAAACGAAGTTTAGCGACTTTTCGGATAGGGAAGAATTGCAAACAAAAGTTAGAGCATAAAGCTTCCCAATCTCCTTGACTACTCCCAACGTGGCGATTATACCAGTGTTTAGCCTCTCCCATTAAAGAAAAAGGAAAAAGCTTCCATCTTAAAGTTTCATCGGCCATGCCTTCAATGCGGAGGCAGGCACAGGTCTGCTCAAAATCAGCTAGATGGGAATAGGGGTTTTCGCTATCACTACCAGAAAAAGTGTGTTCTTGAACTAAATGAATTAACCCCGGGCATAGCTCATAGCCAGATGCTGTGATGGGTTTAGATGATTCTATTGGCTTAAGGTATGTGCCCGATGGTGCTCCGTATTGATATAAAAGTTGGGATACGGGTTCCATGGTAAAAAGGTAAAACAAAATGAACTAAAAACTAAAGGTAAAAGTATAATACAAGATTAAGCTAAACTTAAAGTCAACTCAGCAAACTGTCCTCGGCAATGACGCCATAAATGCTTGTTGGTATAAATTAAATGCACACTAGTAAATATGATTATCCGCAAGCGCACAGATATAATACCGTTGTGTAGCACTTCACCAAGATTATCCAGGTTTTAATATCGAACCCAAAGGAATAGTAGGTGACGATGACTAATTCTATAAACTTAACCCAATTCACAATCAAGCTAGAAAATATCAAGAACAAGGAGAATACTAAGGACTTTCTAATTTCAATCTCGATAAGATATGCCTTCTATCATTCTATCGTGGGCGATAACCAAAATAGGAGCAGAAATTAGAGTTCTCCCCTACCAAGTATCTATAAGCCTGCTAAACCTATTACGGGAGGTGGGACTACAGAGAATTCAATGAAGCTATAAAGTCACCTTCGCGAGCTACCACCGTCCGGAAAATCAGGGGACATTCACAAGTAGCCCTAGTCTAAGCACCACGCTTACACTACGAATACTACTTCAATCAAGGAGCTACCAAGATCAAAGCACTCAAAAGAGTTGCAAACTTGAAGAACAATATGAGCAAATTGCTTACTTGAATCAGAAGTCAAATACCAAAGAATCTCATAAACAAGTCCCATGTGAAGGAACTCGATCCCGAAGAATACAGCAGTAGAGAAGCACCGACAGGCCGGAACTCCTCCAATACTCCACTCTCCAACTCTCTCTCGATATCTAAACAAGACTAATTCTAAGAACTAATCGCTCTTGATTGCTAGCCTAGATCTCTATGGGATGTAGAATTAGGGTTTCTGGCTCTTCAACTCTTGATCAGGCAATGCTTCAGGGAGGGGGTCCAGGCTCCGTATATATAGTCTGGTGGGGTGCACGAGAGACATTGGATCAAACCGACTTAACGTAGGGCCAAGATGCATCCTTAGAGGCAGGGGAAGGAGGTCACAAAAGATAACAGGTGGGGCCCACAGCAGTAGGCCAGGCGGCACCAAGGGGTGGGGCCGGTTGGCACCACCCAGAAGGTTCTGGTGCTTCCCTTTGCACCAGTGTCTTCTAGTGTCTTCCTGATTCTTCTAGCATAGTTTTCGTCACGAGGAAGTTTTGTCTTTTTATGCAATTAAATCCTCCTTTGTATGCTTTCTAGAATAATCCCTGGAAAAATAGCAATTCACCAAAACTCATGAAAATTATCAGTAATAACCTTCTATTCTATGATATTTATGCATTTCACAAGGAAGGTTGACGGTTCATGATATACGTTAACTACCATCAACAAACATCCTGATTTATTTAGAGAATGAGGAGGATCTTGCCGAGCATCTGAGAATTGTTCTAACCAGATTACGAGAACATAAACTGTATGCCAAGTTTAGCAAATGTGAGTTTTGGTTGCAAAAGTTGCCTTTTCTTGGTCATGTGTTGTCAGAGAACAAGATCTTTGTGGATCTGACTAAGATGCAAGAAGTTATGGATTGGAAGGCCCCGACTTCAGTTCACAAAGTGCGGAGTTTCCTTGGGTTAGCAGGTTATTATCGTCATTTCATCCCAGATTTCTCTAAGATAGCTAAGCCAATGACAAGATTGGTTCAAAAAGATAAGAAGTTTGTGTGGACTCTGGAGTTTGAAGTTGCTTTTCACACTCTGTGGACTTTGTTAACTGCCACTCCTGTTTTGGCAAAGCCCGACATTGAGAAACCTTTTGATGTGTTTTGCGATGCATCTGGTACCAGCTTGGGATGTGTTCTTATGTAGAAAGACTGAGTCATTGCTTATGCCTCACGTCAACTGAGGAAGCATGAAGTCAATTATCCAACTCATGACTTGGAGTTAGCAGCCGTTGTGCATGCATTGAAAATTTGGAGACACTATTTGCTTGGCAGTGTGTGTCACATCTATATAGATCACAAAAGTCTCAAGTACATCTTCACGCAACCTAAGTTAAACATGAGACAGAGAAGATGGTTAGAGTTGATCAAGGATTACAACTTAGAAGTGCATTATCATCCTGGCAAGGCGAATGTTGTTGCGGACGCCTTGAGCCGAAAGCACCATTGTAATTCTCTGTTGGAAGATGGATTCAATCTGTTGGATCCTGCTGTATTGCACAATATCACTGTCAGTTGCTCTCTTGAAAGCAAGATCATCGAGCTTCAAAAAACCGATGTGGGTGTGTTCCACATCAAGAGAAAGATGAAAGAACAAGAGATCAAGCATTTTAGGCTAGATGAGAAGGGTGTGCTATGGTTTAAAGATCGACTTGTAGTGCCAAAGGATAAGAAACTTAGAAACCAAATCTTAGATGAAGCTTACTCTTCCAAATTGTCCATCCATCGGTAGTAGTAAAATGTATCAAGACTTGAAGACCCATTTTTGGTGGACAAAGATGAAGAAGGAGATCGCATCCTATGTTGCAAGGTGTGATAATTGTTGTAGAGTCAAGGCAGTTCATTTGAAACCTGCTGGACTACTTCAACCTTTATCTGTTCTAGGCTAGAAATGGGAGGAAATAAGTATGGACTTTATTATAGGCCTCCCAAACACACAGCAAGGTCATGATTCTATATAGGTCATTGTGGATCGCCTTACCAAGACAGCACATTTTGTACCAGTCAAAATAAGTTATCACGCTGGAAAGTACGCTGAGCTGTATGTATCTCAGATCGTGAGGTTACATGGAGTACCAAGAATCATAATCTCAGATCAAGGACCACAGTTTATGGCTCATTTCTAGGAACACTTGCATAAGGAGTTAGGCACCAACTTAGTTAGGAGTTTTGCCAATCATCCTTAGACATTCAGGCAAACTGAATGTGTGACTCAGATTTTGGAAGACATGTTGCACGCTTGTGTCATCTCTTCAAATGGATCATGGGAAAAGTGGTTACCTTTAGCTGAGTTTTCCTACAATAATAGTTATCAAGAAAGCATTAAGAAGGCTCCTTTTGAAGCCTTGTATGGTCATAAATGTAGAACTCTTTTGAACTGGGTTAAACCCGGAGAAAGGAGGTACTATAGTATTGACTTTGTCAAAGAAGCTGAAGAACAAGTACATACCGTCTAAAAGCACATTGAAGCTGCACAATCGAGACAAGATTTATGCTGACAAGAGAAGAAGACCCATTGAGTTTAAAGTAGGCGATTATGTATACCTGAAGGTATTACCAATGAAGGGAGTATAGGGGTTTGCTGTAAAAAGGAAGCTTGCTCCTAGATATGTGGGTCCGTATCAAATCTTTGAGAAAAGTGGGAGAGTAGCATATAAACTCCAATTACCTCTAGAATTGAGTGCTATTTTCAATGTCTTTCATGTCTCTCAACTAAAGAGATGTCTGTGAGTTCTTGAAGAAAGAGTCGAAACTAGAGATATCAAAATAAAATCTGACCTAGTCTACGAAGAGAAGCCCATACAATTGTTGGATACCAAAGAGAGAGTAACTCAGAATCGAGTGATCAAGTTTCACAAAGTAATGTGGAGCAACCATAGTGAACGGGATACAACTTGGAAAATGGAGGATTATTTATACGAAGTTTACCCCGCCTTTTATGAAAAATAGTAGGTCATTCAAATCTCGGGATGAGATTTCTATAAGGGGGAGGGCTGTAACACCCTAGGTGTTAAGCTTGCATTTGCACTTGCATTACATGAGCATAAGCATCTTTCATTCATTCATAAACATAAGCATGTGAATAGCATTTTGAATGTTGCATAAGTGATGTTTCATATGTTACATAGATAGTGTTTCATATGTTGCACCAGTGATGTTTCATAGGTTACATGAACAATGTTTCATTCATGCAACTTATTTTTCATTAGTAATGTTTCCTATGTTTCATATGTTATTATCACATGTATATGCTTGTGATCATGTGTGGTTAATGCAAGTGGTTGATGTTTGGTCACTAAAACACCTTAGACATACTTAGGATGAAAAATGAAGCAAAGTTTATATTCATGACTTGGTCAAATTTGACTTCTAAGTGCTATGTTACATAGAATGGCTCCTTGACTAGTTTTGTTTGACCTAGATTGAATCACTACATAGATTGTTGCATGTTTGTGCACCCAAAATAAAAGTTGTAGTAAATTTTATAAGGAACAAACTTTGTTTAATGACCATGAGCTAAATCAGTGCCTAACATGGTCAAAAAGTGCTCACAAGGTGAAAAACGGTGCTGTTTTGGGACTTAGGTTTTTGGTTAAGTCAAAAATGCTTTTCAGTTTCAATGTACCTAACTTGGGAGCTATGTAGTTTGCAAACCATGGTGAATTAGGCTAAACTCCTTTAATCAAAATTGAAGTACAGATGTAGCTCTACAACTTTGGTTACTATGGTTTTCACAAACTCGCGCTAGTTTAGGAGATAGAAGGAGATGAACATGCGCTGTCAGTCAGTCATTAGGGCCTGAATCGGCTTGCTACTGATTCAAAGTGTCCGAGCTCAGTGGCCGACCGGCCATAAACGCTGGCCGCTATGTGGCGCCGTGTGCCGAGGCTGGGCGCAACGTGGCCGGGCACGCGCTGAAGAAAGCCACTGCGCGTCCCTGCTCACTCCCCCACTCGCCCTCGCAATCTCTCTCCCAAGCAGCGCCGAGGTGACCGAGCTCGCCATCGCCGTTGCCGTGAGCTCCATCGGCCAAATACGCTGCCACCACAACACCACCGCCTGCCTAACTCCACCCACAGCTCCGCCACGCCATCCTCCTTCCTCTAGACCTAACCACAACGACGCTCGAGCCAAGGTAATGCAATGCGGGCTATTTCCACCACCACAGACCTCGCTGGAGCTCCGCCGAGCTTCGAGCTCGCCGCGCCTAGCCCAAACCGGAGCCTCTCCGCTCTTCCTCTCTTGCCTCGTCTTCCCCGTGAGCCATAGAAGCTCAAATCGAGCTTACCTGAGATCGCCATCGCCGGAGTTCGCTGAAGCGCCATTGCGCGTTGCCGCCGCCCGCCATGCGCGCCGCCGCCCAAGCTAGGGGCCGGTGGAGCTTGAACCCTAGGTACCGATGGGCATGGATCGTCTAGAGAACGCATAGGTGGGGTTGGTTTCACCGAAGGTCTCACCGTCGGCGAGGTCTTGGCCAGTCAACCACCGTCCCCTACCTCTGTGTGTCTATCGTGTGGGTCCAGTTGACCAGTAGGGCCCAGATGTCAGTTAGAGTATTGCTGTTTTTCTTTTACTGTTTTTTAGAAATACATGCAAACTTTGGAAATTCATATCTTGAGCTAGGGAGATCCAAATGGGGTGAACCAAATTTTGCTAGATTCATCATGATGTTTAGTATTTGATAAAAATATGAAACTTACTGTTTGGAGTAATTTTCTATGTTAATTAAATCAAGTTAATTAAATGCTTTTAAAATGGCCTTTATATTAGAAAATGCCTAACTTGAGCTAGGGATTTGATAAAAATATGATTCCAATTTTGTTGGTCATGTTTTGACATGTTGTAGCTAGGAAAAATAATTAACCTACAGTGAGCATGTTTGGAATAGGACTTTGCTATTTAACTTAATTAAATGCTAGTTTCTACTAGGCCCCTAGCTTGGACTTTGCTATTTAACTTAATTAAATGCATGTTTGTAATTTATTATGATAAATATATGTAACCAATTAGCATGAAATTAATTACATAGTGTCCTTGTGTTGTAGTGAAGCTAAGAAAAATATGAAATCTGTTGTTTGACACTTTTCACTAGGCCAAACTAATTATGCTATTATAAGCCTTGCTAGCTTGTCATTTTTGTAGAGGTTGTTATACATATCCAAATGGTATGAAATTTATATAGTAGACTATTGGAAGCATGCTTGAACTGCTGTAATTTTCCTAGAATTTATTGTGCAATAGAAATATATGTTCTTTATTTTACCTTATTATTTAAGGAAATTAATAAAGACATGTAAATAATTGATTGGGGCTTAGACATGATGTTTTCTAGTATGTTTATGATAGGTATAAGCTGTTGGTACCATTGGTGGTGCCCAGATTTGATGGTTTTTATGCAGTGAAATATTATTTGCTCTATAATTCACCTATATGGCTGTTTTGTGCAGTTTCTGTTGTTAAGCTAATTGCATGATGAAAATGATGTTTGCTGAAAATATTGTCTATAACAAAGTTATAGATAACCTACTTATCTTTCTTGAGTCAAATTTTCATGGCAATAGTCCGAACGGTTTAAGAGTTATAGCTGTTGGAACCTGGTCATCAGAAATGCTTGTTCTTTGAAAATTATGGATATATCTGGAAGATTGCTTTGTTTGACCTAGTTAACTATTGAATCATCCTGAGATGTTTGTAATAAAGTTTTAGGAAATTTCATAAGCTTTCCAGAAAGCCTTATGCCATGTTTATTGGATGTGTATAACTCCAGTTATAGCCAAAACAAATAGCTGCTGTTGCAGTCCAGAAAATAATAGATTCTAGTTATAGTTGTTGCTTTGTGTGATGCTTGTGTAGAGGATTAGGCTAATTTAAATTAGTTGCTAGCTACAGGTCCTAAGCCTCTCAATGATGATGAACAACTTTACCTTAAATTGTTAGAACTTGGTGAGTGTATGTTTCTTGTACTAGAGAAGAGATATGCACCTACCCAATAAAAATCAATTAGAAAGGAGGTATGCACCCACTCGGTCAACGAATACTAAACTTATCATACTACCTTGCTGTTAAGAATGTCCATGTTTATACACTTCATCATGTCATTTCATCTCTTATGCCTTCATGATACTCATTTTGTGCATATGCATGCAATAGGTGCTCCGGAAGGAGTGACGCTGTTAGAGTTCGAGCTCGTGAATCCGAAGGAGCTCCAGGGGGAGACCCAGGAGGTGCAGCCATAGGAGACCACAGGAGGAGGACCCAACCTAGAAGATCTTCCTGAGTGCCCTCACCATCAGCTCGCCTCTTTTCTGAAAGGCAAGCGCCGGAGCATTCTAAGCCTCCTATGTTTTTATAAGTACCAACTTGAGTTCTTTATGTTTGATGCATTAGGTTGTCGGAATTGGTTGGAACCACTTGATGCATATACCTTCCTTATCTAGAAAGATATCTTGAATACTATGTAGGTCCAGAATCAAACATATGCTTAGTTATGCTTAGTCCGGTAGAAGTCAGGTGTTTTCCTATCACCTGCGAGATATAGGTGGATACTTGGTCATGGTTGGCTATTGGCTATCGTGGAAATAACCATGTGATGATGTTATAATTGGAAGCTGAGCAGCTCAACTCAGGCTGAGAGTCGTTCTATAAGAGTGCGCACACTGGAGGTAGTATGTATGTGTGCGGGGCCGGTGTGAGGCCAAGGGCAGGTTAGAGTCCTGATCGACCTGGCATCCGGTAGTGTCCCTGAAGGTGCGGCGCTGATCGGACCCGCGAATGGACCTGAGTTGTACCAAAGGTGACCTAAGGTGACCATTGATCTAGTCTACCTAGGTTTGTGTTAGGAATAAATTCCCAGCTGGTTGAAATCAATTCGAATCGCCGTCTCTCCCGGATAGTGAGAAACTCGACTAGCTTCGGCATCGTAGTAACTTGATGGAATATGATGGTTATGATGGATATGGAAATGCTACACCTGATATGGTTATTATTGTGATGACATAATGGTACACAACATGTTTGGCACATGTTAGTTGCCAATCTTGATTGGATAGCTATAATTAACTTGATGACCGAATTATAAAATATGTAGTTCAACTAATAGCTTTTTATGCAAAATGTCGTCAAGCTAGCTCCACTTATAAAGCCTGGCATAACCATTGGTGTTAGTTTATTTCTAGTTTATGACGGGAAAGTCTAGCTGAGTACATTCTTGTACTCAGGGTTTATTCTCCCTTGTTGCAGATGACATGATGTACCATGGATACTGCAAGAATTGCCTCCATCCTATTGTGGATGAGGATTAGACCATGGGCCGTGGTCCTTCTAAGTTATCTTCTCTATGGTGCTTTGTTGGAATGTGACCTTGGTACTGGCATGTAATTGAACTAAGTGTGGTGTGGCTTCAAAACTACTTTACTTCCGCTACTTGAATTTGGTTTGTAATAACTATGTGAACTCCGATGTATGAGAGCTACTTGTGAAATATTTGTGAAGTATGATATAACTTGTGACTTGTTATGTTGAATCATGTACGGTCTTGGTTGTATGTTGGTTGGTTTGAAATCCTTCATGATTTCATCGGACTACCAGGTTTATATGTGCTCAAGTATGACTATTTGATCACTTTGATGATTGCTATTGTACTTGTGCTCTTATAAATTGAATGGTTCTGTTACAAACCCAGAGGGGGGCACCGAGAGCTCCTCCTCCACCATGTCCCATCATCTTCCTCCTCTCCGACAAGGGGGAAGGCTCCACCGGCAGCGAGGCAACCTTAGGATTAGCACCGAGCTAACCCCCTACCAAATCTTCTTCCTTTACACTCTGTTGTAACCCCTCGATTTTGGGTGCTGTTGAATATAAGGATCATCAGTTGCTGGACGTAGGGACCGAATTGGCCCGAACCAGAATAAAGCGTTGCATCTTTTCTGCATGATTCTTGTGTTCTTGAGTCCACCTGAGCCACCGCACACTCGTACTTTGACACCGACTCGAACAACATGCTTGTCGTGGTTTCGACCCCGTGACACTGCCCGAGTCCAATTTACCTTGATCAAGACAGAAAGGGCCTTGACATTGATCCCTAGCATCAGAGAGGGTGATTTGGCTGACAATGTTATGTAGTTGGGTCATTTCAACGTTTGCTTGTGCTGATAGCCTTGGGACAAAAGTTGGAGTAGGAAGTTAGTTGGGTGGGAGGTGTGGTCATGCACCTAACCACCCACGTTCAAATCCTCTGTTGGACTAAATTTAGGTGTCTATTTCTCTTCTTAATGAAAAATCACCTAGTTCCTTCTAGGTTGGATGATCTCATTGTTTTTGACAAAGGTTGGAGTCCTGAAGACCTGAATAACAGACCTGGGCAACAGATAGCTGCATTTTCCGGCAGTGACTATGCAGCGCAGGGAAACGGTCAGCCAATGCATCCTCACTAGACCAGGCATGGTACCAGAATGAGGTGTCGTAGCCGTTCCCAAGATTAACTGCTGTGATTGCTTGATAAAGCGGCAATAATGAGCGCAGGACGTTCCGATGCTCTCCAGACAGCTCACCAACGAGAGAAGCTAGGCAGGCATGACGTCTGACCCAGGCAGCCCAAGCAGACTCCTAGGAGCAGTATAAACGGTGCAAAAGTTTTAGAAGTAGGCAAACATTTTGAAGGCCTAGGTTCCTGATATTCAGTCTACCCTGCTCCTTGGAGAGACATACACGCTCCAGAGAAAAAAGCGACGTCGTCGATCCATAGCTTTCAATGCGCCAACTGGGATGGACAGAGCACTCATGGCGTACACAAGCTGTGAATCAAGAACAGAGTTGACAAGCACCGTGCATCCCATAGAATTGAGCAAGGAGGCTTGCCATCCTGCTAAATATCTGTCGGTCTTGTCAATGAAATTGTTGAACGCCGATAAAGGGAGCTTATGTATTGAGAGAGGCAGTCCAAGGTACACCTGGGGGAAACCGTCCCTCTTGCAACCAAGCCATGTGAATCAGAACTGCTGTGCTCTTGTTGAAATTTATCCTTAGCCCAGTGGCATCTGCGAACATATCTAGAAGGTGCTTGAGGTTGGCCACATCTGATGCCTCCCCATGGATGACGATGAGAGTTTCATCCACGTACTGGAGGACCAGGCATGGCAAGCTGTCCTCTATTGGGTGACGTATTGAGGCATGATTGCTCTTCATCAACTGTTGTAGTGTCTCGGCGACCAAAAGAAATAGACAGGGGGACAATGGGTTGCCTTGTCTAAGACCTCGCTTACATGTGATCCATGGCCTAGGGCAACCATTGACAAGGACTGCTGACTTGGATGATTGAAGTATGTCCCTTATCCAACCTCTCCAGAGATCGCTGAATCCGCGAGCTTGAAGAATTGTCTGCAAGCCCTCCCAATGAACTGTATCGAATGCCTTTACGAAGTCAAGTTTGACAGTAAGGGCATGTGTTTTCCTTTTGTGACAGCATTGCACCAATTCTGCCGCAAAAATAAAGGACTCTGAGATTGACCTCCCTTTGAGGAAGTGTCAATCATTCTTGGGATTTCATTTTGTAGCCTTTGTGTGAGGATTTTTGCAATAATCTTAACACTGCACTTTTGTAGGCATATGGGCCTGAAAGCATCGACTGCAACTGCACCCTGTTTCTTAGGCAGCAGTACCATGTACGACCTGTTTTTGTGCTCTAGTTGTATTGATGCATGATGGAAACTGTGTACAAGTTCCATTATCTATGTTTTGACAGTCTCCCAGGCAGCTCTGTAAAAACTTGGGCCAAACCCATCCTGTCCAGGGGCGCTGCTTCGATTCATGCTCAGAGCTGCATGTCTTGCTTCATCTTCAGTGAAAGGAGCTGTTAGCAGTTCACTCAGGCGCTGACATTGCAGGAGTAACTGTTGGATGTCAAAGTCCCATGCATTCTCCCCAGCAGTCCTCAATATTCCTGAGAAGTATTGAGCTAGTGCATTGGTTTTGGCCTAGTGATTTGCAACCAATACTCCATTGATTTCAATATGCCTGATGTTGTTCCTTTGTAGTTGCTGAGTAGCCTGTGCGTGGTGAAAAGCATTGTTTGCATCTCCCTCTTTTTTTTTTGAAAGATCCAGTTTCTCGGCTTTGATTTATAATAAGAAGAAGATAGCAGACAACCATTACATGCGCGAGGGGTGCTACCACCCACAGCCTAGGTGTAACAACCTAGAAAATTCCATAAACCAAAAATCACAACTATAAAATTTTTCCAAAAATAACCAATGTTTGGTGAGGTGTCATGTAGGAAAACTACCCTAGTTGCACAAGTAGTACCTAATGTAGGTGTTTACATTTTTGCATTTAACTAAATATTCATGAGTTGCTTCTTATGTTCTTATGTATTGTTAATAAAAGCAACAACATTTAATTAAATTGCTTAATTAAATGTGTGTGTGTTGTTGCCAACCCTTTGGCTTGGAAAGCTTGAACCCTAATTGACCTCTCTTGGGACCCCCTAGGGCATACATATGAAGGCAACTCATTTGTGTGCACATAGGAATATGATTTAGTTGGAATAGAAGAAGGAATAAATAGAAAAGCTAAATAATATAACCTAAAATGGAAAAAACTCCTTCTGGCCCAGCTGCCGAGCCGGCCTGGCTCGCCCAGCCCACCCAGGCCGCGCTCTAGCACCCCGTGCCCGTCGGCCCATTTCCGCGAGTGGCCTAGCTCACGCCTGCATCGGCAGCCGCATGCGCGTCCGCCACCTGTGGGCCGGCCCAGCGAAGCCGTTGCCACCGCAGGCCGTTTCGCTCTCCGCTACACTCCAAGGACGCCGCGTCCTTTTCCTTGCGTCATTGTCAAGCGGACCCCACCTGTCATCCATCTCCCCGCCTCCTCTTCTTCACGCCAGCAGAGCGCAACCGCCCGGCCAAGGAGATTCCCTCGGTACCCTGTGCGCTTGCCGTGCGTGCGAAGCCTCTACGCCCCTGCCCTCGCAAGCATGCCACGTTGCTTTCCCGCGCTCCTCACTGCCCCCAGCTAGAACCCAATCGTGCCATGACACCATTGCCATGGCTCGCACCCGCAACCGCCTCCTGACACCACCATACGGTGCCAGGCCAACCTCTACATGAAATTGGGAGCGCCAAGGCATCATCGCGATCGAGCCGCGCCCCAAAACCCTACCGCAGCGCCCTTTAATCGACTCCATGTAGCCCCAAACCCCTTCACTGCCGCTCACCTTCCCATGATCACCGCCCCCTATAAGTAGGCTCCACCCGAGGTGCCCTAGCCCCCTCCATCCGTTCCGCCGCCACCCTAGTGGCCACCACTTCACGCCACGACCAAGAGGAGAAGGGGGGAGAAGGGGAGGAGAAGGAGGAAGGCCGCCACCGGAGCCGCCAGCCGCCGAGGAGGGAGTTGCCAGAGACTAGGACAACGCCACGGTCATCTTCGCCTTGGGAGGGATCGGCACATCACGGCTATTCACCTACACTGCACTGACTCGCCCTGCACCGGTAGCCCTTCGTCATCACCACCTCTAGTGAGCCGCCATGCCTAACCCCCTTTCATCCTGTTCACCACCGTCATGTTCACCAGGCACCACTTTGCCGCCTCCGTCTGGGGACGGTCAAGAGGGAGCCCTGACCCTTGCACCCTGCTTGCACCTGTGCACGCACATGCCCACACTAACATACATGAACCGAGCACCGTGGTGCCGAACGGCAAGAGCGCAGGAACGCGCCACCGCGAACACGTCCAGGACGTGCACACCATGGCCAGCGCACGGCCATGGCGAGGTTGTTCCAGCCAATCGTAGTCGGTAGCAGGTAAGGGAAAAGGGTTAGGCGTTTCGCCGTAAGAGGAGACGCACAGCGCAGGAGAAGAGGAAGAGAGGGGAACCCTGGAGCGCCTGGGTCGGTTCCGCCATGCCGGGATCACCACGCTCAGAGTGCCACCGTGCCGAGGCATTTCTGGCCAACTCCGGCCGCCTCGTGAAGCAAGGATGCACCGTCGAGCGTCACGTCGTCCGTGCGCAACCCGTCACCTAGTTAATGAATGAAGAAATCCCAACCACGCCTTGCTTCGCCTTCATCACGAGCACAACAGAGCACCTCCGCGCACCCCGCCGTGGAGCGGACTCTGTCGCATCGTTTGGTCACCGCTGGTAGGTTTTATGTGGTGTTTGTATCCCTAATCGAAGGAGGAAGGGTCGAGTAGACCTAGGAGCGACTGTAGCCAACACGCCACTGCCCGTCGTCACGGTCGAGCCAACGCTGCTATGGAGAGCCCCACCGGGGACACTAATCCGCAGCCTAGACCCCACAGTCGCGTTCCTAGAGATCGTGCGAGGTCGTAGAACCCACTAGAAGCCGTCCCGAGCCGCCACCGTGCGCTAGCGCGCGAGCTCGCCGCCGACGTAGCGCCGCCGTGAGGAGCAGGGGAGAAGCATGCACTCACGGTGCGGGTTCATGCACCTAGTGTACCATGGACCAAGACGGAGAGAGGGCAGGTGAGCTCGGTCCACCACGGACCAAGTCTGTGGTTCATAGTCCCCCACCACTCTGTCCACCATGAGCCAGACCCACAGGACTCAAGCCCGATTCAAACACAACTGAGCGATGTGGCAGCACTTGAGCTTGACACGTGTCCGGGCCGGCCCGGCCCAGACCGGCCCAACCCGGCCCGTATCCAGCCCTAGCCTGACCCGCCAAAGCCCGGTCTCGGCCCAGTCAAAGTTGACCGTTGACCATTGACCATTGACTGGTCAACAGGACCCACCTGTTAGCCTCACATGCACCTCTGGCCAACCAGTTGCTGCCACGTGTCACGCCCTTATTAAATCTATCTTTTTCTTTTTCTAGAAATTCATTTAATCTTTAAAAATTCATAACTAATTCATTTTAACTTAGAAAAATATCAAACCAATGTCCAAATTTTTCTAAAAATGAGCTCTACATCATAGGCTTATGTTTGAGTGCATTTGGATCTTTTGAAATTCAGTTGCTTCTTTGTGCACTTCTATAGGCTTACGTTTAGCAGAGCTAGAGGACCTACCGACTGAGGAGTATGACCCCGACTATAGCGAGGACTTGGGTGATGACCTACCAGGTGCTACACCCCACCCAATCTCATAGATCCTATTATGCATGCTATAACTAGAATTGCTAGTGCTTTATCTTTTATGCGATAATATGATGTTAGGTTGCATGATAGTTTTACTTTGAGCCTTATACCTTGTTGCAACCTTACTCCTACACACCCGCTGATAGGCTAGATGCTCGCTTGTTACATACTTACTGCTTTACTCTTACTCGCATTATATCTGTGATGTGATGTTGGTGAGGGAGAGACATTTGTGCGTAAGGCATGAGGTGCCGTAAACTTGGTAAAACTGGATAATGAACATGGGGAGATCTTGGCATGTGTTTTGGGTGTGTGGTGAGGGTTAAGTCGATCGGACAGGATTCTACGATGAGTCATTGGGGCAAGTCTTGCCGAAGAGGTGCGACCTGGGCATCCCTTACGAGAGTTACCTGTGGCGGGTATATGTGAGAGGTGGACCGAGGTGTTGGTTATCCCTGGAGGAGGTGCTGTCATGGCACGGGGAGTTGGTGATTCCCTTTTGAGAAGATATCCTGTCTGGTCCCCCTAAGGACTGGTATGTCTTGAGAACCAGAACCATGGGACCTTCGTGCACACCACTCGCTCCCGATGGGCAGGGGACGATTACCCGACTGACTAGGGCGGTACCACTACTACTAGGTTGGAAGGTGATAGTGTAGGGAGGTATGGGCATGGGGACCCACACCCTCCTAAGACAGCATAGTGACCTTGGGGGCCCGGTACTATGTCTCACAGTCTCAGCGTTTCGGTGGACTCCGTGGTGGCCCAGGGCTGAGTGGTAGGGTGGTACTATACCGGTTGGGAGGCAATCAAAATCATCCTAGACGAGCCGGATCGTCGAGGATGGCGATCTTGTGGATTTCCAAGTGTACACGCTCTGCAGAGTTGATCGATCTATACATATAGCCGCGTCCGCAAATATGGACATTCCCATGACCTACGCTTCACTTGATTAGAGAGAGAAGTCCTTTTCTACCTTTCCCCCAGGTTTCGTGTTGGATTCCGGCTTTGGCCGTTGAGGTGAGATCTGAGCGGGAGTCGATCTCATCGCCTAGAGAGAGAGTGTGATGAGATGTGATGTGTGTGATGGGTTGGGAGAACGTGTGAATAAGATGGGTTAAAACCTGATGAACTTAATATTATTAAAATATTGATTACTTGCATAGGAAAGCCTTAGCCTGAATAGGTCTCTTTCTACTTCCCTCAATGCATTCCACTTTCCACAAAGCAAAGCAAGCATAGGGTGGGCGATGCGTGGCTAGTACCAAGTATACTGATAGATTTTTGGCAGGTTCTGAGCCTGAGTATGACTACAAGGGCGATGACTGGGAGGACTAGTGGGTCTATTCTGCGCTCGAGCTGGTTCCAGGAGATTGTTTTCCGCTGCTATCTTTGTCAGATGCTGTTCGGGATGCTGTGTGTGAGTGTGTTCCGCCCTGCATGGTGAAGAGAATAATTTATGTAAAACTTTCTATTGTACTTTGATAATCGTGTATTACTTTGTGTATCACTAAGATTTGGGTAAATTGATGGATCGTTTCGTCATTTTACACTTCATTTCTGTGGATTTCCCTTCGTGGAAATCAAGGACATTTCAATTGGTATTAGAGCCATGCTTGACCCCAGGACGGACCCATAGGATTGGACAATAGAATTAGGAAGGATCTTCACACTTTCGGTTATATTACTGACCGTGCTGCATTTTCGTGCATGGCTTACCGCAATTTCACACTCTCTTACCTAAATTTTGTTCTACCTTACCTATCACATCGCTCTGTTCCACCCTGATTCACTCTATTTTACTCAACTCTACCAAGGGTCACCCTGTCTCACTCTGTTCGTCATGACTTACCAAGTTTCACTCTGTATAACTCAAGTTACTTCATGAATAACAAGGTACTGACTCTGTCTTATGGTTGAAATGCAGATGGCTCCTGTTGTCGAGCTCCCTATGGACAGACTAGCCAACTTTGGGTTCGCCATGATCCTGTATGATGTACTAGACTTGCTAGGCGTCCCCATAGAGAAGATCGAGTACGTGTGCCGAGGTGAGCCTGGACCCGATGTGTTCAAGGGCCACATCGTGGTCCACCTCAAGGTCCCCACCAGTGAGTATGTGCCTATGCTGCGTGCCTTCAAGACACTAGAGGTGGAGAACTCCATCGCTTCATGCGTGTAGTCCGTCTCGCGCACTGCTCTTCACAGCATGATGCGTGACGCGCACGACTACCTCAAGACGGGACCATACCGCCTGCTGCCCACCGCTCTGGACTTCAATAGGTTCTCAGAGCCACAGATCACTGCTGCAGACCATGCTGCGCATGATGAGGTTGACCCATGCCTAAGGGCCTCCGCATAGTACATCATCGCCTAGGATCGCTACATCATGGATGTGGAGATGTAGAACCGCCGCTATCGAGACCTTCTGTTCCGTTGCAACGAGGAGTTCCTCAAGGTGGAGCGCAAGGAGGAGGAGATGGTCGGCAAGCTCGAGGTGGAGCACATGGGCTATGACAAGATGAAGACAATCTGCGAGACTCACGAGAAGTCAATTCGGGAGGAGATCGCCAACCTCAAGGACAAGGTTGGGGAGGCCAAGCTTCGCCATGACTATCTTGAGTCCAAGGTGCTTGAGTGCGAGGATCGAATTGAGCACCAGAGGCCTACCCTGAGAGCGTTTCACGAGAAGGAGAAGCACCGTGGCTTCAAGAAGCTTGCCCTGGAGGCCCGTTGCAACATGATGGAGAAGCTGGTTGTGGAGGCTGCCGTCACCACCACCTACAACATGCACCACCTGGTTCACTACATCAAGTGCACTGAGTACCTTCAGGACAAGGTGAACTGCATCAGCCAGGCTTGGATCGACGCTGATCGCAAGCACGTCCAGGAGATTGGGAAGGTCCAGGACGTTCTCTTACCTGGGATGCGGAAGAAGCCACGCAGACAGCCTTTCCACGTTGAGGCCACCAAGCTCAACTTCAAGGCTTGCCCAACTAAGGGTTACTCAGAGGTTCCGAGGATAGAGATGCTGGACTATGCTCTCACCTATGTCACGAGGATCCACCGCTCCGACGACGAGCTCTGTGCCATGGAGGGCACTCCCTAGGCTTCCACTTTCGGTCCTTTTGCACCACCCGTCACTCCCGGACAGGAGTAGTTACCTTTTTCACATAATCATGTAATAATGTAGTGGTAGACATAATGATCCCTACATGGCCAAAGACATGACTCACTCATGGAATAGAGTAGTATGACCCACTTTTGGAGCTGCCTGCGAGTAGCACGATTTTCGCGAATCTGTCAGTGTAGCTACTGGAGATGTCGTTATGTAATAAACCAATGTAATGGATGTTTTGGATCCTATTGCTTCTTATGGTTTCTATTTGCATCTTTGTATGAGTGTTGGATAGTAATCTTTTCAAATTGGTAAATTAATCTGATAAGCCATTTAACAACTCATCTAATGAAAATGTTTAAATAATGACCTAATCATGCAGTGAGATGTATTGTCGCCGTTCTGCTCGTCTGAACAACTGCTCGCTTTCCCCCGTGCCCATGGCCCAAGGGCGAGGTCATGGCCATGGCTGTGGAGGAGGCAGGGGAGCTCCCTTCGGTGCCATGGAGGAGCCCGCACCAGAAGAGCCCGCACTAGGGGCGGGTGCCGCCCAGCAGCTTGGAGGAGGAGCACCACCTCCGCCGCCACCACCACAGTTGGCGGAGATGATGGACCGTCAGACCTGTCTCTTGGAGACACTGGCTTAGGGGATGCTTCACCGCCACGGGGGACCTCCCAATGACTTCCAGCGGAAGTTGGAAGGTTTCCTAAGCGGAGACCCCCTACTTTCGACACTGCCAACGACGACCCCATTGCCACCGAGGACTGGCTTCGTGAGATGGAGAAAAGGCTAGATCTCACCACCTGCACTGACGAGGAGTGTGTGGGGGTCGCCGCCCACCAGCTCACTGGTGCTGCACGCGCATGGTGGGACAGCTACTACGACGCCCATGAGGAACCAGGGAGTATCTCTTGGGAGGAGTTTGCCAAGGCTTTCCGTGAGCACCACGTGCCTGAGGGTGTCATGGATGCCAAGGTGGAGGAGTTCCGTAACATCTCCCAGGGCTCCCAGAAGGTTCAGGAGTACACCACTCACTTCACCCGCATGATGAGGTATGCTCCAGGTGAGACCGACTCTGAGAAGAAGAAGATGTACTGTTTCAAGAAGGGGCTGAACTCTTGTCTCAAGGTGGCCCTCTCAGGTCATGCCTGCCGCACCCTTCGTGAGATGGTCAACAAGGTGCTAGAGATGGAGAGGGATCGTCTGGAGGCAGACGCCCTCCACAAGGAGAAGGAACGCCGGTTCGAGAGTTCCTCTCGTGGTCCGGCCCTGCAAAGGCCACGTGCTCACGTGCCTCCTCCGCCCCGCTCTCACTACACCTAGGGGGCCATGACCGCTCCATGCCGTGGAGGTGGTACCTACACCGCCAACTACCACCGCCCCACTCAGGGCCGTCCCGCTCCGAGCTGCCCCGCTTAGGGTGCTGGCACGTGGAGGACCGCTATGCCCACCTCCACAGGTAGCGTGCCCTTCACCTGCTTTGGTTGTGGCCAGCCGAGTCACAAGATCGCTGAGTGCCCCATCAAGAACAGCACACCGTCTACTCTGACCCAGGCAAGACAGGCTGCTACACCTGCTACTCCGTGCAAGAACGTTGCAGGGGCTGTCCATGGTCGTCTCAACCACATGATCGCGGAGGACACCTAGGACGCTCCCGACATGGTGTACGGTATGTTTTTGGTACAGGGAGTTATAGCTTCTGTTTTGTTCGACTCAGGAGCTACTTGTTCTTACATTTCCACCAAGTTTGCACAAGAGCATAACATACCTGTGACTCCCCGCAAGGAGCCCATAGACACTAGTTCTCCTTTAGGTGGCATCTTATGCACCAAGAGATGTTAGGGAGTGAGTATCACCATTGAGGGCTACCCTTTTCTAGCCAATCTCACCTTACTTCCATTTGAGGGACTAGATGTCATACTGGGGATGGATTGGTTGACACAGCACAAAGGAGTGATATCTTGTTCACCAAGGTTTGTAAAGATCACACACCCGAGTGGTCATGTGATTCGTTGTGAGCCTAATCAGGGAAAGACAGTCTCCATGTTGTGTGCCTTGGAGGCCAAGACAGTCGAGGAAGTACCCATTGTGAATGAGTACCCTGACGTGTTTCCTGAGGAGTTGCCGGGAATGCCACCCGATCGGGATGTAGAGTTTGTGATTGACCTTCTGCCTGGTACCGGGCCTATTGCTAAAAGGCCCTACCGCATGTTAGTCAATGAGCTGGAGGAGCTGAAGAAGCAACTCAAGGAGTTGTCAGATAAGGGGTACATCAGACCCAGTGCTTCACCCTGGGGTTCCCCTGTTTTGTTTGTGAAAAAGAAGGATGGATCCATGAGGATGTGCATTGACTACCGGAACTTGAATGCCGTGATAGTCAAGAACAAGTATCCTTTGCCCAGGATCGATGACCTCCTAGATCAGCTGAAAGAGGCCAAGTTCTTTTCCAAGATTGATCTTAGGTCTGGGTTCATCAGATGAAAATCAGGCCCGAGGACATTCCTAAGACAGCTTTCGTCACCAGATACGGGTAATATGAGTTCACAGTGGTGTCCTTCGGACTCACTAATGCCCTGGCCTATTTCATAAACATGATGAATAAGGTATTCATGGATGAGCTAGACAAGTTTGTAGTGGTGTTCATTGATGACATCCTTATCCATTCCTCCACCGCCGAAGAGCATGAACAACACTTGAGAGTGGTTCTAGAGAAGTTGAGGCAGAATCAGCTTTATGCCAAGTTCAGCAAGTGCGACTTATGGCTCGAAGAAGTCACCTTCCTTGGTCACGTTCTCACTGCTGAGGGAGTTGCTGTAGATCCCACTAAGATCGAGGCAGTAAAAGAGTGGGAACAACCCCGCAATGTGACAGATATTCGCAGTTTCCTCATATTAGCTGGGTACTATCGAAGGTTCATTGAGAACTTCTCAAAGATAGCCAAGCCCATGACCAACCTTCTGAAGAAGACCAATGAGTTTGAGTGGACACCCGAGTGTGAGCATAGCTTCTAGACTCTGAAACAGAAGCTTACCACCACCCCTGTTCTTGCTTTGCCAGATATCCAGAAAGACTTCATGGTCTATTGTGATGCATCTAGATAGGGACTTGGTTGCATTTTGATGTAGAGTGGGAGAGTCATTGCCTATGCATCCCGATAGTTGAAGGACCATGAGCAATGCTACCTGACCCACGACCTTGAGCTTGCTACTGTCGTGCATGCCCTGAAGATCTGGAGGCACTACTTGATCAGAAATAAGTGTGATATCTATACCGATCACAAGAGCCTGAAGTACTTCTTCACTCAAGAGGATCTAAATATGAGACAGCGCAGATGGCTAGAGCTTATAAAGGACTATGACCTGGAGATTCACTATCATTCGGGAAAAGCTAATGTAGTCGCTGATGCCTTGAGCCGTAAGAGCTATTGCCATAGTCTGTCCATGGAAGCTATACCACCCGAGTTTTGTCAGGAAATGGGTGACCTTTGTCTTGAGATCCTACCGAAGGGTATGCTGAACGAGCTTCGAGGCAATACAACCTCGAGGATCAGATCTGCAATGCTCAACTAGAGTGTCCAGAAATCTGGGAGATCCGAGAGCTCATGAAGAGGGGCAAGTGCCCCCGAGTTCAAGGAAGATGCGTAAGGAGTGTACTGGTATAAGGATAGAATCTGTGTACCATCTAATCCCGCCTTGTGGCAAGAAATCTTGGAAGAGGGTCATGACTCTAAGTATTGTATCCACCCAGGAAGCACCAAAATGTATGCCGATCTGAAGAAACAGTTCTGGTGGAAGAAAATGAAGGCAAATATTGTCGGGCATGTCGCACGATGCGACATTTGCAATAGGATCAAGGCTGAGCATCAAAGACCGGCTGGATTGCTTAATCCCTTAGATGTCCCAGTGTGGAAATGGGAGAGCATATCAATGGACTTTATAGTGGGATTACCTCGAACCCCTAAAGGCCATGACCCGATTTGGGTGATTGTTGACTGATTGACCAAGGTAGCTCACTTCATAGCTATGAGGAATGACTATAGAGTTGAGAAGTTAGCAGATCTGTACATCGAACACATTCTCAGACTCCACGGAGCCCCCACTAGCATAGTGTCTGATCGTGGCACGCAATACGTGTCCAAGTTCTAGAAGAGTCTCCACAAGTCCATTGGGACTCATCTAGATTACAGCACCGCATACCACCCACAGACGGATGGTCAGACAAAGAGGGTTAATCAGATTTTGGAGGACATGCTCTGAGCTTGTGTCTTGAATTATGGGTCCGATTGGGAGAAAAGCTTGTCCCACGTAGAGTTCTCATACAACAATAGTTACCAGGCTAGTCTCAAGATGTCACCGTTTGAGGCATTGTATGGCAGAAAGTGTAGAACCCCTCTAATGTGGTCAGAGGTGGGAGAGAGACCATTCTTTGGCCTCACAAAAATTAAAGATGCCGAAGAAGGAGTTGCCCAAATGCGAGAGAACCTGAGGATTGCCCAAAGCCGACAGAAGAGTTACGCAGATAACCGTCGGAGAGACCTCGAGTTTCAGGTTGGGGACTATGTCTATCTCAAAGTCTCCCCACTCCAAGGCACTATCAGATTCCATGTGAAGGGAAAGTTGGCACCTAAGTACGTGGGACCCTACAAGATTTGTCAGAGGATTGGCAAGTTGGCATACAAGGCAGAGTTGGCCGAGGAGTTGACAGGAGTACACCCAGTGTTTCACGTGTCTCAGCTACGCAAGTGCTTGCAGTTGCCAGAGCAAGAAGTACACACAGATGCACTAGATATCTAGGACACCTTAGAGTACAAGGAACACCCGATCCGGATACTTGACAGAGCTGAGAAGGAGACTGGAAGCACCGTGATACCCATGTGGAAGGTTCAGTGGAGTAACCACACTGAACGGGAAGCTACATGGGAGAAGGAATCTGAACTTCGAATGCTTTACCCCTAGCTCTTCGAAAGGTATGTCACACCTTAAATCTCGGGATGAGATTCCTGTGAGGGGGAGGACTGTAACAACCCGGAAAATTCCATAAACCAAAAATCACAACTACAAAATTTTTCCAAAAATAACCAATGTTTGGTGAGGTGTCATGTAGGAAAACTACCCTAGTTGCACAACTAGCACCTAATGTAGGTGTTTACATTTGTGCATTTAACTAAATATTCATGAGTTGCTTCTTATGTTCTTACGTATTGTTAAAAAAGCAACACCATTTAATTAAATTGCTGAATTAAATGTGTGTGTGTTGTTGCCAACCCTTCGGCTTGGAAAGCTTGAACCTTAATTGACCTCTCTTGGGACCCCCTAGGGCATACATATGAAGGCAACTCATTTGTGTGCACATAGGAATATGATTTAGTTGGAATAGAAGAAGGAATAAATAGAAAAGCTAAATAATATAACCTAAAATGGAAAAACTCCTTCTGGCCCAGCTGCCGAGCTAGCCTAGCTCACCCAGCCCACCCAGGCCGCGCTCCAGCACCCCGTGCCCGCCGGACCATGTCCGCGAGTGGCCTAGCTCGCGCCCGCATCGGCAGCCGCACACGCGTCCCCCACTCGTGGGCCGACCTAGTGAAGTCGTCACCACCGTAGGCCGTTTCGCTCTCCGCTACATGCCAAGGACGCCGCATCCTTTTCCTTGCATCACTGTCAAGTGGACCCCACCTGTCATCCCTCTTCCTGCCTTCTCTGCTTCACGCCAGCAGAGCACAACCGCCCGCCCAAGGAAATTCCCTCGGTACCCTGTGCGCTTGCCGTGCGCGCTAAGCCACTGCGCCCTAGCCCTCGCAAGCGCGCCATGTTGCTTTCCTGCGCTCCTCACCACCCCCAGCTGGAACCCGATCACGCCATGATGCCATCGCCATGGCCCGTGCCTGCAACCGCCTCCTAAAACCACCGTACGGTGCCAGGCCAGCCTCTGCACGAAATCGGGAGCGCCAAGGCATCATCACGATCGAGCCGCGCCCCAAGACCCTACCACAGCACCCTTCAATCGCCTCCATGTAGCCCCAAACCCCTTCACTGCCACTCGCCTTCCCATGATTGCCGCCCCCTATAAGTAGGCTCCACCCGAGGTGCCCTAGCCCCCTCCATCCGTTCCGCCGCCACCCTGGTGGCCACCACTTCACGCCATGACCAAGAGAAGGAGGAGAAGGGGGGAGAAGGGGAGGAGAAGGGGGAAGGCCGCCACCGAAGCCACTAGCCATGGAGGAGGAGTTGCTAGAGACTAGGATGACGCCACAGTCGTCTTCGCCTTGGGAGGGATCAGCACAGCACGGCTACTCGTCTACACTACACCGACTCGCCCTGCACCGGTAGCCCTTCGTCATCACCACCTTTGGTGAGCCACCATACCTGACCCCCTTTCATCCCGTTCACCACCATTGTGTTCACTGGGCACCACTTCACCACCTCCGTACTAGGGACGGTCAAGAGGGAGCCCTGACCCTTGCACCCTGCTTGCACATGTGCATGCACAGGCCCGCACTCACGTACACGAACGAAGCACTGTGGTGCCAAACGCCAAGAGCGTGGGAACGCGTCGCCGCGAACACGTCCAGGATGCGCACACCATGGCCAGCGCACGGCCATGGCGAGGCCATTCCAGCCAATCGGAGTTGGTAGCAGGTAAGGGAAAAGGGTTAGGCGTTTCACCATAAGAGGAGATGCACAGCGCAGGAGAAGAGGAAGAGAGGGGAGCCCTGGAGTGCCTGGGTAGGTTCCGCCATGCCAGGATCACCACGCTCAAAGTGCCACCATGGCGAGGCCTTTCTGGCCAACTCCAGCCACCGTGTGAAGCAAGGATGCGTCATCCAGCGTCACATCGTCCGTGTGCAACCCGCCGCCTAGTTAATGAAGGAAGAAATCCCAACCACGCCTTGCTTCGCATTCATCTCAAGCACGGCGGAGCACCTCTGCGCACCCAGCCATGGAGCAGACTCCGCTGCATCATTTGGTCACCGCGCGGTAGGTTTTACAAGGTGTTTGTAGCCCTAATCGAAGGAGGAAGGGTCGAGTAGACCTAGGAGCGACCGTAGCCGCCATGCCACTGCCCGCTGTCACGGTCAAGCCACCGCTGCTGTGGAGAGCCTCACCGGGGACACTAATCCGTGGCCTAGACTATAACACCCTAGGTGTTTGGCTTCCACATTTGCACTTGCATTTCATAAGCATGAGCATCATTCATCTCATTTATGCCTTTGTTTTGCTTGAAACATGAGTATGCAACATACTCCAATATGCTTGTTTCATAATTGTTAGCTTATGAAATGTGGGTGGTGCAACATGTAGATGTAACATGGGTGTCTCATACGTTGAAACATGGCAATGTTGTTAGTATAACATGATAAGTTTAATTGTTGCAACAAGGGCTTGAAACATATGCAACATGGTAGTGAAACATTTTGGTGGAAATGCTTGTTTTGCTTGTTTCAACTTATGTGACATTTGGAATTGTGTGTAACCAATGTGTAGAGTGGTTAATTATGTCCTATAACACCTTAATCACACTTAGGATCATTAGTGGAACAATGTTCATGTTGACCAAAATGACCAAATTGCCCTCCTAAGTGATGTTGACTAGGTTTTGACCTCTAGGATGCTTTTGTTTGACTGTTTAAAAAGTCTAGCTTAGATATCTTGCATGGAGGTGCACCCTTAAACAAAGTTGTAGAAAATTTTATAGGGAACAAAAGTTTCAATATGGCCATCTCATGAAAAGGATCATAACACACTAAAAAAATGGCCCACAAGTCAGTCATGGGGGCTGTTTTGGACTTTGAAATTTTGGCTAAGTCATAACACTGTTAATAGTTTCAAGGTACCCACCTTGGGAGCCTTGTAACTCTCAAACCGTGCCAAACCAGCTCAAGCTCCTATTGACAAACTTGTAGATCTCATATCCCTCTACAACTTTGTTAATTACAGTTTTCACTAAATCGGCCTAGTTTGGGAGCTCTGGAGCATCGAAGTTTGCCTGTCAGTCATCTCCATCGGCTTCGATTCAGACTTTCAGTTGGAACCCGTGGCCGACCGAAGCCAGGTTCTGGCCACCGCGTGGCTGCTCGCGCGTGCGTAGGATGCCACAACGTCGCTCTTGCATGTCTGTGGAAGTGAAATACTAAGCCCCGGTCGGTTTTCCCATTCCCTCACCTCTCTTCCTCCCTCGCGGCCTTCTCCGACGAGCAGGCGCCACCGCAAGCTCCGCCATGGCTGCGCGCGCTCACCACCACGCCACAGCCTACCAAACCTAGCCAATAGCTCCTCCTTGGAACCCTCAGCCTCCACCTCTTAGTTGGGTCAATCGCGCGGAAGTAAGGGCACATTTGCCGTGTTTGTCGCCATTCACCTTGGACATTTCTCGCCGGAGTGCCACCGCTGTCGTGGCCGTGCTCCTCTAGTGTCTTACCATCTCCCTTCTTTGGTATTTTGTGCCCACCTTGAGCCACTGATGCTCACGGGGTCGGTCGGTTGGGCCGCGCCGCCGCCTAGCTCACCGGAGCCGGCAAGCCCGCGCCAGTAGGCCGCCATTGCCGTCGCCACCCTCCCTAGTCACCATAATAGTTCCAATTAGTTGCACCCCTAGATCTGCACTGTCATGGTGAGCACGTCGGTGCACTCGGCCTCGCCGGAGTCGCCACCGATGGCGAGCCATCGCCGTCGCACCTCACCCCCTGTTTCCCTCTCTCTGGTCGGCGAGTCCCGGTCGTCAGCGCTCGCGCGTGGGCGGGAGGCCGCCACGGGCCGCCTAGGCCAAGTGGGCCACGCTGGCCGAGCCAGCCGCGCGAGGTAGCGGGCCACGCCAGGGTAGAAGGCCGGCCTGGTATCTGGTTTAGGGTTTTCATTTTGTTTTCCTTTTTACTATTTTCACAAATTGAATGCCATTTTGTAAAATCCATTTCTCAAGCAATGTAGATCCAAATGAGGTGATTCCAAGTTTGTTAGGATCTGTGTAAAGTGTAGTATTTAGGAAAAATATAAAATATATAGGTGTTATTTAAATTCTAGAAGAATTAAATAGACCTTTGAAATGTGTTTTGAAATGAAGTCAAACTTGTTAATTCTATAACTTGAGTTCTATTATTCCAAAAATTATGAAATATGGTGAGTGTGTTGTTCTAGTTACATGATAGCTTTGGTAAAAATTTGAAGGTCATTGCCTGAGCAGTTTTCAAGTTATGCCTTTGTCATTTTGTAATAGGAGATACTTGAATGAATTTTCATAATTTTTCTATATGTCCTATGATCATGAGTTTTTGTGGAGAGTGTCCTGGTACCTTAGGATTGCTAGAAAAAATATTGTTTCTGTTGTTTGATACTTTTCAATATAATTTCTTAACTATGCTAGAATCAGCCTTGCTGGCTTGTGAATTTTGTGTAGGGAGTTCCTATTGGTAACTTTGGCTCAAATTTTTATAGTAGCCATCTAGTAGTGTATAGGGTCCCCTACAATTTATGTAGAATTTTCTGAATAGTTTGTATATAGGTTTAATTTCCCACTTAATTAATTAATTAAATTAAGAAAGGGATTAAAATAAATGACTTGGGTTAGCATAGCTGACTCTTTGGTGGTTTTATGTCATATGTGAACTAGTGGTGCCATTGGTTTGGTCACAAGGTTAGTTTGGCACATAAGTAAATATTTAATTTTCACATTTTTAGGCCTCCTAGACAGTTGGTAGCATTTCTAGGGTTAGGCCTTGATAAAAGTTGTTCCTGGGAATCTTGTGAATACCAAAGTTGTAGTAAAATTCTTAAACTAGTTTGTGTAAAAATTTGGTGGCATTTGGCTCAGTAATTTAGGAGTTCTAGTAGTTTGAAGTTGCTATCTAGAAATGGCTGCTCTCTGTTCGGAGAGGACAGATTTCTGGAACTTTAAGATTTCGACTAGGTAGACTTGGGAATCAAGTCTTGAGGTCTGAAAATGATTTGTAGAGCATTTTATAAGCTTTCTAGATTGTCTTGTATTATGTCATTTGGAATTGTGGATCCCCAGTTATGAATGAAAAACCAAGCTGCTGTCCAGATTTCTGTGTGGTTGAAATAAGTTTGGATTGTGTTAAGCTTAAGTAATGTTGCTCTTATTGGTTGTTTAGGTGTTAGGTCCCTAACTGAGGAAGAACAACTATACATTAGGTTGCGTAGACTTGGTAAGTACTTCTCTACCGGAGAAGAGATTTGCACGTTTGGTTAAAGTGATTTGAGTAGAGCGTTAAGTGTTGCTGCAGTTCACATTGCATTCACCGAGCATGTTGCATTCATTCTTATGCATCCGTGAGATTTATCTGTGCATCCATGCAATAGGTGTGCCGGAGGGGGTGACGCTTCTAGAGTTCAAGGGAGCACTTCAGGAGGAGGAGCAGGAGCAGTCGGAGGAGCCCGAGGTGCCGGCAAGCAAAGAAAGCGTCGTTGAGGAGCTATCCAAGTGCCCTGATCACCGCCCCTCATCTTTTCTGAAAGGCAAGCCCCGGTGCATGCTAACCCAACTTTTGTATATATATCTTTGAGTACTTTTACTTGTTTATTGCATTAAGTTTTAGGAGTTGAGTGAAAACACTTGCTGCATTATATCTATCCTTGTTTAGATGTTGAACTTGAATCCCAATTAAAGTTTAGGCACGTGTTATTGTTTAGTCATGCTTAGTGCGGTAGAAGACGGGTGATTTCCGGTCATCTGCGAGCTTTAGGATGAAGTGGGTCACGATTGGCTATATTTGCTATCGTGGAAAAGAACCATGCTGAAAAATGAATTGAGACCAGGCGAGAGTTCGATAGTGCAGCCGTAAGACACTTCATGTCTTGGGTGCAAAACTATGCCCGTCTGAGTCATTTAAGGACCGATTCGTTGTACGTCCTTGAGTCTTGTTGAACGCAGTCTGACACTTAGTTGGCCGGATAAGTCGTTCCGACCTCAAAGCCGAGTAATATAGTTCCGGGTGGGAATCGGGGGGTCAAGTGTGCATTCTGGAGGAAGTAAGGATGTGCTTGGAGACACTGGCATAAGACCAAGGGGGGTTAAAGTCCCTATCACCTGGCGGAGTGTTGCCCTTGGGGATGCGGCATTAGTTGAACCCGTGCTTTCCTGAACTGTACCAAAGGTGACCTGAGCAGCCCTCGCCAGGTGTGTCTCGGTGAGTGTTAGAAATACCTCTCCAGCTGGATAGGAACTCGATTCGAATCACCGTCGCTCCCGGTTAGTGAGCTCTTGACTTGAGCAGCGGCAACATAGATTCAATAAATTGAACGGATGGTTAATTGGATGATGATTTAAATGTTGCCTCAATTTATACCTGCTATGGTTATTATTGTTTGCTTAATAATCAGATGATTGTTAGCACAGGTGCTAAGATAGATGATAGGCTAATGCTAAAAATAACTTCTAGCACAAGTTAAAAGAGTTACTACTACTTATGCTTTTCTGCAAATGAGATGTCAGCCAGCTCCACCTAAGAAAAGCCTTACATGATCCTTGGTGTCCTTTGTTTCTGTTTCGATGGGTAAGTCTAGCTGAGTACATTCTCGTACTCAGGGTTTATTCCCTCCTGTTGCAGATGACATGCTTTATCAAGGCTTCTGCAAGAACTGTCTCCACCCGGCGGGTGACAAGGACAAGATCACTTGGGCGTGATCATCTTTTAAGTCTACTTTCATTAATGCTTTTGTGGGAACGTGATCTATAAGATTGGCAGTCGTATTTGAACTAAGTGTGTGTACAACTTATGCTTCCGCTACTTTCTAAACCTGTTTTGTAATAATTTGTGACTCCGTGGTGTTGTAAGCCTCTTTTAAGTAGTTGTGAAATGTAACGTGTGATGTGTTTATGTTGAATGATGCGATCTTGGTTGTAAGTGGTTGGTTTGAAATCCTTCGTGGTTTCGATTGACTACCGGGATTATATGGGCTCAAGTTCGAAAATTTGAGCGTTCTGGCGCTTGTTTTTGTACTTGTGCTCTTATAATTTGGACGGTTCTGTTATAGCTGGCATCGGAGCAGAATTCAACACTAAACCATTGCATGGGTATCTAAAAACAAAAGCTTTTGTTTGCGAAAAGTGTTTTTCAACTTATAAAACATACAAGTGTAAATAATCTAAAATTATTTCTATAGTATGCCAGTGATCACATCCCTTAGCCCCAATAAGGACTATTAGGTGGCTTATTAAAGTACTAACTTTGGGGTTTTTGCTTGTTTTCTGTTTTGTTGTCCATACGGCGTGATATTGTATGGATGCCATCCGCTTGGGTGGTAATGTATGGATCAAAATGCCTCTACAACTTGGTAAGTATGAGTTGTGAGAGCATGACCGTCCAACCATCGGTCTAGGGGAGAGTAGTTGTGGTTACTCGTATACTTACATGTTCGATCATGTAATTATGAGAAGTACTTAATTGTGGGTATATCTGTCGGGTAGCTGTGATACTGAAGTATATACATCGGTGGATGTATATATGGAAAGTATTTAGTTTACTGCTTACTTTGCATGCTTTATTGGGAAACTGTTGGGCTAAAATGAAATTTTCTGTAGGTACACTAATGACGCATCGTTGTAGACCGATAGTTTCGCCTATATGAGAGAGCGTATGTATGCCACCGCCTAGCGCTAGAAGTTTACAATTCTACTAGGGTGAGAGGACGTACGGAACATACATGCATCATGTTTATTTATGTCATACATATCATATTACTCCCTCCTTAAAAATTTGATTGTCCTGACTAAATTAAATTTCGTATCCCCTAAAGTATCCTCACCTTAAGTTATACCCTATTTCTACAGATGGCTCGCACCAGGACTACCGCTCACAAATCCACTGGAGGCAGGGTTCCTCGGCACCAGTTAGCTCCTTGTGAGCCCCATCCTGAGCCTACCATGGAGGAAAGGCTGAGGGCGGAGTTGGCTGAGGTGATTGCTGAGAGAAATGCGGTCCAACAACGTCTGGAGCAAGTGACACAAGAAAGGGATCAGGAAACACTTGCGGTTCAGAGGTTGACAGTTGCTCATCGCAACTGTGAGCGCATGCTGGTCCACGTGTTGAACCAGCGGAATGAAGCCTGGCACGAAGAAAATATCCTAAGGGCTCGGTAGGTTGAGCTTGAGCAGCAGTTAGCAGCTGCAGAAGAGTACAACAACAACCTTCATGAGGAAGTTCATCTACTAAACAATCAGCTCAATCCTCTTCTTTCTCATGACAATGACGATGATGAGGAGATGGGCTCGGGTGTCATCATGGCTGAAGATGATGATGACATTGAGATCGATGGGCCGAAGGATGTTCCACCTGAAGAAGAAGAAGAAGATGAGGAGCTAGAGCCTGCTAGTGATGAAGACGGAGGAGAGATCTTCGACACTGACTCGGAGGACGATGCTTAGTTTAGCTTATCGCATAGCTACTGCGCTAGAGTTATCTTTTGTTGCCTTCCATGTGTGGGAAGGTGGCTTGTAGTAAGTTGATCTTTGGGATGTAACAGTGAACCCTATGTTATCCTTGATGTTTGTTAAACATGCTGAATTCAGGTCATGTGGGATTTCTCATTGTGTTGTGTTCGATGATGGTGTCACGATTAGTACTCTCCGGTGCTGCAACGAAATCGAGGGCCTCCTATGGCGCGTGACATAAGGTTGTGCTACTCGGCACGCGTTGGTATCGAGGTTGCTAGTCATGATCCATCATGGAACTACACCAATGGGTTATCTTCTCGTAGTCATTTCCTTGGTTATCTTTTCCTATTTTTGTCAGAAGGTCTTATATCGAATCAGGGTACCTCTGTTATGTAAGGTTGGAACCTTGATGGTTTGGATGTAACCTATCAAACGCGTTTGTGCTCCATGTATGTGAGCCTTTAATAAATTTCGTCCTTGTTGTCGGTAAACATCGTTATTGTTAAGTACATCGCATGAATGCGTCAATTGATGTGCTTGATGAGGTTGTGTGGTTGTGATGAATTATTGTGCCTTTGTTGTTGTGTGAATTAATTCCCTCCAATGAAATCAGTTCAGCATAATTACACAATTCATCTACAAATTTTCCCACATCATCAGTGCTCATTGGCTATGCATTTTCCAGATGGCATACAATCTTCATCGTGGTCGTGGCGTTGAGGATGAGGAACAACCGCCACCTCCTCCGCCACCACCCACCCTGGCAGAACTAATGCAGATGGTGGTCAAAGGTCAGCACCTATTAGCAGACGCTATGCGCCAGCTAGTCAACCGGGATGCTCGGCATGGTCGTCAGGGACCGGAGCCAAATCAGCACAGCGATTTCAAGGACTTTCTCGACACCAAGCCCCCGCTCTTTAAGGAGGTGGAGGAACCTCTACAAGTTGATGAGTGGTTAAATGCCATTGAGCAGAAATTCTTTCTGCTTCGCCTGACAGATGCGCTAAAGACCGAGTACGCTTCTCATCAATTGCATGGTCCAGCTGGTATTTGGTGGAGTCATTATTGCTCTACACTACCTCCTAATGTCCAAATCAATTGGGACCAGTTCAAGGTGGCTTTCTGAGGGAATTATATTCCTCCGGGTTTGATGGCAATGAAGCACACTGAGTTTATGAAGTTAACTCAAGGCAATAAGACTTTGACTGAATACCTGCAAGCCTTCAATAACCTTGCAAGATATGCAACTGAGTTTGTTGATACAGATGCAAAGAAGATTGCTAGTTTCAAGCGTGGCCTCAGTCCCAAGCTGATGAAGACCATGGGTACTAGCAAGTGTGCCACTTTCAATGAATTTATCAGTGATGCCCTAACCCAAGAGAACAACAATGCTATCTATGCTGCTTCTAAGAGCCACAAGAGGGCCTTTGAGGTGGGTGCTTCGCAGTCCCGAGCTACGGTTGCACCGAGGGCTCCTTTTCATCCTCCTGCAACGGGTGCTAAGTTCCATCCCCTGCAGAAGAAGGCTCCAGCCAAGACTGGGTTTCGTAAGGCTTATACAGTTTCTCTTCCTAAGGGTAATTCTAGTCAAGGCAGCTCCAGTGTTCCTCCAAGTAACATGCCTTGCTAGAATTGCAACAAGCCGGGTCATTGGGCTAGGAAGTGCCCTTATCCTAAGAAGAATGCAAATCAAGGTGGCCATTAGGGGCATGTTCATTATACTAGCATTGAAGAAATCCCATCTGGTGAGGTAGTCACTACCGGTAAGTTCCTAGTTGACCAACATTCCGCAGTGGTGCTGTTTGATTAGGTGCTTTGCATTCATTTATAAGTCCTCTGTTTGCATCAAAGTTTCTACATAAATTACACACTGTTGAAAGTGGGGATTATTGTATTAGAGCTGCGAGTGGTAATATTCCCACAAATCAAGTAGTTAGTGATGTAGAATTTGCAATAGAAGGGCGAAGGTACTTGATTACCTTACTAGTTTTGCTTGGATTGGGCATAGATGTTATTTTGGGCATGAATTGGATGAGCCAGAACAGGGTACTCATTGATACATCAACACGGGTGGTTATGCTCTAAGATCCTACCGATCAGAAAGGTTTTCTAGTGCAACTTCCCCGGAAAATTGATCTCTCTGGTGAAGTTTATGCGGTGCAAGCAAAGTCAATAGCTGATATTCCCGTAGTATGTGAGTTTCCTGACGTCTTTCCCAATGATTTGCCAGGATTGCCTCTGGATCGTGATGTGGAGTTTAAAATAGAGTTGTTGCTTGGCACAGCACCAATCTCTAGAAGGCCGTATAGGATGCCTCCGAACGAACTAGCTGAACTTAAGGTCTAATTGAATGAACTTTTGAAGAAGGGGCTGATTCATCCTAGTTCATCTCCATAGGGTTGTCCTGTTATCTTCATGAAGAAGAAGGATCAGTCGTTGCGGATGTGGGTAGATTATAGACCTCTGAATGCGGTTACTGTCAAGAATAAGTATCCTCTACCACGCATCGACATCATATTTGATCAGTTATCTAAAGCCAAAGTCTTTTCCAAGATTGATCTGAGATCTGGCTATCATCAAATTAAAATTCATCCTGAAGATGTTCCAAAAACTGCTTTCTCTACAAGATACGGTCTCTATGAGTATCTTGTTTGTCCTTCGGCTTGACCAATGCCCCCGCGCACTTCATGTACTTGATGAATTCGGTGTTTATGCCCGAATTAGACAAGTTCATGGTGGTATTTATAGATGACATCCTGGTTTATTCTGAGAATGAGGAAGATCATGCTGAATATTTGCGTGTGGTCCTCACAAGACCGCGTGAGCATCAGTTGTATGCAAAATTCAGCAAGTGTGAATTCTGGCTTCGTGAAGTACCTTTCCTTGGGCATGTGTTGTCCGATGGTGGAATTATGGTGGATCCCACCAAGGTACAAGAGGTATTGGACTGGAAGGCTCCCATCTTGGTACATGAGGTTTGGAGTTTTCTAGGATTGGCTGGTTATTATCATTACTTCATCCCATACTTCTCTAAAATAGCCAAGCCAATGACTCGGTTGCTACAAAAAGACACGAGGTTTGTCTGGACTCCTGAGTGTGATGCAGCTTTTCAAAAACTGCGAACCCTTCTAACCTCGGCTCCGGTTTTGGCACAACCGGATATCGATAAACCTTTTGATGTGTATTGTGATGCATCAGGCATAGGTTTGGGAGGTGTTCTTATGCAGGAGGGCCGAGTGATTGGTTATACCTCTCGCCAACTTCAGAAACATGAGATGAATTATCCAACGCATGACTTAGAACTCGCTGCAGTTGTTCATGCTTTGAAAGTCTAGTGACACTATTTGTTAGGCAATGTGTGCAATATCTATACTGACCATAAAAGCCTTAAATATATCTTCACCCAACCGGAGTTGAACATGCGTCAAAGAAGATGGCTCGAGCTAATTAAAGATTACAATCTCTAAGTTCATTATCATCCTGGCAAGGCAAACGTGGTTGCCAATGCTTTAAGCCGTAAGTCCCATTGTTATTCCTTGGTTAAAAGTGATTTTCATCTATCCCATCTTCTACACCCGACAGTCCTACAACACATCACTGTTAGTTGCACTCTCAAGAGTAAAATTATTGAGCTACAAAAGACTAAAACCGGCATATTCCACATCAAGCGTAAGATGAAGGAGCAAGAACTTAAGCATTTCTGGGTAGATGAGGATGGAGTGATGTGGTTTAAAGATAGGTTAGTTGTGCCTAAGGACCGAGAGCTTAGGAACCAGATTATGTTCGAAGCCCATTCCTCTAAGTTGTCCATCCATCCGGGTAGTAATAAGATGTATCATGATCTAAAGCCACAATATTGGTGGACCAAGATGTGGAAAGAGATAGCTGCATATGTTGCTAGGTGTGATACTTGATGTAGAGTTAAAGCCGTGCACATGAAAGCTGGGTTACTTCAGCCACTTTTTATCCTAGGATGGAAATGGGAGGAGATAAGTATGGATTTCATTGTTGGACTCCCTCCCACTGTTAAGAATCATAACTCTATTTGAGTAATTGTAGACCATCTAACCAAATTGGCTCATTTTATTCCTATCCAAGTAGACTATCGTCCTACTGACTATGCCGAGTTGTACTTTAATCAGATAGTCTGACTTCATGGAATCCCTCATACTATTGTTTCTGACCGAGGTCCACAGTTCACTGCTCGTTTTTAGGAGCACTTGCACCATCTTTTGGGAACCAAGCTAGTGAGAAGCTCTGCCTATCATCCCCAAACGTCAGCTCAGACTGAATGAGTTAACCAAATCTTAGAAGATATGTTGAGGGCGTGTGTTATTTCATCCAAGGGTTCATGGGAAAAGTGGTTGCCTTTGGCTGAATTTTCGTACAATAATAGTTATCAAGAGAGTATTAAGATGGCCCTATTCGAAACATTATACGGTCGCAAGTGAAGAACACCCCTGAATTGGGTAGAAGCTGGGGAAAGAAGGTATTATGGTATTGATTTTGTTGAGCAAGCTGAAGAACAAGTCCGTACCATTAAAATACATATGGCTGCAGCCCTGTAACACCCCAGGTGTTAGGCTTGCATTTGGCACTTGCAT
The DNA here is from genome assembly GCA_038087645.1 of Saccharum hybrid cultivar R570. NCBI lineage: Eukaryota > Viridiplantae > Streptophyta > Magnoliopsida > Poales > Poaceae > Saccharum > Saccharum hybrid cultivar. The sequence continues at coordinate 25,266,959 of JAQSUU010000805.1, read as the reverse complement.
TGCATGAGCCTAAGCATCATTTGTTCATATATGAGCATGGAACATTTGTGATGCACTAGTGCAATAGGTGAAACATGCCTATATGGAATGTGCTTTGAAACATCTGCAACATCTCCTTCAAACATATGCAACATATCCTTGTTAATTATGTTTCAATGTATGTTAGGTGCTCATGCCTGGTAATGCAAGTGAGTGTTGATGTCACTTCTTTCATGTGTCTCACATCACTCTCTATCGATAGTGAACTCTGGAAAAGTTTCATGGAGTTTGGAATCAAAAAGTCACATGAAATGATAAGTTATATGCTTGTTTGGATTATAACTGAAACATACTTTTGAAACCAGGAAACATGTTTTACATTCCATGTGAACTAGTGTTTATGCAACATACAAATGCAACATGTGCAACACATCTAGGACACATGTGGAACAACCTAGTGAAACATGTGTAGCATGGACCTTGCAACAACACTATGAAACGAGTGAAACAGAGATTTAAAACAAGCATTTCAAATATAGTGATTTCTATGTTTCAATGCATATGAGACCCAAATCCCTATGTAACCTATGCATGGTGGACATGGTTAGACTCTACAACACCTTAACTACACTTAGGACACATAATGGAACAATGTTCATGTTGATCATTGTGCCTAATTGTGCTTCTAAGTGATGGTTGACCATGTATGGACCCTAGAACATTTTTGTTTGACCAGTTCAAAAGTGTGATATAGAAGCTTTGTGTGACTGTGCACCCTTTTACAAAGTTATAGAGAATTTTATAAGGAACAAACTTTGTTTAAGAGTCAAGTCATGAAAATGTGTGGAACATGCTCAAAAAGGGCCCACAAGTCAGATTGAGGGCTGTTTCCAGCACTTAGCATATTCTAAGTCCCTAATCGGCAGCATCAAGTCAACATGTTCGCGACATTTTAGCTTGATAGTTCATGTGGTAGCTCAATTAGATTCCTTAATATGAGTTGGAGTACTGTTCATGAGGGAAACAATGAATCAAGTGTCATCACATTTGGAGTATACTAGGTGAATTCCCCGCGCGTTGCTGCGGGAATGCAAGAGTAATTTGAATTGAGTTAGGAGAAATAGGATGTAGAAGGAATCTCGTTGGTGTATAATACATAAGCATATATGCGATATAAGCAGAGAACAGATTTAGTTTTTTTGTTAAAGGTGTAACTAAAGACAACAAAAACCATATGAAAGAAAACACGGTCACTAACCTATAGGATCGACCAGTACGGGAGACTAATCTCATCCACCCTCACCCCTCACCCCTACTATACCTGAGGGTCATCCCCCCTCCCAAAAGTTCTAGGAGTTTTCCTTCACAAAATCATGCATGTTTCGGAGGACCACATATAATCCATGTGATATGTAGTTTTGCTAGGTTTTTGCTTAGAAACGGACTTTTACTTAGAAACAGTTATCAAAGAAAACACGGTCACTAACCTATAGGATCGGCCAGTACGGGAGGCTAATCTCATCCACCAGAACCCCTCACCCCTACTATACCTGAGGGTCACCCCCCCTCTCAAAAGTTGTAGGAGTTTTTTTTCACAAAATCATGCATGTTTCGGAGGACCACATGTAATCCATGTGATATATAGTTTTGCTTGGTTTTTCTTAGAAACGGGCTTTTGCTTAGAAACGGTTATCAAAGAAAACACGGTCACTAACCTATAGGATCGGCCAATACGGGAGGCTAACCTCATCCACCCTCACCCCTCACCCCTACTATACCTGAGGGCCATCCCCCCTCCCAAAAGTTTTAGGAGTTTTCCTTCACAAAATCATGCATGTTTCGGAGGACCACATGTAATCCATGTGATATGCAGTTTTGCTAGATTTTTGCTTAGAAACGATAGTTTTGCTAGGTTTTTCTTAGGAACGGCCGTTTAAATGTTTGCAAAAAAGTTATCGAAATATATCCATGTGGGGTCTTGTTTCGAAGAGTTTATTGCGAGGAATACCATGGTGTAATTGGATTTTAATTACGATACTTGGTTTAGGTGCTACGACTTTTTTTCTATTTCAAAAGAAATAGCTAGTGGAAGATAAATGAGGCTTAGTGGGCGGATGACGTCACTTAGTGGGCGGATGATATCATTTTGCTGATGTGGTCCAATGAGAAGCCAGAGAAATAGGCTAGTGGGTCTTTGCTTTATAGGAGATATAGATTTGGATCTCCAAAATCAGTTGCTAAAACAGCATGTTTGCAACTTTGTCGCTCAAATGACCTTGACATTGGCATGTCACGTTCTCCAAAATTTGTTAAGTTACTTGGGTAGGTCCAAATGTAAGAGTTGGAGCTTATATGATGAGGAAGAGCATACAAGAAGATGACATCAATGAGATTTCATTTTGGCCATAAATTCTTGTAGTTTTTAATCACTGTCTACTCACCGACACTGCCAACTTGGAGGTTAATTAGCTACTAATCCAATGCTCAAATGACTGAGCACCCTTAACCAAATTTGTAGAGCATTAGTAGTAGAGCAAACTTTGTTTTGGGCCCATGATCCAGTTCGTCCCGTAGCTAGCCCAAAAATGGCCTCCAAGACGAGCTAGACCGCGCCCACGACCTGTTCGGAGAATTGCCCCTTTGGGCGACACGTGCTCCCGATGTGGCCACCATGCGCGAGCCCGCGCTTGGCCTTGTTGCCGCGTGTCAGGGCGCCTCGGCCTCTTCCCGCGCGGTTGCCTGAACTCCTCCATGCTCGCCTCCACTCGCTCTCCCTGCCTCTCTTCGCACCCCGCTCACGTCCGCCATAGATGGCCGAGCTGAGCTCATGTCCGCGCCGTCGTTCTCGCTGAATGGCCTGGTCGCAAGCCAAGCTGAGCATACCACCATGACCGCCTCACCTCCCTACCTCCCTCACGTGCCTTCGTCGCGGCAACGTCCAACGAGAGCCACCGCTGCCGCTCGCGGTCGCGGATGCCGCCATTGCCAGCCAAGCAGAGCTCCATGGCCGCCACCCGATCAGCTCCTCCATGCCTTCCCCGTCCCAGCCGAGTACCGTTGCACCTCCACCGCCAACCGCCGCCCTCGACGCGCCCTTTCTCTGCCCATTTTCGCTACTGCAGACAGCCGCCGCCGGAGTTGCTCATGCGCCGCCGCCGGTTGCCATGGTTAGCAAGCCACGGTCCCTCTCTTGGTCATCCACGACCACCGACGGGGGTGCTCGAGCACAGGCATGGACGCGCGGCCTAGTTCTCGCCGCCGTTGGCTCCCCCTTGGCCGGAACAGGCGCCGCCGGTGATGCACCCTACCTCCTCTGTTTTTCCCCTCCGGTGTCTCTCATCTCTCGTTAACAGGTGGGGCCAGGTGGACAGCGGGTCCTGCATGATAGCGCAACGAGTGACCAAGTTGGGTAAACGTCCGGGTGCACCTAGCGTGTTTAGGGTTAGGATTGGTTTTCCTGTTTTTCTTTTCAGAATTTTATTAAATCTTTGAAAATCCATATCTCCTACTAGGAAAGTCCAAAAATAGCAAATGTAGACTTTTTGGAAGCCTTGAGAAAATATCTATGCAGTAGAATCATAAAATGTTACTTGTTTGTAGAAAATTTCTGGTGTTTTGATTTAAGTTGGAAAAGAGCTCTAAAAATGCCTTTAAACTTGACCAGAGCAAGATCTGGAGTTTTAGATATCCAAAAATAGTGATTCTTGTTTTGTTAATCTTTTGATAACATGTAATAACTAATAAAAATATTAAACCTATTAGTTGTTCACTGTTTTCTTAGGGTTTTCATTTAATCTTGCTAATTAGGCATTTCTTGCATATGTTGTTTGGGAAATTCATAAATGATGCTGTGATGCTCCAAATGATGTCAAATTTTTATGGTAGTCTTGTTATGCTATGTATGTACTGTGGTATAAATTTCATGGTCATTACTTACTGTATGATTAAGTTATTGATTTAACTTGTTTACGGCTTGATAAATAGCTTATAAATAATATATAAATGATAAAATGGAAAATTTTGTTCCATTACTGTAGTATGATGTTGCTATATCATGTTGATTCATACTATGGCCATGTGTTCATAGAAAATAATGAGTTATTGATTCATCTTGCTCTCACATGAATTCTTGTAATAGCAATTTGTCTTTTTCATAGATATTGATATACATGTCCAAATGGCTTGAAATTTGGGTAGTAGACTACGGAGGGCATGTGTAGGCCACTGTAATTTTGGTAGAATTTATTGTGCACCTTTGATATGTGTTCATAATTCCACCTAATTATCTAAATAAATTAAGAAAATGCAATAAAAGAATTTATTTAGTAATGGACACTATATTTTTTGGTGTTCATTAGTCATGTGTGACGTGTTGGTAAAGTTGGTTTTGTCCAATTATATGTTTTCAATATATGTTAATAATTATTTCTTGCAATTGTGGTTTCTGGACAGATTTGAAAACTTAGCAAGGTTCTTCATGATAATATGCTTTGTTGTAAAACTTGTTTATACAAAAGTTGTAGATAATTCATGTATCGAGCTGCTGTTAAAATTTGGTGTCAATTATCCAAGTAATTTATGAGTTATAGATGTTTAAATTCAGGTCCCAGATTTGGTTGCTCTCTGTTTGGGGAAGACTAGATTCTGTAGTTTCATCTTTTCGACATATTAGACTTGGGAATCAGGCTTAGTTGGTATTAAATGAGTTGTAGACAATTCATAAGCTTTCCATATTATCCTCTTGCATGTCATTTGGGATTGTGTAGCTCCTGGAATGATGTTATTTCTGACTGTTCATGCTGATTGCAAATCTGAACCTTTCTGTTAAGCATAGTTCGAGTTACATAAGTATGTTGGTGTTGCTACTTGGTACTTGGGTTAGTACCCTGGGATCTTATGGGACTTGTGTCTTGATGGATGTGCTTGCCCTCTTCAATGTTATGCCTTAAGGGAGGATCAAGTTAATTAGCTCTAGGTGCTTATGAGAACTTTGGTATGCTTGCATGATTGCTTTGTTTATTGCACTTCTATACTTTCATACATATGCATTGTTGCACCTCATTTAGGTACGCTAGCTGAAGCACACGAAGGACCTGATGTGGAGCCAAACCCGAAGATAGAGTTGGTGGATCCATCCCAAAGATAGAAGGATCGGACAAGTGATAGATTGGAGGATGCTTGCCAAGCGGGTTTCACCTGACAAACTCTAACTTGAGTCGGATCCCAGGCAAGCCCCGGAGCATTATAAGCCTCCTACCTTCAAAGCAATTAATTCTATATATGTTATAAGTATTGTTGCATTAAGTGGTAGGAGTTGGTTGGAAACCATTGCTGCATTATATCCTTGTCCAGATATATGAATCATTGAATCCTACATAGACAAGGATGGAGTAGATGCTTAGCCCTGCTTTAAGCGGTAGAAGTCAGGTGATTTCCTGTCACCTGCGAGATGTAGGGATATTCATATATGGCACGGTTGGCTATATTTGCTATCGTGGAAAGGAACCATGTGTTAATAAAATGAAATGAGACCGGGCGGGATGACGATAGTAAAGCAACAAGGCATGGAGGTCTTGGGTGTGGATCTATCCCCGTCTGAGTCGTTTAAGGACTGATTCGCTGTACGTCCTTGAGTCATGTTGAACGCAGCCTAACACTTAGTTGGCCGGATAAGTCGTTTCGACCGCGAAGCCGAGTAATACAGTTCAGGCCGGGAATCGAATGGTAGGTGAAATCTTAGAGGAAGTGAGGATGTGCTTGGGAACATTGGCATAAGACCAAGGGGGGTTAAAGTCCCTATCATCCTGGCAGAGTGTTGCCCTTGGGGATGCGGCATCAGTCGAACCCGCGCTTTCCTGAACCGTACTAAAGGTGACTTGTGCGACCCTGCCGAGGGTTCTGCGCGGTTTGTGTTAGAAATACCCCTCCAGCTGGATAGGAACTCGATTCGAATCGCCATCGCTCCCGGTTAGTGAGCACTTGACTTGAGCAGCGGCAACGTAGATTCAATTAAATTGAACAGATGGTTGATTGGATGACGATGGAAATGTTGCCTCAATTTATACTTGCTATGGTTAATATTATTTGCTCCTAATCAAGTGAGTGCTCTAGTACAGGTTCTAATATAGATGACAGGTTATGTTGGATTTATTATGGGCTAGACTCATTTAAGTTTAATAAATCAATAAACTCTATGGTGTGTAATTGTGGACAATATTAGTTGTACCAGATCGGAATTCCAAGGGTCCTTGGCTTGACTTATATGGTGGAAGCTATTCTGCTTAAATTGAGAAGTTAAAAAACGGACAAAGGCGTGCCACACGCGCGCGCGCACCGCCGCCGCCGCCGGCCGGGCAGGGCTGGGGCGTGGGCGAGGCAGGCAGGCGGCGAGCGGGCGAGGCGTGGTGTGGTTGTGTTAATTTTTAGCACTCACTTACCATAATGACAGGAGTTACAACTTTGAGTTGATCTCTCCGGATGCCTAACTCTTGAACTGCCCGAGACCTTTCTCCTCCTCCTCTCCCTTCCTGGCCGCACAGGATAAATGAGACTCCTGTCTCTTCGGTACCAACTAAGCAAACACACCAGAAACATAACTCCAGCTGCAACGAAGGTTTCTCCATCTCCTCAATCTGCGCGCATGGAGAAGGGAGAGGGCAGGTGCCTCTGAAGCCCTTGCCGTTCGAGACCTTGCACGAGGGATCGGCAATTAGGCTTTTGGGGAGCTTCTACGCGACTACCCGAATCACCGCCATTGTTCGTCATCTTCTTCCTCGAGTTCTTCATCTTCTTCCCGGAGGAGTTCATCTTCATCATCTCCTATGACATGACGAAGGAGGTTGGACAAGGATCGGGATCCTCAGAGTGCATGGGAGGGTATGATTGGTTCATCTCCCTGTAGTTTTACGTTTTCCAGATCATGCTTGTTTCAGTAGTATATCCATGTTGTTTCAAACGCTGCTATGAGTCTGTTTCGTATGTTCAGTTATATCGTTTCTGTTTATATTTCGTGTCTGTTTCTGCTATAAGATATATGCCATGTCTGCTTGTTTCATTGGTTCAGTCAAGTTGTTTCATACGCTGTTGTCTGTATGTTTCAGTAGTTCTGTCATGTTGTTTCACATGCTGTCACATGTTTATCGCTGTTATGAGATATATGTTTTGCATTATTGTTATGCTTCATATATCTTGCTTTCATGTTTAAAATAATCACATGCTTCACATGATAATTGATCACTTGTTCCATATTGTTATGGATATGTTTGATATCATGATTTCAATGGTTAATAATCTTTTATATGTCATCATCATAACGTTAATTTGTGGAATTAAAATGACATGGAAATTGCCTAATATTCTAACAATCCAAAAACCTAAATATAGGCATTTTTCTGTCAGAGGTTTTGCTGCTGTGTTGAAGCCTGATCCTTTTGATGGTAAAAACTTCTTGATCTGGAAAGCTAAGATGGAATTGTGGCTAACTGCTATGTCATGTTATCATGCCGCTGAGGGCAAGCCTGCTAACTTGTCTCCTGAGGATGAGGCTAAGTTTAAGGCTGATGACAATCTCTTTCGAGGTGCAGTGATTAGCGCACTTGACACAAAAGTTCCAGAAAAGCTATATCATTCTCCCTACAGGGAAAGATCTGTGGGATGCACTTGTTGGAAAGTTTGGAGTTACCGATGCTGGTAGCGAGCTGTATCTCATGGAGCAGCTGTATGACTACAAGATGGTTGAGAACCGATATGTAGTGGAACAGGCTCATGAGTTTCAGTCACTAGCCGAGGAACTTGAACTGTTTCCTTGTCCTTTGCCTGACAAGTTTGTGGCTAGCGGTATAATCGCCAAGTTACCACCTTCTTGGAAGGACTTTGCCACCTCCCTCAAGCATAAGAGACAGGAGTTCAATGTTGAAGAACTCATTGGTACTCTTGATGTTGAGGAGAGGGCTAGAGCAAAGGACAATGGGAAAGGTGTTGAGACCTCTACTGCTAATGTGGTGCAGAAGAAATTCCGCAAGTTTAACAAGAAGAAAAACCAAAACAAGCAAGAAAATACACCTAAGCCTGTTCAAACAGCACAGTTTAAGAAGAAGAACAACAATAACAAGGGAAAGGGAGGATGCTTTGTCTGTGGCAGTGATCAGCATTGGGCAAGAGAGTGCCCTGACCGCAAGTCCACACAGGACAAGAAATCAGCCAATGTTGTAACTACTGAGACTAGAGATGGAACATCTGGGTATGGTAATTATTTACCATTTGTTCTTTCAGTTTGTAATTCACCTGAGTGGTGGATGGATAGTGGTGCAAATATTCATGTGTGTGCTGATGTCTCTTTGTTCTCTTCCTACCAGGTCAGGAGGTCTAGCGCCTTGTTGATGGGGAATGGGTCACGTGCTCATGTTCTTAGTGTTGGTACGGTCATTCTGAAGTTTACTTTGGGGAAGACGGTGCCATTGAAGAGCGTGCAGCATGTGCCCTCCATAAAGAAGAATCTTGTTAGTGCATCTATGTTATGTCGAGATGGCTACAAAGTTGTTTTTGAGTCGAATAAATGTGTTGTGTCGAAACATGGAACCTTTGTTGGTAAAGGATATGATTGCAGAGGCTTGTTCCGCTTATCGTTGCATGATGTGTGTAATAAGTTGGTGAATTCTGTTGATATTTCTTATGAGTCGGATTTATGGCATTCACGCTTTTGTCATGCAAGTTTTGGCTGTCTTATGCGGTTAGCAAATCTAAATTTAATTCCTAAATTCAACTTGGTCAAAAAGTCTAAGTGCCATGTGTGTATTGAATCAAAACAACCCTGCAAGCCCCACAAGGCTGCTGAGGCGAGGAATTTGGCACCTCTAGAACTTGTTCATTCTGATTTGTGTGAGATGAATGGAATTTTGACAAAAGGCGGTAAAAGATACTTTCTCACTTTTATAGATGACTCCACTAGATTTTGCTATGTGTATCTCTTAAAAACAAAAGATGAAGCGTTTAATTATTTTAAGACCTATAAAGCTGAAGTTGAGAATCAACTTCAAAGGAAAATAAAATGGTTAAGGTCCGATCGAGGTGGAGAATATTTCTCTAATGCTTTTGATGAGTTCTGCGTGGAACATGGAATTGTTCATGAGAGGACACCTCCATTCTCACCATAATCCAATGGGATTGCTGAAAGAAAAAACCACACTCTAACTGATTTGGTGAATGCCATGTTGAGTACAGTGGGATTATCCAAGGAATGGTGGGGTGAGGCAATTTTGACAGCATGTCATGTCCTAAACAGAGTTCCAACAAAGAACAAAGAGATCACACCATTCGAGGAATGGGAAATGTAGCAGAACCTCCTAAATTATATGGTCCACATGCACCTATCATTGTCCCTAAGACCTCTGACGGCTATGCATGTACACCAGATAACCTAAGAAGATCTGTCGGTGCCCTCACAGGACCCCGATTCAACTACATTTGACAACTCATACCAGGATCAACAAAGGAGTAACTACAACATTACAACATTTCTTACAAAACTTTACATCAGAGTGCGGAAGAATAACAACAATGAATTTATAAATCATGATTAAGTTAACTTTTTACAAACTTAACTTGTATTGTAGAAGTCGAGTAGAACTATAGAAGATAACTTAGGTAGAACACCTAAGTCAGGAGAGGATAACCAGATCATATCGAGCCCATTGACATGACCCCGGTTAATAGCACCAGTCAGTATCTGTAACAGGTGTTAACAAACCCTGAGTACTTGAGGGTACTCAACAAGACTTACCCGACTAAAGAAAAGATTCCAAGGGCATGCTAGCTTTAGGGAATCAAGGTACGGGTATTCAAGAATCAAAATCATTTTGCAGAAAAGCTTACTAAAGTAAGTCCTTGCTTTCAACATTTTATTTTTATCAATGATGGTTCATTAACCAATTCTAAGTGATCCTAATCTAGATCAAAGTAATTCTCATCAAGATTCTTTCCTTATTCTTTCTTTCAATTCCATTTCTTAACTACGATGCAAGACAGGTGATCGAGTCTCCATAACCGAGGAGTAACGACGATTCGAACCGATTATACCTAGCTGGGGATCCCTAACCTCACGACATATGTAGAACCAAAACTTGCATATGTCAACCCTCATTTAGATCTCCCAAAACCAGAACATGTCCATCGCCACCCGAGAGTACAGTACTCCTCGAACCCAGCCCGATTCTAGCCCCGAGGGTACACGCTACTCCCGCCATCTCTCCACTCCCAGTGCGAGGTTAGACGTTCTCGAAATGGAATCACCAACATTTTGGGCTTACCAAGGCATGAGGCTAGTTGCAAAGTCTCGAAACACAACACAGGACTGCAACGTACGGTCCTTAACTAACAAGGCGGAAACATTACATTGAGACTCCTCTCTCAATGTAAGTTAGCAGTGGCCAAACCACCCGCCCGATCTTCTAATTCATTCTAATATTTCAATATTCATTAAGTATGCCATCATGGCTACATAAACACTCATTTAAAAAGCTTAATTCAGTAAGCATGGCAAAGCATACTACGCATTTTTAGTAAAACAGGTATCAAGGGTGATATCGCAATAATCAAGGATGACAATACAGCAATTGGGTTATCACTCAACTCCTAATTACTTAATGCAGTAAACCATAGTATAAATAATAAAGATTTGTAAATATCAAGGTAGGGTTTTAATGCATCGGGGCTTGCCTTCGTTGTAGAGAAGTTAGTTTTCCCTCAGAGAGTTCCAATAGACACCAACACCTTTGGTGAATGGACCTACTCCGATACTTGATCAACACGCATCTTCTCATCTCGTACACTATACGTAATAAAATATGCATGCTTAACATGATGGAATGAATGCCATGATGCATGATGATGAATAAAGCATAGCATCCAAGAGACATTTAGAAAGGATAAACATTAGTTATCTACTTGAGTACAACTTTCCTTCACGGTACAGTTACTAAACAGTAAAACATACTAATAGCGATTACTTAAGCGATACTAGCTTTTATTACCAAGTATGTTACTAACGAGCTCAAATATGAAATTAAGGTGCCAAAGATCACCAAGGATTAGTGACCTAAGGACATCACTCAATCAAAAGGGCACACAACACTTAAAGTTATCAATTTAACATTTATTTAACATTTAATTAATTAGGGCATAATTAATATTTGATCATACTTCATCTAATTAAGCTTAAACTTTTTCTATGGATTAATTATGATCTAAAATAGTGTAAAAATAAATTTCATGATTTTTGAATTAATAATTTAATTATTAAAATTCATGGAAGTTGCATTTAATATTTAATTGAACTAATTAAATATCCTGCACAAAGTAATCAAATTTAGCATGTAATATTTTTCCTAGGTAATTTACATCTTGAAAAACTTACACAAAATTTTTCATGATTTTTGGAGCTCTACAGAATTTTTAATGAAATAAACAAATATCAGTACTATTCACATTTTTGAAAAAGAAAAACAAAGACAACTCGGGCCGACTCTTCCTTCTCTCTGGCTCGGCCCAGCTAAGCGGCCCGCTCACGCTCTCGCGCCCGCGTTCGCCCGCGCGGCCCAGCAACGCGCCCACGCCCGCGGCTCTCTCTCTCGCGCTCGCTGACAGGATGACCCCACATGTCATCCCTCACCTCCCTCTCTCGGTCTCTCTCCCGCGCGCTCGGCCATGTCCGCACGGCGGCCGGCTGGCGATCACACCGTCAGTGACTCAACCAACATGACCAAAATAATCTACACCTCCCCACGAACCTTCCCGGACCCTTTGCTCGACCGTAAACCCCTCGGGGGTAGCATCCCACCGGCCATGGCGGCACGGTGGCCGCGGTGCCCGACGTCCCAGTAACCCAAGGCCGGTAGTGACTAAATTAACACGAGGAAAACGTTCAGGGGCTCACAGCGGTTACGATGGCGCTCTCGGTGATGACGGAGAGGAGCTGGAGTGGTCTGACCACGTGAGGGCGATGGTGGCGGTGCTCCGACCGGAGTTGGGCACGGGAATGGGTGGTGCGGCGGTTCGGGTGAGAAAACGGTTAGCTCAGGTGGTTCACGAGGTGCGCGAGGACGAGGCGAACATGATGTTGCGCTTTGCGTGGCTGGAGGTGGCTCGACGGCGGCAGCGGCGAGTGGTGGAGCTAAGCGGCGGCGGTGGCAAAAACATAGAAAGAAAAACGGTTCACGGTGAGCTCGACGTATATATAGGCATGGCCACGATGATCAGCTCTGGAAGGCGCACGTCGTCACGCTGGCGGTCCTGGTCGCGCGGGAAGGGCCTGGACGGCCACGGCGGCTCACCGGCGCCCATGCCGTGCGGTGCCCGGCGGCCATTGGTCGGGCACTGTAGCTCCTCCCCCCCAATTTTGTAAATCAAACTGTATTTTTCAAATTACTCTCAAATTCATGTAACAACTTGAAAAATTCCCAAGATATGAAATCTTCACAATTTCAAGCTCTACAAGTTTTGTATTGAACACTTTTTCAAATTCTAATTGTATTTTGAAATTTGAGTTTAAATTCAAAAAGGGACACTTTTTGGAAATTTGGTAATTTAGAAATTACTTTGGATTTTACATTGAAACTTCAAAAACTCCAAACACCAAACTTGTACATCTAGCCAAGACCTACAACTTTGCTATTCAAACCATTCTCAAATTCTGCCTCCATTTTGAAATTTGAGTTTGGGGACAAAAAGGGGTCAAATCTGAAATTTGCTTATTTTCAAAATTGCTCCACATTTTACACTAAAACTTTGAAAACTCAAAACACCAAAGTTGTAGCCCTTGAAAAGTTCTACAAACTTGGTTTTAAACTTTTTCCCAAATTTTGCTTAGATTTTGAATTATTTCGAAAGGGGTAAAAACAAAGTTTTTCTTTTCCGAAAATCAGGATTTTGAATTCAATTGATTATTCTTTTTAACTAAAACTTGATTAATTATTTAACACTAATAAAACATTATTTCATGTGATAAGCAATATAGCATAAACACATATAAAGCATTTATTATTGAAATCAACATAACAATTCACTATTGAAACATGTGAAATATTTCAAGTACTTTATTTGAAACATAAACAACATTAGAAACTTACCATGCTATGCATGAAACATGTGCAACATTGACACGTAATAATGTGACATGAAATGCTTGTTTGATATGATAACTGATGCTTATGCTCTAATTATGCACATGATTAAATTTTTAATTGTTTTTAACATCCGGGATGTTACTGGAAAAGAGAAGGTTAAATCTCTCATATTTGCGCACTTGGGGTTGCCTGGCTAAAGTAAATGTGCCAATCAACAAAAAGCGTAAACTTGGGCCTAAATCTGTTGATTGTGTATTCCTAGGCTATTCTTTCCATAGCACTGGATATAGGTTCTTAATTATAAAATCTGATGTGCCTAATATGTATGTTGATACTATCATGGAGTCAAGAGATGCTACATTTTTTGAGAATGAGTTTCCCATGAAGAATACACCTAGTGAAACAAGTCATGAGACTATAATTCCCCATGAGCAAGAACTGTCTATTCCTATAGATCATGCTGAGGATTCTCACATGCACATCTTTGAGGAGGATGACACTATAGTCACCCGAAAGAGCAAGAGACAGAGGTTTGAAAATCTTTTGGTGATGACTTTATAGTGTACCTTGTGGAAGACACACCAACCACCATTAGAGAGGCATATTCCTCTCCTGATGCTGACTTATGGAAGGAAGAGTAAGGAGTGAAATGGATTCTATTATGTCTAATGGAACTTGGGAGGTCGTTGATCGTCCTTATGGTTGTCAACCTATAGGATGCAAGTGGATCTTCAAGAAAAAGCTTAGGCCTGATGGTTCAATTGAGAGGTACAAGGCAAGACTTGTGGCCAAAGGATATACCCAGAAAGAGGGCGAATATTTCTTTGACACCTATTCACCAGTGGCTCGATTGACTACTATTCGTACATTAATAGCCGTGGCAGCCTCTTATGGTCTTATCATTCATCAGATGGATGTTAAGACAGCTTTCCTAAATGGAGAGTTGGATGAGGAGATCTATATGGATCAGCCAGAAGGGTTCGTTGTGGATGGTCAAGAGAACAAGGTGTGTAGGTTGTTAAAATCATTATATGGCCTAAAACAAGCACCTAAGCAATGGCATAAAAAGTTTGATCATACTCTTACAGCTGCTGGTTTTGCTGTGAATGAAGCAGACTCGTGTGTGTATTATCGGTATGGTGGGGGTGAGGCTGTTATGTTGTGCCTTTATGTTGACGACATATTGATCTTTGGATCAAACCTCAATGTGATTGAGGAAGTAAAGAAACTTCTATCGAGCAATTTTGATATGAAAGATTTGGGAGAAGCTGATGTCATTCTAAATATCAAGCTTATTAGAGAAGGTGATGGTTGGGTAACTTTGTTACAATCCCATTATGTGGAAAAGGTGTTGAGTCGCTTTGGTTTTAGTGACTGTGATCCTGCTCCTACACCTTATGACCCTAGCAGGATATTGAGGAAAAATCGAAGAATTGCAAGGGATCAATTGACATACTCTCAGATCATTGGCTCACTCATGTATCTTGCGAGTGCAACAAGACCTGACATCTCTTATGCTGTGTGCAAGCTGAGCCGGTTTGTTTCAAAACCAGGAGATGAGCACTGGCGTGCTCTTGAGAGAGTGTTGCGCTATTTGAAAGGTACTATGACATATGGTATTCATTATACTGGAAACCCAAGAGTGCTAGAAGGCTATTGTGATGCCAACTGGATTTCTGATGCTGATGAGCTTCATGCCACAAGCGGATATGTGTTCTGCTTAAATTGAGAAGTTAAGAAACGGACAAAGGCGTGCCACACGCGCACGCGCGCGCCGCCGCCGCCGCCGGCCAGGCCGTGGGCGTGGGCGTGGGCATGGGCGAGGCGAGGTAGGCAGGCAGGCAGCGAGCGGGCGAGGCATGGTGTGGTTGTGTTAATTTTTAGTACTCACTTACCATAATGATAGGAGTTACAACTTTGAGTTGATCTCTCCGGATGCCTAACTCTTGAACTGCCCGAGACCTTTCTCCTCCTCTCCCTTCCTGGCCGCACGGGATAAATGAGACTCTTGTCTCTTCGGTACCAACTGAGCAAACACACCAGAAACATAACTCCAGCTGCAACGAAGGTTTCTCCATCTCCTCAATCGGCGCGCACGGAGAAGGGAGAGGGCAGGTGCCTCCGAAGCCCTTGCCGTTCGAGACCTTGCACGAGGGATCGGCAATTAGGTTTTTGGGGAGCTTCTACGTGACTGCCCGAATCATCGCCGTTGTTCGTCGTCTTCTTCCTTGAGTTCTTCATCTTCTTCCCGGAGGAGTTCATCTTCATCATCTTCTATGACATGACGAAGGAGGTTGGACAAGGATCGGGATCCTCGGAGCGCATGGGAGGGTATGATTGGTTCATCTCCCTACAGTTTTATGTTTTCCAGATCATGCTTGTTTTAGTAGTATATCCATGTTGTTTCAAACGCTGCTATGAGTCTATTTCGTATGTTCAGTTATATCTGCCCGAATCACCGCCGTTGTTCATCGTCTTCTTCCTCGAGTTCTTCATCTTCTTCCCGGAGGAGTTCATCTTCATCATCTCCTATGACATGACGAAGGAGGTTGGAGAAGGATCGGGATCCTCGGAGCGCATGGGAGGGTATGATTGGTTCATCTCCCTGCAGTTTTACATTTTCCAGATCATGCTTGTTTCAGTAGTATATCCATGTTGTTTCAAACGCTGCTATGAGTCTGTTTCGTATGTTCAGTTATATCGTTTCTGTTTATATTTCGTGTCTGTTTCTGCTATAAGATATATGCCATGTCTGCTTGTTTCGTTAGTTCAGTCAAGTTGTTTCATACGCTGTTGTCTGTATGTTTCAGTAGTTCTGTCATGTTGTTTCACATGCTGTCACATGTTTATCACTGTTATGGGATATATGTTTTGCATTATTGTTATGCTTCATATATCTTGCTTTCATGTTTTAAATAATCACATGCTTCACATGATAATTGATCACTTGTTCCATATTGTTATGGATATGTTTGATATCATGATTTCAATGTTTAATAATCTTTTATATGTCATCATCATAACGTTAATTTGTGGAATTAAAATGACATGGAAATTGCCTAATATTCTAATAGGTTAATGATAATTAACTTGATGCTTAAGCATTAATGATTACTTATCCATATTAAGCTTTTATGCAAAATGTGGTCAAGCTATCCCACTTTATATTAGCCTTGCATGATCCTTGGTGTCACCTTATTTCTGGTTTTTGACGGGTAAGTCTAGCTGAGTACCTTCTCGTACTCAGGGTTTATTCCCACTTGTTGCAGGTTGTGATGTATCATGGCTACTACAAGAGCTGGTTGGCTCCTGCCTTAGTGGCGGAGTGCGATCATGGGCATGATCCTTCTTATTTATCTTGTCTCTAATGCTTTTGTTGGAAGTCAACCTTGGTACTGGCATGTATTTGAAATAAGATTAATGTTAGTTTCAAATTACTTTGCTTCCGCTACTTTTCAATGTAAGTTGTAATAACTTTGCAGAACTCCGATGTATATTGAATTACTTGTGAAATGGATGTAACATGTGACTTGTTATGTTGAATCACTACGATCTTGGCTTGTATGTTGGTTGGTTTGAAATCCCTCGTGATTTCATTGGACTACCGGAGTTATATGGGCTCAAGGGTGAGAATTTGATCACTTCGGTGATTGTTTTTATACTTGTGCTCTTATAATTTGGACGGTTCCGTGACAGCCCAATCTAGACAGAAAAGTTACGTTGATTGCCGTAGAAAACCGATTGAGTTTGAAGTTGGAGACTTCGTGTATCTGAAAGTTTCACCTATGAAGAGTGTAAAACATTTTGGTGTGAAGCGAAAGCTTGCGCCAAGATATGTTGGTCCTTTCCAGATCATAGGAAAAATTGGAGCAGTCGCATATAAGATTCAATTGCCTCCTAAAATGAGAGCCATTTTCAATGTCTTCCATGTATCTCAGTTAAAGAAATGTCTTCGAGTTCCTGAAGAGAGAGTTCCGTTGGGAGATATTAAACTAGAATCCGATCTAACTTATGAAGAGAAGCCAGTTTGTGTGATTGACACTCGTGAGCGGGTAACTCATAGTCGAGTAGTTAAGTGGTATAAAGTAATGTGGAGTAATCAAGGTAGTGAGAGTGATGCTACTTGGGAAAGAGAAGATTATTTACGAGAGGGTTATAAGGAATTCTATCAACAATGGTACACTTTCAAAATCTTGGGATGAGATTTTTATAAGAGGGGAGGGCTGTAACACCCTAGGTGTTTGGCTTCCACATTTGCACTTGCATTTCATAAGCATGAGCATCATTCATCTCATTTGTGCCTTTGTTTTGCTTGA
This sequence comes from Saccharum hybrid cultivar R570, assembly GCA_038087645.1. NCBI lineage: Eukaryota > Viridiplantae > Streptophyta > Magnoliopsida > Poales > Poaceae > Saccharum > Saccharum hybrid cultivar. The sequence continues at coordinate 25,249,546 of JAQSUU010000805.1, read as the reverse complement.
AACATGAGTATGCAACATACTCCAATATGCTTGTTTCATAATTGTTAGCTTATGAAATGTGGGTGGTGCAACATGTAGATGTAACATGGGTGTCTCATACTTTGAAACATGGCAATGTTGTTAGTATAACATGATAAGTTTAATTGTTGCAACAAGGGCTTGAAACATATGCAACATGGTAGTGAAACATTTTGGTGGAAATGCTTGTTTTGCTTGTTTCAACTTATGTGACATTTGGAATTGTGTGTAACCAATGTGTAGAGTGGTTAATTATGTCCTATAACACCTTAATCACACTTAGGATCATTAGTGGAACAATGTTCATGTTGACCAAAATGACCAAATTGCCCTCCTAAGTGATGTTGACTAGGTTTTGACCTCTAGGATGCTTTCGTTTGACTGTTTAAAAAGTCTAGCTTAGAGATCTTGCATGGAGGTGCACCCTTAAACAAAGTTGTAGAGAATTTTATAGGGAACAAAAGTTTCAATATGTCCATCTCATAAAAATGACCATAACACCCTAAAAATGGCCCACAAGTCAGTCATGGGGGCTGTTTTGGACTTTGAAATTTTGGCTAAGTCATAACGCTGTTAACAGTTTCAAGGTACCCACCTTGGGAGCCTTGTAACTCTCAAACCATGCCGAACCACCTCGAGCTCCTATTGACAAACTTGTAGATTTCATATTCCTCTACAACTTTGTTAATTACAGTTTTCACTAAATCGGCCTAGTTTGGGAGCTCTAGAGCATCGAAGTTCGCCAGTCAGTCATCTCCATCGGCTTCGATTTAGACTTTCAGTTGGAACTCGTGGCCGACCGACGCCAGGTTCCGGCCACCATGTGGCTGCTCACACAAGCGTAGGATGCCATGGCGTCGCTCTTGTATGTCTGTGGAAGTGAAATACTGAGCCCCGGTCGATTTTCCCATTCCCTCACCTCTCTTCCTCCCTCGCAGCCTTCTCCGACGAGCAGGCGCCACCACAAGCTCTGCCACGGCCACGCGTGCTCACCACCACACCACAGCCTACCAAACCTAGCCAACAGCTCTGCCTTGGACGCCTCAACCTCCTCTACCTCTTAGTTGGGTCAATCGCGTGGAGGTAAGGGCACATTTGCCGTGTCCGTCGCCGTCCGCCTTGGACATTTCTCGCCGGAGCGCCACCGTTGTCATGGCTGTGCTCCCCTAGTGTCTTACCATCTCCCTTCTCTAGTATTTTGTGTCTGCCTTGAGCCACTGATGCTCACGCGGTCGGCCGGTAGGGCCACAATGCCGCCTAGCTCACCGGAGCCGGCAAGCCTGCGGTAGTAGGCCGCCATTGCCGTCGCCACCCTCCCTAGTCACCATAATAGTTCCAATTAGTTGCACCCCTAGATCTGCACTGTCATGGTGAGCACGTCGGTGCACTCGGCCTCGTCGGAGTCGCCACCAATGGTGACCCATCGCCGTCGCACCTCACCCCCTGTTTCCCTCTCTCTAGTCGGCGGGTCCCGGTCGTCAGCGCTCGCGTGTGGGCGGGAGGCCGCCACGGGCCGCGCAGGCCAAGTGGGCCACGCTGGCTGAGCCAGCCGCGCAAGGTAGCGGGCCGCGCCAGGGTAGAAGGCCGGCCCGGTATCTGGTGTAGGTTTTTCATTTTGTTTTTCTTTTTATTATTTTCATAGATTGAATGCCATTTTGTAAAATCCATATCTTAAGCAATGTAGATCCAAATGAGGTGATTCCAAGTTTGTTAGGGTCTGTGTAAAGTGTAATATTTAGGAAAAATATAAAATATATAGGTGTTATTTAAATTCTGGAAGAATTAAATAGACCTTTGAAATGTGTTTTGAAATGAAGTCAAACTTGTTAATTCTATAACTTGAGTTCTATTGTTCCAAAAATTATGAAATTTGGTGAGTGTGCTGTTCTTGGTACATGCTAGCTCTGGTAAAAATTTGAAGGTCATTACTTGAGCAGTTTTCAAGTTATGCCTTTGTCATTTTGTAATAGGAGATACTTGAATGAATTTTCATAATTTTTCTATATGTCCTATGATCATGAATTTTTGTGGAGAGTGTCGTGGTTCCTTAGGATTGCTAGGAAAAATATTTTTTCTATTGTTTGATACTTTTCAATATGATTTCTTAATTATGCTAGAATCAGCCTTGCTGGCTTGGGAATTTTGTATAGGGAGTTACTATGGGTAACTTTCGCTCAAATTTTTACAGTAGCCTTCTGGTAGTGTATAGGGTCCCCTGTAATTTTTATAGAATTTTATGAATAGTTTGTATATAGGTTTAATTTCCCACTTAATTAATTAATTAAATTAAGAAAGGGATTAAAATTAATGACTTGGGTTAGCATACCTGAATCTCTAGTGGTTTTATTTCATATGTGAACTAGTGGTGCCATTGGTTTGGTCACAAGGTTAGTTTGGCACATAAGTAAATATTTAATTTTCATATTTTTAGGCCTCCTGGACAGTTGGTAGCATTTCTAGGGTTAGGCCTTGATAAAAGTGGTTGCTGGGAATCCTGTGAATACAAAACTTGTAGTAAACTTCTTAAACTAGTTTGTGTCAAAATTTGGTGGCATTTGGCCCAGTAGTTTAGGAGTTCTAGTAGTTTGAAGTTGTTGTCCAGAAATGGCTACTCTGTTCAGAGAGGACAGATTTCTGGAACTTTAAGATTTCGACTAGGTAGACTTGGGAATCAAGTCTTGAGGTCTGACAATGATTTATAGAGCATTTTATAAGCTTTCCAGATTATCTTGTATCATGTCATTTGGAATTGTGGATCCCCAGTTATGGATGAAAAACAAGCTGCTGTCCAGATTTCTGTGTTGTTGAAATGAGTTAGGATTGTGTTAAGCTTAAGTAATGTTGCTCTTATTGGTTGTTTAGGTGTTAGGTCCCTAACTGAGGAAGAACAACTATACATTAGGTTGCATAGACTTGGTAAGTACTTCTCTACCAGAGAAGAGATTTGCACATTTGGTTAAAGTGATTTGAGTAGAGCGTTAAGTGTTGCTGCAGTTCACATTGCATTCACCGAGCATGTTGCATTCATTCTTATGCATCCATGAGATTTATCTGTGCATCCATGCAATAGGTGTGCCGGAGGGGGTGACGCTTATGGAATTCGAGGGAGGACTTCAGGAGGAGGAGCAGGAGCAGTCGGAGGAGCCCGAGGTGCCGGCAAGCGAAGAAAGCGCTGTTGAGAAACTGCCCGAGTGCCCTGATCACCACCCCTCATCTTTTTGGAAAGGCAAGCCCCGGTGCATGCTAACCCAACTTTTGTATATATATCTTTGAGTACTTTTACTTGTTTATTGCATTAAGTTTTAGGAGTTGAGTGAAAACACTTGCTGCATTATATCTATCCTTGTTTAGATGTTGAACTTGAATCCCAATTAAAGTTTAGGCACGTGTTATTGCTTAGCCATGCTTAGTGCGGTAGAAGACGGGTGATTTCCGGTCATCCGCGAGCTTTAGGATGAAGTGGGTCATGGTTGGCTATATTTGCTATCGTGGAAAAAAAAACATGCTGAAAAATGAATTGAGACCGGGCGGGAGTTCGATAGTGCAGCCGTAAGACACTTCACGTCTTGGGTGCGAAGCTATGCCCATCTGAGTCGTTTAAGGACCGATTCATTGTACGTCCTTGAGTCATGTTGAATGCAGTCTGACACTTAGTTGGCCGGATAAGTCGTTCTGACCGTGAAACCAAGTAATACAGTTCAGGCCAGGAATCGGGGGGTCAAGTGTGTGTTGACGGTCACTAATGCTCATTTTTATCCATCAAATATTGCTTGATATGACATGATATGAACCACAAAGCATAGTTGTAGGGTTTGAAACTAACGAGTTCCACAAGTTTTGGTGATTCTATGTTTTACAGGGGTTAAACTGGAAAAGGACCAGAATCACCAAATAGAAGTATCTCAAGTGATGAATTGGAGTACACCATTACGAAGAGCTCGTTGAGACACATGAAATAAAGTTTTGGTTCACCCAAATAGGAGTCCAAACGACAAAGTTACGCCTTCTGGAAGATTGCAAATGGGCTTCCAGAGCAGTCCGGAGTAATTTGGGCATATCTCCCTCATCCGGACTCCGTTTTCAGTGATCCAGGACTCTATGGAAAGCTAACAAAGAGATGTATCAGCCCACCAAAAGAGTGGCCCACCTAGCATTAATCTAGGCCAGCCAGTCCCACATGTAAGGCCGACCGGCCTGCTTCAGGCCCACCTGTCAGCACGCTTCGTCCGACGGCCTCCAGCCGACCTCTACGACGCATCTCGACCATTGTTTCAAGTCGGTTTGATCCGAGGGCCGTGGTTCACCCCACCAGGCTATATAAGTAGGGGCAGACACCCCTCGGCATCTCCATCATCATAATCACCTTCAAGAGAAAAGCTAGGGTTTGGGGAAGAGAGGTGTCCCTCGAATGGATGTCCTCTCAACTCCCAATTTAGAATAGATCTAGACTTCTAGATAGTAGAGAGATGGAGAGCGAGGGAGGAGTTTAGAGGAGGTGCTGCCCTATCGGTGCCTCTTCAACAACTTGTACTTCGGTGGGATCGGGCTCTACGTGGGCTTGCTCCTGAGATGGCTCTGGCTCTGGTAATCAACTTCTGATTCAAGTAAGATTCATGTTTATATTATTCTTCTGGTTTGTGAGTCTCTTTTGAGCGCTTTAATCTAGTCGACTAGGTTAGAGTATAATTCGTAGTGTAAGTGCGTAGACTAGGGTTACTCGTAGATGCACCTTATATTCTGGATCGGTGGTAGATCACGAAGGTGACAGCTTCGTTGAGTCCTCTGTAGTCCACCTCCCGTCTGTAGGCCTAGCAGGATATATAATTATGTGGTAGATTCGTACTATGTTTGCGGTCTTCCATAGTAATTCCCAGTTGAATAGTAGAAGATGTGGACTGCCCAAGTTAGAAGTAGAAACCCTGATCGAGTTATCCTCTCTATACTCCTACTATCGACCCCATACTAGATTGATCCTCTCCAACGTTTTAGTCTTGTTTTCACTTTAGTTGTTCCCACCTTATTTATATTTCCAACTCATTCACCTTTTCTGGTTAAGTTAGAACACGTAGTTGACTCACAAGTTTCCCTGTGGATATGATATTTAAAACCCTCCGGGTGACAGCTACAACGGTATTCGTGCGCTTGCGGATCTTTTTTGTTCGCGTTAATAAATACCAACAAGCTTTCTGGCGCCGTTGCCGGGGAAACGATTGCTAAATTGACTAAGAACCTAGCCTAACCTTTTTCAAAAAAAATAAATATATATATACATAAAATAAAAAAATTTCTCTTCTTATCTTTAACCTTTTGTTTTATATTTTCTAAAAAGAAAAAAATCTTTTCTCATACCTTCTTTCTTTTTATCCAGCACCTCGTCCCTTCTATTCTTTTTTCTTTCATCTTTTGTTAGCATGGATAATAACACTCCTATCTATCAATATGCTAACCCTACGGGCACACACCTTAGACCACCAAAACATTCAGAGCCTATCACTGCATTTGATTTTGAGATAAGCCCGGATTTCATAGAATTTGTTTAGAAAGAACCCTTCTTGGTGGAAAGTGAGGAAAACCCATATTTGCACCTACGAGAGTTTAAGCGGATCTGTGACCTCATTCGCATAAAGGGCATGTCCGATGAGACCATCCAATGGAAGCTATTTTCATTCTCTTTAACGGGAAAAGCTAAACATTGGTATAAACTCAATGTAGAACGTGCACAAGGAGATTGGAAGACACTATGCAATGAATTTCTATCAAAATTCCTTCCCATCTCCAAAGTGAATGACCTACGGAAAGAGGTTCTAACTTTTAGACAACTAGAAGAAGAATCTCTTGCCAAATCATGGGATCGCTTTATTGACCTTACCCCCATTGGCCCGGACCTTGCTATTCCAGACCGAATACTTTTTCAACATTTTTATGAAGGTCTTAGCAAGGATTCTAGGGAATTTCTTGATTTATCCTCTGGAGGAGCTTTTCTTCATTTGCTTACAAGTGAAGCAAGGGTCATGCTTGAAAAGATTACTAGTCAAGCCACTCGCTGGACTAAAATTCATTTTAAGCCCCCAAGAAAAAGGAGTTCTCTCCTGAACAAAAAGAGGAAGTTTTAATAGCTAAGTCACAACCACTTCAATCCCGAGGTTCAGCTGTCAATCCTAAGCCATCAATACCCCAACATAATGATGATAGCTTAGACTTCTAGTTTTGTAAGATGCTGGTAGATCAATATAAAAATAGAATGGCATCTAGAAAAAAGTGTTCTCAACTACCTTTCCCCCGTAGAGCACATTGGAATAAATGCAAGGATGGCATGTCTAGCGATGCCATAGAAGGAGAGCCAAGCAATTTTGGAAATTATTCTATCTTCTCCCCTTCTATGCCCGCATTAGATGACTTACCTCAACCCATTTTTCAATCCATCCTTGACCCCGATGATCCCTCGTATGCTCTCCCTCCTAAGTCTCATGATGATCCTAGAAATCCATTAAGACAACCAAACCATAGGACTCATAATGACCACATGGATGACGAAGAGATGTTACGACATTGGCAGGAATGTGTAGAATGGATGGACAAGGAAGAAGCCTTAATGGAATCTAATCTTGGCTCAAACTCAAATGGTGAGTTTTTAACTCCCTGTGACTTTGAGGACGATACTTATCCATCTATGGAGGAAGCCCTAGACGAGGCCAATTCAAGAGTCACCAATCCAAGTGAAATTCTAAACATTCAGATTGGAGACAAAGATGACATCAATGAGCATGGAATCTATTACCACCTCATTAAATCCATGTTCATATGAGATATCTCCCAATTCAATTGGTCTCTCCAACCTCCCCACATTCGAGATCTCCAACCTCCCCACATTCGAGATCTCCAACCCCCTCACTCTTTCTGTTTATAAAAATTTCAAAAGGGTGGTTGTAGATGCATATGTTTATCATAAATATTGTAGATCTCGTTGTGCTCTTAAGGTTGGTGTTGGAGGGGAACCCACTTCACCAAAACACATTTTGAATGTTTCCCAAGGACAAGCTTAGTGTCCTAAAACAAGCACTTTTCAGATCCTAACATGAGTATTCACCTTTCTGCTATGCTGCCCTTGTGAAATGAGCATAGAGATATAATTGTAAAAATATTCCTTCGGGTACTCTTGTCACTAACCTTTCTAGGTCTAGAGCAAAAAGATCGAAGGAATAACAAACACAAGGTATGTCCAACCAATCATCATGCAACATTGAATTAAATTCATCCAATCTTGATTTTTGCAAAAATTCAAGCTTGGGAGAAAACTTTTTAAGAACATCCCCTGCCATGTTGCTATCCTGGTTGTCCCTACTTTGAAGGCATGCTCAATTTGCTAAAACATCAATCATGTTCTCTTCCATCACCACTTGAGTAAATCTCTATAATGCTTGCATACTACCTTTGTCCATCATAAGTAAGTATTGGTTTGGAAGTACTCGAAATACTTTCATTGGCTTTTAACGTAAGCATGGTGCTTAGGTTAAATAGCCTTCCTTAATCCAACTAGACATGGAGTCTAGTTTGGTTATTGAACTAAAAACTGCCTGTGTACACATTGTATATTTTGTTGGACTAACCCCTGTAGAAAAAAAAACTTTCAAAAGTCAAACTGGGAAGTCCTGAGATGAACTCACATGGAGAGAAAAGAGATACATGAACTTCAACAACTTTGCACTAGGGAAACACAGCTCACGCATCATGAAGAGATCCATAGAACAAGAAGATGAGTGCCACAAAACAAGATCTATAATCAAAGCACTCACTCCATGGAAGAAGGTGAACAAATCTCCACCAAGCCCCTTCAAGACAAAGACCATCATGGAGAAATTCTCAAGACAATGAGGGAAGAACAAGGACCGATAAGAATGTCAAGATCAGGAGAACAAAAAGATGGTGAAGACAAGCCATTCATGAGCAGAACCAGCTAGGCAAGAGAAGCTTCCATAGGGTGGTTCAGTACCATCACTCTTCAATGAAAAAGGTAACATCTTGTGGTATATAATCACTATTCAAAAAGCTTTTCTCGATCCTGGTATGCACATAAATGAAGAACCAAACATGTTTAAGTTACAACTTCGCTTGATCCACCTGATCAACTTAACATGTTCAGTTCTTTAATCTTTGTTCTTAGCTTCACTCTCTTGATCTCACTGTCTTAACCAAATGAGCTAAAAATATTGCATATTCACACTCATGCTCATCTTCTGATCTTATCACCCATAACATCAGCTTTATCTTGTTCGCCATGACTAAGGTTAGAGAAGAATGAACAAAACTTTTGGTTCTGTTGGTGTTTTTCCACCAACAGAGCCCATGCACTTGATCTCTACCTTGTCTTTATGAGCAGGACACACTTTGAGCAAAACATGGAGTTGGTCAACTCCTAAATTCTACAAGTGAAGGTCCTGCATCTACAAGGAAGATGCTGCTAGCTTCCACAATTAATGCTTCACTTCAACTTGCTGGATGAACGAAGAACATGGGTGACACCATATCAAGAAGTGCAGTCTTCAAGGTCTCCTTCTTGGGATCAAAATGATGCACCTAAGAAATGAACATGGTGAGAAGTCATGTTCAGAGGACTTAAAACAATGAACCCTTGCTGGGAGGTAAAATCGGTAGTTATCCATATTTATCTTTTCTGCATAATTATTTTCCTTTAGCATATTTACTTTTCTACATTAGCATTGCATTATATATATATATATATATATATTATTTGCTGCATCATAAATCCTAAAGCCCCATGTGGATAATTTTGTGGTGTGTAAAAAACCCATAGGAATATTCACCATGGTGGCATAAAAATAAAAATAAATATGCATGCATTCATCCTATTGCATTTTCTTTTGCATCATAGAAAATATAAAAATACAAAAATATTGAGAAAGAAATCCCACTGAAACTCTGCTTAGAAGAAAAGCTTTGGACACCTGAGGCTTAAGTGGCCAAACCACTAACGCTTAACATGTTCCACAAGTTTTGTTGTCTATTTGAGTTTCATAGGATTTGAAGGACCAAAAAGAGCTGACAAGCAAGTGGATGCTCTATCCATTGTTGGAGCACTGTCTCATCAGTCATCAACATCAATCAATGTTCTGACAGAAGACGTACATCTCTACTGCTAGTCCGCTACATTGCAAGATCGAACGACTACGTCAACATTTAGCTTGGGGGAAGGCACCCCCGTGTATTCCAGGTAAGATCCTTACCCCCTTAAAGTTTTCTTTTTATAAATAAACTCAAAAAGAAAGAAAAAAAATAGTGAGCACATGAAGGTTCACACTTATATAATTATGGTCAGGAGACATACTTTTTAATATTTATGGATTTTTATTGTGTCTACTTTATCTAGTCGAGTATTTGTTTTATATTGTGTTATTTCATAATAATGTGTGTTAGTTAGAGTGTGTCAAGTTTGCTTGAATCAGTTTGTGAATAGAGAGCACTCAGAATAATCTCTGTTATGGAAATGATAAATAGTTGCTCTGCCGTAATTCCTTTCAAGTGCCTAGTTTTTAACCTCGAACTCTCCCGAGTTTTGAAAATAATTGTTTTGACCTAGGATTTACTCTGAACCTGAAACTTGTGGGTAGCGAATGCTTGATCTAAGTCTAGGTAGTTGACAGATATGATATGAGAAGGTTTGAGCTGCTGTTTATCTTGTTCTTAGTGACACCTGAGTTATGGAGATTTATCTTTTGAAAGACTTAAAAATTGCCACATGATGAGTTCCTGTATGACCAGAGCTTTAATTTCTACCACAGCCATATATACATGCTTGCTAGAATAGGAAAACCAGCTCATAGACTACTTGCTTTGTGTTGAGTTTGGTCAACCCGTGTGAGACCCTTGTCGAGAGGATGGTCATGCTCCCAAGATCAAGATCACTTACACCCACATATAACCTGCTGTTCCTACCTTGGGAGTACGCAAAAACATGCCTTTCCACCCAAAAATCTATCTCCTACACTGGGAGAAGATCCAAAAAGATTATTAGGTTTCTAAATAAATACTCCAAAATTGTGATTTATCTCTAGTCCAAGTTCATTGTATCCTAAGTAAGAGGCAGGAGATCCTTTGTAAAAAAAAGAAAAGAAAGAAAAAGAAAGAAAAACATAAAAAAGGAGAGAAATCTATGATCTCTATGCCTAGAAGTTCATCATTGTCATCAAAGAAAGGAGAAAGAAGATATCCTAAGACCTCCACAGCAAAGTTCTTCATAAATTCTTCAGTTGGAGGCAGTCTCTCCAGGAGCAAAGTAGAATTAGGTTAGCCACCAAATATTTCCATACACATGCACATCTTGATCTAAGGGTATGGTCTCCCCTCTGAGGATCCCGATTCTGACTAGGCAATACATTGTTGACGGTCGTTAACGCCAACATTATACCTTCAATTAATGCACAATATAATGGCAAAAGCGTTATTAGTGCATGGTTGTAGGACTTTATTCTAACAAGTTCCATGAGTTGTGTTGTTCTCACTTGTTTTGCTGATTATCAATATTTTACCACATAAAAGTACCTCAAGTGATGAAACAGAGCACACCATTGCGAAGAGCTCATCGAGACGATCGAAACGGACATATCATTTGCTCTATTTAGAGTTCCGGAGAGAAAGTCCCCGATGGATATGACTCAGAAAATTCTAGAAGACTCCAGAACCATCACCAAGCAAGAGTTTTAGGGACTAACATAACAATTTTCATAGCTTTGGTGAATTGTGAATTTTCAAGGATAAAAACAGAATAAGCCGAGAAGGAGTAGGAGTCAAGAAATCAAACCAAATCAAGTCAAAATTCTGCGAAAATTGACGAGAAGGTTCTAGAGGACACGAGAAGACACGGGAACGAAGTGGAAGCCTGGAGGCTGACAAGTGGGGCCGACCGACCTAGGCCCACCTCCAAGTGAGACCAGCTTCGCATGACGGCCTCCAACCGACCTCTACGACGCATCTCACCATTATTTCAAGTCGGTTTGATCCGAGGGCTGCGGTTCACCCCACCGGGCTATATAAGCAGGGGCAGACCCCCTCCCTCAGGCCATCTCCATCTTCATTAGCTACATCTAGAGCAAAAGCTAGGGTTTCACCCCTCCATCCAAGTAGAAGTAGAGATCCCTCTAGATGATCGTCTAGTTCTAGTTCTTCTAGTTCATCTTCTAGTTCTAGTTCTAGTTCATCTAGTTGTAAACTAGAGATCAGGGAGAGAGGAGAGGAGAGAGCTGAGGAGGAGCTAGATCTATCGGATCTTCCGCAACATTGTACTTCTGCAGCATCTGGTTCATCTTGAATAATCTCCAAGTTCTTCAACATTTATTTCTAAGTATTTTGTTTAGTTCTTGCTTTATTATATTTACTGGATCTCCGCTCGTATTGAGTGCTCTAGTTATCCTAGGTAATTAGAGTAGTAAGCGCTGGTGTAGACGTGGCGTCTAGACTAGGGTTTACCTGAGTTTGCGCCCAATCCTCTGAATAGTTGTGGTAGCCCCAGAGGTGACAGCTCTGTTAGGCCTTTCTAATCCACCATGTTAGGGTTGGTGTTTTTGTAGAGCTTTTGGCAGCCTTCTCCCAACTACTGTTTTCCTAGTCTTTTTCGAGAGTTGGAAAGGACATGCTGCTTCGAAGTAAGTAAAGTTGAGTAAGCCTTCAACAAGATAGGATCACTTAGAAAACCCTAAAATCCCTCTCTACCCTATAATTACCCTTTCCTTGGACGTTCCTAATTCTTCTAGCACACTTCATGTTCCCCGTGGAAATCGATACCTTGGAACACTCCCGGGTGAAAGCTACATCGGTTTCCGTGCGCTTGTGGATCTTTTTTTGTGTGCATTAAAATACCCAACAAGCTTTCTGGCACCGTTGCTTGGGAATGGTAGTTGTGCTAGTTTTGAGCCAAAGTTCGTCCTTTTCTTTTTATTTTTACCACCTTTTTATCACCACCATCATATCACATGGATTTCACGCCTATTTATAAATTCTTTGCTCCAAAGGGCGACTTGTTGGAGCCTCCACCATCATCACACCCCATTCTTATAGATGGCTATGAGCTTCACCCTACTTTCATAGCCATGGTTCAGGAGAAATCCTTCTCTGGGTTAGCAGACGAAGATCCATACACCCACCTTAGGGAGTTTGACTGTTGTGTTCTTGCCTAACAAATGCTGGCATGACACAAGAGACCCTTAAATGGAAATTATTTCCATTCTCCCTATTGGGAAGAGCGAAAAAGTGGTAGGCTCATTCCGTAAGAGACGTAAATGGAAATTGGGATGAACTCCGAGACAAATTTTGTCTTGTGTTTTTCCCTCTTTTTCGAATCGCTGATCTTAGAATAGAAGTTCTTACATTTAAACAAAAAGAGAAGGAGACTCTAGGAGCAGCTTGGGCTAGGTTCACAAGCCTTATCAATTCCAGTCCAAGCATTGCCTTGCCTGACCATGTCCTACACTATCACTTTTATCGTGGTCTTAGCAAGGAAGCTACTCTACACCTCGACATCGCTTCAGGAGGTTCATTCTCACATAAACTCATTAGTGATGGGAAAGCCGTTCTAAAGAAAATCCTTGAAAACACCCCTCACACTAGCATTTTTGATGAGTTTCCCAAAGAAGAGAAAGAAATCGAGCCCAGCCCTGAACCAAAAGATAAGGAATCAATTCCTGGACAAGAAAAGGAAGTTTTGATAGCCAAATCACAACCACTCCAATCCCAAGATTCAGCTATCAATTCTAAACCATCACCCCAAAATCCTCCAAGGGAAGAAGAAATTCCACCTTTGGAAAGCTCTGATCTTTCTGATACTGATGGTTTAGACTTCCAGTTTTATAAGAGACCTTCAAGCAAATATAATTCAAATCCTCTCTAGAAGGGATCTCTTATAAAATGTCCTTATTCCCAATGGGAAGAATTCAAGGATGGCATGTCGAATGATGCCATAGAAGGACAGCCTTGCCATATGAAAAATCCTATCTGCTGTCCTATTATGTTCATAGACGACACAAATTCTGGACCTATCTCTAAACCCATCCTTGTCTTCAAAGATCCCCCTTATGCTCGTCCTTTTTAGTCTCAAGATGATCCTAGAAATCCACTAAGACAACCAAACCATAGGAGTCATGAAGACCACGAGGATGACCAAGAGAGGCTACGACAGTGGCTAGAATGTATAGAATGGATGGACAAGGAAGAAGCCTTAATGGAATCCAACCTTGACATAGCTTCAAATGGTGAGGTTTCAACTCCCTTTGAAGACGAGACTCATCCATCTATGGAAGAGGCCCTAGATAAGACCAATTCAAGAGTCACTAATCCAAGCAAAATTCTAAACATTCAGATTGGAGACGAAGATGACATCATGAGCATGAAACCTATTCCATAACGACCTCATTAAATCCATGCTCATATGAGATATCTCCCAATTCAATTGGTCTCTCCAACCCCATCACATTCGAGATCTCCAACCCTCTTATCCTCTCTGTTTGCAAAAACTTTAAAAGGGTGGTTGTCGATGCATATGTTTATCATAAATATTGCAAATCTCGTTGTGTTGAATCTTGAGATAGGTACACTTAAGTTGGTGTTGGAGGGGAAACCACTTCACCAAATCGCATTTTGAAGGTTTCCCAAGGACAAGCTTAGTGTCCTAAAACAAGCACTTTTCAGATCCTAACACGAGTGTTCACCTTTCTGCTACGCTGCCCTTGTGAAACGAGCTTAGGGATTTAATTATGAAAATATTCCTTTGAGTATTCTTGTCACTAACCTCTCTAGGATTGGAGCAAAAAGATTGAAGGAATAACAAGCACAAGGTATGTCCAACCAATCATCATGCAACATTAAATTAAATTCATCCAATCTTGATTTTATAAAAAATTCAAGCTTGGGGGATAACTTTCTAAGAACATCCCCTGCCATGTTGCTATTCTGGTTGTCCCTATCTTTAAGACATGCTCAATTTGCTATACACCAGTCATGTTCTCTTCCATCACCATTTGAGTAAATCTCTATAATGCCTTCATGCTACCTTTGTCCATCATAAGTAAGTGTTGGTTTAGAAGTACTGGACATACTTCTATTGGCTTTTAATGTAAGCATGGTGCTTAGGTTAAACAACCTTCCTTAATCCAACTAGACATGGAGTCTAGTTTGGTTATTGAACTAAAAACTGCTTGTGTACACAGTGTATATTTTTGTTGGACTAACTCCTGCAGGAGAAACTTTCAAAAGTCAAACTAGGAAGTCCTGAGATGAACTCACACGGAGAGAAAAGAGATACATGAACTTCATCAACCTTGCACAAGGGAAACATAGCTCATGCATCATGGAGAGATCCATGGAACAAGAAGATGAGTGCCACAAAATAAGATCTACACTCACTCCATGAAAGAGGGTGAACAAATCTCTATCAAGCCCCTTCAAGACAAAGGCCATCATGGGGAAATTCTCAAGACAATGAAGGGAGCACAAGGACTGTCAAGAATATCAAGATCAGGAGAACAAAAAGATGCTCCCATCACTAAAGCACACTGTGAGATAAGCAAGAGAAGACAAGCCATTCATAAGCACAACCAGCTGAGCAAGAGAAGCTTCCACAAGGTGGTTCGGTACCATCACCCTTCAAATGATAAGAGCCCATGCACTTGATATGTGTCTTGTCTTTATGAGCAAAATACACTTCGAGCAAAACATGGAGTTGGTCAACTCCTAAATTCTACAAGTGAAGGTCCTGAATCTACAAGAACATGCACACTAAGTAAGATACGGCCAACTTCCACAATTAATGCTTCACTTCAAACGACTGCTGGATGAACGAAGAACATGGGTGACACCATATCAAGAAGTGCACATATCATGGTCTCCACCTTGGGGTCAGATGAGTCACCTAAGGAATAAACATGGTGAAAAGTCTTGTTCAGAGAACTTGAAACATTGAACCCTCGCCGGGAGGTAAAATCGGTAGTTATCCATATTTATCTTTTCTGCATAATCATTTTTTAGCATATTTACTTTTTTGCTTTAGCATTGCATTATAAAAAGAAAATAAAAATATTTATCTGATGCATCATAAATCCTAAAGCCCCATGTGAATAAATTTGTGGTGTGTAAAAACCCATGGAGATATTCACCGTGGTGGCATAAAAATAAAATAAATATATATGCATTCATCTTGTTAACCTTTCTTTGCATCATAGAAAATATAAAAATACAAAAAATATTGAGAAAGAGATCCTACTAAAACTCTACTTAAACAATCTCAAAAGCTTTGGACAACTGAGGCTTAAGTGGCCAACCACTAACGCTTAATCCGTTCCACAAGTTTTGTTGTCTATTTGAGTTTCACAGGATTCAAAGAACCAAAAAGAGCTGACAAGCAAGTGGATGTTCCATCCACTATTTGAGCACTGTCTCATCCATCATCAACATCAATCAATGCTTCGATAGAGGAAGTATAGCTCCACTGCCAATCTGCTACATCACAAGATCGAACGACTACGTCAACATTCAGCTTGGGGAAGAGCACCCCCATGTATCCAGGTAAGTATCCTTATCCTCTTATGTTTTATTTTTACATAAATTAATCTAAAAATAAAAAAAATGTGAGCACATGAAGGTTCACTTTATATATCTATGGAGTTTTCACTGTCTACTTTATCTAGTCGAGTATTTGTTCTATATTGTGTTATTTCATAATAATGTGTGTTAGTTAGAGTGTGTCAAGTTTGCTTGAATTAGTTTGTAAATAAAAAGAACCTGGTCAAATCTCTATGCATGGAAATGATGAATAGTTGCTCTACCATAATTCCTTTCAAGTGCCTAGTTTTCAAACAAGAATTCTCCTCCAGATTAGAGCAAACCATTCTGACTTTGAAACTTACCCGTATTACCTTCTACCATGGAGCTTTTAGCCTTCACTTGGGTCTTGAGTAGTTGAAAGACAGAACAATCAAGTCAAGCACTGCATCTTGAGTTCTTCAATCAACTTTCATTCTAGAGTTTTTATAGGTTTTAAAAATAAAACTCAGAGATTCCTTTTTGTATGACCCTTTCTAGTCTCTCATATGTGGTATTTGTGGATCCTTTCCAAGGCAATGATGGTGTTTTGCCTTCTCTCTTTCACTATGTGGTATTTTTGGAATAAGGCAGAGTATCATCATGCCTCCTCTCTCTTACCCTATAACTAATAGGCTTATATGGAGCTGAAGGTATTTCAAGGATGTAGCATACTTACCATGCATATATTGCCCAGTCAAAACCGGGATCCTTAGAGGGGAGACCATACCCTTAGATCAAGATGTGCATGTGTGTGGATATATTTGGTGGCTAAGCTAATTCTACTTTGCTCCTCGAGAGACTGCCTCCAACTGAAGAATTTATGAAGAACTTTGTTGTGGAGGTCTTGAGATATCTTCTTCCTTCTTTTGATGACAATGATGAATTTTTAGGCATAGAGATCATAGACTTCTCTTTTTCTCTCTCTCTTTTTTTCTTTTTTTTTCTTCTTCTTTTTCCTTTTTTTTACAAAGGATCTCCTGCCTCTTACTTTAGGATACAATGAACTTAGAGAAGAGATAAATCACAATCTTGGAGCATTTATTTGGAAACCTATCAATCTTTTTGGATCCTCTCCCAGTGTAGGAGATAGATTTTTGGGTGAAAAAAAGGCATGTTTTTGCGTACTCCTAGGGTAGGAGCAGCAAGTCAGTTTGATCCGAGGGCTACGGTTCACCCCACCAGGCTATATAAGCAGGGGCAGACCCCCTCCCTGAGGCCATCTACATCTTCATTAGCTACATCCAGAGCAAAAGCTAGGGTTTCACCCCTCCATCCAAGTAGAAGTAGAGATCCCTCTAGATGATCGTCTAGTTCTAGTTCTTCTAGTTCATCTTCTAGTTCTAGTTCTAGTTCATCTAGTTGTAAACTAGAGATCAGGGAGAGAGGAGAGGAGAGAGCTAAGGAGGAGCTGGATCTGTCGGATCTTCCTCGACATTGTACTTCTGCAGCATCTGGTTCATCTTGAACAATCTCCAAGTTCTTCAACATTTATTTCTAGGTATTTTGTTAAGTTCTTGCTTTATTATATTTACTGGATCTCCACTCGTATTGAGTGCTCTAGTTATCTTAGGTAATTAGAGTAGTAAGCACTGGTGTAGACGTGGCGTCTAGACTAGGGTTTACCTGAGTTTGCGCCCAATCCTCCGGATAGTTGTGGTAGCCCTAGAGGTGACAGCTCTGTTAGGCCTTTGTAATCCACCACGTTAGGGTTGGTGTTTTCGTAGAACTTTTGGCAGCCTTCTCCCAACTATTGTTTTCCTAGTCTTTTTTGAGAGTTGGAAAGGACCTGCTGCTCCGAAGTAAGTAAAGTAGAGTAAGCCTTCAACAAGATAGGATCACTTAGAAAACCCTAAAATCCCTCTCAACCCTATAATTACCCTTTCCTTGGACGTTCCTAATTCTTCTAGCACACTTCACGTTCCCCGTGGAAATCGATACCTTGGAACACTCCTAGGTGAAAGCTACATCGGTATCCATGCGCTTGCAAATCTTTTTCTGTGTGCATTAAAATACCCAACATACATGCAAGGTAAGTATGCTACATCCCTGAACCACCCTCAACTCCATATAAGCTTATTAGTTATAGGGTGAGAGAGAGGAGGCATGATGCTACTTTGCCTTATTCCAAAAATACCACATATTCTAAGTGAAAGAGAGAAGGCAAGTTATCAAGAAAGTATCAAAATGGCACCTTTCGAAGCTCTGTATGGCAGAAAGTGTAGAACACCTCTAAACTGGATCGAGCCAGGAGAAAGAAGATATTATGGTATTGACTTTGTAGAAGAAGCTGAGAAGAAAGTTCATATCATTCAGCAAAATATGAAAGCAGCTCAATCACGTCAGAAAAGCTATGCGAATAGAAGGAGAAGACCGCTTGTGTTCGAAGTTGGTGACTATGTTTATCTGAAAGTCACGCCAATGAAGAAGAAGCGGTTTGGAGTACGCAGAAAGCTTGCCGCCAGATTTATAGGACCATACAAGATCTTGGAAAGAAAGGGTCTAGTAGCTTATAAGTTAGAGTTACCTAAGACAATGGGTGCTATATTCCCAGTTTTTCATGTATCGCATCTCAAGAAGTGTTTGCGCGAGCTAGAGGAAAGAATCGAACCCCGAGGCATAAAGCTCAAGTCAGATTTGGTATATCGTGAGCAACCAGTTCGAGTTTTGGACTCTAAAGAGAGGGCCACTCGAAACAGTGTGGTGAAAACATATAAGATACAGTGGAGTCATCATGATGAAGGTGATGCATCTTGGGAAACGGGTGGATATCTACAAAAAGCGTATGAAGATTTTTATAACAAATGGTTCGTAACCCAAATCTCGGGACGAGATTTTTATAAGGGGGAGGGCTGTAACACCTCTGGTGTTTAGCTTGCATTTAGCCTCATCAAATCACATGCATAAGTACCATCATGCACTAAGCATTCACATGAAATGATAGCATTCTCCCATATGTGTTAGCTTTTTGTGTTAAGTAGAAATGACAGGATCCTGCTGATTATAATTAAGTGTCATGCTTGTTTGTTAATTCTAATAGTTCACTAATGTTTTGGAGCCATTTTGGAGCAAAGTTTATTTTGAAAATTTATCCAAATTCTGTTTTTAAAAATAAGTTTAGAAATTGGTTTCTTTTTAAAAGATTTAACTTTAAATCCGTATCTCAAAAACTAGTGAGATTTTGATTTGGGTCCTTTTGGCAAAATTATAGATCTAAAAATCTAGAACAACTTCTATTTTTGGACCATCTTGAGAAAACGTTGTCTACTTGCTAAAAATTTGATTTGGGAGGTGTTTGGAAAAATAGAATTTGAAAATATAAATGAAAATCCTTTTACTCACCTTAGCGGGCTTCGGCCTCACTTCCTGGCCCGTGGCCGATTTGGCCCGGCCTGCGCTGCACGCCCCCCGCGCGCTCCCGCTATGCTTTTGGGCTGGCCCGTTCGCGCCGCCTGCTCCACGCCCGCGCCACTCCCGCGCGAGCGCACCCACACCCCGGCCACAACAGAGCGCGCGAGCCACGTGGCGGCCATGCGACGGCGAGCTCGCCGCGCGTCACCCTCGCCCTGCCATCCGACCGGCCTCGCTCATCTTCAAAGTGCCCTGTCTGAGCCTTCCCCCCCACTCTCGCTCTCTCTGTCCCTTCGCTCGCCCGTTCCAAAAATCCCGAGCGGGAGAACCGCTCGCCACCGCGAGCTTCGCCTCCGCCACCGTGTTCCGACGACGACAAGCCACCGCCGTTCGATTGCTTGCACACAGAGCTCCGCCGCCCTCTTCCCTCCTCCGAACGAGCGTCATCGGCTTCTTGCTCGCGTTGGTAGGGCGCAATTTCTCGCTCCCGCCGTGCCACCGTGGACGGAGCCGCCGCGCTCGCGCTCCGGCCACCGGCGCCTTCGTTCCTCCTCATCTCCCTCGAACAGCTCCTTCATGTTCGCCTTTTCACCGCGCGGGTTGTGCGCGCCTCGCCTTGTCCGCTCGCGCCCAGAAACGGCCGCTGGCTGTCGGCGGCCACCGCACCGCCGCGGTCCCGGGCGCCCGCATGGCTCGGCCTCGGCTTCGCCCGCTTGTGATTGGGTCGGGACGACCTTGGGCCGGAGCCTAAGCCGGGCCGGCTCGTTTTTCTTTTCCCACGCGCGCACAGGCCGAAATACTGTAGCCGGCTGGTTTGTTCCACTGGGCTGGCCCGTTAGCGTTAAGGAAAATCGGTTTTTCGTTTTTCTTTTATTATTGGGAATATAAATGCTTTAGAAAATGTTTGTGCAATCATTTTGGCTCCCAAAATTGTGAAGTAAAATTTTGTAGACTTCTTAGGACCAGATCTACAATCTAAAAATGTTACATGTTAAGTTTGCAATACTTTTCTGTAGGGTTTTTATTTAATCATTGAAATTGTTGTTTTCTTGATAAATATGTAATAAATCATAGAAAACTCAAAAAAAATATGGTTTCAATCTTGTTAATCTTTTTGTGTAATGTACTTTCTAGGAAAAATATGTGCCATGCATGTTCTGTAGAAAAATTCTTATATGTAGTACAAGTGCTTATTATTGTTAGAAATTGTTATTTTTGATAGAGAGAAAAATATAAATAAAACATGCATATAATAATTTTTCTATAGGGATTGTTTAGTGTATAGAATGTAGGAAAATTGCTAAATCTGTTGTTTGATACTTTTCATAGTATAAAGTATTTTATGATCATTTTTAGGCCCTAGATTGTTATGTTTGTGTAGGGAGTTCTAGTACTCCAAATGTAGTGAAATTTTTGTGGCCTGCTAAAGTAGATGATAGTAATCCACTGTAATTTTATCAGATTTTTCTATGCTACCAAAACAAATGTTGCTATTCAAACATAGTGTCAACTAGGGTTTAATTAACCTTGTTAATGCAAGATTAGTTGATACGATTTGCTTTGGTGTATCTTTGAAGCATCTTAGGGTGCTGATGTGACTTTGCATGGTAGAGAATGTTTGTAGTAGTCTATGAATACATGTTCTTGGATGATGTATACTACCTTGTAGAAGAGTTGTATTCCCACTTGATCCAATAAAGCAAACCTGTTCATCTACATCTCATTCATCATTATCATTTCATGTCATCTCTGCAATGTGCCTAGGCATGACATTTGCATCATACAGGATCGTAAGAAGTAACTCTGGTAGCAGTTCCCGAGGAGCCGAAAGAGCAGTCCGAGGTGCAAGAGCAGGAGGTGCCCTGATGAGGACATCTCAGCCATACGTGCTTCCTCGAGTGACAATCATTCACCATCCAACATGAATATCACAAATCCAGGACCACTTACAAGAAGTCGTGCTAAGAAACTACAAGAGCAGGTGAATTCGTTCCTAACTGATCTTAATTCTAACACTTGTGAGAATGTTATACTACCTAAGAATGCTACTTTGGTTGTACTTAGGAAAATACATGAAGAGGAGGAAGAATCCGACCACCAGCTCGGACCAGACCACCGACCACCAGCTTGGCCCAGTCCAGCGCGACAGAACCAGCAGAAAGAATCGGCCATAACTCTTGATTCACAAAAGCTATGAAGGTCCATGAGGACATTTTGGAAAGCTTATCAAGTCTATTTTCCAATGCAATAAGCCCCGACCAGATTGGAATTTTCCCCATAGCGTCCGACCAGATTTAGTGAAGACTGGTCAGGTGGTCGGCAGCATGCATGTTGTTCAAGTTCCCGTGCAAAACTGTACCAGTCTACGACATTACATGGTGCATGGCATATATGGATGGAAAGCTTGTTGAGTCTAGTTTCACACTCAAGAAACGGATCGTCATTTGGACTTCCCACTAGGGAGTTATGACACTTTTAGTGGAGACTACTTTGGAAACTGACAGCTGCGTGGACTCCTGGAAACTCATTTCGTGGAAGCCTTTTCACATTCTAGTCTTTTTATTTTCCATCTCGTGATCACACCTATACAGGAGGGTTGTTCCTTGTATAAATACTCCTATGCTTGTAAAGAAAAGGGGACTTTTGATAATCTGAATACAGACCACTTTGTTCAGCTGTGTGCTAACAAAAACCAGAGAGAGATCTCTACCTCTTTGCTCTTGTGTTTTCCTTCGCGGAGATTACAGAAGCGGCCGCGTCATCGGCACCCAATCCGTGCTCCTGGTCCATTGATTCCAGGTTGCGTAGATTGGTTTCTTTGAGAGTGTGGTTGGGCGAATCCTTGGTTCAGGCTGTCGTATAGAGATGGTGGTTGGCTCCTTGTGCGTGTCGTCAGGTTGCACTAGTTATCGCTGCTTGCAGCAAGTTATCGGCTGTTTATCAGCTAGTTATCAAGATCAAGATCCTACATTGTGAAGATTGGGACAACAACCTCATCATTTGGTATCAGAGCCTTCGTTGCCACGGTAGGAATCTTTACCCTTAGCTACATATATATCGTGTTCGTCCCATCCACCAAAAAGCCAGAAAAATATTTTGCTATAGCCCTTTGTTTCAATCTGTTATTCTTGTGAGTTTTGTTAAGTTTCAGTCCATTAGAGTCTTTGTTTTAGTTGCTGATCATATTATCCTTCGTGTGTCCTTTGTGCCTCTTTGTTTTATATATCTCTGAATTTTCCCATATATATAAAAAAATCAGAAACCCGTATCATCCTTCGCGTTAACTTTGATCCTATCAAGTTATAGCTGACGGTTGTGTCTTGTTTCTACAAAAAAAACAAGTGTGCACGTGTTATATCTGATCTTGTTCTTAGTTATATAAAAAAAGTGTCAAAAAAAAAGAAGAAAGAAAAGTTCAAAAAAAAAAGAGAGTTGAGAAAATAGTGAAAGAATAGTTGAAAGATCAGTTTGTTATATGCACAAGTTCTGAAATTTTCATCAATTACACAACCAGATAGCTATCCTTTCTTTAGTGCAAAATTTTGCTTGGGTTTGATTGCAACATTTGCATCCTAAGCATACTCCTTGTTTGCATCAAATCTGAATTTTCTTTGCGCGTGTGTTTGATCCATTTACATCACTCATAACTTGTGGTCAGCACTAGACATTGAACTTCTAGTTTGGACTGTGATTTAGCTTTACAATATCTAGAATTCAGATTGCATTCCTTGTGAATTTTTCCCCACCAAGCTCCACCTAAAAGCCACTATCATAGGAAAACTGATCTTGTATTCGCTTAACCATCACTTTCTTGTTACCACCTCGCATTGGCCTTCTGTAATCCGCAGGAATTCATAAGAGCTTCGGTTGGTAAGAGAGGTGAGGTAGAGAGATTCCATATATATATTTCCTATTCTACATATATTGTTGTTTGGCCTAGCTAACTTTACAGGAAGATGAGTGGAAATGAGATTGAGGATTGTGTCACTATGTCACAATTTAATAAGCTGAAGCAAAGTTTGGAAGATAAGCAAGATCGATTGTCATGAGATTTTTAGACTCTTATGGCTGAAATCAGAGATCAACGCCAACCTCGTGATGGTGTAAGCAACCATGGAGAAGATGCTAATGAAGCTGAAGAAGAAGCTACTGCTCGACTTGCAAGAGAACAACGGAGACATAGAGAGCGAGTTGCTGTACATGCAAGAAGGCCTCCACCTCCAGGGCGTCGAGGAGGTGGTAGAGGTGCTGATCATGATCGTGGGAGTGTTGGCCTCGAAGAAAGTGGGACTGAACAAGAGGATGAAGAAGAAGAAGAGGGGGAGGTTGAACAGCCCCATAATGATGGCCGTCGTCACCGAGGTAATCGTGGGCGTAATCGGCCCAATGAAGAGAGGTTTGGCAAATTAAAATTCAACATGCCTAAGTTTGATGGAGGATCTGATCCTGAAGCATATCTTACATGGGAGTTGAAGGTTGATAAAATTTTTCGCTTGCATAATTATTCTGAGCAAAAGAAGATGGCCATGGCTGCTCTTGAGTTTGATGGATATGCTCTAATCTGGTGGGAACAAATGCTCAATGACAGAGAAGAAGCTGGGCAAGGTGCAGTCCCTTCGTGGGCTGAAATGAAAAGAGAAATGAGGGCAAGGTTTGTCCCCAAACATTACCGTCGTGATTTATTTGATAAGCTGCAGAATCTGAAGCAAGGAAGCCTTACTGTTGATGAGTATTATAAAGAGATGGAGAAGGCAATGATTCGAGCCAATGTATATGAAGATGAAGAGCAATCTATTGCACGCTTTATGTCAGGGCTGCATCGCAATATTCAGCGCATTGTTGAATTTCAGCAGTACCGTAATCTCATTGAATTGGTACATCAATCTAGCAAGGCTAAGCGTCAATTGCAGCAGGACATGAAGTCCAACAGAGGAGTATCTTTCAGCACAAGAAGTATGCCAAGTGGTAGCAAATTCACACCAAGAGGTAGTGCAAGCAGAGGTACAACTTCCAACTCAAGTGGTGGTACAAGATCAAATAATTTTGGTGCTTCTAGTGGGAAGGAGCTGGCTGCTCCAAATGAGAAGAACAAATCAGCAATCTCATCACCTACTTCAGTGGGTTCTTCAACCAAGAGTAGTGAAATTCAATGCTCCAAGTGTGGAGGTCGTGGTCATGTTATACGGGAGTGTCCCAATAATAGAACCATCATTGTGAATGACCAAGGAGAATATGAATCTGCTAGTGATGAAGAACATGAAGATACTGAAGGAGAAGATAATCCTAAAAAGGAAGTATGTGCATTTGAAACTGGTGCTGCTCTTGTTGTAACTCAAATTTTGAGTGTGCAAATGAGTGAAGCTAAAAATGGACAGCGGCACAATCTTTTCCAAACTAGAGCCAAGGTTGAAGATAAGGTGTGCAAGGTAATCATTGATGGTGGAAGTTGTCACAATCTTGCTAGTAAAGAAATGGTTGACAAGCTTGGTCTAAAGCTGCTGAAACATCCTTATCCCTATCATGTCCAATAGTTAAATAATTCGGGTTCCATTAAGATTGCATAAAGAGTGAAAGTTCCTTTCAAGATTGGTGAATATGTTGACACTGTGGAATGTGATGTGACACCCATGACAGTGTGTCATATGCTGTTGGGAAGACCATGGCAATATGATCGGTCATCTCTGCATTGTGGTCGGACCAATGAATACACCATCAAGTGGAAGGGAAAGGAGTTGATACTTAAACCTATGACACCATAGCAAATCCTAGCTGAGCACTTGCAAAAGAGCTCTGTTGTGAGGAATGAGAGTGGAAAAGAAGGAGAGAAAAAGAATTTGAGTGCCTTTTACAAATCGGAGAGTGAGAGCCACAAGCCAAACATGAGAGATAACAAAAAGAGAGAGAGAGAGAACTTAGTGATGATAGCCACCAAATCTGAAATGAGAGATGTGAGGAGAAACCCAGATCAAGTATTAATCATACTTGTGTGCAAGGACACATTGCTTTCAGCTAATGACTTAACTTCTGTCCCTAGTGTTGTTGCACGTGTTTTGCAGGAATATGAAGATGTTTTTCCAGAAGAAACACCTGCTGGACTTCCTCCTTTGCGTGGCATTGAACATCAAATTGATTTCATCCCTGGAGCTGCACTCCCAAACCGTCCAGCATACCGCACCAACCCCGAAGAAACCAAGGAAATTCAAAGGCAAGTACAAGCACTTTTAGATAAAGGTTATGTGCGTGAAAGTTTAAGTCCTTGTGCTGTCCCTGTGATTTTGGTGCCAAAGAAAGATGGTTCATGGAGGATGTGTGTAGATTGCAGAGCCATCAATAACATCACTGTTCGTTATCATCATCCTATTCCTAGGCTAGATGATATGCTTGATGAATTGAGTGGATCTATGATATTTTCTAAAATTGATTTGAGAAGTGGTTACCATCAAATTAGAATGAAAATTGGAGATGAATGGAAAACTGCATTTAAAACAAAGTTTGGGCTGTACAAATGGTTAGTTATGCCTTTTGGTTTGACTAATGCACCTAGTACATTCATGAGATTGATGAACCATGTCTTGCGAGCATTCATTGGAAAATTTGTTGTTGTTTACTTTGATGATATCCTAATTTACAGCAAGACATTGGAAGAACATGTTGATCATATTCAGCAAGTGTTAGACATGCTCAGGAAAGAAAAATTATTTGCTAACCTAGAGAAGTGCACATTTTGTACAGATCAGGTTGTGTTTCTTGGTTTTGTTGTTTCAGGTTCAGGAATTGAAGTTGATGAATCAAAGGTGAAAACAATCAAGGATTGGCCAACTCCTGAAAATGTAAGCCAGGTGAGAAGTTTTCATGGACTTGCTGGTTTTTACAGGAGAGTTATGAGAGATTTTAGCACAATAGCTGCTCCATTGAATGAGTTAATGAAGAAAGGTGTTGCCTTCCAATGGGGTGAGCCACAAGAGAAAGCTTTCCAAGAATTGAAGAAAAAAATGTCCGAAGCCCCCTTGCTTGTGTTGCCGGATTTCACAAAAACCTTTGAGGTTGAATGTGACACAAGTGGGATTGGAATTGGAGGAGTTCTCATGCAAATTGGACAGCCTGTGGCCTACTTTAGTGAGAAGTTGGGAGAAGCACAACTGAACTATTCGGTGTATGACAAAGAGTTGTATGCTTTGGTAAGAGCACTTGAGACTTGGCAACATTACTTATGGCCAAAAGAATTTGTTATTCATTCAGACCATGAGGCCTTAAAATATTTAAAAGGACAATCAAAACTGAACCGTAGACATGCTAAATGGGTTGAATTCATTGAAACTTTTCCATATGTTGTGAAATATAAGAAAGGTAAGGAAAACATTGTCGCTGATGCTTTATCTCGTAAAAATATTTTGTTAAATCAACTCGATGTTAAAGTGCCAGGACTTGAACACATAAAAGAATTATACTCTGTTGATCATGACTTTTTAGAACCTTATGCAAAATGTACAACAGGTAAAGGTTGGGAAAAATATCATGTACATGATGGATTCTTGTTTAGAGCTAACAAATTGTGTATTCCCAATTGCTCTGTTAGACTCTTGTTGTTACAGGAGACACATGCAGGTGGATTGATGGGTCATTTTGGATGGAAAAAGACATGACATGTTGGCTGACCATTTTTATTGGCCGAAGATGAGAAGGGATGTCGAAAGATTTGTGCAAAGATGCATCACTTGCCACAAAGCTAAGTCAAAACTGAACCTCCATGGTTTATATACTCCCTTGCCTATTCCTAGTGCTCCTTGGGAAGACATTAGCATGGATTTTGTTTTAGGTTTACCAAGGACAAAGAGGGGGAGGGATTCAATTTTTGTTATTGTTGATCGGTTCTCTAAAATGGCACATTTTATACCATGTCATAAAAGCGATGATGCTTCCCACGTAGCCTCTCTATTTTTCAGGGAAATTGTGAGGTTGCATGGCATGCCCAAGACGATTGTTTCAGATCGTGACACTAAGTTTTTGAGCTACTTTTGGAAGACGTTATGGGCAAAACTCGGTACAAGGTTGCTGTTTTCTACCACTTGCCACCCTCAAACAGATGGGCAAACTGAAGTCATGAATAGAACACTTTCTATGTTGCTGCGAGCCTTGATCAAGAAGAACTTGAAGGAATGGGAGGAGTGCTTGCCACATGTGGAATTCGCTTACAATAGGGCAGTACACTCTACAACTAATATGTGTCCTTTTGAAGTAGTATATGGTTTCAAACCACTTGCTCCGATCGATTTGTTGCCTTTGCCATTGCAGGAAAGAGCTAACATGGAAGCCTCCAAGCGTGCATCTTATGTCAAGAAGATTCATGAGAAGATCAAAGAAACAATTGAGAAAAGGTCCAAGTACTATGCTGAATGGGCGAACAAGCATCGCAAGAAGGTGACATTTGAACCTGGAGATTTAGTTTGGGTACACCTTCGCAAAGACCGGTTTCCAGAGAAGTGTAAATCCAAGTTGATGCCATGAGGAGATGGTCCATTCAAAGTGTTGTCCAAGATCAATGATAATGCTTACAAGATTGATCTCCCTGAAGATTATGGTGTTAGCAAATCCTTCAATGTTGCTGACTTGACACCATTCTTCGGACTAGAAGAATCAGAGTCGAGGACGACTCCTTTTCAAGAGGGGGAGGATGATGAGGACATCTCAGCCATACGTGCTTCCTCGAGTGACAATCATTCACCATCCAACATGAATATCACAAATCCAGGACCACTTACAAGAAGTCGTGCTAAGAAACTACAAGAGCAGGTGAATTCGTTCCTAACTGATCTTAATTCTAACACTTGTGAGAATGTTATACTACCTAAGAATGCTACTTTGGTTGTACTTAGGAAAATACATGAAGAGGAGGAAGAATCCGACCACCAGCTCGGACCAGACCACCGACCACCAGCTTGGCCCAGTCCAGCGCGACGGAACCAGCAGAAAGAATCGGCCATAACTCTTGATTCACAAAAGCTATGAAGGTCCATGAGGACATTTTGGAAAGCTTATCAAGTCTATTTTCCAATGCAATAAGCCCCGACCAGATTGGAATTTTCCCCATAGCGTCCGACCAGATTTAGTGAAGACTGGTCAGGTGGTCGGCAGCATGCATGTTGTTCAAGTTCCCGTGCAAAACTGTACTAGTCTATGATGTTACATGGTGCATGGCATATATGGATGGAAAGCCTGTTGAGTCTAGTTTCACACTCAAGAAACGGATCGTCATTTGGACTTCCCACTAGGGAGTTATGACACTTTTAGTGGAGTCTACTTTGGAAACTGACAGCTGCGTGGACTCCTGGAAACTCATTTCGTGGAAGCCTTTTCACATTCTAGTCTTTTTATTTTCCATCTCATGATCACACCTATACAGGAGGGTTGTTCCTTGTATAAATACTCCTATGCTTGTAAAGAAAAGGGGACTTTTGATAATCTGAATACAGACCACTTTGTTCAGCTGTGTACTAACAAAAACCAGAGAGAGATCTCTACCCCTTTGCTCTTGTGTTTTCCTTCGCGGAGATTACAGAAGCGGCCGCGTCATCGGCACCCAATCCGTGCTCCTGGTCCATTGATTTCAGGTTGCGTAGGTTGGTTTCTTTGAGAGTGTGGTTGGGCGAATCCTTGGTTCAGGCTGCCGTATAGAGACGGTGGTTGGCTCCTTGTGCGTGTCGTCAGGTTGCACTAGTTATCGCTGCTTGCAGCAAGTTATCGGCTGTTTATCAGCTAGTTATCAAGATCAAGATCCTACGTCATGAAGATCAGGACAACAACCTCATCATGCCCGAAGCCGACGAGGAGGTCGGTGAGGATCTTCCAGAGTGCCCCGACCACCGCCCTAGCTCTTTCGAAAGAGGCAAGCCCCGAAGCATTTCTCTCCCGGTTTGCAAATATTTTATTAATGCTTTACTTTAATTGATGCATTACGTTTAGGAGTTGTTTGCAACCGTTGCTGCATTATACCTTGTTTACCCTTGCTCTACCGTATCCTTGTTACCTTGGTATTCGCAGTCCAGAAATGCTTAGCTTGCTTAGACCGGTAGAAGTCGGGTGATTTCCTGTCACCTACGAGCTATAGGTGGTTACCTGGATCTGCTTGGAAATGTATGTCATATGGGAATAACTAAGTGTCAAATTGAAATTGAGACCGGACGGAGACTTGCAGGGTTTCAGACTGTAGTGTTTTCCGTCTGTGTCGATTAAGGACCGACCGTTGTTGGGCCTCGAGTCATGTTGAACGCATGCCTCACATTTAGCTGGCCGAATAATGTACCTTTCGACCGCGAAGCTGGGAGATTATTCGGGCCGAGTGGATTGCCCGCAACGCACTGTACCGGAGCAGGAGTGGTAGGATATGGGGGCGCGATGATAAGGCCAAAGAGCAGTCGGGCAGCCCCCGGGTACATGTGGTTCCTAGCAAACTCGCGACTTTACCTGAATAGTTGACTCGGTGACCAATATCTCACTTTAGCGGGTGAGTGAGGTTTGTGTGAGGAACAAATTACCAGCTGGTTAATAATCGATTCGAATCGCCATCGTTCACTGGATAGTGAACACTTGACTTGAGTTACTTCATCGTAGTAATATTGATGGAACACGTGGACAGTTATATGGAATATGACATGATGAAGGTTGTTAATGATCATTGGTTATCCTTACCTGCTTAATTACATGTTACTCTAGTACAGGTGCAATTGTAGTTGACAGGTTAATAAAGATTTAACTTGATGCAAGCTTTTGGGAAAAGATTCTTTAATACTAAAAATGCCTTTTTGCAAAGGAGTCAGCTACCCTACCATAAAGCCTGTCATGATCCTTGGTGTCATTTATTTTTGGTTATGTCGGGTAAGTCTAGCTGAGTACCTTCTCGTACTCAGGGCTTTGTTCCCACTTGTTGCAGATGGGCAGATGTATTATGGCTACTGTATCAACTGCCTTTATCCTGCGATGGGTGAAGCTTAGGACCATGGGCAGTGGTCATTCACTACGTCTCGTCTGATGCTTTTGTTGGAGATGATCATGAGCTGGCACTTTATTTCGAACGTTGTGTGTGTGGTTTGAACTAAATGCTTCTGCTACTTTTATTTGAACTCGGTTTGTAATAACTATGTTTAAACTCCGATGTATTTGTGACGCGAACTTTTATGTAACTTGTGATGGTGACCGCTAAACTTATTACGATCTTGGCTGGTATGTAAGTTGGTTTGAAATCTGTTGTGATTTCACAGACTACCGGGTTATACGGGCTTAAGTTTGCTAAATCGTCTGCTTGATGGATGATTTTCTTACTTAATTTCGTATAATTGGTCGGTTCTGTTACATAATGTATGGGCTTTGACCTTCTGGAAGACTACACGAGCAATCCTGAAGCAATCCTAAGAAAGACTAGAGCAAGACTCAAGAAGACTCCGGTAGTAGAAACTTCGGGAGATAGTCAAGCAAAGAGAAGCTTAGCATCAGAATTTGAAGCTATGGCCGACAAGACTCTCCTTGAATTCTCTGCCCCAACAACTGCCAACATTCGTACAGGACCAGCGGTCAATGTCGGAGAGAATGGATTCGAGCTCAAGCCTATGCTCATTACCTTGGTGCAGGCCAGCCAATTCTGTGGAAAGGCTCATGAAGATGAAAGTGCACACTTACAACACTTTTTGGAGATCTGCAGCACCTTCACACTCAAGGGTGTATCCAGAGATGCTACTCTACTCTGCCTTTTCCCATTTTCACTATTGGGGAAAGCAAAATAGTGGTTCTATGCCAACAAAGATAAGAATACTACATGGGACAAATGTTCAACTACTTTCCTAGACAAGTCCTTTCCTACAGGCAAGACCAATGCTCTGCGTGGTAAGATTTCAAGCTTTCAGCAACACCATGATGAATGAATTTGCGAGGCATGGGAGCGTTTTCAAGATAATATATCAGAGTGTCCTCATCACGGGATGGAAAAGTGGTTACTTTTGCAGACCTTCTATCATGGGCTAGTCACTAGTACCCGTGAGTCAGTAGATGCTACAGCTGGAGGTGCTTTCCTGTCACTCAAACTTAACGAGGCTACAACACTCATTGAGAAGATGGCCTCAAACTAGAGCTGGAATGAAGAATGTGTTCAACCTCGAAGAGAGGAGGAGGCATGCATCAACTCAAGGAAGCTGATATGATGTCTGCAAAGTTAGACCTAATAATGGAGAAGCTTGAAGAACGAGACATCGAGAAGAAGGAAGTCATGCACATCAATAACTCTCGCATGACTTGTGAAGAATGTGGAGACGTTGGGCATTCAAGAAACAACTGTTTGACAATTCAAGAAGATGTGAACTACATCAACAACAACAACAGTTATCGTCCTCAACCAAATCAAGGATGGAATCAGCAGAATCAAGGATGGAATCAGCAACAACAAAGGCCAAACTACCAAGGTAACTTCCAAGGTAACTTTCAAGGTAATAATTTCAGTAATTACAATCAGCCACCCTTGAGAGATTTAGTTGCTGGTCAGTCTAGATTATTGGATCAAATGAGTAAGAAGGTAGCCTCTAATAATAAAGCTCTAGAAAATATAAATGCTAGAATGGATACCTTTTCTTCTGCTATTAAGAACCAGCATAGCTTTAATAAAATGCTAGAATCACAATTAGCTTAGCTGGCAGCTGTTGTTCCTCCACTAGAGAAAGGTAAGATTCTGGGCCAGTCGGAAGATTTAGAAACTGCAAATCTTGTCGATATTCACAATGCAGCCAACTACTACACTCAGCCAGCAGATGTGAAGTGGATTGACTATTCACTTCCCGACAAGAAAGGTGATCTAGGGAGACCTATCATTCCTATCTCCATAGGATGCCATGTCTTTTTAGAAGCTATCTGCGACTTTGGCGCAAGTGTCAACATCATGCCTAAGGTAATTTATGAAAAGATTCTAGGAGATCCTTTGTTGTGCATAAATATGTGTTTCAACTTGCAGATCAGTCCATCTGCTACCCTAAGGGAGTCCTAGAAGAAGCAGTCATTCGAGTGGGACAATCATATGTTCCAGTTGATTTCGTAGTCGTGGATACAGGAGGAGATGAAAGAGCACCAATTATTTTGGGATGACCATTCCTATGCACAGCCAAAGCCATCATCTATGCAGAGCGTGCCAAGATTATCTTTTCCATTAAAAATAAGAAAGAGAAGTTTTCATTCAAGGAACGCATCATGCACTCTCCTGCTCTACCACAGAAAGCATTCATGCCTAAGAAGCTAGCAGCACCAGTGCCTTAGAAGAAGAATTTTAGAAACTAGAGAAAGACCAAGCTCAGCAAGATTCCAGAAGAGACTGTCAAGATGATCAACACCATCAGAATAGAATACGACCACTTGCTCACTCCACCATTCCTAGTGAAGAAGGATGATCCAGGTGTACCTATCATTGAATGCACAATCAATCAGAAAATTTTTCACAAGACCTTCTGTGGCATGGGATCAGGTGTCAACATAATGTCAAAGGTAACATATGAATATTTAATTAGTAATGAATCATTGTACCCGACCTACATGCAGCTGCAGATGGCGGACCAATCGATTTGATTCCCGAAGGGCATAGCAAGAGATGTTATGGTGAAAATCCAAGATCACTTCGTCCCCACCGACTTCATGGTCCTCAACATGGGAGACGAGGAAGAAGATACACCCATCATACTAGGAAGACCATTCCTCAACACCACTGATGCTATCATCTATATCGGATCTAGATAAATCCACTTTTAATTCCCAGACGAAAAGGTACGCTGTCACTTTAATAGTTATACTAATCATGAGCAGCTCAAGAAGCTACACAACAATGGAAGGAGATGTCGATCTCGCCATCAAGCAAACCAGCCTTTGAAGGATGGATGGGCCGACTACCCAGGAGAAGTGTCAAGATACGAGGATCACTACGGTGGCCAAGATGACAAAGTTGAGAAGAATGAAGTAGAGACAGTAAAGGAACCTCGCTGGAACGAGTGGGACAAAGATGCCGATGAGATCGAACTGCCTACAAAAGAAGAAGCTGAACTACTCAAGTCGAAGAATCAAATCACGATGATATGGAAGGAGAAGAAGAAGGCTACATCGCCAACACAAAAGGATCAGACATCTGAACCGCTAGCGGGATCAGATGATACACCTGACAAGTAAGTACTCACTCCTACCGAGTCCTGTCCGGAAGACTTTAAACTGAGTACCCTTGCCACAAGGTAATAATGGTAGTTATCTAAATTTACTTTTCAGTATTATGTTAGTATATTTATCCTCCTTACATACATCTGCATTAAAAAATAATAAAATATACTTTATAGTTTGCCATTATTGCATAGTGAAAAGAAAATAAAAATGATTATTGCTTTTATTAGTGCATCATAAAATTATTAAGCCCCATGTAAGTAAACTTATGGTAACTCCATAGGAATATTTACTATGGTGGCATAAAAAAATAAAATATCATTTGTCTTTAATTACTTGCATTATAAAACAGAAAATCTTAAAAAAGAAATTAAAGAGACATCCTGATAGAAAATTTATATCAGCTCATAAGAATAATCAATTGCTCATTTGGCTGACCGCTAACCCCCTTATCAAAATCCAAGCCTCGAGTTTTGGGTGTTCTTGTTGGAGTTTAAATTTTGTAGGATATTACTATGACCAAAAGTGAGTTTGCTCAGAGGTGCCATTCCGAACTGCTGCTGACAAGCTTACTTTAAAAATCACTCAACAATTGACCACAGCAAACATCAAGCTTGGGGGAGGAGCATCCCCCGTGTATCTAGCTAAGTATCCCTATCTTTTTATAGCTTTACTATTTTTGAGTTTATTAGTGAAAAAGAAATAAAAAGATGCATAAGCACTAAACCAAATAAAGATTCTTGTCCTAGTTATTATATTAAGGTGTGATCATGGAAAACCAAATAAAAGTTTATTATAATTCTATCTAGTTTGTTAGGAGTCAAATAAAATGATGAATAGTAAAATTTTGCATTGGAGATGATGAATAGTTGCTCTGCCGTAATTTCTTTCAAGTACCTAGTTTTCAGCCTTGAATTCTCCCGAGTTTTGGATAGTACTGTTTCGATATAAGAATTCACTCTGAACCTAAAATTTGTGGTAGCATATGCTTGAGCTAAGTCTAGGTAACTGAGGAATATGATATGAGAAAGTCTGAGTTACTGTTTATCTTGTTCCTAGCGATACTAAGTTCTAGAGATTTATCTTCTAAAAACTTAAAATCTTACATGATGAGCTCTTGTATGACAAAGCTTAAATTCCTATCAAAGCCAAATATGATACATCTAGATTAGGAAAACCTTTGCTCATTTATGCTTGCTTTGCATTGAGTTTAGTCAAGATTTGTTGTATACCTTATGAGAGTTTTGTCATGCTTTTAAAATCAAGATCATGTACACTCCACCTTCATATATGCACCATTCCTACACTAGGAGTGGTCACAATTATTTTCCATTTTCCACCCAGATCCACCTTAAATGTTTTTCTCCTACACCGGGAGAGAACACCCAAAAATAAACCTATAGGACAGCCCCCAAAATAAATGCTCCAAAGATCTTGTTGTTATTCTCTCTAATATTTTGTATTAAAAAGATTCATGTGGCTATGCAAAAGAAAAAGTATTGGAAAAAATGGACAAGTGTCCAAGTGAAAAAAAGAAAGAAAAATAATAATAATAAAGGTAGCCCATGTTTTCTTGCAAAGTTCTTAAGTTCCAAAAGAGAGATAAATTCTTC
Source organism: Saccharum hybrid cultivar R570 (assembly GCA_038087645.1). Lineage (NCBI taxonomy): Eukaryota > Viridiplantae > Streptophyta > Magnoliopsida > Poales > Poaceae > Saccharum > Saccharum hybrid cultivar. The sequence continues at coordinate 25,214,813 of JAQSUU010000805.1, read as the reverse complement.
AAGGAGCAAAAGTAGAATTAGGATTAGCCACCATATAAACACCTATCCACCATATTCCATGCACATGCACATCTTGATTTGATTGTATGACTTTACTCTCTTTGGATCCATTGTTTGACTTTACAATATATGAACTACAAGTATGCTCTTCCTTGTTATTGCCACTCCTAAGAGCTCCACTATAAGCCTTAGTTGTAGGAAGAGAAGGCATAACATTATTATTGCCTTGGTGAGGATCCACAAATACCACATATATTGAGAGATTTGAGAGTGTCATACAATTAAAGCTCTAAGTTTTATTTCTAAAAACTTGCAAAACTCTGGAATAATAGTTGAGCAAAAAGCTTGAGACAGTGCTTGACTTGATTGTTCTGTCTTTCAATTGCTCAAGACCCAAGTGAAAGTTGAAAAGCTCCATAATTAAGGGTAATATGGGTGAGTTTGAAAGTTAGAGCAGTTTTGTCTAATCCAGAGGAGAATTTTTGTTTGAAAGCATGTGTACTTTTGAGAAGTGAAAGCATTGTAGCAACTCCTGATCCAAGTTTAGCTAAATAGGCTTTGCTAAGGGACTAGCAAAGGATAAGCTTGGGGGAGCTTGTTGATGGTGGATAGCGTCAACATTTTATAGCGCAATAAACATGAGAAATGATCAATAAACATGGAAATAGAGACGTCTAGGGTTTTATCTGATAAATTCCATGAGTTTTGGTGAATTGTTATTTTTCCAGGGATTATTCTAGAAAAGCCAACAAGAGGGACCTAATTATCAAACGGATTATCGGAATTCCACCGCGAAAGATACGCTAGAAGACTCTAGAAGACATGAGAATCTAGAAGACATGAGAAGGCAGTAGGCGAAAGCGGGACTCCAGAATCTTCTAGAGGAGGTCGGGCGGCACCAAGCCCCCAGGCCGACCGGCCCCTGGCTGTGGGCCCCACCTATCATCTTCTGCGAGCCTCCTCCATCGACCTTGAGGATCAATCTTAGCCCTACGTCAAGTCAATTGGATCCAAGGGTTCACGTGCATCCCACCGGACTATATATACGGAGCCTGACCCCCCTGGAGCCATCAAGTCATTTGAGATCAAGCCATCCAGAGCCAGAAACCCTAGTTCCTCTGAGTTCCTCTAGTTTATAGCGATAGCCTAGTTAGACTAGATCTAGAGAGAGTCAAGTTGGTCAACCTAGCTTGGATTCCCAACATTGTCAAGAGCGTGGAGATTGGTTCTATTCTTGTGCTCTCCTCTCTCATTGTATTATTCATCATTGTGTGTTTATTACAGTGTTATGGCAACATTAATCTTCATCTTGTTTATGTTCTTGATTGCAATGTTCATTGTTTACTTTGATTATATGTCTAGCATAGTTACTTTATTATTATTGAGTTCATGCATATGCTCGTATAGCGTTTATCCTAAGGTACCTAGGGTAGATGATTTGCATTATGTAGGCGTGGTGCTTAGATATATTGCATATCTACGAGTGCTCCCTGATGTTCTGGGACGTGTGATAGATCGCAAAGGTGACTATTATAGCTTCATTGAGTCCTCTATAGTCCATCCCCTGTGCATAGGTTATGTAGAGCGCGGTCATGTCAAAGGTGATGGTTGCATCTTAAAAGCCTCTCTAGTTGATGCTCTTTATGTGTGGATAATGACATAGTAGTAATGTTAACAATGATTGTTAGATGTAGTTGCACTAATTAGAGTATTCATTGACTTGTGATTAAAGAACTACATTAGGAATTATCTCTCTAATATTTGGGTCTTACGACGTTATTGTAGTAGCTAGAGTGCTCTAAGTGAATCTATTATCTTATTATTATGATGACTGATCATTACTTATCATATATATCTTTATCATGTGACTTATCCCTGTTATGAGTAGAGTGTATGATATTGGTTTTATCTCACATTCATCATATATATAGGAAGTTATCAATACTATACTTTTCTTGTTTAGCTAGACCTTCCCAGTGGTATAAATATAAATATAAATTGTCAACCTGGTAATACTCTAGGTAAAATGCTACAATGGTATAATTATCTGTCCGTTTGCAGAACTAGTTTTATTCATATATTCATTCTTATTATTTCTGCCTAGTCACATAAAATGATAGATTCCTTTATATAGTACCAATATACATTTCTAGCTATATAACTAGGGATGACAACTTAGTTCAAGCTAAGGAGTATAGGTATGTGATAGGTGACTAGTGTGCTAAAGACATGTTAATCATTACCATGCATTTACTGGTCTTGTTAGTTTAGTAATAGCAGTAGTAAATGTCAACAGGCTGCCAGGTGGGGATAGGGGCCGGCCGGCCTGCAGGTGGGGCCTGGCGACCCACCCTGTCATCCCCCTGGAGCCTGCTTCGAGGGGATGCCTTCTGGTGGCCTCTAGAACCTTCTAGTGATGTTTATGCTGTTGATAAGCGTGATTTTATTTGACGTTTTGGTCCTCCTTAACGGTTTTCCTGATAAACCCTGCTGAAAACATAGATTCACCAAAACTTATGGAAATTGTTAGTTTAAACCCGTAAGTTTATGTTGGTGGTCATTTTCATGCATTATTTCAAGTTATATTGACGGTTCTCGATGGATGGTAACTATCGTCAACAAACTCTCCCAAGCTTAACCTTTTCTCATCCCTAAGCAATGCCAAACTTAACAATGGATCAAGATTTTAGGATTTTTGAAAACATTGTAGCAACTCCTCAAAAGTACACATGCATTCAAACAAGAATTCTCCTCCAGATTGAAATCAACCGATCCAACTTTCAAACTTACCCATATTACCTTCCACCACGAGGCTTGTAGCTTTCACTTGGGTCTTGAGCAATTGAAAGCTAGAACAATCAGGTCAATCACTATGTCTCAAGTTCTTTGTTCAACCATTATTCTAGAGTTTTTTTGCAAGTTTTTGAAATAAAACTCAGAGATTCCATTGTATGACACTCTCAAGTCTCTCAAAATATGTGGTATTTGTGGATCCTTACCAAGGCAATAATGATGTTATGCCTTTCTTTTTTCTACAACTAAGGCTTATGTGGAGCTCATAGGAGGAATAACATGAAAGGGCATACTTGCAATACATATATTGTAAAGTCAAACCTCAGATCCAAAGAGAGTTGAGTCATACAATCAAATCAAGATGTGCATGTGTGTGGAATATGGTGGAAATATATAGCGGCTAGCCTAATTCTACTATGCTCCTTGGAAACATATCTCTCTTTTGAGACATGGAAACATCTTTGTAAGAGAACATGGGCTATCTTATTCATCTTATTTTTTCAGGTGAGCATCAAAGTACCCATTGTTTTGAATTTTCCGGACACTTGTCCATTTTTTAATTCTCTTTTTTTCTCTTTTTTAATGAATAACTCTTGCATAGCCCATGCTTCTTTTCTACAACAAACTTTTAAGAGATAGCAATAAGAACTTGAAGCATTTTTGTTGGTATTTATAAGGGCAAATAGAATATGAAGGATTCGGCAAGTGCACAGAATACCATTGTAGCATTTTACCGAGAGTATTCCAAGTATCGTTATTTATATTTTACCATAGGAAAACAATGGAGTAAAGATTATTGAATATCAAAGGAGTATCTATCGGTCAACATTTTATCATAGCTAGAGCAAGTGGTAAAGGTAATGACAGGAATTAGGCATAATGACACTTAGGGGATTAATCTATAAGATAATGTAAACTAGTCAACTCGGGAGCACAATGGGTGAGGTAGATTCCTGTGACATTATTATTACATGGTCAAAGTATATATACATCCAACTATAGTTAAGACTAACTCTACTCTTATGTGCTTCGGGACACCGCTTAGACGGTAGAGCACCCACAATAGATAAATCTACTGACACGACTACGGTCCTACAATTTAAGAACCTGCTCAATTTGGAGTGGACTACAAAGGACAGACAGGGCTGTCACCTCCCGCTGCTACCACCCAACCAGAGAACAGGGTGCACTCACAGGCAGAGCATCGTATAAGCACCATGCTTACATGAGACTTAGCTACTTAGCCTAACTGGTAAACTAGCAGGCTAAGCGTTCTATGAACTCGCATGCAAAAGTAATGATAACCATAACTAAGCAAGATATATATTCAAAGTAAGCATAGCCATGTAGATAAGAATATGATACTTTGATAATAAGTCTTACAAGATGTAGAAGTAAAGATACAAGGCTTTGCTAAGCCTCTAAAACTAGATCCAGAACTTGAGCATGAGCCCAACTCGACCCTTACTCCTGAGCTACTAATCTACTACATTGGAGAGCTCTAGACCTAATTCCTCTGGTGTATGTTGATCTGAATGAGAGATATGAATTAGGGTTTTAGAGATGTCTCTAGGGAGAGGGGTAGGGGCTGGTATATATAGGCCAAAGCATCAATTTTAGACCCTCGGATCAAACCGACTTGAATAAACAGCGTAGATGCAATCTAGGAGGCGGTGGAGAACCGACATTCAACGGGGAGGATGACATGTGGGGCCCATGGGCCAGCCGGCCTATAGGTGGGGCTAGGTGCCCCCACATGTCAGCTCGTTGAGGTTTGCTTTGGTGGGTTGTCTTCTGGATTGTTCTAGAGTCTTCCCACGTCGGTTTCGCTGCGGATAAACGTGATTTGCTTTGACGAATAGGCCCTCCTTGATGGTTTTCTGGATAAATCCTCTTGCAAACATAGATTCACCAAAACTCATGGAATTTATTAGTTTAAACCCCTAGACCTATGTTTGTTGATGGAATTAAGAATATGTGCAGGTTATATTGATGGTTTATAATTGATGTTAATGACTATCAACAAGCTCCCCCACACTTAACCTTTGCTAGTCCCTGAGCAAAGCCAAACTCAGTAATGGATCAGAAGTTGCTACAATGCTTTCACTCCTTAAAAGTACACATGCATTCAAAAAAATTCTCCTCCAAATTAGAATAAACGGATCTGACTTTCAAACTTACCCATATTACCTTCAACCACGGGGCTTCTTAGCCTTCACTTGGGTCTTGAGTAATTGAAAAACAGAACAATCAAGTCAAGCACTATGTCTCAAGTTCTTTGTTCAACCATTGTTCCAGAGTTTTTATAGATTTTCAAAATAAAACTCAGAGATTCCATTGTATGACACTCTCAAGTCACAATATATGTGGTATTTGTGGATCTTCACCAAAGGCAGTAATGATGTTATGCCCTTTTTCTTCCTACCACTAAGGCTTATGTGGAGTTCATATGTAGGGAGAAAGCTAGAGCATACTTACAATCCATATATTGTAAAGTCAAACCTCGGATCCAAAGAGAGTTAAGTCATACAATCAAATCAAGATATGCTTTTGTGTGGATGTATAGTGGATATATATGGTGGCTAACCTAATTCTACTATGCTCCTTGAAAATATATCTCTCTTTTGGAACTTGGAAATATTTTTGCTAGAGAATAGTGGCTATCTTATTCATCTCTTTCTCTTTTTTTAGGCGGGCATCTAAGTACCCATTGTTTTATATAACTTGGACACTTGTCCATTTTTTCTCAACTCTTTTTTTTATGAATAACTTTTGCATAGCCCCATATCTCTTTTTAGTAACAAAACTTTGGAAATATAGTAACAAGAACTTGGAGCATTTATTTGGTAGATGGAAAACCTATCGAGCATATTTTTGGTGTTCACTCCCAGTGTAGGAGTAAAACTTTTTGGGTGGATCTAAATGGAAGGCATGTTTTTGCGTCTACCCCCAGTGTAGGAGTAGTGCATATGTGGGTGGAGTGTACGTGATCTTGATTTTAAGAGCATGACAAACCTCTCATAAGGGTTACAAAGCTTGACAAAACTCAATGCAAAAGCAAGCAGCATATATGAGTGGAAGTTTTCCTAGCCTAAATAATATGTATGGCTCTAGTGGGAATTCAAGCTTTGTCATACAGGAACTCATCATGTAGAATTTTTGTGTTTTTGAAAAGATAAATCTCCAAAACTTTAGTGTCACTTGGAACAAGATAAATAGCAGCTCCGACCTTCTCAGATCATATCCATCAATTACCTAGACTTAGATCAAGCATATCCTACCCACGAGTTTCAAGTTCAGAGTAAATCCTTATATCAAAACAATTTTATCCAAAACTCGGGAGAATTCAAGGCTGAAAACTAGGCACTTGAAAGGAATTACAGCAGAGCAACAATTCATCATTTCCAGTTTAAGAGATTATCTTCAGAGTCCTCTTTATTAATTTAGCTCTTAAAAGAAATTAAAGCAAACTAAACACACTCTTTATTTTGTTTTTATTTTTAGATCACACATTATAACTATATATATTTCTATATAAAGATAACTTTTTATTTCATTTTTAGTTATTCATCTTCTTTTTATAAAGGAAACCTAAAAATAAAAAAATAAAAAGGGAAAGAAATACTTAGCTTGATAAAATGGAGTGCCTCTCCCCAAAGCTGGTTGTTGTCGTGGTTCTCAATGCGATGGCCGGATGTGGAGATGCTGGAACAAAGCCTCCCAACTTTGATTTTGTTGTTGCTGGAGGCTGGCCATCTCATATCCCATGCTTACCTGCCACTATGTATGATTATATGACGTACCTTGTATGGTAGCATTTGTCTCTTCAATGGTTGCGAGTCTATTGTCAAAGCGGTGGTAGGCCTCCTAAAGTCATGATACCCTTGGCCAAAGAAAGACATGTGTCCTCCCTCGGTTCGCTTTTGAAGATGAGGATTCTTGAGGTGGCGCCTCTAGTAGTAGTGCTTCCACCGGTGGTGCCACCTTATTTTGCCAATCTCGTCCTGGTTTTGAGTTTGATTTAGGTTTGACAGATTCATCCTTTCTTGACTTGTTCCTCCTCCTTGTTCAACATTTCGAAGTCAACCATCAGTAGTAGAAACTGGTGACATCTTGTGTGCATCATTATTACTGGTTCAGAACTTTCACTTGTAGAATTTGAGGGATCAACTCCCCCACATTTTACTTGAAGTGTGTTCTGCTCATAAAGATAAGGTAGAGATCAAGTGCATGGACTCTGTTGGTGGAAAAACACCAACAGAACCAAAATGTTATTTACTCTTCTCTAGCCTTAGGCACATTGAATCATGATAGAGTTAATGTTATGTGCATTATTTATTCTTATAACATGGACGATAAGATCAGAAGGATGATAAAAAGAGTGGAGTTGCTTAACGTATGGAAGGATTGTCCATCTTTATAATGTATCAAACTTTACATGATTATGACTATCATCTTCCAAGGGTAAGATATGCAACATTTTAGCTCATTTGGTTAAGACTATGAGATCAAGAAAATGGTGCTATGAACAACTTAAGGAACAAGACATGTTGAGTTAATCAGGTTGGATCAAGCAAAGTTGTAACTCAAACATGTTTGTCTCCTCATTTATGTGCATACCAAGATCAAGAGGAAAATGATGACCACTTACCTTAATATGTTACCTTCATTATTGGAGTGTGATGACACCATGTGATGAAGGGTAGATGACTTGTGGTGGTCTTCTCTTCCTGCTTGAAGCTTTCCTTGCTTGAGCTGTTCATGAGCACCTTGTCTTCTATGTTACTGTCACACCCGGTTTTCTAAAGAACAAAACCAGGCTAATCATATGTGTGCCCAGGAAGTCCACACATATGCCAGAATAAAAAAGTATCAGAAACAATGTTATTATATAACGTATACATAGCTATATTAACACTTACATCAGAGTATTGCGGAACGGTGACTAAACTTCAGGCTCCATTCTTCTCAGGGACGGCTGACTGGGGGTAACATATGCCTAGCACTTCTACTAGTCTTCTAGAAACTCCACTACACCTTTGTCCTTCTTCTGAGTAGCATCTTACTACACACTGGAGTGTGGGGGAAATAGCAAGAGTGAGTCCATGTCGAACTCAACAAGTATAACACAGGGTTCATGAGGCTTAAAAAGGCTAGACACTGTTTGACTGCATTTAGCTTTTATTCATCATATAATTAGCAATTGAGTAGCATCAAGATGAACCAAATCCCATTAATGAATCAATGATCAATTGTAATAAGGATAATGAATAGCATTAACATGAGCATAATAATAACAACAGTAATTAAACATGATATAACAATAGTGATCAACTATTCTGTAAGAATCCCCAAGGTCGCTTGTATCTGTGAGCACGGCTAGTATACCAGTTTTTAAACTCTGCGCAGAGGTGTACACTTTCACTGTGAGTCATGATTTTCAAATGCATGGGTTAATTACTCCCAAAACACTGAAAACCATATAAAGCCATTCAAAAGTTCGTCTAACAAGTTAGGGCCATTAGATTCACTCGGCAGGCAGATGTAGAACCCCCCTTCCCAGTGGCACAACAACTCGCAGCCTATACACACTAAGGACAGGGGCTCGCCCTACACCCAACGTGGCAAGCCATTCTTACGCCATTTAAGGTAACCACTAACAAGCTCGAAAAGGTCTCTTGAACAACTAGAGCCAGAGCCATATAGCCCTCACAGCTATATTGTATGTCCCGGTTATCACTTACAGGTAAGTCCTTACGGAGAGTAACTAGAGCATCAAAATAACCCACATGCTCTAGCCCCCTTTCAACAGAAATAAAATCATCTTAATTGGTTGATTGCATAATCCATTAGTCAAATTACAAGATCATTGTTCATAATTAAGCGCTAGCAGTAGCTACCCAAATGCACATCCCATAGGTGACAAGGAAACAAGATATCAATAGCTAAGTTATAATCTCTATGGTTGTCAAGGAGAACACATGCATATGTATGATAATTTCAGTGAATAGGACAACAAGGATGGTCCTATGTTATACTTGCCTTGATCAAAGCTTTCCAGATGATACTGCTGGTCTGGCTCAAAATAATACTCCTGATCGTCAAGAAACTGCTCACCGACTATACTCGATCATCAAGCATCAACACACAATCATCCGAGCAACCATACACTAAGCAAACAAAGAGACATAATTAAAACAGTACACCAACAGTAGCAAAACAGTATAAAAAGCTTGTAAAACACTTCTACACGTTACTACGATCACACAGATGTAAAGATCATAAAATTCGGATTTAAAACATGAAAGTTATAAATTTTCTAAGATTTCCTATAGATAAATAATTACTTAAATATAAATTCAAAAATTTAATTTTTCCAAACCTATTGTACAGCTACACTAACATGTAGAGCTCTCAAATACAAATCTAACGCAACTTGAATGGGTCAAATCGGAGTTAAAACGGAGATTTTATGATCAAAACAAGTTTAGTGGCAAAACTGTAAATAGTATCATCTTCTACCTTGGGCCTGGAGGAGCTCCGGTCAGCCATGGTGGTACCTCGCCGGAGAGAAACAAGATGAGATGGGAACTCGATGAAACGGCGATGGATTCGCACAAACAGATATACCACGGTGTAGAGAACGATGAGGGCTGCCTCTTGGTGGTGGTGGCTGGCGTCGGAACGCGACGGTTTGGCCGAAAAAGCTCGTCGGAAGTTCGCCGGAACGCAAGCTGTAGATGCAGAACTTCGGCGAGAGGTGGAGGGAGCTACGAGTGGCGGCTCGCGATAAGGGTTGTACTTCTGAAACCAGGGCGTCGAGGGCTACGCCGGCATATATATAGTCGTAGGGTTTGGAAACTTTTCGGAATTTCTTAATTTCGGGATTATTTTAATTCCGCGAATAAAAATAATTCCAGAAAATCTAGAATTACCTTTTTGGCTGCGAAAAATAGCCCGGAGCTCAGAAAAATCACGGGAAAAATCCTGGAGACTCTTGGGGAGATAAGGAACTCAACTAAATGAGTTTGAACTCATGAAAAGATGGATGAAGAGATCAAGGAAAAAGATTAAGCTCACGGAAATTGAAAATTTAAATCCAGAAAATGCCAAAAAAATTTCCGATGAGAAGTAAACGTCATCCTATGGTATTTTAAAAAAATAATAGCACTCACCAACACCAAAGACAAGCATCACACAAACACCACATTATCAAATTAATATGAAAAAGTTTAAAACCACAATTTTCTATATTTAAATTAGCAGCAACATAACTTATCTAATAAATTTATTCAAATATTGAAATCATTTATTTTATTTAGTGTTTTCTAAGCACAACCCAAAATTGAAAATTTTGGGTGTGACAAATCTACCCCACTTAACAGGAATCTCGTCCCGAGATTCGGAGAGACCAGGGAGAAAGATAAAGTTGGTCTGTACGTCTTCACTCTTTCCAGATCGACTCTTATCCAATGATGATGATGCCACAAGCTCAAAACCAACTTTGTAAAGGTATCCTTAAGGCCCTTACGATCCTCGTAGATGATTCCAATAGGTTACCAACCCTAAGAAAAGATACCTGCACTCGATAGTGACTTTGCAACCATGTAAATAACTGATGCTTCCAGATGAAGAAATAGAACGTATAAAACCTCCATCTTGTATCGTCTTTAGTTCGACAACCCCTCTTAAGAAGAGATCAACTAGAGAACACCGAAGGATAGCTTGCATTTGTTTCTGAGTGATAACTACCATCATGTCCTTCTAGCATCCCAAAGAGATTCAAGAGCATATGCAAGAACAAGTAACCTACACTTCCTCGCGAGCAGAAAAAATAGCAGTGCAGAAATATAGTTATAACTCAAGTTCTACGAATCTGATGATATTGTAGCTTATACCATTGGAAAGCTTATCAAATTTACTACAACTTTCTTATAGAACACTTCTCCAGATTCTGCAGTTAAGGTAGTCAAAAACTGTGCACAACAGAAACTATTTCAGGTTGCTAACAGCATAGATGCGTCACCTTGTGATTTTCATAACTCCCAAACCATAATAGCTATCAGGGTGGTTCTTACAGTCAGAGAAAGATATTGAAGTCTACTGTTGTCCAGAATTTATCCATAATTTTTGGGCATCCAAAAATATAGGTATAAACTAAGAAAGATAGACTGTTCTAAAAGAATAGGATAAGGCAGAAATGAGATTCAGAGAGACTAGAGAGATAGATAACACTAATCTTCAAGTCTTCATGCTTCTTTGATTTGTGTTGATGAGATACAAGACATGGATCAAGGATAGCCAAAAGATGATAAGAAAGATAAAGTTTGATCTTCAGTTCTTCGTACCTCATCGCTTGAGATTAATGATGGTAGCAGACACTACCCCACTTAACAAAGATTTTGTTCCACCTGGCAATATCATTGAAGGCAACACTTTCTTTAAGGCTTACTGTTAATGATAAGTCCTTCACTTAAAACTTACTAAACATACTTAATATGGGGGTGATGTCATCTAAGTTTTCATGAAACTAACTATAGACTTCCAACATCTCCTTCCTATGTCGTCCATGCTAACTTGTATAGAGTATGTTGAATTGAATGTTGAACTCCCAACTGATGATAGCTTGAAGTGAAGACCAATCCTGACGAATACCCGAGCTTCTTGTAGACGATCCAACAAAGCACTGATCCCAAGCAAACAACACTAGCACATGAGTAGACTTCCAATCATAGAGATAACCACTTCTTCCAAGTGAAGCACTAGGACATACGAAACCTTCATCTTGTAACACTCACAACTTTGCTACCCCCTTAAGAAAAAGAAACTAGGGGACACCAAAGTAACTTGCATCTCCTTTTATAATAGATAACCATAATCATCTCTAATGTAAGATTCCAAGGCAAATCAATGAGATTCAAATATATCCAATGATATATTCACTTATACAAGATAAGGAAGTAATGCAGAAAATTTCTGGGCGAATTCCAATTTTAGCAGTTCAGTAAATCTGGCATAACTCGAGCTACAAAGATCCAAATGAAGTGATCTTTAAATGGTTGGAAATCTTATGAAATTATCTACAACTTTTATTAATAACACTTTTCCAGGTTCTATCATTAAATTAATCAAAAACAGAGCTTAGCCAAAACTGTTCCAGAATTCCAGACTGTGCAGTAACCTCAACTTAGAATAGGTATATCTCTTAGCTCATTATAGATAATTAGGTAAGTCCAGTGGGTTTGGAAAGATACAGAAGTCTAGTTATTCCCAGTAAAATTTCATAAATTTCTCATGTCCATATCTTGAGATATAACAGAAACATTGCAGACTACTATAGAAATCAGCATGCGGAGTATTACGTAAAACCTACCCCACTTAACATGGATCGATCTACTCCTCAAGACTTATACCTTTTGAGCCACCTTTGAAACATGAGAACAAGGCAACACACAAGCAACACATCAAGCAAAACAAGCACACATCACATCATCGGTACTACACGTGCTTCTTCAACAATGGTGGTCATCCTAAATGGCAGATTATAGATGATAAAAAGGCCATCAAACTTTAGAACAAGATGAGATCAGGAAACTTTTAATAAAAACAACGTAAAACAAAATCCAAGGGAGTAAGAAATAATAGCTCAAAGGAAGCTATATCAAGGAGGGATACAATAGGACAAGGAAGAGGAAATAGTCAAAATCAATGAGTCAAGGGATGACAAAATAGTTTTATAGTGAAATGAGTTTTAGAATACGTCCAGTGCTACTTGGCATACGTCCTACAGTCAACACCGCTCTGATACCACTCTGTCACACCCGGTTTTCTAAAGAACAAAACCAGGCTAATCATATGTGTGCCCAGGAAGTCCACACATATGCCAGAATAAAAAAAGTATCAAAAACAATGTTATTATATAACGTATACATAGCTATATTAACACTTACATCAGAGTATCGTAGAACGATGACTAAACTTCAGGCTCCATTCTTCTCAGAGACGGCTGACTGGGGGTAACATATGCCTAGCACTTCTACTAGTCTTCTGGAAACTCCACTACACCTTTGTCCTTCTTCCGAGTAGCATCTTACTACACACTGGAGTGTGGGGGAAATAGCAAGAGTGAGTCCATGTCGAACTCAACAAGTATAACACAGGGTTCATGAGGCTCAAAAAGGCTAGACACTGTTTGACTGCATTTAGCTTTTATTCATCATATAATTAGCAATTGAGTAGCATCAAGATGAACCAAATCCCATTAATGAATCAATGATCAATTGTAATAAGGATAATGAATAGCATTAACATAAGCATAATAATAACAATAGTAATTAAACATGATATAACAATAGTGCTATTCTGTAAGAATCCCCAAGGCCGCTCGTATCCGTGAGCACGGCTAGTATACCAGTTTTTAAACTCTGTGCAGAGGTGTACAATTTCACTGTGAGTCATGATTTTCAAATGCATGGGTTAATTACTCCCAAAACACTGAAAACCATATAAAGCCATTCAAAAGTTCGTCTAACAAGTTAGGGCCATTAGATTCACTCGGTAGGCAGATGTAGAACCCCCCTTCTCAGTGGCACAACAACTCGTAGCCTATACACACAAAGGACAAGGGCTCGCCCTACACCCAACGTGGCAAGTCATTCTTACGCCATTTAAGGAAACCACTAACAAGCTAGAAAAGGTCTCTTGAACAACTAGAGCCAGAGCCATATAGCCCTCACAGCTGTATTGTATGTCCCGGTTATCACTTACAGGTAAGTCCTTACGGAGAGTAACTAGAGCATCAAAATAACCCACATGCTCTAGCCCCCTTTCAACAGAAATAAAATCATCTTAATTGGTTGATTGCATAATCCATTAGTCAAATTACAAGATCATTGTTCATAATTAAGCGCTAGCAGTAGCTACCCAAATGCACATCCCATAGGTGACAAGGAAACAAGATATCAATAGCTAAGTTATAATCTCTATGGTTGTCAAGGAGAACACATGCATATGTATGATAATTTCAGTGAATAGGACAACAAGGATGGTCCCATGTTATACTTGCCTTGATCAAATCTTTCCTGATGATACTGCTGGTCTGGCTCAAAATAATACTCCTGATCGTCAAAAAACTGCTCACCGACTATACTCGATCATCAAGCATCAACACACAATCATCCGAGCAACCATACACTAAGCAAACAAAGAGACATAATTAAAACAGTACACCAACAGTAGCAAAACAGTATAAAAAGTTTGTAAAACTCTTCTACACGTTACTACAATCACACAGACGTAAAGATCACGAAATTCGGATTTAAAACATGAAAGTTATGAATTTTCTAAGATTTCCTATAGATAAATAATTACTTAAATATAAATTCGAAAATTAAATTTTCCAAACCTATTGTACAGCTACACTAACATGTAGAGCTCTCAAATACGAATCTAACGCAACTTGAACGTGTCAAATCGGAGTTAAAACGGAGATTTTATGATCAAAACAAGTTTAGTAGCAAAACTATAAATAGTATCATCTTCTACTTAGGGCCTAGAGGAGCTCCGGTCAGCCATGGTGGTACCTCGCCGGAGAGAAACCAGATGAGATGGGAACTCGATGAAACGGCGATGGATTCGCACAAACAGATATACCACGGTGTAGAGAACGACGAGGGCTGCCTCTTGGTGGTGGTGGCTGGCGTCGGAACGCGACGGTTTGGCCGAAAAAGCTCGTCAGAAGTTCGCCAGAACGCAAGCTGTAGATGCAGAACTTCGGCGAGAGGTGGAGGGAGCTACGAGCGGCGGCTCGCGATAAGGGTTGTACTTCTAAAACCAGGGCGTCGAGGGCTACGCCGGCATATATATAGTCGTAGGGTTTGGAAACTTTTCGGAATTTCTTAATTTCAGGATTATTTTAATTCCGCGAATAAAAATAATTCTAGAAAATCTAGAATTACCTTTTTGGCTACGAAAAATAGCCCGGAGCTCAGAAAAATCACGGGAAAAATTCTAGAGACTCTTGGGGAGATAAGGAACTCAACTAAATGAGTTTGAACTCATGAAAAGATGGATGAAGAGATCAAGGAAAAAGATTAAGCTCACGGAAATTGAAATTTTAAATCCAGAAAATGCCAAAAAAAATTTCTGATGAGAAGTAAACGTCATCCTATGGTATTTTAAAAAAATAATAGCACTCACCAACACCAAAGACAAGCATCACACAAACACCACATTATCAAATTAATATGAAAAAGTTTAAAACCACAATTTTCTATATTTAAATTAGCAGCAACTTAACTTATCTAATAAATTTATTCAAATATTGAAATCATTTATTTTATTTAGTGTTTTCTAAGCACAACCCAAAATTGAAAATTTTGGGTGTGACAGTCACACTCCTTCTTTCTCGTTCTTTTGTCATGCCATCTTTTTGTTCTTTCTTTTATGGATCTTGTCATTCTGTTTGGACCTTCTGCTCTACTCATTGTTTCTTCTCTACAAAGGATTAATGGACAACACATTCCCGAAGGAGTATATAAATGATTCAAAACAAGGATAGTGTTGTCATAGAGCTAAAGGACATCTGTATCCCATGTTTTAAATAATGTGCCTTTATTATTCACCACTACTTCAAATTTTTAACAAAGTTCTGGTAAAAATGTGCAAAATTGTTTTGAGAATACCTCAAACCTTGATTTGTTTCTTTGAATGATCTTCTAACATTCCTAACAAAATTTGAATATTTTCCTGGAAGGGTTAGTCCACATATACAACCAAATTCTATACAAGTATGTTTTGATTTAATAATTATATTTGAATAATATGCTGAAGCATACTTACTATAGAATAAGGAAGTTTGAAAGACTAGAGATTCATTCGAGTAGAAACAAGAATATGTATGGTGACTCAAAGGAGCATGATTATTTAAATTGTTACTTGTTAGAGATTTAGCAAGTTGAGCACATCACAAAGGTAGGGATGACCAAGACAAACTAGTAACATGACATGAGATGTTTTAGAGAACTCTATCCCCCACACTTGAATTTTGCAGAATGCAGAATCAAGTCTGGTTAATAGAATTCTCCTATGAATGTGATTCCATATTGCATAATGCTTGGTTGAATCTACCTTGTATTTTCCTTTGTTTTATTGAAATAATTAGTGACATACCTGAAAGAAACTTGTCCGATGTATCTATCAGTGAGGGCCTCATGGCTTTAGGTCCATTGAGCATGACCTCTTCTTGCCTTTAGCTTTTCTTTGCACCATCCAATCCTGGAGATGAGGATACGGACAATTGCATGCTCTTCTTCCATCAACCTTTCTTGATTTTTGTTGATCCTTGGTTGACGAGTTGGGGTTCATTGGAGATGCAAACTCAAGTTCCTCCTTGATTGTCTTTATCTTCTAGCGGCATGATGGAGAGTTGTTCTTCTTTGTTTGTTAGCAATACGCCAGCCGTCTTAATGGTTAAGGAAGGAACTTCTTTGGAATTTGCATGAAAGCTTCATCTCCAATGACTTAGGGGTGTCATGTGTGACCTTGGTTGTGTCCTTACGTGTAACACCCTAAAATTTGCCTCTTTTGAAATAGAGCTAAAATGATTTATTTGTGAATTTTTGTGCTCATAAAAACATAGAAAACTAAACTTTTTCATTAAATTAAAATTCATCATAGGGGTTAGCAACATTTTTCTTGCATTCATGCCGGTGCATTGGATTTATTGGGATGAGTGGTTTTAGTCCAAAACTCAAAATGATTCGAAACCGCTTTTGGGAACGTTTGAAAATGGCTTTGAAAATAAAAGAGGAGAAAAAGGCAGCCAAGAAAATATCTGTTTATAGGCTCCATACAAGTTGACGTCACTTGAAATATTTCTACTGCCTTGGAGAGATACGTGGAGAAGCTTAGGTAATTTCACATGATTAGCAGCTGGCCGCTTTGTTTTATTTCATATAAACATATACGCGTATACACGGCTGATCGGCTATTGGCCAGGACGTGTTTGGTTCAGCTATGCAATTCCTTTTCTCCGGCCTTGTTTCTCTGCTAGTCGCTAGCCTTGTTTTTATGCGTACGGCTCAACCAGAGCAAGCTGCACAGGCAACAGCTTCTTTTCCCTTCCCTCTCAATTTTGCTGCCAGTCAGGGACTGTGCGTCAGGGTCGGTCTTCCTGTTTCCTCGTGTCGGGCTCGAGCCAGACTCTGCTCTGCCGGAGGAGTCCGTCTCCGCTGCATCGCTTTGCCTTGATCCGCAAGCCCGCGCGCCTCTCTTAAGTAGCAGTGCGTCCGCTGCACCGCAGCCAGGCCAGAACCCAACTTGATCCTCTCCTGTCTCGGCCAGTGGCCCAAAGCGCAGCCCAGCCGAACCATAGCAGATGCATTTTTTTTTCTCCTCCCTGGTGCAGCTGACGCACAGGACCCTGCCCATATATACATGGGAAGCCCCAGGTGTTCCGCTCTTCTTTCTGCAACCCTAGCGCAGCAGCCGCCCGTGTTCGATCTCGCCGAGCTCGGAGTGCAGTCGCCGCGGTCACGCTCGTTTTCCGCCGTTGCTAGCCCTAGCTTCGTCTCGTGGGCCGCGTCTGGATGACTGGATGTCATAGAGCAGAGCAAGTCCACCTGCCGCTGCTGTTGACGCCGTGCCCCGTTTCATCGCCGTTCCCGATCCGTTGCCGAGGGCTCAGAGCCGAGGAGGTTCCCGTGACAATCGGCCGAAGCCGCCGTGGACGCCTTCTGCTGTTTCACCGTCGTGCCGAGACTATTGCCGAGCCCCGCGTCTAGGTAACGAACTGCAGACGCTGATCTTCCTCTCTGTCTCGCTCTAGGTACCTCGCTCGCGGTCGCCGTCGTCCGCAGGTAGCTGCCGCCGCACCTGTAGATGCCGTCTGGAGCTTCATCACCGTTTCTGATCCTGTGCATGCCGTCGCATAAAGGAACAACCTGTTGTCCGGCCCGTTGAGCCTCACGCTGCCTCCGTCCTTGCAAAGTGCCTGAGCTGCAATTGCTACCACCATTCTAGGTGCCTACACACGCACTGCTGCCGAGCTCCCAATCTCCATGGCCAAGACTGCCAGCGTACATCCACCGTCCTAAGGAATCCAGAATCGCCGCCACAAGTTTCATCTTGTCTTGGCTAGCTCGATCGTTTGTACCAAGCAAGCTGTTCATCTATCCATCCAGTGCTGCTCATCCTGGCCCGTTGCCTTGCAAGCACACCTGCATGCTCCCAACTCAAGTGCCATGCATGCCTATATTCACACGAGCAATTCATCCATGCACTACGGCAGTAACAGTTGGCCAATGGTATATTAGCTTTGTTTTAGTCCTTCCTTTCTGCATTAGTTTGATAAAAACACCATCTACGCGATAGTGTCAATATTCACCTGTTTATGGGTTATAACCAAACAATAATTTGATTCAGGCAGAGTTTTCTAATTAAAAAAACAATATAAGTGTTGCACTTACGTATTTTATACATAAATATTAATATGATTAATTATTAACCTAAATGTAATTTTAAATTATAATTTGCTCAGTTTGAACACGTTGCTTATATCAAACTTGTTTAGATGCTCTCACCTGTGTTTTTATTTTGCAAAGATGGTTTAATTAACTTGATTAAATTATGTATATGACATTGTTTATAAATAAAATATGAGTAGTTTTAACCCATCTTTTGAAATAAATTATGTTTTGACTAATATGGTCTAAATAACTTTTCACGTAGTTTTGCTTAATTAAAATAAATCAAGCATATAGGCTTTTCCTTTAATATAATATAAGCCTCGGTAGTTGTTTCTTTTTCACCGTAGCTCCGATTAGTGTGTCTATCACGAATGTGTGTAGCAACGTGTAGAATGT
The DNA here is from genome assembly GCA_038087645.1 of Saccharum hybrid cultivar R570. NCBI lineage: Eukaryota > Viridiplantae > Streptophyta > Magnoliopsida > Poales > Poaceae > Saccharum > Saccharum hybrid cultivar. The sequence continues at coordinate 25,196,157 of JAQSUU010000805.1, read as the reverse complement.
CTCCAAAACCTTTTTACTTAATGTTTCCTATGCTTGGTGTATTGTTCTAAATTTAGTCCTACTGCTTGCTTTATGTATGATTGCATGGATGCTTGTGTGGTGCTCTACGACCATGTTCAGACGGTGAGCTTTACGTGGTGATCAAGAAGCGGTTCATTGAAGCTTTGGACTAGAAGAAGGATTTGAGTTTTAAGGCAAGTATAGCATGGGACCATTCTTGTTATCCTATTCACTATAATCATAATACATATGCATGTGTCCTCCTTGATGACCTATAGATTATAAAGTAGGCTTTGATATCCTGATACCTTGTTGCCTATAGGATTTGCATTAGGTAGCTATTGCTAGTGCTTAATAATAAACAATGATCTTGTAATATGACAAATGAATTGTGCAATCACCCATTAAGATGATTTAATTACTGTTAAAGGGTGCTAGAGCATTATGTTGTTTTTATGTTGCTCTAGTTTCTCTCCGTAAGGACTTATCTGTAAGTGATAACTGGGATTGACAGTACAGTTGTGAGGGCTATATGGCTCTGGCTCTAGTTGTTTCAGAGACCTTTTCTAGCTTGTTAGTGGTTACCGAAAGACGCAAGAGGGGTCATGTCTAGTATGGTCTTGGCCTGCCAAGGTGGGTGCAGTCTTTTGTAAGCCGCCCCTTGGAGGGAGGTTCATGCTTTCCAATTAAGAATCCTTAGCAGCCCTAACTTGTTAGACGAACTTTTAAATGGCTTTATATGATTTCCGGTGTTTTGGGAATGGCCTCCCCATGCATTTGGAAGTCATGACTCACAGTGAAAGTGTGCACTTTTGCGCAGAGTTAAAAACTGGTATACTAGCCGTGCCCACGGACACGGGCGGCCTTGGGGATTCTTACAGAATAAATGTTCACCATTGTTATATCATGCTTATTATTATTGATATTATTATGCTTATGTTAATTTCTATTTCATTATTCTTATTACAATTGATCATTTGTTTATAATGGGAATTGGTTTACCTTGATGCTACTCAATTGCTGAGAATATGATGACTAAAAGCTAACCGCAGTTAAACCAGTGTCTTGCCTTTTTTAGTCTCATGAACCCCATGATATATTTGCTGAGTTCGATATGGACTCACTCTTGCTATTTCCCACACCTCAGGATAGTCTCTGGAGTTATTAGGCTTATGATCAACCAGTCAGTTTGTTCCTAGAGTGAAGTCTACACCCGGTGTTCGGAGTTGTCTTTCCGCTGTGTTGCTCTCTAAGGTTATATTTTATACTATTGCGTTATGTATATTAAGCATTTGTCTCTTGATATTACACTTATCTGTGGCTATATGTGAGATTTGTCTCCTTTATTTCACATATAGTGTATGTCTGGTTTTGTCCTTAAAATCGGGTGTGACATTACGAGACACTGTCGGTAGACCATTGATCAATGATGTCTGTTGGCACGATGATGCATGCCATGATGTAGTGGCATCTCGTTGTCTTGGTCCTTGTGGACGACATGTGAGATGGTGTCTTCGAAGGTTATGAAAGCATGCATCAAATTGGCTGATCTGAGGTGAGTTGCACCCTGCTTCTCATCAGCCTCCTAGCTTGAGTCCTAGAAAGGCTCAATGCTAGGTTGCCTTCGATGTTACTTTTGGCCAGTTGATTTCTTCGTCCACTTCCTATGAGTGAGTGCTTCTATTGTAGATCCTTTTTGTGGCACTTATCTCATTTCTCTTTATTCCATAGCTGAAGTGGTGATTTGGTTTGGGTTCACATGTTCATACAAACCATGGACAGGCATAGCTTATATTCATTCTTTCCTGCAAAATGTTAATAGACACATACCCGAGGGAATACAACAAGTTTAAAATATGGGTTGTTATCCATAATCTGTATGATTTTCATCTATGCTAAAGAAAGGATGGTTTTAGAATTACCTTAGCATAGATTTTGTTTATCATGTTCTATAGCAAGTTTTATGTGTTTTCTGCATTCTAGCATGGTTCAAGGCAAAGATAACTTGCAACAAGAGATCAGTGAATAAACCTTGATACTCACAGTTCTTCCTTCCATGAAGAATGAGATGGGTCTTCTTTGCGCAAAGTTATTGGAGTTCCGCGCATGCCTTGATTCATCTCTAATGTGAATTCGTCTCTTGACTTACCCAGATTGGTTTTGAGAGTTTCCTATAGGGGTTAGTCCAACAAAAATAACCAGTGTCTATACAAGCAATTTTTAGTTCAATAACCAAACTAGACTCCATGTCTAATTTTGATTAAGGAAGGCATTTTAACCTAAGCACCACGCTTAATTTAAAAGCCAATGTAAGTATGTACAGTACTTCCAAACCAAAGCATACTATGGCAGACAAAAGTAGCATGAAAGCATTTTAGAGATTTACTCAAATAGAGATGAAAGAGCATGATCATGGTGAGTGATTATTTTAGGTAAAGGATGCAAGTGGCATGGATATGATTTGAATTCTTTTGATGTCGACCTTTTTCTCCAATCTACACATGGTTAGAATAATATATATATGTTTATACAAACCTGTGAGATAGCAGGGTTCCAACATTGATGGATCTTGAATGTTTAGGCACTCTAGGGTTCTTCTTCTTTTCTTGTGGAAGCTTGCCAAAAGGTCGAAACGGCATCTGTTGTCTAGTCTATTTCACAATATAACAGAATAGGGGTAATCCTACTAAAGCTAGTGATATGTTACTGATCTTTACGCCAATTGTTTCCCTGGCAACGGCACCAAAAATGCTAGTTGGTATTTATAAGTGCATATAGAATATGAAGGATTCTGCAAGCGCACAGAATACCATTGTAGCATTTTACCGGGAGTATTTCAGGTATCGTTATTTATATTTTACCATAGGAAAATAATGGAGTGAAGATTATTGAATATCAAAGGAGTATCTATCAGTCAACATACCATCATAGCTAGAGTAAGGGGCAAAGGTAATGATAGGAATTAAACATAATGACACTCAGGGGATTAATCTATAAGATAACGTAAACTAGTCAACTCGGAAGAACAACGGGTGAGGTAGATTCCTGTGACATTTTTATTACATGGTCAAAGTATATATACATCCAACTATAGTTAAGACTAACTCTACTCTTGTGCACTTCGGGACACCGCTTAATCGGTAGAGCACCCACAATAGATAACTCTACCGACACGACTATGGTCCTATAATTTAAGAAATTGCTCAATTTGGAGTGGACTACAAAGGATAGATGGGGCTATTACCTCCCGCTGCTACCACCCAACCAGATAACAGGGTGCACTCACAGGCAGAGCATCGTATAAGCACCATGCTTACATGAGACTTGGCTACTTAGCCTAACCAGTAAACTAGCAGGCTAAGCGCTCTATGAACCCGCACACAAAAGTAATGATAACCATAACTAAGCAAGATATATATTCAAAGTAAGCATAGTCATGTAGATAAAAATATGATACTTTGATAATAAGTCTTACAAGATGTGGAAGTAAAGATACAAGGCTTTGCCAAGCCTCCAAGACTAGATCCGGAACTTGAGCATGAGCCCAACTCGACCCTCACTCCCGAGCTACTAATCCACTACATTGGAGAGCTCTAGACCTAATCCCTCTGGTGTATGTTGATCTAAATGAGAGATATGAATTAGGGTTTTAGAGATGGCTCTAGGGAGGGGGTTTGGGGCTGGTATATATAGGCTGAAGCATCAATTCTGGACCCTTAGATCAAACCAACTTGAATAAATGGCGTAGATGCAATCTAGGAGGTGGTGGAGAACTGACATTCGAAGGGGAGGATGACATGTGGGGCCCACAGGCCGGCCGGCCTGTAGGTGGGACCGGTCGGCCCCACATGTCAGTCCCTTGAGGTTTGCTTTGGTGGGTTGCCTTCTGGAGTATTCTAGAGTCTTTTCACGTCGGTTTCGCTACGGATAAACATGATTTGCTTTGACAAATAGGTCCTCCTTGATGGTTTTCTGGATAAATCCTCCTGCAAATACAGATTCATCATAACTCATGGAATTTATTAGTTTCCCCTAGACCTATGTTTGGTGATGGAATTAAGTATATATGCAGGTTATATTGATGGTTTATAATTGATGTTAATGACCGTCAACACATTTATTTGCTAGAAAACCTATCAAACATATTTTTGGTGTTTACCCCCGGTGTAGGAGTGAAATATTTTTGGGTGGATTTAGATGGAATGTATGTTTTTGTGCCTACCCCCAATGTAGGAGTAGTGCATATGTGAATGGTGTGTATGTGATCTTGATTTTAAGGGCATGACAAATCTCTCATAAGGATCAACAAAGCTTGACCAAACTCAATGCAAAACAAGTAGCATATATGTGGTAATTTTCCTAACCTAAATATCAGTATATTTGGCGTTGGTAGGAATTCAAGCTTTGTCATATAGGAACTCATCATGTAGTACTTTTATGTTTTTCGAAAGCCAAAATTTAGTATCACTTGGAACAAGCTAAATAGCAGCTCAGACCATCTCATATCATATTCGTCAATTACCTAGACTTAGATCAAGCATTGCTACCCACGAGTTCCAAGTTTAGAGCAAATTCTCATGTCAAATCAATCTTATCCAAAACTCGAGAGAATTTAAGGCTAAAAACTAGGTACTTGAAAGGAATTATAAGAGAGCAACTATTCATCATTTTCATCATGTGAGATCATCTTCAAGTTCTTTTTATTTATTTAACTCAAAAACAAGAAACTAAAGCATACCTTAAGCAGACTTAAAGCAAACTATATACACACTCTTTTTATTTGGTTTTTATATTTTTTAAGATCACACCTTAATCAAATATATAGAAGATAAAGACAAATTTTTATTTTGTTTTTGTTATGCATTTTTTAACTATAAGATAAATTCAAAAATTAAATAAACTAAAGAGAAATAATAAAATACTAGAAAAAGGAAACTAACCTTAGGTAGATGGGGGCTCCTCCCCCAAGCTGGGTGATGTTATAGTCCTTAAAATGGTGGGCCGATGTGGAGATTGTTGAACAGGTAGCGCCAGTTGTCGTTCTCATGCTCCTAGTGCTGCAGGATGCTAGTGATGTGTTCTCCCATTTCTGCTTGCATGGGAATGCTGATGTAGCTAGTTCTGGATGCCATGTTGTGTCTCCTCAATGGTGGCCAATGTGGTGTCGAGGCGGGGGCGCTCTATCTGTTGCTCATGATAGCCCATGGGCTGCTCATGGTAGCCCATGTGATGGTCATGGTAGCCACAGGCAGAGAAGGACATGCGTCCTCCCTGGTGGCCACTTGAAACTTCCTCATACGGCTACTGCTGATAGTTGTTGTAGTTGCCATACTGCCATTGCCTGCTCGATCCCTGTTGCTAGGAACTTTCAGAGTGATACGGCGAGGGCTGCTCCCAACCAATATGCTCAGGATGGTATATACGGGAAGATCCCACTTGATCCCATCCTGCATAGCTGGTGAAGGCAGGTCCTTCTGGAATGGGGTCATCTCTGCGGTACTAGGGCTGCGGGTTGTGAGTGATTCTTGTAGAAGCACTTCTACGAGGTGCTACCTCCTTCACCTGTAAACCAAAGACAAATGAATTCACCGCGTACAAACCGAGGTTCTGGTCTGGTAACGGAATCTCAGTTGTATAATCCATATAAATCATGACAAGCTTTCCATCCTTTTTCTTTTTTAACATGTGAGCTTGGACAAAATATTCATAATTCATAAGCCAATGGGGAATGTCATCAATGTAAGCAATAGAAGCATTTTCCAAAAGATCCAAGTTTCTAGCTATGCGGGTGACCAAAGAAGTAACCTGACATCTCCCTTAAGTTTAGGAATTTTTTCCATTGTTTCATCATAAATTTGACAGGTGAATCCTTTCTTCTCTTAACCATGGCATAGAGCAACTTAAGTTCATCATTCCTTATAGTGCGAAAATCATTTCTAGGAAATAAAGAAAATCCTAGCCATTTATGCATAAAGCGCAAGGTAGGATGATGAATTTCATTAGTACAAGGATGGTAACAAGTAAGTTCTTTAGATATTTCTCTCCAAAATTTCGTCCTATCAAAGTCTTGTATAGCAGAGTCTACATCAACTACGCACTAAGCATGGAATCCTAGAAGCTCACTAAAATTCTTCCAAGGAATAGAAAAGTCTTTCCCAAAAAGTCTAAATGAAACTTTAGAATCGGTGGGTTGCAAGGTGCATAGAAATTCTGCGGTCAAAAGCTTAGACCCCGGCTCATCAATTTTCCAAACATCCTCCCATCCAATAGTTCTAAAAATGATTTCAAATTCAGCGTTCGTACCTGTTGCTTGTAGTAGGGCTGGATCATAGGCGGGAGTGAGAATGAACCTCCGGGTCTTCAGCTTCTTGTAGTTGTCCTTCTCCGTCTTGTCCTGGAGCTTGAGCTGCTTCTCTTCCAGAAGAATGTTTCTCTCAGCTGGGGAAGACTGGGATGGCACTCCGACAGCAGGGGATGGAGTATTGATCTGCATGTCGGTGCTCGCCGGGATGTAGAGCTTCTCATCGAACAAAACGATGCCGCGCGCTTGAGTTTGCCGATATACTTGCTCATCTTCAAGCAAAATAAACATAAGACAACATAACTCGTGGAACGGGTTAGGAAAAATGTTAGTGGTTAGCCATCCAGAAGTTAGTCGTCTGAGGGTTAGTCATCCGAGATTGCCTAATGAATTTTTCTAATCAAGATTTTGGCAAAACTTCCCACTTAATTCTATTGATTTTCCCTCAATTTTAACAGCACTTCCACTCTTAACCCTTCTCACTTCTACTCTTAATTTCTCTCACCATTGCTCAAAGTTTAGCAGCACTTCCACCCTAAAACTTCCTCTCCTTTCCTAATTCTAAAATCACTTCTACTAAGTGAGTTTTCAAACTACAAAAGTAGAATTCGAAATTTTGAACTTGGATGTTGGAATTGTAGTGTGTGTGAGGCCGAGAGCAAGCAAGAGGAGTGGTATTTATAGGCGGCGCTGGCACAGGCCGACCGGCCAAGTGGTGGGACCGGCCGGCCCCACATTGTGGCCAAATGGCCTCCCCTTCCTCCTCATCCTTCTTTGCTTCATGCTTAAGCAAGTGTTGGTGCTCTTTCGGTGGAAATGTGCTCTGGATGGTGCAGAGTGGAGATGAGTGGGAATGGAGGTGTTAGTGGAGATATGGAGGTGATAGTGGAGGTGATGGTGGTGGGTCCCAGGTGTCTATGGGTCCTGATGCCTGTATTTCTACCGTATACTCATGTATATATATGAAATGCAAAAAATATTTTATGATACTATGAAATATAAGAAGATGAATGATGGCATTTTTAAATTTTTATGCCTCCACAGTAAATATTTCGTATGAGTTTTTACGCTCTGTAAAAATTGTTTACATGGGGCTTGAATTTTTATAATGCCATGATGAGAATTTTTATTTCATTTTTCTAATGCAGGTATTGAAAAGTAAATATGCAAAAATAAAAATGCAATATGAAAAGTAAATATGAATAACTACTGATTTATCTCCCAGCGAGGGTTTAGGATTTTAAGTCCTCCGAATCAGACTTCCCTGTTCGTGTTTATTCCTTGAGTGCATCCCTCGGTCCCGGAGATGGAGACCTTGATGATTGCACTTGTTTCTCACGCCATTCCAATTTTGAGCATTGTTTCGGTCTTAGCTTGAAGGTGAATCGCTCTTCCTTGCCATTGATATGGAATTTGATTTCTCTAGCTCCAACATCAATGTGTGCATTTGTAGTGCTCCGGAAGGGTCTCCCAAGTATGAGAGGCGTCTTCATATCTTCCTGCATGTCAAGTACTACAAAATCCACTAGAACAAAGAAGTTTCTTATTTTTACCGAAATATTTTTGGCGATTCCTGCTGGGTAGTTGTCGGACCCCTAATTTAGGGTCCTCTGTGCATCATGTATTAGTCCCTAGATCAGTAGCTGATATGCACAATTCAAATAAGATTGATATCAAAAATCAAACTTTTATTGCTAATGGGAAAATATATTACATGTTTCGGTTATGTAGCTTGGGCCATTGGCCTTATATCGTATATCAGAGTTCTAAGACAGTGGTCCTACATCGTTGTGGCTCTATTTCTACAAGTATCTTGGAGTGCGGACATAACCCTAGACTTATTCCTTAAGCACATTCCTATATCCCAATCGTCGTAGTCCTAGTGTAGCTCCTTCGCATAGTCACATGGCTTCGTCTTTGAGTGTACTCCGGGTGTCCTATCCTTGCGCAGTCCTCGATAGCTCCATACTCGTATGTTCTCCTATTGTCCTATCCTCACGTAGCTCTAATAGCTCCATCCAGGTATGTGCTCTTGTAGCTTTACTCCTAAAAACATAGAATGGAGGGGGTTGAGTACATAGAGTACTCAGCAAGCCCTAAACTTTGGGTGGAGGGGAGGTGGAAGGGAGAGGCTATATGTGGAGGGGGTATAGTGGTTGAGAAGGTTATGGTGGGTTGAAGTAATTATAATTATAGGTTGGACCCTGGGAAAGTATTACTATTCTCACCAGTTTCTGAGGTTAATTATAGTTTACCAAATTAGTAAAATACATCTTACCAGATTCTCATAGTTGCAGAAGTCTAATCATAGTTGCTCTCATCCCAGCATCTGCCCATTCCAAGGACGTGGCCATTCGAATAGATTCAATAAACTCTGCAGAGGTGTACAAATTTTCTCACATGATAGGCACAGCCTCTAACCATGTACGGTGGCAGAAACAGGCCTAACGAGATCCCATACCCGCTTGGGTGCTACCCTAGATTTCCATATAACTCTACCACGGCTTCTCAGGGGTTGGAAAAACACACTAAACTCGAGAGGATACCAAATCATCCCATCTCGTATTCTCGGATGATACCACATCATCCCATCATATAATCTCAGATGATACCACATCATCCCAGCATAATAGTACCGATGATACCAAATCATCAATAATATGGGCTCAAACATGGCCAAAATAGACAATAACATGGGCTCGAACGCGGCTAAGATCAAGGGGCTTAACGTGGAAGATCACATAGCAATCACGCCAACCAAACCACGAAAGATCACATAGCATCCGTGTCGGCTCCTGATATTCCGCTGCCAACACCGGCCTCCTCGTAGAAATTATACTTCAATCTAACAGGGTGTGAGATCAAGTCTGTCCATATCAGACATGTGGCTATACGAAATATCTCACTAGGCGAGAGGGACTATGAACCAGTCCTTATGTGACCGAGGCAAGTATCTCCCACAGGAACCCTCACCAGGCGTTCCTGCCAAGGTAATCTATCCTCACATAAATTACCCCCACTCGCCCCCTGTCGGGGTTTAGTCTAGTTTTACCATTTTTAGGTTCACAATTATTATAGAGCTCATATCATATCAAGGTAACTATTACCTTATCATCATTAATCACATTATCAAACCGAGCTCACAATTCATTATAATTCCATTACTTCACAAATGAGAGTTTAAGTAATATAAGTTGTGTTTATTAATTAATGGAGATGGAGTGTGGAGGCTAGCAAAAATGTGGTGGTGGAAGGGGAGGTGGTTAAGGGATGGTAGTTAAGTGGAGGAAAAGGGGTAAGCGGGTGTTAGGACTTGCCTCCATTCGCTGACGTTATATCCTTGTCCAATTCCTGTGTTTCCTATTCCTGTCTTCTAGACTCCATTGGGTTTCATCGGGTTCTCTCCATGTCTACTGTCCTACGCGGTCTAGTGTCGACAAGCAAGAAAACCCAAACAAGAAAAATAACAAGCAAGGCTTGTAAAACAAGCATAAGCAATCAAAGTGAAGGAAACAATCCTTGATGGTTGATCCTATTGGGTGATGGATTGTTGTCTAAGTTATCATTATTGTGTCAATTTGAAGTAAGGTTTGGATGAAGGGATTCCATCCAACAAGGTGGCTCCTACGGGCTAGGTTAGTGTGGTGCGGTTACATGATGGAAAACCAGACCACATTATTACACTCCACTATTATGTGAACCTGAAGAGTGAAAGCCTAACCAAGTCATCATAGATAACCTGGCCGACTTCAACAGGTCCACGGGGTTAGTGACACATACGCACATGCATATGTATGTGTCTCGGGTTAGTCAGGTTAGGGAAAGGGCGGAAGATAAAGTTAGCCATACATAGGCGTACACCCGGGTATCGGGCACATCCTTGTATGTATATATATCCTATTATTTTATGTGATTGGATGCGATACTCGAGTATGTGTCATGGTACATGCGCATATGCGAATATATGGGTAACTACTACTACGGCGAAGGGTATTATATGATCTACGTGGGGGAGTGCAGGTGTAACTATCGGCACATATATAGAATACTATATATGGGTGGTTCCTATTTTAGGTGATTGGGTACAAATATATTCGGGTAGGCGGCATGGTACATGCACCTACGCAAATATACTTGAACTACTTCTATGGTGATGGCTACTACAGCAACGAATTACTACTACGAGTTATTATAAAAGAAATGAAAAGTAAACATATCTAGAATTTAAATGGGCACCAAAAATTAGAAAAAGACATTTTAATATGTAGGGTTTTATCTTAAAAGATTTTAGTGAAAGAATTACGGAATTAAGACGGGCGAGATATAAATTATTTTGGTTTACCAACTAATCATGAATGGAAAAGAATATGGAAATTATTTCTACAATTTTAACTAATGATAAATCAGTGGCAAATATCTAGGTAAGATCTAAGGTGACTCTAGTTTATTCTAGAATTTTCTGGGAATTTTTCTGTAATTAAAAAACTTATCTATAATTTCTTCTGTACAATTTCCCGTGTGCGCATAGCAAATTTACTGCCGGCCCTGAGGCTGACGTGTGGTCCCCAGTCGGCAGCCTATGGTGGCCTATAGTGCGCCGTGAGCCGATCTATGGACCTATCCTCTTTCTCCCTTTGGTCTATGAAGACCGGGTTTACAGAAAAAGAGAGAGAGAGGGGAAGGGTCGCTGTACCAATGACAGGCGGGGCCCTGAGGGCGGGTGGCCTGCTGCTATTGGTCAAGGCGACGTGGCCTAGGGCGGACGGCCTCAGGTGCCTTCGCGTCATGTCGGTCGTCCTCGCCTCTTTCCACCGCGCGGTCAACGAAAGAACAGAGAGAGGGAAAGAACAGAGGAGAGAAGAGGGGAGGGAAGAGGGAGACGGGCACAGGGCACCGGCGGCAGCCCTGAGTGCCAACGAAGGGAGCAGAGGACTAGAGCGAGATGGAGGGAGAGAGAGATGGAGGGAGCACAGGAAGAGGAAGAGGGAGGGCAGAGCGGCGGCGATGGGATTTGACTCCGGCGACGGCGAGTTCGACTCCGGCAGCGAGGGCAGCTTCGGCGCGACGAGCGGCGACTTCGGCGAGGGCGAGTGCAGAGCTTCGCGGTGAGCGAGCTCAGCCTCGGCTCGTCGACACTCCGGAGCAAGCAGTCGGAGAGAAGCAGAGCTCGTCCCCAAGCTTCATGTGCCCGAGCTTGACTCCGGTGCCCGGCCATGGTGGCCTCGCCGGCGACTGTTGCTCGTGCTGTACGGACGCGGTGCGAGGTGTCGATGGATTTCTCAGAGGAGATAAGGTCGACGGAAGACGACACCACACAGAGGCGGTTGGGGAGAAAATATCTCGGCCGCCATGTTTCATGTGCTTGGGAGCGGCCTACGGCGGCATTGAGACGACGCGGAGGAGACGCGGCCGCGGACGGCCGGACGCGACTACGCGGTGTGTGCTCCTGGCGCTGTGACTCAGGCCGAATGGGCCGCTGGCCGGCTGCCGCTTGGGCAGCACAGGAGGGAGAGAGGAGAGCTACGGCCCATGTTCACAGAAGAAAATGATTTGGAAATTGAAGCAGTACACTTATCCAGGGAAGCATTCGCAGTATTTATGCTGTGCCATGTTAGAATCAATTAGTGGCAGAGTCATCATGTTTGCTATTTGGAAGTGACATGGTAATAACTAAAACACAGTTTGTTTTTGCAACCCTAACAAATGCACTGCATCCTTTTCAAAATAGGAAGCTCTAGGGAGCACTGCATGAGCATCTGGTCACTAAATAACCACTGCCATAAATTGTGCAGCAGGATATGACACCTGAAAAAGTGGCAATAGTGTGGCTCCTGTGTTGAAATCAACCAAGGAAATGCACTCTAAAGAAATGATGAATAGTGCAGTGTAAGTGGACAGGCCAGGGAAAATAAATTTGCACATTTCATACCAGTGCAAGAGCTCCAATCCTATATGGCAAAAAGCGCCGAAAACTCAAATAGGATGATAGTTAATCTGTTAGAAATGACACAAAAAATTTGCTGTCATAATGCAATAGCAGCCAGGCAGTGAAGGGCATTTTTTTAAATTAATAATAGGAGGCAAGCATAGGAATTCTAAAACAAAAATTTTAAAGAGTCTATGTAACTGCCAATGTATATAACTGCTATTGACATGTAATTGCATTTGAAAGAGCCAGAAACGACAAAAAATGAGGACTTTCTTAATCCTACCTTAGCCAAATAACATAATTGCTAAGATGTTGTGGGTCGAGGCAATACTGCTTGATCTGGATCAGCAAAGAACTTCATTTCTGAAAAGATCACACATATCAAACAATGTGAAGAAATCCCCTCCCCCCTAACTTGGCAAAATCACTTGAAATAACGACTCCAAATCAGGGAAGGAGTACATTCCATACCATGCAGGGTTACCAAAGTTTTTATGTTGGAGATGCAATCCATCCGATCTCTGGCGCATGCCAATGGATGAACGCCAAATCTGAATAGGTCAGAAGGAAAGATACGTGTGTCATGATATACATAAACTGATGTGGCTGTAAAAAGAAATGCACAACATCCTTTTCAAAATAGGGAAGTGTAGGAAGCACCGCATGAGCATATGGTCACTAAATAACCACTGCCATAAATCGTGCAGCAAGATATGGCAGCCGAAAAGAGGTAGCAGAGATAAGCACATCTTAGGTAGATGACAATAGTTACCAAATCAACCAACGAAATCCATTGTAAAGAAATGACAAACAGTGCAGCGCAAGTGGACATGATAGGGAAAATAAATTTGCACACTTCATACCAGTGCAACAACTCGAATTGTATATGAAAAAAAATGCCAAAGACTGAAATAGTATTTACATGTAGAGGTTTTAAATTGGCGGTGCTTAGTAGGGATACTATGAGAGTTGATAGTAATGAATCGTGTAGAAGAAGTACCTGATTAGAATAGTTTAGGGAAGTAATAGGATGATAATTAATGTGTTATAAACAACATAAAAAGATTCGGCGTCATAATACAATAGTAGGCAAGAAGGGAAATGCAATTTTTTTAAGTAATAGGAGGCAATCATAGTAATCTAAGAATGGGAATTTAGAAGACTCTATATAATTGTTAATGTATATAACTCGTATTGACATCTAATCGCATATATAATGGATCGCACTATGGTAGCAAATTAAGTGTGTGCAAATTGGGAGGTGTCATTGAAATGTAAGCCTGCAAAAATTTGTTATAGCCTATTTTAAAAGCTTTGTGTAAAAGGTAAACCGTGCAATACGATATTATGGCAGCAAATTGAATCCGTAACAGACCTAGATAATTTACCTTGGCACGTTGCAATGCTACTGGCTGATCACACCTTGCCGTAACTGGATAAGGAACCCTGAATAAGTATACCTCTGGAAATGAATAAAAAACGTAAGCAATGATGTTCGGAATAACAAATGAAGAGAACTAAAGCAACACATTCATGGAAACATGTTTTGCCTGTATGAAAGCCGAAACAAATATTATGGAATAGATCAATGAAGGAAAACCAAAAAGGCTGACCTAGGACTGATTTTTTTGACAAATGCGGTAGCAGTTTCTACACATGCGTCATCTCTCTTTGGTCTTCTTCAGGAAATGGAAATTGTCTGTTCCTCATGTGAGGCCTGCAACCTCTTCCTTGGTGCATATTTCTGAAAAAAAGAGAGGTGATATCAGCACTCATGTTAATGTCTCAGAAAATATGCAAGAGGGTTATATAATGTTTCAGTTTACTAAACCAATAATCCAATACTGGGAACTTAAATAAAATGATTTAGTGGCACATTAAAAAAATCTTCCAATAATCTAAACTAAAGCCATAGAGGTCCAAATTGAAATCTAATAAATCAGTTTTACATACCATATGTCTTATGCACTTTTGATGTGCGTGGCAACTGCAACTGATAGGGGAGAAATTGGAGAATCTGTAAGGAAAAGGAGAAACGTGAGTTCATGACTAAAGGAGAGTATAGATCTAGGGTGAAACTAACCTTGGCCTGTGGGATTGCCTCGAATCGCAGAGTAATGGCACCGCAGCAGGTAGTTTCGCTGCATAGAGATAGGTAGAGAGAGAGAGAGAGGGAGCAAACCAGGGAGCGGACTGCACGACCCCGCGTGGGGGGAGGGAGCGGGGGACGGCCGGCGTCCACAGCGAACGGCGTTGGCTGCCAGCGCCGCGCCATACCGGCGTGCAGGCTGCGCCGGCGGCGCTGCGCCGCCGTGCCTGGGGGCCGCCGGGCCAGGCGGGCGAAGTGTGCGAAGGGGGCGGCGCTCTGGGCCTCCCGCAGCGCCACCACGTTGGGAGAGGGGGGGGGCTGGAGCGGGGACGTGAGCGGCGTAGAGGCAGCGGTGGGGAGCGGTGGGGCGGGCACGGCGGAGATGTCTAGGGTTCGGGAGAGGAGGCGTCGGATGGGGAGGAGGGCGGAAGAGAGTGGAGCCATGGCATCTATCCGTGGCAGTGTGGGGGCTTGGGTAGATGAGGACGGAACTTCCTGGAAGCTCCGCTGTAGGTGGCGATGTGCTGGGCATCGTTTGTGAATCGAACGGAGAGGAAAAAAAGGCGACGCGGACGCAGGAGGGGGCCGTAAATGGTATACGGAAATAAGGGTATATATGGTAGATTCCTAGAAAATATAACAATGCATACTTATATATGTATATTAATTCCTTTTGTAAATAAGTAATGTAACAATGCATATATATACCTATACGATGTATTTGCTAGTTTCAAGAATATGTATATTCTATGACTACTATGTATTTTCTAGTTTTAATGAAGGCAATAAACTACTCCCATTTTTATTATGCATTTACCGTAATGACTTTAATAATTCGCAATTGATTAAGAAATGTAACAATATTCATTATACTTATGATGTATTTCCTAGATATTTCCAAGCAAAGAAATTAACTAGTATATGATTGAGAAGAGACAGGGAGAGGAATTAACCATGTATGTATATATGTATATGCATTATTTCATAATAGATAGATGAGGTATTTCTAGCTACCGGAAAAAAATATGATATTCTCATATGCATGATGTAATTCTATATATTTCAAGGAAAATAAATTGACCAAAATATGGTTTGAGAAGGGACTATTGGAATATTAAATCTATAATTAATAATGCGGTGGCTACTATAGTCAAGAAGGGAATGTAACATAATATTGTTTATATTTACGATGCATTATCTACTGCTATAATATAAAGAAAAGGTTCTAAATAATTCAAGAATGTAATTGATGATTAAGAAATGTTGGTGCCACAAATAAATTCCAGAAAAACAAACATACATACAAGCAATCATCCAAGCATATCAAACATACACGCAAGCATTCAATCGAACAAAGTGTAGGCAATGGAATTTAAATGCGAAGCGATTCTCCAATCCTAGAAAATAATTCTAGCGCTACAACTAAATCCTACGGGACACACAAATGCATATGGTGGATTTTTAAATGCAGGGTTTTGGAAAATATTTTTAAAAGGGTTTTGCCTAATTATACTAATCAAGTTTTAATTTGTTGTAAAGTTTAAAAGTTCAAATTTTTAGTGGTTTTTAACATAATGCAAAAACACGGGTGTTACAGTAGTCGACTGATTGGTTAGCTAGTTGTAGGCACATCGATGTTGGCGTGAGTGTTGAATAGTTGAGCTTGTCAAAGACTTTCTTAAGCATGACACGGACGTGTAACACCCTAAAATTTGCTTCTTTCAAAATAGATGGAAAGTGATTTAATTTTGCATTCTAGTGCTCATGAAAACATAGGAAAATAATATTTTTCATTACATTAAAATTTATCATAGGGTTTAGTGTGTGTATACATGCTGGTGCATATATTTGATGTGATGTTTGCTTATTGTTTCTTTATGTGTTGAGGGTGAGCAAAGTCTTTAAAATGCGTTTAGTAGGTCGATCTTCCTTCTCTAGCAAGCCTTTATCGTTTTCTGCAATCAAATTCCATGTTTCTCAGCTCAAGTTTTCGTTTGGAGCCTCTCAAAATCTTTTCTTTGTAACCCGAAACACTCCTTTCAGTTTCTCGTCCATCAATCAATCTCTACAAACTTCTCAAGAATTTTTTCGACTTTTTCTGTAGCTTGTTTCCACATGTCTGTGAGCATAATCTAATTTTTAGATGCTCCAAAATTACCTTTTAGTGAGCTCCAAATACTTTATTTGGGTTCCTCATGTTCCATAATGTCTCTGGAAAATTTCCCTGAATTTTCGGAGCTTTCGGAGTATTTTTCGAGGCTTAAATAATAATTCTGGACTTTTCTGGAATTATTTTATCCATGAAAATAATTAATTCCGAAAATAATAAATCTCTTATTTTTTCCAACGCTCAAAGCCCGTATGCAATAATCCTAAATACCCATTCATTTATTTACTAATGGGCTTTAATAATTAATTAGGCCTATTAGTAAAGATGGAGGGTGCAACGTCAATTAGCACCATATCGCTAGTTGACATGAAGGTGGAGAGTTTTTCTCCCTATATATACGTACCTACCCCTTGGGTAAAGCACACCAAAACTACCGTAGAGAAGCTCCTAGTTTAGGAAATCTCTCGTATAGTAAATTATATTTTCTCTTTCTTCTCTTGCCGGCCGTGTATTCACATCTCCAGCTAGCAAGTTGCCGAAGCCGTTGTTGGCCGTTTGACTTGTCCATCGACGACTGCTGCCGGATCGTCCTGCTCTCGAGGTCGCAGTTTTGCTGCCTGGCCATATGGTACGCTATTATCTCCACCTTTTTGTCCGTGCATCTGCGTAGATCGACTCCGATCATCATCAGTGTTCCATCTGTTGCTTGACCGCATGTCTCCGTCAAGCTGCCAAGGCGGCCATGCACCAGTCCATTTGCTTCCAGCCTCGAAGTTCAGCCAGCAAGCAAGCTTGTCATTCACCAGGAATTCTGAAAGCAAACCAGGGCCATGCGTGTGTACACACGAGCAAGTAAATTCCTCCATGCACTGCAGCAGAAGCAATTGGCCAACGGGAGAATATCTGTCCGCAACTTTTACTTTCCTGTAAGCCCTTTATCTATCCACACCTTCAAATAATCCGTCGTTGTTTTCACATCTAAATTCGGTTTTAGTTAATCTTGTTGCATTACGCTAGTGGTAACGTGATCTGCGTGTTAGTATCGACGTTTCTCATATTGCATATTTTCCCGTTTATAGTTGAATATTTAATTAATTATTATATGCACCTAATTTTATAATTAAAAAAAACATAGAGTTATAATTTTATTCTTGTTGCTTCGTGACTGTGCTGGCGTAAGAGACGCATTAGTAACGTTGTTTACCATGTCACGTTATGTGTATACGAATTAAATTATGTTTATTTGATTAATATTTATGTCATGCTTTAGAAGCGACTTAGGTTCATACGTAGACCATTCTTAAATAAATATTAACTTGATTAAGATTAATGTGCAACTGGCTTTCTAAATTAATTAAAAGCAATATAGGAATGTCACGTGGCCTTTTGTAAATGAATATTAAATTGATTAATATCAACTTAAGTATGTTTTGATTATAATTTGTTTAGCTTCAACACGATCATATAAAACAAGTTTAGATGCTCTTTCGTATTCTTTTCTTTTGGCAAGGAAAAAGTTTAACTTGATTAAATATATGAGACATTTTCATAAATAAAATATGACTAGTTTTAACTTGTTTCTAATATTAAAATATAATTTGACTAATCTGAATTAGTAGGTTCAACATGATTTTTCTTAATTAAAATTAATCAAGCTCGTAGTTGTTTCCTTTATAATATAAAAACTATCAATAGTATTATTGTTTCGTTCAAATAAAATATTAATCTATATGCAATTAGTTTTCTAATTAAGAGCAACATAGTTTCCCATCTCGATCCTTTATAAATATAATCAGTTTATCTTGGTTTTCTAATTCAAAATACAAATTGACTTAATATGATATTTCTTTAGAATATTCTATACATACTTTATATAATTAAAATAAATGAACCATATAGTTTTCTTTTTCTCATATAAAGTGAATCCTACGGTAGTCGTTTCTCTTTCACCGTAGCTTCGATTAGCGTGCTTTTCGCGTCTGTGTGTTCGTAGCAATGTGTAGAATCTCTTTAAAACCTTTTCACTTGGTTATTTCATGTTTGGTGTACTGTTCTAATTTAGATCTATTGTTTGCTTCGTGTATGATTGCATGGATGCTTGTGTGGTGCTTTATAATCCTGTCTAGTCGGTGAGATTTACGTGGTGATCAAGAAGCGGTTCTTTGGAGGTTACGAATCTACAGAAGAAGGATCTCAGTTTAAGACAAGTATAGCATGGGATCATCTTTATTTCCTATTCACCTTTAATACACTTAATTCATGTGCATGTGTCTACCTTGTTATCCCTAAGGATATCCTAGCTTTTACATCTTGTACCTTGACACCGTGGGACATTGCATTGGGTAGTATTTATGCTAGTGCTCAAGATAAATAACCATGATCTGTAACTTGACTAACGGTATATGCAATAAACATTTAAAAGATGCTTTATAGCAACATGGCTCAAGGGGGCTAGAGCATTGGGCTGTTTTTATGGTACTCTAGTTTCTCTCCATAAGGACTCATCTGTAAGCGAACATCCGGGACTTACAGTACAACTGTGAGGGCTATATGGCTCTGGCTTTAGTCAAGTATGAGGACCTTTTCTAGCTTGTTAGTGGTAACCTTTATGGCGTTAGAATGGCTTGACGAATCGGGTATAGTGCGGCCTCTGTCCTTATGTGTATAGGTTGCGCGTCATTGTGCCATTTGGAAGGGGGGCTCTACATCTGTTTGCCGAGTGAATCTAATGGTCCTAACTTGTTAGACGAACCTTTGAAAGACTTCATAGTGAACCCTGCCGACCTTCCTTGGAAGTGGGTCAAGAGATTAGCTACCTCGGGCGAAAGGGTAAATCACGACTCACAGTGAAAGTGTACAACCTCTGCAGAGTGTAAAACTATTATAACAGCCGTGCTCACGGTCACAAGTGGCCTTGGACCCTTACAGAATAAATGATGAACACTGATGATAATAATAATACTGATGATATTGATGCTCACTAATGATTATTGTTTCTTGCTATACGTTCTTCACGTTTACATGATCATGAGGTTATTTGGGCTTATGTTAAACTTGTTGCTACTCAATTGCTAAAAAGATGACTCACTAAAAGCTATTGCAGTAAACCCGTGTCAAACCTTTTGAGCTTCATGAACCCCATGATATATTTGCTGAGTTCGACATGGACTCACTCTTGCTATTTCCCACACCTCAGGATAGTCTCTGGAGTTTTTAGGCTTGTGATCAACCAGTCAGTTTGTTCCTGGAGTGAAGTCTACACCCGGTGTTTGGTGTTGTCTTTCCGCTGTGTTGCTCTTTAAGGTATATTTTATACTATTGCGTTATGTATATTAAGCATTTGTCTCTTGATATTACACTTATCTGTGGCTATATGTGAGATTTGTCTTCTTTATTTCACATATGGTGTATGTCTGGTTTTGTCCTTAAAACCGGGTGTGACAGAGTGGTATCAGAGCAATGCTGACTGTAGGACGCAAGCCTAGTAGAAACTGGTCGTTATGAGGTTTAAGAGTTGCCACTAAAATCCTTGTTCTATAGACCTTGGTATTTTTTTCTATACTATATCCTTACCTTGTTATTCATCTCCACCTTGTTGCTTATATAAAAACAAATCTTTTGCTCATCCTTTTCCTTAGTTTGATATTCTTTTAGAATCTCATCTTACCACCTTCTTGCGTAATCAGAAGAAGAGCTTTAGGAATCTTTACCTTTAATATAAAGAAAACGATAGCATTGCAAGTTGAGTTAATGTTGAGTTGTGCTCCTATATTGCCTTGTTGGATTGTCATTATGCCTATGTTTGTTTTGGATCTTTGTAATGATTGCAATGAATTTGTGGATCCCACAATTTCATTTAGATATAGGCTTAAGACATAAGGATTAATGAATAGATAGGAGGGGTGGTTTTTCTCATCTCTGCAGTTTACTGTTTTTCACAACGGTCTGTGTTCATCAGGAGATATCTCCAAGTCTAGAAGTCCAAAGATCATGAGAATTTTGTAAGAACAACTATGCTTCTTTGTATTTCATTTGCCGCCGGAATCACCCTGATAGCTATTATGGTTTGGGAGTTATGAAAATCACAAGACGATGCAACTGCGCTACCTGAACCCTGGAACAGTTTCTGTTGGGCACTGTGTTCGGCTACCTTAACTACAGAATATGGGAAAGTGTTCTATACAAAAGTTGCAGAGGATTTCATAAACTTTTCAACCATGTAAGGCGTGTCATCATATGAATTTTGGAACTCGAGATGTAACTGTTGCAAGATGCCGCATCTGTGCTGCCAGACTTTCTGGACAGATTTCATGTCTCACTCTGAAACCATATTTTAAAATCAGAATCTGGGGAGGTTATCAATAACAAAGTTGTAGAGAATTTGATAAGCTTTCAAACGGTATACGCCATAACTGCATCAGATTAACGAAATCGGAGTTAGAGCCGTTTTACTAAGCTGTTGTTCTTCATCTCGTGAGGAAATTTCAGATTACTTGTTTATAACCTTGCTTATGAGTTTCATTGGGATGTCAGCACGCCTTTATGCTAGTTAAATCTTCTAGAAGGAGGTGCAAGCTACCCTTTTGAGTCCCCTAGTTCATCTCATCATAAGGGGGGTAACCGAGTTAAAGAAGTTGCAAGTTGTTCAAACATTCCAGCGCTTCACTTGGAAGAATCAGTTATCCCCACGGTGGAGAAGTCACTATCGAGTGCAGTCATCTTTTCTCAGGATTGATGACTAGTTGGATCGTTTACAAGGAGCCCGTGTATTCAATAGGATTGATCCTAGGTTTGAGCTTTCACCACTTGGGAGTTCAATCTTCACCATACCCAGGACGAGTTGGCGGTGATGACATAGGAAGGAGATATTGGACATCTACAGTTGATTCTACGGAGACTCAGAAAACCTCAATGTTACACCAAGCATGACGAGTAAGTTTTGACTGAGGGAAGTTCTCTTCTTGGTTAGTTTATCGCTAATGGTGGAATTATAGAGAACTCAAGAAGGTTGTGACGTGTTGAATTGGAACCCACCCAAGGATGCAGGTGTGACTCGGAGTTACCTTGGAGTAGTGAGATTCTATTAGAGGGTCATTGGAGGCCTTATAATCCTGGACATAAGAGTGACATCTACGTGGATCGTAAGAATCTAAAGGACATCTTCACAAAGTTGGTTTTGAGCTTGTGACTCATCATCATTGGATTAATTATTTTTTTGATGCAAATCATTGGATTAATATTGGTAAGGATTACGACTGGGAAGTGTGTAGCCTAGAAAACAAAAGTCGTTGCCGATGCCCTTAGCAAAGGAGAGTTATGCTAGAAGATTCGGACAACACCATGGACTAAGAGTTGTGTTTAAGAGTTGGGCAATTTAACCTGAGTATAGACTCCAATGTTGTGGATTTGGCAATATGGACTATTAAGGATAACCTAAAGTGATTCGTCAGAAGAGGATATATATTGGCACATGAAGAATAGATTAGGCTTTCCAGTTGGAGATTGTGCATCTCAAGGTGGCCATTAAGAGAAGTACTAGGAGTTACGATATGAAGGACAAGTTCGCAGTTTGAAACATTGGTTTATTTATGGTTCTTAATATGAAAAGAGAAGTGGCTTAATAAATAGGGCTACCTAAAGGTTTGTTCGGAGTCCCTATCAACATCTTGGAAATGGTTGAGCGAGTTACTTGGAGAAAGATTATTAAAGTGTGCAAAGTAAAGCGGAATCCCTATCAAGAGGATGGAACTACTCGAGGAAGAGAAGAAGATTCAATGGCGAAGTAGCCCTATCTCTTTGATCACCATCTTCCGAATCTCGAGGACGAGATTCATCTTAAGGGAGGTAGAATTGTAACACCCTAAAATTTGCTTCTTTCAAAATAGATGCAAAGTGATTTAATTTTGCATTCTAGTGCTCATGAAAACATAGGAAAATAATATTTTTCATTACATTAAAATTTATCATAGGGTTTAGCAATATTGTGTGTATACATGCTAGTGCATATGATTTGATGTGATGTTTGCTTATTGTTTCTTTATGTGTTGAGGGTGAGCAAAGTCTTTAAAATGCGTTTAGTAGGTCGATCTTCCTTCTCTAGCAAGCCTTTATCGTTTTCTGCATTCAAATTCCATGTTTCTCAGCTCAAGTTTTCGTTTGGAGCCTCTCAAAATTTTTTCTTTATAACCCAAATCACTCCTTTCAGTTTCTCGTCCATCAATCAATCTCTACAAACTTCTCAGGAATTTTTCCGACTTTTTCTGTAGCTTGTTTCCACTTGTCTGTGAGCATAATCTAATTTTTAGATGCTCCAAAATTACCTTTTAGTGAGCTCCAAATACTTTATTTGGATTCCTCATGTTCCATAATGTCTCTGGAAAATTTCCCTGAATTTTCGGAGCTTTCGGAGTATTTTTCGCGGCTTAAATAATAATTCTGGACTTTTCTAGAATTATTTTATCCATGAAAATAATTAATTCCGAAAATAATAAATCTCTTATTTTTTCCAACGCTCAAAGCCCGTGTGCAATAATCCTAAATACCCATTCATTTATTTACTAATGGGCTTTAATAATTAATTAGGCCTATTAGTAAAGATGGAGGGTGCAACGTCAATTAGCACCATATCGCTAGTTGACATGAAGGTGTAGAGTTTTCCTCCCTATATATACGTACCTACCCCTTGGGTAAAGCACATCAAAACTACCGTAGAGGAGCTCCTAGTTTGAGAAATCTCTCGTGTAGTAATTATATTTTCTCCTCCTTCTCCTGCCGGCCGTGTATTCACATCTCCAGCTAGCAAGTTGCCGAAGCCGTTGTTGGCCGTTTGACTTGTCCATCGACGACTGCTGCCGGATCGTCCTGCTCTCAAGGTCGCAGTTTTGCTGCCTGGCCATATGGTACGCTATTATCTCCACCATTTGTCCGTGCATCTGCGTAGATCGACTCCGATCATCATCAGTGTTCCATCTGTTGCTTGACTGCATGTCTCCGTCAAGCTGCCAAGGCGGCCATGCACCAGTCCATTTGCTTCCAGCCTTGAAGTTCAGCCAGCAAGCAAGCTTGTCATTCACCAGGAATTCTGAAAGCAAACCAGGGCTATGCGTGTGTACACACGAGCAAGTAAATTCCTCCATGCACTGCAGCAGAAGCAATTGGCCAATGGGAGAATATCTGTCCGCAACTTTTACTTTCCTGTAAGCCCTTTATCTATCCACACCTTCAAATAATCCGTCGTTGTTTTCACATCTAAATTCGGTTTTAGTTAATCTTGTTGCATTACGCTAGTGGTAACGTGATCTGCGTGTTAGTATCGACGTTTCTCATGTTGCATATTTTCCCGTTTATAGTTGAATATTTAATTAATTATTATATGCACCTAATTTTATAATTAAAAACAACATAGAGTTATAATTTCGTTCTTGTTGCTTTGTGACTGTGCTGGCGTAAGAGACACATTAGCAACGTTGTTTACCATGTCACGTTATGTGTTTACGAATTAAATTATGTTTATTTGATTAATATTTATGTCATGCTTTAGAAACGACTTAGGTTCATACGTAGACCATTCTTAAATAAATATTAACTTGATTAAGATTAATGTGCAACTGGCTTTCTAAATTAATTAAAAGCAATATAGGAATGTCACGTGGCCTTTTGTAAATGAATATTAAATTGATTAATATCAACTTAATTATGTTTTGATTATAATTTGTTTAGCTTCAACACGATCATATAAAACAAGTTTAGATGCTCTTTCGTATTCTTTTCTTTTGGCAAGGAAAAAGTTTAACTTGATTAAATAATATGAGACATTTTCATAAATAAAATATGACTAGTTTTAACTTGTTTCTAATATTAAAATATAATTTGACTAATCTGAATTAGTAGGTTCAACATGATTTTTCTTAATTAAAATTAATCAAGCTCGTAGTTGTTTCCTTTATAATATAAAAACTATCGATAGTATTATTGTTTCGTTCAAATAAAATATTAATCTATATGCAATTAGTTTTCTAATTAAGAGCAACATAGTTTTCGATCTCGATCCTTTATAAATATAATCAGTTTATCTTGGTTTTCTAATTCAAAATACAAATTGACTTAATATGATATTTCTTTAGAATATTCTATACATACTTTATATAATTAAAATAAATGAACCATATAGTTTTCTTTTTCTCATATAAAGTGAATCCTACGGTAGTCGTTTCTCTTTCACCGTAGCTTCGATTAGCGTGCTTTTCGCGTCTGTGTGTTCGTAGCAATGCGTAGAATCTCTTTAAAACCTTTTCGCTTGATTATTTCATGTTTGGTGTACTGTTCTAATTTAGATCTATTGTTTGCTTCGTGTATGATTGCATGGATGCTTGTGTGGTGCTTTATAATCCTGTCTAGTCGGTGAGATTTACGTGGTGATCAAGAAGCGGTTCTTTGGAGGTTACGAATCTACAGAAGAAGGATCTCAGTTTAAGGCAAGTATAGCATGGGATCATCCTTATTTCCTATTCACCTTTAATACACTTAATTCATGTGCATGTGTCTACCTTGTTACCCCTAAGGATATCCTAGCTTTTACATCTTGTACCTTGACACCGTGGGACATTGCATTGGGTAGTATTTATGCTAGTGCTCAAGATAAATAACCATGATCTGTAACTTAACTAACGGTATATGTAATAAACATTTAAAAGATGCTTTATAGCAACATGGCTCAAGGGGGCTAGAGCATTGGACTGTTTTTATGGTGCTCTAGTTTCTCTCCATAAAGACTCATCTGTAAGCGAACATCCGGGACTTACAGTACAACTGTGAGGGCTATATGGCTCTGGCTTTAGTCAAGTATGAGGACCTTTTCTAGCTGGTTAGTGGTAACCTTTATGGTGTAAGAATGGCTTGACGAATCGGGTATAGTGCGGCCTCTATCCTTATGTGTATAGGCTGCGCGTCATTGTGCCATTTGGAAGGGGGGCTCTACATCTGTTTGCCGAGTGAATCTAATGGCCCTAACTTGTTAGACGAACCTTTGAAAGACTTCATAGGGAACCCTGCCAACCTTCCTTGGAAGTGGGTCAAGAGATTAGCTACCTCGGGCAAAAGAGTAAATCACGACTCACAGTGAAAGTGTACAACCTCTGCAGAGTGTAAAACTGTTATAACAGCCGTGCTCACGGTCACGAGTGGCCTTGGACCCTTACAGAATAAATGATGAACACTGATGATAATAATAATACTGATGATATTGATGCTCACTAATGATTATTGTTTCTTGCTATACGTTCTTCACGTTTACATGATCATGAGGTTATTTGGGCTTATGTTAAACTTGTTGCTACTCAATTGCTAAAAAGATGACTCACTAAAAGCTATTGCAGTAAACCCGTGTCAAACCTTTTGAGCTTCATGAACCCCATGATATATTTGCTGAGTTCGACATGGACTCACTCTTGCTATTTCCCACACCTCAGGATAGTCTCTGGAGTTTTTAGGCTTGTGATCAACCAGTCAATTTGTTCCTGGAGTGAAGTCTACACCCGGTGTTCGGAGTTGTCTTTCCGCTGTGTTGCTCTTTAAGGTATATTTTATACTATTGCGTTATGTATATTAAGCATTTGTCTCTTGATATTACACTTATCTGTGGCTATATGTGAGATTTGTCTTCTTTATTTCACATATGGTGTATGTCTGGTTTTGTCCTTAAAACCGGGTGTGACAGGACGCTGGCGCTAAGGTCGCATAGTGCATTCTCAAAGTTCTGGTTTCTGATTGAACAATTGATAGTGGGACATCCTGGATCCTTCTTGACAGGTAATGTGTTCAGGATGGCCGCACTACACTCCTCCATTAACTTGATTACTTCAGTGGTGGGCAGTGGTCTGTTGTTGTTGAGGAGTTCTCTGAGGTACTTTGCGTAGGTGGGTACCTATATGGCATCTAGCAAAGAAATATTGATATATAATTTTTGGATTACCTCTACAAACTTATCAAACTGCTCATCCATTTTAGCTTTTCAATTTCTGCGTGGAAACAGTAGGAAGGTGGTGTCGTGGAAATCTCGCATCATTTCCTGTGCTTGTGGCTCAACTTCTTTAACTTCATCATCCTTCTCCTCTTCTTGTACCACTACCTGTGCCTTACCTGTCCTTGTTGGATATGGCGGATCACGAGTACACTTGCCACCTCTTGTGGTTATGGCGTTGACCTTCTCAAGGTTAGTAGCAAAAGGTAGAGCAGCGGCCAACTGAACTAATTGAGATTCTGTCTTTTATTATAGTTAAGTTGGTCTTTTATGGCAGAAGAGAAACTATCCATTTTAGTATTTATGTTTTCTAAGACTTTATCATTAAAAGCAAGCTTTTTAGAAATATTCTCATTAATCCTGGCTTGTTCTAAGATCAAATCTCTCAAGGATGGTTGCTTAGGATTAGAAGAATTACCTAAGTATTTACCTTGGTAATTTGACCATTGTTGTTGATTCTATCATTGCCTTTGTGGAGAAGAATTATTGCCAATGATGTTTACATCTTATTGATATTTAGGGAATTCAACCCCCAAATATTCTCTACATGTGTTTTGAGCATTAAGCGCATCTTGAATGGCTTGATGATCCTTCTTGTAATTGGCTCACTATTCGAGCCAGTTCAACAGTACATCCATCTTGGTTGACAGTGCATACACCTCTTCTGGTACTTCTTCACTCTTATGGCTTGATTGGATGTTGTATTAAGACCAACCTTGATTAGAGGCTATCTTCTCCATAAGGGTCTCAACTTTTCCAAGGGTGAGTGACATAAATGATCCTCCAGCAGTAGCATCGAGTTGTTTGTGAGCTTTCTAAGTTAATCCATGGTAAAAGCTTTGCATGAGCAACCAATCTTCTATTCCATGATGAGGACAATCTAAAATATATTCTTGAAAACGTTCCCATGCTTCTGGAAAGGTTTCACCTCTATTGCTGGAAATTAGAAATCTTTCCTCTTAAGGCATTTGTTTTGCCTGTAGGGAATAACTTTTCTAGAAAGGCCTTTGAACACTTTGCCCATGTGTTGATGTTATCTTTGTTGGTGTAGAACCACTGCTTCACTCTTCCCACTAGTGAGAATGGAAACAAGCGAAGTAGTATGATGCCTTGAGCAACGTCCATAATGGTGATTGTGCTGCTAATCTCTAGGAAATTTTGAAGATGAGCACTAGCATCTTCATATGCCTTTCCGCTAAATGGGATAGCTTGCACCATGTTTATGAGGCTTGGCTTAAGCTCGAACTCAAGGTAGTCGGTTTTGAGTGTTGGTTCAGTGCGAATGTTCTCGGTGCTTAGAGCAGAGAATTCACACAGAGTCTTGTCAGCTATAGCTTCAGAAACAGGTGTTAAGCTGCTTCTTGATTGGGTTGATTCTGATTAATAGAATTTATTGGTCACAACCAATCCTGCAATACCTTTTATAAGATATGAACAAAGACAAAAAAGGGTAAGCCTGCTAAAGCAGAGGTGTTATGATTTCATCAATAGCCTTATGCCCCTCCCCGGCAATGGCGTCAGAAATGCTTATTGGCATTTCTTAGCATCACTCTTTACTAAGTTGGTATCCTTAGCATGATGCTAGAAATGCGTTGGCTGGTAATTAATGATGACACTTGTAAACTTAGAGAAATCATATATGATAAAAGTAATCCGCAAGCACATAGATAATATATCATTATAGCATTTCACCCGGAAGTATACCAGGTATCGTTATTTATATTTTATCCACAGGGAGGAGCTAAGGGGTTGGCACAGAGATATTGACAAATATGTATACTTATGATAAGATCACTCTCATGCTATAACAGGAGTAAGTCAAATGATAAATAAATGGTAAATGTAAGGTATTGATAGTATTCCAGAGATAGAAATAGATACTCATAAAATGTAGTATGGCTAAGCAGGAGATTCATTAAGAGTAAAAGATTCCTAAGTCATTCCTTATTTACTAAGACTTTTGTACACCCAAGTATATACACTCTCATTTATAGCATAATTCACTCTGTATCTTTGCATAAGGAACATTACTAAGGAACATCAAGAACAGAGCTTGACTTCCTTTGTAACTGGGTTCTACTTAATCTACAAACGGGGAGTGGACTACAAAGGCCTCAAAGGGAGTGTCACATCCATGATCTATCATATGACCCAGAGTGTAAAATGCATCCGTAGGTAAACAATATTTAAGCAGCACACTTACATAATGTCGACCACTTAACCCACTCGAGTATTGAGCTAATGTAACACCCTAAAATTTGCATTATTTTGAAATAGGAGAATTTGATTTACTTACGCAATTTTGTGAGCATTTTAACCTAGAGAAATAATAATTTTCAATAAATAAAATCAACTATAAGGCTAGACACATGCTTGTGCATACATGCCGTTGCATATTTATATGTGTGTTTTGTGGGTTTTACCAAAAGTGAAAAGGATTTCAAAATCTTTTGAAAAATGGATTTGAAAATGAATGGAAATATTAGAAAGGAAAAATGAAAAGGAAATTTCTCTTCCCTTCTCATTTTGGCCCGCAGGCAGCTGCCCTTTCTCCCTTCTCTACGGCCTGCTCGGCTTCAACACCCGCAGCCCAGCTCGCCTCCTAGGCCCAGATTGGCCTGCTACCGTCTTCTCATTGTTGCTAGGTCGTAGCCGCGCATTGGGCTGGCCCAGTAAGCCGACGCCGTGAGCTGCCTTGCTCTTTCCCTCTGTCTCTGGCTGACGTCCGGAGCCCGCAACGCAGCGTCGTCTTCCACCTCCGACTCATGCTTGAAACGGACTCAAAGAAGGAGACCGCCACCTCTCCGACTCCTTCCCATGCCTTGCCCTGCAAGGTGAGCCCCTCTTAAATAGACGCCACATTCGCGCCGCCTCTCCACAATTCTAACCCGAAGCCACCGACCTCAAATCTAGCTCTCGCAGCCGCGACCCTAAGCCGCCGCCGTTCGAAGCTCGGGTGGACGAATTCATCCACTCCACCGCGTTTTTGTCATCGTAAGCGAGTCGACGGGATTCGTAGTACGATTGCGAAGCTTCCAAGACTTTTCTTCTTTCTTTTTCTATCTCGGATAGCTCACTGTGTGTCGCCGATGTTCACAGGGCCACCGGCTCCGACCTTCTGAGCCGCGCGTTGTTCCCGATCCGTCCGCGGCCATGTTTTCGCCTCCAGTGAGTTCGCAACGAGTTTCTCTCTCTTTCTATCTTTTTTTCGAGCTCTGTAGTGGTTTCTAGGGCCGGATTCAAGAACGCCGGCAAGATTCTCGCCGCCGGCCATGGCCTCCGCCGTGCGGCTACTGTGCCGACCGGAAATCCCCCTTCCCTCTCCCTCGGTTTGAATCTCAGCCGTCCAAATATGATCCAACGACTGAGATCGCGAGATACCCCTTCGGTTGGCAGTTCTGCTTAAGAGTCCCTCTGTTTCTTTATATTTGAACCCGCAGTCCATAAGCGTAAAGCCCGAATACGCTTTATCCTTTTGAAAGCGTAAACTCAGTCGGTTTAGGTGAAAATATATTTTCTAGTATTTACAGTTTTGCCACTAGATTTGTTTTGGTCATAAAATCTCCGTTTTAACTCCGATTTGACCCGTTCAAGTTGCGTTAGGTTCATAATTTCATACTCTACATATTAGTACTACTGTTTAGTAGGTTTTCCACTTTTAAATTTTGAGGTTAGATTTAATCTATTACTTTAATAAAGTAAATCTCGTTTAAATCATAACTTTTCTGTTTTAGCTCCGATTTACGTGCAATTTGCGTCTGTGTGATCCTAGTGCGATGTAGATTCGTTTTAAAAACTTTTCATCTTATTTTTCTACTGTTGGTGTACTTTTCTAACTGTAGCTTTGTTTGCTTTGCATGATTGCTCTTGGATGATTGTTGTTGATGTGTTAATCGAGAATAGACGGTGATCAGTTCGTTGGTGATCAAGAGTACTATTACAAATCGGATCAACAGGATCAGCTAGATCAAGGCAAGTATAGCATGGGATTATCCTTGTTACCTACTCACTTTAATTCACTTAATTCATGCTGCATGTGTCTCCTTGTTAAGGATGCCTTAGTATTGATCTTGTTCCTTGAATCCTATGGTTATGGCATTGGGTAGTGGCTAGTGCTCACATAAACAATGATCTTGTAATTTGACTAATGATATATGCAATAACACTAAAAGATGATTTTTAGCAACAGGGAACAAGAGGGCTAGAGTTTTCTCTAGATTCCTCTCCGTAAGGACTTATCTGTAAGCGAACATCCGGGACTTACAGTACAGCTGTGAGGGCTACATGGCTCTGGCTTTAGTCATATAAGAGGACCTTTTCTAGCTTGTTAGTGGTTACCTTTAAGGCGCAAGAGGGGTTGTGTTCTGGGTTGGGTGTAGTGCGGCTCCTGTCCTTATGAGTATAGGCTACGTGTCATTGTGCCATAAGGAAGGGGGGCTCTACATTTGCAGGCCACAGAAACCTAGCGGCCCTAACTTGTTAGACGAACCTTAGAAAGATTTCATAGTGAAACTTAACTGTCCAATGGGGAGTCATGACCTCGGACTTTTGGGGATCACGACTCACAGTGAAAGTGTACAACCTCTACAGAGTGTAAAACTGGTATATCAGCCGTGCTCACGGACATGAGCGGCCTTGGACCCTTACGGAATAGAGATTACTATTAATTTACTTGTTCTTGCTATTCATTATTCTCTTTTCATGATCATGTGTTTATTATGGGAACATCACCTATTTGATGCTACTCAATTGCTTAAAATATGATCAACTAAAAGCTACATGCAGTTGAACCCGTGTCATGCCTCTTGAGCCTCATGAACCCCATGTTATGTTTGTTGAGTTCGACATGGACTCACTCTTGCTATTTCCCCCACATCTCAGGAAGGGTACCAGACTGCTAGATTCTGGAATTGTTAGGCTTGTGATCAACCAGTCAGTTTGATCCTGGAGTGAAGGTTATACCCGGTGTTCGGAGTTGTCTTGCTGCTGTGTTGCTCTCTAAGGTTATATCTTATACTATTGCGTTATGTTTATTAAGCATTTGTCTCTTGATATTACACCTATCTGCGGCTATATGTGAGATTTGACCTCTTTATTTCACATATAGTGTATATCTGGTTTTGTCCTTAAAACTGGGTGTGACAGATTGATATCAGAGCAGTGCTGACTGTAGGACGCAAGCCTAGTTAGAACTGGACATTTAGTATGTTTCCCTCCTTGCCTAGTTCTTGCTTTCTCTTCAACCTTGTTATTTTCTAAAATTCATAGTCCATTTGGCCTTTGCTCTGTTGCAAAATTTTGTCTCCATTCTAACTCTTCTTTCTCTATCTAAATAGATGGTTCGCAACGAGAAAATCACTAGCGTCAGGTTTAAAAGGCCATGCCTCACTCAAGGGATGATGGGACCACGGGAAGCTCTGCCTGCTATATCAGAGTCTCGACACACGGGTTGGCGAAAGGAGTATCACACTACGACCTTTAGCGGCGAATCCTTCTTCCACCCTCGACTTATGCGTATATTGCATGACCACTACTTTGATCAACAACCCAAGGTGGAATACAAGTGCACTAGGTGGATTCATCCCAAGTATGAGAGTCATTGGAACACAGAAGTACACATCACAAGATGGAATCAGTTTACTGGTTCACGTGCGGTGGAATCCATTCACTCCTCTCCTGCTGATCGCTTTGATATGCACGCAAGTATATCTGATGCTGCCCATCAAGCTCTTTTGGCATATCGTGGAAAACACTATGAAGAGATGAAGGATGACAAGCAAAAATATCTTCCTCGTTGTCACACCCCAAAATTTCTGATTTTGGGTTGTGAATAGAAAACACTAAATAAAACAAATGGTTTAAATATTTGTTTAAGACTTGACAAGACTAATTTAAGTTTTAGCAAATTTAGTATAGAAAATTGTGGTATTTCAAACTTTTTCAAATTAATTTAGTGGTCTCTTGCCTGACGTGATGTTTGCTTGTTGTCTCTTGTGTGTTAAGAGCGAGCAAAGTCTTTAAAAATGCGTTTAGTGGATCGATCTTTCTTCTCCAGCACGTCTTTATCTTTTTCCGCACTCAATATTCCTTGTTTCTCATCTTAAGTTCTCGTTGGGAGTTTCCTAAAATCTTTTCTTTATAACATAAATTATTCCTTTCAGCTCCTCGTGTGTCAATCAATCTTAGTGAACTCTTTGGGAATTGTTCTGGCTTTTTCTGAAGCTAGTTCACGCTTTTCTATGAGCGTTATCTAATTTTCTAGATGCTCTAAAATATCTTTTCATGAGCTCCAAATACTTTACTTGGGTTCCTTATGTTTCATAATGTCTCTGAGAATTTTCCTCGAATTTTCAGAGCTTTCGGAGTATTTTTCGCGGCTTAAATAATAATTCTCGACTTTTTTAGAATTATTTTATCCACGAAATTAATTAATTCCAAAAATAATAAATATCTCATTTTCCACCAAAGCCTATGTGCAATAATCCTAAATGCCCATTCATTTATTTACTAATGGGCTTTAATAATTAATTAGGCCAATTAGTAAAGATGAAGGGTGCAACGTCAATTAGCACCATATCGCTAGTTGACATGGAGGTAGAGAGTTTTCCTCCCTATATATACATACCTACCCCTTGGGCAAAGCACACCAAAACTACCGTAAGAGGAGCCCCTAGTTTGGGAAATCTCTCGTGTAGTAAATTAGAATTTTCTCCCTTCTTATCGCGAGCCGCCGCTCGTAGCTCCCTCCACCCCTCGCCGAAGTTCTTCATCTACAGCTTGCGTTCCGGCGAACTTCCGGCGATGGTTCGGCGAACTTTTCCGGCCACCTCGGACATCTCCGGCGAATTCCGCTTCCACTCCGAGGTTCATCTCGTCATCCTCTTCACCGGCATATCTTTCTTTTCGCGAATCCATCATCCGTTCATGGTTTCCTTAATTCATCTTTTTCTCCTCCGACGAGGAACCACCATGGCTGACCGGAGCTCCTTCGTTCTTCGTCGCCGGCGTCGACCCTCGAAATCGAGGCCTGCGACGTGGTTAAGATAGTGCTGCAGTTCTGCAAGGAGAACTCACTGCAGCAGACGTTCCAGACCCTGCAGAACGAGTGCCAGGTCTCCCTCAGCACTGTCGACAGCATCGACACCTTCATCGCCGAGATCAATGCTGGGCGCTGGGACGCTGTGCTTCCCCAGGTTGCACAGCTCAAGCTGCCGCGCAAGAAGCTCGAGGACCTCTACGAGCAGATTGTGTTGGAGATGGCTGACCTCCGTGAGCTTGACACGGCCCGTGCCATCCTCCGTCAGACGCAGGTCATGGGTGTCATGAAGCAGTAGCAGCCTGAGCGGTACCTCCGCCTTGAGCACCTCATTGTCCGCACATACTTCGACCCCAATGAGGCCTACCAAGAATCCACCAAGGAGAAGCGGCGAGCACGGATTGCTCAAGCTGTTGCTTCTGAAGTCTCAGTAGTACCACCATCTCGTCTTATGGCACTGATTGGTCAGGCTCTGAAGTGGCAACAGCACCAAGGAATTGTTGTCTCCTGGCACACAGTTTGATTTATTTAGAGGAACTGCTGTAATGAAGCGAGATGAAGAAGAGACATATCCTACTTCCTTATCTCATCAAATAAAGTTTGGGAAGAAAACTCATCCTGAATGTGCTCGATTTTCACCTGATGGTCAGTACCTTGTTTCATGCTCAGTGGATGGAGGTAGAAGATGAAGTATTTGCGGTTCTGCCACTAGTTCGTAATATCTTTATCGTTTCTTCGTTTTAATTCCGTTTTGCTCCGTTTTAGTGGCGTTAGTTTCGTATAGTTGCGCTCTACGCAGTAGTGTTAATGTTTTCTTGTCAGATGTTTTTTTTATATATGGCTAAATATTAGATTGATTAATATGCTTGTAATTAGATTAATGATTACGCAAACTGGTTTCCAAATAAAAGCAACATAGGAGAATATGGATGTTTTTATAATTACTTGCCAACTTAAATATTTATTTATTGTCCAGTTTAAACATGATTCGGATAAAGCTAGTTTAGAATGCAATTTCATTAATATTTATTCAATGCCTTTTTGAATTACAACTTAGGTTTACAATTTTGGTCTTACATAAACAAATGTTAACTTGAACGATAGCAATTTGAATATTTCTTTACTAGTTGTAACTTGGTTAGTACCAAAATTAATGTCTCTTTATTAATTATAATTTGTTTCTATAATTCTAAAACTAGTTTAGATGCTCACTTGTTTACTTTCTTTTCATAATAGAAATGTGTTTGCTTATATGTTTATGAATAATATATGGCTAGATTTAACTTGGTATTTTAATAAATCGCGTCAGTCCTTTGTAATTAAGTATGAATGACTTATCTGATAGCAACTTGAATATGTTTTAAATTATGATTTGCTTAGCTCAAGCACGATATATATATCATAAACTCATCTTAGTGTTCACTGGGTACATTGTTTAGCATGTTAAAGTTTAACCAGTATAAATGATGTCAAACTGTGTATGAATAAATGTGATCTGCTTCAACACGCATCATGTACAAATTGAATAGATGTTCTCATATGTTCTTTTATTTTGAAAGGTTAAAGTTTACTTTGATTGAATGATACATGCATGTTAATATTTAAAATATGATAATGACTAATCTGAATTTGTAGTTTCTCGTGATTTTATTTAACTAAAATATCCTCTAGTTGATTGTTTTCTTTTATAGTATAGAATTCCCGATAGTCGTTTCTTTTTAACGATAGTTTTGTTATTAGCGTGACCGTAGTAGCTAGATCTCTTTTAGCACGCTGTTTTCAAGTTTTACTTGATTGGTGTATTGTTCTTAGTCTACCTTATTTGCTTGTATGTGTGCTCGACTCGCTT
This sequence comes from Saccharum hybrid cultivar R570, assembly GCA_038087645.1. NCBI lineage: Eukaryota > Viridiplantae > Streptophyta > Magnoliopsida > Poales > Poaceae > Saccharum > Saccharum hybrid cultivar. Next base: position 25,160,825 of record JAQSUU010000805.1, on the reverse strand, counting down.
GGTGCTTGCTATGAGTAGAATGAAAACCGTTCATGAGCACTGAAGATCAAGAGGGGATGACTAGAAGATAACTGAAGGTTCTCTGAGCAAGTTGCTTTGGGTATAAAGCAAGTTCTAAGGCAAGTATAACATGGGACCATTCTTGTTGTCCTATTCACTGAAATTATCATACATATGCATGTGTCCTCCTTGACAACCATAGAGATTATAACTTAGCTATTGATATCTTGTTTCCTTGTCACCTATGGGACTTTGCATTGGGTAGCTTTTGCTAGCACTGAACATAAGCTATGATCTTGTAATATGATTAATGGAATATGCAACAACACTAAAAGATGACTTTTTGATTACTGTTTAAAGAGGGCTAGAGCATGGGGTTATTTTTGGTGCTCTAGTTTCTCTCCATAAGGACTCATCTGTGGACGAACATCCGGGATTTACAGTACAACTGTGAGGGCTATATGGCTCTGGCTTTAGCTCAGTATGAGGACCTTTTCTAGCTTGTTAGAGGTTACCCTTGTGGCGCAAATGGGAAAATGCAGACTGTGGATCCTTGGGACTGGTTGTATCACATAGACTGACTTCTGAAACCTACCGGCCCTAACTTGTTAGACGAACCTTTGAAAGGCTTCATAGTGTTTCCCTGCCTGCTCACCTTGGAAGTGTTTTGGGAGTCGCGATCCCGGGCATATGGGTAATCATGACTCACAATGAAAGTGTACACCTCTGCGCAGAGTTTAATAAACTGGTATACTAGCTGTGCTCACGGATACGAGCGGCCTTGGACCTTCACAGAATAGATGAACATTTATTGGTTTAATATATGTTTTGCTATTCGTTATTCATATTTACATTGATCATATGTTTATTGTGGGATTAATGCAATCTTGATGCTACTTATGTAATAAAATTGTGACAATTAAAAGCTAAATGCAGTCAAACCAGTGTCTAGCCTTTTGAGCCTCATGAACCCTGTGTTATACTTGTTGAGTTCGACATGGACTCACTCTTGCTATTTCCACCACACTCCAGTGTGTAGTAAGGTGCTACTTAGAAGAAGGATGAAGGTGTAGTGGAGTTTTCAGAAGTCTTTCAGAAGTGCTTGGCATATGGAGCCACCAGTCAGCCGTCCCTGAGAAGAATGGAGCCTGAAGTTTAGTCACTATTTCGTGATACTCTGATGTAAGTGTTAATATAGCTATGTATACGTTATATCATAACATTGTTTCTGATACTTTTTCATTCTGACATATGTGTGGACTTCCTGGGCACACATATGATTAGCCTGGTTTTGTTCTTTAGAAAACCGGGTGTGACAGAGTGGTATCAGAGCGGTGTTGACTGTAGGACGTATGCCGAGTAGCACTGGACGCATTTTAAAACTTATTTTTACTATAAAACTATTTTGTGATCCCTTGATTCATTGATTTTGACTATTTCCTCTTTCTTGTCTTGTTGTATCCCCTCCTTGATAGCTTCCTTTGAGCTATTATTTCTTACTCCCTTAGATTTTGTTTTATGTTGTTTTTTTACACTAAAAGTTTTCTGATCTTATCTTGTTCTAAGTTTCAATGGTCTTCCACCATCCATACTCTTCCCTTAGGATGACCACCATTGTTGAAGAAGCACGTGTAGTATCGATGATGTGATTGGTGCTTTGTTTTGCCTGATGTGTGCTTGTCTTGTTTGATGTGATGCCTGTGTGTCGTCTCTGTTCTTGTGTTTCAAAGGAGGCCCGAAATCCTCTTGAGAATTAGCTCAATCTATGTTAGAGTGGAGTAGTATCCTCTCTTGACCTACCTAACCTTCGATCAATCCTAATTCTTGTTGTCTTTTCCCTGTATCGTCCTTGCCTACTCTTGGATTCCATGCTTTCTCCTTTATCTTAACCCAACGAAGGATAAACATATAATGAACGCATCAATAGTAGCAAGTCTTCAAGAAAGAGATGTGTTCAATGACATCGCCAAGTGGAACAAGATCTTTGTTAAAGTGCGGTGGCATTTGCTCTCAACGACAGCAAGTCCTGAATATCTCAAGCGACGAGGCATGAAGAGGCATGAAGAACTAAAGATCAAACTTTATCTTTCTTGTCATCTTTTGGCCATTCTCGATCCATGTCTTATATCTCATCAACACAAATCACAGAAGCATGAACACTTGAAGATTAGCGTTATCTATCTCTCTAGTCTCTTTGAATCTCGTTCCTACTTTATCTTATCTTTTCAGAATAGTCTGTCTTCCTTAGCTTATACCTCTATGTTTGGACGCCCAAAGATCATGGATAAATTCTAGACAATAGTAGACTTCAATATCTTTCTCTGACCGTAAGAACCACCCTAATATCTATTATGGTTTGGGATTTATGAAAACCACAAGGCGACGCATCTGTGCTGTCAGCAACCTGGAATAGTTTCTGTTGTGCACAGTTTTCGACTACTTTAACTGCAGAATCTGGAGAAGTGTTCTATAAGAAAGTTGTAGTAAATTTGATAAGCTTTCCAACGGTATAAGCTACAACATCATTGGATTTATAGAACTTGAGTTATAACTGTATCTCTGCACTGCCATTTTTCTGCTCGCGAGGAAATGTAGGTTACTTGTTCTTGCATATGCTCATGAATCTCTTTGGGATGCCAGAAGGACACGATGGCAGTCATCACTCAGAAACAAATGCAAGCTATCCTTTGGTGTTCTCTAGATGATCTCTTCTTAAGGGGGGTTTGCCAAACTAAAAACGATACAAGATGGAGGATTTATACGTTCTATTTCGTCACCTGGAAGCATCAGCTATCTACATGGTTGTAAAGTCACTATCGAGCGCAGGTATCTTTTCGTAGGGTTGGTAACTTGTTGGAACCATTGACAAGGATCGTAAGGGTCTAAAGGACACCTTTACAAAGTTGGTTTTGAGCTTGTGGCATCATCATTGGATAAGAATTGATCAGAGAAGAGTGAAGACTTGCAGATCAACTTTATCTTTCTCCCTGGTCTCTCCGAATCTCGGGACGAGATTCCTGTTAAGTGGGGTAGAATTGTCACACCCTAAAATTTCTGATTTTGGGTTGTGAATAGAAAACACTAAATAAAACAAATGGTTTAAATATTTGTTTAAGACTTGACAAGACTAATTTAAGTTTTAGCAAATTTAGTATAGAAAATTGTGGTATTTCAAACTTTTCTAAATTAATTTAGTGGTCTCTTGCCTGACATGATGTTTGCTTGTTGTCTCTTGTGTGTTAAGAGCGAGCAAAGTCTTTAAAAATGCGTTTAGTGGATCGATCTTTCTTCTCCAGCACGTCTTTATCTTTTTCCGCAATCAATATTCCTTGTTTCTCATCTTAAGTTCTCGTTGGGAGTTTCCTAAAATCTTTTCTTTATAACATAAATTATTCCTTTCAGTTCCTCGTGTGTCAATCAATCTCAGTGAACTTTATGGGAATTGTCCTGGCTTTTTCTAGAGCTAGTTCACGCTTTTCTGTGAGCGTTATCTAATTTTCTAGATGCTCTAAAATATCTTTTCATAAGCTCCAAATACTTTATTTGGGTTCCTTATGTTTCATAATGTCTCTGAGAATTTTCCTCAAATTTTCAGAGCTTTCGGAGTATTTTTCGCGGCTTAAATAATAATTCTAGACTTTTTTAGAATTATTTTATCCACGAAATTAATTAATTCCGAAAATAATAAATATCTCATTTTCCACCAAAGCCTGCGTGCAATAATCCTAAATGCCCATTCATTTATTTACTAATGGGCTTTAATAATTAATTAGGCCTATTAGTAAAGATGGAGGGTGCAACGTCAATTAGCACCATATCGCTAGTTGACATGGAGGTAGAGAGTTTTCCTCCCTATATATACATACCTACCCTTTGGGCAAAGCACACCAAAACTACCGTAAGAGGAGCCCCCTAGTTTGGGAAATCTCTCGTGTAGTAAATTAGAATTTTCTCCCTTCTTATCGCGAGCCGCCGCTCGTAGCTCCCTCCACCCCTCGCCGAAGTTCTTCATCTACAGCTTGCGTTCCGGTGAACTTCCGGCGATGGTTCGGCGAACTTTTCCGGCCACCTCGGACATCTCCGGCGAATTCCGCTTCCACTCCGAGGTTCATCTCGTCATCCTCTTCACCGGCATATCTTTCTTTTCGCGAATCCATCATCCGTTCATGGTTTCCCTAATTCATCTTTTTCTCCTCCGACGAGGAACCACCATGGCTGACCGGAGCTCCTTCGTTCTTCGTCGCCGGCGTCGACCCTCGAAATTGAGTCCTGCGACGTGGTTAAGATAGTGCTGCAGTTCTGCAAGGAGAACTCACTGCAGCAGACGTTCCAGACCCTGCAGAACGAGTGCCAGGTCTCCCTCAGCACTGTCGACAGCATCGACACCTTCATCGCCGACATCAATGCTGGGCGCTGGGACGCTGTGCTTCCCCAGGTTGCACAGCTCAAGCTGCCGCGCAAGAAGCTCGAGGACCTCTACGAGCAGATTGTGTTGGAGATGGCTGACCTCCGTGAGCTTGACACGGCCCGTGCCATCCTCCGTCAGACGCAGGTCATGGGTGCCATGAAGCAGCAGCAGCCTGAGCGGTACCTCCACCTTGAGCACCTCATTGTCCGCACATACTTCGACCCCAATGAGGCCTACCAAGAATCCACCAAGGAGAAGCGGCGAGCACGGATTGCTCAAGCTGTTGCTTCTGAAGTCTCAGTAGTACCACCATCTCGTCTTATGGCACTGATTGGTCAGGCTCTGAAGTGGCAACAGCACCAAGGAATTGTTGTCTCCTGGCACACAGTTTGATTTATTTAGAGGAACTGCTGTAATGAAGCGAGATGAAGAAGAGACATATCCTACTTCCTTATCTCATCAAATAAAGTTTGGGAAGAAAACTCATCCTGAATGTGCTCGATTTTCACCTGATGGTCAGTACCTTGTTTCATGCTCAGTGGATGGAGGTAGAAGATGAAGTATTTGCGGTTCTGCCACTGGTTCTTAATATCTTTATCGTTTCTTCGTTTTAATTCCGTTTTGCTCCGTTTTAGTGGCGTTAGTTTCGTATAGTTGCGCTCTACGCAGTAGTGTTAATGTTTTCTTGTCAGATGTTTTTTTATATATGGCTAAATATTAGATTGATTAATATGTTAACTTGAACGATAGCAATTTGAATATTTCTTTACTAGTTGTAACTTGGTTAGTACCAAAATTAATGTCTCTTTATTAATTATAATTTGTTTCTATAATTCTAAAACTAGTTTAGATGCTCACTTGTTTACTTTCTTTTCATAAAAGAAATGTGTTTGCTTATATGTTTATGAATAATATATGGCTAGATTTAACTTGGTATTTTAATAAATCGCGTCAGTCCTTTGTAATTAAGTATGAATGACTTATCTGATAGCAACTTGAATATGTTTTAAATTATGATTTGCTTAGCTCAAGCACGATATATATATCATAAACTCATCTTAGTGTTCACTGGGTACATTGTTTAGCAAGTTAAAGTTTAACCAGTATAAATGATGTCAAACTGTGTAGGGATAAATGTGATCTGCATCAACACGCATCATGTACAAATTGAATAGATGTTCTCATATGTTCTTTTATTTTGAAAGGTTAAAGTTTACTTTGATTGAATGATACATGCATGTTAATATTTAAAATATGATAATGACTAATCTGAATTTGTAGTTTCTCGTGATTTTATTTAACTAAAATATCCTCTAGTTGATTGTTTTCTTTTATAGTATAGAACTCCCGATAGTCGTTTCTTTTTAACGATAGTTTTGTTATTGGCGTGACCGTAGTAGCTAGATCTCTTTTAGCACGCTGTTTTCAAGTTTTTACTTGATTGGTGTATTGTTCTTAGTCTACCTTATTTGCTTGTATGTGTGCTCGACTCGCTTGGTGCTTGCTATGAGTAGAATGAAAACCGTTCATGAGCGCTGAAGATCAAGAGGGGATGACTAGAAGATAACTGAAGGTTCTCTGAGCAAGTTGCTTTGGGTATAAAGCAAGTTCTAAGGCAAGTATAACATGGGACCATTCTTATTGTCCTATTCACTGAAATTGTCACACCCCAAAATTTTTAATTTTGGGTTGTGCATGAAAAACACTAAATAAAATAAATGATTTCAATATTTGAATAAATTTATTAGATAAGTTAAGTTGCTGCTAATTTAAATATAGAAAATTTTGGTTTTAAACTTTTTCATATTAATTTGATAATGTGGTGTTTGTGTGATGCTTGTCTTTGGTGTTGGTGAGTGCTATTATTTTCAAAATACCATAGGACGACGTTTACTTCTCAACGGAAAATTATTTGGCATTTTTGCTATTATTTTCAAAATACCATAGGACGACGTTTACTTCTCATCGGAAAATTATTTGGCATTTTCTGGACTTAAAATTTCAATTTCCGTGAGCTTAATCTTTTTTCTTGATCTCTTCATCAATCTTTTCATGAGTCCAAACCTATTTAGTTGAGTTCCTTATCTTTCCAAGAGTCTCCAGGATTTTTCCCGTGATTTTTCTGAGCTCCGGGCTATTTTTTGCGGCCAAAAAGGTAATTCTAGATTTTCTGCAATTATTTTATTCGCGGAATTAAAATAATCCCGAAATTAAGAAAATCCGAAAAGTTTCCAAACCCTACGACTATATATATGACGGCGTAGCCCTCGACGCCCTGATTTCAGAAGTACAACCCTTATCGCGAGCCGCCGCTCGTAGCTCCCTCCACCTCTCGCCGAAGTTCTGCATCTACAGCTTGCGTTCCGGCGAACTTCCGACGAAGGTTCGGCGAGCTTTTCCGGCCACCTCGGACATCTCCGGTGAATTCCGCTTTCACTCTGAGGTTTGTCTCGTCGTTCTCTTCACCGGCACACCTTTCGTTTTCCAAATCCATCATCCGTTCATCATTTCCCTAATCTTCTTCCTCTTTTCCGGCGAGGAGTTCCCATGGTGGGCTGCTGTTCATCTTCTTTGGCGTGACCCCGGCCTCCTCACACGCCGCCGCCGACCTGCGCGACCCCCTCGGGCCCTAGCCAGCCCGCACCTTGGCCTCGCGCGCTCTGCGCAGGCAGGAGAGCCGTGCTATCGGCGCCGACCAAGCTGTTGCTGCCGGACTGTCGTGCGGGCCCTGGCCGATGCATCTAGCGGGCGAGCCCCGCTCCAACGTCCTCTGCCGCGCGCTGTGCCGCCATGGCCTCGCTGCTGGCCGGCCAAGGCTCTTCCTCCCTCGAGAGCACTGTAGCAGCAGGCCAGCCACGTCCAGAGAAACACCATGACTAAGGTAGAAGACAATATAATTACAGTTTTGCCACTATTCGTTTAATCTCCGCCGTTTATTCGTTTTAAGTCCGATTTGAGTCGTTCCAGTCGCGTTAGATTCGTGTCGTCGTGCTCTATGCAGTAGTGGCATTATTTATCGTGTCATTTAGTTATGAATTTATTGATTAAAATACTAATTTGATTAATAATTATTTAATAGCTTTTTAGTTAAAATCAACATAGGGCTGTAATTCTGTTTTTGTTCTTGTTGCCTTGCGACCGTGCCGATGTAAGATACACGTGAACAATGTCATGTACCATGTCACATGTTTATGAAATTAATCCTACTAATTTGATTAATGATTAGGCAAACTTGTTTCTAATCTTTTTATAAATATTAGTCAACTTAAATATGTATTTATTGGTTATAATTTGCCTAGTTTAAACATGATCATATAAAGTCGGTTTAGATGCAATTTGATTAATAATTATGTAGTACCTTTTTGAATTAAAAGTTATTCAGGTTTATCTCCGGTCTTTTATGAATAATAAAATGTTAACTAGATAAATATCAAGTTAAATGTTCCTTTGTTAATTATAACTTTCTTAATTTAATCTGTAACATGATGAGCCGATTAATTTCTATCATCAATGTGATTCTAAATTATAATTTGTTTAGCTGAACCCACGTCATATACAGTTTGAGGAGATGCTATCAGACGCACTTTTCTTTTGCAAAGTTTCAGTTTAATTTGATTAACAGATACATGCATGTTTATAAATAAATTATGATTAGCTTTAACTCGACTTTCGAAATTAAATATGATTAATGATTATTCAATTGCCCTTTCTAAATAAAACAATATAGGTTTATACTTCGATCTTTAGTAATCAAATGCTGTCATGATTAATAAAAACTTAAATGTTTCTTAAATATAACTTGTATAGTTTATGCTAGAAGCATATAATGATTCGATTAGCTGTTATCACTTGCTCTATGCTTTCTAATTTATAAATTTTTAAATGATTAAATAATAGATACTCATTTATTCTAAATAAAATATAACCAAGGTTTAGTTTTAGCTTTATAATTAATATAAATTGGTTAATTCAACTTTAAGATAATTTTCTAAAATGTTTAAAATAGATCAAGCGTATAGTTTGTTTTCTTCGTTATGTTGCAAGTCTCGATAGTCGCGTGTCCTCTTTGATGGTAGTTCCGTTCATCGTCATTCTTGCGTTTTCGTGACTGTAGCAACATACCGTGTCATTTAGTGCGTTCTCTTTTTAAGCGTTTCTTTTGTTTGATGCATGTTCTTAGATGTGTGTATTGTTTGTCTATTTGTGTTGCTTGGTTGCTACGAGTAGAGGAAGCATGGTTCGTTAGCAATGAAGACTAGGAGCTGAGGACCGACAGTCGAAGCAAAAGTTGAAGACCGGAAGATAGCAGCTGAAGATTCTGAGCAGCTTAACCTTGAGAAAGAGGAAAGTATAACATGGGACTATCCTTGTTACCTATTCACTATAATCAATATCATATGCATGTGTCTACCCTAGCAACCTTAGAGATTTAACTTAGCAATTGTTATCTTGATTCCTTGTCAACCTATGGGTTATGCATTTGGGTAGCTATTGCTAGTGCTTAATTATGAACAATGATCTTGTAATTTGACTAATGGATTAAGCAACCAACCATTAAGATGATTTTATTACTGCTGAAAGGGGGCTAGAGCAAGGGGTTATATTGTTGCTCTGGTTTCTCTCCGTAAGGACTTACCTGTAAGTGATAACCGGGACATACAGTACAGCTGTGAGGGCTATATGGCTCTGGCTCTAGTTGTTCAAGAGACCTTTTCTAGCTTGTTAGTGGTTACCTTAAATGGCGTAAGAATGGCTTGTCACGTTGGGTGTAGGGCGAGCCCCTGTCCTTAGTGTGTATAGGCTGCGGTTGTTGTGCCACTGGGAAGGGAGGTTCTACATCTGCCTGCCGAGTGAATCTAATGGCCCTAACTTGTTAGACGAACTTTTGAGTGGCTTTATATGGTTCTCCGGTGTTTGGGTTTGATCTCCCCATGCATTTGGAAATCAGGACTCACAGTGAAAGTGTACACCTCTGCGCAGAGTTAAAAACTGGTATACTAGCCGTGCTCACGGATACGAGCGGCCTTGGGGATTCTTACAGAATAGTTGATCACCATTGTTATATTATGCTTAATTACTGTTGATTATTATTATGCTCATGTTAATGCTATTCATTATCCTTATTACAATTGATCATTGGTTCATTAATGGGAATTGGAATACCTTGATGCTACTCAATTGCTAATTATATGATGATTAAAAGCTAAACGCAGTCAAACAGTGTCTAGCCTTTTGTGCCTCATGAACCCTGTGTTATACTTGTTGAGTTCGACATGGACTCACTCTTGCTATTTCCCCCACACTCCTGTGTGTAGTAAGATGCTACTCGGAAGAAGGACAAAGGTGTAGTGGAGTTTCTAGAAGACTAGTAGAAGTGCTAGGCATATGTTACCCCCAGTTAGCCGTCCCTGAGAAGAATGGAGCCTGAAGTTTAGTCACCGTTCCGCGATACTCTGATGTAAGTGTTAATATAGCTATGTATACGTTATATAATAACATTGTTTCTGATACTTTTTCATTCTGGCATATGTGTGGACTTCCTGGGCACACATATGATTAGCCTGGTTTTGTTCTTTAGAAAACCGGGTGTGACAGAAATTATCATACATATGCATGTGTCCTCCTTGACAGCCATAGAGATTATAACTTAGCTATTGATATCTTGTTTCCTTGTCACCTATGGGACTTTGCATTGGGTAGCTTTTGCTAGCACTGAACATAAGCTATGATCTTGTAATATGATTAATGGAATATGCAACAACAGTAAAAGATGACTTTTTGATTACTGTTTAAAGAGGGCTAGAGCATGGGGTTATTTTTGGTGCTCTAGTTTCTCTCCATAAGGACTCATCTGTGGATGAACATCCGGGATTTACAGTACAACTGTGAGGGCTATATGGCTCTAGCTTTAGCTCAGTATGAGGACCTTTTCTAGCTTGTTAGAGGTTACCCTTGTGGCGCAAATGGGGAAAAGCAGACTGTGGATCCCTGGGACTAGTTGTATCACACAGACTGACTTCTGAAATCTACCGGCCCTAACTTGTTAGACGAACCTTTGAAAGGCTTCATAGTGTTTCCCTGTCTGCTCACCTTGGAAGTGTTTTAGGAGTCGCGATCCCGGGCATATGGGTAATCATGACTCACAGTGAAAGTGTACACCTCTGCGCAGAGTTTAATAAACTGGTATACTAGCCGTGCTCACGGATACGAGCGGCCTTGGACCTTCACAGAATAGATGAACATTTATTGGTTTAATATGTGTTTTGCTATTCGTTATTCATATTTACATTGATCATATGTTTATTGTGGGATTAATGCAATCTTGATGCTACTTATGTAATAAAATTGTGACAATTAAAAGCTAAATGCAGTCAAACCAGTGTCTAGCCTTTTGAGCCTCATGAACCCTGTGTTATACTTGTTGAGTTCGACATGGACTCACTCTTGCTATTTCCACCACACTCCAGTGTGTAGTAAGGTGCTACTTAGAAGAAGGATGAAGGTGTAGTGGAGTTTTCAGAAGTCTTTTAGAAGTGCTTGGCATATGGAGCCACCAGTCAGCCGTCCCTGAGAAGAATGGAGCCTGAAGTTTAGTCACTATTTCGCGATACTCTAATGTAAGTGTTAATATAGCTATGTATATGTTATATCATAACATTGTTTCTGATACTTTTTCATTCTGACATATGTGTGGACTTCCTGGGCACACATATGATTAGCCTGGTTTTGTTCTTTAGAAAACCGGGTGTGACACTCGTCGCCCACCAAGGAGTTTGCAATCTGTGATGGCTGACCCTTCTTCAGAGCCAAGTGAACAACTAAGGGAGATGGCCTGGACTATTCAAGTATTGCATCAAAAGTTGGAAGACAGTCAACTGGAGTTGGCAGAAGTAAGGCAATACTATGAGGAGGCCCTTGATGAGATCGATGATTGGAGAAGTCGTGCTGGACTACCTAAGATCAATGAAGTGGAAGACGTATCCCGTTCATCTCCACGTAAGAGATGCTACCCCGGATGCCGCTGCAGTCACACCATCCTTAAGAAATAGGAGTTGTGTTCCCTTGTGTAATAAAACGTTAGTGACGAAAGATGAGTCTTATCGAGTTTTGTGGTGTCGTGTGAACTCTTGTGTGACAAGTTGAGTTGTTATTATGCTTAAGTGTGAGTTGGTTTTTCTTTGTAATGAGTGCTGAAGCTTTGTGGGCTTGTCTACAAAAGTTCCTAGTTAAAAATACTAAGTTTAAGTGTGATAAATAAATAGTTTAGTTGGATTAACCTTTTCTCTCTGTTCTGTCCTTTCTGGAGCGGTCTGACTTTCCTTTTATGCTCGAAATTAACTGTTCAGTGAAAAATTCTGAAAATTTTATGAGAGTAACTAGACCCACGTATCTATCCAAAGCCTCTGGAATCACCTTCATAGCTTTTATGGTTTCGGAGATACAAAAATCACAAGGTGATACATCTGTGCTATCTAAAGCCTGGAACAGATTATGTTATGCACTACTTATGACCACGAGAACTGCAGAATCTGGAGGAGTGTTCTATAAGAAAGTTGTAGATAATTTCATAAGCTCTCCAACGGTATAAATTACAACGTCACTGGATTTACAGAACGAGAGTTATAGCTGATGTACTGCACTGCTGATTTTCTGCTCGCGAGAAATTTCAGATTTCTTGTTCTTACCCATACACAAGAGTATCATTGGGATGATAGAATGCCTTGAAGCTAGTTAGCTCATCTATAATGAGGTGCAAGATACCCTTTTGGTGCCCCTTAGTTTAATTTTCTTAAGGGGGGTAGCCAAAATAAAGAAGGTTTAGTGTGTTCTAGTGCCTCACTTGGAAGTATTGGTTAATCCTCATGATTGAGATGTCACTCTCAAACACAAGTGTCCTCTGCTCGAGGTTGATAATTTGGATCATCTATGAAGAGCTTGGGTAATTATTAGGATTGGTCTTTACTTTGGGCTGTCATCAGTTGGGAGTTCAACCTTCAACATACCTAAGGTAAATTGGCATGGATAACGTAGGAAGGCGATGCTGAAAATCTATAGTTGGTTCTACAGAGACTTAGGAAACTTCATTGCTACACCAAGCATGGCTAGTAGAGGAAAATTTTGGTATGGATAGGCTATCTGTATCGGTGGAATTATGAAGAAGAACACAAGAATTGATGCGTTGAGTTAGAACCCCCAAGGATGCATGTGTGACTTAGAGTTACTTTGGGATAGTGTGGGTTTATTAGAGGATCATTGGAGGTATTACAATGATGGACAAACATCTCGTCAAGACTTGGGATGTGCTCTATGCAAGAAAAGAGGTAGCTTATGCATTAAGTCAATTAAGTGAGTTGGACCACCTGACACATGATATGGAGATATCCACCGTGAACATGATATGCTCTCTTCTTGGACATAAGAGAGATATCTACATGGAACGTTAGAGTATAGAAGGTATTTACACTAAGTTGGGGTTGAGTTGGTGACGTTATCATTGGATTTGAGTTGATTAAGACATGGAAAGTGCTATCATTTGGAGAAGCAAAGTAAGAGTCATTGTCGATGCCCTTAGCAAGGGAGAGTTATGCTAAGAAGATTTGGACGACACCAAGGACTAAGCATTGTTCTTAAGTGTTTAACAACTTAACCTGGACATGAATGGACATATGTTTTCAAGATTGGTGATAGAACCTACTTTGGGCAAAGAAAGTAAGGAGACTATGTTGGAAGATGAATGTATGAAGTAGGAGGTCTGATAGTATGGATTAAAAAGGGATATAGCCAATCATTGTGAAGAGTTATTGCATTGCAGTTTGGATCAATGGGGACAAGAGTTTATCATACAAAATGATCATAAGGTTGCCTTTGTGAGAAGTGTAAAGAATGCTAAGTTTGTGTGATCTGATAAGTGTCAGGCTAATTTTGAGGAACTGAAGAAGAGATTAACTACATCCCCGGTGTTAGTTTTGCCAGAATTGAGTAAGAGTTTCTCTATCTATTGTGATGCATCTCGTTTGGGTCTTGGTTGTGTGCTTATGCAAGAAGGCAAAGTAGTGGCATATGCATCTCGACAGTTGAGGAAGCATGAGTTAAATTACCCTACTCATGATTTGGAGTTAGCAGCGGTGGTGCATGCTTTGAAAATATGGAGGCATTATTTGATTGGACATAAAAGTGATATTTACACTGATCATAAGAGTTTGAAGTATATTTTCACTCAATCAGATCTGAACTTGAGACAACGTCGTTGGTTAGAGTTGATTAAGGATTATGATTTGGAGGTACATTACCATCCAGGCAAGGCTAATGTTGTTGCTAATGCTCTTAGTAGAAAGAGCTATGCTAATGAGGTACAAGTAATGCCTATGTCAAATGAGTTGTGTGCTGAGATTGAGCATTTAAACTTGGGTATTACCATTAATGCCGTGGAATTGGTGATAGAGCCTGTATTGGAGCAACAGATATGCAAGGGTCAGTTGATAGATGACAAAATAAAGGAGATAGTGAAGAATATACCGAAAGGTAAGGCACCTGGATTCCGGTTGGATGATAAAGGAACTCTATGGTTTGGGAAACGATTATGTGTGCCTGAGGACAAAGCTATAAGAGAAGCAATTCTACGTGAAGCTCATGAGTCCGCTTACTCTATTCATCCCGGAAGTACTAAGATGTATATGGATTTGAGAGATAGGTATTGGTGGCATGGTTTTAAAAGAGATGTTGCAGAGTATGTTGCACTATGTGATACGTGTCAGAGGATTAAGGCTGAACATCAGAGACCTGCAGAATTGTTGCAACCGATGCAGATACCTGAGTGGAAGTGGGAAGAAGTTGGTATGGACTTTATAGTGGGGTTACCACGCACTCAGAGAGGTTTTGATTCAATATGGGTTATAGTGGATCATTTGACTAAGGTTGCTCATTTTATACCGGTTAAAACAACGTATTCCAGTGCAAAGTTGGCTGAACTGTATTTAGAAAGAATAGTAAGTTTGCACGGAGTTCCAAAGAAGATCGTGTCAGATCGAGGTACTTAGTTTACATCATATTACTGGTAGAAAGTACAAGAGTCATTAGGGACTAAGCTGAATTTTAGCGCAGCATATCATCCTCAGACGGATGGGCAGACTGAAAGGATTAATCAGATATTGGAAGATATGTTGAGAGCTTGTGCTTTGCAGTATGGTACAAGTTGGGATAAGAGTTTGCCATATGCAGAGTTTTCCTACAATAATAGTTATCAGAAAAGTCTACAGATGGCACCTTTTGAAGCTTTGTATGGTAGGAAGTGTAGAACTCTGTTGTTTTGGAATCAGACAGGAGAAAGTCAAGTATTTGGTCCCAATGTGCTTAGGAATGCTGAGAAACAAGTGAGAATGATCCGAAACAATTTGAAGGCAGCTCAGTCACGACAGAAAAATTATGCCGATACTCGATGGAGAGAGTTGACTTTTGAAGTGGGAGATTATGTCTATCTAAAAGTGTCACCTATGAGAGGTGTGAAAAGGTTCAACCCGAAAGGAAAGTTAGCACCGAGGTATGACGGTCCTTTTAAGATCTTAGAGAGACGTGGTGAAGTGGCATATCAGTTGGAATTGCCTGAGAGCTTAGCAGGTGTGCATGATGTGTTCCATGTGTCTCAGTTAAAGAAATGTTTGCGTGTACTGGAAGAACAAATACCGTTGGAAGAACTCACTGTTAAGGAAAATCTCACCTATGAGGAGTATCCAGTAAAAATCTTGGAGACAGCAGAAAGAGTTACCAGGAGCCGAGTTATTAAGATGTGTAAGGTTCAGTGGAGCCGATATTCGGAAGCAGAGGCTACATGGGAAAGAGAGGAAGATTTAAGAA
Organism: Saccharum hybrid cultivar R570; assembly: GCA_038087645.1. Taxonomy (NCBI): domain Eukaryota; kingdom Viridiplantae; phylum Streptophyta; class Magnoliopsida; order Poales; family Poaceae; genus Saccharum; species Saccharum hybrid cultivar. Next base: position 25,145,566 of record JAQSUU010000805.1, on the reverse strand, counting down.
AAGCGTACCCATAGTTGTTTGAGTAAGCATCGTCCGAATCTCGGGACGAGATTCATTTTAAGGGGGGTAGAATTGTAACACCCTAAAATTTGTATTATTTTGAAATAGGAGAATTTGATTTACTTACGCAATTTTGTGAGCATTTTAACCTAGAGAAATAATAATTTTCAATAAATAAAATCAACTATAAGGCTAGACACATGCTTGTGCATACATGCCGCTGCATATTTATATGTGTGTTTTGTGGGTTTTACCAAAAGTGAAAAGGATTTCAAAATCTTTTGAAAAATGGATTTGAAAATGAATGGAAATATTAGAAAGGAAAAATGAAAAGGAAATTTCTCTTCCCTTCTCATTTTGGCCCGCAGGCAGCTGCCCTTTCTCCCTTCTCTACGGCCTGCTCAGCTTCAACACCCGCAGCCCAGCTCGCCTCCTAGGCCCAGATTGGCCTGCTGCCGTCTTCTCATTGTTGCTGGGTCGCAGCCGCGCATTGGGCCGGCCCAGTAAGCCGATGCCATGAGCTGCCTTGCTCTTTCCCTCTGTATATGGCTGATGTCCGGAGCCCGCAAGCAGCGTCGTCTTCCACCTCCGACTCGTGCTTGAAACGGACTCGAAGAAGGAGACCGCCACCTCTCCGACTCCTTCCCATGCCTTGCCCTGCAAGGTGAGCCCCTCTTAAATCGACGCCGCGTTCGCGCCGCCTCTCCACAATTCTAACCCGAAGCCACCGACCTCAAATCTAGCTCTCGCAGCCGCAACCCTAAGCCGCCGCCGTTCGAAGCTCGGGTGGACGAATTCATCCACTCCACCGTGTTTTTGTCATCGTAAGCGAGTCGACGAGATTCGTAGTACGATTGCGAAGCTTCCAAGACTTTTCTTCTTTCTTTTTTCCATCTCGGATAGCTCACTGTGTGTCGCCGATGTTCACAGGGCCACCGGCTCCGACCTTCCGAGCCACGCGTCGTTCCCGATCCGTCTGCGGCCACGTTTTCGCCTCCAGTGAGTTCGCAACGAGTTTCTCTCTCTTTCTATCTTTTTTTCGAGCTCTGTAGTGGTTTCTAGGGCCAGATTCAAGAACGCCGGCAAGATTCTCGCCGCCGGCCATGGCCTCCGCCGTGCGGCTACTGTGCCAGCCGGAAATCCCCCTTCCCTCTCCCTCGGTTTGAATCTCAGCCGTCCAAATATGATCCAACGACTGAGATCGCGAGATACCGCTTCGATTGGCAGTTTTGCTTAAGAGTCCCTCTCTTTCTTTATATTTGAACCCGCAGTCCATAAGCGTAAAGCCCGAATACGCTTTATCCTTTTGAAAGCGTAAACTCAGTCGGTTTAGGTGAAAATACGTTTTCTAGTATTTACAGTTTTGCCACTAGATTTGTTTTGGTCATAAAATCTCCGTTTTAACTCCGATTTGACCCGTTCAAGTTGCGTTAGGTTCATAATTTCATACTCTACATGTTAGTACTACTGTTTAGTAGGTTTTCCACTTTTAAATTTTGAGGTTAGATTTAATCTATTACTTTAATAAAGTAAATCTCGTTTAAATCATAACTTTTCCGTTTTAGCTCCGATTTACGTGTAATTTGCATCTGTGTGATCCTAGTGTGATGTAGATTCGTTTTAAAAACTTTTTATCTTATTTTTCTACTGTTGGTGTACTGTTCTAACTGTAGCTTTGTTTGCTTTGCATGATTGCTCTTGGATGATTGTTGTTGATGTGTTAATCGAGAATAGACGGTGATCAGTTCGTTGGTGATCACGAGTACTATTACGAATCGGATCAACAGGATCAGCTAGATCAAGGCAAGTATAGCATGGGATTATCCTTGTTACCTACTCACTTTAATTCACTTAATTCATGCTGCATGTATCTCCTTGTTAAGGATGCCTTAGTATTGATCTTGTTCCTTGAATCCTATGGTTATGGCATTGGGTAGTGGCTAGTGCTCACATAAACAATGATCTTGTAATTTGACTAATGATATATGCAATAACACTAAAAGATGATTTTTAGCAATAGGGAACAAGAGGGCTAGAGTTTTCTCTAGATTCCTCTCCGTAAGGACTTATCTGTAAGCGAACATCCGGGACTTACAGTACAGCTGTGAGGGCTACATGGCTCTGGCTTTAGTCATATAAGAGGACCTTTTCTAGCTTGTTAGTGGTTACCTTTAAGGCGCAAGAGGGGTTGTGTTCTGGGTTGGGTGTAGTGCGGCTCCTGTCCTTATGAGTATAGGCTGCGTGTCATTGTGCCATAAGGAAGGGGGGCTCTACATTTGCAGGCCACAGAAACCTAGCGGCCCTAACTTGTTAGACGAACCTTGGAAAGACTTCATAGTGAAACTTAACTGTCCAATGGGGAGTCATGACCTCGGACTTTTGGGGATCACGACTCACAGTGAAAGTGTACAACCTCTGCAGAGTGTAAAACTGGTATATCAGCCGTGCTCACGGACACGAGCGGCCTTGGACCCTTACGGAATAGAGATTACTATTAATTTACTTGTTCTTGCTATTCATTATTCTCTTTACATGATCATGTGTTTATTATGGGAACATCACCTATTTGATGCTACTCAATTGCTTAAAATATGATCAACTAAAAGCTACATGCAGTTGAACCTGTGTCATGCCTCTTGAGCCTCATGAACCCCATGTTATGCTTGTTGAGTTCGACATGGACTCACTCTTGCTATTTCCCCCACATCTCAGGAAGGGTACCAAACTGCTAGATTCTGGAATTGTTAGGCTTGTGATCAACCAGTTAGTTTGATCCTGGAGTGAAGGTTACACCCGATGTTCGGAGTTATCTTGCTGCTGTGTTGCTCTCTAAGGTTATATCTTATACTATTGCGTTATGTTTATTAAGCATTTGTCTCTTGATATTTGACCTCTTTATTTCACATGTAGTGTATATCTTATACACCTATCTGCGGCTATATGTGAGATTTGACCTCTTTATTTCACATATAGTGTATATCTGGTTTTGTCCTTAAAACTAGGTGTGACAGCTAAGCGCTTTGCGAACATATGCATATATTCATAATCAATCATAACTATATCAAGCATACAACTAGAGCAAACTAGGAACATAATAAATCGCAACATAATATTAAAGTAGCACAAAGTCATAATTATAGAGAGATATAATGGCTATACTAGTCTCTAGACGGCGAATTCGGAATCCTGAGCAATAGCCCAAACTCTACTTGAACCTTGCTAGCTAACCTATACTGGAACTTGAAGAATTGGAGCTCTATTCTCTTCTATCTGGAAACCCTAATTCCTGGTCTACTCTTGACTTATGGCAGATTGCGGAGGAAAGGGCAGGGGCTGGTATATATAGGCCGGAGCGTCAATCCTGAGCCCTCGGATCAAACCGACTGAATAAACAGCGTAGATACAATCCTTAAGGCAGTAGAGAATCGACGTGCGAAGGAGGGGCTATCAGGTGGGGACAGGGGGCTGGCCGACCTGCAGGTGAGGCTAGTCGGCCCCACCTGTCATCTCCCTAGAGTCTGCTTCGAGGGGATGCCTTCTGGTGGCCTTTGGAACCTTCTAGTGATGTTTATGCTGCAGATACGCGCGATTTTATTTGACATTTTGATCCTCCTTGATGATTTTCTAAATAAACCATGCTGAAAACATAGATTCACCAAAACTTATGGAAATTATCAGTTTAAACCCCGAAGTCTATGTTGGTGGTCATTTTCATGCATTATTTCAAGTTATATTGATGGTTCTTGATGGATGGTAACTACCATCAACAATGTACCAATGAACTTAGCCTTCACACCATTGGCACCCTTAACAAGCATATAACAAGAATCAAACTTAATTGAGGATACATTAGCATATGATTTCTTGTTCTTGCAATCATGCTCTTTATGACCAACTTCCTTGCAACTGTAGCAATACCGGCCATTGTTTTCACAAAACTAGTCTTGTGAGGAGCAAAGGCGGCCTTGCCTTTCTTGGGGTTATAGCTCAATCCCTCTTTGTAGAGAGAAGTTCTTTATCTACCCAAGCACATAAGCAAGCGGTTCTCACCACCATAGGCCTTTGTCTAGGGTGCGAGTGAGCTCATTGACCTCCTTCTTAAGGGTCTCATTCTCAACCATTAATGAGGCATCACAAGTGAAACCATCACTAGTAGATGAGGTAGAAGTGAAAGTGCTATAAGAAGGGTTAGTGGGAGCAATAACAACGGGCTTATAAAAATATTCATCAAGAATATCACATGTTAGTCCCACATCACAAGACACGATCACTTTCTCCTTCTTGGCTTCCTCCTTCTTGACTTGCTCAAGGAGAGAAGAGTGAGCTTTTTCAAGCCTAGTGTGAGCAAGACTAAGCTCCTCATGGTCTTCCTTTAGACTCTCATGAGAGGCTTTGGAGCTCCCCAAAGGATTGCTTGAGAGCTTTTAGCTCTTTTCATAATTCTTTGCACTCCTTTCTCTTCATCTCGAAGCAAGTATGTACTTGCTCACACATGTCCATGAGCTCCTCCTTGGTGTACTCATCATCATCACTCCTACAATCATCACTTTTACAAGTATCATCATCACTCACATCATAATTTACCTTGGTAAGCTTTGCCATGAGACAAGTCGATGGAGTGTCTAAGAGGGAAGGTTTGTTGGTGATGGTGATGCTTGCTAGTGCCTTCTTGATGGATTTCTTGTTATCATCACTAGAGCCATCATCATCATCATCATCGGAGGTGCCATCACTATCCTAAGTGACCACATAGCCACTTCCCTTCTTCTTCTTCTTCTTCTTCTTGAAGGTCATTTTCTTCTCCTTCTCCTTCTTCTCTTTCTTTTCCTTCTTGTCCTTCTTCTTCTTCTTCTCATCCTCATCATTATCACTATTGTAGGGACAATCTGCTACAACGTGATCCAGGCTCTTGCACTTGTAGCATCTCCTCACATATTCCTTCATGTGATCTCTTCTCTTTCTTGCACCATAGCCTCTCTTCTTCATGAATTTACCCATCTTATGCACTAGAAGAGCCATGGTCTCATCATCAATGTCACTTGCATCTTCATCTTCACTTGAAGCTTCTTTTTTTGATTTGCCTTTGCTCTTAGATGAGGTGCTAGCCTTGAATGCCACACTTTTCTTCTTCTTATCTTCAACCTCCTTCTTATCTTCCTTGTCAACCCCCTCCCTTTCCATACGGTATGTCTCTTGTGTCATGACATCACCTAGTACTTGGTTAGGGGTGAGTTGCTTCAATCCTCCTCTTATGATAAGCATTCTCAATATCTCATGTCTTGGAGGTAAGCACATCAAGAACCGATGAGAGATATCATCATCATTGATCTTTTCTCCGAAAGCCTTCAAGTCGTTGAAAATCACTTGGAGCCTATAAAACATCTCCAGGATGCTCTCATCATCCTTCATCTTGAAGTTTGTCAACTTGTCCTTGAGGATATATAGCTTGGCACTCTTCACCGCTGTCGTGCCCTCATAGGTCTCCTCCAATCTCTTTCATACTTCACTAGCTCCATTAAGATCCTTGATTTGCTCAAACACCTTTGAATCAATGGCATTGTAAATGGTGTTGAGAGCCATTGTATTGCATTGCATGTTGACCTTGTCATTGTTTATGAGATTGTTGGGATCAAGAATCACATAATCATTCTCAATCACTTCCCAAACTTGATCATTGATCGAACCAAGGTACATCTTTATTTTTCTCTTCCAATAGTCATAGCTTGTGCCATCAAAGATTGGTGGTTTGCCCTCCACATGGTTGAACATAATTTGAGCCATCTTCTGAACACCAAGGTTGTTAAGCCTTGATTAAACGGTAACCACAGCTCCGATACCACTTGAAAGGTCCTAATATGGCTAAAGGGGGGTGAATAGTCTATTTAAAAATCTACAAGAACACTAGAGCAATTTGATTAGTATGACAAATGGCAAAATGCAAACTTGCTCTAGCTCTACAAGGGTTGCAAGCCACCTACCTAACAATTCTAGTTACTATGATCACTGGGCACACAAGAAGCTAAGTTGCTACTCACTAAGAGCTCTCAAACTTGCTACACTAAAGAGCTCCACTAGGTGAATTTAAGCTACAAAGCAAGCTCTCAAAACTAGCTACACTAAAGAGCTTGCTACAACTAGTTTGCAGAAAAGTAATGAAGTGAGCAAGGTGATTATACCACCGCGAAGAGAAATGAACCAATCACAAGATGAATACTAACCAATCACCGGGAGAATACCAATGGGCAAGAGACAACCAATTTTTCTCTCGAGGTTCACGTGCTTGCCGGCATGTTAGTCCCCGTTGTGTCGACCAACACTTGGTGGTTTGACGGCTAAGAGGTGTTGTACGAACCTCGTCCACATAATTGGACACCGCAAGAACCTACCCACAAGTGAGGTAACTCAATGACACGAGCAATTTACTAGAGCTACCTTGCGGTGCTTTGTCGGGAAAGGTGCAAGACCTCTCACAATAACCGAAGCCAGCCACGAACAATCACCAACACGTGCCGAAGTTCCTCCGCTGCTCCAAGCCGTCTAGGTGGCGGCAACCACCAAGAGTAACGAGAACTCCATAGCCACAATGACCCCCAAGTGCCACTAGATGCAATCACTCAAGCAAATACACTAGGAATCACTCTCAATCTCACTATGATGATGAATCAATGATGAAGATGAGTGGGAGGTGTTTGCTTAGGCTCACAAGGATGTCAAGTATGTCAAAGTGCCAAGAGAGTGAGCCTAGGGCCGACCTAAACGTATTTAAAGATGCCCCCTCGAAATAGAGCCATTGGTCAGCCGCGAGCAGACTGGACACACCTGACCAAACATTGCTCCGCGTCAGGTCGCCTGAGTCCGTTCGCTAGATGGCTGTCACACATCCCTCATTCAAATCTCGCGTGTTGATCTCCAATGGTCAAGTGAACAGGCGCTCGAGGGTTAAGTCATGATCGGACTCATAGAAGGAATGACCAGACTCTAGAGTACTTAGCGTCACGTCGAGTATAGAAAGCATCCAGAGCTAGTTTTTACTGATCAGACGCGTCATGTCATATGTGACCAGACACACTGCTGAGTCTAGTCCTCACTGAGCTCGTGAACCCTGCCTATGTAAGCATACGTCAGCCGTGACCTGATGCATGCCCTGCGCGTCCGGTCACGTGCCAACTCCCGTGTTTGCTCGCCTGAAGAAGTGACCAGACGCACCGGTGCAGCCTGGGCCATCGTCCGATCCTTCTTCGGCCTTCTCGACCAGCAACCGTGCTACCGCTATAATTGATCGGACTCACTAGCCAGCGTTCGGTTAGAACGAAGCCAACATCCGATCATTGTGTAGCTCCTCCTTTTCTTTTTCTAAGTTCACAACCACTTCACCTTTGCTTCTAAGTTGCTAACCACAAAGTGTAGAACTTGTGTGCACGTGTGTAACACCCAAAAATTCCAAATTTTAGAATTAATGAGTTTCAAATAATTTAAATAACATTTAATTGGGAAATTAAAATTTAGGAAAAAAAATATATTTGGTGATGCATTCATGCTGTTGCATTTACTTTACTTTGTGGTGTGGAATTTATTTTATTTGATTTGGTTTAGAAATTCTATTGAAAAAGGTTTTGTAAAACAAATAAAAAAAGAGAAGAATAACTTACCTGTTGGTGGACCGCGTGGGCGCCGACCTGTTTCTTTTTCCCTGCGCTGGGCCGCGGCAGTGGGCTGATGCAGCACTCTCCTTTGCGTCGTTGGGCCGGCCCAGAACCGAGCCGTGCATTTCATCCTTTTCGGTCACTGACGAGTGGGTCCTGGGTGTCAGTCCCTTCTTCTTTCTCACGTAACCGAGTCGGCCTCTTGTGAATCTTCGGTTGGGATTATGGAATCGATCCCGATTGTTGCCGCGAGCCGAGCCCCCCCTATAAGAAGTAGATGACCCGGTAGGTATTTGTTTTTTCTCCAGTAGACGCCCTAAGCTCTAGCTAGCGTTGCCGCCTCTCGCCGCAAGGGGATAGAGCCGCCGCGGGGCGAGGTGTTGCTCGTCGCGCCTCCACCTTTCGCGCTTGGTTGCCGAGGTTCTCGATGAGGTAATGATGTTGTCCAGCGTTTCTTTCTTGTTTTTGCGTGCTCCTGTGCTTCGCTAAACTACGCCGGACCTACAGGAAACACTCACCGGGAGCGGGGACGCCGGTTGTTGCCGTCGTCGGGTCTTTGGCTCGGGTTGAGGTCTTAGGTGAGCCGTGATGGTTCTTCTCTTTTTCCCGCTGTTTTTTTTGAGGTCCGAGCCACCGGAAAACGTGCTCCCGAGGAGCTCCGGTGAGCTCATGGAGCTGGCAATGGAGACCGCCGGCCGGTAGAGAGGGAGGTGGCCGGGTTTCTTTTTATTTTTTTGATCGGATTGATTAGGAGCCGTCCATCGGATGATCAACGGTTAGGATTAGAAGGTACCCCTTCGTGGGGTAAACTTCATAAAGAGCCCCTGGACTTTTTCATAATAGAACCCACCGTACTTAATGTATTTTTCGAAATCCGTTTCCGTGTTTTGAAAGCGTTTTTCTCTCGGTTAAATCAAAAATACGTTTTCAGGTATTTACAGTTTTGCCACTAGGATTGTTTTGGTCATAAAATCTTCGTTTTAACTCCGATTTGATCCGTTCAAGTTGCGTTAGGTTTGTATTTGCGAGCTCTACATGTTAGTGTAGTTGTACAATTAGTTTTGACAATTTAATTTTCGAGTTTATAATTAAGTATTTAATTATCTATAGGAAATCTTAGAAAATTCATAACTTTCACGTTTTAACTCCGAATTTGGTGATCTTTACGTCTGTGTGATCGTAGGAACGTGTAGGAGAGTTTTATAAACTTTTATTACTGTTTTTTTTACTGTTGGTGTACTGTTCTAATTATATCTCTTTGTTTGCTTCGTGTATGTTTGATTGGATGCATGTATGTTGTTGATTGACGATCGAGTATAGAAGGTGAGCAATATCTAGACGATCAGGAGTATTACTTTGAGCCAGATCAGCAGTATCACTCGGAGAGTTTTGATCAAGGCAAGTATAACACGGGACTATCCTTGTTACCTATACACTGAAATTATCATACATGTGCATGTGCTTACCTTGACAACCCTAGAGATTATAACTTAGTGATTGTTATCTGGATTCCTTGTCAACCTTGGGAATGCATTTGGGTAGCTGTTGCTAGTGCTTAACTTATGAACAATGATCTTGTAATTTGATTAATGGATTAAGCAATCAACCATTAAGATGATTTTATTACTGTTAAAAGGGGGCTAGAGCATGTGTGTTATTTTGATGCTCTGGTTTCTCTCCCTAAGGACATATCTGTACGTGATCATCCGGGACATACAGTACAGCTGTGAGGGCTATATGGCTCTGGCTTTAGTTGTTTAAAGGACCTTTTCTAGCTTGTTAGTGGTTACCTTAAATGGCGTAAGAATGACTTGCCACGTTGGGTGTAGGGCGAGCCCCTGTCCTTAGTGTGTATAGGCTGCGGTTGTTGTGCCACTGGGAAGGGGGGTTCTACATCTGCCTGCCGAGTGAATCTAATGGCCCTAACTTGTTAGACGAACCTTTAGGTGGCTTTATATGATTTCCGGTGTTTTGGGAATGGCCTCCCCATGCATTTGGAAGCTATGACTCACAGTGAAAGTGTACACCTCTGCGCAGAGTTAAAAACTGGTATACTAACCGTGCTCACGGATACGAGCGGCCTTGGAACATTTACAGATAGATGATCACCATTGTTATATCATGCTTAATTATTGTTGTTATTATTATGCTCATGTTAATGCTATTCATTATCTTTATTACAATTGATCATTGGTTCATAAATGGGAAGTGGATTACTTTGATGCTACTTAATTGCTAATTACATGATGAATAAAAGCTAAACGCAGTCAAATAGTGTCTAGCCTTTTGAGCCTCATGAACCCTGTGTTGTACTTGTTGAGTTCGACATGGACTCACCCTTGCTATTCCTACCATAACAGATGAAGATTTTGAGGAAGATTATCGTAATGAGTACTAGTCTTGGTGTCAACCAGTCAACCGTGTCCCTGTGTTTGGAGTTTCCGCTGGAGATCTACTATTAGTCATCATTATTTATTGTTCAAGACTATGTTTTAAATATTTATTCGCTATGTAATAAGCACTGTGATGATACTATGTAATTTGTCTACTTATGTGTGCGATCATGTCCTGGGGCGCACATGAGTACTTTATGCATCCTATTCTTGTCCTTAAAAATGGGTGTGACAGATTGGTATCAGAGCCGTGTTGACTGTAGGACGCAAGCCTAGTTAGAATGGTCGTTATTAGCATCCATGCTTCACTTATTTCATGCTTAATCCTTTCACCTTGTTAATTACTAAATTTTTATGCTTCGTCTACTTTATTCTATTGCAAAAATACATTGATTCCATCTAATCTATGTCTAAATCTTGTAGATGCCTCCTCACCTCCGTCTGTCAGCTGCACAGTACGTTGCCCGTTTCAAACCCCAGGAGCCCCATGTAGATGGTGACCAAGAGTTATCTGATGCTGAATCAAGAGTTGGTGACACACTAATGGAGGATGTAGCTATGGGGTGGACCACGAAGTTTCAGATCATGGTTCCTAAAGCTGATGCTTTCTTCTATGAGATGTTGACAAGGACCTTGGACAACTACTACTACGATTGGGAAGCTACGTTGGAGTATCGCAGTGCGGAGTATAGTCATCCATGGATGGATTCCTATTGGGAAATGGAGCTATGGGTCAAGACAAGGGGTCCTACCACTAAGGAGTCTAAGGTGGAGTCAAAGTTCATTACCCGAGTGAGCCGGGCAACCGTAGAAACAAGCATGGAGGATGTCGTCTACAATGCGTTCGTTTACTACCATGGTCTACGCTCGGACAAGACATTACAGGGTGCACTTCGGCATTTTCCTTGTTTCTTACATGACAAGGGTGTCTGGACCGTGCCGCTTGCAGATGATTCATCCTTGACTTTACAAGCTACCGTGGGATTGGTTCGTGAATTGGCTCTCCATGAAGTGGATTTGAAGGATGAGTTGCTAAAGGAAAAAGAACTTAAGGAGCAAGCTTATAAGGAGATCGACCAATTAAGGGCGGAGTTAGGCCGTCCCAAGATTTATGAGAAGCTTAATTAGGATTAAGAAAATCCCTATGTAATAAGAATGATAGTAGTTGCGAGTTAATTTGAGTTAGTTGTTGAGAGTCAGTTTGTGGTGTGAACAATTGTGTGATTGATGGATTGTTATTATGATAATGTGTGATTTGGATCTTTGTAATGTGTGCTAGAGTTTTGTAGACATGCCTATGAGGTAAACTTAGTTCTGTCCTTTGCTGATTTCTGGGTCAGTCTGGGATATTTTAGAAATAACTTAAAATCCGTTAGTGAGAAATTTAAGAAATTTTACTGGGAATAATTAGACTTCTGTACCTTTCCAACCCCGCAAGAATCACCTTATTATCTATTATGAGCTAAGAGATACATCTGTTTCAAGTTGGGGTCACTACGCAGTCTGGAATTCTGAAACAGTTTCGGTTAAGTTCAGTTTTGGCTAATTTATTGACAGAATCAGAAAAAGTATTGTGAATAAAAGTTGTAGATAATTTTGTAATCTTTCTAACCATGTAAAGATCATCAGAATTGGACGTCTGTAACTCGAGTTATGACAGTTTTACTGAGTTGCTGAAATTGGAATTCGCCCAGAGAAATCAGATTTTGCTTATCTGTTGAATACATCATCTCGGATCGTACTGAACTTCATTTTTTGTGTTTTGAAAACAGATGTCAGGCAGAGGTCGTGGCAGGGGTCATGGAGGTGCTAACCCACCTATTACCATGGAGGAACTTATGCATACTCAGAATCAGATGATGCAGATGTTCATGCAGCACATGCAGAACAATCCCCCTGCAGGAGGACCACCACCTGTTCAAGTGAGAGACAAGCGTGGGGAATTTTTGAAGGGACGTCCCCCAGTGTTTTCTCATGCTGCTGATCCTTTGGAGGCGGATGACTGGGTGAGAGCAGTTGAGAAACAGTTGAACATCGCTCAATGCAATGATATGGAAAAGGTGTTATATGCATCTGGTCAGTTACAGGGGACAGCTCAGACTTGGTGGGAGTCGTATCAAGCTGCACGTCCTAACAATGCTCCTCCTATTACTTGGAATGAGTTTGTCAGAGATTTTCGAGCTCGTCATATTCCTGAAGGTATAATTGAGCTGAAGCAGGAAGAATTCAGGAATCTCAGGATGGGACAGATGAGCGTTAGTGAGTATCATGATAGGTTTACGCAGTTGGCTCGCTATGCTCCTAATGAAGTGATGGAAGATGCAGATAGGCAGCGTCTTTTCTTAAAAGGGATTTATTATGATCTTCGTTTCCAATTAAAGGGTAATAACTATGCCAGTTTTCAAGAGCTGGTGAATAAAGCTATTGTGCTTGATAATGAGCGCAGGGAGATGGATAGGAAGAGAAAGATGAAAGGACAAAGCTCAGGAAGCAACAACCATCAGCGTACTAATTCTCAGCATGGTTTTCATAAGAAGTTTCAAGGACCAGTTAGTTAGTGGAATCGCAATCCAAATCAGAAGTGGTCTCAGAATTGGCAAAATAATCAGTCTCAGCAACGTCCTTCATACCCGCAGCGTCAACAGTATCAGCAGATTGGACAACAGACTCCTCGCACTGGAAATTCCAATGCCACTCCCATGAAGAACAGTGCTCCCAACACGCCTACTAGATGCTATGTCTGTGGTAAAGAGGGACATATGTCTTATCATTGTCCTGAGAAGCAGAATCAGCAGACTCCTCAGAGCCAAAAAAGCAACCAGAGGCAATCCGGTACTAGAAGGGTGAATCACGTGTCTTCTGATACAGCTCATGATGCACCGGAAGTTATGATCGGTACGTTCAATGTACATTCCACTCCTACAACCGTTCTTTTTGACTCTAGAGCATCTCATACATTCATTTCTAACATTTTTGTTAAAATGCATAGTATACCCATGCTTGCCATGAAAGAACCTCTCTTAGTAAACTCACCTGGAGGTACCATGCAAACCAATAATCGTTGTCTTCCAGTTAGTATGATTTTAAGGGGGGTAGAGTTTAAGATAACTCCTATAGTGTTGAGGACATCGGGTATTGATGTGATCTTGGGTATGGACTGGATGAAACAAAATCAGGCAGAGATTCAGTGTTAGCAGAAGGTGGTAGTTGTGACTGCACCTAATGGAGATAAAATCAACGTGGATGTAGTAGTGCAGAAGCAGCCAACCGCTTTAGTGAATCAGCTTAAAGATGCTATCAAAGATAATTCAGTTATTGAGGAGTTTCCGGATGTCTTTCCCGATGATTTGCCAGGTATGCCACCTGACCGAGACATTGAATTTCTTATTGAATTATTACCTGGAATTGCACCTATAGCCAAACGACCATATAGAATGGGAGTAGATGAATTAGAAGAACTTAAGAAACAAATTAAAGAACTACAAGATAAAGGTTTTATTCGTCCTAGTTCTTCACCGTGGGGTGCACCAGTTATTTTTGTTGATAAGAAAGATGGTGGTCAGAGGATGTGTGTTGATTATCGGTCACTAAATGAGGTAACTATCAAGAATAAGTATCCTTTGCCCAGAATTGATGACTTGTTTGATCAGTTGAGATGTGCTTGTGTGTTCTCTAAGATTGATTTGCGTTCTGGTTATCATCAGTTGAAGATTCGTGCCTCTGATATTCCCAAGACAGCTTTTACTACAAGGTATGGGTTGTATGAGTATACTATTATGTCATTTGGTTTGACCAATGCACCTGCCTACTTTATGTACATGATGAATAAGGTGTTCATGGAATATTTGGATAAGTTTGTGGTGGTATTTATTGATGATATACTGGTATTTTCCAAGACGGAGAAAGAGCATGCTGAACATTTGAGGTTGGTATTGAAGAAACTTAGAGAGCATAAACTGTATGCTAAGCGAAGTAAATGTGAGTTTTGGTTGAAAGAAGTTTCTTTTCTTGGTCATATTGTTTCCAATGGAGGAATATCAGTGGATCCAGGTAAAGTAAAGGATGTATTGAATTGGAAACCACCTACTGATGTTAGCGAGATTCATAGTTTCTTGGGTTTAGCTGGATATTACAGACGGTTCATTGAAGGGTTTTCTAAACTTGCTAAACCAATGACATCTCTGTTAGAGAAGAATACCAAGTTTGTGTGGTCTGATAAATGTCAAGCTAGTTTTGAAGAATTGAAGAAGAGGTTGACTACAACTCCTGTTTTGGTTTTGCCAGATTTGAGTAAGAAGTTTTCTATTTATTGTGATGCTTCTCGTCAAAGTTTGGGATGTGTTCTTATGCAAGAAGGCAGAGTTGTTGCTTATGCATCTAGACAGTTGAGAAAGCATGAGTTGAATTATCCTACGCATGATTTGGAGTTAGCAACTGTAGTTCATGCTATGAAGATTTGGAGACATTATTTGATTGGGCATAAGAGTGATATATACACCGATCATAAGAGTTTGAAGTATATTTTCACTCAGTCTGATCTGAACTTGAGGCAACGTAGATGGTTAGAGTTGATTAAGGATTATGATATAGAGATACACTATCATCCTGGTAAGGCTAATGTAGTAGCTGATGCTCTTAGCAGGAAAAGTTATGCCAATGAGATACGGACGTTGTCTATGACTAGTGAGTTATGTGCTGAATTTGAATATTTGAATTTGGGAATTGTTGCTAATACAATGGAATTAGTGATCGAACCTACCTTCGAGCAAGAAATTTACAAGGGTCAGTTGAAGGATGAGAAACTAAAGAAGATAGCGGAAGATATAGTGATTGGTAAGTCACCAGGGTTTCGAATGGATGATAATGGGATTTTGTGGTTTGGAAAGAGGCTGTGTGTACCTGAGGATCAAGCTGTTAGACAGGCAATTCTTCGCGAAGCTCATGAGTCAGCTTATTCTATTCATCCTGGTAGTACTAAGATGTATTTGGATCTCAAACAGAAATATTGGTGGGTTGGATTGAAACGAGATGTGGCTGAGTATGTGGCATTGTGTGATACTTGTCAGAGGGTGAAAGCTGAGCATCAGAGACCTGCTGGATTGTTGCAACCAATGAAGATTCCTGAATGGAAGTGGGAGGAAGCTGGTATGGATTTTATAGTAGGGTTACCACGTACTCAGAGAGGTTATGATTCAATTTGGGTGATAGTAGATCGATTAACTAAAGTTGCTCATTTCATACTAGTCAAGACTAACTACACGGGAGCACAATTGGCTACCTTGTATATGGAGAGGATAGTCTGTTTGCATGGAGTTCCAAAGAAGATTGTATCTGATCAAGGTTCGCAGTTCACGTCACACTTTTGGAAAGCTGTACATGAATCTTTGGGAACAAAATTGAATTTTAGTACGGCATATCATCCACAGACAGATGGGCAGACTGAAAGGACCAACCAGGTATTAGAGGATATGTTGAGAGCTTGTGCATTGCAATATGGAACCAGTTGGGATAAGAGTTTGCCTTATGCAGAATTCTCTTACAACAACAGTTATCAACAGAGTCTTAAGATGGCACCGTTTGAGGCTTTGTATGGACGTAAGTGTAGAACTCCATTGTTTTGGGATCAGACAGGTGAGTCTCAGGTGTTTGGTACAGATGTTCTTAGAAACGCAGAAGATCAAGTGCGGGTGATTCGTGAGAATTTAAGGGTGGCACAGTCTCGTCAGAAGAGTTATGCTGACAATAGGAGAAGAGATTTAGTTTTTGAGGTAGGTGATTATGTCTATTTGAAGGTGTCACCAATAAGAGGTGTGAAGAGGTTTAACATGAAAGGCAAATTAGCACCAAGGTATGTTGGGCCATTTAAAGTTATTGCTAGACGTGGAGAAGTTGCTTATCAATTAGAGTTGCCTGAGAATTTGTCTGGAGTGCATGATGTGTTTCATGTTTCACAACTTAAGAAGTGTTTGCGTGTGCCTGAAGAGCAGATACCCTTAGAAGAATTGACTGTTAAGGAGGATCTTACATATGAAGAGTTTCCGATCAAGATTTTAGAAACTGCTGAGAGAGTTACTCGAAGTCGGATTATTAAGATGTGCAAAGTACAGTAGAATCGATATTCAGAGGCAGAGGCAACTTGGGAAAGAGAGGATGAATTGAGGAAATCATATCCGCAGTTGTTTGAGTAAGCAGTCCAATCTCGAGGACAAGATTGTTTTAAGGGGGGTAGAATTTGTAACACCCAAAAATTCCAAATTTTAGAATTAATGAGTTTCAAATAATTTAAATAACATTTAATTGGGAAATTAAAATTTAGGAAAAAAATATATTTGGTGATGCATTCATGCTGTTGCATTTACTTTACTTTGTGGTGTGGAATTTATTTTATTTGATTTGGTTTAGAAATTCTATTGAAAAAGGTTTTGTAAAACAAATAAAAAAAAGAGAAGAATAACTTACCTGTTGGTGGACCGCGTGGGCGCCGGCCTGTTTCTTTTTCCCTGCGCTGGGTCACGGCAGTGGGCTGATGCGGCACTCTCCTTTGCGTCGTTGGGCCGGCCCAGAACCGAGCCGTGCGTTTCATCCTTTTCGGTCACTGACGAGTGGGTCCCGGGTGTCAGTCCCTTCTTCTTTCTCACGTAACTGAGTCGGCCTCTTGTGAATCTTCGGTTGGGATTATGGAATCGATCCCGATTGTTGCCGCGAGCCAAGCCCCCCCTATAAGAAGTAGATGACCCGGCAGGTATTTGTTTTTTCTCCAGTAGACGCCCTAAGCCCTAAGCTCTAGCTAGCGTTGCCGCCTCTCGCCGCAAGGGGATAGAGCCGCCGCGGGGGGAGGTGTTGCTCGTCGCGCCTCCACCTTTCGCGCTTGGTTGCCGAGGTTCTCGACGAGGTAATGATGTTGTCCAGCGTTTCTTTCTTGTTTTTGCGTGCTCCTGTGCTTCGCTAAACTACGCCGGACCTACAGGAAACACTCACCGGGAGCGGGGACGCCGGTTGTTGCCGTCGTCGGGTCTTTGGCTCGGGTTGAGGTCTTAGGTGAGCCGTGATGGTTCTTCTCTTTTTCCCGCTGTTTTTTGAGGTCCGAGCCACCGGAAAACGTGCTCCCGAGGAGCTCCGGTGAGCTCATGGAGCCGGCAATGGAGACCGCCGGCCGGTAGAGAGGGAGGTGGCCGGGTTTCTTTTTATTTTTCCGATCGGATTGATTTGGAGCCGTCCATCGGATGATCAACGGTTAGGATTAGAAGGTACCCCTTCGCGGGGTAAACTTCATAAAGAGCCCCTGGACTTTTTCATAATAGAACCCGCCATCCTTAACGTATTTTCCGAATCCGTTTCCGTGTTTTGAAAGCATATTTTCTCTCGGTTAAATCAAAAATACGTTTTCAGGTATTTACAGTTTTGCCACTAGGATTGTTTTGGTCATAAAATCTTCGTTTTAACTCCGATTTGATCCGTTCAAGTTGCGTTAGGTTCGTATTTGCGAGCTCTACATGTTAGTGTAGTTGTAAAGTTAGTTTTGACAATTTAATTTTCGAGTTTATATTTAAGTATTTAATTATCTATAGGAAATCTTAGAAAATTCATAACTTTCACGTTTTAACTCCGAATTTGGTGATCTTTACGTCTGTGTGATCGTAGAAATGTGTAGAAGAGTTTTATAAACTTTTATTACTGTTTTGCTACTGTTGGTGTACTGTTCTAATTATATCTCTTTGTTTGCTTCGTGTATGTTTGATTGGATGCATGTATGTTGTTGATTGATGATCGAGTATAGAAGGTGAGCAGTATCTGGACGATTCGGAGTATTACTTTGAGCCAGATCAGCAGTATCACTCGGAGAGTTTTGATCAAGGCAAGTATAACACAGGACTATCCTTGTTACCTATACATTGAAATTATCATACATGTGCATGTGCTTACCTTGACAACCCTAGAGATTATAATTTAGTGATTGTTATCTTGATTCCTTGTCAACCTTGGGAATGCATATGGGTAACTACTGCTAGTGCTTAAACTATGAACAATGATCTTGTAATTTGATTAATGGATTAAGCAATCAACCATTAAGATGATTTTATTACTGTTAAAAGGGGGCTAGAGCATGTGTATTATTTTGATGCTCTGGTTTCTCTCCATAAGGACTTATCTGTAAGTGATAACCGGGATATACAATACAGCTGTGAGGGCTATATGGTTCTGGCTTTAGTTGTTTAAAGGACCTTTTCTAGCTTGTTAGTGGTTACCTTAAATGGCGTAAGAATGGCTTGCCACGTTGGGTGTAGGGCGAGCCCCTGTCCTTAGTGTGTATAGGCTGCGGTTGTTGTGCCACAGGGAAGGGGTTCTACATCTGCCTGCCGAGTGAATCTAATGGCCCTAACTTGTTAGACGGACCTTTAGGTGGCTTTATATGATTTCCGGTGTACACCTCTGCGCAGAGTTAAAAACTGGTATACTAGCCGTGCTCATGGATACGAGCGGCCTTGGAACATTTACAGATAGATGATCACCATTGTTATATCATGCTTAATTATTGTTGTTATTATTATGCTCATGTTAATGCTATTCATTATCTTTATTACAATTGATCATTGGTTCATAAATGGGAAGTGGATTACTTTGATGCTACTTAATTGCTAATTACATGATGAATAAAAGCTAAACGCAGTCAAACAGTGTCTAGCCTTTTGAGCCTCATGAACCCTGTGTTGTACTTGTTGAGTTCGACATGGACTCACCCTTGCTATTCCCACCATAACAGATGAAGATTTTGAGGAAGATTATCGTAATGAGTACTAGTCTTGGTGTCAACCAGTCAACCGTGTCCCTGTGTTTGGAGTTTCCGCTGGAGATCTACTATTAGTCATCATTATTTATTGTTCAAGACTATGTTTTAAATATTTATTCGCTATGTAATAAGCACTGTGATGATACTATGTAATTTGTCTACTTATGTGTGCGATCATGTCCTGGGGCGCACATGAGTACTTTATGCATCCTATTTTTGTCCTTAAAAATGGGTGTGACAACGTGTGTTAGCATTTTCTCAAGCATTTTTCAAGGGTTAAATGTTAGCACACTAGGTCCCTAATGCATATGCAAGAATCATGTCACCTAGTGGCACTCGATAAACCGTTTAGCTAAAGAATTTCCCTCTTTATAGTACGACTATCAATTCTAAGTTACTCACACCCTCTATGGTGTCTTGAGTGCAAAACAAAAACCTATTTGATACCTTTGCCTTAATCAACCTTGTTTTTATTTTTCTCTTTCTTCTTTTCTAAGTTGAGCACATGATCATCATTTCATGTCCATCTTCAACTCCATGGACTTCATCTTGCTCCATCACTTGGATTGGACTACCTTATCTAATTCACACACTTAGGTCAAAGGTTAGTCCTAGGTTTCATCAATTATCCAAAACCAAACCAGGGCTTTCACCAGCGACGCGATCAAGGGAAGGTTGCCGGAGATCCGTGTCCCAGGCCCTTCCTCGACAGACTGGGAAGTGTGAGCGGCGGCCCTATTAGTCCTCCAAGGCATGGGGGATGTAGTCCCTCCCACATGCACGCCTCATAGGTGAGCGGCTTTGGACACGACCACGTTCCATGGCCTTGTCCCCATTGCCATCAAGGAGCACTCAACGGTAATCCATTGCAGGCTTGGTAGTGATGTCGGTGGAACAATCAAGCTTGAAGGAGATGGCACGCGGCTGGTGTGCAGGGCAGGAGCGGGAGAAGTGCCCGATACCCATGCACATGAAGCAATGCACGAGATCCTAGCAGTTTGCAACCTGATGGTCGAAGGCGAGACACCTAAAGCACCAACCAGTGAGTCACTTAAGGAAGTCCACTCGACCTACACCCAGATGGGCGCGTCGAGGGGCGTACTGTATTGCAGGCTTGGTGGTGATGTCAGTGGAGCAGTCGCGATGTAGTAGAGGGAATGAAATGCGGCTGTGGATGCTCTCTAGGGGGAACGTTAGCCTCGCGCGTAGCTTGGAAGAGATCGCACGCGGCTGGCCGGCAGGACAGGATCGGGCGACATGCCCAACACCCTTGCACGCAAAGCATCGCACGGGATCCCGGCAGTTTGCAACTAGGTGGTCGGAGGCGAGGCACCTGAAGCGGTGGCCAGCGAGTCGCTTAAAGAAGGCCTCACGACTTGCTTCAAGCGTGCGTTTGGGCTTCGACATGGGGGCAATGACATCCCAAAGTGGAGAGGCATCTCGGCGGCAGCGGCGGGCGAACTTTGCGCTTCGCCATTCTGGCGAAATAGGAGCACTGTGCATTGCCTTGACTCTCGATGACTCACCCATTTCCTAGTCTGCCTACTGCCACCCCTGCTTTCCAGCCGGAGAGGTCGTAGAAGGGCGAACCAAGATGGATTTAAGGTGGGCTGGCGCCACAGCAACTCACGGGCAGGGGCGACAAGCACCTGAGCAGGTGATTGGGGGATCGAGGTCCCAGCAGGGGCCGCAGCGGAGGATTGACCGGAACTTGAAGCCGGAGATGTCCCAGAGGGGGGCGCAGCGCACCCAACTCCTAGCCCTGCCAGCATCGCTCTGCCCAAGGCGATGGATGCAGTGGGAGAGGTAGCTTCGAGGTCATCGTCGTCGTCCTAGTCAATGAGCTCCACCTCTTCCTCTTCTTCTTTAGACAGCAGCTCTGCCGGGAGCTGGGCCTCCATAGCGCGGGCCTGCAGGATGTCGCCATCATCACGCTGGGGGGCGGCGTCTCGCACAGCCACCGTGCGTCCACCATCGACTGCAAGCGGATCGTCGAGCAGCCCGTCGTCGCGCTGGGCGTCGTCCTCCTCGTGCTCTCCCTCGCGGGCCTCGCCGGCGCGCTTTGCCATGCCACCTGCATCCTCCGGCCCTACCTCCTCGCGCTCATCCTCCTCCTCTTGCTCCTCTTCGCCTTCACCGTCTTCGCGTTTGTCGTCACCAGCTGCAGCACCAGGAGGGTCGCCGTTCTCCACTGAATGCGCCTCGTGGAGGTGTGGATCGACCCCAAAACTGCCATGGGAAGGTGGATCGGGCAGCAGGGAATGCGGATCTGAGGTTGGTTTGATGGGATTTGGAACTAGGCCGGCGATCTATGGGGTGGGTGGGGCGGCGGCGGCGCCGGGGCTGGGGGAGTCAGGGGGCTCGCAGAGGGGCATGGGGTCTCACCTAAAGCATACAGTATGAAGTTCACTGCATCTCCCTCTTTGACTGCCCTTTGTTTACCACGCTGTTTCCAGTAGGTGGCACGTTCTCTAATCACCTCAGCAAGATGGACCCGGCAGCTGTCCCGAACCTGCATTTCCTTTAAGGAAAGGTGATGGTTTTCTTCGAAGTTGTCAAACATGGCTATAATGAATTTGCAGTTTTGTATGAAAAAGGTGGCGCCCTGGTACGCCTTGCCCATAGCTTTGCCGCTGCCCTAGCAGATTTGAGGCAGCTCGCAAGCTTACCAGCCGCATCACCCATGGTGGGGCTATACTGATAGGCATCAAGAATTGCTGGAAGAAATTTTTCATTGAGAAGCCAACAATTTTCAAAGCGGAAAATTGAGGACTTGGGGAGGTTGGTTGAAAGGGCTGTTAGGATGGGTGTATTCCGAAGTTGGCCTAGGGAGGGACGACAGAGAAGCTGAGGGGAAGAAAAGGCTTAAGTCATTGTTGAAGAAGACCCTATCAAGCTGAGCCAGGATTGGAGGAGTTTGGCTATTTGTGCAGGTGTATTTTCTGTCCGAAAGAGGAAGTTCCTGAACAGCTAAAGCATGAATCGTATCATTGAAAGCAGTAACCATCGAATTGTTGATGATTCTGTTACTCTTATTCGAAGCATGGCAAACCCGATTGAAGTTGCCCACAATCAACCATGGACCAGAGATCAGAGGCATAAGAGTGGGAAGTTCACCGAGGAACTCATGAGAGTCGCGGTGGTCGGCCGGCGCATAGACATTTGTGATAGTGACAGGAAGGTCAGAGGTGGTGGAAGAGAGCAGTGTGGTCAGCGAGAAGTGGTGATCAATTGTGGACCGAAGAGAAAGGGACGAATCATCCCAGGATATTAGAATCCCATCCCCCAACCACCCCACCCACGCCCCCACCCCCCGCCCGGAGATCCAGCAGCGGGTGAAAGAAGAAGATAGTTTTGGAGGAAGAAAGGTTTTAGCTTTGAAGGTGGTAATGTCTTGGAATTTTGTTTCCTGAATTGACATGATAGCCGGAGCAGCAGCATGGATTGCATCACGCACAATACGGCACTTATCCGGGTCGCCTAACCCTCGCACGTTCCAAGACAAGACCAACAATGTTCTACCATTAGAAGTTGACATAAGACCGTACAAAACAGCAGGGTGCTAGCCTAAGACACTGCACCAGAACACAACAACAACCGAGACAACATACTGCTGGCAGAGCACAACCAGCCACTACCTTGGGCTTGCACATGGCTGCCCAAAACAACAGTGACAACAGAAACCATCTAACGATCAGGCAGCTTACATAGCGACGGTAGCATGAGTGGCTGCAGGGCTCATGGACCGTAAGATCTCGGAGTGTGGTAATCATTCAGCAATATCCACAACCACTCCCACAGCAGAAACAGTGCGGCAGCCTAGACCTGGAGCACTCGGAATGTTGTTACACTTTATTGTTGTCTGGGTTTGGTTGCTTCTTCATACATGGCCGGTTTATGTGTCTATTTGCCGCTGTTTTCCATGCTTGCATTGTCGCTTCACTAGCGGAATAATGGAGTATAACCTCGGTGAGATTTGTAAGATGCAAAATGCCCTCAACGCTCTCGTGCAATTGATGTGAAGCAGAAAAATACATTGTTATTGGAGGAGCTGGACACAGCAACTGAAGGGATGTGAGACTTCTCAAGGCTCCTTGTTTGAATTGCAGTTTCGGAAGTTTTGGTGCCTCAAGGCACAGATGGTGAAGGCTTTCGAATCCATTTTCATTCACAATGAATCTGCCGTCCCAAAACCCATCACGATGCTCTGCCAGCTTTAGGTATTCCAAGCAAGACAAGTTCTGTAGGTCAGATAAATCATGGCTACTCAGACCAGTTGAGATGAGTTGCAGCTTGGTAAGATTGCATAGCCCACTCAGTGTTACGGAGTCAGGCAGATCGTCCAATTGTCCCCGTAGTTTAATGGAGCTGATTGTGCTGGGACCCTTTAGAGTACCCAGGAAATCTTTGCACAGTCTACTAGAATCAATAGACACAGACTCGAGAACAGTAGAACGCTCTTCAAGTGATGATACAAAATCTTCCAAGTTAATTTGCGATGGAAAATCGAGAGCAACAACATTGCTAGCAATTGGGGCTGTTGCATGAGCAACAGCTCCATTTGGTGCAGGTCCACTGTTGTTATTTTGAAGGGGTGCATCTGCATCCAAGGCAGAAGGGCTAGGGTCTTGTGGCAGTACCTGGTTTTCGCCTTTCAAACAAGAAACACATTTCTGCAAGGATGATCTAAAGCGGCTGCTTCGGGCATGACGAGGACCAGAAGCATTGCTTGGGAAACCACCAGGAGGAGTGCCATTTGGGGCAGGGGCAGGGGCAGGGGCAGGGGCAGGAGCAGGAGCACTGTTGCTTTCGGCAGGACTGGGGTCAAGTGTATCCTCGCACCACATTTTAACATTTGTCAGCTTTCTTGCCATAAGTACGATATGTCCGATACCTTGTTTATTACTGATAATAAAACCAGAGAGCGTCTGCAGCTCACTTTTCTTTCTGAAGAATTGCTCAAGCTCCCGTTTGTCTTTGGGCACTTTAGGCAGCTCAAACTTTCCAAACAGGTAAGCTAGCTTTGGTAGCATTATGACTTCCATGGGCAAGGTTTTCACCTGTGTATCTCTAATGTCCAGCGTATCTAAATGCTGCAGCTTCTTTATTTCTGAGGGAAGCTCATGGACGTCTGTGTTCCTGAGGCTGAGATACCTGAGAAACAACAAATCACAAATGCCATGAAGAATTCTCTTGTTAAGCCCTTCACAACCTTCCAGATCCAGGAGACGTAGCATCTTACAGCTCTGGAAATCAAATAGATCACTCTTGAAGATGGTCAACGACCGTATTGCGGATTTATCTTTAACATCACTGTATCTTTGTTTTGTGCTTGACTGAATAGAGAGTCTGCGCACCCGGGACACAGCACTGTCTACTTTACGCAGTCTGTCCTGCTTGTGGATCAGAGTGACAAAATTTTTGGACACCGACATTTCGATGATATGCTCTAGAACCACACCATGAACTAGACACTTGTTCACGAATTTGCAATTGCAGCCAATCAGCACTGGATCAACGGTACACTGGTCAATCAACGCATCAAAACATTTATAGCCATCTTTCGAGACCAATCCTTCAGCTACAAGTTTTCTTATTAGACTCTTGTTATTGATCTGATAGCCCCCGGGAAATATGCTTAGATAAAGCAAGTAGGTTCTGTGCTCGTAGTCAGGCAGGTTATTATAGCTTTCAACAAGCACTTTTCTCAATTGCCTAAATGAGCTCACTGCACTGTTACCTGATAGGTAGTCTCTACCAAGGTTTTGGCCCACATCTTCGCAGTAACTTCTAGTAAGATGATTTCTTCTTATGCTCAGATAATTGGCTACGCTAGTCAGTCCCAGTGGTAAACCGCCGCATTTACTAAGGATGCCTTTGGAGCCAGTGATAAGGTTATCTGGTGGTTTCATGGGAGAGCCATAAACTCTTCTCCAGAATAGATCTTCAGATTGCGCTTGACCAAGATATTGCATTCTGAAGACATAACTGCCAGAGCTGCAGGCATTGGCAACGGAATGGACTGTCGTGGTCACTACTATTCTGCTACCATTCTCATTTCCAGGGAAAGCATCCACTATTTCTTTCCACACATCTGCTCGCTGCACGTCGTCAATAAACACCAAGTACCTAGCAAAGCAAATCGAAAACACATTTTCTTAAGAAATAATCATGCCTGTATGCTAGGGAGGGCAGCTATCATTGTAAATCTTCTCACCCACCCTAGTGCGCCATTATGGTGGTGCGTCGTTGTAACCATGCACTCTTCTCGATCTTAATAGAATGATACACAAACCTTTTGCGTCGAGAAAAAGAAGAAATATTCATGCCTGTACATACTAACTGAACGTTTTGTTTTCTTAACTTCTAATATTGCAAATCATGCTTATTATACTATTCCTAAATTATACTAATCTATTTTTGCATCTGTTTGAATGCCATAATTCCCAGAGAGTTGTGGTCAAAATACCATCTGTCGAGAGAATTGTTTTTTTTTTGACTGGGTGAGAACAGTTAGTTAAGATACCGACATATGCAAACATCACCTGCTGGCTTGGGAAAATGCCTTTCTACTTTTTTTTCATAGGTTAACAACTTCTATGAATCAAAGAAATCTGAACCCAAATTATATTGAAGATATAAAGTAAAGAAGATAGGGTACTCTTTTATTTTTGTACATATGCAGTTGATTTATTTGTATCAAACTTTAAAACTATCCATAAAACTAATATATAGTTCAGAAAGCACATTTTTCGAACAAGTGATGACTTCCTTAACCAGAAAGGAACGAAAATCATGTAAAATCTGATAGCGATGCAGTTCTGCTGGGGCAACACTACTATTTAAAGAAAAAAGATGAACACGAAATCGAAAACCTCAATTGGGAATTAAAATAATTTGTTTTAACGTAGATTAATCATTAATCTAATTTACCAATGTGCAAGAGTCTTTCATATACTATGTTGCAGTAGCCAGTAGACAGAGTGAAATAGGCGGGAGATAGAAGATCACCTCTTGTCTGCCAAAATATCATGGAGATTTGAGGATAATGTGGCACCAGTTGCAGCGCGTAGTGTTTCAACGACCTTGTGCCGCAGAAGGTCCACCGAGTAACTGCAATCTGACGCCTCAACCCAGGCAGTGCAGTGAAATTCATTGGAGAAACGAAGATGTTCATAGATTGCTCTCGCGAGGGCGGTCTTCCCCATGCCGTGGGATCCAACGATGGAGATCACCCTTAACTTCTGCCTTGTATCATTCTGCCCACTGCATGCAGTCAATATCAGCTCGAGAAGGTCCTCTATGGGCTTGTCGATGCCTACAAGATCCTTCCTTGGTGTATACTGAGGAGAAGAGGCAGATGATCCAGCATTGGTGCCTGACGCCTCAGCACTGTGAGAATCTCTATCGTCTTCGCCACCCCGGCCTGATCTTAATGCAGTAGCTTCTGTCAGTGTTTGCCCTTGTAAGCCCTTAATGGTATTCCTGAAACCATCTATGCGTTGCAGATATTGAGGACGAGGATCCATCCCAGCCGCCGTGAGGACAAGGCCAAAACCAGATGGTCCTCGTACCCGGAGACCAGCAACAAAGTCATCCACATCGTAAACCAACTCCTGCAGTTGTTGCAGAATAACTTTCGCTTGCCTGGTCTCATGGTACTCCTTGTAACCCTCTATCATGGCGAGCACCATCTCCATCTCATTCATGATCACCTGAACACCAACGTTGAGTTGGCCTTGGCGGTTCCTGTCTTCCTCAATCACATGGCGCAGCTCACCAAGCACTGAGGTTAAGAGGTGTACCACTCCTGCCATTAGGAATTAAACGATCATCTATCAGGCGGAGTCCGTCAATGCTTTGTGTGGGGTTTTGGTGTATAGTCTCAAGTTTGAATACCTAGATCATCTGTATTTTATAAACATGGCCTGCTTCGTGTAGACAAAATAGCCAGCCAATCGTAACAACATGAACGGTGCCCGATGCTTACAAACCATGTTTTTGACTGAGTTCTGCCTAATTTCAATCGCTTAAATATTTCTTAACATCATCTATACTGTATAGCACTTAGCATTTAACGCTACTTTTGTACTGTTGCCTTGTTGAATGAGTATCCGAATCTTGAGAGGTGATTACAAGAGAAAAGTTTCAATCGTCTGAATTTACAAAGTCATACAGCAGGTGGCTTCTGAATTTACTAATTGATTGGGCGGATACCTCAAGTCAGTATATCAGTCATGGGCCCTAATGAGAAGTCGTTGGAACTTGTCAGCTTGGAAAGCGATGTAATTTGTGTTTAAATATGCCACCCATTCGAGCCCAATTTGTGGAAACATGGATGATTATACTGTAAACTGTATAGCACTTAGCATTTAACGCTACTTTTGTACTGTTGCCTTGTTGGAAGAGTATCCAATTCTTGAGAGGTGATTACAAGAGAAACAGTTTCAATCGTCTGATTTTACAAAGTCATACATCTATGTTGCAGCAGGTGGCTTCTGAATTTACTAATTGATTGGGCGGATATCTCAAGTCAGTATATCAGTGTGATTATTATATCAGTCATGGGCCCTAATGAGAAGTCGTTGGAATTAGTGAACTTGGAAAGCGATGTAATTTGTGTTTAAATATACCACCCATTCAGGTCCCATTTGTGGAAACATGGATGATCATAACATTCTGATGCCAAATCTACCAATTGAAAATTTGTGCCCTGCCACCAGTAGCACAAACACTGGATCATACTCAGTCCATCAACTTGTGCTGCTAATTATAAGACACAACAGCTTTAGATTTTGGATAAATTTAGGCTCTGAGCTAACAAAAAATTTCTTTACTTTTCTCTCTATCATTTCTTCATATTATATTATAAACACAACATACTCATATATATACTTAGTCTTTTATAAGGTTGTGATAGACTTTAGTTGTCTGTTAGAATACAGAGTACATTGTAGGGTCCGTAGAGTATGGCCCCCTTTGGCATAGTTCTAACTCCGATATCCAAGTTGGATATATAGTTTGCAGATTGAATTGAAGTGGTTTAAATATTTACATCTAGCCACAACTACACAAATTGAATTATTTAAATGCTCCCAACCTGTCTTCAGCTCCAAGATTGAATATTTCTTGGGGCTACAGTCTACAGATAAATAACTCCAATACTGGAGCTCTGCCACGGGGCTTATATATGGGGCCACTTGCATTGTATCCTTTGCAATTGTGGCCGGAGCGGAGACAACCATGGAGGGTGGATGTATGGTGTGGTATTCGTCTTGTGTCATCAACTCCCTAGTTGGCAAGCTCAGCAATCTCATGAAGAATCAACCCGAGGTCGTCGCTCAATTGGTGGGAGATCTGGAGAGCCTTAGGAATGATGTAGCGAGCATTTCTGCCGGAGGAGGGGTGACAGAGGATGAGGAAGTCAAGAAGGTGTGGATGAAGCAAGTCCGGGAGCTAGTTTACGACATAGAAGATTGGGTTGACTTGGAGGCTGCAACCAAGACTCACCTGCAGGGGAAATCGGCGGAGAGAAAACTGATCAAAGAATTCAAGGACCAGATCAAGAAGGCACGAGAACGCTGCACAAGGTACGATCTTCTCACAAAAGCCCGAACTTCCGACACCGATCTAGTTGATGCTGCACCCAGCAGCGAAGTCCCCCTTCATGATTCTGAGTTGCTATGGGAGGAGAAGACTGTCCTTGTGGGTCTCGAAGGCCCAGAAAGGGAGCTTGAAAATCATCTGACAAGCGAGAGTATCAAGCAGCTGAAGGTGGTATCCATCCTCGGAATGGGGGGCCATGGCAAGACAACCCTTGCCAAAGAGATGTACAGGAAGGTTAAAGGGCAGTTCGACTGCCAAGCATTTGTCTGTGTAGGACGGCACACAACGCCGCGGATCATTCTATTGGACATACTCCAGCAAGTAAATCCTCCAATGGATGAATGGGACAGCCGTGCATCTTGGGACGAGCAACGGGTCATCCGTGAGCTGTGGGAATTCCTCGGCTCCAAGAGGTAATACTAATACGTTGCTTTTTTAAGGAAACAGAACTTCATGTCTTACTTAGACTTCCTTGATAGGTGTTAAATATTACTTTGCATGCTAATTTCCACTGTAATATAACATGAATTATTCACTATGTCTCTCTTTGACTTCTACACACAACGACTCTATTTACCCAAAGAATTTAGAATTAGTTCAATTCAGGGCTGAATGACAAACTGTGTCATCTTTATTTCTCAACATATCACGAGTTACGTTTCAGGTTCAAATTATGTGCAATGGTACATGGCAGTATATATTAGAAAAAATATGTTGATATGCAGTTTTTCGTTGTTACTTTTCAAGCTTGTTTTCCGGGGATGAGTCTTCTCTGCAGCACTATAAAGGGACCGGAGGGGCTGATAAGTAGGTCTAATTGCAAGGCCTATCTATCAGCGGCATAGGTCCTTTGCAATACTGCAGAACATTTGCTTCCGTTTTTTTTTTTCGAAAACCTGGACATTTGCTTCCGTGATCTAGGGGGTTCAAGTATTATAATATGCTCCCGACTGATGGAAGTAATTGACCTGCTGTTGTTGTTTTTATATTTTCAATAAAGCACAGTAGGGGCTCAAACCCCTCCTGTTTTCGATAAAAAAAAAACTGATGGAAGTAATTATTAAAAAGTGAAAAAAATCATGAACGTAGGGTATAGTCTATTACTATGACTGACACAAAAGTATGAACAAAAATATACAGGGAAGAAGTTTAGTGTGGCAACCGAACTATTACTAGAGTTTGATTTTGGCTATCAAATTTTAAAATCATCTTTAACCATCGAACTATCAAAACCATGTAACTTTGGCCATAAGACTGGTTTTGAACATGGTTTGGCCAATAAACATATAACAATAGGATCAATACCTCTAAAAATTCATAATAATTTCATTTTAAACAAAAAATATGACAGCAGTACCAAAAATATTATAATTTAAATAATTACGATTGCGACTTCGTGTAATAAAACAATAGCAATAGGGGCAAGTAAGATCTAAATAACTCTAAATAGAGCACCAATGGCTAGACTGTAGTTTTAGAAACAAATGGCAACAAATTTCTATTTTATATTCCAATGAGTTAGTTTTTAATTTTAGAGATTTATTATTTTTAGACAAATACTATGTGTGTGCATGTGTGTGTGTAGACAGAACCACCTTTGGAACCAGTTATGGGACAAACATATAGTTGGACTAATATATGGCTATTTACAAAACCGCCTCTGATATATGTTAATAGGCAATATGCAGAGGCGAGCTGACTCCCATGACCTCTAGCCATGCGCAAGTCGTCTCTACCATTGGATTACACATTAACTTGTGATTGAGTGTTGCTATCACCTTGTATTAACATCTAGTAATATTGCATTAAATATTTTGGCTGCTACATGACTTCAAATGAAAAGAAACCAACTACAAAGTTTTAGATCTTGTCGAGCACTATAATTTGCCATAAGGCATGTCTTCATGCGAGATTGTATGAAAATTCCAAAATTTTGAATCACAAGACCTAAGAACTTCAAATGAATATTTGTGACTCTACACGACTTCAAATAAAAAATATGATAACTACAAAGTTGTACATCACTACAACTTTGGTATTGATAAGGTCAACTTGCGAAGCCATTTGTAAATTCTAAAACTTGTCAACTACAAAGTTATAAACCACATTGATAACTATAACTTTTATCTATAACATACTAACCTCCGACATTTAAAGGTCATTCGAAATGTCTAAATTTTGATTATAATATCTGAGAAATTAAAACTAAATTTTGACACCCTAAATAGTTTCAAATAAAAAAAATGTCAACTATAAAGATATAGATCGATCTCATTGGGTTCTACAATTTTGGTATAAAATTGATATTATGTAGTTCATATGCAAAAGTTATGAATTTGTTTGTGACAATTATATATAGGGGCAGTATCTTATGCAAATATTATGATTATTTGTGACAATTATTTATAGAGACGACATCTTCAATGCCTACCTTTGTTAATTGGTACAATTTAGAGACATGTCTCTGTTAATGGCAATTTTCAGAGGCTGCCTATTTTAAGAGGCTGTCTCTAAAGATCTACTTATTGAGATGGTTGTTTTAGGACTTTTTATGTAAATGGACAGACCACCTTGGAAAATCACTTGACACTTTAGGAGACAGTGATACCTTTTTACCATCACTGTTAATAAAAGTGCCTGTTTCCTAAATCATTTTTGTAGTAGTAAAGTATAGCACTCACCACCAAAATGTTAGCTATATGGACCTTTGGTAGGCGCTGATTTAGCAATGAGGTGGGCGTGGCTCAAATCCACCTACAACTTCCACGCCATGGAGCCTCTATTTTAGCTCCTCCTAATTTTTGTAAATATGGAAGAGAGGATTAAGGGGCTCTATAGTTTGAAGATGACTTGAGCTCCCTCTTCTATAAATATTTAGATCCTCCATTGATCTTTCTGATAGTTTCATTTGTTTATAGTCCTTTTTTATTTACTTGTGTACTTCAACATGCCAGGTATTTCATCTTAGTCGATGACATATGGAGTATATCGTCTTGGAAGGTTATCAAATGTGCTTTTCCTGATAATCATATTGGAAGCCGGGTATTGACAACCACTCGTGTCAAGGATGTAGCCATGTCGTGTACCAAACGTCCCAGTGACTTTGTTTACATGGTAAAGCCTCTTGGAGATGATGACTCGAAAAGGTTACTTATGATGACACTAACTATTCAGAGGAAACAAGATCCGGTTGGTATCAGAGGGTCAGACGAGTTGTTGAAATTGTGTAGTGGCATACCCTTGGCTATAACTTTTGCAGGCGGACTATTAGCAGAAAAATCATTACAGTTCTCAGTGTTGCTAAGGATGCTGAATAAATCTATCAGGTCAACATTTTGCCAATATGATACAACATCACAGCGGATGGAAAAGATATTGGACATCAGTTATGCTAATCTGCCTCTGCCTGTGAAGTCTTGCTTTCTGTACCTGAGTGTTTTTCCAGAAAACTATACAATTAAGAAAGATCGTTTGATATGGAGATGGATAGCAGAAGGTTTTATCCCTGCAAGACAAGGAGAAAGATTATGGGAAACAGGGGAGGGCTACTTTAACGACTTTATCAGTAGGAGACTGATTCAGCCAATTTTCAACTATGATGATGATCAGCCAATGAGTTGTGTGGTTCATGGCATGATTCATGATTTCATTGCATCCTTGTCAAGCAAAGAAAATCTCGTTACAAGAACTACATGTTTTACTTCTGAACCGTTCCCATATGATGTGATTAGACGATTGTCAGTCCATTGCAACAACATTGACGATGCTGAGTCCTTGGTGTCAAATACCATGCACCTAACTAGAGTGCGGTCCCTCACATTTTTCTTGGGTGTTGATGGGATGCTTGACCTTTCGAGATTCAAACTAATAAGAGTGCTGGATATGGAGGATACTAAGGGTTTGGAAAACAACCAACTGAAAAGTATTGCAACTTTGCCGCTACTGAGATACTTGGGACTTGCTGGCACCGACGTCACGGAGCTCCCTGATGAAATTGGACGACTACAGCACCTGGTTATCTTGGACATAAGGCGGACCGGGATTGCAGGTTTACCGGCATTTAGATCAGTGGAACTAGTGTCTCTGCTTGCTGATGGTGTTGAATTGCCTCGAGCAATGACTGAGACACAATGTTTGGAGGAAATATCGACAATCCATGTCTCGGCTAAAAAGGAACCAACCATTGGTGATGATATAAACTTAGCAAGGACACCACATGCCGTGGCAGAGCTTGTCAATAAGTCAAAGCGGTTGAGGATGCTTGGTGTAAGATTTATGAGTGTTGCTGGATTTTACACGAAAATCGACCGGCATGGATTGGTACACTTCCTGGAGGAGATTGCACATTCGGACCTTCAGTGCTTATCTCTTCATGATTACTATACTGACTTACTTGATGTACTGCTGGATTGTTGGGCCCAAACAGGGCCACGCCACCTGCAAAAATTTGAGCTGAAGACAAATCCTGCCAATCTCTCAAAAATTTCGAAGAAGGTGACCTCCCTCACATGCATCACTCACTTGCACATCAAAGTTAGTGATATGATACAAGGGGAAGATGTTGGCACTCTGGGAAACTTGCCTAACCTAGTCTTTCTCAACCTAACTTCATATGGTTCTGCAAAACGGTGCATCATCAGTAAGGATGGCTTTCAGTGCCTCAAGGTGTTGGGTTTCGAGTGTCCCTATGGTCCAACAGGGCTTCGGTTCGAACCAGGTGCCATGCCGAAACTTCGGAGGCTTCGGATGAGCTTGAGAGCAGGGCCAACAATGAACTGGTTCGGTGATTTCGATTTTGGCATCCAGCACCTCTCTTGCCTCGTACAAGTCCGTGCAACCATCATCTGTCGGGATGCCAGAGCCTCAGATGTGGAGGTTGCGGAGGCCGCCATTGCAGACCAAGTATCCCAGATCCCCAACAGCCCTCTATTGGAATTAAGCAGACAAGATAGACACAGGATGGAAAAGGATGAAGAGCTGTACATATGTTGGCGTACGATGATATTATTAACCAAGGTCCCTGAAACGAAATGGAAATATAGAGACATGAACAAAAGGTCATCTCTCAGTCTCCAGCTTTGACCACAGTTCGAGATTCATCCTTAAGTAACCAAGCTGTAACACAACTAGTAGGGAAACAAGTTGTAGCTTTGGCATTCAGCACTGTTTCGTTTTCCACGCGAACTCTGAATTAATCAATATGGAAGTAAAAGTGTTGTTGCTTCTGTAGTAACAAGGAAAACACTGCACACTTGTCCACTTCCCCTTGTCTTTCTTGTTGACCTTGTGAGTCACCACCTTGTCATTTTTCTACTGGACCAAGAATGGTGTGGTGCTCTTCTTGTCATCCTTGTTGGTGTAGTTGTTGGAGAGCTTGCTTCTTTTGTTTTTCATTTTCATCTTTCCTTCCCCTTCATTCAACTTCCACTCATAGGACTTCTACTCGTTGTTGTCATTGCTGACTATATACCTGACTTGCAGCACTGTTTTTCTTTTTAACGAGAATTAACTCTGCTTTTAAGAAAGCAACAGGTAACAGAGTACACCGGCGTTACCGGCCACAATACAAGTCCAAGCTAGACAAAACTAGCAAACACACTCATACAAAGGTTCACAGAACTAAGCCAACTAAAATTCAAACACATCTGTTGCCATAGTCGTCCTTGGCTTAAAGTTCTTCAGCCATCCTAGAATTGCTTCCAAAGCTTGAGAAACCCGCTCCCTGTCCTTTTCCTTCAGCAACACGTTCCGCCTCTGCATAAATGATATTGCAATGTATATTACATCAGTTGGCGCCTTGATAAAAGATTTCTCAATTGCCATCTTATTCCTTGTGGTCCACAACGCCCATGCAAAACCAGCAAAGAAAAACATGATCATCCTATTCAGCACAGGCCCCTTGCCCTGCAACCATGTAACAGACAACTCTTCTAGAGACGAAGGGCACGAATCCAACTTAAACACACTCTTAAGCAGACCCCAAACTAGTTTAGCCAAATGACATTTAAAGAAAAGATGATCAATAGACTCGACTTGTCCACACAAACAGCAACCCTTGTTGCCTCTCCACCCTCTCTTCGGCAGGTTCCCCAACATGGAGCTTGTTATGAAACACTTGCCACAAGAAAAAACTGATCTTTATAGGGATTTTGCATTTCCATATTAAACCAGCAACTCTACTAGGCATACCCCTGTTGGTCAAGAACCTATAGAGTGACTTTGTTGAAAAATGCCTTTTAGACTCTAGAGTCCACAAAACAACATCGGCAGCCTCACCATCCAGCCTATATTCATGCAGAGAATTTATCAGCTCTAACCAGATGTTATATTCCTGAACAGATAAAGTCCTTTTAAAGTCCATAACCCATTCTCCCTCATCCCAGCAATCAGAGATAAAACAGTGAGGATTCCTTACCATTTTATATAAATTTTCATGACATATGCTAAGTGGGACCTCCCTGGCCCAACAATCCTCCCAAAACTTGCAATGTTTTCCATTCATTACTCTAAAAATAGCCCCCCCATTTAAGTTTGGGAACCAAGGTTATGACCCCATAATTCAGTCTTTTGACATCTAGTTTATCATTATACAAATCTGTGAACATGGCCCCCCATGTCACCCTTAAGAATCTCTCAGTATTTCTTAAAAAACACTACTCTATACCCATTAGGCCCAGGAGCCGAGTTCTCTTTCATACCCATAACTAGCTCCTTTATTTCCTCCATGGAAAAAAGGTTTAATCAGCTCTAACTTGTCATCCTCATACAATTGAAAATCAACTGGCCAAAAATCAGATATCAGGGTCATTCTACGGGGCTCATTATTCCCAAAACGGCCTTTGTAAAAGTCTACAATGTGAGAAGAAATAGCATTTTGACCTCTAATTTCCCCATTCTCAGCCTCCAGAAAAGAGATAGTTTTCTTCCTTCTTCTGCCAATTACAAATTGATGAAAGAAATGTGTATTTGCATCCCCTTGCAAAATCCAATTCTTTCCTACTTTTTGTTTCCACTGGAGTTCCTCCATTGTGTTCATTCTATCTAAAGCTCTTCCAAATTAATCCTCACTTCCCACTCAGCCATAGTTAACAGTCTCTGTTCAGCAATTATTTCAATTTCTTCAATTCTAGTAGAAATACCCTTCATAATTTCCCTTTGATGACCAGCAATCCTCAAACTCCATCCCCTCAGATATTGTCTTAAGGACTGGAGGCACAAATGCCAAGTATCCAGTGAGTAAGGCCTGACCTCAAACTTTTGTTTAAACTCTCCCCATTTGGATTTAATCTGGTCATAAATGCCTTCCTGATGACACCATTTTTCTTTAAAAAAAAATATTTGGTCCTAGGAGCTCCTTGCTCGCCAGTGTCCAAGATCAGAGGTGAGTGATCTGAACCTATTCTAGCTTTAGACCAAACAAAGCTATGAAAATAGTTTAAGTCCCAACTAGCAGAAACTAGAATCCTATCCAGTTTGACTAATGTCGGGTTTTTCTGCTTATTAGACCAAGTGAACTTGACTCCACTAATGAAAATATCTCTGATATGAAAAGAACCAATGAACTCATTAAAAAGATCTATGAGTCTAGGTCCCCTTGACCATGGGTCCTGTCCTTATTTCTTCTAATGAGATTAAAATCAGCCCCCATCAGAATAGGGAGAATTTCATTAGCACAAAAGGAAGGTAGTTCCAGAATAAAGTCATCAGAAAATTCATGTTGTGCAGGACCATAATGTTCAAAACCTAGAATGTAAAGTTAGTTAATCTATATCTAACCAAACAACCCAGGAAAAAGCCAGCTAATTCCACCTTCTCTATTTCAAAACGCTCTACTTTAATACCTAACAGCAGCCCCCTGAGTGACCTCTTGCTGGAATCCATTTCCAAACAAAGTCTACCGAGCCAGACAACTCTTTCAATTCATTATCACTAAAATCTTGTTTAATTGTTTCCAAAATCCCAACCACATCTAGATTTCCCTGAATAATGTGTTTCCACACCATTCCTCTCCTATGAGCTGTTCCCAGACCCCTAGCATTCCAAAACATGAACCTCATTGGGAACACAACTAGTAGTTGAGTCTATCTCAGCACAAGAGTCAGTACTGTCCAAGTCTCCCCTGCTTGGGACAACTATGACCCCTCTTTCCTGGTTATCAAAGACCTCCATGGCCAAATCTTCCAATTGAGTTTCAGTTAATGGGCCCTGCTTCTACTTCTGCTTTTCTAGAAATGCTCTATAATTGGCTTCAGCTACACTACTAGGAGTATCCACTTCTATGACGAACAGTTTTCGTCACTGAAGGAGCTAATTCGTCATAATTTCAATTTTATGACAAAGGACAGTTTGTCACAGAAGTCGCATCATACTTGAACTTCTATGACGGATTTAACAAATCGTCACAGAATTGGCTTGATTTATGACGAAAAATAGACCGTCGTAGAATTGTTTTGGCATGCGTGGCAGGGGTGCTGCCATGCTGGTGGATGCTTCCGTTGAAGATGCTTTCTACGTGTACATGTTATAGCCGATTGCATTGGAGATGGTTTGTGTACGAGTTGATGGTAATTAACAACCATTATAAACTGTCAATAAAACATGTATAAGGGCATAATTATGATCACCAACAAAGGTCTAGGGGCTTATACTAACAAATTCCACGAGTTTGGTGAATCTGTATTTTTTGCAGGGTATATCCAGAAAACCATCAAGGTGGACCTAGATGTCAGACTTAATCGTGCTTATCCACAGGATAAACAACTCTAGAAGGTTCCAGAGGACACTAGAGGACTCCACACCAAAGTGGAGGGCGACTTGTCAGCCACCCCGTTGTTATGTCGGTTCTCCACCGCCTCCTAGATTGCATCTACGCTGTTCTTTAAGTCGGTTTGATCCAAGGGCTCATGATAGACGCTCTGGCCTATATATACCAGCCCCTGCCACCCCTCCTGGGGTATAAGTCATTTAAGAAGATAGAAATCCTAATCATCCTTAGAGCTCCATCATATTCTAGGGCATAGCTAGTTAAGCTAGGTCTAGAGGGAGGCAAGTAGGCTTCGCTTGGATTTTCTATCGTGTCAAGAGCGTGGTTTGGTATAATCTTTGTACCCCCTCTCTTTTGTATCTCCATTACTTTTATATGCTTGCTACAATTGTTATGACACTATTAGTATTCATCTTATTCATGTTCTTCATTATAATGTTTATCGTCTACTTTGATTATATACTTAGTATAGCTAGTTTATCATCATGTTCATGCATAAGTTCGTATAGCGCTCACTCTAAGGATCCATGGGTGAGTGGTCAACATTGTGTAAGCGTGGTGCTTATACGTTGTAATATCCCTTATGTGTAGATATGAAGATGATCTTAGCAATGATTACTAGGTATAATTGCACTAATTAATGTATACTTTGACTTGTAATTAAGAATAACTTAGGAATTATTCCTTTAATATCCTTCTTAACCATGCTAATGCCATAGATAGGAGTGCTCTGAGTGATTTATCATTGATCAATGCTTATCATATACATATTTTATCTTATGACTTACCCCTGCTGTGAGTAGAATGTTGGTTATGGTTTATTTCTCCGTCAATAGTATAAGTTATCAATACACATTCATGCCAGACCTTCCCTGTGGTAAAAATATAAATAACGATACCTGGAATACTCCCGTGTGAAGTGCTACAGTGATATATTATCTGTGCGCTTGTAGATCCTTTTCATTCATATATTTATATATTCTTTCTAGTCACATATCTCTACTACTAAAAAGAGTCGAATGTTATCGTCTCCGCGTAACTAATCGGCCTGTCTCCCTGAATGCGTCGGAAAAAACGTCGCTCGAGAACAAAAGTTTCTCTTCACCCACGCCGCTGAAAGCCCAAGTTTGGTTTTGGTAATCAATGACACCAAGTTGCTAATGCCATGTGTTAAGTGTTTTGAGTTAGGCATAAGCAACACATGTGATGAAGGTGTACGTGGCAAGGAGTGGTGGCCACAAGATCACAAAGAGATGGTGCATGAAATGATGATCATGGTGGAGATGCACATGAAATGATGGACATGATGATCAAGTGAAGAAGAAGGATCTAAGAGCGCAAGGCAAAGGTATAACCATAGGGTTTTCCTTTTGCCGGTCTAAGTTGAGTAGAGAAGTGATTGACCGGGTTTAGGATACATAGCCGACTATCAAGAGGGGCAATCACAGTTAGCTCGGGAATCAAGTGCCACTAGATCAATGTCTTGAGCATATGCATTTTGGATCTAGTAAAGAGCTAACATAACGCCTTGGAAAATGTTTGTGAAATGCTAACACACATGCACATGGTGGTGTACACTTGGTGGTGTTAGCACATTTGCGAAGGCGGTGGAGTTTTTGCGGTAGAGAGGGGTTTGGGTTCCTCTCTCCCTCCCGCCGAGCTTGCGAGGCGGGATTCGGCGCTTTTTGGAGAAGTGAAACGCCTATTTTCTATTGCGCCGAAAGTCGGAAAAGAAACGGAGGCGAACGGAGGTCACTGCGCAGCACCGGACGCAGCACCGGACGCAGCACCGGACGCTGCACCGGACGCGGGTCTGGCCTGAC
This sequence comes from Saccharum hybrid cultivar R570, assembly GCA_038087645.1. NCBI lineage: Eukaryota > Viridiplantae > Streptophyta > Magnoliopsida > Poales > Poaceae > Saccharum > Saccharum hybrid cultivar. The sequence goes on along the minus strand of JAQSUU010000805.1, from coordinate 25,106,549 downwards.
CAGCGCGTCCGGTCAGTTCAACTGGGCGTATAAGTTAAGCGCGCGACCGGCGCGTCCGGTGCCTCACGGGACCGGAGCGTCCGGTCAAGTGTCCAGAGAGGCCGAGCGCAGCGAAGCACGATCGGACGCGGCTGGCGCGTCCGGTCACGTGCGACCGGACGCGTCCGGTCGCGTCGGGTGCTTACTGGAACGCGACCGGACGCTGGCACTGTCGCGTCCGGTCGATCGAAGGAGCACGTCCGGTCAGCACAACGGCTAGTTCTGACTCGCGCGATTTTCGTCTGTCGTGTAGTGACCGGACGCGTCCGGTCACCCTGACCGGAGCGTCCGGTCATCACGTTTTGAGCTGAGTCGTCCGGTAACGGCTAGCTGCGTACCCCTTCGTTATAAATAGAGGATGTCCGGGGTTTGAGGGGAACTCTTGCACATTTTGAGATATAGAAACATCCTTTGAGCTAGAGAACAACCCCTCCACTCATCTCTTCGATTGATTGCACATCTTGAGTGAGATTGAGTGAGATTCAAGTGCATTGCTTGAGAGTTGCATTCTAGAGGCACTTGATCTTCGAGTTGCTGCGGATTTCTTGTTACTCTTCCGTGTTTCCCGACACGGTAGACGGCTTGGAGCAGCGGAGGTGATTGAGCTCGCAATTGGAGATTGTTGGAGCCTTCACCAAGTGTTGTAAGGGGTTCTTGATCCTTCCCCGCGGGAGTTCGCGAATTGGATACTCTAGTGGAGCTCGTGGCTTGGAGGATCCCCATCTTGTGTGCGGTTGTGCGGCGCCCGCCGAGGGCTCGACTCTTGATAGTCGATTAGCTCGCGAACCGACAAGTGGGTGTATCGCCACAACGGGGAGTAGCTTGCCGGGAAGCAAGTGAACCTCGGGATAAATACTTGTGTCATTCTCTTCCCGAGGATTTCTCTTGTGTGATTGATTGATTGGTACTTCTCTTCTCTACACGGCGGTATAATCACTCGAAGCTCTTCTCTCGTACTACTTCTTATATCTAGCTTGTAGTTGTTGTTGTGTTTAGTGGATAGCCTTGTATTAGACTTGTGTAGGTGGCTTGCTTAATTAGTTAGAGCTAGTGCATTTTGCTCCGCCACCTTTTGTACTAACTTGTGATTAAGTAATTATTGTAGAAGTTTTTAATTAGGCTATTCACCCCCCCTCTAGCCTATTTGGACCTTACAAGTGGTATCGGAGCCGAGGCACCGTTTATTTGAGGCTTAACAACCTACGGTGAAGAAGAAATGGCTCAATTAAGTTTGCACATCAACAACACCAAGAAGGCACCTCACTTTGATGGCACAAATTATGCTTATTGGAAGGTTAAGATGACCGCACACCTCAAGTCAATCAATAGAGAAGTGTGGAAGGTCACCGAAACAAAATTTGAGGTTGCTAATCCGGAAGCACCTACACCGGTGGAAGAGAAGAAGCTCCAATGCAATGATATTGCTATTAGTGCTCTTCATGAAGCATTAGATGACAAGACATTCGAGCAAGTGAAGAATATAGAAGTTGCACATGATGCTTGGGCCAAGCTAGAAGAAACATTTGAGGGCACCGAAGGCACAAAGACCGCTAAAGCATATATCTTGCAAGAAAAATTTTCAAGCTTCAAGATGCAAGATGATGAGAGTGTACCGGAGATGTTTCATAGATTGCAAGTCATTGTCAATGAGCTCAAGGCACTTGGTGAGGAAGTCAAGGACAACCAATTCTCCATGAAGTTCTTGAGAAGCTTGCCCAAGAGGTTTGATACATTGATCACCGTACTAGTAAGGACTACATTGAAGGCTTCAACTCCTCAACAAATATTTCAAGAGGTGATGACCGATGATTCATATAGAGAAGATGATGAGAAGGATGAGTTGGTCAAGAAGAAGAAGAAGGAAAATGAGAAGAAAGATGATGAAAAGAAGAAGAGTGTGGCATTCAAAGCCACTACATCCAAGGGCAAGTCCAAAATTGAATCATCAAGTGATGAAGACTCAAGCTCTTGTGATAGTGATGACATTGATGAGAAGATGGCTCTCTTTGTCAAGCAATTTAGCAAATTCATGAAGAAGAAGGGCTATCGTGCAAGGAGGAGGAAGAACTCATCTAAGAAGAATGAGCATAACATGAGATGCTTTAGATGTCATAGCAAGGACCATCTAATTGCAAAGTGTCCTTATGATAGTGATGATGAAGATGCTATCAAGAAGGAGAGAAAGAAGCTAAAGAAGAAGCAAGAAAAGAAGGAGATCTCTCATAAAAAGAAGAATGATTCTCATGTTGCTACATGGGATAGTGACGATTCCTCAAGTGATGATGAGGATGACTACAAGAGCAAGAAGAAGGGACATGCTAGCATTGCCATCCAAGAGAAGGTCTCCCTCTTCGACACTCCATCGTGCTTCATGGCTAAGGCCTCTAAGGTATTATCCGATGATGAGAGTGATCATGATAATGCTAGTGATAGTGATAGTGATGAAGAAGAATTCACTAAAGATGAACTAATCACTATGCTAGAAGATTGCACTCAACATTATAAAGAATCTAGAAAGGAATGCAAGGGCTTGCTTAAGGAAAAGAAAAATCTTATGCAAGAACTTGATGAGCTTAGGGCATCTTATGAGAGTCTAAAGGTAGACCATAAGAAGCTTCAAAAGTCTCACACTAAGCTTGAAGAAGCTCATTCCTCTCTAGTTGAAAAATGTGAAAACATGCCAACTAATGTTGAGAAAGCTAAAACTTGCAACATAGGCATATCATGTGATATAATTGATGAAACTTTTCATAAGCCTATTGTTGTTGCTCCCACTAACCCTTCATGTAGCTCATCTACATCATCCTCATCTAGTAGTGACGGTTTCACTTGTGATTCCACACTAATGGTTGAGAATGAAAATCTCAAGAAGGAGGTAAAAGAGCTCAATCACACCTTGGCTAAGGCTTATGGTGGTGAGGACCGCTTGCTTATGTGCTTGGGTAGCCAAAGAGCTTCTCTCTACAAAGAGGGATTGGGCTATAACCCCAAGAAAGGCAAGGCCGCTTTTGCTCCTCACAAGACTAGTTTTGTGAAGAACAAAGGTAGTTATTGCAAAGTGTGCAAGCAAGTTGGTCACATAGAGCAACATTGCATGAACAAGAAATCCAATGCTAATGTATCCTCAATTAAGTTTAATTCTTTCTATATACTTACCAAGGGTACAAATGGTGTTCATGCTAAGTTCATTGGTGCACCATGGATGGGCTCAAAGAAGAAAGCCATTTGGGTACCAAAGAGCTTGGTCACTAACCTTGGAGGACCCAAACAAGTTTGGGTACCTAAAAAGAATTGATCTTGTCTTGTAGGTCAATTACAAAGCCGGAGGAAGGCATTGGGTGCTTGATAGTGGGTGCACTCAACATATGACCGGGGATTCTTGTATGTTCAAATCAATTGATACAAGTCAAAATGGTGGTTTTGATGCTATCACTTTTGGCAACAACAAGAAAGGCAAGGTCAAGGGGCTTGGTAAAATTGCTATCTCAAATGACATGAGCATATCTAATGTGTTGCTAGTTGAGAGCTTGGATTTCAATCTTTTGTCGGTGGCACAACTTTGTGATCTTGGCTTCAAGTGCATATTTGGTAGTGATGATGTTGAAGTCATTAGTGTGGATGGATCAAACTTGATATTCAAAGGATTTAGATATGGTAGCTTATACTTGGTTGACTTCAATGATAGTGAGACACAATTGACATCATGCTTGCTTAGCAAATCTAGTATGGGATGGTTGTGGCATAGAAGGCTTGGTCATGTTGGAATGAAACAATTGAACAAACTTTTGAGGCATGACTTAGTTAGAGGCTTGAAAGATGTGACTTTTGAAAAGGATAAACCATGTAGTGCTTGTCAAGCCGGCAAACAAGTTGGAAATACACATCCTAGCAAGAGTGAAATGAGCACATCAAAGGCATTTGAGCTATTGCACATGGACTTGTTTGGGCCAACAACATATACTAGCATTGGTGACAACAAGTATGGTTTTGTGATTGTTGATGACTACACTAGATACACTTGGGTGTTCTTTCTCTATGACAAGAGTGATGTTTATGATCTATTCAAGTCGTTTGTCAAGAGAGTGCAAAATGAGTTTGAGACTACCATCAAGAAGATTAGAAGTGACAATGGTAGTGAGTTCAAGAACACAAGAATTGAAGATTTATGTGATGATCTTGGTATTGGACATCAATTCTCACCAACATACACTCCTCAATCCAATGGTGTAGTTGAAAGGAAAAATAGAACCTTGATTGACATGGCTAGATCAATGCTTAGTGAATACAATGTGAGTCATTCATTTTGGAGTGAAGCTATCAACACGGCTTGCTATTGTAGTAACCGTCTTTATTGCCATGGAAAGCTTGGGAAGACACCATATGAGTTATTGAATGGAAGAAAGCCCAACATTGCATACTTTAGAGTGTTTGGTTGCAAATGCTATATTCTCAAGAAAGGCACTAGATTGAGCAAGTTTGAAAAGAAATGTGATGAAGGGTTCTTACTTGGTTATTCTACCACAAGCAAGGCATATAGAGTTTGGAATCTCACTAATGGCACCTTGGAAGAAGTTCATGATGTTGAGTTTGATGAAACCCAAGGATCTCAAAATGAAACTCAAAACCTTGATGATGTGAGAGGAGATCAATTGTCAAATGCAATGAAGAATATGGACATTGGTGACATAAGGCCGAGGCAAGTTGATGATGATGATGATACTCATATGATCAACCAAAGTGTGCAAATTGATACAAATCAAGCAAGCTCTAGTGGTACTCATGATGAAGCTCAAGTTCAAAGTCAAACAAGTGGAAGCTATCAACTCCCAATACTCCAACCTACTAGCATTGCAAGAGATCATCCATTGGATCAAATCATTGGTGGAATTCAAAGTGGTGTTCAAACTAGATCAAGGCTAGCATCTTTTTGTGAGCACTACTCATTTGTATCACTTGAAGAACCTAAGAAAATAGAAGATGCATTGAAGGATTTCGATTGGGTAAATGCCATGCACGAAGAGCTAAACAACTTCACTAGAAATCAAGTTTGGGAACTTGTTGAAAGGCCAAAGAACTATAATGTGATTGGCACCAAATGGGTCTTTAGAAACAAGCAAGATCAAGATGGCATGGTTGTGAGGAACAAAGCAAGATTAGTAGCACAAGGATACACACAAGTTGAAGGTCTTGACTTTGGAGAGACATATGCACCGGTTGCAAGATTAGAGGCTATTAGAATCTTATTAGCATATGCTTGTGCACACAATATCAAGCTCTATCAAATGGATGTCAAAAGTGCATTTCTCAATGGCTACATCAATGAAGAAGTTTATGTTGAGCAACCTCCCGGTTTTGAAGATGACAAGAAACCCAACCATGTTTACAAGCTCAAGAAGGCATTGTATGGTTTGAAACAAGCACCTAGAGCATGGTATGAGAGATTGAGGGACTTTCTTCTCTCTAAAGGGTTCAAGATGGGAAAGGTTGACACCACTCTCTTCACCAAGAAGCTTGGAAATGACTTGTTTGTGTTGCAAATCTATGTGGATGACATTATCTTTGGATCAACCAACCAAGACTTTTGTGAAGAGTTTGGATATATGATGGCAAAAGAGTTTGAGATGTCTATGATTGGAGAGCTTAGTTACTTTCTTGGACTTCAAATCAAGCAAATGAAGAATGGCATTTTTGTAAGTCAAGGAAAGTACATCAAGGACATGATCAAGAAGTTTGGATTGCAAGATGCTAAGCAAATGAGTACACCAATGGGCACAAATGATCAATTGGGTATTGATGCTAGTGGCAATATGGTAGATCAAAAGCAATATCGGTCTATGATTGGAAGTTTGCTCTATGTCACCGCTTCTAGGCCGGATGTGATGTTTAGTGTTTGCAAGTGTGCAAGATATCAAGCTTCACCTAGAGAAAGTCACTTGAAAGCAACCAAGAGGATATTGAGATATCTTAAGGGCACTCATGATGTTGGTTTATGGTTTCCAAAGGGGTCAAACTTTGAGTTGATTGGATATTCGGACTCCGACTATGGTGGATGCAAGATTGATAGAATGAGCACAAGTGGCACTTGTCAATTGCTTGGAAGGTCTCTTGTTTCATGGTCATCAAAGAAACAAAATAGTGTTGCACTATCTACCGCCGAGGCCGAATACATTAGTGCCGGTAGTTGTTGTGCACAATTGCTTTGGATGAAGGCCACTTTGAATGACTTTGGAATCAAATTCAAGAATGTGCCATTGTTTTGTGACAATGAAAGTGCTATCAAGATGACACAAAATCCGGTTCAACATTCAAGAACCAAGCACATTGATATTAGGCATCATTTCATAAGAGACCATCAACTAAAGGGTGATATTAGCATTGAGAGCATTGGCACCGAAGATCAACTAGCCGATATCTTTACAAAGCCACTTGATGAGAAGAGATTTTACAAGTTGAAGAATGAATTGAACATACTTGACTTCTCCAACTTGAAATGAGTGCAAACCCACATTCTTATATGACATGCCTCTCCTCCGACATAGCAAGGTAAAGTTGTTTGACATATCATCCATACTTTGCTAAGGACATGTTTAGAACATATAGACATATTTGCATGACAATTAGGCTCATTCATGAAAATCAAATGATTTTAATGTATATATGGTACCACTATTGCTTCTATGTTTGATTGATCTAGTGGTAGCATATGACATGTTTGTGGGCTTGCAAACCTAGTGTTGAATCTAGAAAATGAGCTCATGATGTGTAATTCAACATGGTCAAGATAACCCTTATACTTTATGAGGTGTGAAGAAGCTTGTCCTTGGTTCAAACCGAATTACATATTCTAGGCAAGTAATCTAGATTGAACCATAATTTGGTCTCCCTCATATTGATTGACTTAACTCTCACTAAAATTGGCACCTTTTTGGTGATTGTTGACAAAGGGGGAGAGAAAAGTCACAAAGATAAAAAGTTAAGTTACTAAGGGGGAGAGAAAAGTCACAAAGATAGAAAGTTAAGTTGCAAAGGGGGAGAAAGATATAGTAAGGGGAGAGAAATTAAATTTGAGCACACAAGTAGGGGGAGCAAGCTCATGAATTGTTTGTTGCAATTGTATGTGCATTTACATGATGAATTGTTGCATTGCAAAGCTTAAATTCATATTCATGTGTGTATGGTGTATGCTAGAAGTTAGAACTTGAATGATGTTTTGTTAAGAGTAGCTTTACAAGTAGTATCTAGATACCTTTGCTTATAATGTTGATCTCACGGGGTACTTTAGTGTTTGTGATCTTTACAAGTGATGTATTACAAGTGGTGTTTAGCTACATCGATGCTAAAGATGGTATATAAAGGCAACTCCGATTGGTATCACGCTTCAAAGGTCCATTCTATATACCTTAGCATCAATTAGATAGTAGTAACTCTCCCAAGATTCAAATCCATACATATGTGCACAATTGAACCAAACTCATGGAAGCACATATGTAGGGGGAGCTAATACTATCGAAATTGAAAATTAATTTCATTTCATATCTTTGTGATGGTTGTCATCAATTACCAAAAAGGGGGAGATTGAAAGCCCAAGTTTGGTTTTGGTAATCAATGACACCAAGTTGCTAATGCCATGTGTTAAGTGTTTTGAGTTAGGCATAAGCAACACATGTGATGAAGGTGTACGTGGCAAGGAGTGGTGGCCACAAGATCACAAAGAGATGGTGCATGAAATGATGATCATGGTGGAGATGCACATGAAATGATGGACATGATGATCAAGTGAAGAAGAAGGATCTAAGAGCGCAAGGCAAAGGTATAACCATAGGGTTTTCCTTTTGCCGGTCTAAGTTGAGTAGAGAAGTGATTGACCGGGTTTAGGATACATAGCCGACTATCAAGAGGGGCAATCACAGTTAGCTCGGGAATCAAGTGCCACTAGATCAATGTCTTGAGCATATGCATTTTGGATCTAGTAAAGAGCTAACATAACGCCTTGGAAAATGTTTGTGAAATGCTAACACACATGCACATGGTGGTGTACACTTGGTGGTGTTAGCACATTTGCGAAGGCGGTGGAGTTTTTGCGGTAGAGAGGGGTTTGGGTTCCTCTCTCCCTCCCGCCGAGCTTGCGAGGCGGGATTCGGCGCTTTTTGGAGAAGTGAAACGCCTATTTTCTATTGCGCCGAAAGTCGGAAAAGAAACGGAGGCGAACGGAGGTCACTGCGCAGCACCGGACGCAGCACCGGACGCAGCACCGGACGCTGCACCGGACGCGGGTCTGGCCTGACCAGCGCGTCCGGTCAGTTCAACTGGGCGTATAAGTTAAGCGCGCGACCGGCGCGTCCGGTGCCTCACGGGACCGGAGCGTCCGGTCAAGTGTCCAGAGAGGCCGAGCGCAGCGAAGCACGATCGGACGCGGCTGGCGCGTCCGGTCACGTGCGACCGGACGCGTCCGGTCGCGTCGGGTGCTTACTGGAACGCGACCGGACGCTGGCACTGTCGCGTCCGGTCGATCGAAGGAGCACGTCCGGTCAGCACAACGGCTAGTTCTGACTCGCGCGATTTTCGTCTGTCGTGTAGTGACCGGACGCGTCCGGTCACCCTGACCGGAGCGTCCGGTCATCACGTTTTGAGCTGAGTCGTCCGGTAACGGCTAGCTGCGTACCCCTTCGTTATAAATAGAGGATGTCCGGGGTTTGAGGGGAACTCTTGCACATTTTGAGATATAGAAACATCCTTTGAGCTAGAGAACAACCCCTCCACTCATCTCTTCGATTGATTGCACATCTTGAGTGAGATTGAGTGAGATTCAAGTGCATTGCTTGAGAGTTGCATTCTAGAGGCACTTGATCTTCGAGTTGCTGCGGATTTCTTGTTACTCTTCCGTGTTTCCCGACACGGTAGACGGCTTGGAGCAGCGGAGGTGATTGAGCTCGCAATTGGAGATTGTTGGAGCCTTCACCAAGTGTTGTAAGGGGTTCTTGATCCTTCCCCGCGGGAGTTCGCGAATTGGATACTCTAGTGGAGCTCGTGGCTTGGAGGATCCCCATCTTGTGTGCGGTTGTGCGGCGCCCGCCGAGGGCTCGACTCTTGATAGTCGATTAGCTCGCGAACCGACAAGTGGGTGTATCGCCACAACGGGGAGTAGCTTGCCGGGAAGCAAGTGAACCTTGGGATAAATACTTGTGTCATTCTCTTCCCGAGGATTTCTCTTGTGTGATTGATTGATTGGTACTTCTCTTCTCTACACGGCGGTATAATCACTCGAAGCTCTTCTCTCGTACTACTTCTTATATCTAGCTTGTAGTTGTTGTTGTGTTTAGTGGATAGCCTTGTATTAGACTTGTGTAGGTGGCTTGCTTAATTAGTTAGAGCTAGTGCATTTTGCTCCGCCACCTTTTGTACTAACTTGTGATTAAGTAATTATTGTAGAAGTTTTTAATTAGGCTATTCACCCCCCCTCTAGCCTATTTGGACCTTACAGCCGCCTCCCCTCTCCTCAAAAGCAACCGCAGCCCCTGCCCCGCTCGTCTCGCTCAAGTGAACTGCCGCCCAAGCGCGACGCCCACCTCCCAGCTCATCTCGCTGCCTCGCCATCTCGCTCTGTCACCGCGAAGCTGCCGGACGACCTCGCTGCTGCCGCCGCCGCCACGAACGGACGCGACGCAGCGCCTGCGACCCCAGCGCCCGCTACTGTGACGTCGCCGGACAAGCCGCTGTCGGACGCGACGCGGCGCCTACTACCCCTATCAGACGACCGCGGACGACCTCGCCGCCGCCGCCACCGTGGGATGGGCCGCCCAACAGCAGGAGAGAGGATACGAGTTCGTCTTCCTCGAATCCCTCTTTCTTCACCAGATCACGCGACCGAAGCTGGTGGAGCAGCTGCGGGAGCACCAGGTTTGGTCGGCCCAGTCCTACTCCGTCGTGGTCGCCGTCTTCTCGCCCAATCCCCACATCTCCTCCAGGTCAGGCTCCCATCGACCTGCTGCCATCTGATTTCGAATTTGGTGCGCTTCACTGTTAACTTGATGCGTAGGGAGTAGGAATCGATTTAGATTCGCGCTGTAAAGATTGTGTTGGTATCATCTTGTGGATCTTGGCAGGTCCGTATGGGCCTTGATTGCATCTTTTCTGCTTTGTTAGTTCCGGTTTGGGGAAGCAGGAAAGCACAGGGATGCACGGGATGGATATGAGTAGTTACAGAATTATACTTAAGAAACATAGAAAACTTATCAATTCAGGGCTTAATTGGAGAGACAGAAGATGGTCACTTGCAGACATAATATCGTGCAAAAATGTTACTACTAGAAAACAAATATTTGGGGTTACTGAAAACTTTCTTTTGAAGATCTGAATTATTGAGAATCGTTGGGATGGACACTCATTTTTATTTAGATTGTTCTAGATTTCATAAATTTGGGAGTCCGAGCAGTTGTCGGACGCCGCTGGGATGGACACTCATTTCTTTTGAAGCCGCCGCTGCCAGACGCGACGCCCCTGGGCCTGCGACCTCGCCAAACTGTCACTGCTCCGTGCCTCTGTCATGCCAGGAGCTCACAAGCCAAGATCGCCGTCGCCGTCACCGCCGCCACCGCGCGCCAGGAGCTCGGGGCTGCGTCGGCCCCTTCGTCAGGTCCTCGTCGGCCAGCCAACAAGTATGCCCACCCCTCGTCCCTTTATGCGTTGTCAATTTGTATTCGTACCTGATCTAATTTGTATGCGTTGTGAATTTGTATTCAGACCTGATCTATTTGTATTCGGCCAACCAACAGAGGTTAGCTCCACCCATAATCAGAGTTTAGGTAACTCAGATGGAAATGAACCCAAACATGAAAGTCCAACATTCTTTTAGATTCAGCTCTGATCCTCTTCTTCTTTATGTGAAAAGCTTACACAAACTTGAAAAAAATTTAATATACACTGCACATAATTGGTGAATCAATTTGGAGAAACCATAATCATATCATTTATAAAACGTCAAAATGGCCATGATATGCTTTGCAAATCGTGCTCACAAACCAAACTGTGTATCCTCACATCAAAGATAAGTAGATGATTAGTCAAGTAGGTTATATATAGCATATGGGAAGCAGAAAGGCAAAACTGAACCAAAGCAAAGTTCAGAGTCATAACTGATTGCCTAGATGGTGCAGCAAATCCATTCATCTAATGAGTCCTAGCTGGCCTAATAACTACCGGACATGCACTCCACCAAAAGAGTTAAATTGCCTTACAATGGTTAACTGTCTTCTGTAACTATTTGAGGTGCATTGTTGGAATTCGGCTTAGTAAACAAATGAAATAGGCACCCATGTATATAGTCATATTCAGGTTCAAAGTGACTCCTATCGACTGAGTTATGTTCGGTTCCTTGGTGTCAAAATTCAGAACAAAGAATTTCATGTTTATAGGTATTCTTTGCAAACAATCCTGAATTAGTGGAGGTTCATAACTTGGTTGGAAGCGCTGAGAACTAGGAATCTGACTGTAGTTTGAGCATTTGTGTTGTATGAGCAGAAGGGAATACAACTGGAATAGGTGTTCCCCCATGATCAGGTAAGATTAAAATCGTGTCATATATTTTTACGAAGCAGTAATCACGTGTGTCCATTCAGTGTACTTAGACTGGAACTGGATGATCTATTGAAAGTTGGATTATTGACTGAAACCTTTTGTGGCAGTCACATGAAAATTGTTGAAGCTACAGTATTCTCTGAAATCCAAACAAGAGCACTACTGTACAGATTTTCTTTATAAACACCACTCCAAATCGTACAGTACAGATTCTAGGCTTAGATTTTCAGCAGGTTGCAGAACTTGCTGTCAGAACTTTTAGTATAATACGATGACCTTCTTAACTGAACTCTGACCTTCTTTGTGTCTGATGCTGCTGCATTGGCCTATCGGAAATCTCCACCCATTTGAATTCCTGCACTTGTCTCATGGTTAGTACAGCAATATCTTGCGGCTCATGGCCAGCTTCTCCATCCCTCCTTCTATTTCGGTCCCACCACCAGTTATTCAGTAAGAAAGCGATCCGCTCAGCCTTGTCCAGTTTCAGTTTCAGAATGAGTTCATTGCACTGTTTCGCATCTGGCAATAAGCTTAACTGAACTCTGACATCCTCCATCACCAACTCCCGCCAAAGCCTCTTCGCTCCTTAGCACTTGAAAAACAGATGTGTGTCATCTTCATCAAGTCTTTGACAAAATTTTTCATAATTTATTTAGGTTATTATTGATCTTTTCCAAGAAGATGTGATGCTTGTCCGTTTAGACAATTTATTTCATTTCATTTTGTCTTGTGATTATGTGTCATCCTCCATTTGGCTAGACTATAAGAAAGGGAGCTGATTTAGTGAAACCTGAAGGATACTGGAGACCACAACTATGGGGCAAAGTGCTTAAGGGTGATAGGATGTGCAGGGTTTGGCTAATAATTTAGCAAAAGCTGGAGTAGTTTAATGGTTCTGCCATGCTTTGGTCGCTTGGTAATGGTCAATGTTTTGTGATAATACTAGCTTTATAAAATTGATATTGGTTTGTAACTTTGACATTTGTATTGTAAAAGAAATAAATAAATTGTACGACTATATTCTGTACCGTCATAGATCATATAAGTCACTGAATTGTTGGCTTGACTGTCGCATTCATCAGACAAAAATACTTAACATGTAAAAGCTCGTTAATTGCATTGTCTTGTTCTAACCTTTAGCAGTCCAAGATATTTGCAAAGGGTGTTTCAGAAATAATTTCATTTTTTATACTTTAGAGCTCGCCTCTCTTTGTGTCTAGAAATTTTGAGTTTTTTTCCTGAAAAATAAATTGCATATGATGAGTGAAGTTTACAGTGTATGTACTCCCATTGTGACCATATTCATTGATCGTTCATGCACAATCACCGACATTGAAGACACACAACCATCTGCTAGGCTTGTCGCTATCTGCTTATAAAACCCATCCCAAGTTGCTCTCTGTCACCATGCCAAGCATCTGCTAGGCTAAAGGATCATTGGACTGCATTTTCTTATCCTCATCTGCAGTGAACAGTGTTAATTAAATCAAACTGATTCATATTGGAAGGAACTGGACTGCGTTCTTATTAATTGATTCTTTGCTTTGTGCCTCTTCAGTAGCCAAAAAATATTCCTCAGTCCTACCTGTTGTGTAGCCTAGCTGCTCGGTGGCATTATTTGCTAGGCCAACATGTAGCACTAACTTGTCTTTTTGTTTCTCACCTAATGGTTACCATATGATTCCTAGGCATTTAAAGGTTAATTCAATAGAAAATAGTGGCTCTCCAGCACCATTGGGTGACAAGACTAACACTACTATTGAAGGTAAACAAATTAAATCATCCTTTTACTATATTATTAAATTTAGCGTACTGTTTATATTATTAATGATAATTAAAGTATCTAGACTGTAGGAAGCGATGCTGGAGAACGCAAGAGAGAAAGAGAAAAGGCTCGATGGCTTGCAATGTCTCAAGAGAAAAGGGATGAAAGAAATAAAAAACGTCGGGAAGCATATAAAAGAAAAAAGGGGCAGCACCTACATATTGAAACTACCAATGGTAGTATAGTACAGATGTTGTTGAGTAATAATATAGATATTACTACACTATTGATGTTACTCATATGTGTTGTGTCACAATTGGTAGATGGTCAGGATGCATCAAACAAGGAAAATATTGATCCTAATGAAACAGATGACTAGTTGCATAGGAATGATTCACTCTATGCAAACAATATTGATGATATATCCAATTCGTTATCAGGTAATTCAACTATTGTGAATATGGCATCAACACAAACATTTTTGTGTTGGTGAATCTATCAATAGCTTTATATGTACTGAGAGAATCATTGAAGGATGTCTGGTGTGTTCTGGTTGTCTTGCTACTATGTTAACTCAAACACAACTATGTAGGTGATGACGATGAAGTAATTACTGCTCGCAGCATAGTTAATCGAGAAATTCAGTCACAACGGACTGATGCTTCACGTAAGAGACAATTAACAAATGAGCAAGTCATTGCTGATCGTGCAAGGAAGAGGATGGCATATGCAAACATGACACCTGCACAACGGGAACAAAGGCGCAAGCAACAGAGGCATTACAATCAAGCTCCATCTCGTAAAGAGGCAATGAAAGGGACTACAAACCGCTTCAGGGAGGTACAGAGACACACCTTAAACAATGAGTCCATTGCAATGGAGAATCCACTCTTTAATCCAACGATGGAGTGGCACACTACAAACTCATCTGTGCCTCACGGTCCCATAGTAAGCCCTAGTGATTGGGCTATTCTAGAATCCACTGCAACACCTGTTTTCTTCCCACAAGCTACTGAGGAGACAAATGAAGAAGATGAAGATGGATGTAGTGATATTTCACCTGGTCATATGACACATAGACAAAATGTTCCATCTGGACAAAGACATGCATTGTTGTCCCATCGTAACACTATGTTTGAGCGTCACATTGGTCGGAACACGAGAGTATCAATTAATGATGGTGAAGACCACGCGGATGAAAGTACACCCTTACCTCAGTCAACCGTGACCAACAACGGTAAACAAAGAGGTCTCCCTATCCCCATTTCTTGACATGAAACAATTTTATTCATATCTCAACCATGTCCATTATGTGATTGACAGAAAGCGCTGGACCAAGCAATCAAAATGCATTAGCTACACCTGAACAATCATTATTTGATGATACAGGTAATTTGCACTATTGTTAACATCGTGTAGAATATTTGCTTTCCTTTATTGTTACCAAAGTTGTAATATGTCATGGCACTATGACGATCACAGACGATGATGAGGGCGATATATTTGAAGATGACGAGGAAGAGGACGAGGGATACCTGTTTGCTGGGCAAGGTATTTGTACCAAATACCAAATACATTTCTATACAACCACTCCTTTATCTAACCTTTATTTTTATGTTCAAATGTCATTTCAATAGAGGAATCAGATGACGATGTCCAAAGTGATACTACTGAGGAAGACACGGCTTCTGACCCTAAAGTACCTGACCCGTATGAAAAGGTGTATAGTAACATGCCTAGAGAGACACACATGCTAAAACCTGTCTCAAATTGCCGTCACTGCGGTGCGAAGAGGTGTCCCAAAGAACCTCCAGGGTTCTGTTGCCGCAATGGAAAGGTCGAGCTGAGTGCACCAGCCATACCAGACCAGCTCATGAGGCTATGGACGAGCTCGGACGCGGACGCTAGTCACTTCCGTAACAATATCAGGTTTTTCAATGGCCACTTCTCTTTCACTTTCCTGTATTGTCGCCTCGACAGTGCTATTGCTAACATTAGAAACAGCGGCATATATACCTTCCGTGCACATGGCATGATCTATCACAACATAAGGTCATTTGGGAAAGAAGATGGTATTGAGCCCAGACATCTTGAGCTTTACTTCTATGATGACAATCCGAGCCTTGAGCACCGGTACCGAAGGTGTCGTGAAGAGCAGTACCAAAAAGATAAAGAAATTATAGACAGA
This sequence comes from Saccharum hybrid cultivar R570, assembly GCA_038087645.1. Taxonomy (NCBI): domain Eukaryota; kingdom Viridiplantae; phylum Streptophyta; class Magnoliopsida; order Poales; family Poaceae; genus Saccharum; species Saccharum hybrid cultivar. Next base: position 25,090,983 of record JAQSUU010000805.1, on the reverse strand, counting down.
CTGGTGGTCATCCTTCGTGACAACCCGTACTCACAACATTTAAGGAGTGTAGGGCAGGCTGAACACCTCGAGGACTATCGTCTCACACTTAACCTTGATCAGCGGTTGGATCAAAGGACATATAACGTGCTGATGGCTTCTGAGGTGGCTGCTGTTTGGATCGAGGGTAGTGAACTCCTTGGTCAGTTTCAGAATAGTGTTATCCTGCATGGGAAAGATAGGAGTAGGCATGGCATCCGATCATACCATGGATGCTATGATGCTCTTTCATACCCACTCTTCTTCCCTAGCGGTGAGCTTGGATGGCATATGGATATCCCAAAGAAAGGTGTTACTATGGAGGATGTCAACACGGCTCGTGCCCTGCGTAAGGCTTGTAGTGGTACTGAAGAAGAAGAAACAAGTTTGTTTATCTTCTTATACTTTTCATGTATATCAAATTGTTATCCCAGGAACACCTCTAATACCATAGTTTTTTTGTAGACTCTCCAGGAAATTTATGTGTTTCTATGCATGACTACTATTGCTACAAGTTCCAGATACGGCCAGGAATCTTTAATCCCATACATTATGGCAAGCGTCTTTTCCAATAGTTTGCAGTGGACACATACATCAAAATTGAGAGTTCTTGATTGGATTACATACGCAATCATCAAACGGAGATTAGGGCCGACCTTTATCAAGGATTGGTTGATAGCCTGCATGCTGGTGAGGGTAGATCAGAAGCTGTTGGGAAGCGGACGGTGATGCCTTCGTCATTTATCGGAGGACCGAGGGACATGAGGCGTAGGTACATGGATGCCATGGCACTGGTGCGAAGGTTTGGAAAACCAGACATCTTCCTAACTATGACATGTAATCCAAAGTGGGATGAGATCACACGTGAGTTGTATCCTGGACAAACACCACAGGATCGTCCAGACCTTATTGATCGAGTCTTTAGAGCAAAATTGGAAGAGCTTAAGCACATGTTGATAAAAAAGGGACCATGTATTCGTTGATTGTATCTGTTAGTTCATTTGTCGGAGCTAATATGGCCCTTTCACCTAGATACACAGGATCTTTATATCTAGCACTAAAATTAGGATATACAGCTTCCATAATGGCTGCCAGTTTGTCATCACCAGGGACTATAAGTGTTGGGCATTCTTAACGTCACTACCAAAAGTAGATAATTTTCTAATTCTGATAACGGCGCCAAAAATGCCAAACCTATCCCTCATGCCACTTAAGCCAAGTTGTCATCCCCAGCATGACATGAGAGACGCGGTATTGAAATATGCAATTGCTCATCAAGATAAATAATAAAAGGGATCTGCAAGCGCACAGATTAATACCGATGTAGCATTTTAACCAGGAAGTATTCCAGGTATCGTTATTTATATTTTTACCACTGGGAAGGGATTTCTAAGTATCATGGTTGATAACAGAATGAGAATATGGAACTGAGTACACATCATTGCATATGTAATCGAGAGTATTTATCAATCTCTTTATACAGGGATAAATGTCACATTGGATAAAGGTAAAGTGATAATGGTGACAAAGATAATTAATCTGATCAGCTAGCCACATATAATAATGATAAGCACCTCAACAGATATTCTAGCAAGTCATTAGCATGGAATTAGGATGAACTACAAAGATATTCCCTAAGTTATTATTAACTATAAAGTCTAGCATATCATAGTTAGTGCAATTATACTTGGCAATCATGGTGAGAAAAGATTATATCCATGCATAGTGAATATTAGCAAGGAAGATGAAGAACATAGCAATCACTCCCCTGTAATAGTGTTGCTCTGCCTGCCCTATACACGGGAGGGGGACTATATAAGAATCAACGAAGCTGTCACTATCGCGAACCACCCACCGATCCGGCATATAGGGTGCAATCGCAGATAAATACGGTATAGACACCACGTCTACACAATAATTATCATTCACCCACTGCGCACATGGATAAACGCTATACGATCCTAAGCATGTATATAATTCCAATCTAACTAAGCCAAGCATATAACTATGATAAACTAAGAACAATATAATTGCAAATATAATCAAGTAGAGCAAAGTCATAACCAATATATTGAAATAGAACAAAGTCATATTCATAATATTGAAGAACTAAGATGAACAATTGAAGAACAGAAGAGGAATTACCAAGAATCCTCTTGACAGATCCGGGAACCAATCGAAGATTGACTCCTTCTAGTTCTAATCCTATGTAGCTATGCTAACTAGAGATCTAGTTGATGTGGTGGCTCTAGGGCTTGATCAGAGGCTCTCCTCCTGAATTAGGGTTTGAATAATGAGACAGGGGCCTCTCCTCCAGGGGCAGGGGCCTTGCTTATATAGTCCCTTCGGATGAATCTGGACCGTCGGATCAAACCGACCTTGAACGTACGGTTTTCCTTGATCCTCAAAGGCGGTGGAGCATAATCCGCGAAGTGGAACGTGATTGGCCACCAGGGCAGGGCGGGCGCCCCAGGGACTAGGGCGGGCGCCCTGTCCCGGACTCCGTTCGGTCTCCCGTTCGTTCCCGTGGCTTCTGGAGTCTTCTAGATGTAAAATAATCACGTGTTCGGTCTTTATCCCGTCATTAACCCGACATGTGGGCCTTTCTTCCATGTTTCCTGATAACCCCCTGCAGAAATAGAGAAACAGCAAAACTCGTGGAATTCTGTCAGATAAAACCCTAAGTCTAGGTGTTGGTTTCATTTGGATCCTTTTCTCTATTTATTTGATAGTTATAATTGATACTTAAGGACCGTCAACAAACTCCCCCAAGCTTACCTCTTGCTCGTCCCTGAGCAAGGAGAGACTCAGTAGTTGCTGAAATGCCTTTGAATTTTGACGGTACACATGCTTTCAAATAGAGTCTCATCTCTGAGTTAAAGTAAACTGTCAAGACTTAAAACTTACTCATTATACCTTCCACCATGGGGCTTGCAACCGTCACCTTTGTCTTGAGCGGTTAAAAGATAGAACAGTCTAGTCAAGCGCCATGTCTCTTATTCTTGATTAGCTATAGCTCTTGGAGTTTTTTGTAGATTTTCAAATAAAACTCAGAGATTCCTTGTATGACTCTCTCAGGTCTCTCTTTTGTGGTATTTCTGGATCCTCACCAAGGCAGTAATGATGTCTGCCTTCTCTCAAAGCAAAGTATGTAGTATTTGTGGTATAAGGCAGAGTGACATTGCCTTCTCTCTCATCCTATTCTAATAAGGCTTTTGATATCTGGAGCTCATAGGTGGGAGATAAAGTATACATACTTACAAGACATTTATTGCATAGTCAAACCATGGATCCAGAGAAACAAGCCAATAAGTCAAATCAAGATGTGCATGTGTGGCGAATAAATGGAGTATGGTGATAGTGATGATAACAATGGTGAAAATCTAATTCTACTTTTGCTCTTTTTGAGGGGATACGTACCTTTCTTGCTTTTAAAGCTCTTGAGGAGAATGAGGTGCTCTATATTTTCTTTTTCTTTCCTCTCAGGTGGGTATCTTGTACCCCTAATTCTACTGTCGGACACTTGTCCATTTTTACCTCTCTTCTCACACTTTTCTTTTTTTTTTCATCGAGGTTCCGAGCACTTGCTCCTTTTTATTTCCTCGTATCTTTTTTTCTTTTCGAGGTTCCGGGCACTTGCCCCTTTTTATTTCCTCGTATCTTTTTCTTTTCGAGGTTCCGGGCACTTGCCCCTTTTTATTTCCTCGTATAGAGCACTCATCTCCTTAGAACAATATAGCAAGTGGTAGTAACCAAAATAGCTTGAGCATTTATTTCACAAGGGATAACAAGAATAGGAAAATATTTTTGGCTATTCTCTCCCGGATTAGGAGTAGAATAATTTTATGTGGATCTGGAGATGAGAATGAGTGGATATATGTGGATGCATACTTCCGGAGTAGAAGCAGCATGTATGAGTGATCGTGCAGTGAATCTTGATTTTAACCACATGACAAGCTCCTAAGGGTCTACACAGCTTGACTACACTCAATGCTCATAAGCAGTAAAAAGTAAATGTATGGCTTAAAGTCTAGCAAGCATGTATATATGGCTGTGGTAGGAACTTAAACTCTCATCATACAGGAACTCATCATGTAGCATTTTAAGATTTTCAAAGATAAAATTCTCCAGAATTCTAGCATCTCTAGGAATAGATAAACAGCAGCTCAACCTTCCCATATCATATCCGTTAACAACTTAGACTTTAGATCAAGTTCTCTTCCCACAAGTTCAGGTTTAGAGCAAGCTTTAAATGATAACAGTTATGTCTAAACTTAGAGAAAGAACTTCAAATTTGAAAATCAGGCAAAGCAACTACTCATCATATCCATGCTAGAGTTTTATTATTTAGATTCAGTTTAGCATAGCCACTTTATTTATTTATTAAAACACACTAAGCAAAAGATATAGGTATATATATATAAGCACAAAATCTTTATTTGGTTTTTTCATAGTTATGTATATTTTTATTTTTTATAGGGTAGAAATATATATAAAGATAAAGATAGAAATACTTAGCAAGATAATGGGGGTGCTCTCCCCCAAGCTGGATCTTGACATAATCTCTTCTGATGTAGCTAGCAGATGACGGAGGTGTAGTTGAAAGTCGGCAGCATCCTAATAGCAATTAGAATGACCTCTGTCTGCTAGTCTCCTTGAATTCTGTGAAGCTCAAATAGACAACAAAGCTTGTGGAACTGATTAAGTGTTAGCATAAATATCTAGCCTTCATCATGTTGAGCCTCCTTGATTTTTTTTATGTTTTTTTTAATAAAGCAGAAGAAAATATTTACGTATTTATTATATATATATATATTTTTTATGCCACCACAGTGAATGTACTTATGGGTTTTATGCCACTCGCATACTCACATGGGGCTTTAGGGTTTTTAACATTTTTATTTTCTTTTTAAGATAGTATGAATATGATTAACTAAGCAAACTATTTAAGATAAAGTAAATAATTAAAAGGAAAGGATAACTACCAAGTTACCTCTTGGCAAGGCGTTCGGTGTTTTTAAGTCCTCCGAACGGGACTCTTATTCGTTCAGTCATCCTGGAACTCGGTGGATGGCGTAGTCGGTGGTTCCGGCAGCGCCTCTTCTTCATGTACAACTGTCTTTTCTTTCCACACTTGTCTCGGTGCTTCGGTCTCCTTAGGACAGTGTTGGTTGAGTGGTATGTCTTCTTACCACTTCTCCTTCATAATCTGCCCATCCGTCCTTGATGACCTGTTGCTTCTGATTGTGGTTACGCCGCCTTCTTCTTGTCCTGACCTGCTTGGATTCTTCAAATACATAGTTAGGGTCAGTAAAGTAAAGACGTACCTTCTCAGAGGGGAAGTGCATGTGGACTTCTCCAGTTCCAATGTAGATGATTGCTTTGACAGTACTTAGGAATGGTCTTCCAAGGATGATAGGTGGATCGTATTCATCTTCTCCCATGTCAACAACCTGAAAGTCTGTATGGACATAGTGATCGTCTATCTTGACAGGGACGTTAGTTACTGTACCTTCGACCTGTCGGAATGTCTGATATGCCATCTGGAGCTAAATGTATGTTGGGTTTAAGGGCATGGTTCCGAACAGAGGTTCATAGGTGACCTTGGCCATTATGTTGACGCCCGACCCAGTGTCGCAAAGTGTCTTGTAGAAGTGGGACCCATTAATGGAGCAATGAATGCTTGGCATACCTGGGTCGTCCTTCTTAGGCAAGAACGGTGACTTGAGTTGGCGATCTTGACCTTTGTGCACAGCATTGACCATCTTAACTGTCTCGGTCCACACTTGCTTCTTGCTCTTGTTCCTCCTGTTGGTCCTCTTCCTTGGTTCATATTGGGGTTGCTCTGGGATTTGTGCGGTCTTGTTCTTGAAAGAAAATGTTTCCTTCCTCCCCTTGATGTAGAAACTGATCTTGGCAGCACTAGCATAGATGACAGCTCCCGTGGTGTTCAGGAATGGTCTCCCTAGGATGATGGGAGCCCTCTCATCAGAACCGGTCTCTATCACTACGAAGTCTGCTGGAGCGTACAAGGATCCAACTCGGACACAGATGTTCTTTAATATTCCTTTTGGGAAACTCAGTGTCCTGTCTGCAAGCTGCAAACACATGGTTGTTTCTAATAATGGTTGTGAAAAGAGTTTTTCATAGAGTACCCTGGGCATGATGTTGACGCTGGAACCAAAGTCACAGAGTGCTTCTGGAAAGTCTCGCATGCCGATGGAGATCGGGATGACGGGGCGCCCTGGATCGCCTCTCTTGACCGGCAGACGGTCAGTACTTACTTCCACGATAGGGTTACTCCAGTAATCTCCTGCATCAAACATGTCTACAAGATTTGCAGATTCTAATCCTTCCGGTTGTGATGGTATACCGGGGTTAGTAGCAGGAACAGCAGCAGCTATTTGATTCAACTGAGATTCAATCATTTTATTAAAGCTAATCTGGTTCTTGATGGCAGTAGAGAAATTATCCATTCTATTATTTATATTTTCTAGTATTTTATCATTAGATGCCAATTTCTTAGACAGGTTATCCATTAGCTTTCCTTGGTTGGATACTAACTCTCTCAAAGGTGGATAATTATTATTATTATTGAAAGAATTGTTACCTTGGTAATTACCTGAGTAGTTAGGCCTCTGTTGATTCCAACCTTGATTCTGCTGAGGACGGTTGTAGTAGTTGTTGTTATTGTTGATGTAGTTCACGTCCTCCAGCAACTCTGGACAGTGGTTGCCTGAGTGTCCAGTACCTCCACACTCCTCACAAGTCATGTGGGAGTCGTAGACGTGCATGACTTCTTTCTTTTCTCCAGCTCGATCATCGAGCTTCTTCATGAGTAGGTCTAGCTTGGCAGCCAACATGTCTACCTCCTTGAGCTGGTGCATACCTCCACCTTTCTTGCGTGTCTGAGTTCTTTCTTCATTCCAACCTTGGTTGGATGCCATCTTCTCCACAAGAGCTGTGGCTTGAGGTATGGTGAGTGACAGGAATGCTCCTCCAGCTGCAGCATCCATGGGTTCACGGGCACTGTTAATGAGCCCATGATAAAATGTCTGCATCAGTAGCCAGCTTTCCATTCCATGATGGGGACATTCTAGGATGTAGTCTTGGAAGCGCTCCCATGCTTCTGGAACGGATTCATCATGTTGTTGCTGAAAACTTGTAATCTTCCCACGGAGAGCATTGGTCTTGCCCATGGGAAAGAACTTAGCCAGAAAGTTCGTAGAGCAGAGTGCCCACGTAGTGTTCTTCTCCTTTGTAGCGTAAAACCACTGCTTCGCTCTCCCCAACAGTGAGAATGGGAAAAGGCGAAGTAGTATGGCGTCTCTGGGACTTCAGCTATGGTGAAAGTGCTGCAGATCTCCAGGAAGTGTTGAAGATGAGCACTAGCGTCTTCGTGTGGCTTCCCACAGAACTGGTTAGCTTGCACCATATTGATGAGCCCAGGCTTGAGCTCGAAGTTGCGGTCGATCTCCCCAGCAGGTCCAGTGCGGATGTTGTCCGTAGTGGGAGCTGAGAACTCGCGGATCGACTTGTTCGCCATGGCTTCGAATTCAGTCGACAAATTCCGGATGAAACTTCGGCAGTCTTCGGATGTGGATGAAGCTTTGTGCTGAAGTGTTGACGATGTCTTCTTGAGCTTGGCTCTTGTTCTTCTGAATAAGGCTTCGGGATCATCAACAAAGTTGTCTGGAAGATGTCTTCTATTCATTCATCACCCTGCAATAAATAATCAAAATGGAAAATACAGGGGTAAAACTGTATAAGAGAATTGATAAGCTCGATCAGATTAGTGATGCGAATGATGACTCAAAGTTCCGTATTCATTCCTACTTAGTAATCAACCTTCCTACTTAGTAATCAACCTTCCCCGGCAACGGCGCCAAAAATGCTTGTTGGGCATTCTTAACGTCACTACCAAAAGTAGATAATTTTCTAATTCTGATAACGGCGCCAAAAATGCCAAACCTATCCCTCATGCCACTTAAGCCAAGTTGTCATCCCCAGCATGACATGAGAGACGCGGTATTGAAATATGCAATTGCTCATCAAGATAAATAATAAAAGGGATCTGCAAGCGCACAGATTAATACCGATGTAGCATTTTAACCAGGAAGTATTCCAGGTATCGTTATTTATATTTTTACCACTGGGAAGGGATTTCTAAGTATCATGGTTGATAACAGAATGAGAATATGGAACTGAGTACACATCATTGCATATGTAATCGAGAGTATTTATCAATCTCTTTATACAGGGATAAATGTCACATTGGATAAAGGTAAAGTGATAATGGTGACAAAGATAATTAATCTGATCAGCTAGCCACATATAATAATGATAAGCACCTCAACAGATATTCTAGCAAGTCATTAGCATGGAATTAGGATGAACTACAAAGATATTCCCTAAGTTATTATTAACTATAAAGTCTAGCATATCATAGTTAGTGCAATTATACTTGGCAATCATGGTGAGAAAAGATTATATCCATGCATAGTGAATATTAGCAAGGAAGATGAAGAACATAGCAATCACTCCCCTGTAATAGTGTTGCTCTGCCTGCCCTATACACGGGAGGGGGACTATATAAGAATCAACGAAGCTGTCACTATCGCGAACCACCCACCGATCCGGCATATAGGGTGCAATCGCAGATAAATACGGTATAGACACCACGTCTACACAATAATTATCATTCACCCACTGCGCACATGGATAAACGCTATACGATCCTAAGCATGTATATAATTCCAATCTAACTAAGCCAAGCATATAACTATGATAAACTAAGAACAATATAATTGCAAATATAATCAAGTAGAGCAAAGTCATAACCAATATATTGAAATAGAACAAAGTCATATTCATAATATTGAAGAACTAAGATGAACAATTGAAGAACAGAAGAGGAATTACCAAGAATCCTCTTGACAGATCCGGGAACCAATCGAAGATTGACTCCTTCTAGTTCTAATCCTATGTAGCTATGCTAACTAGAGATCTAGTTGATGTGGTGGCTCTAGGGCTTGATCAGAGGCTCTCCTCCTGAATTAGGGTTTGAATAATGAGACAGGGGCCTCTCCTCCAGGGGCAGGGGCCTTGCTTATATAGTCCCTTCGGATGAATCTGGACCGTCGGATCAAACCGACCTTGAACGTACGGTTTTCCTTGATCCTCAAAGGCGGTGGAGCATAATCCGCGAAGTGGAACGTGATTGGCCACCAGGGCAGGGCGGGCGCCCCAGGGACTAGGGCGGGCGCCCTGTCCCGGACTCCGTTCGGTCTCCCGTTCGTTCCCGTGGCTTCTGGAGTCTTCTAGATGTAAAATAATCACGTGTTCGGTCTTTATCCCGTCATTAACCCGACATGTGGGCCTTTCTTCCATGTTTCCTGATAACCCCCTGCAGAAATAGAGAAACAGCAAAACTCGTGGAATTCTGTCAGATAAAACCCTAAGTCTAGGTGTTGGTTTCATTTGGATCCTTTTCTCTATTTATTTGATAGTTATAATTGATACTTAAGGACCGTCAACAATAAGCAGATCTTGTGGTATTGTGATCCAAGTGGCCTCCTGTTCTCCTTCCTTTGCAGTGGCTGGGATCCTTCCTTCTCCGATGTCCAATATCCATCTACTGAACGCTGCCACTTCCTTCTGCCTCGAAGGATCTGCTGCCTCTGAAACCAGGCGCATATTTTGAGCAAGGTTTAATATCTCCACATGTGTCCATAAACGGGATCTGACAATAGCAGCATCTATGATATCTTGTTTGCTTCCAGCCTCAACCACAGGGAGGATTTATCTAAGATCCCCTCCAAGAACAACGACCTTGCCACCAAATGGTATATGGGCAGCATCGGGATTTCTGGCTTTCTGGATGTCACGGAAGGTGCGATCTAAAGCTTCGAAGCATTTTCTATTAGCCATCAAAGCCTCATCCCAAATTACAAGGCTTGTAAGCTCAATCAGCTCAGAAAGCATTGTCCCCCTACTGACATCGCAAATCATATCATCCTCGACTTCACATGGTATTTTGAACCGTGAATGCGCTGTGCGACCTCCTGGCAACAGCAATGATGCAACACCAGAAGATGCCACAGTTAACACGATCTTGTTCAGCCCTCTTAGGTAGCCAACTATCCGATTCCATAGATAAGTTTTACCAGTTCCTCCATAGCCAGACACAAAAAAGAAACCAGGTTCATTTCGCTGCACTCTCTCTACAATTGTATTGAAGGCATTTCTCTGGTCCTGATTGAGTGTCCGGGTTGGATTATCCATGTCAATGGATGGATCTAAAGGATGTGATAACTCTTCTTCAAGAAGCCGGTTCTGTAGAACAGGGTACTGAGCATGTGTTTTCGGAGGGAGATTGAAGTCAACTATGTTTCGGCCACTCTGCGAAAATAGAGCAGAAAGCTCATCAAGAAGAATATCTCTCGTTCTTGAATCAGGAAGTGCATAGTTTGGGTCACCGATCATATCTCTGTACTGGTAGATAATGTCATCAGATAGATGGCGCCAGACTTTTTCAAAGAAGGCATTCTCGTCCCCCACCTCACAGAACAGGATCATAGTCACAAAGAAGCTACGTAGCTGTGCTGAAGTAGCCCATGCTGCGGCCTCATCGAAAGCATCATACCATTCCTGGTCATCTCTGAGGAGGCCACGCGACTTGCAGGCCTCTTTGAATGTGTGGTGATAGGTTCGATTATGAAATCTAAGCTGCTCGTAGCTCGTAGCACCCTTAACAGTGAGAAGCAGCATCCTAAGATAGTACTGTTCGCCTGTAGATGGGTGGACATAGTGGAGGCGGCCTATTTTACCGTGCCGCTGCCTGCGTGGACACCACTTCCTATCTTTCTGATCCCATAGCCACTTAGAAGGAAATTGTGGATAGGTTAGTGTTCTGGCCTGAGGGAAGATTTGATTGCAGACAAACCACTGAGTCAACATTGTTCTTCTGAGGAATTCTGCATCAACTAATCTGTCAACCCTGGTTCTAGCACTGAATGTGACAAAGTTCTCGTTCAGAAGATGTACGGGCATCCGTTCCACTGGAGGATAATGACGGTGAATATCGTAGCCAAACATTCTCCAGCATGCGTCCTGCTCACATATATATCTGCAATTAAGATACTCCTTGACCTCATCTACACGATCAGTTTTGTTATCATATGGTGCTGCCTGAGCTCTCTTTATTCTTTGTAGATAAGCCTTACTGCAATCAGCTCCTTTCGTAACATATTTGAAGAGATATTTTATGAATGTTGTCTTGTTACACCACTCAACATTTATATGGGCCTGGTACTTCTTTAACAATGCCATATTATATGGGACAACCCATCGATTATCTAGTTTATGGCTTCCTTTTTGGACAAACAATGGGCCCTGCCTTCTCTTGTAGATAGCAAAGCCAGTTTTATCAACTGTAGTTTGTTCTTGGTATGGTTTTGGAAAATGTTTTGAGCATCTATTATTTTTCATGCATGGACATCTTGGATTGTGTTGACCGCAAGGGCCGTGCACCATATGCTCGGAGACAAGAGCGTAACCTAGCGGATCTATCTTTGGATCAGGTATTTCTGCTGATATATATTTGTCCATCATTGGTGCAGTTGGACTGGAAGTATCTGCTGTGGTCCAAATAATAATATGTGCATGTGGAAGGCCTCTCTTCTGGAACTCAACAGTATGAGGACTGCATTTGGATAAAGAGACGTGTGTTAGATTGTAAGTCTCCAAATTTGTAAGCAGGGAAAATGTATGAGCCGGCACACGTTTGGAGGAATGACTGTTGTTTCTGCCTGAAAACTTGTACCTGCATTGCAGTGGCCAAAAGGTGTTCCGTCTTTGATATCGTGCAGCAACTCTTCTAACTTCATGCTGAACACCCTAACTATTAAATCGTTTCTATCACTTGGTTTATATCTAGGTTCAAAAATGGCCTCAGAGATCTCCAACCACTTGGGATTGCATGTAAATGTTACAAAAAAATTAGGAGGGCCATATTCTCGGCAAATAGCTATGCCATCATGATAGTTTTGTATCATGTATCGTCTTCCTCCAGTGTATGATGCTGGCAATATAGTCATTTTCCCAACCTCACTGCCCTCTGTGGATCCTCTGCTAACAGCATCACATAAACCCTGAATGCTCTCCATTCTAATGTCAGCCTGATTGTCTGCTATGAACCGGAGCCTGTTCTCATCTACACAGGCTCGAGCATCGACTTTGGCCTGACTTGATAGTGCACCATAACATAGGTATGGATTTGGTTCACCTCTCCTATAGTGGAACATATAACAGTAATAGTCCTACATTGTAACCTTGACATGAGCATTAGCTGATGTTTGTGTGACACCAGCGTACATGACTCCAGGCTGCCACCCTCGTTCAGCAAATGGAAACAATAAAGGGTACTGCAGCGCCATGAAAGCAGGATGCAGAGAAGAAATCTGCTCAAGACCTCCTGACTGTCTTTGTATGATAATATCTCGCTCAAAAGCCTCGGGACTTAGGTCACCTACCACAAGCATTGCTAGCTGATCAGTTGTCGGTAGACTGTACTGAGCTGATTCTCCTTGCTTTGGTCCCACAATCCGAATTACAAAGTCTTCACTATCACCATCTGCTAACCTGTCCCTGGCCGTCCTAAATAGCTGAGCAAACTGATTATGCTGATCAAGCATAGATGCTAGAGACTGTATAATATCAGGATCCAAATCTGAGGCTCTACTATCATCATGGGGGCACAGAAGCAATCCTGTTTTGGATCTCATTGGCTGTATCATATACATACAGCTGAATAAACTTTGGAGACTGACCATCAGGTGGCACCAAAGCACCGATGCGGTGATGAATTTGACCGAAGATTTTGAAAACCGGTGGGCCTCTACCATCGTTCATAGAACGATCTATGTAGCTCCCATAGAAGTAAATGCAAACAGGCAATTGTATTGCCTAATGCTTTTCATGAACTTGTTTGAGCCAGGCCCCCCGTTGAATCTTGCAAGGCTTGCTAAGGGCTCAGGCCTGGGATCGAGGCACGGTATAATCACCTTTCCTCCCTTGCAGCATTTGTTATAGACGACTGAGTAGGGAGGACCGTGCCTATCCTTGCCCACATTCTCAGCATACCAAAAAAGCGCTCTACAATTAGAGCATTGCTGATCAGGGGCACCATAGTATGATCTTCCGGGATAAGACACTGCATCATAGATAGAAAACATGGAGGCGGACATAGATGAGTTGCTAGCTATCCTATGCGAACATCCACGCTATGGAAAGAGAATCCGAAGCCAGGTTCCAGGTCATATACCTTTGAGAGCTTGCACAAAAGCTTCATCGAACTGGCCACACTCTAAATCAGCACTCTGAGCCGTTGCAGCACCTGATTATAAGCTGGTATTATAAGTTGCTCAATTGGGCAGGGATGTGGTCGTTGTACTAACTATGCTAATCTGTAATACCTCCCCACACGGAACGGTGCTGGGCTAATAGTTTCCTCCTTTTAGCTCTAGCAGTCGAAGGATCAGAACCCTGTAGAGTGAAGGAAGTACTGCTTCCTATTTGGAAGATATAGGGTAACAAAGATAAGGCCGGCATTTATCTGGGATTATATGTAGATTTAGAAGCCTAAGCGCCTAGAGGGTACATACTTCCCCTGGTGCGGCGGCGCGTAGAGCTGGCTGTAACGGAAGCGCCTAGACGTAGAGAGGCGTCCGCTGATAATTGTAGCCATGTATAGTCAGGCTTAGTATAGCAGTAACAACTGGAAACATTTGGCAATAAACACTGATAGACTATATACGTACATGGTTGACGCGTGGACATATGCACCGTGAAACCCACAGGTTGCGAAAGCTATGTAGCTCATAACAGAAAGAAACCAATGAAAATAATCCTTTGAAATAGACTTGTAAATGTAGTGACAGGGCACTTGAGGAGCGGTGGACCTCCATGTATATTGTTTGATAGGTATGTAGCGTGACATAGAAAGTAAATAAATGAAGCAGGTACCCAATAGAAACATCGACATCTAACTGTGCTTATACCACACACATATGAAACACCAAACAAGAAGACCTGTAGCCTAGCATACAAATTAAAGGAACGAAGCAATTACCGATCACAAATATTTGACATCTAACTGGACCTATAGTGCATGTGCATCAAACCTCAAACACGAACCATTTAAGCTTGCTGACAAGGAACGTAGCTGGCTATGGACCCTAGCCCACATTCTGTAATCGCCAGCCACCCTGATGGATGCATGGAAACCATGAAACAGCAACTATCTTACACACAGAACATGGGAAGGCACGGAGGGAACCATGCCTTTTGACCATATGATACCTCGGTGGAACAACAATAACAGTTGGCACATTTGGGCACAAAGGCGATGCAATGCTCTTTTATTTATTAGCAATGAATGGTTACAATGATAGCGGGCACCGTTTTACACGACAGGACACCTGATCTGAAAAAACATAGGTGCTACAAATTGGTACCCTGTGAATCTGAGACTACTTCAGCCAGCAATTGTTGAGCACATAGGGTCAAAGTAGACCAAGTTATACATTGTTGCTGCGAAGCTGCTATGACCAGCCTAGCTAGCTGTGCACCTCTATTCGCAACAGGCAAAAGCCTTTGCGCTACAGACCTATATAGCTGCAAGGCACGCAATCCACTGTCAACGGCAACAAAACCATAAAATCTTTCTAATGCAGCTAAACCGTCCATGGCAGCTGATTCGTACGCCACAGCCGGATCTGACCGAGGATCACCCCAGAAAAAGAAGGTCCAAGGACCACTGTGGGTGGGACTGGTCAGAACCTCATACTCTATACCATAGATATGTGTCCCATCCTCTAGCACCTCATGCACAGATGATATATAAGGCAAAGCACATTGGTATGCCACATCGCGCAGAACAGCTACATATGATGCATTTGGAGAAAACATTGGATGAATCACTGAGGAGTAAAGCTGAAGTAGCCTATCTGTGTGCATAGCTGGCCTTCTCTGAGCTGAATTTGTGTGCAAAAGCTGAAAACGTATATTTCTGTGGCTGTGTGGAATATATTTTTGTTTTCGCAAATAGTTTTTGTCGCTGCAGAAAACAGGCGGCCCGCTCTCGGCGTACTTCCAATTCCCAAGCAAGGAGGAAAAAAATTTGTAAGCATATCAGCCTAATCTGTTATTGTCATTGATAGTATGTAAAGTGAGCATATGCGCACATGGGGAAGTCATAGTCACCTGAACAAGAAGACTAGCCTAAAGCGAAGACCGAAGCAGCCCCGAGCTTAATCAGCACAAAACAACAACCAGAAGAAGTAGGCCTGAGGTAAATACATGGCGGCTGGCGATCGAGTATCCAAGACACAGAGGCAGTAACCAGAGAATCCAACTCCTGCAACCGCTGAGCAAAAGAACCACTAAGCAACACAGGTACTATTACCGGTATAATAAAAAAGGCGGTAACGTGGAGACAACACAGCCACTATGAGGACTATAACCAGGAATCAATGTAACGCGGCAACGTGACAGACAAGCTAATTTGTCCGACAGACCGCTGAAGACTGCAGCCAGCGCCAAGCTGTGGTGCAACGGGGCTGTTTGTCAGATAACCCCCAAACCAATGGAGCGGAGACGCAACCCACATTGTATAACTCAGATTTGGAAAGCAAACCTATAAAAGTAGAACAATCCAAGATATGCCTGGCTGCACGAAACGAATATGAAAACGGGCCTTTAAATCAAGAGAGACAGACCATATACTGTCACCCAAATTTAGAGACGAAACCTACAACGACATAAGGATCCCAACCGAAGCTGGGCGTACGAAATTAATAGGAGGACATCCTCTACGCAGCTGACTGTAGGGAATTAATAGCACCACATGCTGGAACTGTAAACGGAACAGGAAGCCTCTAACACGAGAGCAATCGTAGATAGGACTGGGTCCATGAAATTGACAGGGAAATGATGGCCTCTGAGCTACCTCTAGCTCTGTGCAGGTCAACCATACGCTCTAACTCAGTTCTTGACAGGAAACCTATGACAATATAGCAAGCGTACTGGAAATCGAGTGCATGTAACTAACACCAAAATAAGAACTTCTGAGCCGCGCATAAAGCATCATCTAACCCTACATGCCCCCCTCCCCGCACTACAGAAGGCAACAACAGGGGGCACACTAGCTGGGAATCAACTGCATCAGAATGTAAAATAGAGGACATGTATAACCAGCACAGCCATGGGATGGAAGATCGACTCACAACGACGATTGGAAGGGCCGATTCGTTTCGGGTGACGTGTATGGCCGGCAAGAAGTAGAACGGACGGGGTCCGCGTAGACGGCCTGGAGACGGAAGAAGAATCAGCAAAAAGAAAAACCGAATAGGAATGGAGAAGAACATGGGTAAAGCACTGCGCCCGCCGTGGCGCAAAATCGCGTACTGCAAACAGCGCCATACCTGCCCTCCGCTGCCTCCTCCGCCGAGCGGAAAGGCCGGCGTGGCCCACCGGTACAGCCTCCTCTGACGGCGCCGAGGGCACTACGGCCGCACGAGGCCCGCCAACAACGGCGCACGGATCTCGGGGGACAGAGCACAGCCGCTGCCTCCTCCGCCGAGCGAAAATGCCGGCGTGACCCACCGGTACCGCCTCCTCTGCCGGCTCCGATGGAACTACGACCGCACGAGTTCGGCCAAGAACGGCGCACGGATCTGAGGGGACAGAGCATAGGCAGGAAACGACGAACCGCAGGGCCAGATCACGGAGGAGAACTGAGATGGCGCAGCATGGAGGAGGCAGGAGTACCAAGGAGAAGGAGCGAGTGCAGCGGCGGAGAGGGCAGGAGCGGGCCGGCGATGGCGAAGGCGGCGTGGAGCGGAGGAAAACGAGGAGCAGCGAACGGAGAGGACACAAAGACAACAAAGACACGACGGTTTCCATCGGAGAGAAGGGGAGGCGGTCAAAACCCAGATCGGGCAGAAGCCTAGGCACTCCGAGGCCGAATAGGACGAAGAGAGAGGGAGCATAGAACCGGCTTCTAGCGCGAATCGAACAAGGCCGAAGCTGCAGCACGAAACCAGCGCCGTCCACCACAGGATCGAACGGCGGGAGGCATTCCGGGCGACGTGGACGGCGCTCCTGGCCGAGAAGCAACTCGCCCTTGTCTGGGGTAACAAGGCCCGGAGAAAGCAGGAGAGCGAGCTTGCGGCTCGATGGCCTGCGGGCCGTCCAGTCAAATCAAGCTATATGGAACCTTAGGTGCTCTCCTGAACGTAGGAGCATCATTTGCTATATCGAACCTACGTCTCCTCAACGTAGGATTTGATCGTGCCGGCCATACTATGATTCAGCTGACCCAGCGGCAGCAGGGGCGGTCCGCTGTCGCACCGCACGTGGGGCCGGCCGCCAGCGGGTCCTGAGTTATGACCGATCGATCAGGTGTGGGGGATCCGCGTGGGCGTGGCCGCGTGAGGCACTGGCACATGCCCGCTCCTGGCCCGTTGGCCATGTCGCCGAGCCGAGCCGAGGCGTCCCCCATCTGCTTCCAGACCCAGATGCTGAGGAAGCGAACACATGCCTTGCCCTGCTTCTGCCTATGCCCCTCTACCTGCCTACTAGATTGATCGGCCAGGGAGCGCTCGACCGGGCTAGATTGATCGGCCAGGGAGCGCCTGACCGGGCGGCGTACGCTGGTACAGTGGTACGCCGGACACGTCTTTTCCGGTCGGCCAGCCACCGCATCTATAATCTATACCAGGCCTTGTGTGTGCGGTGCGCGCCCCTGGCCCAGCCGGCCGGTACGCACTGGCGCGGCAAGGAGATCGCACTCGCGCTCCACCATCAATCTCATGCATCCATTACCACAGGGAACAGGCGGCACAGCTCGACGTACGCGCGTGTCGGGTCACGTTGGGCTAGCTTGCTATTGCTTGCAGCACCTCTGGTCGCCTGGCCGCTGGCCCTAGCCTCTCGCGCGAGCTAGCTTCTGCCGAGGGTCGATGCGACATTGCGACGGCGCAGCCGCATCTGCATGTGACCTTGCCATGTCGTGCCTGCCCGTAGCAGTCTCCGATCGATCCACTGCCTGCATGCCTAGACACTGTACGCGTCATAGTGGTGGTGGTGGGGCGGGGGCGTGACCTTGATTCGGCGATAGGCCTGCTCCGTCTGCCGCCCCTACATCTGCCTCGGGACACGAGGGTTGCGAGCCGTATGCAGTAGCAGAGATGGATCACCAGAGGCGACCACGAAGCGCAAACGGGCACGCTGGCTACGGAAAAGTCGAGAGCAGCAGCAGCGGGGTCGCGCCGTCGGGGCAAAGCCCTTGTTGATGTCATGTCGCTCCCCGAAGCGGGTCGTGCCGTGGGTGCCGTGAAGGTTCATTTGCCCCGTCCGTCCGTCCAGGATGCGCCTGGGCCTACATGTGGACCAGCTTTCCTTTTTCCTTTGATGAAGCTTCATCCGTCGAGCATCATGATCGCTGCACCAGTTATCGGAAAGGGTACATTACGGCCCAGAATCCAGCTTTCGGGAGCATCAGAACGCGACGTGTCGCTGGGTATTAACGGCCGGCTGGCAGCGATCGGTCTGGAGCAGCTCGGATCCCTCCGCCCCGCCTACCCTCTTCATCTTTAACCAAAGGACGGGCGACGAGCCAAGCGACCCTTTGCGCGCTGTGAGAGCGAGCGAGCATCATGACATTGTGCCACGGCGGATCACCCCACCACGCCGCGCGCAGCCGCCATGCAGTGCTGCTACCACGCCACGCGCAGCCGCCGTGCAGTGCTGCTTCCACGCCACGCGCAGCTGGCTGCCGCTTCCATTGTTTCCCTCTTTTTTGACCGCTCGGTTGACGCACGCCAAGGCCAGCCGGGGCAGGCAGGACACGGCGTGATGCCGCAGGCCGTACGTGCTACTCCTACGCAGCGGCGGTGGCAAACGCGTGGGTTTTGGAGCAGAGGCACTGCCACCGCTTTGCAATTTGTCTCTCATGGATGGCATCACTCGTGAAGGGGGCGATGAGCCTTGCGCGGAGCAGGGCTGCTTTCATATAGCCTGCAGTACTGCACACGTCCAGGCACGAGCGACGATTGTTCACTTGCACGCCCGTCTGCTATCACGTCCAATTGTTCACTTGCACGCCCGTCTGCTATCAGGTTCTGCAGCACTGGTTGAAGGCCTGATCGTCGAAATGCCTGGATCGTCGAAATGCCTGGTATGCGGATAGGCTGAATGGGTGTCAGGCAGATGGAGTGGCGTGGGGGCGATATAGCCTCGCGGGGCGACAGAGCGGTGCGGGGCGATGGAGCGGTGGGGTTAAATGGAGCGGGGCACTGGTGCGAAGGTTTGGAAAACCAGACATCTTCCTAACTATGACATGTAATCTAAAGTGGGATGAGATCACACGTGAGTTGTATCCTGGACAAACACCACAGGATCGTCCAGACCTTATTGATCGAGTCTTTAGAGCAAAATTGGAAGAGCTTAAGCACATGTTGATAAAAAAGGATATCCTTGGAAAGGTTCGTGCACACGTGATGTTGTGGAGTTCCAAAAGAGGGGTCTACCGCACGCACATTTTTTGCTAATCATGGAGGGACGCTACAAGATCACGTGCCCAGAGCAGTATGACCTTCTCATCTCAGCCGAGCTCCCAAATAAGAAGAAGTATCCGGACTTGTATAAAATGGTTACAAAGCATATGATGCATGGCCCTTGTGGAGTACTTAATCGCAATTGCCCATGCACAAAGGGCCATGAATCATGCAAGAACCGTTACCCACACCCTTTCTATGATGCCACATGTAACACCCAAAATTTTTAAACAATTAGAATTAGTGGGTTAAAATAATTTAGATAACAATTAATGGGGAATTAAGATTTAAAATTTTTAGAAAGAATATTTGGTGATGCATTCATGCTGTTGCATTTATTTTATTTTGTGGTGTGGAATTTATTTTATTTGATTTGGTTTAGAAATTCTATTTGAAAAAGGTTTTGGAAAACAAACAAATAAAGAAAAGAAAGAAAAAAAAAGAAGAAAACAACTCACCTTCTTACCTGTTCGGCCTGGAGGCCCGCTCGGCCTGCCCTCCCGTTTTTCCCCGCTCTGGGCCACGACGGCGGGCCGTTGCCGCGTTCCCTCTCCCGCGCCCGCGCTGGGCCGCGCTGGTGGGCTGCTGCCGCGTCGGTGGGCCGGCCCATGAAGCCGAGCGCGCGCCTTCCTCTCTTGGACTCGCTGACGAGTGGGGTCGGCTTGTCAGCCGGGTCTTCTACCTCCGGCCGTAACCGGGTGGGACTCGAACATCGGTTCCCAACCGAATCGATCTCCAATCTTCGATTTCCTAACCAAAATAGATGAAGTGACCCTATAAAAGAGTAGTCGGGTATCTCCTCTTTCCGTTTTTCATCTAAAACGCTAGTCCAACCACGAGAAATCAAGCTCTAGGGATTGGGGGAAGTTGGGAGTTGCGGTTGCTCATAGGGGGAGCTTTCGGGTGGATTGGAGGTCGATTTCTTCGCGTTGGTGAGTCCGCACTCGTCTCCTCTACCTTCTCATGCTTTTATTTTGGTTGGAGAGGCTTCAAAGCGAGCTTTTGAAGCTCACCGTCGAATCGGCAATGGCGCCGCCGCTCTCCTCTCATCGCGCGTCTTGCTCAATCCACCGTAGCAAGTTTTTATCGCATAGATGAATTCGCGTTAAGTTTCTCTTCCGTTTGGAACAAGTCCCGGGCCGAGTGGTGGTGTAGTTAGGGAGAACCGCCATCTCCGGCGAGGTAGGGAACGCCGGCCATGGCGGCCGCCGGCCAGATTTGGAGGAGATGACCGACTCCCTCTTCATGACTCTCTCTGGTGAATGATAGCCGTTCATCTTCAGATCAACGGCCTAGAAAAGAAGATACCCTTTCGCCTTGACTTTTTACTAAAGAGACCCTAAAATTCTTTAAGGTTTAACCCGCGGTCCCTTGGCGTAAACTCCGAAAGGTGTTTTCGTGTTTTGAAAGCGTAGTCTCTCGCGGTAAATCAAAAATACGTTTTCAGATATTTACAGTTTTGCCACTAGGATTGTTTTGGCCATAAAATCTTCGTTTTAACTCCGATTTGATCCGTTCAAGTTGTGTTAGGTTCGTATTTGCGAGCTCTACATGTTAGTATAGTTGTACAGCCAGTTTGGACAATTTAATTTTCGAGTTTATATTTAAGTAATTATTTATCTATAGGAAATCTTAGAAAATTCGTAACTTTCACGTTTTAACTCCGAATTTGGTGATCTTTACGTCTGTGTGATCGTAGGAACGTGTAGAAGAGTTTTATAAACTTTTATTACTGTTTTGTTACTGTTGGTGTACTGTTCTAATTATATCTCTTTGTTGCTTCGTGTATATTTGCTTGGATGCATGTATGTTGTTGATTGATGATCGAGTATAGAAGGTGAGCAGTTTCTGGACGATCAGGAGTATTACTTTGAGCCAGATCAGCAGTATTATCCGGAGAGCTTTGATCAAGGCAAGTATAACATGGGACTATCCTTGTTACCTATTCACAATAATCAAATTCATATGCATGTGTCCACTTTGATAACCCTAGAGATTATAATATAGTGATTGTTATCCTGATTCCTTGACAACCTTGGGGTATGCATTGGGTAGCTGTTGCTAGTGCTTAACTATGAACAATGATCTTGTAATTTGGTTAATGAAATAAACAACCAACTCTTAAGATGATTTAAATCCTGTTAAAGGGTGCTAGAGCATTATGTTGTTTTATGATGCTCTAGTTACTCTCCATAAGGACTTATCTGTACGTGATCATCCGGGACATACAGTACAGCTGTGGGGGCTATATGGCTCTGGCTTTAGTTGCTCAAGAGACCTTTTCTAGCTGGTTAGTGGTTACCTTAAATGGCGTAAGAACGGCTTGCCACGTTGGGTGTAGGGCAAGCCCCTGTCCTTAGTGTGTATAGGCTGCGAGTTGTGTGCCACTGGGAAGGGGGGTTCTACATCTGCCTACCGAGTGAATCTAATGGCCCTAACTTGTTAGACGAACTTTTGAGTGGCTTTATATGGTTCTCTGGTGTTTGGGTTTGATCTCCCCACACATTTGGAAATCATGACTCACAGTGAAAGTGTACACCTCTGCGCAGAGTTAAAACTGGTATACTAGCCGTGCCTACGGATACGGGCGGCCTTGGAACATCTACAGATAGATGATCATAATTGTTATATAATGCTTAATTATTGTTGTTATTATTATGTTCATGTTAATGTTATTCATTACCTTTATTACAATTGATCATTGATTCATTATTGGGAAGTGGTATACTTTGATGCTACTCAATTGCTAATTACATGATAAATAAAAGCTAAACGCAGTTAAACAGTGTCTAGCCTTTTGTGCCTCATGAACCCTGTGTTGTACTTGTTGAGTTCGACATGGACTCACCCTTGCTATTTCCACCATAACAGATGAAGATTATGAGGAAGATTATCGTAATGAGTACTAGTCTTGGTGTCAACCAGTCAACCATGTCCCTGTGTTTGGAGTTTCCGCTAGAGATCTACTATTAGTCAATTTTATTTATTGTCCAAGACTATGTGTTAAATATTTATTCGTTATGTAATAAGCACTGTGATGATACTATGTAATTTGTCTACTTGTGTGTGCGATCATATCCTGGGGCGCACATGAGTCTTTTATGCATCCTATTTTTGTCCTTAAAAATGGGTGTGACAAATTGGTATCAGAGCCGTGTTGACTGTAGGACGCAAGCCTAGTTAGAGTGGTCGTTATTAGCATCCATGCTTCACTTATTTCATGCTTATTTCTTTCACCTTGTTAATTACTAAATTTTTATGCTTCCTCTACTTTATTCTATTGCGAAAATACATTGATTCTATCTAATCTATGTCTAAATCTTGTAGATGCCTCCTCATCCCCGTCTGTCCGCTGCACAGTACATTGCTCTCTTCAAACCCCAGGAGCCTCATGTAGATGATGACCAAGAGCTATCCGATGCTGAATCAAGAGTCGGTGACACACCAATGGAGGATGTAGTTATGCGGTGGACCACAAAGTTTCAGATCATGATTCCTAAGGCTGATGCCTTCTTCCATGACATGCTGACAAGGACCTTGGATAACTACTACTACGATTGGGAATCTACGTTGGAGTATCGTTGCATGGAATATAGTCATCCATGGATGGATTCCTATTGGGAAACTGAGCTATGGGTCAGTACAAGGGATCCTACTACTAAGGAGTCTAAGGTGGAGTCAAAATTCATCACCCGAGTGAGTCAGACAACCGTAGAAACAAGCATGGAGGATGTCGCCTACAATGCGTTTGTTTACTACCATGGTCTACGCTCGGACAAGACATTACAGGGTGCACTCCGACATTTTCCTTGCTTCTTACATGACAAGGGTGTCTGGACCGTGCCGCTTGTAGATGATTCATCCTTGACTTTACAAGCTACAGTGGGACTGGTTCGTGAATTGGCTCTCCATGAGGTGGATTTGAAGGATGAGTTGCTAAAGGAAAAAGAACTTAAGGAGCAAGCTTATAAGGAGATCGACCAATTAAGGGCGGAGTTAGGCCATCCCAAGATTTATGAGAAGCTTAATTAGGATTAGGAAAACCCTATGTAATAAGATCGATAGTAGTTGCGAGTCAATTTGAGTTGGTTGTGTTGAGACTCAGTTTGTGGTGTGAACAATTGTGTGATTTATGGATTTGTTATTATGATAATGTGTGATTTGGATCTTTGTAATGTGTGCTGGAGTTTTGTAGACATGTCTGCAAGTTCCATGGTTAAGAATATTAAGTTTGATCAACAATATATTAGTAGGGTTGTGAGGTAAACTTGGTTCTGTCCTTTGCTGATTTCTGGATCAGTCTGGGATGTTTTAGAAATAACTTAAAATCCGTTCGTGAGAAATTTAAGAAATTTTACTGGGAATAATTAGACTTCTGTACCTTTCCAACCCCACAAGAATCACCTTATTATCTTTTATGAGTTAAGAGATATACCTGTTCCAAGTTGAGGTCACTGCGCAGTCTGGAATTCTGGAACAGTTTCGGTTAAGTTCTGTTTTTGACTAATTTATTGACAGAATCAAGAAAAGTGTTGTGAATAAAAGTTGTAGATAATTTTGTAAGCTTTCCAACCATATAAAGATCATCTTAGTTGGACGTCTGTAACTCGAGATATGGCAGTTTTACTGAGCCGCTGAAATTGGAATTCGTCCAGAGAAATCAGATTTTGCTTATCTGTTGAATACATCATCTTGGATAATACTGAACTTCATTTTCTGTGTTTTGAAAACAGATGTCAGGCAGAGGCCGTGGCAGGGGTCGTGGAGGTGCTAACCCACCTATTACTCTAGAGGAGCTTATGAATACTCAGAATCAAATGATGCAGATGTTCATGCAACACATGTAGAACAATCCCCCTGCAGGAGGACCACCACCTGTTCATGTGAGAGACAAACATGGGGAATTTTTGAAGGGACGCCCTCCAGTGTTCTCTCATGTTGCTGATCCTTTGAAGGCGGATGACTGGGTGAGAGCAGTTGAGAAACAGTTGAACATCACTCAGTGTAATGATATGGAAAATGTGTTATTTGCATCTGGTCAGTTACAGGGGACAGCTCAGACTTGGTGGGAGTCATATCAAGCTGCACGTCCTAACAATGCTCCTCCTATCACTTGGAATGAGTTTGTTAGAGATTTTCAAGCTCGTCATATTCCTGAGGGTATAATTGAGTTGAAGCAGGAAGAATTCAGAAATCTCAGGATGGGACAGATGAGCGTTAGTGAGTATCATGATAGGTTCACACAGTTGGCTCGTTATGCTCCTAATGAAGTAAGGGAAGATGCAGATAGGCAGCGTCTTTTCTTAAAAGGGATTTATTATGATCTTCGTTTGCAATTGAAGGGTAATAATTATGCCAGTTTCCAAGAACTTGTGAATAAGGCTATCGTGCTGGATAATGAACGTCGGGAGATGGATAGGAAAAGAAAGATGAAAGGATAAGGTGTTGGGAACAATAACCGTCAGCGTACTAATTCTTAGCATGGCTTTCATCAGAAGTTCCAAGGACCAGTTAGCCAGTGGAATCGCAATCCAAATCAGAAATGGTCTCAGAATTGGCAGAACACTCAGTCTCAGCAACGTCCTTCATACCAGCAGCGTCAACAGTATCAGCAGAATGGACAACAGACTTCTCGCACTGGAAATTCCAATGCTACTCCAATGAAGAACAGTGCTCCCAACACGCCTACTAGATGCTACGTCTGCGGTAAAGAGGGACATATGTCTTACCATTGTCCTGAGAAGCAGAACCAGCAGACTCCTCAGAGCCAGAAAAGCAACCAGAGGCAATCCGGTACTGGAAGGGTGAATCATGTGTCTTCAGATACTGCTCATGAGGCACCAGAAGTTATGATCGGTACGTTCAATGTACATTCTACTCCTACAAACGTTCTTTTTGACTCTAGAGCTTCTCATACATTCATTTCCCACATTTTTGTTAAAATGCATAGTATACCCATGCTTGCCATGAAAGAACCCCTCTTAGTAAACTCACCTAGAGGTACCATGCAAACCAATAATCGTTGTCTTCCAGTTAGTATGATTTTAAGGGGGGTAGAGTTTAAAATAACTCCTATAGTGTTGAGGACATCGGGTATTGATGTGATCTTGGGTATGGATTGGATGAAGCAAAATCAGGCAGAGATTCAGTGTCAACAGAAAGTAGTAGTTGTGACTGCACCTAATGGGGATAAGATCAATGTGGATGTAGCAGTGTAGAAGCAGCCAACCGCCTTGGTGAATCAGCTTGATGAGGATGCTATTAAAGAGAATTCAGTTATTGATGAATTTCCAGATGTCTTTCCAGATGATTTGCCAGGTATGCCACCTGACCGAGACATTGAATTTCTTATTGAATTATTACCTGGAACTGCACCTATAGCCAAACGACCATATAGAATGGGAGTAGATGAATTAGAAGAACTTAAGAAACAAATTAAAGAACTACAAGATAAAGGTTTTATTCGTCCTAGTTCTTCACCGTGGGGTGCACCAGTTATTTTTGTTGATAAGAAAGATGGTGGTCAGAGGATGTGTGTTGATTATCGGTCACTGAATGAAGTAACTATCAAGAACAAGTATCCTTTGCCCAGAATTGATGATTTGTTTGATCAGCTGAGAGGTGCTTGTGTGTTCTCTAAAATTGATTTGCGTTCTGGTTATCATCAATTGAAGATTCGTGCTTCTGATATTCCAAAGACAGCTTTTACTACGAGGTATGGGTTGTATGAGTATACTGTTATGTCATTTGGTTTGACCAATGCACCTGCCTACTTTATGTATATGATGAACAAGGTGTTCATGGAATATCTGGATAAGTTTGTGGTGGTATTTATTGATGATATACTGGTATTTTCCAAGACGGAGGAAGAGCATGCTGAACATTTGAGGTTGGTGTTGCAGAAACTTAGAGAGCATAAACTGTATGCTAAGCGAAGTAAATGTGAGTTTTGGTTGAAGGAAGTCTCTTTTCTTGGTCATATTGTTTCTAATGGAGGAATATCAGTGGATCCAGGCAAAGTAAAGGATGTATTGAACTGGAAACCACCTACTGATGTTAGCGAGATTCGTAGTTTCTTGGGTTTAGCTGGATATTACAGGCGGTTCATTGAAGGGTTTTCTAAACTTGCTAAACCTATGACATCTCTGTTAGAGAAGAATGCCAAGTTTGTGTGGTCTGATAAATGTCAAGCTAGTTTTGAAGAATTGAAGAAGAGGTTGACTACAACACCTGTTTTGGTATTGCCAGATTTGAGTAAGAAGTTCTCTATTTATTGTGATGCTTCTCGTCAAGGTTTGGGATGTGTTCTTATGCAAGAAGGCAGAGTTGTTGCTTATGCATCTAGACAGTTGAGAAAGCATGAGTTGAATTATCCTACGCATGATTTGGAGTTAGCAGCTGTAGTTCATGCTTTGAAGATTTGGAGACACTATTTGATTGGGCATAAGAGTGATATATACACTGATCATAAGAGTTTGAAGTATATTTTCACTCAGTCTGATCTGAACTTGAGGCAACGTAGATGGTTAGAATTGATCAAGGACTATGATATAGAGATACACTATCATCCTGGTAAGGCCAATGTAGTAGCTGATGCTCTTAGCAGGAAAAGTTATGCCAATGAGATACGAACGTTGTCCATGACTAGTGAGTTATGTGCTGAATTTGAATATTTGAATTTGGGAATTGTTACTAATACAATGGAATTAGTGATAGAACCTACCTTAGAGCAAGAAATATACAAGGGTCAGTTGAAGGATGAGAAACTGAGGAAGATAGCGGAAGATATAGTGATTGGTAAGTCACCAGGGTTTCGAATGGATGATAATGGGATTTTGTGGTTTGGAAAGAGGCTGTGTGTACCTGAGGATCAGGTTGTTAGACAGGCAATTCTTCGTGAAGCTCATGAGTCAGCTTATTCTATTCATCCTGGTAGTACTAAGATGTATTTGGATCTCAAACAAAAATATTGGTGGGTTGGACTGAAACGAGATGTGGCTGAATATGTGGCATTGTGTGATACTTGTCAGAGGGTGAAAGCTGAGCATCAGAGACCTGCTGGATTGTTGCAACCAATGAAGATTCCTGAATGGAAGTGGGAGGAGGTTGGTATGGATTTTATAGTGGGGTTACCTCGTACTCAGAGAGGTTATGATTCTATTTGGGTGATAGTAGATAGGTTGACTAAAGTTGCTCATTTTATACCGGTTAAAACTAAGTATACTGGGGAACAATTAGCTATATTATATATGGAGAAGATAGTGTGTTTACATGGAGTACCAAAGAAAATTGTATCTGATCAAGGTTCGCAGTTTACATCACATTTTTGGAAAGCTGTACATGAATCTTTGGGAACAAAGCTGAATTTTAGTACGGCATATCATCCACAGACAGATGGGCAGACAGAAAGAACCAACCAGATATTAGAAGATATGTTGAGAGCTTGTGCATTGCAGTATGGAACTAGTTGGGATAAGAGTTTACCTTATGCAGAATTCTCTTACAATAACAGTTATCAGCAGAGTCTTAAGATGGCACCGTTTGAGGCTTTGTATGGACGTAAGTGTAGAACTCTATTGTTTTGGGATCAGACAGGTGAGTCTCAGGTATTTGGTACAGATGTTCTTAGAAACGCAGAAGATCAAGTGCGGGTGATTCGTGAGAATTTGAGAGTGGCACAGTCTCGTCAGAAGAGTTATGCTGACAATAGGAGAAGAGATTTAGTTTTTGAAGTAGGTGATTATGTTTATTTAAAGGTGTCACCAATGAGAAGTGTGAAGAGGTTTAACATGAAAGGCAAGTTAGCACCAAGGTATGTTAGGCCATTTAAAGTTATTGCTAGACGAGGAGAAGTTGCTTATCAATTAGAGTTGCCTAAGAATTTGTCTGGGGTACATGATGTGTTTCATGTTTCACAACTTAAGAAGTGTTTGCGTGTGCCTGAAGAGTAGATACCTTTAGATGAATTGACTATTAAAGAGGATCTTACCTATGAAGAGTTTCCGATCAAGGTTTTAGAAACTGCTGAGAGAGTTACCCGAAGTCGAATTATTAAGATGTGCAAGGTTCAGTGGAATTGATATTCAGAGGCAGAGGCAACATGGGAAAGAGAGGATGAATTGAGAAAATCATATCCGCAGTTATTTGAGTAAGCAGTCCAATCTCGAGGACGAGATTCTTTTAAGGGGGGTAGAATTTGTAACACCCAAAATTTTTAAACAATTAGAATTAGTGGGTTAAAATAATTTAGATAACAATTAATGGGGAATTAAGATTTAAAATTTTTAGAAAGAATATTTGGTGATGCATTCATGCTGTTGCATTTATTTTATTTTGTGGTGTGGAATTTATTTTATTTGATTTGGTTTAGAAATTCTATTTGAAAAAGGTTTTGGAAAACAAACAAATAAAGAAAAGAAAGAAAAAAAAAGAAGAAAACAACTCACCTTCTTACCTGTTCGGCCTGGAGGCCCGCTCGGCCTGCCCTCCCGTTTTTCCCCGCTCTGGGCCACGACGGCGGGCCGTTGCCGCGTTCCCTCTCCCGCGCCCGCGCTGGGCCGCGCTGGTGGGCTGCTGCCGCGTCGGTGGGCCGGCCCATGAAGCCGAGCGCGCGCCTTCCTCTCTTGGACTCGCTGACTCGTCTTCCTTTATTTTTTTCATACTTCATATACTTCGGTTGATTCTTATTACATTGAGTTTTTTTATTTTGTCAAATTTGACAATTCTGACTCGTCGATTTGGGATGGAGGGAGTAGTTGAATTCAGATTTGGGCTGATTGCAACCATCAAAGGACAGATGCATAGGTGTTGAAATGTTTTTGCACCCTATAGATAGAACGATCCTTTAAAATTTTCACTAGCCGGACGCAAGTGGAGTGATAAGGTTTATCATAGAAGGTCTGGCGGATTGAAATTGTGACTACCCAGATAGTATTGATGAATGACGTGCAGCGTCTGTTTTTGTCTTGTAGGCTCCTAGATTCCCGTGTAGGCGCGCATGCGTGGGTGGCGTCAGCAGGCAGTTCCAGCAGGGACGTCACCTCACGGCCCGTCGCATTGATGTGATGGGGCAAAGATGAACCGCCCACCCATGCAAACATGTCAGTGGTCATGGGGCGTGTGGTGGTTCCATGGCCCCCAAACTATAGAAGACACAAGGGCGTGAGAGGGAAGGTTATCTGCTGCCTTCTGTGATCATCTACCTTCCCTCCTTCCATCCCAAAGCTTTTGCCCTCCACCCTACTAGGCCCTTTGCACCGCCGACACCTCCTACGAGGACCATGACCACGCAGTGGATGAAGTCATCCATCGACCGCAAGGCATTTGATGAGCTATGACTGAATGCAGTGATCTTGGAGGCCGCCGCCGTGATCAGGTGGAGAGTCCCGCCAAGAACCAAAGTGGAGCCGAGGCCAAAGGAGAATGAGGTCGTCTCTTTCACCCATTTCCACTCTTTTGGGTTCAGGGTGTCGGCGCACCCTTTACTTCGGTGGTTGCTGTACTACTATGGGCTCCGCCTCCACCACTTGACTCCAAGGGGATCCTCTACCTCTCTATCTTCATCATGCTGTGTGAGGGCTTCCTAGGAGTGCCTGCCCACTATGAGCTGTGGCAGTCTTTATTCTTGGTGGTTCGCTCAGTGCCCGGGGGTCCATCTTCCACGGATGTGGTGCACCTTGATCCAACTTCATCCCAGAATGGAGGACAACCTAAGCCTTGACCGCTACCCTTCCACGAACTTGGTGTGGCAAAAGTGGTGGCTCTACATCCATAATGAGAGCCCACCACTGCCGTCTTATTCTCCTGACCGACTGCGTGGTGACCTCCCGGAGTCGTGGGAGGAACTATTGCCCTAGGACACACAGCATGTGCCCTACTTGTTGGATGCGATCGTGGACCTAAAGGGCCGGGGCCTGATGGGGACAAGGGTGATCTGTACCTTCATCGGCCGTCGGGTCCTCTCATTGAAGATGAGGCACCACCCCTAGTGGGTGTTCTGAGGTCCAACGGACCCTAAAATTGAGTAGAGGGTCACCATCCGCGAGGATGACCTAGACCAATGGGTGATGAAGGTTATGGGATAGTACACGATGGATCGTGGTAGGCGGGAGTCCCCAGACGCCTTCAGCACCAACCATCCTCCACCGACAGACTGACCTCTCATCAGCATGGTCTCACACCCTCCCCAAGTTCCTACTGATGAGCTAATTTTTTCATGTACCGCTGTTCATGATGTTTCTCTTCATTAAATTAACTAGAGTATGCAAGCAATGCTCATGCTAGTATTTGTGTTCATGCTGCTAAATTTAGCTAGTATTTAGAAATTGCCTACTTTCTCAACAGGTGGACATGGGCGTGATGGCATCCTGAGGATCGTGGGCACTACAGCTAGGTTCTTCGTCCATGGCCGTGCTTAGAAAGTGGCCCCGGGAACCATCCCCTGGTGGGGGTAGCCAACAGTCATGATTCCATCCCCTGCTGCATTGGACAGTCCCATAAGTCGTTTGCCCTCTCAATCAGATCGGTCTCTCGCTTATCCTGTGGGCTTGAACTTGGCTTGCAATGTGTAGAGAGCCATCCCATCACCACATGCCGCCGCCAATCCCGCCTATCCCCACAAGTCTTCTGGTGATGAAACGTCAGATGATGAAGAATACTTTAAGTTAAAGCAGTCTTATCTCGAGGCCATAGAATTGTACTCAAGGGCTCGTGTGGATGCCGACAACCTGCGTGATGAGCTAAAGGCTGCGTGCGACACACTTGGCGTCGCCCAACAAAGAAGCCACCCAGGCACGAGACGAGAAGGCAGCTGCTGAGGAGGAGGTCCAGAACCTGCTTGTTGATGTGACTACCGCCTATGACGCCGCCTTCCCCGTGCAGACAGCAGATGATCTAGCCACAACACTAGAGGAGTGCATCCGAGCCCTTCCGGCCTGCCTTCAGGTCATGGTGTCCGAAACCATTCGTCAAGGGGCTGCCATGGCACTGGCCACTGCCTAGCTTTAGTTTGGTGCAGAGGTGAAAGTCCTAGTGGTGCACCAGGCTTTTTTGTCGGCATCGGATGATCAAGATTTGATGGATGATCTGTTTGTGAGCGCCTGCATGCCCGCCTTGACCCTTGATCTGTGGGACATATCAGTAGTACAAGTCATGACTAGGTTTGGTCCGTGGGACTACCGTATGCAATGTCTTATTTGCATGCATGTTTGTGTTAACTTCTGTTGAACTTTGTATTAGGTGGGTTAAACTCTGTTGAGCATGGTGTAGCTCAGGTCCTTTGGTCATTTATTAATTGGTTTCTAGCCCCTGTTGGTTGCTTTTGCCTGCAGAAAGTCCACTCGCTGTGTATTCGATATCGTAGGACAGTATAAAATGTCATAGCAATCAGTCTGCCCCTCGACTATTGTGACTGCTTGGATTGGAGTGAAATAAGTACAGAAAAGATCTATCACAACCACACCAGGCATTCAAGTGTCAAGCATGTCATGGGCCTATTTCTTGTAAACCGTATGCTTGCTTGATAGTCCGAGCAGCGTAAATTTGAATGGGCTAGACATGTAACTCTTGTATAGCTATGAGTAGAATTTTTGCCTAATCGGCTATGCTACAAACAGGAGCTGCACCGTCTATGGCTGCAAGCATGAAGTAGTAAGGTAGTTGGATTCCTGAAGTGGCAGCTTCAAACACAGACGAGGGAGTGCAGACGATTAGAACCTGCGTAACCATAGAGCCATCTCTAGCTAGCTGCTGTGAGCCTACGATTGCTTGGATTGGACTGCACTATATACTTCACCGGATGACAAAAGGTCTGACCCGCCTAAAATATTCACTACTCGGATACTAGTAATGACGAACTTGGTGCGCTCACGTAGAAGTCTGTTCCAGCCCAGGCATCCCTATGTGTACAAAGCCTGGCCTTACTCCCATTGTTTGACTCCCCCCTTGCATTGCGCAAAAGTCGTTGCGAGTTCTCATGCCAATTCATAGAGGTGAAAGGTCCAAATATGGCTGGAGGGGGTGAATAGCCTATTTAAAAATTTACAAACTCACTAGAGCAAATGGGTCAATACAACAAATGGCAAAATGCAATTTTGCTCTAGCTCTACAAGGATTGCAAGCCACCTAATCAAGCAATTCTAGTCACTATGATCACTAGTCACACAATTGCTATGTTGCTACCTTCTAAGTTAGTGTACTCATAATGAGCTAGCTAAATGAGTCACACTAACAAGTCCTTACAAGCTCTCAAGACTAGTTACACTAAGGAGCTTGCCAATTACTTTGTAAGAATGTAAATGAGGGGACAAGGTGATTATACCGCCACGTAGAGGATGAACCAATCAATGAATGTGAAGAGCAATCACCAGGAGAATCAATCAATACAGAATTGAAGACACAAGATTTTTCTCCCAAGGTTCACATGCTTGCCGGCATGCTAGTCCCCGTTGTGTCGACCTACACCTCATGGTCCGGCGTATAATTGGCAATCCAAAGCTAGCTCCCCAAGAGCACCGCAAGAACCTACTGCAAGTGAGGTAGCTCAATGACAGGAGCAATCCACTAGAGTTGCCTTTGGTGCTCCGTCGGGGAAGGCACAAGAACCCGTCACAATCACCGGGAGGTGGCCAAGAACAATCACCACTTCTTGCCACAACTCCTACGCTGCTCCAAGCCGTCTAGGTGGCAGCAACCACCAAGAGTAACAAGCATCCCATAGCTCAAACAATTCCCAAGTGCCACTAGATGCAATCACACAAGCAAATGCACTTGGAATCACTCAATCTCACTTTGGATTCACAACCAAGCAAAGGAGATGAGTGGGAGTATGCTCAGCGCACAAGGATGTCAAGATGTTCAACTGACCAAGAGAATACCTTTGGAGCCGTTCACCATGTATTTATAGACCCCCAAAACAAATAGAGCCATTAGGATCACGAAGGGGTTCAGCACGACCTGACCGGACACAGCCCTAGCGTCCGGTCACTGCCGTCCAAGCTCACCGATGCATGCCGTGTGTCCCATTTTAAATTCTACTCGTTCGATTCCAACGGTCATGAAGTTAGTTAGCGCGTCATCAACACCATGACCAGATGCATCGCTGCTGATGACCGGACACAAAACAACACGACGTCCGATTATTTCTAGAGAGGTATTTTCGTGCTCAAACAGTGACCGGATGTGTCCGGTCAGGGTTGACCCGACGCCCCTGGCATCTGGTCAGCACTTGGCATTTCTCTACACTCGCGTGAGGGTGACATCAGCGTACGTCGCTCCTTCACCTGACGCAGGCCAGTCGCGTCTGATCATCTACGTCCGTACAATTTCAGAAAGTGATCAGACGCGCCAATCAAAGACCAAGCAGCACCTGGTGCAAAGTCGTCGCTCTCGGCCTTGTGCGTGTCACTGAAAACAACTGCTCGGACGCTGACATCAGTGTCCGGTCATGCCGACGCTAGCGTCCGGTCGTGGTCTGTCTCCTCCTTTTGTTTTTCTAAGTCCGCGACCGCTTCACCCTTACTTCCCAATTGCTAACCACAAAGTGTAGAACTTGTGTGCATGTGTGTTAGCATTTGTCAAAGCATTTTACAAGGGTCACATGTTAGCTCACACTAGGTCCTAATGCATATGCTCATATGAATTCACCTAGTGGCACTTGATAAACCATTTCAACCATGAATTTTCCCTCTTCAAAGTACGGCTATCGATCCTAAATGTGATCACACCATCTATGGTGTCATGATCACCAAAACCAAAACCCTATGCAATACCTTTGCCTTGATTTCCATCGGGTTTTGTTTTCTCTTTCTTCTTTTCCAACTTGAGCCCTTGATCATCTTGTGGTCATCACTATGATCATCTCTAGGCTCCACCACTTGGCATGGGACTTATCATTTCATGTCTACACACTTAGCATAATGATTAGTCCCTAGGTTTCATCAATTATCCAAAACCAAACTAGGGCTTTCAATC
This sequence comes from Saccharum hybrid cultivar R570, assembly GCA_038087645.1. Lineage (NCBI taxonomy): Eukaryota > Viridiplantae > Streptophyta > Magnoliopsida > Poales > Poaceae > Saccharum > Saccharum hybrid cultivar. The sequence goes on along the minus strand of JAQSUU010000805.1, from coordinate 25,056,376 downwards.
TCTGCCTTTTTGGTAATTGATGACAACCTTTTTCACAAAGATTTTCAATAAAAGTCTTTTGGATTCATGTTGCTTGCCCAAGAATTTTACCATGTGTAAAGGACATGGACAAGTTTCATGAACCTGAGTTGGTAGCAATTTCTCCCCCTACATATGTGCTAAGAGTTTGGATTTGAAAGCTTGCACATATGCTTAGATAGGAAATATAGGAGTCAATTTCTACCAAATGATGCTAAGGTGTAAAGAATGGACCTTTGAAGCATGATACCAATCGGAGTTGCCAATATACACCATCCTTAGCACCATTGTTTGCTAGATACCACTTGAAAAACATCAAAGACACTAGATACATCGTGAGATCAACACTATAAGCAAGGTTCTAGTACCACTTGTGAAAACAATTCAAGTGTCTAGCTATCCTATGCATGCTAGTTCTTCATTTCATCATTCAAACCTACAACTAGCATACACCACACAAGCATGTATCGGAGAAAAAGAACTTGTGCCATGCAAGCAAACATATGTGATGCACATAAAAATGCAACATACAAGTTCATGAGCTTGCTCCCCCTACATGTGTGCTTCAAATTTTTGAATTGATCCCCTTCCTTTGTTCTATCTTACTATCTTTGGTTTCCTCCACCTTTTGCTTATCTTTGGGAATTACTTCTCCCCCTTTATCATCAATGACCACAAAAGGTGTGCTCAAATTTTAGATAGGTTGGGGTGAAACCATTATATGTGAGGATCATTTTTCCAATTTGGGTCAATCTAGATCACTTGCAAAAGATATTTAACTCGGTTTGATCCAAGGGCAAGCTTCTTCACTTCTCTAAGTGAGGGTTATCATGCACCATGTTGAGTTAAACACTTATAGCTCATTTTCTAGATCAAACACTAGGTTCACAAGCTCACAAACATGTCATATGCTACCACTAGATCATGTCAAGTATACAAGCAATAGTGGTACCATACAAGCATCAAGTTCATTTGATTTTCATGAATGAGCCTAAGACATGATAGGAATGACTAGATGCACTAAACAAGTCCTTAGCAATAGATGAATGACATGTCAAACAACTTTACCTTGCTTTGCTTAAAGGAGAGGCATGTTATATAATGGGGGTGAATCAACACATATTTGAGAAGTCAAGTATGTTCAATTCATTCCTTAGCTTGCAAAACCTCTTCTCATCAAGTGGCTTGGTCAAGATATCGGCAAGTTGATCATCGGTGCCCACACTCTCAATGCAAATGTCCCCTTTTTGTTGATGATCTTTATGAAATGATGGCGGACATCAATGTGTTTTGTTCTTGCATGTTGAACCGGATTGTTGGTGAGCTTCACGGCACTTTCATTGTCATATAGCAATGGCACTTTCTTGAATTTGATTCCAAAATCATTCAAGGTGGCCTTCATCCAAAGTATTTGTGCACAACAACTACCGGCGGCAATGTATTCGGCTTCGGCGATTGAAAGTGCAACACTATTTTGCTTCTTAGATGACCTTGAGACAAGTAATCTTCCTAGTAGTTGACATGTGCCTGAAGTGCTTCTTCTCTACCTCAATATTCTCTTTGTAGCCTTCAAATGACTTTCTCTTGGTGAGGCTTGAAATCTAGCACACATGCATACACTAAACATCACATCCGGCCTTGATGCGGTCACATAGAGTAGGCTTCCAATCATAGACCAATACATCTTTTGTTCCACTATATTGCCACTTGTATCGCTATCCAAGTTTCCATTAGTCCCCATTGGTGTACTAATTCCCTTTGCATCCTCCATGCCAAATTTCTTAAGCATGTCTTTGATGTACTTGCCATGACTCACAAATGTACTATTCTTCAATTGCTTGATTTGAAGACCAAGGAAGTAACTAAGTTCTCCAATCATGGACATCTCAAACTCTTTTGCCATCATCTTGGCAAACTCACCATAATAATCTTGATTGGTTGATCCAAATATGATGTCATCCACATATATTTACAACACAAACAAGCCTTTGCCAATCTTCTTGGTGAAGAGAGTGGTGTCAACCTTTCCCATGATGAACCCTTTAAAGAGCAAGAAATCTCTCAATCTCTCATACCATGCTCTAGGTGCTTGCTTCAATCCATATAAAGCCTTCTTCAACTTGTACACATGATTGGGTTGCTTGTAATCTTCAAAACCGGGAGGTTGCTCAACATAAACTTTCTCATTGATGTAGCCATTAAGAAATACACTCTTCACATCCATTCGATAGAGCTTGATATTGTGGGCACAAGCATAGGCTAACAAGATCCTAAATGCTTTCAATCTTGCAACCGGGGCATATGTTTCACCAAAGTCAAGACCCTCTACTTGAGTGTATCCTTGAGCCACTAATCTTGCTTGTTGCGAAATACCCATTTAGTTCCATTCACATTATGATCTTTTGGCCTCTCAACTAACTCCCATACTTGATTTCTCTTGAAATTGTTAAGCTCTTCATGCATAGCATTCACCCAATCAACATCCTTCAAAGCATCTTCTATCTTCTTTGGCTCTTCAAATGATACAAATGTGTAATGCTCATAAAATGATGCCAATCTTGATCTAGTTTGTACACCTCTTGAGATATCTCCAATTATGGAGTCCAATGGATGATCTCTTGCAACATTGGTAGGTTGGAGCACTTGCACTTGATTGCTTGCATTTGATTTATCATTTGGTGGAGATGATGTACTAGCCACTTGTTGATCTTGCACTGGAGATGATGAACTAGCTTGATTTTGATCATGAGAACCACTAGCTTGCACATTTGAGTTAGAGAGCACTTGATCTTTGTTATCTTCAACATCAATCACTTCTCTAGGCCTTATACCACCAATGTCCATCTTCTTCATTGCATCGGTCAGTTGAGTGCCCTCACATCGTCTAGATTTTCATCTTCCTCTTGAGAGCCATTGGTTTCATCAAATTGCACATCATAAACCTCCTCAAGAGTACCACTAGCTAAATTCCAAACTCTATAAGCCTTACTAGTAGTGGAGTAACCAAGCAAGGAACCTTCATCACATTTTTTCTCAAACTTGCTTAATCTTGTGCCTTTCTTCAATATGTAGCATTTGCAACCAAAAACCCGAAAGTATGCAATGTTGCGCTTTTGTCCATTCAAAATCTCATATGGTGTCTTCTCTAGGAATGTGTGGCAATAGGAGGTTGCTATAATAACATATCGTGTTGATTGCTTCGGCCCAAAATGAATGACTAGCATTGTACTCACTTAAGATTGACCTTGCCATGTCAATCAAAGTTCTATTCTTCCTTTCAACTAGCCTATTAGATTGTGGTGTGTACTTGGCTGAGAATTGATGCTTGATTCCATATTTATCACAAAGCTCATCAACTCTTGTGTTGTTGAATTCACTACCATTATCACTTCTCACTTTCTTGATGGTGGTCTCAAACTCATTTTTCACTCTCTTGATGAACAACTTGAATGTATCAAACACATCACTCTTGTCAACAAGAAATGCCATCCAAGTGTATCTAGTGAAATCATTTACAATCACAAAACCATACTTGTTGCCACCAATGCTTGTATATGTTGTTGGCCCAAACAAATCCATATGCAAAAGCTCAAATGGTCTTGATGTGCTCATTGTACTCTTCTTTGGATGTGTGTTGCCCACTTGCTTTCTGGCTTGACATGCACTACATAGCTTATCCTTCTCAAATGTGACATCCTTCAAGCCTCTAACTAAGTCATGCTTCACTAACTTGTTCAATTGCTTCATGCCAACATGACCAAGTCTTTTATGCCATAGCCAACCCATGCTTGATTTGGTGAGCAAACATGTTGACAATTGAGCTTCACTAGTATTGAAATCAACCAAGTATAGATTCTCATATCTAAAGCCCTTGAAGATCAAATTGGAGCCATCTACACTCACGATCTCAACATCATCAACTCCAAAGATGAACTTGAAACCAAGATCACACAATTGGGCTACCGACAAAAGATTGAAGTTCAAGCTCTCTACTAGTAGCACATTAGAAATGCTCATATCATTGGAGATAGCAATTCTACCAAGCCCCTTGACATCACCCTTGCTATTGTCACCAAATGTGATGCTAGAAATGCCACTATTATTGGGTTTGATTGAGTTGAACATTCTTGAATCACCGGTCATGTGTTGTGTGCACCCATTATCAAGCACGCAATGCCTTCCTCCGGCTTTGTAATTTACTTACAAAACAAACAATGTTTCTTAGGTACCCATACTTGCTTGGGTCCTTGGAGGTTAGTCACTAAGCTCTTTGGTACCCAAATGGCCTTCTTTTTTGGACCCACAATTGGTGTACCAACAAACTTAGCATGCACACCTTTCTCACCCTTGGTAAGAACATAACAAGAATCAAATGGAATGTAATTTGCATTAGCATTTTTCTTGTTCTTGTTCATTTTGTTGCAATTATGCTCTATATGCCCAACTTGCTTGCATCTATTGCAAAACCGACCATTGCCCTTCACAAAGCTAAGCTTGTGAGTTGCAAAGGCCGCCTTGCCTTTCTTGGGGGGTATAGCCTAATCCCTCTTTGTTGAGAGAAAATCTTTGGCTACCCAAGCACTTTAGCAAGCGGGCATCTCCACCATAGGCATTGCCTAAGGCACAAGTGAGCTCATCCACCTCTCTCTTGAGAGTCTCATTTTCAACCATTAGTGATGCATCACAAGTGAAACCATCACTAGTAGTAGAGGTAGAGTTGGTGGTGGTGGATGAAGAACTACAAGAAGGGTTAGTAGGAGCAATAATTATAGGACTATAAGATGATTTATCAATCAAATCACATGTTAGTCCAACATCACAAGTCATAATAACTTGCTCCTCCATGGCCTCCTTCTCCTTAGCATGCTCAAGTAGAGAAGAGTGAGCTTTCTCAAGCTTTGTGTGAGCAAGGCCAAGCTCCTCATGGTCTTCCTTTAGACACTCATGAGATGCTTGGAGCTCCCCAAAGGATTTCTCAAGAGCTTTGAGCTCCATGAGTAATTCTTTGCACTCCTTTCTCTTCTTTTCATAGCCGGTGCTAAGTTGCTCACGTATATGAATGAGCTCCTCCCTGGAATAGTCCTCCTCATCATCACTCCTACAATCATCACTAGCACATGATTCATCATCACTAGCATCATATATTTACCTTAGTGGGCTTTGCCATAAGGCATGTCGAAGGAGTGTCAAAGAGGGATGACTTGTTGTGGATGGTGATGCTTGCAAGTGCCTTCTTGATTGACCTTTTGTCATCATCATCACTATCATCATTGCCATCACTATCCCAAGTGACCACATAGCCACTTCCCTTCTTCTTCTTCCTAAATGTCATCTTCTTCTCCTTCTTCTCATTCTTGTCCTTCTTGTCCTTCTTCTTCTTCTCATTCTCATCAATGTCTCTCTTGTAAGGACAATCGGCCACTACATGATCCGGACTCTTGCACTCAAAGCATAGCCTCACACTATCCTTCATGTGATCTCTTCTCTTTCTTGCACCATAGCCTCTTTTCTTCATGAACTTGCCCATCTTGCGCACTAGAAGAGCCATAGCCTCATCATCGATGTTATCATCATCTTCACTTGATGCTTCTTTCTTAGACTTGCCCTTGTATGATGAAGAAGAAGAAGCCTTGAATGCCATACTCTTTTCTTTCTTGTCTTTCTTCTCCTTCTTCTCTTTATCTTCATTGTCACTCTCATTGTATTGAGCATCGGTCATGACATCCCTACCTCATTGGGAGATACATTGGTCAAGCCTCCTCTAAAGATGATTGTTCTCAATGTCTTGAACTTCTTAGGCAAGCACATCAAGAACTTATGAGAGAAGTCCTCATCCTTCACCTTCTCACCCAAGCTCTTGAGATCATTGACAATTACTTGGAGCCTATAGAACATCTCCAGGATGGACTCATCATCCTTCATCTTGAAGTTGGATAGCTTGTCCTTGAGCATATACAACTTGGCACTTTTTACCATTAAAGTGCCCTCATAGGTCTCCTCCAATATTATCCACACTTCACTAGCTCTCTCTAGATCCTTGACTTGCCCAAACACCTTGAAGTCAATGCCATTATAGATTGTGTTGAGAGCTATAGTGTTGCATTACTTGTTTGCTCTCTCATTGTTGGTGAGGTTGGTGGGATCAAGAATCACATAGTCATGCTCGGTGACATCCCACACTCTATCATTGATTGAACCAAGGTACATCTTCATCTTCCTCTTCCAATAATCAAAAGAACTAGTGCCATCAAAGAATGGTGGTTTGCCCCCAACATGGTTGAATATAATTTCAGCCATATCTAGAGCACAGAGGTTGTTAAGCCTTCAAATAACGGTGACCTCGGCTCTAATACCACTTGAAAGGTCCAAATATGGCTAAGGAGGGGTGAATAGCCTATTTAAAAATCTACAAACTCACTAGAGCAAATGGGTCAATACAACAAATGGCGAAAGGCAATTTTGCTCTAGCTCTACAAGGATTGCAAGCCACCTAATCAAGCAATTCTAGTCACTATGATCACTAGTCACACAATTGCTATGTTGCTACTTTCTAAGTTAGTGTACTCATAATGAGCTAGCTCAATGAGTCACACTAACAAGTCCTTACAAGCTCTCAAGACTAGTTACACTAAAGAGCTTGCCAATTACTTTGCAAGAATGTAAATGAGGGGACAAGGTGATTATACCACCGCATAGAGGATGAACCAATCAATGAATGTGAAGACCAATCACTGGGAGAATCAATCAATACACAATTGAAGACACAAGATTTTTGTCCCGAGGTTCACGTGCTTGCTGGCATGCTAGTCCCCATTGTGTTGACCTATACCTCGTGGTCTGGTGGTTAATTGGCAGTCCAAAGCCAAGTTCCCCAAGAGCACCGCAAGAACCTATCGCAAGTGAGGTAGCTCAATGACATGAGCAATCCACTAGAGTTGCCTTTGGCGCTCTACCAGGGAAGGCACAAGAACCCCTCACAATCACTAGGAGGTGGCCAAGAACAATCACCAACTCTTGCCAAAACTCCTCCACTGCTCCAAGCCATCTAGGTGGCAGCAACCACCAAGAGTAACAAGAATCCCGCAGCTCAAACGATCCCCAAGTGCCACTAGATGCAATCACATAAGCAAATGCACTTAGAATCACTGAATCTCACTTTGGATTCACAGCCAAGCAAGGGAGATGAGTGAGAGGGAGTATGCTCAGCTCACAAGGATGTCAAGATGTTCAATTGACCAAGAGAATACCCTTGGAGCCGGCCACCACGTATTTATAGACCCCCAAAACAAATAGAGCCATTAGGATCATGAAGGGGTTCAGCATGACCTGACCGGACACAGCCCTAGTGTTCGGTCACTACCGTCCAAGCTCACTGATGCTTGCTGTGTGAGCCATTTTAAATTCTACTTGTTCGATTCCAATGGTCACGAAGTTAGTCAGCACGTCATCAACACCGTGACCAGATGCACCGCTGCTGATGACCGGACGCAGAACAACATGGCATCCAGTCATTTCTAGAGAGGTATTTTCATGCTCAAACAGTGACCAGATGACCTGATGTGCCTGGCGTCCGGTCAGCACTCGGCGTATCTCTGCACTCGCGCGATGGTGACATCAGCGTACATCACTCCTTCACCTAACGCAGGCTAGTCGTGTCTGATCGTCTACGTCCGCACGATTTTAGAAAGTGACCGGACGCGCCGGTCAAGGACCAGGTAGCGCTCGGTGCAAAGTCCTTGCTCTCAGCCTTGCAAGCGGTGCCAAAAACAACTGACCGAACGCTGATAGCGTTCGGTCATGCTAACTCCAGCATCTGGTCGCTGTTTGTCTCCCCTTTTTATTTTTCTAAGTCCATGACTGCTTCACCCTTACTTCCCAATTGCTAACCACAAAGTGTAGAACTTGTGTGCACGTGTGTTAGCATTTTTCAAAGCATTTTATAAGGGTCATATGTTATCTTGCACTGGGTCCTAATGCATATGCTCATATGAATTCACCTAGTGGCACTCAATAAACCATTTCAACCATGAATTTCCCCTCTTTATAGTATGGCTATCGATCCTAAATGTGATCACACCCTCTATGGTGTCTTGATCACCAAAACCAAAACCCTATGCAATACCTTTGCCTTGATTTCCATCGGGTTTTGTTTTTCTCTTTCTTCTTTTCCAACTTGAGCCCTTGATCATCTTGTTGTCATCACCATCATCACCATGATCATCTCTAGGCTCCACCACTTGGCATGGGACTTATCATTTCATGTCTACACACTTAGCACAATGATTAGTCCCTAGGTTTCATCAATTATCCAAAACCAATCTAGGGCTTTCAAGAGGGCATTTCATGAACTCCTACTGTAACCCCTGCTTGGCGGCCTCCCCCGCCTCCTCCTCAATCAATGTACATCACGCCACTCCATCTCTCTTGCCCTCTGACTCGCCACTGTCCACACGTCATAGCTCGATCTGTTTTGACAATCATGTTGCTGACAGCGCTCCATACTGAGGTGCAAATTGTGCTCGCTAGCTACCTCGCTGCGACCTTGGAGCGGCCCATGGATGACCTCCACAGCCTACGGGCGACCTACTTGTCCATGCGCCACATCTATGATGACCCCATCGTCGGTCGACGTCTGGCAGTGGATCGGTTTAGACACGGGAGGACTGGGATGACCCCTTGAACTATGAAGCCCTCCTTGCTAGCCTGACCCATGTTGGCAACCCGGAGGCTTGCTTCCTCATCAGGATACAAACCATATTCATGGAAAAGCATAGCCCCCCGCCATGCCTTGATGATCTCGCTCATGCCGCTGATGGTGGGCACAATCTAGCGGCCTATCTGGTCGCCCTATTGCTTTATAGGCACAATGACGATATCGGTGACGACGACACTGTGAGGTGGTACATATGATGAGTCGAGGGCAAGGAAGTATCGTGGGCGGCGGTGGCAGGTGGCGGTGGTGGACCATCGAGGAGGTGGCTAAGCAACAAGGGGTGTGTGCTATGCCACCTTCCTGCCACTGAGGTGGTCCTCCGAATGACATGGGGCAAGTTGTCGCTGTCACCGCCGACACAGGTGCGTGGTGATCTTCCGTGCGCAGGCGGCGTCTATAGCTATGCAGACAGATGGGAAAGAAGGGCTCTGTATTGCAGCGAGGACTGTAGCCTTTGCCAAGAAATCCATTTTTTGGATGGGAAATTGGAATAAGAAACTAGTAATTCACTCTTTCCGAATGTAGTGCATTCTAGCATTTGAAATTTGTCCTCAAATATAGTGTATTCTGCAGCTTTTGATTTCCTATTGCTTTTGCTTTTCTATTATTTTGTTTTAATTATATTTGTTTCCTTTAGGGATTCAACGAAAGTACTAGTACGAAATAGGTTTCCCTCTATAACATGAGATGTGTCTGGCCCGGTTAGATTTACAATACTTGGACTTTCTTATGTGTGTAGTAAACTTCGAATAGCTATGTGGCTCCTCCATTAGGCATTAGATTGACAGGAGACTTGATTGGATGAATTTTGTTATGCATATTTACCATACTACAGATTAGAAAGAGAACCAAAAAGAAATTAGTAGGCAAAACCAACCAATAGGGGCTAGAAAATGGCTACCAAATGACCAAAGGACCTAATCTATGCCACACTCAATAGAGTTTAACCCACGCAATCGCTATGTTTGCGTTAACTTTTGTTGAACTTTGTAATAGGTGGGTTAAACTCTGTCTAGCCCCTATTGGTTGCTTTTGCCTATAGTTCTCTTTCTGGTTCTCTTTCTAATCTATAGTAAACTAACAGTGTTCGCCCTTTCTGATCGGAGGACATGGGCGTATAGATGTTGAAATTTTCTATAGCCTAAGATAGTCCGACCCTAGGAAATATAGATGATCTGGATCACTGCAAGTCAATGAACAATGAAATATAGTGATGGCAACTATCAGGGGTCATCCAACTAGTCCATAGAACCCAACAATTAGTTCAGGATACAAACAGGTATGGACTAATAAAACAACTAATTGGCTAATTTTTAGCCATGGCTAACTAATCACAGTCCATCCAAATAGGGCCTAAGATAGTTTGATACTAAGAAATCTTGACAGGTTGGATAATACTTTTGATAAAACAACAAAATACAGATCGTGTCAACTCTTGCACCGAGTTCACTGCCTCCATTCACCATTTGTCTTGCGCACCTCCACCTTGAGCTTAGCTTCATCATCCTCTAGCTCCTCCTTCTATTCCTCATTGTCATCATTGCTACAGGTGGCCTCACGGATCACGCTGAAGAAGCAGGTGTTGCCGACGTTGAGGTTGTTGTCAGCGCAGAAGGTGCCTTATCCATACTTGAATGACACTCGCAAGACTTTGTTCATGAAGGTCCTCTCCAAGCCCATGAACCAGGACTACCTAGCCATCTGTAGCTCAATGATGCGTCACTGCTTGTAGTCGTGCACTCGCTTAAAGTCCACTAGCATGTTCTTCGCCTCGCATAAAAAAGACTAATGATAAAGAGGACAATGGTAACTTGTGACATCGTCAGTACGTTTTGCGTCTCGTGTGAGTGCTCACTAGATACTTCACTTTGAGGTGGTACTTCTTTAGGATCACTGCAAAACTCCTCGGCTCCATGATGGGCATGGAGAGGTGATTACCGCCGGTGATGAGATCCTAACATACAGGTATGTTAAGCCTCAGGTCCAATGGTTCCTGAACGAAGAAGACCCCCGACCAACCCCTTTAAGATCACCCAAGGGCTCGGGGGCTATGCCCATCGACACACTCGTGCGTGCCCTCTTTCTAAGAGATCTGGCCAAGCCTAACTCGACCGCAGCTCCTGCCTAGGGCTCGGGGCTTCCTCGAGCCTTAGGCACCCGATCTACAGCATCTCCAGCTCTGGCCCTTGGCTCCTGCCCGGCTAACGATGCCAGCCAAGGCCCAGGCACAAGAAGACAAGCATCGGGCTATCGATGCCTGGGGGCTCCCTGCTGCCACTCCCTAGGTGTGCCCCTACCAACTGCACCTTCAACAGGGTCACGTCCAGGGCATGACACAAGAAGACAAAGCTTCCCACGGCCTCTGGGGGCTCAGGGGCTTTCGGGCCTGCGTGTCAACCCCCGGAGCTGACCTCCTTCACCACCAAGAAGACTCCAAAAGGTCTCACCTCGGGGAATCTGGTCCAAGCTGACATCATCTGACACGTAGAGTGTCAGAATAGAGCAATTGGATGATGCCCAAGCTTCTTCGGCTCCAAGACACCTCGATGGTCCATGGTGCACCGCAACAAGGCCCTCCTGGACTTTGGCACATGTAGACCATAGACTAGAACCCTAAAACTACCATGTACCCAACCTATATCATTGTATAAGGGATAAGGTTGGACCTAGAGGGGAGAGGGATCCTAGATCAATCACCACACACTCCATTCTCTTCCATCCGCCTTCGCTCTACACCGAGAGCAAGGCAACCTGGAGAGGGGCATCGAGAGCCCTTCCTCCACTGCATCCCATCGTCTCCTTCCTCTCTGATGAGGGGGAGACTCCACCGGCAGTGAGGCAACACCTTAGGATTAGCACTGAGCTAACCCCCTACCAAATCTCTTCGTCCTTTACACTCTGTTGTAACCCCCTAGATTTTGGGTGCTTGACGGTATTTATTAACGCACACATATAATATTCGTAAGCGCACGGATACCACCGTAGCTTTCACCCGGAAGTATTCCAAGTATCATATCCATAGGGAAACATGTGAGACTAACTATGGTCTAACTTAACAAGGGGTAGCAATAAGGTTAGGATAAATAGGAGCGTAGAGAGGATAACTGAGGTTCTCTAATTCTAACTTGGGTAAGTTTTGTCTTCTACTGCTCAACTGGGGACATTACTAGGGAAAGACACTAGCAGAGGATGCTTTCCTTTGTAACCAAGTCCTACTTGGCCTACAAATAGGAGGTGGACTACAAAGGATCAATGATGCTATATAGTACTCAATGAGGCTATATAGTACTGATGTCACACACGCGATCTACCATCGATCCGGAATGCAGGGTGCATCCACGATTAACCTAAGTCTAAGCACCACGCTTACACTCATGATTAATACTTTACTCCCTCTAGAGCAGAAACAAAGCACTCAAAAGAGTCGTGAACATGATGAACAATATAAACACAATGCTTACTTGAATCAAAAGTTGATTACCAGAGATCTCGAAGGCAAGCTCAAGTAGAACTTGGATCCGTCAAGGTACAAGCCATAGAGAGGACACCGATAGGCCGGCACCTCCTCCAAACTCTTTCCTCACTCTCCATCTCACTATTTCTATTTATAAGACTAGATCCTATGGAGGACTAATCTTCTCTTGATTGCTGGTTCGATCCTGAAGATATGAATTAGGGTTTCAGGGATCTGCTTCAGGGAGGGGGGTAGGGGCTTCTATTTATGAGGGGCGCCAAGCACCCTTCCCCTCTGAATAGCCTCATTGGTACTAAACTTTCCACCATATCTCATTAAAATGCACATGGGCCTTTATGGGATGAATTCTAAATTGGGCCTAACTAATCCTGTAGCTCATGATGTGGAGTTTTTCTTTTATTTGAGAAATTTGTATCTTTTCATTCTGAGCTCCAAATATAGCAAATAATATATCCGTTTTGATTAGCTTGACGAGCTCTTCGCAATGGTGCACTCTAATTCATCATTTGAGATAGTTTTGTTCTCTAAAAAATTAAATATCCTGTGAGACAAGTGAGAGTACCAAAACTCATGGAACTTGTTAGAATCAAACCCTATAACTATGTTTGGTGATGGAATTAAGCATATATGCAGGTTATGTTGATGGTTTATAATTGATGTTAACGACCATCAACAAGCTCCCCTAGGCTTAACCTTTGCTAGTTCCTGAGCAAAGCTAAACTCAGCAATGGATCAAGAGTTGCTATAATATTTTCATGCCTCAAAAGTATACATGCATTCAATAAAAAATTCTCCTCTGGATTAGAATAAACTGATCTAACTTTTAAACTTACCCATATTACCTTCAATCATGGGGCTTCTTAGCCTTCACTTGGGTCTTGAGCAATTGAAAGACAGAACGATCAAGCCAAGCACTATGTCTTAAGTTCTTTGTTCCACCATTGTTCCGGAGTTTTTATAAGTTTTTAAACTAAAACTCAGAGATTCCATTGTATGACACTCTCAAGTCTCTCAATATATGTGGTATTTATGGATCTTCACCAAGGCAATAAAGTTGTTATGCCTTTTTCTCTTCCTACCACTAAGACTTATGTGGAGTTCATAGGTTGGGAGAAAGCTAGGGCATATTTGCAATGCATATATTGTAAAGTCAAACAATAGATCTAAAGAGAGATGAGTCATGCAATCAAATCAAGATGTGCATGCATGTGGATGTATGGTGGATATATATGGTGGCTAATCCTAATTCTACTTTGCTCCTTAAAAATATATCTCTCTTTTGAAACTTAGGAACATTTGCTAGAGAACAGGGGCTATCTTATTTATCTTTTTTTAGGCAGGCATCTGAGTACCCATTGTTTTAGATTGTCACACCCATTTTTAAGGACAAAAATAGGATGCATAAAGTACTCATGTGCGCCCCAGGACATGATCGCACACATAAGTAGACAAATTACATAGTATCATCACAGTGCTTATTACATAGCGAATAAATATTTAAACATAGTCTTGAACGATAAATAATAATAACTAATAGTAGATCTCCAGCGGAAACTCCAAACACAGGGACATGGTTGACTGGTTGACACCAAGACTAGTACTCATTACGATAATCTTCCTCATAATCTTCATCTGTTATGGTGGAAATAGCAAGGGTGAGTCCATGTCGAACTCAACAAATATAACACAGGGTTCATGAGGCTCAAAAGGCTAGACACTGTTTGACTGCGTTTAGCTTTTAGTCATCAGGTAATTAGCAATTAAATAGCATCAAAGTAATCCACTTCCCCTTTATGAACCAATGATCAATTGTAATAAAGATAATGAATAGCATTAACATGAGCATATTAATAACAACAATAATTAAACATGATATAACAATTATGATCAACTATTCCATAAGAATCCCCAAGGCCGCTCGTATCCGTGAGCACGGCTAGTATACCAGTTTTTAACTCTGCGCAGAGGTGTACACTTTCACTGTGAGTCATGATTTCCAAATGAGTGGGGAGATCAAGCCCAAACACCGAAGAACCATATAAAGCCATTCAAAAGTTCATCTAACAAGTTAGGGCCATTAGATTCACTCGGCAGGCAGATGTAGAACCCCCCTTCCCAGTGGCACAACAACCGCAGCCTATACACACTAGGCCAGGGGCTCGCCCTACACCCAACGTGGCAAGCCTTTCTTACGCCATTTAAGGTAACCACTAACAAGCTAGAAAAGGTCTTTTAAACAACTAAAGCCAAAGCCATATAGCCCTCACAGCTGTATTGTATATCCCGGTTATCACTTACAGATAAGTCCTTATGGAGAGAAACCAGAGCATCAAAATAATACACATGCTCTAGCCCCCTTTTAACAGTAATAAAATCATCTTAATGGTTGATTGCTTAATCCATTAATCAAATTACAAGATCATTGTTCATAGTTTAAGCACTAGCAGTAGTTACCCATATGCATTCCCAAGGTTGACAAGGAATCAAGATAACAATCACTAAATTATAATCTCTAGGGTTGTCAAGGTAAGCACATGCACATGTATGATAATTTCAATGTATAGGTAACAAGGATAGTCCTGTGTTATACTTGCCTTGATCAAAACTCTCCGAGTGATACTGCTGATCTGGCTCAAAGTAATACTCCGAATCGTCCAGATACTGCTCACCTTCTATACTCGATCATCAATCAACAACATACATGCATCCAATCAAACATACACAAAGCAAACAAAGAGATATAATTAGAACAGTACACCAACAGTAGCAAAACAGTAATAAAAGTTTATAAAACTCTTCTACACATTTCTACGATCACACAGACGCAAAGATCACCAAATTCGGAGTTAAAACGTGAAAGTTATGAATTTTCTAAGATTTCCTATAGATAAATAAATACTTAATTATAAACTCGAAAAATAAATTATAAAAACTAACTGTATAACTACACTAACATGTAGAGCTCGCAAATACGAACCTAACGCAACTTGAACGGATCAAATCGGAGTTAAAACGAAGATTTTATGACCAAAACAATCCTAGTGGCAAAACTGTAAATACCTGAAAACGTATTTTTGATTTAACCAGAAAAGAATATGCTTTCAAAACGCGAAAACATATTTCCAGCTTTACGCTTTGGACGGCGGGTTAATTATTAAAAAGTTCAGGGTCTCTTTAGAAAGATTACCCCGCAAAGGGGTATCTTCTAATCTCAGCCCTTCATCTCGAATCCAACGGTTCGTGTTCTTCATCAAGTGCACAGTGACCATCCGATCATCCCCTCCATGTCCGGCCGGCGACTTACCATGGCCGGCGGCCCCTCCATGGCCGGAGATGGCGGTTCTCCCCACCGAGACCACCATTCGAGCCCGCGTTTGATCCAACGGAATGAGAAGCTTCGCGCGAACTCAAATACGCTAAGAAAAACTAGCTACGTAAACCACACGCGACGCGCGGCAACAAGGGGCGACGGCGCCATTGCCGCACCGTCGGTGCTCTTCAAAATCATGACTAGAACCTCCTCCACCCAAAAGAGAAGCATAGAACTAAAGAGGAGGAAAGTGCAATCTCACCAACGCGATAAAATCGGCCTTGAATCCACCCGATGGCTCCACCCACGTTCAACCGACAACTCCAACTATCTCAAACCCTAAACCTCGATTTCTTGCGGTGGAGTTCACGGTTTAGATGAAAACGGATATAGGAAGGTCAAGGCGTCCTATTTATGGTCTCTATTGGCCGTGTTCGGGTAGGATTGCCCGGAAATCGCGAAACCGACCGACACCGCCGTTTCCGGTTTGGAGTCCGGAGCTCATACGGGAGGTAGAAGACGACTGACCTCCGGGCCCCACCGGTCAGCGAAGGAAAGGAGGGGTGCAGCTGCTGGGCTCGGCCGACTGAGCCAAGACGCTGAGATGGGCCGCTGCGGTGCGGTCCGGCCCACGCGGCCGTAGGCGCGGAGGAAGCAGGCCGTCCGAACGGGCCGTCGGCCACCAGGCGGAAGGTAAGTTGTTTCTTCTTTTTTTTTTCTTTCTTCTTTTCTTTATTTGCTTATTTTCAAAAGTATCTCAAATAAAATTTTCTAATCCAAAATAGTATAAAATAAATCCACACCACATAATAAAAAAAATGCAACAGCATGAATGCAACACCAAATATTCTTTTTTAAAATTTTAATTCCCTTTATCTAAATTATTTAAAATTCATTACTCCTAAAATTTGGGTGTTACAAATTCTACCCCCCTTAAAAGAATCTCGTCCTCGAGATTGAACTGCTTACTCAAACAACCGCGGATATGATTTCCTCAATTCATCCTCTCTTTCCCAAGTTGCCTCTGCCTCTGAATATCGATTCCACTGCACCTTGCACATCTTAATAACCCGACTTCGGATAACTCTCTCAGCAGTTTCTAAAATCTTGATCGGAAATTCTTCATAAGTAAGATCCTCCTTAACAGTCAGTTCCTCTAAAGGTATCTGCTCTTCAGGCACCCGTAAACACTTCTTAAGTTGTGAAACATGAAACACATCATGTACTCCAGACAAATTCTCAAGCAACTCCAGCTGATAAGCAACTTCTCCACGTCTAGCAATAACTTTAAATGGTCCAACATACCTTGGTGCTAATTTGCCTTTCATGGTAAACCTCTTCACACTTCTCATAGGTGACACCTTCAAATAGACATAATCACCTACCTCAAAAACTAAATCTCTTCTCCTATTGTCAGCATAACTCTTCTGACGAGATTGTGCCACCCTCAAAGTCTCACGAATTACCCGCACTTGATCTTCTGCGTTTCTAAGAACATCTGTACCAAACACCTGAGATTCACCTGTTGTAACACCCTAAAAATTTGAAAAGAAGAAAAATAGGAAAAATATGATTTTTGTATATTTTTGTGAGCGTGCAAATTTAGAATAAGACTAATTTTTATAAATTTAAAATCAAATATAAGTGTAGAAACATGATTGAGCATTCATGCTGCTGCATTTGAAGTTTTGTATTGAGTGGTTTAAATCAAATTCAAATTCGATTTGAAAATCTTTTGAAAATTTGCTTTGAAAAATTGGAAAAAGAAAAAGAGAAGAGAAATTCATTTTCATCTGGTTTTCGGCCCGTCTCGGCCTGCCTTGGCGCGGCCCACCTTCCTTTCCCTTCCCCGCGGCCGCCTTCTCCCGCGTGGGCCGAGCCCAGCAACCGCGGCCAGCCAGCCCAGCTTCGCGCGCACGTGGCCGTGTTCCGCCCCGTGCCGCTGACGTGCCGGACCCACTGGTCAGCGGCCGTCTTCCTTTCCTTCTTCTTCCTTCGGTCCTTTCCGAAATCGAACACCGCCGCCTTCCTCTCTACGGTGAATCGAATCCTCCTCGAATCTCCCTCCCTTCCTTACTTACCGACGCCTACGGGCTATAAAACGGAGCCCCCGCACCCCTCCGCCCTCATTCCAACCCTCTGGGGCAGCCGTAGCCGTCTAGCGCCGCCACCACAAGCACCACCGCCTCCACCGTCCGCCATCCCGCGCCCTAGTTCTTGTCCTGGGTGAGTTCGCCGTGCTCCGAGCTACCTCCCGGTGCTTCCTTTCCGTCGAATGGTGCCCGGAGCCGAGTTCTGGCGTTTCCCGGCCATGGCGCCGCCGCGGGGAGTCGCCGTCGGGCTGTTTCCGGCCGGAGCGCCGCCGGATCTTCCCCCGATCCAATCTGGACCGTCCAATCTAAAACGGACGGCTAATATTTCTTGATACCGGTTCGGCCGGCGTTTTTGTAAAAGAGACCCTGAACTTTTGTTTTATCGAACCCGCGGTCCAAAGCGTAAACCGAAAAATACGTTTTGATTAATTGAAAATGTAATTCGTTTCGGAAAAAGAAAAATACGCTTTCTGATATTTACAGTTTTGCCATTCAATTTGTTTTAGTCGTAGGATCTTCGTTTTAACTCCGATTTGGTCCATTCAAATTGCGTTAAATTCATATTTGCGAGCTCTATGTAACTATACAACTGTACAGTAGGTTTGGATCAATTTATTTTCGAGTTTTAATTAAAGTATTTATTTTTCTATAAGAAATCTTTGGAAATTCGTAACTTTGTCGTTTTAGCTCCGTTTTTCGTGATCTTCGCGTCTGTGTGATCCTAGCGAGTTGTAGATTCGTTTTAAAGACTTTTTATCTTATTTTCTTACTGTTGGTGTATTGTTCTAATTATAGTCTTGTTTGTCTATGCATGATTGCCTTTGGATGTGTGTTGTTGATGTTGATTGATCGAGTATAGACGGTGAGCAATTCGTTGGGGATCAAGAGCCTTACTACGAGCAAGATCTTTAGGACCAGTTTGAGCAAGGCAAGTATAGCATGGGATTATCCTTGTTGTCCTATTCACATTATGCAATTAATATCATTATGCATTTATTCCTTGTTAAGGATGACTTAGTGATTGATCCTACACCTTGGTACCTATTGTGATGCATTGAGTAGTATGGCTAGTGCTTAAACATGGACTATGATCATGTAAATTGATTAGAGGAATATGCAACAAACATTAAAAGATGATTTTGATTAATGTTTAAAGGGGATTAGAGCATGGGGGTTACTTTTGATGCTCTAATTGCTCTCCATAAGGACTCATCTATAAGCGACAATCCGGGATTTACAGTACAACTGTGGGGGCTATATGGCTCTGGCTTTAGTCATATAGAAGGACCTTTTCTAGCTTGTTAGAGGTAACCTTTTTGGCGTAAGAACGGCTTGACGAATCGGGTATAGTGCGGCCTCTGTCCTTATGTGTATAGGCTGCGGGTTATTGTGCCATTTGGAAGGGGGGCTCTACATCTGTTTGCTGAGTGAATCTAATGGCCCTAACTTGTTAGATGAACCTTCGAAAGACTTCATAGTGTTTACCCTGCCTGCTCACCTTGGAAGTGTTTTGGGAGTAATTAACCCGGGCATTTGGGTAACACGACTCACAGTGAAAGTGTACAACCTCTGCAGAGTGTAAAACTGTTATAACAGCCGTGCTCACGGTCACGAGTGGCCTTGGACCCTTATGGAATAGTTGATAATTGTTAATGGTTATATTTTTGTTATTCATCAATCATTTCACATGGATCATATGTTTATTGTTTACATTGAGACATTTTGATGCTATTGATATGCTAAAATCATGCTAATTAAAAGCTACATGCTGATAAACAAATATTATGCCTTTTTGAGCCTCATGAACCCCATGTTACACTTGTTGAGTACGAGATGTACTTACGCTTGTTTATTTTTCTTACTTGGATAAAAATCCCAGATGGGTAACAGATGGAGGTAATAGTGACTACTATGCCTACTTCCCTGAAGATTACTAGTCTTGCTATCAACCAATCAATGTACCTGTGACTGGAGCTACCATGAGAGTTATTTATTTATACTTCCGCTACATTTGTGTTAAGACTATGTGTTAAATATCGTGATGTAATAACATTTGTGATGATACTTCCGTTATAATTTGTGAACTTATGTGTGATTGATCTCTGGGCGCACATAAGGGTATGCACTCCATTTGGTCGTTAAATGGGTGTGACAAATTGGTATCAGAGCTCTTGTTGACTGTAGGACGCAAGCCTAGCTAGAAATGGTCGATTTAGTATCATCTTTACACTATTTTTATGCTCACTATCTTGCTCTTGTTATTTGATAAATTTTTATGCTTCTTATGTCTCATTCTATTATGAAATTTTGCCTCTATTCTAACTTCATCTAAAAATTCTGTAGATGGCCCGTGACCGTAAGACTGCCCGCATCAGCTCTGGAGGATACTACCCACCTCGTGCCCTGCTTGCAACTGAAGAGCCACAAGAGCCAGAACCCCAGGAACAGGAGCAGGCTCCTGAAGCACCAGTCCAAGCACCAGCACCTCCCCAGGAAGAGCCTGAGCCTGAAGAAGATCCAGAAATCATTGAGATTGAAGATGATGAAGAGGAAGCTAATGAAGGAGGACAACCCCCGTCACCACCACATCATGAAGCTCCTGAAGATATGCCACCTCCTCCAATGGGGTGGACTGTGAGGATCTACCACAAGAATGGAGGGAATGCTGTCTCTCATCTTCGCCTGGTGGGGATGCTCACTGCTTACTTCGCTGATTGGCATCCAGCTGTGGAGTACGTCTGCTGGGAGTACACTCATCCACTGGAGGATACATATTGGAAGGCAAGGGCAAGCATCTTTGCACATAAGCAAGACAAGGGGGCATATCAGCTGGACAGGATGTTCTCTCACATGGGACATCGAGCTACTATAGAGGATAGCATTGAAGATGCTGCTTTTGAAGCATGTATGGGTCTCCGCTATCTTCGCTTTAACCTTATGAAGCATGACATCCATCGCTTCTTTCCTCGTGCACACCCCGAACTTGGATGGGCTATGACAGATCCAGTGCAGCTAGAGCCACTACCTCGGGTGATGGTGAACCTTGTCTATGATATGATGGATATGAAGCTGCAGCTAGAAGAGATGGTGAAGGCACAAGGGAAGACTATCAAGAGGTGCCAGGCAACCATTGATGAGCTCCGAGCAAACCAAGGCATGCCCAAGATTTATGAGACATTAGAGCATGAGCCACTTCCTTAGGAAGTAGGAGTCCTTTATGTAATAAGAACGTTCTTAGTAACGTCAGTTGAGTCAGTCGAGTCTGTCGTGTGGTTTGAACCTTGGTGTGCTAGTTGCTTTATTATTATGCTTATGTGTGAGTTGGATCTTTGTTTGAGTGTCGGGACTTGTAGGCATGTCTACAAGTTCCATTCTTAAGAATAATAAGTTTAATAGTCAAGGGAATAATAGTTGGGTTTGGTATTATCACGTTTCTGTCCTTGCTGTTTTCTGGAGCAGTCTTTAATGTTTCTGCTATAGTTTAAAAACGGTTCGTGCAACATTTATGAAATTTTTATGAGAGAAACTAGACCCAAGCATCTTTCAAATGCCACTGGAATTACCTTTTTATCTGATCTTGTTCGAGAGATATAATTTTCACAAGTTAAAGTTTCTACACAGTCTGGAATCTGGAACAGTTTCTGTTACGCCTTATTTTTCATAGATTTAACGACAGAATCTGATCTTGAGGTCTGAATAGAAATTGTGGATAATTTCATAAGCTTTCCAACCATATAAAGCACGCCTCTTTTGGATTTCTGTAGCTCGAGATATGATTGAAATACTGAACTGTCAACATTGCTACTCGTCTAGAAAACTTTCAGATCTCATTCTTAATCTTATAAGTGGTTGATAACATGGAATTCTTAAAGTTTGCATGTTTATGGGTGGCAGATGGCCGGAAGAGGAAGAGGCAGGGGTCATGGAAACATTCCCCCAAATCCACCACCACCACCGCCACCAACTATCGAGCAACTGTTGGCAGTACAGACGCAGTTGATGCAACAACTAGTGCAAAACCAGCAAAATCAGCCAGTTGCTGGGGCTCAACCACGTGATAAGCGTGGTGAATTTTTGAAGGGTCGTCCCCCAGTGTTCACACATGCTACTGATCCTTTGGAGGCCGATGATTGGTTTCGTGCTGTGGAGAAACAACTCAATATTGCATAATGTGATGACCGACAGAAGGTGCTATTCGCTTCTGGGCAACTTCAGGGAGAAGCTCAGGATTGGTGGGAGTCATATGAGTATGGTCGTCCTGCAAATGCTCCTGCAGTCACCTGGCAGGAGTTTAGAGAGAACTTCAGGGCTTACCATATACCTGAAGGAATGATAGAGTTGAAGGCGGAGGAATTCAGGAACCTGACCCAAGGGTCAATGACTGTAGCTGAGTACCGTGACAAGTTTGCTCAATTGTCATGATATGCTCCACATGAGGTGGCCAATGACAATGATAAGCAGCGCCGCTTCTTGAAGGGATTATATGATGGACTACAGTTGCAGTTGATGTCCAATACCTACCCTAACTTTCAGACGCTTGTGAACCGCGCTATCGTGGTGGATAACAAGCGCAAGGAAATGGATGCAAAGAGGAAGAGGTTACAGGGACAAGCCTCCAATAGCAACACCCGTCCGCGTACTGGCTTTCAACAGAATAATCAGCAGAGGCCTCCTTCTGGACAGTGGAATCGTGGTCAGGCCCCATTCCGTGGACAGTTCCCGCAACGTCCCCCATTCCAGCCGTAGAATAGCAACCAACGTCCTCCGCAACAGAATGGGAATCAAGCACAGCGTCAGGGTCCTTCCAACAACACTCCTACGAAGACTAGTGCTCCCAATACTCCCAACAGGTGTTTCCGATGTGGAAAAGAGGGTCACTTGTCCTACAATTGCCCGGAAAAGCCCAACCAGCAGACTTCCCAGAGACAGAGCAGCCACCAGAAGCCCGCACCTAACTCGGGAAGGGTGAATCATTTGTCCCAGGAAACTGCAGTGGAAGAGCCAGAAGTTATGCTTGGTACGTTCGATGTTCACTCTACTCCCGCCACTGTTCTTTTTGATTCTGGAGCATCACATTCTTTCATATCACAATCATTTGTTAGAATACATAGAATCCATTTGTGTGCCATGAAGAACCCTATCTTAATAAACTCACCTGGTGGAAGCATGCCAGCATCTTATCGCTGTCTTCCGATTAGTCTCAACTTAAGGGGGGTAGAGTTTACAGTTAGCCCTATAGTTTTGAGAACAGCTGGGATTGATCTTATATTGGGAATGGATTGGATGATGCAACAACAAGCAGAGATTCAGTGTAAGGATAAATCAGTTGTACTGACAACACCAAAGGGTGATAGAATCAAGGTTGAGGTAAAAGTGCAGAAACAAGAGACCGCTACAGTGAACCAGCTCAATGATGGTGCCAACCAGGAAGATCCAGTTGTGGAGGAGTTCCCAGATGTGTTTCCGGAGGAATTGCCAGGTATGCCACCAGACCGTGACATTGAATTTATTATTGAATTATTACTTGGAAGCACCTATAGCTAAGCGTCCATATAGAATGGGAGTAAATGAATTAGAAGAACTTAAGAAACAAATTAAGGAGTTGCAGGATAAGGGTTTTATTCGTCCTAGTTCTTCACCATGGGGAGCACTAGTGATTTTTGTGGATAAGAAAGATGGAACTCAGAGGATGTGTGTAGATTATCGGTCTCTTAATGAGGTTACTATTAAGAATAAGTACCCATTGCCTAGAATTGATGACCTATTTGATCAGTTGAGAGGAGCTTGTGTATTTTCCAAGATTGATCTTCGCTCTGGATATCATCAATTGAAGATTCGTGCCAGGGATATACCCAAGACAGCATTTACCACACGGTATGGGTTATATGAGTATACAGTGATGTCCTTTGGTTTGACTAATGCTCCTGCATACTTCATGTACTTAATGAATAAGGTGTTCATGGAATATCTGGATAAGTTTGTAGTGGTATTCATTGATGATATTCTAGTGTTTTCCAAGACTGAGGAAGAACATGCTGAACATTTGAGGTTGGTCTTGCAAAAGCTCAGAGAACACCAACTATATGCAAAAAGGAGTAAATGTGAGTTTTGGCTAAAGGAAGTTTCTTTTCTGGGTCACATTGTCTCAAATGGAGGAATATCAGTAGATCCTGGTAAGGTGAAAGATGTATTGAACTGGAAGCCACCCATCAATGTGAGTGAGATCCGTAGCTTCTTGGGATTGGCTGGTTATTATAGGAGATTTATAGAGGGGTTTTCAAAGCTTGCAAAACCAATGACTGCATTGTTGGAGAAGAATGCCAAGTTTGTGTGGTCCGAGAAGTGTCAGGCTAATTTTGAGGAATTAAAGAAAAGATTGACTACTGCACCCGTCTTAGTTTTGCCAGATCTGAATAAACCTTTCTCTATCTATTGTGATGCATCTCGATTGGGTTTGGGATGTGTTCTTATGCAAGAAGGTAGAGTTGTGGCATATGCATCGAGGCAGTTGAGGAAGCATGAGTTAAATTACCCTACTCATGATTTGGAATTAGCTGCAGTGGTTCATGCATTAAAGATATGGAGACATTATTTGATTGGACACAAGAGTGATATATACACTGATCACAAGAGTCTAAGGTATATCTTCACTCAAACGGATCTGAACTTGAGGCAGCGTAGATGGTTGGAATTGATAAAAGACTATGATCTAGAGGTGCACTGTCATCCAGGAAAGGCCAACGTTGTTGCTGATGCTCTTAGTAGGAAAAGTTATGCAAATGAAATACAAGTAATGCCTATGCCAAAAGAATTATGTGCTGAGTGCAAGCATCTGAACTTAGGATTTACTACCAATGCAGTGGAATTAGTATTAGAACCTACTTTGGAGCAAGAAATCCGTAAAGGTCAGCAGAAGGATGAAAAGTTGAGAGAGATAGCTGAAAACATAGCGAAAGGTAAATCTCTAGGATTCCGTAAGGATGATAATGGTACGCTATGGTTTGGAAAAAGGCTGTGTGTGCCTGAAGATAAGGATATCAGAAGGGCAATTCTGCGCGAAGCTCATGAGTCAGCTTATTCCATACATCCGGGGAGTACTAAGATGTACTTGGATCTGAAAGAGAAATATTGGTGGTATGGTTTAAAGAGAGACGTTGCTGAGTATGTTGCTTTGTGTGACACTTGTCAAAGGGTGAAAGCTGAACATCAGAGACCTGCAGGATTGTTACAGCCTATGCAGATACCCGAGTGGAAATGGGAAGAGGTTGGTATGGACTTTATAGTGGGGTTGCCACGGACTCAAAGAGGATATGATTCAATTTGGGTGATAGTGGATCGTCTAACTAAGGTTGCTCATTTTCTGCCTGTGAAGACTACTTATAGCAGTGCTAAGTTGGCTGAGTTGTATATGGAAAGAATAGTGAGTCTACATGGAGTTCCTAAGAAAATTGTGTCTGATCGAGGTACTCAGTTTACATCTCATTATTGGCAAAAGATACATGAATCATTGGGGACCAAACTGAATTTTAGTACAGCTTATCATCCCCAGACAGATGGTCAAACGGAGAGAATTAATTAGATATTGGAAGATATGTTGAGAGCTTGTGCTTTACAATATGGTACTAGCTGGGATAAGAGTTTGCCTTATGCAGAGTTCTCTTATAACAATAGTTATCAAAAGAGTCTTCAAATGGCACCGTTTGAGGCTCTGTATGGACGAAAGTGTAGGACCCCATTATTCTGGAATCAGACAGGGGAGAGTCAAGTGTTTGGGCCTGATGTATTAAAGGATGCTGAAAAGAAAGTGAGAATGATCAGAGATAATCTAAAAATAGCACAGTCCCGACAGAAAAGCTATGCTGATACTCGTAGAAGAGAGTTGACTTTTGAGGTAGGGGATTATGTTTACTTGAAAGTGTCACCCATGAGGAGTGTGAAGAGGTTTAACATGAAGGGTAAATTGGCACCAAGATATATTGGACCTTTCAAGATTATAGAGAGACGTGGTGAAGTGGCATATCAATTGGAATTACCCGAAAGTTTGGCAGGTGTACATGATGTGTTCCATGTGTCTCAATTGAAGAAATGTTTACGAGTACCAGAGGAACAGATTCCATTAGAGGAGCTCACTGTTAAGGAGGATCTTACATATGAAGAGTTTTCGATTAAAATTTTGGAGACTGCTGACAGAGTCACAAGAAGTAGGACAATCAAAATGTGTAAAGTACAGTGGAATCGGTACACAGCAGAAGAGGCTACTTGGGAACGAGAAGAGGATCTGAGAAAAACCTACCCGTAACTATTTGAGTAAGCATCGGTCGAATCTCGGGACGAGATTCATCTTAAGGGGGGTAGAATTGTAACACCCTAAAAATTTGAAAAGAAGAAAAATAGGAAAAATATGATTTTTGTATATTTTTGTGAGCATGCAAATTTAGAATAAGACTAATTTTTATAAATTTAAAATCAAATATAAGTGTAGAAACATGATTGAGCATTCATGCTGCTGCATTTGAAGTTTTGTATTGAGTGGTTTAAATCAAATTCAAATTTGATTTGAAAATCTTTTGAAAATTTGCTTTGAAAAATTGGAAAAAGAAAAAGAGAAGAGAAATTCATTTTCATCTGGTTTTCGGCCCGTCTCGGCCTGCCTTGGCGCGGCCCACCTTCCTTTCCCTTCCCCGCGGCCGCCTTCTCCCGCGTGGGCCGAGCCCAGCAACCGCGGCCAGCCAGCCCAGCTTCGCGCGCACGTGGCCGTGTTCCGCCCCGTGCCGCTGACGTGCCGGACCCACTGGTCAGCGGCCGTCTTCCTTTCCTTCTTCTTCCTTCGGTCCTTTCCGAAATCGAACACCGCCGCCTTCCTCTCTACGGTGAATCAAATCCTCCTCGAATCTCCCTCCCTTCCTTACTTACCGACGCCTACGGGCTATAAAACGGAGCCCCCGCACCCCTCCGCCCTCATTCCAACCCTCTGGGGCAGCCGTAGCCGTCTAGCACCGCCACCGCAAGCACCACCGCCTCCACCGTCCGCCATCCCGAGCACGCCGCCGTCTTCGTCCATCCCGCGCCCTAGTTCTTGTCCTGGGTGAGTTCGCCGTGCTCCGAGCTACCTCCCGGTGCTTCCTTTCCGCCGAATGGTGCTCGGAGCCGAGTTCTGGCGTTTCCCGGCCATGGCGCCGCCGCGGGGAGTCGCCGTCGGGCTGTTTCCGGCCGGAGCGCCGCCGGATCTTCCCCCGATCCAATCTGGACCGTCCGATCTAAAACGGACGGCTAATATTTCTTGATACCGGTTCGGCCGGCGTTTTTGTAAAAGAGACCCTGAACTTTTGTTTTATCGAACCCGCGGTCCAAAGCGTAAACCGGAAAATACGTTTTGATTAATTGAAAACGTAATTCGTTTCGGAAAAAGAAAAATACGCTTTCTGATATTTACAGTTTTGCCATTCAATTTGTTTTAGTCGTAGGATCTTCGTTTTAACTCCGATTTGGTCCATTCAAATTGCGTTAGATTCATATTTGCGAGCTCTATGTAACTATACAACTGTACAGTAGGTTTGGATCAATTTATTTTCGAGTTTTAATTAAAGTATTTATTTTTCTATAAGAAATCTTTGGAAATTCGTAACTTTGTCGTTTTAGCTCTGTTTTTCGTGATCTTCGCGTCTGTGTGATCCTAGCGAGTTGTAGATTCGTTTTAAAGACTTTTTATCTTATTTTCTTACTGTTGGTGTATTGTTCTAATTATAGTCTTGTTTGTCTATGCATGATTGCCTTTGGATGTGTGTTGTTGATGTTGATTGATCGAGTATAGACGGTGAGCAATTCGTTGGGGATCAAGAGCCTTACTACGAGCAAGATCTTCAGGACCAGTTTGAGCAAGGCAAGTATAGCATGGGATTATCCTTGTTGTCCTATTCACATTATGCAATTAATATCATTATGCATTTATTCCTTGTTAAGGATGACTTAGTGATTGATCCTACACCTTGGTACCTATTGTGATGCATTGAGTAGTATGGCTAGTGCTTAAACATGGACTATGATCATGTAAATTGATTAGAGGAATATGCAACAAACATTAAAAGATGATTTTGATTAATGTTTAAAGGGGATTAGAGCATGGGGGTTACTTTTGATGCTCTAATTGCTCTCCATAAGGACTCATCTATAAGCGACAATCCGGGATTTACAGTACAACTGTGGGGACTATATGGCTCTGGCTTTAGTCATATAGAAGGACCTTTTCTAGCTTGTTAGAGGTAACCTTTTTGGCGTAAGAACGGCTTGATGAATCGGGTATAGTGCGGCCTCTGTCCTTATGTGTATAGGCTGCGGGTTATTGTGCCATTTGAAAGGGGGGCTCTACATCTGTTTGCCGAGTGAATCTAATGGCCCTAACTTGTTAGACGAACCTTCGAAAGACTTCATAGTGTTTACCCTGCCTGCTCACCTTGGTAGTGTTTTGGGAGTAATTAACCCGGGCATTTGGGTAACACGACTCACAGTGAAAGTGTACAACCTCTGCAGAGTGTAAAACTGTTATAACAGCCGTGCTCATGGTCACGAGTGGCCTTGGACCCTTATGGAATAGTTGATAATTGTTAATGGTTATATTTTTGTTATTCATCAATCATTTCACATGGATCATATGTTTATTGTTTACATTGAGACATTTTGATGCTATTGATATGCTAAAATCATGCTAATTAAAAGCTACATGCTGATAAACAAATATTATGCCTTTTTGAGCCTCATGAACCCCATGTTACACTTGTTGAGTACGAGATGTACTTACGCTTGTTTATTTTTCTTACTTGGATAAAAATCCCGGATGGGTAACAGATGGAGGTAATAGTGACTACTACGCCTACTTCCCTGAAGATTACTAGTCTTGCTGTCAACCAGTCAATGTACCTGTGACTGGAGCTACCACGAGAGTTATTTATTTATACTTCCGCTACATTTGTGTTAAGACTATGTGTTAAATATCGTGATGTAATAACATTTGTGATGATACTTCCGTTATAATTTGTGAACTTATGTGTGATTGATCTCTGGGCGCACATAAGGGTATGCACTCCATTTGGTCGTTAAATGGGTGTGACACCTATCTGATCCCAAAACAATGGAGTTCTACACTTACGTCCATACAAAGCCTCAAACGGTGCCATCTTAAGACTCTGTTGATAACTATTATTATAAGAGAATTCTGCATAAGGCAAACTCTTATCCCAACTGGTTCCATATTGCAATGCACAAGCTCTCAACATATCCTCTAATACCTAGTTGGTCCTTTCAGTCTGCCCATCTGTCTGGGGATGATATGCCGTACTAAAATTCAATTTTGTTCCCAAAGATTCATGTACAGCTTTCCAAAAATGCGACGTAAACTGCGATCCTCGATCAGATACAATCTTCTTTGGAACTCCATGCAAACATACTATCCTCTCCATATACAACTCTGTTAATTTTGGTCCATGGTAAGTAGTCTTAACTGGTATAAAATGAGCAACCTTGGTTAACCAATCTACTATCACCCAAATAGAATCATAACCTCTCTGAGTACGTGGTAACCCTACTATAAAGTCCATACCAACTTCCTCCCACTTCCATTCAGGAATCTTCATTGGTTGCAACAATCCAGCAGGTCTCTGATGCTTTGCTTTCACCCTCTGACAAGTATCACACAATGCTACATACTCAGCCACATCTCGTTTCAATCCAACCCACCAATATTTCTGTTTAAGATCTAAATACATCTTAGTACTGCCAGGATGAATAGAATAAGCTGACTCATGAGCTTCACGAAGAATTGCCTGTCTAACAGCTTGATCCTCAGGTACACACAGCCTCTTTCCAAACCACAAAATCCCATTATCATCCATTCGAAACCCTGGTGACTTACCAATCACTATATCTTCCGCTATCTTCTTTAGTTTCTCATCCTTCAACTGACCCCTGTAAATTTCTTGCTCTAAGGTAGGCTCTATCACTAATTCCATTGTATTAGCAACAATCCCCAAATTCAAATATTCAAATTCAGCACATAACTCACTAGTCATGGACAACGTCCGTATCTCATTGGCATAACTTTTCCTACTAAGAGTATCAGCTACTACATTAGCCTTACCAGGATGATAGTGTATCTCAATATCATAATCCTTAATCAACTCTAACCATCTGCGTTGCCTCAAATTCAGATCTGACTGAGTGAAAATATACTTCAAACTCTTATGATCAGTGTATATATCACTCTTATGTCCAATCAAATAATGTCTCCAAATCTTTAAAGCATGAACCACAGCTGCTAACTCCAAGTCATGCGTAGGATAATTCAACTCATGCTTTCTCAACTGCCTAGATGCATAAGCAACTACTCTGCCTTCTTGCATAAGAACACATCCCAAACCTTGACGAGAAGCATCACAATATATAGAAAACTTCTTACTCAAATCTGGCAAAACCAATACAGGCGCGGTAGTCAACCTCTTCTTCAATTCTTCAAAACTAGCTTGACATTTATCAGACCACACAAACTTGGCATTCTTCTCTAACAGAGATGTCATAGGTTTAGCAAGTTTAGAAAACCCTTCAATGAACCATCTGTAATATCCAGCTAAACCCAAGAAACTACGAATCTCACTAACATCAGTAGGTGGTTTCCAATTCAATACATCCCTTATTTTGCTTGGATCCACTGATATTCCTCCATTAGAAACAATATGACCAAGAAAAGAAACTTCCTTCAACCAAAACTCACATTTACTTCGCTTAGCATATAGTTTATGCTCTCTAAGTTTCTGCAATACCAACCTCAAATGTTCAGTATGCTCCAAGATGATGTATTCAACAGATAAGCAAAATCTGATTTCTCTGGGCGAATTCCAATTTCAGCAACTCAGTAAAACTGCCATATCTCGAGTTACAAACGTCCAATTCAGATGATCTTTACATGGTTGGAAAGCTTACAAAATTATCTACAACTTTTATTCACAACACTTTTTCTGATTCTGTCAATAAATTAGCTAAAAACTGAACTTAACCGAAACTGTTTTAGAATTCCAGACTGTGCAGTAACCCCAACCTGGAACAGATATATCTCTTAGCTCATAATAGATAATAAAGTGATTCTTGCGGAGTTGGAAAGATACAGAAGTCTAATTATTCCCAGTAAAATTTCTTAAATTTCCCATTAACGGATTTTAAGTTATTTCTAAAATATCCCAGACTGATCCAAAAATCAGCAAAGGACAGAACTAAGTTCACCTCATAACCAACTAATATATTTTGATCAAAATTAATATTCTTAAACATGGAACTTGTAGGCATGTCTACAAAACTCCAGCACACATTACAAAGATCCAAATCACACATTATCATAATAACAATCCATCAATCACACAATTGTTCACACCACAAACTGACTCTCAAAACAACCAAACTTAAAATTGACTCGCAACTACTATCATTCTTATTACATAGGGATTTTTCCTATTTCCTAATTAAGCTTCTCATAAATCTTGGGATGACCTAACTCCGCCCTTAATTGGTCAATCTCCTTATAAGCTTGCTCCTTAAGTTCTTTCTCCTTCAGCAACTCATCCTTCAAATCCACCTCATGAAGAGCCAATTCACGAGCCAATCCCACTGTAGCTTGTAGAGTCAAGGATGAATCATCTGCAAGCGGCACGGTCCAAACACCCTTGTCATGTAGAAAATAAGGAAAATGCCAGAGTGCACCCTGTAACGTCTTGTCCGAGCGTAGACCATGGTAGTAAACGAACGCATTGTAGGCGACATCCTCCATGCTTGTTTCTACGGTTGCCCGGCTCACTCGGGTAATGAACTTTGACTCCACCTTAGACTCCTTAGTGGTAGGATCCCTTTTCTTGACCCATAGCTCCGTTTCCCAATAGGAATCCATCCATGGATGACTATACTCTGCACTGCGATACTCCAACGTAGCTTCCTAGTCGTAGTAGTAGTTGTCCAAGGTTCTTGTCAACATATCATGGAAGAAAGCATCAGCTTTAGGAACCATGATATAAAGCTTCGTGGTCCACCCCATAACTACATCCTCCATTGGTGTGTCACCAACTCTTGATTCAGCATCAGATAGCTCTTGGTCACCATCTTCATGGGGCTCCTGGGGTTTGAAACGGCAACGTACTGTGCAGCTGACAGACGGGGATGAGGAGGCATCTACAAGATTTAGACATAGATTAGATGGAATCAAGGTATTTTCGCAATAGAATAAAGTAAAGGAAGCATAAAAATTTAGTAATTAACAAGGTGCAAGGAGTAAGCATGAAATAAGTGAAGCATAGATGCTAATAACGACCATTCTAACTAGGCTTGCGTCCTACAGTCAACACAGCTCTGATACCAATCTGTCACACCCATTTTTAAGGACAAAAATAGGATGCATAAAGTACTCATGTGCGCCCCAGGACATGATCGCACACATAAGTAGACAAATTACATAGTATCATCACAGTGCTTATTACATAGCGAATAAATATTTAAACATAGTCTTGAACGATAAATAATAATAACTAATAGTAGATCTCCAGCGGAAACTCCAAACACAGGGACATGGTTGACTGGTTGACACCAAGACTAGTACTCATTACGATAATCTTCCTCATAATCTTCATCTGTTATGGTGGAAATAGCAAGGGTGAGTCCATGTCGAACTCAACAAATATAACACAGGGTTCATGAGGCTCAAAAGGCTAGACACTGTTTGACTGCGTTTAGCTTTTAGTCATCAGGTAATTAGCAATTAAATAGCATCAAAGTAATCCACTTCCCCTTTATGAACCAATGATCAATTGTAATAAAGATAATGAATAGCATTAACATGAGCATATTAATAACAACAATAATTAAACATGATATAACAATAATGATCAACTATTCCATAAGAATCCCCAAGGCCGCTTGTATCCGTGAGCATGGCTAGTATACCAGTTTTTAACTCTGCACACATGTGTACACTTTCACTGTGAGTCATGATTTCCAAATGAGTGGGGAGATCAAGCCCAAACACCGAAGAACCATATAAAGCCATTCAAAAGTTCGTCTAACAAGTTAGGGCCATTAGATTCACTCGGCAGGCAGATGTAGAACCCCCCTTCCCAGTGGCACAACAACCGCAGCCTATACACACTAGGCCAGGGGCTCGCCCTACACCCAACGTGGCAAGCCTTTCTTACGCCATTTAAGGTAACCACTAACAAGCTAGAAAAGGTCTTTTAAACAACTAAAGCCAGAGCCATATAGCCCTCACAGCTGTACTGTATATCCCGGTTATCACTTACAGATAAGTCCTTATGGAGAGAAACCAGAGCATCAAAATAATACACATGCTCTAGCCCCCTTTTAACAGTAATAAAATCATCTTAATGGTTGATTGCTTAATCCATTAATCAAATTACAAGATCATTGTTCATAGTTTAAGCACTAGCAGTAGCTACCCATATGCATTCCCAAGGTTGACAAGGAATCAAGATAACAATCACTAAATTATAATCTCTAGGGTTGTCAAGGTAAGCACATGCACATGTATGATAATTTCAATGTATAGGTAACAAGGATAGTCCTGTGTTATACTTGCCTTGATCAAAACTCTCCGAGTGATACTGCTGATCTGGCTCAAAGTAATACTCCAAATCGTCCAGATACTGCTCACCTTCTATACTCGATCATCAATCAACAACATACATGCATCCAATCAAACATACACGAAGCAAATAAAGAGATATAATTAGAACAGTACACCAACAGTAGCAAAACAGTAATAAAAGTTTATAAAACTCTTCTACACGTTTCTACAATCACACAGACGCAAAGATCACCAAATTCGGAGTTAAAACGTGAAAGTTATGAATTTTCTAAGATTTCCTATAGATAAATAAATACTTAATTATAAACTCGAAAAATAAATTATCAAAACTAATTGTACAACTACACTAACATGTAGAGCTCGCAAATACGAACCTAACGCAACTTGAACGGATCAAATCGGAGTTAAAACGAAGATTTTATGACCAAAACAATCCTAGTGGCAAAACTGTAAATACCTGAAAACGTATTTTTGATTTAACCGGAAAAGAATACGCTTTCAAAACGCGAAAACATATTTCCAGCTTTACGCTTTGGATGGCGGGTTAATTATTAAAAAGTTCAGGGTCTCTTTAGAAAGATTACCCCGCGAAGGGGTATCTTCTAATCTTAGCCCTTCATCTCGAATCCAACGGTTCGTGTTCATCATCAAGTGCACAGTGACCATCCGATCATCCCCTCCATGTCCGGCCGGTGACTTACCATGGCCGGCGGCCCCTCCATGGCCGGAGATGGCGGTTCTCCCCACCGAGACCACCATTCGAGCCCGCGTTTGATCCAACGGAATGAGAAGCTTCGCGCGAACTCAAATACGCTAAGAAAAACTAGCTACGTAAACCACACGCGACGCGCGACAACAAGGGGCGGCGGCGCCATTGCCGCACCGTCAGCGCTCTTCAAAATCGTGACTAGAACCACCTCCACCGAAAAGAGAAGCATAGAACTAAAGAGGAGGAAAGTGCAATCTCACCAACGCGATAAAATCGGCCTTGAATCCACCCGACGGCTCCACCCACGTTCAACCGACAACTCCAACTATTTCAAACCCTAAACCTCGATTTCTTGTGGTGGAGTTCACGGTTTAGATGAAAAACGGATATAGGAAGGTCAAGGCGTCCTATTTATGGTCTCTATTGGCCGTGTTCGGGTAGGATTGCCCGGAAATCGCGAAACCGACCGACACCGCCATTTCCGGTTTGGAGTCCGGAGCTCATACGGGAGGTAGAAGACGACTGACCTCCGGGCCCCACCGGTCAGCGAAGGAAAGGAGGGGTGCAGCTGCTGGGCTCGGCCGACTGAGCCAAGACACCGAGATGGGCCGCTGCGGTGCGGTCCGGCCCACGTGGCCATAGGCGCGGAGGAAGTAGGCCGTCCGAACGGGCCGTCGGCCACCAGGCGGAAGGTAAGTTGTTTCTTCTTTTTTTTCTTTCTTCTTTTCTTTACTTGCTTATTTTCAAAAGTATCTCAAATAAAATTTTCTAATCCAAAATAGTATAAAATAAATCCACACCACATAATAAAAAAATGCAACAGCATGAATGCAACACCAAATATTCTTTTTTAAAATTTTAATTCCCTTTATCTAAATTATTTAAAATTCATTACTCCTAAAATTTGGGTGTTACATAGATATCTCGGACACTTGTCCATTTTTTCTTAACTCTTTTTTTTCTTCTTCTTTTTTTTTTATGAATAACTTTTCAATAGCCCCATGTCTCTTTTCTACAACAAAACTTTTGAGAGATAGCAACAAGAACTTGGAGCATTTATTTGGTGGATGGAAAACCTATCAAGTTTGTTTTTGTGTTCACCCCCAATGTAGGAGTAGAACATTTTTGGGTGGATCTAAATGGAAAGCATGTTTTGCGCCTACCCCAAGTGTAGGAGTAGTGCATATTTAGGTGGTTTGTACATGATCTTGATTTTAAGAGCATGACAAATCTCTCATAAGGGTCAACAAAGCTTGACAAAACTCAATGCAAAAGCAAGTAGTAAATATGTAGAAGTTTTCCTAGTCTAAATAACATATATGGCTCTAGTAGGAATTCAAGCTTTGTCATATAGGACCTCATCATGAAATTTTTTATATTTTTCAAAAGATAGATCTCTAGAACTTTAGTATCACTTGGAACAAGATAATCAGTAGCTCAGACCTTCTCATATTATATCCGTTAATTACCTAGTCTTAGATCAAGTATTTGCTACCCATAAGTTTCAAGTTCAGAGTAAATCTTTATATCAAAACAATCTTATCCAAAACTCAGGACAATTCAAGGCTGAAAA
Organism: Saccharum hybrid cultivar R570; assembly: GCA_038087645.1. Taxonomy (NCBI): domain Eukaryota; kingdom Viridiplantae; phylum Streptophyta; class Magnoliopsida; order Poales; family Poaceae; genus Saccharum; species Saccharum hybrid cultivar. The sequence goes on along the minus strand of JAQSUU010000805.1, from coordinate 25,020,857 downwards.
CTAGGTACTTGAAAGGAATTATAACAGAGCAACTATTCATCATTTCCATTTAAGAGATTATTTTGAGTCCTCTTTATTTTATTCAGCTCTTAAAAACAAATTAAAGCAAACTAGACACGCCTTTTTATTTTGTTTTCACTTTTAGATCATACATTATTACTATAAATAACTATATATATTTATTATAAAGATAACTTTTTATTTTGTTTCTTTTTATTCATCTTTTTTTACTATTTAAAAGAAACTAAAATTAAAACAAAAGAGAAAGTAATACTTACCTAGATACACAGGGGTGCTTCTCCCCCAAGCTAGCTCTTTCAGTGAGGGTTCGGTGTTGTAAGTCCTTTAGACCGGACTTCTCCTTGTGAAATTCATTGATCAAGTTCCTCGGTTTGCTCTAAAGATGAGGATCATTCTGATGACGCCTCTAATAGTGATGTCACCTTCTTCCGCCAAACCCGCCTTGGTTTTTAGTTTAATTTTGGGTTGACAGGTTCAGCGCTTCCCCTTGTAGAAATTGGGGAATCAATGACTCTCCCACACTTTGCTTGAAGTGTGTCCTGCTCATAAAGGCAAGGTAGAGATCAAGTCCATGGGCTCTATTGGTGGGAAAACACCAACAAAACCAAAACTTTCCTTATTCTTCTCTAATTTTAGGCACATTGAACAAGATGAAGTTGATGCTATGTGCTGTGTTCATTTATATCATGGGTGAAAGGATCAGAAGATTGTGCATGAATGTAGCATTTATGTACATTTGGCTAAAAGGGTTGAATTGCTTAACACAGGGAAGGATTATCTATCTGTGCATAATGTATCAGTCTTTACATAATTATGACTATCATCTTCTAGAGATAATATGTGCACTTTTTAGCTTATTTGGTTAAGACTATGAGCTCAAGAAAGTGATGCTAGGAGCAAGATTAAATAACTAAATATGTTGAGTTAATTAGATTGGATTAAGTGAAATTATAACTCAAACATGTTTGTTTCTTAATTATGTGCATACCAGAATCAGGGGAAACTTTTTAAATGATGACCATTTACCTTAGGATGTTACCTTTGTCATTGGAGCATGATGACACCATGTGACGAAGGGTGGATGACTCGTGATGGTCCTTCCTATTTGCTTGAAGTTTCCCTTGTTTGGCTAGCCTCGCAGTACGAGTTGTTCATGAACTTCTTGTCTCCTAGATTGCACCCTTTCTTTCTCATCCTTTTGTCATGCCATCTTTCTGCTCTTTGATCTTTTGACACCTTATTAGACCTTTTGCCTCACTTATTATTTTATGCCTACAAAGGATTAGTGGATAACACATACCCGAAGTAAAGTACAATTTTAAAACAAAGGTTGTTTGTCTAGAATTTTATAATTTCCCTCTATGCTAATGAAAAGATAGTGTTAGAATTATTTTAGCATAGTTTTTGTTTATCATGTTCTATACAAGCTTGGCTTCAAGGCAAAGGTAACTTGCAGCTAAAGACAAAGTGAATGATCTTTGATACTTACAGTTCTTTTATCCATGATGAATGAGCTGTGTCTTCTTTGCGCCATGTTATTGGAGTTTGACATGTGCCTTGCTTCATCTCTGATTTGAATTCATCTCATGACTTACCCAAATTGAATTGAAAGTTTCCTGCAGGGGTTAGTCCAACAAAATATCCAGTATCTGCTAAAGCAATTTTTAGTTCAATAACCAAACTAGACTCCATGTCTAATTTGATTAAGGAAGGCATTTTAACCTAAGCACCTCGCTTAATTTAAAAAACCTTTGGAAGTATGTCGAGTACTTCCAAACCAAAACTTACTATGGTAGATAAAGGTAACATGAAAGCACTATAGAGATTTACTCAAACAGAGATGAAAGAACACGATTGTTATTTAGCAAATTGAGCATGTCTTAAAGGTAGAGACAACCAAAATAATTTAGCTACATGGCAAGAGATGTTTTTAGAGAAGTCTATCCCCCAGCTTGAATTTTGTAGAAAAAATAAAGTTTGGATGTATGTGATTAAATGTTGCATGATAATTGGTTGGACATACCTTGCGTTGTCACCCCTTATTCTTTTTGCTTCAAACCTAGAATGGTTAGTGATAAAAATACCTGAAGGAATATTTTTACAATTACATTTCTATATTCATTTCACAAGGGCATCACAGCAGAAGGCGAAAACTCATATTATCTCCCGAAAGTGCTTGTTTTAGGACAGAAGCTCATCCATTAAGAAACCTTCAAATTGTGTTTCATATTGGTGAAGTGGTTTCCCCTCCAAGACCAACCTCTGGGTACCTATCTCAAGATTGATACAATGAGATCTATGATATTTATGATAAACATATGTATATACAACCACCCTTTTAAAGTTTTTATGAATAGGAAGTATGAGGGGGTTAAAGATCTCATGTGTGGTAATGTTGGAGAGACCAATTGATTCAGGAAATTTCTCATATGAGAATGGATTTGATGAGGTGTTTATGAAGTAGCTTCCATGCTCATTGATGTCATCTTCCTTTTCAAGCTCCAAGCTGATTCCTCATGGATGTCCAATATTTTGCTTGGACTGATGACTCTCTGGTTGATCTTGACTAAGGCCTCCTCTAAACTCGGGTGAGTCATGTTTATTAAGGAGATTGATTTAAGCTCACCGTTTGGATCTAAATCAAGTTTGGATTCTACCCACAAGGCTTCGTCCTTGTTCATCCATTCTTTAGCAACGGCATATGAGTTCTTAAGACATTCCAGCCATTGCCGTTGCTCTTCTTGGTCATCCTTCTGGCCTTCATGACTCCTATGCTTTGGGTGTCTTAGTGGGTTTCTAGGATCATCATGAGACTTAGAAGAAAGAGCATAAGAGGGATCATCAGGGTCAAGGATGGGTTTAGAGATGTGTTCAGATGAGACATCTAATATGGGCATAGAAGGGGAGAGAATTGGAATGGCTTCTAAATAGCTTGGCTCTCCTTCTATGGGTTCACTAGACATGCTATTGTTGACGGTAGTTAAGTATCATTTTTTGATCATCAACATAGTATGAGAAATGATCTAAATATAAATGCTATCTAGATATAGGGTTTATACTGACAGAATTCCACGAGTTTTGGTGAATATCTATTTCTGTAGGGGGTTATCAGGAAAGAACCAAAGGAGGTCAACATGTCAGATTTATATAGAGAGAAACTAACCATACTATGAAAAAGAATACTCTAGAAGACTCGAGAAGATCCCCCCGGAGGGGAGGGCCCACAGGCCAGGTAGGTGGGGCGGCCGCCCCCTGGCCTAGGCACCCGCCCCACCCAGGTGGCCAATCCGGGCCAAGCTCCTGGATCATGCCTCCACCGCCTTTGAGGATCAATAATAATCGTTCATCAAGGTCGGTTTGATCCAAGGGTTGTGGTGCTTCCTAGTGGGCTGTATAAGTAAGACCCCTGGCCCCAGGAGAAACCCTAATTCATTCAATTCATTCATCTCATTCCATTCAGAGAAGCCCTAGAGCCACCATCTCAATTAGATCTCTAGTTTAGCATAGCTACATAGGATTAGAACTAGAAGGAGGCAAGCATTGCTTGGTTTCTGGATCTGTCAAGAGAATACTTGGTAATTCTCTCCTACTTTTGTATTTGTTCTTATATTGTTCATCTAGTTCATCATTTGCTATGAATATGACTTTAGTCTATTCTATCATATTGGATATGACTTTGCTCTATTTGATTATGTTCTCAATTATATTATTCTTAGTCCACTTTGATTATATGCTTGGAATAGTTCGATCAGAATTATATTTAAGTATAGGATCATATAGCGCTTGCTCATTGATATCATGGGTGAGTGGTAAACATTGTGTAGGCGTGGTGCCTATACCATATTTACCTGCGATTGCACCCTATATTCCGGACCGTGTGGTAGATCGCGAGAGTGACAGTCCTGTTGAGTCCTTTATAGTCCACCTCCTGAGTATAAGGCCGGCAGAGCACAACTATTACAGGAAAGTGACGGCTATGTTCTATATCTTCCTTAGTAATATCACTATGCGTAGATATAACCTTTTCTTGCCATGATTGCCAAGTGTAATTGCACTAGTCATCGTATGCTTTGACCTTATAGTTAGAATAACTTAGGATTTATCCTTATAGTTCGTCCTAATCCATGCTAGTGCTATATACTTAGAGTAATCTATTGAGATGTTTATTATTATATGTGGCTATGTGCTTACCAGTTATGCTTTATTATTTATTGTCACACCCGGTTTTAAGGACAAAACCAGACATACACTATATGTGAAATAAAGGAGTCAAATCTCACATATAGCCATAGATAAATGTAATATCAAGAGACAAATGCTTAATATACATAACACAATAGTATAAAATATACCTTAAAGAGCAACACAGCGGAAAGACAACTCTGAACACCGGTGTAGACTTCACTCCAGGAACAAACTGACTGGTTGATCACAAGCCTAATAACTCCAGAGACTATCCTGAGGTGTGGGAGATAGCAAGAGTGAGTCCATGTCGAACTCAGCAAATATATCATGGGGTTCATGAGGCTCAAAAGGTTAGACACTGGTTTACTGCATTTAATTTTTATTCATCATTTACTTAGCAATTGAGTAGCATCAAGATAACCAAATTCCCATTATAAACCAATGATCAATTGTAATAAGAATAATGAAATAGCAATTAACATAAGCATAATAATATCAACCATAATAAGCATGATATAACAATGGTGAATATTTATTCTGTAAGAATCCCCAAGGCCGCTCGTGTCCGTGAGCACGGCTAGTATACCAGTTTATTAAACTCTGCGCAGAGGTGTACACTTTCACTGTGAGTCATGATTTCCAAATGCATGGGTTAATTACTCCCAAAACACCGAAAACCATATAAAGCCATTCAAAAGTTTGTCTAACAAGTTAGGGCCGCTAAGGATTCTCAATTGGAAAGCATGAACCTCCCTCCAAGGGGCGACTTACAAAAGACTGCACCCACCTTGGCAGGCCAAGACCATACTAGACATGACCCCTCTTGCGCCTTTCGGTAACCACTAACAAGCTAGAAAAGGTCTCTTAAACAACTAGAGCCAGAGCCATATAGCCCTCACAGCTGTATTGTAAATCCCGGTTATCACTTACAGATAAGTCCTTACAGAGAGAAACTAGAGCAACATAAAAACAACATAATGCTCTAGCACCCTTTAACAGTAATTAAATCATCTTAATGGGTGATTGCACAATTCATTAGTCATATTACAAGATCATTGTTTATTATTGAGCACTAGCAATAGCCACCCAATGCAAATCCCATAGGCAACAAGGAATCAGGGTATCAACAGCTAAGTTATAATCTCTACGGTTGTCAAGGAGGACACATGCATATGTATTATGATTATAGTGAATAGGATAACAAGGATGGTCCCATGTTATACTTGCCTTAAATCAAGATCCTTTCTCTGATCCAAATCTTCAATTAATAGCTTCTTGAATCTCCACGTAAATCTGACCAACTGGACTTGATCAATAAATCACCACACACGCATCGAGCAATCATACACGAAGCAAACAATGAATAATAATTAGAACAGTACACCAAACAATTAAAGAAATTTGAAAACTAACCTACACATTGCTACGAACACATAAACGCGGGAAGCACACTAATCGCAGCTACGGTGAAAGAGATACATACACCGAAAGATTTTGTTGTATAAAACGGAAAATTATAGGTCTCATTTGTTTTAACTATATAAAATCATATATATAAGATAAAATACTTTTTATAGATATTCAAAAGTGACTTAGGCTAAATTACATTTAAATTTAGAAAACTAAAGGAGAAATCAATAATATTTTATTTATGAATCTAGTGGCACAGTTATTAATCAAGTTAGATCTAAACTATGAAATTCCAGAAATCTTGATAAAGAAAACATTAATACTAATATGTAGTTCATGTTGTTATAAATCCATTGCAATTTGAACAGACTAATTTGGAATTAAAACAAATAAGTTATGAATTAAACGAGATTTTCTTTAGTAAAACAATAGATTAAATCTAACATCAAATCTTAAAGGTAGAAAACCTAACCAACAGTAGCACTAACAGTATAAAAAGTTTGTAAAACTCTTCTACACGTTACTACGATCACGCAGACGTAAAAATCACGAAATTCGGATTTAAAACGTGAAAGTTATGAATTTTCTAAGATTTCCTATAAATAAATAATTACTTTAATATAAACTCGAAAATTAATTTTCCCAAACCTACTGTACAACTATACTAACATGTAGAGCTCGCAAATACGAACCTAACGCAACTTGAACGGGTCAAATCGGAGTTAAAACGAAGATTTTATGACCAAAACAAGTTTAGTGGCAAAACTGTAAATATCAGAAAACGTATTTTTGATTTACCGAGAAGAAATACGCTTTCAAAACGAAGAAATGGATTTCGGATATTACGCTAAGGACCGCGGGTTCTATTAAGAAAAAGGGCAGGGACTTTTTAGAAAAATTACCCCGTGAAGGGGTATCTTCTATTATCGGCCGCTGATCTAGAATCCGACGGCCCTTATCTTCCCAGAGAGAACCCGGCGGCGCTGTCGCCATGTTCATCTCCCTCACGGCGGTGCCATGGCTGGCGACTCGCCGGAGCAACCAATCAAGCTTCCCAGTCCACTATTTAACGCGAGACCCGTACCAATCGACGGAGAACTCACCTGACGCGGAGATGAAGGCGAAGACGGCTCGGTTGTAACACCCAAATTTTAGAGATAACAAATTTTGAATAACTTAGATAACAATTAATGGCAAATTAAAATTTTAAAAACTATTTGGTGATGCATTCATGCTGTTGCATTTATTTTATTTTGTGGTGTGGTTATATTTGTTTTATTTTAATTGATTTGGTTTTGGAAAATATATATATAAGTGAAGAAAAGAAAGAAAGAAAAAAAAATAAAACCAATTACTCTCCTACCTGGCGGCCTGGAAGCCTGTTATGCGGCCCGCTCTCCTTCTTGGCTTGGTGGGCCGATCGGCAGCATCGTAGACGCGGCCCAACTCGGCGTCATGGCCCAGCTCGGCCCAGGGTCCAGCAGCTGCGCCTTTTCCCCTCTCTTGGTCGCTGACCGGTGGGGTCCGCATGTCATAAGTTTCTTCCTCCTCCCGTGTTCAAGCCGGACTTCGAACCGGAGGCGGACGCAACAACCGTATCGCAATATCCGGGATCTCCTACCCGTATACGACCACTTGGGGCTATAAAAAGGAAGTGGTAACCCTCTAGTTTCCGTTTTTCAACTAAAACGCTAGGCTAGCCACGGGAATTAGAGCTCTAGGGCTTGGGAGGCGTTGAAGGCCGGCGGTAGATCGGTTAGGGAGCTTTCGGGTGGTTTGGAGGTCTAATTCGTCGCGCTGGTGAGCTCGTCGTCTTCTCCTCTCCCTCCCCATGCTTTTCTTTAGGTTTGTAGTGCTTTGAATCTTGATTTTGGGGAGCTCCAGTGGGCTAGCAATGGCGCCGCCGTCCCCTTGTGACCGCGCGGCGGGTTACAGGTAGATGCAGCTTGTTTTGTCGCTTGGGTGAGTTCGCGCGGAGAATCTCGATCGTTTGGCTCAAGTTTGGGCTTGAACGGTGGGCTCGGTGGGGAGAACCGTGACCTCCGGCCATGGTGGGTCGCCGGCCATGGAGGAGCCGCCGGCCGGCGTTGAGGGAGGAGACCGGTTTCTTCTGGAACGAATAGGAGCCGTCCATCTCGTGATCTACGGCCAAGAATAGATCTTACCCCTTCGCGGGGTAATTATTCTAAAGAGCCCCTGCACTTTTTCTTTATATAGCCCGCGGTCCTTGGCGCATTCAAGGAAATACGTATTCATGTTTTGAAAGCGTATTCTCTTCCGGTTTATTCAAAAATACGTTTTCAGGAAATTACAGATTTGCCACTAGAACTGTTTTAGCCATAAAAACTTCGTTTTAACTCCGATTTGATCCGTTCAAGTTGCGTTAGGTTCGTATTTGCGAACTCTACATGTTAGTGTAGTTGTACAGTTAGTTTTGATAATTTATTTTTCGAGTTTATAATTAAGTATTTATTTATCTATAGGAAATCTTAGAAAATTCATAACTTTCACGTTTTAATTCCGAATTTGGTGATCTTTGCGTCTGTGTGATCGTAGAAACGTGTAGAAGAGTTTTATAAACTTTTATTACTGTTTTGCTACTGTTGGTGTACTGTTCTAATTATATCTCTTTGTTTGCTTCGTGTATGTTTGATTGGATGCATGTATGTTGTTGATTGATGATCGAGTATAGAAGGTGAGCAGTACTTGGACGATTCGGAGTATTACTTTGAGCCAAGTCAGCAGTATTATTTGGAGAACTTTGATCAAGGCAAGTATAACACAGGACTATCCTTGTTACCTATACATTGAATTGTCATACATATGCATGTGCTTACCTTGACAACCTTAGAGATTATAACTTAGTGCTTGTTGTCTTGATTCCTTGTCAACCTTGGGAATGCATTTGGGTAGCTATTGCTAGTGCTTAAACTAAGAACAATGATCTTGTAATTTGATTAATGGATTAAGCAATCAACCATTAAGATGATTTTATTACTGTTAAAAGGGGGCTAGAGCAAGTGTATTATTTTGATGCTCTGGTTTCTCTCCGTAAGGACTTATCTGTAAGTGATAACCGGGATATACAGTACAGCTGTGAGGGCTATATGGCTCTGGCTTTAGTTGTTCAAGAGACCTTTTCTAGCTTGCTAGTGGTTACCTTAAATGGCGTAAGAATGGCTTGACACGTTGGGTGTAGTGCGAGCCCCTGGCCTAGTGTGTATAGGCTGCGGTTGTTGTGCCACAGGGAAGGGGGGTTCTACATCTGCCTGCCGAGTGAATCTAATGGCCCTAACTTGTTAGACGAACTTTTGAATGGCTTTATATGGTTTCTTGTGCTTAGGGATTCATGACCCCTTAGCATATGGAAATCATGACTCACAGTGAAAGTGTACACCTCTGCGCAGAGTTTAATAAACTGGTATACTAGCCGTGCTCACGGATACGAGCGGCCTTGGGGATTCTTACAGAATAGTTGATCACCATTATTATATCATGCTTAATTATTGTTGATTATTATTATGCTCATGTTAATGCTATTCATTATCCTTATTACAATTGATCATTGATTCATTAATGGGATTGGATTACCTTGATGCTACTCAATTGCTAATTATATGATGATTAAAAGCTAAACGCAGTCAAACAGTGTCTAGCCTTTTTGAGCCTCATGAACCCTGTGTTATACTTGTTGAGTTCGACATGGACTCACTCTTGCTATTTCCCCCCACACTCCAGTGTGTAGTAAGATGCTACTCGAAAGAAGGACAAAGGTGTAGTGGAGTTTCCAGAAGACTAGTAGAGGTGCTAGGCATATGTTACCCCCAGTCAGCCGTCCCTGAGAAGAATGGAGCCTGAAGTTTAGTCACCGTTCCGCGATACTCTGATGTAAGTATTAATATAGCTATGTATACGTTATATAATAACATTGTTTCTGATACTTTTTCATTCTGGCATATGTGTGGACTTCCTGGGCACACATATGATTAGCCTGGTTTTGTTCTTTAGAAAACCGGGTGTGACAGAGTGGTATCAGAGCGGTGTTGACTGTAGGACGTATGCCAAGTAGCACCGGACGTATTCTAAAACTTATTTTACTATAAAACTATTTTTGTCATCCCTTGACCCATTGATTTTGACTATTTCCTCTTCCTTGTTCTGTTGTATCCCTTCCTTGATAGCTTCCTTTGAGCTATTATTTCTTACTTCCTTGGTTTTTGATTTGTGTTGTTTTTACCAAAAGTTTTCTGATGTCACCTTGTTCAAAAGTTCGATGGCCTTTCATCATCTCCAATGTGCCATTAGGATGACCACCATTGTTGAAGAAGCACGTGTAGTACCGATGATGTGATGTGTGCTTGTTTTGCTTGATGTGTTGCTTGTGTGTTGCCTTGTTCTTGTGTTTCAAAGGTGGCTCGGAAGGTATAAGTCTTGAGGAGTAGCTCGATCCATGTTAAGTGGGGTAGGTTTTACGTAATACTCCGCATGCTGATTTCTATAGCAGTCTGCAATGTTTCTATTATATCTCAAGATATGGACATGAGAAATTTATAAAATTTTACTGGGAATAACTAGACTTCTGTATCTTTCCAGACCCACTGGACTTACCTTTTTATCTATTTTGAGCTAAGAGATATACCTGTTCTAAGTTAAGGTCACTGCGCAGTCTGGAATCCTAAAACAGTTTCGGTTAAGTTCAGTTTTTGACTAACTTATTGACAGAATCTGGAAAAGTGTTGTGAATAAAAGTCGTAGATAATTTCGTAAGCTTTCCAACCATATAAAGATCACCTTAATCGGATGTCTGTATCTCGAGTTATGCCAGATTTACTGAACTGCTAAAGTTGGACTTCGCCCAGAAATTTTCTGCATTACTTCCTTATCTTGTATAAGTGAATATATCATTGGATATCTTTGAATCTCATTGATTTGCCTTGGAATCTTACATTAGAGATGATTATGGTTATCTAGTATAAAAGGAGATGCAAGTTACTTTGGTGTCCCCTAATTTCTTTTTCTTAAGGGGGTAGCAAAGTTGTGAGTGTTACAAGATAAAGGTTTTATTCGACCTAGTTCATCACCTTGGGGAGCACCAGTTATTTTTGTTGATAAGAAAGATGGTGGTCAGAGGATGTGTGTTGATTATCGGTCACTAAATGAGGTAACTATCAAGAATAAGTATCCTTTGCCCAGGATTGATGACTTGTTTGATCAGTTGAGAGGTGCTTGTGTGTTCTCTAAGATTGATTTACGTTCTGGTTATCATCAGTTGAAGATTCGTGCCTCTGACATTCCAAAGACAGCTTTTACTACAAGGTATGGATTGTATGAGTATACTGTTATGTCGTTTGGATTGACCAATGCACCTGCATACTTTATGTACATGATGAATAAGGTGTTCATGGAATATTTGGATAAGTTTGTGGTGGTGTTTATTGATGATATATTGGTATTTTCCAAGACAGAGGTAGAGCATGCTGAACATTTGAGGTTGGTATTGCAGAAGCTTAGAGAGCATAAACTGTATGCGAAGCGAAGTAAATGTGAGTTTTGGTTGAAGGAAGTTTCTTTTCTTGGTCATATTGTTTCTAATGGAGGTATATCAGTGGATCCAGGCAAGGTGAAGGATGTACTGAATTGGAAACCACCTACAGATGTTAGCGAGATTCGCAGTTTCTTGGGTTTAGCTGGATATTACAGACGATTCATTGAAGGGTTTTCTAAACTTGCTAAACCTATGACATCTCTATTAGAAAAGAATGCCAAATTTGTGTGGTCTGATAAATGTCAAGCTAGTTTTGAGGAATTGAAGAAGAGGTTGACTACAGCGCCTGTATTAGTTTTACCAGATTTGAGTAAGAAGTTTTCTATTTATTGTGATGCTTCTCGTCAAGGTTTGGGATGTGTTCTTATGCAAGAAGGCAGAGTTGTGGCTTATGCATCTAGGCAGTTGAGAAAGCATGAGTTGAATTATCCTACACATGATCTAGAGTTAGCAGCTGTTGTTCATGCATTAAAGATTTGGAGACATTATTTGATTGGACATAAGAGTGATATATACACTGATCATAAGAGTTTGAAGTATATTTTCACTCAGTCAGATCTGAATTTGAGGCAACGCAGATGGTTAGAGTTGATTAAGGATTATGATATTGAGATACACTATCATCCTGGTAAGGCTAATGTAGTAGCTGATGCTCTTAGTAGGAAGAGTTATGCCAATGAGATAAGAACATTGTCTATGACTAGTGAGTTATGTGCTGAATTTGAATATTTGAACTTGGGAATTGTTACTAATACAATGGAATTAGTGATAGAGCCTACTTTAGAACAAGAGATTTACAAGGGTCAATTGAAGGATGAGAAACTAAAGAAGATAGCGGAGGATATAGTGATTGGTAAGTCACCAGGCTTTCGAATGGATGATAATGGAATTTTGTGGTTTGGAAAGAGGCTGTGTGTACCTGAGGATCAAGCTATTAGACAAGCAATTCTTCGCGAAGCTCATGAGTCAGCTTATTCTATTCATCCTGGTAGTACTAAGATGTATTTGGATCTTAAACAGAAATATTGGTGGGTTGGATTAAAGCGAGATGTGGCTGAGTATGTGGCATTGTGTGATACTTGTCAGAGGGTGAAAGCAGAGCATCAGAGACCTGCTGGATTGTTGCAACCAATGAAGATTCCTGAATGGAAGTGGGAGGAAGTTGGTATGGACTTTATAGTGGGGTTACCGCGTACTCAGAGAGGTTATGATTCTATTTGGGTGATAGTGGATAGGTTGACTAAAGTTGCTCATTTTATACCAGTTAAGACTACATACCATGGACCAAAATTGGCAGAGTTGTATCTGGAGAAGGTAGTATGTTTGCATGGAGTTCCAAAGAAGATTGTATCTGATCGAGGATCGTAGTTTACATCGCACTTTTGGAAAACTGTACATGAATCTTTGGGAACAAAATTGAATTTTAGTATAGCATATCATCCACAGACAGATGGACAGACTGAAAGGACTAACCAGGTATTAGAGGATATGTTGAGAGCCTGTGCATTGCAATATGGAACTAGTTGGGATAAGAGTTTGCCTTATGCAGAATTTTCTTACAATAATAGTTATCAACAGAGTCTTAAGATGGCACCGTTTGAAGCTTTATATGGACGTAAGTGTAGAACTCCATTGTTTTGGGATCAGACAGGTGAATCTCAGGTGTTTGGTACAGATGTTCTTAGAAACGCAGAAGATCAAGTGAGAGTGATTCGTGAGAATTTGAGAGTGGCACAGTCTCGTCAAAAGAGTTACGCTGATAATAGGAGAAGAGATCTAGTTTTTGAAGTAGGTGATTATGTCTATTTGAAGGTGTCACCTATGAGAAGTGTGAAGAGATTTAACATGAAAGGTAAACTAGCACCAAGGTATGTTGGACCATTTAAAGTTATTGCTAGACGTGGGGAAGTTGCTTACCAATTAGAGTTGCCTGAGAGTTTATCTGGAGTGCATGATGTGTTTCATGTTTCACAACTTAAGAAGTGTTTGCGGGTGCCTGAGGAGCAGATACCTTTGGAAGAATTGACTGTTAAGGAGGATCTTACATATGAAGAGTTTCCGATTAAGATTTTAGAGACTGCTGAGAGGGTTACTCGAAGTCGGATTATTAAGATGTGTAAAGTACAGTGGAATCGATACTCAGAGGCAGAGGCAACTTGGGAAAGAGAGGATGAGTTGAAGAAATCATATCCGCAGTTATTTGAGTAAGCAGTCCAATCTCGAGGACGAGATTCTTTTAAGGGGGGTAGAATTTGTAACACCCAAATTTTAGAGATAACAAATTTTGAATAACTTAGATAACAATTAATGGCAAATTAAAATTTTAAAAACTATTTGGTGATGCATTCATGCTGTTGCATTTATTTTATTTTGTGGTGTGGTTATATTTGTTTTATTTTAATTGATTTGGTTTTGGAAAATATATATATAAGTGAAGAAAAGAAAGAAAGAAAAAAAAATAAAACCAATTACTCTCCTACCTGGCGGCCTGGAAGCCTGTTATGCGGCCCGCTCTCCTTCTTGGCTTGGTGGGCCGATCGGCAGCATCGTAGACGCGGCCCAACTCGGCGTCATGGCCCAGCTCGGCCCAGGGTCCAGCAGCTGCGCCTTTTCCCCTCTCTTGGTCGCTGACCGGTGGGGTCCGCATGTCATAAGTTTCTTCCTCCTCCCGTGTTCAAGCCGGACTTCGAACCGGAGGCGGACGCAACAACCGTATCGCGATATCCGGGATCTCCTACCCGTATACGACCACTTGGGGCTATAAAAAGGAAGTGGTAACCCTCTAGTTTCCGTTTTTCAACTAAAACGCTAGGCTAGCCACGGGAATTAGAGCTCTAGGGCTTGGGAGGCGTTGAAGGCCGGCGGTAGATCGGTTAGGGAGCTTTCGGGTGGTTTGGAGGTCTAATTCGTCGCGCTGGTGAGCTCGTCGTCTTCTCCTCTCCCTCCCCATGCTTTTCTTTAGGTTTGTAGTGCTTTGAATCTTGATTTTGGGGAGCTCCAGTGGGCTAGCAATGGCGCCGCCGTCCCCTTGTGACCGCGCGGCGGGTTACAGGTAGATGCAGCTTGTTTTGTCGCTTGGGTGAGTTCGCGCGGAGAATCTCGACCGTTTGGCTCAAGTTTGGGCTTGAATGGTGGGCTCAGTGGGGAGAACCATGACCTCCGGCCATGGTGGGTCGCCGGCCATGGAGGAGCCGCCGGCCGGCGTTGAGGGAGGAGACCGGTTTCTTCTGGAACGAATAGGAGCCGTCCATCTCGTGATCTACGGCCAAGAATAGATCTTACCCCTTCGCGGGGTAATTATTCTAAAGAGCCCCTGCACTTTTTCTTTATATAGCCCGCGGTCCTTGGCGCATTCAAGGAAATACGTATTCATGTTTTGAAAGCGTATTCTCTTCCGGTTTATTCAAAAATACGTTTTCAGGAAATTACAGATTTGCCACTAGAACTGTTTTAGCCATAAAAACTTCGTTTTAACTCCGATTTGATCCGTTCAAGTTGTGTTAGGTTCGTATTTGCGAACTCTACATGTTAGTGTAGTTGTACAGTTAGTTTTGATAATTTATTTTTCGAGTTTATAATTAAGTATTTATTTATCTATAGGAAATCTTAGAAAATTCATAACTTTCACGTTTTAATTCCGAATTTGGTGATCTTTGCGTCTGTGTGATTGTAGAAATGTGTAGAAGAGTTTTATAAACTTTTATTACTGTTTTGCTACTGTTGGTGTACTGTTCTAATTATATCTCTTTGTTTGCTTCGTGTATGTTTGATTGGATGCATGTATGTTGTTGATTGATGATCGAGTATAGAAGGTGAGCAGTACTTGGACGATTCGGAGTATTACTTTGAGCCAAGTCAGCAGTATTATTTGGAGAACTTTGATCAAGGCAAGTATAACACAGGACTATCCTTGTTACCTATACATTGAATTGTCATACATATGCATGTGCTTACCTTGACAACCTTAGAGATTATAACTTAGTGCTTGTTGTCTTGATTCCTTGTCAACCTTGGGAATGCATTTGGGTAGCTATTGCTAGTGCTTAAACTAAGAACAATGATCTTGTAATTTGATTAATGGATTAAGCAATCAACCATTAAGATGATTTTATTACTGTTAAAAGGGGGCTAGAGCAAGTGTATTATTTTGATGCTCTGGTTTCTCTCCGTAAGGACTTATCTGTAAGTGATAACCGGGATATACAGTACAGCTGTGAGGGCTATATGGCTCTGGCTTTAGTTGTTCAAGAGACCTTTTCTAGCTTGCTAGTGGTTACCTTAAATGGCGTAAGAATGGCTTGACACGTTGGGTGTAGTGCGAGCCCCTGGCCTAGTGTGTATAGGCTGCGGTTGTTGTGCCACAGGGAAGGGGGGTTCTACATCTGCCTGCCGAGTGAATCTAATGGCCCTAACTTGTTAGACGAACTTTTGAATGGCTTTATATGGTTTCTTGTGCTTAGGGATTCATGACCCCTTAGCATATGGAAATCATGACTCACAGTGAAAGTGTACACCTCTGCGCAGAGTTTAATAAACTGGTATACTAGCCGTGCTCACGGATACGAGCGGCCTTGGGGATTCTTACAGAATAGTTGATCACCATTATTATATCATGCTTAATTATTGTTGATTATTATTATGCTCATGTTAATGCTATTCATTATCCTTATTACAATTGATCATTGATTCATTAATGGGATTGGATTACCTTGATGCTACTCAATTGCTAATTATATGATGATTAAAAGCTAAACGCAGTCAAACAGTGTCTAGCCTTTTTGAGCCTCATGAACCCTGTGTTATACTTGTTGAGTTCGACATGGACTCACTCTTGCTATTTCCCCCACACTCCAGTGTGTAGTAAGATGCTACTCGAAAGAAGGACAAAGGTGTAGTGGAGTTTCCAGAAGACTAGTAGAGGTGCTAGGCATATGTTACCCCCAGTCAGCCGTCCCTGAGAAGAATGGAGCCTGAAGTTTAGTCATCGTTCCGCGATACTCTGATGTAAGTATTAATATAGCTATGTATACGTTATATAATAACATTGTTTCTGATACTTTTTCATTCTGGCATATGTGTGGACTTCCTGGGCACACATATGATTAGCCTGGTTTTGTTCTTTAGAAAACCGGGTGTGACATCGGTTCAATCAGGCGGCTCCAAAGGGCGGGCGGCCAAGCTCCTACTTACGGTGGCGACGCAAAAACCACTTAGCAACCAAATTGAAAGCACCCTTATGTTCACAGGAGCACGCTAAAGCCGGTAGGGTAGCTTACGGTGGCGAAAAGACGACGTACACGCCGAATTGCTTCCCACAGCGGCCCCTAGGGTTGCGGCGGCGGCGAGAGCTCGAACAGGGGTTAATTTGTTCACGATTGGATCTAAAAACGACCGGCAAGGCTCGGCTCTAGCTTAAATAGGGGGTGGCATGATCAATTTGGAAAGAAAATCCCAAAGTTCGTGGATTGGAATCGGTTCGGTGATGGAGTCCGTCCTGGTCACGAGGAAGAGGACGAGATGGCGACCGACAGGTGGGACCAAGCCGTCAGCGGCACAAGGAAGGGAGAGACGCGCGTGGCAGCAGCTCTGGGCCGGCCCACGCGGGCGCGGGGGAAAGTCAGCAAGCGGGCTTCGGCTCTGTCGGCCCAGCAGCGGGGAAAAAGGGAGGCAGGCCGACCGAGCGGGCCTCCAGGCCGCCAGCAACACAGGTAAGCTTTCTCTCTTTTTTTTATTTGTTTTCAAAACCATTTAATTAGATTTGCAAATTCCAAATCAAATAAAAACAGAACCACACCCCTCAACACATTAAAACCAATGCAGAGGCATGTATGCTCAAACAAGTTGCTACCTTAATATAAATTTTAATTTAATGAAAATTTTATTTTCCTATGTTTTTATGAGCACAAAAATTTACAAATAAATCATTTTAGCTCTATTTCAAAAGAGACAAATTTTTAGGGTGTTACAATTCTACCCCCCTTAAGATGAATCTCGTCCTCGAGATTCTGAAGATGACGATAAAAGAGATAGTGACATTCTGTCTTCCTTCGATCCTCATTTTTTTTTCCATGTTACATCTTTTAATGAGAATCATGAGACAGTTCCTAAGATCCTCGCTAGCTAATCTGCGTAAGCATAATCATCTCTCATATTGAGTTCCTCCAAAGTTGTTTGTTCCTCTGCTATGACTTCTGTAAACTCATGATCCACTTTGCTATCCTCAGTGTAACCACCTTCTAATTGGTCATTCTCGTTTTCCTCAGGTGCCGGTTGAACACCTACATACTCAATTCTTTCTCCTGACCGTGTGGTTAGAAACACCGAACGTTGAGCAGAATTAATCACTCCTTTGCAAGCAAGTAACCAACCTTTTCCTAGGATAACATCTATTTCCATTAACTCCAGAACAATAAGATTTGCCTCAAACTTCACCCCATTTATGTCAAGACTAACTCTTGGGCATATACGGTTTGCCTTCTTTTCTCCTTCTGGAAAGTTAACTACCACCGGTTTCCTCATTGGAAGCATAGTCATCTTATGATCTTCTACATATTTGCGAGAGATGAATGAATGTGTAGCCCTAGGGTCAAACAAAACCATAGCAGTGTCTGAGCCTGCACCAATATAGCCTATAACAACCTCTTTAGCTTTGTAAATGCTAACCACATCTACATTGTTCAACCTTCCTTGGATATATTTTCGATTCAATTTATTTCTTTGCACCTCTTGATTATGGACACTTTGTTCTAGCTCTTGATGTTGTTGATTCTGGCTACAATTACTCTTAGTTGTAACACCCAAAAATTTTAAAATTGAGAATTAGAAGAAAAATTAGAGTTAAAAGAGATTTAGTATGATTTTAAATAATTTAGATAATAGTTAATGGGGAATTAAGATTTAAAATTTTAGATGAAATATGTGGTGTTGCATTCATGCTGGTGCATCTATTTTATCTTGGTGTGTGATTTTGACCAACTTGTAAAGGTTTACAAATTTCATTGGAAATTTGATTTGAAAATGTGTTTGAAAATTAGAAAAGAAAATGGAAAAAAAAGAGAAAACAACTTACCTTCTCACCTAGCGGCCCGAAGGCCCGGCGGATCGGCCTGCTCTCCCGCGCCCGTGCAGGTGGGCCGCTGCCCCGTTTTCCTTCCGCGCCCGCGCCGCGTGGGCCGGCCTAGGAAAACACAGCCGTGCGCCCCCTCTCTTATGTTTCACTGACAATCGGGACCCCGCTGTCAGATGCGTCTTCATCCTTCCGTGGTCGAGCCGGACTCCGAACCGAAGGGAAAAACGCCGCCCGGTCTCACGATTTCCGGGATTTCCTACCCGAACACGAGGTTGTAGTACTATAAAAGAGAATCCGTGATCCTCCTCTTTCCGTTTTTCATCTAAAACGATAGACAAACCATGTGAAATAGAGCTCTAGGGCTTGGGAGGTGTTGGAGGTTTCAGTTATTCGGTTGGGGAGCTTTCGGGTGGATTGGAGGCCAATTTCTTCGCGTTGGTGAGTCCGCACTCGTCTCCTCTATCTTCTTGTGCTTTTCTTTTGGTTGGAAAGGATTCGAATCGAGCTTTTGAAGCTCACCGTCGGTCGGCAATGGTGCCGCCATCCCTTCCATTGCCGCGCTCTCTCCTCGGGACAGTGTAGAGGGCATAAACCGTGTAGAGGAGGTCGGGTTGATCTTCTCGACCGATTGGTGTTGTTTGCGGGTCGATTGGTGGTCGGGAACGGGGAAACCGAGGAGCTCTGGCGAGCTCATGGCGTCGGCCATGGTGGCCACTGGCCGACTTTCACTGTAGATGGCCGGTTCTCTCTCTCTCTCTCTTGGGGTGAAGGGCAGCCGTCCGTTTTCTGATCAACGGCTTAGATTAGAAGATACCCCTTCGCGGGGTAATCTTTCTAAAGAGTGCCTGGGTTTTCGGATTATAGAACCCGCCGTCCCTAAGCATAATTCCCGAAAGGTGTTTTCGTGTTTTGAAAGTGTATTTTCTCGCGGTAAATCAAAAATACATTTTCAGATATTTACAATTTTGCCACTAGGATTGTTTTGGTCATAAAATCTTCGTTTTAATTCCGATTTGATCCATTCAAGTTGCGTTAGGTTCGTATTTGCGAGCTCTACAGGTTAGTATAGTTGTACAGTAGGTTTGGAAAATTTAATTTTCGAGTTTATATTAAAGTAATTATTTATCTATAGGAAATCTTAGAAAATTCATAACTTTCACGTTTTAAATCTGAATTTCGTGATCTTTACGTCTGTGTGATCGTAGTAACGTGTAGAAGAGTTTTACAAACTTTTTATACTATTAGTGCCACTGTTGGTTAGGTTTTCCACCTTTAAGATTCAAGGTTAGATTTAATCTATTGTTTTACTAAAGAAAATCTCGTTTAATTCATAACTTATTTGTTTTAATTCTGAATTAGTCCATTCAAATTGCAATGGATTTATAATAACATGAACTACGTATTAGTATTAATGTTTTCTTTATCAAAATCTTTGGAATTTCATAATTTAGATCTAACTTGATTAATAACTGTGCAACTAGATTTATAAATAAAATATTACTGATTTCTCCTTTAGTTTTCTAAATTTAAATGTAATTTAGCCTAAGTCACTTTTGAATATCTATAAAAAGTATTTTATTCTATATATATGATTTTATATGGTTAAAACAAATGAGACCTATAATTTTTTCATTTTATACAACAAAATCTTTCGGTGTATGTATCTCTTTCACCGTAGCTCTGATTAGCGTGTTTTCCGCGTTTATGTGTTCGTAGCAATGCGTAAATCAGTTTTCAAACATTTTTATTGATTGGTGTACTGTTCTAATTATTATTCATTGTCTGCTTTGTGTATGATTGCTCGATGCATGTGTGGTAATTTATTGATCAAGTCCAGTCGGTGAGATTTACGTGGAGATTCAAGAAGCTGTTAATTGAAGATTTGGATCAGAGAAAGGATCTTGATTTAAGGCAAGTATAGCATGGGACCATCCTTGTTATCCTATTCACTATAATCATAATACATATGCATGTGTCCTCCTTGATGACCTATAGAGTATAAAGTAGGCTTTGATATCCTGATTCCTTGTCACCTATGGGTTTTGCATTGGGTAGTTATTGCTAGTGCTTAATAATAAACAGTGATCTTGTAATATGACTAATGAATTGTGCAATCACCCATTAAGATGATTTAATTACTGTTAAAGGGTGCTAGAGCATTATGTTGTTTTTATGTTGCTCTAGTTTCTCTCCGTAAGGACTTATCTATAAGTGATAACCGGGATTGACAGTACAGCTGTGAGGGCTATATGGCTCTGGCCCTAGTTGTTTAAGAGACCTTTTCTAGCTTGTTAGTGGTTACCGAAAGGCGCAAGAGGGGTCATGTCTAGTATGGTCTTAGCCTGCCAAGGTGGGTGCAGTCTTTTGTAAGTCGCCCCTTGGAGGGAGGTTCATGCTTTCTAATTGAGAATCCTTAGCGGCCCTAACTTGTTAGACGAACTTTTAAATGGCTTTATATGGTTCTCCGATGTTTGGGTTTGATCTTCCCACACATTTGGAAATCATGACTCACAATGAAAGTGTACACCTCTGCGCAGAGTTAAAAACTGGTATACTAGCCGTGCCCTCGGACACGGGCGGCCTTGGGGATTCTTACAGAATTAATGTTCACCATTGTTACATCATGCTTATTATGGTTGATATTATTATGCTTATGTTAAATTGCTATTTCATTATTCTTATTACAATTGATCATTGGTTTATAATGGGAATTTGGTTATCTTGTTGCTACTCAATTTGCTAAGCAAATGAAGAATAAAAGCTAAATGCAGTAAACCAGCGCCTAACCTTTTGAGCCTCATGAACCCCATGATATATTTGCTGAGTTCGACATGGACTCACTCTTGCTATTGCCCCACACTTCAGGATAGTCTCTGGAGTTATTAGGCTTGTGATCAACCAGTCAGTTTGTTCCTGGAGTGAAGTGTACACCCGGTGTTCGGAGTTGTCTTTCCGCTGTGTTGCTCTTTAAGGTGTATTTTATACTATTGTGTTATGTATATTAAGCATTTGTCTCTTGATATTACACTTATCTGTGGCTATATGTGAGATTTGACTCCTTTATTTCACATATAGTGTATGTCTGGTTTTGTCCTTAAAACCGGGTGTGATAGAGTGGTATCAGAGCAATGCTGACTGTAGGACGCAAGCCTAGTTGAAACTGGTCGTTATAAGGTCTAAACATTGCCACAAAAATCCTTGTTCCGTAAGACCTTGATATTTTCTTCTTATTTTACTGTTCACCTCTACCTTGTTGCTTATTTTTTAAAAAATCTTGTGCTCATCCTATTCCTTGCTTTGATATGCTTTTAGAAACTCATCTTATCATCTTCTTGCGACATCAGAAGAGAAGCATTAGGATCTTTTCCCTTTATACAAAGAAAACGATAGCATGGCAAGATTAGTCAATGTTGAGTTGTGCTCCTATATTGCCTTGTTGGATTGTCATTATGCCTATGCTTGTTTTGGATCTTTGTAATGATTGCAATGAATTTGGGGATCCCACAATTTCATTTAGATATAGGCTTAAGATATAAGAATTAGTGAATAAATAGTCGGGTGGGTTTTGTTGTTTCTTCCTTATCCTGTCTTTTCGGAGCAGTCTATCTTCTTTGGCTCATAACTCTGTTCTTGGATGACCAAAAATCATGGAAATTTTCTGGACAATAGTAGACTTCAACATGTTTCTCTGACCGCAAGAATCACCCTCATAGCTATTCTGGTTTGGGAGTTATGAAAATCACAAAATGATGAATCTGTGCTGTCTGAAACCTGGAACAGAATCTGTTATGTGCAGTTTTCGACCAAGTTAGTTGCAGAATCTGGGAAAGTGTTCTATAAGTCAGTTGTAGAGAATTTGATAAGCTTTCCAACGGTATAAGGTGCAACCTAATTGGATTAACAGAACTGGAGATATGGATGTTTTACTGTGCTGCTGTTTTTCTGCTCGCGAGGAATTTCAGATTACTTGTTCTTGTTTATATCCACGAGTTTTTAATGGATATCGGAAGGTCATCATGATAGTATATCCATTGAGAAGAAGGTTCAGGCTACTCTTTTGTTCCCCAAGTGGATATTTTCTTAAGGGGGGTAGCCAAGATGAAGAGTTTGGTTGTCTATGTGGTTGGGTTTTCTCTTACCTCTCATGCTATCAAGTCTTATCTTGTCATCTCATGAAGTTGCACTTAGGAATGTTAAGAATGACTGAATCCTAATGTATTCATGTTACAAACAGATGGTTAATACTAGAAGAAGTTCTTCACATGGTGACCGAAGGGACACTACAAATTCAACTAATCCTCCGCCAGCAACAAATTTTTCAACTATGGAGCAAGCTTTGACAACACAGACTCAATTGCTGCAGACTCTAGTTCAACATGTGGTGAATAACCAGCATCAAGCACCGCCTATTAGTAAGCGTGGTGAATTTATGATGGGACACCCACCGACATTCTCTCATGCGAGTGATCCACTAGAGGCAGATGATTGGCTTAGAGCTGTGGAGCGACATCTTGACATAGCTCAGTGTGATGACCATCAAAAGGTGCTTTATGCTTCCGAACAACTTTATGGTGCTGCTCTAGATTGGTGGGAATCTTTCCAGGATGGACGTACTGATAATGCTTCTCAGATAACCTGGCAGGAGTTCAGAGATAAATTCAAAGCTCACCACATTCCCAAAGGGTTGACAGAACTTAAGCAGGATGAACTTCGGGCTCTAAAGCAAGGATCTATGTCAGTGTGTGAGTATCGTGATCAGTTCACTCAGTTGTCTCGTTATGCTCCTAATGAGGATCAAATGAAGACAGAATGTCACTATCTCTTTTATCATCATCTTCCGAATCTCGAGGACGAGATTCATTTTAAGGGGGTAGAATTTGTAACACCCAAAAATTTTAAAATTGAGAATTAGAAGAAAAATTAGAGTTAAAAGAGATTTAGTATGATTTTAAATAATTTAGATAATAGTTAATGGGGAATTAAGATTTAAAATTTTAGATGAAATATGTGGTGTTGCATTCATGCTAGTGCATCTATTTTATCTTGGTGTGTGATTTTGACCAACTTCTAAAGGTTTACAAATTTCATTGGAAATTTGATTTGAAAATGTGTTTGAAAAATTAGAAAAGAAAATGGAAAAAAAAAGAGAAAACAACTTACCTTCTCACCGGGCGGCCCGAAGGCCCGGCGGATCGGCCTGCTCTCCCGCGCCCGCGCAGGTGGGCCGCTGCCCCGTTTTCCTTCCGCGCCCGCGCCGTGTGGGCCGGCCCAGGAAAACACAGCCGCGCGCCCCCTCTCTTATGTTTCACTGACGATCGGGACCCCGCTGTCAGATGCGTCTTCATCCTTCCGTGGTCGAGCCGGACTCCGAACCGAAGGGAAAAACACCGCCCGGTCTCGCGATTTTCGGGATTTCCTACCCGAACACGAGGTTGTAGTACTATAAAAGAGAAGCCGTGATCCTCCTCTTTCCGTTTTTCATCTAAAACGATAGACAAACCACGTGAAATAGAGCTCTAGGGCTTGGGAGGTGTTGGTGGTTTCGGTTGTTCGGTTGGGGAGCTTTCGGGTGGATTGGAGGCCAATTTCTTCGCGTTGGTGAGTCCGCACTCGTCTCCTCTATCTTCTTGTGCTTTTCTTTTGGTTGGAAAGGCTTTGAATCGAGCTTTTGAAGCTCACCGTCGGTCGGCAATGGTGCCACCGTCCCTTCCATTGCCGCGCTCTCTCCTCGGGACAGTGTAGAGGGCATAAACCGTGTAGAGGAGGTCGGGTTGATCTTCTCGACCGATTGGTGTTGTTTGCGGGTCGATTGGTGGTCGAGAACGGGGAAACCGAGGAGCTCCGGCGAGCTCATGGCGTCGGCCATGGTGGCCACCGGCCGGCTTCACTGTAGATGGCCGGTTCTCTCTCTCTCTCTCTTGGGGTGAAGGGCAGCCGTCCGTTTTCTGATCAACGGCTTAGATTAGAAGATACCCCTTCGTGGGGTAATCTTTCTAAAGAGTGCCTGGGTTTTCGGATTATAGAACCCGCCATCCCTAAGCGTAATTCCCGAAAGGTGTTTTCCTGTTTTGAAAGTGTATTTTCTCGCGGTATATCAAAAATACGTTTTCAGATATTTACAGTTTTGCCACTAGGATTGTTTTGGTCATAAAATCTTCGTTTTAATTCCGATTTGATCCGTTCAAGTTGCGTTAGGTTCGTATTTGCGAGCTCTACAGGTTAGTATAGTTGTACAGTAGGTTTGGAAAATTTAATTTTCGAGTTTATATTAAAGTAATTATTTATCTATAGGAAATCTTAGAAAATTCATAACTTTCACGTTTTAAATCCGAATTTCATGATCTTTACGTCTGTGTGATCGTAGTAACGTGTAGAAGAGTTTTACAAACTTTTTATACTATTAGTGCCACTGTTGGTTAGGTTTTCCACCTTTAAGATTCAAGGTTAGATTTAATCTATTGTTTTACTAAAGAAAATCTCGTTTAATTCATAACTTATTTGTTTTAAATCCGAATTAGTCCATTCAAATTGCAATGGATTTATAATAACATGAACTACGTATTAGTATTAATGTTTTCTTTATCAAAATCTTTGGAATTTCATAATTTAGATCTAACTTGATTAATAACTATGCAACTAGATTTATAAATAAAATATTATTGATTTCTCCTTTAGTTTTCTAAATTTAAATGTAATTTAGCCTAAGTCACTTTTGAATATCTATAAAAAGTATTTTATTCTATATATACGATTTTATATGGTTAAAACAAATGAGACCTATAATTTTTCCGTTTTATACAACAAAATCTTTCGGTGTATGTATCTCTTTCACCGTAGCTCTGATTAGCGTGTTTTCCACGTTTATGTGTTCGTAGCAATGCGTAAATCAGTTTTCAAACATTTTTATTGATTGGTGTACTGTTCTAATTATTATTCATTGTCTGCTTTGTGTATGATTGCTCGATGCGTGTGTGGTAATTTATTGATCAAGTCCAGTCGGTGAGATTTACGTGGAGATTCAAGAAGCTGTTAATTGAAGATTTGGATCAGAGAAAGGATCTTGATTTAAGGCAAGTATAGCATGGGACCATCCTTGTTATCCTATTCACTATAATCATAATACATATGCATGTGTCCTCCTTGATGACCTATAGATTATAAAGTAGGCTTTGATATCCTGATTCCTTGTCACCTATGGGTTTTGCATTGGGTAGTTATTGCTAGTGCTTAATAATAAACAATGATCTTGTAATATGACTAATGAATTGTGCAATCACCCATTAAGATGATTTAATTACTGTTAAAGGGTGCTAGAGCATTATGTTGTTTTTATGTTGCTCTAGTTTCTCTCCGTAAGGACTTATCTGTAAGTGATAACCGGGATTGACAGTACAGCTGTGAGGGCCATATGACTCTGGCTCTAGTTGTTTAAGAGACCTTTTCTAGCTTGTTAGTGGTTACCGAAAGGCGCAAGAGGGGTCATGTCTAGTATGGTCTTGGCCTGCCAAGGTGGGTGCAGTCTTTTGTAAGTCGCCCCTTGGAGGGAGGTTCATGCTTTCCAATTGAGAATCCTTAGCGGCCCTAACTTGTTAGACGAACTTTTAAATGGCTTTATACGGTTCTCCGGTGTTTGGGTTTGATCTCCCCACACATTTGGAAATCATGACTCACAATGAAAGTGTACACCTCTGCGCAGAGTTAAAAACTGGTATACTAGCCGTGCCCACGGACACGGGCGGCCTTGGGGATTCTTACAGAATAAATGTTCACCATTGTTACATCATGCTTATTATGGTTGATATTATTATGCTTATGTTAAATTGCTATTTCATTATTCTTATTACAATTGATCATTGGTTTATAATGGGAATTTGGTTATCTTATTGCTACTCAATTTGCTAAGCAAATGATGAATAAAAGCTAAATGCAGTAAACCAGCGCCTAACCTTTTGAGCCTCATGAACCCCATGATATATTTGCTGAGTTCGACATGGACTCACTCTTGCTATTCCCCCACACTTCAGGATAGTCTCTGGAGTTATTAGGCTTGTGATCAACCAGTCAGTTTGTTCCTGGAGTGAAGTCTACACCCGGTGTTCGGAGTTGTCTTTCCGCTGTGTTGCTCTTTAAGGTATATTTTATACTATTGTGTTATGTATATTAAGCATTTGTCTCTTGACATTATACTTATCTGTGGCTATATGTGAGATTTGACTCCTTTATTTCACATATAGTGTATGTCTAGTTTTGTCCTTAAAACCGGGTGTGACATTAGTAAGCTTCTCCATACAATCGTTCTCATAGTGATCTATCTCACCACAACCATGACCTTCCTAACTGGTATTAATAATCAGAGGTGACAGACATGGTTCTTGAGAGTTAAAGTAATGCTCGTTATTATTGGGTTGCTGAAACTGGTACTGATCCTGATCTATACTACCAAGTAGATGCATAGAGTGTGACTGATACTCTGGTTGTGCAGCAAAACCGAGACAAGTGTTGCTACCTGCAGATTGATGTTGCATTTTCCTTCTCTTCCTATCATGCTCCTTGCGCATATCGTCAAGCACAATAGCACGGTCCACCAAAGCTTGGAAATTTGGATAGGTGTGGCCCTTCAGTTGTAACCTGAGATCATAATAAATTCCCTTGAGAAAAAGACGTTGCTTATCTGCATCTTCTCTCACCTCATTAGGAACATAACGAGACAACTGAGTGAACCGATCACGATACTCACACACTGACATAGATCCTTGCTTTAGAGCCCGAAACTCATCTTGCTTAAGTTCTATCAACCCTTTGGGAATGTGGTGAGCTTTGAATTTATCTCTGAACTCCTGCCAGGTTATCTGAGAAGCATTATCAGTACGTCTATCCTGGAAAGATTCCCACCAATCTAGAGCAGCACCATAAAGTTGTCCGGAAGCATAGAGCACCTTTTGATGGTCATCACACTGAGCTATGTCAAGATGTCGCTCCACAGCTCTAAGCCAATCATCTGCCTCTAGTGGATCACTCGCATGAGAGAATGTCGGCGGGTGTCCCATCATAAATTCACCACGCTTACTAATAGGCGGTGCTTGATGCTGGTTATTCACCACATGTTGAACCAGAGTCTGCAACAATTGAGTCTGTGTCATCAAAGCTTGCTCTATAGTTGGAGAATTTGTTGCCGGCGGAGGATTAATTGAATTTGTAGTGTCCCTTCGGTCACCATGTGAAGAACTTCTCCTAGTATTAACCATCTGTTTGTAACATGAATACATTAGGATTCAGTCATTCTTAACATTCCTAAGTGCAACTTCATGAGATGACAAGATAAGACTTGATAGCATGAGAGGTAAGAGAAAACCCAACCACATAGACAACCAAACTCTTCATCTTGGCTACCCCCCTTAAGAAAATATCCACTTGGGGAACGAAAGAGTAGCCTGAACCTTCTTCTCAATGGATATACTATCATGATGACCTTCCGATATCCATTAAAAACTCGTGGATATAAACAAGAACAAGTAATCTGAAATTCCTCGCGAGCAGAAAAACAGCAGCACAGTAAAACATCCATATCTCCAGTTCTGTTAATCCAATTAGGTTGCACCTTATACCGTTGGAAAGCTTATCAAATTCTCTACAACTTACTTACAGAACACTTTTCCAGATTCTGCATTTAACTTGGTCGAAAACAGCACATAACAGATTCTGTTCCAGGTTTCAGACAGCACAGATTCATCATTTTGTGATTTTCATAACTCCCAAACCAGAATAGCTATGAGGGTGATTCTTGAGGTCAGAGAAACATGTTGAAGTCTACTATTGTCCAGAAAATTTCCATGATTTTTGGTCATCCAAGAACAGAGGTATAAGCTGAAGAAGATAGACTGCTCCGAAAAGATAGTATAAGACAGAAACAACAAAACCAACCCGACTATTTATTCACTAATCCTTATATCTTAAGCCTATATCTAAATGAAACTGTGGACAAATCCACAAATTCACTGCAATCATTACAAAGATCCAAAACAAGCATAGGCATAATGACAATCCAACAAGGCAATATATGAGCACAACTCAATATTGGCTCAACTTGCTATGCTATCGTTTTCTTCATATAAAGGGAAAAGATCCTAATGCTTCTCTTCCGATGTCGCAAGAAGATGGTAAGATGAGGTTCTAAAAGCATACCAAATCAAGGAATAGGATGAGCACAAGACTTTATAAAATAAGCAACAAGGTAGAGGTGAACAGTAAGATAAGAACAAAATATCAAGGTCTTAGGGAACAAGGATTTTTGTGGCAATGTTTAGACCTTATAACGACCAGTTTCAACTAGGCTTGCGTCCTACAGTCAGCATTGCTTTGATACCACTCTGTCACACCCGGTTTTAAGGACAAAACCAGACATACACTATATGTGAAATAAAGGAGTCAAATCTCACATATAGCCACAGATAAATGTAATATCAAGAGACAAATGCTTAATATACATAACACAATAGTATAAAATATACCTTAAAGAGCAACACAGCGGAAAGACAACTCTGAACACCGGATGTAGACTTCACTCCAGGAACAAACTGACTGGTTGATCACAAGCCTAATAACTCCAGAGACTATCCTGAGGTGTGGGAGATAGCAAGAGTGAGTCCATGTCGAACTCAGCAAATATATTGTGGGGTTCATGAGGCTCAAAAGGTTAGACACTGGTTTACTGCATTTAATTTTTATTCATCATTTACTTAGCAATTGAGTAGCATCAAGATAACCAAATTCCCATTATAAACCAATGCTCAATTGTAATAAGAATAATGAAATAGCAATTAACATAAGCATAATAATATCAACCATAATAAGCATGATATAATATTGGTGAATATTTATTCTGTAAGAATCCCCAAGGCCGCTCATGTCCGTGAGCACGGCTAGTATACCAGTTTATTAAACTCTGCACAGAGGTGTACACTTTCACTGTGAGTCATGATTTCCAAATGCATGGGTTAATTACTCCCAAAACACCGAAAACTATATAAAGCCATTCAAAAGTTCGTCTAACAAGTTAGGGCCGCTAAGGATTCTCAATTGGAAAGCATGAACCTCCCTCCAAGGGGCGACTTACAAAAGACTGCACCCACCTTGGCAGGCCAAGACCATACTAGACATGACCCCTCTTGCGCCTTTCGGTAACCACTAACAAGCTAGAAAAGGTCTCTTAAACAACTAGAGCCAGAGCCATATAGCCCTCATAGCTGTACTGTAAATCCCGGTTATCACTTACAGATAAGTCCTTACGGAGAGAAACTAGAGCAACATAAAAACAACATAATGCTCTAGCACCCTTTAACAGTAATTAAATCATCTTAATGGGTGATTGCACAATTCATTAGTCATATTACAAGATCATTGTTTATTATTGAGCACTAGCAATAGCCACCGATGCAAATCCCATAGGCAACAAGGAATTAGGGTATCAACAGCTAAGTTATAATCTCTACTGTTGTCAAGGAGGACACATGCATATGTATTATGATTATAGTGAATAGGATAACAAGGATGGTCCCATGCTATACTTGCCTTAAATCAAGATCCTTTCTCTGATCCAAATCTTCAATTAATAGCTTCTTGAATCTCCACGTAAATCTCACCAACTGGACTTGATCAATAAATCACCACACACGCATCGAGCAATCATACACGAAGCAAACAATGAATAATAATTAGAATAGTACACCAAACAATTAAAGAAATTTGAAAACTAACCTACGCATTGCTACGAACACATAAACGCGGAAAGCACACTAATCGCAGCTATGGTGAAAGAGATACATACACCGAAAGATTTTGTTGTATAAAACGAAAAATTATAGGTCTCATTTGTTTTAACTATATAAAATCATATATATAAGATAAAATACTTTTTATAGATATTCAAAAGTGACTTAGGCTAAATTACATTTAAATTTAGAAAACTAAAGGAGAAATCAATAATATTTTATTTATGAATCTAGTGGCACAGTTATTAATCAAGTTAGATCTAAACTATGAAATTCCAGAAATCTTGATAAAGAAAACATTAATACTAATATGTAGTTCATGTTGTTATAAATCCATTGCAATTTGAACAGACTAATTCAGAATTAAAACAAATAAGTTATGAATTAAACGAGATTTTCTTTAGTAAAACAATAGATTAAATCTAACATCAAATCTTAAAGGTAGAAAACCTAACCAACAATAGCACTAACAGTATAAAAAGTTTGTAAAACTCTTCTACACGTTACTACGATCACGCAAACGTAAAAATCACGAAATTCGGATTTAAAACGTGAAAGTTATGAATTTTCTAAGATTTCCTATAAATAAATAATTACTTTAATATAAACTCGAAAATTAATTTTCCCAACTATACTAACATGTAGAGCTCGCAAATACGAACCTAACGCAACTTGAACGGGTCAAATCGGAGTTAAAACGAAGATTTTATGACCAAAACAAGTTTAGTGGCAAAACTGTAAATATCAGAAAACATATTTTTGATTTACCGAGAAGAAATACGCTTTCAAAACGAAGAAACAGATTTCGGATATTACGCTAAGGACCACGGGTTCTATTAAGAAAAAGGGCAGGGACTTTTTAGAAAAATTACCCCGCGAAGGGGTATCTTCTATTATCGGCCGCTGATCTAGAATCCGACGGCCCTTATCTTCCCAGAGAGAACCCGACGGCGCTGTCGCCGTGTTCATCTCCCTCACGGCGGCGCCATGGCCGGCGACTCGCCGGAGCAACCAATCGAGCTTCCCAGTCCACTATTTAACGCGAGACCCGTACCAATCGACGGAGAAACTCAAGGCGATCTCACTTGACGCGGAGATGAAGGCGAAGACGGCTCGGTTCAATCAGGCGGCTCCAAAGGGCGGGCGGCCAAGCTCCTACTTACGGTGGTGACGCAAAAACCACTTAGCAACCAAATTGAAAGCACCCTTATGTTCACAGGAGCACGCTAAAGCCGGTAGGGTAGCTTACGGTGGCGAAAAGACGACGTACACGCCGAATTGCTTCCCACAGCGGCCCCTAGGGTTGCGGCGGCGGCGAGAGCTCGAACGGGGGTTAATTTGTTCATGATTGGATCTAAAAACGACCGGCAAGGCTCGGCTCTAGCTTAAATAGGGGGTGGCATGATCAATTTGGAAAGAAAATCCCGAAGTTCGTGGATTGGAATCGGTTCGGTGATGGAGTCCGTCCCGGTCACGAGGAAGAGGACGAGATGGCGACCGACAGGTGGGACCAAGCCGTCAGCGGCACAAGGAAGGGAGAGACGCGTGCGGCAGCAGCTCTGGGCCGGCCCATGCGGGCGCGGGGGAAAGTCGGCAAGCGGGCTTCGGCTCCGTCGGCCCAGCAGCGGGGAAAAAGGGAGGCAGGCCGGCCGAGCGGGCCTCCAGGCCGCCAGCAACACAGGTAAGCTTTCTCTCTTTTTTTATTTGTTTTCAAAAC
Organism: Saccharum hybrid cultivar R570; assembly: GCA_038087645.1. NCBI lineage: Eukaryota > Viridiplantae > Streptophyta > Magnoliopsida > Poales > Poaceae > Saccharum > Saccharum hybrid cultivar. Next base: position 24,989,142 of record JAQSUU010000805.1, on the reverse strand, counting down.
CATTTAATTAGATTTGCAAATTCCAAATCAAATAAAAACAGAACCACACCCCTCAACACATTAAAACCAATGCAGAGGCATGTATGCTCAAACAAGTTGCTACCTTAATATAAATTTTAATTTAATGAAAATTTTATTTTCCTATGTTTTTATGAGCACAAAAATTTACAAATAAATCATTTTAGCTCTATTTCAAAAGAGACAAATTTTTAGGGTGTTACATTTATATACATATTATTTATCTTGTGACACTTACCCTGTATGAGAAGATAGATAAAGATATGGTTATGCTCTCCATTATCACATGCAGTGATGCTCATTGCTCATTATCCTTAGCATCCCTTCCCAGTGGTAAAAATATAAATAATGATACCTGGATTACTCCCGGTTAAAATGCTACATCGGTATTATCTGTGCACTTGCGGATTTCATATTTATTTCAGGGGAGCATTTGCATATTTTAGTATCTGCACCCTTAGTGTCATGCTGGGGATGACAACCTAGCTTAGGTGGCGTTAGAGGTGTCAACAAGCTTTTTTGGCGCCGTTGCCGGGGAAGGTTGAATTACTATTCAAAGGATAATGAGCCATCACTTGCATCCACTAATGTGATCGAGAAACCATCATCCTTCTCTACTCATACAGCCTTACCCTTGCCTTTTATCTATTTATATATTATATATAGGGTAATGTATGAGCAGGTTTGGCCGTCCAGATAACTTCATCGATAATCCAGAATTGCTATTCAGAAGAGCAAGAGCCAAGCTAAAGAGAGTTCAAGCAGAAACATCATCATCTCAGCTTGAAGCTCCAGTCTCTGATTCGGAAGGCCAACCAAGTATAGTTCGGAACTTAACACCAGAGTTCGACGCTATGGCAAACAAGTCACTCCGCGAGTTCTTAGCTCCAACTACAGCTAACATCTGGACTGGACCTGCGGCTGAGATTGAGCAAAACTTCGAGCTAAAGCCTGCGTTGATCAACATGGTGCAAGCTAGCCAGTTTTGTGGGAAGGATCATGAAGATGCTAGTGCTCATCTCTAGCACTTCCTAGAGATTTGCAGCACTTTCACCATCAAGGATGTCCCCAGAGATGCCATACTACTTCACCTCTTCCCATTCTCACTCTTGGGGAGAGCGAAGCAGTGGTTCTATGCAAATAAGGAGAAGAATACTACGTGGGCACTCGATTCCACCAATTTCCTGGCGAAGTTCTTTCCCATGGGCAAGACAAATGCTCTTCGTGGGAAGATATCAAGTTTTCAGCAGCAACATGATGAGTCAGTCCCAGAAGCATGGGAGCGCTTTCAAGACTACATCCTAGAATATCCTCATCATGGAATGGAGAATTGGCTACTTATGCAGACCTTCTATCACGGGCTTACTAATAGCACCCGTGAGACTGGATGCTGCTGCTGGAGGAGCGTTCTTATCACTTACAATCAATCAAGCCACAGCTCTTGTGGAGAAAATGGCGTCCAACCAAGGTTGGAATGAAGAAAGAACTCAAACCCGCAAGAGAGGTGGAGGTATGCACCAGTTGAAGGAGGTAGACATGCTATCTGCCAAGATGGACCTAGTCATGAAGAGGCTCGATAAGAGAGCCGGCGAGAAGAAGAAAGTCATGCACATTCATGATTCCCGCATGACTTGTGAAGAGTGTGGAGACACTAGACACTCAGGAAGCAATTGCCCAGAGCTACAAGAGGATGTGAACTACCTCAACAATAATAACAACAACTACTACCGTCCTCAACAGAATCAAGGTTGAAATCAGCAGCAGAGGCCTAACTACTCAGGTAACTACTCAGGTAATTATCAAGGTAATAATTCTTTTAATCAACCCCTCTGAGAGAGTTAGTGCTTAATCAAGGAAAATTAATGGATAGCCTATCTAAGAAATTAGCATCCAATGATAAAACATTAGAATCAATTAATAATAGAATGGATAGTTTTTCTACTGCCATTAAGAATCAACTCAGTTTTAATAAGATGCTAGAGTCTCAGTTGCAACAGCTTGCTAATATTGTTCCTGCTAACCAAGAAAAAATTCTGGAACAACCAAAAGATCTAGAAACTACAAATCTTGTAGACATATTTAATGCAGGAAGTTATTGGAGTGACCCTATCTCCAAAGGATGGAACGACGAGACTCTGCCGATTAAGAAAGGTGATCCAGGAAGACCTGTCATCCCGATCTCCATTGGAAGCATGAACTTCAATGAAGCTATTTGTGACTTCGGTGCAAGCGTCAACATCATACCTAAGGTGATATATGACAAAATATTCAATTATCCTTTATTGCACACAACCATGTGCTTGCAGCTTGCAGACCAGTCACTTTGCCACACCAAGGGAATCTTAGAAGACATATGTGTACGAGTAAGAAGCTCATATATTCCTATAGACTTTGTGGTAATAGAGACAGGTGGTGATGAGAAGTCGCCCATCATTTTGGGACGACCGTTTTTGAACACTGCTAGAGCTATCATGTACGCCAACACTGCCAAGATCTGTTTCAACATCAAGGGCAAAAGAGAGACCTTCTTCAAGGATAGAGTGTTGCAATTCCTTGCACGCCCCCAACATCCCTATGAGCCAAAGAAGAAGAACAATCAGAAGAACAAGAATAAGAGGCCACAACAGACGGAGTCAGCGAGGGTGATCACTGTAGTCCACAGAGAGCATGATCATCAGCTCAAGTCCCCATATTTACTCAAGAAAGACGACCCAGGTGTCCCAACCATTGAATGCACAATCAATAGAAGCTCCTTTCAGAAGGCTGTCTGTGACACTGGATCGGGCGTCAACATAATGACCAAGGTAACTTACGAATATCTATATGGTACTATGCCTTTAGACCCAACCTATGCGCAGCTGCAGATGGCAGACCAATCATTTCACTTCGTTGTCACACCCGGTTTTAAAGAACTAAACCAGGTCAGCCATATGTGTGCCCAGGAAGTCCACACATATGTCAGAATGAAAAAGTATCAGAAACAATGTTATTATATAGCGTATACATAGCTACAAATTAACACTTACATCAGAGTATCGTGGAACGATGACTAAACTTCAGGCTCCATTCCTCTCAGGGACGGCTGACTGGGGGCTCCATATGCCAAGCACTTCAGATAGACTTCTGGATACTCCATTACACCTTTATCCTTCTTCTAAGTAGCACCTTACTACATACTAGAGTATGGTGGAAATAGCAAGAGTGAGTCCATGTCAAACTCAACAAGTATAACATAGGGTTCATGAGGCACAAACGGCTAGACACTGTTTGACTGCGTTTAGCTTTTAGTCATCATTTACTTAGCAATTGAGTAGCATCAAGGTATTCCAATTCCCGTTAATGAACCAACGATCAATTGTAATAAGAATAATGAAATAGCATTAACATGGCATAATAATAACAACATCAGTGTTAAGCATAATATATCAATGGTGATCATTTATTCTGTAAGAATACCCAAGGCCGCTCGTATCCGTGAGCACGGCTAGTATACCAGTTTATTAAACTCTGCGCAGAGGTGTACACTTTCACTGTGAGTCATGACTTCCAAATGCATGGGTTTGCAAGGCTCAGAACATCGGAAACCATATAAAGCCATTCAAAAGTTCGTCTAACAAGTTAGGGCCATTAGATTCACTCGGCAGGCAGATGTAGAACCCCCCTTCCCAGTGGCACACAACTCGTAGCCTATACACACAAAGGACAGGGGCTCGCCCTACACCCAAAGTGGCAAGCCATTCTTACGCAATTTAAGGTAACCACTAACAAGCTAGAAAAGGTCTCTTGAACAACTAAAGCCAGAGCCATATAGTCCTCACAGTTGTACTGTCAATCCTAGTTAATGCTTACAGATAAGTCTTTATGGAGAGTAACTAGAGCAACAAACAAACAACACAGTGCTCTAGTCCCCTTGTAGCAGGAATTAAATCGTGTTAATGGTTGATTGCACCATTCATTAGTCATATTACAAGATCAATGTTCATAAATCAAGCACTAGCCAAGCTACCCAAATGCATAATCCCATAGGTGACAAGGAATCAAGATATCAATCGCTAAGTTAAAATATCTAAGATTGCCAAGGAGGACACATGCATATGATCGCAATTATAGTGAATAGGTTAACAAGGATGGTCCCATGTTATACTTGCCTTGATCAAAGCTTCCCTGTTGATACTGCTGGTCTGGCTCAAAATAATACTCCTGATCGTCAAGAAACTGCTCACCGTCTATACTCGATCATCAAGCATCAACACACAATCATCCGAGCAATCATACACGAAGCAAACAAAGAGACATAATTAAAACAGTCCACCAACAGTATCAAAATAGTATAAAAAGTTTGTAAAACTCTTCTACACGTTACTACGATCACACAGACGTAAAGATCACGAAATTCGGATTTAAAACGTGAAAGTTATGAATTTTCTAAGATTTCCTATAGATAAATAATTACTTTAATATAAACTCGAAAATTAAATTTTCCAAACCTACTGTATAATAACACTAACATGTAAAGCTCGCAAATACAAACCTAACGCAACTTGAACGGGTCAAATCGGAGTTAGAACGTGGAAGATATGGCCTAAACAAGATTGTATGTGTATACGTATTTCTATTGTATTTCGGGATTTGTTTTACTAAAGAAAAACGGCCACAAATCGTACCCATGACATCATGTGATGTCATCAAGCTGGCTAGCAAAATGAAGCAGGTCAACAGCACGCACGGCGCTATTTGCTTGATTCATTTTAATTAAACAAATTCATGTGAGGTAACTAATTTAGAAACTATATATTTCCTTTTGAAAAGGCAGGGTTAAAACTAGTTATATTCTATTTCTATAAAAAAAATTGATATCATCTACGCCAATTAAATTTTAGCTTACAGAAACTAATTATCATGTGAGGGCATCTAAACGAGTTTCATTTGACCATGTTTAGACTAAACAAATTATAATGAAACCCATTTTATATGGAATTAATCAAGTTAACAATCAATTAGAAAACATCGACATTATCCTATTTTGCTTTTATTAAAAACACGTTTGCATAAACATTAATCAATTTCACATTTTAAATTATAATGTTCACACACATATGAGCATGGTACCAGTACGCAAATTAAGCCAACAAAAATCTAACATAATTTGAATGAACTTGTTAGTCATGGACACATACGTTCTGTTCTCCAAACCTGACAAGACTGAACTTGCACACTGCACTTGCTCTAGATGATACTTGCATGTGAGTGCGGGTGATAGACGTTTTCATGATCATCGTATGTATGTATATAGGAAATGCAAGAGGAGGCATCATCTCACCCTGCTCAAGATGACCGCTGATGAAGCAACAACAAAGAATCCAAAGGTGGATGACGACAAACACTGAGCAGATCGATGTGAAGTGGTTCAACGCAACAAAGAACACGCTGCAGCGACTTGCAGCCGGAAACCATTAGAGCGGCATCTGCTGCGCTGCACTGGTGGCAAGGATATACGATGAGGTCAAGATTGGAGGAGATCGACAGCAGCATATTCACAGGACAAAAAAAAGAAGGCTAACCTGCTGTTGTGATCGAAGATTGATATAATATTAGAGGAAGCCTGGCCTCACATGATTTAGCAGCAAGCAGATGTAAACGGCGACTCGATCGATGGAACTGTGATGAACAACAGCGGCGGAAGTCTGCTCGGCGAGATGGGCTTGGCAAGATCGGCGCGACGCAAAGACACGGAGTCGCGGACACTGCGGAAAGCCAATCGACTGGACATATGAACAGATCGCGGCGGCGGCGGCGGCTTGTGACGAGGTGTAGAGATTCATGATCACCAACGAGGCTAGGAGGCCACAGGCATATATTTATATGCACAAGGTTAAATCCAAGTTGGAATAGGATTAGATTTTATTATTTTCGGAATTAATGAATTTCCTGACTAGAAATAATTCTAGAAAATCTAGAATTACCTTTTAAGCCGCGAAAAATAGCCCGGAACTCAGAAAAATCACGGGAAAAATCCTGGAGACTCTTGGAGAGATAAGGAACTCAACTAAATGAGTTTGGACTCATGAAAAGATTGATGAAGAGATCAAGAAAAAAGATTAAGCTCACGAAAATTGAAATTTTAAATCCAGAAAATGCCAAAAAGTTTTCCGATGAGAAGCAAACGTCGTCCTATGGTAATTTAAAAATAATAGCACTCACCAACACCAAAGACAAGCATCACACAAACACCACATTATCAAATAAATATGAAAAAGTTTAAAACCACAATTTTCTATATTTAAATTAGCAGCAAATTAACTTATCTAATAAATTTATTCAAATATTGAAATTATTTATTTTATTTAGTGTTTTTCATGCACAACCCAAAATAGAAAATTTTGGGGTGTGACAACTCTACCCCACTTAACAGGAATCTCGTCCCGAGATTCGGAGAGACTAGGGAGAAAGATAAAGTTGATCTGCAAGTCTTCACTTTTCCTTCATCAACTCCTATCCAATGATGATGCCACAAACTCAAAACCAACTTTGTAAATGTCTCCTTTATACCCTTACGATTCTTGTAGATGGTTCTAACAGGTTACCACTCTGAGAAAGGATACCTGCGCTCGATAGTGACTTTGCAATCATGTAGATAGCTGATGCTTCCAAGTGACGAAATAGAACGTATAAAACCGTCATCTTATATCGTCTTTAGTTCGTCAAAACCCCTTAAGAAGAGATCAACTAGAGAACACCAAGGATAACTTGCATTTGTTTCTGAGTGATGACTATCGTCATATCCTTCTGGCATCCCAAAGAGATTCATGAGCACATACAAGAACAAGTAATCCTGCACTTCCTCGCGAGCAGAAAATCAGCAGTGCAGAAATATAGTTATAACTCAAGTTCTACGAATCCGATGATATTGTAGCTTATACCGTTGGAAAGCTTATCAAATTTACTACAACTTTCTTATAGAACACTTCTCCAGATTCTGCAGTGAAGGTAGTCGAAAACTGTGCACAACAGAAACTATTCCAAGTTACTGACAGCACATATGCGTCGCCTTGTGATTTTCATAATTCCCAAACCATAATAGCTATCAGGGTGGTTCTTATAGTCAGAGAAAGATATTGAAGTCTACTGTTGTCTAGAATTTATCCATGATTTTTGGACATCCAAAAATAGAGATATAAGCTAAGGAAGACAGACTATTCTGAAAAGATAGGATAAGGTAGGAACGAGATTCAGAGAGATTAGAGAAATAGATAACGCTAATCTTTAAGTCTTCATGCTTCTGTGATTTGTGTTGATGAGATATAAGACATGGATCGAGGATAGCCAAAAGATGACCAGAAACATAAAGTTTGATCTTCAATTCTTCGTACCTTGTGGCTTGAGATTGATGATGGTAGCGGACGCTACCCCACTTAACAAAGATTTTGTTCCACCTAGCAATGTCATTGAAGGCAACACTTTCTCTAAGGCTTGCTGCTATTGATGAGTCCTTCATGTGTTGATCCTCCATTAGGTTAAGATAAAGGAGAAAGCATAGAAACCAAGATTAAGCAAGGATGATATAGGGAAAAGACAATAAGAATTAGGATTGATCGAAGGTTAGGTAGGTCAAGAGAGGATACTACCCCACTTTAACATAGATTGAGCTACTTCTCAAGACAAAACCTTCCGGGCCACCTTCAAAATACGAGAACAAGGACAACACACAAGCAACACATTAAGCAAAATAAGCACACATCACATCATCGGTACTACACGTGCTTCTTCAACAATGGTGGTCATCCTATATGGCAGATTATAGATGATGAAAGGCTATCGAATTTTTGAACAAGGTGGGATCAGAGTTTTTTTTTCTTTTTGTAAAACAACAAAACAGAAACCAATGGGGATGAGCAGAAATAGCTCAAAGGAAGCTATCAAGGAGGGGATATAATAGGACAAGGAAGAGTAAATAGTCAAAATCAATGAGTCAAGGGATGACAAAATAGTTTTATATAGTAAAATAAGTTTTAGAATACGTCCAGCGCTACTTGGCATACGTCCTACAGTCAACACTGCTCTGATACCACTCTGTCACACCCGGTTTTAAAGAACTAAACCAGGTCAGCCATATGTGTGCCCAGGAAGTCCACACATATGTCAGAATGAAAAAGTATCAGAAACAATGTTATTATATAGCGTATACATAGCTACAAATTAACACTTACATCAGAGTATCGCGGAACGATGACTAAACTTCAGGCTCCATTCCTCTCAGGGACGGCTGACTGGGGGCTCCATATGCCAAGCACTTCAGATAGACTTCTGGATACTCCATTACACCTTTATCCTTCTTCTAAGTAGCACCTTACTACACACTGGAGTATGGTAGAAATAGCAAGAGTGAGTCCATGTCGAACTCAACAAGTATAACATAGGGTTCATGAGGCACAAAAGGCTAGACACTATTTGACTGCGTTTAGCTTTTAGTCATCATTTACTTAGAAATTGAGTAGCATCAAGGTATTCCAATTCCCGTTAATGAACCAATGATCAATTATAATAAGAATAATGAAATAACATTAACATGGCATAATAATAACAACATCAGTGTTAAGCATAATATATCAATGGTGATCATTTATTCTGTAAGAATACCCAAGGCCGCTCGTATCCGTGAGCACGGCTAGTATACCAGTTTATTAAACTCTGCGCAGAGGTGTACACTTTCACTGTGAGTCATGACTTCCAAATGCATGGGTTTGCAAGGCCCAAAACATCGGAAACCATATAAAGCCATTCAAAAGTTTGTCTAACAAGTTAGGGCCATTAGATTCACTCGGCAGGCAGATGTAGAACCCCCCTTCCCAGTGGCACACAACTCGCAGCCTATACACACAAAGGACAGGAGCTCGCCCTACACCCAAAGTGGCAAGCCATTCTTACACCATTTAAGGTAACCACTAACAAGTTAGAAAAGGTCTCTTGAACAACTAAAGCTAGAGCCATATAGCCCTCACAGTTGTACTGTCAATCCCGGTTAATGCTTACAGATAAGTCCTTATGAAGAGTAACTAGAGCAATAAACAAACAACACAGTGCTCTAGTCCCCTTGTAGCAGGAATTAAATCATCTTAATGGTTGATTGCACCATTCATTAGTCATATTACAATATCAATGTTCATAAATCAAGCACTAGCCAAGGTACCCAAATGCATAATCCCATAGGTGACAAGGAATCAAGATATTAATCGCTAAGTTAAAATCTCTAAGGTTGCCAAGGAGGACACATGCATATGATCGCAATTATAGTGAATAGGTTAACAAGGATGGTCCCATGTTATACTTGCCTTGATCAAAGCTTCCCTGTTGATACTGCTGGTCTGGCTCAAAATAATACTCCTGATCGTCAAGAAACTGCTCACCGTCTATACTCGATCATCAAGCATCAACACACAATCATCCGAGCAATCATACACGAAGCAAACAAAGAGACATAATTAAAATAGTACACCATCAGTAGCAAAACAGTATAAAAAGTTTGTAAAACTCTTCTACACGTTACTACGATCACACAGACGTAAAGATCACGAAATTCGGATTTAAAACGTGAAAGTTATGAATTTTCTAAGATTTCCTATAGATAAATAATTACTTTAATATAAACTCGAAAATTAAATTTTCCAAACCTACTGTATAATAACACTAACATGTAGAGCTCGCAAATACAAACCTAACGCAACTTGAACGGGTCAAATCGGAGTTAGAACGTGGAAGATATGGCCTAAACAAGATTGTATGTGTATACGTATTTCTATTGTATTTCGGGATTTGTTTTACTAAAGAAAAACGGCCACAAATCGTACCCATGACATCATGTGATGTCATCAAGCTGGCTAGCAAAATGAAGCAGGTCAACAGCACGCACGGCGCTATTTGCTTGATTCATTTTAATTAAACAAATTCATGTGAGGTAACTAATTTATAAACTATATATTTCCTTTTGAAAAGGCAGGGTTAAAACTAGTTATATTCTATTTCTATAAAAAAAAATTGATATCATCTACGCCAATTAAATTTTAGCTTATAGAAACTAATTATCATGTGAGGGCATCTAAATGAGTTTCATTTGACCATGTTTAGACTAAACAAATTATGATGAAACCCATTTTATATGGAATTAATCAAGTTAACAATCAATTAGAAAAGATCGACATTATCCTATTTTGCTTTTATTAAAAACACGTTCGCATAAACATTAATCAATTTCACATTTTAAATTATAATGTTCACACACATATGAGCATGGTACCAGTACGTAAATTAAGCCAACAAAAATCTAACCTAATTTGAATGAACTTGTTAGTCATGGACACATACGTTCTGTTCTCCAAACCTGACAAGACTGAACTTGCACACTGCACTTGCTCTAGATGATACTTGCATGTGAGTGCGGGTGATAGACGTTTTCATGATCATCGTATGTATGTTTATAGGAATTACAAGAGGAGGCATCATCTCACCCTGCTCATGATGACCGCAGATGAAGCAACAACAAAGAATCCAAAGGTGGATGACGACAAACACTGAGCAGATCGATGTGAAGTGGTTCAACGCAACAAAGAACACGCTGCAGCGACTTGCAGCCGGAAACCATTAGAGCGGCGTCTGCTGCGCTGCACTGGTGGCAAGGATATACGATGAGGTCAAGATTGGAGGAGATCGACAGCAGCATATTCACAGGACAAAAAAAAGAAGGCTAACCTGCTGTTGTGATCGAAGATTGATATAATATTAGAGGAAGCCTGGCCTCACATGATTTAGCAGCAAGCAGATGTAAACGGCGACTCGATCGATGGAACTGTGATGAACAACAGCGGCGGAAGTCTGCTCGGCGAGATGGGCTTGGCAAGATCGGCGCGACGCAAAGACACGGAGTCGCGGACACTGCGGAAAGCCAATCGACTGGACATATGAACAGATCGCGGCGGCGGCGGCGGCTTGTGACGAGGTGTAGAGATTCATGATCACCAACGAGGCTAGGAGGCCACAGGCATATATTTATATGCACAAGGTTAAATCCAAGTTGGAATAGGATTAGATTTTATTATTTTCGGAATTAATGAATTTCTTGACTAGAAATAATTCTAGAAAATCTAGAATTACCTTTTAAGCCGCGAAAAATAGCCCGGAACTCAGAAAAATCATGGGAAAAATCCTGGAGACTCTTGGAGAGATAAGGAACTCAACTAAATGAGTTTGGACTCATGAAAAGATTGATGAAGAGATCAAGAAAAAATATTAAGCTCACGAAAATTGAAATTTTAAATCCAGAAAATGCCAAAAAGTTTTCCGATGAGAAGCAAACGTCGTCCTATGGTAATTTAAAAATAATAGCACTCACCAACACCAAAGACAAGCATCACACAAACACCACATTATCAAATAAATATGAAAAAGTTTAAAACCACAATTTTCTATATTTAAATTAGCAGCAAATTAACTTATCTAATAAATTTATTCAAATATTAAAATTATTTATTTTATTTAGTGTTTTTCATGCACAACCCAAAATAGGAAATTTTGGGGTGTGACATTCGTGGACGGATTAGCTAAGAATGTCCCCGTACAAATTGATGACCACTTCATCCCGACTGACTTTCTAGTCATCGACATGGGAGAGGATGAGTACGATCCACTGATCATCCTAGGGAGACCATTCCTAAGCACCACCATGGCCATCATCTACATTGCAACAAGAGAAGTACATTTCCAATTCCCCTCAGAGAAGGTACGTCGCTATTTCAATAATAATTATATAGTTGATGAAGAACCCAAGAAGAACAGAACCAGAAGAAGACGCCGTGACCGCACCCAGAAGAATCAGATCCCCAAGGATGGATGGGCTGACTATCAAGGAGAAGTATCATGATACGAAGATCGATTCCCTCAAGACAATACATCTCCTGAGAGAGAAGTTGTACCACTAATAGAGAGTGATTCAGTCACCATGGAGAACAAAGAAGATAAGACAGAAGAGCAAGCTTCCTCCTCAAAGTCAACCTCATCAACAAAACAGGTATGGAAAGTAAAGGTAAATTCAATGTCAGACTCAGCACAATCAGAAGCACCACTCGATCCATCCGAGGTGCCCCAGAATGATTAAACGAACAAGAGGTCCTGTTCGGAGGACCCAAATCACCGAACGCCACGCCAAGAGGTAACTTGGTAGTTATCAATATTTCCCTCTTTAGTTCTACATTTAATTTTCCGCATCATATTTACTTTTCTTCATTACATGTTTAGTTATACTTTATTTCTGCATAGAAAAGAAAACAAATATACCTTGCATTGCATTATAAATCTGCTAAGCCCCATGCAAATAAATTTGTGACATAAAACCCATAAGTCTACTTGCTGTGGTGGCATAAAAATAAAATAAAGAAGCATTCATCATTTTATTCCTTGCATAGTATAAGTATAAAAATATAAAAATATGGTACAAGAGATCCTGCTAGAAAAATACATGAGTTAAGAGGTTCTAGATGCTCAAGGCTTAGAGGTTTATCACTAACACTTAATCAAGTTCCACAAGCTTTGTTGTCTATTTTGAGCTTCATAGAATTTGAAGGATCAACAAACAGAAGGACAAACTGACCCTTGTCGGAGTGCTGTCTCGCCATTTATCATCACAAGCACTCTGATGAAGGGAGTACACCTTCACTGTCTACCAGCTTCATCAAGCAAGACTATGTCAACATCCAGCTTGGGGAGAGCATCCCCCATGTATCCAGCTAAGTGTTTTCTTACCTACCTATTTATTTATTTTTGCTTCGATATATGAAAAAAAAAAGATGCATAACCTATAGAAACCCAAATAAATATTTTCTTATATACATATTTATGTTTTTTTTGTATAATCTTTAAGTTTAATAAATATATGAGAGTATGCTAAGTTTCATCTTGCTAAGTGAACCCCTAGAATAAACTCTTATATGGAAATGATGAATAGTTGCTCTGCCGTAATTCCTTTCAAGTACCTAGTTTTCAACCTCGAACTCTTCCGAGTTTTGGATACAATGGTTTTGATTTAAGATTTGCTCTAAACCTGAACTTGTGGGTAGCGAATGCTTGATCTAAGTCTAGGTAGTTGACGGATATGATATGGGAAGGTTTTGAGCTGCTGTCTATCATGTTCCTAGAGATACTAGAGTTCTAGAGAATTTATCTTTTGAAAATTAACTTGTTCCATGATGAGTTCCTGTATGACAAGAGTTTGAATTCCTACCACAGCCATATACATGCTTATAGATTAGGAAGCCTTACATTCATATTTACTATTTGTGAGCGTTGAGTATGGTCAGGCTGTGTCGATCCTTAGGAACTGGTCATGCGGTTAAAATTGAGATCCACCTATACACTCTACCTATATATATGCTACTTCTACCCTGGAAGTATGCATCCATATCCACCCATATATTCTGCTTCTATCCTGGAAGTACGAATCCACATATATCCCATCCAGATCCACCTAGAAAATAGTTCTACTCTTACACTGGGAGTGAACTGCCCAAAAAATATTCCTATCATCCATTTTATCCCTTGCTAGCCAATAAAGCTCCAAACATCCAGTTATGCTACCTCTTGTTATTATGTTCCAAAATGAGCTTGGGTATTCTATGAAAAAAAAGGAAAGAAAAAAAAGAGGACAAATGTCCCACTCAGAAATAAAGAGAGATTTAGTAGCCCAAGTTCTCCTCAATGTCTTCAAGTTTCTAAGAGAGGTATATGAGAAATTTCTCAAAGGAGCTAAGTATTCACCATCATCATCCCTTTACCCCCTTATAACCACTTCTACTCTATTCTCTATTCATCCATTTACCACCATCTACCATACAGCCCATACACATGTATATCTTGATTTGACTTTATGACTCGTTCCTTTGGATCCATAGTTTTGATTATGCAATATATGTTTCGTTGTCTCCCCACCTATGAGCTCCACATAAGCCTATTAGAAGTAGGGTGAGAGAAAGAAGGCATAATGTTACGATGCTACCAAAAATACCACATATTTTAAGAGGAGAGAAAAGGCATACACCATAAATGCCTTGGAGAGGATCCAGAAATACCACAAAGAAGAGACTTGAAAGGGTCATACATAGGAATCTCTGAGTTTTATTTTGAAAATCTTGCAAAACTCTGGAATAATAGTTGATCAAAGAGCTTGAAACATGGCGCTTGACTTGACCGTTCTATCTTTCAACTGCTCAAGACCCAAGTGATGACTACAAGCCCCATGGTGGAAGGTCATATGAGTGAGTTTTTCATCAGAATAGTTCACTCTAATCTGGAAGAGAGTTCTTGTTTGAACGTATGTGTACTTGTGAGGCGTGAAAGTATTGTAGCAACTCCTGATCCATCACTAAGTCTATCTTTGCTCAGGGACGAGCAAAAGGTAAGCTTGGAGGAGTTTGTTGATGGTAGATAAGTATCATTTTTTGATCATCAACATAGTATGAGAAATGATCTAAATATAAATACTATCTAGATATAGGGGTTATACTGAAATAATTCCACGAGTTTTGGTGAATATCTATTTCTGTAGGGGGTTATCAGGAAAGAACCAAAGGAGGTCCATATGTCAGATTTATATAGAGAGAAACCGACCATACTATGAAAAAGAATACTCTAGAAGACTCGAGAAGATCCCCCCAGAGGGGAGGGCCCACAGGCCAGGCAGGTGGGGCGGCTGCCCCCTGGCTTGGGCACCCGCCCCACCCAGGTGGCCAATCAGGGCCAAGGTCCTGGATCATGCCTCCACCGCCTTTGAGGATCAATAATAATCGTTCATCAAGGTCGGTTTGATCCAAGGGCTATGGTGCTTCCTAGAGGGCTATATAAGCAAGACCCCTGGCCCCAGGAGAAACCCTAATTCATTCAATTCATTCATCTCATTCCATTCAGAGAAGCCCTAGAGCCACCATCTCAATTAGATCTCTAGTTTAGCATAGCTACATAGGATTAGAACTAGAAGGAGGCAAGCATTGCTTGGTTTCCAGATCTGTCAAGAGAATACTTGGTAATTCTCTCCTACTTTTGTATTTGTTCTTATATTGTTGATCTAGTTCATCATTTGCTATGAATATGACTTTAGTCTATTCTATCATATTAGATATGACTTTGCTCTATTTGATTATGTTCTCAATTATATTATTCTTAGTCTACTTTGATTATATGCTTGGCATAGTTCGATCAGAATTATATTTAAGTATAGGATCGTATAGCGCTTGCTCATTGATATCATGGGTGAGTGGTAAACACATTGTGTAGGCGTGGTGCCTATACCGTATTTACCTGCGATTGCAGCCTATATTCTGGACCGTGTGGTAGATCACGGGAGTGATAGTCCTATTGAATCCTTTGTAGTCCACCTCCCGAGTATAGGGCAGGTAGAGCACAACTATTATAGGGAAGTGACGGCTATGTTCTATATCTTCCTTAGTAATATCACTATGCATAGATATAACCTTTTCTTGCCATGATTGCCAAGTGTAATTGCACTAGTCATCGTATGCTTTGACCTTATAGTTAGAATAACTTAGGATTTATCCTTATAGTTCGTCCTAATCCATGCTAGTGCTATATACTTAGAGTAATCTATTGAGATGTTTATTATTATATGTGGCTATGTGCTTATCAGTTATGCTTTATTATTTATATACATATTATTTATCTTGTGACACTTACCCTATATGAGAAGATAGATAAAGATATGGTTATGCTCTCCATTATCACATGCAGTGATGCTCATTGCTCATTATCCTTAGCATCCCTTTCCAGTAGTAAAAATATAAATTACGATACCTGGATTACTTCCGGTTAAAATGCTACATCGGTATTATCTGTGCGCTTGCGGATTTCATATTTATTTTAGAGGAGCATTTGTATATTTTAGTACCAGTACCCTTAGTGTCATGCTGGGGATAACAACCTAGCTTAGGTGGCATTAGAGGTGTCAGTAGCCATCCTTGAATTCTTCCCGATGTCCTATGGGAATAAGAACACTTTCTAAGAGATCCCTTCTTAAGAGGATTTGAATTATATTCGCTCGAAGGTCTCTTATGTAGCAAAAAGTTTATGCTTTTCCCAAAATCAGCATCAAAAAATCATCCTTAATTTTATTAGGGCTTTCCAAAGGTGGAATTTCTTCTTCCTTTGGATGATTTTGGGGTATTGATGGTTCGAGATTGATAGCTGAATCTTAGGATTGGAGTGGTTCTGATTCGGCTATCAAAACTTCTTCCTGATCGGGAGATTGTCACACCCCAAAATTTCTAATTTTAGGTTGTGCATAGGAAGCACTAAATAAAATAAATGTTTTAATATTCAAATAAAATTTCCTAAGTTTAGTTTATGATAGCATCAATTAGTTATAAAAAAATGAAAAAAAATAAGAATCTTTAAATTTTTCTAAACTAATTTGACGGACTATTGTTTGATGTGATGTTTGCTCATTAACTCTTGTGTGTTAAGAGCGAACAAAGCCTTTCAAAATGCATTTAGTGGATCGATTTTTCTTCTCCAGCACGTCTTTACCTTTTTCCGCAATTAATATTCCTTGTTTCTCATCTTAAGTTATCATTGGAAGTTTCCTAAAATCTTTTCTTTATAACGTAAATTATTCCTTTCAGTTCCTCATGTTTCATAATGTCTCTGAGAATTTTCCCTGAATTTTTAGAGCTTTCGGAGTATTTTTCATGGCTTAAATAATAATTTTAGACTTTTCTGGAATTATTTTATCCATGAAATTAATTAATTCCGAAAATAAATAAATATCTCATTTTTCCCAATGCTCAAAGCCCATGTGCAATAATCCTAATAAATCTCAAAGGCCCATACATTTATTTACTAATAGACTTTAATAATTAATTAGGCCTATTAGTAAAGATGGAGGGTGCAACATCAATTAATACCATATTGTTAGTTGATGTGAAGGTGGAGAGTTTTCCTCCCTATAAGTATGTACCTACCCTATGGGCAAAGCACACCAAAACTACCGTGGAGGAGCCCTTAGTTTGAGAAATCTCTCGTGTAGTAAATTTGATATTTCTCCTCCTTCTTGTGTCGCCCCCAGGCCAAGGCCCTTCAGATGGATGGAGGTAGAAGATGAAGTATCTGCGGTTCTGCCACTGGTTCATAATATCTTTGTCGTTTCTTCGTTTTAATTTTGTTTTGCTCCATTTTAGTTGCGTTAGTATCGTATAGTTGCGCTCTACGTAGTAGTGCTGACGTATATCATGCCACCCAATTATGAATTTATTGATTTACGTGCAATATTTATTTAATGCATTTTTAATTAAAAACAACCTAGTGTAGTAACTCGTTCTTGTGATTTTGCGATCATGCCAACCTTAGCTACATGCTATCGGCGTAGACATGTTACATGCTAGTCATATATAAATTAAATATTAATTTAATTGACATGCAATTAGTTCTATGATTAAAAACAGTCTAGGTTTGTAAATCCGTTCTTGTTGCGATAGTTTCGTAGCGTAGCGCTCTATACAGTAGCGATAGTTTTTGTGATGTCACTCAAGTATGAATTTATCTATTTAAATGCAACTTGATTAATATTTATTTAACAGTTTTCTAACTAAAAGCAACTGTAACATCCAAATTTTAGGAGTAATGAATTTTAAATAATTTAGATAAAGGGAATTAAAATTTTAAAAAGAATATTTGGTGTTGCATTCATGCTGTTGCATTTTTTTTATGTGGTGTGGATTTATTTTATACTATTTTGGATTAGAAAATTTTATTTGAGATACTTTTGAAAATAAGCAAATAAAGAAAAGAAGAAAGAAAAAAAAAGAAGAAACAATTTACCTTCTCAGAATCGGCCTGAGGCCTTTCTTTCCGCCTGGTGGCCCGACGGCCCGAATTCTTCTCCGCGCCGTGACCGCGTGGGCCGGCCCAGCAGACGAGCAGGCCAGTTCGGCCCGAGCCAGCCCGAGCCAGCAGCAGCGCCTCTCCCTCCTTTCTTTCACTGGCAAGTGGGACCCGGCTGTCGGATGCTTCTCCTATCTCACGTAACCGAGCCGGACTTTGAGGAGAATTCGGTTGTGACCACGGGATCGACTCCGGATTCGCCACGAGTCGAGTTTTTCCCTATAAGTAGTGGATGACTCGGTCGGTAATTGTTTTTCTTTTAGTAGATGCCCTAAGTTCCGTGTTTTAGCTAGCTTTGCTATCTCTTGCCGCCGGGATAGAGCCGCCGCAGTGGTGGGAGTTCTTGTTGCGCCTCCACCTTCCGTGCTTGGTTGCTGAGGTTTCTAACGAGGTAGTGAAGCTGTTCAGAGGTTCTTTCTCAATCTTTGTGTGTTCCGGTGCTTCGTTTGACTAGGCCGAACTTCCAGGAAACCCTATCGGAGCGGGGGTCGCGTGTGGTTGCCGTCGAGGAGTTTTTGGCCCGGGTTGGTGGTCTAGGTGAGCTCGCGTAGGTCGTTGCTTCTCCCCTGTGTTTTTTCTTCGGTCGGAAGTGGTCGGTTTTCGGTTTCTAGTGAGTTCCGGCGAGTCCATGGCGGCGTCCATGGTGGCCACCGGCCGGAGGCACTGTAGCCGCCCGGTTATCCTCTTTCTTTTGATTTGGATCAATGTCAGCCGTCCGATCATGCATCAGCGGCTCAGATTAGAAGATACCCCTTCGCGGGGTAATCTTTCTAAAGAGACCCTGAACTTTTTAGAATTTAACCCGCCGTCCATAGCGTAAAGCTGAAAATACGTTTTTGTGTTTTGAAAGCGTATTTTCTTCCGGTTAAATCAAAAATACGTTTTCAGGTATTTACAGTTTTGCCACTAGGATTGTTTTGGTCATAAAATCTTCGTTTTAACTCCGATTTGATCCGTTCAAGTTGCGTTAGGTTCGTATTTGCGAGCTCTACATGTTAGTGTAGTTGTACAGTTAATTTTGATAATTTATTTTTCGAGTTTATAATTAAGTATTTATTTATCTATAGGAAATCTTAGAAAATTCATAACTTTCACGTTTTAACTCCGAATTTGGTGATCTTTGCATCTGTGTGATCGTAGAAACATGTAGAAGAGTTTTATAAACTTTTATTACTGTTTTGTACTGTTGGTGTACTGTTCTAATTATATCTCTTTGTTTGCTTCGTGTATGTTTGATTGGATGCATGTGTGTTGTTGATTGATGATCGAGTTTAGAAGGTGAGCAGTATCTGGACGATCCGGAGTATTACTTTGAGCCAGATCAGCGGTATCACTCGGAGAGTTTTGATCAAGGCAAGTATAACACAAGACTATCCTTGTTACCTATACATTGAAGTTATCATACATGTGCATGTGCTTACCTTGACAACCCTAGAGATTATAATTTAGTGATTGTTATCTTGATTCCTTGTCAACCTTGGGAATGCATATGGGTAGCTACTGCTAGTTCTTAAACTATGAACAATGATCTTGTCATTTGATTAATGGATTAAGCAATCAACCATTAAGATGATTTTATTACTGTTAAAAGGGGGCTAGAGCATGTGTATTATTTTGATGCTCTGGTTTCTTTCCATAAGGACTTATCTGTAAGTGATAACCAGGATATACAGTACAACTGTGAGGGCTATATGGCTCTGGCTTTAGTTGTTTAAAAGACCTTTTCTAGCTTGTTAGTGGTTACCTTAAATGGCGTAAGAAAGGCTTGCCACGTTGGGTGTAGGGCGAGCCCCTGGCCTAGTGTGTATAGGCTGCGGTTGTTGTGCCACTGGGAAGGGGGGTTCTACATCTGCCTGCCGAGTGAATCTAATGGCCCTAACTTGTTAGACGAACTTCTGAATGGCTTTATATGGTTCTCCGGTGTTTGGGCTTGATCTCCCCACTCATTTGGAAATCATGACTCACAGTGAAAGTGTACACCTCTGTGCAGAGTTAAAAACTAGTATACAAGCCGTGCTCACGGATACGAGCGGCCTTGGGGATTCTTACGGAATAGTTGATGATAATTGCTATATCATGCTTAATTATTGTTGATTATTATTATGCTTATGTTAATGCGATTCATTACTCTTATTACAATTGATCATTGATTCATTAATGGGATTGGATTATCTTGATGCTACTCAATTGCTAATTATATGATGGTTAAAAGCTAAACGCAGTCAAACAGTGTCTAGCCATTTGAGCCTCATGAACCCTGTGTTATATTTGTTGAGTTCGACATGGACTCACCCTTGCTATTTCCACCATAACAGATGAAGATTATGAGGAAGATTATCGTAATGAGTACTAGTCTTGGTGTCAACCAGTCAACCGTGTCCCTGTGTTTGGAGTTTCCGCTGGAGATCTACTATTAGTTATTATTATTTACAGTTCAAGACTATGTTTAAATATTTATTCGCTATGTAATAAGCACTGTGATGATACTATGTAATTTGTCTACTTATGTGTGCGATCATATCCTGGGGCGCACATGAGTACTTTATGCATCCTATTTTTGTCCTTAAAAATGGGTGTGACAGATTGGTATCAGAGCCGTGTTGACTGTAGGACGCAAGCCTAGTTAGAATGGTCGTTATTAGCATCTATGCTTCACTTATTTCATGCTTACTCCTTGCATCTTGTTAATTATTAAATTTCTATGCTTCCTCTACTTTATTCTATTGCGAAAATACATTGATTCTATCTAATCTATGTCTAAATCTTGTAGATGCCTCCTCATCCCCGTCTGTCAGCTGCACAGTACATTGCCCGTTTCAAACCCTAGGAGCCCCATGAAGATGGTGACCAAGAGCTATCTGATGCTGAATCAAGAGTTGGTGACACACCAATGGAGGATGTAGTTATGGGGTGGACCACGAAGCTCCATATCATGGTTCCTAAAGCTGATGCTTTCTTCCATGATATGTTGACAAGAACCTTGGACAACTACTACTACGACTGGGAAGCTACGTTGGAGTATCGCAGTGCGGAGTATAGTCATCCATGGATGGATTCCTATTGGGAAACGGAGCTATGGGTCAAGAAAAGGGATCCTACCACTAAGGAGTCTAAGGTGGAGTCAAAGTTCATTACCCGAGTGAGTCGGGCAACCGTAGAAACAAGCATGGAGGATGTCGCCTACAATGCGTTCGTTTACTACCATGGTCTACGCTCGGACAAGACGTTACAGGGTGCACTCCGGCATTTTCCTTGTTTCTTACATGACAAGGGTGTTTGGACCGTGCCGCTTGCAGATGATTCATCCTTGACTCTACAAGCTACAGTGGGATTAGTTCATGAATTGGCTCTCCATGAGGTGGATTTGAAGGATGAGTTGCTGAAGGAAAAAGAACTTAAGGAGCAAGCTTATAAGGAGATTGACCAATTAAGGGTGGAGTTAGGTCGTCCCAAGATTTATGAGAAGCTTAATTAGGAAATAGGAAAAATCCCTATGTAATAAGAACAATAGTAGTTGCGAGTCAATTTTAAGTTTGGATTGTTTTGAGAGTCAGTTTATGGTGTGAACAATTGTGTGATTGATGGATTGTTATTATGATAATGTGTGATTTGGATCTTTGTAATGTGTGCTGGAGTTTTGTAGACATGCCTACAAGTTCCATGTTTAAGAATATTAATTTTGATCAAAATATAATAGATGGATATGAGGTGAACTTAGTTCTGTCCTTTGCTGATTTTTGGATCAGTCTGGGATGTTTTAGAGATAACTTAAAATCCGTTAATAAGAAATTTAAGAAATTTTACTGGGAATAATTAGACTTCTATATCTTTCCAACCTCACAAGAATCACTCTAATATCTATTAAGAGCTAAGAGATATATCTATTTCAAGTTGGGGTTACTGCACAGTCTGGAATTCTGAAACAGTTTCGGTTAAGCTCAATTTTTGGCCAATTTATTGACAGAATCAGAAAAAGTGTTGTGAATAAAAGTTGTAGACAATTTTGAAAGCTTTCCAACCATGTAAAGATCATCTGAATTGGACGTCTGTAGCTCGAGATATGACAGTTTTACTGAGTTACTGAAATTGGAATTCGCCCAGAGAAATCAGATTTTGCTTATCTATTGAATTGGAAACCACCTACTGATGTTAGCGAGATTCGAAGTTTCTTGGGTTTAGCTGGATATTACAGACGGTTCATTGAAGGGTTTTCTAAACTTGCTAAACCTATGACATCTCTGCTAGAGAAGAATGCTAAGTTTGTGTGGTCTGATAAATGTCAAGCTAGTTTTGAAGAATTGAAGAAGAGGTTGACTACAGCGCCTGTATTGGTTTTGCCAGATTTGAGTAAGAAGTTTTCTATATATTGTGATGCTTCTCGTTAAGGTTTGGGATGTGTTCTTATGCAAGAAGGCAGAGTTGTATATGGAGAGGATAGTATGTTTGCATGGAGTTCCAAAGAAGATTGTATCTGATCGAGGATCGCAGTTTACGTCGCATTTTTGGAAAGCTATACATGAATCTTTGGGAACAAAATTGAATTTTAGTACGGCATATCATCCCCAGACAGATGGGCAGACTGAAAGGACCAACCAGGTATTAGAGGATATGTTGAGAGCTTATGCATTGCAATATGGAACCAGTTGGGATAAGAGTTTGCCTTATGCAGAATTCTCTTATAATAATAGTTATCAACAGAGTCTTAAGATGGCACCGTTTGAGGCTTTGTATGGACGTAAGTGTAGGACTCCATTGTTTTGGGATCAGATAGGTGAATCTCAGGTGTTTGGTACAGATGTTCTTAGAAATGCAGAAGATCAAGTGCGGGTAATTCGTGAGAATTTGAGGGTGGCACAATCTCGTCAGAAGAGTTATGCTGATAATAGGAGAAGAGATTTAGTTTTTGAGGTAGGTGATTATGTCTATTTGAAGGTGTCACCTATGAGAAGTGTGAAGAGGTTTAACATGAAAGGCAAATTAGCACCAAGGTATGTTGGACCATTTAAAGTTATTGCTAGACGTGGAGAAGTTGCTTATCAGCTGGAGTTGCCTGAGAATTTGTCTGGAGTACATGATGTGTTTCATGTTTCACAACTTAAGAAGTGTTTACGGGTGCCTGAAGAGCAGATACCTTTAGAGGAACTGACTGTTAAGGAGGATCTTACTTATGAAGAATTTCCGATCAAGATTTTAGAAACTGCTGAGAGAGTTACCCGAAGTCGGGTTATTAAGATGTGCAAGGTGCAGTGGAATCGATATTCAGAGGCAGAGGCAACTTGGGAAAGAGAGGATGAATTGAGGAAATCATATCCGCAGTTGTTTGAGTAAGCAGTTCAATCTCGAGGACGAGATTCTTTTAAGGGGGGTAGAATTTGTAACACCCAAATTTTAGGAGTAATGAATTTTAAATAATTTAGATAAAGGGAATTAAAATTTTAAAAAGAATATTTGGTGTTGCATTCATGCTGTTGCATTTTTTTTATGTGGTGTGGATTTATTTTATACTATTTTGGATTAGAAAATTTTATTTGAGATACTTTTGAAAATAAGCAAATAAAGAAAAGAAGAAAGAAAAAAAAAAGAAGAAACGATTTACCTTCTCAGAATCGGCCTGAGGCCTTTCTTTCCGCCTGGTGGCCCGACGGCCCAAATTCTTCTCCGCGCCGTGACCGCGTGGGCCGGCCCAGCAGACGAGCAGGCCAGTTCGGCCCGAGCCAGCTCGAGCCAGCAGCATCGCCTCTTCCTCCTTTCTTTCACTGGCAAGTGGGACCCGGCTGTCGGATGCCTCTCCTATCTCACGTAACCGAGCCGGACTCTGAGGAGAATTCGGTTGTGACCACGGGATCGACTCCGGATTCGCCACGAGTCGAGTTTTTCCCTATAAGTAGTGGATGACTCGGTCGGTAATTGTTTTTCTTTTAGTAGATGCCCTAAGTTCCGCGTTTTAGCTAGCTTTGCTATCTCTTGCCACCGGGATAGAGCCGCCGCGGTGGTGGGAGTTCTTGTCGCGCCTCCACCTTCCGTGCTTGGTTGCTGAGGTTTCTAACGAGGTAGTGAAGCTGTTCAGAGGTTCTTTCTCAATCTTTGCGTGTTCCGGTGCTTCGTTTGACTAGGCCGAACTTCCAGGAAACCCTATCGGAGCGGGGGTCGCGTGTGGTTGCCGTCGAGGAGTTTTTGGCCCGGGTTGGTGGTCTAGGTGAGCTCGCGTAGGTCGTTGCTTCTCCCCTGTGTTTTTTCTTCGGTCGGGAGTGGTCGGTTTTCGGTTTCTAGTGAGTTCCGGCGAGTCCATGGCGGCGCCATGGTGGCCACCGGCCGGAGGCACTGTAGCCGCCCGGTTATCCTCTTTCTTTTGATTTGGATCAATGTCAGCCGTCCGATCATGCATCAGCGGCTCGGATTAGAAGATACCCCTTCGCGGGGTAATCTTTCTAAAGAGACCCTGAACTTTTTAGAATTTAACCCGCCGTCCATAGCGTAAAGCTGAAAATACGTTTTTGTGTTTTGAAAGCGTATTTTCTTCCGGTTAAATCAAAAATACGCTTTCAGGTATTTACAGTTTTGCCACTAGGATTGTTTTGGTCATAAAATCTTCGTTTTAACTCCAATTTGATCCGTTCAAGTTGCGTTAGGTTCGTATTTGCGAGCTCTACATGTTAGTGTAGTTGTACAGTTAATTTTGATAATTTATTTTTTGAGTTTATAATTAAGTATTTATTTATCTATAGGAAATCTTAGAAAATTCATAACTTTCACGTTTTAACTCTGAATTTGGTGATCTTTGCGTCTGTGTGATCGTAGAAACGTGTAGAAGAGTTTTATAAACTTTTATTACTGTTTTGTTACTGTTGGTGTACTGTTCTAATTATATCTCTTTGTTTGCTTCGTGTATGTTTGATTGGATGCATGTGTGTTGTTGATTGATGATCGAGTTTAGAAGGTGAGCAGTATCTGGATGATCCAGAGTATTACTTTGAGCCAGATCAGCGGTATCACTCGGAGAGTTTTGATCAAGGCAAGTATAACACAGGACTATCCTTGTTACCTATACATTGAAGTTATCATACATGTGCATGTGCTTACCTTGACAACCCTAGAGATTATAATTTAGCGATTGTTATCTTGATTCCTTGTCAACCTTGGGAATGCATATGGGTAGCTACTGCTAGTGCTTAAACTATGAACAATGATCTTGTAATTTGATTAATGGATTAAGCAATCAACCATTAAGATGATTTTATTACTGTTAAAAGGGGGCTAGAGCATGTGTATTATTTTGATGCTCTAGTTTCTCTCCATAAGGACTTATCTGTAAGTGATAACCGGGATATACAGTACAGCTATGAGGGCTATATGGCTCTGGCTTTAGTTGTTTAAAAGACCTTTTCTAGCTTGTTAGTGGTTACCTTAAATGGCGTAAGAAAGGCTTGCCACGTTGGGTGTAGGGCGAGCCCCTGGCCTAGTGTGTATAGGCTGCGGTTGTTGTGCCACTGGGAAGGGGGGTTCTACATCTGCCTGCCGAGTGAATCTAATGGCCCTAACTTGTTAGACGAACTTCTGAATGGCTTTATATGGTTCTCCGGTGTTTGGGCTTGATCTCCCCACTCATTTGGAAATCATGACTCACAGTGAAAGTGTACACCTCTGCGCAGAGTTAAAAACTGGTATACTAGCCGTGCTCACGGATACGAGCGGCCTTGGGGATTCTTACGGAATAGTTGATGATAATTGCTATATCATGCTTAATTATTATTGATTATTATTATGCTTATGTTAATGCGATTCATTACTCTTATTACAATTGATCATGGATTCATTAATGGGATTGGATTATCTTGATGCTACTCAATTGCTAATTATATGATGGTTAAAAGCTAAACGCAGTCAAACAGTGTCTAGCCATTTGAGCCTCATGAACCTTGTGTTATATTTGTTGAGTTCGACATGGACTCACCCTTGCTATTTCCACCATAACAGATGAAGATTATGAGGAAGATTATCGTAATGAGTACTAGTCTTGGTGTCAACCAGTCAACCGTGTCCCTGTGTTTGGAGTTTCCGCTGGAGATCTACTATTAGTTATTATTATTTACAGTTCAAGACTATGTTTAAATATTTATTCGCTATGTAATAAGCACTGTGATGATACTATATAATTTGTCTACTTATGTGTGCGATCATGTCCTGGGGCGCACATGAGTACTTTATGCATCCTATTTTTGTCCTTAAAAATGGGTGTGACAGCAACATAGGGTATAATTTTGTTCTTGTTGCTTCGTGACTATGCTGGCGTAAGAGACGCATTAGCAACGTTGTTTACCATGTCATGTTATGTGTTTACAAATTAAATTATGTTTATTTGATTAATGTTTATGTCATGCTCTTTTAAATTAGAAGCGACTTAGGTTCATACATAGAACATTCTTAAATAAATGTTAACTTGATTAATATTAACTTAAATATTTCTTAATCATAATTAGTTTAGTTAAACATGAAGCATGTAGTTAATTTAACTAATATTTATCTACTGTCTTTTCAAATTAAAAGTAACTTTGGTTTATAATTTGTCTTTTATAAATAATCAAATGCTATCATGATTAATAAGAACTTAAGTGCTTCTTAAATAGAACTTGTTTAGTTTATGTAAGAAACATATAATGATTTGATTAGCTGTTATCACCTTCTTTATGCTTTCTAATTTATAAATGTTTAAATGACTTAAACACTAAATAAATATTTATAAATAAAATATGAATAAGGTTAACTTCATCTTTTATAATTCAATGTAAATTGGTTAATTCAACTTTAGGATAATTCTCTAGAAGTCTATCACCTTAATTCATTAACTAAAATAAATCAAATGTATAGTTTGTCTTCTCCCATTTGTTGCAACTCCTCGATAGTCGCGTGTCCTCTTTAATGGTAGCTCTGTTATCCGTCGGTCTTACGTTTTCGCGATCATAGCATCATGTCGTATAGTTTAGTGCGCTCTTTTAAAGTGTCTCTTTTGTTTGGTGTGTTGTTCTTAGTTGTGTTTATTGTCTGTTTGTTCTACTCGATTGCTGAGAGTAGAAGAAGTATGGTTAATTAGCGCTAAAGATGAGGAGCTGAGGACCGATAGTCGAAGCAAGAGGACTTGAGTCCAGAAGATAGCAACTGGAGATTCTGAGTAGCTAACTTTGGGAAAAGATAAGTATAGCATGGGATCATCCTTGTTTCCTATTCACCTTTAATACACTTAATTCTTGTGCATGTGTCTACCTTGTTACCCCTAAGGATATCCTAGCTTTTGTATCTTGTACCTTGACACCGGTGGAACGTTGCATTGGGTAGTATTTATGCTAGTGCTCAAGATAAATAACCATGATCTGTAACTTGACTAATGGTATATGCAATAAACATTTAAAAGATGCTTTATAGAAACATGGCTCAAGAGGGCTAGAGCATTGGGCTATTTTTATGGTGCTCTAGTTTCTCTCCTTAAGGACTTATCTGTAAGCGAACATCCGGGACTTACAGTACAATTGTGAGGGCTATATGGCTCTGGCTTTAGTCAAGTATGAGGACCTTTTCTAGCTTGTTAGTGGTAACCTTCATGGCGTAAGAATGGCTTGACGAATCGGGTATAGTGCGGCCTCTGTCCTTATGTGTATAGGCTGCACGTCATTGTGCCATTTGAAATGGGGGCTCTACATCTGTTTGCCAAATGAATCTAATGGCCCTAACTTGTTAGATGAACCTTTGAAAGACTTCATAGTGAACCCTGCCGACCTTCCTTGGTAGTGGGTCAAGAGGCTGATCACCTCGGGCGAAAGGGTAAATCACGACTCACAGTGAAAGTGTACAACCTCTGCAGAGTGTAAAACTGGTATATCAGCCGTGCTCACGGTCACTAGCGGCCATGGACCCTTACAGAATAAATGATGAACACTAATGGTAATGATAATACTGATGATATTAAAGCTCACTGATGATTATTGTTTCTTGCTATACATTATTCTTGTTTACATGATCATGAGGTTATTTGGGCTTACGTAACTTGTTGCTACTTAAATGCTAAAAAGATGACTGACTAAAAGCTATTGCAGTAAACCCGTGTCAAACCTTTTGAGCCTCATGAACCCCGTGTTATATTTGTTGAGTTCGACATGGACTCACTCTTGCTATTTCCCCACACTCTAGTGTGTAGTGAGGTGCTGCTTAGAAGAAAGATGAAAGTGTAGTGGAGTTTCCAGAAGTCTTTTCGAAGTGCTTGGCATACGGAGCCCCCAGTCAGCCATCCCTGAGAAGAATGGAGCCCGAGCAGAAGCTTAGCCACTGTTCTGCGATACTCTGATAGTTGTAAGTGTTAATATAGTAAGTATTCCGCTTTATATAAACATTGTTTTGATATCTCTATTCTGTTGTTGTATGTGTGGACTTCCTGGGCACACATATAACGAGTGCTTGGTCTTCTTTGGAAAACCTGGCGTGATAGAGATGATTCCTTCTCTTCCTCGAGGAGTTCATTATGAATGCTAGTGCAGGGAGTGATTCTACTAATTCTATTAAGCATAGACCTTATTTCACTAGTAGACAAATGAAGAAAAGCTCCTTGTCAGTGTCTAGAGAACCGGGGGTCTAAACAGAGCGACAAGTAAATTTGTATCTACGCGTCTAGGCCTCGATGGTGTGCAAAGCAGACACAAGGATGTATACTGGATACTGGTTCGGGCATGAATGGCCCTACGTCTAGTGGGTTTTACTGCTATTCATGTTGCCTTGCACTGGAGTGCTTGCAGTAGGGGTTATAAGCTTTCAAGAGAGGGAGCGGATCCCAGGTCTCTTGTGAGGGGTGGTGCGTGGATGTGTGATTACTTGGCGGTGGTGAGCTCTAGTCGATTTGATCTCTCTTTTTTTGTTCTCCCTAGATGTGGCCCCTTGCCTCCCCTTTTATAGCTTCTAAGGGGAGGGCTCGGGTTATAGTCGTGGTAAAGCGGTGAAAGAGAAAAACAACAAAGGTGGCCTCGGTCGTGGCCGTCTTCCTTCTTATTCGGTGGGAATAGTCTCCCTGTAGCACAGAGATGCAACAGGCATTGATCTTTTGACCTCTCCATCTGCTGGTGCTACATGTTGTGGCCATGCCTTCTCTTGTGCGCCTCTGTGCCACTGAGGACGGGCGACGCGAGTGCTCGGATTTGCATAGAGAGGGGGTTAGGTGGTATATTGATCATTACCCCTGTCGCTGTAGAGGTATGGGTGTTGTCGTGGTGGAATGACCGGGGTCATATTGAGTTAGGGCGTGGTTCCTGTGCTCCTGTTGACTGTGCATGGTCATGTCCATCCCATCGGTGGGAGCGGGGCACCATGGTTGGGGGGTCCCCATGGCTCACTGTCTTGCTAGAGGGTTACACATGTCCCTCGGGCGAGGCGGAAGTAAGCTGGGGGGTCTGGCGCTTTTGATGACGCCGCGGGGGCTCGGGCGAGGCGGAGAAATGTCGCCTGAGGTGCTCATGTCACCTGAGACCTCTCCGTAAGGCTCGGGTGGATAGAGTTTGTCTTTTGTGCTGCAAGCGACTGACATGCTGTCCATGCTTTCGGTGAGTCGATTTTACTAGGGCCCCTACGGTGAAGCTTTAATGATCGTACAGGGTGCCGTATTTGACCGTCTGTTGGGTACCCTAGTATTTTGGTACCCAACACTCCTCTAGAGGCTAAATCAAGGGACTGCACAGAATCCTTGCTAAGACCCATATAAAAATGTTGAAGAAGTATAGGGTCCTGAATGGCAGGGTCCAGGCCAGTGATGATGAGACTATTAATACGTTCCCATGATGTGCCAAGGGATTCTTCTTCTAGTTGTCAAAAATTTAGAACCTCCTTTCGAAGGCTAACCACTTTAGAAATGGGAAAGAAACATAAACAAAATTTAGAGCATAATGTTTCCCAATCTCCTTGCATACTTCCTACGGTTTGACTGTACCATTGTTTAGCTCTTCCCATCAAAGAGAACGAAAATAACTTACATCTTAAGGTCTTGTTAGACATGCAGGTGATATGCAAGCATGCACAGGTCTATTCAAACTCTTGTAGGTGTGAGTATGGGTTTTTGTTGCCTTCTCCCAAGAAGGATTGATCCTAAATCAGTTTTATTAAACATGGGTGCAGCTCATAGCCAAGTGTTAGGATAGGCTCTACAGATTTTGGTGGCTCTAGGCACGCGCTCGTAGGTGCATTATATTGATAGATAGGAGTGGAATCCATAGTGAAAAGAAAAAGTAAAACAAAAGAAAGAATAAAAGATAAAAGGTTAGGCTAGGCTCATAGTTGATTTAGCACCGTTTCCCTAGCAACGGCACCAGAAAGCTTGTTGGTATTTATTAACGCACACAGATAAGATCCACAAGCGCACAGATACCACTGTAGCTTTCACCAGAAGTATTCCAAGTATCGTATCCACAAGGAAACGTGTGAGACTAACTATGGTCTAACTTAACAAGTGGTAGCAATAAGGTTAGGATAAACAGGAGTGTAGAAAGGATAACTGAGCTTCTCTAATTCTAACTTGGGTAAGCAGTGTCTTCTACTATTCAACTGGGGACATTACTAGGGAAAGACACCAGTAGAGGATGCTTTCCTTCGTAACCAGATCCTACTTGGCCTACAAATGGGAGGTGGACTACAAAGGATCAACGATGCTATATAGTACTCAACGAGGCTATATAGTACTGATGTCACACAAGCGATCTACCACCGATCTAGAATGCAGGGTGCATCCATGATTAACCTAAGTCTAAGCACCACACTTACACTTCGATTAATATTTTACTCCCTCTAGAGCAGAAACAAAGCACTCAAAAGAGTCGTAAACCTGATGAACAATATAAACACAATGCTTACTTGAATCAGAAGTTGATTACCAGAGAGATCTTGAAGGCAAGCTCAAGTAGAACTTGGATCCACCAAGGTACAAGCCATAGGGAGGACATGACGGGTCGGCACGTTGTTGGCGGTCCTTATTGCATAATTTTAGCCGCCAATATCTATATAAAATCCACACCAAACATAGTAAATAGGGCTTTATACTAACGATCTCCACGAGTTTTGGTGTTTTACTTGTTTTGCAGGGCTTATATGGAAATACACCTAAAGTGGGCCAAAAGTAGAGAAAAGAATAAAAGAAATAACTAATCCTATTTTGGCCCATAGCTAAACAAGAAAGAAGCCCAACCAACTTACCTCAAATGGGCGAGTCTAACCGCAACAGAGGCCTAGGCCTAGCTAGAGGCCTACTGAGCAAAGGCGGTCGGAGGAGGCGGCAACCAGGGCGCGGGCGCACCCTAGGCGCAGCCACGCCACCCTCTCTGCCGCCCGGGCCCACCTTCAGTCAGTCGGTGCATTGAACTAAGGGGAGGATGGTGCGGGGGTGGATCGCCAGATTTAGTGTACCTAGACACGGTTGGAGGTCATTTTGGGCATTTAGGAGAGGAATATTTCATGAACATTCCTCCACCCTCCTCCTATAAATAGAGAACCTCCCCCCTCTCACAAAATAGCATTCCAAGGGAGAAAGAGCTACCACACTTGAGCTACAAGGCTTAGGCCTTAGCTAGCTATCTAGAGTCGTAATAGGGAGAGATGTGAGGGAGAGATCAGGGAAGTGCTAGGCTTGTCGGTGTCTCCACGAGCTTGTACCTCGACAAACACCTGTGCCTCAATAGATCATTCCGCTAAGTGAGTGTTCATGTTTCCTTTGGTAATAAGTCTTTGATTAGTTAAGCCTTGCATATTCTTGTTTATGGGTTCATCATCCATCCCCATGGTGTCTAGGCCTTGCATATTCTTGTTAAGTCTTTGATTAGATAACCTTGTGCAATACTAAAGTAGTAGTCGTTAGCTTAGACGTGGTGTCTAGGCTAAAGGCAACCTTTGTTTGCCTCGTACTCCATGATTGAGGGGTAGGCGGCAGGTGGTGACAGCCCTGTCCGTCCCTTACAATCCCCCACGTTTGGATATGGCGTAGAGCTACAGGCTGGCATCGCTCGGTAGACCAGGTGATCTCCAGTGCCCGAAGTAAGCAAGTATAGGTGGAGTTTAGCTATCCGTAGACCCAAAAGCCATAGCAATCCTTCTCTACCTTCTACCAACTCTACCCTAGGGTTGTCCTTGGGCGAATTAGCGAGAAGAAGTATCTCTGTTCTCTATGGAAAATACGATACCCTGAATACTTCCGGGTGAAGGCTACAACAGTAATTCCGTACACTTGCGGATTCTTCTACATTCATTAAGAAATACCAACAAGCTTTCTTGCGCCATTGCCAGGGAATGGTTGTTATTTTCTTCAAGCCTAGTTCATCCTTGTATCTGTATCCTTTATTTTATAAAAACAAAAATATTTTCTTTTATCTTTTCTATCATGAAGCCAACCACAATTCAAAATCCTTCTGCTTCAAAGGGGGAGTCCTCTGAGCCACCATCTTTTTCAAAACCAAAACTTCCATCCAGCTATGAACTCCATACTAGATTCAAAGCCATGGTTCAGGCACAACCCTTCTCCGGTTATGATAACGAAGATTCTTTTAACCACCTACAAGATTTCGAGGAAATGTGTTCATGCCTGAGCATCCCGGGCATGACACAAGAAATTCTTATGTGGAAATTGTTTCCCTTCTCCCTCAAAGGGGAGGCGAAGCAATGGTACACTAATGCCGTAGGAAGTATGAATGCGGACTAGGAAGAACTTAAAGACAAGTTTTGTCTTGCATTCTTTCCTATGTCCCGTATCAACTCTCTACCATGGGCAATCGTCGATTTCGAGCAAAATGAGAAGGAGTCCATAAGTGCAGCCTGAGCTAGGTTTTCAATGTTAATACATGCTGGCCCAGACTTGTCACTACCCGATAGTGTGCTTTTGCATTTCTTTTGTTTGGGTCTTAACATAGAAGCTGCCCTATGCCTAGACATGACCGCTGGAGAATCATTTACACATAAAACTATGACGGATTAGAGGAAAATCCTTGATCACATCCGAGAGAAGCACGCTTCTCCCATCATAAAACCTAACCCCCTCCATAAAAAGGGCATGTCAAGCTTTGAGGATCCCTCATTAGCCAAATCCGTACCCTTGCCATCTTTAGATTCGACTATTGGGCCCTCTCCCAAAACACAAACACTGAAGGAATGCTTCATCCTTCAGAGTTCCCAATCGAATTTGAGGATGATGGCAGAACCTCGAACCTTTCTTAGCACAAGAACCACACATCAAGTGAAGTTTCCTTCAAAGTATTATCAAAGGAATGGTTAATGGAAGTGAAACATTCTTCTAAAGCAATTCAGATTCTTTCACCTTCCACAACGATGCCTTGTTCATTTAGGGAACTATCATGGAATCCCTGCATAACCCCACAGTTGGGACTAATATCATGTCACAATTCTTTGCAGAAACCCTTTTGGGCAATATGCCGCTAGTCCCAATCGACAAACTCTTCAAAAGTCCGTCAGGGCTCATCTTTGCGAGTTGTGGGATTGCTAGGGCCGTGCCAATTGAAATTCACAAAACCGAGGTTTTCTTGGACTTCCATATCTATGCCATCCTCGATTTTGATCTTCTGATAGGTTACCCACTCGAAAAGCTTTTTCAAGAAAAACCTTCCCATGGGAGTCTTAGTGAAAAGTTGGGAAAAACCGCTTCTGCTACTCACTCAATTATCCCAATAGCGAAACATCAACCCAACAATTACCTATTCGAGGAGGCAAAATTCATTTCCCCGTTGTTTTCGCGTCCTTGTGAAACTGAACATTCATCATCTCCCTCACTCAAACGTAAGTCATGTCCCTCTGGCCCTCGAAATATCGTTCTCAATAATGGCCGAGAATCAACATCAATGTTGCACGATATATCTTTTGAGAACGAAAACTCCCATGCCATGGACATGCACGAAGCAACAACTTTGGAGACCAAGCAGGGATCTGCTAATGAGCATGTTACCTTCTCTTTTGAGATCCCTCATGTTTTATGCTCACTTTTGGAGTCTCCAGAGTTGATCGTGCCTAAGGCCACCTGCTTCTACGAGGATCACAACCATCTCTTGATTCTCGTTGTCAAACTTTTTGAGATGATGGTTGTGGATGCCTATGTTTATCATAAACATTGCAAATCTTGTAGTGGCACGGCGGCGCTAACATTGCATCTTGAACTTTAATGCCCAATGTTTGGTGGTGAAGCTAGGAACTACACCACCACTGATAGCTGCAGGATAAGTTTCCAAGGTCAAGCTTATGACCATAAATAAAGCACTGCCGGGAGATACCCCAGATTATCCTAAGAAATAATAATAATAATAATAATAATTACCATAAAAAATTATATAGAAGCTTTCCTTTTCAAATAAAAGCAAGGACATGTTGTCAAGTTAGTATGCACCTTTGGGTATTCTTGTCCTAACCATTTTAGGTTGAGATTTAGAAGAGCACGGGTCATATAATGCTTGAGAACGTGGGAGCTGCATCAATAACAGACTTTGATGCCCTTGCGTAATAGAACACACTCAAAAGGAGACCCTGACTCTACACTTGACTTTTACACAAAAGTCCAAGTGTGGGGGGATGATGAGAATCCCGAGTTCCACACACACCAAGGGTCATCCAAAAAAATTGATGAGTAAAAGATGATGTCAGCCTTGCCTTGATAAAAAAAGAAAGAGAAAGAGAGTTAAAAAATAAAGATGGTGAAAAAGAAAAAGAAATCTAAAAAAAGAGAAGAAAAAAATAATATAGAGAGAAAAGGAGGGTTCTGCTCTCCTAGAACTTTGCTACCACTGAAGGCCCATAGTCCACACACACTAGCCGTGTGTGTGGCCTAGCCTTGGTATTTACCTGAGGTGGATAAAACGCAATCATGCAACCATTGCAGCAACTTCAAAGCTTCAACCACATATGCTGCCAGTAAAATGCACTCAGGTAAGCAACGGTAATAAATGTTCACCAACACCTTTACTCATATTTATCTCCATGTGAGTAACTTGCTCATACAACTTCATACTGTTGTTGTTTATGTCATATGCTCTAGTTTGGGTGCATTCATATGGTACATCCATAGGTCTTTTTAATTAAGCATGGTGCTTAGGTTAAAATTACCTTCTTTAATCAAAATTTGACATGGTGTTGAATCTTAGTTAATGAACTTTGAGTAATTATCTTCATAAACAATGAGAATAATCTATCATGGAGATAAATCAAGGCTAGAATTATTTTACAAACTTCACCTTGGCCTTGTTTATGCTAAATGACAAAAAGCTATGTGAACACATAAAATAAAATAAAAAATATAGTAATAATAATAATAGTAATAATAAGTAACAAGAAAAAAATAAAATAAAAAGAAATAATAATGATAATAAAAGTTAGGCTACCCGATGTTCAAACCAGTAGAGCCCTTGCTTGTTTCCTTTTCTTTTTCTTTTTGTTTCTTTGTTAAAAATAAAAGCAGGTACAAGAATAATGTAACACCCAAAATTTTGCATATTTCAAAATAGATGAAATTTGAATTTTATATGTTTATTTGTGGGCATTTAACATAGGAGAAATAATAAATTTTATGAAAATAAAATCAAATATAAGGCTAGCTACATGTTGTTGCACTCATGCTGCTGCATATTTAATTATGTGATGTTTGGTTTTTGCTCAACTCAAAAAGGAGTTCAAAATCTCTTGGAAATGAATTTATAAATTTATTTCATAAAAGAAAAAGGAAATCCTTTATTTTTTTCCCCTCCCTGGTTTTGGCCCGCTGGCCCAACTAGCCCGCTTCCCCCCCCCCCCTCGCTTCCGCTGGCCCAAGAGGGCTTTGCCCCTCCTTTTCCTTCGGCCCGACCGAAGATGGCCGTGCGCCCCTCTTCTTGGGCCGGCCCGCAGGCCGAGCCGCAGCGCACGCGCTCCCTCCCGCCTGGCCGCTGATATGTGGGGCCCGCGTTCTCCGTCACTGCCGCGTGGGGCCACGGCGTCAGCCGTCTCCTACCTCCCGCCGGGATGGCCGGGAGCTTTCCTTTTGCTCGCCCCGCCGGAAATCGAGCAAATCAGCTCATTTCCTTCCCGATTGACGTGTCCCGCAGTGCTATAAAGCAGGCCGCACCCCTCCCCTACTCCAATTTCAGTTCATTTCACCTTTTCGAGCTCGCAGTCGAGCCGGAAAACCCTAGCTCATTGCCGAGCTCGGGTTTCCATCTTCCGACGCCTCTCAGAAGAAATTGACTTGCCGTCGGTTGTCTTCGCGTGGTATGGAAGCTCCCCGCACCGTTTGTCTATCTCTTGAACCCTCGGTTGACTCACAGGGTGACACCAAACTTGCAGGGGTTAAGCCGGCCGCCATTCTCGCCCGCACGCCGTCCTCGATCCACCTTCGTCTCCATTTTCTTCTCGGTGAGAACCGCCTTGACCTCCTCTTTCGTTTCGTGCAAATTCGGTGATAAATAGTGGCCTCTAGGGCCGTTTTCGCTTGCGCCAGCAAGCTCGATCGCCGCCGATGATGGCGCGCCACCGCGTGGCCGTCTTCTTCGGCGGGAGCGCCGCCCCCTTCTCCCTCTTTTAAATCGGGGCCGTTTAGATCTGATCCGACGGTCCAGATCACTGGATACCCCTTCGGGGGTAATTTTGTTAAAAAGCCCCCGGAACTTCTTGAATAAAACCCGCAGTCCAAAGCGTAGTTTCCAAATACGTTTTCTTCTTTTTAAAGCATAGCTGGTCTCGGTAAACTCAAGAATACATTTTCATTTATTTACAAGTTTGCCACTGCTTTTGTTTTGTCCATAAAATGCTCATTTTAACTCTAATTTGACCCGTTCAAATTCCGTTAGGTTCATTTTCGTGAGCTCTACATGTTAGTACTGTTTTACAGTAGGTTTGTAATATTTAAATTTCGGATTTGTATTATAGTAATTATTTATCTATAGGAAATCTTGGTAAATTCATAACTTCCGCGTTTCAACTCCGTTTTTGGTGATCTTTATATCTGTGTGATCGTAGCAACGTGTAGAATAGTGTTCTAAACCTTTTATATTGATTTCTCTCTGTTGATGTACTGTTCTAATCTAGTCTTGTTTGCCTTGCATGGATGATCTTGGAATGCATGTTGTTGATTGTGGTTCGAGTAGACGGTAATTGCTACGCGGGTGACGAGACCTTCTTCTGTGATAATCCAGACCAGCAGGAGTTCTACGAGCTAGGCAAGTATAATATGGGATATTCCTTGTTGTCCTATTCATTATTTAATTAGTCATTTGCATGGGTCAATTTGCTCAACATAGGATATCCTAGTCTTTGATTATCTTGTACCTTGTTACCGATGGGTTACACTTGCATATGGGTAGTTGCTAGCGCTCCACTTAAATACTATGAATAAGGACAATGACTACTGATTATATGCAACCCTTGTTAAAACTTGATTTTGAGAAACATGAACGTAGGGTGAGAGCTTGTGTATCACGATGCTCTTGGCCCTCCATAAGGACTTATTCATTGGCAAAAGCTAGGATTTACAGTACAACTGTGAGGGCCATATGGCTCTGGCTTTAGTCAAGTATGAAGACCTTTTCTAGCATGTTAGAGGTTACCCGAAAGTGCGCAAGAGGGGTCTGCCGACTCGGGTATAGTTCGGCTCCTGTCCCTATGTGTATAGGCTGCGTGTGATTGTGCCATTTGGGAAGGGGGGACCTATATCTATTTGCCACCAAAACCTAGCGGCCCTAACATGTTAGACGAACTTTTGAAAGGCTTCATAGTGTACCCTGCCCACTCACCTTGGAAGTGTTAGGGGGTCGACGGGCCCCGGGCATATGGGAATCATGACTCACAGTGAAAGTGTACACCTCTGCGCAGAGTTTAACAAACTGTTATAACAGCCGTGCCCACGGTTACGGGTGGCCCGGAAAACTGATGGAATAAATGAATCTTTGCTGATGATGTTAATAATAATGATTAATGATGATGTGTTACTTGTTCATGATGCTACTGTGGTTACTTGGGGCTTAAGCATAACCATAACTTAATTAATCTTAGGAGATTATATATAAAAAGTGAACTGCAGTACAACCAGTGTCAACCTTTTGAGCCTCATGAACTCCATATTATCTTGTTAAGTACGAGATGTACTTATGCTTGTTTATTTTTCATTATTGGATAAAAATCTCGGATGGGTACAGATGGCAATGATTACGACGATTTCTTTGAGGACAACTAGGTTTGTTGTCAACCAGTCGACCAGATCCTGTGGATATGGAGACGCCCTTGGAGTGTTTAGTTTATTTTACCAGATCACCAGACTTTGAGATGTTTTTATTTATGTAATGAACTATGGTTCGCTATTGTAATAAGGCACTGAGTATGATACTTCTCCTTTACAATTTGTTCTATATGTTTTATACATATGGTTTGCATCCAAATTTTGTGTAATCAAAATATGGGCGTGACAAATTGGTATCAGAGCTCGTGTCAACTGTAGGACGCAAGCCCAGTTAGAAATGGTCGTTTACTACTTATTATTTTACTTGTTCTTGCTTACTACCTTAGTCTTATTATTTGTTAAAATCTTTATGCTCCTTCCGCTTTATTCTATTATGAAATTATTGGTTCTAATCCCATCTAAAAATAAATTTTGTAGATGGTACGCACTAGGCAGTCTGCCCGCAAGAGCGTTGGAGCTGGCCTTCCACCCCGTGTCCTGTTCCCTGAAGAGGCGTCAGCCCCGAAGATTGTCATCATCTCTAATGATGAAGAGGAGCCTGGGTGGACGCGTACCTACATCTACAAGCACGCCCCTCACACGGCCTACCACCACAAGCTGCTCAACGACATGCTCCAGGACTACTACGCCGACCTGAACACCGGCATCCAGTACTATTGTGCTGAGTACACTCACCCCACTGAGGCGACTTACTGGAAGACGGAGCTAACTGTCACCGTCTGGAAGGACGACAAGAATGGTAGGGTGGTGAACACTGTCCATGGGCACACGTCCAAGCGTGCTGAAGCTTTCGACAGTATGGAGGACGCTGCTTGGGAGGCCTATGAGTACTAACATGGCTTACGGTATGAGGCTATGGAGGCAGATCGCTTCAGGTACTTGCCCCGCTATGATGCGCAGAAGAAGGATTGGGTGGTGACAGACCCTCAGCACAGCTCTCCTGCCTTGGACACTACAGTGCGGTATGCTCTTGCACTAAAGGTGGGGAATGAAGATCACCAGAAGGAACTGCATGGAGTGCACAAGGCCGCGAGGCGTTACCAGAAGGAGATCGACAAGCTGAGGGCTCGGCTGGGGCAGCCTCCGCTCTACAAGAAGCTGGATAAGGACTATGACGTGCATCATAATGACTCTTAGTTTTGCGATGCCCTGTTGTAATAAAGGTCGTTAGTCGCGCCGTTCGAGTCGAGTCGTTGCTTGGATCATGAACTTTGATGTGTTTGATGGTTTGTTCTTATGGTCATGCTTGAGTTGGACTTTTTCTTTGAATGCTGAGAACTCATGGGCTTGTCCGTGATTCTCTTAAGTTAAGTTTTAAGGTTTAGTTGATGCTTAATAAAGTTTGGGGTTCACTTTATCTATCTCCACTGTTGCTGTTTTCTGGAACAGCCTGTGCTCTTTATTTAATATCTCAGTTTTGGTAAGTCCAAAAATCGTGAAAAGTTTACAGCAGTAACTATACTTCGACACCTTTCCAACGCATCTGAGATCACCCTTATATCTGTTCTGGTCTGGGAGTTATAACAGTTTTAAGTTGAGGTTGCTGCGCTGACTGAGAGTCTGGAACAGTCTGGGATTGTACTCTGTTTCGGCTGACATGATGACAGAATCTGAAAACGTGTTAAATACCAAAGTTGCAGAAAACTTCTTAAGCTTTCCAACCATGTATAGCACACCTTAAAAGGATATCTGGAGTTAAAATTATGTTCGTTTTACTGATCTGTTGTCACTGGTTGTCGCTCAGAAAATTTCAGATTTGTTTTTTTTAAGTGATTTATGATTGGATAAACCCTAAATTTGAGCATTTGTTTTGGAAAAC
Organism: Saccharum hybrid cultivar R570; assembly: GCA_038087645.1. Taxonomy (NCBI): domain Eukaryota; kingdom Viridiplantae; phylum Streptophyta; class Magnoliopsida; order Poales; family Poaceae; genus Saccharum; species Saccharum hybrid cultivar. The sequence goes on along the minus strand of JAQSUU010000805.1, from coordinate 24,949,162 downwards.
AGATGGCAGCCAGAGGACGTGGCAGAGGCAGAGGCCGTGGCAGGAATGTCGCCATGGATCCGCCCAACCCGCCTGTAGTGACAATGGAACAGCTGATGGGGATGCAAGCTCAACTCATGCAGGCGATGATGCAGCGGATGGACAATGAGCCTGTTGGAGGACCACCACCTGTCCATGTTAGGGACAAGCATGGTGAATTTATGAAAGGACATCCACCGGTGTTTATGCACTTTACTGATCTGTTGGATGCTGATGACTGGTTGCGCACGGTGGAAAAGCAACTGGACATAGCACAATGCAACGACATGGAAAAGGTGTTGTATGCATCGGGGCAACTGCAGGGGGCAGCTCAAGATTGGTGGGATTCCTACAAGTTTGGACGCCCTGCAAATGCCGCTCCTATTACTTGGATAGACTTTACTCAAAATTTCAGGACATACCATATCCCAGATGGATTGATTGAGATTAAGCGGGAAGAATTCAGATCCCTGAGGCAGAAGTCTATGGCTGTGAGTGAGTATCGTGATAGGTTCACCCAATTATCACGCTATGCTCCTAATGAGGTGGCTAATGACGCAGATAAGCAGCGACACTTTCTCAAAGGTCTGAATGATGATCTTAGGTTGCAGCTGAAGATCACCACATACCCTGACTATCAGACACTAGTGAATCATGCCATTGTGATAGACAATGAGTGTAGAGAAATAGAAGCCAAAAAGAGAAGGTTCCAAGGACAAGCATCTGGGAGTAACACCCGTCTCCGTCCTAACCCACAGTCAGGCTTCCCACAGAGAAGCCAGGGGCCTCCTAACCAGTGGAACAGAGGGCAGAACCAGCAACGCTCTCAATACCCCCAGCAGAGTGGTGGCCAACGTCCTCATTACCCTCAGCAACAGAATGTTGGTCAGCGACCACAACAACAGAAGGGTTACCAAGTACCACGCCAATATCCACCAAACAATGCTTCTATGAAGAATGGAGGATCAAATGATGTTAAAAAGTGTTTTCGCTGCGGCAAGGAAGGCCACATGTCTTACAATTGCCTAGAATTTCCCAACCAGCCGAATGCTTTCAGGAATGGCAATCAGAAGATGGCACCTAATGGTTCTAGAGTGAACCACGTCAATGCGGAAACTGCGCAAGAGGCGCCAGAAGTTATGCTGGGTACGTTCAGCGTCAACTCTATCCCCGCTACCATTCTCTTTGATTCTGGAGCCTCGCATTCATTTATTTCCCAAGCTTTTGTTAGAAATCATAGCATACCCTTAGTTGCTATGAAGCATACCATGATAGTGAATTCACCGGGTGGTACTATACCAGCTTCCTACTGTTGCCCCTCTGCTAACATATCTTTAAGGGGGGTAGATTTCCCTGCTCAACCTGTTGTGCTAAGGACAGCTGGCATTGATGTGATTTTGGGAATGGATTGGATGAAACAACACAATGCAGTAATTCAATGTCAAGAGAAGGTAGTTGTGCTGACTACTCCTAAAGGGGATAGAATGAGTGTTGAAGTGGCAGTGCAAGCACCACCAACAGCAACCATGAACCAACTAAACAATGATGCCAACCAGCCAGAACGTGTTGAGGATGATTTTCCAGATGTATTCCCTGATGACTTGCCAGGTATGCCACCCGATCGCGACATCGAGTTTATTATTGATTTGTTACCTAGAACTGCACCCATAGCTAAGCGTCCATATAGAATGGGGGTTGATGAATTAGAAGAACTTAAGAAGCAGTTAAAGGAGCTGTAGGACAAAGGCTTCATACGCCCTAGTTCATCTCCTTGGGGTGCACCTGTAATTTTTGTTGACAAGAAGGATGGTACTCAACGGATGTGTGTGGACTATAGGTCTCTTAGTGAGGTTACCATAAAAAACAAATACCCTTTACCTAGGATTGATGACCTGTTTGATCAGCTGAGAGGTGCTTGTGTGTTCTCAAAGATTGATCTTCGTTCGGGTTATCATCAGTTGAAAATCAGACGTTCGGACATTCCAAAGACAGCTTTCACCACAAGGTATGGGTTGTATGAATACACAGTCATGTCATTTGGGTTGACCAATGCACCTGCCTATTTCATGTATTTGATGAATAAAGTGTTCATGGAGTATCTAAACAAGTTTGTAGTGGTGTTCATTGATGACATACTCGTATTCTCTAAGAATGAAGAGGAACATGCCGAACATCTGAGATTGGTTCTACAAAAGCTTAGAGAACACAAGTTGTATGCCAAGCGGAGCAAGTGTGAGTTTTGGTTGAGGGAAGTATCATTTTTGGGTCATATTGTCTCCAATGGGGGAATAGCAGTGGACCCCAGCAAGGTAAAGGATGTGCTGAACTAGAAGCCACCAACCACTGTGTTTGAAATCCGTAGTTTCTTGGGATTGGCTGGGTATTATAGAAGGTTCATTGAAGGGTTTTCCAAGCTTGCCAAGCCCATGACTGCCCTACTAGAGAAGAATGCGAAGTTCATATGGTCTGAGAAGTGTCAGGCTAACTTTGAGGAGTTAAAGAAGAAGTTAACTACGGCTCCTGTACTAATTTTGCCTGATTTGAGTAAGAGTTTCTCCATCTATTGCGATGCATCTCGTCAAGGACTCGGATGTGTTCTTATGCAAGAAGGACGAGTGGTGGCCTATGCTTCCCGGCAATTGAGAAAACATGAGTTGAACTATCCTACTCATGACTTGGAATTAGCAGCAGTTGTCCATGCCTTGAAGATTTGGAGACACTATCTGATTGGCCACAAGAGTGACATCTACACGGATCACAAGAGTTTGAAGAATATCTTCACCCTATCCGATCTGAATTTGAGGCAACGACGGTGGTTGGAACTAATTAAGGATTATGACTTGGAAGTGCACTACCATCCGGGTAAGGCCAATGTAGTAGCTGATGCTCTTAGCAGAAAGAGTTATGCTAACAAGATTCAGATAATGCCAGAATCGGAAGAGTTGTGTGCAGAGTTTAAATTGTTGAACCTAGGCATTGTCACCAATGCAATGGGAATAGAAGTGACACCTACCTTGGAACAGGAGATTCGTAAAGGTCAACAAGAAGATGAGAAACTTAGGGAGATTATTACAAAAGTACCACTTGGGAAAGCACCAGGATTCAGGATAGATGAAAATGGCACTCTATGGTTTGGAAAAAGGATATGTGTTCCAGAAGTAAAGGCTATCCGAGAAACAATTCTGCGAGAGGCACATGAGTCAGCTTACTCCATACACCCCGGAAGTACCAAGATGTACTTGGACCTTAAAGAGAGATATTGGTGGTATGGATTAAAGAGAGATGTGGCAGAATATGTGGCATTGTGTGACACCTGCCAGAGGGTTAAAGCTGAGCATCAGAGACCCGCAGGGTTATTACAACCAATGAAGATACCCGAATGGAAGTGGGAAGAAGTCGGTATGGATTTCATTGTTGGATTACCTCGCACTCAGAGAGGTTATGATTCAATATGGGTAATCATGGATAGGCTTACAAAAGTTGCTCACTTCCTACCGGTTAAGACCACTTATAAGGGTGCAAGATTAGCGGAGCTGTATATGGAAAGAATAGTAAGTCTGCATGGAGTCCCAAAGAAAATCGTGTCTGACAGAGGGACACAGTTTACATCGCAATTTTGGCAAAAGGTACACGATTCTTTGGGAACTAAGTTGAATTTCAGCTCGGCCTATCACCCTCAGACGGACGGTCAAACTGAAAGGATCAACCAGATTCTAGAAGATATGCTAAGAGCTTGTGCATTGCAGTATGGCGATAGTTGGGATAAGAGTTTGCCATATGCTGAGTTCTCATACAACAATAGTTATCAGAAGAGTCTCAAGATGGCACCATTCGAGGCCCTGTATGGACAGAAATGCAGAACTCCACTGTTTTGGAATCAGACAGGGGAGACCTAGGTGTTTGGACCTGATATTCTTAGAAATGCTGAGAAGCAGGTGCGAAAGATCAGAGAAAACTTGAGAGTAGCACAGTCTCGACAGAAGAGCTATGCTGACACTAGAAGGAGGGAATTGACCTTCGAAGTAGGGGATTATGTGTATTTGAAAGTGTCTCCAATGAAAGGTGTGAAAAGGTTCAATATGAAAGGAAAGTTATCACCAAGGTATATTGGTCCTTTTAAGATTCTCGAGAGACGTGGAGAAGTGGCCTACCAGCTAGAATTGCCTAAAAATCTATCTGGTGTGCATGATGTGTTCCATGTGTCACAGTTAAAGAAGTGTCTGCGTGTACCAGAAGAACAAATACCACTAGAGGAAATAGTTGTTAAGGAAGACCTGACATATAATGAGTATCCCGTAAAAATTTTGGAAACAGCAGAAAGGGTTACAAAGAGTCAGACAATCAAGATGTGTAAGGTACAGTGGAATAGGCACACTGAGGAAGAGGCTACTTGGGAAGGAGAGGAGGATCTGAGAAAGGCATATCCCTAGTTGATCGAGTAAGCACCATCCAATCTCGAGGATGGGATTATCTTTAAGGGGGGTAGAATTGTAACACCCAAAATTTTGCATATTTCAAAATAGATGAAATTTGAATTTTATATGTTTATTTGTGGGCATTTAACATAGGAGAAATAATAAATTTTATGAAAATAAAATCAAATATAAGGCTAGCTACATGTTGTTGCACTCATGCTGCTGCATATTTAATTATGTGATGTTTGGTTTTTGCTCAACTCAAAAAGGAGTTCAAAATCTCTTGGAAATGAATTTACAAATTTATTTCATAAAAGAAAAAGGAAATCCTTTATTTTTTTTCCCTCCCTGGTTTTGGCCCGCTAGCCCAACCAGCCCGCTTCCCCCCCCCCCTCGCTTCCACTGGCCCAAGAGGGCTTTGCCCCTCCTTTTCCTTCGGCCCGACCGAAGATGGCCGAGCGCCCCTCTTCTTGGGCCGGCCTGCAGGCCGAGCCGCAGCGCACGCGCTCCCACCCGCCTGGCCGCTGACATGCGGGGCCCGCGTTCTCCGTCACTTCCGCGTTGGACCACGGCGTCAGCCATCTCCTACCTCCCGCCGGGATGGCCGGGAGCTTTCCTTTTGCTCGCCCCGCCGGAAATCCAGCAAATCAGCTCATTTCCTTCCCGATTGACGCGTCCCGCAGTGCTATAAAGTAGGCCGCACTCCTCCCCTACTCCAATTTCAGTTCATTTCGCCTTTTTGAGCTCGCAGTCGAGCTAGAAAACCCTAGCTCATTGCCGAGCTCGGGTTTCCACCTTCCGACGCCTCTCCGAAGAAATTGACTTGCCGTCGGTTGTCTTCGCGTGGTATGGAAGCTCCCTGCACCGTTTGTCTATCTCTTGAACCCTCGGTTGACTCATAGGGTGACGCCAAACTTGCAGGGGTTAAGCCGGCCGCCATTCTCGCCCGCACGCCGTCCTTGATCCACCTTCGTCTCCATTTTCTTCTCAGTGAGAACCGCCTTGACCTTCTCTTTCGTTTCGTGCAAATCCGGTGACAAATAGTGGCCTCTAGGGCCGTTTTCGCTTGCGCCAGCAAGCTCGGTCGCCGCCGGTGATGGCGCGCCACCGCGTGGCCATCTTCTTCGGCGGGAGCGCCGCCCCCTTCTCCCTCTTTTAAATCGGGGCCGTTCGGATCTGATCCGACGGTCCAGATCACTAGATACCCCTTCGGGGGTAATTTTGTTAAAAAGCCCCCGGAACTTCTTGAATAAAACCCGTAGTCCAAAGCGTAGTTCCCGAATACGTTTTCTTCTTTTGAAAGCATAGCTGGTCTCGGTAAACTCAAGAATACATTTTCATTTATTTACAAGTTTGCCACTGCTTTTGTTTTGGCCATAAAATGCTCATTTTAACTCCGATTTGACCCGTTCAAATTCCGTTAGGTTCGTTTTCGCGAGCTCTACATGTTAGTACTGTTTTACAGTAGGTTTGTAATATTTAAATTTCGGATTTGTATTATAGTAATTATTTATCTATAGGAAATCTTGGTAAATTCATAACTTCCGCGTTTCAACTCCGTTTTTCATGATCTTTATATCTGGGTGATCGTAGCAACGTGTAGAATAGTGTTCTAAACCTTTTATATTGATTTCTCTCTATTCATGTACTGTTCTAATCTAGTCTTGTTTGCCTTGCATGGATGATCTTGGAATGCATGTTGTTGATTGTGGTTCGAGTAGACGGTAATTGCTACGCGGGTGACGAGATCTTCTTCTGTGATAATCCAGACAAGCAGGAGTTCTACGAGCAAGGCAAGTATAATATGGGATATTCCTTGTTGTCCTATTCATTATTTAATTAGTCGTTTGCATGGGTCAATTTGCTCAACATAGGATATCCTAGTCTTTGATTATCTTGTACCTTGTTACCGATGGGTTACACTTGCATATGGGTAGTTGCTAGCGCTCCACTTAAATACTATGAATAAGGACAATGACTACTGATTATATGCAACCCTTGTTAAAACTTGATTTTGAGAAACATGAACGTAGGGTGAGAGAGCTTGTGTATCACAATGCTCTTGGCCCTCCATAAGGACTTATTCATTGGCAAAAGCTGGGATTTACAGTACAACTGTGAGGGCCATATGGCTCTGGCTTTAGTCAAGTATGAAGACCTTTTCTAGCATGTTAGAGGTTACTCGAAAGTGCGCAAGAGGGGTCTGCCGACTCGGGTATAGTTCGGCTCCTGTCCCTATGTGTATAGGCTGCGTGTCATTGTGCCATTTGGGAAGGGGGGACCTATATCTATTTGCCACCGAAACCTAGCGGCCCTAACATGTTAGACGAACTTTTGAAAGGCTTCATAGTGTACCCTGCCCACTCACCTTGGAAGTGTTAGGGGGTCGACGGGCCCCGGGCATATGGGAATCATGACTCACAGTGAAAGTGTACACCTCTGCGCAGAGTTTAACAAACTGTTATAACAGCCGTGCCCACGGTTACGGGTGGCCCGGAAAACTGATGGAATAAATGAATCTTTGCTGATGATGTTAATAATAATGATTAATGATGATGTGTTACTTGTTCATGATGCTACTGTGGTTACTTGGGGCTTAAGCATAACCATAACTTAATTAATCTTAGGAGATTATATATAAAAAGCGAACTGAAGTACAACCAGTGTCAACCTTTTGAGCCTCATGAACCCCATATTATCTTGTTAAGTATGAGATGTACTTATGCTTGTTTATTTTTCATTATTCGATAAAAATCCCGGATGGGTACAGATGGCATTGATTACGACGATTTCTTTGAGGACAACTAGGTTTGTTGTCAACCAGTCGACCAGATCCTGTGGATATGGAGACGCCCTTGGAGTGTTTAGTTTATTTTACCAGATCACCAGACTTTGAGATGTTTTTATTTATTTAATGAACTATGGTTCGCTATTGTAATAAGGCACTGAGTATGATACTTCTCCTTTACAATTTGTTCTATATGTTTTATACATATGGTTTGCATCCAAATTTTGTGTAATCAAAATATGGGTGTGACAAATAAGTGTGGGGAGATCTCTCAAGCATAACTAACACACATTTGAGATCTTCCCAACACATTGCACAATATCAAGCGACCCATCATACGGAAGGACAAGACAAATAGTTTAAGAAAGGTTGACTGAACTTCAGGTCCAGCCGAACCACTTCTGATTCCCATAACTCCATCTACAAACGATGGTTTGTGCAACTCTACCCTCACTTCTCCCAAGTTTTGAAATCTAAAAACTGAACAAACTAAAAATTCAAAACTTTTGACACTCCATCTCCACGCTATCCTTTGATAAAATTTGCATACTCTTTATTCCTCGCTAATATTCCTATAACTTGTGAACAATATATCATAGGGACCCTATATTATATACGTAATTGAAGTATGTGATATAGCGGGATGATATGAACCTTGCTCTCTTATGAAGAACTTGGGATTTGTTTTTAAAAATCAAAACTCAAATAGCATGCTCCTCAATGATATGAAAATTCCTACCAGAACCATATCTAGTGTTTCAAGCTTAAAAACCTTCATATATATGCTACTTATTTCTACATTGAGTTTTATCAAGGCTTGTTGACCCTTGTTGAGAAAGTTATCATGCCCCCGAGATCAAGATCACATACACACCACATATATAAGTTATTCCTACACTGGGAATACGCTATAACATGTTTCTGTCCACCAAAAATCTCTACTCCTTTACTGGGAGTAGACAAAAAGATATGTCTTAGAAATAAATACTCCATGTTCTACAAAATAGTGATCTCTCTCAATATATAATTTAAGAGACATAGGCTATGCAAAAATATATATAAAAAATGGGACACGTGAAGGTCCCAAAGAAAGAAAGAAATTTTGGACACATGAAGGTCCAAATATAAAAAAATAATGAGCACGTGAAGGCTCATGCGCATTGATAGCCATGTTCTTAGAGTAAGTGTTCATTACAGAGATCACTCATATCAAAGGAGTATAGTATAGGTTTTAACATTGTTATATCCACACACATGCACTTCTTGATCTAAGGGTATGACATCTTTCTCCTCAGATCTGAGCTTTGACTTAACAAAATATGTAGAGCACGTATGCCTTCATATCTTTCCCTACCCAAGCTCCACATAAGCTTTTTAGAAGTAGGAAAGAAAGAAGGCAACACTTTGATATGCCTTGGTGAGGAACCACACACATACATGAGCGATCTGAGAGAATCATTTGAGGAGCTAAGCTATGTTTACATTTTCAAAATCAAATGAAAACCCAAGTTTCTGAGCTGATTGATGCAAGGGGATTTTGAATCTATGCTTTTTATATTATTCAATTACCCAAGATAATATGGTAGACACTCCGGAGTTCACAAGTGTAGGTGAAGCTTGGAATAACTTGTATGCAGGTTATATATCAAGGAGATGACCCATCTTAGTCCTAAACTTTACTCGAGGACAAGCAAAGGGCTAAGTGTGGGGGAGCTTGTTGGCGGTCCTTATTGCATAATTTTAGTTGCCAATATCTATATAAAATCCACACCAAACATAGTAAATAGGGCTTTATACTAACGATCTCCACGAGTTTTGGTGTTTCACTTGTTTTGCAGGGCTTATATGGAAATACACCTAAAGTGGGCCAAAAGTAGAGAAAAGAATAAAAGAAATAACTAATCCTATTTTGGCCCATTGCTAAACAAGAAAGAAGCCCAACCAACTTACCTCAAATGGGCGAGTCCACACCGTAGCAAAGGCCCAGGCCTAGCCAGAGGCCCACTGAGTAAAGGTGGTCGGGGGAGGCGGCACCCAGGGCGCGGCCGCGCCCCCTCTCTGCCGCCCGGGCCCACCTTCAGTCAATCAGTGCATTGAACTGAGGGGAGGACGTGCAGGGTTGGATCACCAGATTCAGTGTACCTGGACATGGTTGGAGGTCAGTTTGGGCATTTAGGAGAGGAATATTCCATGAACATTCCTCCACCCTCCTCCTATAAATAGAGAACCTCTCCCTCTCACAAAACAGCATTCCAAGGGAGAAAGAGCTACCACACTTGAGCTACAAGGCTTAGCCTTAGCTAGCTATCTAGAGTTGTAATAGGGAGAGATGTGAGGGAGAGATCAAGGAAGTGCCAGGTTTGTCAGTGTCTCCCCAAGCTTGTACCTCGACAAACACCTGTGCCTCAACGGATCATTCCGCTAAGTGAGTGTTCGTGTTTCCTTTGGTAATAAGTATTTGATTAGTTAAGCCTTGCATATTCTTGTTTATGGGTTCATCGTCTATCCCTGTGGTGGATGCTCTACTATAGGGCCCTGATAAAGACGGATAACCCTGCATAATACTAGAGTAGTAGTCGTTAGTGTAGACGTGGTGTTTAGGCTAAAGGCTACCTTACCTTCGTTTGCCTTGTACTCCACGGTTGAGGGGTAGGCGGCAAGTGGTGACAACCCTGTTTGTCCCTTGCAATCCCCCACATTTGGGTACGGCGTAGAGCTACAGGCTGGCATCGCTTGGCAGACCAGGTGATCTCCAGTGCCCGAAGTAAGCAAGTATAGGTGGAGTTTAGCTATCCATAGACCCAAAAGCCATAGGAATCCTTCTCTACCTTCTACCAACTCTACCCTTGGGTTTTCCTTGGTCAAATTAACTAGAAGAAGTATCTCCGTTTTTTATGAAAAATACGATACCCTGAATACTTCCGGGTGAAGGCTACAATGGTAATTTCGTACGCTTGCAGATTCTTCTACATTCGTTAAGAAATACGAACACACCTCCTCCAAACTCTTCCCTCACTCTCCATCTCACAATTTCTATTTATAAGACTAGATCCTATGGAGGACTAATCTTCTTTTGATTGCTGATTCGATCCTGAAGATATGAATTAGGGTTTCAGGGATCTGCTTCAGGGAGAGGGGTAGGGGCTGCTATTTATGAGGGGCGCCAGGCACCCTTCCCCTCTAAATAGCCTCATTGGTACTAAACTTTCTACCATATCTCATTAAAATTCACATGGGCCTTTATGGGCCAAATTCTAAATTGGGCCCAACTAATCCCGTAGCTCATGATGTGGAGTTTTTCTTTTATTTGAGAAATTTATATCTTTTCATTTTGAGCTCCAAATATGGCAAATAATATATCTGTTTCAATCAGCTTGACGAGCTCTTCGCAATGGTGCACTCCAATTCATCATTTGAGATAGTTTTGTTCTATGAAAAATTAAATATCCTGCGAGACAAGTGACAACACCAAAACTCGTGGTACTTGTTAGAATCAAATCCTATAACTATGTTTGGTGATGGAATTAAGCATGTATGTAGGTTATGTTGGTGGTTTATAATTGATGCTAATGACCATCAATAGTCCTCTTGAGTATAAGGATCATCAGCTGCTGGATGTAAGGACTGAATTGGCCCAAACTAGGATAAACCGGTGTCTTCTCTGTGTGATTCTTGTGTTCCTAAGTCCACCCGAGCCACTAGAGACCCCATACTCTGGCACCAACTCGAACAACATGCTTGCTGCGGTTTCGAGCCTGTGACAGCCGGCCTCGAAGTCGTGTGGGTACTGCTTGCGGCAGTTGGTAATGTCAGAGACCTTGACGTTAATCTATGACCGGCCGTCATACTGCAATACAAGAGAGTACCCATCGTGAAGGTCGAGGGTGCGGGCGAAGTGACTCCATCCCTGGCAGAGGTACAAGTGGCTGCCATTAGTGATGTCGGGGAACACCTCCACCTTCCACCGGGCCAGGCTCTGCTCGTGGTCTAGACAAAGCTCGAGTTTCCAGAGACCTCTAACGGCTCGGGCAATCACAGTCGGCAGCTTCTACGTGCACAAAAATCAACATAGCCAGATAGAGAGATAAGTTCATTCCCAATGGCAAACACTAGCAGGTCGGATTCAGCAAATAGAAAACGGGCACTTACCAATTTTTCTGCATACATTTTAGGATGAAGGATCTTCAAGCACTCTAGATCGCTCTGGCTCGGTCCTTCCATGTCTTCTTGTAGCCCCGCCGTGCCAACTAGGAAACTTGACAATCTTGAGGAATCCTTGCTGATATATCTCTTTTCTCGTTCTCCTCTCATGGGGGCTTTCTTTTTCTATGTTTCTAGTGTTGTCACAAATGCAAGGAGTGCACACACTGATGGAGCATCAGTGGAGGAGCTAACATGTAGTAAAAACCAGTGCTGAGGCTCACGCCATCTCATCGGCGTAAATGGAGGAGACGTGCTCTGTTTTGATCAGTGTACGGTTGGGAACATCAATGCTCCTGCATCTCCGGTCGAACACGCCTTCTATGGTATGATAGGTTGCGATTCCCTAGGGAGCGCAATGGTACCCAAGGTGAAGCATGATAGATGGAAAAAAAATCTTTATCTTCCCTTGCCCTAGAGTCCCTATGATGGCCCGAGCATTGTAAATCCGATCGAGCTTTACACGCCTTCAGTCTGCCCCTCAATTGCTGTGACTGCTTGGATTGAAATCAAATAAGTACAGAACATACCTATCACAACCACACTAGGCATTCAAGTCTCAAGCATGTCAAAAGCTCCTTTTCTCGAATCACTTCTTGTGTCCAGCTTTCCTGATGCATTCGCTTCACTCTCATATTTTACTGTGCTTGCAAGAAAGTCCAAAATACGGCAAATTTGATCTCTTCGGACACTATACAGTACAGAGCTATGAGTAAAACTATTGCCTACGGAGTGCACTAGGTCACAACATTTGTATCAGTAGTAGTAGTAGTAGTCATGAGTGGCTTTGATCTGTGTTGAACCCAACTCATCTTATTTTTGTGTATTTGATAAGATTTGTTGAACTTACAAGAACCATGCATCAAGGATTATTTTTATTCAGAAATTTTATACTTTATAGGATCACACAAGGTCTGACCGTCTGAAATCCTAACTACCTGGATGATGTGCTCCTGCATTCCCACGTAGGCCTGCGCGCATGGGTGGCGTCAGTAGCATGTTGCAGCAGGGGACGTTGCATCCTAGCCCATCGCATTAACGTGATGGGGTGAAGCCCTACCGCCCACCCACGCAAACATCTTGGTCGTGGGGTGGTCGATGGCCCCTAAACTATAATAGCAAAGACAAGGGGTGAGAGGGAAGGTAATACCTGCTGCCTTCTCTCTCTAGAGCTCCTGATTCCATCCCAAAGCTTTTGCCTTCCTCCCTACTATGCTGCCGACGCCTCCTGCTAGGACCGTGGTGGAGCAGACGTGGTCATCTGTCGATGTGGAGTCCCTAGAGGCCTTCAACGCTAGCAATCCTCCACCAGCAGTCCCTAGATCTCTTATTGGCCTGCTCTCTAACCTGCTAGTTCCCCCCTTTGGAGGTGGATCATCACCACTCTTCATGTTGTTTATCTTCATTTAACTAGAGTATGCAAGCAATGCTCACACTAGTATTTATGTTCATGCTATTTAATTTAACTAGTATTTGGAATTTGCCTACTATCTCAACAGGTGATCATGGGCATGACGGCGCCCCAAGCCTTATTGGCCCTAGAGCCCAGTTCTTTGTCCATGGTCATGCATGGAAAGTGGCCCCACGAGGCATCCCCCGATGGAGGCAGCCACTCATGATTTCATGCCATGCTGCGCTGGTCAGTTTGGTAAAAGTCGTTTGCCTTCTCAATCAGATTGCTCTCCCCCTTATCCTATATGGGCTTAAACTTGGCTTGCATTGTGCAGTGCTTCCTCCATGGTGGCACCATCCCCGATTGTGGGGCTTTCCCCTGGTGGTGCCGGAGAGTCGTCTTGTCGCTGCTTGCCGCCGCCGAGCCCGTCTATCCCTGCATAGCCCTCTGGTTCTGAACTGGGTGAATCATTAGAAGAGCATGAATCCTCAGACGACATAAACTACCATCAATTATTGAAGGATTATCGCGAGGTCCAAGTGGTTTTATCATTGACCAGGCTGAACACCAAGATGCTACATGGTGAGCCGGACGCCGCGCGCGATGCACTTCAAGCTTCCAAGAATCTGGCCTCCCAGGCGCGAGTTGACTTGGCGATCACCAAGGAGCAAGGCCAACACATGATGAAACTTGTTGTGGTACAGAGTGCGTGGGTCAAAACCCTGCAGCTATCCATGCTAGCCGCCTGTAACACGGCCTTCCCCATTGGAAAAGTGGATAATCTGTTCACTGCTGAGGAGCGCCTTCGAGCCCTGCCGGCCTGCCTTCAAGCTGTGGTGACCGAAGCCATTTGTCAGGGGGCTGCCATGGCGCTGGCTGCTGCCCAGCTTTAGATTGGCACAGCGGTGAACCTCGGAGTGGCGGAGCAGGGTTTTTTGCCATGTTCGATGGACGATGACATCGCTGATCTAATCGAGAGTTTTGAGCCGGCCGCCAATGCCATCTTACTGAAGGTGGACATCAATAAGATCCTGCATGCCAAGCTCGACCCTTGATCTATTTGACATATCAGTAGTATTAGTAGTCATGAATAAGTTTGATCTGCAGGATGCCCTTGCAAATATGTGAACTCTTATTTGCATGTTGGTGCTAACTTTTGTTAAACTTTGTATTAGGCCTTGTTCGGATGCATGTGCATCCACATCAATCCACATGTGTTGGAGTGGAATGGAATGGAATTCAATTTAATTCCACTCCAATCCACTTCAACACATGTGGATTGAGATGAATACATGGACATCTGCATGTGTATCTACTTCAATCCATATGTGTTGGAGTGGAATGGAATGGAATTTAGTTTAATTCCACTCCAATCCACTTCAACACATGTGTATTAAGATGAATACAAAGGCCTTAGGTGGGTTAAACTCTGTTGAGCGTGGTGTAGCTCTGGTCCTTTGGTCATTTTGTAGCTGGTTTGTAGCCCCTGTTGGTTGCTTTTTGCTGCAGATTTCTTTTTAGTTGTCTTTGATCTAATCTATAATATGCTAAGCATTCATGAGTGCCTTTGATCTCTATTGAAGCCAACTCGTGTCTTTGATAAAATTTGTTGAACTTGAAAGAACATTGCAGCAAGGGGCAAGTCTTGCCTCAGTCTAATGCAGAGCAGAGGGGCCATTAGTGTTGAAATGTTATTGCACACGTAAGAAAGTCCGACCGCAAGTCTCGCCTCAGTCTAGCAGAGCAGAGCGGCCATTGGTGTTGAAATGTTATTGCACACGTAAGAAAGTCTGACCTCTATACATTTGAATGCATTTGATAGTATCCTCCATAGTTTTCCTCGTCTTCCTGTGATGCTTGTTACTGTGTTATTTATGATTTTAAGTTTGGCTAACTTAATAGTAGCATAGCCTAGTAGTACAATATGACGGGTGCATTGTAGTGCTTTTGAAGTGTCATTTTTGTATATTTTGGAGTATCCTCATCAGCACACCTCATGTACCCATGACATTAGAAATCAATATAAGTATTCTACTACAGCTGAATTAATGGATGAAACGGCGACAGGAGCTATAACACCACCGTAACACATGTGCGCACCAAACAAATAATTTAATTTGCAAACAAAACAAAGATGACACACTAGTTTAGCTAAAATAATGACAACATCCATCATTTAACAAATTAACATGTCTATAAACAAGCAAACAACATTGGTCTATTTAAAATGCATGATAGAGAGATACATCAAATGCAGCTTTATTTACTGCTCTGCTAATGAATCTAAGAACAAGGGAATATAAAGAAGATAGAATGGTCTGCAGATGAACTCTTTTTTAACGGTACATCTACCATACCGAAAGACATGGGCAGGGTTGACATGAGCACTTATGCGGTCCATGTCATATGCGATGATTGTTCCATCCTCCCCAGCAAAGAAAATCAAATTCCGTTATGGGTGAACTGTAATCACTATGTCCTCATCAACAAAATCTAGGAAACCAAATCTAATATTAATCCTTTCAAACAGGATCCGTGTGGTGACCATATGCTTCAATATCCAATTATCAGTACCATAGTCTTGAAGGATCCAGATTAAAAGCTTGGAATCATTGGGACCACCAACAGTACATAGACACAAGTGACCCTAAGCATGATGCACGGAGTGTTGAAGACCACTAGGCCCATCAATTTTTCTCCATGTGTTTCCCTCCATATTCACAGCAAGTATCATAGGGTACTCCCCAAGGTGCCCCATAATATGCAGACAATCGTTAAGAAATACACTTGGCTATCTACAAAATGTCACAACAGTATGCTCGCCCCATTCAGATTCCTTATAGATCCATGCGGCAGTATGAGATGAGTAGATCTCCACACCTGTGCAAACAGTGTTGACGTCCACATATTCAATCACATGGAAGTGTGAGGAGGCTGTCGAATCAAACCCCAAGCGAGCCTCACCAATGTTGATGGTCCTTAATGCCAACATTATACCTTCAATTAACACACAATATAATGGCAAAAGCGTTATTAGTGCATGGTTATAGGACTTTATTCTAACAAGTTCCACGAGTTGTGTTGTTCTTGCTTGTTTTATAGATTATAAATATTTTACCACATAAAAGTACCTCAAGTGATAAAATAGAGCACACCATTGCGAAGAGCTCGTCGAGACGACCGAAACGGACATATCATTTGCTATATTTGGAGTTCTGGAGAGAGTCCCTGATGGATACGACTCGGAAGATTCTAGAAGACTCCAGAAACATCACCAAGCAAGAGTTTTAGGGACTAACATAATAATTTCCACAACTTTTGTGAATTGTGAATTTTTAGGGATAAAAACAGAATAAGCCGAGAAGGAGTAGGAGTCAAGAAACCGAACCAAACTAAGTCGGAATTCCACGAAAATTGACGGGAAGGTTCTAGAGGACACGAGAAGACACGGGAACGAAGTGAAAGCCCAGAGGCTGACAAGTGGGGCCGACCGGCCCCACATGCCAGGCCAGCTAGCCTGGTCCCACCTGGAAGTGACCTCTCTTTTCATCGACGGCCTCCAACCGACCTCTACGATGCATTTCAACCATTGTTTCAAGTCAGTTTGATCCGAGGGCTGCGGTTCACCCCACTGGGCTACATAAGCAGGGGCAGACCCCCTCCCTCAGGCATCTCCTTCTCATTAGCTACACCTAGAGCAAAAGCTAGGGTTTCATCCCTCCATCCAAGTAGAAGAAGTAGAGGTCCCTCTAGATTTTCTAGTTCTAGTTCTTCTAGTTTATCTTCTAGTTCTAGTTCTAGTTCATTGAGTTGTAAACTAGAGAAGAGGGAGAGAGAAGAGGAGAGAGCTGAGGAGGAGCCAGATGTGTCGGATCTTCCTCAACATTGTACATTTGCAGCAACTGGTTCGTCTTTGAGCAATCTCTAGGTTTTTCAATTTATAATTCCTGAGTTCTTTACTTAATTTTTGTATTTACTTTTTAGTTATTTATTGGATTCTAGCTTGCATCAAGTGCTCTAGTTTTTGCAATGCTAGAGTAGTAATTAATAGATTAGGCATGGCGCTTAGTCTTGCGATTACCTAGAATTGCACCCAGTCTAGCGGATTGTTGTGGTAGCCCTAGGGTAGTGATAGCCCTAACGGTCGACGTATTCCACCACGTTTAGATTGGTGTTTGTAGGACCATAGTTAGAGCTTCCTAGCCCCCTTCTCATCCCTTTCTGTGGTTAATGTTATGATGTCCCGAAATAAGTAACCCTCAAGTAAACCCTGATTCCAAGATCACTCCGTAGAACTCTTAGGAAAATTCCTCTCTCCCCATAAAAATATATAGTTATCCTTGGACGATCTAAACCTCAACTAGTGCACTTCGCGTTCCCCGTGGAAAATCGATACCTTGGAATACTCCTGGGTGAAAGCTACATCGGTATCCATGCGCTTGTGGATTATTCTATTCGCATTTAAAATACCCAACAAGCTTTCTGGCGCCGTTGCCGGGGAACGGTAGCTGTGCTAGTTTCGAGCCAAGTTCGTCCATTTATTTTTCTTTTTCTTTTTCTTTTTACCACTTTTTTTTCTTACCACCACTCACCATATGGATTCCACGCCTATTCATAAATTCTCCGCACCAAAGGGCGAGTTCTTAGAGCCACCACAATCGTCGAGGCCAATCACAGCTTCTAGCTATGAACTCCGTCCTGACTTTATAGCCATGGTTCAGGACCAATCCTTCTCTAGGCTAGAAAATGAAGATCCTTACACCCACCTTAGGGAAATTGAGCTGTTGTGTTCTTGCCTAACAATTGCTGGCATGACACAAGAGACCCTTAAATGGAAATTGTTTCTGTTCTCCCTTTTTGGAAGAGCAAAACAGTGGTATGCTCATTCCGTAAGAGGCGTCAATGGAAATTGGGATGAACTTCGAGACAAATTTTGTCATGCTTTCTTCCCTCTTTCTAAAAAAGCAGCCCTTCATAGAGAAATTCTTAACTTTGAACAAAAAGAGAAGGAGACACTAGGAGCAGCTTGGGCTAGATTCATGAGCCTTACTAATTCTGGTCCAACCCTTTCCTTGCCTGAAAACATCCTTTTAGAACACTTTTATCTAGGACTTAACAAGGAAGCTGCTCTACATCTCGACACTGCTTCAGGAGGTTCATTCTCACATGAAACCATAAATGAGGGGAAAGCCATTCTTGAGAAAATCCTTGAAAACACCCCTTACACTAGCATCTTTGATGAGTTTCCTAAAGAAGAAAAATAAATCGAGCCTAGCCCTGAACAAAAAGATAAGGAATCAATTCCTGGACAAGAAAAGGAAGTTTTGATAGTCAAATCACAACCACTCCAATCCCAAGATTTAGCTATCGGTTCTAAACCATTAATCCCTCAAAATCCTCCAAGGGAAGAAGAAATTCCACCTTTGGAGAGCCCTAACTTTTCTAGTGCTGATTTTAGGGATGGTTTAGACTTCCAGTTTCATAAGAGACCTTCAAGGGAATATAATTCAAATCCTCACGAGAAGGGATCTCTTAGAAAACGTCTGCATTCCCACTGGAAAGAATTTGAGGATGCATGTCAAGCAATGCCATAGAAGGAGAGCTAAGCCTTAAGGAAAATCCTATCTACTGTCCATATATGCTCACAGACGACATAAATCACGGACCCATCTCTAAACCCATCCTTGACTTTGAAAATCCCTTTTATGATTGTTCTTCCTAGTCTTATGATGATCCTAGAAATCCACAAAGACAACCAAACCATAGGAGTCATGAAGACCACGAGGATGACAAAGAGAGGCTACGACAGTGGCTAGAATGTATAGAATGGATGGACAAGGAAGAAGCCTTAAAGGAATCCAACCTTGACTTAGCTTTAAATGGTGAGTTTTTAACTCCCTTTGAAGATGAGACTCATCCATCTATGAAAGAGGCCCTAGATGAGACCAACTCAAGAGTCACCAATCCAAGTGAAATTCTGAACATCCAAATTGGGATGAAGATGACATCAATGAGCATGGGAATTACTCCATAACCATCTCATTAAAGCCATGCTCATATGAGACATCTCTGAATTCAATTGGTCTCTCCAACCTCTCCACATTCGAGATTTTCAACCCCCTTATTCTTTTTATTTACAAAAACTTCAAAAGGGTGGTTGTCGATGCATATGTTTATCATAAATATTACAGATCTCGTTATGTTGAATCTTGAGATAGGTACACTTAAGTTGGTGTTGGAGGGGAAACCACTTCACCAAATTGCATTTTGAAGGTTTCCCAAGGACAAGCTCAGTGTCCTTATTGATGGTCACTAATACTCATTTTTATCCATCAACTATTGCTTGATATGACATGATATGAACCACAAAGCATAGTTGTAGGGTTTGAAACTAACGAGTTCCATGAGTTTTGGTGAATCTATGTTTTACAGGGGTTAAACTGGAAAAGGACCAGAATCACCAAATAGAAGTATCTCAAGTGATGAATTGGAGTACAACTTTGTGAAGAGCTCGTCGAGACACATGAAATAGAGTTTTGGTTCACCCAAATTGGAGTCCGGACGACAAAGTTACGCCTTCCGGAAGATTGCAATTGGGCTTTTAGAGCAGTCCGGAGTAATTTGGGCATATCTCCCTCATCCGGACTCTGTTTTCAGTGATCCAGGACTCTATGGAAAGCTAACGAAGAGATCTATCGGACCACCAAAAGAGTGGCCCACCTAGCATTAAGCTAGGCCAGCCGGCCCCACATGTAAGGCCGACCGGCCTGCTCCGGGCCCACCTATCAGCACGCTTTGTCCAACGGCCTCCAACCGACCTCTACGACGCATCTCAACCATTGTTTCAAGTCGGTTTGATCCAAGGGCTGTGGTTCACCCCACCAAGCTATATAAGCAAGGGCAGACCCCTCCTTAGGCATCTCCATCATCATAATCACCTTCAAGAGAAAAGCTAGGGTTTGGGGAAGAGAGGTGTCCCTCGAATGGATGTCCTCTCAACTCCCAATTTAGAATAGATCTAGACTTATAGATAGTAGAGAGATGGAGAGCGAGGGAGGAGTTCGGAGGAGGTGCTGGCCTGTCGGTGCCTCTTCAACAACTTGTACTTCGGCGGGATCGGGCTCTACGTGGGCTTGCTCCTGAGATGGCTCAGGCTCTGGCAATCAACTTCTGATTCAAGTAAGATTCATGTTTGTCATGGAACCGTCCAAATTATAAGAGCACAAGTCCAAAAACAATCGCTGAAGTGATCAAATTCTCAAACTTGAGCCCATATAACTCCAGTAGTCCACGAAATCACGAGGGATTTCAAACCAAACCGAGAGCAACCAAGATCGTAGTGATTCAACATAACACAACACTTGTTACAACAGTTCATAAGTAGCTCTCATACATCGGAGTACGAAAAGATTTATTACAAAACCAAAGTAAAGATTAGTGGAAGCAACATAATTTCTGAAACCATTTAAAGTCAAATACTGCTAGTACATAGTCACATCCTGCAAAAGCATACCAAAAGAGATACTACAGAGACCATGCCCATATGGTCTAGTCTTCGCGCCCACATGGCAAAGACAATACTTGTAGCAACAAGTACAAATCTGCTACCTGCAACAGGTGGGAATAAACTCTGAGTACGAAAAGGTACTCAGCTAGACTTACCCGACAAAAACCAGAAATAAAGTGACACCAAGGAGTATGCAAGGCTTTGTAAAGTGGGCTAGCTTGGCTCATTTGCAGAAAAGCTTCGTACAGCTAAGTAACCATTATTTGCTTAAGCATCAAGTTAATCATCATTAACCTGCTAACTAGATTAGCACCTGTACTATAGCAATCACTTGATTAAGCTAAGCAAGCAATAATAACCATATCCGGTTTAATCATGGCTGTTATCATCATCCTTATCATCAATTCCGAATCATCAATATAATTAGTGTATCTACGCTGGAGATAACCAGTCAAGTTTCTCACTATCCAAGAGAGACGATGACTCGAATCGATTCCAACTCAATTGAGGGGGTATTCCTGACACTAACCCGGCAAACCCCGCTAAAGGCAGCCGTAGATAACCTTTGGTACAACTCAGGGTGGGCCCGAACAGCGCCGCATTCTCAGGGATACCAGTGGCCAGGAAGCTCAGGACTTTTAACTCACCTGCCCTTGGACTCCCCTGGCTCCCCTCTGAGGTGACTTTCACTTTTCGACTTCGCAACCTGAGTTGAGCTACTCAGCTTCGTGGTCGGCAACCTCAGGCCGGCTAGCTAAATGTCAGGCATGCGTTCAAAATGATATAGAAGGCTCCAGGTCTCAGTCCTTAATCGACACAGGCGGCATCACTACAACCGTAAGACCCCGCCCGATCTTTTATTCATATTAACTCATGGTTCTTTTCCATGATAGAAAATATAGCCAACCGTGACCAGGTAAAGCCCTATATCTCGCAGGTGATAGGAAATCACCCGACTTCTACCGGTCTAATTAAGCAGGGCTAAGCATAGATACGATCCTATCTACATAGGATTCAAGGTTTGAATTGTTGGACAAGGAGTGTTATCAATGCAACAAGGGTTTCCAACCAACTCCTACAACATAATGCAACAATACATATTTAACATATATGTATAGATAATTGCTTTGAAAGTAGGAGGCTTGAAATGCTCCGGGGCTTGCCTTAACCGAAAGAAGATATGTTGACATCGTTTTTAGCACGTGTCAAGATGATCAGGAAGGGCTAATCAACAGAGGAAAGATTACCGTGTGGATTGATAGCCAAGGAGAATAAGTTTGTTTTTGAGTGGTGGCAGCGTATGGATTTAATTTGAAGTGTTGCCGATGAGGTTAAGGATATAATTGCCGATGCCGATGAAAGAGGGTTTGGAGACTGCTGCCGATGAGACAGGGAATGTACCGATGAAGGAGGGTATGAAGACTGCTGCCGATGAAATAGGGAATGTACCGATGGAAGGAACTCGAAGGCTGCTGCCGATGGAACAGGGACTGTGCCGTTGAAAAGGAGGTCGATGAGAATACCATCGTGATTGAGGCGGACTATGGAGTAAAATAGGAGTTAATTTCCTTGTTTACGTTTAGTAGAGTCTGAGTTGTATCAAAGTCATGTTTTTCCTTAGATTTGGATTTAATGTCCTAGTCGTATTTGGTTACGTTTCTATAGATCAGGATATAAATATAGAGTGAAGGGCAATGTAATAGGGAATCAATCAATACATCAAAAAAAATAGCTTTTACTCTTATTTACATCTACTTTCGGCGACTTCGTCAATTTGCATATTTTTCCTTTTTACGAGTTCTCATCGATTCAGCGAGTTGCATTGCTCTAAGTGCAATCTTCGACTATCCTCGAGTTCCGCGTGAGTACCTCTTGGCCGTGACATCCGGGCGTATCGCTGTTGTCAGGACCAAAGTGCTCGTATCTTCGTCCTTGTCGATTAACAGGTCAAATCGACTGGCACGCTTTGGATATCGATTTCGGGTATTAGCCCTTTGTGTTTGCAAATTTACTTTTGCATCAACACATCTTTTGGCATGCTCGGTGGGACAGATCTAGTCAAGATGCCTAATCATGAGATCGATGCTGGGAATATCATCGCAGTAACAGAAGAAGATCTTAAGGACGATCAGAAGCAGGCTATGGAGAGGGCTATTGAAGAATACAGACAGCTTTGCTTGAAGTCATTCAGCTTGAACAAAAGTGGACAAGTCATCCAGAAGCAGGACTTGCCGTTGCCTCGGCAGGTTACCTTTGATCCTAATCTGGGTAAACTTCAAGAGATGGTTAATTTTGCGGTGAATCATGCTTTAATTAATCACTCCAATGTGCTGTCCAATACTGTTCATAATGCTGTGATTCAAACTTTCAAAGAAGGGCAAGCGTCACCCTGTTACGTTGGGCCTGCTTATCATCAACCAGAAGCAGCATCTGTTGTTGCTCCATCGGCTCCTCCAGCCGTTGTGGGTATAGAGATTTCTTCTCCTCCAGTATCAGCAGGTTTATCTAATTCAGCATTATCAGGACGAGTTCAGTTTGGTACAGATCTATCAGCATCAGCTTTATCAGGTCCTGTACCACAGAATAATCAAACTCCTGCTAATTGGTGGGGATATGGTATGCCTCCGGAGCCATCTACTTTCAATCACGGATTATCTCAAGTGTTTGATGCAGCGGGAAAAACTCCTATGCCATCGGCTGGTTTGCCGATAGCTCAAGCGCCTCAATATACTACAACTACTGTACAACCTAGTCTGGGAGGTTTTCAGGCGTCTCTGGGTCAAACATCTAGTTCGAGTCCATCGGCAAATTTGTTACCGATGCAGCAGAAGGCTCCTATTGCCAGTCAACCTGGAGTCCAGGTTATACCTCAAGTTGGATGTAATTATCCAGCAATGCCAACAAGCTACCAGCCATCGGCAAACTTTGTGCCGATGAATACTAATAATTGGTTAGGGCAGTTTCCTACTCAACATACAGTTCAGCCAAATCAGCAAGCTACAGGTGTTCATCAAGGTCACATGCATGCTGGTTTTCAGAATCAAGCATCGGCAGCTCAGCCGATGAACCCTTTTCAGCAGGTTAATGGACCACAGATAGTAGCAAATGTGCCAATTGTTGGAGATCGTGGGCCACAAAGGTATGCAGAAGGGTATCAGCAAATACCTCCAGTGGAGATTCAACAGTATCGTCAGCAAGATGCCGATGCTTTTTGGGCCGATAAGATAGCAGAAATTATGAGGGATCAGTTTGGGATCAAGCCCAAAGTTAATACCTATTCTTATCGGACTCCGTATCCTCCGGCATATGATTTAATTCCTCTCCCAAATCATTACAAGGTGCCAGACTTCACTAAATTTTCTGGGCAAGACGATACATCAACCATGGAGCATGTTAATCGTTTTATTATTCAATGTGGAGAGGTAGCTTGTAGAGATGAATTGAGAGTTCGTCTGTTCTCATCATCTCTATCTGGATCAGCATTTACATAGTTTATTTCACTACCGCCAAATTCTATTATCACCTGGGCTAATCTGGAAAAACAATTTCATAAGTATTTCTTTGCTGGAGTTCATGAAAAGAAGCTTACCGATTTGGTAAAGATGAAACAGCGCAATGATGAATCGGTAGAAGGCTTTGTGCAAAGGCTACGAGATGTAAAGAACAAATGTTATAGCCTAGTATTGGATGATCGGCAGCTTGCCGATTTAGCCTTTCAGGGATTGTTACCACATCTTAAGGACAGATATGCTTCTTAGGAGTTCGAAAGCCTAAGTCATCTAGTGCAAAGGATTTCTGATCAAGACACTAGGGTTTTTGAACCTAAAAGAAATTGGAACAAGAAAGTTTCATTTGTTGAAGAGGCAGAAGATTCTGATTCAGATGATGAACCAGTTATCGGTTTGGCGGAGTGGGTTAAGAATAAGAAGCCGATATCTTGTCCCTTTGGTCACAAAGAGCCAGAAAAGTTTACTTTTGATGTTACCAAAGCCGATAAGATATTTGATCTTTTGCTTCAAGAGGGTCAGATTAAATTGTCACCTAATCATGTGATCCCATCGGCAGAAGAGTTGAAGCATATGCTGTATTGCAAGTGGCATAATGCAACTTCACACAGTACCAATGAGTGCAAAGTATTTAGACAACAATTGCAGTTAGCTATTGAGTCTGGCAGAATAAAATTTGGCAATTCCAAGATTCAAAAGCCGATGAAAATTGATCAACATCCTTTTCCAGCAAATATGTTGGATGCTGAAGGGAAAATTAAGGTGTTGACATCGGAAGCTGCTGAAAAGAATGCATCAGTAGATCCCCAACATCGGATAACTACCGATGATGCGAAAGGTAAGGGGTTATTGACGGAAAGTGGCGGTTCTGGGAGGCCTCCTCGATCTGGTATCGTGATTACTCATCGAAGACAACAAGAAGGCTGGCGTCAGCGAAGGGACCGGTATCGACGACAACAAGAGGAAAGGCGTCAAGAAGAGTGGAATCGGCATAAGGATCATTGGAATTGTCTGTTTTTTATTCATTGTTGGGAGGAAGGTATTAAGTTACCTACTGTTGAAGATTGTCCAGAGTGCAATGGTTATTATGGAGTTAATCATCCTGTAAGAAGGTTTCAATCTGGTAATCAAGGTTTGCTCATTAATGAGCCGATCAGAGGGAGAGCATCAGTACGTGATCGGCTGGGGGGCAGGCTCAGTGTACATGAAAGGCTTGGTAAACGCGTTGCATATTTTCCGAGAAACCAAGAGAAATTTGAAGAGATGGCAAATGCAAGAGTTCCTGATGAAGAAATATTTCACAGGGATCCTAATATACGTCGTGTGGAGACAACTAGGACTTATCAGCCAGTATGGAAAACTAAGCTTCCTCAATGGTGTCCAGAGGGTTTGACAAAGACACAAAAGAGAAAAATGCAGCGAGAGCGTCAAAAAGATTTATATCAAGAAGAAAGTCCCTCCAACGAGAGATCTGGTAACCAGCAGTGGCAGATAAGGCACAAAAATAAAGGTCCATCGGTGGATGTCAATATGGTGTTTATGTTGCCGATGGAATTTTTGGCTCTGTCTGATAGTGAAGAAGAGGCTGTTTCCTCTGACCAAGTAGCTCAATTAACGCTAGATCCAATGATGGCTGTTTTTGAAAAGCCTACCGATGATGAGAGACAACACCTCAAGGCTTTGTTTGTAAAAGGCAGAGTTGATGGGCAGCCTGTATCTAAGATACTTATTGATGGAGGAGCTGCAATTAATATTATGCCTTATGTGATGTATCGGAAGCTTGGTAAGGGAGATCAAGACTTAACTAAGACCGATATGATGCTAAAGGATTTTGAAGGCAATGTATCACCAGCTAAAGGGGCAGTATGTGTTGAGTTGACCATCGGTAGTAAAACCTTACCGACAACTTTCTTTGTTATTAATGGCAAGGGTGCATATAATCTGCTCTTGGGAAGGGATTGGATTCATGCTAATTGTTGTGTTCCTTCTACAATGCATCAATGTCTGGTACAATGGATTGGAGATAAGATTGAAGTTGTTCCTGGTGATTCTTCTTATATCATCGCATCGGCAGAATCAGACACTTATGAGCGAACCAAGTGCATATCAGGAGAAGCCTGGGAAAAAGAGTTCCTCACGATTGCCGATTACGAAATTCTACCGATCTAAGCAGTCGGTTCTGAAGAAGAGTTTTAATGGATAGATTTGTCGATGATGGAAAATTAGGTCAAGGATTTACATCGGCAGATGATTTAATAGAAGTGGATATTGGTGAAGGCGATAGGCCAAGACCCACTTTTATTAGCTCTAAGTTAAATTCCAAGTGTAAACAACAACTAGTTGATTTGTTAAAGGAATATAAAGATTGTTTTGCTTGGGATTATACTGAAATGCCTGGATTAGACCGATCTATAGTTGAACATCGGTTGCCTATTAAATCTGGATTTCGGCCACATCAGCAGCCGGCTTGCCGATGCAATCCTAATATACTTCCTGATATTAAGGCCGAAATAACCAAATTAATTGAGGCAAAGTTTATTCGGCAGTGTCGATATGCAGAGTGGATTTCTAATGTGGTTCCTGTATATAAGAAAAATGGGAAACTTCGTGTTTGTATTGATTTCAGGAATCTCAATAAGGCCACACCAATGGATGGTTACCCAATGCCGATTGCTGATTTGTTGATTGATGCTGCAGCAGAGCATCAGATTATTAGTTTCATGGATGGTAATGCGGGTTATAATCAAATATTCATGGCTGAAGAAGATATTTCCAAGACTGCTTTTAGGTGTCCAGGTCATGTGGGATTGTTTGAGTGGATAGTTATGACATTTGGTTTGAAAAATGCCGGTGCTACTTATCAAAGAGCTATGAATTTTATTTTCCATGAATATATCGGTACGTTGGTAGAAATCTACATTGATGACATAGTGATTAAGTCTGGAGACATCACAAAGCATCTAACCGATCTACGGAAGATATTGGAGTGCACAAGAAAACATGGGTTAAAGATGAATCCCAATAAATGTGCATTTGGTGTATCGGCAGGACAATTCTTGGGTTTTATGGTGCATCAGCGGGGCATTGAAATTAGTAGAAAATCTATCGAGGCAATCAACAAGGTTGTTGCTCCTGCCGATAAAACTAAATTACAGTCCTTGATCGGTAAGATTAATTTCATCAGAAGATTTATATCTAATCTGTCAGGTAAGATCAAGGCTTTCAGTCCATTATTGAAATTGAAAGCCGATCAGGAATTTAAATGGGGGGATAAACAGCAATTAGCCTTAGATCAGATTAAGAGTTATTTAACAAATCCTTCAGTGTTAGTTCCACCCCAACATGGAAAGCCTTTCAGATTGTATTTGTCAACTGAGGATACTGTTATCGGTTCAGCTCTTATTCAAGAATTTGAAGGAAAGGAGCGTGTTATCTATTATTTGAGCAGACGGTTAATAGATGCTGAGACCAGGTATTCGGCCATTGAGAAATTATGCTTATGCTTATACTTCTCTTGTATTAAGTTGAGGCATTATTTACTATCGGCTGAATGTACCGTCATATGCAAAGATGATGTGGTCAAATATATGCTATCTATGCCGATATTAAATGGTAGGATTGGTAAATGGATTTTAGCATTATCAGAGTTTGACCTACGTTATGAATCGGCTAAGGCAGTTAAAGGACAGGTTATGGCCGATTTTGTTACTCAACATTGCAACACGGTGGATTCTCTGGAAGTTGCTCCGTGGACACTTTTCTTTGATGGGTCTACTTGTGGTGAAGGGGCAGGCATCGGCATCGTATTAATTTCCCCTCAGGGGAAGAAGTATGAGTTCTCATTGCCGATCGTTGCTACATCGACAAACAATCAAGCTGAGTATCAAGCCCTGATAAAAGGGTTAGAATTGCTTAAAGAAGTGCAGGCTGATGCTGTTGAAGTCTTTGGTGATTCTATGCTAGTTATAAATCAGTTGATTGGGGTTTATGAATGCCGCAGTGAAATTCTAAATTCATATCATGAAAAGTGTTTGGAATTGTTAAAAGGGTTTAGGAGTTTTCATCTGGAGCATATTTCCCGGATGCATAATGAAGAGGCTAACCGATTGGCTCAGCATGCTTCAGGATATCAACCTGTTCAAGAAGCATTGATATCGGTGGCTGATACCGATGACTGGAGAAGGGAAATCATTGATTATTTAAAGAATCCATCTAAAAAGGTTGAAAGACGTATAAGGTTCCAAGCGACCAAGTATGTACTCCTCGATGATGAATTGTATTACCGTACCATAGATGGAGTTTTACTCAGGTGTGTTAGCATAGAGGAATCAAAAAGCCTGATGAGTGAAATTCATGAAGGAGTATGTGGGGCCCATCAGTCAGCTTTCAAGATGAAATAGATGATCAGAAGAAATGGATATTATTGGCCGACTATTCTTGAGGATTGTTTTAAATATTTTAAAGGATGTCAGGAATGTCAAAAATTTGGTAATATTCAAAGGGCACCCGCATCGGCTATGAACCCCATAATTAAGCCTTGGCCGTTTTGGGGTTGGGCTATTGATCTCATCGGTCAGATTTATCCACCATCGAGTAAAGGGCATAAGTTTATTCTGGTTGCTACCGATTATTTCACAAAGTGGGTTGAAGCAATTCCTTTAAAAAAGGTAACATCGGCTAACATGGTTGATTTTGTGAAGGAGCATATTGTCTACCGATTTGGCATCCCTCAAACCATCACTACCGATCAGGGCACTAGGTTTACATTGGGTGAATTTGATGAGTTTGCTATAAGTATGGGAATTAAAGTTTTGAATTCTTCACCGTACTATGCCCAAGCTAATGGTCAGGCTGAAGCATCTAATAAAGGAATTATCAAACTCATTAAGCGCAAGATTAAAGAGTATCCTAAAAAGTGGCATACAATATTAAATGAAGCTTTGTGGTCGTATCGGATGACATGTCACGGTGCAATCAAGGTATCACCTTATCAATTGGTGTATGGACACGATGCGG
The DNA here is from genome assembly GCA_038087645.1 of Saccharum hybrid cultivar R570. NCBI lineage: Eukaryota > Viridiplantae > Streptophyta > Magnoliopsida > Poales > Poaceae > Saccharum > Saccharum hybrid cultivar. The sequence goes on along the minus strand of JAQSUU010000805.1, from coordinate 24,920,319 downwards.
TATTACCTTGGGAGGTTAAGATTGGCTCTAGGCGAATGCGCTTTCAGGATCAACTGACAGCCGATGATTATGATATTCTTATGAAAGATGAATTGGAAGATGTAGCAGGTCATCGGTTAAAAGCTTTAGTTAGCATCGAGGAGAATAAGAAAAGGGTAGCTAGATGGTATGACAAGAAAGTGAAGATAAAGGAATTTGTCGATGGTGAATTGGTCTGGAAATTGATTTTACCGATTGGGACTAAAAGTTCTAAGTTTGGCAAATGGTCACCTAATTGGGAAGGTCCATATCGGATAAATCAATCTGTTCCTGGTAATGCATATATTCTTGAAACTCTCGAAGGAGTTGTATTTCCCAGAGCATTAAATGGAAAATATTTAAAGAAATATTACCCTAGTATCTGGATAGATGCATAAGAGTATAATTGCCGATAACAATCCTATCGGCTGGAGTTAAAACAAAGTATCAATCGTTGCCGATACGCTAGTTTAACAAAGTCTGGATAGCTGATATCGCACGCAGGCGAATTTTATCGGCTTCTTTCAATTCCTTAGCGTCTTCATCGGCACTTCCCTCCACAGGCTTGAGTTTCTTTTTGAGGACCAAGGCCTTGCGAGCTTGAGCATCTCGTTCCTGTTGAAGGGCTTTGATGGTGTTGGGAAGCTGGTCTTCTTCTTGTTTAGCTTGAGTCAGAGCTGTCTCAACTTTTTCCAATTCAGCTAGCAGGGCTGCCTTCTTTGCTGATAGATCCAAGATTTTCTGCCTAAGATCGGCACTGGAAGCTTGCAAGTTGTTGATATTCTTGTGCTTCTCATCGGCAGTTTGCTTTAGCTGCAGCATTTCTTCTTTAAGTTGAGCTTGAGCTGCTCTGTCAGCGATACGATGAACGGCCCTTTGATATTGAAGTTGTTTGCTCTCTAGATGGACTGCTGGAAAGATGGTTTCTTCAATATTGGCAGGGACTTGGCCGCGGATCGCTTTGAAGATAGTCCTCGCAGGGTCCGAGTCGATCACCAATTGGGCAGTGTCTTGCTGCAGCAGATTTAGGAGGGCTTCTAGCTTGCCATAGGTGTCTGACGATATTGTTCCCAATGCCAGGGAAGAACTCGCCTCTTCTCCGTCATCATCGGAGACATCGATAGCAAAAGAGAATAAGCTATCGGGAGAATCTTGTTCCTATGAAATAAAGAGAATTAGAAATCCTATCTGTGATATCTGGGGATATTATAAATCAAACAATTAATTGATTTACCTGCTTCAGGGCGATTTCTTGAGCTTGGTTTGAGGGAGCGGCTTGTAGAGGATCATACGAAGGATCGGCAGAGGATGCCGATGGTATGTTTTCTATGATAACATCGGTAGTCGGCCCTTGAGGTATAATTGCCGATGATGTATCTTGTGCAGAAGGAGCAGCTTGTTCAGTTACATCGGTGGGTTGACTGACGGGTGTTGAAGCGGACGCAGGGGCTGGTATAGATTTCTGTTGTTTTTGTTGAGTTTCAGCATCGGTTGAAGCTTTACGCTTTGTTTGGGCATCGACATCTGTTGGTTGGGGAGCCTGCATGCTTGGCGTGCTTGCCGATGTGCCCGTTTGTTACTGCAAAAACGGGTATAAGATTGGATATTTAACAGAGAAAAATGTAAAAATAAGAGAATACCTCTGAAGGAGGGGTAGAGGTCGTGGTGCTTGGTAAAGTTGCCGATGACGATCCAGCTGCAGCTTGCACACCCTGATAGTCGTATGTTAATGTAGAGTGTATCGGCAGAAAACAGAGTAAGCAAGGTTATTACCTTAAAAGCCTTGATTAGGCTCGAAGCAGTAGCCTTTGGAGAAGCCCTGGATGTTCCCAGTCTTGGTCTAGAAATGATGGTTTTGGCGCGAGTCCTCTGGAAGGTTAAGGCTTCTAAGGTGGGGGCGTTGTAGCCGATTACTGAGACTGGAGAGGCTGGATGGAGGTTGAAGGGTTTTCCACTTTTGCTTATTGGTGGAACTAGATCATCGGCCTATTTCAAGGAGGGTTAGTTACCGATATGCATATAAGAAGATGGAAAGAGACAGAAGTTAAAAAGAACTTACTGCATTGTCAGGAATGGCATTGTAACACCCCAGGTGTTTATCACCAATTAAGTAGTGGGTTAAGCTCAAACATGATAGATCAAGTGGAGATGACGATGCCAATGTCAAACCTATCGAAATAAACCCTAACCTAAACTTGGATTTGCACCCTTGCTTACATACAGGCTCAATTGAAAGATATATGCTTGGGTGTGTTATCAAAGTATCTTCACATGTCTCACATCAATAACTATCTATATTGATCCCTGGAAAAGTTTCATAAAGTTTGGAATCAAAAAGTCACATGAAATGATAAGCTATATGCTTGTTTGGATTATGACTAAAACCTGTCTTACATCCCATGGGAACTAGTGGTGCAACATACAAATGCAATATGTGCAACACATCTTGGACACATGTGGAACACCCTAGTGGAACAGGTGTAGCATGTATCTTGACACAACCACATGAAATGACTATAGCATTTCACTTGAGCTCTATGTTTCAAGGCATGTGAGACCTACACTTTTGTGCAACCTATGCATGGTGGGTATGTTTGGCCTCTACAACACCTTAACTACACTTAGGACACATCATGGAATAATGTTCATGTTGATCATTTTGCCTAATTGTGCTTCTAAGTGATGGTTGACCATGTATGGACCCTGGAACACTTTTGTTTGACCATTTCAAAAGTGTGACCTAGAAGCTTTGCACGACTGTGCACCCTTTAACAAAGTTGTAGGGAATTTTATAAGAAACAAACTTTGTTTAAGAGTCAAGTCATGAAAATGTGTGGAACGTGCTCAAAAAGGACCCACAAGTCAGAAATAGGGCTGAATTCCACACTTAGCATTTTTAAACCCTGATTTCTGTGTCATCGACGTTGGCATCTCGCGTTCTCGAAATTCCGTTAAATAACTCAAGATGACCCAAAAGTAAAAGTTGGAATGCACATAGTGGAGAAGCTCATGTAAGAAGATGACACTATTTTGACTCCTTTTGGCCCATCAATTTGGAGTTTTTGGCATGGTTGTCGACACATTGACAATGCCATCTTAACACATCATTATCTCCTAATCTAAAGCTCTAATGACTATGACCCCTAAATAGAAAAGATAGAGCATACTGAGATGAACAACTTTGACAATTGGTCCATAGCCCAGTTTGGCCCATAGCCAGCCCAACCATTGCCTCCAAGTCAGACGGTTTCACGCACACCACGTGCTCGACGTCGGGTTCCAGTGAACGACGCGTGGCCAGGACGTGGAGGCCATGCGCGGGCGGAGCTCCTGCCTTGCCTCCACGCGCCCCGAGCTCCTCTCTGTGCTGGTTGTAGCGCCCGTGATGGCCTCAGCAGTCCCCATTTCTTCCCACTCTCGCGCATCCAGTCCTCGTGTGCACACGGGCATGGCAAGCACCGCCATAGGAGCCACCGAGCGAAGCTCCGAGCAGCCGCTGTCGTTCCCGGCGCGTTGAGCCACCACGGTCGCAGCCGCGTGTGCCAACGTCTTCGCCAGCCCCTCCTCCCTCTCGTGCGCGCGCCTCGGAAGCCTAGCTCGCAGCCGGAGTGCCGCTGCCCGAGCCGAACCACCACGGCCGCCATGGCCGAGCTCCGAGCCGCCACCGAAATTCTTGGTCTCCGGTTTCCCTTCTCCCGAATAAATCAGCGCAACACCTTCCTCACCTCACGCTGTGCCTCCCGTGCTCCTTGCCTTGAGCCGCTCGTCGCCGGAGCACCCCGCCGCCGGCGCGGACGCCACTGCTCCGGCTGTTCACGTGGTCAGAAGGCCACGGTCCACCTCCGGTCGCGCTTCCACCGCCCATGGGTGCGGGTGGACAAGCTGGAGCTCGAGCCACCATCCTCCGCCACTGCCGGCCTTCTCCGGCCGACGTCGGCAACCACCGGCTGCCTCCCCTGCTTGGCGTCGGAGGTAGACGAAGAAGGCCGACTTCTTTCCCCCCTGTGTCTCTACGGGTGTATGATGAGTGGGCCCGGCTGAGCAGCGGGTCCCGCATGTCGGTTATGAGTGACAGATCTGGGGAGGAAACCGGGTGTGCCTAGCGAATATGGTTAGGGTTGTTTTAATTCTGATTTTTGAATTTCAATTTCATGTTAATCTTTGAAAATCTATATCTCATGATAGAAAAGTCCAAAAACAGTAAATGGGGACTTTTTGGAAACCTTGAGAAGATATCTATGTAATAGAGTCATAAAATATCACATGTTTGTAGATGTTTTCTGATGTCTTTATTTAAGTGTTAAAAATGCTCTTAAATGCCTCTAAACTTAACCAGATCAAGATCTGGAGTTTTATGACCCCAAAAATAGTGATTCTTGTTTTGTTAATTTTGTAATGATGTGTACTTGCTAAGAAAAATATTAAACATACTATTTGTTCACTGTTTTCTTAAGGTTTTGATTTGACCTTGATAAATAAGGAAATCTATATTATTTTGCTTGTCATTTTTATATCTTGAGTTGTTATGCTCCAAATGATGTGAAATTTTTATGGTAGGTTTGTCATGATATGGATGTACTGTGGTATAAATCTCATGGTCATTACTTATTGTATGATCTAGTTATTTATTTAACTTGTTTAAGGCTTGATAAATAGCTTATAAATAATATATAAATGATAAAATGGAAAATGTTGTTCTATTACCTTAGTATGAGGTTGTTCTATCATTTTGATCCATACTATGGCCATGTGTTCACAGAAAATATTAAGTTTTAGGTTTAACTTGCTCTCACATGATTTATTGCCATAGCAATTTGTCTTTTTCATAGAGGTTGTTATACATGTCCAAATGGTTTCAAATTTGGACAGTAAACTTTTGGGAGCATGTGTAGGCTACTGTAATTTTGGTAGAATTTATTGTGCATCTTGGAATTGTGTTCATAATTCCACCTAATTATCTAAGATAAATTAAGAAATATATTAAAATAATTTATCTAGGAATGGACACTATGTTTTCTGGTGTTCATTAGTCATGTGTGACATGTTGGTAAAGTTAGTTTTGTCCAATTATATGTTTGCAACATAAGTTAATAATTATTTCTTGCAAATAAGGTTTCTGGACAGATCTGGGAACTTAGCAAAGTTCTTCATGATAATGTGCTTTGTTGTAAAACTTGTTTATACAAAAGTTGTAGATAATTTATGTATCTAGCTGCTATTAAAATTTGGTGGCATTTGGCCATGTGGTTTAGGAGTTATAGCTGTTTAAAGTTGGGTCCCAGAATTGCTTGCTCTCTGTCTTGTTAGACCAGTTTCTGTGTTTGTGTAAATTCGACATGTTAAAGTTTGGAATCATGCTGTGATGATTATAAATGAAATGTAGACAATTTCATAAGCTTTCCATAATGTCTTCTTGCAAGTCATTTGGATTTGTAGAACTTCAGATATGATTGATTTACTCAGCTACGGCATGTATGTCCTGAATTGTTAAAAATACAGGATTGCTTGGTTACGTTGTTTGCGTATTGCTAAGTGTGATTCATGTCTTTGGTGATTAAGCTAGTACACCTGAGACTTTGTAAATCTTATGTCATGCTTGGTATTGCTTTCTTTGCTATTTTAACATGTTTGTTTGTGTAAGGTTACTTAAGTAATGTGATGTGCTTACATGTCTTTACTATAACCTTATACTTGCCTTGATTAACGTGTGATGCATCATCTATTGTATTTCCTTGTATTCATGCACTTGCATCTTGCATTTCATTTAGGTGCGCTAGCTGAAAAACGTGAAGGACATGATGTGGGGTTGGAGCCAAACCCGAAGACGGTGTTTGGTGGAACGATCCCGAAGACGGAAGTACTCAGCGAGTTTCTTCTGACATACTCTAACTTGAGTCGGATCCCAGGCAAGCCCCGGAGCATTATAAGCCTCCTACCTTCAAAAGCAATTAATTATATATATGTTATAAGTATTGTTGCATTACGTGGTAGGAGTTGGTTGGAAACCCTTGCTGCATTATATCATTCCTTGTCCAGATATATGAATCCCTGAATCCTACATAGACTAGGATCGAGTAGATGCTTAGCCCTGCTTTAAGCGGTAGAAGTCAGGTGATTTCCTGTCACCTGCGAGATATAGGGATATCCATATATGGCACGGTTGGCTATATTGCTATCGTGGAATGGAACCATGTGTTAATAAAATGAAATGAGACCGGGCGGGATGACGATAGTGAAGCAACAAGGCATGGAGGTCTTGGGTGTGGATCTATCCCCGTCTGAGTCGTTTAAGGACCGATTCGCTGTACGTCCTTGAGTCATGTTGAACGCAGTCTAACACTTAGTTGGCCGGATAAGTCGTTCCGACCGCGAAGCCGAGTAATATGGTTCAGGCCGGGAATCGAATGGTAGGTTGCTTCTTGGAGGAGAGAAAGGATGTGCTTGGGGACATTGGCGTGAGACCAAGGGGGGGTTAGAGTCCCTATCACCTGGCAGAGTGTCGCCCTTGGGGTCGCGACATCATTCGGACCCGCGATTCCTGAATCATATGAAAAGGTGGCTTGTGCGACCCTGGCAGGGGCCTGCGCGGTGAGTGTTAGAAATACCCCTCCAGCTGGATAGGAATTCAATTCGAATCGCCGTCGCTCCCGGTTAGTGAGCACTTGACTTGAGCAGCGGCAACGTAGATTCCATTAAATTAAACGGATGGTTAAATGGATAACGATGGAAAGGTTGCCTCAATTTATACCTGCTATGGTTAATATTGTTTGCTCCTAATAAAGTGAGTGCTCTAGTATAGGTTCTAATATAGATGACAGGTTAATTGTAATTAACTTGATGCTTAAGCATTAATGATTACTTATCCATATTAAGCTTTTATGCAAAATGTTGTCAAGCTAGCCCACTTTATATCAGCCTTGCATAATTCTTGGTGTCACTTTATTTCTGGTTTATGACGGGTAAGTCTAGCTGAGTACATTGTCGTACTCAGGGTTTTATCCCCACTTGTTGCAGGTTGTGAAGTATCATGGCTACTGCAAGAGTTGGTTGGCTCCTGCCGTAGTGGCGGAGTGTGATCACGGGCATGATCCTCCTGAGTTAGCTTCTCTCTAATGCTTTTGTTGGAAGTCGACCTTGGTGCTGGCATGTATTTGAAATAAGATAAATGTTAGTTTCAAATTACTTTGCTTCCGCTACTTTTTAACTTAAGTTGTAATAACTATGTTGAACTCCGATGTATATTGAACTACTTGTGAAATGGTTGTAACATGTGACTTGTTATGTTGAATCACTACGATCTTGGCTTGTAAGAGTTGGTTGGTTTGAAATCCCGCGCGATTTCATTGGACTACCGGAGTTATATGGGCTCAAGTGCGAGAATTTGATCACTTCGGTGATTGTTTTTGTACTTGTGCTCTTATAATTTGGACGGTTCCGTTACAGCTGGTATCGGAGCAAGATTCAACATTAAACTTGTCGTATGTGTATTTAAAACAAAGGTTTTGTTTTATAAAATCAGTTTTGTCAACTTATAGCTGTATATAGGTTTGTGAAAACTGAATTCTAAATCTAAGTATGCCAGTGGTCAATTTCCTTATGCCCATATAAGGATTATTAGGTGGCTTATGTAAGTACTAACTTTGGGGTTTTTCATTTATGCATCTACGCCCAGGCCAAGGTATGTATGTGTGGTGACTCTCCCACACTATGCTACCGGTGTGTTAGATTAGAGGTAGCCTTCATATATGAAATAGCCATATATGTTGTTAGTTTACTTTTATGCAACATCGCACCTACGCTCAGGTAAGTGTGAGTTGTGAGAGCATGACCGTACAAACTGCGGTCTAGGGGAGAGCTAGTTTTGGTTACTGGATTACTTACATGTTATACACATGTATATATGAAGGTACTTAATTGTGGGAGATTGATGATTCGGGTAGTTTTGGTGCTACATGTATATATACGGGGGTATATGTACATGGGAGTACTTAGAAGTTTACTTTCTTGCTTTCATTGTGTGCTATATATTGGGGAATTGTTGGGCTGTAATGAAACTTTTCTGCAGGTACGCTAACCACGAATACGTAAGTCGAATGTAGCTGTCGACTAGCTATATATCGAGAGCGTGCGTGTTATGCCACCGACATAGAACGTGATCGCCACCTTAGGTTGGCAATCTTGTGAGGACGAATAGGACGAAGCATGCATCGTCATGATTGTTGCTTTATGCATAGCTATGCTCCTCTCACCCTTGTTCGATAATAAGTAACTTGTGATCAATGTGTTGCACTATCTCCCTTGTGTGGAGTTAAACGATAATGCCTTGTTCCATGTTGCTTGAATAGAAAAGTGTGTGCTTAGCTTTGTTAGAAATGATTATGGTTACATGCTTGAGCCTATAGATGTCCTCTAGTTTAGCCAAGTGATGAATATGTTGTTCATACAAGCATTTGCTAATGCTTTAGACCTCACTTAAGTAATTGTGGATTCCCATGAATGAATTAAATTCGTGTTGGTCTAAGGTAATAAAATTTAGAGCTACTAGAATAACATGTTTGTGTGCTCTCTTGTTAAGTAGAACAAAGGCAAGCTTTGTTTTGCTTGTTGAACGTTGGCTGCTAGAATGGTTTCTGTTGTAGTGATGCTTTCGTGGTTATAATGGTGTTTTCTGTAGTTATGGAGAATACCAAAGTTGTAGCTAACTTACTTTTCTAGCTTGTCCTAAAATTTCATGACCCTAGGTCTTATGGTTTGAGAGTTATAAATTTTAGAAGTTTGTTATCAGAATCTGCTCATGTTCAGAACAGATCTGAATGTTTGCTTTATTTGACCTATGTGCTTATGGAATCATGTATTGGAGATAATAGAAGAAGTGTAGTACTTTTTCTAAGCTTTCCAAAATGTCCTATAGCACTAATTGGGGTGGTCTAAATCTCTACTTATGAGCTTGCAAAGTGGAATGGCAGAATCTGTCCAAATCTGGGCAGAGATGTCTTCCTTGTCTTGTTTGGCCTTGTTAGCTATAGAATTATCTTAATATGATAATAAGAAAGTTATAGACAACTTAATAAGCTTTACATAAAGTTAAGGCTCAGCCTTGTTGTGTCCCTAGAACTCCAGTTACACATTTTTGAAGTTCATGTTAGTTTTCTGTCTATATTGGTACAGATCTGAAACATCAGCATGTTTGACCATGCTAACCTATGATTTAGCTTTTGGTATGAATAACAAACACGTGGAAAACTTCCTAAGCTTTCTAGAAAGTCTAGGGTCACCTTTGTGGGATGACTATAACTTCAGTTATGGTTGAAACAAGTAACTACTGCGTTGCTGTCCAGATTTTGTGCTCACGCTACGTTAGTCACCTTAGCTAGCGTTTGTTTTGAGCTAAACTTGCAGTTAGTTCATGCTTGAGATGAATGCTTATTTTGGGTGAGCCTTGTGCTTTGGATTGGTTGCTTAAGCTCAATCGTTTGAATTTTCTCAAATGTCTGCTTGACTGTGATGTTTGTATGTATGTTTGTTATCTAATTAGTGCCATAGTCGTCACCTCATTTGTCCTCGGTGAGCATACGAGGGTCGCATAGCTTTATCCCAGAACAACGTTCACATTACGAAATTATATGGTTGTTGTCTTCAATTAGGTTTTCTCTCTTAGGAGCCTGAGCCTGTATACTTGGTGGTTAGCCCTTGAAGGTTGTATCCATGCCTTTGCTTGACCGAAAGCCCAAAGTTGAGTTCTCCTATATGTTTGCATAAGCCGTGGATGTTTTCCAACCCTTTTTGTGAAGGCCCTTATCAACTGACCCACTAAGTTAACTTTTATCAAGGCTAGCCTTTGACCATGGTTTATATGTTGCCAGTTGTGGAGACCGGACCCAAATCCATGTTGGACCTACCGATTGCCGCTCCTACAGGTGATCTGGTGCAATGATAATCTTTCGTCGTCTGATCTCTAAATCGTGTGCTTGCAAATTCATGCATCTACCTTATCAACTCAATCTTTGGTTGACATATCGGTTTCTGCTTTAAAGTTGGTTAATCCGTCCCCAACCTTCTCAGTCTCGAGATGTTTCTCAGTCTTGATCTCATGTTGTTGCCCAACATGAATGAATCTCCTATTAATCTTTTATCTAGAACTCATCTCGGTGGGCGCAAGTCGTACGTAGAATTTAAGCAAGAGTCTTTTGCTCAGTTATCCTTGGCAATTGTGTGATGTTCTCTTGTGCTATATTTTGATCTTCGGATCATTTTCGTGTTGATTTTAAACCTTGTGACTACCTTTGCTTGCTATCCCTCCTTGTATGGCGCTTGCTCTTACAGCCCATTGGTGCCACTTGAAATTTCACCTTGGTGGTGTGATCGGTAATGGTGTTGTGAGTAGCAACTAACGGTGCCGCGACGAAACCGAGAGCCTCCTGTGGGCGGCCGACACAAGGTTGTGCTGCTCGGCACGCGCTGGTATCGTGGTTTCTAGTCATGATCCATTGCGGAACAACATCAACGTGTTATTCTCAGGTGAACTCTTCCTTGGTTATCTTCCCATATCTTATCATCAAATCCATATCTTAGACCGAAAGTAGTGGAGTTTTCTTCTAAAGTTGCTAAGAGGATAACCTTTGAAGAACCAGTCACTGACATAAACATTAATAGACTGCAACATGTGGTATCCCAATGACTCTATTTAGTTGCCCCGTATTGGGGAACGTCATCTAGTAAGCAAGTATCTCATCTCTGTTGGATAAAAAGGACACACCACACCTACTGTTGGACAAGTCATCCGTTGGATAAGACTCGATCGTCACATTATGCAAGTTTAACCTTTGTATGCATAATGACCATACAATCGAAATCAACCATCTCTAGAATAACTTCGTATTTGCTAACTTCGATGGTAACCATCTGTTCTGCATCAACCACAGTTGTTGTGGTCAAGAGTGAAGATTTGGAACTTTTTAGTGTTGAGAGACAACTGATTAGTTACCAATAGAAAGGTTAATCTCCAGCTAGGTAACGACTCTTTGGTAGCTATGAAAGCTATGTCTTACAGAGCAATAACCAACAAAAAGTTAATCAACTAGCCCGCAACTTGAGTGCTACTCTATCTTCCACAGCCATTGTGATCAAGTCAATTCCATCTTGGACAATCACACAGATAGTGCAAAGTGTTCTATCAACTAAAGCGAAGAATTAGAGAAAACATGACATAATTTCAAATTAGTATCCATGTGCCCTTAGGTGCCACACATGGTTTGTTCATCACTCCATGGGACGATCTCTTAAGTGGTCTTAAGGATCCTGTTGTACACCCTTTCGCCTTGATTTTATGTCCTCTCATCAATAATTATTGGGACAATCAAGGGTTCTCCGAGTAAATTTGCAAATCAAAAGCAAATTGAAAAGAGTCAAACAACAGATTTCCCAGCTTAGAGTTGATGTTGATCCTAAAGAGGAAGCCTCACGGTGAAAAGTTAGCCTGACCAAGCTAGTTTCACTATGTTGCAAGTCAAACTCAACTTACTGTGCAACTGCCTCACGAAGGGGATTGTACTCAACTTGCTCGGTAGTGAGTTAATTACCGAAGTTGGTAAATACTTGCAAATTTTGCTGTCTACCAGACCTTGCTATATCTTTCTTTAGCAATAATTGTTAATACTCACTGATCTTTGGTACCTTAAGGTGTTCTTACCCAAGAGGTTGCATCTGATTCAACTCAGATAACTGTTGCCTTTGGATAGAAGAATCTTCTTAGATAACTGTTGGTAGAAATAGGAAGCCGACAAGTCAGCTATCACATTCACTGACCATCGATAGACTCAGATAATACAGTGTTGTCGTCAGAGAAAGAGAACTGCACGCATGGAACCGCAAGTAGTTTTCCATTAGTTGGTGTCTAAATGAATGAACATTTACGACTAACATAGACCTTGTCTATTGGTTAGTCAGTATCCTATGGCCTCAGAGAATGTTTGTCGTCTATGATCTCACCCTTTTGGAAGGTTGTGCTCAAACCATTTTTGGTAGAGAACTGCTTTTCAAACTTGGTGAACATAGGATCACTTCAATGAGTATCTTTTTGAGGATTTCGGTCTAGTGTAAAGTTCATACGGACTATGCTGTGCTCACTTAAGAATCAGATACTTGTGAGTGGTCAGCTCACGGACCGAATGATCTCCGTACACTGAGAATGCAGTACGTGCTATCTTGGATTCCTCCCAAAGTAACAATGCTTCATGGAAGTCAATGAAGGAAATTCCTCAGACAAATTTTTCCATAAAAAAATAAGTATCAGAAAGTGCCTTTGACCAAATTGTTCACCAATGTAGAAGCTTTATAGCTGAATACTATAGCAGATGTTGGGAACTAGATAACGTGTCTCTCTTCCTTAAAAGATCTTCCATTCCGAATCTCGGGACGCGATTCTTTTAAGGGGGGAGGGCTGTAACACCCCAGGTGTTTATCACCAATTAAGTAGTGGGTTAAGCTCAAACATGATAGATCAAGTGGAGATGACGATGCCAATGTCAAACCTATCGAAATAAACCCTAACCTAAACTTGGATTTGCACCCTTGCTTACATACAGGCTCAATTGAAAGATATATGCTTGGGTGTGTTATCAAAGTATCTTCACATGTCTCACATCAATAACTATCTATATTGATCCCTGGAAAAGTTTCATAAAGTTTGGAATCAAAAAGTCACATGAAATGATAAGCTATATGCTTGTTTGGATTATGACTAAAACCTGTCTTACATCCCATGGGAACTAGTGGTGCAACATACAAATGCAATATGTGCAACACGTCTTGGACACATGTGGAACACCCTAGTGGAACAGGTGTAGCATGTATCTTGACACAACCACATGAAATGACTATAGCATTTCACTTGAGCTCTATGTTTCAAGGCATGTGAGACCTACACTTTTGTGCAACCTATGCATGGTGGGTATGTTTGGCCTCTACAACACCTTAACTACACTTAGGACACATCATGGAATAATGTTCATGTTGATCATTTTGCCTAATTGTGCTTCTAAGTGATGGTTGACCATGTATGGACCCTGGAACACTTTTGTTTGACCATTTCAAAAGTGTGACCTAGAAGCTTTGCACGACTGTGCACCCTTTAACAAAGTTGTAGGGAATTTTATAAGAAACAAACTTTGTTTAAGAGTCAAGTCATGAAAATGTGTGGAACGTGCTCAAAAAGGACCCACAAGTCAGAAATAGGGCTGAATTCCACACTTAGCATTTTTAAACCCTGATTTCTGTGTCATCGACGTTGGCATCTCGCGTTCTCGAAATTCCGTTAAATAACTCAAGATGACCCAAAAGTAAAAGTTGGAATGCACATAGTGGAGAAGCTCATGTAAGAAGATGACACTATTTTGACTCCTTTTGGCCCATCAATTTGGAGTTTTTGGCATGGTTGTCGACACATTGACAATGCCATCTTAACACATCATTATCTCCTAATCTAAAGCTCTAATGACTATGACCCCTAAATAGAAAAGATAGAGCATACTGAGATGAACAACTTTGACAATTGGTCCATAGCCCAGTTTGGCCCATAGCCAGCCCAACCATTGCCTCCAAGTTAGACGGTTTCACGCACACCACGTGCTCGACGTCGGGTTCCAGTGAACGACGCGTGGCCAGGACGTGGAGGCCATGCGCGGGCGGAGCTCCTGCCTTGCCTCCACGCGCCCCGAGCTCCTCTCTGTGCTGGTTGTAGCGCCCGTGATGGCCTCAGCAGTCCCCATTTCTTCCCACTCTCGCGCATCCAGTCCTCGTGTGCACACGGGCATGGCAAGCACCGCCATAGGAGCCACCGAGCGAAGCTCCGAGCAGCCGCTGTCGTTCCCGGTGCGTTGAGCCACCACGGTCGCAGCCGCGTGTGCCAACGTCTTCGCCAGCCCCTCCTCCCTCTCGTGCGCGCGCCTCGGAAGCCTAGCTCGCAGCCGGAGTGCCGCTGCCCGAGCCGAACCACCACGGCCGCCATGGCCGAGCTCCGAGCCGCCACCGAAATTCTTGGTCTCCGGTTTCCCTTCTCCCGAATAAATCAGCGCAACACCTTCCTCACCTCACGCTGTGCCTCCCGTGCTCCTTGCCTTGAGCCGCTCGTCGCCGGAGCACCCCGCCGCCGGCGCGGACGCCACTGCTCCGGCTGTTCACGTGGTCAGAAGGCCACGGTCCACCTCCGGTCGCGCTTCCACCGCCCATGGGTGCGGGTGGACAAGCTGGAGCTCGAGCCACCATCCTCCGCCACTGCCGGCCTTCTCCGGCCGACGTCGGCAACCACCGGCTGCCTCCCCTGCTTGGCGTCGGAGGTAGACGAAGAAGGCCGACTTCTTTCCCCCCTGTGTCTCTACGGGTGTATGACGAGTGGGCCCGGCTGAGCAGCGGGTCCCGCATGTCGGTTATGAGTGACAGATCTGGGGAGGAAACCGGGTGTGCCTAGCGAATATGGTTAGGGTTGTTTTAATTCTGATTTTTGAATTTCAATTTCATGTTAATCTTTGAAAATCTATATCTCATGATAGAAAAGTCCAAAAACAGTAAATGGGGACTTTTTGGAAACCTTGAGAAGATATCTATGTAATAGAGTCATAAAATATCACATGTTTGTAGATGTTTTCTGATGTCTTTATTTAAGTGTTAAAAATGCTCTTAAATGCCTCTAAACTTAACCAGATCAAGATCTGGAGTTTTATGACCCCAAAAATAGTGATTCTTGTTTTGTTAATTTTGTAATGATGTGTACTTGCTAAGAAAAATATTAAACATACTATTTGTTCACTGTTTTCTTAAGGTTTTGATTTGACCTTGATAAATAAGGAAATCTATATTATTTTGCTTGTCATTTTTATATCTTGAGTTGTTATGCTCCAAATGATGTGAAATTTTTATGGTAGGTTTGTCATGATATGGATGTACTGTGGTATAAATCTCATGGTCATTACTTATTGTATGATCTAGTTATTTATTTAACTTGTTTAAGGCTTGATAAATAGCTTATAAATAATATATAAATGATAAAATGGAAAATGTTGTTCCATTACCTTAGTATGAGGTTGTTCTATCATTTTGATCCATACTATGGCCATGTGTTCACAGAAAATATTAAGTTTTAGGTTTAACTTGCTCTCACATGATTTATTGCCATAGCAATTTGTCTTTTTCATAGAGGTTGTTATACATGTCCAAATGGTTTCAAATTTGGACAGTAAACTTTTGGGAGCATGTGTAGGCTACTGTAATTTTGGTAGAATTTATTGTGCATCTTGGAATTGTGTTCATAATTCCACCTAATTATCTAAGATAAATTAAGAAATATATTAAAATAATTTATCTAGGAATGGACACTATGTTTTCTGGTGTTCATTAGTCATGTGTGACATGTTGGTAAAGTTAGTTTTGTCCAATTATATGTTTGCAACATAAGTTAATAATTATTTCTTGCAAATAAGGTTTCTGGACAGATCTGGGAACTTAGCAAAGTTCTTCATGATAATGTGCTTTGTTGTAAAACTTGTTTATACAAAAGTTGTAGATAATTTATGTATCTAGCTGCTATTAAAATTTGGTGGCATTTGGCCATGTGGTTTAGGAGTTATAGCTGTTTAAAGTTGGGTCCCAGAATTGCTTGCTCTCTGTCTTGTTAGACCAGTTTCTGTGTTTGTGTAAATTCGACATGTTAAACTTTGGAATCATGCTGTGATGATTATAAATGAAATGTAGACAATTTCATAAGCTTTCCATAATGTCTTCTTGCAAGTCATTTGGATTTGTAGAACTTCAGATATGATTGATTTACTCAGCTACGGCATGTATGTCCTGAATTGTTAAAAATACAGGATTGCTTGGTTACGTTGTTTGCGTATTGCTAAGTGTGATTCATGTCTTTGGTGATTAAGCTAGTACACCTGAGACTTTGTAAATCTTATGTCATGCTTGGTATTGCTTTCTTTGCTATTTTAACATGTTTGTTTGTGTAAGGTTACTTAAGTAATGTGATGTGCTTACATGTCTTTACTATAACCTTATACTTGCCTTGATTAACGTGTGATGCATCATCTATTGTATTTCCTTGTATTCATGCACTTGCATCTTGCATTTCATTTAGGTGCGCTAGCTGAAAAACGTGAAGGACATGATGTGGGGTTGGAGCCAAACCCGAAGACGGTGTTTGGTGGAACGATCCTGAAGACGGAAGTACTCAGCGAGTTTCTTCTGACATACTCTAACTTGAGTCGGATCCCAGGCAAGCCCCGGAGCATTATAAGCCTCCTACCTTCAAAAGCAATTAATTATATATATGTTATAAGTATTGTTGCATTACGTGGTAGGAGTTGGTTGGAAACCCTTGCTGCATTATATCATTCCTTGTCCAGATATATGAATCCCTGAATCCTACATAGACTAGGATCGAGTAGATGCTTAGCCCTGCTTTAAGCGGTAGAAGTCAGGTGATTTCCTGTCACCTGCGAGATATAGGGATATCCATATATGGCACGGTTGGCTATATTGCTATCGTGGAATGGAACCATGTGTTAATAAAATGAAATGAGACCGGACGGGATGACGATAGTGAAGCAACAAGGCATGGAGGTCTTGGGTGTGGATCTATCCCCGTCTGAGTCGTTTAAGGACCGATTCGCTGTACGTCCTTGAGTCATGTTGAACGCAGTCTAACACTTAGTTGGCCGGATAAGTCGTTCCGACCGCGAAGCCGAGTAATATGGTTCAGGCCGGGAATCGAATGGTAGGTTGCTTCTTGGAGGAGAGAAAGGATGTGCTTGGGGACATTGGCGTGAGACCAAGGGGGGGTTAGAGTCCCTATCACCTGGCAGAGTGTCGCCCTTGGGGTCGCGACATCATTCGGACCCGCGATTCCTGAATCATATGAAAAGGTGGCTTTGTGCGACCCTGGCAGGGGCCTGCGCGGTGAGTGTTAGAAATACCCCTCCAGCTGGATAGGAATTCGATTCGAATCGCCGTCGCTCCCGGTTAGTGAGCACTTGACTTGAGCAGCGGCAACGTAGATTCCATTAAATTAAACGGATGGTTAAATGGATAACGATGGAAAGGTTGCCTCAATTTATACCTGCTATGGTTAATATTGTTTGCTCCTAATAAAGTGAGTGCTCTAGTATAGGTTCTAATATAGATGACAGGTTAATTGTAATTAACTTGATGCTTAAGCATTAATGATTACTTATCCATATTAAGCTTTTATGCAAAATGTTGTCAAGCTAGCCCACTTTATATCAGCCTTGCATAATTCTTGGTGTCACTTTATTTCTGGTTTATGACGGGTAAGTCTAGCTGAGTACATTGTCGTACTCAGGGTTTTATCCCCACTTGTTGCAGGTTGTGAAGTATCATGGCTACTGCAAGAGTTGGTTGGCTCCTGCCGTAGTGGCGGAGTGTGATCACGGGCATGATCCTCCTGAGTTAGCTTCTCTCTAATGCTTTTGTTGGAAGTCGACCTTGGTGCTGGCATGTATTTGAAATAAGATAAATGTTAGTTTCAAATTACTTTGCTTCCGCTACTTTTTAACTTAAGTTGTAATAACTATGTTGAACTCCGATGTATATTGAACTACTTGTGAAATGGTTGTAACATGTGACTTGTTATGTTGAATCACTACGATCTTGGCTTGTAAGAGTTGGTTGGTTTGAAATCCCGCGCGATTTCATTGGACTACCGGAGTTATATGGGCTCAAGTGCGAGAATTTGATCACTTCGGTGATTGTTTTTGTACTTGTGCTCTTATAATTTGGACGGTTCTGTTACAGGCATAATCGGGATCGATCATATGCCGATATGTGTGAACAGATGTTGAAAATAGCTGTTCTTTCCACTCTTGCCACCATTGCTTATATGATTCTGTTATGAAAGATGCTGGTGACCAGGCGGAGAGATTGACATTTGAGATATCGGCATCGGGAGCAAGTTTTACTATCCTGCTCCATTCAGTTCCAGCGGTAATGATTTCTCTGGGCTTAATCACATCGGCATAGCATAGCTTGATTGGCAGTTGCCCAAAGGCCAGCTGACGAGATACTGCCGATGGATTGTAGAATTCATAAGTGATATGAGAAGCTTTCCCGCTACCAAATGTGTTGACTGGGATTGCTCTGGGGGTGATAATGGCCATCATAAGATCATTGTCTTGGTTCAGATCACTATCGGCGAAATTGAAGAGGAGAGGGAACTTGTTATCCTCATCTATGTAAGGTACCCAAGCCCTGAGGTCACGAGGGAGGCCATGGTAGAAAGTCTGAAAAAATCTGCCGATTTGGTCCTCATTGGCTTCTGTTCCGGGAAGGACAATTATTGCTTCGCCGAAGTTGAGAGGGGGGCGTGTTGCCGAGTCATCATCTCCAAGGATGTAGTCTTCGGGAATCTCTCATGGGAATTCCTGAGCAAAGAGATCCCACTATAAACGCTTGTGCATGTGAGCGTTTAACCACATATTGATGAACCACCATGGGCCTCCCAGATTGCCGATGGGTTCGCCAAGTATAAGCTTTTGGGATACTTGGTGGAGAAGGTGGTAGGTTGAGCTCAGGAGATATCGGCCAAGTGGGAATCTGACACCGTTGGCTAAGAGTTCTGCTGCTGGGAGGAAAGCGTTGGTTGGTCCTACCAATCGGCCACAGAAAATAAACTTCTCCAGCCACATGTTTAGGAATGTGGCGTGTTCCCTTTGATTGACGGTACCAGTCTTTTGGTATTCTTGGATGTATCCCGTCCAGCCGCCGATGTTGCGTGTATTTACTCTGTATTCAGCTTTTCTGCCAAAAATATGGCCTTCATCGACAGTTGAGATGTCCAAGCCTGTGAGCATATATACATCGGCAAGAGTAGGGGCACATGGGCCATGACCAAACATGAAGGTGTTGGTGGTGTCTGACCAAAATTGAGCGGCAGCTATCATCATGGATTCATTCTTTTGTATATTGGCAATGGATAGCCTGATACACTGATCTATCTTCCGTTCTGCCCAGAACACTTGCATTGATCTGTTGACCCTCAAGAACCAGTTTTTCCACCCTTTGGTGGGTTTGGGCCAAGAACGGAACGTGTCTTTCCACAGATTCAAAGAGAAATTTTGAGATTTGAAGGGAATACGATTTGCCTCTGCATTAATCAGGTCAGTTGGATCTGGGTCGCCCATTGGACCTAGGCAATGGAGGGGAGGTTGATGTGTTGGAATCACCAGTGTATTGCGTAGTTCCTGAGTTTGGAGGACCAAGAAAATGGAAGAAAAAGGAAAATGTCGACTGTAAGAACTCGCAGGGAACCAAAAGGGTTAAAGTAAAAGTAATAAGAGGAATAACGAACCGCAGGGACGTCGAAGTTAACAGCCATTGCTTCGAACAGATGAGGGCACGAGCTGGGAACTTGAAGATGACGATGGCTCTGGTGAGTCGAGGATGCACGGTCGTTGGTTAGGGTTGCCGTCGGAGTGAGAATGCCAAAGGATGGAGTTTGAAGGTGGAAGATGAACAGTCCGGAGAAATCATTTATAGGCCATTTGGGATAGGGGTATTCTTGACTTATCTCTATGCCGTATGCGGATGGATCGAGGTGGTTCAGTTGGATATGGTAACTGTTCGCACGACAATCAAGGGATGGTACAGAAGATTTGACGACGAGTAATCATGACTTGAAGGATATCTCGATACAGGATTTTTCAGTTCTAAAAAAAGTGATGCGTTGTGGTAAGATCTTGCTGATGGATTGTTATTTTGGTATCTCAATCGTAATTAAGGTAAAGAAGGTTGGAAAATGTGTGATATTTTTTGAGATGCATGGATTAGATCTAGATTTGATTAAATCTAGTAACAAATCATGTTATACTTGGAGAATGGGTTAAAAAAATAGACAATGGCAAGCATCAGCTGGAGTAAATTTCGGAGCATCAGTATCTTATACTCCGAAATTGGGGGGCATGTGTTGACATCGTTTTTAGCACGTGTCAAGATGATCAGGAAGGGCTAATCAACAGAGGAAAGATTACCGTGTGGATTGATAGCCAAGGAGAATAAGTTTGTTTTTGAGTGGTGGCAGCGTATGGATTTAATTTGAAGTGTTGCCGATGAGGTTAAGGATATAATTGCCGATGCCGATGAAAGAGGGTTTGGAGACTGCTGCCGATGAGACAGGGAATGTACCGATGAAGGAGGGTATGAAGACTGCTGCCGATGAAATAGGGAATGTACCGATGGAAGGAACTCGAAGGCTGCTGCCGATGGAACAGGGACTGTGCCGTTGAAAAGGAGGTCGATGAGAATACCATCGTGATTGAGGCGGACTATGGAGTAAAATAGGAGTTAATTTCCTTGTTTACGTTTAGTAGAGTCTGAGTTGTATCAAAGTCATGTTTTTCCTTAGATTTGGATTTAATGTCCTAGTCGTATTTGGTTACGTTTCTATAGATCAGGATATAAATATAGAGTGAAGGGCAATGTAATAGGGAATCAATCAATACATCAAAAAAACAGCTTTTACTCTTATTTACATCTACTTTCGGCGACTTCATCAATTTGCATATTTTTCCTTTTTACGAGTTCTCATCGATTCGGCGAGTTGCATTGCTCTAAGTGCAATCTTCGACGATCCTCGAGTTCCGCGTGAGTACCTCTTGGCCGTGACATCCGGGCGTATCGCTGTTGTCAGGACCAAAGTGCTCGTATCTTCGTCCTTGTCTGTCGATTAACAGGTCAAATCGACTGGCACGCTTTGGATATCGATTTCGGGTATTAGCCCTTTGTGTTTGCAGATTTACTTTTGCATCAACAAGATAGTTCAAGGTTCGGCTTCAAGAACGGTTCCCACGTCTTCTCCAGCTTTGTCGGACTGGACCTCCAGCTCCCGAACGGACTCCAACTTCGGGGTTCACGCCTTGTGGAGCTTTACGGTCGTCACGATTCTCGGCGCACCTATTGCATGTATATGCACCCAATGAATTTCATGTATGCACCAAGGATGACATGATGATTTATGAACATGTATGAATGATGCAAAGATGGATGTAATGACATAGCAACATCATAAGCACAAACCAAGTCATGTGGTGCTCTATTCAAATCACTTCAAGCTTAGGTGCAAATTTCCTCTCTGGTATTAACATGTTTGAACACCACTAAGAAACCACTAGGTGCCACAAAGTTAAGGCTAAACACACACATAACAAGATTCCAGAATTTTAGCATTTCCAACATGTCAACAGCAGCAGCTAAGAAACTTCATAACTGGAGTTCTATACCTCCATTGGACATGCATTAGGACATTATGGAAAGCTCATGAAATTACCTACATTTCATCTTCAGGTACCAAAGCAAGAATCAAAAGTTTACGAGGTCGAATTCAAACATTCCCAGAATCTATTCTGGGCAAACAGAGAGTAGGCTGCAACTGGATCCCATTTAAAACACGCATAACTCCTAAACCATGTGGACAAATGCCACCAAATTTGAACAGCAGGCACAACATAAAGTTTACTACAACTCTTGTATTCAACATCAAGCATGAAAACACTTGGAACATAGCTCAAATTACCAACCTTTACAACCTGTCCAGAGAAGTGACATTTATAGCAATTATAAAAACTTGTCTACTAAAAGCTATGTAAAACATCACCACAGGTGCACCCAACTTACCCAACAGTTAAAACATGCTCAAAGAACACTAAACATGGCATGTCACTCATAGAAACATTTATTTACTAGCATTTTTCTTATTTATTTAAATGCATAGGCATAAATAATCATTAATAAAAATGTGTCCAGAAATTATAAATTCTAATAAAATTACAGAGGCACACACATGGTACCAGGAGGCTACCATAAAAATTTCATCTCAATTTGACAAGTAGAATTGGAGATATCAAAATAAACAAATGGATAATCAATATAAACATATACAAAGGAGAATTGATAATTGAAGCATATGACATCCAAAATTCATGAAAATTTAACTGAAGCATCACCAAAGCATGCTTAGCATCCCACAAAAATTTCACAGCAAAAGGATCACCACACAATGAGATATGGAATTATCAAATTCACATAATTAAATAAAGCAATTAGTAAAAGTAATTATCAACTCCAGGAAACATAAACTAACATGCCATCATTTAATACACTACTGCAAAGTACACTTCATGAGGATTCCAAAAAGTCCACACTTTCTATTTTTGGATTTTTCTACTAATTTGTATGAATTAACAAAGTTCAGCAAATAAATCTACATTTCAGAATAATGAATAAAACCAAAATACAAACAGGCCCTAACGGCCACTGGGCCGCTGTTCGCGCCCGAACCGGCCAACTCGCTGGCCCAACAGAGCCAAGACAGGGGAGGGGGAGCCGACACGCGGGTCCCACCCATCATAGGGAGCAGAGCAGGAGAAGGGGGAACCGCCGACGATAACTCGCCGCTGGTGAGCCGGTCGGCGAATTCAACCACACCGTCACGATCCACACAACAAGGCGATTCGATTGAGGCCCCTAGGGGCGGTGGGGTTAGCCTGAGGTAGGTCACCGCCGGCAATGGCGGGTGGCGGCGCTCGGTGGTGGCGCACCGGCGAGCACAGGGCACGACTGCCCGCGCGGAGAGCTTCTACACGCTCAGGGAGTCACGGTGGAGCTGTCAGGGCTAAGGAATAAGCGGCGAAATGGCGAAGGAGGTCTAGCCACATGCGAGGCACTGTGGCGGCGACGGCGAAGTTGTGGCCGCGACGACGTTCTGCGAGGAGGAGGGCACTAAAGGCAGTAGCATCTCGCCCACGGGGAGTTCCACCTCCAGGACATGCTATGCGCTAGCTATGAGGAAGAAAGGGGGAGCGGTCACAGAGAGGGAGGGCTAGCCGGCCATGGCGACCAAGGCGGAGCGTGCTCCACGGGGAAGCCGTTCTGAAGAGCTCACCTCGGTAGAGGTGGAATCGATGGGAGCTCCACGCTCCACACGTCACGGCGGTGCGGGGACGAGGTGGATGCAGCTCGGTGGAGCTCAATGCGGGGCTGGCCATGGTGGCAGGCTTGCCGCAGCAGCGGGCACGAGAGAGCGAACGGAGGCGAGCTGGAATGAGCTCGGGGTACCGTGGTGGTAATGCAGGCTTCGACAACCTAACCAGTGGGCCCACGACGGCATACAGCTTGCCACGGCGTGACCACGCGGCAACCGTGGCTTGTGCGCGGTCGGCCACCATCGAGGTTGTTGATGGTAGATAAGTGTCAATTTTAACCATCAACGAAACATGAAAAAGGACATAAACATAAGTCTTCAGAGATTTGGTATGTCATTGTATCTATTCTTTACAAGACTTATGCTTTATATATTTTCATCTTCTCTATTTACTTTATGCCTTTATTATGTATGGTTAGTATAGTTGTTATACCTTGGCATGGGATCTTAGCTCGTATTGAGTGCTTTAGTTATTGCGCATAGCTAGAGTAGTAATCGATAGTTTAGGCATGGTGTCTAGGCTATAGGTTACATGAGGTTGCGCTCAACCCCACGTATAGTTGTGGTAGCCCCAGAGGTGACAGCTTTGTAAGGCCTTCATAATCCACCACGTTCGGGTTGATGTTCGTAGAGCTTTTGGCAGCCTTCCCCTGACTACTTTCTTCCCAGTCTCTTTCAAGAGTCGGAAAGGTAATGTTGCTCCAAAGTGTCATATGTATGATCGCTATATCTATTCATGCTTTAGTTATTAAAGAACCAAAGTAATAGAGAAGTACATAGGAACCTTGATCTCTCCTGTTGTCCTCTCACTTTAGCTAGCTACTCATTTATCATAGAATTCTCCTATGTGTGCTTTTATTCATATACCTATCATATATCATTTACCCGCTGCTTTAGTCTAGTTGGTTTACTAAGTTAGTAGATACATGATGGTGAATTATCAGATTCTTTAACCCTTACTTCCCTGTGGTAAAATATAAATAATGATACCAGGTTTACTCCCGGTAAAATGATACAATGGTATATTCTGTGCGCTTGCCTTCATGTCACACCCAGTTTTAAGGACAAAACTAGATATACACTATATGTGAAATAAAGAGGTCAAATCTCACATATAGCCGCAGATAAGTGTAATATCAAAAGACAAATGCTTATTAACATAACGTAATAGTATAAGATATAACCTTAGAGAGCAACACAGCGGCAAGACAACTCCGAACACCGGGTGTAACCTTCACTCCAGGATCAAACTGACTGGTTGATCACAAGCCTAACAATTCTAGAATCTAGCAGTCTGGTACCCTTCCTGAGATGTGGGGGAAATAGCAAGGGTGAGTCCATGTCGAACTCAACAAGCATAACATGGGGTTCATGAGGCTCAAGAGGCATGAGACGGGTTTAACTGCATGTAGCTTTAGTTGGTCATATTTTAAGCAATTGAGTAGCAACAAATTGGTGATGTTCCCATAATAAACACATGATCATGTAAAGAGAATAATGAATAGCAAGAATAAGTAAATTAATAGTGATCTCTATTCCGTAAGGGTCCAAGGCCGCTCGTGTCCGTGAGCACGGCTGATATACCAGTTTTACACTCTGTAGAGGTTGTACACTTTCACTGTGAGTCGTGATCCCCAAAAGTCCGAGGTCATGACTCCCCATTGGACAGTTAAGTTTCACTATGAAGTCTTTCCAAGGTTCTTCTAACAAGTTAGGGCTGCTAGGTTTCTGTGCCCTGCAAATGTAGAGCTCCCCTTCCGTATGGCACAATGACACGCAGCCTATACTCATAAGGACAGAAGCCGCACTACACCCAACCCGGAACACACCCCTTTTGCGCCATAAAGGTAACCACTAACAAGCTAGAAAAGGTCCTCTTATATGACTAAAGCCAGAGCCATGTAGCCCTCACAGCTGTACTGTAAGTCCCGGATATTCGCTTACAGATAAGTCCTTATGGAGAGAAACTAGAGCACCATAAGATAGCCCCATGCTCTAGCCCTCTTTAAACAGTTGCTAAAAAGTCATCTTTTAATGTTATTGCATATTCCATTAGTCAAATTACAAGATCATAGTTTATGTTGAGCACTAGCAATAACTACCCAATGCAAAACCATAGGCGACAAGGTACAAGATCAATTTCTAAGGCATCCTTAACAAGGAGACACATGCATAGTGATTTAAGTGCTTTAAAAGTGATTAGGTAACAAGGATGATCCCATGCTATACTTGCCTTGATCTAGCTGATCCTGTTGATCCGGTTCGTAATAGTACTCTTGATCACCAACGAACTGCTCACCGTCTACTCTCGATTAACACATCAACAACAATCATCCAAGAGCAATCATGCAAAGCAAACAAAGCTACAATTAGAACAATACACCAACAGTAGTAAAATAAGATAAAAAGTTTGTAAAATGAATCTACATCTCACTAGGATCACACATACGCGAATTGCACGTAAATCGGAGCTAAAACGGAAAAGTTATGATTTAAACAAGCTTTACTTTAATAAATAATAGATTAAATCTAATCTCAAAATTTAAAAGTTGAGAACCTACTAAACAGTAGCATTAACATGTAGATTATGAAATTACGAACCTAACGCAACTTGAACGGGTCAAATCGGAGTTAAAACGGAGATTTTATAAGCAAAATAAGATTGAAATAAATCCTATAAATATTAAAAACATATTTTCAATTAAACCGACTGAATTTACGTCTTCAAATGAATAAAGCGTAATCGGGTTTTACGCTTATGGACTACAGGTTTAAATATAGAAAAACAGAGGGGCTCTTTAGCAAAACGGACAACCGAAGGGGTATGATGAGATCTGAGCCGTCGGATCCAACTCGTGCGGCTCAGATTAGAAGGGGGAGGGGAAAAAAGAATGCCAGCCACCAACAGTGACCCGACGGCGGGGATTTGGCCGGCAACGAGCCATTGCTCATCGGCGTTGATCAATCTAGCGCTACAACACGTTATCCGATGAACCGAGAGCACAGGGAGATAGAGAAGATGCCCGCGAACTCACCAAGGGCAAAAACGGGGTCGAGGATGGACTGGCAACGTCGGGCGGACTCCAATGGCGGCGGTGAGCTCCTGTACACAACGGTGATGCTCAATTAGCTAACCAAATCGAAAAAGAAGGAGAAGGGGCTCAACGACTTCGGAGTAGCTTCACGAAATCCGTTGAAGGCTTACGATGGCAGTCAAGTCGTCGAACTCGTCAAACCGAGCTTGAACGGCGGCGGCTGCTTGGGTTGGGCGGCTGGAGCTCGAATCGAGGGCGTGGCTCGCGATTAGGGTTGGGAAGAGAGGCGGCAGCACCCGCGGCTATTTATGAGGAGCTCGACATGCGGTTCAAACCAACCAAGGCGTCGGGGCAGAGGCGGACTCCATCGTCGAGTCCTACTCGGTTACGAGCAAGAGGAAGAAGACGGCACCGACAAGTGGGCCCCAGACGTCAGCCAGAGAGGGGAAAGGGCAAGGCTGCGGGCAGCTTCGGCCGATTGGGCTGGCCCAATTCGCGACGCAAGAAAATGGAGAAGGGAAGCTGGGCTTGCTGGGCTGCCGGGTGGATGCCGAACGGGCCAGCAGCTTGAGGAGTGGGCCAAATGCAGGGAAGGGCAGCAGCAGGCCTTCGGGCCAAAAGCTGAGAAGGAAGAAGATTTCCATTTCCTTTTTCCTTTTCTAATATTTCAAATGCATTTTCAAATAGTTTTTTGAAATCCTTTTCTTCTTGTAATAAAAACCAATCAACATAAATAAAAATATGCAGCGGCATGTATGCACAAGCATGTATCTAACCTTATAGTTGATTTTATTTATTGAAATTATTATTTCTCTAAGTTAAAATGCTCACAAAATTGCGTAAATAAATCCAATTCTCCTATTTCAAAATGATGCAAATTTTAGGGTGTTACAATTCTACCCCCCTTAAAATGAATCTCGTCCCGAGATTCGGATGATGCTTACTCAAACAACTATGGGTATGCTTTTCTTAAATCCTCCTCTCTTTCCCATGCAGCCTCTGCTTCCGAATACCGGCTCCACTGAACTTTACACATCTTTATAACTTGGCTCCTAGTAACTATTTCCGCTGTCTCTAGGATCTTTACTGGATACTCCTCATATGTGAGATTTTCCTTGACAGTGAGCTCTTCTAACGGTATTTGTTTTTCCGGTACACGCAAACATTTCTTTAACTGAGACACATGGAACACACCATGCACACCTGCTAAGCTCTCAGGCAATTCCAATTGATATGCCACTTCACCACGTCTCTCTAATATCTTAAAAGGACCGACATACCTCGGTGCTAACTTTCCTTTCTGGTTGAACCTTTTCACACCTCTCATAGGTGACACCTTCAGGTAGACATAATCTCCTACTTCAAAAGTCAATTCTCTCCGTCGAGTATCGGCATAACTTTTCTGTCGTGACTGAGCTGCTTTCAAATTGTTTCTGATCATTCTTACTTGTTTCTCAGCATTCCTAAGCACATCGGGACCGAACACTTGACTTTCTCCTGTCTGATTCCAGAACAACAGAGTTCTACACTTCCTACCATACAAAGCTTCAAAAGGTGCCATCTGTAGACTTTTTTGATAGCTATTATTGTAGGAAAACTCTGCATATGGCAAACTCTTATCCCAACTAGTACCATACTGCAAAGCACAAGCTCTCAACATATCTTCCAATATTTGATTAATCCTTTCAGTCTGCCCATCCATCTGAGGATGATATGCTGTGCTAAAATTCAGCTTAGTCCCTAATGACTCTTGTACTTTCTGCCAGTAATATGATGTGAATTGAGTACCTCGATCTGACACAATCTTCTTTGGAACTCTGTGCAAGCTTACTATCCTTCCCATATACAGTTCAGCCAACTTTGCACTGGAATATGTTGTTTTGACTGGTATAAAGTGAGCAACTTTAGTCAAACGATCCACTATCACCCATATTGAATCAAAGCCTCTCTGAGTGCGTGGTAACCCTACGATGAAGTCCATACCAACTTCTTCCCACTTCCACTCAGGTATCTGCATTAGTTGCAACAATCCTGCAGGTCTCTGATGCTCAGCTTTAACCCTCTGACACGTATCACATAGTGCAACATACTCTGCAACATCTCTTTTCAAACCATACCACCAATACCTCTCTTTCAAATCCATATACATCTTGGTACTTCTAGGATGAATGGAGTAAGCTGACTCATGAGCTTCACGTAGAATTACTTCTCTTATAGCTTTGTCCTGAGGCACACATAATCGTTTCCCAAACCATAGAGTTTCTTTATCATCCAAACGGAATCCTGGTGCCTTACCTTTCGGTATATTCTCAACTATCTCCTTTATTTTGTCATCTATCAACTGACCCTTGCATATTTCTTGCTCCAATACAGGCTCTATCACCAATTCCACTGCATTAATGGCAATACCCAAGTTTAAATGCTCAATCTTAGCACACAACTCATTTGACATAGGCATTAGTTGTACCTCATTAGCATAGCTCTTTCTACTAAGAGCATCAGCAACTACATTAGCCTTACCCAGATGATAATGTACCTCCAAATCATAATCCTTAATCAACTCTAACCATCGACGTTGTCTCAAGTTTAGATCTGACTGGGTGAAAATATACTTCAAGCTCTTATGATCAGTGTAAGTATCACTCTTATGCCCAATCAAATAATGCCTCCATATTTTCAAAGCATGCACCACTGCTGCTAACTCCAAGTCATGAGTAGGGTAATTTAACTCACGCTTCCTCAACTGTCGAGATGCATAGGCCACTACTTTGCCTTCTTGCATAAGCACACAACCAAGACCCAAACAAGATGCATCGCAATAGATAGAGAAGTTCTTACTCAAATCTAGCAAAACCAACACCGGGGTTGTAGTTAATCTCTTCTTCAGTTCCTCAAAATTAGCCTGACACTTATCAAATCACACAAACTTAGCATTCTTTACACTTCTCACAAAGACAACCTTGTGATCACTTTGTATGATAAACTCTTGTCCCCATTGATCCAAACTGCAATGCAATAACTCTTCACAATGATTGGCTATATCCCTTTTTAATCCATACTATCAGACCTCCTACTTCATAAGTTCACCTTGCGACATAGTCTCCTTACTTTCTTTGCCCAAAGTAGGTTCTATCACCAGTCTTGAAAACATATGTCCATTCATGTCCAGGTTAAGTTGTTAAACGCTTAAGAACAATGCTTAGTCCCTGGTGTCGTCCAAATCTTCTTAGCATAACTCTCCCTTGCTAAGGGCATCGACAATGACTCTTACTTTGCTTCTCCAAATGATAGCACCTTCCATGTCTTAATCAACTCAAATCCAATGATAATGTCACCAACTCAACCCCAACTTAGTGTAAATACCTTCTAGACTCTAACGTTCCATGTAGATATCTCTCTTATGTCCAAGAAGAGAGCATATCATGTTCCACGGTGGATATCTCCATATCATGTGTCAGGTGGTCCAACTCAGTTAGCTCACTTAATGCATATTTTTCTTGTGTAGGGCACATCCCAAATCTTGACGAGATGTTTGTCCATCATTGTAATACCTCCAATGATCCTCTAACAGATTCTCACTATCCCAAAGTAACTTTAAGTCACACCTCATCCTTGGGGGGTTCTAACTTAACGCGTAAATTCTTATGTTCTTCTACATAATTCCACCAATAGAGATAGCCTATCCATACCAAAAGTTTCCTCTACTAGCCATTCCTCTACTAGCCATGCTTGGTGTAGGAATGAAGTTTTCTAAGTCTCTATAGAACCAACTATAGATTTTCAGCATCGCCTTCCTACGTTATCCATGCCAATTTACCTTAGGTATGTTGAAGGTTGAACTCCCAACTGACGACAGCTCAAAGTGAAGAACAATCCTAATAATTACCCAAGCTCTCCATAGATGATCCAAATTATCAACCTCGAGCAGAGGACACTTGTGTTTGAGAGTGACATCTCAATCATAGGGATTAACCAATACTTCCAAGTGAAGCACTAAAACACACTAAACCTTCTTTATTTTGGCTACCCCCCTTAGGAAAATTAAACTAAGGGACACCAAAAGGGTATCTTGCACCTCATTCTAGATGAGCTAACTAGCTTCAAGGCATTCTATCATCCCAATGATACTCTTGTGTATGGGTAAGAACAAGAAATCTGAAATTTCTCGCGAGCAGAAAATCAGCAGTGCAGTAAAACAGCTATAACTCTCGTTTTGTAAATCCAATGAAGTTGTAATTTATACCGTTGGAAAGCTTATAAAATTCCCTACAACTTTATTATAGAACACTCCTCCAGATTCTGCAGTCAACTTGGTCGAAAACAGTGTGCAAAAGAAACTATTCTAGATTTCCAGACTGTGCAGTAACTTCAACTTGTAACAGTTATATCTCTCGAACCAGATCAGATAAAAAGGTGATTCCCGAGGCATTGGAAAGGTACTTAAGTCTAGTTATTCCCGTAAAAATTTCATAAATTTTTGTTTAGAAGATATTTCTGAGCATAAAAGAAAAGGCAGACTGCTCCAAAGAAAGCAGAATCGAGAGAACAAGATAATCCAACCCAACTATTTATTTATCACACTCATACTTAATATCTCTAACTAGGGAACTTTTGTAGACATGCCCACAAAGCTCCAGCACTCATTACAAAGAAAAACCAACTCACACTTAAACATAATAACAACTCAACTTGTCACACAAGAGTTCACACGACACCACAAAACTCGATAAGACTCATCTTTCGTCACTACGTTTTATTACACAAGGGGACACAACTCCTATTTCTTAAGGATGGTGTGACTGCAGCGGCATCCGGGGTAGCATCTCTTACGTGGAGATGAACGAGATACGTCTTCCACTTCATTGATCTTAGGTAGTCCAGCACGACTTCTCCAATCATCAATCTCATCAAGGGCCTCCTCATAGTATTGCCTTACTTCTGCCAACTCCAGTTGACTGTCTTCCAACTTTTGATGCAATACTTGAATAGTCCAGGCCATCTCCCTTAGTTGTTCACTTGGCTCTGAAGAAGGGTCAGCCATCACTGTCACACCCCAAAATTTTCAATTTTGGGTTGTGCTTAGAAAACACTAAATAAAATAAATGATTTCAATATCTGAATAAATTCATTAGATAATTTAAGTTGCTGCTAATTTAAATATAGAAAATTGTGGTTTTAAACTTTTTCATATTAATTTGATAATGTGGTGTTTGTGTGATGTTTGTCTTTGGTGTTGGTGAGTGCTATTATTTTTAAAATACCATAGGACGACGATTACTTCTCATCGGAAAACTTTTTGACATTTTCTGGATTTAAAATTCCAATTTCTGTGAGCTTAATCTTTTTCCTTGATCTCTTCATCAATCTTTTCATGAGCCCAAACCTATTTAGTTGAGTTCCTTATCTCTCCAAGAGTCTCCAGGATTTTTACCGTGATTTTTCTGAGCTCCGGGCTATTTTTCGCGGCCAAAAAGGTAATTCTAAATTTTCTGGAATTATTTTTATTCGTGGAATTAAAATAATCCCGAAATTAAGAAATTCCGAAAAGTTTCCAAACCCTACGACTATATATATGCCGGCGTAGCCCTCGACGCCCTGGTTTCAGAAGTACAACCCTTATCGCGAGCCGCCGCTCGTAGCTCCCTCCACCCCTCGCCGAAGTTCTTCATCTACAGCTTGCGTTCCGGCGAACTCTCCGACGAGCTTTTCCAGCCAAACCGTCGCGTCCCGACGCCAGCCACCACCACCAAGAGGCAGCCCTCGTCGTTCTCTACACCGTGGTATATCCGTTTGCGCGAATCCATCGCCGTTTCATTGAGTTCCCATCTCATCTTGCTTCTTTCCGGCGAGATTCCATCATGGCTGACCGGAGCTCCTCCAAGCCCAAGGTAGAAGATGATATTATTTACAGTTTTACCACTAAACTTGTTTTGATCATAAAATCTCCGTTTTAACTCCGATTTGACCCGTTCAAGTTGCGTTAGGTTCGTATTTGCGAGCTCTACATGTTAGTGCAGCTCTACAGTAGGTTTGGAAAATTTAATTTTTGAGTTTATATTAAAGTAATTATTTATCTATAGGAAATCTTAGAAAATTCATAACTTTCACATTTTAAATCCGAATTTCGTGATCTTTACGTCTGTGTGATCATAGTAACGTGTAGAAGAGTTTTACAAACTTTTTATACTGTTTTGATACTGTTGGTGTACTGTTTTAATTATATCCCTTTGTTTGCTTCGTGTATGATTGCTCGGATGATTGTGTGTTGATGCTTGATGATCGAGTATAGACGGTGAGCAGTTTCTTGACGATCAGAAGTATTATTTTGAGCCAGACTAGAAGTATCATCAGGAAAGCTTTGGTCAAGGCAAGTATAACATAGGACCATCCTTGTTACCTATTCACTGAAATTATCATACATATGCATGTGTCTTCCTTGACAACCATAGAGATTATAACTTAGCTATTGATATCTTGTTTCCTTATCACCTATGGGTTGTGCATTTGGGTAGCTATTGCTAGTGCTTAATTATGAACAGTGATCTTGTAATTTGATTAATGGATTAAGCAATCAACCATTAAGATGATTTTATTACTGTTGAAAAGGGGGCTAGAGCAAGGGGTTATATTGTTGCTCTGGTTTCTCTCCATAAGGACTTATCTGTACGTGATCATCCAGGACATACAGTATAGCTGTGAGGGCTATATGGCTCTGGCTCTAGTTGTTCAAGAGACCTTTTCTAGCTTGTTAGTGGTTACGTTAAATGGCGTAAGAATGGCTTGCCACGTTGGGTGTAGGACAGCCTCTAGTCTATGAGTACAGCCGAGAAGGAATTGTGCCATTTGAAAAGGGGGGTTCCTACATGTGCCTGCCGAGTGAATCTAATGGCCCTAACTTGTTAGATGAACTTTTGAATGACTTTATATGGTTTCTGATGTTTTGGGCCTTGCAAACCCACGCATTTGGAAGTCATGACTCACAGTGAAAGTGTACACCTCTACGCAGAGTTTAATAAACTGGTATACTAGCCGTGCCCACGGATACGGGCGGCCTTGGAACATCTACAGATAGCTGATCACCATTGTTATATCATGCTTAATTATTGTTGTTACTATTATGCTCATGTTAATGCTATTCATTATTCTTATTACAATTGATCATTGGTTCATTAATGGGATTTGGATTACCTTGATGCTACTCAATTGCCAATTATATGATGATTAAAAGCTAAATGTAGTCAAACAGTATCTAGCCTTTTGAGCCTCATGAACCCTGTGTTATACTTGTTGAGTTCGACATGGACTCACCCTTGCTATTTCCACCACACTCTAGTGTGTAGTAAGGTGTTGCTCAGAAGAAGGATAAAGATGTAGTGGAGTTTCCAGAAGTCTTTCAGAAGTGTTTGGCATACGGAGCCACCAGTCAGCCGTCCCTGAGAAGAATGGAGCCTGAAGTTTAGTCACCGTTCTGCAATACTTTGATGTAAGTGTTAATATAGTTATGTATACGTTATATAATAACATTGTTTCTAATACTTTTTCATTCTGACATATGTGTGGATTTCCTGGGAACACATATGATTAGCCTGGTTTTGTTCTTTAGAAAACCGGGTGTGACAGAGTGGTATCGGAGCGGTGTTGACTGTAGGACGTATGCCAAGTAGTACTGGACGTATTCTAAAACTTATTTTACTATAAAACTATTTTATCATCCTTTGACTCATTGATTTTGACTATTTCCTCTTCCTTGTCGTGTTGTATCCCTTCCTTGATAGCTTCCATTGAGCTATTATTTCTTACTCCCTTGATTTTTGTTTTATGTTGTTTTTACTAAAAGTTTTCTAATTTCATCTTGTTCTAAAGTTCGATGGCCTTTCATCATCCATACTTTTCCCTTAGGATGACCACCATTGTTAAAGAAGCACGTGTAGTACCGATGATGTGATGTGTGCTTGTTTTGCTTGATGTGTTGCTTGTGTGTTGTCTTTGTTCTCGTGTTTTGAAAGGTGGCTCGGAAGGTATAAGTCTTGAGGAGTAGCTCGATCCATGTTAAGTGGGGTAGTGTCATCTTCTATCCTACTTATCTTTCAATCGATCCTAATTCTCACCATTTTTCTCTTACACCGTCTTTGTCTACCCTTGGTCGTCATGCTACCTTCTTTATATCATCTTAATGGAGGATCAACATATGAAGGACTCATCAATAGTAGCAAGCCTTAGAGAAAGTGTTTCCTTCAATGACATCGCCAGGTGGAACAAAATCTTTGTTAAGTGGGGTAGCGTCGGCTACCATCATCAATCTCAAGCGACAACGTACGAAGAACTGAAGATCAAACTTTATCTTTCTTGTCATCTTTTGGCTATCGTTAATCCATGTCTTGTATCTCATCAACACAAATCAAAGAAGCATGAAGACTTGAAGATTAGTGTCATCTATCTCTCTAGTTTCTCTGAATCTTGTTCCTACCTTATCCTGTCTTTTCAGAACAGTCTGTCTTCCTTAGCTTATATCTCTATTTTTGGATGCCCAAAAATCATGAATAAATTCTGGACAATAGTAGACTTCAATATCTTTCTCTGACTGTAAGAACCACCCTGATAGCTATTATGGTTTGGGAGTTATGAAAATCACAAGGTGACGCATCTGTGCTGTCAGCAACCTGGAATAGTTTCTGTTGTGCATAGTTTTCGACTACCTTAACTGCAGAATCTGGAGAAGTGTTCTATAAGAAAGTGTTAGTAAATTTAATAATCTTTCCAACGGTATAAGCTACACCATCATTGGATTCGTAGAACTCGAGTTATAACTGTATTTCTGCACTGCCATTTTTCTGCTCGCGAGGAAGTGTAGGTTACTTGTTCTTGCATATGCTCATGAATCTCTTTGGGATGCCAGAAGGACATGATGGTAGTTATCACTCAGAAGCAAATGTAATCTATCCATTGGTGTTCTCCAATTGATCTCTTCTTAAGAGGGGTTGTCGAACTAAAGATGATACAAGATGGAGGTTTTATACGTTCTATTTCGTCATCTGGAAGCATCAACTATCTACATGGTTGCAAAGTCATTATCAAGCGCAGGTATCTTTTCTCAGGGTTGGTAACCTGTTGGAACCATCTATGAGGATCGTAAGGGCCTTAAGGATACCTTTACAAAGTTGGTTTTAAGCTTGTGGCATCATCATCATTGGATAAGAGTCGATCAGGAAAGAGTGAAGACCTACAGACCAACTTTATCTTTCTCCCTAGCCTCTCCCAATCTCGGGGCGAGATTCCTGTTAAGTGGGGTAGAATTGTCACACCCCAAAATTTTCAATTTTGGGTTGTGCTTAGAAAACACTAAATAAAATAAATGATTTCAATATCTGAATAAATTCATTAGATAATTTAAGTTGCTGCTAATTTAAATATAGAAAATTATGGTTTTAAACTTTTTCATATTAATTTGATAATGTGGTGTTTGTGTGATGTTTGTCTTTGGTGTTGGTGAGTGCTATTATTTTTAAAATACCATAGGACGACGATTACTTCTCATCGGAAAACTTTTTGGCATTTTCTAGATTTAAAATTCCAATTTCCGTGAGCTTAATCTTTTTCCTTGATCTCTTCATCAATCTTTTCATGAGCCCAAACCTATTTAGTTGAGTTCCTTATCTCTCCAAGAGTCTCCAGGATTTTTACCGTGATTTTTCTGAGCTCCGGGCTATTTTTCGCGGCCAAAAAGGTAATTCTAGATTTTCTGGAATTATTTTTATTCGCGGAATTAAAATAATCCCGAAATTAAGAAATTCTGAAAAATTTCCAAACCCTACGACTATATATATGCCGGCGTAGCCCTCGACGCCCTGGTTTCAGAAGTACAACCCTTATCGCGAGCCGCCGCTCGTAGCTCCCTCCACCCCTCGTCGAAGTTCTTCATCTACAGCTTGCGTTCCGACGAACTCTTCGACGAGCTTTTCCGGCCAAACCGTCGTGTCCCGACGCCAGCCACCACCACCAAGAGGCAGCCCTCGTCGTTCTCTACACCGTGGTATATCCGTTAGTACGAATCCATCGCCGTTTCATCGAGTTCCTATCTCATCTTGCTTCTCTCCGGTGAGGTTCCACCATGGCTGACCGGAGCTCCTCCAAGCCCAAGATAGAAGATGATATTATTTACAGTTTTACCACTAAACTTGTTTTGATCATAAAATCTCCGTTTTAACTCCGATTTGACCCGTTTAAGTAGCGTTAGGTTCGTATTTGCGAGCTCTACATGTTAGTTCAGCTCTACAGTAGGTTTGGAAAATTTAATTTTCAAGTTTATATTAAAGTAATTATTTATCTATAGAAAATCTTAGAAAATTCATAACTTTCACGTTTTAAATCCGAATTTCGTGATCTTTACGTCTGTATGATCGTAGTAACGTGTAAAGAGTTTTACAAACTTTTTATACTGTTTTGATACTGTTGATGTACTGTTTTAATTATGTCTCTTTGTTTGCTTCGTGTATGATTGCTCGGATGATTGTGTGTTGATGCTTGATGATCGAGTATAGACGGTGAGCAGTTTCTTGACGATCAGAAGTATTATTTTGAGCTAGACCAGCAGTATCATTAGGAAATCTTTGATCAAGGCAAGTATAACATGGGACCATCCTTGTTACCTATTCACTAAAATTATCATACATATGCATGTGTCTTCCTTGACAACCATAGATATTATAACTTAGCTATTGATATCTTGTTTCCTTGTCACCTATGAGTTGTGCATTTGGGTAGCTATTGCTAGTGCTTAATTATGAACAATGATCTTGTAATTTGATTAATGGATTAAGCAATCAACCATTAAGATGATTTTATTACTGTTGAAAAGGGGGCTAGAGCAAGGGGTTATATTGTTGCTCTGGTTTCTCTCCATAAGGACTTATCTGTATGTGATCATCCAGGACATACAGTATAGCTGTGAGGGCTATATGGCTCTGGCTCTAGTTGTTCAAGAGACCTTTTCTAGCTTGTTAGTGGTTACGTTAAATGGCGTAAGAATGGCTTGCCACGTTGGGTGTAGGACAGCCTCTAGTCTATGAGTACAGCCGAGAAGGAATTGTGCCATTTGAAAAGGGGGGTTCCTACATGTGCCTGCCGAGTGAATCTAATGGCCCTAACTTGTTAGATGAACTTTTGAATGACTTTATATGGTTTCTGATGTTTTGGGCCTTGCAAACCCACGCATTTGGAAGTCATGACTCATAGTGAAAGTGTACACCTCTACGCAGAGTTTAATAAACTGGTATACTAGCCGTGCCCACGGATACGGGCGGCCTTGGAACATCTACAGATAGCTGATCACCATTATTATATCATGCTTAATTATTGTTGTTACTATTATGCTCATGTTAATGCTATTCATTATTCTTATTACAATTGATCATTGGTTCATTAATGGGATTTGGATTACCTTGATGCTACTCAATTGCCAATTATATGATGATTAAAAGCTAAATGTAGTCAAACAGTATCTAGCCTTTTGAGCCTCATGAACCCTGTGTTATACTTGTTGAGTTCGACATGGACTCACCCTTGCTATTTCCACCACACTCCAGTGTGTAGTAAGGTGTTGCTCAGAAGAAGGATAAAGATGTAGTGGAGTTTCCAGAAGTCTTTCAGAAGTGTTTGGCATACGGAGCCACCAGTCAGCCGTCCCTGAGAAGAATGGAGCCTGAAGTTTAGTCACCGTTCTGCAATACTTTGATGTAAGTGTTAATATAGTTATGTATACGTTATATAATAACATTGTTTCTAATACTTTTTCATTCTGACATATGTGTGGATTTCCTGGGAACACATATGATTAGCCTGGTTTTGTTCTTTAGAAAACCGGGTGTGACAGAGTGGTATCGGAGCGGTGTTGACTGTAGGACGTATGCCAAGTAGTACTGGA
The DNA here is from genome assembly GCA_038087645.1 of Saccharum hybrid cultivar R570. Taxonomy (NCBI): domain Eukaryota; kingdom Viridiplantae; phylum Streptophyta; class Magnoliopsida; order Poales; family Poaceae; genus Saccharum; species Saccharum hybrid cultivar. Next base: position 24,882,362 of record JAQSUU010000805.1, on the reverse strand, counting down.
CGTATTCTAAAACTTATTTTACTATAAAACTATTTTATCATCCTTTGACTCATTGATTTTGACTATTTCCTCTTCCTTGTCGTGTTGTATCCCTTCCTTGATAGCTTCCATTGAGCTATTATTTCTTACTCCCTTGATTTTTGTTTTATGTTGTTTTTACTAAAAGTTTTCTAATTTCATCTTGTTCTAAAGTTCGATGGCCTTTCATCATCCATACTTTTCCCTTAGGATGACCACCATTGTTGAAGAAGCACGTGTAGTACCGATGATGTGATGTGTGCTTGTTTTGCTTGATGTGTTGCTTGTGTGTTGTCTTTGTTCTCGTGTTTTGAAAGGTGGCTCGGAAGGTATAAGTCTTGAGGAGTAGCTCGATCCATGTTAAGTGGGGTAGTGTCATCTTCTACCCTACTTATCTTTCAATCGATCCTAATTCTCGCCATTTTTCTCTTACACCGTCTTTGTCTACCCTTGGTCGTCATGCTACCTTCTTTATATCATCTTAATGGAGGATCAACATATGAAGGACTCATCAATAGCAGCAAGCCTTAGAGAAAGTGTTTCCTTCAATGACATCACACGAGAGGTGAAGCAAGGCATATGATGAACTCCAACAACTTCACACAAAAGACACAACTCATTCATCGTCCAAGGAAGAATTGTAAGTATCAAATATCATTCACATTGTCTTTTGCTGCATGTTACCTTTGCCTTGAACCATGTTAAAGTGCCATAAAAAAAGTTGTTAGAAAACATGATAAATAAATCCTATGCTAAAGTAACTCGAAAACCATCTCTTTGTTAGCATAGATGAAATTCAAATAGATAGTGGATAATAGCCCATAGCTTGAAATTGTTGCAATCCTTCGGGTATGTGTCCACTAACATTTTGTAGGAAAGAATCTACGATGTGCCTGTTCATGGTTTGTCATGAACCTACCAAATCACCACTTCGATGATGGAACAAAGAAGGGGACAAGAGTGCCACAAGAAGGATCAACATCTTGAACTCACTCAAAAGAAGTGGATGAACAAGGCGACAAACTATGAGCAACCTTGAAGACATCATAGCATTGATCCCAAAACTTGAGCTAGGATGCCGATGAGGAGCAGGGCGCAACTGACCTCATTTTAGCCAACCAAAGACCTGCTCTCATTGTTCTTGAAGACACCATCTTGCACGTCGGCGGCGAGGACAAGGATGACATGATAGCATGCATCCTTGTGTCAACCAATCACCAATCAAGGGTTGACTACCGACCAAGCCTTGAAAGACCATGACTATGGTTGCAAGATGATGTCCCTAAGCTATTGGAGATGAAGCCTGCATTCAAATATTAATGAAGCTCCTTCCTTGATCATCAAGACAGATGGCGTATCATTAACTGAACAACTCTTCGCCATGCCGCCAGAAGACAAAGACCATCAAGGAAGAACTCGAGTCTATATCTCTAATGAACATCAATTCATCAACCAAGACTCAACAAAAAAATCAAGAGTGGTTGATGAAAGAAGATCATGCAACTGTCTGTATCCTCATCTCCTAGATTGGACAGTCCAAAGAAAAGCAGAATGCAAAGGAGAGATCTTTGCTCAACGGACCTAGAATCAAGAGCCCTCTCCGATAGATTGAAGAACAGAGGACGAAGTGTCTAAGGACATGGAGTTATAACACACTTTGAGGGATGATTCAACACTCACACTTGGCTTCAAGTGACGAGCGACAGCAAGGCTCAAGCTTGGGGGAAAAAGGCCACTGACTCCTCTAATGATGATCTAGCAATGCTCTTTCTCTTCTCAAGCCCCCGTCGCTCTGGCACGCTGGTTTGCAATCCCTTCACTCATAATTACTTTCTCTCTATAAATGTTTCTATAGATGTCATATATGCAAATCAAACTTAAGACAAAGTAAAATCAATTCTTAAGAGAAGAAGTAATGGTGAGTAAATGTTCTATGCTAAGTAAAATGTTCAAACCAACTTTTCTGTAGCATTAGAATATGACCTCTAGCTCTATGACCTTGTTATTCCTTCAGGTATGTGTTGTCCACTAATACTCTATAGAGAAGAAACAATGAGTGGAGCCAAAGGTCTGGACATAAAAAAATAGAGAAGAGGGAGGGGAAAGAAGGAGTGCAAATCTAGAAGACAAGATGCTCATGAACAAGTCAAGGAGAGAGGTGCACCGAGCGAGGCAAAATCCAAGAAGAAGGAAAGGACCACTAGAAGCATCTACTCTTCATCACAGGGTGCTCCAGTTATAAAGGTAACATCCTAAGGTAAGTGGTCATTATTTATAAAGCTTTACCATGACTCTGGTATGCACCTAAAGAAAAGAATAAACATGTTCAAGTTACAACTTGCTTGATTCAATCTGACTAAACATGTCTTGTTTCTTAAGCTTGTTCATAACATCACTATCTTGATTTCATAGACATAATTAAATGAGCTAAATGTTGCATCTTTGGGAGATGATTGTCTTTAATCCTGAAAATATTTGATACATAAATATAAAGTTGACAATTCTTCCATTGGTTAAGCAATTCCACTCTTTTTGACAAAAGTATTTAAATGCTACATTCATGCTCATCCTTCTGATCTTGCCACCTATAAAATGAACAACACACATCAATCTCATCATGTTCAATGTGCCTAAGGTTAAAGAAGAATAAATAGGGTTATGGTTCTGTTGGTGTTTTTCCACCAACAGGACCTATGCACTTGATTTCTACCTTGTCTTTGCAAGCAGGACACACTTCAAGAAAAATGAAGGGGAATTAGTTGATTTCCCAAACCCTACAAGTAAGAGTCTGAACCTGCAACATGCGCACTGAAAGAGATGTTGCCAGCTTCCACAATTAAAGTTTCAGTTCAAACTACTGGACAAGCAAAAAAAACATGGGTGACACCTTCCTCAGAGTTACCATCTCAAGAGGTGCAGTTATCAAGGTCTCTACCTTTGGGATCAGATGGTGCACCTAAGGAGTGAACATGATGAGAAGTCCTGTTCAGAGGACCTAAGTCACCGAACCCTCGCCAGGGAGGTAAACTTGGTAGTTATCTATATTTCCCTTTTTGGCATTGCATTCTCATTAAGCATATCTACTTTCCCACATTATCATAATCAATTTAGGTTGCATATTCACTTTGCTAGATCTACATTAGAAAAGAAAATAAATATGTCTTGCATTGCATCTTAAACTACTAAGCCCCATGTGAATAAATTTGTGGCATAAAACCCATAAGTCTATTTGCTGAGGTGGCATAAAAATAAAATAAATTTACATTCATCATTCTTTATAATTTCTTGCATAGTGTAAAAGTACAAAAATATTGCTACAGAGATCCTGCTAGAAAGATACATATTTTAAGAGGTTCTAGATGTTCAAGGCTTAGAGGTTTATCACTAACACTTAATCAAGTTCCACAAGCTTTGTTGTCTATTTGAGCTTCACATAATTTGAAGGATCAAGGAAAGCAAACAGACAGAAGGACAATATGTCCCCTGTCGGAGTGCTATCTCAACAATCATCATCATGAGCACTCTGATGAGGGAAGTACAACTTCACTGTCTACCAGCTTCATCAAGCAAGACTATGTCAACATCCAGCTTGGGGGAGAGCATCCCCATGTATCCAGCTAAGTGTTTTCTTACCTACCTATTTACTTATTTTTGCTTTGATATATGAAATAAAAAATGCATAACCTACAGAAACCCAAATAAATGTTTTCTTATACATATATATGTTTTCTGTATGATCTTTAAGTTTGCTAAATAAATATAGGAGAGTGTGCAAAGTTTTACCTTGCTAAAATGAACCCCTAGAATAAACTCTTATATGGAAATGATGAATAGTTGCTCTACCGTAATTCCTTTCAAGTACCTAGTTTTCAACCTCGAACTCTTCCAAGTTTTGAACACAACTATTTTAATCTAAGATTTGCTCTGAACCTGAAACTTGTGAGTAGCAAATGCTTGATCTAAGTCTAGGTAGTTGGCATATATGATATGGGAAGGTCTGAGCTGCTGTTTATCTTGTTCCTAGAGATACTAGAATTCTAGAGATTTTATCTTTTGAAAAACATAAAAAAAATGCTGCATGATGAGTTCCTGTATGACGAGAGCTTGAATTCCTACCACAGCCATATGTACATGCTTGTAGACTAGGAAAACTTCCACTTATATTTACTGCTTGTGAGCATTGAGTATGGTCAAGCTGTGTCGACCCTTAGGGATTGGTCATACGGTTAAAATCAAGATCATGTACGCTCCACCCATATATGTTGCTTCTACCCTAGAAGTACACATCCACATACTTTCCATTTAGACACATCCCAAAATTGTTCTACTCCTACACTGGGAGTGAGCATAAAATAAAATTCCCTTCATCCATTGCTAGCCCCTTTTGTTATGCAATAAAGCTCCAAGTATCCCTTTTGCTACTACCTCTATCCATATATTCGAAAAAAAGAGGTTTGGGTGCTCTAAAAAAAGAGAGAGAAAAGAGAAGAAGAAAAAAGAGAGAGAGAGAGAATAAAGGAAAGAGGACAAATGTCCCAACATAGAGAGGTTTTTAAGTAGCCCAAGTTCTCCCCAAGTTTTTCAAAGTTCAAGAGAGGTATAAATCTCTTCAAGGAGCAAAAGTAGAATTAGGTGTTCACCACTATCATTTTCTTACCCCTTCATTTCTACTCACCATCATCACCATTTTCCACTACCACCATATATCCACTCAAACCATATACTTAGGACCACACACATGCACATCTTGATTTGACTATATGGCTGGACTCATTCCTTTGTATCCATGGTTTGACTGTGCAATAAATGTTTGCAAGTATGTATTAGTTGTCTCCCCACATATGAGCTCCACATAAGCCTATTAGTTGTTGGGTGAGAGAGAGAAGGCACAATGTTACTCTGCTTTATGCCAAAAATACCATATCTTGAGAGAAGAGAGAAGGCATACACCATTAATGCCTTGGCAAGGATCCATGAATACCACAAAGGAGAGACTTGAGAGGGTCATACAAAGGAATCTCTGAGTTTTATTTGAAAATCTGCAAAAACTCTAGAATAAAGGTTGATCAAAGAACTCGAGACATAGTGCTTGACTTGACTATTCTATCTTTCAACTGCTCAAGACCCAAGTGATGGCTACAAGCTCCATGGTGGAAGGTAATATGGGTAAGTTTGAAAGTCAGAGTGGTTCACTCTAAACCGGAGGAGAGTTCTTATTTGAATGCTTGTGTACTTTTGAGGCATGAAAGCATTGTAGCAACTCCTGATCCATCACTAAGTTTATCTTTGCTCAGGGACGAGCAAAGGGTAAGCTTGGGGGAGTTTGTTGATGGTAGATAAGTGTCAATTTTAACCGTCAACGAAACATGAAAAAGGACATAAACATAATTACCGCTTAGATATAGGGGTTTTACTGATATAATTCCACAAGTTTTGGTGAATGTCTGTTTCTGCAGGGTGTCAGTTGAAAAGAACCAAAGAAGGCCCACATGTTAGGTTTACATAGAGACAAAGGGGCTACGCACAACTTTTCTGTAATCTAGAAGGTACGAGAAGACTCTGAAAATAAACGGGAGGCAAAACGGGCCCGGAATCCGGGCAGCCGCCCAAGGGGTGGGGGCGCTCGCCCCACCTGTAGAGCCAATCAGGCTCCGTCTCGCGGATCATGCCTCCACCGAATTTGAGGATCAATAATAATCGTAGATCAATGTCGATTTGATCCGAGGGCTATGGTGCTTCCTAGAGGGCTATATAAGCAAGGCCCCTAGCCCTTGGAGGAAGCATCCCATAAACCCTAATTTCATTATCTCTCAGCTAGGGATCAGAGGCAGAGGTGTCCCATGAAAGGATGACCTCTCCTCCCTAGAGAATTAGGGCTAGACATTCCAATGTAGTAGATTAGATCTAGATGGGAGTTAGGGAGAGCGGAGCTGCGCTCCGGTTCTAGAGAAGTCTTCAGAGATTTGGTATGTCATTGTATCTATTCTTTACAAGACTTATGCTTTATATATTTTCATCTTCTCTATTTACTGTATGCCTTTATTATGTATGGTTATTATAGTTGTTATACCTTGGCATGGGATCTTCGCTTGTATTGAGTGCTTTAGTTATTGTGCATAGCTAGAGTAGTAATCGATAGTTTAGGCATGGTGTCTAGGCTATAGGTTACCTGAGGTTGTGCTCAACCCCACGTATAGTTGTGGTAGCCCCAGAGGTGACAGCTCTGTAAGGCCTCCATAATCCACCACGTTCGAGTTGATGTTCGTAGAGCTTTTGGCAGCCTTCCCCCGACTACTTTCTTCCCAGTCTCTTTCGAGAGTTAGAAAGGTATTGTTGCTCCAAAGTGTCATATGTATGATCGCTATATCTATTCATGCTTTAGTTATTAAAGAACCAAAGTAATAGAGAAGTACATAGGAACCTTGATCTCTCCTATTGTCCTCTCACTTTAGCTAGCTACTCATTTATCATAGAATTCTCCTATGTGTGCTTTTATTCATATACCTATCATATATCATTTACCCCCTGCTTTAGTCTAGTTGGTTTACTAAGTTAGTAGATACATGATGGTGAATTATCAGATTCTTTAACCCTTGCTTCCCTATGGTAAAATATAAATAATGATACCTGGTTTACTCCCGGTAAAATGCTACAATGGTATATTCTGTGCGCTTGCCTTCATATTTTAGTTGCACTTAATTTCTACCAACAGAGGTCGGCTTTGAATTTGCTCTGATGAACTGAACTATGATTCAGTAAAGGACTAAGCCTGACAGCGCAACTTAAGTGCTTGATAACTCTTAAACTCGACCAAGTTAGTGATAGGTGATATTAGCAAACTTGTAGAGCTACATTAGGTCTCCAATTTTGTCAATATGGACTTGACCTAGTTCAGCCTGGATTTGGAAGATAAAAGGTCCCAAAGTGAGACATCTTGAAACTGAAATGCACCATGACTTAGAATATTTTTCTAAGTACTGAAACAGCATGAATTCCTGGATTGTGGGCCCTGTTTGAGCATGTTCCAGTCATTTTCATGAGATGACCATATTGAGACTTTTGTTCCTTGATCAATTGGCTACAACTTTGGTAAAGGGTGCACATCCATGCAAGGTCTCTAGGTTAGACTTTTTAATCAGTCAAACTAGGGCACTCTAGAGGTCACCTCAAGGTCAAACCTCCACCTAGAGGGCAATTTAGTCATTTTGGTCCACATGAACAATGCTCCATTAGGTGTCTTAAGCATAGTTAAGCTACTAGAGATCATGTTAGAGCATCACAAGTGTCATCTACACAAAAACCCTAGCAACACATAAAGGAAACACAAAGAAAACCACAAATGTTGCAATTGTTTCAAAACCATGTTTCACATGTTTCATGACCTTGTTACAAGACTTAAGCTTGTCATGTTGCACTAACAATATTGACATGTTTCAAGGTATGAAAAACACATGTTGCATCTATATGCTGCACTAACCATTTTTCATAAACACAAATTATGAAACAAACATAATTGAGTATGTTGCATACTTATGTTTCAAATGAATGTTTCAACACTTTTACTCATCAAACATGATGCTATGCTCATGATAAGAGATTAGGATGCCATGATCATGCATTAAGAATGCATTATGAGGCTAACTAACACCAGGGGTGTTACCATGTTTATATTATTCTTTTGGTTTGCGAGTCTCTTTTGAGCGCTTTAATCTAGTCGACTAGGTAAGAGTATAATTCGTAGTGTAAGCGTGGCGCTTAGATGTCACACCCCAAAATTTCTAATTTTAGGTTGTGCATAGGAAACACTAAATAAAATAAATGTTTTAATATTCAGATAAAATTTCCTAAGTTTAGTTTATGATAGCATCAATTAGTTATAAAAAAATGAAAAAAAATAATAAGAATCTTTAAATTTTTCTAAACTAATTTGACGGGCTATTGTTTGATGTGATGTTTGCTCGTTAACTCTTGTGTGTTAAGAGCGAACAAAGTCTTTCAAAATGCATTTAGTGGATCGATTTTTCTTCTCCAGCACGTCTTTATCTTTTTCCGCAATCAATATTCCTTATTTCTCATCTTAAGTTCTCATTGGAAGTTTCCTAAAATCTTTTCTTTATAATGCAAATTATTCCTTTTAGTTCCTCATGTGTCAATCAATCTCAGTGAACTCTTCGGGAATTATTCTGGCTTTTTCTGGAGATAGTTCACGCTTTTCTGCGAGCGTTATCTAATTTTTAGATGCTCCAAAATATCTTTTCATGAGATCCAAATACTTTATTTGGGTTCCTTATGTTTCATAATGTCTCTGAGAATTTTCCCTGAATTTTTAGAGCTTTCGGAGTATTTTTCATGCTTAAATAATAATTTTAGACTTTTCTGGAATTATTTTATCCATGAAATTAATTAATTCCGAAAATAAATAAATGTCTCATTTTTTCCAATGCTCAAAGTCCATGTGCAATAATCCTAATAAACCTTAAAGGCCCATACATTTATTTACTAATGGGCTTTAATAATTAATTAGGCCTATTAGTAAAGATGGAGGGTGCAACATTAATTAGTACCATATTGCTAGTTGATGTGAAGGTGGAGAGTTTTCCTCCCTATAAGTATGTACCTACCCTATGGGCAAAGCACACCAAAACTACCGTGGAGGAGCCCCTAGTTTGGGAAATATCTCGTGTAGTAAATTAGATATTTTTTTTCTCCTTCTCGTGTCGCCCCTAGGCCGAGGCCCTTCAGATGGATGGAGGTAGAAGATGAAGTATTTGCGGTTCTGCCACTGGTTCATAATATCTTTATCATTTCTTCGTTTTAATTCTGTTTTACTCCGTTTTAGTTGCGTTAGTTTTGTATAGTTGCGCTCTACGTAGTAGTGCTGATGTATATCGTGTCACCTAATTATGAATTTATTGATTTATGTGCAATATTTATTTAATGTATTTTTAATTAAAAGCAACCTAGTGTAGTAACTCGTTCTTGTGATTTTGCGATCATGCCAACTGAAGCTACATGCTATCGGCGCAGACGTGTTACATGCTAGTCATATATAAATTAAATATTAATTTAATTGACATGCAATTAGTTCTATGATTAAAAATAATCTAGGTTTGTAAATCCGTTCTTATTGCTTCATGACTATGCTGGCGTAAGAGACACATTATCAACGTTGTTTACCATGTCACGTTATGTGTTTACAAATTAAATTATGTTTATTTGATTAATGTTTATGTCATGCTCTTTTAAATTAGAAACGACTTAGGTTCATACATAGAACATTCTTAAATAAATGTTAACTTGATTAATATTAACTTAAATGTTTCTTAATCATAATTAGTTTAGTTAAACATGAAGCATGTAGTTAATTTAACTAATATTTATCTACTGTCTTATCAAATTAAAAGTAACTTTGATTTATAATTTGTCTTTTATAAATAATCAAATGCTATCATGATTAATAAGAACTTAAGTGCTTCTTAAATAGAACTTGTTTAGTTTATGTAAGAAACATATAATGATTCGATTAGCTGTTATCACCTTCTTTATGCTTTCTAATTTATAAATGTTTAAATGACTTAAACACTAAATAAATATTTATAAATAAAATATGAATAAGGTTAACTTCATCTTTTATAATTCAATGTAAATTGGTTAATTCAACTTTAGGATAATTCTCTAGAAGTCTATCACCTTAATTCATTAACTAAAATAAATCAAACGTATAGTTTGTCTTCTCCGATTTGTTGCAACTCCTCGATAGTCGCGTGTCCTCTTTGATGGTAGCTCTGTTATCCGTCGGTCTTACGTTTTCGCGATCATAGCATCATGTCGTATAGTCTAGTGCGCTCTTTTAAAGTGTCTCTTTTGTTTGGTGTGTTGTTCTTAGTTGTGTTTATTGTCTGTTTGTTCTACTTGATTGCTGCGAGTAGAAGAAGTTTGGTTAATTAGCATTGAAGACGAGGAGCTGAGGACCGATAGTCAAAGCAAGAGGACTTGAGTCCAGAAGATAGCAACTGGAGATTCTGAGTAGCTTACTTTGGGAAAAGGCAAGTATAGCATGGGATCATCCTTGTTTCCTATTCACCTTTAATACACTTAATTCATGTGCATGTGTCTACCTTGTTACCCCTAAGGATATCCTAGCTTTTGTATCTTGTACCTTGACACCGGTGGAACATTGCATTGGGTAGTATTTATGCTAGTGATCAAGATAAATAACCATGATCTGTAACTTGACTAATGGTATATGAAATAAATGTTTAAAAGATGCTTTATAGAAACATGGCTCAAGAGGGCTAGAGCATTGGGCTATTTTTATGGTGCTCTAGTTTCTCTCCTTAAGGACTTATCTGTAAGCGAACATCCGGGACTTACAGTACAACTGTGAGGGCTATATGGCTCTAGCTTTAGTCAAGTATGAGGACCTTTTCTAGCTTGTTAGTGGTAACCTTCATGGCATAAGAATGGCTTGACGAATCAGGTATAGTGCGGCCTCTGTCCTTATGTGTATAGGCTGCGCGTCATTGTGCCATTTGGAAGGGGGGCTCTACATCTGTTTGCCGAGTGAATCTAATGGCCCTAACTTGTTAGACGAACCTTTGAAAGACTTCATACTGAACCCTGCCGACCTTCCTTGGTAGTGGGTCAAGAGGCTGATCACCTCGGGCGAAAGGGTAAATCACGACTCACAGTGAAAGTGTATAACCTCTGCAGAGTGTAAAACTGGTATATCAGCCGTGCTCACAGTCACGAGTGGCCTTGGACCCTTATAGAATAAATGATGAACACTGATGGTAATGATAATACTGATGATATTAAAGCTCACTGATGATTATTGTTTCTTGCTATACATTATTCTCATTTACATGATCATGAGGTTATTTGGGCTTACGTAACTTGTTGCTACTCAAATGCTAAAAAGATGACTCACTAAAAGCTATTGCAGTAAACCCATGTCAAACCTTTTGAGCCTCATGAACCCCATGTTATATTTGCTAAGTTCGACATGGACTCACTCTTGCTATTTCCCCACACTACAGTATGTAGTAAGGTGCTGCTTAGAAGAAGAATAAAGGTGTAGTGGAGTTTCCAGAAGTCTATAAGAAGTGCTTGACATACGGAGCCCCCAGTCAGCCATCCCTGTGATGTTGGAGCCTGAAGAAAATATTAGTGACCGTTCCGCGACACTCTGATAGTTGCAAGTGTTAATATATTATGTTTCCCGCTTTATATAAACATTATTTTGATATTTTTATTCTGTTGTTGTATGTGTGGACTTCCTGGGCACACATATGACGAGCCTAGTTTTGTTCTTTGCAAAACCGGGTGTGACATTAGACTAGGGTTACTCGTAGATGCACCCTATATTCCGGATCGGTGGTAGATTGCAAAGGTGACAGCTTCGTTGAGTCCTCTGCAGTCCACCTCCCGTCTATAGGCTTAGCAGGATATATAATTACGTGGTAGATTCATACTCTGTTTGCGGTCTTCCATAGTAATTCCCCAGTTGAATAGTAGAATATGTGGACTGCCCAAGTTAGAAGTAGAAACCCTGATCGAGTTATCCTCTCTATACTCCTACTATCGACTCCATACTAGATTGATCCTCTCCTACATTTTAGTCTTGTTTTCACTTTAGTTGTTCCCACCTTATTTATATTTCCAACTCATTCACCTTTTCTGGTTAAGTTAGAACACGTAGTTGACTCACACGTTTCCCTGTGGATACGATATTTAAAACCCTCCGGGTGAAAGCTACAACGGTATCCGTGCGCTTGCGGATCTTTTCTGTTCGCGTTAATAAATACCAACAAGCTTTCTGGTGCTGTTGCCGGGGAAATGGTTGCTGAATTGACTACGAACCTAGCCTAACCTTTTTCAAAAAATATATATATATACATAAAAGAAAAAATCTCTCTTCTTATCTTTACCCTTTTGTTTTATATTTTCTAAAAAGAAAAAAATCTTTTCTCATACCTTCTATCTTTTTATCCTTCACCTCATCCCTTCTATTCTTTTTCCTTTCATCTTTTGTTAGCATGGATAATAACACTCCTATCTATCAATATGCTAACCCTACGGGCACACACCTTAGACCACCAGAACATTCAGAGCCTATCACAGCATCTGGTTTTCAGATAAGCCTGGATTTCATAGAATTTGTTCAGAAAGAACCCTTCTTGGGGGAAAGTGAGGAAAACCCATATTCGCACCTACGAGAGTTTAAGCGGATCTGTGACCTCATTCGCATAAAGGGCATGTCCGATGAGACCATCTAATGGAAGCTATTTCCATTCTCTTTAACGAGAAAAGCTAAACATTGGTATAAACTCAATGTAGAACGTGCGCAAGGAGATTGGAAGACACTATGCAATGAATTTCTATCAAAATTCTTTCCCATCTCCAAAGTGAATGACCTATGGAAAGAGGTTCTAACTTTTAGACAACTAGAAGAAGAATCTCTTGCCAAATCATGGGATTGCTTTATTGACCTTACCCTCATTGGCCCAGACCTTGCTATTCCAGACCCAATACTTTTTTAATATTTTTACGAAGGTCTTAGCAAGGATTCTAGGGAATTTCTTGATTTATCCTCTGGAGGAGCTTTTCTTCATTTGCTTACAAGTGAAGCAAGGGTCATGCTTGAAAAGATTACTAGTCAAGCCACTCGCTGGACTAAAATTCATTTTAAGCCCCCCAAGAAAAAGGAGTTCTCTCCTGAACAAAAAGAGGAAGTTTTGATATCTAAGTCACAACCACTTCAATTTCGAGGTTCAACTGTCAATCCTAAGCCATCAATACCCCAACGTAATGGTGATCGCTTAGACTTCCAGTTTTGTAAGATGCTGGTAGATCAATATAAAAATAGAATGGCATCTAGAAAAAAGTGTTCTCAACTACCTTTCCCCCATAGAGCACATTGGAATAAATGCAAGGATGGCATGTCTAGCGATGCCATAGAAGGAGAGCCAAGCAATTTTGGAAATTATTCTATCTTCTCCCCTTCTATGCCCGCATTAGATGACTTACCTCAACCCATTTTTCAATCCATCCTTGACCCCGATGATCCCTTGTATGCTCTCCCTCCTAAGTCTCATGATGATCCTATAAATCCATTAAGACAACCAAACCATAGGACTCATAATGACCACATGGATGATGAAGAGATGCTACGACATTGGCAGGAATGTGTAGAATGGATGGATAAGGAAGAAGCCTTAATGGAATCTAATCTTGGCTCAAACTCAAATGGTGAGTTTTTAACTCCCTTTGACTTTGAGGACGATACTTATCCATCTATGGAGGAAGCCCTAGACGAGGCCAATTCAAGAGTCACCAATCCAAGTGAAATTCTAAACATTCAGATTGGAGACAAAGATGACATCAATGAGCATGGAATCTATTCCATAACCACCTCATTAAATCCATGTTCATATGAGACATCTCCCAATTCAATTGGTCTCTCCATCCTCCCCACATTCGAGATCCCAACCCCCTCACTCTTTCTGTTTATAAAAATTTCAAAAGGGTGGTTGTAGATGCATATGTTTATCATAAATATTGTAGATCTTGTTGTGCTCTTAAGGTTGGTGTTGGAGGGGAACCCACTTCGCCAAAACACATTTTGAAGGTTTCCCAAGGACAAGCTTAGTGTCCTAAAACAAGCACTTTTCAGATCCTAACATGAGTATTCACCTTTCTGCTACGCTGCCCTTGTGAAATGAGCATGGAGATATAATTGTAAAAATATTCCTTTGGGTACTCTTGTCACTAACCTTTCCAGGTTTGGAGCAAAAAGATCGAAGGAATAACAAACACAAGGTATGTCCAACCAATCATCATGCAACATTGAATTAAATTCATCCAATCTTGATTTTTGCAAAAATTCAAGCTTGGGGGAAAACTTTTTAAGAACATTCCCTGCCATGTTGCTATCCTGGTTGTCACTACTTTGAAGGCATGCTCAATTTGCTAAAACATCAATCATGTTCTCTTCCATCACCACTTGAGTAAATCTCTATAATGCTTGCATACTACCTTTGTCCATCATAAGTAAGTATTGGTTTGGAAGTACTCGAAATACTTTCATTGGCTTTTAACGTAAGCATGGTGCTTAGGTTAAATAGCCTTCCTTAATCCAACTAGACATGGAGTCTGGTTTGGTTATTGAACTAAAAATTACCTGTGTACACATTGTATATTTTGTTGGACTAACCCCTGTAGAGAAAAAAAACTTTCAAAAGTCAAACTGGGAAGTCCTGAGATGAACTCACATGGAGAGAAAAGAGATACATGAACTTCAACAACTTTGCACTAGGGAAACACAGCTCACGCATCATGAAGAGATCCATGGAACAAGAAGATTAGTGCCACGAAACTAGATCTATAATCAAAGCACTCACTCCATGGAAAAAGGTGAACAAATCTCCACCAAGCCCCTTCAAGACAAAGACCATCATGGAGAAATTCTCAAGACAATGAGGGGAGCACAAGGACCGACAAGAATGTCAAGATCAGGAGAACAAAAGGATGGTGAAGACAAGCCATTCATGAGCAGAACCAGCTGGGCAAGAGAAGCTTCCACAAGGTGGTTCAGTACAATCACTCTTCAATGACAAAGGTAACATCTTGAGGTACATAATCACTATTCAAAAAGCTTTTCTCGATCCTGGTATGCACATAAATGAAGAACCAAACATGTTTAAGTTACAACTTTGCTTGATCCAACCTGATCAACTTAACATATTCAATTCTTTAATCTTTGTTCTTAGCTTCACTCTCTTGATCTCACTGTCTTAACCAAATGAGCTAAAACTATTGCATATTCACACTCATGCTCATCTTCTGATCTTATCACCCATAACATCAGCTTTATCTTGTTCGCCATGACTAAGGTTAGAGAAGAATGAACAAAACTTTTGGTTCTATTGGTGTTTTTCCACCAACAGAGCCCATGCACTTGATCTCTACCTTGTCTTTATGAGCAGGACACACTTTGAGCAAACACAAGGAGTTGGTCAACTCCGAAATTCTACAAGTGAAGGTCCTACATCTACAAGGAAGATGCTGCCAGCTTCCACAATTAATGCTTCACTTCAACTTGCTGGATGAACGAAGAACATGGGTAACACCATATCAAGAAGTGCAGTCTTCAAGGTCTCCTTCTTGGGATCAAAATGATGCACCGAAGAAATGAACATGGTGAGAAGTCCTGTTCAGAGGACTTAAAACAATGAACCCTCGCCGGGAGATAAAATCGGTAGTTATTCATATTTATCTTTTCTGCATAATCATTTTCCTTTAACATATTTACTTTTCTGCATTAGCATTGCATTATAAATATATATATATATATATATATATATTATTTGCTGCATCATAAATCCTAAAGCCCCATGTGGATAATTTTGTGGTGTGTAAAAAACCCATAAGAATATTCACCGTAGTGGCATAAAAATAAAAATAAATATGCATGCATTCATCCTATTGCATTTTCTTTTGCATCATAGAAAATATAAAAATATAAAAATATTGAGAAAGAAATCCCACTAAAACTCTGTCTAGAAGAAAAGCTTTGGACAACCGAGGCTTAAGTGGCCAAACCACTAATGCTTAACATGTTCCACAAGTTTTGTTGTCTATTTGAGTTTCACAGGATTTGGAGGACCAAAAAGAGCTGACAAGCAAGTGGATGCTCTATCCATTGTTGGAGCACTGTCTCATCAGTCATCAACATCAATCAATGTTCTGACAGAAGACGTACATCTTCACTGCCAGTCTGCTACATTGCAAGATCGAACGACTACGTCAATATTTAGCTTGGGGGAAGGCACCCCCGTGTATTCCAGGTAAGTATCCTTACCCCTTAAAGTTTTCTTTTTATAAATAAACTCAAAAAGAAAGAAAAAAATAGTGAGCACATGAAGGTTCACACTTATATAATTATGGTCAAGAGACATACTTTTTAATATTTATGGATTTTTGTTGTGTCTACTTTATCTAGTCGAGTATTTGTTTTATATTGTGCTATTTTGTAATATTGTATGTTAGTTAGAGTGTATCAAGTTTGCTTGAATTAGTTTGTGAATAGAGAGCACTCAGAATAATCTCTATTATGAAAATGATGAATAGTTGCTCTACCGTAATTCCTTTCAAGTGCCTAGTTTTCAACCTCGAACTCTCCTGAGTTTTGGAAATGATTGTTTTGACCTAGGATTTACTTTGAACCTGAAACTTGTGGGTAGTGAATGCTTGATCTAAGTCTAGGTAGTTGACGGATATGATATGAGAAGGTTTGAGCTGCTGTTTATCTTGTTCCTAGTGACACTTGAGTTCTGGAGATTTATCTTTTGAAAGACTTAAAAATTGCCACACGATGAGTTCCTGTATGACGAGAGCTTTAATTCCTACCACAGCCATATATACATGCTTGCTAGAATAGGAAAACCAGCTCATAGGCTGCTTGCTTTGTGTTGAGTTTGGTCAACCCGTGTGAGACCCTTGTTGAGAGGATGGTCATGCTCCCAAGATCAAGATCACTTACACCCACATATATCCTGCTGCTCCTACTTTGGGAGTACGCAAAAACATGCCTTTCCACCCAAAAATCTATCTCCTACACTGGGAGAAGGTCCAAAAAGATTGTTTGGTTTCTAAATAAATGCTCCAAGATTATCTCTTCTCCAAGTTTATTGTATCCTAAGTAAGAGGCAGGAGATCCTTTGTAAAAAAAGAAAAGAAAGAAAAAAATAAAAAAGGAGAGAAGTCTATGATCTCTATGCCTAGAAGTTCATCATTGTCATCAAAGAAAGGAGAAAGAAGATATCCTAAGACCTCCATAGCAAAGTTCTTCATAAATTCTTCAGTTGGAGGCAGTCTCTCCAGGAGCAAAGTAGAATTAGGTTAGCCACCAAATATTTTCATACACATGCACATCTTGATCTAAGGGTATGGTCTCCCTTCTGAGGATTCTGGTTTTGACTAGGCAATATATACAAGGTAAGTATGCTACATCCTTGAACCACCCTCAGCTCCATATAAGCTTATTAGTTATAGGGTGAGAGAGAGGAGGCATGATGCTACTCTGCCTTATTCCAAAAATACCACATATTCTGAGTGAAAGAGAGAAGGCAAAACACCATCATTGCCTATGAAAGGATCCAAAAATACCAAATATGAGAGACCAAAAGGATCATACAAAAGGAATCTCTGAGTTTTATTTTGAAAATATACAAAAACTCCAGAATGAAGGTTGATCGAAGGACTCGAGACGCAGTGCTTGACTTGATTGTTCTGTCTTTCAACTACTCAAGACCCAAGTGAAGGCCAAAAGCTCCATAGTTTAAGGTAATGGGTAAGTTTGAAGTTAAAATGGTTTGCTCTAATCCGGAGGAGAATTCTTGTTTGAACACGTGTGTACTTTTGAGGCGTGAAAGTATTGAAGCAACTCTTGATCCATTGTTGAGATTAGCTTTGCTCAGGGACTAACAAAGGGTAAGCTTGGGGGAACTTGTTGATGGTCACTAATGCTCATTTTTATCCATCAACTATTGCTTGATATGACATGATATGAACCACAAAGCATAGTTGTAGGGTTTGAAACTAACGAGTTCCACGAGTTTTGGTGAATCTATGTTTTACAAGGGTTAAACTAGAAAAGGACCAGAATCACCAAATAGAAGTATCTCAAGTGACTAATTGGAGTACACCATTGTGAAGAGCTTGTCGAGACACATGAAATAGAGTTTTGGTTCACCCAAATTGGAGTCCAGACGACAAAGTTACGCCTTCCGGAAGATTGCAATTAGGCTTCCAGAGCAGTCCGGAGTAATTTGGGCATATGTCCCTCATCCGGACTCTGTTTTCAGTGATCTAGGACTCTATGGAAAGGTAACAAAGAGATCTATTGGCCCACCAAAACAGTAGCCTACCTAGCATTAAGCTATGCCGGCCGGCCCCACATGTAAGGCTGACCGGCCTGCTCTGGGCCCACCTGTCAGCACGCTTCGTCCGACGGCCTCCAACCGACCTCTACGACGCATCTCAACCATTGTTTCAAGTCGGTTTGATCCAAGGGTTGTGGTTCACCCCACCAAGCTATATAAGCAGGGGCAGACCCCTCCTCAGGCATCTCCATCATCATAATCACCTTCAAGAGAAAAGCTAGGGTTTGGGGAAGAGAGGTGTCCCTCGAATGGATGTCCTCTCAACTCCCAATTTAGAATAGATCTAGACTTCTAGATAGTAGAGAGATGGACAGTGAGGGAGGAGTTCAGAGGAGGTGCTAGCCTATCGGTGCCTCTTCAACAACTTGTACTTCGGCGGGATCGGGCTCTACGTGGGCTTGCTCTTGAGATGGCTCAGGCTCTGGCAATCAACTTTTGATTCAAGTAAGATTCATGTTTATATTATTCTTCTGGTTTGTGAGTCTCTTTTGAGCGCTTTAATCTAGTCGACTAGGTTAGAGTATAATTTGTAGTGTAAGCGTGGCGCTTAGACTAGGGTTACTCATAGATGCACCCTATATTCCGGATCAGTGGTAGGTCACAAAGGTGATAGCTTCGTTGAGTCCTCTGTAGTCCACCTCCCATCTGTAGGCCTAGCAGGATATATAATTACGTGGTAGATTCATACTCTGTTTGCAGTCTTCCATAGTAATTCCCCAGTTGAATAGTAGAAGATGTGGACTGCCCAAGTTAGAAGTAGAAACCCTGATCGAGTTATCCTCTCTATACTCCTACTATCAACCCCATACTAGATTGATCCTCTCCTACATTTTAGTCTTGTTTTCACTTTAGTTGTTCCCACCTTATTTATATTTCCAACTCATTCACCTTTTCTGGTTAAGTTAGAACACGTAGTTGACTCACACATTTCCCTGTGGATACGATATTTAAAATCCTCCGGGTGAAAGCTACAACGGTATCCGTGTGCTTGCGGATCTTTTCTGTTCGCGTTAATAAATACCAATAGTCCTAAAACAAGCACTTTTTAGATCCTAAAACACGAGTGTTCACCTTTCTGCTACACTGCCCTTGTGAAACGAGCTTAGGGATTTAATTATGAAAATAATCCTTCAGGTATTCTTGTCACTAACCTCTCTAGGATTAGAGCAAAAAGATCGAAGGAATAACAAGCACAAGGTATGTCCAACCAATCATCATGCAACATTGAATTAAATGCACCCAAACTCGATTTTTGCAAAATTCAAGCTTGGGGGATAACTTTCTAAGAATATCCCTGCCATGTTGCTATCCTAGTTGTCCCTACCTTTAAGACATGCTCAAATTCCTATACATCAACCGTGTTCTCTTTCATCACCACTTGAGTAAATCTCTATAATTCCTTCATGCCACCTTTGTCTAGCATAGTATGCTTTGGTTTGGAAGTACTTCATGAGTAGTTCTAAAGGCTTTTAAATTAAGCGTGGTGCTTAGGTTAAATAGCCTTCCTTAATCTGATTAGACATGGAGTCTGGTTAGGTTATTGAACTAAAAACTGCTTGTGTAGACATTGGTATATTTTGTTGGACTAACCCCTACAGGAAAAACTTTCAAAAGTCAAACTGGGAAGTCCTGAGATGAACTCATACGGAGAGAAAAAAGATACATGAACTTGAACAACCTTGCACAAGAGTAACATAGCTCACGCATCATGGAGAGATCCATGGAACAAGAAGACGAGTGCCACAAGACAAGATCTACAATCAAGCACTCACTCCATGAAGGAGGGTGAACAAATCTCCACCAAGCCCCTTCAAGACAAAGACCATCATGAAAATTCTTAAGATAATAAAGGGAGCACAAGGATTGTTAAGAATGTCAAGACCAGGATGATCTTATCACCCATGTCATGGACTTCAACTTTATCTTGTTCACCATGCCTAAGGACACACTTTGAACAAAACATAAGGCGTTTGTCAACTCCCAAGTTCTGCAAAGTGAAGGTCCTGAATCTACAAGAACACGCACACTGAGCAAGATGCTGCCAGCTTCCACAATCAATGCTTCACTTCAAACTGCTGGACAAACGAAGAACATGGGTGACACCATATCAAGAGGTGCACACATCAAGGTCGCCACCTTGGGATCAGATGATTTACCTAAGGATGAACATGGTGAAAAGTCTTGTTCAAAGGACTTGAAACATTGAACCCTCGCCGGGAGGTAAAATCGGTTTATCTTTTCTGTATAATCATTTTCCTTTGGCATATTTACTTTTTTGTATTAGTATTGCATTATAAAAAGAAAATAAAAATATTTATCTGATGCATCATAAATCCTAAAGCCCCATGTGGATAATTTTGTGGTGTGTAAACCCATAGGGATATTCACCGTTGTGGCATAAAAATAAAATAAATATGTATGCATTCATCTTGTTAAACTTTCTTTGCATCGTAGAAAATATAAAAATACAAAAATATTGAGAAAGAGATCCTACTGAAACTCTACTTAAACAATCTCAAAAGCTTTGGACAACTGAGGCTTAAGTGCCCAACCACTAACGCTTAATCCATTCCACAAGTTTTGTTGTCTATTTGAGTTTCATAGGATTCGAAGAACCAAGAAGAGTTGACAAGCAAGTGGATGTTCTATCCACTGTTGGAGTACTATCTTATCAGTCATCAACATCAATCAATGCTCTAATAGAAGAAATATAGCTCCATCGCCAGTCTGCTACAATTCAAGATCTAATGACTATGTCAACATTCAGCTTGGGGGAAGCACTCCCATGTATCCAGGTAGGTATCCTTATCCTCTTATGTTTTCTTTTTACATAAATTAATCTAAAATAAAAAAAATGTGAGCACATGAAGGTTCACTTTATATATCTATGGAGTTTTCACTGTCTACTTTATCTAGTTGAGTATTTGTTCTATATTGTGTTATTTCATAATAATGTGTGTTAGTTAGAGTGTGTCAAGTTTGCTTGAATTAGTTTGTAAATAAAAAGAACCTGGTCAAATCTCTATGCCCAGAAATGATGAATAGTTGCTCTGCCGTAATTCCTTTCAAGTGCCTAGTTTTCAACCTCGAATTCTCCCGAGTTTTTGAAATAATTATTTTGACCTAGGATTTACTCTAAACTTGAAACTTGTGGGTTACAAATGCTTGATCTAAGTCTAGGTGATTGACGGATATGATATGAGAAGGTCTGAGCTGCTGTTTATCTTGTTCCTAGAGAAACTTGAGTTCTGAAGATTTATCTTTTGAAAAACATAAAATTGCCACATGATGAGTTCCTGTATGACGAGAGTTTGAATTCTTACCATAGCCATATATACATGTTTACTAGACTAGGAAAACCAGCTCATAAGCTGCTTGCTTTGTATTGAGTTTGGTCAACCCATGTGAGACCCTTGTCGAGAGGATGGTCATGCTCCCAAGATCAAGATCACTTACACCCACATATATTCTGCTGCTCCTACCCTAGGAGTATGCAAAAACATGCCTTTCCACCCAAAAATCTATCTCCTACACTGGGAGAGGATCCAAAAAGATTGTTAGGTTTCAGCTAAATGCTCCAAGATTGTGATTTATCTCTTCTCTAAGTTCATTGTATCCTAAGTAAGAGGCAGGGGATCCTTTGTAAAAAAAGCAAGAAGGAAAAAAAGAAGAAGAAAAAAAAGAAAAAAAAGAGAGAGAAAAAGAGAAGTCTATGATCTCTATGCCTAGAAGTTCATCATTGTCATCAAAGAAAGGAGAAAGAAGATATCCCAAGACCTCCACAACAAAGTTCTTCATAAATTCTTCAGTTGGAGGAAGTCTCTCCAGGAGCAAAGTAGAATTAGGTTAGCCAGCAAATATTCCCACACACATGCACATCCTGATCTAAGGGTATGACACTCCCCTCCGAGGATCCTGGTTTTGACTGAGCAACATATGCATGGTAAGTATGCTACATCCTTGAAATACCCTCAGCTCCATATAAGCCTATTAGTTATAGGGTAAGAGAGAGGAGGCATGATGATACTCTGCCTTATTCCAAAAATACCACATACTGAAAGAGAGAAGGCAAAACACCATCATTGCCTTGGAAAGGATCCACAAATACCACATATGAGAGACTAGAAAGGGTCATACAAAAAGGAATCTCCAAGTTTTATTTTGAAAACCTACAGAAACTCCAGAATGAAGGTTGATCGAAGAACTCGAGACACAGAGCTAGACTTGATTGTTCTGTCTTTCAACTACTCAAGACCCAAGTGAAGGCTAAAAGCTCCATGGTAGAAGGTAATACAGGTAAGTTTGAAAGTCAAAATGGTTTGCTCTAATCTAGAGGAGAATTCTTGTTTGAACACATGTGTACTTTTGAGGCATGAAAGTATTGTAGTAACTCCTGATCCATTATTGAGATTAGCTTTGCTAAGGGACTAGCAAAGGTTAAGCTTGGGGGAGCTTGTTGATGGTCCTTAACACCAACATTATACCTTCAATTAACGCACAATATAATGGCAAAAGCGTTATTAGTGCATGGTTGTAGGACTTTATTCTAACAAGTTCCATGAGTTGTATTGTTCTCACTTGTTTTGCAGATTATCAATATTTTACCACATAAAAGTACCTCAAGTGATGAAATAGAGCACACCATTGCGAAGAGCTCGTCGAGATGATCGAAACGGACATATCATTTGCTATATTTGGAGTTCCGGAGAGAAAGTCCCCGATGGATACAACTCAGAAGATTCTAGAAGACTCCAGAATCATCACCAAGCAAGAGTTTTAGGGACTAACATAACAATTTCCATAGCTTTGGTGAATTGTGAATTTTTAGGGATAAAAACAGAATAAGCCGAGAAGGAGTAGGAGTCAAAAAACCAAACCAAACCAAGTTGAAATTCCATGAAAATTGATAGGAAGGTTCTAGAGGGCACGAGAAGACACGGGAACAAAGCGGAAGCCTGGAGGCTGACAAGTGGGGCCAGCCGGCCCCACATGCCAGGCCGGCTGGCCTAGTCCCACCTGGAAGTGACCTCTCCTTTCTCCGACGACCTCCAACCAACCTCTACAACGCATTTCAACCATTGTTTCAAGTCGGTTTGATCCGAGGGCTGTGGTTCACCCCACCGGGCTATATAAGCAGGGGCAGACCCCTCCCTTAGGCATCTCCTTCTCATTAGCTACACCCAGAGCAAAAGCTAGGGTTTTATCCCTCCATCCAAGTAGAAGAAGTAGAGGTCCCTCTAGATTTTCTAGCTCTAATTCTTCTAGTTTATCTTCTAGTTCTAGTTCTAGTTCATCGAGTTGTAAACTAGAGAAGAGGGAGAGAGAAGAGGAGAGAGCTGAGGAGGAGCCAGATTTGTCGGATCTTCCTCAACATTGTACATTTGCAGCAACCGGTTCGTCTTTGAGCAATCTCCAGGTTTTTCAATTTATAATTCCTGAGTTCTTTACTTAATTTCCTTATTTACTTTTTAGTTATTTATTGGATTCCCGCTTGCATCAAGTGCTCTAGTCTTTGCAACACTAGAGTAGTAATTAATAGATTAGGCATGGTGCTTAGTCTTGCGATTACCTGGAATTGCACCCAGTCCAGCGGATTGTTGTGGTAGCCCTAGGGTAGTGACAGCCCTAATGGCCGACGTATTCCACCACGTTCGGATTGGTGTTTGTAGGACCATAGTTAGAGCTTCCTAGCCCCCTTCTCATCCCTTTCTATGGTTAGTATTCTGATGTCCCGAAATAAGTAACCTTAAAGTAAACCCTGATTCCTAGATCACTCCATAGAACTCTTAGGAAAATTCCTCTCGCCCCACAAAAACATATAGTTATCCTTGGTGATCTAAACCTCAACTAGTGCACTTCACGTTCCCCGTGGAAAATCGATACCTTGGAATACTCTCGGGTGAAAGCTACATCAGTATCCGTGAGCTTGCGGATTATTCTGTTCGTGTTTAAAATACCCAACAACCAACAGCATGGCCAACATCATGGGTGCTTGGCGGTAGAATTTTAAAATTCTAGGTCATTGGATTGTAGACGACATAGCGATATCCATCAGCCCCAAGGCACCAGCATAGGATGAGGCCATTGCAGCAATCTAAGATAGCTACATTATCAATGTTGAAGGGCAAGAATTCTAAGGAGCAGGGGCGTACAACACGGACGACGCTGGTGAAGTTTCGATTGCCATTCTCACTATCGTAGAAGAAGCCGACCACAGTCTGGGGCAGATTCTTATGGTTGTTGGGGTCCGAGAAGAGGTTTTTCTAGGAGCAACAGACACATTTGTAGTAGAACAAGGAGCGAGTGGGCAAGCGGTGGAGGATGTCAAAAATGACATCCTCTGTGAGGCTAGCCAGTGCGTTCCTCTTATTGGGGGCCTCCTCCATTTCATCAGTGTGCAATACGATGAGAGCTTCCTCAGTAATGAGATCACTTAAGAGGAAAATAATCCAACAAAGATCCATCAGTGAAGTCCATAACTCATATCAAAGTGCAACTTCAACAACCATTAACAATTTTCATGGTACAACCTCATGTAAATTTAGAGTAGCACCACATAGATATATATAACTCAAACTAGAGTAGCAGTTAATGGAGCTGTAACCATTACAATTTCAGCAGTTAATTGAGCTTTGTCAGTTTTCACAAGTAGAATGTCAGTGAACAAGTGGTAGTGATCATCATTGACATCAATAGCAACATGTGCAGCTTAAACATTATTGGCCTCAGTGATGTGAATAATGGACACAAAGCATTGATTTGCTTTTGATGCGTTCCTCTTGTTTGGAACCAAATGGATAACTTGGTTGTCAACAAGGAGAGGACACAGAAAGCAAACATACAAGCTGTATCCTAATACATCCAACAGCCATGTAGACATCATTGGCACAACAATGTGGCCTCAGATATGTTACAAGTTCAAAATACCATAAGGACTCACTTGTGGCACTGGAGCATACTAAATAGAAATGTAGAATCAAGCAAGCACTGGACAAAAAAATAGTCTAAGGCAGAAGCGAAGGGCCTGTTTGTTTGCCCAGATAGATAGGTATAATCAAGCAAGCACTTGACAATTAACAAGCCTAGTTGCACATAGGCATTTACAGTAAGAATATTGAACATATGCAGAAAATCAAGACACCAGTAGAAAACCAATCAGTGCCACCTTCTAGTTCCATCATCATTGGCCTAACCAGATCAGTAGGGCTACAATGTTTCTTGTATACCTCATGTTCAAGCAAGGACCAAAACAGTGAAGCAAAAAGGAACAGGCAAGAAAGGTGAACTGCGGATTGGATCTGTCACCTCTGCCATGGCACATGATGGACACGGACGCCAATGCCACCACGCTCCATTGGGATGACACGTCGCCTAGCCTCCAAAAGGACCCCTAAGCCACCACAGCACATCGGGGATCCTCCGTTGCCGCTGCCGCCACTGTAATTCCAACGGGCACATATTTGTTTCCATTTGTAGGGGATGTATCCAATATAAAGGTCAACCTATCCACATAAAGAACATATAACTATGAGGACTCCAAAGACATGTCAACACAACTAGGCGTCTAGCGCAATGGTGAAGGCAGTCTATTCCTTGCTCTGGATCCCGGGTTCGACTCTTGGGTCTCATGGTTTTTTTAATTTGAATTTATTAAACCCCGGTGGCAACAAGTGACACGCAAGTCGTTAGGTCCCACAGGTCAGATGGCGATGGAGAAAGGTCCCACAGGTGTTGGCAGTCCTTAACTCCAATTTCTAACTACTAATTAAGATATAAAAAGAGGAGAAATTAACAATCTTAAGTACATATGCATTTACTATTAACCTAGTTCCACATATATTTAGAGAATGTTATTTTGTAGGCCACAAACACAAATACATGGAAGATTTCACCGAAAGGCACTTTCCGACGCTGATTCACGCAAAAGAACAAGGGAGACGCCCACTGAACCAACCCAAAATGGGCAAAGCACCACATGTCACTGGTCCATGTCTAGCCCAAGGCCTGCCATGCAAAGGCGGTGGCCAGAGGTGGCAGTCAAGGGCTGACCACTCCAAGGGGGTGGCTGCTCCCTTCTTGGCGCCTCCTTGCCTCTCCTTGTTGTGGCGGTGCCTCCTTGACATGCAGAGGCAGTGGAGTGCATGCTTCGTGCCAAATATAGCTTCTAGCACCGCCTCTTGCCCCGTAGTACCCCCTCTACACCATAACACACTTGGGAAAGACACAACACAAGAGACACAATGTAGCAAGAAGAGTAGAGCTCTATTTCATATCTTAGCTCTCTAGCTAGTTGTAGTAGGGAGTGAGTGAGGAAGAGAAAAGAGATGGAGAAGTACCGGGGTTGTCGGCTGCCTCCATTTATAGCGGAAGGAATGCCGAGAATGTTGGCTCCCTCTTCACTTGTACCTCTACGATCCGAATACTACTTGGAGTATAAGGTTCGTGTTTATCTCCGGTGGTGAGTTCTACTTTAAGTTAGTTTTATTCATTATTTACTTGTGGATTCGTCGTCCATCCTCGTGGTGGATACTCTAGTAGAGGGCCCTAATAAAGATGGATAACCCTGATCGACGCTAGAGTAGTAGTCGATAGCGTAGACATGGTGTCTAGGCTAGAGGCTACCTTCGTTTACTTCGTTCCCTATGGTTGAGGGGTAGACGGCAGGTGGTGACAGCCCTGTCTATCCTTCGTACTTCCCCACATCTAGGTTCAACGTCAGCTATAGGCCAGTATAGCTTGGCAGACCAGGTGTAAGCCGATGCCCGAAGCAAGTCTATGGTCGCAAGGCTATCTTAACTTAGGATCTCTATCCTTAGAAAACCTCACTACCCGAGCTATCTTTCTTCTTGTTGCCATGGATGAACTAGATAAGAGACTCTTACACCTTCGTTCCTCATGGAAATACGATACCCTAAATACTTCCAGGTGAAATGCTACAATGGTAATTCCGTGCGCTTACGGATTATTTATGTATGCGTTAAGAAATACCAACAATAGGTACACATGACACATGTGGCAGAACCACCCAAATTATATGGCCTACATGCACCTATCATTATCCTTAAGACCTCTGACTGCTGCACATGAGAGCCAGATAATTCCGATAGTCTGTTAGGTGTCCTTAGGGAACCCCGAATCATCCACATTTTACAACTCATAAAGGATCAATATGGAGTTACCACAACATCACAACATTTGGTACAAAAAAACTTACATCAGAGTGCGAAAGAATAATAACATTAGTTTACAAAACATGTTCAAGTGAAATCTTTAACTAAGTTCCAAAATATGAGTAGAACTACGAAAGCAACTTAGGTAAAGCATCTACGGTAGAAAAGGTGACCAGATCTTGTCGAGCCCACCGACATGACCTCGATTAGCAGCACAAGTCAGATCCTGCAACAGGGGTTAACAAACCCTGAGTACTTGAGGGTACTCAACAAGTCTTACCTAACTAAAAGAAAAGACTCCAAGGGCATGCAGGCTTAAGGTAAGTTTGAAGCAAAAATAACTTTTGCGGAAAAGCTTAATACAAGTGGATCCTTACTTTTAATGTTTTAGCTTTGTATTAGGTTATTAGTAGTATCTAGTTTGCACCTGGTCTAGCTCAAGCACTTCATTAATCATCTCATCTCATTTCATCTCATATCCAGAGTAACCATGTTTCATAGATTAAACTACGATGCAGGGCAGTTGATCGAGTCTCCATAACTGAGGGGCACGATGATTCAAAATGATTTGGCCCAGCTGGGGTTTCCTTACTACATGACATATGCAGGTCTAGGCCTGGACCCAAACCAACCCCCACTCGGATCCTCCAAAATGTGAACAGGTCCAACGCTATCAGAGAGCATAGTACTCCCCTCCCTGCTCCACTCCTAGCGGATTCACAGGATGTGTACATGCTACTCTCACCATCTCTCCACTCCTAGTGCATGGTTGTCCTTTCTCATAATGGAATAGCTGAGGTATTAAACTTACCAGAGTATGTGGCCAGTACTGCAAGGTCACGAACAAGCAAGCCTACAACGAATGGTCCTCAATCGACACAGGCGGGGCACTATGTCAAGACTCCATTCTTGACGCAAGCAAAGAGTCCGCCCGGTCTCAATTTAACATTATCATTTATCATGGTACTCTCATGACCCATCAGCAGAGCCAAGAAGAGTAAGGTAAAACCTATTCCATGCGAATGATGAAACCATCATTCGACTTCTATCAAAGTCCGAGCATTACTAAGCATAGAGGTATTGACCTATTCATACTAGCAGGGTATAACTAAGGATACCTGATTATCAAGGTAATCATGCAGCAACGGTATTCAACCAACTCCTAATTACTTAATGCACATCTCACTAGACTTAAGGTGTAATAAAGATTTGTAAAACTAGAGAGGGGTGGTATGCACCGGGGCTTGCCTGTGTTGCAGAGAAGGTTAGTTCCATAGAAAGGTCCAAGAGTTAGACTTGGCACCAACACCTCTGGTGGATGGACCTTTCCCTAAAACTTGATCAACACGAATCTTCTCACTCTTGTATGTACTACACGTAATAAATGATGCTTTGCTTAGCATGATGGAATGCATGACATGATGCATGATGAAAGACATTCAAGTGCATAACAGATGTTAAACAAAGATAAGAAAGTTGAGTACAACTTTCCTTTACCAAAGAACTAGGGTTTATCACTATAAAAGCATTTTAGTTATTTAACTAACAAGTTAATTAGTTATCTATCATGAAAGGATTAACTTAACATGGACCAACACATGATTAACATGAAAAACATCTACATAGCATAACCACTTACTTAAACTATTGCATACAAGGAGCAATCATGACTTATATACATACCTCTACCAATTAAACATTTAATTAAGCCATGTTAATTAGTAAACAAAAGTTGATTATGGATACATCAAGAAAACAATTAAGTTGCCAAGGAATAGTACCAAACTTTTTGTGAAGGCAAGTGTTAGCATGTAAAGCATACATAAAAAGTTTCATTATTAAAGCATAATTATTTTAGCCTATAAAAATCATGGAAGATACATTTATTAATTAAAAGAGGTAATTTTTAAGCATAACAAAACTACTAAAAATGCTCAACTCATATTTTTCCTAGGTAGAGAACATCATAACAGAGCTACACAAAAAGTTTCACATTTTTACCATGCTCCATGAATTAATTATGAATTTAGCAAGAAACAACATCATTAAACATTTTTTGAAAAGGAAAAACATTTTTCTAGCACCCAAAACTCTTTCTCACTCACCCCTCCCTCACCCACAGTCACTGACATGTGGGGCCAGGATCAACTCCGACCTAGCCCGGCTTTGACTGTGGCCGCGGCTTTGACCGGCGGGTACTCGCCGACGACAAACTTGCCGGCGACGAGAGCCACCCTGCTTGGCTTGCCTCCCTCTCGCGCACACTCTGGTGGTGATGGTTGAGCCTCTAGCACAAGGCAGCAACCATGATGGTGGATCTAGCGGCACGACGGAACTTCGGTGTGACGGCAACGGCCGGCGGCGAGGTTACCGGTGTCGGGAACTACTCCTACACGATTGTTAGTATTTATTAACGCACACAGATAAATCCGCAAGTGCACAGATACCAATGTAGCTTTCACCTAGGAGTATTCTAGGGTATCGTATTTTTCCATAGGGAAGCAATGGTAAAGATGGTGATAGTTAACTATCATGTATTTACTAACTAGTATACCGACTAGAATAAAATGGGGGTAGGTGATATATGATAAAATAGGGTGACACACAAGAAGTTTTGCTCTAGAAAGGATAATGTAAAAGCATAGCTAAATAGGAGGACAACGAGTGAGGGAGTTTCATAAGTTCTTCTCTATATTCTAGAGCAGACCAAACGGAATAACTAGGCATGGGTAAGACATAGCGATCACACACAATAACACTTTTGAGCAACAGTACCTTTCCGACCCTCGAATGAGGTGAGGAAGGGTGGTCGAGGGAAGGCTGCCAAAAAGCTCTACGAACACTAACCTGAATGTGGTGGATTACAAAGGCCTGACAGAGCTGTCACCTCTGGGGCTACCACAACTATCCGTAGGATTGGGCGCAAACTCAGGAAACACTAGCCTAGACACCATGTCTACACTAACGATTACTACCATAGTCATGATCTATAACTAGAGCACTCAATGCGAGTGGGGATCCTATGCTAAGGTGAGATACGACTATACTAACCACACTTAGCTAAACAACAAAGTCATGAACTAGATAAACAATAAAGAAGATACTAATATATTGCATAGGAAGTAATATATTGAAATAAGGAAAGTACTACAAGAGAGAGATACAAAGCTATACTAGACTCCTGAAGACCGCTCTAGACTCTAGGAAGAGCTCCTCTTCATTCTAACTCCCACTAAAGCTCACACTAAGACTACATCTTGAGAATGGAGAGTTTCTCTTGTGGTGTGTGTTACAAGTGAGGGGTGAGCTAGGGTCCTATTTATAGCCTAAGGTGGAGTAGGGGCTACTCTAGCGCCAGCGATACGCGTGACGTTCCTTGGCCACCATTAGATGAAACTGCCATAGAACTGACTTGGAATGGACGCTTGAGATCATTTGAGGTGCATGGCGGCATGCTAGAAGTCGGTGGAGGTGCTTGGGCCACTAAGGGGCGCCGGGTGGCATGGGTAGGGCGCCAGCCGGCCTCCCTATGCTAGGTGGGGCCTCCCTCCTTCTAGAAGCTTGGCACACATGTCATGAGTGGGTGTGGGTGGCTGGAGATGTTTGTCATGTTTGTTCTATTGCCATGACACGTCAGCAATCCGTGTGGTGCTCCATTCGAGCCTTTGATGTTGAACCGACATTGAATCAATACTGCACAACGCTCTAGGCCATCCTCCCATGGATCAGTGACGTGGCAGGGCACCAGGTGGGGCCGGGCGGTGCCACCATGGCACCGGGTGGTGCCCCTTGTGGGCCCTACCTCTCCTGGCCACGTGGATGGCTTCTAGAAGGCTTGGTTTTGCTTCTCTTTGACTATTTTGTCCCTGCAAGCACATTTCTCCAAATACATGTGGAACCAAGTAAACTCAAAACATAAAATGTTGCTTCTTGCTTAATTTTATACACTTTATGACTAATTGTTGATGGCAAAAGAGGGTGTTACGAGCCATCAATAGCGACCTTCATGATCTTGCGAACATGTCTACGTTGCTAATTGAATGGATTAGGGCTTCCACCGAGCATGACCATGGCGATGGTGGCTTGGCAGCGCAAGGCACGGTGGTGCAGTGACGGATCGGCTGCTAGAGCGTAGTAGAGGTAAGATGGAGGGCATGGGCATGACCAGGGGCTCACTGTGAGCATGATTGGCTACTAGGTTGAGGCAAGGGCATGGTAAAGCTGGCTGCTAGCGTCGAGGGTGGACGCGGCGACGCGAACTACATGGCGAGCTTGCATTCCGGTGGCTCCTATAGATAAAAGGAACAATCGGCAAGCCGACGAGCAGCACAGCAGCATAGGGGTTACAAAACAAGTATTAGGAGGGATAGAGCTGCAGCGAGGTGTGCTGACCACGGTGAGGTTGGGCTCGGCGGCCATGGCGAGGTTGCCACGGTAGAAATGGCTCGTGCGGGCGATTTCGCTGGAGAGAGGTGGTGCGAGCGGCTCGGGTGGGTGTGCAAGGATGAGATGAGTTTGAGGACGCAGACAATTGGGCAAGGATGGAGCGATCGCGACAAATTGAGTGGGTGACATTGAGTTGGCTGGTGGCGAGCAGGAAGGAGAAAGAGAAGATGGTGCCATTAGCTTGGGCTTAAGAAGGCGAAGGTGAGACTTTCGGGCATTGCTAGTAGCAGCTTGAGATCATCCACGGAAGTAGCTGCACGTTGCATGCGCGGAGAGCGGCAAAAATGGGTGGCGGCCGGCGGCAAGCAGCTGCGTGGCAGCGAAGCTGCTAGACCGGCGAGACCACTGTTCATCGTTTGAAACCCTAGCTTCCTCTCTCTCGTTCTCTCAATTTTGCAGAACAACTTGAAAAACTATTTTAACAAAACTTGTTCCTTGATCTGTGATCTAAAACATTGTTTTAAGTTTCAATATCAAAAGATCAAGGGATTTTGAGATTGGGAGTTCCAAAGAAGAGTAGATTCAAATTGCAGTCAAGATTCAGTTTTAGAGATTAAAAACAGCATTGCTTACCTACTTTAGTTAATTAATCTATGAGCAACCAACACTCAATCACATCAACTAATTACACATTAACATGGATTGAGTATATTACCAAACAATGGAACAAAGTTTGGGCAAATTTTATTTATGAAAATTCATTTAATAATTCCCCAAAGTTTAAACTCACTAACTGCATTTCAGGGACTTGAGCACCAAGGCTAAGTGTGACAAACAATTAGTGAATTCAATCTTGGAGCTCAAATTTGAATATATTTGACTTAGAAATATTATCAATCTTTGATTCCACATAATAAAGCACACTTTGCACTACAACTTTTATTTTAACAAAATTTTACTTGTTTAAGCAAATTCACAAAATTAACAAAGTTTCTTAGTTGATAT
Organism: Saccharum hybrid cultivar R570; assembly: GCA_038087645.1. Taxonomy (NCBI): domain Eukaryota; kingdom Viridiplantae; phylum Streptophyta; class Magnoliopsida; order Poales; family Poaceae; genus Saccharum; species Saccharum hybrid cultivar. The sequence continues at coordinate 24,849,838 of JAQSUU010000805.1, read as the reverse complement.
CAAAGGTAACATTTCATGCAACAATTAGAACATAGCATATGCAACATATGAAACACCACATTTGCAACATAGCAAAGCTATAAATGAAACATCACTTATGCGACATATGAAACATCACTTATGCAACATATGAAACACTATATATGCAACATAGCAATGCTATAAAGGAAACATGGAGTGCATACATGACATGATATTTGATGATTATGCTTGTTGATGCTCATGATCAAGTTTTAGTTGTTTTTTAACATCTGGGATGTTACAATCATCCCCCTTAAAGAAATCTGGTCCCGAGATTATAGAGTGACAGAAGCCGTTGGTTGAGTAATGGAAAAGGAAATGTGTCAAGCACATTAACTTACAAGAAGTTCACAAAGCAACAAGGATTGGTTCGAGAATTATAACCGATATCAAAGGAAGGTTGTAATTAACAAGGTATTTAGAAATTTTAGGAGAAGCATATAAATGAATTTTGTAACACCCCTGGTGTTGTCACCAATTAAGCAGTGAGTTTGAGCTCAAACATGATAGATTAAGTGGTGATGAAGATGTCAAGGTCAAACCTATGGAAATGAGCCCCAACCTAAACTTGGATATTGCACCCTTGCTTTACAAATAGGCCCTTCTCAAGATATATGCTTGGGTGGTGTTATTGAAATATCTTCATGTGCCTCACATCAATACCCATCTATATTAGACACTAAAAAAGTTTCATGAAGTTTGGAATAAAATAGTCACATGAAATGATAAGTTATATCCTTGTTGGAATGACTTTACTAAGTGTTTGAATTGCACTATTAAGTGAATGGAAATGTAGGTCATCAACCAAACCTTGCAACCTTTCCCAAATGACTCTAGATGAACTCTACAACAAAAGTCATGAAAGGTTCATGTTGAGCAAATGCCAAGAAAATGCTCCGATGAATCAAAAAGGATAAATTAAGCTTCATCGTGATCCTACTTTGGTCAAAGTAGAACAATAGGTTCTATACTAGTTCTGAGGTTGGACCTTAAATAAAAGTTGTAGTCTATGTCATGAAGAACAAACTTTATGTAAGGGTCAAGTGCTAGTTTGGTCCATAACCTAGTCAAACAGAGCTCACAAGATTCAATGTAGTGCTGTTTTGGAGCCCAAGATTTTGGCTAACTGATGTTTTAGTTTGGGTACCCTAGTTTGGGGCTTTATATCTTCCTAATCAGGCCGAACTAGTCTAAGAACCTTTAATGAAAGTTGTTGTTTGGTTTGCACACAACAAACTTTGTTTTTGGAGTATACCATGGATTAGCTTGGAAACAAGTCATACAGTGGACCAAAGTTTGAATCAGCTGCTGTTTTAGCTCTAGGAATTATTCCGAGTTTAACAATGACAATAATGATTGGCATGTCACGTTATCTAGTTTTTGTTAAACAACTTGAGTTGGTCCAAAAATAAAAGTTGGAGATTATTCTTTGGAGAAGAGCACGTAAAAAGTTGGTTTAAGTTTGACCAAGTTTTGATCAGGAAATTGAAGTCCAAGCCAAAGTTTGTTAGTCGCTAACACTGTCATCTTAGGGGTTAATTACCCATGGATTCGTAGCCCTAATTACAGTATACCCTAAATCAAAGTTGTAGCCTAGGCAGTGGAGAAGATATTTTGTTCAGGTGCCCAGATCCGAATCACCCTGGAATATGCCGTTTTGAGCCTCAAAGTCGGGCGGATCACGCTTACCACGTGTTTGAGGTTATGCCTACGTGCCAGCCATGCATCAGCAGCGCCCCCACCTCGCCTCCACATCCCCCTACTGATCCCTCTTGTCTTTGGAGAGGCCTGAGACCGCTCCCTACTCCTCCTCACTCGCCTCGCCCTCCCAATCCTCTTCCTTGCTCTCTGGCCGCTCCAAAGCAGAGCCACCATGGCCGCCACAAAGCTCCAAGGTCACCACCCGTGTTCCCACTGCTCCCAACCGCCTCGCTCCCCACGAGCGCCACCTTAAGCTTCGTCGTCACCTCCTGCACGCCGCACTCATGCTCATCGTCCCCAACCACCACTATGGTCACCAGAACACCGGCCGTAGCCACTGCCGCCAGCATACACGCATGGTCAGGCCACTGGTGGCCACCTCGGGCCGAGCCGGGTGGTCCCGTGAGTGCGCGTCGGCCCCCTGCTACTCCGCCACCACTCCACGATCGCCGGCGATGACCCTACTGGCCGGAACAGCGAGCTCCAGATGACCCCCTTTGTTCAAATCGTGTCAGGGATGTCACAGGAATTCGACTAAAGGGAAGGACCTAACTACAAAGCTATAGACTCATGTGAATAGTGCCTTTTGGATCTATTTGTTTTAAATTGGAAGATACTTTGAAAATGCCTATAAAATCGTAGAAAAATCATAAAATAGCAAATGAGGATTTCTTGGAATCCTTGATAATTATCTATGTAGTAGATCTATAATATGGCATATTTTAGTTTAAAGTTTTAGCTATAAAAATAGGTTTGTGCAGTTAGGGTTTTAATGCTAGTTGTATTTGTCTTTTTCATAAATGCAGATGTAGGGCTCCAATTGAAGATGAATTGTATACAATTTCATAAGGTTTCTAGAATATCTTATTGCATGTCATTTGGATCTATAGAACTCTAGTTATGATTTATTTACTCAGCTGCTGTCTATGTTCCCAGATTTGCTGAAATTGCCGAAATGATTGATTCTAGTTAAGTTGTGTACTTTGTGTGTTGTTAAGTGTGATTCGTATCTTTGATGGTTACGTTAATACACCTGAGATCTTGTGAAACTTGTGTGCCATGCCTGATATGCTTACTATCTATTTATATTAGGTTGTGTGATGTTTAGTTAAATAACTATAGGTGCCTATGTCTCACATAATCTTGTGTTTGTCTTGAATGCTTATGTGATGCATCTTGTGTTACCATTCATCATATTCATACACATGCATCTTGCATCTCATTTAGGTACACTAGGTGAACCACATGAAGGATGTGATGATGGAGCCAAACCCGAAGATGGTGTTTGGTGAACCTATCCTAAAGATGGAAGGATTAAGCAAGTGCTGGGATGGGAGATGCTCACCAAGCGAGTGTCATCTGTCAAACACTACCTAAGTGTTCGATCCTAGGCAAGCCCCAGAGCATTCTTAGCCTCCTACTTTATAAAAGCAATTGAGTATATATATGTTATATATGTATTGTTGCATTAAGTTATAGGAGTTGATTGAAAACCCTTGCTTCATATATATCCTTTCTTGTCCAGTAAATATGCCTAGAATCCTATTTTTGGTCTAGGATCGAGTTAAATGCTTAGCCATGCTTAAACCGGTAGAAGTTGGGTGATTCCTGTCACCTGTGAGATATAGGTGGTTACCTGGTCACTTTTATCTATGTGTTGCTATCTTGGAAATAACCAAGTGTTGATGGATAAGTGGAGACCGGGCATAATTTTATAGGGTTTTGGACTGTAGTAATTCTATCTATGTTGGTTAAGGACTGTACCATTGTACGTCCCTCAGGTCATATTGAACGCATGCCCCACATTTAGCTGTAAGGATGAGTCGTTCCGACCACGAAGCTAGTGACTCTATTCGGGCCGGGAATCGACCCACTGAGCGCTCCATATTGGAGCTGGATAGGGGATGATAGGGGAGCGAAGAGTGAGCCCAAGGGCAGGATGGGCCCGATTCCTGGCAGTCGGACGACTCCTGGGTACGGTGGTTCCTATTGATCCTGCGACTTTATTAGAATAGTGCCATTGGTGACCTGTAGCTCACTTTAGCGAGTCAGTGTGGTTTGTGTGGGGAATATTTCACCAATTGGTTAGAAATCGATTCGAATTGCCATCACTCCTAGATAGTGAGCACTTGACTTGAGCTACGTCATCGCAGTAATGTTTATGGAACACAAGGATGGTTATGTGGATGATGTTGGAAATGCTAAACCTGATATAGTTACTATTGATGCTAATAATTAATCAAGTGTTTGCTTTAGTATAGGTGCTCACCTAGTATAATCAGGATATAGTTATAGGCTATTGCTAAAATACTTAAAATGGTTCATATGTGATAACTTATGCTTTTCTACAAAAATGAGTCAAGCTAGCCCACTGATATAAAGCCTTGCATACTCCTTGGTGTCATATTATTTCTGATTTTTGACGGTTAAGTCTAGCTGAGTACCCCTCGTACTCAGGGTTTATTTCCACGTGTTGCAGGTTGTGATGTATCATGGCTACTGCAAGAATTGAATGGCTCTTGCCGTAGTGGCGGAGTGTGATCATGGGCATGATCCTCCTGAGTTATCTTGTCTCTAATGCTTTTGTTGGAAGTTGACCTTGATACTGGCATGTATTTGAAATAAGGGTGATGTTGGTTTCAAACTACTTTGCTTCAGCTACTTTTGAACTCGAGTTGTAATACTTATGTTGAACTCTGATGTATGTTGAACTACTTATGAAATGGATGTAACATGTGACTTGTTATGTCGAATCACTACGATCTTGGTTTGTATGTTGGTTGGTTTGAAATCCCTCATGATTTTATTGGACTGCCGGAGTTATAGGAGCTTAAATATGGGAATTTAATTGCTCTTGTGATTGTTTTTGTACTTGTGTTCTTATAATTTGGGTGGTTCCATTACAGCTAGCATCAGAGCAAGGTTCAACACTAAACATATCATATGTGTATTTAAAACAAAGGTTTTTGTTTGCAAAAATTAGCTTTTGACAACTTATAGCTATAGGTTTGTTCAAATCTGAATTGTTAATCTAGGTATGCCAGTGGTCATTTTCCTTTATGCCCAAATAAGGACCCTTAGGTGGCTCATTTAAGTACTAACTTGGGGTTTAATTTTGCATCTATGCCCATGCCAAGGTATGTATGAGTGATAACTTGACCGCACGGTTACCCTGTGGTCGAATGGTGGAGGTAACCTTCATATATGAAATAGCCATATATGTCGCTAGATTTACATTCTTGCAACGTCGCACCTACACCTAGGTAAGTGTGAGCTGGGCGAGAGCATGACCGAACATCCATCGGTCTAGGGGAGTGATATATATTGTGGTGACTGAAATATCTACATGTTGTAAACCATGTAGTTATGGATGTACCAAATTGTGTGGGTGATCCGTTGGTGATCTGATGGTTCGGGTAGATTGACACCGACATACATGTATCTGGGGATATGTGTATGGCGAGTGTATTACTTTACTGCTTTCATTGTGTGCTAGATTGGGAATTGTTGGGCTATAATGAAATTTTCTATAGGTACGCTAATCACGAATGCATAAGTTGAATGTAGCTGACGACTAGCTATATATCGAGAGAGTGTGTGTTATGCCACCGACATAGAATGTGATTGTCACCTTAGGCTGGCAATCTTGTGATGACGAATAAGACAAAGCATGCTATAACACCCTAGTGTTAAGCTTGCATTAGCATTTGCAAATCATGTGCATAAGCATAATCATGCATTGATCAGCATCACATGAAATATGGACTTGAAACATGTTAATGAAACATGCATGTTGCAATGTGATGTTTCAATAGATTTAAAGTCATGTAGATGCTTGTTTTGCCATGTTGTACCTGGTTTGCAAATAATTTGGAGCAAAGTTTATTTTAAAAGTTTTACCAAATTTTGCATTTAAAATTAATCTCCAAAATTAGGGTTCTTACTTGAAAATCAACTTTAAATCCCTAGTTCAAAATCTATTTGGATCTTGGCTTTGCTCCTTTTGGCAAAGTTGGAGATCAGAAAGTTTTGAGCAACTTTTGTTTTTGAGTGACTTTTTGAAAATGATTTTTGGTTGCTCAAAAATGGAGATTTGTATGCTGTGGTTTGAGAAAATAAAAAAGAAAAGAAATTTCTTTTGATTTGGGCCGCCCGCCTCACTTCGTGGCCTAGCTGGGAAGCCAGCCTAGCCCAGCTCCCGCGTCCGCCCCCGTGTGTGCGCACCCATGCCCGACCGAGGCAGAAGGCCGCCGCCACGTGGCCATACGCTGCCGGCGTCGCTCGCCCGGTGGCACGCTATGGCCCTCGCACGCCCGCGTTGTGCCTTAACCCAAGCCTAGCTCCGCACCTCCCTTCTCCATTCTCCTCTTCCTCATTTTTGAAAAAGCTGAGCGGCTTCCTCCACCACCGTGCGCCACCACGTCACCCACCGGTGTCGTGCCCTCTCCACCTCGCGCCATTCTCCGATTGCTCGCGAATCACGCTCTGCCTCCCTCCGCTCCACCGCTTGCTCGCACTAGTCACCACTGTCGTCGAAAGGTATAGCCCAATTGGGCGTTTCCTCTGCCACGGCGCCATGGCCGCTGTGCATAGCCCACGCGTGGCTGGAGCTCCTCCGCTTCCCTTTTTCTCCTCCTTTTCCCCTTCTTGCGTCCGCCTTGACACCACAGAGCCGCCGCACACCTCCACTTGCCTTGCTCTATCCAAAAATGGCGCCTTCGCCGCCATGCATGCGCCGCCGCCCGCCATGGCCGCCGGCGAGCTCGCGCCAGTGAGCCAATGGCTCTGTTTTCTAGCCAACCGGGTGTGGGTTGTCGCGTAGAGCGTATAGGTGGTGACCGCATGGCCAGAAGCCTCGTCGGCGGTGAGTTATCGCCAGACAACGGTGAGCCCGCCTCAGGTCCGGCTGACTGGTGGGGCCGGTTGACTCACGGGCTGTAACACCTCAGGTGTTTGGCTTCTATAATTGCACTTGCATTTCATAAACTTGAGCATCATTCATTCATGCATGAGCTTATAATGTGTGAAACATGCTTTTGAAACATTGCAATATATGCTTATATTTCATGTGTGTTTATGAAATGAGTATTGTGCAACACCCAAGTGCAACATGTGCCACTTCTGTTTGAGACATGTCACCCACTTTAGTGAAACATGACTAGCCAATGCTATGCAACACACTCATAAAACATATGAAACATATGAAACATGGCTTGGAAACAAAGGTAGCAATTCACTTGTTTTTCCTTGTTTCAATGCATGTGATGCTTGATTTTGTGTGTAACCAAAGTATACAGTGGTCAATTATGTCCTATAGTACCTTAATCACACTTAGGATCATTAGGGGAACAATGTTCATGTTGACCAAATTGACCAAAATGCCCTCCTATGTGATGTTGACCAAGCCCTTAGCCCTAAAATGCTCTAGTTTGACTCTTTAAAAAGTCCAGCTTAGAGATATTGCATGGAGAAGCAACCTTAATCAAAGTTGTAGAGAAATTCATAAGGAACAAAAGTTCTCAAATGGCCATCTCATGAAAATGACCAGAACATGCTCAAAAGTGGCCCACAAGTCAGTTTGAGGGGCTGCCCAACACTTAGAAATTTCTAAGTCTAAAATTTGGAGTTACAGTTTCAAAGTACCCTCCTTTGGAAGCCTGTAACTCACAAACCATGCCGAACCAGTCCAAGCTCCAATTGACAAAGTTGTAGTCCTCCCATAGCTCTACCACTTTGCTGTTATCACCTCTTGCTAAATCAGGCCAGTTAGGGAGATAATCAACGATGAAGTCGCTCTGTCAGTCATCGTTTTCGGGCTTCCATTCAGTTCTTCAGTCGGCTGTGGCCAACCGGCCTCAAGCCGTTGCCGCCGCGTGGACACGCCGTGGCAGCCGTACGCCGGCCGCGGCCCCACCGGTAGTCCGTGATGCTCTCAAGACACCACGACATAGCCTCCGCCCACACTCCCGCCTCTGCTCCTCTCTCTCGCTCTCTCCACGCCTAGGCGGACGAACCGAGCCGCCATCGCCGCCGTGCGCTTCCCCATAGCCGTGTGCACTCGCCATCGCACCACCACCTGCTACACCACGTCCACAGCCCTGCCACCACCTCACGCACCTTGTCAACCTCCCCGTTGGAGTAACCGAGCAAGGGTAAGGGTGCATTGCCGACTTCTCCCCGCGCGGAACTCACCGGCGCACCGCCGCCCTCACGGTCCTCCACGGCTAGTGCTGCTGAGCGCTCTTCCCTCTCATCTGGCTCTTGTCCCACCTTCCCCCTCCCCTATTGATGCTTCTGTGATGACGCTACCGGGCAATGTGTTCCCGTCACGCCGGAACACGGCCGCGCACTGTCGCGACATGGCCGCCGCTGATGCTCGGACGAGGCCACGCTCCCCCACTTCACCCTGGTCCTCATTAGTAGCCTCGTTAGGTCCGCCAAGGCTCCAGGGACCTGATGCACCCCTCGGCTGGCCATCTAGTGGTCGGAGCTCGCCGGCGCACCACCGCGCGCCACCACCGAGCCGCCGCCGCCATGGTCGCTGTAGTTAGGGTTTGGTAGAGTTCAAGGTTTGGGGGTCAGGTGATGTGGGAGGTTGAGAGGAACCCATTGGTGCCCTTCCCTTCGCCGGAGACGCCATCGTCGACGAACTGGAGCTCGCCGGAGCTCGCGGCTCTTCCTCCCCTGTTTCCTCTCTCTCTGACCGGGAGGCCCGCCCTGTCAGCGACCGCGCGCGGGCGGGAGTGGGAGTAGGCCGCGGTCATGAGCCGCGCGCGAGTTGTGGGCCGCGCGTTAGGCAAGCCGGCCCAGTAGCGGGTTTAGGGTTTCGAATTTTGGTTTTTCTTTATTTATTTCACAGATTTTCTTGCTACATTGTAAAATCCATATCTCATGCAATATAGATCCAATTAAGGTGATTCCAATTGTGTTTAGTTCAAGATAAAGTGTAGTATTTAGGAAAAATATTAAATGTATATGTTATGTTTAGTTTCAGTAAGATTTAAATAGGTCTTTGATATGTGTTTTAAAATGAATGCAAACTTGTTAAATCGATAACTTGAGTTGTAGTGTTCCAAAAATTATGAAATTTGGTGGGTATGCTATTTCATGTCTATACTAGCTCTGGTAAAAATTTGGGTACTAGTGCTTGAGTACTTTTCAAGTTATGATGTTGTCATGTTATATTAGAAGATACTTGAATGAATTTTAATAATTTTTCTGTATGTGCAATGCTCATGAAATTTTATGGAGAGTGTCCTGGTACCCTAAGGTTGCTAATAAAAATATGGTTTCTGTTGTTTGATACTTTTCAATGTGATTTATTAATTATGCAAAAATCAGCCTTTTTGGCTTGTGAATTTTGTGTAGGGAGTTTCTTTGAATAACTTTAGTTCAAATTTTTGCAGTAGCCTGCTAGTAAGGTATAGAGTCTCCTGTAATTTTTGTAGAATTTTCTGAGCAGTTTGCATATAAGTTTAATTTCCCACTTAATTAATTAAGTAAATTAAGAAAGGGGTTAAAATAAATGACTTGGGTGACCATACCTTACTTTCTGGTGGTTTCATGATATATGTGACCTAGTTGTGTCATTAGTTGGGTCATAATGGTGGTTTGACACATGTATCAATATTTAACTTTCACATTTCTCGGTTCTCTGGACAGCTGGTAGTATTTTTGGGGTTGGGACCTTGATAAAGGTGTTTGCTGGGAAACTTGTGCATACCAAAGTGGTAGTAAACTTGTTAAATTAGCTTGTGTCAAAATTTGGTGGCATTTGGCCTAGTAGTTTAGGAGTTGTGGCTGTTTAAAGTGATTGTCCAGAAATAGCTGCTCTCTGTTTGGAGAGGACAGATTTCTGGAACTTTAGAATTTTGACTAGGTAAACTTTGGAATTAAGTGTTGAGGTCTGAAAGTGAATTGTAGAGCATTTTATAAGCTTTCCAGATTGTCTTGTATCATGCCATGTGGATTTTTGAATCTACAGTTATGGTGGAAATACTTAGCTGCTGTCCAGAAATTGTCGTTGTGCTATTCTGTGTTTAGGTGGTGGTACCCTTAAGTAATGTTGTTCTTGTTGATTTTTAGGTGTTAGACCCTTAACTGAGGAGGAACAATTATACATTAGGTTGTGTAGATTAGGTAAGTACGTCTCTACCGGAGAAGAAATATGCACTTTTGTGAAGTGATTTGAATAGAGCACTAGGATTGCTGTAGTGCATTTCATTCCGAGCATGTTGCATTCCTTCTTATGCATCCATGAGATTTTATTGTGCATTCATGCAATAGGTGTACCGGAGGGAGTAACACTCCTAGAGTTCGAGGGAGCAATTCCGGAGGAGGATCAGGAGCAGCCGAGGGAGCCCGATGAACCAGCCGGCGAAGGAGTTCCCGCAGACGAGCTACCTGAGTGCCCGGACCACTGCCCTTCCTCTTTCTTGAAAGGCAAGCCCCGGTGCATGCTGACCCGATCTTTATATATATTAATCTTGAGTACTTTTACTTGTTTACTGCATTAAGTTGTAGGAGTTGGGTGAAAACACTTGTTGCATTATATCTATCCTTGTCCAGATATAGAACTTGAATCCCAATTTAAGTTTAGGTATGTGTTAATGCTTAGCCCTGCTTAGTGCGGTAGAAGTCGGGTGATTTCCAGTCATCCGTGAGATTTAGGTGAAGTGGGTCACGAGTGGCTATGTTGGCTATCGTGGTTGGAACCATGCTTTAAAATGAAATTGAGACCGGGCGGGAGTTCGATAGTGCAGCCGCAAGACACTTCACGTCTTGGGTGCGAAGCTATGCCCGTCTGAGTCGTTTAAGGACCGATTCGCTGTACGTCCTTGAGTCATGTTGAACGCAGTCTAACACTTAGTTGGCTAGATAAGTCATTCCGACCGCGAAGCCGAGTAATACAGTTCAGGACGAGAATCGAGTGGTAGGTCGCATCTTGGAGATAGTAAGGTTGTGCTTGGGGACATTGGCGTGAGACCAAGGGGGGGTTAAAGTCCCTATCACCTGGCAGAGTGTTGCCCTTGAGGATGCGGCATCAGTTGAATCCGCGACTCCTGAATTGTACGAAAGGTGGCTTATGCGACCCTGGCAGGGGCCTGCGCGGTGAGTGTTAGAAATACCCCTCCAGCTGGATAGGAACTCGATTCGAATCGTCGTCACTCCCGGTTAGTGAGCACTTGACTTGAGCAGCGGCAACGTAGATTCCATTAATTGAACAGATGGTTAAGTGGATGATGATATATTGTTGCCTCAATTGATACCTGCTATGGTTACAACTGTTTGCTTAAAATCAAGTGAATGTTTAGTACAGGTGCTAAGATAGATAACAGGTTAATGCTAAAAAATAACTGCTAGCACAGGTTAAAAGAGTTTCAATTACTTATGCTTTTCTGCAAAATATGATGTCAGCCAGCTCCACTTAAGAAAAGTCTTGCATGATCCTTGGTGTCTTTTATTTTCCGTTTCGACGGGTAAGTCTAGCTGAGTACATTCCCGTACTCAGGGTTTATTCCCTCCTGTTGCAGATGACATGCTTTATCAGGGCTTCTGCAAGACTTGCCTCCACCCCGCGGGTGATGAGGACTAGATCACTCGGGCGTGATCGTTTGTTAGTTTACTTCCCTTAATGCTTTTGTGGGATGTTGATCTGTAAGACTTGCAGTAGTATTTTAACTAAGTGTGTGTGTCATGCTTCCGCTACTTTATAAACTCGGTTTGTAATAATTGCGACTCTGTGTGTTGTAAGTGAATTTCTAAACTACTTGTGAAATGTAACGTGTGATGTGTTTGTTGAATGATGCGATCTGGGTTGTAAGCGAGCTAGTTTGAAATCCTTCGTGGTTTCGATTGACTACCGGGATTATATGGGCTCAAGTTCGAAAATTTGAGCGTTTCAGCGCTTGTTTTTGTACTTGTGCTCTTATAATTTGGCCGGTTCTGTTACAGCTGGTACCGGAGCAGAATTCAACATTAAACACATTGTACGAGTATTTGAAAACAAAAGTGTTTGTTTGCGAAAAGTGTTAAAAATCTGAAATTTATTTCTCTAGTATGCCAGTGATCACATCCCTTAGCCTAAATAAGGACTCTTAGGTGGCTTAGTAAAAGACTAACTTGGGGGTCTTGTTTGTTTCTGTTTCGTCGTCCATACGGCGTGATATTGTATCGATGCCATCCGCTTGGGTGGTAATGTATGGATCAAACACCTCGACGCTCTGGTAAGTGTGAGTTGTGAGAGCATGATCGTCCAACCGGCAGTCTAGGGGAGAGTAGTTGTGGTTACTTGCATACTTACATGCTCAATCATGTAATTATGAAAGTACTTAATTGTGGGTATATCTGTCGGGTAGTTGTGATACTGAAGTATATACATCGGGGATGTGTATATGGAAAGTATTTAGTTTACTGCTTACTTGCATGCTTATATTGGGAAACTGTTGGGCTGAAATGAGATTTTCTGCAGGTACACTAACAACACAAACGAGTAGACCGATAGTTTCGTCTATATGAGAGAGCGTATGTATGCCACCGCCTAGCGTTAAAAGTTTATGATTCCACTAGGGTGAGAGGGCGTACGGAACGTGCATGCATCATGTTTAATTCATGTCATACATTTCATATTACTCCCTCCTTAAAATTTTGATTGTCCTGACTAAATTAAATTTCGTATCCCCTAAATTATCCTCACTTTAAGTTATACCTTGTTGCTACAGATGGCTCGCACCAAGAGGACCGCTCGCAAGTCCACTGGAGGCCGGGCTCCTCGACACCAGCTTGCTCCACGTGAGCCCTGCCCTGAGCCCACCGTGGTGGAAAGGTTGAGGGCCGAGTTGGCTGAGGTGACTGCTGCTAGAGATGCGGCTCAGCAATAGCTGGAGCAAGTGATACATGACAGAGATCAGGACACACTTGCGGTTCAGAGGTTGACCGTGGCTCATCGCAACTGTCAGCGCATGCTGGTCCATGTGATGAACCAGCGGGATGAAGCCTGGCACGAAGAGAACATCCTGAGAGCTCGTCAGGTGGAGCTTGAGCAACAGTTAGAAGCTGCAGAAGAATACAATGAAAATCTTCATTAGGAAGTGCACCGCCTAAACAATTAGCTCAATCCTCTGCTCCCTCATGACGATGACGATGATGAGGAGATGGGCTCTGGAGTCTTCATGGCTAAAGGTGATGATGACATGGAGGTCAATGGGCCAGAGGATGTTCCACCAAAAGAAGAGGAAGAAGAAGATGAGGAGCTAGAGCCTGCTAGTGACGAGGATGGTGGGGTGATCTTCGACACCGACTCAGAGGACGATGCTTAGAGTAGTCATCGCCTAGCTACTGCGCTAGCGTTATCTTTTGTGCCCTCCATGCATGGGAGTGGGGCTTTATAAGAACTTAGCTTTTGGGATGTAACATCGAACCCTATGTTATCCTGGATGTTAGTTTGAACATGTTAAATTTTGGTCACAAAGGATGTCTCATTGGGTTGTGTTCGGTGATGGTGTCACGATTAGCACCCTCCGGTGCTGCGACGAAACCGAGGGCCTCCTGTGGCACGCGACATAAGGCTGTGCTGCTTGGCACGCGCTGGTATCGAGGTGGCTAGTCATGATCCACCATGGAACTCTACCAATGGGTTGTCTCCTCGTGGTCATTTCTTTGGGTAGCCTTTCCTATTTGGCTAGAAGTTAGATCGAATCCGAACACCCCTGTTATGGAAGGTTGAAACCCCGTTGATATGAATGTAACCTGTTAAGTCACATTTGTGCTCCTTGTATGTGAGCCTTTAATAAATTCCATCTTTTCATCGAAGGATATCTTGTTTGCTAAGTACATCGCATAATTGCGTCCATTGATGCGCTTGATGAGGTTGTGTGGTTGTGATGAATTACTGTGCCTCGGTTGTGTGTGAATTCATTTCCAATGAAATCAGTTCGGCATATTTACACAATTCATCTACAAATTTCCCACATCGTCAGTGCTCATTGGCTATGCATTTTGCAGATGGCGTATAACCTCCATCGTGGTCGTGGCGTTGAGGAGGAGGAACAGCCACCACCTCCACCACCACCTACCCCAGCAGAATTGATGCAGACGGTGGTTGAAGGGCAGCGCCTGTTAGCAGACGCTATGCGCCAGTTAGTCAACCAGGATGCTCGGCATGGTCGTTAGGGACCGAAACCAAATCAGCATAGTGACTTCAAGGACTTTCTCGACACCAAGCCCCTGCTCTTTAAGGGGGCAGAGGAACCTCTGCAAGCTGATGAGTGGTTGAATACCATTGAGTAGAAGTTCCGTCTGCTTCGTCTGACTGAGGAGCTGAAGACCGAGTATGCTTCCCACCAATTGCATGGTCCGGCTGGTATTTGGTGGAGTCACCACCGCTCCACGTTGCCTCCTAATGTACCGATCACTTGGGACCAGTTCAAAGCGGCTTTCCATGGGAATTACATTCCTCCAGGTTTGATGGCTATGAAGCACACTGAGTTCATGAGATTAACTCAAGGCAATAAGAGTTTGACAGAATACCTGCAAGCCTTTAACAACCTTGCAAGGTATGCAACTGAGTTTGTGGATACGGATGCAAAGAAGATTGCTAGCTTCAAGCGTGGCATCAGTCCAAAGCTGATGAAGACCATGGGCACTAGCAAATGTGCCACTTTCAATGAATTTATCAGTGATGCCCTGACCCAAGAGAACAATAATTCTATCTATGCTGCTTCTAAGAACCGCAAGAGGGCCTTTGAGGCGGGTGCTTCACAGTCCCGAGCTCCAGCTGCACCGAGGGCTCCTTCTCGTCCTCCTGCAATGGGTGCTAAGTTCTGTCCCCCGCAGAAGAAGGCTCCAGCCAAGACTGGGTTTCGTAAAGCATATACAGTCTCTCTTCCGAAGGGTAGTTCTGGCCAAGGCAGCTCCAGTGTTCCTCCAAGCAACATGCCTTGCTGGAACTGCAACAAACTAGGTCATTGGTCTAGGAATTGCCCATATCCTAAGAAGAATGCAAATCAAGGTGGCCATCAAGTGCATGTTCATTATAATAGTATTGAAGAAATTCCCTCTAGTGAGGTAGTCACTGCTAGTAAGTTCCTAGTTGACCGACCTCCTGCGGTGGTGCTATTTGATTCAGGTGCATCGCATTCCTTTATCAGTCCTATGTTTGCATCGAAGTTTGCACACAAATTACATACTGTTGAAGATGGGGGTTATTGCATTAGAGCTGCAAGTGGTAATATTCCCACAAATCAAGTAGTTAATGGGGTAGAATTTGAAATAGAAGGGCGAAAGTACTTGCTTACCTTAGTGGTTTTGCCTGGACTAGGCATAGATGTTATTTTGGGCATGAATTAGATGAGTCAGAATAGGGTACTCATTGATACATCAACCCGGGTAGTTATGCTCAGAGATCCTACTAATCAGAAAGGTTTTCTAGTGCAACTTCCCCGAAAAAATGATCTTTCTGGTGAAGTTCATGCAGTACAAGCGAAGTCCATAGCTGATATTCCTATAGTATGCGAGTTTACTGACGTCTTTCCCGATGATTTGCTGGGATTGCCTCCGGATCGGGATGTGGAGTTTAAAATAGATTTGTTGCCTGGCACGGCACCCATCTCTAGAAGACCCTATAGGATGCCTCCGAATGAACTAGCGGAACTTAAGGTGCAGTTGAATGAACTTTTGAAGAAGGGGCTGATTTGTCCTAGTTCGTCTCCGTGGGGATGTCCTGCTATCTTTGTAAAGAAGAACGACCAGTCGTTGCGGATGTGCGTAGACTATAGGCCTCTGAATGCAGTTACTGTCAAGAATAAGTATCCTCTACCACATATCGACATCTTGTTTGATCAGTTGTCTAAAGCTAAAGTCTTTTCCAAGATTGATCTGAGGTCTGGTTATCATCAAATTAAAATCCGTCCTGAAGATGTTTCAAAAACGGCTTTCTCTACAAGATACGGTCTCTATGAGTATCTTGTTATGTCCTTCGGCTTGACCAACGCCCCCGCATACTTCATGTACTTGATGAATTCGGTGTTTATGCCCGAATTGGACAAGTTCGTGGTGGTATTTATCGATGACATCTTGGTGTATTCTGAAAATGAGGAAGATCACGTTGAACATCTGCGTATAGTCCTCACAAGACTGCGTGAACATCAACTGTATGCAAAATTCAGTAAGTGCGAATTCTGGCTTTGTGAAGTATCTTTCCTTGGGCATGTGTTGTCCAATGGGGGAATTATGGTGGATCCCACCAAGGTACAAGAAGTACTGGACTGGAAGGCTCCTATCTCGGTTCACGAGGTCTGGAGTTTTCTAGGATTGGCTGGCTACTATCGTCGCTTCATCCCGGATTTCTCTAAAATAGCCAAGCCAATGACTCGGTTGCTGCAAAAAGACACCAGGTTTGTCTGGACTCCTGAGTGTGATGCAGCTTTTCACAAACTACGAACCCTCCTAACCTCGGCTCCGGTGTTGGCACAACCAGATATCGAGAAACCATTTGATGTGTATTGTGATGCCTCAGGCATAGGTTTGGGAGGTGTTCTGATGCAAGAAGGCCGAGTGATTACATACACCTCTCGTCAACATCGGAAACATGAGGTGAATTATCCAACGCATGACTTAGAACTCACTGCAGTTGTTCATGCTTTGAAAGTCTAGCAACATTATCTATTGGGCAATGTTTGCAATATCTATACTGACCATAAAAGCCTCAAATATATCTTCACTCAACCCGAGTTGAATATGCGTCAAAGAAGATGGCTTGAGTTGATCAAAGATTATAATCTCCAAGTGCACTATCATCCGGGCAAGGCAAATGTGGTTGCCGATGCTTTAAGCCATAAGTCTCATTATCATTCTTTAGTTGAAAGTGATTTTCATCTGTCCCGCCTTCTACACCCAGCAGTTCTGCACCATATCGCTGTCAGTTGCACTCTCAAAAGTAGAATTATTGAGCTCCAAAAGGCTGACACTGGTATATTTCACATCAAGCGTAAGATGAAAGAGTAAGAAACTAAACATTTCAGGGTAGATGAAGAGGGTGTGCTGTGGTTTAAGGATAGATTAGTTGTGCCTAAGGACCGAGAGCTTAGGAATCACATTATGTCTGAAGCACATTCCTCTAAGTTGTCCATCCATCCTGGTAGCAATAAGATGTATTACGATTTGAAGCCATACTATTAGTGGACCAAAATGCGGAAAGAGATAGCTGCATATGTTGCTAGGTGTGATACCTGCTGTAGGGTTAAAGCCGTACACATGAAAGCTGGATTGCTTCAACCACTTTCTATCCCAGGTTGGAAATGGGAGGAGATAAGTATGGATTTCATTATTGGACTTCCTCCTACGGTTAAAAATCATAACTCTATCTGGGTAATTGTAGATCGTTTAACCAAGTCGGCTCACTTCGTTCCTGTCCGAGCAGACTATCGTCCTACTGACTATGCTGAGTTGTACTTCAATCAGATAGTCCGACTCCATGGGATCCCTTGCACTATCGTTTCTGACCGTGGTCCGCAGTTCACTGCTCGTTTTTGGGAGCACTTACATCATCTTCTAGGAACCAAGCTAGTGAGAAGTTCTGCATATCACCCCCAGACGGCAGGTCAGACTGAACGAGTTAACCAAATCTTAGAAGATATGTTACAGGCGTGTGTTATTTTGTCCAAGGGTTCATGGGAGAAATGGTTGCCTTTAGCTAAGTTTTCGTACAATAATAGTTATCAAGAGAGCATTAAGATGGCCCCATTCGAAGCATTGTACGGTCGTAAGTGTAGAACCCCACTGAATTGGGTAGAAGCCGGCGAAAGAAGGTATTATGGTATTGATTTTGTCAAGGAAGCTGAGGAACAAGTTCGTACCATCAAAATACATATGGCTGCAGCTCAATCTAGACAGAAAAGTTACGCTGATCGCCGTAGAAAACCGATCGAGTTTGAAGTTGGAGACTTCGTCTATCTGAAAGTTTCACCTATGAAGAGTGTACAACGTTTTGGTGTGAAGTGGAAGCTTGCGCCGAGATATGTGGGTCCTTTCCAGATCATATTAAAGAGTGGAGCTGTCGCATATAAGATTCAGTTACCTCCTGAAATGAGCGCCATTTTCAATGTTTTCCATGTGTCTCAGTTAAAGAAGTGTCTTCGGGTTCCTGAAGAAAGAGTTCCATTAGGGGATATCAAGCTAGAGTCTGATCTAACTTACGAAGAAAAGCCAGTTCATGTGATTGACACTCAGGAGCGGGTAACTAGGAGTTGAGTGGTTAAGTGGTATAAAGTAATGTGGAGTAATCAGGGTAGTGAGAGTGATGCTACGTGGGAGCGAGAAGACTATTTACGAGAGGGTTATAAGGAATTCTATCAACAATGGTACGCTTTCCAAATCTCGGGACGAGATTTTTATAAGGGGGAAGGGCTGTAACACCTCAGGTGTTTGGCTTCCATAATTGCACTTGCATTTCATAAACTTGAGCATCATTCATTCATGCATGAGCTTATAATGTGTGAAACATGCTTTTGAAACATTGCAATATATGCTTATATTTCATGTGTGTTTATGAAATGAGTAGTGTGCAACACCCAAGTGCAACATGTACCACTTCTTTTTGAGACATGTCACCCACTTTAGTGAAACATGACTAGCCAATGCTATGCAACACACTCATGAAACATATGAAACATATGAAACATGGCTTGGAAACAAAGGTAGCAATTCACTTGTTTTTCCTTATTTCAATGCATGTGATGCTTGATTTTGTGTGTAACCAAAGTATACAGTGGTCAATTATGTCCTATAGTACCTTAATGACACTTAGGATCATTAGGGGAACAATGTTCATGTTGACCAAATTGACCAAAATGCCCTCCTATGTGATGTTGACCAAGCCCTTAGCCCTAAAATGCTCTAGTTTGACTGTTTAAAAAGTCTAGCTTTGAGATCTTGCATGGAGAAGCAACCTAAATCAAAGTTGTAGAGAATTTCATAAGGAACAAAAGTTCTCAAATTGCCATCTCATGAAAATGACCAGAACATGCTCAAAAGTGGCCCACAAGTCAGTTTGAGGGGCTTCCCAACACTTAGAAATTTCTAAGTCTGAAATTTGGAGTTACAGTTTCAAAGTACCCTCCTTTGGAAGCCTGTAACTCACAAACCATGCCGAACCAGTCCAAGCTCCAATTGACAAAGTTGTAGTCCTCCCATAGCTCTACCACTTTGCTGTTATCACCTCTTGCTAAATCGGGCCAGTTAGGGAGATAATCAACGACGAAGTCGCTTTGTCAGTCGTCGTTTTCGGGCTTCCATTCAGTTCTTCAGTCGGCTGTGGGCAACCGGCCTCAGGCCGTTGCCACCGCGTGGACACGCTGTGGCGGCAGTACGCCGGCCGCGGCCCCACCAGTCAGTCCGCGACGCTCTCAAGACGCCACGACGCAGCCTCCGCCCTCACTCCCGCCTCTGCTCCTCTCTCTTGCGCTCTCCATGCCTAGGCGGACGAACCGAGCCGCCATCGCCGCCGCGCGCTTCCCTGCAGCCGTGCGCGGTCGCCATCGCACCACCGGCCGCTACACCATGTCCATAGCCCCGCCACCACCTCACGCACCTTGTCGACCTCCCCGTTGGAGTAACCGAGCCAGGGTAAGGGCGCATTGCCGACTTCTCCCCGCGTGGAGCTCACCGGCGCACCGCCGCCCTCACGGTCCTCCGCGGCCAGCGCTGCTGAGCGCTCTTCCCTCTCATCTGGCTCTTGTCCCACCTTCCCCCTTCCTTGTTGATGCTTCTATGATGACGCTACCGGGCAATGTGTTCCCGTCATGCCGGAACACGGCCGCACACCATCACGACATGGCCGCCGCTGATGCTCGCACACGGCCATGCTCCCCCACTTCACCCTGGTCCTCATTAGTAGCCTCGTTAGGTCCGCTAAGGCTCTAGGGAGCTGATGCACCCCTCGGCTGGCCATCTAGTGGTCGGAGCTCGCCGGCGCACCACCGCGCGCCACCACTGAGCCACCGCCATGGTGCTGTAGCTAGGGTTTGGTAGAGTTCACGGTTTGGGGGTCAGGCGATGCGGGAGGTCGAGAGGAACCCATTGGAGCCCTTCCCTTCGCCGGAGACACCATCGTCGATGAGCTGGAGCTCGCCGGAGCTCGCGGCTCTTCCTCCCCTGTTTCCTCTCTCTCTGACCGGGAGGCCCGCCCTGTCAGTGACCGCGCGCGGGCGGGAGCGGGAGCAGGACGCGGTCATGAGCCGCGCGTTAGGCGAGCCAGCCCAGTAGCGGGTTTAGGGTTTCGAATTTTGGTTTTTCTTTATTTATTTCACAGATTTTCTTGCTACATTGTAAAATCCATATCTCATGCAATATTGATCCAATTGAGGTGATTCCAATTGTGTTTAGTTCTAGATAAAGTGTAGTATTTAGGAAAAATATTAAATGTATATGTTCTGTTTAGTTTCTGGAAGATTTAAATAGGTCTTTGATATGTGTTTTAAAATGAATGCAAACTTGTTAAATGGATAACTTGAGTTGTAGTGTTCCAAAAATTATGAAATTTGGTGGGTATGCTATTTCATGTCTATGCTAGCTCTAGTAAAAAATTGGGTACCAGTGCTTGAGTACTTTTCAAGTTATGATGTTGTCATGTTATATTAGAAGATACTTGAATGAATTTTAATAATTTTTCTGTATGTGCAATGCTCATGCAATTTTATGGAGAGTGTCATGGTACCCTAAGGTTGCTAAGAAAAATATGGTTTCTGTTGTTTCATACTTTTCAATGTGATTTATTAATTATGCAAAAACAGCCTTTTGGCTTGTGAATTTTGTGTAGGGAGTTTCTTTGAATAACTTTAGTTCCAATTTTTGCAGTAGCCTCCTAGTAAGGTATAGAGTCTCCTGTAATTTTTGTAGAATTTTCTGAGATGTTTGCATATAAGTTTAATTTCCCACTTAATTAATTAAGTAAAATAAGAAAGGGGTTAAAATAAATGACTTGGGTGACCATACCTTACTTTCTGGTGGTTTCATGACATATGTGACCTAGTTGTGTCATTAGTTGGGTCATAAGGGTGGTTTGACACATGTATAAATATTTAACTTTCACATTTCTAGGTTCTCTGGACAGCTGGTAGCATTTTTGGGGTTGGGACCTTGATAAAGGTGTTTTCTGGGAAACTTGTGAATACCAAAGTGGTAGTAAACTTGTTAAATTAGCTTGTGTCAAAATTTGGGGGCATTTGGCCCAGTAGTTTAGGAGTTGTGGCTGTTTAAAGTGATTGTCCAGAAATAGCTGCTCTCTGTTTGGAGAGGATAGATTTCTGGAACTTTAGAATTTCGACTAGGTAAACTTTGTAATTAAGTGTTGAGGTCTGAAAGTGAATTGTAGAGAATTTTATAAGCTTTCCAGATTGTCTTGTATCATGCCATTTGGATTTTTGAATCTATAGTTATGGTGGAAATACTTAGCTGCTGTCCAGAAATTGTCGTTGTGCTATTCTGTGTTTAGGTGGTGGTACCCTTAAGTAATGTTGTTCTTGTTGATTTTTAGGTGTTAGACCCTTAACTGAGGAGGAACAATTATACATTAGGTTGTGTAGATTAGGTAAGTACTTCTCTACCGGAGAAGAAATATGCACTTTTGTGAAGTGATTTGAATAGAGCACTAGGATTGCTGTAGTGCATTTCATTCCGAGCATGTTGCATTCCTTCTTATGCATCTATGAGATTTATTGTGCATTCATGCAATAGGTGTACCGGAGGGAGTAACACTCCTAGAGTTCGAGGGAGCAATTCCAGAGGAGGATCAGGAGCAGCCGAGGGAGCCCGACGAACCAGCCGGCGAAGGAGTTCCCGCAGACGAGCTACCTGAGTGCCCGGACCACTGCCCTTCCTCTTTCTTGAAAGGCAAGCCCCGGTGCATGCTGACCCGATCTTTATATATATCAATCTTGAGTACTTTTACTTGTTTACTGCATTAAGTTGTAGGAGTTGGGTGAAAACACTTGTTGCATTATATCTATCCTTGTCCAGATATAGAACTTGAATCCCAATTTAAGTTTAGGCACGTGTTAATGCTTAGCCCTGCTTAGTGCGGTAGAAGTCGGGTGATTTATGGTCATCCGCGAGATTTAGGTGAAGTGGGTCACGAGTGGCTATGTTGGCTATCGTGGATGGAACCATGCTTTAAAATGAAATTGAGACCGGGCGGGAGTTCGATAGTGCAGCCGCAAGACACTTCACGTCTTGGGTGCGAAGCTATGCCCGTCTGAGTCGTTTAAGGACCGATTCGCTGTACGTCCTTGAGTCATGTTGAACGCAGTCTAACACTTAGTTGGCCGGATAAGTCGTTCCGACCGTGAAGCCGAGTAATACAGTTCAGGCCGGGAATTGTGTGGTAGGTCTCATCTTGGAGGTAGTAAGGATGTGCTTGGGGACATTGGCCTGAGACCAAGGGGGGTTAAAGTCCCTATCACCTGGTAGAGTGTTGCCCTAGAGGATGCGGCATCAGTCGAACCCGCAACTCCTAAATTGTACAAAAGGTGGCTTGTGCGACCCTGGCAGGGGCCTGCGCGGTGAGTGTTAGAAATACCCCTCCAGCTGGATAGGAACTCGATTCGAATCACCGTCGCTCCCGGTTAGTGAGCACTTGACTTGAGCAGCGGCAACGTTGTTGACACCGTTTTTAGTACGTGTCAATATAATCAGGAAAGGCTGATTAGCAAGGGAGAGATTGCTGTGTGAATTGATGACCAAGAAGAATAAGTTTGTTTTGAGCGGTGGCAGTGTTTGGATTTGATTAGGAATGTTGCCGATGAAGTCAACGGTGTTATTGCCGATGCCGATGGAAGAAGGTTGCCGATAAGGAAATGTACCGATGAAGGAAAGTGTGAAGGCTGCAGCCGATGAAACAGGGAATGTGCCGATGGAAGGAGATCGAAGGTTGCTGCCGATAGAAAAGGGGCTGTGCTGGTGAAAAGGAAGCCGATGAGGGTACCATCGTGATTAAGGCGGATTATGGAATAAAATAGGAGTTGATTTCCTTGTTTACGATTAGTAGAGTCTGAGTTGTGTAAAAGTCATGTTCTTTTTCTTAGACTTGAGTTTAGTGTCCTAGTCGTATTCGATTATGTTTCTATAGATCAGGGTATAAATATAGAGTGAAGGGCAATGTAATAGATAACAATCAATACATCAAAAAATAGCTTTTACTCTTATTTACATCTACTTTTCGACGACTTCGTCAATCTGCATATTTTTCCTTTTTTACGAGTTCTCATCGATTCGGCGAGTTGCATTGCTCTAAGTGCAATCTTTGTCGATCCTCGAGTTCCGTGTGAGTACCTCTTGGCCGTGACTTCCGGGCGTATCGCTGTTGTCAGGACCAAAGTGCTCGTATCTTCATCCTTGTCGATTAACAGGTCAAATCGACTGGCACGCCTTGGATATTGATTTCGGGTATTAGCCCTTTGTGTTTGCAGATTCACTTTTGCATCAACACATCTTTTGGCACGCTCGGTGGGACTGATCTAATCAAGATGCCTAATCATGAGATCGATGCTGGGAATATCATCGCAGTAACAGAGGAAGATCTTAAGGACGATCAGAAGCAGGCTATGGAGAGGGCTATTGAAGAATATAGACAGCTTTGCTTAAAGTCATTCAGCATGAACAAAAGTGGACAAGTTATCCAGAAGCAGGACTTGCCGTTGCCTCGGCAGGTTACCTTTGATCCTAATCCTGGTAAACTTCAAGAGATGGTTAATTCTGCAGTGAATCATGCTTTAATTAATCACTCCAATGTGCTGTCCAATACTGTTCATAATGCTGTGATTCGAACTTTCAAAGAAGGGCAAGCGTCACATCATTACGTCGGACCTGCTTATCATCAACCAGAAGCAGCATCTGCTGTTGCTCCATCGGCTCCTCCAGCCGTTGCGGGTATAGAGATTTCTTCTCCTCCAGTATCAGCAGGATTATCTAATGCACAATCTACTCCGATTCGTCCAGATTCAGCATTATCAGGGTGAGTTTAGCTTGGTACAGATCTATCAGCATCAGCTTTATCAGGTCCTGTACTACAGAGTAATCAAACTCCTGCTAATTGGTGGGGATATGGTATGCCTCCGGAGCCATCTACTGTCAATCACGGATTATCTCAAGTGTTTGACGCAGCAGGAAAAACTCCTATACCATCGGCTGGTTCGCCGATAGCCCAAACGCCTCAATATATTACAACTACTGCACAACCAAGTTTGGGAGGTTTTCAGGCGTCTTTGGGTCAAACATCTGGTTCAAGTCCATCGGCAAGTTTGTTACCGATGCAGCAGAAGGCTCCTATAATCAGTCAACCTGCTGGAGTACAGGTTATGCCTCAAGTTGGATATAATTATCCAGCAATGCCAACAAGCTACCAGCCATCGGTAAATTCTGTGCCGATGAATACTAATAATTGGTCAGGACAGTTTCCTACTCAACATACAGTTCAGCCAAATCAGCAAGTCACAGGAGTTCATCAAGGTCACATGCATGCTGGTTTTCAGAATCAAGCATCGGCAGCTCAGCCGATGAATCCTTTTCAGCAGATTAATGGACCACAGTTAGTAGCAAATATGTCAATTGCTGGAGATCGTGGGCAACAAAGGCATGCAGAAGGATATCAACAGATACCTCCAGCAGAGATTCAACCATATCGTCAGTAAGACGTCGATGTTTTCTGGGCCGATAAGATAGCAGAAATTATGAGAGATCAATTTGGGATCAAGCCCAAGGTTAATACTTATTCTTATCGGACTCCGTATCCTCCAGCATATGATTTAATTCCTCTCCCAAATCGTTACAAAGTGCCAGATTTCACTAAATTCTCTGGGCAAGACGATACATCAACCATGGAGCATGTTAATCGTTTTATTATTCAATGTGGAGAGGCAGCTTGTAGGGATGAATTGAGAGTTCGTCTTTTCTCGTCATCTCTATCTGGATCAGCATTTACGTGGTTTATTTCACTACCGCCAAATTCTATTATCACTTGGGCTGATCTAGAAAAGCAATTTCATAAATACTTCTTTGCTGGAATTCATGAGAAGAAGCTTACCGATTTGGTAAAGATGAAACAGCGCAATGATGAATCGGTAGAAGGCTTCGTGCAAAGGCTACGAGATGTAAAGAATAAATGTTACAGTCTGGTATTGGATGATCGGCAGCTTGCCGATTTAGCCTTTCAGGGATTATTGCCACACCTAAAGGACAGATATGCTTCTCAGGAGTTCGAAAGCCTAAGTCATTTAGTACAAAGGATTTCTGATCAAGATACTAGGGTTTTTGAACCTAAGAGAAATTGGAACAAGAAAGTTTCATTTGTTGAAGAAGCGGAAGATTCTGATTCAGATAATGAACCAGTTATCGGTTTGGCAGAGTGGGTTAAGAATAAGAAGCCGATATCTTGTCCCTTTGGTCACAAAGAGCCGGAAAAGTTTACTTTTGATGTCACCAAAGCCGATAAAATATTCGATCTTTTGCTTCAGGAGGGCCAGATTAAATTGTCACCTAATCATGTGATCCCGTCGGCAGAAGAGTTGAAGCATATGCTGTATTGCAAGTGGCATAATGCAACTTCACACAGTACCAATGATTGTAAGGTGTTTAGACAGCAGTTACAGTCAGCTATTGAGTCTGGCAGGATAAAATTTGGCAATTCCAAGATTCAAAAGCCAATGAAAATTGATCAACATCCTTTTCCAGCAAATATGTTGGACGCTGAAGGAAAAATTAAGGTGTTGACATCGGAAGCTGCTGAAAAGAATGCATCAGTAGATCCCCAACATCGGATAACTACCGATGATGCAAAAGGCAAGGGGCTATTGATGGAAAGTGGCGGTTCTGGGAGGCCTCCTCGATCTGGCATCGTGATCACTCATCGAAGACAACAAGAAGGCTGGCGTCAGCGAAGGGACCGGTATCGACGACAACAAGAGGAAAGGCGTCAAGAAAAGTGGAATCGGCATAAGGATCATTGGAATTGTCCGTTTTTTATTCATTGTTGGGAGGAAGGTATTAAGTTACCTACTGTTGAAGATTGTCCAGAGTGCAATGGTTATTATGGAGTTAATTATCCTGCAAGAAGGTTTCAATCTGGTAATCAAGGTTTGCTCATTAATGAGCCGATCAGAAGGAGAGCATCAGTACATGATCGGCTGGGGGGCAGGCTTAGTGTGCATGAAAGGCTTGGTAAACGCGTTGCATATTTTCCAAGGAATCAAGAGGAACTTGAAGAGATGGCAAATGCAAGAGTCCCTGATGAAGAAGTATTCTACAGGGACCCTAATATACGTCGTGTGGAGACAACTAGAATTCATCAGCCAGTTTGGAAAACTAAGCTTCCTCAATGGTGTCCAGAAGGTTTGACAAAGACACAGAAGAGAAAAATGCAGCGGGATCGTCAAAAAGATTTATATCAAGAAGAAAGTCCCTCCAATGAGAAATATGGTAACCAGCAGTGGCAGATAAGGCACAAGGATAAAGGTCCATCGGCAGACATCAATATGGTGTTTATGTTGCCGATGGAATTTTTGGCTTTGTCTGACAGTGAGGAAGAGGCTGTTTCCTCTGATCAGATAGCTCAATTAATGTTAGATCCAATGATGGCTGTTTTTGAGAAGCCTGCTGATGATGAGAGGCAACACCTCAAGGCTTTGTTTGTAAAAGGCAGAGTTGATGGGCAGCCCGTATCTAAGATACTTATTGATGGAGGAGCTGCGATTAATATTATGCCTTATGTGATGTATCGGAAGCTTGGTAAGGGAGATCAAGACTTAACTAAAACCGATATGATGCTAAAAGATTTTGAAGGCAATGTGTCACCAGCTAAAGGAGCAGTATGTGTTGAGTTGACCATCGGTAGTAAAACTTTGCCGACAACTTTCTTTGTTATTAATGGCAAGGGTGCATATAATTTACTTCTGGGAAGGGATTGGATTCATGCTAATTGTTGTGTTCCTTCTACAATGCATCAATGTTTGGTACAATGGATCGGAGATAAGATTGAAGTTGTTCCTGGTGATTCTTCCTATATCATTGCATCGGCAGAATCAGATACTTATGAACGAACCAGGTGCATATCGGGAGAAGCTTGGGAGAAAGAGTTCCTCAAGGTTGCTGATTATGAAATTCTACCGATCCAAGCAGTCGGTTCTGAAGAAGAATTTTAATGGATAGATTTGCCGATGATGGAAAATTAGGGCAAGGATTTACATCGGCAGATGATTTAATAGAAGTGGATGATCAGAAGAAATGGATATTATTGGCCAGCTATTCTTGAGGATTGTTTTAAATATTTTAAAGGATGTCAGGAATGTCAAAAGTTTGGTAATATTCAGAGAGCACCCGCATCGGCTATGAATCCTATAATTAAACCATGGCCGTTTAGGGGTTGGGCTATTGATCTCATCGGTCAAATTTATCCACCATTGAGTAAAGGGCATAAATTTATTCTGGTTGCTACCGATTATTTCACAAAGTGGGTTGAAGCAATTCCTTTGAAAAAGGTGACATCGGCTAACATGGTTGATTTTGTGAAGGAGCATATTGTTTACCGATTTGGCACCCCTCAAACTATCACTACCGATCAGGGCACTATGTTTACATCAGGTGAATTTGATGAGTTTGCTTTGAGTATGGGAATTAAAGTTTTGAATTCTTCACCATATTATGCCCAAGCAAATGGCCAAGCTGAAGCATCTAATAAGGGGATTATCAAACTTATTAAGCGCAAGATCAAAGAATATCCTAAAAAGTGGCATACCATATTAAATGAAGCTTTGTGGTCATATCGGATGGCATGTCATGGTGCAACCAAGGTGTCGCCTTATCAATTGGTGTATGGGCACGATGCAGTATTACCTTGGGAGATTAAGATTGGATCTAGGCGGATGCGTTTTCAGGATCAACTGACAGCCGATGATTATGATATCCTTATGAGAGATGAGTTGGAGGACGTAGCAGGTCATCGGTTAAAAGCTTTGGTTAACATCGAGGAAAACAAGAAGAGAGTAGCTAGGTGGTATGATAAGAAAGTGAAGGTAAAGGAATTTGCCGATGGTGAATTAGTCTGGAAGTTGATTTTATCGATTGGGACTAAAAATTCTAAGTTTGGCAAATGGTCCCCTAATTGGGAAGGTCCATATCGGATAAGTCAGTCTGTTCCTGGTAATGCATATATTCTTAAAACTCTCGAAGGAGTGGTATTTCCCAGAGCGTTAAATGGAAAATATTTAAAGAAATATTACCCTAGTATTTGGATAGATGCATAAAAAGTATAGTTGCCGATAACAATCCTATCAGCTGGAGTTAAAACAAAGTATCAATTATGCCGAATTTAACAAAGCCTGGATGGCTGATATCGCACGCAGGCGAATTTCATCGGCTTCTTTTAGCTCCTTGGCATCTTCATCGGCATTTCCTTCCACAGGTTTGATTTTCTTTTTCAATGCCAAGGCCTTGCGAGCTTGAGCATCCCGTTCCTGTTGAAGGGCTTTAATGGCGTCGGGAAGCTGGTCTTCTTCTTGTTTGGCCTGGGTCAGAGCTGTCTCAACTTGTTCCAGTTCAGCTAGCAGGGCTGCTTTCTTTGCCGATAGATCTAAGATCTTCTGTCTAATATCGGCACTGGAGGCTTGCAAATTATTGATGTTCTTGTGCTTCTCGTCGGCAGTCTGCTTCAGCTGTAGCATCTCTTCTTTAAGTTGAGATTGGGCTGCTCTGTCAGCAATACGATGAACGGCCCTTTGGTATTGAAGCTGTCTGCTTTCCAGATGGACTGCTGGAAAGATGATTTCTTCAACATTGGAGGGGACTTGGCCGCGGATTGCCTTGAAAATAGACTTCGCAGGATCAGAGTCGATTACCAATTGGGCAGTTTCTTGCTGAAGCAGGTTTAGGAGGGTTTCCAGCTTGCCATATGTGTCTGATGATATTGTTCCCAACGCCAGGGAGGAGCTCGCTTCTTCTCCGTCGTCATCAGAAATATCGATAGCAAAAGAAAATAAGCTATCGGGAGAGTCTTGTTCCTATGGGATAAAGAGAATTAGAAATCTTGTTTATAATATTCTGAAGATATAATAAATCAGGTAATTGACTAGTTTACCTGCTTCAAGGCTATTTCTTGAGCTTGACTTGAAGGAGCGGCTTGTAAAGGGTCCTGTGGAGGATCGGCAGAAGATGCCGATGGAATGTTTTCAATGACCACATTGGTAGTCGGCCCTTGAGGTACAATTGTCGATGATGTATCTTGGGCAGAAGCAGTTTGTTCAGAAGGTTGATCGACGGGTGTTGGAGCAGATGCAGGGGCCGGTGTAGGTTTTTGTCGTTTCTGTTGAGCCTCAGCATCGGTCAAAGCTTTACGTTTTTGTTGTGCTTCGACAACAACTGGCTGGGGGGCATCAACATCTATTGGTTGAGGAGCTTGAATGATCGGTGTGCTTACCGATGTATCCATTTGTTGCTGCAAAAACAGATATAAGATTAGATGTTTAATGGGAAAAGTAAAAAAAAATAATAATAATAATGAAAGAATACCTCTGAGGAAGGAGTAGAAGTTATGGTGCTCGGTAAAGTTGCCGATGATGATCCAGCTGCAGCTTGTACACCCTGATAGTTGTATATTAATATAAAGTGTATCGGCAGAAAAGGGAGTAAACAAGATTGTTACCTTAAAAGCTTTGATCAGGCTTGAAGCAGCGGCCTTTGGAGAAGCCCTAGATGTTCCCAATCTTGGTCTAGAAGCGCCAATTTTGGTACAAGCTCTTTGGAAAGTCAAGGCTTCCAGGGTGGGGGCATTGTAACCGATTGCTGAAATCGGAGAGGCTGGATGGAGATTGAAGGGTTTTCCGCTTTTACTTATCGGTGGAACTGGATCGTCAGCCTGTTTCAAAGGAGGTTAGTTACCGATACACATAATAAAAGAAAAGTTGAAAGGGACTTACTGCATTATCAGGAATAGCATAATCGGGGTCAATTTGGTGCCGATATGTGTGAACAGATGTTGAAAATAGCTGTTCTTTCCATTCCTGCCACCATTGCTTATATGATTCTGTTATGAAAGAAGCTGGTGACCAGGCGGAGAGATCGACATTGGAAATATCGGCATCAGGAGCAAGTCTTACTATCCTGCTCCATTCAGTTCCAGAGGTGATGATTTCCCTGGGTTTAATTACATCGGCATAGCACAGTTTAATGGGCAGTTGCCCAAAAGCCAGCTGGCGAGATACTGCCGATGGATTGTAAAATTCATAAGTAATGTGGGAGGCTTTCCCACTGCCAAATGTATTGACTGGAATTGCTCTGGGGGTGATGATGCCATCATGAGATCATTATCTTGGTTCAGATCACTATCGGCAAAATTGAAGAGGAGGGGGAACTTATTATCTTCGTCAATATAAGGCACCCAAGCCCTAAGGTCACGAGGGAGGCC
Source organism: Saccharum hybrid cultivar R570 (assembly GCA_038087645.1). NCBI lineage: Eukaryota > Viridiplantae > Streptophyta > Magnoliopsida > Poales > Poaceae > Saccharum > Saccharum hybrid cultivar. The sequence goes on along the minus strand of JAQSUU010000805.1, from coordinate 24,819,672 downwards.
ATGGTAGAGAGTGTGGAAAAATCTGCCGATTTGATCCTCATTGGCTTCTGTTCCGAGAAGGACGATGATTGCTTCACCAAAGTTGATAGGAGGGCGTGTTGCCGATTCATCATCCCTAAGGACATATTCTTCGGGAATCTCTCATGGGAATTCCTGAGCAAAGAGATCCCACTGTAAACGCTTGTGCATGTGAGCGTTTAACCACATATTAACAAACCACCACGGGCCTCCCAGGTTGCCGATGGGTTCGCCAAGTATAAGTTTTTGGGATACTTGGTGGAGGAGATGGTAGGTTGAGCTCAGGAGATATCGGCCAAGTGGGAATCTGACACCGTTGGCCAAGAGTTCTGCTGCTGGGAGGAAAGCATTAGTTGGTCCTACCGATCGACCGTAGAAAATAAACTTTTCTAGCCACATGTTCAGGAATGTGGCATGCTCCCTTTGATTGACAGTGCCAGTTTTCTGATACTCCTGGATATATCCTGTCCAGCCGCCGATGTTGCGTGTGGTTATTCTGTACTCAGCTTTTCTGCCGAAAATATGGCTTTCATCGACAGTTGAAATGTCTAGGCCTGTGAGCATGTACACATCGGCAAGGGTGGGGGCACATGGACCATGACCAAACATGAAGGTGTTGGTGGTGTCAGACCAAAATTAAGCAGCAGCTATCATCATAGATTCATTTTTCTGCATATCGGCAATGGACAGCCTGATACATTGATCTATTTTTCGCTCTGCCCAGAATACTTGCATTGACCTGTTGACCCTCAGAAACCAGTTTTTCCACCCTTTGGTGGGTTTAGGCCAAGAACGGAATGTATCTTTCCACAAATTCAAGGAGAAATTCTGAGATTTGAAGGGAATACGATTGGCTTCTGCATTGATCAAATCAGTTGGATCTGGGTCACCTATCGGACCTAAGCAGTAAAGGGGAGGTTGATGGGTTGGAATCACCAATGTGTTGCGAAGTTCCTAGGTTTGGAGGACCGAGAAAATGAAAGATGAAGAAAAATGTCAACTGTACGAATTCGCAGGAGACCGAAAGGATTAAAGTAAAAGTAATGAGAAGAAGAACAAACCGCAGGGACGTCGAAGTTAACAGCCATTACTTTAGGAGGATGAGGGCACGAGCTGGGAACTTGAAGATGATGATTCAGATGAGTTGAAGACGCGCGGTTGTTGGTTAGGGTTGCCGCCGGGTGAGAATGCCGAAAGGTGGAGTTTGAAGGTAGAAGATGAACAGCCCGGAGGAATCTGTTTATAGGTTATCTGGAGTAGGGGTATTCTTGACTTATCTCTATGCCGTATGCGGATGAATCGAGGTGGTTCGGTTGGATATGGTAACTGTGCGCACGACAATCAAGGAATGGTACAGAAGGTTTGACAGCAAGTAATCATAGCTTGAAGGATATCTTGATATAAGATTTTTCAGTTCTAAAAATGATGCGTTGCGGTGAGATATTGTTGAAGATTTGTTATTTTGGTATATCAACCATTGTTAAGGCAAAGAAGGTTGGAAAAAATGCGATATATATTGAGATACATGGATTGGATCTAGATTTGATTGAGTTTGGTAACAAATCATGTTATGCTTGGAGAATGGGTTAAAGAAACAGATAATAGCAAGCATCAGTTGGAGTAAATTTCGGAGCATCAGTATCTTATACTCCGAAATTGGGGGGCATGTGTTGACACCGTTTTTAGTACGTGTCAATATAATCAGGAAAGGCTGATTAGCAAGGGAGAGATTGCTGTGTGAATTGATGACCAAGAAGAATAAGTTTGTTTTGAGCGGTGGCAGTGTTTGGATTTGATTAGGAATGTTGCCGATGAAGTCAAAGGTGTTATTGCCGATGCCGATGGAAGAAGGTTGCCGATAAGGAAATGTATCGATGAAGGAAAGTGTGAAGGCTGCAGCCGATGAAACAGGGAATGTGCCGATGGAAGGAGATCGAAGGTTGCTGCCGATAGAAAAGGGGCTGTGCTGGTGAAAAGGAAGCCGATGAGGGTACCATCGTGATTAAGGCGGATTATGGAATAAAATAGGAGTTGATTTCCTTGTTTACGATTAGTAGAGTCTGAGTTGTGTAAAAGTCATGTTCTTTTTCTTAGACTTGAGTTTAGTGTCCTAGTCGTATTCGATTATGTTTCTATAGATCAGGGTATAAATATAGAGTGAAGGGCAATGTAATAGATAACAATCAATACATCAAAAAACAGCTTTTACTCTTATTTACATCTACTTTTCGACGACTTCGTCAATTTGCATATTTTTCCTTTTTTACGAGTTCTCATCGATTCGGCGAGTTGCATTGCTCTAAGTGCAATCTTTGTCGATCCTCGAGTTCCGTGTGAGTACCTCTTGGCCGTGACTTTCGGGCGTATCGCTGTTGTCAGGACCAAAGTGCTCGTATCTTCATCCTTGTCGATTAACAGGTCAAATCGACTGGCACGCCTTGGATATTGATTTCGGGTATTAGCCCTTTGTGTTTGCAGATTCACTTTTGCATCAACAAACGTAGATTCCATTAATTGAATAGATGGTTAAGTGGATGATGATATAATGTTGCCTCAATTGATACCTGCTTTGGTTACTACTGTTTGCTTATAATCAAGTGAATGTTTAGTACAGGTGCTAAGACAGATGACAGGTTAATGCTAAAAAATAACTGCTAGCACAGGTTAAAAGAGTTTCAATTACTTATGCTTTTCTGCAAAATATGATGTCAGCCAGCTCCACTTAAGAAAAGCCTTGCATGATCTTTGGTGTCTTTTATTTTCTGTTTCGATGGGTAAGTCTAGTTGAGTACATTCCCGTACTCAGGGTTTATTCCCTCCTGTTGCAGATGACATGCTTTATCAGGGCTTCTGCAAGACTTGCCTTCACCCCGCGGGTGATGAGGACTAGATCACTCGGGCGTGATCGTCTATTAGTTTACTTCCCTTAATGCTTTTGTGGGATGTTGATCTGTAAGACTGGTAGTAGTATTTGAACTAAGTGTGTGTGTTATGCTTCCGCTACTTTATAAACTCGGTTTGTAATAATTGCGACTTCGTGTGTTGTAAGTGAATTTCCGAACTACTTGTGAAATGTAACGTGTGATGTGTATGTTGAATGATGCGATCTGGGTTGTAAGCGAGCTGGTTTGAAATCCTTCGTGGTTTCGATTGACTACCGGGATTATATGGGCTCAAGTTCGAAAATTTGAGCGTTTCGGCGCTTGTTTTTGTACTTGTGCTCTTATAATTTGGTCGGTTCTGTTACACGAGCTCTGCCTATCTGTCCCTTGTGTGGAGCTAGGGTGAAGCTGCGGGGTGCACCTAGCGTTTTAGCTGGCTGTTTTGAAAAGAGATTTAGAAAATGATTTTTCCAGGAATGCTTTTAATACTTTGGAAATTCATATCTTTGTGAAAATAGCTCGAAATTGTATGAAACAAATTTTGGTAGACTTCTTATGAGCAGATCTACAATATAAAAATGTTGCATGTCAGTTTTGAAATACTTTTATATGGAGCTTTATTTAATTCTTGATAAATGTAGTTATCTTTAGAAATGCATAGTAATTCATATATGTATCAGAAAAATGTGGTTCCAATTTTGTCACTCTATTCATGTGATGTAAATATATGTCATGCATGTTCTGTAGAAAAATATGGCTATCTAATTTATGTGCATTTAATTGCTGATTCTTGTAAAATTGCTAAAGCCAAAAATATGTATAAAACATGTAGGTGAAACTTTTTGTACAGTGATTGTATACTGTGTAGATGATGGGAAAAATACTAAATCTATTGTTTGACACTTTTCATAGTACAAAGTATTTTTCATGTGTATTTATGCTATGCTTTTTGCCATTTTTGTGTAGGCTGTTATACTTATCCAAATGTAATGAAAAATTTATGGTAGGCTACTTCTTGCATGAGGAAGCTACTGTAATTTTCTCAAGATTTTCTGAGCACCAGAACTATATGTTGCTATTGTAGCCTTAGTTTAAATTGAAATAAATTAATCTTCTTTATGCATGATTAGTTGAATTGTGTAGCTTTGGTGTATCTTTGAAGCACCTTGACTTGCTGGTATGACTTGGCATGTTAGGGTAGTCATTGTGGTGTTAGTGTAGTAGTACCTGTGTTGTGGCTATATGGTAGTTAGCGGTGCATGATGGTAGTTAGTAGTAGAAGAGAATACAGTAGATGACATGTGCTTATGGCACATGTTCTTGGATAATGTTGACTACCTAGTAGAAGAGTTTTACACCTACTCTATCAAATAATGTTAAACATATTCATCTACATTGCATGCAATCATGATCATCATATGCCATCTCATCTGATGCACCACTTGCATAATCACTTATATAAATGCATCTTACAGGATCACAGGAGGTGCTTCCAGTAGCAGTGCCCGAGGAGCAAGGCGAGGAACTCCCGGAGTGCGTGGACCACTAGTCTAGTTCCTTTGAAAGAGGCAAGCCCTGGAGCATCATAAGTCTCCTACTTTATAAAAGCAATTAAATATATGTGATATATATTGTTGCATTAAGTTATAGGAGTTGGGTGAAACCGTTGATGCATATATTACACCCTTGTCTACCTTGTCATATCCTTATACCCTGTTAGGTGTAGGATCAAATAAATGCTTAGCCCTGCTTAGACCGGTAGCGGTCGGTGATTTCCTGTCACCAGCAACTATAGGTGGTTACTGGAATACTTTAGCTATGAAATGGATGATATCCTAGAAATAACCAAGTGTTGATGGATAATTGGAGACTAGACGGAATAGTTGTTGTGCAACCAGACAGGGTTCTGGGGTGCTTGTAGTTTTCCGTCTGTGTCGATTAAGGATCGATCGTTGCTCGTCCCTCTTGTCATGTTGAGCGCATGCCTCACATTTAGTTGGCCGAATAACGTACCTTTCGACCGCGAAGCTCATGACACTATTCGGGCCGGGATAAACTCGGGCTAGCAGACTGGTGCTGAAGGGAGTAAGACGGGAGCACGAAGAGTGAGCCCAAGGGCAGGCTGGGTCCTAATTCCTAGCAGTCGAGAGGCCCCTAGGTAGTGCGGTCCATGATTGTTATCCCGCGACGTTTACTGGAATAGTGTCATTGGTGATCTGTAACTCACTTGATCAGTGAGTGTGGTTTGTGTGAGGAATAAATCACCAGCTGGTTAGGAATCGATTCAAATCGCCATCGCTCCTAGATAGTGAGCACTTGACTCGAGCTACAGCATCGTAGTAATGATGATGGAACACGAATGGTTATGTGGATGATGTTGGAAATACTAAACCTGAAATGGTAACTAGATGTTAATGGTTAATCAAATGATTGTATAGTATAGGTGCTTACCTAGATTGATAGGTTATAATAAATATGATGCAAAGTACCAAAATGGTTCATTTATAGTAACTCATGCTTTTCGCAAATGAGTGGCTAGCCCACTAAAAGAAAGCCTTGCATACTCCTTGGTGTCACTTTATTTTAGTTTAAGACGGGTAAATCTAGCTGAGTACATTCTCGTACTCAGGGTTTATTTTCCACTTGTTGCAGATCGGCAAATGTACTATGGCTATTGTATCAACTGCTTGTATCCTACGATGGGTGATGACTAGGACCAAGGGCATGGTTGCTCCATACGTCTTACCTGATGCTTTTGTTGGACATGACTATCATCTGGCACTGTAATTCGAACTAAGTGTGTGTGTGTGTGTGAAGTCTCAAACTATTTGCTTCTGCTACTTTATTATGAACTTGGTTTGTAATAACTTTATGTTTTAAACTTCGATCTATTTTAATGATGTTGCGAACTTTATGTAATATGTAACTGTGGCTGCTAAACTTGTACGATCTTGGTTTGTATGTTGGTTGGTTTGAAATCCGTCATGATTTCACAGACTACTGGGTTATACGGGCTTAAGTTTGCTAAATTTCTACTCCGGCGGGTGATTTTCTTACTTAATTTTGTATAATTGGTTGGTTCTGTTACACATGCATCTTCATGATTGTTGCCTTGTGCATAACTATGCTCCTCTCACCTTTGTCCTTATAATAAGTAACTTGTGATTGATGTGCTGCACTATCTTCCCTGTGTGGAGTTAGACAAGAATGTGTTGTTCCATGTTGCTCGAAAGGAAGTGCTTGAGGATAGTGTGTGCTTAGCCTTAATAGAAATAATTGAGGTTACATGCTTGAACTTATAATGGTCCTCTAGTTTAGTCAAGTGGTGGATATGTTGCTCATGCAAGTTCTTGCAAATGCTTTAGATCTCACTTCAGTAATTGTGATTCTTATGTCTAAACTAAATTTTTTTGATTGGTCTAAAGTAATAATGTTAGAGCTACTAGAATAATGTGGTTGTGTGCTCTCTTGTTAACAAAACAAGTGGAAACCTTGTTTTGTATGCATTGAACTTTGGCTGCTAGAACAGTTTTTGTTGTAGTGATGTTTTTGTGGTCATAATAGTGTTTCCTGTGAATGTGGTGAATACCAAAGTTTTAGCTAACTTCTTGATCTTGCTTTTCCTAAAATTTCATGTCTATAGGCCTGATGGTTTAGGAGTTATTGATGTCAGAAGTTTATTGTCAGATTCTGCTCATGCTCTGAACAGATCTGAATGTTTGGTTTATTTCACCTGTATGCTTATGAAATCATGTCTTGGGGATAATAGAAGAAGTGTAGTACTCTTGTTAAGCTTTCCAAAATGTTAAAGATCACTACCTTTGGTGGTCTAAATCTCTAGTGATGAGCTTGTAAAGTGGAATGACAGAATCTGTCCCAAATCAGGATAGGGATGTCTTCCTTGTATTGTTCGGCCTTGTTAGCTGTAGAATCATCTTAAGGTGATAATAATAAAGTTATAGATAACTTAATAAGCTTTCTAGAAAGTTAGGGGTCATGTTTGTTGGATCCCTAGAACTCTAGTTACATATCTCTGAAGTTCATGTTAGTTTTCTGTCCATGTTTGTGCAGACCTGAAATATTAGCATGTTTGGTCATGTTAACCTGTGAATTAGTTCTTGGTGTTAATAACAAAGTTGTGAAAAACATCCTAAGCTTTCAAGTCTAGGACTGTAACACCCTACTTTTACAAATCTAATATTTTATTAGGAATAGAAAATTTGGACAGCAACTTATTTAAAAGCGCAGCAAGAACAAGATCACCTGTCTTAAGCATAATTAATGGAAACATTAACAAATAGGTAACTAACTAAACATCAAATCCATAGGTTACGCCACAAATTTATAACGTCTCAGCAACCTAATTAAGTTCACTTCGACAATACTTAAACTTGGACAAAGTTCCATAACACAAACTGAATTCTTAAAACGTAAAGATTTATTCCGATGATGAAGTGACACGTGCATGCATCTAAGTCCCAAGCCCATCATGCTTGACAAAAATGATTATTCACCTGTAGAGAATTAAAGGGGGGTGAGATAAACTCAGCAAGCAACGGCTATGAATATAAACATATCTCACAAGTGTCGAGTTATTAGATTTGAAAACATATGCACATCCATAAAACGAGAGGGGTAACATACAAATAAATTATGCAACTCCATATTGTAGCGATATTCAAACATTACCCACACAACATAGTATCTCATCCTCAAAGTAATAATATCCTCCAAATCACAATGTAGATGATGTATGCATGCTATGATGCAACTCCATTGAGAGTTTTGCGTTGGGCGATGCCAACCTCTCATGCAACTCCATGTACCAGTACTAGTCACAGCACGATGGCGGTGACCGGCCTTTATCTCCATATGAAATGCATATGTATGCATATGAATGGCGCATGACTAAATATACTCCAAATTGCATAAATAGATTATCAGCCCACAACGACCGTTATTGCAAGCAGCAAGAGGCATCCATGTTAATGAACAAATAAATGCAAAAGCAAGATATACTTAGGCAAGCAAAACAATGATCCGTAATTATTAATCTTGACATAGTGTGCTTCATTAAATTCCAAAAAGGATGCAAGACATGAATATAAACATAGCATTGGCCACACCCCTACGTTACTTGCCTTTTCGCGGAAGAAGAAACCTCAACAAGCACGTCAAGAACGGTTATGAGATCCACTTCCTGATGGAAATAAATATATGGAACTACTCAATAAATTATTCATAACAATAGCATACAAAGAGTAGATACATGTCTCTACGCTTAGCGATCACTCCCCATATTTCCTAGTTGCAAAAGAAACCACTAAAATAGGGTTAAATATTATCCAACAGCAATATATCTATTTCCAGGGCAGATACTTTGTTATTTTCGTAATTATTTTTATATTGCATCAAAACATATGGTTGAATACAGTAAAAGCATCTCCATAAAATTCTCTACAACTTTGGTATTCATCACAAAATTTAATTCGGCCCTCCACTATTTTTAATTTAGGCCACAAAATATTCACTCAGGTATGAGAGAGTCTGCAACACGACAGATTTCGAAAATCCATAGATCCTTATTTATCTATCCAAAACTCAGTATTTAAGAACTCCGTATAATGATAAAGAAAAGTACCAAAACTTGCTAGTTCACCATCTACAGGGATATAGCCTAAAGGCCCAAAAAAAGAATCGAACTCTGCCAACTCCTTGCATCCCGTAACCTGACCATAGCAAAAGCCTGATGGGATCTAACCCCTATACTGCTGCAGAAAGCCTGTGCTAGCCAAGTCTGAAAGCAAGATAAACAAATTGATTTAATTACCTAACAGGAATCGCAAATCCCTTCTTTGCCTGCTGCCACTGGCCATGTGCCACGCATCAGACCTCCTTGTGATCTCACTGGAAACTTCTTTTTCCTCTCTCAAGGTGCTGCGACGAGGGAACCAGGCAGCACGCCGCCTCTATTCTTTTCTGGGAGGCGAAACAGTCAGCCAAGAGGGAGACGACGTGGGTTGTATTAGGGTTTTTTCTTGACTCCTTGCCTTCTCTAATCGGACTGTAAATACGCTTTTGTTTCCTCCCACTCTAAGCCCATTAGGCCCAGAAACCTTAAGTTAATTATATTTTTTTTCTGGATGTTACAAGGACCACCTTGGTTTGATGCTTACAACTTTTGTTATTGTTGAAACGTGCCTGCTGCGTTGCTGTCCAAGCTCTGTGTATATACTAAGTTGGTTACTTTAGCATGCTTTTGTTTTGGCTAAACTTGTGGTTAGTTCTTGTTTGCTAAATGCTTGTTATGTGTGAGCCTTGTGCTTAGTATTGGGTGCTTAAGCTAATTTGGTTGATTTTCTTAAGTATCTGCTTAAAACTGTGATGATTGTGTGGATGCTTGTTATCTAGGTAGTGTCATAGTTATCACCTCTTTTGTCCTTATTGAGCATATGAGTGTTGAAAACACTTTATCCTAGAACAACGCTCAAGTTACGTAATCACATGGTTGTCATCTCTAATTAGGTTCTCTTAGGAGCCTGAGCCTATAGACGGGGTTGTTAGCCCTTGAATGTTTGCGTATCCATGACCTTGCTTGAACCGAAAGCCCAAGCTTGTTCCCCTATATGTTTGCATAGGCCATAGATGTCCGTACCCTTTGGTCAAGACCCTTGTTTGATCGACCAACCAAGTTAAGTTCTAGTTAACACCAGCCTTTGACCCCAGTTGTTCTCTGCTAAGTTGTGGAGACCTTACCCAATTCCATATTGGACCTCCCGATTGTCTCTCCTACAGATGACCTAGGCAACGCTAATCTCTCGCTGTCTGATCTTGAAATCTTTTCTTGCAAAATTAGGTGGCTACCTTATCAACCCAATCTTTGATCGGTGTATCGGTTTTGTTTTGAAAGTTTGCTAAGCTCATCTCAACTTCCCGTGTCTCTCAACATTTATCAGTCTTGATCTCATGTTGTTGCCCAACATGACCGGATCTTATGTTAATCTTTCATCTGATAATCACCTTGTTGGACGCAAGGCGTGCATGGAAAATTTAGCAAGAGTCCCATGCTCATTTGTCTTTGATAATTAAGTATGTTCTCTTGTGCTGTGTTGTGATCTTTGGATCGCCTCCTTGTTGATTGTAAACCTTGTGACTACCTTTGTTTGCTATCCCTCCCTTGTATGGTGCTTGTTCTTACAACCTAATACGTGCCACTTGAGATTTCACTTTGGTTGTATGTACGGTAATGGTGTAACGATTAACATTCTCCGGTGCCACGATGAAACCGAGGGCATCCTATGGACCGTGGCCACAAGGTTGTGCTGCTTGGCATGTGCTGGTATCGAGATTGCTAGTCATGACCTATTACGGGACTACATCGATGTGTTCTTTCTTGTGGGATTTTCCTTGGTTATCTCTCCATATCTTATCTAAAGATCCTTATATCGGACCAATTATAGTAGAGCTTCCTCTAGAAGTTGCTAAGAGGATAACCTTTGAAGGACAATCACCGACATAAACCTTGACAGACTACAAGAGGTGGTAGACAAGTGACCCTCCATAAGTGTCCTTGTACAATGTCGATAATCGAGTGAGCAACATATGTCATCCCTGTTGGATCAAAAGGGCACATAACACTTAATTTTGGACAAGTTATCCGTTGGATAAGAATCTATCGTCACATTGTGCATATGACTAGGTTAATCAAGTCTTAATCTTTGTATGTATAATGACCATACAGATGAAATCAACCATCTCTAGTGTGACTCCTTATCTGTGGACTTCGATGGCGACCACTTGTTTGTGCCTCGACTGCAATTATTGTTGTGGTCAAGAGTAAAGATTTGGAACTTTAAGTGTTGAGAGACAACTAATTAGTTACCCATAGGAAGGTTAATCTCTAGCTAGGTAATGACTCTTCGATATCTATGAAGGCTATGTCTCATAGAACAATGTTGATCAAGGAAACAGAAAAGCTGGCCCTAGAATGCAAGTTGTACTTCTTCTCCCAATGTGCTATCAAGTCAAATCCATCTTGAACAATTCTATATATAGTACAAGATGTTGTAGCAGCTAAGTGAAGAACTAGAGAAAGCATGTCCCTAGTTTCGATCAGTATCATTGTGCCCCTAGGTACCACAAACAGATTTGTTCAAGAATCTATTGGACGAAGTGCCAAAGAATATTCAGAAATGGTTCCTTATCTATGTAGGAATGCCCTCCATGGGGAATATGCTTTGTGCCCTGCGAAAACAGCCCACAAGTCCAATGCTTGTGCATCATCAAGTTGGTGTCTAGATCAACGGTTGAAGTGTTACCTGAGAAGCATGTGAGGAAAACCCTAGCCTCCATCCTTAGGGAGAAAGGCTGCTGCTGCTATGAGAAATGTTAGAGAATGCAAAACACACACCTCAACGTGTGAAGCAAAGAAGAGGAAGAACACGAAATCTGTTCAGATTTTGTGGCACTACACCTGTTATCTTCAAGCCGGCAATTAGTGACTCAAACGTGGTTGGATTAAACCTAAACTTGGTGATCTCATTCCTCGCTTAGGACCCTTCAATGTCTTAAGTTGGTTTGAGTATTGGTTGAGTAAAACATCAGATTGGAGAGATGTCTTGTCAGCTCGGTTTGCTGCGATTTCAGAACAGAGCCATTTTGGTAGATGGATTGTTTGAATAGTCAAACGGTGTCCGTTTGAGCTGAATTTTGGTGAGTAGTTAGAAGACCCATGGATCTACATGCCCACCAAAATTTGTGCATATTGGAGCAGTAGTTTGTGAGATATGAACAGAAAACAAAAGGGTGCAGAATCTGCAATTTCTCTGTTGATTGCGATCATCCTTTGCATTAGAAGGTTGTGTTTGTAATCCATGCCATGAAATTACAACTGGTAGGTGTCTTGCTGTTAGACAACCCTCAATAGCCTTGAGAAGACTAATTGTACCCCTATGTGCCTTGATTTTGCACTCTTACATCAACAATGCTTGAGCAATCAAGATGTTCTACAAGCCAAATTGTGCCATTACAAGTCTAAAGCAATTTGCAGGGTGTCAACCCACAGATTTTAGATTTATAGTTTTGAGATATTGAGTAACCTTAGAATGGAAGCCTCAACGTCAAATGTAGTTCAAGAAAGTTGGTCTTGCTATGATGCAAGTCAACCAAAATGATCCCTGTACACTGCGAGTGACGTACCATATTATCTTGGATTCCTCCCAAAGTAACAATACTTCATGGAAGTCAATGAAGGAAATTCTTTAGACAAAAGTTTCTATATAGAGTGAGTATTAGAAAGTTTTCTTGCCCAATTAGCTCTCTGATGCTTGAAGCTAAGTAGCCTAATGCGTTTGCAGATGTTGGAATTGGATAATATGTTTCTCTTCCCTTGAAAAGTTCTTCGCACCGAATCTCGGGACGCGATTCTTTTAAGGGGGAGGGCTGTAACACCCCTAATGTTATCATCAGTTAAGCAGTGGGTTTGATTTCAAACAAGATAGATTAAGTGGTGATGAAGATGTCAAGGTCAACCCTATGGAAATGAGCCGCAACCTAAACTTGGATATTGCACCCTTGCTTTAAATATAGTCCCTTTTCAAGATATATGCTTGGGTGGTGTTATTGGAATATCTTCATGTGTCTCACATCAATACCCATCTATATTGGTCACTGAAAAAGTTTCATGAAGTTTGGAACCAAAAAGTCACATAAAATGATAAGTTATATCCTTGTTGGAATGGCTTTACTAAGTGCTTGAATTGCACTATTAAGTGAATGGAAATGTAGGTCATCAACCAAACCTTACAACCTTGCCCAAATGACTCTAGATAAACTCTACAATGAAAGTCATGAAAGGTTCATGTTGAGCAAATGCCAAGAAAATGATCCGATGGATCAAAAATGATAAACTAAGCTTTATCGTGATCCTACTTTGGTCAAACTAGAACAGTAGGTTCTATACCAGTTCTGAGGTTGGACATTAAATAAAAGTTGTAGTCTATGTCATGAAGAACAAACTTTGTTTAAGGGTCAAGAGCTAGTTTGGTCCATAACCTAGTCAAACAGAGCTCACAAGATTCAATGCAGTGCTGTTTTGGAGCCCAAGATTTTGGCTAAGTCCTAACTGACGTTTTAGTTCGGGTACCCTAGTTTGGGGCTTTGTATCTTCCTAATCAAGCAGAACCAGTCTAAGAACCTTTAATGAAAGTTGTTGTTTGATTTGCGCACAACAAACTTTATTTTTGGAGTATGCCATGGATCAGCTTGGAAACAAGTCAACCAGTGGACCAAAGTTTGACTTAGCTGCTGTTTTAGCTCCAGGAATTATTCCAAGTTTAACAATGACAATAATGATTGGCATGTCATGTTCTCTAGTTTTTGTTAAACAACTTGAGTTGATCCAAAAATAAAAGTTGGACATTATTCTTTGGAGAAGAGCATGTAAAAAGTTGGTTTAAGTTTGACCAAGTTTTGATCAGGAAATTGAAGTCCAAGTCGAAGTTTGTTAGTCGCTGACACTGTCATCTTAGGGGTTAATTACCCATGGATTTGTAGCCCAAATGACAGTATACCCTAAATCAAAGTTGTAGCCTAGGCAGTGGAGAAGATATTTTGTTCAGGCCTCCCAGATCTGAATCACCCTAGAATATGCCGTTTTGGGCCTCGAAGTCGGGTAGCGCTCACCACGTGTTCAAAGTTATGCCTACGTGCTAGCCATGCATGAGCAGTGCCCCCACCTCGCCTCCACGCGCCCCTGCTGCTCCCTCTTGTATTTTGGAGAGGCCTGAGACCGCTCCCCACTCCTCCACACTCGCCTCGCCCTCCCCATCCCCTTCCTCGCTCTCATGCCGCTCCAAGGCGGAGCCACCATGGATGCCGCAAAGCTCCGCGGTCGCCAACCGCATTCCCGCTGCTCCCAACCGCGTCGCTCCCCACGAGCGCCACTTAAGCTTCGCCGTCACCTCCTGCACGCCGTGCTCATGCTCGCCGTCCCCAACCACCACTGTGGTCGGTGGAGCACCAGCCGTAGCCGTCGCCACTAGTGCATGCTCGTGGTCAGGCCACTGCTGGCCACCTCGAGCCAGGCCGAGTGGTCCCGCGAGTGCGCGTCGGCCCCCTGCTACTCTGCCACCACTCCACGACCACTGGCGACGACCCCATAGGCCAGAACGGCGAGCTCCAGATGACCCCCTCTGTTCAAATCGCGTCAGGGATGTCATGCAGGAATTCGACTAAAGGGAAGGACCTAACTGCATAGCTAGACTCATGTGAATAGTGTCTTTTGGATCTATTTATTTTAAATCGGATGAAATTTTGAAAATGAATATAAAATGGTAGAAAAATTGTAAAATAGCAAATGAGGACTTTTTGGAATCCTTGCGAAATTGTCTATGCAGTAGATCTATAATATGGCATATTTTAGTTTAAAGTTTTAGCTGTAAAATAGGTTTGTGCAGTTAGGGTTTTAATGCTAGTTGTATTTGTCTTTTTAAAAACTGCAGATGTAGGGCTCCAATTGAAGTGAAATTTTTATGGCATGCTACTTATGTGATGTTTCATGTGTGGTAAAAATTTCATGGTCATTGGTTGCTGTTTGAGTGAGTTATTGATTTATCTTGCTCTCACATGATTTCTTGCTTTAGCATTTTGTATTTTCCATAGAGGTTGCTTTGCTTATTCAAATGGCTTGAAATTTGTGTAGACTTATGGGAGTATGTATGAGCTACTATAATTTTTGTAGAATTTACTGTGCACTTTTGGTATATGTTCATTAATTCCCCTTGTTATCTAAATAAATTAAGAAATGCATTAAAAGAATTTATTTAGTGATCAGCACTATGCTTTCTAGTGTCCATTTAACATGTACTTTATGATGGTTACTTTGGTTGTGGCCAAATGTATGTTTGGAATATAAGTTAATATTTATTTCTTGCAATTGATGGTTTCTAGACAGTTCTGGGAACTTTGTAAATAACACCATGTAAATGAAGTTTTCTGAGAAATATGTTTATAACAAAGTTGTAGATAATTTATGTATCTAGCTGCTATTAAAATTTGGTGGGATTTGGCCTTGTGGTTTGTGAGTTATGCCTGTTCCAAATTGGGTTCCAGAAATGGGTGTTCTCTGGAATCACTAGACCAAATTATGTAAATATGCATGTTTGACTTAGTTAACTTGAGAATCATGCTAATTAAAGATGAATTGTATACAATCTCATAAGCTTTCCAGAATGTCTTATTGCATGTCATTTGGATCTATAGAACTCTAGTTATGATTTATTTACTCAGCTGCTGTCTATGTTCCCAGATTTGCTGAAATTGCCGGAATGATTGATTCTAGTTAAGTTGTGTACTTTGTGTGTTGCTAAGTGTGATTCATATCTTTGATGGTTAAGTTAATACACCTGAGATCTTGTGAACTTGTGTGCCATGCCTGATATGTTTGCTATCTATTTATATTAGGTTGTGTGATGTTTAGTTAAATAACTATAGGTGCCTATGTCTTGCATAATCTTGTGTTTTTCTTGAATGCTTATGTGAGGCATCTTGTGTTACCATTCGTCATATTCATACACATGCATCTTGCATCTCATTTAGGTATGCTAGATGAACCACGTGAAGGATGTGATGGTAGAGCCAAACCCGAAGATGGTGTTTGGTGAACCTATCCTGAAGATGGAAGGATTAAGCAAGTGCCGAGATGGGAGATGCTTGCCAAGCGAGTGTCATCTGTCAAACACTACCTAAGTGTTCGATCCCAGGCAAGCCCCAGAGCATTCTAAGCCTCATACTTTATAAAAGCAATTGAGTATATATATGATATATATGTATTATTGCATTAAGTTATAAGAGTTGATTGGAAACCCTTGCTTCATATATATCCTTCCTTGTCCAGTAAATATGCCTAGAATCCTATTTTTGGTCTAGGATCGAGTTAAATGCTTAGCCATGCTTAGATTGGTAGAAGTCGAATGATTCCTGTCACCTGCGAGATATAGGTGGTTACCTGGTCACTTTTAGCTATGTGCTGCTATCATGGAAATAACCAAGAGTTGATGGATAAGCGAAGACCAAGTGGAATTTTATAGGGTTTTGGACTATAGTAATTCCGTCTGTGTCAGTTAAGGATCATACCGTTGTACGTCCCTTAGGTCATGTTGAATGCATGCCCCACATTTAGCTAGAAGGATAAGTCGTTCCGACCGCGAAGCTAGATGGGGGACGACAGGGGCATGAAGAGTAAGCCCAAGGGTAGGATGGGCCTAATTCCTGGCAGCCGGATGGCCCCTAGGTACGGTGGTTCCTGTTAATCCCGTGACTTTACTAGAATAGTGCCATTGGTGACCTGTAGCTCACTTTAGCGAGTGAGTGTGGTTTGTGTGGGGAATATTTCACTAGCTGGTTAGAAATCAATTCGAATCGCCATCGCTCATGGATAGTGAGCACTTTACTTGAGCTACGTCATCGTAGTAATGTTTATGGAACACAAGGATGGTTATGTGGATGATGTTGGAAATGCTAAGCCTGATATGTGTAACACACCAGGTGTTTGCCTTGCATTTGGGCATCATTTGAGCATGGTCATAGCATGGCATTACCATAAGCATCATCATTTCATGTGCATCTTTGATTGAAACATGACCTTGCAACATTGCAACATATGTGTGTTATGTGTGCTAGTGATAACATCATGTATGTGGACCATTCTAGTAAATGTGTTAGGTTTGTTATGCTTAAAAACATGTGAAACATGCTCATGAAACATGTGCAATACTTGTTGAAACATAGCATTGCAACTTTTGCAACATGGTTATGTAACATGATGTTTCACTAAGTTTTTAGAATAGTTTTTCAATGCCTACTTGTGAAACTTTCATGCTTATGTGATGCTACCTTGTGATTAGGGCCTTGTCAATAGTAGTAGCATGCTAGTAATCCAAAATAAGCTAGGGTTTATGTTTATGTCATGCCCTAATTCCATCTCGACTCATGTGTTGACCTAGTTGACCATAGGACCTTCCTAGTTTGACCTAACAAAAAGTCTCACCTAGAGACTTTGCATGTGAGAGCAACCTTAACAAGGTTTGTGCCAAATTTCATGAGGAACAAAAGTTGTTCAGTGGTCAACTCATGAAAATGCTTAGAACACACCCTAACATGGCCCACAAGTCAGGAATAGGGGCTGTTTCAGCACTTAGCCATTTTTGGCTAAGTCTGCAGTACGTATCAGTTTCCAAGTACCTCTCTTGGGAGCTTTGTATCTTACTAACTAGACCGAACCAAGCTTTGAGCTAGTTGACTTGTACCTAGAGCTCACTTAGCTCTATCTAGAACCTTTTAACAGCTCTTGCTAACTCTAGCTAGTTTTAGGGTTATAGCTCTTTGAAAACCGGCTGTCAGTCGTGGTTTGACGACGCAGTTTTCCATGTACCTCACTTTGGAGCTTTCCAGCTCGCAAACCTTGAGGAATCAGCTCGAGTGCTAGTAGATTTGTAGAAAGAGTTCACATAGCTCTAGCAAAAACTCTATTATGACTTCTCTTGATTCTCGCTGGATGGAGAGTTGTGGAGCCTTAAAGTTCACTGGACAGTCGTTGTAACTGAATCCCTGTTTCAGTTTCTGAAGTTCAGAAAACCAAACTCCATGGCCGACCGGGCATAGGCACTCGATGCCGTGTGGCCAACACGCGTCGGCACCGAGCCCAGCTCACACGCGTGAGGTCGCCACGCCGCCTGGAGATCCTCAACACGCCCTCATTCGCACTCCACCTCTCCTCGCCTCACTCTGCGCTGCAAGCTGTGCCGCTGCTCGCTTCGCTGCATCTCGCGCTCACGCTGCCGCGCAGCTGGCCAAAGCGCTCGGCCAAAACCTCTGCCTTGCTTCGCTCTGTCCACTGCTACTTCTTGCCCAACCAGCAGAGTGACAGGTGAGGCTAGGAAATTCGTTTTGTCCCCGTCGGTCTGCTCGAAGCGCCGCCGAGCTCGAGCTCCGCCGTGGCCAGCTCAATGGCAAGCCTTGCAGTGCATGATCTTGCTTGTTCATTGCCATGCACGTCACGTAGAAGCTGTAGGGTTCATCATTTTAGGCACTACCGTGCTCTGCTCGCCGGGACGAA
The DNA here is from genome assembly GCA_038087645.1 of Saccharum hybrid cultivar R570. Taxonomy (NCBI): domain Eukaryota; kingdom Viridiplantae; phylum Streptophyta; class Magnoliopsida; order Poales; family Poaceae; genus Saccharum; species Saccharum hybrid cultivar. The sequence continues at coordinate 24,801,657 of JAQSUU010000805.1, read as the reverse complement.
CCGCTGCACTGGGCACGCCCGCCATGGCCGCCACCGCCGCGAGCTTGAATACGCCTTGCTTGTTTGCTTTCTGCTTGATTTGACTCATGTTCCATGCGTCCCTAGAGTAGATCGTGCTGAATGAAAGATGCTACCGCCCGAGTTGGCTCGGATAGCGAGCAACGCCACCACTCCGGCTAGCTCTCGTGGGTACACCGCAAACGCCACTCATGGCCATGTCGCTGTAGTTGATTTCGTGTCTCGCTCATGGTTCCCTCGTGTTTGTGGGTCGGTGTAGAGCGTGTAGGTGCCTTTAGATCGTCGTGCGATGGTCAATTTCACCGCCGTCAACATGCACCACCGCCGTCGTCCGCCATCGTCGGTGACGAGCGTGCTCAGGTGCGGTAGCGATAGGGGAAACCGGTTGCCGAGGTGTGGGATGATGAGAGGAGCGCGCTTGTGTAGTCGGCTTCGTCGGAGGAGTCACCGGCGACGAGCAATCGCCGGCCGGAGCTTCGACTCTACCTCCGTGTGTATGACGGGCAGGGCCCGCTGGTCAGCACGGGATCCCCCCCACCTGTTTGGGTTGTTGGGCCGCCGTGGGCCGGCTTAAGGCCTTGTCACACCCGGTTTTAAGGACAAAACCAGACATACACTATATGTGAAATAAAGAAGACAAATCTCACATATAGCCACAGATAAGTGTAATATCAAGAGACAAATGCTTAATATACATAACGCAATAGTATAAAATATACCTTAAAGAGCAACACAGCGGAAAGACAACTCCGAACACCGGGTGTAGACTTCACTCCAGGAACAAACTAACTGGTTGATCACAAGCCTAACAATTCCAGAATCTAGCAATCTGGTACCCTTCCTGAGATGTGGGGGAAATAGCAAGAGTGAGTCCATGTCGAACTCAACAAATATAACACGGGGTTCATGAAGCTCAAAAGGTTTGACACAGGTTTACTGCAATAGCTTTTAGTGTGTCAACTTTTTAGTATTTGAGTAGCAACAAGTTTACCATAAGCCCAAATAACCTCATGATCATGTAAACGAGAATAATGTATAGCAAGAAACAATAATCATTAGTGAACATCAATATCATCAGAGTTATCATTATCATCAGTATTCATCATTTATTCTGTAAGGGTCCAAGGCCACTCGTGACCGTGAGCACGGCTGTTATAACAGTTTTACACTCTGCAGAGGTTGTACACTTTCACTGTGAGTCATGATTACCCATATGCCCGGGATCGCGACTCCCAAAACACTTCCAAGGTGAGCAGGCAAGGAATCACTATGAAGCCTTTCAAAGGTTCGTCTAACAAGTTAGGGCCGCTAGGTTTCAGAAGTCAGTCCATGTGATACACCACACAGGGATCCACAGTCTGCTTTACCCCATTTGCGCCACAAGGGTAACCTCTAACAAGCTAGAAAAGGTCCTCATACTGAGCTAAAGCCAGAGCCATATAGCCCTCACAGTTGTACTGTAAGTCCCGGATGTTCGCTTACAGATAAGTCCTTATGGAGAGAAACTAGAGCACCATAAAAACAACCAAATATGCTCTAGCCCTCTTGAGCCATATTGCTTTAAAGCATCTTTTAAACGTTTATTGCATATACCATTAGTCAAGTTACAGATTATGGTTATCTATCTTGAGCACTAGCATAAATACTACCCAATGCAATGTCCCATGGGTGTCAAGGTACAAGATAGAAAAACTAGGATATCCTTAGTGGTAACAAGGTAGACACATGCACATGAATTAAGTATATTAAAGGTGAATAGGAAACAAGGATGATCCCATGCTATACTTGCCTTAAATTGAGATCCTTTCTCTGATCCAAATCTTCAATTAATAGCTTCTTCAATCTCCACGTAAATCTCACCGACTGGACTTGATCAATAAATCACCACACACACATCGAGCAATCATACATGAAGCAAACAATAAATAATAATTAGAACAGTACACCAAACATATGAAATAACAAGTGAAAAGGTTTTAAAGATGTTCTACGCATTGCTACGAACACACAGGCGCGAAAAACACGCTAATCGGAGCTATGGTGAAAGAAATACATACACCGAAAGATTTTGTTGTATAAAACGAAAAATTATAGGTCTCATTTGTTTTAACTATATAAAATCATATATATAGGATAAAATACTCTTTATAGATATTCAAAAGTGACTTAGGCTAAATTACATTTAAATTTAGAAAACTAAAGGAAAAATCAATAATATTCTATTCATAAATCTAGTTGCACAGTTATTAATCAAATTAGATCTAACCTATGAAATTCCAGAGATTTTGATAAAGAAAACATTAATACTATTACGTAGTTCATGTTGTTATAAATCCATTGAAATTTGAACGGACTAATTCGGAATTAAAACAAATAAATTATGTATTAAACAAGATTTTCTTTAGTAAAGTAATAGATTAAATCTAACATCGAAACTTAAAGATAGAAAACCTAACCAACAGTAGCACTAACAGTATAAAAAGTTTGTAAAACTCTTCTACACGTTACTACGATCACATAGACGTAAAGATCACGAAATTTGGATTTAAAACGTGAAAGTTATAAATTTTCTAAGATTTCCTATAGATAAATAATTACTTTAATACAAACTCGAAAATAAATTGTCACAAACCTACTGTACAATACTACCAACATCTAGAGCTCGCAAATACGAATCTAACGCAATTTGAACGGGTCAAATCGGAGTTAAAACGGAGATTCTACGACTAAAACAAGATCAGTGGCAAAACTGTAAATATCAGAAAGCGTATTTTTTATTTTCCGAAACGAATTACGTTTTCAACCGATCAAAGTGTATTCTAAGCTTTACGTTTTAGAACTGCGGGTTCTATATAGTAAAATCTCAGGGTCTCTTTTACAATTTTACAAACGAACCGGTAACTTCTATTTACATCCGTTGGATTCAAGATCAACGGCCCGGATTAGATCGGGGAGAGAGGGGAAAGGAAACCGGCGGCGCTCCGGCCGATTTCCGGCCGCCGGCGAGCCTCCACGGCGGCGCCATCACTGGAGAAAGCTAAAACACGGCTCCGGCCACCAAACGAAGAGAGGAGAACACCGGGAGGTCGAGAAGCTCACAGCGAACTCACCCCGCGTGAAGATAGGGCCGGGGGATGATCGGAAGGCGGCGGCTAGCTCGCGGTGGCGGCTATGGCGGCGGTGGTGCTTGCGGTGGCTCGACGAGACGACTAGAGCGGCTCCAAAAGGACGGGTTGGAGGCGGAATAGTGCGGGGGTCCTGTTTTATAGCCCGTAGGCGTCGGCATACAAGGAAAGTGCGGAGATTTGCGGTGGATTCGGATCACCGAATCGGTGAAGAAGGAGAAGGCGGTGCTCGGCCGGAGGAAGAAGAAAGGAAAGGGAGTTGCGTCGCTGACCAGTGGGACCGACTCGTCAGCGGCTTAGGGCGGGAGACAGCCGCGCACGCGCGAAGCTGGGCCGACAGGCCGTGCCTGGGCCCGGCCCAGGGAACCGAGGCGGGCGCGGGAGGAGACGGGCTGCGCGCGGAGAAGCAGGCCGAGCTGTGGGCTGCGGTAGGAGAAGCGGCCCGATAGCAGAAAGAATCCCTTTTCTTTTTCTTTCCTAATTTTTCAAAGCCATTTTTCAAAAGATTTTTAAATCCAATTTGAATTTGATTTAAACCACTCATCATAAAAATTTCAAATGCAGCAGCATGAATACTCAATCATGTTTCTACCCTTATATTTGATTTTAAATTTATAAAAAATTATTATCATTCTAAATTTGCATGCACACAAAAATATACAAAAATCATATTTTTCCTATTTTTCTTCTTTTCAAAATTTTTAGGGTGTTACAGGCCTGTGTTTAGTTTTTGTTTTATTCTTTTCCAAAAAATGCAAGTTCATGTGTTGCTTGTAAAATTCATAACTTGAGTTCTAGATGTCCTTTTGAGGTGGTTCAACTTGCACTGTGCTCTGCAAAATGTCTAGTTTTTATTAAAAATATGAAACTGTGCAGGTTTTGTGGTGGAAAATAGAGTTTATGATTTATTCCTTTATGCTTGTATTAAATTAGTGCTATCTTGTGTAAATTTTTGTGATTTGTTGGTGCATAGTTTAAATGTGAAATTTGGTCAGTGCTGGTATGGGGATATGATGCAACTATGGTAAATTTATCAGCTGTGTTTGATGTTCCTAAGTAAGGTTTCCTATTTTGTTTAGGTTACACACATTTTTTGGTAGTTGCTATAATTCCTGTTTTCAGGACAGCAAGTCAAAGCTTGTTGATTTATGTGTGGTTAACGATGTTTTCATGAGATGTGATATACACAAAGGTTGTAGTAAATTACTTGATTAAGATTCTGTTAAAATTTGGTAGCCATTGGCTAAGTAGTTTAGGAGTTACACCTATTTTAAGTAAGGGTTCAGAAATTGTTATTTTTCTGGGATTCTGGACCAGATCTGAGAAATCTGTTTGTTTTCCCTACTTAAGTTAAGATTCATGTTTTGACTTCTGAAGATGAAATTTAGGCAATTTCATAAGCTTTCCAAAATGTCCTCATTCATGTCTATTGGAGTTATAGAACTCCAGTTATGCATTTTATAAGCTGCTGCTGCCAACCTGTCAATGTGCTAAATTTCTAGAACTTGTTATATGCATGCTAAGTATAAACTTTGGGGTACTTAGTGGTTATTTATGGATGTGTAAACATGTTAATACCTGAGAGAAGTTTTACACCTAAGCTTTAAGTGATTTGAATAGAGCACCACATGACTTGGTCTTTTATTGCTTATGATGCTGCAATGTCATCACATTCATTTTCACATCATCCTCACATGCTCACATGATTCATCATGTCATCCTTGGTGCATACATGAAATTCATTTGGTGCAGATACATGCAATAGGTGTGCCAAGGGTCGTGGTACGAGCGAAGCTCCGCAAGGCGTGAACCCTAAAGTTAGAGTCCGTTCGGGAACCGGATGTCCAGTCCAACGAAACCGAAGGAGACATGGGAGCCATTCGTGAAGCCAAGCCCAAAATCTTCCTCGTTTGTTTAAGGCAAGCCCCGGAGCATTATAAGCCTCCTACTTTCAAAGCAATTAATTATATAGGTTATATGTAATGTTGCATTAAGTGGTAGGAGTTGATTGGAACCCTTGTTGCATTATATCATTCCTTGTCTAGATATATGAATCCCTGAATCCTATGTAGACAGGATCGTCTATATGCTTAGCCCTACTTAATTAGAACAGTAATGTCAGGTGATCTCCTATCACCTGCAAAGTAGGAAGTATTTGGTCACGGTTGGCTATATTTGCTATCATGGAAAAGAACCAAGTATTAATAATGAACTTAGACCGGGCGGGATGCCGATAGTGAAGCAACAAGACATGGAGGTCTTGGGTGTGGAACTATCCCCATCTGTGTCGGTTAAGGACCGATCCGCTGTACTTCCTTTGTCATTTTGAACGTAGCCTAACACTTAGCTGGCCGCCTGAGGTTGTCGACCGTGAAGCCGAGTAGCTCAACTCAGGATGCGAAGCCAAAAAGTGTAAGTCGCATAAGAGGGGAGCCAGGTGGGACCAAGGGCAGGTGAGTTAAAAGTCCTGAGCTTCCTGGCCACTGGAATCCCTAAGAGCGCGAAGTTGTTTGGGCCCATCCTGAGTTGTACCAAAGGTGACTGTTGACGACTCTTGCAAAGTATGCTTGGTTGGTGTTAGGAATACCCCCCTCAGCTGAGTTGGAATCGATTCGAATCGTCGTCTCTCCCGGATAGTGAGAAACTTGACAGAGCAGAGGCAACGTAGATTTCACTAAATAACTTGATGGTTCAGGAATGATGATGATGATATGATTGTAACACCCCAGGTGTTTGGCTCCCATAATTGCACTTGAATTTCATAAGCATGAGCATCATTCCATTCATTTATGCATTTGTTTGGCTTGCAACAAGAGTGTGCAACATACTTTATTAAGTTTGTTTCAAAATTGGTAGCTTATGAAATGTGAGTAGTGCAACATGTATATGCAACATGGGTGTCTCATACTTTGAAACATGGCAATGTTGGTAGTATAACATGGTAAGGTTAATTGTTGCAACAAGGGCTTGAAACATATGCAACATGGTGTGGCAACATTTTAGTTGAAATGCTTGTTTTGTTTGTTTCAACCTATGTGACAATTGGAAGTTGGTGTAACCAATGAGTACAGTGGCTAATTATGTCCTAGAATACCTTAATCACACCTAGGATCATTAGTGGAACAATGTTCATGTTGACCGAAAGGACCAAAATGCCCTCCTATGTGATGTTGACCAAGCCTTGGGCCCTAGAATGCTTTACTTTGACTGTTTAAAAAGTCCAGCTTAGAGATCTTGCATGGAGGAGCACCCTAATCAAAGTTGTAGAGAATTTCATAATGAACAAGAGTCTCAATATGGCCATCTCATGAAAATAACTAGAACATGCTCAAACAGGGCCCACAAGTCAGTTTTTCCCTACTGTTTCACACTTAGAAAAATTTCTAAGTCTGGCACTGACTTATAGTTTCTTGAGCCCCTCTTTGAGACCTATCTCCCAATCTAGGCCGAACTAGTCCAAGCTCCAATTGACAAAGTTGTAGTGCTCAGGTAGCTCTACAACTTTGCTGTTAACACTTACCCCTAACTCGAGCTAGATTAGGAGATATGGAGGCTCAAACTTTAGTTGTCAGTCACTGTTTTCGGCCTCCATTTAGAAACCTCAGTCCTCGGTGGCCGACCGTGTTCAGAGAACGGCCGCCGCGTGGGAGCGCTGTGGCGTCCGTACGCCGGTCGCGGTCCCACCGGTCAGGTCCAAGCTGGCCTCTAGAGCACCACGACGCCGCATCTGCCTTCACTTCTGCCTCTGCCTCTCTCTCTCGCTTTCTCCAAGCCAGGGCGGAAGAACCGATCCGCCATCACTGCCGCGCGCTTCCCCGCAGCCATGCGCACTCGCCACCGCACCACCGGCCACTACACCACGCCCACAGCTCCGCCACCACCTCCCGAACCTCATCGACCCCTCCTTTGGAGCAACCGAGCCAGGGTTAGGGGGCATTGCCAGCTTTTCCCCGCTTGGAGCTCACCGAAGTGCCGCCGCCCTCACAGTCCTCCGTGGCCAGCGCTGCTGAGCGCTCTTCCCTCTCATCTGACTCTTGTCCCGCATTCCCCTTCTCGCCTTGCTGCTCACGTGATGACGTTACCGGGCCGGGTGCTTTCGTCACGCCGGAACACGGCCGCGCACCGCTGCGACATGGCCGCCGCTGGTGCTCACACGTGGCCATGCTCCTCCACTTCACCCCGGTCCTCATTAGTAGCCTCGTTAGGTCCGCCAAGGCTCCAGGGAGCTGATGCACTCCCAGCTGGCCATCTAGTGGTCGGAGCTCGCCGGCGCACCACCGCGCACCACCACCGAGCCACCGCCGCCATGGCCATCGCCGCTAGGACCTAGTAGTGTTCATGATTTGAGGGTTAGTGGATGCGAGAGGTCAAGGAGGACGCGTTGGTACACTTCGTTTCACCGGCGAAGCCGTCGCCGACGAGCTTGAGCTCACCGGAGTTCGGCGGCCTCGCTCCCCTATCACCGTGTCCCTGACGTGTCGGACCCGACTGTCGGCGGGCTCACGCGGGCGGGATTCACCGTGGCCCAGGCAGGCCTAGCGGGCCGCGCGTCAGCGGGCCGGCCCGGTGGCCGGTTTCGGTTTCCATTTTTGTTTTTTCTTTTATTCTTTTCACAGATTTATATGCTATGTTGTAAATTTCATATCTCAAGCAATATAGATCCAAATGAGGTGATTCCAATTGTTTTTAGTTCTTTGTAAGGTGTAATATTTAGGAAAAATATCAAATGTATAGGTGCTGCTTAGATTCTGGAAGATATAAACAGATATTTGAAATGTGTTTAAAAATAGATGCAAACTTGTTAATTTGATAACTTGAGTTCTAGTGCTCCAAAAATTATGAAATTTGGTGGGTGTGCTATTTCATGTATAAGCTAGCTCGGATATAAATTTGGATGCTATTGCTTGAGTAGTTTTCAAGTTATGTTGTTGTCATTTTATATTAGGAGATACTTGAAGGAATTTTCATAATTTTTCTGTATCTGCAATACTCATGAAATTTTATGGAGAGTGTCCTGGTACCCTAAGATTGCTACGAAAAATATTGTTTCTGTTGTTTGACACTTTTCATCATGATTTATTAATTGTGCAAAAATCAGCCTTTCTGGCTTGTGAATTTTATGTAGGGAGTTTATGTAAATAACTTTGGCTCAAAACTTTACGGTAGCCTCCTGGTAGGGTATAGAGTCCTCTGTAATTTTTGTAGAATTTTCTGAGTAGTTTGCATATAAGTTTTATTTTCCACTTAATTAATTAATTAAATTAAGAAAGAGATTAAAATAAATGACTTGGGTGAACATACCTCACTTTCTGGTGGTTTCATGTCATGTGTAACCTAGTAGTGTCATCAGTTTGGTCATAAGGATAGTTTGACACTTGAGTAAATATTTAAATTTCACATTTCTAGGTTCTCTGGACAGCTGGTAGTATTTTTGGGTTTAGACCTTGATAAATGTGTTTGTTGGGAATCTTGTGAATACCAAAGTGGTAGTAAACTTGCTAAACTAGCTTGTGTCAAAATTTGGTGGCATTTAGCCCAGTAGTTTAGGAGTTGTGGCTGTTTAAAGTGGATGTCCAGATATGGCTGCTCTCTGTTTGGAGAGGATAGATTTCTGGAACATTGGGAATTCGACTAGGCAAACTTTGGAATCAAGTCTTGAGGTCTGAAAGTGAATTATAGAGCATTTTATAAGCTTTCCAGATTGTCTTGTGGCTTTCCATTTGAATTTATGAATCTCCTGTTATGGTGAAAATACTTATCTGCTGTACAGATTGCTGTTGTGTTGTATTATGCTTAGGTTTGTGATAAGCTTAAGTAATGTTGTTCTTGTTGATTGTTAGGTTTAGGCCCTTAACTGAGGAAGAACAATTGTACGTTAGGTTGTGTAGATTAGGTAAGTACTTCTCTACCGGAGAAGAAATATGCACATGTTGTAAAGTGATTTGAATAGAGCACTAGTGTTGCTGTAGTTTACATTTGCATTCTCTACGCATGTTGCATTCCTTATTATGCATCCATGAGATTCATTTGTGCATTCATGCAATAGGTGTTCCGGAGGGGGTGACACTTCTGGAATTCGAGGAAGCAGTTCCGGAGGAGCAGGAGCAGCCGGCGGAGGCCGAGGTGCCAATCGGCGAAGGAGTTCCCGAAGAAGAGCTACCCGAGTGCCCTGACCATCGCCCTTTTTCTTTCTTGAAAGGCAAGCCCCGGTGCATCCTGACCCAATCTTTATATATCAATCACCGAGTACTTTTACTTGTTTATTGCATTAAGTGTAGGAGTTGAGTGAAAACACCTGTTGCATTATATCTATCCTTGTCCAGATATCACACTTGAATCCTAATTTAAGTTTAGGCACGTGTTAATGCTTAGCCCTGCTTAGTGCGGTAGAAGTCGGATGATTTCCGGTCATCCGTGAGAATTAGGTGAAGTGGGTCACGGTTGGCTATATTTGCTCTCGTGAGAAATAAACCATGCTGAAAAATGAATTGAGATCGGGCGGGAGTTCGATAGTGCAGCCGCAAGACACTTCACGTCTTGGGTGCGAAGCTATGCCCGTCTGAGTCATTTAAGGACCGATCGTTGTACGTCCTTGAGTCATGTTGAACGCAGTCTAACACTTAGTTGGCCGGATAAGCAGTTCCGACCGCGAAGTCGAGTAATATGGTTCAGGCCGGGAATCGAAGGGTAGGTCGCATCTTGGAGAAAGTAAGGATGTGCTTGGGGACATTGGCGTGAGACCAAGGGGGGGTTAGAGTCCCTATCACCTGGCAGAGTGTTGCCCTTGGGGATGCGGCATCAGTCGAACCCGCGCTTTCCTGAACTGTACCAAAGGTGACTTGTGCGACCCTGCCGAGGGTTCTGCGCGGTTTGTGTTAGAAATACCCCTCCAGCTGGATAGGAATTCGATTCGAATCGCCGTCGCTCCCGGTTAGTGAGCAATTGACTTGAGCAGCGGCAATGTAGATCTCATTAATTGAACAAATGGTTAATTGGATGATGAAGTACATGTTGCCTCAAATTATACCTGCTATGGTTACTATTGTTTGCTTAATCCTTAAATGATTGTTTAGTACGGGTGCTAAGATAGCTGACAGGTTAATGCTAAAAATAACTGCTAGTACAGGTTAAAAGAGTTACTTATACTTATGCTTTTCCGCAAAACATGATGTCAGCCAGCTCCACTTTAAGAAAGCCTTGCATGATCCTTGGTGTCTTTTATTTTCTGTTTCGACGGGTAAGTCTAGCTGAGTACATTCCCATACTCAGGGTTTATTCCCTCCTGTTGCAGATGACATGCTATATCAAGGCTTCTGCAAGAATTGCCTCCACCCAGCGGGTGATGAGGACTAGATCACTCTGGCGTGATCGTCTTTTAATTTACTTCTCTTAATGCTTTTGTGGGATGTTGATCTGTAAGACTGGCAGTGGTATTCGAACTAAGTGTGTGTGTTTATGCTTCCGCTACTTTATAAACTTGGTTTGTAATAATTGCGACTCTGTGGTGTTGTAAGTTTATTTCCGAACTACTTGTGAAATGTAACGTGTGATGCGTTTATGTTGAATGATGCGATCTTGATTGTAAGTGAGTTGGTTTGAAATCCTTCGTGGTTTCGATTGACTACCGGGATTATATGGGCTCAAATTCGAAAATTTGAGCGTTTCGGCGCTTGTTTTTGTACTTGTGCTCTTATAATTTGGTCGGTTCTGTTACAGCTGGTACTGGAGCAGAATTCAACATTAAACACATCGTACGGGTATTTAAAAACAAAAGTTTTTGTTTGCGAAAAGTGTTAAAAATCTGAAATTTATTTCTATAAGTATGCTAGTGATCACATCCCTTAGCCCAAATAAGGACTCTTAGGTGGCTTAGTAAAGTACTAACTTGGGGGTCTTGTTTGTTTCTATTTCGTCATCCATACGGCGTGATATGGTATGGATGCCATCCGCTTGGGTGGTAATGTATGGATCAAACACCTCGACGCTCTGGTAAGTGTGAGTTGTGAGAGCATGACCATCGAACCGGCGGTCTAGGGGAGAGTAGTTGTGGTTACTTGCATACTTACATGTTCAATCATGTAATTATGAAAGTACTTAATTGTGGGTATATCTGTCGGGTAGTTGTGATACTGAAGTATATACATCGGGGATGTGTATATGGAAAGTATTTAGTTTACTGCTTACTTGCATGCTTATATTGGGAAACTGTTGGGCAGAAATGAGATTTTCTGCAGGTACACTAACAGCGCAAATGAGTAGACCGATAGTTTCGCCTATATGAGAGAGCGTATGTATGCCACCGCCTAGCGTTAGAAGTTTATGATTCTACTAGGGTGAGAGGGCGTACGGAACGTGCATGCATCATGTTTAATTCATGTCATACATTTTGTTGGTATTTATTAACGTGAACAGAAAAGATCCGCAAGCACACGATACCGTTGTAGCTTTCACCCGGAGGGTTTTAAATATCGTATCCACAGGGAAACATGTAAGTCAACTACGTGTTCTAACTTAACCAGAAAAGGTGAATGAGTTGGAAATATAAATAAGGTGGGAACAACTAAAGTGAAAACAAGACTAAAACGTAAGAGAGGATCAATCTAGTATGGGGTCGATAGTAGGAGTATAGAGAGGATAACTCGATCAAGGTTTCTACTTCTAACTTGGGCAGTCCACATCTTCTACTATTCAACTGGGGAATTACTATGGAAGACCGCAAATAGAGTACGAATCTACCACGTAATTATATATCCTGCTAGGCCTACAGACAGGAGGTGGATTACAGAGGACTCAACGAAGCTGTCACCTTCGTAATCTACCACCGATCCGGAATATAGGGTGCATCTACGAGTAACCCTAGTCTAAGCGCCACGCTTATAATACGAATTATACTCTAACCTAGTCGACTAGATTAAAGCGCTCAAAAGAGACTCGCAAACCAGAAGAATAATATAAACATGAATCTTACTTGAATCTGAAGTTGATTGCCAGAGCTTGAGCCATCTCACGAGCAAGCCCACGTAGAGCTCGATCCTGCCGAAGTACAAGTTGTTGAAGAGGCAACGACAGGCCAGCACCTCCTCCGAACTCCTCCCTCGCTCTCCATCTCTCTACTATCTAGAAGACTAGATCTATTCTAACTTGGGAGTTGAGAGGACATCCATTCGAGGGACACCTCTCTTCCCCAAACCCTAGCTTTTCTCTTAAAGGTGATTATGATGGTGGATTGAATGAATTCCCCTTGGAGGGGGGTCTGGGGCCTCATTTATATAGCCCAGAGCATGGAACCGTGGCCCTTGGATCAAACCGACCTTCACGTGGGGTTAGGATGCATCCTTGGAGGCAGTTGAAGTAGCTTGCAAAGGAAGGAGCCGAGGGGCGGCGGCCAGGGGCCGGTCGGCCTGGGGTTGAGGCCGATTGGCCCCACCTAGCGGCGGCTCATGGTGGCCCTCCTCGTGGAGTCCTCTAGTGTCCTCTAGAAGCCTCTTGCGTATTCGTGACGTGGAGATTAGGCCGATTGACGTGGGTTCCTTCTCGTGGAAGATATCAATTCCTGAATTATTCTGATAACCCCCTACAAAATATAGATTCACCAAAACTCGTGGAATTTCGTTAGTTGACACCCTAAACCTATGTTGGTGATCATTTATTATCCCTTTATATATTTATTTTAACCCTTTATTATGGTAGATAACCATCGTCAACACATTTCATATTACTCCCTCCTTAAAATTTCAATTGTCCCGACTAAATTAAATTTCGTACCCCCTAAATTATCCTCACTTTAAGTTATACCTTGTTGCTACAGATGGCTCGCACCAAGAGGACCGCTCGCAAGTCCGCTGGAGGCAGGGCTCCTCGACACCAGCTCGCTCCACGTGAGCCCTGCCCTGAGCCCACCGAGGCGGAAAGGTTGAGGGCCAAGTTGGCTGAGGTGACTGCTGCTAGAGATGCGGCTCAGCAACATCTAGAGCAAGTGATACATGACAGAGATCAGGAAACACTTGCGGTTCAGAGGTTGACAGTGGCTCATCGCAACTGTCAGCACATGCTGGTCCATGTGATGAACCAGCGGGATGAAGCCTGGCATGAAGAGAACATCCTGAGAGCTCGCCAGGTGGAGCTTGAGCAACAGTTAGCAGTTGCAGAAGAATACAACGACAATCTTCATGAGGAAGTGCACCGGCTAAACAATCATCTGCTCCCTCATGACAATGACGATGATAAGGAGATGGGCTCTGGAGTCTTCATGGTTGAAGGTGATGACGACATGGAGATCAATGGGCCAGAGAATGTTCCACCAGAAGAAGAAGAAGAAGAAGAAGAAGAGGAGGAGGAAGAGTTTGAGCCTACTAGCGACGAAGATGGCGGGGAGATCTTCGACACTGACTCGGAGGACGATGCTTAGTTTAGCTCATCGCATAGCTACTACGCTAGAGTTATCTTTTGTGCCCTCCATGTGTGTGAGTGGGGCTTTGTAATAAATTGACCTTTGGGATGTAACATCGAACCCTATGTTGTCCTGGATGTTTGTTTAAACATGCTGAATTTCGGTCACAAGGGATGTCTCATTGTGTTGTGTTCGGTGATGGTGTCACGATTAGTACCCTCCGGTGCTGTGACGAAACCGAGGGCCTCCTGTGGCGCGCGACATAAGGTTGTGCTGCTTGGCACGCGCTGGTATCGAGGTGGCTAATCATGATCCATCATGGAACTCCACCAATCTGTTGTCTCCTTGTGATCATTTCCTTGGGTATCCTTTCCTATTTTGGTTAGAAGTTTAGCTTGAATCAGGACACCCCTGTTATGTAAGGTTGAAACCCCGTTGGTATGGATGTAACCTGTCAGACACGTTTGTGCTCCATGTATGTGAGCCTTTAATATATTCCATCTTTTCATCGGAAGATATATTGTTTGTTAAGTACATCGCATAATTGCGTCAATTGATGCGCTTGATGTGATTGTGTGGTTGTGATGAATTATTGTGCCTCGGTTGTTGTGTGAATTCATTTTCCCAATGAAATCAGTTCGGCATATTTACACAATTCATCTACAAATTTCCCACATCGTCAGTGCTCATTGGCTATGCATTTTGCAAATGGCGTATAACCTCCGTCGTGGTCGTGGCGTTGAGGATGAGGAACAGCCGCCACCACCTCCGCCACCACCCACCCCGGTAGAATTGATGCAGATGGTGGTTGAAGGGCAGCGCGCGTGAGTGATTTCACTGGAGAGAGGTGGTGTGAGTGGTTCAAGTGGGCGTGCAAGGATGAGATGAGGTTGAGGACGCGGGCAATTGGGCAAGGATGGAGCGGTCGCTACAAATTTCGTTGGCGCATTGAGCCGGACGATGGCAAGCAGGAAGGAGAAAGAGAAGATGGTGCCATCATCTCGGGCCTAAAAAGGTGAAGGCGAGACTTTTGGGCGTTGCCAGCAGCAGCTTGAGATCACCCACGGAAGTAGCTGCGCGTTGCACGCGCGGAGAGTGGCAAAAATGGGCGGCGACCGACGGCAAGCAGCTACATGGCATTGAAGCTGCTAGACCGGTGAGACCACTGTTCATCATCTGAAACCCTAGCTTCCTCTCTCTCGTTCTCTCAATTTTGCAAAACAACTTGAAAAATAGTTTTTACAAAACTTGTTCCTTGATCTGTGATCTACAACATTGTTTTAAGTTTCAAGATCAAAAGATCAAGTGATTTTGGGATTGGGAGTTCCAAAGAAGGGTAGATTCAAACTGCAGTCAAGAATCAGTTTCAGATTAACATGGATCAAGTATATTACCAAACAATGGAACAAAGTTTGCACAAATTTTATTTATGGAAAATTCATTTAATAATTCCCCAAAGTTTGAACTCACTAACTGCATTTCAGTGACTTGAGCACCAAGCTAAGTGTGAGAAACAATTAGTGAATCTTGGAGCTCAAATTTGAACATATTTGACTTAGAAATATTATCAATCTTTGATTTCACATTATAAAGCACACTTTGCACTACAACTTTTATTTTAACAAAATTTTACTTGTTTAAGCAAATTCACAAAATTAACAAAGTTTCATAATTGATATCAAAGGTAACATTTCATGCAACAATTAGAACATAGCATATGCAACATATGAAACACCGCATTTGCAACATAGAAAAGCTATAAATGAAACATCACTTATGCAACATATGAAACACTATATATGCAACATAGCAATGCTATAAAGGAAACATGGAGTGCATACATGACATGATATTTGGTGATTATGCTTGATGATGCTCATGATCAAGTTTTAGTTGGTTTTTAACATCTAGGATGTTACAACACGTAAGCCGTTGGGTCCCACAGGTCGGATGGAGAAGGGTCCACAAGTGACGTGCAAGCCATCGGGTCCCACAGGTCGGATGGAGAAGGGTCCACAAGTGACACGTAAGCCGTAGGGTCCCACAGGTCGGATGGAGAAGGGTCCACAAGCACAAGTGACACGCTAGCCGTCGGGTCCCACAAGTCGGATGCAGATGGAGAAAGGCCCCCTAGGTACACGTGACACGTAAACCGTCAGGTCCCACAAGTCAGATGGAGAAGGGCCCCACAGGTACACGTCGCATGGAAAAAGGATCGAGCGGAGACTTTTATGATGAATTGCAAGTGTCATGGATGAGTAACTGCAAGTCCCATAGGTACACGTCGGATGGAGAAAGTACCATGTGGAGATCTATGACGAAGCGCCGTTCGTTATAGATCGAATATCGTTCATCACATATGTGTAATTAGTTTAATGACGAAGCCCTGTTCATCACAGTATCAAAGAAGATCGTCACAGATGAGCTGGGTGAGTGATCTGTGATGAAACCATGTGCTCTTCTATGATATTTCTTGTGATGATGTCTGATTTCATCATAGGGAGGGTTTGAGGATCATCACCACTGATCTATGACGAAACCAAAATATTCGTCATAAAAGCGCTTTTTTATGATAGTTTCAGATTCATCATTAAGATTTTCATCATGAAAGTGGATATTTCTAGTAGTGCTACCGCAGCCCTAGCAAGTTTCTCTACCCTGAAAATATCAATTTGCTCCTCCACATTCTCTGTCTCAATATCTAAATCAAGAATAACCTTTTCTAGACAAGTAGTAGGGGTATTATTGAGAAAGGTAAAAGGATTAGAAATGGTGGAGTTACCTACAATAGTATTCCTAGCTATAGCCCTATTAGCCGCCTTTGTAGCCACTAGGATGCCATCCCTAGGCACCCTGCTGCTAGTTCTTGTGGCTACCATCACCTTTCTCTTGTTCCTCATCTTTCTCTTGGTTTTGGGAGATTGCCACCCCTGGCAATCATTTTCCATATCTGAATTCTTTATCTGCTTAGACATATAATCCAAGAAATCCTCCTCCACAACCTGTGATTCAAAATCCTTAGAGCCCCCAATTACCTTAGCTAGATCATACTCACTATCCATAGGAACTCCTTTTCCCGAGTGAATACCATCTTTGCCCAGTTGAGAGGATGACAAATCCACTGCCATTCCCTGAATGTCCTTCCCATCTATCATGTTGTCCTCTTGAGTTAACTTCCCATCTATCTTGTGAGTCTTGCTCTGAGTGAATAGTTAGGGTTGGTCACCTGTTCTTGTCCATCAAAAAAGGGCCATCCACACCATGCACAATGTATTGCTTATCATTTCCTCGTAGTTCACTTTCTTTGTTTAAATTGGCCCCATCCTTGTCTGTATCTGCTGCCCTTCTCTGACCATCAGAGATAGGTTCTGTGTTGGGAGACTTCTCCAACAGACTTGCCCTTGTAGCTAAGATGCTCTCCATATTGATATGCCCCACCTCGAGATGAAAAGCAGCGATAGGAGTGATTAAAGCCCCAGTGATAGATTCTTGAAAATGCTCTTGATCTCCTTCCATCAGACAATCCTCCATGGAGTCATCCTGGTTGGATTCCATATCTCCATCTATGTCACCAAATCTCTTGAACTTATCAGTGCCTCTCATTCTATTCCCTTGTTGATGCTTGTCTGATCTTTACCAAAGCCCCCACCTAGTTTCCCTGATCCTAGCCCTGGAGGTCCTCCGTTGCCACCTTTGGAGAGACCTTTGTTGTCTTCCACTTCAAACCCAATAGGGATTCCAGTGCCATTGAGGAAAACCTCTATATAACCTTTGATCAGAGAAGGGTTTCTGCATTTGCCTTGAACCCTCATTGGACCAGTTTTGATCAAGCTAGCCTTATCCACAACAATGGCCTCGACTACCAAGTTTGAAATTGTTGACACCAAAATTGGATCGAGATGGGAAGTCCCTAATTAAGAACAAGAAATCATCAAGGAAAGCTGAAATATTCAAACAAATTGGCTAACTGAATTGCCAGCAAAATTGAGATGACGTCCTCATTCCAGGGGAAGGGGCCCTATCGGCAGAAGCAGCAAGGCGTAAAGCGAGAAGACGCGTTGGACTCCATAGAAAGAAAAGATTAGATTCCAAGTTATCCTAAATTAGGAAGTTCTATTTTCTTTTTCAAATTTTGTGATCGGTCTTGTTCGACCAGAACTCGTAGTTGAGCCTTGGGTATAAATATTGAACCATGGCTATTATAATAGACATCTCCAACAATCAATACAAACCAGTACCTTTACTTTTCGGCTTACGCCACCCCTTAGGAGTAGGAGTAGAGTAGATTTCGACGAGTTCTGTGGCAAGCAGGGCTGCCCTCAGTTAGGTCAGATCTCTAGTTTCTCTGTGAGTATCTGTCATGACTTATATTTTGTTTGTAAGGCTATCCTTGGCTAAATCTGATCTCTTACAAGCTTGGTATAAGTTACTTATCATCAGTTAATTGTAAGGCTGCCCTCGGTTAAGTCTGATCTCTTATGATTGCTGATAGTTATCTTCGATTCTTATCAAAATCTGCACGACTGCCCTCAGTTAAGTCTGATCTCATATGAATTTTGATACGAATCTCTTGCCTGATTAAGATTGAGATAGATCGGCTTTGTATCTGTTTGAATCGTCATCTTGTCGCCTTACATTGTTTACATCTTGCTTTGACGATGGTTCTTGCTAGACTAGCTGTTCTTTTCTGATCTTGATCGAAGATAGCATGTGGTCAAGGCATGTTTAGCCCTATGTAAGGCTTGCTAGTTGATGAGATCTAGTTTAGAAGTGCTATTATGGCTGCATCGGTTAGGTCTGATCCCCACTATTAGCATCATAGATTGGAAATCATCAAGTAGTAAGTCTTGCTTATGGTCAAGCATAGTCTCTGGCTGCATGCTATGTCTGCATCGGCTATTTAGCCAATCGCCTGTGCTTTCATGATTGTAGCATGTTCTTGTGACCCCGTTAAGCGTGTATAGATCTATATGCTTTGAAGGTTTAATTTGTTATCTTTATTACGGCTACATCGGTTAGGTTTGACCCCCACTGTTAAAGATAGTAGATTGGATCTGATAGGCGTATGGGTTCATGCACATCTAATGGTTGAGTGGTTACATGCTACGACCCTATCTTTCACTGGAGTCAGCTAGTTAGCCGATAGCCTGTATCGTTGAGAATATATATTGGCTATTTACAAGCTCTTACTTGTTTTCATCTTGGTTAAAAGCTAGTATGTTTCTCAATTAATATAAATGCTTCCATGTTTACCTTTTACATCTTTTAGCATGCTTTCATGATAATCGGCAGTATAGATCCTTGTATTTAAATAACTGATGATTGCCGATATGCTCGTTTTACTTATCATGCATTATGAACATGCTAGATATCGACTCTCTAGTCGATAGCCTTATCTTGCTGGCCACTTAGCCGCACATCTGGAACTGCCTAGACAAACACTGGCATGTTCCACCTTAAATTACTGATCAATCTTGCTCCCTTATCAATTGCAGGTGCGATTAGAGTAGTAAGTTTACAGATTAAGCGTGGTGCTTAGGCTATATCTTACATGTGTTTACGGCTAGGTCCCCGGATAGATTGTGGTAGGTGGCAGATGGTGATAGCTCTGTCCATCCTCTGTATTCCACCACGTTAGGCCTAGTTAATAAATTGTAGGGCTCATTGTGCTTTGTGCCTGATTGAATTCAGGGCAGGTACACCTCAAAGTAAACAACCATAGTAAAGTCTTCCTTAGTTTTGCCTTAGTTCATAGAAGCCACAGATATCCTCTCTACCTGTTATCTTTACCCTTGTTCTATCCTTGGACAACTTAGTTCTTACTCTAGTTTACTTCGCATTCACCATGGAAATTCGATACCCTGGAATACTCCTGGGTGAAAGCTACATTGACATCTGTGCGCTTGCGGATTTATCTGTTTGCCATATCTAGTGTCAACAAGCTTTCTGGCGCCGTTGCCGTGGAACGATAGCTAGTTTAGAACCAAGTCATACAAGTATCTTTTATCTTTTATCTTTCATACCATGGACCCCATTCCTATCATTCAATTCGCTGCTCCAAAGGGTGCTTGTTTGGAGCCACTTCCATCATCAAAACCTATCATCACCAATAGTTATGAAATTCATCCTTATTTCATAACTAAAGTCCAAGAACTATCTTTTTTGGGAAAAAGATGACAACCCATATGCTCATCTGCGAGAGTTCGAGCAAGTGTGTTCATGCCTTCACATTTCAAGCATATCACATGAAACCCTTAAGTGGAAGCTATTTCTGTTCTCTTTGAAAGGATTAGCCAAACTGTGGTATACTCGAACTGTAGAGAGTGCGCAAGGAGAGTGGGAAGTTCTTCAAGCTAAGTTTTGCCTAACCTTCTTTCCTATTGCCCGAGTGGTTCATCTTCAAAAAGAGGTCCTAAACTTCAAGCAAAGGGAAGAAGAATCCCTAGGTGCTGCATGGGCCCGCTTGATGGATCTTTATTCATCTTGCCCTGATCTTGCTATACCCGAACCTATGCTTTTGCAACACTTCTATTTTGGGTCTTAGTGGGAAATTTGCACAATTCCTTGACATCACTTCAGGAGGAGCCTTCTTACATCTTCCTATTAGTGAGGGGAGAGCTATCCTTGAGACAATCCTTGAAAACTCTCCCTACATCGATGTCCATCATGACTCTCCTGAAGAAAAGGACAATCCAATCCTTGCCAAATCCATCTAAATCTTTGGCTATCAACCCAATTCCTAAACCATTCCTAGGGACACCAAAGGAAAAAAATTTATCCTTTGGAGTTTCCATTTGAATTTGAGGAGGATCTCTCCGCCGATGTTGGGAACACCTTCAATCATCCAATCCAATAGAGATCCTTGGCATCCTTGACCCTAAATCATCATCTTCTCTATTCATCTCAAGATTTGGTTGCCTCGGAGCCCCTCAAATCAACATCATTTTCCACCTCAGACTTTGATCCCTCGAATGACCCTCCTTATTCCTTTATTGATAATTCAAACCAAGGAGGCAGCTAGTCACAGTGCAGCACGGTCGTATGGCTGCAGGACTCGCCTCTGATGTGGGGGGCGATGGTGAGATGGGTCACACCCGAGCTGTAGCGGTGCTGGGTTGGGACTGGTAGCAAAACAGTACCCCTCCCCCCCCCGGCTTGTGCCTCACCTACGAATGCGCGGCAGCGACATCCTCTCATGTTGATCTGGGCGCCGGTTGGTGGAGATGGCTACGGTCAGTGGAGCTGCCGCAGGTGGAGGTCGGTGCGCCCTTGGATGGGGAGGAAGCAAGGGTGGTGGCGCGGATGGGGAGGTGGCTGCGTGAAGGGGTGGCAACGCATAGGGAGTGGAAGCGGAGAGATTAGATAGGGTTTTGTGTGCTGGTTTGGGCCGCCCATGAAACATTAGTGCGCGTCAAATTTTTTTTTGTATGATGAATGTGTGCAGAGGGTGAATGCGGGGGCAGAGGACTTCTGTCGATTCAATGCCAATAGGAAAATATATTTCGCGTCGGATTTCTCTAACCAACAAGATTTTGTGTCTAGTTTCCTGACGGTTTTATGGTTCTTGACGGCAACTCCACAACCGACAGGAATAATAAGAGTTTTTTCTGTCGGTTTTGACTCAGCTGACAGGAACTACACCAGATCCTGTCGATTTGTAGAAAACCATCATGCATGTATTTTGTAATCAATATTAATAATACCAGTCCATCAACCCGTGCTCTCGCACGGGTTAGAATTTTAGGAGATATATATATTATGTACTGTTTAATACTTTAGAACGCACAGAGTACATCTAACTAATAAAAAATTACTTTTACTAAATCGTAAGTTTTCTTTGTTTATTTTCTAACATAATAGACAAAATAGATACTTTTGTAGTCTACATCTAGTAATCATAACATCTAGTTATCATAAACTTATTAATTACTATTTTTCAAGGAACTTTCTTTCTTTTCATGAAACCTCTATATATTTTAAATATGCAATTACTTTGAAACCTTACCACTAATCATGGTGGCTCTTGTTGCATCATATATATTCTAAAGTCATGAATCTAAATTTTTAATTTTTTGAATTTTATTCTTATTGATTGCTATGGATTCTCTCTCTCCTCAAGTTAAGTTGAAATTGTTGTCCTATATCTTTCATTAACTATCCTTTTTGCACTTTTTAAAAATTAGGATTTTAGGTCATAGAGTGCATTCTTAAGTACTTCAATAGCATAAGCCATTATTTGAAACTTGCAACATATCATTTAAGATAAGTCATAGAGTTTGAAGTGAGATTTAGTGCTAACCTCAAGAGAATTTTAATACTTAAACCTTATAATGATTCACTTTTACTCTAAAGAATTTTAATACTCAAATTTTATAATGCTCGACTTTTAGTTTCCCACATAGCTCAAAATGGTTGAATTTTCCTATCAAGGAATTATATTTACAGTTATGGTTATAGTATCAATATAAACATATTAGATATTTTAGTTAAAATACATAAATATATCTAAAGTAACAATCTATATAAATTATATGTTATGGTTACTAATATGGTCTAAATATTTTGTTAGTATCATTAGTATATGCGTTTTTAATTAAGAAAATAGTTTTTATGTGATGAAACATAACATATGTATTTTTTGCTCATGCACTGTAACACCCTAAAATTTTGGCATGATTTAAAAATAGGTGAATATGATTTTTATGTATTTTTGTGAGCATGCAAACTTAGAAAAGTAATAATTTTTATTAATTTAAAATCAAATATAAGGGTAGAAACATGATTGAGCATTCATGCTGCTGCATTTGAATTTTTGTATTGAGTGGTTTGAATTAAATTCAAAAGAGGATTCAAAATCTTTTGGAAAATGGCTTTGAAAAATTGGAAAAGGAAAAAGAAAAGGATTTTTCTCTCATTTTAGCTTTTGGCCCAGCTCAGCCCGAGCGCTCCTCTCTTTTGGGCCGTCCAGTCGCAGCCAGCAGCGCGCGACCCGCTTTCCTTTTTCCCGCCCCGTTCTTTGGGCCGAGCCGGAGACGGCCCAGCTTGCGCGCGGTTGCATGACGTCCGTCTGTCAGTCGCTGACACCGCGGACCCACATGTCAGGGTCGCCTTCTTCCTCCCCACGCCGGCGTCGGATTCCTTTCCTTGTTCACCACCGACCGAATCCGCCTCCCCAATCTCTTCCTTCTTCATTTAGAGCACCACCGGGCTATATATTCCGAGCTTGCGCACCCCTCCGCTCCATCTTGCCCCGAAGCAGAGGTCCATCATCGTCCCGAGGTGGCCACGCTCGATACGCAGCCCTAGCCGCCTGCCTCTCCGAGCCGCGCGTCTTCCTTGTTTCGTCCTCGACTTCGATTTCACCCTTGGTGAGTTCGCATTGATGTTCTCTATCATCTGGTGTTCTTCTTTCGCGAGTTCGTGCTTTGTATCGCGAGATAGCCAAGTCCGGCCATGGCGCCGCCGCGGAACTCACCGTCGGGCCTCCGTTCCGGCCGGAGCGCCACCCGGCCTTTCCCCGATCTGATCTGGAGCGTTCAAATCGAATCCAACGGCCAGGATTAGAAGTTACCGGTTCGGCCGGCGTTTTTATTAAAAAGCCCCTGTAATTTTTATATAGAACCCGCAGTCCATGACGTATTCCCGAATTATGTTTTCTTTTTCATAAAGCGTATTTTGATCACGGTAACTTCAGAAATACGTTTTCACTTATTTACAGTTTTGCCACTAGGTTAATTCATGCATAGAATCTCCGTTTTAACTCCGATTTGACCCGTTCAAATTGCGTTAGGTTCGTATTTGCGTGCTCTACATGTTAGTACCACTGTACAGTAGGTTTGTAACATTTTATTTTTGAGTTTGAATTAAAGTAATTATTTTTCTATAGAAAATCTTAGTAAATTCATAACTTCGTCGTTTTAGCTCCGTTTTTCGTGATCTTCGCGTCTGTGTGATCCTAGCGAGTTGTAGATTCATTTTAAAGACTTTTTATCTTATTTTATTACTGTTGGTGTACTGTTCTAATTATAGTCTTGTTTATTTATGCATGATTGTTTCTGGATGAATGTTGTTGCCATTGATGATCGAGTATAGACGGTGAGCAATTCGTTGGAGACCAAGAGTTTTTCTCTGAGCAAGATCTTCAGGACCAGTTTGAGCAAGGCAAGTATAGCATGGGATTATCCTTGTTGTCCTATTCACAATAAGCAAATATAATCATTATGCATATATTCCCTTGATAAGGATGACTTAGTTTTGATCTCATACCTTGACACCTATTATATTGCATTGAGTAGCATTGCTAGTGCTTAACATGAACTATGATCATATAATTTGACTAATGGAATATGCAATAAACATTAAAAGATGACTTTTTAGTAATATGATAGAAGGGGGCTAGAGCATTGGGCTATTTTATAGTGCTCTAGTTTCTCTCCTTAAGGACTTATCTGTAAGCGAACATCCGGGATTTATAGTACAACTATGAGGGCTATATGGCTCTGGCTTTAGTCATTTAGAAGGACCTTTTCTAGCTTGTTAGTGGTAACCTTTTTGGCATAAGAATGGCTTGACGAATCGGGTATAGTGCGGCCTCTGTCCTTATGTGTATAGGCTGCGTGTCATTGTGCCATTTGGAAGGGGGGCTCTACATCTGTTTGCCGAGTGAATCTAATGGCCCTAACTTGTTAGACGAACCTTCGAAAGACTTCATAGTGTTTCCCTGCCTGCTCACCTTGGAAGTGTTTTGGGAGTAATTAACCCGGGTATATGGGCAACACGACTCACAGTGAAAGTGTACAACCTCTACAGAGTGTAAAACTGTTATAACAGCCGTGCTCACGGTCACGAGTGGCCTTGGACCCTTATGGAATAGTTGATCATTAATAATGAATTTGTTCTTGCTATTCGTTAATCATTTCACATGGATCATATGTTTATTGTTATATTGAGACATCTTGATGCTATTGATATGCTAAAATTATGCCAATTAAAAGCTACATGCTGAAAAACCAATGTCTTGCCTTTAAGCCTCATGAACCCCATGTTACACTTGTTGAGTACGAGATGTACTTACGCTTGTTTATTTTTCTTACTTGGATATAAATCCCGGATGGGTAACAGATGGTGCAAATAGTGACTACTACTCATACTTCCCTGAAGATTACTACACTTGCAGTCAACCAGTTAATGTGCCTGTGATTGGAGCTACGACGAGAGATTTATCTTTTTACTTTCCGCTACATTTGTGTAAAGACTATGTGTTAATAATCGTGATGTAATAACATTTGTGATGATACTCCCTTTATAATTTGTCAGCTTATGTGTGATTGATCTCTGGGCGCACATAAGAGTATGCATTCCATTTGGTCTTTAAATGGGTGTGACATGCACGACGCTTATATTATCTTTAATTAAATCTTACTATATTAATTAACAGAGGTTGGGTAACGTACAAACATATATATGCTCTTGTTATCTAAAGAAATTTGTTGTAATCGGAAATGTTGATAGTTTAGATGTAGATTTGAGGGGGTATTTAATTTTTCCAATAATGAGATGAAAGTTGAGTTATGTAATCAATCATAATAAGCAGATGTTAGCTAAATTTAAATTTAGATCCACTTTAGATCATGTTTCTTAACGATATATGTGGGTAATATAAATTATAGTCATAAGTTAGTTTATATTGTTTTACACAATAGCGGAAGTGGATAATTATTTAGAAAAATAGAATAGATCCAGCAGCTATTATTAGTATCAACGGTAATTAAGTTATACCTAATTGATGGTAAAATGTTTCTAATTTTTATGAAAATTTCTAGGATCTATCGTTTGATTTCCTATCAAGTCTTGAGAGGATTAACATGAAGTTTCAGTGGGGACCTCTAGTTAGAATTTCTAGTATTTATCTTTTTCTTTTCTAGTCACGAATCTAAAGTTTATCTTTTAACTTTAATTAAGTTGTTGTAATTTTTTCATATGTTAATTAGAAATTCTAGTATTCTTTATATTTATTCAAAAATTATTTTTATATTAAAAAGAGTCTAGGTCCTAGTAGTATTGTTTTCCATATAAATTGAAACTCAGCTTGCATACCGGCACTAAACCTGTTGAATTTGTTAAATCACACGAATATATGTGTAGTACCATTTATATATTATAGAGTGCATAAAATTTAATTAATAAGATTGATATGGCATAATATTTTAGTAAAGACGTATACACTTATTTAACATAATAACTTATAAAATTTATTATCATGGAGTATTAACATAAAGTGTTATTGCTACGTGGTTTGTTAAGTGAACATTTTTTTATTTTTTATAACTTGTTAAAATAAATACTTATTCTAATATATATATATATATGTTTATTTGATATACATGGTGGAACATAGCGTTATAATTATTTTATTTCATGATTATATATATATATATGTATCGTACTTTATGAATATTGATTTATCTTTTTATAGCAATATATATAATATTATTTCCTTATATTTCCTATGGTGTACACAAATATAAGGTAATACCTTATATTATCTTTCACAACGACATGTATGAATATGTTAAATGCAAACTTAGAATATTATTTTACATTATCTTTCATAATAGTAAAGGTAGATAATTTATAAATTCATTAGGAGGTATTTTAAATTATCATTCATAATGGTAGACGTGCGTAATTTTTTTGAGCCTAGACATGGCTAATTTAGATACAAAAGTTAGAGGATTATTTTATAAATTAAAAATAGTCTAGGTCTTAGTAGTATTGTTTTCCACGTAAATTGAAACATGGCTTACATACCGACTATAAATATGTTAAATTTGTTATATCGCACGAATATATGTGTAGTACTATATATACATTATAGAGTGCATAAAATTTAATTAATAACATTGATATGACATAATGTTTTAGTAAAGACATATACACTTATTTAAAATAATAACTTATAAAATTTATTATCATGGAGTATTAATATAAAGTGTTATTGCTACGTGGTTTGTTAAGTGAATATTTTTTTCTTTTTCATAACTTGTTAAAATAAATACTTATTTTAATATATACATGTTTATTTAATATACATGGTGGAACATAGCGTTATAATTTTTTTATATCATGATTATAGAAGTATTTAGAAATATATATATATGTATCGTACTTCATGAATATTAATTTATCTTTTTGTAACAATATATATAAAACTATTTATCGTGTAAATTTTATATATTTTTTATTTATTCTTTATAGTGGCTATGGTGTACACAAATATAAAGGTAATACCTTATATTATCTTTCACAATGACATGTATGAATATGTTAAATGCAAACTTAGAATATTATTTTTGCATTATCTTTCATAATAGTAAAGGTGGATAATTTATAAATTCATTAGGACGTATTTTAAATTATCATTCATATTGGTAGACATAGGTAATTTTCTTTGAGCCTAGACATGGCTAATTTAGGTACAAAAGTTAGAGGATTATTTTAAATTATCATTCATAATGACCAAGCTAGTTAATTTGGACGCAATGCTATGGGTTATTTTAGATTATATTTTATAATAGCCAATGTGGGTAATTTAGATGCAAATTTAGAGGGTTATTTTAAATTACTTTCATAATGACATATGTGGGTAATTTATATACAAATATAGAGGGTTATTTTAAATTATATTTTGTAATGGCAAAGGTGGGTAATTTACATGCAAAATTAGGGGGTTACTTTATGTTTTTTTATAATGGCAGTGGTGGGTAATTTTCTTAATATATTACAATAGATCCAATGAGCATTATTACTGATGATGATTAGAGTCTACCAAATGAAAGGTTAGATGTTTTTGATTATTGTGAGAATTTCTAGGATTTATCTTTTTTCGTAGCGCATCTGGTGAAAATTAACGTAATGCCTCCGTTGGAGCCTCTAATTAATAATAGTAAGATAAGATGAGAACTTCTAAGTTTCCTTATCCCAACCCTTTGTAATTACCTCATCTTCATCCTTAAGCTCCCGTACGAACACAGCCATGGGAACTTGCTGCGCACAATGGGGAATAGAGGGCCTCGGCCTAGGGCGCAGGTTTGGGGACCGGGAGCGCAGCAGGCTGCGTGGAGCCGCGCGTGGGGCACAGGCGGTCAGCATGTGGCTCGGTCCAACCAAGTCACAGCAGCAGCTGCTCTGGCCAAGCACAGCCGTGAGGTGGCAGCATTTGGCGGGTCGGGGAGATGACCGGCCAGCACTGTGAGAGCAGTGCACGTACGTGCAGAGAGCCGGTCGGTGATGGAAGACCGGCCGAGAGAGCACGTGACCACCGGGAACGAAGAAGGTGAGCGTCCATGGAAGCGCTCGCCGAAAAGGTAACCAGAGAAGGAAAAATGAAGGGGAAATTGTCAAACGATGTCGCACTGATGTAAAGAAGGGTACTACAGCATAGAGAATGACGAGACGAACCTCGTGGGGGGGGGGGGGGGGGGGTGCTTTTCAACGGAAACGTTCGAGGTAGCCAGAAAAGCTCGCAGGAATTCTACCGTTTCCGACACTTCGGCATTAGATCTACGAAGACAGAGGCGGCAGTTGTGAAAAAGAGTTGCCTGAGTGTCTAGGAGATCGCCGGCATATATATACGTACAGGGTTTTGAGTCGGTAGAAAAACATGACATTTTGTTATTTTCGAAATTAATTAATTTCGAGATTAAAATCATTCTAGAAAAGTCTAGAATTGTTATTTGAACCATGAAAAATACTCTGAAAGATCCGAAAATTCAAAAAAAATTCTTAGAGCCATTTTGGAACATGTGGAACCCAAATAAAGTATTTGGAGTTCATGCAAAGCTATTTTGGAGCATCTAAAAATTAGATTATGCTGATAGAAAAGCAGGAACAAGTTCCAGAAAAAGCCAGAAAAATACCCAGTAAGTTTGTAGATATAGGTTGATAAATGATATACTCAAATGAGTGATTTCGAAAACAAGGAAAACATTTTGGGAAACTCCCAATGAAACCTTAAGCTAGGCAACATGGAATTTGATTATAGAAAAAGACGGAGACAAGCCGGAGAAAGATAAATGACTTACTAGCGTTTTGTAAACTTTACTCACTCAAAACACAAGGTCATGCAATAAGCAAACATAACACCAAGAAAAATCCCATCATATTAGTTTGGAAAAGTTTGAAAATTCACATTTTTCTCTAACTAGATTTATCCAACATTAAACTAATCTTCAAAAGCTTTATGCAAATATCAAAACTAATTATTTAATTTAGTGTTTTCTATTCACAACCCAAAATTAGAAATTTTAGGGTGTGACAGGTATTAAGTTCTGGGCGCTGTGATTGAAGCAAGATGATATCAAAATGCACAAGTGTTAGCCAAAACAATAGTGTGTTTTGTTGAATTAACCGATATACATGAAATAGGAAGCATGCACACCATTCTATTTCCATCCATTGCGTTCTCGCCGAGAAACTAGTGCATTGCCCACATCACGTAGAACCTGCATTCATTGTTAGCCATCAGCTGTTCTAGGATATGTGTTTGCATATAATCAATGGAGAAAAGGTTTTTCCTGTTCCTATCAATATTTTCCTTGACTACGTGTAATATTATAATCTGTGAAGACAGTGAAATTGAATTGTGCTATGCAATTAGAAAATTATATATTACTGGCTTCACTTGCGTATTTAATTAGCATCTGGAGTAGATCATTGATCTAAGCTGGTGGTGTTCTATTGGAGTCCCATATATACCTCTATCTGTGATGTTGCCAACACTACTATACAAAATCGTTTGTGCAGTATTTGCAAATAGGTCTCAGAGGCAGGCAGGCTTTTAAGCCGCCTTGGTTAATGCCTGGATTAACCGAGACGGTCATTTTTTATTAACCGAGGCGGCTCCTAAAATATATTAGGCCCGCCTGGGAAAATCAGGCCAGGGAGCGCGGCCACCGCCGCTGGGCCATGGAGGGAGCAGAGGGAAGGGCGCCGTCACCGTGGGGAGAGGGAAGGGCAGGCACCGCATGACGTGGGGAGGGGTGGGCACTGCCGCCATGGAGAGAAGGGCGCGAGTGGAGAGAGGGAGAGAGTGGAGGGCGCAGTCGGTTAATATGGTCGAGGCCCAATATGCCCAGACGACGCCCGATAAGCGCAACAAGTATAAAACTAGGCGTTAGGGTTTCAATCCCACACCGGCTCCCTCTCCTCTCCCTCCCTCCCGAGCAGCGCCCTCGCTCCGACACGCCTCTCATAGCCCCGATGTGCCCCCAGCCCTGCGGCGACACCGCGCCCCTCCCCCATCCTGCCGCCCCATCCCTCCACTCTCTCTCTCTCTCTCCATGGTGGTAGCGCCCACCCCTCCCCACGTTGGCGGCGCTCACCCTTCCCTCCACTCCCTCCCTGGCCCGGCGGCAGTGTCCGTGCTCCCTGGCCGCCGCGGCGGTGGCCGTGCTCCCTGGCCACAGCGGCGTGGATCCACCCCGGAAGAGGTATGTCCTCATCCTCCATGTCCTCTCTTAGATTCAGGGACGATCCGACCCTCACCCTCTCTCTCCCTCGCAGATCCGGCGTTATGGAGGCGGTGGAGGCCGAATCTGCCATCATAGCGGCTGGGGAAGCCGGATCCGGCGTCACGGGCATCAACTCCGGCGGTGCTCCTCCCCTTCCCTCCTTTGCTCGCAGATCCGGTGGCCGGAGGTTGGATCAGATGGCGAGCGACTAGATCCAGCGTCGGCCGGCTGGATCCCAAAGTTAGCTACTCAAAATCTCCGGTTGCTATCTTCTGGACTCAAGTCCTCTTGCTTCGACTGTCGGTCCTCAGCTCCTCATCTTCAGCGCTAATTAATCAAACTTCTTCTACTCGCAGCAATCAAGTAGAACAAACAGACAATAAACACAACTAAGAACAACACACCAAACAAAAGAGACACTTTAAAAGAGCGCACTAGACTATACGACATGATGCTATGATCGCGAAAACGTAAGACCGACGGATAACAGAGCTACCATCAAAGAGGACACGCGACTATCGAGGAGTTTACAACAAATCGGAGAAGACAAACTATACATTCGATTTATTTTAGTTAATGAATTAAGGTGATAGACTTCTAGAGAATTATCCTAAAGTTGAATTAACCAATTTACATTGAATTATAAAAGATGGAGTTAACCTTATTCATATTTTATTTATAAATATTTATTTAGTGTTTAAGTCATTTAAACATTTATAAATTAGAAAGCATAAAGAAGGTGATAACAGCTAATCGAATCATTATATGTTTCTTACATAAACTAAACAAGTTCTATTTAAGAAGCACTTAAGTTCTTATTAATCATGATAGCATTTGATTATTTATAAAAGACAAATTATAAACCAAAGTTACTTTTAATTTGAAAAGACAGTAGATAAATATTAGTTAAATTAACTACATGCTTCATGTTTAACTAAACTAATTATGATTAAGAAACATTTAAGTTAATATTAATCAAGTTAACATTTATTTAAGAATATTCTATGTATGAACCTAAGTCGCTTCTAATTTAAAAGAGCATGACATAAACATTAATCAAATAAATATAATTTAATTTGTAAACACATAATGTGACATGATAAACAACGTTACTAATGCGTCTCTTACGCCAGCATTGATGAGCTCATGGCTTGTCAAGTTATTCAGTTTGGCTCATTTTCTATTGATCGAAAACAAATCAAGATGACGTATGAAGAAGAATTGGATTCTACTTTTGCATTGTCAAGTAGAATATTTGTTGGAAATAATTTGGCCAAGAAGTATTGGAAGGCAAGGAAGGCGTCAAATATATCTGTGCAGATTGTCTCTATGCGTGAGGGGCCAACTTGATTTGCATTGTGGCCGGATATTTTACTATATATTTGGATATTTGCCGGCATTAGTATTAATTAGCTATATTTTAATTCATATGGGTTGGGCTCACGTATTAGGCTCTGGCTATGTTGTGGTCGAGTCCAAGTTGCGTCATGTGCCTGCGTGCACTTATATGGCCTAAGCTGGCTGTGTAGAGGGGAGATTGGATTTTATTTAGGATTATTCCTCGTCGAGCCGCCGCTCGTGAAACCCTAGTTGGGTGTTGCCGGATCGTCGCAGATTTACGTGGAGTGCGTGATCGAGCTGCTATAGCTTGGGCGCGTCGCTTGGAATTCTTGAAGTTTCCTCTCTTCTGATCGTGGTTCGTCTTGACCGCGAGTGGAAGAAATATCTAGGGCTTGGATTGCAGCTGCTGTTGTAAGCCGAACCTATCTTACCACTTTTACTACTGTTTGCATTTGGTTAATCGAAAGAAATTGTTGCCGGCTGCTATTGTTATCATCCGAATTTCTTTTGTGATTGCCGAAAGAATTACTGGTACTACTTGTCCGTGTTGACGGAGTTGGCCTGGTGATCTGACCGTATTTTAATTGTGCTACTAGTATTTGTTACCTGGCCGATTTATCATTGATAAATTTAAGATCTCGTCCTGTGCTTTCCTGGCCGATTAAATTAATATATACATATATACATCGGTTACTATTGCTGGAAGATTTCTCAGTCTTGAGCTCTGAATATTGTTACTCACATGAGCCATTTGAAGTGTTTATCACTATAAATTCAAAGAGATTGGGTTCTGAGTGTTTGCACCGTGAAAGATTGTGATAATATTGGGACATCGTAGGCGTGTCCTCATCAAGCATAGTCACGAAGTAACAAGAACGAAATTATACCCCTATGTTGCTTTTAGTTAGAAAGCTGTTAAATAAATATTAATCAAGTTGCATTTAAATAGATAAATTCATACTTGAGTAACATCACAAAAATTATCGCTACTGTATAGAGCGCGACGCTACGAAACTATCGCAACAAGAACGGATTTACAAACCTAGACTGTTTTTAATCATAGAACTAATTGCATGTCAATTAAATTAATATTTAATTTATATATGACTAGCATGTAACACGTCTACACCGATAGCATGTAGCTTCGGTTGGCAGGAAAACTCTCCACCTTCGTGTCAACTAGCGATATGGTGCTAATTGACATTGCACCATCCATCTTCGCTAATAGGCCTAAGTAATCATTTAAGCCCATTAGTAAATAAATGTATGGGCCTTTGAGATTTATTAGGATTATTGCACATGGGCTTTGAGCATTGGGAAAAATGAGATATTTATTTATTTTCGAAATTAATTAATTTCATGGATAAAATAATTCTAGAAAAGTCCAGAATTATTGTTTAAGCCGCGAAAAATACTCCGAAAGCTCTGAAAATTCGGGAAAATTTTTCAGAGACATTATGGAACATGAGGAACCCAAATAAAGTATTTAGAGCTCAAGAAAAGATTGGTGAAACGATCAAAGAAAAAGATTAAGTTCATGGAAACTGGAATTTTAATTCGAAAAAGGGCCAGAAAAATTTCTCAAGGAGAGATAAACGTCGCTCTATCGTACTCGTAAACCGTTTGCACTCATAAACACCAAAACAAGCATCACATCTATCAAAGCCCATCAAGTTAATTCTAAAATAATCGAAAAGCACCATTTTTCTTTAATAAAAATATATGAAATCTAAACTAATGACAAGTTCTATTCAAATATTAAAATATTTATTTTAGTTAGTGTTTCCTATGCACAACATAAAATTAGAAATTTTGGGGTGTGACAATCGTTTTTGCCCACCTCGAAAAAGTTTTCTGTAGTAGTGCAATTTGATATCTAGGAGGATGTAATTGAACCTGCACTCTCAAATGTCCAATGCAAATCAGTCCTCATTAGTTAATAACCTTCAATAAAGATAAGAAGCAACCAGTTATTAGGCAGTTGTAGGTTAGGAGTATGTTCTCTTTATCTTTGGTTCGAATGAACACTTGGGTCAAT
The DNA here is from genome assembly GCA_038087645.1 of Saccharum hybrid cultivar R570. Lineage (NCBI taxonomy): Eukaryota > Viridiplantae > Streptophyta > Magnoliopsida > Poales > Poaceae > Saccharum > Saccharum hybrid cultivar. The sequence goes on along the minus strand of JAQSUU010000805.1, from coordinate 24,768,234 downwards.
CGTTGAATCAGAACGCCCAAGTCACAGTTTATGCCTTTGCATGTACTCTCGTTTATTGGGCGGGATCCAAGAAAGCTATATGATTCATCGTGGAGACCAAAGATGATTGTCGTTATTAGCCCTCTAGGAAGCAATGAAAAAGTCTAACCGCAATCAAATAAAAGAAAAACGTAACATAATCGGTAGAAGTAGAACTTCGGCGCAAAAAAAGAAAAGGCAAGGTGGTTGGTACGTAGCCTGGTAGTAGGGGATTATAAAAATCCTAAATGCTCTTGCACCTGCAAAATAAGATACTAGCAATCATTAGCCAGTTGGTGAATGGTCCTAACACGTAACTAGTCAATTATATAGAAAGTAATATATGCTAGCAGCCGCGGTCTGCAGCCTTTGCTAGTGGAAAAACAAATTAATCTACTAATAAAAACTAATTAAGGAAACTGTGATGCGGAAGCAGTGTCTGAAAACGTCCCCTATGGCAAGCGATGGCTCTCAAGCATGAGAAGCACACATGGGTAATTAGGATTAGGAAAGGGTGAAGATGCCTAATTCGGACTACGCTTGTTGCCTGCGTCAACGCGGACGGGAGAATGAATCATCTAGGAAGCGCATTCATGTCTTTTTGGACTCTTGATAACAGAGCCTCCACGCATGCACGTCGTCTATCGATATATAAATACCGGATCACTAACGGGTACTGGCACATCTGAGACAGCATAGCAAAACATGGCAGCATTCTTTAGTTCATCACGTGTCCCTGTCCCTGTAGCTTCAGCCCTCGTACTTACCTTTTGCGTTCTGTTCTTGGGAGCACACGCAGGCTCTCGCACGGTAAGCATATATACCTGCCGACAATTTTATCAGTGATCACTAGCTAGAGATATATAGAGTGGTGTGTGTATATATACACACACACACACACACTGGTAGATTTGATATCTTGCTAATCATGAATAATGTTATTAGGAAAGTATGATTTGTAACCTGTAATGTTTGCAGCTCTATATCGTGTACCTAGGAGATGTGAAACATGGGCATCCCGACGACGTGGTCGCTTCGCACCATGATCTACTCAGCAATGTTCTTGGAAGGCACGTGCTCGTATATATAATAGCCTCTTTAATTTCAGCCAGTTCATTTCCTTCCTCTGCTGGGTTTATATTTGTTCTGCCCACTGAAGACGGTATATATTTATGCGTGTGTGAAATCATATATATGAACTTTCAGCATGGAAGATTCTGTGGCCTCCATGCTCCACAACTACAAGCATGGCTTCTCAGGCTTCGCGGCGATGCTCACTGAAGACGAAGCTAAACAGATCGCAGGTGAGGAGTTTTGCGATCGCTTTACTCGATCCACAGCTAGCTGCAGTCTATGAGAAAGGCAAACTGTAATAACTAAGCACGCCCTGCCTGCCGCCTCCCCTTGTGGCGTTGTTAACTCTATCTATCTAATATCTACAGAGTTTCCAGAAGTCATCAGTGTGGAACCTAGCAGAACCTACACGACGGCAACCACCCACAGCTGGGACCAGGGTTTTTTTTACCGACCGGTTTCCGGTAACCGCCGGCCTCCGGTAGCGGTAAACCGGTCCGGTTTACCGGTAACCGGTCGGTAACCGGCCGAATTCAAAATCAAATTCAAACCCTGCTTCGGTTCGGTTCGGGTCCGGTTTACCGGCCGGTTTGGAGCGGTAACCGGCCGGTTTGACCGGTTTACCGCTCGGTTTGAGTTTGGAATTTTTTTTCTTTTTTTTCAAACTTCTATACGTATAAATAAATACTAAACGAACTCGAATTTGAAAAATTTTTACACCATTGGCTTCTATAAATCATGAACTATTTTTAGGAATTTTTTCAGCATTTTTTGTTTTTTTTCAAATTTTAAATTTGAATTTGGGGGTCTTAACGGGCTGGGACCGGGATTTTTTTTCTTTTTTTTCAAACTTCTATACGTATAAATAAATACTAAACGAACTCGAATTTGAAAAATTTTTACACCATTGGCTTCTATAAATCATAAACTATTTTTAGGAATTTTTTCAGCATTTTTTTTTTCAAATTTTAAATTTGAATTTGGGAAATACCTAACCGGACCGGACCGGAACCGGACCGGTCCGGTTAGGGCGGTTACCGCGGTAAACCGCGGTAAACCGACCGGTTTTTTTAACCCTGGCTGGGACTTCCTTGGTCTGAGCTACCAAATGCCCAGCAACCTGCTCCACAAAGGCAGATACGGAGAGGACGTTATCATCGGGGTTGTCGACACTGGTCCGTACACACTCTAACATGCATTTCTTCACTAGCCCCTTCATGACGCACATCCGGCCTCATGCCCATCTCTAACTTGCTTCGATCAGGTATCTGGCCGGAGTCGAGAAGCTTCAGCGACGAAGGTTACCCGCCGGTGCCATCGCGGTGGAGAGGCGTGTGCCAGGTCGGACAGGGATGGAACACCACCCACTGCAGCCGCAAGATCATCGGGGCTCGCTTCTACGATGCTGGACTCGACACGGAGGCCCTCCCCCTCCACAGGAGCGAGTACCTCTCGGCCCGGGACGCGAATGGCCACGGCACGCACACGGCGTCCACCGCGGCGGCCTCCGCCGTGGATGCAGCCAGCTTCCACGGCCTCGCGGCGGGGGTAGCGCGTGGCGGCGCGCCGCACGCCCGCATCGCCGTGTACAAATCACTCTGGCTCACCGAGGACGGCCGTGGCCGCGGCAGCGAGGCGATGGTGCTCGCGGCCATCGATGACGCCATACATGACGGGGTGGACGTGCTGTCGCTGTCCCTTGGTGCCACCGTCGGTTCCCAGGACTCGTTCGCCGCCCTGCACGCGGTTCAGAAGGGGATCACCGTCGTGTTCGCCGGCGGGAACGAAGGTCCGAGGCCACAGACCGTTGCGAATAATGCTCCGTGGGTCATCACCGTGGCCGCGAGTACGATTGATCGCTCGTTTCCAACCGTCATCACGCTAGGAGACAAGCAGCGGATAGTGGTGGGTATACTATACAACGGAATACAAAACGCGATGCGGATAGTGGTGGGTATACATCACGCTAGGAGATCGCAGTTTCAGAGGCCTTGCCGTTGGAGGCCTGTACGTTAAGCAACCCACAAATTTCACTTTATTTAATTTCACCCTGCTATAAGTTTTGCCACACCCTACATCAGACACGTCTTGAAGCTGCTGAACAGTTAATTTTTGCATTGTTTGATTAGCTGCACGGCGGAAGCTCTGAATGGTACGGATTTGAAAGGCAAGACTCCATTATGCTTTCAACCACAATTCCAAAACGCGATGCGGAGCGTCCTTGCTGCCGGGGGCTCGGGTCTGATTTTCGCTCAATATGCCGCCAATTCTCTAGATGTCACAGCTAACTGTGGAGGAATTGCTTGTGTTCTTGTGGACATTGACACTGGGTACAGGATTCTAAAATACATGAGAGCCGCGAGGTACACTATGCATCTTGTTGATTATTACCAGCTTCTTCTTTTTAAAATGGATCGCAGCCTGTTCCTCTCTCGCTTGAATTCCTGATTAATCGTTTTAACTTAATTTTAACAAGCAGCTCTCCGGTGGCAAAGATTGGACCGGCACGTAGCGTTACAGGTAAAGAGTTACTGGCTCCCAAAGTGGCAGCCTTCTCCTCGAGAGGTCCATCCATCGACTACGCTGATGTTATCAAGGTATACCAAGGCAGCATGCACTACTACAAGCCATGACAAACCATGCATGTATCTAACTCGACTACTGTTTCTTCCTCAACAGCCGGACATAGCTGCACCTGGAGCTAGCATCTTAGCAGCAGTGCGAGACTCCTATAAGTTTCAAACAGGGACATCAATGGCTGCTCCGCACGTATCAGGCATAGTTGCACTGCTGAAATCTCTGCACCCAGACTGGTCTCCTGCTGCACTGAAATCGGCCATTGTCACCACTGGTAAATATATTAGCACAACAATTAATGTACCATTAATTTACACAGATTATGAACACATGAATAGTTCACTATAGGCTGCAACACTACAATTGCCTTACCTCTGTTTCTTTTTGCATTGTGAAGCATCTGTGACTGACGAACACGGCATGCCCATACTGGCTGAAGGGTTGCCTAGGAAGATTGCTGACCCATTTGACTATGGTGGTGGCCACATCAACCCTAACAGAGCAGCAGATCCTGGCCTGATTTATGACATCGATCCTATCCATTACAACCAATTCTTTCACTGCAGTGTCGACACATCCGTTAGCTGCAATGCAACATCTGTGCCAGGGTATCTCTTGAACCTGCCATCCGTCTCGGTTCCAAATCTGAGGTATCCAGTTACCGTGCCGAGAACTGTCACAAATGTCGGCGAGGTAGATGCAGTTTACCACGTTGCGGTTGAGAGCCCTGCTGGAGTCAAGATCGAAGTTGAGCCATCGGTTCTTGTGTTCGATGCTGCAAACAAGGCTCATACATTTCAGATCAAGTTATCACCTATGTTGAGGTTACAAGGGGACTACACGTTTGGCAGCCTTACGTGGTACAATGATCATAGGACAGTGCGCATTCCAGTTGCAGCCCGGATCACGATTCATGATTTCTTTGCAGATGTTTGATAAGAAAACAAGGTGAAACATGGAGGCAAAATAAATCTAATGCCCAACATCATGCTGTTCCTTGCACTGTTCAGGAGGGAGGAAAAGAGATGCCATTTTCTGCCATGCATGGCTTTACTTGTATGGCAGTAAATAGCTAGCATATATATTATTCCACGTCCTAATAAAGTTGAATAAATTTGTTGTTGTTTATTTGCTGTACAAATGCTTATACATGTATTATGTAATCAATTTTAACAATATAAGAACTTTTAAGTTTCCTTTAGATCATCCTAGCCAGAAATATATGCTAGAACAATTTATGTTTGACATCTTCCACATTTCTTCAATTCTCCCAAATAGGGATGCTATAAAGACTAACGAGTGAATCTCTAGGACTAATTTTTCACATTGACTGCGCATGGTCCTATTTGAATTCTCCTTCATATATAGATATCATTGTGATTACAATGGATGAGATCCATAATCTCTACATAACTAGGCTAATCGTCTTTTCTTGTGCTGGCCGTCAGGAATCTTTTTCTATCAGCAGTTCCTGACGGCCAACCTGAAGATAGCGCTGGACTGAAACGCTGGCCAATTCCTGATGGCATAACCATCAGGAAACCATCTAACGAAGGTTTAAAAAATAATATACAGAAGCAGACCTCATCCTTAATTACAACGTCAGCTGCATTATTTATACACACAGTTCAGATCCATCCATCAAGGTATTGGCGTAAGAATTAAAAAAATGAATACTACACAAAAGTCTGACCAAGAACTTCAAATGAATGACACCTCAATATGACTTCTAGTTAACTACACTAAAGGTTTACTACTGAAGTTGGCCTGAACTTGAACTGAACCAATGCAAAAGGATGATTTTGCAAGGTGCCCACAGCTATGAATTTGCTGCAATAAAATAAAATTAAATTTAGTAATCGGATCAGATATTTGCTTCAACATGTCATATACAAATATTGGTTACGAATCTGGAAGGTGCCCAGAATATGACAAAGAAGCATTCACCTTTGATATTTCTACAATGTGCCTTGCCACTAGCTCTGAACTGAAAAAAATAAAGGCAAGGCAAAGCACGAATACTACAAAGTTCAGTAACAAATTGAAGGCATCAGCATGTACCAACACAATGCTGGATAACGTTGACAATTTCAGTCATACAACTTCTCACATGTGAAGAAATGGAGTACCAACCCAGACTTCTCAAATGTTAGTATTAATACGCTTTGGATTTTTCACAGAAAATTTGATAATAAATTTGCAATGAGCTCCAGTACAAAATCACCAAGTATGTGCATGCTCCTATTTCATAATCTACATTCACCAGATAACAATGACTGACTGTGTAAAAAGTGATGCAGTACTTAATAGTAGAAAAGAGATGATAACTATCAGAAAATTTGTATTTGATAAGAACAAATTATACAGAGATTTGGTCATTGTCGACGAAATCTGGTCAGCAGTCTACCGAGAGATATGCCCAAGGTAGTGATTTATCGGTAGACAGGTGCGCAAGCTACGAACTAGATGGTGACGCAAGACACGACAAGGTTTTTATCCAGGTTCGGCCGTCGTGAGGGCGTAATACCTACGTCCTGCGTCTGATCTGTATTGCTATGTATGATGAGATGTCTTTTGAGGGGGTCCCCTGCCCGCCTTATATAGTATGGGGGGCAGGGTTACAAATCTGGAAACTAATCCTGCTCGGTTACAATTGCCATAACTAGCCAGATAAGGATTCCTATACTAAACGACCAGGATCTTGCTTGATCTCCAAATTTGCTTTCCTTCATTGCGTGGGACGTCGAGCAGATCGACTAGGCCACGCGTGATCTTCTGGTGGGCCGGGCCCTCTGGTCTGGGCCAGCCCAAGTCTAGCCATAAGGGTATAGGGGTTAATACCCCCACAGCTAGTCCCCGAGCACTATGCATTGTGAAGCGACACGCCGTCTTGACCTTCTCCGAACAGTAAGGCTTGAGTCCTTGACGTCTCCGACCAGTCAGAACACCATCCGAGCAGCTATTGCAGGCTTCCGACCAGCTTACAATACATCCCACCACTGTTGTTGCCAAAGAAGTAGGTTGTCCGAAGAATATATAGTGCTCAGAGAAAAAAGAAAAATATTTCCTTCTATGTGAAGTGTGCCCACTTGTATTTCTGAAAAAAAATGTAAGCAGGGTAAACAAAGCGTAGGGGTCGAAAAATAAACACATTCACCGCTAGGTGAAGTGTGCCCACTTAGTTCCTGAGCCTGGTAGTAGGTGACGTAGGCACGTGGTGCCAGGGTCTAAAATGAAACTCTATGGAAACTTGATACTGAGATGCACCGACTAGTGCATCGTACCGATGTAGTCCCCGAGCTAGCTAGAAGGCGAAGTATGAGCCTTGTAGCAAGGTCTAAAATGTAATGATCTCTCAACTGTATGTGAGTCCAATTTCACATGTAGGCGAGGAAATCAAGCGTCGAGCTATGGTCGGAGAGTGATCGAAGTAGTCCCCGAGCACAGCGTGAGGTATGGTTGACGAGTCAGCGATCAACATGAGACGTGGTCAACGAGTCCCCAAGCAGCGTTAGACGTGGTCGACGAGTCCCCGAGCTGTGGTCGGAGAGTATAACGTGCTCGGTGGTCTGTGCGTGAGTAGACCTGATCCCGAGTACCTCTTACTGTATTCCCATCTAATACAGAGTATTCAATTGATATTTTTTCTTCTTGCTTTGCTCTGACATGTTGTCACAAAAAGTTGACTGATGTGACGTTATTGTCATGCTCATCTGCTGTGTCAGTGTCACAATGGGCCGTCCGTCGGGCGGAGCATGCCAGTGTGGGCCCGCCCGCAGAGGAAACGAGGAGCGCATTTACTGGCGCAGTAACCAGGAAAAAAAGGAGAAACCGAAGGGATCGTGCCACGTTTATTGCACACGTATCCCAAGAATCTCGGGGAGATGGAACGACATAGTCAATGAGATAAATAGACAAATCGCGGCTACTACCATTTACGCCCAACAGTCGCATTTGCCATCCAGCTGCCTGCATCCCCAGCCTGCTTGCCCTAGTCCGACTCCACCGCCACCATTAGCACACCTCACCGCACCAAGGAACGATGCGCTCTCTGTACATCATCAAAGCCAGAGCAAAGAGGCGAGAGAGGTAGAAGATGGCCAAGACGGAGGCGACGAAAAGAGTCGAAATGATGAGGAAGGAATGGTGGAAGTCAAAATCCACCGAAGCGACCATCAACGACCTCGTTGAATTGGGCGTGCTCCACAACCGGGAGCTGGCAGGATGGCGGCCAACAGATGGTGACAGCTACCCCAATCCCCAGCCTGGTGAGATAGTCGTCTTCGAAGATTTCTTCAAGCGGGATTTTGGGGTTCCGGTCCATCCATTTCTGCAAGGTTTATGCCTGTATTACGAGATTGGAATCTGCTATCTGCATCCCAACTCGATCTTCCTTGTTTCTGTTTTCATCCATCTTTGTGAGGCATATGGGGGAATCCAACCTCATTTCGACCTCTTTAGATATCTGTTTTGCTTGAAGAAGAAAGGGTCTCAAGGTGGCTCCAAAATCGCGGGCGGAGTGTACCTGACACTCTGGGACGGAATGAAACAAGAGTACCTCAACTGTCCTTGGAACACATCTCTCACCGATTGGTACAAGAAATGGTTCTACATCCGCAAAGAGCCCAACAGCAGCACACTGTGCGACGTCGGGTACATTCCAGAGAAGAGGGTAGCCTGGAACGAACGACCAGAGCTGACTGGGCAAGTGGAGGAGCTGATGGCGCTACTCCCGTGGAATCGACTTGACGGAGTGGCCGTAGCTAGGAATTTCCTCAGCCGTCGGGTGCAGCCGTGCCAGAGGAGGGTGCACGCCAGGTACGAGTACCAAGGCTCAACCGACCAGACGAGGATGCGGTCAGAGGATCTAGACCACGATGAAGTCGTACGCCGGATTGGGGAGTTATTCAATCTAGCAGACCAGAGCTACTCCCGCCCGAGCAAGATCTAGCGCACAAATAAGCTTATCCGACCAGCCCCGAAGGTAAACAATCCACCTTTTTTGCAACAAAAAATGTTGCCGACCACCGTAAAGTAAAAAATGCCCAATTGCTCTTGTCTTTGCATGCATAATAGGTGCACGGCGTGGAGAGGCACAACCTTTACGTGTCGTTGGTGCCTGGAGTGGAGCAACCGCAGAGCGTGGAGCCTCCCCCACTAAATGTGCATCGGTGCTACATGGACGTCGAGGACGACCACAATGTCGGGGCCCGAGCAGATGCCGGGAAAAGGCCAGTCGCCGCCGGCTAGTCGAAGAAGAGGGCCGGAAGTCCTCAGGCAGACAAGGCCCTAGAAGACTCGACCAGGAAGTGCCGTCGCATGGTGCGAGACTGGTCAGAGGACGAGGAGGACGAGGATGCAAGTGCCTACATGCTCAACCCTTGGAAGAGGAGTGAGCAAACAACACAGGGGGGATCGACCCCACCGGCAAAGGAGCCGCAGGAGGGCCAGACACCGCCAGCAGGCCCAACACCCGACATGAGGATAGCAGAAGAGCAAGCCAGGCTGCCACCACAGGATGGAGGCCACGGTTCCTCCGCCCAGCACACAAGCCAGGGGAAGCCGCAGCGTCGTGCCTTCACAACCATCCACCGGAGCTCGGATCTGTAAGTTCCTAAAAAGTCATTCAAAACTGCATCAATAGTGTTAGCGAGCGTACAAGTAGTAAAGGTAACTATTCTGATGTCCCATCCTAGCTCGGCATCAATGGAGAGGACCGAGCAGCTGGGCACCGCTGGGGCAACCGCGTTGACCACCAGCAAGGCGCCGGAGCAGGTGGCGCTCGAGCAAAGCCTTCCAGGGACACCGGTTGAAAAGCAAGTCCCTGAGACCAATTAGAGGGTGCCTGAGCAGACCATGGCCCCCACGTGGTCGATGCAAGGTGGTCTGCCTGACGCCGCAGCCAGGGGGAAATCAGCGGCAACGTCGTCACTCGCCGGGCTACACCAAGAGCGAAAGCAAACCAGTGTCGAGTAGGCGGCAAAGCCCGATGACGATGTCGTCGAGGAAATCCAAGGGCACCCACAAGACGGGCGACAACACATATACGTCTGCCGTGAACGTGGAGACCACTATGTCTGCCACGAAGAAATCTCCATCGACGAGGAGACGAACAGAGTGGAGCGGGCAGCAAGACGGCTTATTGGAGAAGTATAGGTAGGTGTACTCCATAAGTACTGTTATAGATCTGGTCAAATCTATATTCTTGCTTATATGGTATTGTATTTGGCTTGCAGGGCCTCGTGAAGACTGCCAAGTACCATAAATGGTGCTTTGACCAAATTCAAGGCATCTCCGAAGACAATAAGGAGCTGACAGCCGAAGTGGATCGGCTGCGCAAGCTGCTCGAGACAGCTGAAAAGGACCGAGCAGAAACCGAGTCACAAAGACTCAATGTTGTACTCCAACTTGGCCAGAAAGAGCGAGAAAGAACAGGTAACTTATCTTAGCCGCACGCCCAAAAACACTGGAAAATACTATTGGTATGTACTTATGTGTTTTTCGGAGCTTGTTGTAGACCTGGTGGAGGAAGTCACCAGACTTCATGAGACAAACACGTGCCTGATCGAGGAGAGTGCCCGATTATCAGCGGAGAATGCTCAGCTGGTAGAGGACCACGCACAGCTCCAAGACCAGTCAATGAAAATGACCGAGGAGGTGAAAACCAAAAACCAAGAGATAACCAGTAAGTTGCCGCTGTCCTATTCTTGGTTTTATGGGTCAAATTATGTCCCTTGGCATCGTTTTGATCAGAATGCCCTTGCGCAGCATTGAAGATCAATGACAAGAAACACATTGTGGAGCTACAAAAGGATCGCGACCTCTAGAAGGATTGCTGCACTCAGATGGTGCATGGGACCAGGCCAGTGCTCGACTTGCTCGATCCAGGACTGCCGCCAGAAAAGCCTCGTGTACAGTAGCGAGGAATGATAGACAAGTGTCAACTTGCCTAGGATTGGCTGCAGCAGTTCATGAAGGAGGCTGGGGAATTTGTGGGCGCCCATGTGTTAAGCATGGTGCGCGCGCATTATCCCCTGATCGACTTCACGTGCTTCGCCAAAGGCTACCCCAAGGAAGTTGGCGTACAGGAAGCGGGAGAGCTACGGGACCAACTAACGAAGCTGGCGACCATGATTATTGGCGATATAAATCTGTGTGGAACAGCAATGCCATCGTCGCATAGGACGCCAACGAAGTCTGCTCCGGGGTCTTCGAGCCGACCACCTAGGACTGCGGTCTCGACCAGCCAGTCCTAGGCTAGGTAGTCTACAAGTAAGGAGCAGCCAGAGCCTGCGGTCACGACCAGCTAGACTCCTGCGGCTCAAGCTCGACTAGCAGAGGGAATGCCACAGCCATAGATAGGTGGTAGCAAAATCCAGCCCGATCACCGATCGTCGAGTGGCTAGTTACATGTAGCTGTAGAGCAGGCAATAGTTTTAGTTTATTGTAAACTTGTGCCTCGTTAGGCAAGCTTGTAATAAAGTACTATTACAACAATGTAAGCTTGTGTTATTTTTGTGGAAAAAACATATTAAGCTTGTATATTGTTGTTTGATAACTAAGTTGGAACGTATAAGTGTTCTAGTTTAGTGGTATCAGTTGGTAGACGTGTCACCCTGTAGAATCCAAACGGCCCCAGTCAAATCTGCGGTCCGAGTACGAGGCGCAGAGCCTGTTTGCACGTAACAGCGCATAGCTTTGACCAGGGAGCACCCGCCGACCACCCAGAGCGTAGAGAGCGGGTCCCGTGCACACATAGGGAGAAGCCAGAGACGGGGCTGGCTCCGAGGACTCGAGGAAGAATGGTGGGTCTATCAACTGGTCTTTGATAAAAGTATTTGAAAGAAAGGAGACTCCAAATAAACATGTTAGAGTGATCAAAGGAGAAAAATATATGCTTCATTGAAACAATCAAAATACAAGAAAGTTACATATCTTTATTGATGCGTTCTAGGGGTAGAAACGCCTGAGCTTGTCAATATGCCAGGAGTTGAGTACCTCATTACCATCTAGCTGAGCCAACCTGTATGAAGTAGGCCGAGTGACTTCGATGACTTCAAACGGTCCTTCCCAAGGAGATGAAAGCTTGTGCATGCCATCTTGGTTTGTTTCCCACTTCAAGACCAGGTCCCCAACCACAAAGAATCGCTCTTTGACATTCCTATTATAGTATTTGTGCAGTACAGCTAAGTACTTGGCTGTACACACACAAGAGTCAAGCCGCCGTTCTTCAGAGTAGTTGACTTCGAGTTCACGTGCTTCCTCAGACCTGTCTTCATCAAAGTTCTCAACACGCGGTGATCTGAAAGCAATATCTGTAGGGAGTAGTGCTTCTGTGCCGTAGACCATGAAGTATGGGGAGGGACTAGTGTTGCGACTAGGCTGGGTTCACAGTCCACAGACCACAGCCGGCAATTCTTTAAGCCATCGTCCAGGAGCTTTGTCATTTTCCCTGTATAACCTCTTCTTCAACGCGTCGAGGATCATGCCATTGGCCCTTTCGACCTGCCCATTAGCTCTAGGATGCGCTACTGACACATATTTCACAACTATGCTCCTTTCATCGTAGAAGTCCCAGAATGCACTGCCAGTGAACTGAGTCCCCAAGTTTGTAATTATGCTGTTGGAGAGGCCAAAATAGTGTATAATCTGATCAAGGAACTCAACCGCCTTCTCTGATGTTGCCTTGGTTAAAGGCATGTACTCTATCCATTTGGAAAACTTGTCAATCAACACGAAGACACATCTGAAGTTGCTAGGGGCCGACTATGACACCCTAATTTTTGTATTAATTAAAAATAGATAAATTTGATTTAAATATGTATTTGTTTGTGCATTCAAATTTAGGGAATAATAAATTTTGGGAAAATTAAAATCAATCATAAGGTTAGCAACTCTTTGGTGCACTCATGCTGCTGCATTTTATTGTGATGAGTGGTTTTGATAAATTTTTTGAAAGGATTTAAAAATCATTTGGAAATGTGATTTGAAAATCAAATTTAGAAAAAGGAAAATTCATTTCTTTCCCCCCCTCCTTCTGGCCCGAGCGGCCCGTTCGGCCTGCTAGCAATTTTTTTCCCGGCCGGCCCACCGTTTCTCCCCGCGCTCCTTCTCCTGGGCCGCGGCCCAGCCCAGCCGAGCGGCAGCCGTTGCCGCCCTCCCTCTCGCAGCCGCTGGCAACAGGGCCCGCTCGTCAGATCCTCCTCTTCCCCAACCTCCCGCGCCTCTCTCTCGGTCAAGGCCGCAACCGCCGCCCCGCGCCCACTTCCCCGCGCGACGTGGGAGCCTTCCCCCCCGCGCCCGGCCTTCAAAAAGGGAGCCGGACCCCTTCACCACCTCCCCTGCTACTTTTTCCGCTCCAAACCCACTCGCTTGAGCAACCGAAGCACCGCCGCGCCGATTCACCGGAGCACCTTCCGCCTCACCTCGTCGGTCTTCGCCCCCGAGCTGCCTCGACTCCGTTTGTCCGCTCGGTGAGCTTCACCTCGCTCCCCTCTTTCTCCCCATCCATCTCCCGGGCCGGATAGTGGACTCTAGGATCGTTTTTGCGAGCTCCGGCGAGCCCCCTCCGGGCCGGCCATGGCGAGGGCCGTGCAACCCCTTCCCCGACGCCCTTATGCCCCGGCGTGAGTTCGCCTTTGTCTCCTCTCTCTCCCGGTGTTCTCTGTTCAGCAAACCGAGCCCTGTAGCGCTCATTTGAGCATCACCGGCGAGCTTGCGGTCGTCGGCAATGGCGGCGCCGCCGTGATCCCCCCAACTCCGGCAGTCCCTGTTCCCCTCTTCCCCCTCCATCTGATCTCAGCCGTCCATCTCGAGATCAAGGGTCAGAAATGGCCGATACCCCTTCGGGGTCCATTTTGCTAAAGAGACCCCGTTCTTTTCAGTAATTAACCCGCAGTCCTCGGTCATTTGATTAAATCCGAATTTTGATTTATTTTAAATCCAAAAATAGTTTGATCTATTTACAGATTTGCCACTGCAGTAAAACGTGTATAAAATCGTCGTTTTAGCTCCGATTTGACCCGTTCAACTTGCGTTAGTTTCATAATTTTGTAATCTACGCATTAGTGCTACTGTTAGACCTGTTAGAAGTTTTTGAATTTCTCGATTAAGTCTAGTTTAATAACTAGCTTTTGGAAACCCTAAATAATTCGCAACTTTTGCGTTTTAGCTCCGATTTTTGTGATCTTCGCGTTGACGTGACCGTAGCAAGACGTAGAATACTTTCATAAACTTTTTATCTTGTTTTTATACTGCTGGTGTACTGTTCTAATTATAGGTTGTTTGCTATGCATGAATGCTCCTGAAATGTGTATGTTGCCGTGTTGGTCGAGTCAGACGGTGAGGAGTACGTTGGGAGCCAGGAGTACTTCGAAGACCAGCAGGACCAGCAGGAGTGTGCAAACTAAGGCAAGTATAGTTTGGGTATTCTTTCTGTGACCATGATCTTGTGACTTAATTAATGTAAGAGCTATGATGGTTGAGAAATGACTTTTTAGCAACATAAGATCTTGTCTGTACGTGAACCTCCGGGATTTACAGTACAACTGTGAGGGCTATATGGCTCTGGCTTTAGCTCGGTATGAGGACCTTTTCTAGCTTGTTAGAGGTTACCCTTGTGGCGCAAATGGGGAAAAGCAGACTGTGGATCCCTGAGACTGGTTGTATCACACAGACTGACTTTGGAAACCTAGCGGCCCTAACTTGTTAGACGAACCTTTGAAAGGCTTCATAGTGAACCCTGCCGACCTTCCTTGGAAGTGGGTCAAGAGGTTAGCTACCTCGGGCGAAAGGGTAAATCACGACTCACAGTGAAAGTGTACACCTCTGCGCAGAGTTTAATGAACTGGTATACTAGCCGTGCTCACGGACACGAGCGGCCTTGGAGACATCTACATTAAAGATGATGATTCTTGTTTTGTTAAGATGCTCATTTACTTATCGATTATACTTTATATTGATTATGTAACATTGATCATGAGTTTATGGGATCTATACTTGCTATGCTTGCGGAGTTCGACATGGACTCACTCTTGCTATTTCCCACACCTCAGGATAGTCTCTGGACTTATTAGACTTGTGATCAACCAGTCAGTTTGTTCCTGCGGAGTAAAGTCTACACCCGAAGATCGGAGTTGTTATTCCGTTGTTTGCGCTCTGAGGTTATGTTTTATATACTAAGTATGTTATTTATTAAGCATTTGTCTCTTGGTATTACACTTATCTGCGACTATATGTGAGATTTGATTCCTTTATTTCACATATAGTGTATACCTGGTTTCGTCCTTAAAATCGGGTGTGACAGAGTGGTATCAGAGCAATGCTGACTGTAGGACGCAAGCCTAGTTAGAAATTGGTCGTGTTAAGGTTTTGAAACTGCTATAACAATCCTTGTTCTATAAACCTTGGTATTTTCTTCCATACCGTATCCTTGCCCTTGATATTATCCCCGCCTTGTTGCTTATTTTAAACGTCTTTGTTCTCATCTTCACTCCTTGAGTTGGTATGCTTTTAGAACCTTATCTTACCATCTTCTTGCGACATCGAAAGAGAAGCGTTAAGATCTTTTCCCTTTATACGAAGAAAACGATAGCATCGCAAGTTGAGTCATTGTTGAGTTGTGCTCCTATATTGCCTTGTTGGATTGTCTTTATGTCTATGCTTGTTTTGGATCTTTGTAATGATTGTAATGAATTTGTGGATCCCACAATTTCATTTAGATATAGGCTTAAGATATAAGGATTAATGAAATAAATAATCAGGTTGGTTTTGTTGTTTCTTCCTTATCCTGTCTTTTCGGAGCAGTCTATCTTCTTCAGCTTATACCTCTGTTCTTGGATGACCAAAAATTATGGGAATTTTCTGGACAATATTAGACTTCAACATGTTTCTCTGACCACAAGAATCACCCTCATAGCTATTTTGGATTGGGAGATACAAAAATCACAAGATGATACAACTGTGCTGTCTGGAAATTGGAACAGAATCTGTTATGTGCTATTTTCGACCAAGTCATCTACAGAATTTGGAAAAGTGTTCTATAAGAAAGTTTCAGGAAATTTCATAAGCTTTCCAACGGTACAAGGTGAAACTTCATTGGAATTACAAAACGAGAGTTGTAGCAGTTTTACCGCGTTGCTGATTTTCTGCTCGTGAGGAACTTCAGATTTCTTGTTTCTACCTATGCACAAAAGAATCATTAGAATATTAGAATGTATGGATGCTAGTTAGCTCATCTAGCAAAATGTTCAAGCTACCTTATTTGGTGTCCCTTATTTTAAGGGGGGTAGCCAATGTAAAGAAGGTTTATTAAGTTTTAATTCTTTATTTGGAAATATTGGTTAGTCTCCAAGATTGAGTTGCCACTCTCAAGCAAAAATGTCCTGTGTACAAGGTTGATAATTTTGGATCCATGGAGGCAAGAATTGTCCCTTTAGATAGCTCATGATTATGATCATCTATACTTGCTCGTGTTGCTGATGTTGGTCACTTGATAACAGGGAGTGTAGTATCCCATGACTCAGGAGCCCTATATGACGTCTCGCACTGAGATGTGGGAAAAGGCTGATGTTTCTGCCATTGAAGGATGTTATGGGTATGACGAAGCTGAGCACTATCAAAACAGCAATGTTGAAGAGCAAGTTGGGAGTGAACTGAGTCAGAATCCACAACGACGAAAGCGAAAAAGGAAAGCCCATAAGAAGCCTGCTCAAGGAAGCAAAGCGCAGCGAAACTATGTCAATGGAAGACTGAGCAACGTGAATATGGATAACATTCATGGAGTTACCAAAGCAGTGGGTGGTTATATTCAAGTAAGCTCAGTACAAGTTTTTGCTCTATTTGACCCTAGTGCTTCGCATTCTTTCATTTCCGCCGACATGGTAGAGACGTGCAAGATGGTGAAGCGTCCAACGAGGAGGCCTTTGCTAGTTCAAACTCCAGTGGGAGAAATACAGGCAGATCAGATATGCCCGAACGTCAGTCTTGTCATAAACAAGGAAAACTTTACCGTAACCCTCGTTGTGTTAGAGTCACTTAATATCCCTGTGGTTCTTGGTAATGGATGGTTGTGTGCGCAGAAAGGAGTGATTCATGGTACTCGGTGCACAATACTCTTGACAACACTGTCAGGGAAAAGAATTGAGTATCAAGGTGGTCGACTCTCACCTGAGGAAGACGAGAATGACCAATTAGAAGATAGGTACACCATGGATAGCAAAGTGGACCATGAGTTTACAGAAGTTAGAGTAGAGGAACAAGCGACTTTGGAGGAGCTCAATAGGAGAGATGATCATGTTTAGGCAGATTAGTCAGTTAGGATCTGAGAAACTGCCTCATGAATCTCAACGAAAGATGTAATTTGGAAAACGAGGATCGAATAAAGACAGAGTGTCATTATCTCTTTGATCACCGTCATCCGAATCTCGAGGACGAGATTCTCTTAAGGGGGGTAGAATTGTGACACCCTAATTTTTGTATTAATTAAAAATAGATAAATTTGATTTAAATATGTATTTGTTTGTGCATTCAAATTTAGGGAATAATAAATTTTGGGAAAATTAAAATCAATCATAAGGTTAGCAACTCTTTGGTGCACTCATGCTGCTGCATTTTATTGTGATGAGTGGTTTTGATAAATTTTTTGAAAGGATTTGAAAATCATTTGGAAATGTGATTTGAAAATCAAATTTAGAAAAAGGAAAATTCATTTCTTTCCCCCCCTCCTTCTGGCCCGAGCGGCCCGTTCGGCCTGCTAGCAATTTTTTTCCCGGCCGGCCCACCGTTTCTCCCCGCGCTCCTTCTCCTGGGCCGCGGCCCAGCCCAGCCGAGCGGCAGCCGTTGCCGCCCTCCCTCTCGCAGCCACTGGCAACAGGGGCCCGCTCGTCAGATCCTCCTCTTCCCCAACCTCCCGCGCCTCTCTCTCGGTCAAGGCCGCAACCGCCGCCCCGCGCCCACTTCCCCGCGCGACGTGGGAGCCTTCCCCCCCGCGCCCGGCCTTCAAAAAGGGAGCCGGACCCCTTCACCGCCTCCCCTGCTACTTTTTCCGCTCCAAACCCACTCGCTTGAGCAACCGAAGCACCGCCGCGGCGATTCACCGGAGCACCTTCCGCCTCACCTCGTCGGTCTTCGCCCCCGAGCTGCCTCGACTCCGTTTGTCCGCTCGGTGAGCTTCACCTCGCTCCCCTCTTTCTCCCCATCCATCTCCCGGGCCGGATAGTGGACTCTAGGATCGTTTTTGCGAGCTCCGGCGAGCCCCCTCCGGGCCGGCCATGGCGAGGGCCGTGCAACCCCTTCCCCGACGCCCTTATGCCCCGGCGTGAGTTCGCCTTTGTCTCCTCTCTCTCCCGGTGTTCTCTGTTCAGCAAACCGAGCCCTGTAGCGCTCATTTGAGCATCACCGGCGAGCTTGCGGTCGTCGGCAATGGCGGCGCCGCCGTGATCCCCCCAACTCCGGCGGTCCCTGTTCCCCTCTTCCCCCTCCATCTGATCTCAGCCGTCCATCTCGAGATCAAGGGTCAGAAATGGCCGATACCCCTTCGGGGTCCATTTTGCTAAAGAGACCCCGTTCTTTTCAGTAATTAACCCGCAGTCCTCGGTCATTTGATTAAATCCGAATTTTGATTTATTTTAAATCCAAAAATAGTTTGATCTATTTACAGATTTGCCACTGCAGTAAAACGTGTATAAAATCGTCGTTTTAGCTCCGATTTGACCCGTTCAACTTGCGTTAGTTTCATAATTTTGTAATCTACGCATTAGTGCTACTGTTAGACCTGTTAGAAGTTTTTGAATTTCTCGATTAAGTCTAGTTTAATAACTAGCTTTTGGAAACCCTAAATAATTCGCAACTTTTGCGTTTTAGCTCCGATTTTTGTGATCTTCGCGTTGACGTGACCGTAGCAAGACGTAGAATACTTTCATAAACTTTTTATCTTGTTTTTATACTGCTGGTGTACTGTTCTAATTATAGGTTGTTTGCTATGCATGAATGCTCCTGAAATGTGTATGTTGCCGTGTTGGTCGAGTCAGACGGTGAGGAGTACGTTGGGAGCCAGGAGTACTTCGAAGACCAGCAGGACCAGCAGGAGTGTGCAAACTAAGGCAAGTATAGTTTGGGTATTCTTTCTGTGACCATGATCTTGTGACTTAATTAATGTAAGAGCTATGATGGTTGAGAAATGACTTTTTAGCAACATAAGATCTTGTCTGTACGTGAACCTCCGGGATTTACAGTACAACTGTGAGGGCTATATGGCTCTGGCTTTAGCTCGGTATGAGGACCTTTTCTAGCTTGTTAGAGGTTACCCTTGTGGCGCAAATGGGGAAAAGCAGACTGTGGATCCCTGAGACTGGTTGTATCACACAGACTGACTTTGGAAACCTAGCGGCCCTAACTTGTTAGACGAACCTTTGAAAGGCTTCATAGTGAACCCTGCCGACCTTCCTTGGAAGTGGGTCAAGAGGTTAGCTACCTCGGGCGAAAGGGTAAATCACGACTCACAGTGAAAGTGTACACCTCTGCGCAGAGTTTAATGAACTGGTATACTAGCCGTGCTCACGGACACGAGCGGCCTTGGAGACATCTACATTAAAGATGATGATTCTTGTTTTGTTAAGATGCTCATTTACTTATCGATTATACTTTATATTGATTATGTAACATTGATCATGAGTTTATGGGATCTATACTTGCTATGCTTGCGGAGTTCGACATGGACTCACTCTTGCTATTTCCCACACCTCAGGATAGTCTCTGGACTTATTAGACTTGTGATCAACCAGTCAGTTTGTTCCTGCGGAGTAAAGTCTACACCCGAAGATCGGAGTTGTTATTCCGTTGTTTGCGCTCTGAGGTTATGTTTTATATACTAAGTATGTTATTTATTAAGCATTTGTCTCTTGGTATTACACTTATCTGCGACTATATGTGAGATTTGATTCCTTTATTTCACATATAGTGTATACCTGGTTTCGTCCTTAAAATCGGGTGTGACACCGACTTGAAAGGACCGATCATATCCAGTCCCCAACATGCAAAGGGCCAGGAGGCTGGTATGGTCTGGATCTCATGTGCTGGTACGTGTATTCGTTTGGCGAAAAACTGACATCCGTCGCAGCGCCGGACGAGCTTCTCTGCATCGGCTACGGCAGACGGCCAGTAGAAACCTACTCGGAAGGCTTTGCCGACCAGGGTCCGAAAGGCGGCGTGATTGCCGCAAGTACCACTGTGAATTTCATGGAGCAGTTGAATACCTACTTCGCGAGTGATACACTTCATCAAAACTTCCTCCTTTGTGTTTTTGCGCATTAGGACACCGTTGACCAGTACGTACTACTTACTGCGGTGCATGAGCCACTCGTTCTCTGTTCGATCAGTATATCCGGTCCCATCCTGCAAAAACTTGATAAAAGGTACTCTCCAATCTTCAGTGTTATTGGTCGGAGGTGCTGCAGATGTGGTCGGAGAGGATTCCGTAATGCTCGGAGGGGGAACCACAGCCACCAGAGGCTGGTCTGGAGGCTTCTTGAGCACCTGATCTGCTTCTTCCTTGACGGACATTTTAACAAGGTCTTGGATGAACACGCCATGTGGGACTTGAGCTCAGGATGACCCCAACTTAGACAACTCATCAGCTGCTTGATTTTTGTGCCGGACCACATGGGTGTACTCGATGCCGTAGAATTTGCCTTCCAACTTTCGGATTTCTTTGCAATAGACATCCATCTTTTCGCTAGTCGTGTCCCAGTCTTTGTTAAGCTGGTTAATGACTAGGGCCGAATTGCCATAAATGTAGAGACGTTTTACACCGAGTTCGACCGCAATCCGCATGCCGTGGAGACAGGCCTCGTATTCTGCAGCATTGTTAGATGCAGGGAAATAGATCTTGAGGACGTAGCGGAGCTGTTCATTGGTTGGTGAAATGAAGAGCACGCCTGCTCCTGCACCATCGATGTTCAAGGAGCCATCGAAATACATCTTCCAGTATTCGACTGGCCCCCGATCGGGAGGTGCGCTGAGGTCTGTCCATTCGGCGATAAAGTCGACCAGTTGCTTGGGACTTAATAGTTGTACCACTCTGGAACTCCAAGGAGTAGGGGCATAATTCCATCGCCCATTTGATGATGCGTCCGTTAGCGTCCTTATTCCGAATGATGTCTCCAAGCGGAAAACTGGTCTTGACCACCACCCGATATCTGTCGAAGTAATGTTTTAACTTTTGGGATGTAATCAGGATGGCATAGATTAGTTTCTAAATTTGAGGGTACCTGGCTTTGGACTCATTGAGCACCTCGCTGATGACATAAACAGGACGCTGGACTTTGTACACGTGGCCGGGTTCCTCACGCTCGACCTCGATAACTGTAGAGACCACGCGGTCGGTGGCCGCAATGTAGAGAAGAAGAACGTCGTCTTTTTGAGGGGCTGTAAGGATCGAAGGAGAGGTTAAGAATTCCTTGAGCTGCGTGAAGGCAGCATCAGCCTCCTTCGACCATACGAACTTCTATGAAGCCTTAAGTAAGTTGAAGAAAGGCAAACCCTTTTCGCCTAGTCATGAGATGAATCGGCTAAGGGCGGCCATACATCCAGTGAGCATCGTTGTTAGCAAGTTTTGGTGGGATTGATGTACTGGTGATGAGGATTTCTATCCTGTGCGTCATCATCGTCGTCATCACCGTCACGCCGCGGTCTGTCATCAATGGCTTTTGGAGCATCGTTGTTAGCAAGTTGCTTGGCGTAGATGTTCCTAAGGAAATGACAGTTCTCCATGGTGTGACTGGCCTTGGGATGGATTTGGTAGGGACCCTTCGGGGCCTTATTGTAGTCCTCCTGATAGTCCCGGTGACCACTTGGCTTCTTAACCGCGTTAACTTCGTGATCGTCCTCACGAGGACGCTTGCCTCTAAAGGCGTTGCAGCGGTCATGCCGCCAATCACTGTTGTCGGGGAAGTTGCGGTTGTCGTTGCGCCGACACGATCATTC
The DNA here is from genome assembly GCA_038087645.1 of Saccharum hybrid cultivar R570. Taxonomy (NCBI): domain Eukaryota; kingdom Viridiplantae; phylum Streptophyta; class Magnoliopsida; order Poales; family Poaceae; genus Saccharum; species Saccharum hybrid cultivar. Next base: position 24,746,583 of record JAQSUU010000805.1, on the reverse strand, counting down.
CGACCACAGTCGTTGCGATTGTCGTCATAGCGCGGTGGCTGTTCAGGGCGTAATGACCCACCCACGTCGTCCTTAATAATCTTCTCAGCGTCATCGGCATCCGCGTAGTTCTTGGTGGTAGCGAGCAACTCGGAGACCGTGGTCGGCCATTTCTGAAGCAGCTTACTTCTGAGGGAGTCATGATGGCAGAGGCCTTTGATGAAGGCCAAGACTGCCTCGTCATGAGAGATCTTGGGGATCTTGAGATGCACATCCGAGAAACATCGGATGTAGTCACGCAGTGGTTCGCCCGCTCTGTCACGTATGCGCTCGAGGTCGTACTTGTTGCCCGGCTGATCACACGTGCCGATAAAATTGTCGATGAAGGCCTGCTTGAGTTGCGCCCAGCTATCGAATTGGTTCTCTGGTAGACTCAAGAGCCAGTGGTGACCAGCTTGATCAAGGACAACTGGAAGATAATTAGCCATTACATGTTCATCACCTGCGCCGGACCGGACAGTGATCTCGTAGAGCGTGATCCAGCTTTCAGGGTTCTCCTTGCCATCGTACTTCCTGAGCTTTTTGAGCTTAAAGTTTCACGGCCATACAACTTGTCGGAGATGAGGAGTGAATTGTTTGAGGCCCGGGGGGCCGTGTTTGGTATTGTACTAGATACGGCGCACGTTCTCGTGGGCCTGACGGTCATTAGCACGACTAGTGATATGGCTGCAGACATCACGAGGAGGAAGACGTTGACGAAGATCACGAGGAGGGTTCTGGTCGAGCTCCTAATCTTGATTGCCGCGTCGATTGTGGTTATTGTCATGATGACCTCGAGCACCATCTTGTTCGCCCTCGTCGCCGCCGCCGCCACCATGTGGAGGATTGGGTGGAAGCGGATCGTCACGTTGTTGGCGACTTGGATGTTCTGAAGCGCGTGATCGATGACTCCGATTAGACGCGACGGATGTGCTTGCAGCAGCTCAGGCTCGCTAGGCGCGCTGGACGGTTTGGCCCATGGCGGCGGTCAGATATGCTTTAATGTCCTCGCGGACCACGTGGTTTTCTGGTGTGTCTGGTAATCGGTCCAGATTGGACATGGCCACTGCCACGTTGGCGCTTGGGGTCCTGAAAACTTGCCAATCGCCCACTCTGCCAAAGGCGTCAGCTAGATCTCGAGGTTGGGGTCCCCTGCGACGTGCTTCTTCTTCTTCAGCCTCCTGATGACGGCGTTCGGCGTGATCGGTGTTACGCTGTTCGTAGAGCTGCCGCTGCTCGTAAGTTTCTCTCGCGACTGGTGGCTCGTCATTGCTGACGTTGAGCACCGTGTCACCACGTCTAGGTGGAAACCTTGGGATCGGAGAGAAACCCAGATGGTGTGGTAGTGGATCCAGATCATATTCATCGTGGTCGAGGTGTTCAGCCTCGGTGTGGACAGAGCGTGTAGACCCAGTGCTGGAGTCACCTTCTTCGGGCAGTGTATGAACTGAGCCTTCATTATGTTCCCAGATATCGACCATGTTGACAACATTGCCCGGTGGTGGTCGAGGTATATCCAGGAAATACAGATCTAAAACATGGTCGTGCTCCATGGGACCCATGAACAGATGAGGTGTACGACAGGCGTACTCGGAAGCAGCGTTTTTTAAGCCGTATGGGAGGGCCTGGCGATCCTCCCTCAAAACTTGGTGCTTAGAGAGCCTAAAGCCGGGCATAGGAACTAGGCGAAGGTGTACCGTGCATCCTTGGGAAGTAGCGGTGACCACTAGATCTGTATCAGACCGCGTCAGGCGGCGAGTCCGAACTGGTTTGGGTAGATCTGTTGTGGTGAAGCTGCACTTGTGCTCGGTAGATTGATTTTGAATGAAATCTACCAAAGTCAGGGTTTTGGAAAGCTTGAGGCCGACCTGGTCGGTAGCCTCAATTAGGTCGGTGTTGTCGATCGTCCTTCCTTTGTAGCAAGGGAGTGGTCGACGAGTTATCGGTGTGGCCAGAGCCGTTGCTGGGGTGGTCAGAGTCATACCCAGTGTGGTTGGAACCGTAGCCGATGAAGACGTGGTCGACGCAGATCGGATCTGCTCCTCTTCCATGGCAGCGGCGGTGAAGTTGTTGACGCCGGTGGTCCAAGTGATCTGGCCGATGGTGAACGAGAGACCATCTGCCATAGCCGCGGACTCGGGGATGATGACCATCTTGCTCGCCTGGGAAGCTGTACGCATACCCCCTACCTGGCGCGCCACTGTCGACGAAATCTGGTCGGCTGTCTATCGAGGGGTATGCCCAAGGTAGTGATTTATCGGTAGACAGGTGTGCAAGCTACGAACTAGATGGTGACGCAAGACACGACAAGGTTTTTATCTAGGTTCGGCCGCCGTGAGGGCGTAATACCTATGTCCTGCGTCTGATCTATATTGCTATGTATGATGAGATGTCTTTTGAGGGGGTCCCCTGCCCGCCTTATATAGTCCGGGGGGCAGGGTTACAAATCTGGAAACTAATCCTGCTCGGTTATGATTGTCATAGCTGGCTAGATAAGGATTCCTATTCTAACCGACCAGGATCTTGCTTGATCTCCAAGTTTGCTTTCCTTTCTTGCGTGGGATGCCGAGGAGATCGACTGGGCCACGCGTGATCTTCTGGTGGGCCGGGCCCTCTGGTCTGAGCCAGCCCAAGTCTAGCCATAAGGGTATAGGGGTTAATACCCCACAGTCATAGCACTATAGGGCCTGTTTAGTTGGTGAAAATTTTTGGGTAAGTTCCTGTAGCACTTTTCGTTGTTATTTGACAAAATTTATTCAATTATGGACTAACTAGTATCAAAAGATTTGTTTCGACATTTACAGACAAACTGTGTAATTAGTTATTTTTTTACCTACATTTAATACTTCATGCATGCGTTCAAAGATTCGATGTGATGGGTACTGCGCAAACTTTTTTGGGTTGGGTGGCCAACTAAACAGGCTCATAGCAGATAAGATATATTAGTAATTTGGCAGTCAGCACCCCACCCTACCTTTTGTGTCAGATTATCACCAAGGTTCCTGGCGACAATACTCCCTTTTTTTTTCCTTTCACCATACTACTGTAAACAAGAAAAAAACTAATGAAGCTGGAGCTTTGTTAAGATGAGAAGGAACTGAATAAAAATAATGGACTTGCTTAAATTGCTAAAACTCATCAAGGTTAAGTTATATGTAACCAATCAAGCAGCACTGAAAATAAAAATAATGGACTTCTTCCTCTATATCTAAATCTGAACAAACCATGCTTAATCTACAAGTTGCAAGATGGATGATTTTAGAATGTAATGCTTAGGCAGCCAACCTCTGCACTAACTAACATTTCTAAACCTAAAATATAGTCCTTGTACACAAAGAACGAGTTACAGAATCATGATTATGGAAACTAAAAAAGGAGAAAATAATCTCGGCCCCTTCAGATGCAGGCAACAGGATCTAAATCCAAGCTGCTCTTCTCCCAACAACGTTCTAACACAAGACAGAGGATGCTCCACTCTGATCTACCGCCCCAGTCACAATCTAGCACTAGATCTGCTTCTGAAAAATCAAGGCTGCTCTGCTCCCAATCACCAGCTAACACTTGATCAGAGAAGGCATTAAGGAAACGCTAGCACTAGAACAGAGAAGATATTAAAATCGATAGTTTCTTACACTGTTTTGTGTACAGGCACCAAATTTTAGTATAAAAAATGCAGTATTTCCCAGTCACAACTTTGGACAAATCGAACAAGTTCATACAACAACAACAAGAAGAAGAAGAACAAAGCCCCAAGCAAATTGGGGTAGGCTAGAGTTGAAACCCAACATGAGCGCCTAGTCACGGTTCAGGCGCATCAATAGCTGCATTCCAAGCACTCCTATCCAACACAAAGATAACTTGGTATATCCCAACCTTTCAAATCTCTTTTTATTGCCTCCCCCATGTCAGCTTTCGTCTTCCTCTACCTCTCCTTACATTTATATCTTGACTTAGGATTCCACAATGTACCAGTGCCTCTGAAGGTCTCCTTTGGACATGGCCAAACCACATCAACCAATGTTGGACAAGCTTTTCTTCAATTGGTGCTACCCCTAGACGATCATGTATATCATCGTTCTGAACTCGGTCCATCCTTATGTGACCACAAATCCAGTGCAACATACACATTTTTACAACACTCAATTGTTGGATATGTCGTCTTTTTATTGGCCAACATTCTGCTTCATACAGCATAGTGGGTCTAATTGTCATTCTATAAAACTTACCTTTAAGCTTTTGTGGTACCCGCTTATCATAGAGAATGTCAAATGCTTGGCGCCACTTCATTCACACTGCTTTGATCGTATGGCAAACGTCTGCATCCATATCTCAATCCCACTATAGCATCAACCCTAGATAACGAAAGACATCTTTCTTAGACACCACTTACCTTCCAAACGCACCTCTCCCTCCTCAAGTACAGCATTGCCAAAGTCGCATCTCATGTATTTTGTTTTAGTTCTATTTACTCTAAAACCTTTGGACTCAAGGGTTTGCCATGACAACTCCAATTTCTTATTTGCTCCTGCCTGGCTTTCATCAACTAGCACTACATCGTCTACAAAAAGCATACACCAAGGGATATCCCCTTGAATGTCCCTTGAAACCTCATCCATTACCAACGCAAAGAGACATAGGCTCAAGGCTGACCCTTGATGAAGTCCTATTTTAATCGGAAAGTAATATGTGTTACCATCACTTGTTCGAACACTAGTCATGGCATTGTTATGGATGTCCTTGATGAGGGTAACGTACTTTGTTGGGACTTTATGTTTGTCCAAAGCCCACCACGTAACATTCCTTGGTATCTTGTTGTAAGTCTTCTCCAAGTCAATAAAAACCATGTGTAGGTCCTTCTTCTGTTCCCTGAACCACTCCATAACTTGTCTTCTTACGAAAATTGCTTCTATGGTTCATTCCGTGCATAAAACCAAATTGGTTCGTAGATATCTGAGTCATTCCTCGCAGTCGATGCTCGATAACTCTCTCCCACAGCTTCATCGTGTGGCTCATCAACTTAATTCCCCTATAATTAGTGCAACTTTGGATGTCTCCCTTATTCTTGTAGATTGGTACCAATATGCTTCTTCTCCACTCCTTAGGCAACTTGTTCCGAAAGATATTGTTGAACATCTTCGTTAGCCATACTATAACTAAATCCCTAAGACATCTCCACACTTTGATCGGAATACCATCAGGGCCCATCCCTTTACCCACTTTTTCCTTTTCAAAGCTTCTCTAACCTCCTACTCTTGGATCCTACGCACAAAGCGCCTATTGGTGTCATCAAACGACTCGTTGTTGGGATCTCATTCTCCCCTTTGAACAGCTTATCAAAATACTCTTGCCATCTATGTCTGATCACATCATCCTTCACAAAGAGCTCCTCCCTCTCATCCTTAGTGCACTTGACTTGGTTGAAGTCCCTCGTCTTTCCATCACGAGACCTATCCATCCTATAGATGTCCTTTTTTTATGCTTGGTATTGGGAATTGTATTTTAGTTGTGTGCCATTGCAAAAACTCACTAATAAAATCAAGCAAGCATCTCGTCCATGGCAGAAATCAATTGCAACCAAATGCGACAGCAGAGACAATTTCAATGTATAGAGTTTTCACTTGCTTCACAGTGCTCCAACTATTCAACAATAAAGTTCAATGCATGTACTGATTCATCCCTAGCAGATCTATGTATTTGAGAAAAAAAATGCCTGGTAGATCTGATAAATAGCTTCGGGGCCTCACCTTCGGATGGGACCACTGGCATCCTGGACAGAGCAGCTCGACCTATGTGGACCTGGAGGCAAGATGATGGCTTGGACGGACATGCTCAGCTCTGGCCTAGGTTGCAGCATGGTCATATGGCTACAGGACTCACCTCTGATGTGGGGGCGATGGTGAGATGGGACGCACTTGAGCTGTGGCGGTCCTAGGTCAGGACGGGTTAGCAAAACACTACCTCTCCCTCCACTTGTGCCTCACCTACGAATGTGCGGTGGCGATATCCTCTCATGTGGATCTGGGCGCTGGTTGGTGGAGATGGTGACGGTCAGTGGAGCTGCAGCACGTGGAGGTTGGTGTGCCCCTAGATGGGGAGGATGCAAGGTTGGTGTGCCCCTAGATGGGGAGGATGCAATGGCGGCGGCGCGGATGGGGAGGTGGCTGTGCGAAGGGGCAGCAGTGCATAGGATCACATTTTGCGTGCTGGTGTGGGTCGCTCACGAAACATTAGTGCGGGTCACATTTTGTTTGGCATGACGAATGCGTGCGGAGGGTGAATGCGGGGGCAAAGGACTCCTATCAGTTCAATGCCAACAGGAAAATATATTTCACATCGGTTTTGTCTAACCGACAAGATTTTGTGTCTAGTTTCCTCATGGTTTTATAGTTCCTGACGGCAACTCCACAACTGACAGGAATAATAAGAGTTTTTCCTGTCGGTTTCAACTCAGCTGACAGGAACTACAGTAGATCCTGTCGGTTTGTATAAAACTGTCATGCATGTATTCTGTAATCAATATTAATAATATGAGAACTTCTAAGTTTCCTTTAGATCATCCCAGCCCTTCATAATTACCTCATCTTCATCCTTAAACTCCCGTACGAACACAGCCATGGGAACTTGCTGTGCACAATGGGGAACAGAGGGCCTCAGCCTAGGGCACAGCAGCCAGCCGGGTTTGGGGACCGGGAGCGCAGCAGGGCTGTGTGGAGCCGCGCGTGGGGCACAACCAAGTCGCAGCAGCAGCTGCTCCAGCCATGCACAGCCGTGATGGGGCAGCATTTGGCGGGTTGGGGAGATGGCCGGCCAGCACTGTGAGAGCGCTGCACGTACGTGCAGAGAACTGGTCGGTCAAGAGAGCACGTGACCACCGGGAACGAAGAAGAAGGTGAGCGTCCATGGAAGAGCTCGCTGAAAAGGTAACCAGAAAAGGGAAAATGAAGGGGAAATTGTCAAACGATGTCGCATTGATGTAAAGAAGGATACTGCAGCATAGAGAATGATGAGACGAACCTCGTGGGGGTGGTGCTTTTCAACGGAGACATTCGAGGTGGCCAGAAAAGCTCGCAGGAATTCTACCATTTCCGAAACTTCGACATTAGATCTACGAAGACAGAGGCGGCAGCTGTGAAAAAGAGTTGCCCGAGTGTCTAGGAGATCGCCGGCATATATATACGTACAGGGTTTTGAGTTGGTAGAAAAACATGACATTTTATTATTTTGGAAATTAATTAATTTCAAGATTAAAATAATTCTAGAAAAGTCTAGAATTGTTATTTGAACCACGAAAAATACTCTGAAAAATCCAAAAATTCAAAAAAAAAATCTTAGAGCCATTTTGGAACATGTGGAAACTAAATAAAGTATTTGGAGTTCATGCAAAGCTATTTTGGAGCATCTAAAAAATAGATTATGCTGATAGAAAAGCAGGAACAAGTTCCAGAAAATGCCAGAAAAATACCCAGTAAGTTTGTAGATATAGGTTGATAAATGATATACTCAAATGAGTGATTTTGAAAACAAGGAAAAGATTTTGGGAAACTCCCAATAAGCCTTAAGCTGGGAAACATGGAATTTGATTATAGAAAAAGACGGAGACAAGCCGGAGAAAGATAAATGACTTACTAACGTTTTGTAAACTTTACTCACTCAAAACACAAGGTCATGCAACAAGCAAACATAACACCAAGAAAAATCCCATCATATTAGTTTGGAAAAGTTTGAAAATTCACATTTTTCTCTAACTAGATTTATCCAACATTAAACTAATCTTCAAAAGCTTTATGCAAATATCAAAACTAATTATTTAATTTAGTGTTTTCTATTCACAACCCAAAATTAGAAATTTTAGGGTGTGACAGGTATTAAGTTCTGGGCGCTGTGATTGAAGCAAGATGATATCGAAATGCACAAGTGTTAGCCAAAACAATAGTGTGTTTTGTTGAATTAACCGATATACATGAAATAGGAAGCATGCACACCATTCTATTTCCATCCATTGCGTTCTCGCCGAGAAACTAGTGCATTGCCCACATCACGTAGAACATGCATTCATTGTTAGCCATCAGCTGTTCTAGGATATGCGTTTGCATATAATCAATGGAGAAAAGGTTTTTCCTGTTCCTATCAATATTTTCCTTGACTACGTGTAATATTATAATCTGTGAAGACAGTGAAATTGAATTGTGCTATGCAATTAGAAAATTATATATTACTGGCTTCACTTGCGTATTTAATTAGCATCTGGAGTAGATCATTGATCTAAGCTGGTGGTGTTCTATTGGAGTCCTATATATACCTCTATCTGTGATGTTGCCAACACTACTATACAAAATCGTTTGTGCAGTATTTGCAAATAGGTCTCGGAGGCAGGCAGGCTTTTAAGCCGCCTTGGCTAATGCCTAGATTAACCGAGACGGTCATTTTTTATTAACCAAGGCGGCTCCTAAAATATATTAGGCCCGCTTGGGAAAATCAGGCTAGGGAGCGCGGACATCGCCGCCGGGCCAGGGAGGGAGCAGAGGGAAGGGCGCCATCGACGTGGGGAGAGGGAAGGGCAGGCACCGCATGACGTGGGGAGGGTGGGCACTGCTGCCATGGAGAGAAGAGCACGAGTGGAGAGAGGGAGAGAGTGGAGGGCGCAGTAGGTTAATATGGTCGAGGCCCAATATGCCCAGACGACGCCCGATAAGCACAACAAGTATAAAACTAGGCATTAGGGTTTCAATCCCACACCGGCTCCCTCTCCTCTCCCTCCCTCCCGAGCAGTGCCCTCACTCCGACACGCCTCTCATAGCCCCGATGCGCCCCTAGCCCTGAGGCGACACCACATCCCTCACCCATCCTGCCGCCCCATCCCTCCACTCTCTCCCTCTCTCCACTCTCTCTCTCTCTCCCCATGGCGATAGTGCCCACCCCCCCCCACATTGGCAGCGCCCGCCCTTCCCTCTCCCCACATCGACGGCGCCCTTCCCTCCGCTCCCTCCCTGGCCCGGCGGTAGTGGCCGCGCTCCCTGACCGCCGCGGCGGTGGCCGTGCTCCCTGGCCACAGCGGCATGGATCCACCCTGGAAGAGGTATGTCCTCATCCTCTATGTCCTCTCTTAGATTCAGGGATGATCCATCCCTCACCCTCTCTCTCCCTCGCAGATCCGGCATTATGGAGGCGGTGGAGGCCGGATCTGCCATCATAGCGGCGGGGGAAGACGGATCCGGCGTCACGGGCATCAACTCCGGCGGTGCTCCTCCCCTTCCCTCCTTTGCTCGCAGATCCGGTGGCCGGAGGTCGGATCAGATGGCGAGCGACTAGATCCAGCATCGGGCGGCAAGATCCCAGCAGTCCGGCGAGGATGCTAGCACCGGCGGCGGCAGCAGCCTGTGGATGGGCTTGGCGGGCTTATCTATAGGTTTTCCTTTTTTTGTTTTTTGATTCGATTAACCAAGGTGGGCATCCAACCGCCTTAGAAAATTCCCCATTTACCATGACCTTTTTGTCGAGGTGGTTGCGATGCCCGCTTCGGTTAATCGTTTTTGCCCGCCTCGAAAAAGTTTTCTGTAGTAGTGCAATTTAATATCTAGGAGGATGTAATTGAACCTGCACTCTCAAATGTCCAATGCAAATCAGTTATTAGGCAGTTGTAGGTTAGGAGTATGTTCTCTTTATCTTTGGTTTGAATGAACACTTGGGGTCAATCGTTGAATCAGAACGCCCAAGAGAGCTCTATGATTCACCGTGGAGACCAAAGATGATTGTCGTTATTAGCCCTCTAGGAAGCTGTTGACGTCGGATGTGGTCCGAATCACTCACCAGAAAGGGCATTGGACGCCCGGGCCGCCACGGACCGAAGAACGTAGCGAGGATATCACCCTTACATGGTGAAGCACGGAGAGGTTTACAAGCAAACCACCAAAGGATAACCAACGTGCTTGCGTGACGAAGAACCAGCTAGTTTTCAGGCAAACTAGCAAAGGAACCGTCGAAGCTCTCGCTCGGGAGGGACCCCGTCAGGGCAAGGACGTCGCCGGGTTGCCCTAGGTCGGCCGGCGAGCCTAGGCGCCATCCTTGGTCGTGGATCAAGGGATGAACAGCATGGAGGTTGAAGGAGAGGAGATAAGGGGGTAAAAGGAGTAGATTGATTGGTTTATATGTTGATTGGATAGATGGGAACTCAATCGGCCATGATTCTCTTATATATATAGAGGGGGGTGGTCTTATCCCAGTAGAAAACCTCTCCAAGTCTTATTTTCTAAGTTTCCCACGAGTTTAGAACAGTTCGGATCAACATCCAAAAGGCTAGATCCGAACAACCTTTTTTATTAGGTCTGTCGGAAGTCCCGACTCGGGTCAGCAGTCCCGACCGTCGGAGGTCACGACATGGGTCGGAAGTCCTGACTCAGGTCAACAGTCCCAACTGTCAGAAGTCCCGACATATGTCAGAAGTCCCGACATAGGTCAGAAGTCCCGACTCTGGTCAGCAGTCTCGACAACAGAGCATCTTTTCAAGGGCATAACTCCATCCGAACTCCGAATTAGATGTTCCATATATGCTTTTTGACCATCTCGACGAGAGGAACGCCATGGTGAAGTCTGTTCCATATTTTGACAACTTTACAAAATAAAGTGAATGATGCATATGCCCCCCTGTTTTCAGGTGAATGATGCATGAACCTGAAAACACTTAATCAAATTAAACACAATAAAACTGAATAGCGACGATACTCATCTCATCGGCTGCTCAGCGACTAAGGACGATGTATACATCGACCATTTTTGTTCTAAGGGCGATACATGTATCGGCCATTGCTTGGAGAGCACTTTGGCTTCTTGTCAAACACTTGGAAAATACTTTTTTAAGTATCTTTCGTTGAATGCTACTTTGAGACGTTCACCTTGCAATGTCTCTAGCAAATAAGAATTACCGCTCATGACTTTGATCACTTTATAAGGACCATCCCAATTTGGTGACCACTTGCCAAACTGATTGCTCTTCGATCCAATAGGTAGTATGTTTTCCACACCAATTCTCCTTCTTGGAAAGATTTGCTCTTGACTTTTTTGTTGTATGCCCTGGGGCTTTGTCTTTCTCTATCTCCTTAATAGCTTTTAATCTTACATCAGTTACCTCATCGATGTTATCCATCATCAAATCATGATACACAATGGCTGATAGATCATTTTGTTTAGCAAGCCTGTATGCATCCAAATTTACCTCGACAGGCAACACGGCCTCTTGACCATATACTAGCTCAAAAGGAGTAACTTTTGTAGCACCATGCCTTGAAATGTGATGTGCCCATAGAGCTTCAGACAATACTTCATGCCACCTTCTTGGATTCTCCTCAATTTTTTTCTTGATAAGCTTGATCAAAGTCTTATTACTAGACTCAGCTTGGCCATTAGCTTGAGCATAATATGGAGATGATTTGAGCAACTTGATCTTATATAATTCGGCAAAGTCCCTCACTTCCTTAGACATAAATGATGTCCCTTGATCTATAGTTAATGTTTGGGGTATGCCGAACCTATGAATGATATGCTCAGTGATGAACTCAATAACCTCCTTATGTGTCATATTCTTCAAAGGAACAACTTCGGTCCACTTAGTGAAATAATCTATAGCAACCAACACAAAGCGATGTCCCTTGGAAAATGGGGGATGAATTTGGCCAATGAAGTCTAGCCCCCAACCATGAAAAGGCCATGGCTTGATAATAGGATGAAGCATAGTAGCAGGCACCAGCTGAATATTCTCAAACCTTTGGCACTCTTCGCAACCTTTGTAGTATCAAAAACAATCGGCCATCATAGTAGGCCAATAGAAATCAGCTCTACGCAATAACCACTTCATATTTAGGGCTGATTGATGTGTATCACAAATACCTTTGTTGACACCGTTTTTTGGCACGTGTCAAGATAATCAGAGTGGGCTAATCGGCAAAAGAAAAGTTATTGTGTATGTTGATAGCCGATAAAAGACAGCTTGTGAAGAAGGCTGCCGATGGATGGTGGTGGTGTATGGAGAAGCTAGGTTGGATTGGGGTGTTGCCGATAAGGTTAAGGGTATTATTGCCGATGTCGATAAAGGAGGTTTGAAGACTGCTGCTGATGAAATAGGAAGTGTGCCGATGAAAGAAGACTTGAAGGCTGCTGCCGATGAAACAGGGAGTGTGCCGATGGAAAGGAGGTCGATGGGAATGCCATCGTAATTTAGGCGGACAAGGGAATAAGATAGGAATTAATTTTCTTTTCTATGTTTATTAGAGTCTGATTTGTATAAGAGTCATATGTTTCTTTAGATTTGGATTTAGTGTCCTAGTCATATTTGGTTACGTTTCTGTAGATCAGGGTATAAATATAGAGTGAAGGGCAATGTAATAAAAAAGAATCAATCAATATCAAAAACCAGCTTTTACTCTTATTTACATCTATTTACTTTCCGGCGACTTTGTCAATTTGCATATTTTTTCTTTTTTACGAGTTCTCATCGATTCGGCAAGTTGCATTGCTTCAGTGCAATCTTCGACGATCCTCGAGTTCCGCGTGAGTACCTCTTGGCCGTGACTTCCGGGCGTATCGCTGTTGTCAGGACCAAAGTACTCGTATCTTCATCCTTGTCGATTAATAGGTCAAATCGACTGGCACGCTTTGGATATCGATTTCGGGTAGCCCTTTGTGTTTGCAGATCCACTTTTGCATCAACACATCTTTTGGCACGCCCAGTGGGACCAAATCTGATCAATATGTTCAATCCTGAGATCGATGCGGGGAACATCATCGCGTTATCAGAAGAAGATCTTAAGGAAGAACAGAAGCAGGCTATGGAAAAGGCTATAGAAGAATACAGACAACTTTGCTTGAAGTCATTCAGCTTGAACAAGAGTGGACAAGTCATCCAAAAGCAAGATTTGTCGTTGCCTCGGCAAGTTACCTTTGATTCTAATCCGGGTAAACTTCAAGAGATGGTTAATTCTGCAGTAAATCATGCTTTAATTAATCACTCCAATGTGTTGTCCAATACTGTTCATAATGCTGTGTTTCGAACTTTCAAAGAAGGGCAAGCATCACCGCATTACGTTGGACCTGCCTATCATCAACCAGAGTCAGCATCTGCTATTACTCCATCGGCTCCCCCAGCCGTTGTGGGTACAGAAGTTTCTTCCCCTCCAGTATCAGCAGGCTTATCTAACGTACAATCTACACCGATGCGATCAGATTCAGTATTATTAGGATGAGTTCAGCTTAATAAAGATCTATCGGCATCGGCTTTATCAGGTCCTGTGCCACAGAATAACCAGACTCCTGCTAATTGGTGGGGATACGGTATGCCTCCAGAGCCATCTGCTTTTAACCCTGGGTTACCTCAAGTGTTTGACACAGCAGGAAAAGCTCCTATGCCATCGGCTGGTTCGCCGATAGCTCAAGTGCCTCAATATACTACAGCAACTACTGTGCAACCAACTCTAGGAAGTTTCCAGATGCCTTTGGGTCAAACATCTAATTCAAGTCCATCGTCAAACTTGTTACCAATGCAATAGAAGGCTCCTGCTGTAAGTCAACCTGGAGTCCAGTTCATGCCTCAAGCTGGTTGTAATTATCCAGCAATGCCAGCAAATTACCAGCCATCGGCAAATTTTGTACCGATGAACGCTAATAATAGTTGGTTAGGGCAGTTTCCAACTCAACATACAGTTCAGCCAAATCAGCAAGTTGCAGGGATTCATCAAGGTCATATGCAAGCTGGTTTTCAGAATCAAGCATCGGCAGCTCAGCTGATGAATCTTTTCCAGCAGGTTAATGGACCACAAGTAATGGCAAATATGCCGATTGCTGGAGATCGTGGGCCACAAAGATATGCAGAGGGATATCAGCAAGTACCTCCTGTAGAAATTCAGCCATATCGTCAACAAGATGTTGATGCTTTTTGGGCCGATAAAATAGCAGAGATTATGAAGGATCAGTTTGGGATAAAACCCAAGGTCAATACTTATTCTTATCGGACTCCATATCCTCTGGCATATGATTTAATTCCTCTCCCAAATCGGTACAAGGTACCAGATTTCACTAAGTTCTCTGGGCAAGATGATACATCAACCATGGAACATGTTAATCGCTTCATTATTCAATGTGGAGAGGCAGCTAGTAGAGATGAATTAAGAGTTCGTTTGTTTTCATCATCTTTGTCTGGATCAGCATTCACATGGTTTATTTCATTACCGCCAAATTCTATTATTACTTGGGCTGATCTAGAAAAGCAATTTCATAAATATTTCTTTGCTGGAGTTCATGAAAAGAAGCTTACCGATTTGGTAAAATTGAGACAGCGTAATGATGAATCGGTGGAAGGCTTTGTGCAAAGGCTACGAGATGTGAAAAATAAGTGTTATAGCCTGGTACTGGATGATCGGCAACTTGCCGATTTGGCTTTCCAAGGATTGTTGCCACACCTTAAGGACAGATATGCTTCTCAAGAGTTTGAAAGCCTAAGTCATCTCGTGCAAAGGATTTCTGATCAAGATACTAGAGTTTTTGAACCCAAAAGGAATTGGAACAAGAAGGTTTCATTTGTCGGAGAGGTAGAAGATTCTGATTCAGATGAAGAGCCAGTTATCGGTTTGGCTGAGTGGGTTAAAAATAAAAAGCCAATATCTTGTCCCTTTGGTCAAAAAGAGCCAGAGAAGTTTACTTTCGACATCACCAAAGCCGATAAGATATTTGATCTTCTGCTTCAAGAGGGCCAGATTAAGCTGTCACCTAATCATGTGATCCCATCGGCAGAAGAGTTGAAGAAAATGATGTATTGCAAATGGCACAATACAACTTCACACAGTACAAATGAGTGCAAAGTGTTTAGGTAACAGTTACAATTAGCTATTGAATCTAGGAGAATTAAATTTGGTAATTCCAAGATCCAGAAGCCAATGAAAATTGATCAATATCCTTTTCCAGCAAATATGTTGGATGCTGAAGGAAAGACTAAGGTGTTGACATCAGAAGCTGCTGAGAAAAACGCATCAGTGGATCCCCAACATCGGATAACTACCGATGATGCAAAAAGCAAGGGGCTACTAGGAGAAAGTAGCAATTCTGGAAAGCCTCCTCGATCTGGCATTGTGATTACCCATCGAAGGCAACAGGAGGGCTGGCGCCAGCGAAGGGACCGATATCGACAACAGCAAGAAGAGAGACGTCGAGAGGAGTGGAATCGGCATAAGGATCATTGGAGGTGTCTGTTTTTTATTCATTGTTGGGAAGAAGGTATTAAATTACCTACTGTTGAAAATTGCCCAGAGTGCAATGGTTATTATGGAGTTAATCGTTCAGAAAGGAGGTTTCAACCTGGCAATCAAGGTTTGTCCATCAATGAGCTGATCAGGGGTAAAGCATCAGTACATGATCGGCTGGGGAGCAGGCTTAGTGTACATGAGAGGCTTGGTAAACGCGCTGCATATTTTTCGAGGAACCAAGAGGAGCTTGAAGAGATGGCAAATGCAAGAGTTCCTGACGAAGAAATATTTTACAGGGATCCTAATATACGTCATGTAGAGTCAACTAGGACCAATTATCAGCCAGTTTGGAAAACTAAACTTCCTCAATGGTGTCCAGAAGGTTTGACAAAGACACAGAAAAGGAGGATGCAGCGAGAGCGTCAAGAGGACTTATACTGAGAAGAGAATTCCTCCAATGAGAGATCTGGTAATCTGCAGTGGCAAATAAAGCACAAAAATAAAGGCCCATCGGCAGATGTCAATATGGTATTTATGTTGCTGATGGAATTTTTGGCACTCCCTGATAATGAGGAAGAAGTTGTTTTCTCTGACCAAATAGCTCAATTAACGCTAGATCCAATGATGGCTGTTTTTGAGAAACCTGCCGATGATGAGAGACAGCATCTCAAGGCTTTGTTTGTGAAAGGCAGAGTTGATGGGCAGCCTGTATCTAAGATACTTATTGATGGAGGAGCTGTGATTAATATTATGCCTTATGTGATGTATCGGAAACTTGGTAAGGGAGATCAAGACTTAACCAAAACCGATATGATGCTAAAGGATTTTGAAGGCAATGTGTCACCGGCTAAAGGGGCAGTGTGCGTTGAGTTGACCATCGGCAGCAAAACCTTACCGACGACTTTCTTTGTTATTAATGGCAAGGGTGCATATAATCTGCTTCTAGGAAGGGATTGGATTCATGCTAATTGTTGTGTTCCTTCTATAATGCATCAGTGCCTCGTACAATGGATTGGGGATAAAATTGAAGTTGTTCCTGGTGATTCTTCTTACATCATCGCATCGGCAGAATCAGATACTTATGAACGAACCAAGTGCATATCAGGAGAAGCTTGGGAAAAAGAGTTCCTCAAGGTTGCCGATTATAAAATTCCACCGATCCAAGCAGTCGGTTCTGAAGAAGAATTTTAATGGATAGGTTTGCCGATGATGGAAAATTAGGTCAAGGGTTTACATCGGCTGATGATTTAGTAGAAGTAGATATTGGTGAGGGTGATAGGCCAAGGCCTACTTTTATTAGTGCTAAGTTAGATTCCAAGTGTAAACAGCAATTAGTCAATTTGTTAAAAGAGTATAAAGATTGTTTTGCTTGGGATTATACTGAAATGCCTGGATTAGACCGATCGATAGTTGAACATCGGTTGCCTATTAAGTCTGGATTTCGGCCACATTAGCAGCCAGCGTGCCGATGCAATCCTAATATACTTCTTGATATTAAGGCCGAAATAACTAAATTAATTGAGGCAAAGTTTATTCGGCAGTGTCGATATGCGGAGTGGATTTCTAATGTGGTTCCTGTTTATAAGAAAAATGGGAAACTTCGTGTTTGTATTGATTTTAGGAATCTCAATAAAGCCACACCGATGGATGGTTATCCAATGCCGATTGCTGATTTGTTGATTGATGCTGTAGCAGGACATCAAATTATCAGCTTCATGGATGGTAATGCGGGTTATAATCAAATATTCATGGCTGAAGAAGATATTCCCAAGACTGCTTTTAGGTGTCCAGGTCATGTGGGATTATTTGAATGGATAGTTATTACGTTTGGTTTGAAAAATGCCGGTGCTACTTATCAAAGAGCTATGAACTTTATTTTTCATGAATACATCGGCACATTAGTAGAGATCTACATCGACGATATAGTGATTAAGTCTGGAGATATCACAAAGCATCTAACCGATCTACGAAAGATACTGGAGTGCACAAGGAAGCATGGACTAAAGATGAATCCTAATAAATGTGCATTTGGTGTATCGGTAGGACAATTCTTGGGTTTTATGGTGCATCAGCGGAGCATTGAAATTAGTAGGAAGTCTATTGAGGCAATCAACAAGGTGGTTGCTCCTGCCAATAAAACTGAATTACAATCTTTGATCGGTAAGATTAATTTCATCAGGAGATTCATATCTAATCTGTCGGGTAAGATCAAGGCTTTCAGTCCATTACTGAAATTGAAAGCCGATTAGGAATTTAGATGGGGAGATGAGCAGCAATTAGCCCTAGATGAAATTAAGAGCTACTTAACAAATCCTCCATTGCTAGTTTCACCTCAACACGGGAAACCTTTCAGATTGTATTTGTCAACTGATGATACTGTTATCGGTTCAGCTCTTATTTAAGAATTTGAGGGGAAAGAACGTGTTATTTATTATTTGAGCAGACGGTTAGTGGATGCTAAAACCAGGTATTCAGCTATCGAGAGATTATGTCTGTGTCTATACTTTTCTTGTATTAAGTTGAGGCATTATTTACTATCGGCTGAGTGTACTGTCATATGCAAAGACGACGTGGTCAAATATATGCTGTCGATGCCGATATTAAGTGGTAGAATTGGCAAGTGGATTTTAGCGTTATCAGAATTTGACCTATGTTATGAATCGGCTAAGGCAGTTAAGGGGCAGGTTATGGCTGATTTTGTCACTCAACATTGCAACACAGTGGACTCTCTGGATATTGCTCCTTGGACACTTTTCTTCGATGGGTCTACATGTGGTGAAGGAGCAGGCTTCGGTATTGTGTTAATTTCCCCTCAGGGGAAGAAGTATGAGTTTTCATTGCCGATTGTTGCTACATCAACAAACAATCAGGCTGAATACCAAGCTTTGATAAAAGGGTTAGAATTGCTTAAGGAGATATGTGCCGATGCTGTTGAAATTTTTGGTGATTCTATGCTAGTTATAAATCAGTTGGCTGGTATGTATGAATGCCAAAGTGAAGTTTTAATTTCATATTATGAGAAATGTCTACAATTGTTGAAAGGGTTTAGGAATTTTCATTTGGAACATGTTTCTCGATTGCATAATGAAGAGGCTAATCGATTAGCTCAGCATGCTTCAGGGTATCAGCCTATTCAAGAAGTATTAACATCGGCAGTAGATACCGATGACTGGAGAAAGGAAATTGTTGATTATTTAAAGGATCCATCTAAAAAGGTTGAAAGACGTATAAGATTCCAAGCTACCAAGTATGTGCTCCTTGATGATGAATTATATTACCGTACCATAGATGGAGTTTTACTCAGATGTGTTAGCATTGATGAATCAAAAAGCTTGATGGGTGAGATTCATGAAGGAGTATGTGGGGCTCATCAGTCGGCTTTCAAGATGAATGGATGATCAGAAGAAATGGATATTATTGGCCGACTATTCTCGAAGATTGTTTTAAATATTTTAAAGGATGTCAGGAATGTCAAAAATTTGGTAATATTCAAAGAGCACCCGCATCGGCTATGAACCCCATAATTAAGCCGTGGCCATTCCGGGGTTGGGCTATTGATCTCATCGGTCAGATTTATCCACCATCGAGTAAGGGGCATAAATTTATTTTGGTTGCTACCAATTATTTCACAAAATGGGTTGAAGCAATTCCTTTGAAAAAGGTGACATCGGCTAATATGATTGATTTTGTGAAAGAGCATATTGTTTACCGATTTGGTATTCCTCAAACTATCACTACCGATCAAGGTACCATGTTTACATCGGGGGAATTTGATGAGTTTGCTGTGAGTATGGGGATTAAAGTTTTAAATTCTTCTCCATATTATGCCTAAGCTAATGGTCAGGCTGAGGCTTCTAACAAAGGAATTATCAAGCTCATTAAGCGCAAAATTAAAGAATATCCTAAGAGGTGGCATACGGTATTAAATGAAGCCTTGTGGTCATATCGGATGTCGTGTCATGGTGCAACCAAGGTAACACCTTATCAGTTGGTATATGGACACGACGCAGTATTGCCTTGGGAGATTAAAACTGGCTCTAGGCGAATACATTCTCAAGATCAATTGACAGCCGATGACTATGATACCCTTATGAAAGATGAGTTGGAAGATGTGGCAGGTCATCGGTTAAAGGCTTTAGCTAGCATCGAAGAGAATAAGAAAAGGGTAGCCAAATGGTATGACAAGAAGGTGAAGATAAAGGAGTTTGTCGATGGGGATTTGGTTTGGAAGTTGATTTTACCGATTGGGACTAAAAGTTCAAAGTTTGGCAAATGGTCACCTAATTGGGAGGGTCCATATCGGATAAATCAATCTGTTCCTGGTAATGCATATATTCTCGAAACCCTCGAAGGGGTTGTGTTTCCCAGAGCATTAAATGGAAAATATTTAAAGAAATATTACCCTAGTATCTGGATAGATGCATAAAAGTATAATTGCCGATAACAATCCTATCGGCTAGAGTTAAACAAAGCATCAATGTGTCATTGCCGATGCACTAGATGAGAATTACAGATTTAACAAAGATTGGATAGCCGATATTGCACGCAGGCGAATCTCATCGGCTACCTTCAATTCTTTAGCGTCTTCATCGGCAACCCCCTCCACAGGCTTGAGTTTCTTTTTCAAGGCCAAGGCCTTGCGAGCTTGGACATCCCTTTCTTGCTGAAGGGCTTTGATGACGTCAGGAAGCTGGTCTTCTTCTTGCCTGGCGTGAGTTAGGGCTGTTTCAACTTCTTCCAGTTCAGCTAGAAGAGCTGCTCTCTTTGTCGATAGATCCAAGATCTTCTGCTTAAGATCGGCACCTGAGGTCTGCAAGTTGCTGATGCTTTTGTGCTTCTCATCGGCAGTTTGTTTTAGTTGCAGCATCTCTTCCTTGAGCTGGGCTTGAGTTGCTCTATCGGCAATACGGTGAGCAGCCCGTTGATATTGAAGTTGTCGGCTCTCTAGATGGACTGCTGGGAAGAGAGTTTCTTCAACATCGGCAGGAACTTGGCCACGGATTGTCTTGAAGATGGTTTTTGTAGGATCTGAATCGTTTACCAACTGAGCAGTATCTTGTTGTAACAGATTCAGAAGAGCTTCTAGCTTGGCATAAATTTCTGCCGATATCGTCCCTAGTGCTAGGGAAGAACTCGCTTCTTCTCCATCATCATCGGAGATGTCGATAGCAAAAGAAAACAAGCTATTGGGAGAATCTTGTTCCTGTGAAGAGGGAAGGAAGTCAGAGATCCTACCTAAGGATAGATATGGATATTATAAATCGAATAGGTCAATCGGTTTACCTGCTTCAAGGCGATTTCTTGGGCCTGGCTGGAAGGAGCAGCTTGAAGGGGGCCATGTGAGGGATCGGCAGAGCTGGCCGATGGGATGTCTTCTACGACTTCATCAACAGTTGGCCCTTGGGGTATGATGGCTGATGATACATTTTGTGCAGAAGGGTCAACTTGTTCAACTACATCGGTTGGCTGACTAATAGGTGTTGGAGCAGATGCAGGGACTGGCATAGATTTCTGTCGTTTTTGCTGAGCCTCGGCATCGGTTAAAGCTTTACGCTTTACTTGGGTCTCAGTGACAGTTGGCTGGGGGGCATCGACACTTGTTGATCGTGGAGCTTGAGCGCCTGGTGTGTTTGCCGATGTGCCCATTTGCTGCTGCAAAACAAGTGTAAGATTGGATATTTAACAGATAAAATGTAAAGTTGAAAGAATACCTCTGAAGGTTGACTGGAGGTAGTGGTGCTTGGTGCTGGAAGAGTTGTCGATGATGATCTAGCAGCGGCTCTTACACCCTGATGGTTACATGATTAATATAGTTTGTATCGGCATGAGTGAAAATAAACGAGGTTATTACCTTGAAAGCTTTGATTAGGCTTGATGCGGCGGCTAACGGAGTAGCCCTAGCTATTGCTAGCTTTGATCTAGAGGTGACGGTCTTGGCACGGGTCCTCTGAAAAGTTAAAGCGGCTAAGGTGGGGGCGTTGTAGCCGATCACTGAAATTGGGGAGATAGGTTGGAGGTTGAAAGGTTTCCCACTCTTGCTTATGGATGGAACTGGGTCATCGGCCTGTCACAAGAAAGATTAGCTGCCGATATATTAAAAAGGAGAAACAAAAGAAAGTTAAAAGAAACTTACTGCATCATCAGGAATGGCGTAGTCGGGATCGATCATGTGCCGATATGTATGGACAGATGTTGTGAATAATTGTTCCTTCCATTCTTGCCACCATTGCTTATATGATTCGGTAATAAAAGATGCTGGTGACCAGACGGAAAGATCAACGTTTGAGATATCGGCATCAGGGGCGAGTCTCACTATCCTGCTCCACTCAGTTCCGCTGGTGATTGTTTCTCTGGGCTTGATCACATCGGCAAAGCACAGCTTGATTGGCAGTTGCCCAAAAGCCAGTTGATGGGATACTACCGATGGATTGTAGAACTCATAGGTGGTATTGGAATTTTTCCCACTACCAAATGTGTTCACCGGAATTGCCCTGGGAGTGATGATGGCCATCATAAGCTCATTGTCTTGGTTCAGCTCGTCATCGGCAAAGTTGAAGAGAAGGGGGAACTTGTTCTCTTCATCGATATAGGGTACCCAAGCCCTATGATCATGAGGGAGACCATTGTAGAAGTTCTAGAAAAATCTGTCGATTTGATCTTCATTGGCCTCTGTTCCAGGGAGGACAATTATGGCTTCACCGAAGTTGAGAGGGGGGTGTGTTGCCGATTCCTCATCTCCAAGAACGTAATCTTCGGCGATTTCTCGTGGGAATTCTTGGGCGAAGAAACCCCACTGCAGACGTTTATGCATATGGGCATTTAGCCACATATTGATAAACCACCATGGGCCTCCCAAATTGCCAATGGGTTCACCAAGCAAAAGCTTCTGGGATACTTGGTGGAGGAGGTGGTAGGTGGAGCCCAGAAGGTATCGACCGAGCGGGAACCTTACACCGTTGGCCAAGAGTTCGGCTGCAGGAAGGAAGGCGTTGGTTGGTCCTACTGATTGACCGCAAAAGATAAATTTCTCCAACCACATATTCAAGAATATGGCGTGTTCCCTCTGGTTAACAGTGCCAGTCCTTTGGTATTCCTGGATGTATCCTGTCCAGCCGCCGATGTTGCGTGTGTTCACTCTATATTCGGCTCTCCTACCATAGATGGAAGCCTCATCGACAGTCGAGATGTCCAAGCCAGTGAGCATGTATACATCGGCAAGAGTAGGGGCGGATGGACCATGGCCAAACATGAAGGTGTTTGTTGTATCTGACCAGAAGTAAGCGGCGGCTATCATCATGGATTCATTCTTCTGCACATCGGCAATAGACAGCCTAATGCATTGGTCTATTTTCCACTCTGCCCAGTACACCTGCATCGACCTGTTAACCCTCAAATACCAATCTTTCCACCCTTTGGTGGGTTTGGGCCAGGATCGGAATGTATCTTTCCATAGATTCAAAGAAAAATTTTGAGCTTTGAAGGGAATTCTGTTAGCTTCTGCATTGATCAAATCAGTTGGATCTGGGTCGCCCATTGGACCTAGGCATTGGAGGTGTGGTTGGTCGGTTGGAATAACCAGTTTGTTGCATAGTTCCTAAGTTCGAAGGATCAAAAGAATGAGGAAAAAGGGAAAAATTACTAACTATATGAACTCGCAAAGATCAAAAGAGTCAAGGTAAAAGTAACGGAAGTAGAACGAACCGCGGGGACGTTGAAGTTGATCGCCATTGCTCTGAGGAAGGTGAAGGCGCCGGCTGGGAACTTAAAGGTGATGCTGGAAGGAGCTCTTGTTGATTGAGGTTGTGCGGTTGTTCGTTGAGGTCGCCGCCGGAGAGAGAGAATGCCAAAGGTTGGAGTCTAAGGGTAGAAGATGAGCGTTCCGGAGAAATCTATTTATAGGCTGCTTGGAGTAGGGGTATTCTAGACTTATCTCTATGCCGCGCGCGTGTAGGTCGAGGTGGTTCAGATGGATATGGTAACTGTTCGCATGACAATCAAGGGATTGTACAGGGGATTTGATGGCAAGTGATCATGACTTGGAAAAGATCTCAGTACAAAATCTTTTGATTCTAAAATGGTGGTGTTAATTATGTTAAGATCTTGCCGATGGATTGTTATTTCGGTATCTTAACCATAATTAGGGCAAGAGTAGTTGGGGATTGTGCGATATTTGCTGATATGTGTGAATCAGAACTAGATTTGATTAGATTCAGTAACAGATTATGTCATGCTTGGAGAATGTGTTGAGAAAAATAGGTAAAGGCAAACATTATCTGGAGTAAATTTCGGAGCATCAATGTTTTATACTCCAAAATTGGGGGGCATGTGTTGACACCGTTTTTTGGCACGTGTCAAGATAATCAGAGTGGGCTAATCGGCAGAAGAAAAGTTATTGTGTATGCTGATAGCCGATAAAAGACAGCTTGTGAAGAAGGCTGCCGATGGATGGTGGCGGTGTATGGAGAAGCTAGGTTGGATTGGGGTGTTGCCGATAAGGTTAAGGGTATTATTGCCGATGTCGATAAAGGAGGTTTGAAGACTGCTGCTGATGAAATAGGAAGTGTGCCGATGAAAGAAGACTTGAAGGCTGCTGCCGATGAAACAGGGAGTGTGCCGATGGAAAGGAGGTCGATGGGAATTCCATCGTAATTTAGGCGGACAAGGGAATAAGATAGGAATTAATTTTCTTTTCTATGTTTATTAGAGTCTGATTTGTATAAGAGTCATATGTTTCTTTAGATTTGGATTTAGTGTCCTAGTCATATTTGGTTACGTTTCTGTAGATCAGGGTATAAATATAGAGTGAAGGACAATGTAATAAAAAAGAATCAATCAATATCAAAAATCAGCTTTTACTCTTATTTACATCTATTTACTTTCTGGTGACTTCGTCAATTTGCATATTTTTCCTTTTTTACGAGTTCTCATCGATTCGGCGAGTTGCATTGCTTCAGTGCAATCTTCGACGATCCTCAAGTTCCGCGTGAGTACCTCTTGGCCGTGACTTCCGGGCGTATCGCTGTTGTCAGGACCAAAGTGCTCGTATCTTCATCCTTGTCGATTAACAGGTCAAATCGACTAGCACGCTTTGGATATCGATTTCGGGTATTAGCCCTTTGTGTTTGCAGATCCACTTTTGCATCAACAACCTTCATGGACTTCTCTCATAACCACCCTTGCTTGATCGGGTCCCAAGCACTTTAGCAGCAAGTCTTCGGCGGTTCTTCCGTAAAGCTCATCGTTATACAACACATATTTGAAAGCACTTCGCCGAACACTTTATCAACTTTGGCACTTGGATCTCGTAGATATGCCAATAAGGTAGTCCTCCGATCACATAAATCGGCCCCAATATCACTGGAAGTTCCGCTAGGCCGATTTGAAAGCTTCTCGGGCAGACTAGCCGGGTTGGCTACATGTGAGTCGGCTAAGCCGCCTGGGCTACTGCACAGGGAAAGTCGGCTAAGCTGACTGGTCCAATTGGCTTAGCTGACAGGCTAGCATCAGGGTGTCGGTTAAGCCGACTAGAGCAGTCGGCTTAGCCGACCCGTCTGTACCTGCACGGAAAAATTCTAAATTTTCATGCATCGGCTTTTCTTGAATGTGAAAGTTATGTCCACCAACGTCATAGCTAGATGCTTGTTGAGCTAACATGTTGGCCTTTTGATTTTCATGCCTCGGAACATACAGCGACTTGCTGCACCACCAGTAAAGAATCACCATAGGTTTCAACATGTCATACTTCATGGATTGGAATATAAGCCAAGCCGAATAAGAAAATTTCACATTCGGCTTGAATTTTGGTGCAAATGTAATTTTAATCGGCTTGATGTCTCAAACAACACTATTGTGAGAAATAATGATTATGACAACACCTTCACCTTATTTGCAAGCCGATTAATCATATTGTCACATCCATGAAGTAAATCCAAAATGCATATGTCATGCCCCCCGGGCCTGAAAGCCATCAAAATAAATTTCATGGGGGCTTTCTAATAGCATAATGGTCACAAGCACTCATCGGCTATATTTTTACACTAAGGGCGATATCAAAATATCGGCCATATGAATTCATCCACAAAAGCATGCATAATCGAAATAAATATTTTGACTCTTGATCATTGATAAGCAAAATAATTTGGCAACCCTCAGAAGCATACAAATCCATACCAAGGATCAAAATAAGGAGCTAAGGGATAACCATGCATACCAGGGGATGAATTCCATATAGGCATAGGCAGAGAGTATGGATGATGCCATGACCAATGATTTTGATGATTTGGTACAAACCACCAACTTGGCAATTGTTTCTTGAACCTTCTTCTCTCCTTTGCCTTTGTTGCAACACTTGCTTGAGCATCATCCTTCTGAGCTTGAATTCTTCGTTTAAGAATCCATGCTAAGCCCTTTTCTTTTAGCTTCTCTGCACTAAGCTTCTGCAACTTCTTTTCTTGCCACTTTGGTAAACCGATTGAGCATGTCGGTTTCGCTTCTATTTTGGACAACGGCAATTCTTTCTTGATTTTAGGCACTTTCATCTTCTTTTGTTCAAATTTGGCACCTACAACATCAATAGATGATTTCTCTACTTCTTTGCCATCATTAGCCGAATTTTTCAACAACGTAATCGGTTTTTCAATAATTGAATTTAGGTCTGAACTTTTATCTTTCCGGCCATCATACTTCACGCGGTAAACTTGTTTTACCACTTTCTTCTTTGCTTGAGCTCCGGACCAATTTTGATCAAATCGGTCTTTATAAGAAGATGATTTCTTTGAATATCTAGGAGCTGCATACTCTATGTATTGTGGCTTATAATATGATGGCAGATGTGTCTCTTCGTCAAACCAGCCCCAAGATGAATAAGGATGAAAATATGCGGGCTGTGATCCATATGACATAGGAATTGGCTGCTCAAAAGGAGAATATGTTGCTGCTACGTGAGATCTATCTCCTTGCCAATTCCACTCTTGAAACTTGTGCTTTGGAGGTGATTTTTATGATTGCACTTTCTTTGGCCGATTGGTGACATTTGCTTCTGCTATCTTCTCATATTTAGCTAGAAGTTCCTTGAAGCTAAGCTTCGGCCTTCTATTCTTTAGCTTGTCATGGCCTTTACCTCCATTAGCTTTATGAGCATCCTCTTTCTTCTCCCCATCTTGACAGAGATGCTTTAGAGGAGGATCCTTAGCCAATTCCCCTTGCTCAATGGGATCAATCAGCTTTTGCTTTAGTTAGAGAGATTTCACCTGCCCCCCATTGTCTTCTGAAACTATGATAACATTGATGTCCTCTTGAGTATCTTCAATTTGTAATTCATCGACAACAATCTTGTCTTCACTTGAGGGATCCACATCTCTCGCTTGGGCATTTGAGCCTTGAGCTTTGAGTGAATCGGCTATTGCAAGCCGATTCAAAACCTGTTTGCCATCAATACCAATTGAATCCAATTGGTCCATCTGTTGAGCTTTAGAAAATTTCAATCGGCCTTTATCAATGGCCGATTGGATCACTCAACGAAACACATTGCAATTACAAGTATTATGGTCAGATGAGTTATGCCACTTGCAATATGTAAGCTCTTCTAGGTTTTGAATAGATGGCAAAGCACTGTGATCGATGATTCTAATAAAATTATTCTTGAGCAAGATATCAAAGACATGATCACAAAAGGTAAAGTCAAAGGTGTATTTTGATTTCTTTAGCCGATTCTTTTGTGGAGTCGGCTTTAAAGCTAGGCAAACGAAGGGATCAGATTTAACATCAACCCATTCGGCCACACCTTTGTAGCTGCTTTTGAGAAGCCTTAGCTTTGACAAACTATCACTATCGGCCTTGCCATATGGCACAATGTGTTGGCCGATAGAATCTGAATTTGTTTTATCACCAATAAATAAATTGATATTCTCAATCGGTCTATTACCATTATTAGCAAGGATATCTCTAATAAATGTTGAAATTGAAATAGTGTGACCAGATTGGAATTTGAGCAAAATATTTGTGCCTTCTACCTTGTTGATCATGTTGGAGAAGTGCATGTCCTTGATTTGCGTGATGTTGCTCTTTTTCTCTAGAAACCAATCAACAAGTGGGGTCAAATCATCCGAAGATGCATTAGCAGCTGCCAGAACTGGGAAAGTCGGCTTAGCCAACTGAAAGTCGGTTAGGTCGACTTGGGCACTAGCAGGGGCAGTCAGCTTGGCCGACTGGGAAGCCGGCTTAGCCGACTCAGGGCAGGCAGTAGAGGTAGTTAGCCTAGCCGACTGGGAAATCGGCCTAGCCGACTGGGAAGTCGGTCTAGCCGACTTAGAGCAGGCAGGAGTCAGCTTAGCCGACTTCAAAGTCGGCTTAGCCGATTCTGAGCAGGCAGACAAGCCTCCTTTGTTGCTTGTAGGGGCTTGATCTCCATCAATGATGTAGTAATCGCTAGATAAATGTACAGCCCCTTTAGCTCCTAAAAAATCAAGTCTAGCTGATTTCTGTCGCTTCCCATGTTTTTCAGGAGGTATAGTGGTAGCTTCTCCTGAATTGGCCCTATCCATTTCAGGCAACGAAGAGACCAATACAGGTTTCTTCCTAAAAATAAGCTTGCCATTTTAATCAAAATAACAGTAAGACAACCTCTTACCAGGAAGTATAGTGGTTGCCCCTCCTGAACTGGCCCTATCGGTTTCAGGCACCGAAGAGGCCAATTTAGATTGACTCTTTGTAATCACTCTACCATGCTGGTCAAAATAATAGTAAAACGGCCTCTCATATTGAGGTTGACTAAAAGCTGGGGCCGATTCACTAGTATGTCCAACATGAGGCGAAGTAGCAATAGGAGTATCAAAGATTCCTTCCTCTAACTTATCAAATGTAGAATTCACCTTAACCACAGTATAGAAAAAGAGGAGAATCTTCAGTGATCCTATCTACCTTTAGTTTAGCTGTGGTTGACCTGATGAGGATTTCCTCACCCATTGCTGGATTTTTATTGATTCAGCTACAATTATTAGTAACATGTGAAGCCGAATCACAAGTTTTAGCACTCGAATGCCTTGCTGAAATTTCACTAATTCGGCTTTGATCGTGAGCAGAATACGAAGCCGAATTGTGGGCATTGATCATTGCATAAGGTGATGAATTTTCTTTGATTCGGCTATGGTTACTAATAACACGTGAAGTCGAATCATAGGTATTAGCACTTACATACCTTGCTGAATTTTCATTAATTCAGCTCAAGTTAGAAGTAACATGTGGAGCCGAATTATGAATAAGAGCATTGGCATATGGTGCTGAATTTTGAGAGCAATTGACTAAATAATTAGCATTATCATAGCCAATTCTCGGCATGTCATGTGGTGGAACCACATATTGTGAACTTATAGCCGATAAACAAGGATCCACATGTTGTATGTTGCTAGTAATGTCAAAATTCAAAGAATTTAAAGTTGACATCGACTCTTGACCATGACATCCATAAATATGATGTGTATGATAAGAAGCATTATCAAAAGTATCAGCCGATGCAACATTTCTAGTATCATTACAGCTAGCAACACCAACATGAGAGCTTATATGACTTGCAAAATAACCATTAGGATCATAAGATGTATTTGCAAGTTGTACCTTGGGATAATTGTAGTAGTTTTGTGATGAACCACCTCGGTACTCCGTGATTTAAAATTTAACCGCCTTGCTGAATTTTTTAATATCAAGCGCAACACGTTGCAAAATTGCAAGCAAGATCACAAGGTGTCAAAACTAGATGTGATCGGCCTTTTGGGCCAGATGCAACGGTAATGACGAGCTCAAGAAGATAGATCAGCGAGGAATAAGGCTAGGGTAAGAAGAATCAGCTACAAAGTAAGCTGAAGCAAATTCGTCCCCAGCGGAGTCACCAAAAAGTGTGTTGACGTCGGATGTGGTCCGAATCACACACCAGAAAGGGCATTGGACGCCCGGGACGCCACGGACCGAAGAACGTAGCGAGGATATCACCCTTATGTGGTGAAGCATGGAGAGGTTTACAAGCAAACCACCAAAGGTAACCAACGTGCTTACGTGACGAAGAACCGGCTAGTTTTTAGGCAAACTAGCAAAGGAACCGTCGAAGCTCTCGCCCGGGAGGGACCCTGTCAAGGTAAGGACGTCGCCGGGTTGCCCTAGGTCGGCCGGCGAGCCTAGGGCGCCATCCTTGGTCGTGGATCAAGGGATGAACAGCATGGAGGTTGAAGGAGAGGAGAAAAGGGGTAAAAGGAGTAGATTGATTGGTTTATATGTCGATTGGATAGATGAGAACTCAATCGGCCATGATCCTCTTATATATATAGAGGGGGTGGTCTATCCCAGTAGGAAATCTCTTCAAGTCTTATTTTCTAAGTTTCCCACGAGTTTAGAACAGTTCGGATCAACATCCAAAAGACCAGATCCGAACAACCCTTTTTATTAGGTCTGTCGGAAGTCCCGACTCGGATCGGCAGTCCCGACCGTCGGAAGTCCCGACATATGTCGGAAGTCCCGACATGGGTCGGAAGTCCTGACTCGGGTCAGCAGTCCCAACCGTCGGAAGTCCCGACATATGTCAGAAGTCCCGACATAGGTCAGAAGTCCCGACTCTGATCAGCAGTCTCGACAACAGAGTATCTTTTTAAGGGCATAACTCCTTCATCCGGACTCCGAATTAGACGTTCCATATATGCTTTTTGACCGTCTTGACGAGAGGAACGCAATGGTGAAGTCCGTTCCATATTTTAACAACTTTACAAAATGGATATTTTTGAGTGTCAACAGAAGCAATGAAAAAGTCTAACCGCAATCAAATAAAAGAAAAACGTAGCATAATCGGTAGAAGTAGAACTTCGGCGCAAAAAAAAAAAGAAAAGGCCAGGTGGTTGGTACGTAGCCTGGTAGTAGGGGATTTTAAAAATCCTAAATGCTCTTGCACCTGCAGAATAAGATACTAGCAATCATTAGCCAGTTGGTGAATGGTCCTAACACGTAACTAGTCAATTATATAGAAAGTAATATATGCTAGCAGCCGCGGTCTGCAGCCTTTGCTGGTGGAAAAACAAATTAATCTACTAATAAAAAACTAATTAAGGAAACTGTGATGCGGAAGCAGTGTCTGAAAACGTCTCCTATGGCAAGCGATGGCTCTCAAGCATGAGAAGCACACATGGGTAATTAGGATTAGGAAAGGGTGAAGATGCCTAATTCGGACTACGCTTGTTGCCTGCGTCAACGCGGACGGGAGAATGAATCATCTAGGAAGCGCATTCATGACATTTTGGACTCTTGATAACAGAGCCTCCACGCATGCACGTCGTCTATCGATCTATAAATACCGGATCACTAACGGGTACTGAAACATCTGAGACAGCATAGCAAAACATGGCAGCATTCTCTAGTTCATCACGTGTCCCGGTCCCTGTAGCTTCGGCCCTCGTACTTACCTTTTGCGTTCTGTTCTTGGGAGCACACGCAGGCTCTCGCACGGTAAGCATATATACCTGCCGACAATTTTATCAGTGATCACTAGCTAGAGATATATAGAGTGGTGTGTATATATATACACACACACACTGGTTGATTTGATATCTTGCTAATCATGAATAATGTTATTAGGAAAGTATGATTTGTAACCTGTAATGTTTGCAGCTCTATATCGTGTACCTAGGAGATGTGAAACATGGGCATCCCGACGATGTGGTCGCTTCGCACCATGATCTACTCAGCAATGTTCTTGGAAGGCACGTGCTCGTATATATAATAGCCTCTTTAATTTCAGCCAGTTCATTTCCTTCCTCTGCTGGGTTTATATTTGTTCTGCCCACTGAAGACGATATATATTTATGCGTGTGTGAAATCATATATATGAACTTTCAGCATGGAAGATTCTGCGGCCTCCATGCTCCACAACTACAAGCATGGCTTCTCAGGCTTCGCGGCGATGCTCACTGAAGACGAAGCTAAACAGCTCGCAGGTGAGGAGTTTTGCGATCGCTTTACTCGATCCACAGCTAGCTGCAGTCTATGAGAAAGGCAGACTGTAATAGCTAAGCACGCCCCGCCTGCCGCCTCCCATTGTGGCGTTGTTAATCTATCCAATATCTACAGAGTTTCCAGAAGTCATCAGTGTGGAACCTAGCAGAACCTACACGACGGCAACCACCCACAGCTGGGACTTCCTTGGTCTGAGCTACCAAATGCCCAGCAACCTGCTCCACAAAGGCAGATACGGAGAGGACGTTATCATCGGGGTTGTCGACACTGGTCCGTACACACTCTTACATGCATTCCTTCACTAGCCCCTTCTTGACGCACATCCGGCCTCATGTCCATCTCTAACTTGCTTCGATCAGGTATCTGGCCAGAGTCGAGAAGCTTCAGCGATGAAGGTTACCCGCCGGTGCCATCGCGGTGGAGAGGCGTGTGCAAGGTCGGACAGGGATGGAACACAACCCACTGCAGCCGCAAGATCATCGGGGCTCGCTTCTACGATGCTGGACTCGACACGGAGGCCCTCCCCCTCCACAGGAGCGAGTACCTCTCGGCCCGGGACGCGAACGGCCACGGCACGCACACGGCGTCCACCGCGGCGGGCTCCGCCGTGGATGCAGCCAGCTTCCACGGCCTCGCGGCGGGGGTAGCTCGTGGCGGCGCGCCGCACGCCCGCATCGCCGTGTACAAATCACTCTGGCTCACCGAGGACGGCCGTGGCCGCGGCAGCGAGGCGATGGTGCTCGCGGCCATCGATGACGCCATACACGACGGGGTGGACGTGCTGTCGCTGTCCCTTGGTGCCACCGTCGGTTCCCAGGACTCGTTCGCCGCCCTGCACGCGGTTCAGAAGGGGATCACCGTCGTGTTCGCCGGCGGGAATGAAGGTCCGAGGCCTCAGACCGTTGCGAATAATGCTCCGTGGGTCATCACCGTGGCCGCGAGTACGATTGATCGCTCGTTTCCAACCGTCATCACGCTAGGAGACAAGCAGCGGATAGTGGTGGGTATACTATACAACGGAATACAAATACACTAGCTACACACCCTGATGAACAATTAATCCCACTAGTCTTGCATGACTTTGACTTGTATAGAATTATTAAGTGATTATTACTCAACTTTGCAGGGACAATCTCTCTACTACCAAGAGAAGAACTCAACCAGGAGCAGTTTCAGAGGCCTTGCCGTTGGAGGCCTGTACGTTAAGCAACCCACAAATTTCACTTTATTTAATTTCACCCTGCTATAAGTTTTGCCACACCCTACATCGCACACGTCTTGAAGCTACTGAACAGTTAATTTTTGCATTGTTTGATTAGCTGCACGGCGGAAGCTCTGAATGGTACGGATTTGAAAGGCAAGACTGCGTTATGCTTTCAAACACAATTCCAAAACGCGATGCGGAGCGTCCTTGCTGCCGGGGGCTCGGGTCTGATTTTCGCTCAATATGCCGCCAATTCTCTAGATGTCACAGCTAACTGTGGAGGAATTGCTTGTGTTCTTGTGGACATTGACACTGGGTACAGGATTCTAAAATACATGAGAGCCGCGAGGTACACTATGCATCTTGTTGATTATTACTAGCTTCTTCTTTTTAAAATGGATCGCAGCCTGTTCCTCTCTCGCTTGAATTCCTGATTAATCGTTTTAACTTAATTTTAACAAGCAGCTCTCCGGTGGCACAGATTGGACCGGCACGTAGCGTTACAGGTAAAGAGTTACTGGCTCCCAAAGTGGCAGCCTTCTCCTCGAGAGGTCCATCCATCGACTACGCTGATGTTATCAAGGTATACCAAGGCAGCATGCACTACTACAAGCCATGACAAACCATGCATGTATCTAACTCCACTACTGTTTCTTCCTCAACAGCCGGACATAGCTGCACCTGGAGCTAGCATCTTAGCAGCAGTGCGAGACTCCTATAAGTTTCAAACAGGGACATCAATGGCTGCTCCGCACGTATCAGGCATAGTTGCACTGCTGAAATCATTGCACCCAGACTGGTCTCCTGCTGCACTGAAATCGGCCATTGTCACCACTGGTAAATATATTAGCACAACAATTAATGTACCATTAATTTATACAGATTATGAACACATGAATAGTTCACTATAGGCTGCAACACTACAATTGCCTTACCTCTGTTTCTTTTTGCATTGTGAAGCATCTGTGACTGACGAACACGGCATGCCCATACTGGCTGAAGGGTTGCCTAGGAAGATTGCTGACCCATTTGACTATGGAGGTGGCCACATCAACCCTAACAGAGCAGCAGATCCTGGCCTGATTTATGACATCGATCCTATCCATTACAACCAATTCTTTCACTGCAGTGTCGACACATCCGTTAGCTGCAATGCAACATCTGTGCCAGGGTATCTCTTGAATCTGCCATCCGTCTCGGTTCCAAATCTGAGGTATCCAGTTACCGTGCCGAGAACTGTCACAAATGTCGGCGAGGTAGATGCAGTTTACCACGTTGCGGTTGAGAGCCCTGCTGGAGTCAAGATCGAAGTTGAGCCATCGGTTCTTGTGTTCGATGCTGCAAACAAGGCTCATACATTTCAGATCAAGTTATCACCTATGTTGAGGTTACAAGGGGACTACACGTTTGGCAGCCTTACGTGGTACAATGATCATAGGACAGTGCGCATTCCAGTTGCAGCCCGGATCACGATTCATGATTTCTTTGCAGATGTTTGATAAGAAAACAAGGTGAAACATGGAGGCAAAATAAATCTAATGCCCAACATCACGGTGTTCCTTGCACTGTTCAGGAGGGAGGAAAAGAGGTGCCATTTTCTACCATGCATGGCTTTACTTGTATGGCAGTAAATAGCTAGCATATATATTATTCCGCGTCCTAATAAAGTTGAATAAATTTGTTGTTGTTTATTTGCTGTACAAATGCTTATACATGTATTCTGTAATCAATTTTAACAATATAAGAACTTTTAAGTTTCCTTTAGATCATCCCAGCCAGAAATATATGCTAGAACAATTTATGTTGGACATCTTCCACATTTCTTCAATTCTCCCAAATAGGGATGCTATAAAGACTAACGAGTGAACCTCTGGGGCTAATTTTTCACATTGACTGCGCATGGTCCTATTTGAATTCTCCTTCATATATAGATATCATTCTTCTGATTATAATGGATGAGATCCATAATCTCCACATAATTAGGCTAATCGTCTTTTCTTGTGCTGGCCGTCAGGAATCTTTTCCTGTCGGCAGTTCCTGACGGCCAACCTGAGGATAGCGCTGGACTGAAACGCTAGCCAATTCCTAACGGCATAACCATCAGGAAACCATCGAACGAAGGTTAACAAAATAATATACAGAAGCAGACCTCATCCTTGATTACAACGCCAGCTGCATTATTTATACATACAGTTCAGATCCATCCATCAAGTTATTGGCATAAGAATTAAAAAAAATGAATACTACACAAAAGTCTGACCGAGAACTTCAAATGAATGACACCTCAATATGACTTCTAGTTAACTACACTAAAGGTTTACTACTGAAGTTGGCCTGAACTTGAACTGAACCAATGCAAAAGGATGATTTTGCAAGGTGCCCACAGCTATGAATTTGCTGCAATAAAATAAAATAAAATTTATTAATCGGATAAGATATTTGCTTCAACATGTCATATACAAATATTGGTTACGAATCTGGAAGGTGCCCAGAATATGACAAAGAAGCATTCACCTTTGATATTTCTACAATGTGCCTTGCACTAGTTCTGAACTGAAAAAAATAAAGGCATGGCAAAGCATGAATACTACAAAGTTCAGTAACAAATTGAAGGCATCGGCATGTACCAACACAATGCTGGATAATGTAGACAATTTCAGTCATACAACTTCTCAGATGTGAAGAAATAGAGTACCAACCCAGGACATCATCACATGCTGGTTTGTGAACACCATACGTGATGACGTCCTCCAAACGTTTTTAAATTTTTACCACCACATATGCATGTGATATCACGACATCTCGCCAAGTTTCATGATTTTCGGGATTCGTTTGAATTTTATAGAATTAAATAACCACTCGCACGCAAGTTCACGACGTTGCCCCGTGAGCACGTTGATCGAAATTTGGAGACTGTTCCTAGATTTAGCATAAAGTGACACTAACAAACAAGAATAACATTTTTGGAATGGATCAAAACTATTATTCGATGCACCTGCAGTTCAAACCTACATTTTCCGGAAAATTACAAGAAAACGAAATAAAGTGAAGAAATATAGCAAACAACAATGAAATTGTGCCAAATTTGAACAAGTTGTTCATGGTACAAATACAAATCTAAGAAAAAAAGTTTGTGGCAAAAAACAAAAAAAATTATTTTGCCGAGTGCCAAGGTTTGGCACTCGGTAAAAGTGAATATTTTGCCGAGTGCTAACCCTAGGCACTCGGCAAAGCCAATATTTTGCCGAGTGCCAAACAGAAGGCACTTGGCAAAGAGGACGGCGTTGGCTACCCTTATCCCCGGGCGCCTCTTTGTCGAGTGCCCAACTTTGCCGAGTGTCTGGCAGTGGGCAAAGTTTGGCTTTGCCGAGTGCCTTATTTTGCCGAGTGCCAGACACTCGGTAAAGCCCTATTTGCCGAGTGCGAAGTTTCGCCGAGTGCGGCACTCGGCAAAGGTGGCCTTTGCCAAGTGCCCGATATTTGGCACTTGGCAAAGATTTGAGCACTGGGCAAAGTCCCGGTTTCCTGTAGTGCCCAAAGGCATTCTGGCTGTGCCCGCGAACACATAAAAGGGCCACCCCCAAACCCTAGCCCTAGTCTCAACCTCACACAGTCACACCTCCTCCTCGCATCTCTCTGTAGCGGTGGCACGCCCCTCCAGCTCGACGCGGAGTAGAGAAGCGGCGCACCCCTCTGGCGGCACGAGGACTTGAGCGGTGGCAGAGACCAAAGCTGCAGCTCCTTCCCTTCCCCTTCCCCCCGACCCCAAGTGGTGGCACGGCGACGCGGCCTGGCCTGGCTCCAAGGTAGCGGCGCGAACCTCGGGCGGTGGCAGCGCACCCATCCAGCTCAGCGAGGACCTAGCCCCATGGCGGCTACGCACCCGGGCCCGAAGCTACTACCCCTCTCCAGTAGGTTCCCCTCCCTCTCTAACCCTAGTCCAATTGATTAGGCTAAATCTTTGTATACATAGCATTAATGATGTACTGAAACATCAGTGACGTGTGTAGTATGATTTATTAAGCGAGGTTTCCTCTTATTTGTTGACATGGATCGATTGTTGTATACTTGTTTGAATTTAGCCATTTGTGCCCTATGCAATGTGATCTCTTGATTTTCCCAGGTATATAAATGATCAATATTAAATTTGAGATTGTTTCATGGATTTAAATTTGTCCACTGGCTAGTGCATTTTTTTATGGAATATGAACCAGCAGAACTAAAGTTATATTTTCTGACGGTGGACACCAAATTCCCTGTCGGTCAGTGATGACTGGGAAAAAACCTAGACCTGGTGGCATGGAATTTTCCTGTCGACGTCACACCGAAAAAGAAAATGGTGTACCGACAGAGAAAATCATTCACCAACAGAAAAATTTTATTTCTCTGTCGCTTTATTTCTATCGGTGAAAAATTAATTTTTTAATTTTTCTGTCGGTATACGCTATTTTTCTGTCGGTTTCCCACCGACTGGAATTTTTTAGTTTCCAGTAGTCAAGAGCGAAACATCTGGAAACTTTGAATTTTTTGCACTTTTGACTATCCTCAGATGCGCGGAAAACCCAACAAAGTATTTTGCTAAGGTATTGCACCCATGCCTTTTTCAGTAAAGAAATATTGTGGCTTTGATAACGTATGAAGGCACCATGGGTATATAAAATCATTGATTTATTTAGAGTCAAGTTATGTTTTCCTGATAGATTTAGCCATAGCCAACAGCTGTTCTTCTTTCCTATGAAATTATAATTTAACATTTAGTGAAACAGCGAACACTTGTTGAATTCTTTGTTTCTTTCTCTCTCTCTCCCAACTTTGTGATTTCCTGAACTGTGTGCTTTAGTGAACCTTTATGTCAACTAATTGTGCATCTTAATGCATCTTGACCATAAACCACCGAAGAGCAAAACAGTAAGGTTCGGCAGTTTGCTTCCACAGGCAAGAGCACCAAGAATATCGTTTATAAACACGTCCTACTATGATGAATCCTTAAATGAGTAAGTCCATAAATTATGATTCCTACTATATATGTTCCGATCTTATATAATCCCTTATATGGTTCAGGTGCAAATGAATTTCAAAAAAATGTATGCTTCTCTATAATTTTAATCAGCTGCGTAAATACTTCTGGACTATTTTTTACAGGATGTTGGACCTGTTTCAGAAGGATTACATTTTTTTACAGGATATTGGACATGTTTTGTACTTTTACTGAAAGTGGAGGCTGTTCTGCTGTTGAACAACTTGAGGTAGTCTTCACTGCAAGGTTGTCATCATCAAGTTTTATCAACAGTGGCAAGACGCTTTGTGATATCTTCACTATCATATTTGGAATGAGAGAAAGCATAGAGCTGTTCATATGATTA
The DNA here is from genome assembly GCA_038087645.1 of Saccharum hybrid cultivar R570. Lineage (NCBI taxonomy): Eukaryota > Viridiplantae > Streptophyta > Magnoliopsida > Poales > Poaceae > Saccharum > Saccharum hybrid cultivar. Next base: position 24,708,787 of record JAQSUU010000805.1, on the reverse strand, counting down.
TAATGTGTATATATAAATTACAAGCTAAGTATCATCAACAGTGCCAAGCCTGACTTTTGGATTAATGTGTATATATAAAATTCAAGTTTTCATGTGCATCCTTAAAATCACGCTGAGGCGTTAGCACAAGCACTATACTATAATACTCTATAGAGTGTTATTCCCTTTTCTTTGGGGCTCTATATATGTAGTGGCGTTTAATTTGTTCCGTCATAAAATAAAATATTTCTACTTCGTAATTTACTCCCACTACTACATTGGAAAACTCCAACTGGTTAACCACTGCACATGTTTCTTCCTCGAAAGTTGACATTACGCGTGAAGAAAATTGTTATAAATTTTAATATTCTACTCAAGCAATGAATATGCGCTTCTTGAGGCTGCTACTTGAACATCATATTGATATATACCCCGTAATCATGTAAAAATGACATCTCTCCGATCTCTTCTGAAGTCAACACATGGTTGTCTTTATCTGCATCGTCCCCATTAAGGGCACCACTCCGCTTCAGGAATCACACCAGACCTTGCATTTCATTTCCACCAGAAGTCTCTAAAAATGAGCTTCCGAAGAAGCTGGTGCTCTTATGATTTCTTCTCTTCCCTGCTACTGCTAGCGACAATTGCTCAACTGGCCACGACAACCTTGGCGCAGGCCAGCCCAAACAGGACGGTGGTCGAGGAAGTACCAGGCTGGCTCCGCATCTACTCCAACGGCACCGTCGAGCGGCTGACACCGCCGGGAGGGGAGGCTATCACCGCCATCGTCCCACCGTACACGAAGCCACGCGGCGGCGTGACCGTCCACGACATCGCCACCGGCCGCGGCATCAACGTCCGTCTCTACCTACCGGAGCCGGCTGCAGCTGGGTCCCGGCGACCAGTCCTCCTCCACTTCCACGGCGGCGGCTTCTGCGTCTCCCGCCCTTCGTGGGCGCTCTACCACAACTTCTACGCTCCTCTCACCGCCAAGCTAAGAGTCGCCGGCATCGTCTCCGTCTACCTCCCGCTAGCTCCAGAGCACCGCCTCCCGGCGGCCATCGACGCCGGCCACGACGCCCTCCTCTGGCTCCGCGACGTCGCGTGCGGCAAGAACGTTTACTCTGCACCGGTGGAACGTCTCCGGAAGGCAGCCGACTTCTCCCGTGTATTCCTCATCGGCGACAGTTCTGGCGGCAACCTTGTGCACCTCGTAGCCGCACGTGCTGGCGAGGATGGCATGGGTGCCTTGCACCCAGTGAGGCTCACCGGCGGGGTGCTCCTCCATCCGGGCTTCGCCCGGGAGAAGAGGAGCCGGTCGGAGCTTGAGAACCCTCCGAACCCGTTATTGACCCTGGAGATGATCGACAAGCTCCTGGCTCTTGGACTACCGCTGGGGGCAACCAAGGACAGCCCCTACACGTCCCCGGAGCTCGCAGCGAAGGCCGTTGAAAATGTTGCGATGCCGCCATTGCTGCTGATGGTTGCAGAAAAGGATTTGCTTCGTGATCCGCAGGTGGGTTATGGAAAGGCCATGGTGCTTGCTGGGAAGGAGGTGGACACCAAGGTCAGCAGAGGGGCAGTCGCGCACGTCTTCTTTCTCAACTTCGTGGCAGTGAAGTCAGATCGCCTTACATCGATTCGAACAAAACAGTTAATTCATGCGATCAAAAACTTCATCAGTCACCATTGACAGGAAGCACAACCACACTACCACAGTCATGTGTTTGTATCATCTATCTATCTATCTTTCCAGTTTGTTCATCATCGTGTATATCGACATTGTGGCAAGCAGCGTGTTCACTCATCATAGTTGCGTTAATTTGATCTTGTACTTATTAAGCATTTTTGTTCTTACCCATGGCTTGTTGAATGTTTCTTACATAAGAAAATCGATACTATATAAGATTTTTCTAGTATTTTATATATTAATAAGAAAAAATAGTTACAATGATTTTAGAGGCGACACATTTTATTATAGCCATGGTTGATTAAAAGCTATGTCTTAAATTATTTTCAGAGACCGACCTTGATTTCTAAAGACGATTGTTGTTACCAACTGCACCTAGATATTTTCTCCAATTTTAGGGGCAGTTGGTGTAAGAGATAGCTCTAGGAAAAAAAGGCACTTTTAGGGGTCTTTGAAAACACCCATCATGGCTATCAAATCAATTTTTCGCCATAGTTTATTAAAGTCAATCACCATTAAAAATAGGAGCATGACAAAAAAATATAGAATTTTTAATGAAGTCAAATAAAGGCGAACTTGTCAAAGTCATAGAGCTTGATGAGATCTATAACTTTGTAACCAATAAATTTTTTCAGTTGAAATTGTTTGTGGTCCCAAATATATGAGTTCTCACATTCTGAAATGCAACTTTTTGGATTTTTCATACGATCTTGGATGAAAACACGCTCTGTACAAAAGTTATAGTACTAGACGAGATCTAAAACTTAGTAGTTAAAATTTTTCCATTTCAGATCATCTAGATCCCTAAATACTCACTACAAGATTCAGAGATGTTAATAAAAAGACAGTCAAGATTTAAAGTTGTTGGTTTTAAAGCAGGTTTTGTTTCTTTTAATGGTTTTTATGAGCGAAGCATATACTAACCACACCAAGAAATCAATTTCTAAGGGTGGTTGAAAACCTCTAGAAATTGATTTCTAGGGCAGCTACATACCGATCCCTAGATTGATTTCTAGGACGGTTGCATTTACGTCCCTAGAAATTGATGATCTCTAGAAACTCTTGGTAGAGGCGATTGCAACAACCACTGGAAATCCGATGTGGTTGTTGTTAAAAATGGTGGTTGTAGTAGTAAAACTAGTTATTAGACACATTAAGCGTATTCTGTCAGTGCGTCCAGGATGCAGCAAATGTAATCTGCCAATCTCATAAACTGTTTGCAACTGGTATTAGAAAATATTATCCGTCCACGTTTCTTGTAAATTAATGGTTGCAAAGGTAAGTCAATGGACCTCATACAACTAACGTTATCTCATTAAGCAGCATCGCACTTGGGGTACTGTTCTTTTTGCTGGAAGAAGACTTGTAACACCAATTGGATGGCCTTCGAAGTTTGACCCCACACTAATACTGATTAGAAAAGGTGGGATGCATTTTCCATCGATAATTTAAATTCCAGTGGATGTTTTTTATATTAACTCAGCTTTATTTTGTTGGTACATATTTTACTGACTGCGTGGGTATTTTTCAATGAAACTGTCATCTGGCTTGACATCGTAACAACCTTGAGGTGCGAGTGGACTTATGGTAGGAGAAGGTATATGTTTTGTTTCTCTCTGATGTGATTAGCAGCCAATTCAGTTTTTACTTTGGAAAAAAAATAGTCTTTCATTCGTAGTAGGTATATGCATGTTAAGGTGATAATCCTTTCGATTATAGGGTTTTAGTGCAAGCTAATTGGTAAAAAAAACTTAACTGTTTAGTAGTTTCTACCAACACACGCACAGGAGCAGTGGCGTGAACCCGTCCCCATGGACATGGACAATGAGGAGCAGCGCGGCCCCGCCCGATGCACGCGGAGGAAGTGGCAGTGCGGCCCAACTAGCGCGTTGACGCGGTGGCGGCGAGGCGCAGCCCCGGATGGAGCGCAAAGAGGAGCAGCGTGACCCTGACCCCAGCGTCTTTGTGGCACTGCGGCGCTAGAGCACGTCCCTGGCCAGCTAAATGCCTTAGTTGGCTATTTAAACCCTGACTGCAATGCTGGTTCCATCCAAGTCTGGTGTTAGGTGGTTTCCCTGTTTTGATGAAGCGGTGAACGTGTTTATTGACTACGTTTCTCACAGGGACGCCGATAACGCGTGACAGGTCGCGCGGAGCGCGACACCCCTGGCTCCACGTCTTCTTCCTCCCCCGCCTTCTTCCTTGCGCCCTACCTGCCCCACCCTCGCCTTCCTCGCTCGCCACCACCGGCTAGCGCCACCCACCTCCCGCCCCTCCGCCTCGACCATGCCCTCCTCCTCGTCCTCGCCCTCGCCGCTACCCACCATCCCGCCGCGGTGCAGTAGGGGTCTTGCTAGAGCTCCGCCGCCACGGTTGCGGAGCTCTAGCGAGACCCTACTGTGCCTGCGGCCCTCCTTCATCCCCCCTCCCCTCGCCACCACCATGGCTTCACTGCGACGCCCCCGCCGCCTATCCTGCCCAACCGGTTGTCGCTCGCTGCCCACTTGGCGGTGCCCCTACCACCTCGCTCGCTGCTCCTCAACCTGCCACCACCGCTGTGTCGCTGGGAAAACCTTAACAGCCGCTGGAACCCTAACCGCAGCCGATTTCTTCTAACTCTCCGGTGGGGCGTGGGCGAGTGGGCATGGTCGCATGGAAGAGGGAGAGACAGCGGGGTCGCATGGGCGAGTGGCGCGACCCCTTCGACAAGGAGGACACCGTGGACCACGAGTTCCACCACCTGGACGGGAGCTCCGTGGAAGTGTCCTTCCTGCAGAGCTGGTCATACCAGTTCATCGCCTGCCACTCCGGGTTCAAGGTGCTCAAGCTGCCCTACGAAAGGATGAACGAGTCCAACTGGAACTCGGAGCTCTACCACAGCCTGCCCAGGTTCTACATGTGCGTCTTCCTCCCCGACGACCGCGAAGGTCTGCAGAGCATGGTAGAGGAGATTGCATCGTCCCCGAAGTTCTTGCACCACCATCTACCGCTGGAGCTTGTCCCCGTCGGCCAGTTCCGGCTGCCAAAGTTCAAGCTGAGCTTTGAGAGAATCACAGTCGCCGACGACCTTGAACATCTGGGGCTTCATCTACCCTTCGATGAATTGGAGGCTGACATGACCGACATGCTCCTTAAGGAAGACGATCGAGCGGCGCGTGTTTGTCAGCCAAGTTATCCACAAGGCAGGTATCGAGCTGAACGAGGCCGGGAGCGAGGCAGCAGCTGTCACCGTGGAGCGAGGCACCACCATGTACTCTCCACCACCGCCAAAGCCGGTGGATTTCGTGGCCGAGCACCCGTTTGCCTTCTTCATCATGGAGGAGACGTCAGGTGCAGTTGTGTTTGCTGGGCATGTTCTTGACCCTTCTAAGGAACAATAGACCTCAGTCTTCATCCCACGTTGGCACGTTGCATCAGATGTGAGTAGGGAAGGCCGCAAGGGAATAATTTTGTTATTTTCTCAAGTCTTTCGAGGTTGTTTCTTGGATTGTTTCTTCAAAGTTATATTAATATAATGATGTTTGGATCAATTTCTAGTCTTGCAAAGTTGTACAAATTCACATCACTTTCAAGGGGTGTTAATAGATTTAGTGTCTGAGGATTGAGGATTTAAACCCGCAACCTGCTACTCAGCTATAGCATCTTCCTACCAATACACCACGCACTCATTTATTACTGTATGCAGAATGATATCTTTTTATATCAACATTTTTTTATCTTATATTAAATGTTTTGACTACTAAATAAACTGAAATAAAAAAAGTTTCAATTACAAAATTTTAAAGCTTGTCACACAGGCATAGGATTTGTCTCCATTCGAGATTGCTTCAAAAATTTAAAAATTTGAATCTCAAAATATGTGAATTTAAAATAAATAATTTAGACAATAAAAACTTCAAATCAAAAACATATAGGCCGTATTTGGTGTAGCTCCGGGTGCTCCCGCTCTTGCTCCCAACATACTGTTCCTCACTGTTCTTTATCATAGCTAGAGAAAAACGGCTCCGGGTCCTCCAAAAATGAACTAGAAAGAGAACCCGGAGGAGCAGCATAGTGGGGCTTCTCCTGGCTCTGCCATAGTACTGTTACAGTGGAGGAGCCGGAGCCAAGCGAAGCCCCTGCAAATGGGCCCTATGTGAACATTCAACGTAGTTTGGAAATTCTAAATTTTGAAATTCAAAATCTATAAACTTAAAACACATATTTGGGACTTCAAAAACTTCAAATAAAAAAATTCAACTACAAATGTGTAGATTTTATTGAGAACTAAATTTTTATATAGACCATGTCAACATCCAGTTTGTTTGAAAATTTTAAATTTCAAAATCCCCATACTTAAAAGAATATTTTAAAACTCTAAACAGTTACAAATAAAAACTTCTCAACTACAAAGTTGTATATTGCATCGTGAGTTACAATTTTTATATAAAGTTTGTATTCATCCAATTTTGTATGAAAAAGTTACAGATTATTTTTGTATGCAGCTGTTTAAAGATGGCCAAAGACGCCCACCTCTGTTAATCATTTTTTAGAGACGTACCTGTCTTTGAAAATTGATTTATAGAGATGGGCATCCTATATTAACCGACTGTAAATGCATGATTAACAGAGATGGATGCCTTGGGATGTCCGCCTCTATAAATCAATTTTCAAAGGTTGCATATTTTTGAAGTGTCTTCTCAAATATTGTCTAAAATTATTTACAAAGGTGATCAAGAAAATGTGCCACTTCCTAAAATAAAAACCTATATTTCCTAAAATCATTTTTGTAGTAGTAAAATATTCACACAATGTCTCACACACTTAAAAAGATGAGCAATGAAAGTAATGCTCATGAAAGCAAGAGCTGGAAAGGGACTAAAGTAGTTGTCACTATCCCTAGACCACGTTGGAGCACCCATTGAACTTTCTTGCATCACCGAGGCTCTAGATCCACTAAGAGTCACTATTACAAAAAAATCTTTTACGAGGTGTTTCCAAAATGGCCTCGGAGGCGGTTGGGCCGGCTGCCTGTCTCAGTTATTCGTGGCAGGGCAGCCGGCCCAGCAACCACCTCGGTTAATGCTTAACCGTGGCGGGCAACCTAATGCAACCGCCTCGGTTAATGCCCATTAACCGAGATGGTTGCCCTAACGCAACCCCCTTGGTTAATACATTAAACGAAGCAGTCGCCTCAAAATAACCGCCTCGGTTAATAAATATTAACCGAGGCGGGCGCTTAAGGCTACGCGCCTCGGTAAATCATTTACGGAGGCGGTTATTTATAATGTGTCCGCCTCCATAGATCAGCTGAGCCCGCTAACAAATTTCCCGCTCTCGTGCCCGATAGGTGCTACAACGCCAGGACCCAACTACACCCTACTCTCCATGCCTGGGATGGCAAAACAACGGGCGCCGCACCCAGATTACCAAAACCACTATGACATGGCATGCTTCTAGTCGCCACGAGCTTAGCTATCACACAAATCGCGTCCACACCGCTGCGCCATGAAAGACGTGCCCACACCGCCTCGACCCCCGCACGGGAGTATGCATCCATCAAAGACCTGGATTGCTGACATGGAAGTCTGGACGGTGTGATCGAAGGCCAATGAATCCATCTCAACCGTCCAATTCATTTGTGCTTCTTCACTGAGAGATATCTCCTTCCCCCTCTCCCTCTCTCACCCATTGTGCTCCCTCTCTCTCGTACGAAGGCCGCGCTCCCTCTCTCTCACGCGTGCATACGCCACACGCCCCTTCTCCCTCCACTCCAGCCGGCCCTCCACCTCCACCTCCACCACCGACCGGTCCTCTCCACCTCTAGTGCGGCGGTGCCCTCCACCTCTACCCGGCGGCGGCTGCTCGGCCCTATGGCGGCTCGCTAGGGCACGGCGAGCGGGGGCCTGTCCCTGGCGACAGCCATTCGGTCCCAGTGGTGGCTCGTGAGGGTGTGGTGAGCAGAGTTCCGGACTCAATGGCGGCTCATGACGGCGCCGCGAGCGGAGTCCTGGCCCCGGCGATGGCTCATGAGGGCGCGGTGAGCGGGGGTCCTACCCCGACGGCGGCTCACAAGGGCACGGCGAGCGGGGATCCTGCTCCGGCGGTGGCTCGCGAGGCCTTGGTGAGCGGTGGCCCGGCCCTAGTGGCGGCAGCTCGGCCTCAGCGGTGGTTCGCGACGGCGCGGCAAGTGGGGGCAGTTGACGGTAGTTAACAACCATTATAAACTATCAAAGACACATGTATAAAGGGCACAAATGAGATCACCAACAAAGGTTTAGGGTTTAAACTAACAAATTTTATGAGTTTTGGTGAATTTATGATTTCTGCAGGGTTTATCCAGAAAACCGTCAAGGCGGACCTACATGTCAGAGTTAATTATACAATTCCGCCGCGAAACCAACGTGGGAAGGTTCTAGAGGACTCCACACAGAAGCGGGAGATGAGATGCTGCTATGTGGGGCCGGCCGGCCCCACCTACAGGTCACCCAGCCCCCTGGGGCCACTTGTCAGTCCCTCGTTGCTATGTTGGTTTCCCACCACCTCCTAGGATGCATCTCCGCCGTTCCTTAAGTTGGTTTGATCCAAGGGCTCACATTGCAAGCTACGGCCTATATATATCAGCCCCTGCCCCCCTTGAGGCATCAAGTCATTTGAGAAGACAGAAACCCTAATCATCCTCATATTCTAGGGCATAACTAGTTAGGCTAGGTCTAGAAGGAGGCAAGCAGGCTTTGCTTGGACTCCCGATCTTGTCAAGAGCGTGGTTTGGTATAATTCTTATACCCCTCTCTCTTTTGTATCTCCATTACTTTTATATACTTGCTACAATTGTTATGACATTATTAGTATTCATCTTATTCATGTTCTTCATTATAATGTTCATTGTCTACTTTGATTATATACTTAGTATAGTTGGATTATCATCATATTCATGCATATGTTCGTATAGCACTCACCCTAAGGATCCATGGGTGGGTGGTCGACATTGTGTAAGCATGGTGCTTATACGTTGTTTACCTACGGATACACCCTATATTCCGAGTTATGTGGTAGATCGTGGACGTGACACTTCCGTTGAGTCCTTTGTAGTCCACTCCCTGATGTAGGTAGCACGTAGGATAAAGTTACGAAGGAAGAGCGAGCTCTGTTCTTAATCTTCCTTAGTAGCATCCCTTATGTGTAGATATGAAGATTATCTTAGCAATGACTATTAGGTGTAATTGCACTAATCAATGTATGCTTTGACTTGTAATTAAGAATGACTTAGGAATTATTCCTCTAATATTCTACCTGACCATGCTAATGCTATAGAATGGAGTACTCTGAGTGATTTATCATACTTGATCAATACTTATTATATATATCTTATCCTATGACTTACCCCTGTTATGAGTAGAATATTGGTTGTGGTTTACTTCTCTATCAATAGTATAAGTTATCAATACAAGTCCATGCTAGACCTTCCCTGTGGTAAAAATATAAATAACGATACATGAAATACTCCTGGGTAAAATACTACAATGGTATAATTATCTGTGCGCTTGTAGATTCCTTTTATTCATATCTTTATACTCTTACTAGTCACATGAAATAATAAAGAGCTGCTTAGTAGTAATACTAAGTAGTACCAATAATCATTTCTGGCACCATCCCTAGGGATGACAACCTATTAAAGGAATGCTAAGAGATATAGGCATATAATAGGTGGCTACTAAAACAAGTGATAAGTTAATAAATACCAACAAGCATTTCTGACGCCGTTGTCAGTGATAGATTTAAAACTCTGTTCTTAGTAGCGATGCTAAGAAATATCAACAAGCATTTCTTGCGCCGTTGCCGGGGAAGATAGATATCAAAAGAAGTATTGATAAACTTATATTATTTGATGGGATCGAAATAACCATTGACCTCTGCTCAAACAGGCTTACCCTTGTTATGTCTACTTGTGTATCTTATGCAGGGTAATGTATGATCGGTTTTAACCTTCTGACAAACTACGTTGAAGATCCAGAAGCATTAATCAGGAAAACTAGAGCTAAACTCAAGAAAGTCTCAGCTTTAGATTCAAAAGACAACCAGCAGATAAGGCGAAGCTTAACACCAGAATTTGAAGCCATGGCTGACAAGACTCTCCGTAAATTCTCTGCTCTAACCATCGCCAACATTTGTACTGTAGCGGAAACCAATGTAGGAGACACGGATTCGAGGTCAAGCCAGCTCTCATAAACATGGTGTAAGCTAGCCAGTTTTGTGGGAAGGCACATGAAGATGTGAGTGCATATCTTCAACACTTTCTGAAGATCTGTAGCACTTTCAGTACTCTGTCTCTTCCCATTCTCACTATTGAGGAAGGCAAAGCAGTGGTTCTACGCCAACAAAGATAGAAATATTACATGGAATAACTGTTCCACTACCTTCCTAGCAAAGTTTTTCCCATAGGCAAGATCAATGTTCTGCGTGAGAGAATTTTAAGTTTTCAGCAACAACATGATGAATCTGTCCGAGGCATGGGAACGCTTCCAAAACTATATATCAGAATGCCCTCATCATGGGATGGAGAATTGGCTACTCATGCAGACCTTCTACCACGGGTTAACCACTAGTACCCGTGAAACTATGGATGCTACTGCTGGAGGTGTATTCTTGTCACTTACACTTTCAGCTGCGACCACTCTTGTGGAGAAGATGGCGTGTTTAGACCCGCAAGAGAGGTGGAGGTATGCATCAACTCAAGGAGGTCTGCCAAGATGGACCTGCTAATGAAGAAGCTCGAAGACTGAGCCAATGAAAAGAAAGAAATCATGCACATTAATGATTCTCGCATGACATGTGAAGAATCTGGGTATTGAATCAACCGCCAGTTTCTAGAAGGCAAGGCAAGAAGCTGAGAATTCCTACATAAAGCATTGTCGTGCCATGAGACATCAATTCTTTGAATTTGGTGCTTCTCGCATGTCACATGTACTCCAAATCTTTGCAACAATGATTAATTGTCTGAACACGTGATATCTCCATGTGATTTATACTATATTGGAAGCCCTGAAAGAACAAGTTACCTAGGTCACTACTTGATTTTTTTCAGTCTGGTTGAAAAAGGCCACAAGCATCACAGACCAGCTACAAGCACACAACGACGCATGTTGTCCTAGACCGGAGGCCTTCGAACACCGGTTACAACTCGAGCAAAATCAAGCACAAGAAGTGGCTAAAACGAAACTGAAGCGAAACAGGATGAACGGTATCATTAATCCTCCTCCTTTACAATCCCCCTAGCGGGGCCATTTATACATGCCCGTAGGCTTTTCGTGGGACACAAATGCCCTTACAAATGGTACAAATTCCAAGAATATTCCCCATCGCTGGGGCTTGTTCGCCATTTGGAGTCCCTGCCTTCCTCAGTTGACACCGGCCGGGAGTGACCCGACCAGCTCTGCCCCGTGTCGCCCTTTTCGACCCACAAGGTGGGCCCCTGGCGGACAGAAACTGTTGGCCATGTGAAGACAGTCGGCTCCTGCCATGGCGAAACCTGCCGGAAACAACCAATCAAACCGTTAACCCCTATTCGCCCCTGTGAATAGCCCGAATCGGCTGTGCCCTCCTCCCGGGCGGCACCGAACTCAGCCGAGCCGTTCCTTTAGCCGAGGCGAAAAGAGACCGAGCCGAGCACGAGCCGGCCTCTACCGCACCTTTCCATCGCCTTGACGAAAAGGCGTGTCTAGAAGCGGGGCGACATGCGCTGTCCTCATTTTGCTGTGGCGAGATGAAGACTTACGTACGCTCATTTCGCCTTGGCGAGATGAGGACTTACGTATGCCCCATTTTCTCCCATCATTTCGCCCGAGCGAGATGCCGGGGCGGCGATCGAGCCATGTGGGGCGCCCAGAGGTGGGGCCTGCCCCCAACAACGCACTAATGAATGTTTAAATATGATATAAACTAGAACCTGCAAACAAACCACTAACTACACGAACTTAAAAAACTAGTTATCATTCAAACTCTGAAAAACAAATTATCGGATATCTCCGAAGAGACAACTCTAAAAACAATACACAGGAAGCTCAGTCTGTGACGCACCGACAGACAAAACAGATCAAGCTTAACTTGTGAGTTGTGACACACTGACAGACACAAACTGTTTTTCAGAGGTAGGCTACACACTGAATTGTACTGCTTCTGCTAGCTGAATGGTCTCTGAATTCGATAAACACATTCAAAATAAAACGCTGTAGTTCCCATGTACTTTTAGATTACACAACACACTCAGTCCATGTACAGCTGTAGTTCCCATGTACATGGTACTGCAAGCCCATTCAGCCACGTATATGCATATATATACTACCATTCCAAGCTGAGGCTTTTGCAGCCTGATAAAACTATTAAGTGGTTCAAATAATAGAGATGGAATATGCATGCCTATGCCCTATAGTACAATGGTTGGCATCTGATGCCCATAGCGCGATTCAAAACATAAGCTTTCCCATAAAAGGGGAACAATCTACTATATATAAAGAAAATGAATCTGCATCATAGGATTCAGGCTGTCTTAGCAAACAATCTTGCCTCTGTATTTCATCAATGCTATGTGCACAACATATATGATTGAGCATCTCTCTTCCACTTGTAGTCGGTGAAGACTTGCCTGAACCGGGTCATTCATCCTTGTTGAACATAACCTGCACTTGAACATTATGACGTTAGATATCATACATATGTTGACAGGTCCAAGTAAATGTATCCTTCTCGAAAAGGATTGCACTTCTAACAATGTTCAGATGCTTAGTGCTGATTCAACATGGACTCATGATCTTTTGTAATCAAGTCAGGTCGTTAAATATATGAAAGACATTCGCATTTAATTTCGCAGCCAAAAGATGGGCCATGTGACAAAAGAATTTAATGCTGTAAAATCAAGAAATGGTCAAACACAGTGAAACTGTCACGCAATGCACCCAATCAATGACTGTACTAACAAAAGAAACTAAGAAAGCAACATACACTAGTAGAATTGTAAACAGAACTATCCACGCTATAAACACTGACAGAAATACAACGCAGGGGGCAGCAACATCAAAATGCTACCAGATTCTAGCATCGAGGAGAGGATATAACCTACACCAGGAAGATCTTTAACGAGCAAGTCAATCATCCACAACATTAAGAACTGTGGATTCATTGTTCTATAAAAGATAGATTGAACAAAGATTTCAAAAACATACCATTTAATAGCTAAACCAAAAACACCTTAAGTATCTTCCAGTTTCCATCGGTGCCTAAACAAATTGGAAACAGAAGTCTTGCACAGGCAAAGAAATTTGTGCCAAACCATATGGGCCACAGACAACTATATATGGAACCTAACATCCAGATATTTTCTATTTCAAAACTTAATATTTTCAGATTTCAGATACTTACAGCTGCACAATTGAACAGTTACAACATTAAAGATGCTGAATCAAAGATATGGTCTGAAGTGGGAGGGCATGTACCTTGAGCAAGGAGAGCAACAACACTAAACACTAAACAGAGACTTGAATAATGGGTTAGAAAATGCACCTAGGGCCAGCAAGCAAACACATACCACACGCACGGACCAAAACAAATACATCCACACTCAGCTTACCATGATACACACATCCCCTTGAATTTTCATCGAGCTCTTCTTTCAAATCAGCGTTGTGAAAAACGATTGTTTTAGCAGCCTGCAATCAGAATTAAGCCATCTTGATCAACCAGGAGCACCCTACACTGTCGCTCTCCAAGGCAATCAAACAGAAAAACCCTTGGCAACCACCATTCACAAAACAAGGATATGCTTCCATAACCAAAATCATGAACACCTGCCACCTTACATATGTATTAAATCGCAGGTGGTCACAAAATGTGAATCCCTGGCATGTAAGATCGAGTATCATCTAACAAAACCAGGCCATGGTGTGACTCTATGATCAATTTCCTACCCTGTTTAGCCAATACAGCATGCCCTAATTCCTTCTAAAAGTGCAAGAAGAAACACTTAGCAGAATAGGTAACAATTTCCCCAACTGGTTACAAGCCGCCCATTAACCAGATGCCCTGCAATGCCTCAGCAAAAGCAGTACATGTATGGACTGAGTGCACTGAATGGATCCATAGCAAACCAAATCATGCTTGCCAATGCCATTTGATTGCTTGTGTTATTACTTGGGAATAATATGATGCATGTCTGAAGCTTCTACCTTCTCATAGAAAAGAAGGAAAGCCTCGCACTTGAGAACTTCGTCTAGGGAGACTTCTCTGATGCTATTATCATTTGCACGAAACCATGAGGAAGAGCTACTGCTCGTCTCCTGCTCACTGACAATCCTGCTTTCTCTCACATAAGCGACAAAGTGCCCCCCTATTATGGTCCTCTGGCAATGCTCAATGACACCAACTAGACGATATTTGGCATTATCTTTGTCCCCGGACATGAAGGTTTGCAAAATAATAATTCAAAAGGTCACGCAAACAAAATGTTAGATTAGCTATCAGCATCACTAACAAGAAAATACTATCAGATTAGCAGTTTTGGCATACATCAAGTGACTAGCTGATTCCAAAACAAAAAACAGAATTAGTGTGACAGTACAATTGTATTAATAGTCAGTTTATTTCATTTTTTATGCGCACAGAAAGGGAAAATAAAATCCTTAGCTGTTCCATTTTGTAGAAAGGGATCACATAGCCATTGGCAGTTTGGCACATGTCGCATATCACCTCTGTGAGACCCAACACCACCAGTCAGGCAGTCACCACAATTCAATTAGACTTCCCAATCAGCGTGCAATGGAAGTACCAGATGCTAGTTGCCTATTGTCCCATTTTCACATTACAGTCAGATACTAAAAAGCATGTAACTAATAAACTATAGAAACCTTTGTTCTGTACCATTTTTTTAAAAAAAAGTTCAGACCTTTTTCAACACTAGTAATATTTCTGTGCATATACTACAGAGGTCACACTTGGGTCACCAGGAGTGACAAAAACCCAGCAGAAACAACACAGAAAACAAAAGAAACCCAAATAACAAGAGACAAAGTGATAAATTATTAAGAACTCAAACAAACTTATTTCTAGCACTACTCCAGGTCAGACAATGGCAACTGGAAATTCTTTTAGAGACATAAAAAACTATAACTTATTCAATCTTTCCTAAAGATACTGAACAAACTATGAAATAAAAAGTAGCTATTGCAAATGAGAAACTTCGAACTGCACAAAAGTAATAGCTATTCCAGTTAAAAACTTTGAACTTGGTTCTTCTCCCATTTGGTTTGCAGTATTTTCCAGCTCTACTTGAGTTCTGTCCTGATTTAGCGCGCTGGCATTTTGTTATCATGGCACTCAACAGGTTGCTCTTTTACTCCAGTTCTCTGTGATGGTCACGTTCAGATCGGGCCATCAAGTGATGTGCTTTCACTGATGTTTGCCACCATCTATCTTCTATCTTTGCTTCGGCAGGTGGGGCAAGAGAAAGCAAAATCTTTTCAGCACGCTGGTCCTTCCCATCGTTCCTTTCATCGCAAAGCCTGTTTATCACAAATAACACAAAAGACAGAAAGTAATAAACGCGGAAAAACATAGTAATAAATTTCTATCCACTGAAGTGCTCCCACAATGCAACTACTGAAGTATGAACACATTGTGGATTCATTGTTTTATAAAAGATTGATTGAGCATAGAATTGAAAAACATACCATTTAATGGCTAAACCAGAAGCGCCTGAAGCATCTTCCAACTTCTAGTGGTGCCTAAACAAATTGAAAACAGATTGTCTAGCACAAGCAAAGAAATCTGCACCAAATCATATTGGCAACAGAAAACTATATTGGATAAGGAACCTAAAATCCAGATATTTTCTGTTTGAAAACCTAGTATTTCAGATTTTAGATACTTATAGCTGCATAATTAAGCAATACGACATTAAAGATGCTGAAAATAATCAAAGATAGGGCCGGGATTGGGAGGGAATGTACCTTGAACAAGGAGAGCAGCAACACCTGTAAGTAAGCAACTAAAACAGATACTTGAAAAATGGGTTAGAGAAGGCACCTGGGGCCAGCAAGAAAATACATACCGCACACACGGACCAAACCTAACACATGTCCATCTCCGGAGGGGGGGGTGGGAGCTGCTCCGCTTCCGCTGCCGCTGCCGGCGCCCGGTGCTGCTGCGGCGGATCGAACGTCACGTGGTACACTCCATCCACGCGCATGTAGTAGCGGATGAACATGCACGCGATGAGCCACGTGGAGGCGTAGCAGAGGGACTGCACGACGCCGCTGGCGAGTGTCCAGAAGCGGGCCTGCTCACCGTCTGTGTAGAAGGAGAGGAGATTGACGATGATGTTCAGATAATGGATCCCAAGGTAAGCGCAGAGGAGGTTCTCCCCGGTGCGGCCCATGCCGCCGAACACGCAGTACATGGCGTAGGGAAAAAGCTTCATCTTCATCGACGGCCATGGCCGCTCCTCATCCTCCGCCACCGCGGGTGGGGCCGGAGGAGGGCTCGGCAGCATCGCAACGGGATCCGAAGGGGCGACGATTCGAGAGGAGAGGGGATCGGGAGAGGAGGGAGGAGCACCTGGAGACATCGGGGCGAGGAGGGAGGAGCAGCAGCGACCTTGCCGGAATCGATCGAGGGAGCCGCCCGCCGCCGGGTCGAGGGATCGCGAAGCGCGCGCGCGGAGATGTGGTCGGGGATCGAGATCAGGATGCTGGAATCGAAAACTCCGATCGATTGCTCTGGGAAGCGGGGGGAAGGCGACGCCGACGCACCCGCATTTTATGAGTCGCAGTCGGTTTGTGGCCTTGCGTATCCCTCACGTGCTAACCCCCTTAGCCTTTTTTTTTTACAAAAATAATAAATAAAATAAAATAAAAAATGGGTGCATGTGTAACCTATAAATAAATCATCGTATGGCATATTGATGTTGAGAATAGCCGGGATATATTGATTCCAAAGCTCGTAAGAGTTGTTCTGCCAGCATCATACAATGGTCTACTATATTTTTAGGATTTTTTTAATAACATAACGTATAAAGTAAAATGACCTTTTAGACTTTAGTGTATACTAGGTAATTAATTTTGTGCATTGCCACAAAAACTAAAAAATTGATTTCTCATAGATAAAAGTAGAAATATAGATACAGATAAGCCAAGGGCCTCACGAGGTCGGGCGGCTATCCGGAACCATTGGTGTCGGTGTAGTCATTTGATCGATATAGTCTCCGCGAGTGAGCTAACGAGCGCGCGATGCAGGCAGCCTAGCAAGCCCACGCTACGGACCTAAAACGTGGCAGGGAGCCAGGAACCTCGTGGGTGACCGAGACCCTCGTGCCGAGCTGAACGTCACGGATCTATGGGAATTTAGAACCCACAACATCGTGAGAGCATGGAGGGTATCCATTCAGAGCTTCAAAGGGATGCCAAAATGACACGGTGGGTATCCATACGGAGCTTCAAAGGGTGAACGCCCAATCGCTAAGTGAGGAGATGAATTGTACCAGAATTTCGCAAGAGGCAACCAAGCAGACCACTTCGTCAGACAAGCACTGACAAAACAACGAAGGAAAGTTTCCATTGTTTGATTGAGCCACTCCGTTTTTTTCAAGAACGTGCTTAGCACGTGTTTCATTAAGAAGTTAAGAACCATACACGACCAACGTTACATCACAGCGAGATGCCGTTAGTGATAGGGTTGAGCATAAATAAAAGACACCGCAGGGCGGTGGAACGCACGCCGGTTTGATTAACTAAGAAACTAATTGTGCGACCAAAGAGCTAGATCATCGTTGTCCGCTATGCCTGCTCAATCCGACATGGGCAACTCCCTGCCCTTGCGCGCTCCTACCATCGGGAACAGCTCACACATGGTGGCACGCTTGGAAGAGGAAAGCGGCTCTGCAAACGTCTCATAGAACTTAGCCGCAACGACCGGATCTAGCGTCTGAGGCCCTTCCGCTGGCCTACGTGTCCACTTGTTGAGAAGGACGTGTTTCGCCTGCTTCTCCGGGTTGGGGTCACGGAAGATGGACTTGGCGGCTAACTTGTCACTGCGCCCTGGGACGATCACGGAGTTGACAAGACGTGAGACGCACAAGCGCGGGGGGAGCGATCAACGTTTCCTCCAGCAGCAGCTTCAAGGATGCGATGAAGCTCTACAAGGAGGCCGTGGAACTGTAGGTGATCCGACAACGGCCGCTGTAGGCTGAGCGCTTGGGGTCACAACTTGGGCCACCTTATCTACCACGGGGATTGTTGTGGAGGGCGTAAAGGCACAAACGATGACCGGGCTGGATTCCGTCCCAGCATTCAGCCCACCCCCGAGCTCATTTGCAACTGGACATCCGCCAACCTGAACAATAATTCCCTCAAGAACTGGCTCGCGATCTGAGACAATAGCAGTGGGCAACCCATGGGGCAATAAAAACATTGTTGAGGAATACCTTAACAACACCCGTCGCCGTAAACGGTATTTGATGAAGGAATCGACGACCACTAGTATAGAGTTGGGGTGATTAGAGCGGGCCAAACCCTCCATGAAGTGAGATCACTTGCCACGCCGAGGCGGCACAGGCAATGGTTCAAGAAGACCCAGGAGACGGACCCTATCCGGTTAAGCGCATAAGCAAATGAGACACGATTTGACAAAATCACGAATTGCAGACTTCATCCCTCGCTAGGGAAAGATTTGCTTCAATTGCATATAGGTGACCAGACGCCCCAAATGGCCACCGAAGCACACTGGAATGGGTGGCTTCGATGATTTTCTTCTGGAGAACAGGATTGGCACCGATCCAAATGCAAGAATGATAATGGAGGGCCCCATCGCGAAGGGAAACCCGGGTACTGCTTGCGGATCAATACTCAGCTTGAAAAGCATTGCCACAGTTGCCGAATCCTGAGAGTAACCATCCATCAGTAGCTAGATCCATTGGGGAGTAACCACAAACACAGCGTCACACGACACGTCTAGAGCACCCTTGCAGGACAAAGCATCAGCCACTCGATTAGAAGATCTCGGCTTATAAATAATATGGTACCGGAGCCCCAACAATTTCATGAACAACTTCTGTTGCCTGCTAGTATGAAGGCGCTGATCAGAAAGTTGAACTAAGCTGCTGGTCTGCGTAGATTGTAAATTCAGCAAACTTAAGATTGGCACGCCAATGCTGCACAGCTATCAACACCGCAAGATATTACTTTTCATAAGCACTGAGACCACACGAATGAGGGCCCAAAGCTTTGCTAATGTATGCCAAAGGGTGACCTCCCTGAGTCAGCACAGCGCCAATGCCATCTATGCTGGCATCAGTTTGAATGCAGAATGGCTGAGAAAAATTAGGCAGTGCCAATCCGGGAGCAGAGCTGAGAGCACTTTTGAGACCTTGGAACGACTGATTGTGCACTGAGGTCCATTTGAATATTGAATTCTTGCGCAACAGCACAGTCAAGGGCTTGTCAAGGAGGCCAAAGTGAAAGTGGCGAATAAATTTCCGATAATAGCCTCTAAACCAAGGAAGCCACGGTGTTCTTTGACAGACTTGGGCACAGACCAATTGGCCATTGCAACAATCTTTTTAGGATTGATGGCTACTCTAGCACCACTAATTACATAACCCAGGTAGCTGATACTCTGTTGTGCGACAAACACTTAGACATCTTGTGCTTCCACTCGTGGGTAGAGAGGAACTGGAAAACTTGCCGCAAATGAAGCAGGTGCTGCTCATAAGAGGGGCTGTATATCAAGATATTATCAAAGAAAACCAAGACAAACTTCCGAAGGAATGGCGCCAATGTAGAGTTCATAGCCTCTTGAAAGGTTCCTGGAGCACCTGTCAACCCAAACGGCATCACCCTAAATTCAAACTGACCAAAGTGGGTCTAAAAAGACATTTTGTACTCCTCCTCGGGCTGGAGCAGAATCTGATGCAACCCCGAGCACATATCCAACTTGGAAAACTAGCTGGCCTATCCCAACACATCAAGCAACTCATCTATAATAGGACTGGAAACTTTCCCTTTAGTGTGATAGCATTAAGCTAGCAGTAGTCCATGCAAAAGCGCCAAGAATTATCCTTCTTCAGTAACAAAATTGAGGAAGAGAAGGGGCTAGAACTTTTCTAAATCAGGCCAGTAGACAACATCTCCTAGACTTGTTTTTCAATCTCATCCTTGACAGCTGGAGCAAAACAGTAAGGCCGAGGATAAACTGGTGCCGCCCAGCGATCAATGGTATAGCATGGTCATAGGCTCGTGAAGGACGAAGCTGGGTTGGAGGCTGAAACAACGAGGAAAACTCTGCTACGAGTGTCTGTATCTCCATCAGCCATGTATCAGCAGAATTAGCGCCTGGCGGAAGATTGGAATCACATAACTGAAAAACAGAACCCGCAGGCAAACAAGTCGAGTGCCAAACAGCTTGACCGTAGTGCCGTGATATGGAATTTGTACTCACTTGTGACCCCAATGAACCTTCATCGGACTATGGCTTTCCAACCAGTTGATCCCAAGGATCATATCATACGATGATAATAGCAGTACCTTCAAATCTGAGTGGAATTGGAACCCCCTGAACAGACCAAAGTGCATCAGGAATGTAAGTTGAGCACAACAGCACGCTACCATTAGCAACTTGAACGTGCAATGGAGACGGCAGGTGGGAAACCTGAGCACAAGCAGCAGCGACTAACTCAGTGACAAAAGTATGAGAGCTCTCGAATCCAAGAGAATACCGATTGAACAACTGTCCAACAGCCCACTGAAGGTCATAGTTCGAGGCACCAGAATAGCAATCACAGCATCAACAGACAGAATCGTCAATAGTTGGCCAGGGTCAGTATCAGTAGCATCTGTATCAACCAGGGGCGAATCCTCCACACTAAAAACCTCCATCAATTCCTGAACCACATTGAGTTGAATAGCCTATGGAGATTGGTGATCCTTGGACCATTTACCAGCACAATGAACACACAGCCCTTGAGAATGCCGATATGAACGCAGGGCGGCCCAGCTATCATCAGCAGACGGACCGTGAGGCCCGTCCGACGAAGGCTTACCCAGAGCAGCATCAATCAACTTATTAGTATGGTTGGGTGGCAGGAGCAGTGCAAAGCCGACTTGACATATGGTTTCGTCGTAGGCATAGAATCCCATTTCCTGAACTCCTTTGATGGGCCAATGACCTCCTCCTGCAATAGGGCAAGAATACAAACATTGTATCCAAATTTTGTGGGCGATGTAAAGACACAGGAGCATGAATATGATCTTTTAACCCATCAATGAAACACATGGTATAGTAGCCCAGACAGGGGCGGATCCACAAGGGGGGCTCTAGCCCCCCATACAGCTGTTGGAGTAGGAGTATTAGGCCCATGAGGCTAGGCCCATGAGGCCCATGTATGCAATACTATATAGCTACCCTTTTAGGGTTAGCCCAAATCAAGGGAGTAACAATTTCTAACATGGTATCAAGCTAGGGTTTCTTTCCTCCCCTCCCCTGCCAGCCGCCAGCCGCCAGACGCAGCTGCCACCGGCCGGCCGGCCTCCTCCCCCTCCTCCCACCTACTTTCACTCCTTCCCTCCCCATTCCTCGACTTGGGCGCAGGTCGCGAGCTCCGCTGCCAGACCCGCCGCCGCCGCCCCGAGCAGACCCAGCGCTGCCGCCACTCTGGCCACGGGCGCGGGTGTTGCGGGCGCGGGCGCGGAGGCCGACGGCGTGGACGCGGGCGCGCAAGGCGCAGGCGCGGACGCGCTGCCGGTGCAGCCGCAGGCGCGGGTACGGGCGCGGGCCACCGCGCGGGCCACGGCGTGGGCGCAGGCGCGGAAGACCTCCCGGCCGCAGTCCTCCCTGGCGTTTTCCTGGAAGCGGGCGCGGGGGCCGACGGCGCAGCTGCCGCTACTGCCGCAATCGCTCAAGGACTGGGCATGCCCCGTCCACCAGCGCCACTGCAGCCGCCGCGGGTGGGGGACTGGCCCAGGGCGCCTCTCAGTTCCCCGCGCCGCCACCGCCGCCCATGTTCCACGGCACGCGCCCCGACTCCGCCCTCGCCGCCGCGCTCGTCTCTGCCCGGGCAGCGGCCGCAGAGGGACAGGCCCGTGTCCGTGCAGCTGCTCTCGCTTGGGAGCGCGAGCGGGATGCCGCCGATGCACTGGCCCGCCAGATCGCCGAGGCGGAGCAGCTCCTCCTCGTCCCTCCCACCTACCACAACATTGGGGCCACCTCCTCCGGCTCGACGGGTCACCGCACGTCCACCACCGCGGTCATCTGGCACGATCCGGCCGATCCACTGGTTACGCAGCTTCACTACCAGGCCGGGGGTGTTCAGAACATCCGGCTGCTCGTCCCGGTCGTCCTCGAGCCCGAGTCGCCCTCCTACGCCCGTTGGTGGGACCTGGTCCTCCTCACCCTCCGCCTCTACGCCCTCGACGACCACGTTCTCGTCGATGCCTCGGTTGCGGCCCAGACCCCCTCGTGGCTACGCCTCGACAGCATCATGCTCTCCTGGATCATCGGGACGATCTCCCTTGACCTCCATGACCTCGTCCGCAACACTGCTGACGCTCGCCAGGCCTGGCTGGCGCTCGAGGGCCAGTTTCTGGGCAATGCCGAAGCCCGGGCTTTGCGGCTCGATGCGAGTTTCCGCACCTTCGTGCAGGGTGACCTTGCTGTTGGAGAGTTCTGGCGCAAGATGAAGGCAATGGCGGACTCC
Organism: Saccharum hybrid cultivar R570; assembly: GCA_038087645.1. Taxonomy (NCBI): domain Eukaryota; kingdom Viridiplantae; phylum Streptophyta; class Magnoliopsida; order Poales; family Poaceae; genus Saccharum; species Saccharum hybrid cultivar. Next base: position 24,686,405 of record JAQSUU010000805.1, on the reverse strand, counting down.
CTCGGTGACCTTGGCTGGCCCGTGGAGGACCGCATCCTGGTCCTCAACTTCCTCCGCGGGCTCAGTGACCGCTACGCCCACCTCAGGACGTGAATCACCCGCCAGCGGCCCTTCCCCACCTTCCTGCAGGTCCGTGATGACCTTGTCATGGAGGAGCTCACTCAGGGCAACCAGCCAGGGTCCACCTCCACGCCGGGGTCCTCGACTCCCTCGACGGCCCTTGCTGCTACTCCGCCGTGTCTGTCCGCTCCGTCGCGCCCGTCCGCTCCGACGTCGTCGTCTCTTCTTGGTCCCATTCCCTCCGGGCCGAGCGGGGGTAGGGGGGCCGTGGCGGCCGCCGTCGCCACGGGGGGACGTGGTGGGGGCCGTGGCGGGAGCAACCAAGCGCCGGCAGCTCCACAGGGTGCACCATGGCCCTCTTTCCACCACCCGTGGTCAGGGCGCATCTCTATGTAGCCCTTACAGGCTCTCGGCGGTGAGCCTCGCCCGCCGGCGGCCATGCTCGCTGGTGCTCCGCCTCCTGGCACCTACTCCTCGTCTCCGTGGGCTACACCTTCCGGCGCCTCGCCCAGGCCTGCCTGGTGGGACCAGGCGGCCTTGGCACGCTCTTTCAGCACTATGGGTCTGACACCTCCTGTCGGTCTAGAGTGGATCGTCGACTCGGGTGCTACCTACCACACCACCCCTGACCCTGGTATACTCTCATCCATTCACCCTCCCTCTTCCTCTCACCCTTCGTCCATCATGGTCGCAAATGGTTCGTGTCTTCCAGTCACGTCCGTGGGTGCCGCCGGCGCTCATGGCTCCTTTTGTCTTCCTGATGTTCTTGTTGCCCCTTCTATAGTTCACAACCTTCTTTCTATTCGTTATTTTACAGCTAACAATTCCTGTTCTGTGGAGTTTGACTCTTCTGGTCTTACTGTGAAGAATTTGGCTTCCCGGCGTCCTCTGCTCCGATGTGACAGCACAGGGCCCCTTTACACTCTTCGATTCCCGACTGCTGCTTCATCTTCTTCGCCGTCGTTTTGTCAGCTGCTTTCACCGCCACTACTTCCTCCACTACTTGGCACCGGCGCCTCGGCCATCCTGGACGTGATGCCCTGATGCAGCTCAGTGGTAGTTCCGACATTCCATGTACTCGGGCTCATGATGAGCATTTGTGTCATGCGTGTCAGTTGGGCCGACATGTTCGTCTTCCTTTTCATAGTTCTTCACATGCAGCCCACATTTTTGATCTTGTACATTGCGACCTATGGACATCTCCTGTCATCAGTATTTCTGGATATAAGTACTATCTTGTGGTGGTCGATGATTTTTCTCATTATTCGTGGACTTTTCCCTTGCGTGCGAAGTCTGATGCTTTCCCCGCGATTCTTCACTTCTTCGCTTGGGTGTCCACACAGTTCGGCCTCACCATCAAGGCCGTCCAGTATGACAATGGTCGTGAGTTTGATAACTCCACCTCCCGTGCCTTCTTCCTTTCTCACGGTGTCCAGTTGCGCATGTCTTGCCCATATACCTCCACTCAGAATGGCAAGGTTGAGCGCATGATTCGCACCACTAACGACACCATGCGCACTCTTCTGCTTCAGGCGTCGCTTCCTGCTCGCTTCTGGGCTGAGAGCTTGCACACCTCCACCTATCTCCTTAACCGTCTTCCTTCCGCTGTCTGCCCAGTTCCCACTCCACACCACGCTCTTTTCGGTACCCCTCCTCGGTACGATCACCTTCGAATCTTCGGGTGTGCATGTTACCCTAACACCACAGCCACCGCTCCCCACAAGCTGGCACCCCGTTCGACTCTCTGTGTCTTCCTCGGGTACTCTCCGGATCACAAGGGTTACCGTTGCTTTGACCTTACCTCTCGTCGGGTCCTCATCTCTCGCCATGTGGTGTTCGATGAGTCCGTCTTCCCTTTCTCCACCACCACCACACCCACTACCACCCTTGACCTATTCTCTCTGTTTCCCACTGACATGGTGGTCCAGGCATCTTTGCCATGGTCTCCTGCAGGTACTGCTCCACCGGGCTCCTTGTCGGGCTTGCTGAGCTCGTGTCCCCGCTCGCCGCCCGCCAGTGACGCCCCTGGCCCTAAGCCCTGCACGGGTCCGGGGGTGTCGCCCTCCGGTGCTGCCCCGGCCCCTCTACTCGACGAGGGTCCGGGGGCGTCGTCCTCCGGTACTGCCCCGGCCCCTACGCTCGACGAGGGTCCGGGGACGTCGGCTACCGTACCTCCTACGCGTTTCGCCGAGCCGGTGCGCGTTTAGCAGCGTCGTGTGCGGCCTGCTCCACTGCCTCAGTCACCACCGGAGGCCTCTTCTCCGCCGGCGACGCCGACACCACCGCCACGGCCCCCGGCTGCCCGTGTCGTGCCGTCGGTGTACCACCCACCGCTCCTTCACCAACACCCGCGGCATGTTCACCCTATGGTGACGTGGCATGCGGCTGGTACCCTGTGGTCCCGGGCTCTCGCGGTGATGCCCGACGACCCGCAGATCTCTCCAGTACCCTCTTCCGTCCACGAGGCCTTGTTGGACCCTCACTGGCGCCGCGCGATGGAAGAGGAGTACGCGACACTCCTCGCCAACCAGACATGAGATCTGGTACCCCGTCCGCCGGGCTCCAACGTCGTCACCGGCAAGTGGATCTGGACACACAAGTGTCGGGCTGATGGCACTTTCAAGAGGTACAAGGCTCGCTAGGTTCTCCGGGGCTTCACTCAGCACCCTGGGGTCGACTATGATGAGACCTTCAGCCCAGTGGTGAAGCCGGCCACCGTCCGCACGGTGCTCTCGCTGGCTCTCGCTCGGTCATGACCCGTGCATCAGCTGGACGTCAAGAATGCCTTTCTGCATGGTCTTCTCACTGAGATAGTTTACTGTAGTCAGCCGGCGGGGTTTGTTGACTCTTCCCGTTCCGACATGGTCTGCCGGCTCAACAGGTCTCTCTACGGCCTCAAGCAGGCCCCTAGGCGTGGAACACTCAGTTTGCTGGTTTTCTACTGACACTGAGGTTTGTGGAGGCCAAGTCAGATACGTCCCTGTTTATCTATCACCATGGAGCTGAGACTGCGTACCTGCTGCTCTATGTTGATGATATTGTCCTCACAGCCTCCAGTGAGTCACTCCTCCGCCGCATTATCACCTCTCTTCAGCAGGAGTTTGCTATGAAGGATCTGGGTGTGCTCCACCACTTCCTCGGGGTCACTGTTGAGCCTCATCCTGTCGGGTTACTTCTTCACCAGCGGCAATATACTCTTGATATCCTGGAGCGAGATGGTATGATTGACCGCAACCCCTGCTCCACTCCGGTCGACACACAAGGCAAGCTGTCAGAAGCCGAGGGCAACCCAGTGACAGATCCCACTGCATATCGGTGTCTTGCTGGTGCCCTTCAGTACCTCACCTTCACCTGGTCGGACATCACCTATGGAGTTCAGCAGATATGTCTTCACATGCATGATCCCCGAGAGCCCCACTTCACTGCTCTCAAGCGCCTCCTCCGCTACCTCCACGGCACTGTCGACTACGGCCTACTCCTTCACCGGTCGTCCTCCGCCGAGCTTGTCGTCTACACTGACGCCGACTGGGCCGGGTGTCCGGACACTCGGCGCTCCACCTCCGGCTACGTTGTCTTCTTGGGCGGCAACCTGGTGTCCTGGTCGTCCAAGCGTCAGCCGGTGGTCTCCCACTCCAGTGCCGAGGTAGAGTATCGCGTTGTCGCTAACGGCGTTGAAGGGTCGAGATAGCGGACTAGAGGGGGGGTGAATAGTCCTTTCTAAAACTTAAACGCGTTGGCTAACCGAAACAAATGCGGAATTAAACTTATCGGTCTAGCCAAGACTCCACCCCTCTATCTAAGTTCTCTAGCACCTTGCAAAATCCTAATTAAGCAACTAAGGTGCTTTCCTTAGCAAGAGCTCTCCTATTTAATTCTAGAGCAAGGTCACACAAACCTATGCACTAGTACTTTGCAAGCAAGAGGGAGCTCCTACACAATTCTAGTAAGCAAAGCGCACAAAGCCTAAGCTCACTAGCAATGCTCAATAACAAGGCTACACAAGCCAAATTAGAGAGCGCAAACTACTTAGCTACACAAACTAAGCAATGTGACTAACAAGGTTACACAAACCAAATTAGTCACGCAAGGGGAAGCTTCTAGCTACACAAGCAAGAAGACAACTAGCAAGCTACACAAGCAAACTAGTTACGAGAGCAACTACACAAGCACAAGTATATAAGAAAGTAAATACAAGCTTGTGTTGCACGAAGGCAAACCACCGAGAAGAGTAGACGATGTTGACACGGTGATTTTCTCCCGAGGTTCACTTGGTTGCCACCAAGCTACGTCCCCGTTGTGTCGACCAACACTTCGTGGTTCGGCGGCTAATCGGTCACACACCGAGCCTCTCAAAAGGCACCGCAAGAACCCACCATAAAGTGTGGTAGCTCAATGACACGCTCAACTAGAGTTGCTCTTCGCGATCCCCGCGGGGTGAGCACAATCCCCCTCACAAAGCTTCTCCGGAGCCTCGCACAATCTTCTTGCGAGCTTCGACGGAGCCACAAGCCACCAAGCCGTCTAGGAGGTGGCAACCTCCAAGAGTAACAAGCACCACCGGCTTGCAACACGATCACCTAGTGCCACTCGATGCAATCTCACAAAGCACTCGCACTAGAATCGCTCTCTCACTCGATCCGATGAACACTATCAAGCATGAGTGAGTTAGAGGGCTCCCAAGCACTACCACATAAGCCACCAAGGCCAAAGTGTGCTCAGCTCCCGGCCAAGACCGGCCACAAGGTCTATTTATAACCCCACGGTCAAATAGAGCCGTTACAACTCCACTCACGTTTTCCGCGGGAGCACCGGACGCGCCGGTCGTGACACACCGGACGCGCTCAACCGCGTCCGGTGCCCCTGCGACGTCCACGTGTTCTCCGAATTCAAATTCGTCCGTTAGATCCACCAACGGTCACTGCGCGCCAACGGTCAAACGAGCCACCGGACGCGCTGTTGCGAACCACCGGACGCGCCGGTGCGCACAGTCACCGCGCGCGCGAAGCCATCACCGGACGCGCTCCTCGCAACCACCGGACGCCACAGTACCCGCGTCCGGTGCGAGTCCAGTAAACTCCCGAGACCACCGGACGCGTCCGATGGTGTAACACCGGACGCGCACCGCGTCCGAAGACTTCGATACACGCTGTTCGCCAGACCGGACGCGCCGGTCCCGTGGGTCACCGGACGCGCCGGTGTCAAACCCCAGCCCGCGCGCCTGACCCTGACGCTGCACTGACCGGACGCGCCGGTCGCACAGTGACCGCGTCCGGTGCAGCGTCCGGTGCAGCGTCCGGTGCTGCGTCCGATGCTGCGTCCGGTCACTTCCGTGACTGCGTTCGCCTCCGTTTCTATATACCTTAGCATCAATTTGATAGTAGTAACTCTCCTAAAATTCAAATCCATACATATGTGCAAAATTGAACCAAACTCATGAAAGCACATATGTAGGGGGAGCTAATACTATCGAAATTGAAAATTGATTTCATTTCATATCTTTGTGATGGTTGTCATCAATTACCAAAAAGGGGGAGATTGAAAGCCCAAGTTTGGTTTTGGTAATTAATGACACCAAGTTGCTAATGCTATTGTATCAAGTGTGATTAAGCTAGGCATAAGCAACTTGTGATGTAGGCAAGAAGCATGTATCCACCTCTTGTGATGATTTATTATATATGCCATGTTCTTCACAATTAGTTGCTTGTTCTACTTCTATGTCTTGTGAGACTAACCTTTTGAAGGAGAACAATGAGCTCAAAAGTGAAGTGAAGAATTTGAGCAACAAGTTAGAGAGGTGCTACAACTCAAAAGTCACCTTTGAGCACATAATGAAGACTCAGAGAAACTTCGGTGACAAAAGTGGCCTTGGCTTCAAGAAAAAATTGACAAAGGGTGAAAGAAAGCAAGAAAAGAAAATGAAGAGACTACTCCAAAAGAAGCTCTCGCATTCCATGTGCTATCGATGCCATGAAGCGGGACATCTTGCTAATGGTTGCCCAAACATTGAGAAGCTCAAGAAAATGAAGGAAGAAGAGAGGCTCAAGCATGTCAAGTGCTTCAAGTGCCGCACTTGGGGTCATCTCACCTCAATGTGCCCAACCAAGCAATTGGTGAAGCAACAAGTAAAGCCTCAACCAAAGCCACTAGTTGAGCTAGAGAAGACACCCCAAGCTCAAGTCAAGATCAACCATGAAGATGATGATGACTTGATGAAGAAGAAGAAGAAAACAAGAAGGGGTGGAAGAGCAAGGCATCCAATGCAAATTCAAGATGCCAAGATAGTGAGCAAGAATCAAGACAAGAAAAGAGATTGTGCTCACATCAAGTGCTTCAAGTGTGGAGATATGGGACATTTTGCCTCGGGGTGTCCTACTAAGCTTGAAAAGAAGATTCAAGCAACTCGTGAGAGGCAAGGCAATGAGAAGCAACATATGAGCAAGGAAGAAAAGGCTCAATCTAAGAGAAGTTGCTACTCATGTCGGGAAAGGGGACACATGGCTCATTCATGTCCCCTAGGTAACAATTCTAAGCCTATTTCAATTGATAATACTAATATGCTTAGAAAGGATGGCAATGGTACCTCATTGGTTGGAATTGCAAAACATCCCGCTACTCATACTAAGGCTATGCCTAAGTATGTTGCACCTAATTTGAGAGGACCCAAAGTAGTTTGGGTACCATCAAAGAGTGGATGATTGTTTGTAGGTACCATCGGCATTGGAGGCTTGATTCAATTTGTTTCATTTTGTTCATCATATATTGAGTCAAGTTATGAAAGTCAATGTATATTCAATCCCAATGCCAAGTCAAAATAAGAGAAGTCCAAGTGCTATAACATACAAGTGCAATGTTAAAGATTGTGGTGATTTATTGGAATTATTTGATGGCTTGCAATTTATTTGAGTAAAAGCTTGCTATGAATAATCATGAGCTAACCAAGGTATATCTCTTGTTGATCATTTCATTTGGGTGCATATGAGTTGATTGAATTGGATATATATGCAATGTTGGTTGCTATGAGATGTTTGAATGGATTAAAAGCTTAGTAATCAAGTTTGGATTGGTTTGTATTGGATAAATTCATGAGATGACATTTAGTAAGTGGATTGAATGGATATATGTCTTGTGAAAGTATTCAAACAAGTTAGTTTCAAGTTTGATTCATATTTGATAAAGTATTGCTCAATGTATTGAAATCTGTCCAAAGTTGAAAATCTAAGCTAGCAGTGATCAAGTCTGAGTTTGGACGATCAAATCTATTTGGATTGGCTTGAATTTTGGTATACATGCTCTAGACTTATGTTATAAGATGCTGTACAAATTTCATGAGAATTGGATAAGAGATGCTTCGGCTTTGGAGTGCATCTTGTCAGTTATAGTGCAGCAGTTTTCAGCATGTAGCAGTGGTGGAAGAATTAAAATCTGGTAGCAATCTAAAAGTCAAATGAAGCTCAAATTTTTACAGCTGCTAGATGACTTAGTTAAGCACATCTCCACCAAATTTCATGGCATTTGGATTCGTACATTGGGAGATATGAATTATTCTTTGAAGGGTACAGAATCTGCCAGAAAAGTGACAATCATTGGATTAATCTAGAGTCACTTTGATTGAAAGGTCCTCAAGTTGGAAACATGTTTATAAGTGGTTGAGGTACCTAAGTTTGTTTTTGGTTTGATCTAGAAGCATGAAAAGCAATGAGTACAAGAACATTTGATTGTGGAATATACTTGGTGTACATGTTTGGTACTCAATTTAAAGATCTAGATCAAACTCAAGATAAGGATGAAGCCAAAGTCCTAGTGATGGTTAGAAATCATTTGATAGAAAGAAAAGGACTTAAACAAGTAGAAAGAGTTGGACTTAAAGAATAATTCAAGGTTACTCATCAAGTTAAGTCCATGGATCAATCAAACTATGTCATTTCAAGTGAGTATCAAGAGTGGTTCTTTGGAGAAAGGTCACTTCTCCCTAGTGAGGGGCTTGCCGCCGTGTGTAGGTGAAACCAAGTTTGGGACTTGGAAGGCTAACATGGAAGTGGTGATCCGAGGAACCTGTGATGCTTAGTTGAAGCAATCAAAAGGATTGATCTAAAAAGCAAGCAACACCCAAAAGAGAGTTAGTCATTGCAATTCAATTGGTATTCTAAGTGATTCTCTCATACAAGCAAAGATGATATAATGAAGCAAGCCAACCACAACTCAAGAGATAGTGCACTTGATCTTAAGTGGTTTTCATTTTATATGGGTGAAGAATGGTTTTATCTATGATGATTGGTCTTCACCAAGCTTATAAATTGGACTTCACATTGCTATTGGAGTAATGAATTGAAATCTATATGACTATCCTCTACTCCAACATAGCAAAGGTATCATTGTAATGTGCATGATCATTTCATCCCTTACTAGTATGCGGTTAGTGCATATAGTACATGTTTATTAGGATCATGCATAACAAATAAGAATTTTAAATTCATAGCCTACCATTATTGCTTGATTGATTAATTGATCTAGTGGTATGGATATGAGTTTGTTCATGAGCTAGTGAACCCAAGTATTTGATCTAGTTTGGATTGCTAACAAGTGACAAGTACAACATTGGCAAGATAACCCTTAGCATGAGGTGTGAAGAAGCTTGTCATTGGATCAAACCGGACTTGGAATCTTAGGCAAATCAACTTAGTTCAAGTCATACTAGAAGCTCATGACAATGATAAGATTACAAGCACAAGACAACAATGCAAATGGATATCTAGGGTGTTTCAAATGGTATCTAGACTCAAAGTATTTCTTCAAGTGGTATTTACAAGTGGTGTCTAGATCATGATCTATAAGTGATATCTTACAAATGGTACTCATGAAGATAGCAAATGTTCAAGAAGTGAATATTATTGTCAAATCTTTCAAAGTGGTTCCATGATAGAGGATTCTTCAAATTGGTATCACACACTTATTCGTGGTATTTCTACACATGATATCATACAAGACGGTAGTTCCACAAGTGATCCTCAACCTTAAGTGATCATCAAATGAAGAAAGTTCCCTCACACACAAGAGCTCAAGATTATCAAGTGAATGACCCATGCTATGACATAGGGGGAGGAGCCCCACCGATTGGTATCAAGGTCAAAGATCCTATGTGGAATCTCAAGAGCAACCATAAAGTTTGTCATTCCAACATATGTGGTGATGTCCATCAAAAATGCAATATTCAAGTCTCAACCATCTACCCCAATGCTAGCCTTTGTATCAATAAGAAGCACACCTTTTATGGAAATTGATGACAAAGGGGGAGAAGTTGTACAAAGATATGAAAGCTTTTTGAGCTTTGGGGAGAGATTGGAAAGATTGGACATGGACATGGACAAAGAGGGAGCAACATTAAAGGATGTATGGGGATCAAACATTCTTGGACAAAGAAAGCACACAAGTAGGGGGAGCAAGCTCACGAACATTGAATGATTACATTTGATATGTGCATAATTCATGTGCTTGCTTGCATTGCATAAAGTTCTTAAATTCAATATGCATGCTTGTGTGGTGTATGCTAGTTATAGAACTTGAATGATGATTTGATAACTAGCATGCATAGGATGTTAGCTAGACTTGTGATTATCTTGCAAAAACTAGAACCATGCTTATAATGTTGATCTCACGGGGTTTCTAGTGTCTTTGATGTCTAGCTACTCATGATGCTAAGGATGGTGGCAAACTTGTGTTTTTCAAATGATATCAAGCCACTAATTGGTGTCGAGCTACAAAGGTTTATTCTATACACCTTAGCATCACTTAGTAGTGGTAACCCTCCCACAAATTTCAAATTTATGCATATGTGCAAGCTTGAAACCAAACCATTTGAGCACATATGTAGGGGGAGTTATCACTACCAAGTCGGGTTTTATGGTGCTTATCCAAATCTTGACATAGAGCTTAAATGTTGGATAAGTAGCATAAAATCCAAAACAAGTTAGCAATTTACACTTTGTGTGAAGTGCTAGCTTGAAAAAGCTTAATTTCCATATCTTTGTAGAGTTGTCATCAATTACCAAAAAGGGGGAGATTGAAAGGTCCTTGTTTGGTTTTGGTAATTGAGTGACAACTTAGGTGGACTAATATGTGGTTATGTGAGATACACAGGAGATTAGTCCACATGTGATGGTGTCATGAAGGAGCTCATTGCATATGAGACATGACATGGAGTCATGTGGCCAAGGTAACGAAGATCAAGATGAGGCTTGGCTCGACGGACCGGTTGCAAGTGTGAAGGGCAAGTCAGAGGCTTTGGAGTGAGGGACCGCGTGTGACGGTGAAGCTTGAGCATGACTTGGCGCCGATGGACCGACGCAACGGTGAAGAGTAAGTGAGGTCAAGATCGATGGACCAAGGTCACATGATGATATGAAGTGGATCATATCATTTGTGATATGGTTGGTGCATGTGTTGCATCAACATCGGAGGAGATGGAGTGGAATGCGCAAGGCAAAGGTATAACCTAGGGCATTTCCATTTCACCGGTCATAGGTGTGTAGAGAAGTTGATGACCGGGTTTAGGATAGATGGCCGTACTATTAAGAGGGGCAAACTTGTTTGCATATCGGTCATCTAGTGCCACTTGAGCGATCTAACTTTGCATACGTGTTAGGATCGAGTGGCGAGGCAAGTTGAGTGCCTAATTCCTTCGAAGAAATTGTTTGTGAAAATGCTAACACACGTGCACAAGGTGGTGATCACTTGTTGGTGTTGGCACTTTTGCGAAGGCGGTGGAGTTTGAGCGGTAGAGAGGGTTTGGGTTCCTCTCTCCCTCCCGCCGAGCTTGCGAGGCGGGATTCGGCGCTTTTTGGGGAAGTGAAACGCCTATTTTCCATTGCGCCGGAAGTCGGAAAAGAAACGGAGGCGAACGCAGTCACGGAAGTGACCGGACGCAGCATCGGACGCAGCACCGGACGCTGCACCGGACGCTGCACCGGACGCGGTCACTGTGCGACCGGCGCGTCCGGTCAGTGCAGCGTCAGGGTCAGGCGCGCGGGCTGGGGTTTGACACCGGCGCGTCCGGTGACCCACGGGACCGGCGCGTCCGGTCTGGCGAACAGCGTGTATCGAAGTCTTCGGACGCGGTGCGCGTCCGGTGTTACACCATCGGACGCGTCCGGTGGTCTCGGGAGTTTACTGGACTCGCACCGGACGCGGGTACTGTGGCGTCCGGTGGTTGCGAGGAGCGCGTCCGGTGATGGCTTCGCGCGCGCGGTGACTGTGCGCACCGGCGCGTCCGGTGGTTCGCAACAGCGCGTCCGGTGGCTCGTTTGACCGTTGGCGCGCAGTGACCGTTGGTGGATCTAACGGACGAATTTGAATTCGGAGAACACGTGGACGTCGCAGGGGCACCGGACGCGGTTGAGCGCGTCCGGTGTGTCACGACCGGCGCGTCCGGTGCTCCCGCGGAAAACGTGAGTGGAGTTGTAACGGCTCTATTTGACCGTGGGGTTATAAATAGACCTTGTGGCCGGTCTTGGCCGGGAGCTGAGCACACTTTGGCCTTGGTGGCTTATGTGGTAGTGCTTGGGAGCCCTCTAACTCACTCATGCTTGATAGTGTTCATCGGATCGAGTGAGAGAGCGATTCTAGTGCGAGTGCTTTGTGAGATTGCATCGAGTGGCACTAGGTGATCGATATGCAAACAAGTTTGCCCCTCTTAATATTACGGCCATCTATCCTAAACCCGGTCATCAACTTCTCTACACACCTATGACCGGTGAAATGGAAATGCCCTAGGTTATACCTTTGCCTTGCGCATTCCACTCCATCTCCTCCGATGTTGATGCAACACATGCACCAACCATATCACAAATGATATGATCCACTTCATATCATCATGTGACCTTGGTCCATCGATCTTGACCTCACTTACTCTTCACCGTTGCGTCGGTCCATCGGCGCCAAGTCATGCTCAAGCTTCACCGTCACACGCGGTCCCTCACTCCAAAGCCTCTGACTTGCCCTTCACACTTGCAACCGGTCCGTCGAGCCAAGCCTCATCTTGATCTTCGTTACCTTGGCCACATGACTCCATGTCATGTCTCATATGCAATGAGCTCCTTCATGACACCATCACATGTGGACTAATCTCCTGTGTATCTCACATAACCACATATTAGTCCACCTAAGTTGTCACTCAATTACCAAAACCAAACAAGGACCTTTCAGGCGTGGCTGAGGCCTCCTGGCTCCGGCAGCTTCTCGCCGAGCTCCACACTCCTCTCTCCCGGAGCATGCTGGTCTACTGCGACAACGTCAGTGCGGTGTACCTCTCCACCAACCCCGTTCAGCACCAGCGGACGAAGCATGTGGAGATCGACCTACACTTTGTCCGTGATCGGGTTACCATCGGTGAGGTGCGGGTCCTTCACGTACCGACCACCTCCCAGTTCGCCGACATCTTCACCAAAGGCCTCCCGTCCTCGATCTTCACCGAGTTTCGCTCCAGCCTCAACATCACTAGTGGCTAGTTGCGTCTGTGGGGGGGCTTGTGTGTGTTCTTCTTTTCATGTCCAATCTGTAACTCTGCTGCGCCGGTAGTTCAGACTGCGGGGGGTGTTGGAGTAGGAGTATTAGGCCCATGAGGCTAGGCCCATGAGGCCCATGTATGCAATACTATATAGCTACCCTTATAGGGTTAGCCCAAATCAAGGGAGTAACAATTTTCAACAATAGCTGGTCCATCAATGGAAATATGGGGAGGGTGAGGGAGAAGAAGAGGTGGAGGAAAGAAGAAAAATGGAGAGAGAGAGGAAGAAGAAGAGACCAGCCCCCCCTTCAATCCTGTTCTGCATCTGCCACTGAGCCCAGACATGGGGTGCATGAGAGGTCGACACCTGTGATTCAGCAGTAGCCCAGCATCTTCATCAAAGGAACGCTAGGGAACATCTTCGTCAAAGGAAAACAGTTTTATATTTTGGCCCTCCTCTTGCAGACTGTAGCTACCATCTACATGGCTTACTACATGGTAAAATGCGCTTAGTGGCATTTGCATGACTGTAGATGCACACATATAACAAGTTGAGCATCCTTTTGCATGTTTTACTAGTTGTTAGACCAAAGTGATACAACCATACAAAGTCTCATATGGTGGACTTCTTGATATCTTTTCTAATGAAATCATTTACTTTTCTAGATATCCTTTTCTAATGAAATCATATGAACAAACCTAATAACAATATCCTGGGAGGATTCATGCCATTTATATGGTGTCTCCATGTCTAGTACTCATTCATTCTGAATTATAAATCGTTTTGGCTTTTCTAAATATATAATTTTTGCTATGCACCTAGATATAGGTTATGTTTAGCATAACAAAAGCTATGTATCTAAAAAAAACCCAAACGACTTATAATTTGGAACAGAGAGAGTATATAATAATGGCCAAAGGATGCTAGACCAGCTGGTTAAGCAGTTCCGGCGGCACCCCTCAGGTCCTAAGTTCGAACTCCCATAGGAACGAATTTCAGGCTTAGGTAAAAAAATCCCCTTGCTCGGCCCAGGCCAAAGCACAGGTAAAGAGATTGGTCCTTCTCACGAGTAACGTCTCCCTGTGTATGCATGAGTAACGTCTCCCTGTGTATGGATGGGGCGGGGGTTCGGAGATTTTCTCGGTCTGTGTGAGAAGACCTTCTTCTTAAGCACAATACCGGGGGGCGGTCATGACCCCTCGTAGGCCGAGTAGATAATAATGAACATACTGCTGGTTCATTTCAACAGAAAGGTACAGACAACATGTGTTTGATACAAGAAAAAGTTTTAGTTGATACAGTAACAACATTGCAAATTCAGTAGAAATAGAGTAATGTCCTTAAATGAAACGACGCCTTAGATGTAACTTGGTAAGTCTAGATTGCATACTGAGGGCAAAGATAGCAAACCATGTTTCAGGAATTATTATTTCGGAAACATCTGACAAATGATCCAGATTGACAAATGCAGCTATCCCTAATGTCTAACTGCAAACTTGATGGACTTTGTAGTGGACACAGTTGCATCCTGGCACACTTTTACTACTGAAAGAGCAGCCACGTTTGACAAACACAAACAAAGCTTCTGCTGTTAGGCACGTATCTCCAGAACATGTTGTAGATCCTTCTGCATTCCAGCCATGTCCCATTGAGCCTTGAAGTTACTATGGAGATCCAGCAGCCAGAGCTTTTTCAAGGAGCCCAGGGATTTGATACCTCGAGGGACCGTCTCCAATTTTGGCAGTGATGTGATATATAGACATTCTATGACTGGAAGTGCACCATTACTAATTTTCAGAAGGCTGACATCATTCATGTTCTTCAAAACTAGTATCTTCAGATGTGGGAAGGATCCTTTTGGAAGGTCCAAAGTAAGTGGACTACGTATACTGTTAAGTCTCAGATACGTGATGTTTGGTACAGTAGATGCTAGAACCACCAGCGGATCTCCTACAAAATGGCATCTGCTTAGGGCAAGATACTTGAGATATCTGCCATGGTTCTGAAGTATTGGACAATCCGTTAGAGACCAAGATCCTCTTACAATTAGCTTGTGGAGCTTCATGCAAGTCGGATTGAAAAGATTCAAGAGAAGTGTCTCATTTTCATCAGCTGCTGATAGAAGCAAACTGGAAAGAAGTGGCATAGTTGACAAGGTAGCAAAAAGCCCTGCACAGTGGGCAGAAGTGATGTTATCTATCCACAGGCTTCTTAGTTGCAAAAGCTTATCAAGTTGCTCTGGCAAGTCCATGCTTGCTTGCACAGTCTCAAGAGTCTGTAGATCTTCAAGGTTTGAAAGCCCTTCCGGAGCTTCTACTCCGACGAAGTACCGAAACTCTGACTGGTTCTTATCAGCAAATTTGTCAGCAAGAAGGTGCCTTAGCTTAGTGAGCTTCACTATACCAGGTGGCAGTGCTTTTATACTAGTTGATTTGACATCAAGAGTTTGGAGATTGCAGAGATTCTTAATGGAGTCTGGCAGAGATGTTATTCTTGTATTTCTTAGGCCAATGTATTTCAGATTAAACAGATTCCCTATAGATGTAGGCAGTTCCTGGAAATCAGAGTTCTGCAGCTCAAGGACAGTAAGGTACTTTGATTCAGATAGTATTGATGGTACATAGTCCACAATGGTATCACTTGCCAGCAGGGTCCGGAGGTGCGGAAATTTCATCTTGGATTTATTCTTTTTCATCTTCTTCCATCCATAGGAAGATATGCGACGAACATCTGTGTCCATCTGCACC
Organism: Saccharum hybrid cultivar R570; assembly: GCA_038087645.1. Lineage (NCBI taxonomy): Eukaryota > Viridiplantae > Streptophyta > Magnoliopsida > Poales > Poaceae > Saccharum > Saccharum hybrid cultivar. The sequence goes on along the minus strand of JAQSUU010000805.1, from coordinate 24,671,098 downwards.
ATTGCACCAAAATCGTTTACTGTACCAAACATTTCCGCTTTAGAGATGCAAAGGGCCAACTCTCTTAAAATGTCATGCATTTTGCATGTATTCACCCTGCCAAGCTCATCATTTTCCACAAGTTGCAGCATATTGCGGTGGATCAGCTCGGTAAGATAGCCCTCTGCTACCTCCTCAGGAGTGCTATCCCCTTTCTTTTCAACAAATCCCTCAGCAACCCACAGTCGCACAAGGTCATCCTTTGAGAAGTGGTAATCTTCCGGGAACAAGCTGCAGTATAGGAAGCAGTTTCGAAGGTCACTTGGCAAGTCATAGTAGCTAAGATTTAGAATTCCTCGAACCTGGTCATCTTTTTCCAGCTCACAAGGAAGCTCATTGCACATCTGCCTCCAAACTGGCACTATCTGCTTCCTTGAAGACAACCTACTGCCTACTGATACAATAGCCAGCGGCAAACCCCTACATTTCTTTACAATATCAATAGCAATCTCCTGAAGCTCTAATGGACACTTTACCAGAGGTAAATCCTCACACTGTTTTACAATAAGAGTAGCTAGATTCTGAAGCTCTAATGGGCATGCTGATAGTGATAAGCCCTTAAATTTGTTTACAGTATAAGTAGCAAGATCCTGAAGCTCAGATGGACACTTTGCCACCGAGGAGTCCTCACATTTCCTAACAATATGATTAGCAAGCTCTATAAGCTCGAGTGGGCACTTCTCCAATGGAAGACCCTCAGATGTCTTCATCATATCATTAGCACACTCAAGAAGATCTGATATCCAATCAAAGTGGGTTTTGTTGGGAAAAGCCTTTGTACAGAAGAGCAGGAGTGCATCCTTGATGTCTAATGGATTCAGGTTGAGCTGGTAACCTGGTGTGGCAAGAGCAGCTACATCCTGTTTCCTTGTTGTGATGACAATGCGACTTTCCTTCCCACAATCTTCAAACACATCGCTTATTCCATCATGAACTCGACGATCCCATACATCATCTAACACAACTATATATTTCTTATGTTTCAGGACTGCCTTTAAATTACTCTTCAAGTCTAAGATGCCCATTTTGTCGATATCATCTGGTTTCAGCTGTTTCTTGTGTCCTACATCAATGTCAACTGGTATGGCCACTTCCTTCTGATTGACATTGTTAACATGAGCTGTTGTTGTGTGCTCAGAGGCATTAGCAATCTTTAGTAGCTCCTTCAGCAAAGCATCTACACTTCTGTATGTTTGTGAGACAGTGAGCCAAGCATGGATTTCAAAGATATCTTTCAGTTTATCATACACACTAGTGAGCAGGGTGGTCTTTCCCATCCCACCCATACCCAACAAAGATACCACCTTGAGAGCTGGTATATTTTTCATGTTGACAGGTGCATTGGGAATCAACCATTCCTTTAATTGCTCTCTTTCTTCCTTTAACCCCACCAGGTTTTCATCCTTTACAAGTTGGGGCAAACTGTATTGAGGGAATTGCTGTTCAGGACTGCTAACTTGAGTAGGAAGAAGCTCATGGACTGAGTTCAACCACAGATTCTTCAACTTCGAAACATGCTCAATTTCCTTCTCTATCTGAGCTAAATCATCAGCAATTCCACTAAACACTAGACCATAGCTTAACCCATTGGCCAACTTTTTCCCTTTAGGGTCTTGCTTGAATTGAAGAGAATGATATGAAAAGTTGTCCATTATGTCCTCGACACGGTACGCCAGTATTCTCACTTCTGTGATCCAAGCCTTGAGGAGCTCATCACTGAGATAGGATGCACCTGTCTTCCGTATAAAGATGTTCATCATCAGAAGTTCCCTACGAATACGCCGCACAGTGTTTGGTAGCTCGATCAAATTAGAAAATTTGGTTGCAATGAAGGTAGCTGCTTCTCCTCCTAAATAGGACCCAATCTTCGAGAGAGCAAGGAGTGCTGCCTCTGCCATCTCTGCTGAATGGGAAAAAACATAAATTTGTTGCAGATTGCATAATAAGCTATTGTAAGTAATGGAATCAAATGAACTGGAAACGTCCATGGGATTTGCTTCCAATGTAACATTTGTAGTTAATTTTCCTACAGTGGGAAGAGACAACCATTTTTAGAAACAGTAACCTTATGTAGTTTCTTTTAGAGAATTCGTCATAACTATTATTGTTATTCGGTTGCGCTCCCAGTATATTTGGTTTGCATTATTCACATTTTGCAACTGTGCTATGCATTAAATAAGTTTCAACACGTGACAATGAAAAATTAGCTAGAAACCTCATCAAATAGAATAACCTGTAGGTTCACTACGATAGTATGGCCCTCACAAAGCAGATTTTACTACTGTCAATGATAATCAGAGTCAGGAACAGCTCACGAAAGATAATGGCTGGATGGCGCCATGTATATCTCAGTCAAAATTACAAGCTTTAGTCTTGGAGCGAAAAGGACGCTCCTTTCTTCAGAAATTACAAAGAACAACATCCTGTTATTATGGTTTCTTCCGAAAGCAAATGAAATGGACGTCACAGAGACACGGAGTATGCAAGGAAATAGCCTCGTTCATTAATCAACCAGTGCCAGCAAGGAATTGTCAGGACATTGCGATTCTCATCACTTCCCGGCATCCCTTCCTATGGTATATGAAATTTAGTCGTGGATCTAGTGGTTGGCAGAGCGGAGCAGCATCAGAGGATTAGGATTGCAATACGTCAGGGGTGCTCGGCGGTGCGGCGATTGTTCGAGCAGGTTGCGTGTGCGTGTCCGGCGTCACACCCGACGGGTGGAAAGGAACACGGGGAGACGCGATTAAGCGGCCAAAGGAGGCGGCGAGGTCGCTCCGGCTAGCCGTGCCGGCGCGCGCCTCCAGCTCCCGGGATGATACGGCGGCGGGATCTTGAGCGGGGACATGGGAGAACGGATGGTGGTGTTTCCTCTCTGTTTCTTGTGCTTTGATTCTTTATTAACCCACGATTTATCAGGGAAAAAAACGGAATCACAAAACAAAACGCCACAATTCATTTCATCCAACGCTAGTTAGTCAGCGCCAGCAACAGAGACGAGAGACCTTTACCTGATGATGTTCAGCGAGGAGAGAGCTCCTCCAAGGCTCCAATGGTGGCGTGTCTTCCGAGTTCCGAGTCCCACGCTTCAAGCTGTGCTGCGAACTGCAGTAAAAGGCTGGAAGAGGAAAGCTGCGGAGACATCCAAGGACCAAAACCGAAGGTATGAAATGCTATCTGTTCTTCCTGCAAGAATCAGCTACGCCAGCTTTGGAATCGCGATGACATTGGGTTGACTTGACTTGGTGCCGCGTCCCTAGGGCACCACCACCCACGCAGCATACACGTTCTTTTAAATGCCAAAAATTCGCAAGAATTATATAGGATAGAAATCGATTTATTTTTATAGAAAAAACAAAAAAATACGTAGTTCAAAAGAGGCTCATAGAAATGTTAGCCTTAGAGAAAAAAAGTCTTTGCACGGAGTAGAATAGAATCAAGACCGCACCATCTATTAGCCAACCGCTAACTCAACTTTGGCAACGCCCAAAAAAAAATTAATTCACGTTCAGCCAGCTTATAATCCGTACTTTTCAGTTCGTTTTTTCAACCGGAACACTGTTTTTCTCTCACACAAATCAGCCGGAACAATATTTCAGCTTGTTTTTTCAGCATAAGCGAACGTGGCCTTTACCCTCTCCTACTTTTTTTAGCCTCACAAATAGATCCCACTGTTTCATAACAAGTGTCATTTTCATTTCTCGAGAAATCAAATATTTACATCTTTGACCAAATACATATAAGAAAATATTATTATTTATAATTTATAATTAGTATCGTCAAAAAAGATACCAAAAAATAATGTTATGATATGTTAGCAAAGAAAAACATGTGAGCATGGAGACATGAATCAATGGAAAAGCATACCAGGTTAGCTCTTTGCTAAGAGCTAGCTAGTTGCTTTTTACTGTCTCTTTTTTTTCTTACTAAATACAACTATGAGCTACTATTTGTATTATAGTTGACGACCCTTACTCACATTCTTCACCTTACAAAAAATTTATAGTAGCTAGCACATCCTTTAGCATTAACTTATTTGGATATACTCTTATTAATTCTTACTAATTACTAACTACTCCTAAGCTGGTATGCGAGGAGATGTGTACAACTGCCAAAGCACTACATAAATGCTCTCCTTAGGGTGTCCGGACGCTACCATTGTCATGGGCGGCGACAGCCCGAACGTCCCACCGCGCCTTGCCCTCAACATTCCACTCCATAAGTTTATAAAAAAAACCACTCCAGAACATTTGAAGCCTGGCTTCACTCGACTCACGCAACCTCCACTCGTCATTGAGCCCGTGCCGCCACGGGTTCCGGCGTGGTCCACTCCGAACTCTCCTCCGCAGGTCACAGCCATGGCGGAAGACACCCCGCCCCGCCCCCAAAGCCGCTACCGCGGGCACGACCCCTGAGGGATCCATCGACGCCGCCCTGGCGGCTGCGCGAGCACCAAGGTCACGAAGGTGCTGCTCCCATCGCTCAGCATTTGGCGGCCTTGTGCAGACGCTCACGGCGCTTAGCGTCCTCTCCCAGCACTACGAAGCCGTCCTAAAGCCAGATGTCGAGCGCGCCACCACGACCATCGAGGCTGAGGCCTTCGCCGCCGCCTCCAAGTCCGTCGCCGCCGAGTCCCCGGCCCGTCAAGGAGGGGGCTACCATAGTTCCCTACCAGGTAGGCTGTGGTCGCCGACGATATCGTGTTTCAAGTGTTTCAGGTGTTCAGACATACATTTTTAAGTGTTTTCATCTACATGTTGCCTATGTTGCAATAGCTATATACGCATGTTGCAAGTGTATGTTTTAAATATTTCAAGTGTTTCAGACTTATGTTACAAATGTTTCATCTAGATGTTTCAAATGTAAATCTTAATTTTACACATGTTGCAATGGCTATACACGTATGTTCCAAGCGCATGTTTCAAGTGTTTCATCTATTTTCAGACGTATGTTGCAAATATTTCATTTGGATATTTCAAAAGTAGATCTGGTGTTGCACATGTTGCTATGTCTATACATGCATGTTTCAAGCGCATATTTCAAGTGTTTCATCTGTTTCAGAGTTTCATTTAGATGTTTCAAAAGTAGATCTCAGGGAAGCACATGCTGCTGCTAGTGCGCCACCATGGGTCACCATGCCGCCATGGGTCACCACGCGCTTGTTGGTGCTACTGCTGCTGCGTGCATGCGGGCGCGTGAAACGGAGTGGGCTCGAGGTGGTCCTCACGCATGCATGGGCCCGCGCGGTCTCCAGAGCAGGATGGGTGCGGGCGCCGGGGAGCTGAGTGTGTCAAGCGCGGGCACAGGAGTACCATCCGATGCTAGTGCCCCGGATCGGACATCCGGGCGCTAGCAAGTCCGAAAGCACTATCGCTAGGTTTATGTTATCCGATTGCCCTAATAACACAAATTCCGCCCGGTAGATTTATGGCCTGTTTGGATAATTGGCATTAGTTATTAGGTGAGATTAAAAATACATTAAGTTAGTTGTTGTTGATTATTTACTTGGGTAATAACTAGTTAGAGGCTTAGATAAAAGATTAGGTCACTTATTAGCCTCTTTTTGGATAGGCTAGAGCTAAAAACTAGCTAGCTAACAATTAGCCCTATATATGCAAACATAATTATAAATCATTTTGGTATCTAGAAAAGGTAGATCGACTTAAAATTTAGAATGGACACAATACAAGGCATCGACAAACTGATTTCAACTTTTCAACACTGACACGCACAGTAAGAAATTAACTTATTAGCCTCTTTCTAGCACCTTTTCCGCTTCATCTTTCTTTCCCTAGTGGAGGCTTTTACTTGCTACGTTTGTTTCATTTCTGATATTTTTGTTCTGAAAGAAGTGAAAAATAGGTAAATCATTGGATAAGAAATATTTGGTTTGCGTAATAAGTGTTCTCAAAGCTTATTTTTCATTGGAATTCAACCAAAAGGGAACATTTTAAAGGCAAAATGAAGTTGAATATAGCATGCTGTAATAATAACAAAATGCTCCGAAATTAACTTCCGTTCAATTGAAGTGAAATTAACTCAATTCGTAGTTTGTAAGCTTTTGCATTTCACCAGTAGAATCCCGTAGGAGTACGCGAAGTATAAGGGGCGTGTTCAAATTCCAAAATTTTTGGGAAAAAAATTCCTGTAGCACTTTCGTTGTTATTTGGCAAAATTTGTCCAACCATGGACTAACTAGGCTCAAAAGATTCGTCTCGACATTTACAGACAAACTATACAATTAATTATTTTTTTATCTACATTTAACGCTCTATGTATGTGTCTAAAGATTTGATGTGATGGGTGAAAGAGAAAATATTTTGGGTTTGCATGGGAAGTGAACGGGGCCAAGATTGAAGTTACATGGACATTGGGCCCATGTATCCCTGCAGTTCAGAAACTGCAAGGCAATTCATTCACCATTTCGCATGGCCACGCAGCAGGCTCATGTCCATATACAAGTATACACCATCAGGTACGGCAACGTGCTTCACCATGGAATTTTTCTCTCATCTCCGTACTCGGCGTTCCAATGAACAAAAAATTTGACCTCAGGAATAAAAAAAAAATCCTGACAGAAACGCGTGTGGCCATTGACTTGTCAGATTGACCCGCGTCGTACCCACCTTCACCATGGCCGCGACGCGTCCAAGAAGCGCGTTTCCTCCCCGCCAGTTAGCATATAAATACTCACGATTCATCCGTCTCTCCCAATCGTTCTGCTGCTCTGCATCCTCCGGCTGTTCCCTTCCAGGTCAGTCTTCTTGTCCTCGCTGTTCTTCACATGAATTTTGCAAGGCCTTGTGCTTGTTTTCGCTTGCTATCGTGCAGCGCAACTGTTATCCTTAATTCATCGCATCTGTAGTAGCATTTGTATGCTCCCGCACATTTGAAAGCGTGTTCCATTAGACCTGCATTCTGATTTGAACAAAACATAGTGCTGAATCATTTGTCATATCTAATTCGAGGGGAAAAAATAAATCCGAAAGCCCCTACAGCAACTGTGCTGACGCCTGATAGATGCATTACGCAGTAAACCTTGATTACGAACACTGAAATGGAAGTGTCAACATATTCTGGATCAGTCTGAATCTTTCGGGGATAGAACCATTCCTGGTTGATTTGGGGATGACCAGGTGCATACACCCCATCTTTTAAAACTTTGCAAACTAGCAAAAAATTGCTACCTTTGATTAATTCCAGTTGAGGGTATGCCAATGAAAGCTTAGGATGTAGTAGTCCAAACCTGAACCAAATATTATATACAGCACTGCAACTGCAAGAAAACATCACACATCCAAACACCAGGTTGTTTTCTAACGTTTTTATTAATTTTTTTAGCTTATTCTTTCTTGGATAAGTTGTTTTAAGTACTGTGTCATATTTCCATGAATTAGATGTTCTAACATCCATACCTTGTGCTGTATCTTGCTGTCGCTCAGATCACAGCTTTCTAAACCGTCAGAGATGACTACTAACACCAGGTCTAGTCTTCTAAGCACATTGCCCAAGGATATACCAGCAAGCTTTCTGAAGCAAATCACAGATGATTTCTCTCCTCAGCGAGAACTTGGTAAAGGTGCATTTGGAACAGTCTACACGGTATGACTATATATGCCTGAAATTTTTTCCTGCCATCTCAAGTTGACTGAACACATGTCAGCATGTGAATATAAATAATACATGATACTTGACATAGGGAATTGCGGAGAATGGGGAAATTATTGCTGTGAAGAAACTTGGGGAAAACTCTCCTGTGGCAAATGAAAAAACATTTAGTAATGAGGTCTGTAATCTTATGGCAGCCCAACATGAAAATATAGTGAAGTTGGTGGGCTACTGTCATGAGTCACAGAAGAAGGTGGTGCAACACAATGGAAGATATATCATTGTAGATATAGCTGAAGTTTTTCTCTGCTATGAATATCTACCTATGGGCAGCCTTGAAAAGTATCTATTTGGTATGTATATGTACTACAATATTCAACAGCATTCGCCACTATTTAATTCCTTTAATTTTTGCATCCTATTGAGTTTTCAGTTGCTACTTTGAGATAAATGAGTAATTAAAATCCATATTATAAACCAAAAAGTTCAAAATGAGTTATTAGTACAATAAGATTTTTGTTTCTGGTAAAGATTACTTACATATCTCTATGTTCTACTTCTACAGGTGAATCTAATAGAAACGACTGGGACACACGGTTTAGAATAGTTCAAGGAATCTGCAATGGTTTACATTTCCTACATAAGGAAATGGATCAGCCTGTCGTTCACATGGATCTTAAGCCTGAAAATATTTTGTTGGGTGATAATATGATCCCCAAAATTGCTGATTTTGGACTTTCAAGACTCTTTGGTCAAGAGCAAACCCGAATGAACACTCAAAATGTTGTCGGAACATTGTAAGTAAAAAAAAAAAAGTGAAATGACTATTTTCCTTTATTACTAGATCCCATTTTTAAAAATTCACACTAAATAAGTTTTAATGAACTCTGTTCAGTGGATATATGGCTCCGGAATATCTATACAGAGGTGAAATCTCTACCCAGTCAGACATATATAGTTTGGGTCTACTAATCATTCAGATAAGCACCGGAGAAAAAAATATTCCTAACACTGAAGACAAATGTGGACGAAAATTTATTGAGAAAGTAAGATCATGTTATTTGGTATTTTCATGATTCGAATTTTTTCAAATAGACTAGATTAGATTTAGTTTGCATGTATAACAGGAGGAACATCGAAACCTGTAGGTACAAAAAAGTTGGACAGATGGCCACATATCATCCAAGTACACATTATTTGATCCAGATCGCCTCCAGCAAATTAAAATGTGTGTTGAAATTGGGTTACAATGTGTGGAACATGAACGCAAGATGAGACCTTCCATAGCAGATATTGTTGAAAAGCTCAATGCAATGCAGGAATGAGGTATGAAAACTGGAACAGTGAATCCCTCTGATCAGTTTCTTGCACAAATGCTACCCACTTTTGGCAAACCCAAGGCCAAAATAGTTTACAGTTATGCTCAGGCCTGCTATTCTGAATAGAACTTGCTGATCAGTTTAATTGCTTGTAATAATTGGAAACTTATGGGATGCTTTGGCCTAAGGACATTATAACTTTCAGGTCCAACTATGCATGATACAAAGAGACCATAGTTTGCATTATCAATTGTTTAAGTAATCTAAGTTCCATGTATATATGTTTACAATGGATTGGTGTTTTCCTTTCATTTGTACAGTTAAAAAGTTACAATCAAGATATCAGGAACTCCTATTTTTCTTGCCTTCTATTCATAATTTGGACTATGTTTTCTTCTCCAGAGAGCCAACATATGCAACATCATATGGTCCATGCAACATTCTGCCGATGCTAACATATCCTATGGAATTTTAGGCCTCTCAGTCCCAGCGAGTTTCAAACAAATTGGCCTCCAGAGGACGACTGATCGATATCCAAGATGGATAAAGCATGTTTTATTATTCGTAGACAACCTGAAATTCCTTTTGGAATAAGATTATTTCTTTTATCATCTCATTATGGAAACTATCAAATTTTATTCCTTCCATCAACACCAGAACTGCTGCTCCAAATATCTTTTCATTGTAATCATTATGCAAAGAAGTATTTAAATTAATGAATGGTACCCAACAATTCCTTCAAAATTCCTATTGGACGGGCTACTCCAAATGAATTTTGGAGGAATCTAAACATGAAGTCAGACCTAATGATTTTCTTCATATATGTGTGCTGTGTTATCCATATTTTTAATGTGTTGCCTCGAAACATTACTATTCATACTTACACGTGATCTGCGCCTTATAGAGAACCAAGTGTATCATGGGTAGTTAGCAGAGTCGTTGGTTCATACTTGAGCTTATTCTTCTATAAACATAAACGGATGCTTCAGAATCCAACTTACTATACAGACACAAATACTTTCTAGTTCATTTTAGAGAATTAATTATAACTCTCCTTTATCTCAATCCATTACTAGGTTTGAACCCATTACACTGCACACATCTGTTTACCTAGATTATAACATGCACATGCTATACCAGTATATATATGGAAAAACTTAAGATTCTTAGTATGATGTTTACCAAGGATCTCTGTGCAATAAAATTGAAATACCAAGGATCAAAATATAAGATGAGTCATGAGACATGGGTAGATGTTGCGGTGTATAACCAAAATAGTTTAAATCAGAATTTAGCAAACAAGAGAAACAATACACTTTTTTATGCCAAGATTTTTTTTTCCCAAAAAAAAGCATCCTACCAATGACTTTCATCTCAAACGAAAGAAAAGAGGACCGAATATAATAACAAGGAGGTAAAAAATGCCCACCATTGAACAATCAGATAACCAAACGATGAAAGGAGCTTTGGAAGTTGCATTCCTCGTGGCATGGCAATTGGCGAAACGCAATTCGCTATCAATCATCAGACCTTGAGCCGGATACATCTGAGTACTATGAAGCAAGATACGGCAGAAAAGAAGGTTAGAGGCTTACAGCCATGTATTTTTGTTCGGCACGGCAGTGCGGCAATTCGTCGAGCAGGTCGTGTGCTCGGGGTCAGGGACTGACCTCCGACGCGAGGCCGAAATGCTTGGAGGTCGGGAGGAGGCGGATGGAGCGGAGTATGAGTCCGTCCAATGCGTCGAACAGTAGAGATGTAAAGAGACCGAGGTAGCCAGCGAGGTCGCCGCGGCTGGTCCCTGCCGGGGACGGCGCCGTAGGGAAAATCCCATTTCAATAAAAAGATGATTTATCCATCCAAACCCACCAGGAACACAGGATTGTAGAGAAAACCATTAACGAATCACCTACCTGGTGATGCTGCTGCTGCTGCAAAGAGCAGAGAACTCCTGAAATGGCTGCTCCTCCCGGCTCCCCCGACCAAACACTCTGACCTGGTGCTCCACTGCTCCGAAGCTCTGCACTGCGCGCAAGGTGCAGCGCAGCTTGGAAGAGCAACCTACTGGCGCCTGACGGAGTGGTGGGCTGGTGGCAGCCGGTAGGGGCGTGCGTTTAGCCATCCGTCTAGGCGTCTACTGCTCCCTTCTGTGCAATAAAAAACAATTCTCACTCCTCGCTAGTCAAACAATTTTAGTTTAATTAAACTAATATATAAAAATATTAATAATTTTATAAAATCAAATAAGTTTTATGAGATTAATTTAACAATATATTTTTATAATAAATCCATTTGAAGAAATAAATATTGATATTTTTCTTTAAATTAACTAAATTTAAAATTTTTGTCTTATCCTAATCTAGAATTATCACAACAGAAACTTTTTTCACGGATGGCTCCGCTCACCTCTATAGCTATATCTGTGTATCTCTATAAATCAACGATTTCTAAATGTTAGTTGAAACACCGCAAGCTCTATAAATCGATTTTCAATAGGCTGGCTAAAATCCAGCTAGCTCTATAAGTCGTTTTACAATTTTATAAATTAGGCAAAAAAAAAAGTAACAAGAGAACTAACCCTGAGAAAAGCTCACTAGGCAACTCCTACAGTCGTGTCATCACATGTCACAAGCCACATGATTTTGCATGTGCGTATAAAATATCGACGCAACACTTCATCCGGGAGTATTTCGAGTATTGTACATCAAGAAAAACATATATCTGGCTAAGATGATTGATCCATATGATTTCTAATGACTAAGTTACAAACAATAAGATGATTGATCGGTATGATTTCCAATGACTAAGTTACAAACAATCTTTCCACTCTAGTTGCTAATGGGAGGACAAGGAATGTAACAAATTATGTTCAAAATCTACTTAACAAACCATGTTCAAAATCTACTTATATGACACAGCTCCGCATGTAGAACGAGTATGCATATGTGTAACACCTCACTTACATTTTCGTACTCGCTTTATGTAAAAGAGTTTACCTGGAGGTGATATGTTTGAAACGATAAGTATTATAAGCTGGACTCACCCTCCTAAACTTTCAAGGTGGTACCAAACTCACCAATAACAATGCCTCATTATGGCAGAACCATCTGACTTAATCCACTCCTATGAGTACTTGTCTTCCATTAGACACTAAGTACCCCATGGAGCACACTAAAATCAAATGGTTCCGTCAAGCACACCTAACGGGAGAGCTCAAAAATCTACATTTTTCATCAGAATCATAAATAAGTGAATGAAGCCTACAACATTCTTAATCATTTCATACATCACAAGATTACAAAGATCGGAAGTATTACAAAACAATTTTATACATCAGCGAAAATAACAATTATAGTTTAGCTTAAATAAAAGTTGATATATTACATGTGTACATATTTTTTTATCTTGCAGCAGCAAATAATTATGTGACCAATGTTGTAACAAAAATAAATATTTATTCAGAGACATGTCTAAGCATTTAACATGGTAAACAATTATACAAAATATGATAGCAGAGTAATAAGACTTTTCTTTATAAAAACATTTGGTTTGGGTTATAAATAAAACTACTATCGCAGCGTAAAAGGAATCCTCGCTGAGCCCACCAGGAGGTATCCACACACAAGAGTTACCTGTAGCATCCACCTGTTACCTGCAACAGGGGGAATAAAACCCTGAGTACTCGAGTGTACTCAGCAACACTTACCCCACAGGAATAAAATAAAATGACTCCATGGATATACAAGGATTGTTTATTTTGCTGGTTTGACCTTACAGGAAGCTTTACTAATAGTGCATCCTTATATTCAAAGTTTTAGCGGTCATCATTAGTTTATTACCTAACCATTCTAGGTAAGCACTTGTACTACTTTAAAGCTTGTGGTAAGCAATCAGAATCATTTTAAGTCCTCATCCATGTTCTAGTTGTTACTATGGTGCCAGACCACAGTCAAGCAGGTACCGTCTCAAACAAAACAACTATTTGTGAACCGATGTATCCCAGCTAGGAACACCTCAACACACGCCTCGTCTGAACCCAAAAGCATAGATAAGACTAGCCTTCCCAAACATGTCACAGGCTCCGGGTCCCCATCTAAACTCGGACTCCATGTCCCAACACTATAGCCTATGCAGCAGATTGATGCCCTTGGAACTCCACCTGCCCCTGACTCCATACAAGTCGGCCCAGAAAGAGCCATAACCCATGACAAGTAAGGTACGCAAGCCTTCCTGTGTGAGAGGGACATTCAAAACTTAACTGCCATCCACAACAACAGATGGTCCTTAATTGACTCAGGTGGGAAAACGTGCACCCAGAGCCTAACTCTGTTGCAACTAGATCAAGCCCTGTTGCACCCACCACATCCACAATCTCATAACATCCATTTTCCCTGTTTCCCGTTCGGTCTCTAATTATTATCCACCTCGAATTCATGTAATAGTAATAATAGTAATATCTATATTCCTATATCTCGCGAGTGACAGGCAATCACTCGACTTCTACCAGAGTCCTATAGCATGGCAATCTAAACAATCCTGTCATAAGACTCGTAGGATAAGGAATGTATATGCAGGTGGGTTCCAACCAACTCCTCAAAACTTAATGCACACATCATAATATACGTGCTGAAAAGTAGGGATTATGCACCGGACTTGCCTGGGTAGCAATATACAAAGTTAGTATTTCATCTTCAGGAGCGAATCCAGGGGGCTGCAGCCCCCCCCCCCACCATGAGGTGATTTCTCCATTGAATCACTGTAGCAACAGCTCCAAATTACCATGAAATCTTCATTATCAATCAACATCTTTATGGATTAGCCCCCCTTGATGCCATCCTGGATCCGCCACTGGTCACCATTGCACCATCTTCCCATTTGACGCCAACATCTTTCAGTTCATCCATCTATTCATTGTCGTTCCCAAATGATATGCATGGGTGCAAATGCGTGCTTAAGTGAAACATGCATAAACAAGATGGAAGAATAAGTTCGAGCTTAGCCACGGCAGCAGATAGGCAATGCAGCAGCGGCAGCGGCAGTGCGTGGCAGCGTGGGCACATGTGTGGTGCAGGCGTGCGTGAGTGTGTTGTGTGCATGTGTTTTTGTTTTCCATTTTCTCTCCTTTTTTTACCAAACACAAGGACAATATATATTATTTAATAAACATACATTAAGGACTTAAAAACTTCTATTTTCTCCTTTTTCTTCTTTCACTATTCTATTTAACCATGAGTTGAGGTTTGTCACTATGTGTTTCATAATTTGAATATTTTTACATACTTGACATTAAATAGTATTTAATAATTATTAATTATCTGTTTACCAAATTGAATCTGACCTTGATTAAAAGGGTTTGATCGATTTATTGTTATCATGGCATGTGATGCATTTTTATCTTCACATGCTACATTGTTCTAATTTATTATTAACAAGTTAATAAGTACATGTTTAGTGTAAAGGCCTTACGTAACACCTGTGATGTTACACTCATGTGCCACATGGGCCAAAAACATAACTACTATAAGCTGGGGTGTTACATTCACTGCCCCTAAGGGTTGACGTCTTTGGCAGCTCACCACATATACAGCAGATGCCCCAGAACCACCTCTTGGTACACCCTTCCATGGCCAAGTGCAGCAAGGGTTGATGATCTGAGCCCCGCGTCCAAAACTAGCTTATATGGCCCAACTGCACATGTGGAACGGGCCTGCATATGCATAACACCTCTCTTACACTTTCGTCCTCGGTTCGTGTAAATGGGTTAACCCGGAGGTAATACGGTTGGAACAATAAGGATTGTAACCTGACCCTTACTCTCCTAAACTTTCAAGGTGGTACTAAACCCAACAACAATAACTCCTCGTGTGCCACATGGGCCAACAATATAACTACTATAGGCTTCTAATGAGCTAGGGCGTTACAACGAGTGAGTACAAGAACCCTAAGTTACTTTTACTATGAAGCACAACTCTAGTCAAGACTACAACGATACAACTAAGCCAAGGAATAGCAAGTTAGGAATGGGTAGCACTTTGGGGTACGGTCCAAACACCAACAAAAAGGGATGAGAAGGATTGATAGAGATAAACTGCAATTGGACCCTAAAGAAGTAGCCTGAATGCGTGGAATACATAGGATGGATGGGGTTCTCACCATCTGCCAACTACCACAATCTATCCATGAAGCTAGCCACAAACACAGGTAAACTATAGTCTAAACACCATATTTACACCACAGACTTACTGCTCTAATTGTGGCCATGATGAATTGATTAGAGCACTCTATAAAAGAGAGGTGAACCTGTGCTATGAGATAACCAATTATGCTAAAGAAGCAATTAATTAAAACACTATGTTATAACTAGATGTCAAGACTACTACTATAAGTAAGACTTGAATGAAGTACTTAAGCAATATAATCAATAAAGTAAAGTCTTACAAAAGAAGAAAGGTCATGAGCTATACCAGACTCCAAAGGCTACTTCTGGATTCTTAGTAGAGCTTGACTCAACTCTAACTCGCACTACTTGCCTAACTACTAGCTTCTTCTTGCTTCCTTGAGATGATCTTGTGATGAGATATCTTTAAATGGCACCGACACTTGTATTTATAGTATAAATTAAATGAGTTTAAATGAGTAGGGGGAACTTGTAAAGGAGTGGAGAGGCGGTGGCACCCCTACTGGAGTTGGTCGAATCAACTAGGGGTCAGGCAACCCTTAGGATCCATGGACTTTCGATCCAACGCTCTCTAGAATGATCCTCAGTGGAGGTTGGTAGGTATCATTGGTAGTTAACCGCCTTTGCTTCGCACAAACATGCATTGGTGGGCCCACCAATCAAAGAGAAGCTCCACCTTAGCTCTTGGATCAAGTTGACGTCAAACGAGCGTGTAGGATTGCTCCTGTATGGTCGTTAGCTTATGGCAGGATTGGTGACATGGAGGAGCCCTGGCTAGTTTAGGCGACCCATGATGGGGTTAGGACCAGGTAGGCCCTAGTGCTCCTGCTTTGTCCCATGTGTTCTTGGTGATTGATCTTTGATGTTTTCACAAGTTAGCCCCTACACAAATATAAATACAAATAGGAACCTTATTATTTGAAAAAACAAAATCTACTTTGATGTTGATTTCACCCTTTTTTGACCAAGTCGGCAAGGGAGCCCCCTACCTATTGTTTCTTTTCATTCTAACAAAGAACCAATATGTACAAAAGTACAACTAAGAATTACAAGACAACTATTCTCAAAAAAGAAAAGAAAGAAAGAAAGAAATTAGCTATAGCTATCTCTCCAAAGGCTGAGGGGAACTTGTCTAGATTGCTAGGCTTTGGTGCACACCAAACCAAGTTCTTCTCTGAACTGTGTCTTCCACACATTGAGATTAATTTGTCCATTGTCAAAGATCACTCCATTTCTTGTAGACTAAATGACCCAGCATGCAGTAATGAAGATCTCTCTGAAAAGTGGGCTGCCAAAGGTTGTTCTAGCTTCAATAATCATGTCTAAGGGCTAGGAATTCAAATTCGAAGTAATGGGGATTGTGTTCCAACATGATTGGATGAAAGCACATTCAAAGAAAAGGTGAAAAAGTTGGTTTCTTCACAACCTGAATTGCATAACACACAACTATAATTGCCAAGGACCTTGTTTTTCCTTCTCAAGAGGTTCCTTGTATCTATCTTTGATGAGAAGTCAGAAGAGAAATTTATGCTTACCCAGGTTACATGAGGGCCATAACCGGGGAAATAGAGGGGAGGCTTCAACAGTTCCAATCAGCATAAAGAGTAGGCTTTTCTGCTACTGTAATGAGTTGAGTGAAGGGTCGAGATGGCAGACTAGAGGGGGGGTGAATAGTCCTTTCTAAAAAATAAACACGTCGGCTAACCGAAAACAATGCAGAATTAAAACTAATGGTCTAGCCAAGACTACACCCCTCTATCTAATTTCATAAGCACCTCACAAAGATCCTAATTAAGCAACTAAGGTGCTTTCCTTAGCAAGAGCTCTCCTATTTAATTCTAGAGCAAGGTCACACAAACCTATGCACTAGTACTTTACAAGCAAGAGGGAGCTCTTACACAATTCTAGTAAGCAAAGCGCACAAAGCCTAAGCTCACTAGCAATGCTCAATAACAAGGCTACACAAGCCAAATTAGAGAGCGCAAACTACTTAGCTACACAAACTAAGCAATGTGACTAACAAGGTTACACAAACCGAATTAGCCACGCAAAGAGGATACTTCTAGCTACACAAGCAAGAAGACAACTAGCAAGCTACACAAGCAAACTAGTTACGAGAGCAACTACACAAGCACAAGTATATATGAAGGTAAATACAAGCTTGTGTTGCACGGAGGCAAACCACTGAGAAGAGTAGATAATGTTGACACGATGATTTTCTCCTGAGGTTCACTTAGTTGCCACCAAGCTACGTCACCGTTGTGTCGACCAACACTTCGTGGTTCGGCGGCTAAACGGTCACACATCGAGCCTCTCAAAAGGCGCCGCAAGAACCCACCATCAAGTGTGGTAGCTCAATGACATGCTCAACTAGAGTTGCTCTTCGCGATCCCCGCGGGGTGAGCACAATCCCCCTCACAAAGCTTCTCCGGAGCCTCGCACAATCTTCTTGCGAGCTTCGACGGAGCCACAAGCCACCAAGCCGTCTAGGAGGTGGCAACCTCCAAGAGTAACAAGCACCACCGGCTTGCAATATGATCACCTAGTGCCACTCGATGCAACCTCACGATGCAATCGCACTAGAATCGTTTTCTCACTCGATCCGATGAACACTATCAAGCATGAGTGAGTTAGAGGGCTCCCAAGCACTACCACACAAGCCACAAAGACTATAGTGTGCTCAGCTACCGGCCAAGGCCGGCCAACACTTCTACTTATAGCCCCACGAACGAATAGAGCCGTTACCCCTTCACTGGGCGAAAATTCGCATCGACCGGACGCGCCGGTTGAATTGACCGGACGCGCTGCACCGTGTCCGATCACCCTGCGCCGTCCACGTGTCCTCTTGGTTTGAACCACGACCGCTCGATCCTCCAACGGTCACTACGCGCCAACGGTCAAACCAATCGACCGGACGCGTCGATCGCATAGCGCCTGCGCACGCGACACACCGACCGGACGCGCTCCACGCAACGACCGGACGCGACAGTGCCAGCGTCCGGTCGCGGTCCAGAGAGCTCCCATCGCGATTGGACGCGCCGCGCGTCCGATCAGCTCTACGCCACGCGCTACACTTCTGGGTGCCCGACCGGACGCTCCGGTTGCAAACCCTAACATCCGCAGCTACGTTGAACTAACCGGACGCGTCCGGTCAAACCGTGACCACGTCCGATTCAGCTTCCGGTCACCACTGTGACCTCCGTTCGCCTCCGTTTCTTCTCCGACTTCCGGCGTAGTGGAAAATAGGCATTTCAACTCTTCGAAAACGCCTGAATCCTGCCTCGCAAGCTCGGCGGGAGGGAAAGAGGAACCCAAACCCTCTCTACCGCTCAAACTCCGTCGCCTTCACAAATGTGCCAACACCACCATGTGATCAACAACATGTGCAAGTGTGTTAGTATTTTCACAAACATTTTCTTCGAAGGAATTAGGCACTCAACTTGCCTCGCCACTCGATCCTAACACGTATGCAAAGTTAGATCGCTCAAGTGGCACTAGATGACCGATATGCAAACAAGTTTGCCCCTCTTAATAGTACGGCCATCTATCCTAAACCCGGTCATCATCTTCTCTACACATCTATGACCGGTGAAATGGAAAAGCCCTATAGGTTATACCTTTGCCTTGCGCATTCCATTCCATCTCCATTGATGTTGATGCAATACATGCACCAACCAATCACCAAATGATATGATCCACTTCATATCATCACATGACCGTATTGGTTCATCGATCTTGACCTCACTTGCTCTTTACCGTTGTCTCGGTCCTTCGGCGCCAAGCCATCACACAACTTGCCCTTCACCCTAGCAACCAGTCCATCAAGCCAAGCCTCATCTTGATCTTCTCCACCTTGGCCACATGACTCCATGTCATGTCTCATATGCAATGAGCTCCTCCATGACACCATCACCTGTGGGCTAATCTCCTGTGTATCTTACATTAAACACAATTAGTCCACCTAAGGTTGTCACTCAATTACCAAAACCAAACAAAGACCTTTCATTGAGCCCTAGGAATAATTCCAAGTATTAGACACCCCTTCATCCCACTGCCTTTCTTGGATGATGGACTGAACATCCTCTAATTGGTTGGAAGCTTGAGGGGAGAGAGGAAGACTAAAAATTTTGCTGAGTTCCTGATCGAGGAAGAACTTGATAGAGCAATTAGCTTTGTACTAAAGGAAAAGAGCTGGAGGAGAGACTTTTAAAGATAACCCAGCCCAAGGTTGAAGGTTCTGACCAAAATAGAATAGTGATGCCATGTTGATTTCACCTTTCACTTTGTTGACATATTGATGGTCAGATTAATCATTTAGTGACCATCAACAAGCTCCCCCAAACTAGCCTTTTGCTCGTCCGAGCAAAGACGAAGATTTAACAATAGTGGATCAGGAGTTGCTACAATGCTAACTCCTCACAAGTACTTTGCATACAAATCAACACTATATCTTTCGAATTGAATAAGTTGGCATTTTTTAATACTCACCATATTACCTTAGCCATGATGGGGCTTATTGCTTTCACCTTGTCATGAGAGGTCGAAAGACAACAGTTAGATAGAGTGCTCGTATTTCCATCCTTCATTTGGTATGATCTTCTTGAGGTTTTATAATTCAGTTCCACGAATGATACTCTCAATGGTGTATGTATCCTCAGCAAAAGCTATTATGTTTAGTCTCAACATTCTATTCTAAAGCACGTGGGGTTTATATATTGCTAAGTCAAACACTTGGATCCATCAAGAAACAAGTCATACACTTAAACCAAGATGTGCTGTGTGGAACATGATGAAAGACTTTATACTCCGTTTGATGATCTCAATCTCTAGTCTATTTATTTGAGAACATGGCTATGTTTTCCTTTGTTTTTCTCTTTTTTCTTCTTTTTCTTTCCTTTTTCTCTCATACTTTTTCTTTCTTTTTGCAAGATTGCTAGAGACAGAGATGAATCAAATTTTGTGGCATGGAGTATTTTTATTTGGTGGCAAGAGAAATGATAGACATGCTTTTACGTACCTTCAGTGTAGAAGCAACATATTCATGTGGTGTGTGTACATCTCGTCTTTTATTAACCAACTAAAAAGCTATTAAACTTAAAATATTAAATAAGTATAGTGAGATTAATCATATAATATACTTTTATAGTAAATTTATTTGTAGATATAAATATTAAAATTATTTTCTATAAATCTAATTAAATTGAAGTTGATTGATCGTGTGCACTTTTTCTCTAGTCCCATTTTCATTTCCCAGGTCCCATTTCTCCTGTCGTAGCTAGGGGCAGGCCCAAGCCTAAGGCCACTAGGGCCATGACCCTAGTCGTGGCCTAGGTAGCCCATTTATACTCCAGTAATTTTTGGTCTGTTTACGGTTTAACCTAACAGCTTCGAGGCCAAGTCAACTAGGCCTCACGCTCATGGTGTCTCACCGCCGTGCAGGGATGGCAATCACACCCACAGGTGTGGGTGCAATTACAAACCCATGGGTGTCTTCGGGTCGTGGCCCGCAATGGTGTCAGGTCGGATGCGGGCGTCTTATTTCACCCGCGGATGACCCGTGGGGCCTAAAGCATATGTTTTTTCTAATTGGAGGCATAGAACTAATATTTGGCATAAACATATGTTTTTCTAGCATAAACATATGTTTTTCTGTTCTTTCTCGTCTAATTGGAGACATATAGAACTACTCCTTCTGGTCAATTTTATCTGGCGCACACGCATATCAAGATTTAAACTTTAAACACTTTGACCAATAATTAGGCTAATAATTTTTGGGAATATTATGTTCTTGCCCCTACTTTAATGTCCAATTGTGATTTTACCCTTGTTTTTGTCATCGTTGTGACTTTACCCCTGTTTTGTAACTACTAAGGCTCAGTTTACCCTTACTTTTAACTCTGTTAGTTGTTTCTAAAATTAAAAAAATTAAAAAACAACAAAACCCTTCACAATAACACCAAAGGACAATAATACCCCTTATCCAATCATAACTTCCCTAATTCCCCATTCTCTCTACCTCTCTACCATATCCTCTCTATCTCTCCCGTCTCCTCTGAAAACCCTAGCGGGTGCTATCCAATCATACCTTCCCCAATTCTCCATTCTCTCTACCTCTCTACCGTATCCTCTCTATCTCTCCCGTCTCCTCTGAAACCCTAGCGGGTGCAGCAGGGTCCCTGCGTCGCGGGCGGAAGGGACGCAAGCGAGCGCCAGGGTCGCGAGCGGCCAGGGCCCGTGCGTCGTGGGCGGCCAGGCGGTGCGTCGCGGGCGGCCGAGCGCCGTTTGTCACAGGCGGCCGGGCGCCGTGCGTCGCGCGCGGCCGACCAGGGTCACGGGTGTGGCGCGGGCGGCCAGGCGGTGCGGGAGCGGACAGGGCCTAGCGCGGTCGGGCGGCAGGCATCCAGGCGCTACGCCATGCAAGGACAGGACCGGCGACACCGGCCTCCGGCGGCGGCGACTGCGTCAGGGGCGCTTCCAAAGCGGGATCCAGCGGCGGCTACTGCATGGGCAGCGCAGGCGGCGACGGACGCGCGGGGCGGAGTCGGCGGCCGTGCGCCCCATCGCGCGGTGGACGTGGGGCGGCCTCTCCTGCCGGCGCCCGAGACCGGCTGCTGCGCTGCCCCTCGCGCAGAGGACGCAAGGTGGCATCGCCTAGCTGTGGTCCGGCCTGCTCGCACTCCGCCTTGTGCGGTGGAGGTGGGGCGGCCTCGGCCGGCGGCACACCAGCTCACTCGCCTGTGCCTGCAGCGCCGCCCTCACCTGGTGCCCGCTGGAGGAGCGGCGGTGGGACAGGAGCAGCAGCCTACTGGAGCCACCGCAGCAGGGCAGGCGCAGTTTCCCCGCTGGAGCTGCCGGAGGGGCGGCCTTGGGCCAGGCGTAGCTTCCTGCTGGAGCTGCAGTCGGAGGGGCGACCTCTGTAGTTTAGATTAGGCTGACCCGTTCATATGAATGCTAGCTACTGCCTACTAGTAGAATTTCTGTAAAGATTAGTTTGATGAATGTGACGATCTCTGTTGCCTGCTGGCTGTGTGGAAATGTGGATTAGTTTGCATGCTGTGTTGACTCATATATAATAAGTTGTGCAATGTTGCTACCAAAATTTTTAAAAAACAGGGGTAAAATCACAATGTATTCATATAAGTAGGAGCAATTTCGCATGGGCAAACTTGTCCTTACTGAGCCCATTTGACACCGCTACCTGCTGTTTACGGAGTAGGGGTAAACTTAAGCTTCGTTTTTAAAAACCAGAGGTAAAATCACAACGATGAGAAAACAGGAGTAAAATCACAACTAGACGTCGAAGCAGGGGTAAGAACGCAATAGCCCCATAATTTTTAACTATTATAATATAAACTTTATATGATTAGATTTGTAGAAAATTATACTATCCAATGATTATAAATTTATAAGCAAAAGTAATAAAATTTAAAGTAAATAAATAGTTAAAGTGTAATCTTGGAGACCGTGTTACTGTAACTTACGCCAGACCGGAGGGGGTAATATTTAGCCTAGGGCCTTGTTTAGATTACCCCAAAAGTTAGAATTTTTTCACTCTCTCTGTCACATCAATCTTTGGACGCATGCATAGAGCAGTAAATGTAGATAAAAAATAACTAATTGCACAGTTTGATTGTAAATCACGAGACGAATCTTTTAAACCTAATTAGTCTATAATTAAACAATAATTATCAAATACAAACGACCGTTCTAAATTTTTGAAAACTTCTTCCTCTAAACAGGGCCTAGAGCTGATATCTGTCAGGGCGACCCGTTGCACGGATGCTCCGCTTTCTCGCGCCGCTGCCAGTACCTGCTGCCCTGGATGCTCGCTCGCTCGCGTCGCCGTCCGTAGCTGCTGCCCATCGCCCGCCAGTGCCTCGCCGCGCCATTATTCGCCGCCCTGCTCAGCAGCACCGTCGTCCGCCGCCCAGCTCGGCCGCGCCGTTGCCTGCCGCGCGTCGAGAGGCACCGACCGCCGTCCACCATGCCCAGATCCATTCCACCATGCCGCGCGCCGAGAGGCGTCGGCCTACGCCGGTGACCCTGGCGTCGCGCCCCAGCGCGGCGGCCCCTGCAGGGGCGGCACGGCACGGCCGCATAGCCCCCTGTCCCGGAGTGACCGAGACACGGAGTCCCCAGTCTCGCAGCAAGTCAAGTCAACGGTTCACACGGGCATTGTTGGAAGAGGTACAATTGCTTCTGCGGATGCGCTTCTCCCATCCTCCCCCAGACCCTACAGCCCTTCGTCTCCCACACCCACACATCTCCAGGTCGTGTCCGTGTTCGATCATCAGTGAGAGGAGCCTCTCCCGCTTATTGTCTTAGAAACAGACATCATTGCTTCAGGTATTCTCCAGGTTGTTGCTGGTGCAGAATCTATGTTCTTTGGGGCGTGAATTTTTCCTTTTCTTTTTACTAAATTGACATGTCATATGGATTTCAATCATTAGATTGCTGCTTTACACGCGACTTAGGAACAATCTGTTTCTTGAAAATGCACAGGAGATTCGCTACCTTTTTATTATGTAGGCTTAGCATATTCATGTTCCTACCAAGTCCAAACAGTCACGGTTATGTGTAATTTTCTCCACAAATTCTTAGATTTTATGAACCCTAAATTTCGTGGATTTGACTTATTTATCGATATCTAGCTCTGTTTGTCGATGGCCTGAAAGTTATCTGTAGGCTTAATAAAAGGGGCATAGGTATTGGAGTTTCCTTACTTCTTCTATCAATCAAAGAGAGGCACAGGTTGACCAGGCTATCTGTTTAGTGTATCGTACATGATTCTTGTTCGGAAAAGCATTGATGTAGCAACTGTGATGTTTATAATGTTGTATGTTTTGTGCACCCCCGCATGAATTATATCTCATATAAAGGTTATTTTGTATAGTTGGGGAATGAAGGGAGATTCCAGCATACAAAGTAGCTTAAAGGACAACTCACAGATACCAAGCGCATTTCCAAGGGAACCAAAGCTAGAATTCCTAAAGAAAATCACAAAAGACTTCTCAAGTGAACGAGAGGTTGGACATGGTGCGTTTGGAGTAGTTTATAAGGTATGATTTCTATCTCATGTTTTAATATCTTTTAAAGTTAACTATAACTGGTTAAAAAGTTGAAACCATATACTAACATGGAACCAAAGCAGGGCCTACTTCAGAATGGACAACTGGTTGCTGTGAAGAAGCTTGTGCGAACATCCGGAGTTCATGATAGACGTTTTCAGAATGAGGCAGGCAATCTCCAGATTCTGGTGCACAGAAATATAGTCAAGTTACTTGGTTCTTGTTACCAGGTAGAAAAGAAATTGGTGGAGAGAAATGGCAGACATTTTCTCGCAGATGTTCCAGAAAAATTCCTCTGCTATGAATATTTGTCTCATGGAAGCCTTGACAAATACATTTACGGTATAGTAATCCATCTGGTTGCATAATTGTTTCCTTATTTTCGTTTTTTACAGTCTAAATACAGAATACATGGTCTTGGTCTACAATAGAAAATAAACATGATGAAGGCTATTTTATATATACCCAGGAATGATACAGGTCACATAAAACATTTTGCCATTTTCTGTAACACAGAAGATGCAAAGATATCATTGAGAAGCTCTTTTCTATGAAGTATTTCAATTCCTTCTTCCTTTTGTTATTCTTCAGATCAATCTTCAGAACTTGATTGGCCCATGCGCATCAAAATAATCTTGGGGATATGCAATGGGTTACATTTTCTGCATGAGCGAAGTGAAGCCATAGTTCACTTGAACCTTAAACCTAGTAACATAATGTTGGGTGACGATATGGTGCCGAAAATTGCAGATTTTGGACTTTCAAGGTTGTTTGGTGAAGAACAAACCAGAATTCTCACCCAAAATGTTGTGGGATGGATGTAAGAACTAGTTTCTGTATCTTTCCCTTCTTCAAAGTTGCATTAGTATTTTTTGTGTGATAGAATATAATTTGATGCTAATGTGACTCAGAGGATACATTGCCCCAGAATACCATTACAGAGGAGAAATATCAGTAAAGTCGGACATATTCAGTTTGGGTGTTCTTATTCTTGAAATAGTGACAGGACTGAAGAGGGACCTCAATATTCAAGACATTTCTTCTAAGTTACTAATTGATAATGTAAGCAGTGCTTTAGTAGTATAAACAATTTAGTCTCTATTCAGGGCTGTCACTATTCAGTTTGCTGCTTAATTTACTTTACAATTTCATTATCTAATTTTTCTAATTCACACAGGTATCTAAAAATTGGACAAAAATGTCGCATATAGAATCAAAGTATCCATCACTGGAAAAACAGCACATGCTACAAGTAAAAAGATGCATTGAACTTGGTCTAAACTGTGTGGAGACGGATCCAAATAAAAGGCCTACTGTAGGATCATTAGTTGGTAAACTCGAAGGTAAAGGAACTGGTTCATAAAACCATTTATTCATTCAGGATTTAAGGATTTAATCTAGAGGCTTTGTCGAATCGTAGTGATAATTCCACTGCTGTCATACTCTCTACCTCTAGAGTAAAATATGCATTCTATTGTTTAAAATGGAATATGTTCAAGCAGAAATCAGTCATGAAGCTAGCATACACATGGAGAAGAAGCTGCAACTGATAACTGAATTCCCAAGGGAACCAAAGCTACACTTTGTAGAGGAAATCACAGGGAACTTTGCCAATGAACGTGAAATCGGTAAAGGTTCTTTTGGGGTAGTTTATAAGGTATATTTTAATTTCCATCACCTCCATCAATTTGAGAAAAAATATGGGAGAACCTATCTGAATATTTTTCTGTACTAATGATATTAATTAATCAGGGAATGCTTCAAAGTGGAGAAGTTGTTGCGGTAAAAAAGCTTTTGGTGGTTCCAGAAATCAATCTGGATAAGCAATTTACGAATGAAATATTTAGTCTGATTGATCTCAATCATAGAAATATTGTGAAGCTAATCGGGTATTGTTATGAAATACATAAGAAACTGGTGGAATCCCATGGAAGATATGTTTTTGCAGACACACAAGAAAGGATACTCTGCTATGAGTATTTGCCTTGGGGAAGCCTTGACAAGTATCTTTACGGTATTCTACTTTATCTCATCCTCTCTCTGATTTTAGTGGAATATTGGCTTCTGTTGTATCAATGACGAATTAACAGTCATAGGCAGGTTTATTTAGCAAGTTGTTCAGACACCAGGGAAAAATATACTTCTGCTCCTTACGTTTAGATGACAATGATCAGTTAAATTTAAACTTAAGGTGTGTCCACTAGATATTTACTTAACCAATCGCAAAATGTAGTGCAATTTAGTATGAGACTATAAAGGTGTTTTTCCACATTACATATTAGATTTCCTTAAATATGTCCATATATCTTGAGGATGGATCCAAAACTTACAGTAGTAAATTTGCATTCAAAGTGTTTTAGTTTGCTAGTAACATTGCAAAATTATGAGTGCCACACAAAAATACTACTTTCTCTAGTTTTTGACTTACTGATTTGTGTATTTGAACAGGTGCATCTCATGAGCTTAACTGGAGCATCAGCTTCAAAATAATACTGGGGATTTGTCAGGGTTTACAGTTCTTACATGAATTGCAAAGACCCATAATTCATATGGATCTCAAACCTGGCAATATATTGTTGGATGATAATTTAATGCCTAAAATTGCCGATTTTGGTTTATCAAGGCTCTTTGGCGAAGAGCAAACACGTACACTCACTTCAAATGTTGTGGGATCAAGGTAACCTTGATGAAATTCAGTGAATAATTCTCTGTTTGTTCATGATCAACTGGATTAGACTGCCTGTACTGCTTCCAACATTGACTTTCATGTGATGCAGAGGGTACATGGCTCCCGAGTATTACTACAGAGGTGAAGTCTCAGCCAAATCAGATATATATAGTCTGGGCATCCTTATAATCGAGATAGTAACAGGGTTAAAAGTTGATTCTAACACTGAAGACTTGTCGTCTAAGAACCTTATCGACAATGTAAGACCAACATATTTTGATTTTTTTTATCCTTGAGAATGTTGTTCTGACAAATAGAGGCATTGAACCGTACTTTGAATGGTGTAATTGATGCTCTTCAATGAAACTATGCAATTACAGGTACAAAAGACTTGGACAAAAATGCCGCAGATAGCTTTGAAGTACCCGATGTTGGAAGCAAGCAGCCTCCAACAAGTTAAAAGATGCATTGATGTTGGGCTAAATTGTGTCAGCGAAAATCCAAAAGAAAGGCCTTCCATAGGGAAAATTATGGAGGAGCTTAATGGAAGCGGCTTTTCATCCAGCAGCTAGATCTTGATACTTGAACTGAAAAACAATTCCTAGGAAATAACAGTGGAGGGGAACAAATAGAAAAGGCTCTGCAAGTCTCCAATATTACAGGCATCCAATGCTCTATAAACTACACTTATCAACTGATCTTCTCTTGCGCGCTTTATTTTGAAGAGTCCGCGTGGAGATAAGGAATGAACAGCTCTTGCTGCCACCGCTCAGCAGTTGGAACATGGAAGCGAAGAATAAAAAATGCTGGAACGTTAAATAGGAGGAGCAGATGTCATCCTGGATTATTCTTGGTACCACGGACGGTCACATCAGTCTACATTTGTCCAGATTTATTATCTAGGTCTTGTTTAGTTTCAAGATATAAAGTTTTAGGGTGTTATATTTGATGTTTCATGGGATGTTTGATGTTCGGATACTAATAAAAAAACTAATTATAGAACTCGCCTGCAAACTGTTCGATGAATTTATTAAGACTAAATAATCTGTTATTAGCACATGTTTACTGTAGCACGAAATTGTCTAATCATGGATTAATTGGGTTCAAAAAATTCGTCTCGCAAAATACACGTAATCTACGTAATTAGTTATTTTTTAATCTATATTTAATATTCTATGCATATATCAAAAGATCCGTCAATGGCTACATTTGGCTTGAGAGACGACGTCCCTTCTGGCCAGATAGAGATGGCGATGAGACTGATGACGTGTACCAGTTGAATTATCAGTATGTAGCTGGCTATCAATCAATTGCAAAATATGTACTCCCTTCTTCATAAAAAACTACAATTCTAGAATTTAAATTTTGTAAAAAAAACGCACATATAGGTAGGAGCAGAATTTTTATATTTTAATCATTTTATATTTAATATTTTAATAATAACCGCTCTAATTTTTTTTAGATCTAACCTTTTTATCGCGCCAGTAGGGCTGGTGTGACCAAATAATGCTGTCGCACCACATGCATTGGCGCGACAAGATGTGCCACGTTGCACAACGTTTTCGACGTGAAATAACTTATCATGCCACTCCCGCTGGCATGATAGTATTGTTCTATCGCGTCACCGATAGTGGCGTGACGAGACAAAACCTTTGAAAAATCATAACTCTCTAATACGATGTCGGATAAAGATGAAATTTATATGAAAATTATAGCTCTCGATGAGATCTACAACTTTGTAGTTTTAAGTTTTTTCATTTGAGGATGTTAAGATACTCAAAAAATTAATACAAAATTTCAGGACCATAATAACCGCGAACAAGTGCTTGTCGCATTAGAAAAATAATATCGTTTTTTATGGTGTCAAATGAACATACTTTTTACATGAAAGTTGTACTTCTCAATGAGATCTATAACTTTATAGTTTTGAGTTTTTACATTTGAGATCGTTAACATGCTCGATCTTTATCGTATCAAAGAGTTATAATTTTTTAAAGGTTCTGTCTTGTCACGCCACTCCCAGTAGCGCGACAGAATAATACTATTACGCCAGCGGGAGTGGCGTGACAACGTTTTCCACGTCAGAAACGTCGTATAATGTGGCGGATGTTATCGTGTCAATGCATGGCGCAACAACGTTATTTGGCGCGACCAAAAGGATCAAATCCGCAAAAAAAAAATTTAGGAATGATTATTATTAAAATATTGAATAAAAAAGAATTAAAAATAAAAAAATCCCTAGGTAGGATAAGGTTACCGGCGTCTGAGGAACTGTAATTTGCCAACAACATTGATCTCTCCTTGTACTATAATTGTAGTGGAGGGAGTAATATATAAATGGACTTGTTTAGAAGGAGAGTTGACCAATCAATTAAAGAAAAAGTCTCTGTAACCCTCTACGAGCATCTCCAGAAAATTAGCAATAGAGTACTCCCACGATAGACTCTAAAACCAAAAGGCTAGATGGCTAGTGAGGTAGGCTATCTAAAAGTAGAGAGCGAATGAGGTGGGATAGAGGGCTACTAAATTTGGAGTCATTTACAGAGTCTATTGGATACATTTTTCCTTTAATAATAGCCAGATTTACCTTTAGAAAATGATTTGGCTAATCTCTTAGAGTCTAACGTTAGGCAGTGTATCTGCTTCATCCTATGATCTATAAACTAGATATTCTGCCACCTCACCTATTAAAAACCATTTGATATATCGCTTTCTGGGCCTTGCTAGGCCCACACATCAGGTGATCCCTTATATCATAATAAATTTGTAATTTTTTTCATATGAAATCAAATAAAAACAAACTTTATATCAAAATATAGAGCTTGACATTATCTGCAATTTTGTAGTTGAGAACTATCTTATTTAGACCATTTAGAAGCCCAAATATATAATAAAAAAATACGTGACTTCTTAGTGATCTCAAATGAAAAAATTTCAACATAAAAGTTTTAGATCTCACTGAGCACTATGAGTTTGGTGAGATCTTTTCTCCATCTAAGATGGTTACAAAATTAAAAATAAATCAAAATATGATTACTTAAAATCAATAATTGAGCCTCTAAACTAAGTCAAACAAAAATGTTACCAACTACAAATTTATATATCTTTATTAAGATATAGATAATGTCAACATCTGGAGTAATTTGAAAATTTTAAAAACGAATAACAAAACCTGATAACTTAAAACTAATATTTGAACATCTAAACTATCTTAAATGTCAACATCTCAAGTGATTTGAAAGTTTCTTAAAAAATGAATTTTAAAATCTGTTAAATTAAAACAAATATTTGAGCATCTAAACTATCTAAACAATAATATTTTTGGCTAAAAATTTATGGATCACATTAGGAGCTACAACTAGTATAGACAATGTGAAGTCAATTGAAAAATTCAAAAAATTGAACTCAAAATCTGATAAATTGAAATGCATACTTGGGCTTCTAAATGATCTAAAATAAAATAGTTGTCAACTATAAACTTGCTGATCTTGTCGAGCTCTATAAGTTTTGATATAAATTTGTCTTCATTTGATTTCATATGGAAAAGTTGGAATTGTTTTGATATAAGATAATACTCCCCTGTCCCTAAGTAACTGCCATTCTTGCTTCTCGAAAAATAACTTTAACTAATTTTATATAGAAATATTAATATTTATGGTATATAATTAATATCATTAGATAGATCAATGAATCTATTTTGGTAACAAATTTATTTGGAGATACAAATGTTGCACACATTTTATACAAATCTAATCACACTTATGGCATAAAAAATGACAGTTATTTAGGGACGGAGGGAGTACCTAGCATGTGGGTCCTAGCAAAACCACCCAAAATAATATACACCCTTTGTCCCAAAATAAGTGTCGCTATAAGGTTCATGCTGGTCAAACTTTGTTAAGTTTAATTAAGTTTATTGAGAATGTTAGCCATATCTATATCTCCAAATAAATTTATTATAAAAATATATTCAACGATCTATCTATTGATATCAATTATGCATCATAAATATTAATATATTCTTATATATTTGGTCAAAGTTAAAAATATAGGAAATGATACATGCAGGGTGTCCGTCCGTCCGGACGTCCCTTCATGGGCCTGCATACTAGCCCAATAGACATCTGCTCTACGCGGGCTTATTTTTTTTATTATGGTATCACGTCCTTCTCTTCCGTTGTGCCGCTTGGATAAGGAAAGGAGAAGGAGATGAAAGACCTGCTCCGTGCGTTGACGGCCACCCTGCCTGCACCTGCTCCATTGGTCGCCCCACTGTGCCTGCTCTATGGCCCGTTCCACCGTGGACGGTCGGTCACCCCACGCCACTCCTCCTGCTCCACCGTGCCGCCCCGCTGCTTCTTCTCTGCGACCCGCTTCGCCTGGAGCGCCCTGACGTGCCCACGTGTGGCAACCGCTCCCTCAACCACTAGCTAGCCACTGAGGCCGCTGCGCAAGGAGAAGCATCGAGCCCTGGTGCAGAACCCCTCCGGCCTCGCCTTCTGCTATGGCTGCGGCGCCCCAATGCATGTTGCAAGCGTACATTTCAAATGTTTCAGTTTTAGAGGTACGTTGCAAGTGTTTCATAAAGAAGTTGCAAAGTAGGTCGGAATGTTGCACATGCTGCAACGGCCTATACACGTATGTTTCAATGTGTATGTTACAAATATTTTATCTATTTCAGACGTATGATGCAAGTGTTTCATTTAGATGTTACAGAACTAGATTGAGATGTTGCATATATATATGCAAGTGTTTCAGGTTTTTATGCGTATGTTGCAAGTCTTTCATCTTGATGTTTGCATATGTTTGCAATGACTACACACGTGTTTAAGTTTTTTTTGTGTTTTGCAAGTGTTTGAGACGTATGTTGCAAGTGTTTCAGCTGTTTCAGACGTATGTTGTAAGTGTTTTATCTGGATGTTGCAAAAATAGATCGGATGTTGCACATGTTGCAATGCGCGTGAGAAGTGGAGGGGGCGCGAGCGGTCCGTGCGCGCGATCTGGTTGTGCGGGCATCGTCCAGGCAGCGTGGGCCTCACGTGGGCGTGCGAAATGCAGGCTTGGGCCAAGGGCGTGCTGGCCCAAGCGCGGGAAACGGAGTGCGTTCGGAAGCG
This sequence comes from Saccharum hybrid cultivar R570, assembly GCA_038087645.1. Taxonomy (NCBI): domain Eukaryota; kingdom Viridiplantae; phylum Streptophyta; class Magnoliopsida; order Poales; family Poaceae; genus Saccharum; species Saccharum hybrid cultivar. The sequence continues at coordinate 24,639,104 of JAQSUU010000805.1, read as the reverse complement.
AACGTCCGTCCGGACATCCGAGCGCTAGCACTGCCATAAAAATATCTGACTTCTCGAGAAGTGAGAAAATGGTTTTTAATAGGTGATGGGATAAAATGTCTGGCTTTGTAGGTTAGTACTAGGTAACATAGATACTCCCTCCGTCCGGTAGAGAGTGTCGTTCTAGGAATTGGTCTGTGTCCCGTAGAGAGTGTCGTTTAGGTTTTGGGTCCACCTACTGCTGTCATCCACTAGCCCTTATTCCCTGCAGCAGAACGCCATTCACCGCTCATGAAACGACATCTCAGTAATAAAAAATGTATCATGGCCATATAAAGAAAACAAAAGCCCTGCATGCACACATGTGGATACTCATCACTCCACACCTTTCGTTGCACATTTCCCAGCATCGTGTCCTTCGTAACAGAGCTGCATGTCAGACTATGGGCAATTTTGTTATTTGGCAGCTGCTTTGGTTGTGCCGCTCGGTCATAGAACTACGGTCTTATGCTAAAGGCCAGAAGTTTTATTGACATTTTCTAATCAATTAAAGTCCATTCGAATAGTTAGCTTAATTGACTACTAATTTAATAAATAAATAGATAATAATCGGTTCCCATCCAAGCGTACGCGGACGCGCCTCAGCAATGGTGATTCTTCCATACACAACCGAACGCGCTTTTGACAACACGGGTTTTATTTGGCCCTTGTTTAGATGGCAAACTTTGGAGGTAAAGTTTGCATAGTAAATGTCCCGTCATACTGTAGCAATTTTGTTTTTATTTAGTAATAATTGTCCAAATATTAATAAATTAGACTTAAAATGTTCGTCTCGCAAAGTATAACAAAACTGTGTAATTAGTTTTTGATTTCATCTATATTTAGTACTTCATATATGTGCCGACATTTTGATGTAATGAGGAATATGAATTTTGCATAGTGAATTTGGGAGGGAATCTAAACAAGGCCTTGGTTTTGGAATTACTCGGCGATTTCTTTAACATTACAAGAGTGGTTTCTATCGTAGATGGCACCGCGTAACGCCGTTGACGACGACTGCAGCTGCAGCTTGGGGTCGAGTCAAGTCAGCGTCTCATGGCGCCTCTCATATACGATGGATGCATCCTTGGTCCGGAGCTTCTTACTGTCCCAAACATCGAACAGGCACCCAGATCCGTGCTCTCCCACCACCTCCAAATAGTCCAATCCCCTCCCTCCTCCCCGGCTCAACCCATCATCTCTGGAGCTTTGCCATAGTGAGCGCTGTAGGCACATTCCACCCTCCTCTGCTAGCCGGTGAGCAGCTGCGGACGGGCTCCGGCCCACAGGAGACGAGCGAGTGCGACGGCCTCGCGCTCATCTGAGGGGAGCTTCAGGCAGGGTGAGGACACCGTCGACCCTACCCACTCATAATTGGTGGAAGCTCTGATTGATTTGTTTTCGTAGAAACGCCTCCGTGCTCTATGAATAGTATGGATGAATTTCAGGTTTTGGCTTTTCGCCTTCTGGTTAAATAAGTCAAATTGCTAGGCTTAGTAAGTTTTCTTTTTTCTTTCTTGTACATCTTGCTATGTTTGACATGAGTTGGGCTTGTACATACAGTATGCTAGTAAGGTACACAAACATCAACTAAACATGTTTACTTTTGTATTAGCTAATAGCTAGCGAGATAACTTAAGACAATCTTATTAATTATGTATATGGCGCTGGACATTTGGAAGTCCTCCATAATTATGTTTTGGAACCTACGCTTCCGCACTTTTTATAACGACATATGTAGGTAATTTAGATGCACAGATAAGGGTTACTTTGCATTACCCTTCATAATGACATATGGGGTAATTTAGATACAAATTTCAGGGGTGGCAGATGTGTGTAATTTATATGCAATTTAGGGGGTTACTTTCAGTTATCTTTCATAATGAAAGAGTGGGTAATTTAGTTTCAAATTTGGGGGGGGGGGGGGGTTCTTTATGCATTTTTTTAAAAAATGACAGATGTTAGTAATTTTACATCCAATGACCATTACTAATGGTGATGATTAGAGTCTACCAAATTAAAGGTCATATGTTTCTGACTATTATGGGAATTTCTATAATTTAGCTGGTCTCATGTGAATCAACATGAGCATCTTTGGGTCCTCTAATAAGTAATAGTAAGATTATTGCTAATTCAATAAATGGCTACGTACTATTTCCAACCTGCTACAAGAAGTATATCTCTTAATATGATAGAAAACTTGTGAAAGTAAGATATTTTACTTGATAATCATTTCCCTGATAATTGTTTGGAGTCCTAAACATATCAAAATATTAAAATTTGGTTCTAAATTTTGAACTGGTTTGCATTTTCCATCATAAAAAAGATGCATGCCTGTTTTAAATATATTTCATAACGGATACTTCAGACAGTTAGATGTCAATTTACGATACTTTGCACGCTATCTTCTGTGATTTGAATACAAAATTGCGTTTTTGTACATATTCTTCTACTTTGGATTTTTGAAATTTATAATTTCGTTGCATATACCATGAAATAAATGGGTCAGCATTTTGCATGCACGCTGAGGCTTAGGAAGGAAGCATCTACACTAACATCTGTTTTTTACCCATGCATTAATTGGATGGAGATAATATAATGTACATTGTTCAAAACAAACAATTATTGACCAGTGGGGCTATTATCTCTCAGAGAAGACATAATCTATTAAGAATTGCTAATATTGTGTGCTTTTTGTTAAAATGTGCGCACCGGTCTCTGAAACTTCAAGTAAAAAAATATTGCGTACAGTATCTTGAACATTATTAGTCATTCTCGTCTTCTTGATCTTCCACGAATATACCTTCTGCTAGTTACTTCTATATATTTATCTAACTGTTTTGTTTAACAAGTTCCTTGGTTTTGACAATGCAGAACTGAACTAATGGCAGAAGCAGTGCTAACTGTCCTCTCGAAAATTGGTAATGTTTTAGGAGATGAAGTCATCAAATTCGTCATTGCTGAAGCTTCAAAAAAAGTAGCAAATCTGAGGGAGCTACCAGAAAATATTAGGCACATTGGGGATGACTTGAAAATGATTAACAGTGTAGTCCAAGATTTGGATACGATGAATCTCAGCTTGAATGTGGTCAAGGAATGGATTGCAAATCTGAGAAATCTGGCCTTCCATGTCGAGGATGTAATCGACAAATACTCATACCATGCTTTTAAGATGCAGGAAGAAGGATCATTGAAGCGGTTAGTCAAAGGTGCATACAACGCCAAAGTTTTCAGTGATATTGCTGATGAGGTAGTTCACATAAAGGATGAGATTGAGAGAGTGAAACAACGGCGAAGGGACTATTTCCCTGCTGTCCAGGTTGTTCAGGCAAGTTCTTCTGAAATGGTTCGACAAGGATACCAAGGCTGCTTGCCAGAGCTTATTCAAGATGAAGATCTCGTGGGAATTAAATCCAATCAGGTGAAGTTGATTGAATGGCTTCACTGCAATGAGCCAGACAGCACAGTGATAACGGTGTCCGGCATGGGTGGATTGGGGAAGACCACTCTGGTAATGAATGTATATGAGCGTGAGAAGACCAAATTCCCTGTTCATGCAAGGATCACAGTGTCACAGACCAACACAATAGTTGGCTTGCTGAGAGAGCTACTCAGAGAGATCAGGAAGGACGCATATAAGCCATCAGATGGCATCGAAAGTATGGGTGCCTACAAGCTGAGAGAAGAAATTAAGAATATCCTAGCTACCAGCAAATGTTTGTTTGTCTTGGATGATGTTTGGAATGTGGATGTGTACCATCAAATGGATGACATTTTCAAGACTCCCAGAGCATGTCGTATCATCATCACAACGCGGAGCGAAGATGTTGCATCTCTTGCATCTTCAGAACGCCGTCTTCAGCTCCAGCCTTTGGGAAGCTCTGACGCATTCACCCTCTTTTGCAGAAGGGCCTTTAATAACAGAGCAGACCGAAAGTGCCCCCCAGAGCTCCAAGATGTGGCTACTTCCATAGTAGACAGGTGCAAGGGCCTGCCATTGGCAATTATATCTATGGGCAGCCTCATGTCCTCAAAGAAAGAGCAATACTGGAATCAAGTGTTCAATCAGTTCCAGAGCGAGCTAGCTAAATCATACAATGTCCAGGCAATTTTGAAGCTTAGCTACAATGACTTGCCAGGGAACCTCAGAAACTGTTTCCTATACTGCAGCTTGTTTCCAGAAGATCACATCATGTCAAGAGAGAGCCTTGTCAGGCAGTGGGTTGCTGAAGGATTTGCAGTGACCAACGGAAACAACACGCTGGAGGAAGTGGCTGAACTAAATCTCGAGGAGCTCATTACGAGGAACTTGCTGCAAGTTGTTGAGTATGATGAGCTTGGTAGGGTGAATACATGTAAGATGCACGATATTGTGCGTGACCTGGCTCTTTCAATAGCTAAAGATGAAAAGTTTGGCACTGCAAATCATCAAGGTGCAATGATACAGATGAATGTGGATGTGCGTCGCCTGTCATTGTGTGGATGGAATGACAGTGGTGTACCAACAGTGAGGTTCCTGCACCTTCGCACTCTATTTTCACTTGATGGTGTAACGTCCACTCACATGTTAGCCTCAATCTTTTCTGAATCTAGCTACCTTACTGCTCTTGAGCTGCAAGATTCTGAAATAACAGAAGTGCCAGCGTCTATAGGGAATCTGTTTAATCTACGTTACATTGGCTTGCGGCGCACTGGAGTTAAGTCGCTCCCGGAGTGTGTTGAGAAGCTATCCAACCTACAGACACTGGACATCAAGCAAACAAAAATAGAGAAGCTACCACGAGGCATAGTTAAAGTCAAGAAGCTGCGGCATCTGTTAGCTGACAGAGTTGTTGACGAGAAGCAGAAGGATTTCCAGTACTTCGCTGGGGTACAGCCACCCAAGTATCTCTCAAACTTGGTAGAACTTCAGACTCTCGAGACTGTGGAGGCCACAAATGATTTGGGGAACCAACTGGACAAACTCAGAAAACTGCAAAGCGTGTGGATTGGCAAAGTTAGTGCCATGCATTCTGCAAAGCTTTTTGCTACTTTATCCAAGCTGCCACTGCTTTCAAGCTTGCTTCTCAATGCAATTGACGAGGAGCAACCACTTCAATTAGAAGCTCTCAATCCACAGTCCAAACAGCTCCGAAAGTTGATCATCAGGGGCCGCTGGGCTGCTGAGACACTGCAGTGCCCAATATTTCAAGGCCATGGGAAAAACCTCAAGTATCTAGCTCTAAGCTGGTCTGGTCTTCAGGAAGACCCACTACTGCTTATTGCTCCACATGTGCCAAACCTCACCTATCTGAGTCTTAACAGGGTGAGCAGCACAGAGACAATGGTTATTTCTGAAGGGTCCTTTCCACAGCTAAAGACATTAATATTGAAGAACATGCTTAATGTCAACCAGTTGACTGTTGGGAAGGATGCCCTTCGAAATATTGAAGGTTTATATATTGTGGCGCTGCCGAAACTGAATAAGATTCCTCAAGGATTTGAATCCCTTATCTCTTTAAGGAAGCTGTGGTTACTGTCTCTGCATAAGGATTTCAAAAACCTCTGGGAGCAAAATAGAATGCGCCAGAAGATGGCACAAGTGGTGGAGGTTCGCGTCGAGTGATCGCCTGCTTCTTCATACAACAATACTTCTGATTATTTATGCATATAGTCCTTTGTGTTTTATTCTTCCAGTAGATCTGCAATTCTGAATGTTTTTGTGGCTTGTGTTTTTCCTTTCAATAAGTCCGGAAGAAACAGATCTCCTCACCAAGAATGTGCCTGGTAGTTATGTGTATGCCATGTTATTGTGGTTTCTGTGTAGTTCGATTTTTCCTTTTTGATGTACGAACCTTGTCATTGAACTGGATTTGACAATAACATTATTTCTGTCACCATCTTGATTCAGTTCTGAAGTAATAAGGTCTCATGATTTTCATTTCCTATATAACATCTGACTATCTTAGGCAAGCCAGACTTCTTAATAGTGAACGGGTGACGATTCAAGAACAGGCCTTTTTTTTATATTATTATCATTTGGCTTCTCATCAGAAGGCTTGTTTCTCCCAGGCCACTAGGATGCATTCATGAGTTAAACTTTAGCTAGTTAAATTTAGCTGCTAAGGATCCAAACGGCCCAGCTATATGACCAGCTAAAGTTTAGCCGAGTTTAGCTGTTTCAACCTAGCTAAAGTTTAGCCAAGAAAACTTTTAGCTGGCTAAAGTTTAACTTTAAAATTTTAGCTAGCTAAACTTTAGTTGGATGGATCCAAACAAGGACTAAAGGCATGTTTGGTTCTAGGGACTAAATTTTAGTCTTCGTCACATCGAATGTTTGGACACATATATGGAGTACTAAATATAGATTATTTATAAAACTAATAGCATGTTCACTTGAGCTTTCAGCCGTTTATTTTCAGCCAACCAGCAGTGTTTTTCTCTCACAGCAAATCAGCCAACAGTACTTTCAGCCGCTTATTTTTAGCCAAGCGAACAGGAATATAGGGTGAGGATAATTTGCGAGACGATTTTTTTAAGCCTAATTAGTCCATGATTAGCACTAATTGCTACAGTAACAAGTGTGTTAATGATAGATTAATTAGGCTTAATAAATTCGTCTCGCGGATTATTCACTGAATATATAATTTGTTTTTAAATTAGTATCCGAAAACCCTATGGTCAATCCCGATCAAAATTCGATATGACACGGAGTAAACTTTAGCTCGCTGAACCAGATACCCCTAAGCCTAAAAAGAGTCAGGAGTGCAGACACTTGGTTACATCTGATGACAAAAAGTCACGACGTTCACACTTCCACGACATCTCCCTATATATGATGCTATTTATATTAATGTTTCATAGTCTTATATTAAATATTCTAGCTAACGAATAAACTCAAATAAAAATGTTTTAACTACAAACTTTTAAATCTTATCAAACATTATAATTTTGGTATAGGATGTGTCTCCATACGAGATTGTTTGAAAATTTCAAAAATTAATCTCAAACTATAAATATAAAATATATAATTAAGACTCTAAAAAACTTTAAATCAAAAACTTGTTAACACAACAAACTTGTAGATTGACTCGACCAATTAACCATGTGAACATTCATGGTTGTTTCATAATTCTACATTTTGAATTTCAAAACCTAAAAACTTAAAACACATATTTGGGACTCTAACAACTTCAAATAAAAAACTTTTCAACTACTAAATTGTATATTGTAGTGAGAACTACATCTTTGATGTAGAGCATGTCAACATCAGAGGTTGTTTGAAAATTTAAATTTTAAATATCAAAATCCATGAACTTAAAACAATATTTTGGGATGCTAAAAAGTTTCAAATTAAGTCTTCTCAAAATACAAAGATGTAGATCGTGTCCAGAGTTACAATTTTGATATAAGGTTCTTCTTCATTTGATTGCATATGAAGTTATAGATCATTTTTTAAGGCAACTATTTTAGAGATGGATCTTTTAAGACGTTTGTCTCTATTAATAGCGGTTTTTAGAGAAGGGCATCTTAAGATACATGCATATGTTAATCGATTTATAAAGGTGTGCGTCCTAAAGTGACCGTCTCTATAAATTAGTGATTAATAGAGACAGACACACCTTAGGGTGCCCATCTATGTACATAATTAACAGAGAGAGGTGTTTGCCTGGAGGCCGCTTGACCATTATAGAGGTGGTCCCTAGATATGCTCGCATCTGTTAATCAAAGAGCATGTCTTCTAAAATCCTTTTGCCCATAGCAAAGATTCGTTGTAACAAAATATGCAATAGTTAGTGATGATTGACAAATTCATCCACAAATACAAAATCATTGACTACGTATCCATACATGGCAAATGTATGTTTGTCATATAATATAGGCCCCTAAACATATTTCCTTGAAAATCAGAGCTTATTTGATACCATATGAAGTAGTATTACTGGATTTTTATTGTTAGCATGAAGTTAGGCATGATGTTAGAGATACAGTAATTTCCTTGGCATTAGTGTCACAAGTATGCGGTCAATGGTAGTATAATCGCCAACACTAAAAGAAACTAATTTAGTAGTAATGACCTATGTAGTAATACTTGGAAGGCTGCTTATTATATTAGATGTGTCATGGCAGGTAAGTTTGGCTAACACATGCATGAGCTATTGCACACAAGCTCATTACATGATATTTAAGATTTCCCAAGGATTTTGTTGAAATGGCCGAGGGCTTGTTCTTCTTTACTTTTTTTTTCCCGCGTGAGTGAGGCTTTAAGAAGTCCAGTTTATGAAAGCTTGTGAAAGCTCTACCTTGACTCTAAGAAGTCCAGTTTATTTCTCCTTGCCTCGGCTTTAGCTCTGACCTATCATCAATATTTTGACATTTAAGCACATTTCCGGTAGCCGTACGATCTTATTTTAGTATGAATGGTCATGGTCCGAATCTTGTTTAGTTCCAGTGTCGTAAAGTTTTTGGTGTCACATCGGATATTTTATGAGATGTCGGAAGGGGTGTTTGGATACTAATAAAAAACTAATTACAGAACTCACCTGTAAACCGTGAGATGAATTTATTAAGACTAATTAATCTATCATTAGCATATGTTTACTGTAGCATAACATTGTCTAATCACGGACTAATTAGGCTCAACAAATTCGTCTCGCAAAATACACGCAATCTGTGCAATTAGTTATTTTTGAGTCTACATTTAATACTCCATGCATGCGTCAAATATCTGATGTGATATGGTGTAAAGTTTCGAGGAGTAACTAAACATGGCAAGTCTTGGTCTGAAACTGTCCAAACATACGGTCACGGTCGGAAACTGTACAGGACGAATACGGAAAGCGTGCATTGTTAACTCAAATTAGATTCTGAGAAGATAAATGGTTGAGCTCCCAACCCTTAAAAATCTAATACCCGAATTTATTTAATATAGTGCGAAAGAAACAAGCAACAGTGGCTGATGTACTTAATTCTATCCCTCTCAATGTGTCTTTTTAGAAGGGCACTAGTTGTGAGCAAGTTGTTGGAATGGCAAAGTCTAGTTGCGAGAGTTGCTTTTATTAACTTAAATGAGGGTCGGGATACTTTTATTTGGAACTTAAATAATAATGGCTTGTTTTCTGTTAAATCTATGTACAAATACCTAGTCAATAATGGGATTAAGGTTACCCAGGAAATTTGGCATATGAAAGTGCCCTTAAAAATTAAGATTTTTCTTTGGTTCTTAAAGAAGGGGTAATACTAACAAAAGACAATCTTGCTAAAAAAATTGGAATGGTAGTAAGGCTTGTTGTTTTTTAGCACACCTGAAACTATTCAACACTTATTTTTTGATTGTCATTATGCCAGATTTCTTTGGCGTGCTATGTTTGTTTTGTTTGGCATTAATCCTCCAAGGAACACGAACCATCTTTTCAATAGTTGGTCAAAGCTAGGAGGTTCCAATCATAATTTTCTTTTATTGACTGGGGCTACGGCTTTTTGCTGGGCAATATGGATCACAAGGAACGATGTGGTTTTTGATAAAGGTCACCTAAAAACTTTTTTGCAGGTTCTTTTCAGGGGAACACACTGGCTACGATTTTGGGCTCTGTTGCAGCGCTCGGATGATGACAAGGAACGGATTCTTGACGCTTGTAAGCTACTAGAATCGAAAGCCATGGAGTTCTTCGCATCGCATGGATGGTCCTTTATTTATCGTCTTGAACTTTAGTTCTGAACCTGTAATAAGTTTAAATTATGTGTGAGCTACTGTAATAAGTTTAGACTGATGTTTTTTCTTCTTAGAAGAAGGCTAAAGCCGGATATTTTTCATTACCTAAAAAAAAGTGTGAGTGTCGGTCAGGAAAGTGGATTCGTTTGAAGTCCTCGTCAAGATGCGTAGGCTAGGCCACATCCGTGTGAACGGCACTAGCGGCCACGGAGAAAATCTCGCTGCTGCAGTGGGGCTCCCATTTCCCTTGTAATTCCCGCTGCTGCAGGAAATTAAAGTTTGCAGTAGTGCAGGGCCTCGTTTAGATGCTAAATTTGGCAACCAAAATCTGCATAGTAAGTGTCCCGTCACACTGTAGCAATTTTGTTTTTATTTGGTAATAATTGTCTAAATATTGATTAATTAGGCTTAAAATATTCGTCTCGCAAAGTACAACAAAACTGTGCAATTAGTTTTTGATTTCATCTACATTTAGTACTCCATATATATGCCGACATTTTGATGTGATGGGGAATCTTCTTTTTGCATAATAGAATTTGGGGGTGAATTTGGGTATCTAAACAAGGCCCAGAGCAGAGAATCTCGGTGCTTTCTCCACGCTTTCCTGCTCCCACTGTCAAAAACGCACATTTTTTTTTTTGGAAATTAACCCCACAAAGGCCACGAGATTCGAAGGAACGCAGGGTGGAGAACTAGAGCGCCCGCACAAACCAGTTTTGTTCTGGTACCCGAGCCCAAGGTAATTTTTGAAAGTATAAACTTTAGATCCAATGAACAAAATCGTGTCACCTAGTATTTCATACTATAAGATAGAAAATGAGATAAGAGGTCAAATCAATGATCAATCTGAGCCATTGAATTTTTTCTAAATCAAAAGATTTGACATTTAGGAATTATGGTTTGGCTCCTTAACGTGTCATCAATAAATGTTTTTTTTTGAAAAAACAAAAACAAAATTGTTATATATGTATGATGCACGTCATATGTAAGTAACTATTAGTTATTCGTATTACACATCTATAAATGTTACAGCTAATAATCATGTTTACGTTAAAAATCATATTTTAATCAAGTATACATGTTTCACATTTACATATGCCACGTTAAGAAAAAAAAGAAGTTTCGGCCAATGTGCACATTAAGATCCATCAACAAATGTGATATGTCACATTCAAAGAAAAAACGGAAATTCTAACGCGCGTCCAGTCGCGCGCTGTGTCTTGTGCGCGACACGGGCCGGCTGACGCGCGCAGCCCACGCGACTCGGCACGCCGCTCCCACACAGCCCACGCGAGCGGCTATAGCACCCCACTCCCTTTTTTTATTTCAGTTCATGGGCGGACCCAGATTGGCTGCAGCTACACAAGAGATCACACATTGGTACATGACACGCCACAGACATACTAGATGCTAGCAGGTAGCAGTAGCAGCTTTTGTGTCTTCCTTTGGGCAGAGTAACATACACGTGTTGCCCAACTTGCATGGTAAGCTGTTGTGTGAAGGAGAAAGGCCTAGTAAATGGAGACTCATGAAACGCTGGTGCTAAAACTAGATCGGTAGAGCACACTATATTGTTTATCAATTTCAGTTCAATTTTCTGGTTGTCAATTTCAATTTCAGATTTTTTTATCATAATTTCAGTTTTAGTTTCTAGTAGCATTTATTTCAGTTTTCAATCTTGTTTTCTGGTTTCGGTTTTCAGTCAAGTTTTTTTAATGTTTTTTAGTTTAAGTTTTCAGTCAAGTTTTTTTAATGTTTTAGTTTTAGTTTCTTTTTTTTTAATTTTTTATTTTCATATTTCAGTCACCTTTTTATGTTCGAATGTCTTTCTAAATCCTGCATATTAGTTGTGTCACCTACAATGTATAAGTTGTTACAAAAAGGTAGTCATTGCACACATAACTTACCACAAAAGAATTTGCTCTCAGTTTTAGTTTTCAGTTAAGTTTTTTATTTTTTATTTTTAGTTTTCAGTCACCCTTTTAGCTCTGAATACCTTCCTAAATCCTGTATATTAGTTGCCTCACCTACAATATATAAGTTGCATATTTTAAGTTTCATTCTGTTTTTAGTGTTTTTTTAGTTCTAGTTTTCATTCTTTTTTATTGTTTAATTTCAATTTTCAGTCACCTTTTAGGTTCGAATGCCTTCCTAAATCCTGTATATTAGTTACCTCACCTACAATGTATAAGTTGTCACAGAAGGGTCGCCATTGCAGACTTAAGTTGCCACAAAAGAATTTGCCCTCAGCTTATGCAACAACTTCTATTTTTAGGTTTGTTGCAATAATTTGCCCCTAGCTTGTGCAACACCTTCTATTTTTAGGTTTGTTGCAATAATTTGCCCCAAGTTGCACAACTATAGTATTAAACATGGCACACCTTTTAATATTTTTGTCCCCCAGCTTGTGCATATTATGTAATAACTTTAGTATATTTTTGGAGTACCAACTTAGTTTTACATGGCAGTAACTTTTTTTTTGCCCCTGAGCTTGTGCATACCAAGTAAAAACTTTAGTATATTTTTGCAGTAGCAAGTTTAGTATTACATGGTAGCAACTCCTTCATAAATCTTTAGCATATTTTTACACATAAATTGTTACTGAAATAAAATTCTTCGAAGCATAGGCAAGTGGGGTTCAGTTTTGTTCGTCTCGTCACGCAGAACACACCAGCAAAGACGGAATTAAAAACGGATACACCATTCAAAAATTATAGCCATTCAAAGAAAATGTTATGCTTTTTTTTTGTTAGCTGACGTCATGCTAGCTGTGCTGGTCGGCACATGCATGCGGAAGTGACTGGAGTGATCAGCGCGTGGTGAATTTTTTTTATTTTTAACATTTTTTAAAAACTATTTTTAATTTTAGCATCGAAAGTTTTCTTTTATATCTAACACTTTTGGCCGCTCCCGGAAACAGCATTTGAACTTTGCCGCTCCCCACGTGGAGGAGCGGCAATGCTGCTGAGGTGGCAATACTGAAAAGGTGGCAGAGGGCTGTCGCTCCCCTCTGGAGAAGCGGCAAGCCTGCCGCTCCCCAGATCAGGGAGCGGCAAGGCTGCCGCTCCCTAGATCAGGGGGCGGTTCTTGTCCGGCCTTCCTTGTCAGTCAGTTGTCACTTCTGGTGCTGGTGGCGGCCTGGCAGGTCCTGTCAGAGTTGTACATACAGCCAGCCATATAGGCGGCGGCCGGCTGCTGCTGATGATAATTTTGGTCCATATCCATCCGCTGCTATTGCTGTGCTGTGCTGTGGAAGGAAATTTTGTTAGTTCGCATCACTTTTCCTTGCTGTGGTTCTATGTACTGCATGTTGTTCCTGTGTGCTGTTATCAACAGGTTAACAGTCTCGCTGTGTAGGGTGATTTTTATATTTAACCCCTTTTTCAATAAATATTTCAATATTAACCGCCTCAGAAAATAATTTGCATCCGGTAGTCCTTTTTGTCGCGCCATTTCTAATGACGCGACCAAATAACATAGTCACACCACATGCGTTGGCGTGACAAGATACGACACATTTGACGGTGTTTTCGACATGAAAAAGTTCGTCGCGCCACCCATGTTGGCGTGACAGTACAGTCTTGTCGCGCCACTGAGAATGGCGCGACGAGACTGAATTTTTGAAAAATCATAAGTCTTCAATACGACGTCGGATGAAGATGATTTTTATATGAAAATTGTAGCTCTCGATGAGATCTACAACTTTGTAGTTTTGAGTTTTTTTGTTTGACGACGTTAAGATGCTCAAAAAAGTTATATAAACTTTCAGCACCGAAAAAAGTTATATAAACTTTCAGCACCGAAATAATCGTGTATTTTCATAATGCAACAATCACTAATACACGATTATTTTGGTGCTGAAAGTTTATATAATTTTTTTGAGCATCTTAATGTCGTCAAACAAAAAAATTCAAAACTACAAAGTTGTAGATCTCATCGAGAGCTACAATTTTCATATAAAAATCATCTTCATCCGACGTCGTATTGAAGAGTTATGATTTTTCAAAAATTTAGTCTCGTCGCGCCATTTCTGGTGGCGTGACAAGACTGTACTGTCACGCCAACAGGGGTGACGCGACAAACTTTTCCACGTCGGAAACGCCGTCGAATGTGCCATATCTTGTCACGCCAATGCATGTGGCGCGACTATGTGACCCTAGAAAATAATTTGCATCCGGTAATTATTTTCTGGGGCGGTTAATATTGAAATATTTATTAAAAAAGAGATTAAATATAAAAATCGTCATGCGTAGTACTAGTAATGAAAGACCATGAATCGAAAACATGAACTCACTGACTGACTGCCTGATACAGATACAGGCACAAAGCTCGATTGACGGTTGTCTTCTCTTCTCTACCATTGTTGCAATCCTTGGTCGTCCTTCCCACACAGTTTCGATTCAACTGACGTGCTCTCCTTGTCAAGTGAGAGGCTGATACAGAGAGTGAGAAGCTGATACTGACAGTCTGAGAAGAAAAATCTGACGCTATTCCCCCACGTTCATGAACAACTGAAGCCATAGTATCTATTTTCTAGTAAGCTGTTAACAAACATTGCTTGGGACTTGGGAAATGCGATATCTGAATTGTGAATTGTGATGATGGAGTGGCGCTCTACTCCTACTCTGAACATGCACGCAACATCTTCACAATTCGCAACATCTTCAGACTTGGCTGACCAAACTGAAGATGTTGCCGAGCCGTCCAAAAATTCAACGCGGATGGATGATCTAGTACAACTTATAGTTTCTTGTTTCCTCTCTCTTTGGGTTTTGGTCTTGTATTCATGTGTTGCGATTGGCTGATCGGGTTGACCGAACTGACTGACGTGACCCAGCCGCTAACCTGCATCATCGACAATATATTTTTTTTCTCTGACGACCAACCAAAAGCTAGCTGGAGTACGCAGCACAAGCCAAACCAAATAAACTGATTCGAGTCGCTCCAGCTGACATGTTTAATTTGTCGGCAGTTTTGTTTGCTCATGGGGTTGACGCGTTAGTTTTACTCTAGCTAGGGGTGATTACCATAGCAGCAGATTGACTCCTGCTGCCGCTGCAGTGCGGCGCGGAAAATGAGTTGATCGATCTGCTGCCCAAAGACAACTGGATAAGCACAAGCTCTTCCACGGACTCGCGCGAGACAAAAACAACACCGGCCCCCTGCCGCTCCCTGATCTGGGGAGCGGCAGCCCCCTGCCACCTTTTCAGCATTGCCACCTCAGCAGCATTGCCGTTCCTCCACGTGGGGAGCGGCAAAGTTCAAATGCCGTTCCCTCGCGTGGGGAGCGGCCAAAAGTGTTAGATATAAAAAAACTTTCGATGCTAAAATTAAAAATAGTTTTTAAAAAGTGTTAAAAATAAAAAAAATTCCGCGTGGTGGGGCTGGGGGTCGCGCGCCCATTGCGCGACGGGTCGCGCCCTAACGCACTTGAAGAAAAAAACTCTTACATCAGCTATGCACATTGGAATCCACCACATATATCACGTTCCAATAAAAAACGTTACACTAAGGGCTGTTTAGTTTCCAAAAAATTTCCTAAAAAACTACAGTAACAAATTTTTGACACATGCATGAAGCATTAAATATAAATAAAAAATAAAATTAATTACACAGTTTAGCTGTAAATCACGAGACGAATCTTTTAAGCCTAGGTAGTCTATGATTGGACACTAATTAACAAATAACAACGAAAATGCTACAGTGATTTTTTGTAAAATTTTTTGGGAACGAAACAGGCCCTAACTATGCACGTGCACCATGTATAGATCACATTCATATGCATATTTATTTGTTAGATTAGATCTGATTGCAGAATATTTCACATATTTTTCCTGTCTCCCAAAAAACATATAAAATATATTTCTCCAAAATAGGGGTCCAAAATTTTAAGCTATACTTCCAGATATACATCAATCTATTTTTATGCTCTTTTAATTTAATCTAGAAAAAAACATAGTACCAAGCAAAACATCTTAAATTTGGTCAAAATCTATATAAAAAGTTATTAATGTTTATGATACCAAATAAATAGTATATAGATTCTCCTTTGAATCTATGTTTAATTTTTACTAGTATATATATTTAGTACTTATGATAAATACTAATATTGTTCTTTTAAAAAAATAATAAGCTTTAGATAATTTGATGAAACAAAAAATTACATTAGTACTCTCTTTGATATTATTCTTAGTACTAGCTTTGACGAAAATGAAACCCGTCATCACCGGGCCCCCAACTGGGTCATGGTCTCCTGGACTCCGCGTAGCGACGGGCCGAACACGCGGCGCCTATTTGCTCTCTCTCTATATGAAAAAAAACGTCGTTCCTCGCCTTCTTGGGTCGGCATCAGCTTTTGCTGAACCAGCACATGCACCGCATTGGAGACTTGAAGTCAACTAGCCCAGGTCTCCTCCAACTCCAACAACCAACATACTTCTGTTCGCATTAATCCTGAATCTCGATAGAGCATCATCTACTCCTACCTCACTGGTTGTTGCCCTCCCCTGCTTCTTTCCTCTCCTCGTCATCTCTTCAACGAGAGTCGGCCATCGGCAAGATTGCTTCAGGTTAGTGACTCTGATTCTGCTATTTAATTCTGAAAAGGTTTTAGGGAAGTTTATTTGCGCCAGCTGGATCATCCTAGCTCTGTATTTACTGTTTACTACCAAATCTAACCTGGCGACTCTGAGCATATACATGTGGATTTTCATCGCATACTACTAGTTGTTGGTCTTTAGATACTCTTGTGTGCTCATCGTTGCAAAGGAGGTTGATTGGTGCGCGGTAGTAAACAGCAAGGTGACAAAAACCAGAAAAACCTTTTCGTGATACTATATTATCTCTGTTAGTCTTTTTTTTTTGTTGACAAGGAGTCATGTTAAATAGTTCCTGACCCTTCGTTTGTACTCTGCTATTTTTGTAATTTTGTCTCTCATATTTGGATTAGTAAAGAGACGGATTCTTTCAGTTCTCTTCTTCTCTTCTAGTACTATTCTTGTAACATCTTAGTGCATGCTTAAACCTATCCACATAATCCTGTCAGCCAGCACACCCCCACAACAGCAGTCTTTAATTTCAGTCATAATTGAAGAAGTATTCTGAAGTCATGTCTTTTCTTTCTTAATTACCATGTATATATTTCGGTTCTCAAAGCAAAGCTGTCTACCGGTCGTCCAGTAATATGTTACAAAATATCAGTCAAGGTTTGACTATTTCCTTCACAGTGTGAAACTAGTCCTACTCCTTCCTATGTTTCATATGAAATTCCCATCTGTGTTTATGCAAAGTCTTCCTTGATAACCGTGCTCATGGAACATTTTATTGCTGTCAGACCTCTGCTCTCAACCAATCCGCTGCCCAAATCATATAGCAAATTGTTACCACTGAATAATATAGTGACCAATGTGACATTAGCTTCCCTACAGGCTACATGAACTCTTCTGAAATTGTACTTGAAATGCCAGCCTTAAGCAGTAGAAGACAATTGCTTTACTACAGGCTACATGAACTCTTCTTATTGCAGCATGGATTTTTTATATATTTCAAATGTTTAAATTAAATGTTTTGATTGTCCATTGTCAATCCAAAGATGGCAATTGACAGCAGTGTTTGATATTGTGTAAATACTGAACCCGCATCCTTCGAAAAGCTCCTCTGGGTGATTGCATGAAATTCCTTTTGTTTGGTTTTGTCTTTCAAATTGGGCATATGATGCTCTAATTATTTCCTGCCCATTCCCATATTATCATAATTTTTGTAGTTGCCAGATTGATTTTTTATTTACCACTATACTTTTCTGAAATCTTTGGATGTGTGACTGACATGGTGAGTTTGTTGGTCTTATCATCCCACATAGCAGAGTACAATAGATGCTGCATAAGGGTTTTGAAACTCTGCACTGGAAGATAATGAATTTTGTCCCTGTTTTATTAAATACAGTAAAATGAGAATAATATGTGAGTGTCAGTATTATATTTTTACACCTGATGTTTATATGAGTAGATTCAGCAAAAGGTTCATAAGGTAGGATTGTGTGAATCCAAAAATCACCAGTATTTTTTAGTACTGGAGGATGTATATTTAATTGTTCATTAGTTGCTCATTGTCTTAAGTCAGTTTTTTTGAAGTGATACTAAATGTAACAGATATATGAATTATGAATGACGAACGACACAATACAAGGGAGGTGCCAACAGATTTCCCATGGAATCTAATAGAAGACATTACAAATGGTTTTGCGGTGGAGCAAAAGATTGGTAGTGGTGGATATGGGGTGGTTTACAAGGTATGGTTAATGATTTTTACTTCTGTCTTTTCAGTTTCATCTATCAATAAGGAAATGCCTGTAATCAAATATATGTGAAACAGGGAGTGCATCCAAATGGACAAGAGGTAGCTGTGAAAAAACTTCACCACATGCCAGGATTAGACGAGGATCAGTTTCAAAATGAACTTCGAATCCTTACTGGAATTCGCCATCCAAACATTGTCCAGCTCGTTGGGAAAAGCTACATTGAGCGAGATAGATGTATCGAACACCAAGGCAGACTAGTATTCGCTACAATGATAGACAGGGCAATATGCTTGGAGTTTCTGCCTGAAGGAAGCCTTGAGAAGCATCTTTCTGGTATGAGATACTTTTGGTTAGTAAGCTAGTTAGTGTTGATCTCTTAAAAATGCTAGTTGCATTTGATAGAATAATTCTGTAAACATGTGTCATTTGTTTTCTTCTACAGATGAACGGTCTGGACTTCGTTGGCATAGTCGCTACAAAATAATAAAGGGGATTTGTGATGGTTTGAAACACCTTCATGGAGAAAGAATTTTCCATCTTGACCTCAAACCTGCAAATATATTGCTTGACAAGGATATGGTGCCAAAAATTGCAGACTTTGGCTTATCAAGGCTCTTTCGTGGAACTTGTCAATCTCATACTACAGGAAGGCTTCTATGCACTATGTGAGTTAAATGATCCGTCCCTTACAGATCTGTCCCTTATTTTTTTTTCTTTTAAAAATTTTAGTATGTTTTCATTTCGCTTACACATGTGATATTTATGATATACACTACTACAAAAACTATTTATAGAGACATCTCCTTTTTTTCAATAGAGGTGGCTCAATTTACAACCGTCTCTTAAAAACAGTTTCTGAAATGAGCTGCCTTTAGAAATGCAGCATTTGTAGAGGCGGCTACAATTTTTAGCCACCTCTATAAATGCCTCTATCTTTAGAGGTGATTCTAGATTTAGCAGCCTCTAAAAACGGATTTCTAGAGGCGGCTGGATTTAGAGCCGTCTCTAAAAATCGATTTATAGAGACAGCTAGATCTAGAGCCTTCTCTAAAAATATGTGCAGTACAGCAAAATTCATAACTTTTTCAAATGAAGTCGGCTTATTAAACTTTATATCAAAGTTGTATATCTCATCGAGATCTATAACTTTTTAGTTGACAACTTATTCATTTAAAATCATTTGGATCCAACGAGTTCTATTTGAAGTTCTCACATGTTGAAATTAAAATTGTTCGAATTTTTCAAACAACCTCGGATTGAGACATAGTTGCCTTTTGCCTTTTCAATGTATTGTTTTATGTTTTTCTTATTGTATATTAGAAAGAAGATTACCTTGGACCATCTTTTCTATGAAATAAATTAATTAGGTTTACCTCACTCTTACTTACAATGTGATGCTTCAAATACATTTCAGTGGATACGCGCCACCAGAATTTGTAGATAAGGGGAAAATCACAAACAAGTTTGATGTATTTAGTTTGGGTGTCATAATGATAAAAGTATTGGTAGGACCTGATGGCTACTCCACATATTATGATACGCTCGAGTCCCAAGACTTCATTGATCTGGTATGAGATGTCATTTCTAAATATGAGGACGACAATGGTCATTTTCTTGTAGTTTTGGGTCCTCACATTTTTATAGTAAGTCAGGTATGGTACGGCATTTACTGATTCACTTCAATTGCAGGTTCAAGGAAACTGGAGAAAAGTGCTACTGGCAGCAGGATGGAAAGATGCGTCATATTTGCATGCCTATTGCAACCAAGTGAAGACTTGCACTAAGATTGCACTGAACTGTGTGGAATCCAACCACCACAAAAGGCCGAGTATAGAGGATATCATCACTGTGTTGAACGAAACAGAAGAAACTATTGACAAACTGTACAGGCAGCTATTTGTTGTCGAACCTCTCAATCTCTGCTTCCCCTTCGAGCCAGATAAGCTGATTCGATGCCCAGTGCACCTGACAAATAACTCGGATCATCCCACTGCCTTCGCGATTCTGCCAAATACTGACATCTTTGCCGGTTCACTCCGAGGCGTTGTGCCTGCAAGAACAACTCATACTTGCATTCTGACGATGCAGAAGCAACAAAGTCCACCCCCAAACCTGGATACGATTCGCATCCAGAGCTTTGTAGCCAACCTGGATACTGAGGACATTTTTGGTTTTTCTATTGAAGAAAACATTGACAGCTATTTTACCGAACCAGAAGCGGTTCATGATGAGACGAAAGAGGTGAAGATAACGAGCCTTTATGAGTGTGCAAGCCAGCTAACATCCAAGGTGTGTTCTGTAAATATACTGCTCATCTGGGGGGTGTTTGTGGTGTGGAATTAATTGCATTATTTCCAGTGTATTAAATGTCCCTCCGACAACTAAGGGGGCGTTTGGATCCTTAGGTTAACCCTTGTCACATCAGATGTTCGGATGCTAATTAGGACTAAGCATGAGCTAATTATAAAACTAATTGCAGAAGCTGTGTCTAATTCACGAGACGAATCTATTAATAAGCCTAATTAATCCATTATTAGCACATATTTACTGTAGCACCACATTATCAAATCATAGATTAGGCTTAATAGATTCGTCTTGCGAATTAGCCCTCATTTATGTAATTAGTTTTATAATTAATCTATATTTAATACTTCTAATTAACATCCAAACATCCAATATGACAGGGCTAAACTTTAGCCCCCTAGTATCCAAACATCCAAACGGGGCCTAAAGCGAAAGCGTGAAACTTATCACTCCCTATGCTAACCAATGGATTGAGATCACATCATTTTTCTTTTTCTGTAGTGAATTTATTTGTAATATACTTTTGCTCTGTTTAATTTGTCCTTGGGCGTCATTGTGCGACTGCTTGATTTCGTGGTGTTGTTACACCAATACAGCTGAGAATTGAGGTATATACATAATTTTATTTTTTCTGATTTTGCTCATAGTAATATGTGATGCTTGAATCTTTTGGTGGTAATTAGCGTTTGTTTGATTTGATCAGGTATTATCCCTGAACCGTACCGATACCATAGACGTGCATCCATTGGAGCCATGGTGCGTGCAAATATTGATTATTTACTCTCCATTGAAATGATATGGATCAGAACTGATTATTCGTGTTCATCAAGTTCTTGAACGCAACTGTCATTTGCTCTCACAGAACTTGTTATGTGGTACACGCAGGGTTCTAATAACATCTGGTGTGGCAGGTGGCATCGAAATTTGGAACTACAAGACCAGGGTAAGTGCTGCACAGACACTAGCTAGTCACTACTACATCCGTACGAGGAATGGTAAAATAATTTTAGGTTTAGCTTAAGGTAAACTATATTAAATTTGACTAGCTTTATAAAATAGTATCAACATTCATGACTCCAAATAGATTCTATTAAATTACTGCATATTTCAATGATACTATCATGGTAAATATTAGTATCTTTTTATATAAATTTAGTGAAACTTTTGACTTGCCTCTATACTAGAATCACATCTTTCTGGGACACGGACTGCAGAGTGTACGTTATAATTCAAATACGTTACAATCTAAGGCCTTCTGTTTGGCTCCTGAATCCTAATAGAGACCGGCTTTGCCTACAACTGCTACAGCTGCGGCTCCACCAACCCAGAATCAACTAACAAAGGGGAAGAGCCGGTGAAGTTGGTTTTTCGGCTTCACCATCTCCAGCTACAGTAGAAATATTGTGGCTATAACAAAGTCAAACTCATTTTGGAATTAATATTTATAAAAGTACACCCACGAGAGCTAAATTCTTAAGGAATTACAACAATTTAAAGTGTATAGGACAGTTTTAAAAAATTACTACCTCCATCCCAAAAGGACACACTATAGGTGTGTCCATAGTCAATTAATAATTTGACCAAATTTGTAAACAAGGTTATGACTCTAAATACCTACTCTCTCCGTTACAAAAGAATGCAATTCTAGGTTTTGGATAAGTCAAACTTTTCTTAGTTTGACTAAGTTGTTAGGAAAAAATTATCAACATTTATTCCCTTGAAAAATTATCACCATTCATTTCTTCAATTAAATTTACTATGTAAATACATCTCATAATCTATCTAATGATATTTATTTCGTAAATATCTTTACTTTTTTGTTTAGATTTGGTCAAACTTACAATTGTTTGACTCCTCAAGAAGTGAGAATTGCATTGTTAGAGGACGAAAGGAGTAGATGAAATATATTTGATGATGAATCTAATGATTCTTATTTGGTATCATAAATATTTGTAGTTGTTTGTATGAATTTGGTCATATTTAACATATTTTAATTTAGTACTGTGCTAGAGTTGTATCTTTTTGGAATGGAGGAAATAGTTTGCAAGCTCAATTTTTATATAAAAAAATTGTCACAGCCAAGAACAATAAAATTTGAGTAACTTATAACTTGCAGCAAGGAACTGCAGATCCGTAGTCGATGGTGCCTGTTTGTAATGTCTTAACAGCGACGGTGCCCGTTCGTAATGTCTTAGTAGTAACTTTCTTGAAGAAGTTTTATTAAAAATTCCAAAAGCAATACAGTGAGTAGATATAAAGTCTTGAAAACAATTCTTCTATCTTCTGCATTACAAGAGACACAAAGCTACCTGTCGTGGGGTCGGGAACCACGGCAAGCAATGTTGTTTGAATCGGTGTTAGAGTACGTCTCTGGTGGCTTGGGTGGACTCAAGAACACAAGAATCACAGAGGGGACACAACGGTTTATCCTAGTTCGGGCCGATCGATGCCCTTCTGGAGTCTTCTTGGTGGCGAAGGAGGTCTCCCCGAGGTGCACCTTCTGGAGTCTTCTTGGTGGCAAAGGAGGTTGGCTCCAGGGCTGACTTGTGGGCCCGGTAGCCCCCGAGCCCCTGGAGGCCGCAAAGGAGTTTGTCTCCTTACGTCACGCCCCGTGCATGATCCTGTCGGGGGCGTGGTTGACAGAGCCCACGACCAAGGGGCAGCACCGGGGAGCCCCCGAGCGTTGAGGGCTCGGGGCATGTCTTCTTGTGCTCAGGCCTTGGCTGGTGTCGTAGACCGGGCAAAAGCCAAGGGCCGGGCTTGGGCTTCTCATCGATCGGGAGCCTGAGGCTTGGGCGAGCCCTCGAGCCTCGAGCAGAGGCGGTGGCGTGCTCGGGCTCGACCTGATTGCTCGGTCTAAGGGTGCACGCGAGCATACCCGATGGGTATAGCCCCTGAACCCCCGGGCAATCCTAGAAGGGTCGGTCCGGGGGTTCGTCGGTCGGGAACCCTTGATCTCGGGACTTAACATACCCATATGTTCTCGTCACTAACCAAAGAAGAGAAAATTCCCTATATGCCCTGGAAAACTCACTTATTCCTTCTATGGCCCTAATCCAAATTTCTTTCTCTATATGACACTACCCCGTTAAGTGTCATGTGAAAAGACCAAAATACCCATGCTCTATGAAAATGCATGGATTCCCTATATGACATTGCTTCATGGATTCTTATGCATTACAAGTGACACAAAGCCAACCAAAGAAAGACCCACATACCTATTAGTGATAATCAGTTCAAAGACTAGAACGCCAAATCCCGCGAGAGCAACTTATGAAGAACCAGTGAGCAACTAAGAATATAACCTACGAAGAGGTTGAGGATTTATTTTTCAAAAACATAATCATTCCTACATAACCAAAGTGATTAACAAGCAAGGGCCACCCCTAGCAGTATTAAAGGTTTGAACTCTTTCTTAAATCATCTTAACAATCTCCCAAACATGTGCGACAAGCTTTTTGGTTGTGGAAGACCGCTTAACCACCTGAAATATTGAGATTTGATTTGTTTGATGATGTGCCCTGTGCATAGCGTGACATTGTTCTTATCATTTGGCATATTAACCTCTAGTGTCAGCTATTCGAGAAATAGTCCTATAAAATACTACTCGCTTTGTTCTAATTTATAAGACGTTTTGGTTTTTTCTAGATTCATTGCTTTTGCTATGTATTTAGACATAATGTATATCTAAGTTACAATAAAATCTATGTACCTAGAAAAGCCAAAATATCTCGTAATTTGGAAGAGAGGGAGTATTGGCTACTTGGAGTAGCAACGTGAATGACTCTTATGTCTATGCGCAGGCAAAGTTGGATCTGTCCAATATGCTTTTGCTGGAAAAAGGTGATTTTTCTTCTTCCATTTCCAGTTGTTCCTTTTCCCACGGGACCACTTGCTCAATAAACATAAATTAATCACTGCACTCTCAGGTGTGACTATGGCCAAATTTGTTGCACGCAAGAAATGGTTTGTGGCTGGAGACCTGGATGGTTGCATTCATGTGCATTGCTACAAGGAAATGCAGCGACTCGCGCATTTCCATGCTCACCAACAACAAATAGCGGAATTGGCAGTTCATCCAACTGAGCCATATGTGCTGTCAGCTTCTGATTTCGAAAGAATTGTCAAGTTGTGGGACTGGGAAAAGGGCTGGGAATGCACTCGAATATTTAAGTTTGCTAACTTTTACGTGAATCAAGTCACCTTTTTAAACAGAAAGGATACGGATACTTTTGCAGTTTCTAGCGATAAAGGAATAAAGGTTTTAGTCTTGTACCATTTTTTTATCCAAAACTTTAGTCAATCTGGTAATATAGCCTTCTGACGGTCTATGTACTATCCTTCTTCAGATTTGTAGTCTCCGGTCTCCTGGTTCTGCTCAATTCATATTGTCAGAATATGATGAAGATGAAGGTACTGTAACTTGCTTCGACTACGTTGCTAATGGTGACCAGCAGTATTTGATTACTGGTCACCGTTGTGGGGCTGTCAAGGTGTAGCATCTTCTCCGTATGTACGATGTTGAACATACATATACGAAGCATTATTAATTATAGTCCATTTCCTCTGTTGACTCAGATTTGGAGCTTGCACACACAGAATCTTGTTAAAACAGTCACAGAGGCACATCTTGATTTAGTGGACGCAATCTGTTCCCATCCCGAGCATGCAGTACTAGTTACAGGTTCAGAAGATGGAACTGTTTGTCTATGGAACCCAAATACCCTCAGGTAAAAGCACGTAACTACTGCTTGTAGGACGCATGCATCGGTGCAGCTTATATATACATGACGACATGCAGGGCATGTCAGCGGTCGTTAGAATAGAATATATTGTCAGTGAGACGAGGGAATAAAGAACAGCAATGCTACAGTCTACAAATGTATAACTGTGTCTTCTTTATTGATCACCCTGCTGGACTCTAGACGTATATAGTGATTGTGGGATGTCCCCTATGTAACACATTCATTCAGTCCAACATCAAAAGATTGCGCCGTTCCCTATCTGTTTTTTAGATAATAATAAAAACAGAGTTCCGGCTTTTTTCCATCTTCCTATGCATACAACTTGATCATTGTTACAGTCTTCTAATTTACAATATATAGTGTTTCTTTACTATATGTCGTCGTTTCTGCTAATTTACAATCATCGTCTGTTCACTTTCGCTTAATACTATTTGAGTTTGAAGCTTAGTTTTGTTGATTTCCACTAGGACAGTTTCAATCTTTTTTACTACTGTGCACTACACGTGTTTCAATGTTTGTCCACTGATAACAAATACTGTATATGCCTTGTACTCTGCCAGGCCTGAGAGGACGTTTAACTTTGGCGGCTTTGGCCTCGGGTATCTTGCAGATGTAAAATTATGTATGGATAGCTCAAGAAGGTATGCAAGAAAACAATCCGCCAACTGGTCAGTGTTATTCGATTGTCATGCATTTCTACACACAGACCATCAAGTTATGGAGGCTGAAATAAATTACTTTTCTGTCCCAAAAAAAATTAATGTTATAGTTTAGTCCTAAGCCACCTTAAATTTATAAAAATAATAATATTTATATTACCAAATAACCATTAGATTCATCGTTAAACATTTTTATACCTATTTGCTTTTATATTAATCTTTATGATTTCATCTCCATCAACCCTATCCTAACAGACCCTTGAGGCCCAAGTGGTAACCCTTAAGTAAATACTCCCTCCTTCCTAAAAATATAATGAATTTTCAGTTATCAAACAATTCTAGGTTTGACCAAGTTCATAGAATTTTTTTATGATATTAATTGAGCTTCATTATACGTCATGAAATATTATTTTCACAATTTAGCTCTTTGATGCGGTAGATGTTAATAATTTTCTTTACAAACTTGGTCAAACTTAGGATGATTTAGCTTAGGACAGCTACAAATCACTTATATTACACAATGGAGGAAATACATGCCAAAAACCCAGTGTATGTTACAAAAGGTAACTCCCTACATTGGCAATAATTATGCATTCTAGAGTGAGGAAATCCCTTACCTTTGTAAGAGCAATACCCCCATCAACAATCAATATTATAATTTTCAACATTGGGAAGCATGAGGAGAAGAAAATGTCAAATTAAAAATAAGGAGACCCCTAGAGACCCACGGGGGGAAGGGAGTTGGCGACGGGTGATTTGGTGGTCTCCTGAAAGTATGACCTTAGTAGAAGTTTGCTGGAGTCCAATTTGGTTGCCTTAGCCCTTGAAAACAAAGTAAGGGCCCTGTTGTAATTGCTCAATCTCCTTGCATTGCCAATTGTGCATCATCAAGTGATAAATCCTTTACCTTTGTATTTGAACATGCACTCCCAAAAATTGCAAGATTGTGATTTTCAATATTGCAGTGGTTGGTTATATCAGGCAACATTAGCGTCGTTCGGCTGGCTGGTGGCTACTGGCCGGTGCTGATTTGTTATGAGAGAAAAATACTGCTGGCTGGCTGGCGGCTGGTGCTGAATTGGTGTGAGAGAAACAGCACTGCTGGCTGGCTGGCAGCCAGCCAGCCGAACAAGGCCATGTGCCCACTATTACTAGTGTAAAGTATATATGCATGACTTTATATAACATGTAGTACACTACTAGTACTTTATAAGACAAATTTAGCTATATCTTCTTCAAAACTCGAATCAACATATTCAAAAATATATGAATGTAATGGCAATGTTTTTTTAATAGAGAGGGAGTATTAACTACGAGGTCATGTTCGACAGGCAGTTTATAGGTTTGTTGTGTATCGTTATAAGCCAAGTGGTTGTACAGAATCAGTCAAACACAATATGCACCTTTTGTTTTAACAGCATGGCTACAAATTTTCTGACTAGGCAATAATGTCCTCTATTTCAAAGGAAAAAGGCACTAGGCTTTTGTTGATCGCGCCTCTTTATTTAGATTGTGCTCTTGGATCCCATATAAAACTTCTCATCAGCAGCTTCTTAATCAGTTACAGGGTAGTAATTGCACATAGCGAGGGATTGGCAATGATAGAAATGGATCGAAATGATCCAGTTGTTGCTAACACTGGAAGCAGCAGTAAAGTAGAAAACGATTTGGTTGGCTCAAGAGAAAGAAAACAACCAGAACCAGACCGGTCGGAGATAGAAAATGAAGAAAACGATTTTGTTATCCGTGTCACGGACACTGGTAATGTGGCAGAGCAGATGCAGGGCAATGGGCCGACCGATGAAGAGGTACCTGCATGTAGAGGCATGTCAACACATCTTTTTCGTGGGTGCATTGTGACGCCTGTATCCTTAACGATCTTTTTTTTTCTCTTCTTGTAGATGCACTCTGTCTCCAGTAAGCTGCTCAGCATTTACCCCGAGAAGCTTCAGCTACCATTTAAGGCCAATCAGCTGACCTCTTGTTCACTACAGCTGAGAAACACGACGGATGACCACATTGCTGTCATGCTTCTGACAAAGTGCCCGAAGAGGTACATGGCAAATATGCCACTCTGTTGCATCGTGCCGCCAAAGTGCATCTACACACTCATAGTGACAGATAGCGATCAGAAGAAGAAATCCTTGCTGAGTAGCGACGAGTTTCTCACCCTGGAGAGCACCATTTGCTTGGAAGAACATATTGGTCGATTGCAGAATGCTAATCTAGACTCAGCAGCCATCGAGTTTAGCAATTTTTTTAAAGAAACCAAAGAGATGGCAGCTGATAAGGTGTATGAGCTAAAGTTGAGTGTTGTTTCTGACCCACTAAAAGAGACTACCTCTGTTCAGGTGACTAGTTGAAAACACTTCCAGTATGTAGTGTATATATGTTAGACTTAAGCATCTAACATTTTTTTTCTCTTTCAATGGTGGTGATGTGGTAGCAGCAACACACAGAAGTTGAGGTAAGTAATTTGCCTCCATTTGTTTCAATTATTGCCTCTATGTTACTCCCTCCGTCATAGAATATAAGGCGTAACCATTTTTTATTCATGTCCCATAATATAAGACGTGCTCTCTCTAAACGCATGTCCCATAATATAAGACATGATCTCTCTACGTTTCTTGGTCTTTGAACCAGAGGTGGTTACACTTTATATATTGGGACGGAGGGAGTATAATAGATGTTGACATTTTTCACCAATTAATGTTGCTATGCATTTCGGTTCAATCAGATCGTATCCAATAGGAAGATTTCAAATGTGTTGTCTGTGGACGTGCATCCGACGCAGCCATGGTTAGCTTGTCTTACAACATAGCGTTTGAGATGATTTATTAGGTCCTTTTCACATCCAACATTTTCTTTGTGCAATGCAGGATTCTGGCGACCAATAAAGCAGGAGAAGTTGTCATTTGGGACTACCAAGCGCAGGTTGGTTGCTGCTCGATCGCATCTGGTTATATGTACAATGGTAGCAGTTTTGTTGCTTTGTAAATTTTCAGTTGGTTACTTACAGTTAGAGTGAATATGTTCATTTATGTTCAGGCCATAGCTAAATCCTTTGACTTCACACAGAAACCAGGTATCTTTTCCGACATTACTATTTCCATTTATTTTTTCCTTTTTTTTTAAAAAAGAAGCAGGCAGAATTCTGCTGTTCTTATACTAACAGAGCCACAGAGGAGTTGCAAAGGAACAAAAAAACAGATAAGCTCCATTATTCTGCAACAAACAAACATATGCATAATATTATTTCATTGCAAACACAGTTTACTCTGCTAAATTCATTGAGCGAGAGGAATGGATTGTCGCTGGTGATGGCTATGGCATTATCTACGTATACAGTTACCATACAGGGGAAGAACTTACAAACTTTGAAGCTCATGATGGTAGCATCACGTCTTTGGCTGTGCATCCCACACATCCTCTTATGCTCTCATCCTCTGAGGATCGCCCGATAAAGCTCTGGGACTGGAAGAAGAACTGGGAGTGTACTCGAACATTTGAGGGACACTCCGACAGAGTAAAATGTGTAAATTTTAACCCAATGGACACCAACAGTTTTGCAACTGCATCTTTGGATCACACAATCAAGGTTTGACTTCAATTTTAATCTTATCTACAAAAAGTTTTTCATGCATAATCAGTGCTCTGCCCAAAAGAAATATTACTAATTCAATCCTTGGAGACTTAAAACAGTTGTTCTTTGCTATGCTCTGCAGATCTGGAACATTTCTTCTACTGAGAGCAAACTTACACTATCTGATCACTCGGGCGGCCTGCTTTGTGTTCACAGTTACACAAGTGATATGAGGCAATATTTGATTGCCGGATCATGGAATGGGACTGCACAAGTATAGCATCTTTACTGAAGAATACACTCACTATGTTGTTTGGCATAAACAAATACTACAGTACTTCATTGACATCCTCTTTGCTAATTAGATCTGGGACATGGAGACGGGAAGACTTGTTCAGACGCTCAAAGGGCATGCACGTCATATTAGTTGTGTCTACCATCACCCAGAACTTCCGGTGGTAATCACAGGTTCACATGATGGGACTGTTCGTTTATGGAACTCCACTACCTACAGGTACATTGAAATGCTTGTTTTTTCTGTCATTTTATTGGAGACTTCTAGGAAGACGCTTCAGCAATACTTCTGCTCTATAAATGTTGTTTAGGTGTTTAGTTCGTAATATGTTGCTCTAAGTAGTTAGTTGAAGGTTGGAAGTTTTTTCTTACAGATTTAGTATTTCACTTGTGAGATGACAGGCGACAGACCAAAGAACATGTAGAAACTGAATTCTTATGATAGATATATTGATAGAAATTAAAGTACTGTGTGTTAGCTTGATAAATACTATTTCATAAACCATGGATCTTAATATGGTGCATATAGTTGAACTAACCTTGGTGTAGTTGGTACTAACAATCCCAAAGTTGCAAGTTCATTTTTGTAGTTTTTATAACAGCTATCTTTTTAATCTTGTAGGCTCGAAAGTATAGTTGGTATTAACCTTGGTGTAGTTCATGTTGTTGGATATATCGAAGACTTAAGAAGGTAATGGATTGTTTTAGTTTCTTTTATATTATTATTTATCACCAATTGAAAAGAAACAAATATAAATTTAATCCTTTCTACATTTATGCATTGCTTCAACAACTTCATATATTGTAATATGCTTGACACCTCATTGAAATCAATACATATATTTGTAACATTTTGATAGAAACATTCACAAGGTAGGAATGGCTAGGGTTACAAACATTAATAAACATGCTTTGATATTTAGGCTTTGATGTACCACTGTTTTCAAAGAGAATATATATAAACTAAAACCTTCAATCATATTTTCGAAGGAACTATGAAATGGCAATGTTCACCCACAACACTCCTTCAGTTAAAATCACTGAATTAAACAAGGAAACTTGTCAATTTTATGGAAAGTTTTATATATGTTTGTATTCCTTTTTATAGACAAATTTGGTTAAGGCTTTAATGTGAAATCATATGTGCTCCTAGTTAAAGTCCTAGACTCTATAGTAGCACCTACCTTCCTAGGAAATTTATTTCCATGTTGGATGCATTTGTATGCATATAGTGTTCTATGTGTTAAAGCATTTGACTTATTATTTTTTTGAGAAAAGAAAAAATAATATTTGAATATTAATTAACTTGTTTTAGCTAGAAACTATGCAAGAAGAATTAACTATTTGCACCAAATGTTTAGGTTCTCAAAAAGGTTGAGATTGCCTCATGCCATTGCAAAACGGTTGCTAAAACAGCCTTAGAAGGCACCTGTTACCCTGATTTTGTGTAACACCATACATCCAAATTTTTCTTCGAAGCTAACCTTGCATATGTATAGTATTCCTCTTATATTTTCATCCAAACTTCATAAAAAAGTGTTAATTTGAATATGGTGCATTTGTAACGACATCGATCGTATACCAGCTAGTACCTATTTAGACAACCAAATTACCACTATTAGTCTTGTGTGATACATGCCAAGACTAGATCATTAATAGTCTACATACACAATATGTTTGTTAGTTGTTCATCTTTTAATTGGTTCTAAGATTGTTTGGAACTTGTAGTACCGTCATATACTCTAATTTATATATCATGAATATTTGGCTAGCATGATGTTCATCTAATGAAACATATATATTAATGGTGTGTAGGATTGTGATCGGTTGTCACCAAGGAATAGCCATCATGGGATTGAACTTCAGTTAAGACCATTCTTTGTGCAGGAGACGATAGAATAATAACTGTTGTGACACAAACACTACTAGTTTTGTTAGTGTTTGTTACGGAAAAGTACTTGAGTGATGGGTGTGGTCTTCTTCTTTCTTCTGATTTTTTGTGTGGTTAAAGAGGTATATATCTCTAGTGGTATAGTAAGTAGAGTATTTTTTGCCCGCCACGCATTATGCACATTGAACCAGCAAAAAACTGGCAAAAAAAAAACCATGTGCCTTGTCCTCTAACAAGATTCTAGACACTTGAGCTGGCTGTGAACCGCTATGTCTGAATTGGAGCCGGCCACATAGCCACTGGATGAGCACACAACAGAGAGAAAAAAGTAAAATAATACAAGACGACATCACCATGTCTGAATTGAAAAGCGGCTGCATGCCCGCTCGATGAGCACTCGATAGTGGAAAAAAAACTGCAAAACAATATAAGGTGACAAAAAGAGGTTTGAAATCAAGACTTGGAAACACGGTTTCATACCACCGCATAACATGTTACTTCAAAATTAAAAAAAATCAACAATCTAGACATGTTACAAATGCTTGGAGACCGCAAAGGTTGGTCCTAGCTCTTCCATCTCACCTTTTTTTTGATAAAGTAGAATTTTCTTATTATTCTTAAAAATATTATATCGAGATGATACAAAGCCTTGAAAAAATAAAAAATTTAGTTGGTAGCCTAGCTTGCCTTAAAGATTTGTGCTAGCAAGGAAATTCCTTGCTCTAAGGCTGGCAGAAGCCTGTAAGGTTAGGCTGGCTTTTGCTGGAACCGAATACTCTATCTGTTCATCAGTAATTGCCAAGAAGATACAAAATAACAATATGGAAATTGAAACGATAATGATCTAATATGGGCGTCCGTCCGTCTCCTGTTCAAACACAGATCCACAGGAGCGGTCCCATCTCTTACAGAAATAAAAAACAAATCCCCACTTCCTCATACGCTTATCCGCCTAGCCTTGAAGCAGCGTAGCTGCTCGGATCTTCCGCCCCCTTCCCTCACAGCGTGCTCGTCGGGCAGCCGCGCCTTTGCCCTTCCCTCATTCACCGGCCGCGCTGCGCGCCCTCGCTCCCTACGCCGCTCACCTGCGCCCTAGTCACCTGCGCCGCTCGCTCCCCCATCGTCCATCCGTCACTTATCACCGTCGGGCACGCTGCTGACCCCATGGCCGCTGGGGCGCATGTGTCGTGGGGCCTCAGGTCTTTCCTAGCGGAGCCAAGGGCACCCACGAGCATGGCGGGTGCTGGTGGTGCTCGCGTGTCGTCGCTTGCTGCCGGATCCCACTCCAACGACCGGAATCAACCGGCCCCGGCCTTCCCCTCCCGTATGTTGCAAATATATGTTTCAAGTGTTTCAGATGTTTCAGAGGTATATTGCAATTGTTACACATGGATGTTGCAAAAGTAGATCGAGATGTTGCACATGTTACATATTTTTGCAAGTGTTTTCAATGGTATGTTGCAAGCGTTTTGAAAAAATATTTTATCTGCTTTTAGACGTATGTTGCAGTAAGTGTTTTTATCTGGATGTTGCATATGTTTCACACACATGTTGCATATGTTTTATCTGGATGTTGTACATGTTTCACACAAATATTGCAAGTGTTGTATCTGGATATTGCATATGTTTCACACATATGTTGCAACAGTATGTTTCAAATGTTTCATCTGCGTTTGACGTATGTTGCATCCAAGTGTTTCATATTGCAAGTGTTTCACGAGGCACGGTGAGTGATGGGCTCACGGGCCAAGCGCCATGGGATGGGGCGCGATAGAATTGGGGACCGGCAGACGGGGGCGCAATGAGCTGGGGTCCGGCTCCCGAGTCCAGCACACGCGCAGAGGGAGAAGGGGGTCAGGCAAGGAGTGGGGCGCAGCGGCAGGGTGCGTGTGGGAGACAGGGGCAGGCTGCGTGGCGGTCCATCCGGACGCGAGGAGCGGTGGGCAGGGTGCACGTGCCCAGCAGGAAAGACTGGCTGTGCGGGCGTACGGATGTGCGAGTCGGTCCAATGCTAGCCACGCCGAAATTGAAAAGGTGGAAAAACAACCAAAGAGCCTATTTAGATGGCAAAAATTATTGGGTAAAATTCCTGTAGCATTTTTCGTTGTTATTTGGTAAAATTTGTCTAATCATAGATTAACTAAGCTCAAAAGATTCGTCTCAACATTTTCAGACAAACTATGCAAATAGTTATTTTTTACCTACATTTAATGCTCTGTGCATGCATCCAAAAATTCGATGTGACGGGTACTGTGTAAAAAAATTTAGCCCTTTTTTGCTATCTAAACAAGGCCAAAGCAGAAACAACGATCTACAATATCAGTATCGTCCAAGTAGACTAGTACCAGTGTTGCTCTTCATGTTGTCTGGTGCAGTGCAGTACTACGAGTCTGCAGACGAAGGGTCCTTAAACTATCTGCACTCATAGACCTCTATATTCATTCTCTAAAAGGAATATTTCATCCTAGTCACCATAAAATATACAGTTTTTCTGCATCCATCCATCCTCTATATCATCCTCTATCCACTGTGGGAACCACTTGTCACGTTATCTGAATATATGCATGTGAGATCTAGTTTTGAAGAATTTATTGAAACAAATTTAATGGTGCAATCGGAATTTAATTTTTGTAAGAGTGCAAATCTTAATTCAAGTATCATAATTTTTTTCATTAAATTTTGTATATTCTCTTGCTTTCGTACGGCTTGACCAAAAGCCTCTGCTCTAAAAAATTACAATTCATATGATCCTAATTCAAATTTAAAAGTTCTCAGCTGAAACCTTTTAAATTTAAATTGAATGAGATCAACTAAAACTTCTTAGATCCAATTTTATCTGATTACCTATGAGTCTAGTTTTATCCAATTTTATCTGATTATCTGTGAGTGTAATTTGACAGCAGAGGTTCAGCCACAAATAAATCTCGTAACCACCGCTAACAACCTTAGTTTCAGTGATATTGTGAACCCTAGTATGGTAAATACTGATTTCCAGTCAAGGTGTGGTGTCAATAGATGGGCTAGTCAGCACCAGTCTGTCGTTGCTTGGGAATGAGAGGGATGGAGTGGATTGGTGAGGCCCTCTCCCTAGAGTGATTTGGTTGTGAGATGGGGCAAGGGACTACCAGATTGGGATTGCAGGCATGTTTGGTTTGGGGCCTGAATAAGCAAGCCAGAATTTGGTCGGCCCTGAGAAATTGGCTGGTATTTGATTTGAAAAGCCAAATTTTGGCCGGTTCAGCTACATTCCACTGCCTTTGTTGGCCAGAGCTTGGGCTGCAAAATTGTTGGCCACATTCTAGCAGGAGAGAGACTAAGATGATGGTGCCTATGTGGCAAGCTGGCAGCAACCTGAACTAGGCACAAAACTTTTATGTCCTTGATGAGTAACCTTGGAACCAAATTATCTCATATACTATACTTCATACATCTAATTTGATAAATATATGCATGGATGTTTTTCTTCTAATTGAATCTACAAAACAAGGTGTCAATTGGATACGTTTTGTTTAAATAAAGTTTAATGACACAGACCACAATTGTCATTAGGGTTGAAAATGGACGGGTTAAATCCCCTCCTGACCTGCCCTGTTTCCACATTTGACCTATCTGTTTCCATATTTCTGAAAAAGTCCGAAAACAGGACAGGATACAGGACGGAGGTGGTCAGGGCCGATACAAAAATGAGAGAGGCTCTATCCCCCCTGTATTTACCAGATCCCAAATTTTATCCGTTTTTCTTCTGTGATAGTCCAACATGCAATGCACCCAGCACTCCATTGCCCAAGGCTTGGGCATAACACACAGCTCAACTAGCCTCCATCTCTGCTGTACCCCGCAGTATGTTGCTCGCTCTCGGCTCCTCTATCCTCTCAGCGCTGCCGCCTGCTGCCCACGCCTGCTTGCCATCTGTCTTGAGCTGAAGAAGCGAAGATCAATCTACCACAGGCGGTCCTCAAGAGTGCAGTTCATTGCCAATATTGCTCAAAGCATTCGCCGTTGTGTCCATCACAGTGTGGCGAGGCCATGCTCCACTGCCAGCCTACCATAGTGCTTCCCTAGTGGCGATGCACTGCACGTGCGCTGTGCGCCCCACGCTGGAGCCTGGAGGCAAACTTGGTTGTTGGTACTTGTATCAGTAGACTGTAGACAATAGATAATATTGGCAATATCAAATTAGCAATACTGTCTCAGCTTCATGAACGAGTACCTCTCCGAGGAGCGCATGCACTCCAACTTCATATCCGCCAGCGGCCGTTCTGTTGTTTCCAGATGTTAACCCACCTATCTGGTCGGGATGAAATCATTGGGATATAGTTGAATCTTTTCTCTTTCCCAATCTAGATTTACTTCCCTTTCCCTCCATCCAAACACTGGATACATTTTATCCCACTCTTGATTTCCCTGTAATAGAACCGACCAAATTATAAGAACGTAAGTACAAAAACAATCACCGAAGTGATCAAATTCCTATACTTAAGATCCCATAATCCCGGTAGTCCGGAAATCTCGAAGGATTTCAAACAACTTTCGACATACAAACCAAGATCGTAGTGATTCAACACAACACATCATTCGTTACAACATTTCGCAAGTGGCATACAGATTACATCCATCGGAGTTTAAACAAAATATTACAAACCAGGTTTGTTTCGCAGAAGCAACATAGTTTAGTACATAACTTAATAGTTTCAAATACATTGCCAGGTCGTAGTCATGTCCAACCAAAAGCATCTCAGGTAAGATAACTAGTGGAGATCGCGCCCGACGATCAAATCCTCATCTCCAGCAGGGAGGAGGCAATATTGCAGCAACCAAAGTAGAACTAGTCATCTGTAACAGGTGGGAAATAAACCCTGAGTACGAGAAGGTACTCAGCTAGACTTACCCGTCAA
This sequence comes from Saccharum hybrid cultivar R570, assembly GCA_038087645.1. Classification (NCBI taxonomy): domain Eukaryota; kingdom Viridiplantae; phylum Streptophyta; class Magnoliopsida; order Poales; family Poaceae; genus Saccharum; species Saccharum hybrid cultivar. Next base: position 24,602,728 of record JAQSUU010000805.1, on the reverse strand, counting down.
AACCAGAAATAAAGGACACCAAGGATCATGTAAGGCTTATATGGTGGGCTAGCTTGACACAATTGCATAAAAAGAGCTTAAGAGCATAAGTAACCAAATTGATCTTAGCATCAAGTTCATCATCGTTAACATGTCAACTATATTAGCACCTGTACTAGAGTACTCACTTATTAGGAGCAAACAATATTAACCATAGCAGGTATAATAAGGCTGTCATCATCATATCATTATTCCTGAACCATCATGTTATTTAGTGTATCTACTTTGCAGATAAGCCCGTCAAGTTCTCACTAACCGGTGGGAGACGACGATTCGAATCGAATTACAACTCAGCTGAGGGCGTATTCCTAACTCTCACCCTGGCATATTTTGCAAGGGTAGCCGTGGGTCACCTTTGGTACAACTCAGGAACCAACTTCGCGGGTTTGGTCAGCGCCAGCACTCTCAGGGATTACCCTTCTGCCAGGACGATTAGGACTTTTAACTCACCTGCCCTTGGACTCACGCCTACGGCTTCTTTCCGAGGCGCACTTTATACTTGCCGACTCCCGGCCTGAGTTGAGCTACTTGGCTTCGTGGTCGGTCTCTAGACCTGACCAACTAAGAGAGAGGCATGCATTCAACATGAACAGGAAAGGCTCTAAGAATTCGTCCTTAATCGACACAGACGGAGTCACTGCAAACCGACAAGCCTCCGTCCGGTCTTTATTTCAAATTAAGGTATATTCTTTTCCACTATAGCAAATATAGCCAACCATGCCATATGTATATTCCTATAGTTCGCAGGTGTCAGGAAATCACCTGACTTCTACCGCATTAAAGCAGGGCTAAGCAACTACACGAGCCTGAGCCACTTAGGATTCAGGGTATTAATATCTGGACAAGGATTGGATAACCAATGCAGCAAGTGTTTTCATCCAACACCTAAACTTAATGCAACAATATATATAACATAATACTTTAATTGTATTTCAGAAATTAAGAGGCTTATAATGCTCCGGGGCTTGTCTTTCACAAAGTTGCATGGACGATGGTCCGAGCACTCAATGATGACCTTGTCTGGCACTGCTCCTGAACCGGTGTTGGCTGCTGCTGCTTCTCGCTCGATTCCTCGAATTCCAGCAGTGTCACTCCTTCCGGTACATCTATTGCATGCATATGCACGAGATAAATATTATGGATGCATAAGGAATGATATGATGCTCATGATGAATGGATAACAGTAAGTATTTAGCCAAAACATTACTGGACACTTGTTTACTGAGTACTAATAGCTCTATTCAAATCACTTTAAACATGTATCTATCTTGACTTGGAAGCACAAGATTAACTTACCTAACTTGCATAACCTAAGATAAAGATGTTCATCTTCAGTTAAGGGCCTAACGCCTGTACCTAAACTTATCTTAATCAACTTAAGTGTTTATTTGCATCATAACATGCTTATAATAGTAAAGACATTCATCACAGAAAGTTGTAAGTTTCACATGCATAGAATAGTTCATGAAATCACTCATAGCAGGGGTTCTACAAATTCAAATGACTTGTAAGAGGACATTATGGAAAGCTTATGAAATTCTCTAAAAATCATTTATAAACATCAAAGCATGATTCTTACGTTAACCAAGTCAAATTCAAGTAAACACAGAATTTGTCCTGTGTAGACAGAGAGCAATTCAACTCTGAACCCAACTTAGAATAGCTGTAGTTTCTAAACTACCTGGCCAAATGCTACCAAAATTTAGCAACAGCTAGATCATGAAATTCAAAACAAATTTGTTATAAACTCCAAGACATGAAATCATCATTTTCATAGGGTAATTAACAGTCTCTTAGAATCGGTCCAGAAATGGCAGATTTACTAAATTAAATATTTAATGATGATGATGCAAAAGCATAATTGGACCAAACCAAGTTTACCAACTTGTTGTGCATATCAAAGGAACATCAGAAAGTAAAGTGCCAACTTCTAAATAAATTATTTAATATCCTTTTCTAATTTATTTAGTTAATTACGTGATTAAAGCAACATATAGTAAAACTATACAGAAAAATTTACAAAAATTACAGTAGCTACCTCATGCTTCACATAGACTACCATAAAACTTTTAAAGCAATTGGACAAGCAGAACTTGCTATATCAAAAATAATAGACGACATGTCTATTTGTAGCATAAATAGGAAACCCTATTAAAAAGTATCAAAAAATAGATTTCACATTTTTCCTAGTATACTTCTAGCATAAGAATAGCACTCACTAAATTTTACCTTTACTGGATCTATAGAAAAATTATGAAAATTCACACAATATCCATCCATGCAACCAAGAGAAATACATAACTCCTATATACAGTGTCCAAATTGTCTGAAAATTTAACTACAAGCTATTCATGATATGAACAGTACACCAAAAAAATTTCATGCCATTTGGAGCTACACAGAAAAAGATATAATTACCCCTATTTCCCACATGATTAAAAGAGATAATTAGTAACTCTATTTTTCATAACAGAACATGGCACATATTATATTTTTAATATAAACTAGACATTACCAGGAACTCAACAAAATTAGAACCACATCATTTGGATCTACCAATCAAGAGATATGCATTTTTGAATCTAAACACAAATCTGTGAAAAAGAATAAAAACAAAACGAATTTGGAACCCTAACCCAACTCCTATCCAGCTACTGGGCCAGCCCGGAAAACCTCTGCGGCCCGGCAACGCATGCGGCACGCCCGTGCGGCCCGCTCGGCCTGCTTGGCTCTCCTGCCCGCGCGCGGCCGCTGACGGCCGAGGCCCACTAGCCAGAGAGAGGAAAGGCAGGGGAGAAAGGGCGACGGCGGTAGCTCACCACCGGTGGCAACTCCGGTGGGGCCACGGTACCGGCCGATTCACCATGGCTGTGCGCACCTAGGGGTATGGTTAATTGAAGCAAGGGTAGTGACTAGGGAGGGTGGCGGCGGCAATGGCGGCACACGGCCACGGGCTTGCCGGCTCCGGCGAGTCTACGGTGGCTCGGCCCTAGTGGCCTACCCTACGAGCATCAGCATCACTAGACGGACACGGTGCAAGGGAGAGAGGAGGCAGTAAGGGGCTCGAGTGGCACGGCCATGTGCGAACTCGGCTGGTGACAAAAATGGTGGCACGGTGGAGCCGCCTTACGGTGAGCTCTACCTGGGGTGAGAACAGTTGCTCGGTGAGGTCGAGGACGTGGAGGGGCTCAAGGCGGTGCTGTGGCTCAGAGGAATCGGACAATGGCGCTCGGGTTTGGGTGGGTTGCTCGGTGGCGGTTGCCGTTCACCTCCGATCGCCACTCGGCTCAGGGAGGGAGACAATGAAGAGGGAATGGCGAGAGAGAGAGGGAGGGAGGGAGTGAGGTGTCGGCCTGGTCTTCACTGTGAACACGCACACGCGACGTGGAGAAGCCGGCATGGCATGCACGCCACGCTGTGGCCCGGTTCTGAACCGGTCAGCCACGACGTTCGACTAAAGGTTTTGAAACCGACTGAATCAGAGCTCTGATGACCGACTGACAGCGACACTTTGGAGCCCTATTACTCCTAATCCAGGCCGATTTGGTGTAAGCCATAGTTAGCAAAATTATAGAGGGATATGAGATCTACAAGTTTGTCAATAGGAGCTTGGACTGATTCGGCTTAGTTAGGGAGTTATAGCTCTCCAAAGTAGGTCACATGGAAACTGAAACTGAGTTACAGTTAAACCCCGACTGAACCCGGTTTTCGACGCCCTATACCTCATTAACTAGTGAGAACTAGGTGATGGTGCTATTGACAAAATCATAGAGCTATGTGAGCACTACAAATATGTCAATATGGGTTAGGGCTGGTTAGGTCTAGTTTGCAAGTTATAAGGTCCCAAAGTAGGGCATTTCAAACTGTTATCCAGTTAAGACTTAGCCAAAAATTGCTAAGTGTCAAACAGCACTTCTACTGACTTGTGGGCCTTGTTTGAGCATGTTCCAGTCATTTTCATGAGACGGCCATATTGAGACTTTTGTTTCTTGATAAATTTGCTACAACTTTGGTAAAGGGTGCACAACCATGCAAGATCTCCAGGTTAGACTTTTCAATCAGTCAATCTAGGGCACTCTATAGGTCATTTCAAGGTTAAACCTTACCTAGAGGGCAAATTAGTCATTTTGGTCAACATGAACAGTGTTCCACTAATTTCCTTAAGTGTAGTTAAGGTGTATTAGACCATAATTAACCACTCTACCTAAGTGTTACACCAACTTCTAAGTACCACATGTGATGAAACAAACAAAACACTCAAATTACTCTATTGTTGCAAAACCATGTTTCACATGTTTCAAGTGACAATGGCATGATGAGATGGATGATGCACATGTTTATGAAATGAACATGCAATTTGTGGGAGCCAAACTGATGAGGACATCGCCACGCTGGACACACCAACGCTATGGTCTTCCCCAAGTTGCAATTCGTCCTCAACTCAGCTGCCACGTCACCCTCGGATTCAGCAGACACGTCGTCACTGTTTCAGTCATAACTCTCTCATACGACATCGAAATGGGGCGTTCTTGGATGCGTTGGAAAGGGGACGACGACGCCATCGTTTTGGATCTGGCCCCACCTCCAGAAGGTCCGTGGATCATTCTGGTGACCACAACAAGGTGCTGCGTCACCTATTTGGGCAAACTTGGCCATGTATCGTGTCGAGCCTTAAACCCAAGTTGTGGACGCCCAACCCCTGGCCGTCCTTAACCCTAGGTCGAGTCTTAGACTATAAAAACAGCCACCGCCGCTGCTAGACAATTGGGTTTTGTTTAGAGTTTAGTTTTCCATCGAGAAACTGAATCGTTCATTGAAACTGTGGTGACAAATCCTTTTACAGTGATCCAGAGCCCCTGTTCTTGATCTTTTCCACTGTGTCAATTAGTCCTTTGGAACTGAGTTCTTGAACCCTCTATTGATATTCGCATCATTCATATTTGCAATTCCAGATTACGTGTTTTACCTTCTTGCTTGTGCTCCTCGATTCGCTTGCAGGAAAAGCCTTCTTGGCGAGGTCAATCAAATTGTGCTTGGTTGATAACCAACGGAGCAGTGGTGTAACGGTTGCAGGGTTCGAATCGTGTCTGATTTGAAGCCGGATCGCCAATGTCGAGATCTCCACAAATCGAACTTACCGGTTACCTCTCGGAAGATCGGGCTTGTATCTCATCAATTGGTATCAGAGCTTTTATGTTTACCGTGAGGTATATTCTCGTTTGCCTTAGATTCATATTTGTTCATTACCTAGAGTCCACAAAAAGCCCAAAAAAATATTTCAATTTCCGCTGTCATATCACCTTTTGTGCCTTTGCAATTTCGTTTCAGATTCGTGTTGTTGAGTTTGTGTCCGTGGTCGAGTCTTGTTGCTGGTTTAGGATTGTGTTCGTGGTCGTAGTTCAATCACCCGTTGCTGTGATTTGTATTTTCCGCCGCTATCCTATCCACTGTTTCCAAACAACAAGTCGAAGCCACCACATTACTCGACTTGCCCCGCTAGCCGCCTTGTGTAACTTCTTGCCGCCGCGCAAACCCTAGATAGGTTGTCAGCCGCTCTTATTTTGCCTGCATCACAGCCCTTCTTACATCATCAGGCGAATACCTACTGTCACTGTTGGAGTCATATGGACGCTCTTGTGATCGGTGTTGGAGTTTAGGGACGCTTTTCCCTAACTGTCGCTGCCGTGTTGTGCCTACCGGAACATATAACTTGAGCTACCTTCGGTAAAACAGGCATAACTTTTCGCTCGTTTATCAGAAAAATCTGAAATTTTTACAGCAGCTTCTTGACACCGTTCGGAGCCGACCCAAACTCAACTACGCCCTGTTTGGTTTCATCAAAATTTCCAAAAAAATTTAGAAAAATAAAGAAAAAAAATTGTCAAAGCTTTTGCACGCTTTTCAGAGAACGTGTTGTATTTCTGTAGACCACATCTCACCTCAGTTGTAGGTGCTAATTTTTGTGGTTGCATCTTTTTGGATCCTTGTTCAGAGAAAAATATAAAAAAAATAGTGAAAAAATAAAAAAAGTTTGATTCCTACTAGTGCCTTTTGGAAAAATCAGGGAAAAATTCAGGAAAAAGGAAAATTCCGGGTTATTTGCTTGTTCTGTGCGTTCTTTCCATCGTCCTTTGTTTTCACTTTGTTGCACTACGTCTCGACACGTCTTAGCCAGCAGCTGTGGTTTGTACTTTGGATCTGGATTGAACAATCGCTAATCTGCATTCGTTAATTGCTAATCCTTGCTGTCATATTGTGTGCCTACCCATAGCTCTACATATTCTTCTGTCAGCACAGGTTCATCTTGCAACTGTTACCCACGCTCAACAACAGATTGTTTCACCACGTTGGTTTTGCTCTTGTTTGGCGTTGGTAAGAATATAGGCAAGACGGTAGTAAGCCGCTTGTGATTTTGCATTCCACTTTCACCACCACCACCACCACTTGTTTCTTTTTAGTTGATAGGGATAATACTTTGGTGTTGTCTTTTTCTATCTTCTAACCATGGCAGGATCTCCGACGGACTTCAATGAGTGCGTGCCTAAGGGCGAGCTTACAACGTTCATGACTGAATAACGCAATCTTATGACCGAGCTGACGCGCAATGTGAACAATCTGGTCACCCGTATTGAACAACTCGAGCAACATCCTCCACCTCATCGTGCTGCTGATGAAGATGCAGATGATTTTGGTGATGACGATACGGATGCGGATACGAATGCTGACGGTTATGCCCGTCGCCGCCTCAACTTCAACCGTCGCGGTATGGGAGGTAATAATCATGGTAATAATGATCCTTTTGCTAAAATTAAATTTAGTCTTCCTCCTTTTGCTGGTAATGTTGATCCAGAGGCTTATTTAGATTAGGAACTTGCTGTTCAATAAAAATTTAATTCTCATAATGTTCCTACTGAGCATAGAGTTAGACTTGCTACTAGTGAGTTTACTAATTTTGCTTTGTTTTGGTGGAGTGACCTTTGCAATGCTAATAATGTTGCTGCTGTGCCTCAAACTTGGAATGCTTTAAAGCAACGTATGAAATCTTGTTTTGTGCCTCCTTATTACCAACGTGACAAAACAAGGTGATAAAGGAGTAGAAACTTACTATCAAGAATTGCTTATTGGTTTAGCCTATTGTGGTATAAATGAAGATGATAATGATGCTAGTGCTATATTGTTTGGTGGTTTAAACCATGATATACAAAACATACTTGATTACAAAGAATGGTGCAATTTTTCCCAATTGTATCATCTTGCTATTAAGGCAGAACGTGAAGTACAGGGATGCAAACAACACCAGCCTTTCAGGTCTAACAATGGGAGGAATTTTTAGCAGCGTTTAGCCCCGGATACGCCCAAGATTCCTGTTGCATCACAGCCATCTACACCTCCATTGTCTTCTGGGTTAAGTCAATTGTCTAATGTGCAGAAGAAAGGTGCCACTCCGGGTGCTTCTACTAGCTCCTCCTCGTCTAGAGCTAAAATCATTTGCCACCGATGCAAAGGCATGGGACATGTCATGAAGGATTGCCCCAGTCGTCGTGTTTTCATTGCTATCGAGGATGGATGTGTAAGTACTAGTGATGTTGAAGATGATTTAGCCCTTGCTGCTAACATTGATGCAGATTCCACCGAGGGCAATCAAGACAAGGAGGCCATCATCATTGACTCCGTGGCTGCTGCCGCAGACTACCCTAGCCTTCTTGTGCAGCGTGTGTTGAGTACACGTGTGGGACATGAAGAAGAGATGACGATCCAACGTCACAATTTATTCCACATGTATTTCATTGTGCAGGGTTCTCACTATCATTGATAGCGGGAGTTGCAATAACTTGGTGAGTTCAGATTTCGTTGAGAAGCTTGGCTTGACCACAGGACAACATTCGTATCCATATAAACTTCAATGGTTCAATAATAGTGGTAAGACTAAGGTAACTAAATCAGCACGCATTAGCTTTTTCACAGGTTCTTATCATGATACTGCTGATTTTGATGTTGTTCCTATGCAAGCTTGTTCCATTTTGTTAGGTCGTCCATGGGAATTTGATAATGATGCTTTACACCATGGTAGAACTAATACATACACTATCATACATAAGGACAAGAAAATTACATTGCTGCCTTTGTCTCCTTCGGAAATTATTAAACATGCTAATGAGTTTAAAAATAAACCTCCAACTGACATTGCTAAAAATAATGGGATTAAGTTCAAAGGAGGTACTTTTCTTGCTACAACTTCTGCTACTGCTGAGTTATGTGATAATCTTGATACACCATGTTATACTATGTTTTGTCAACATATTATGTCTGGTGCATTGCCTGCTGTCACTAACCTTTTGCAGGAGTTCGCTGATGATGGGATGAAGTCAAGGACGACTCCAATTCTAGAAGGAGGGGATGATGAGGACATCGTCAAGATGGAGTCGAGGACGACTCCAATTCAAGAAGGGGAGGATGATGAGGACATCGCCACGCTGGACACACCGACGCTATGGCCTTCCCCAAGTTGCAATTCATCCCCAACTCAGCTGCCACGTCACCCTCAGATTCAGCAGACACATCATCACTGTTTCGGTCATAACTCTCTCATACGACATCGAAACGGGGCGTTCTTGGATGCGTTGGAAAGGGGGACAATGACACCGTCGTTTTGGATCTAGTCCCACCTCCAGAAGGTCCATGGATCATTCTGTGTGACCACAGCAAGGTGCTGCCATCACCTATTTGGGCCAACTTGGCCATGTATCGTGTCGGACCTTAAGCCCAAGTTGTGGACGCCCAACCCCTGGCCGTCCTCAACCCTAGATCAAGTCTTAGACTATAAAAACAGCCACCACCGCTGCTAGACAATTGGGTTTTGTTTAGAGTTTAGTTTTCCATCGAGAAACTGAATCGTTCATTGTAACTGTGGTGACAAATCCTTTTACAGTGATCTAGAGCCCCTGTTCTTGATCTCCTCCACTGTGTCGATTAGTCCTTTGGAACTGAGTTCTTGAACCCTCTATTGATATTCGCATCATTCATATTTGCAATTTCAGATTGCGTGTTTTACCTTCTTGCTTGTGCTCTTCGATTCGCTTGCAGGAAAAGCCTTCTTGGCGAGGTCAATCAAGTTGTGCTTGGTTGATAACCAACGGAGCAGTGGTGTAACGGTTGCAGGGTTCGAATCGTGTCTGATTTGAAGCCAGATTGCCAACATCGAGATCTCCACAAATCAAACTTACCGGTTACATCTCGAAAGATCGGGCCTGTGTCTCATCACAAACACCTGGGGTGTTACATTCCCTATCCTAGACACCATTTCCCATGAAGCAAATGCCACCTTAGGAGTAGCAAAACTGCAGAAGAATGCAGGATGCCAGGATAGGAGTAGGAGAACTGTGGCCATGTGAGAGTAGTGGGGCTAGCAGTAGTAGATATTATCATAGTAGGGCAGTAGCAGACTAACAAAAATGCACTATGTCATATTTGCTTTTTGCATAGTTGATTACTCATTGTTGATTTAGACTAGACAGAAGGATGCTTTATCCATTTTCCGCTGCTATAAGCTTGCCGATTGTGTACTGGATTAGTGGATGTCTAGTCCTGACTTAAGTTTCTGGTTTCTGTCCGTTTCTGTTGAATTTCCACCCGTAATGGTTTGTTTTCGTATGTCTGCACAACCTGATCCCATTTTTGAGCCCAGCTTTCCCAAACTGTCATGGGCATTAGGCCCTAAGGTAGCTAGACATTGGCTATGGAGTTCATAGCCTCGATCTGTAGGGTTGGGGCGAGGTTTTACCCCTCAGCGCCCTGTTGTTGATTGAAGGGGGTGAGATTAAGAAGTTGAAATATTGTTCTTGCTTGCTTCTCAATATCAAGATTACAAATATAAATAGGCCACTCGGCCAGACATTTTGGAGCTAACGATCCTAAATCTAAGGCCATGACCAGCTCTCCTTTCCTTCTAGCCACAAGCCTGATCAACACCTACCTTCTAGCCACTCATCTGATCAGCATGCATGGTGACCAGCTCTCCTTTCCTTCTAGCTGCAAGCCTGATCCTCCTATTCTTGGCGCCGATTGCTCCTTGCCTGTCCTGCTGGTGCGGGATGCATGGTCCACATGGCGCGCCCTACGGCACCCACATGACATCTCTCCCCCCTTTCGCAGCAGCTCACCCACGAGCTGCCGTAGACTTACATGACACGACCTAAGGTTAGGCCTTTTACATCTCGGCTTACCTTTGTTATTTAAGACTAAAATGTGAAATAAATTTGGAACTAAAATATAAAATAAATTTGGACTACAACTATGTCCTCCTGGATCCCATGGGAAGAGCTGAACTGTTGGCTTCATGTCAGATGAAGAGTGGAGGATGTACCAGCCCGCTCTTATGTTGGATCTGTCCAGCACCAAGGCAGGTTCCAGAATGAATGAGACGGCCATCCTTTGCCGCGCAGGGAGTCTGCATACCCAGATCTCTACTTCAGCGGGAGCCGCATGAAGTATAGGCGAGACTGGGTGGTTGAACGCGCAGGCTGTGATTTGCTGCAGCGATGTACTGAGCAGCATGCGGACCTTCCGCACCATCCGTCGGGCAAGGAAACCTCGCCCTGCAGCTTGTAGGCGCACCGCTACCTGCTCCTCCGATGATGGGCACATGATGGCCCTGGAGATAACAGCCAGACACTTCTCACGGAGAGATTGTGCCCGCCGGCGTGCCAAGAGTCCCCGTCCTGCTGCTTGTAGGCAGACTACTGCCAGGCGTTCACGTTCCTCCGCCTTGAGCAATGCCTTTAGACGATCCAGCTACGTGAACATATCAGCAATGATGCGTGAAGTGTTGTTGGCAGCAGAGGACACATGATGGAGCAGGTTGGGGTGCGGGGGCGATTTGAAGCGCAGGTGCAGGAGCTCGGTGAAGCGGCGCCACGCTAGGGTGCCCTCATTCTGCTAGACTTGGAGGAACCACATCCAGGCGTCATCTTCCAAATTATGAGAAGCCAACCATACCTTTTCTTCCTCCATGATGCGCTCTCGGCGGAAGGACTCGCATTGGTTGATGAAGACCACAGGATCAGATTTCCCATCAAATTTAGGGAAATCCATTGAAGAAATGGGCGCAATGAACTTTATGGCGGGGTGATGGCTGATGAGGATCGCCTGTCTTTGAATACCAAGTTGTCATGGGCATTAGGCCCTAGGGTAGCTAGACCTTGGCTATGAAGTTCATAGCCTCGATCTGTAGGGCTGGGGCGAGGTTTTACCCCTCAGCGTCCTGTTGTTGATTGAAGGGGGTGAGATTAAGAAGTTGACATATTGTTCTTGCTTGCTTCTCAATATCAAGATTACAAATATAAATAGGCCATTCAGCCAGACATTTTGGAGCTAACGATCCTAAATCTAAGGTCATGACCGGCTCTCCTTTCCTTCTAGCCACAAGCCTGATCAACGCCTACCTTCTAGCCACTCGTTTGATCAGCATGCATGGTGACCAGCTCTCCTTTCTTTCTAGCCGCAAGCCTGATCCTCCTATTCTTGGCGCCGATTGCTCCTTGCCTTTCCTGCTGGTGCGGGATGCATGGTCCGCATAGCGCGCCCTACGGCGCCCACATGACACAAACCCATTCCTGTTTCCGTAAAAAAATATAGAAACGAAACATTTGACTCATGACTTCCAACTTTGGTAACATTTGGCTCATGAACAATCCAAACATCACACACTTTGGCAATGGCCATGATTGAAACACTTTTATTCCCTGTAATTTGGCCGTGCCCAGGATTTAGCGACACCAACTTTTGGTTTGACTCACCAGCATTACAAACCAAACAGGGCTTGCATGATTTTGTTCCAACCCCATAAGCTTTGAAAAATCACAAGTAGGGGTCCCCTACTGTTTCTGATAAAAAAAAGCTCTGAACAATCTTTCTGTCCACCATAGCATTATGGTCTGAACCTCCAATTCACAAACTTTTTGTTTCTTTTTTTACTGTATATGCAATTCTGGGTGGATTATAGAAGAAGTTTGCTATAAAAATGGAGAAGTAATGGAAGTGTGATCATCAATAGGTTGAATTGTCATGTCTGGATTGAGTGAGATATTCAGGAAGAAACTGGGCAAACTGAGAGGAGGGGTGCCTGGTGGCGCTGGTGGGGGCCAGGAGATTGATGAACTGACACCATTGCACACACTTGGTGTTGTTAATGCTGGTGTTGGAGGGGGCAAGGCCACTCTAAAAGAGCTGAAGAAGATTACCCAATTGCGCAAGCTTGCAGTGTCTGGTGTTAACAAGAAAAATAACAAGGAATTCTGTGCGCCCATCTAAGGCTGGATATCGAGCCAACCGTAGTTTTTTCGAGCTTTTTTAGAAATTGGTATAATCTTATTCATCATTATTTCCTGCATTGTTTAAGACCCAACTTCATGACGAGCCTAACGAGCCGAGCCTAACGAGCCGAGCCGAAGTTGAAAGTCGTTCCAAATCAAGTCATTTTTATTTTAAAAGAAAAATGAGTCTAATCGGAGCACTTTTGTACCGAGCCACCGAGCCAGCTTAACGAGCTTTTTGTCCAGCCCGGCCATCTCATGTCTTGTCTGCCTGCAATCCTTGTCAGTGTGGCTTAGCAAGGGAAATCAAGGTTGTTTGAATGGAATCTCAGTTCAGGATAAGCCTCTGCAAAACCTTCAAAGCCTTAAGTTATATGGTCTTGGAAGTGAGGTGCCAGCTTGGATGAAAGATCTTCCCAAACTCACAAAGTTGGATTTGCATATGACCATATCGGCAAAAGTTGACATAATTAAAGTCCTTGGGGAAATAAAAGAACTATGTATTCTACATCTTTGTGTCAAGCCTCTTCAAGATGGTGATGGTAAGCTTGATTTTTGTGTCTGGGTGAATGGAATACAGCAGCGCTGTTATTTAAAGGTCAAGATCCTTGAGGTTACTTGCAGCTCAAATCTAAATATATCCTTTGGATCAGAAGCAATGCAAAGTCTTGAGCTGCTGACAGCTCGCTGCTGTAGTGGGTCGACATTGAAGTTTATGGAGATAAAGAATCTCTCTAAACAAAAACTCAAGGAAGTACGGCTTATCGGTTCCCATGACACTGCACTCAAGGATGACATTGAGAAGCAACTGGAGGAGCATCCAAGGAAACCCCCTTTGAAGCTGGAGGAACTGGAAGGATGCTGAGCTCACAGTGATCAATGTTGTGTCGTCCCAGGCATCTACAGAACTCTGTTCACTTATTTTTCTTTCTTCTCCCTACCAATTGATCCAGTGATCCAGTATCACAATACATCTCTCATGCCAGTGGAAACTGAAACATCTGCTTCCTTCAAGGTGTCAAAATAATGGGCACTTATCCTATGTGAAACATCTCTAGGAGAAGACATTCAGTTCCGTTCATTTGACTTTTACATTGGTGTTGTAATCGTTCTGTAATTTTGTGTAACGATAATACCAACTGAATTCTGAATTTTCTCTTTGCTCGTTTTGTAATGTTCTTTGGATGGCTTTATTGTTCTTATTAGTCACAAATTTTCATCTAAATATAATATTGTCTGTGCAATTAGTATTGTTGGTAAGTTTGCTGCTTAAGTTCAATGGTGGTTGACGTACCGTTAACAGTGAGCCCATTATGGTGTAGCATAAAAGCATCAACACTGTAGTTTGTTTTTGTCATGAACTTTCAACTTGCCAGAATGATATGGATCCGTTTCTAATGCAAAAATGGAAGGTGGGAGGCATGTTAATTGTTCGAATGCATTGTTATTTGTTCCAAGTGTGTACTGCAGGAATAAAAGCTTTTCTTGTTTCGTCGGCCACCAATTTAGCATAACTGCTTGCTAGGATGCTACCACTATCCCGCTAATCTACAAGATCGATGACCGATCTAACCTAGATCTGTACAACCTACATGTCGTGTACTATTGGAATCCATGTACAGTCATAGTGTTCTCGAGTCACTCGGAAGTTTCACCTTGACAGAGCAATCTATCCAGCTGGAGGAACTGGAGGGCACATCTAATGTTCTCGAGTGGGAAAGGAGATCTTGATATGTTGTCCATGGTGCCACACATGACAACGGTGTTTACTGCATCATTAGGTGAGTTGCTCTGTCAGCGGAACAATAGCAGTATAGGTGAAGAGCTGTAGAGGTGCTATATGTCCACTGACAGGATAAGTAGACAGTATTATCAATTGGTCTGCAATTATGTATTCAAACGACTCCATGTGATGTGATGAACCTAATTAAATGGTTGCAACTTCCAAGTTGCCGTGTCATCACTCACTACATATGTACAAAGTCAAGTCAATAATTTTCGATTTGGAACCAACTACGTTTGTCACTTTGTCCGTCCACTTCAACTTTTAAACGAGCTGTTATTATTATAATATGCCGGCTGGTGTGAATGTACTAATTAAACCCTCATCTACATTGCACAATACGATGGATCTTATCACCAGCAACTTCCATGCCAGTCATCTTTTTTTGGCGGCTGGGAGATGGTGATCCCATCCTGATGCTTGACCAAGTCACTGGGAGCAAAACGACGGCTGTTGTGATCTGCACTCAGTTAGTGGAATGAGAATGGACAGGAGATATAATAGAATGGATTTGTCTTCACTCCGTCATTTGGTGATTGGCTCAGCGGAAGCACGGGGCTATGGCTATTTGGCTCATAAGAATTGATTCTGTATTTAAGTCAGTCGAAAAAAAATTACATGCAATGGTTAGGGGACACATTGCCAAGAGGTTGATAGAGTTCTTCGTCTCCCATGGATGGGGTATTGGAGTATAGGAGTATTAGTCCCATGAGGCCTATGTATGCAATACTATATAGCTATCCTTCTAGGGTTAGCCCAAATCAATAGAGTCACAATTTCCAACATGGTATCAGCAGCCTAGGGTTTCCTTTCCTTTCCCCATCCCTTCCCTGCTCGATCCAGCAGCCGCCGCTGCCAGCAGGCGCACTGCCGCCGATGGCCTCCTCCCCCTCCCTCCTACTTCCACACCTTTCCTCCTCTACCCACCTCCTTGTAGGCGCAGGTGGCTGGAGCTCCTGCCACCGCTGCTAGCCCGCGCGCTGGCCCCGTCGCCGCCGCTGGCCAGCTCCCTCCCGGCACTGCCGTGCCTCCTCCCAGCGCCGTTGCTGCCCTGGTCGCGGCCGAGGGCGCGGACCTCCCTGGCGCTGCTGGGGACGCTGCCGGCCCAGAGGGCGCGGTCCTCCCTGGCGCCACTGGGCACGCCGCCGGACCAGAGGGCGTCCTTCTCCCGGCTGGCGGGATTCCGGTCGCCTCAACCGCCGGCATCAGGGCAGCTGCCGCCGCCATAGCGGCCGGCCTGGGCATGCCGCCATCTGCTCCTCTGCCTGCGGCGGTGGGCGACCTGGCCTAGGGTGCCTCTACCTTCCCCGCCCCTCCTCCGGTGCCCCTGTCCCACCTCTACGCCACCCGGACTCCGCTCTCGCTGCCGCCCTCGTCGCTGCACGTGTTGCGGCAGCCGAGGGCCAGCGCGTGTGCGTGCGGCTGCCCTCGCTTGGGAGCGCGAGCGGGATGCTGCCGATGCCCTGGCCCGCTAGATCGCCGAAGCGGAGCAACGTCTCGTCCTTACCGCCTACCACGACCTCGGGGCCACCTCCTCTGGCTCGACGGGTCACCGCGCGTCCACCACCGCGGTCATCTGGCACGATCTGGCCGATCCTCTCATGGCGCAGCTTCACTACCAGGCCGGGGGCATTCAGAACATTCGTCTGCTCGTCCCGGTCGTCCTCGAGCCCGAGTCACCCTCCTACGCCCGTTGGCAGGACCTAGTCCTCCTCACCCTCTGCCGCTACACCCGCGATGACCACGTCCTCGTCGATGCCTCGGTCGCGTCCCGGACCCCCTCGTGGCTGCGCCTTGACAGCATCGTGCTCTCCTGGATCATCGGGACGATCTCCCTCGACCTCCACGACCTCGTCCGCAACACGGCTGACGCTCGTCAGGCATGGCTGGCGCTCGAGGGCCAGTTTCTAGGCAATGCCGAGGCCCGGGCTCTACGGCTCGATGCGAGTTTCCGCACCTTCGTGCAGGGTGACCTTGCTGTTGGGGAGTTCTGCCGCAAGATGAAGGCCATGGCGGACTCCCTCAGCGACCTTGGCTGGCCTGTGGAGGACCGCATCCTGGTCCTCAACGTCCTTCGCGGGCTCAGTGACCGCTACGCCCACCTCAGGACGTGGATCACCCGCCAGCGCCCCTTCCCCACCTTCCTGCAGATCCGTGACGATCTTGTCATGGAGGATCTTGCTCAGGGCATCCAGCCAGGGTCCACCTCCACACCGAGGTCCTCAACTTTCTCAACGGCCCTTGCTGCTACTCCGCCGTGTCCGTTCGCTCCACCACGTCCATCCGCTCCGCCGTCGTCGTCTCTTCTTGGTCCCCCTCCCTCCGGGCTGAGCGGGGGTGGGGGGCCGTGGTGGCCGCCGTCGCCGCGGCGCTGGACGTGGGGGGGTCGTGACGGGAGCAACCAGGCGCCGACGGCTCCACAGGGTGCACCATGGCCCTCTTTCCACAACCCATGGTCAGGGCGCATCTCTATGTGGCCCTTCCAGGCTCCTGGCGGTGAGCCTCACCCGCAGGCGGCCATGCTCGCTGGTGCTCCACCTCCCGGCGTCTACACCATGTCTCCGTGGGCTACACCTTCCGGCGCCTCGCCCGGGCCTGCCTGTTGGGACCAGGCCGCCTTGGCACGCTCTTTCAGCACTATGGGCCTGACACCTCCTGTCAGTCCTAAGTGGATCGCCGACTTGGGTGCTACCTACCACACCACCCCTGACCCTGGTATACTCTCATCCGTTCACTCTCCCTCTTCTTCTCTCCCTTCGTCCATCATGGTCGCAAATGGTTCGTGTCTTCCAGTCACATCTGTGGGTACCACCGGCGCTCATGGCTCCTTTCGTCTTCCTAATGTTCTTGTTGCCCCTTCTATGGTTCACAACCTTCTTTCTATTCGTCGTTTTACAACTGACAATTCCTGTTCTGTGGAGTTTGACTCTTCTGGTCTTACTGTAAAGGATTTGGCTTCCTGACGTCCTTTGCTCCGATGTGACAGCACGGGGCCCCTTTACACTCTTCGCTTCCCGGCGGCTACTTCATCTTCTTCGCTGTCAGTTTTGTCATATGCTTTCACTGCCACTACTTCCTCCACTACTTGGCACTGGTGCCGCAGCCATCCTGGACGTGATGCCTGATGCAGCTCAGTCATAGTTCCGACATTCCATGTACTCGGGCTCATGATGAGCATTTGTGTCATGCGTGCCAGTTGGGCCGATATGTTTGTCTTCCTTTTCATAGTTCTTCTTCACATGCGACCCGCATGTTTGATCTTGTACATTGCGACCTATGGACATCTCCTGTCATCAGTATTTCTAGATATAAGTACTATCTTGTGGTGGTCAATGATTTTTCTCATTATTCATGGACCTTTCCCTTGCGTGCGAAGTCTGATGCTTTCCCTGCGATTCTTCACTTCTTCGCTTGGGTGTCCATACAGTTTGGCCTCACCATCAAGGCCGTCTAGTGTGACAATAGTCGTGAATTTGATAACTCCACCTCCCGTGCCTTTTTCCTTTCTCACGGTGTCCAGTTGCGCATGTCTTGCCCCTATACCTCCTCTCAGAATGGCAAGGCTGAGCGCATGATTTGCACCACTAACGACACCATGCACACTCTTCTGCTTTAGGCGTCGCTTCCTGCTCGCTTCTAGGCTGAGAGCTTGCACACCTCCACCTATCTCCTTAACCGTCTTCCTTCCGCTGCCTGCCCAGCTCCCACGCCACACCATGCTCTTTTCGGTACCCCTCCTCGGCACGATCACCTTCGAGTCTTCGGGTGTGCGTGTTACCCTAACACCACAGCCACTGCTCCCCACAAGCTGGCACCCCGTTCGACCCTTTGTGTCTTCCTCGGGTACTCCCCGGATCACAAGGGTTACCGTTGCTTTGATCTTACCTCTCGTCGGGTCCTCATCTCTTGCCATGTGGTGTTCGATGAGTCCGTCTTCCCTTTCTCCACCACCACCACACCCACTACCACCCCTGACCTTGACCTATTCTCTCTGTTTTCCACTGACACGGTGGTCCAGCCACATTTGCCGTGGTCTCCTGCAGGTACTGCTCCACCGGGCTCCTTGCCGGGCTCGTGTCCCCGCTCGACGCTAGCTAGCGACGCCCCTGGCCCTTGCCCTGCACGGGTCCAAAGGCGCCGCCCTCCGGTGCTGCCCCGGCACCTCCGCCCGACGAGGTTCCGGGGGCGTCGTCCTCCGGTCCTGCCCTGGCCCCCCCATCGATGAGGGTCCGGGGACGTCAGCTACCGCCCCTCCTCCGTGTTTCCCCGCGCTGGTGCGCGTCTACCAGCGACGTGTGCGACCTGCTCCGCTGCCTCCGTCACCACCGGAAGCCTCTTCTACGCCGGCGACACCAACACCACCGCCACAGTCCCCGGCTACCCGTGTCGTGCCGTCGGTGTACCACCCACCACTCCTTCACCGACACCAACGGCATGTTCACCCTATGGTGAGGTGGCACACGGCTAGTACCCTGCGGTCCTAGGCTCTCGCAGTGATGCCCGACGACCCACAGGTCTCTCCAGTACCCTCTTCCATCCGCGAGGCCTTGTTGGAACCTCACTGGTGCCGCGCGATGGAAGAGGAGTACGTGGTACTCCTCGCCTACCAGACATGGGATCTGGTGCCCCGTCCTCCGGGCTCCAACGTTGTCATCGGAAAGTGGATCTGGACACACAAGCGTCGGGCTGATGGCACTCTCGAGCGGTACAAGGCTCGCTGGGTTCTTTGGGGCTTCACTCAGTGCCCTGGGGTCGACTATGATGAGACCTTCAGCCCAGTGGTGAAGCCGGCCACCGTCCGCACGGTGCTGTCGCTGGCTCTCGCTCGGTCATGGCCTGTACATCAGCCGGACGTCAAGAATGCCTTTCTACACGGTCTTCTCACTGAGACAGTTTACTGCAATCAGCCGGCGGGGTTTGTTAACTCTTCCCATCCTGACATGGTCTACCGGCTCAACAGGTTTCTCTACGGTCTCAAGCAGGCCCCCCCGGGCGTGGAACACTCGGTTTGCTGCTTTCCTACTGACACTGGGGTTTGTGGAGGCTAAGTCAGATACGTCCCTGTTTATCTATCACCATGGAGCTGAGACTGCGTACCTGCTGCTCTATGTTGATGATATTGTCCTTACAGCCTCCAATCAGTCACTCCTCCACCGCATTATCACCTCTCTTCAGCAGGAGTTTGCTATGAAGGATCTGGGTGTGCTCCACCACTTCCTCGGGGTCACTGTTGAGCCTCATCCTATCAGGATACTTCTTCACCAGCGGTTGTATACTCTTGATATCCTAGAGCGAGCCGAGATGACTGACTGCAACCCCTGCTCCACTCCGGTTGACACACAAGGCAAGCTATCAAAAGCCAAGGGCAACCCAGTCACAGATCCCACTACCTATCGGAGTCTTGCTGGTGCCCTTCAGTACCTCACCTTCACTCTGCCGGACATCACCTATGTAGTTCAACAGATATGTCTTCACATGCATGATCCTCGAGAGCCCCACCTCACTGCTCTCAAGCGCCTCCTCCGCTACCTACGCGGCCCTGTCGACTACGGCCTACTCCTTCACCGGTCATCCTCCACCGAGCTTGTCGTCTACACTAACGCCGACTGGGCCAGGTGTATGGACACTCGGCGCTCCACCTCCGGCTTCACTGTCTTCTTGGGTGGCAACCTGGTGTCCTGGTCGTCCAAGCGCCAGCCGGTGGTCTCCCGCTCCAGTGCCGAGGCGGAGTACCGCGCTATCGCTAACGGCGTGGCTGAGGCCTCCTGGCTCCGGCAGCTTCTCGCCGAGCTCCACACTCCTCTCTCCTAGAGCACGTTGGTCTACTGCGACAACGTCAGTGCGGTGTACCTCTCCACCAACCCCGTTCAGCACCAGCGGACGAAGCACGTGGAGATCGACCTACACTTTGTCTGTGATCGGGTTGCCATTGGCGAGGTGCGGTGTAACACCTCAGGTGTTTAGCTCCATAATTGTACTGCATTTGCATAAGCATGGGCATTCATCATTTCATTATGTTTACTTGTTGCAACAAATGTGGGTGTTTTAGGGTTTTGATGGTTTGCAATCTTGTGACACTAGTGTTTTTGTGTAACTAAGGGGTAGAGTAGCTAATTATATCTTACAACACCTTAATTATACTTAGGGTCACTAATGGAGCAAGGTTCATGTTGACCAAAATCACCAAAATGCCCTCCAAGGTGTGGTTGACCAGCATTTAACCCTAGGATGCTCTAGTTTGACCAATTAAAAAGTCTAGCTTAGAGACCTTGCATGGAGGAGCACCCTTAAGAAAAGTGGTAGGGAATTTTATGGGGAACAAAAGTCTCAATATGACCATCTCATGAAACTGACCAGAACATGCTCAAAATTGGCCCACAAGTCAGCTAGAGGGGCTGTCTCAGCACTTAGAATTTTTCTAAGTCTCCAAAGTGTCCCTCCAGTTTTACTGTGACCTACTTTGGAAGCTTGTAGTTTGCAAACCAGACCAAACCAGCTCCCACTCATGTTGACACTTTTGTAGTACTCATCTAGCTCTACAACATTGCCAACATCACCATCACCTAGTTCTAAATGGTTTAGGAGATATAGTGTCTAGAAAATCGGGTTTCAGTCAGTATAATGACTGAAACTAAGTGTCAGTTTCCCAGTGCACCACTTTGGAGCTATGTAGTTTCAAATCCAAGCCAAACCAGTCCCAGTCCCAATTGACAATTTTTGTAGCCCTCATGTAGCTCTACATAATTGCTGTAATCACCTTCGACTAAATCAAGATGGTTTAGGAGATTTTCTTCGACGAATTCGCGCTGTCAGTCGAACGATGACGGCCTCCATTCAGTCAACGGCGTCGCCATTCAGTCGGACAGTCGACCCACGTCGTGGCGCTCGGGCAGAGCCCGGCGGCCGCGTGGCGCGCGCGTCCTGCCATCACCTCCACGTCGCGAGCCCAGGAGCAAAGTTGAAGGTCGAGCGGACACCTCCACCCCCACACTCGCGCTCACCCTTCTCTCCTTCACTCTCGCTCTGGCCGGGTTCACCGAGGCGGAAAACGGAGGCGCCATTGCCGCCGCAGCCTTCTTCGTGCTCGCGCGAGCTCACCGTCTCACCACCGTCCCCCAAAATCCCGTCCACCGCTCCGCCAGAATCCCCTCCACCTCCTCCACCCGTAACCTGACCTGATTGTGCCGAGGTGAGGGTGAATTTTCGCTTCCGCCACCGCGAGTCCTCGCCGGCGTACTGTCCGCGCGGCGTCTCACCGTGGCCAGCTCCCTACGGTCACCCTCCATTCTCACTAGTACGTGTTCTGTGTTCCGGGTCGGGTAGAGAAGCCTAGGTGATGATGTTACCGGATGGGATGGCCGGTACACGCCGGAACACCGTCGTGCGCTACCGCGCCATGGCCGCCGGTGCGGTGCTCACGCGGCCAGCTGCACTCGCTCCACCTTCGTCCTCGTCCTTGGCATGGAGAGGTCCGCCATATCCTCAGGAAGCCGTAGCGCACACCACCTAGGTCCCTGGCTCCCGGAGCTCACCGGACCGCCACCGGGTGCCGCCTCCGAGCCGCGGTCGCCATGGCCGTCGTAGCTAGGGTGGGGTAGGATCCGCAAATCAAGGGTTGGTCGATGCGAAAAGTCACGTGGAAGCCGTCGGTGCTCTTCCCGTCGCCGGAGACGCTGTCGTCGGCGAGCTAGAGCTCGCCGGAGCCGCGGCCTTTCCCCCCCTCCGCTCTTCTCTCTGGCATCGGGCCCCACCTGTCAGTCGCACGCGCGCGTGGGCGGGAGCCGGAGCAGGCCGCGCGCGGGAGCGGGCCACGCCGAGGGAGTTGGGCCGCGTCGGCTGTAGGCCGGCCCTTTAGTGGGGTTTAGGTTTTTAGTTTTGTTTTCCTTTTTATTTTTGCCATAGATTTTAGATATTGCTTGGAAAATGTATATCTAGGGTTTCACTTGCTTAAAAATTGTGAAGTAAATTTTGATAGACTCTGCATGATGTGTAGTATTTTAGAAAAATATAAATATGGTATGTGATGTTTAGTTTCTGGGAGAATTAAATAGGTCTTTCAAATGTGTTTTGAAATGAAGGCAAATTTGTTAAATGTATAACTTGAGTTGTATTATTCCAAAAATTATGAAATTTGGTGGGTAGGCTAATTTATACCTGTATTAGCTCTGGTAAAAATTTGGGCATTAGTGCTTAAGTACCTTTCAAGTTATAATGCTATCATGTTGTTTTAGGAAATACTTGAATGAATTTTAGTAATTTTTCTACATGTGCAATGTTCTTATAAATTTTTTCAGAATGTCTTGGTACCCTAAAGTGTCTAAGAAAAATATGAAATCTGTTGTTTGATACTTTTCAATGTGATTTGTTAATTATACAAAAATCAGCCTTTTTGGCTTGTGAATTTTGTGTAGGGAGTTTCTATGAATAATTTTAGTTCAAATTTTTACAGTAGTCTCGTTTTGGGTCAGAGAGTCTCCTGTAATTTTTGTAGAATTTTAGGAGCAGTTTTACATATATGTTTAAATTTCCACTTAACTAATTAAGTAAATAAAGAAAGGGGTGTAAATCAATATTCTAGGTGGGCACACCTTACTTTCTGGTGTTTTTGTGACCCATGTGAACTTTTGGTAACATTAGTTTGGTCTTAGGGGAAGTTTGCCACATAAATAAATATTTAATCTTTGTAATTCTAGGTTTTCTGGACAGCTGGTAGTATCTTTGGGTTTGACCTTTGATAAAGGTGTTTGCTGGAAAATTTGTAAATACCAAAGTTGTAGTAAACTTGATAAACTAGCTTGTGTCAAAATTTGGGAGCATTTGACTCAGCAGTTTGGGAGTTATTGCTGTTTTAAGTGACAGTCCAGAATTGGCTACTCTCTGTTTAGAGAGGACAGATTCTGGAACTTAAGAAATTCGACATGGAAAACTTAGGAATTAAGGGTTGAGGTCTGAAAATGATTTATAGTGCATTTCATAAGCTTTCCAGATTGTCTTAGATCATATCTTTTGGAGTTGGGAATCTCCGGTTATGTTAGAAACAATTAGCTGCTGTCCAGAATGTCTTGCTGTGATGTTTTGGTGTTGGATGTTTGATGTGGTAACCTAAGTAATGTTACTCTTGTGATTGTTAGGTGTTAGGGCCTTAACCGAAGAAGAACAACTTTACCTTAGGTTGAGTAGATTAGGTGAGTACTTCTCTACCGGAGAGGAAATTTGCACCTAATAATTGAAGTGATTTGAATAGAGCTTTTAGAGTGTTGTAATGCATTTCATTCCGAGCATGCTGCATCTTTTGTTATGCATCCATGAGATTTATTATGCACTCATGCAATAGGTGTTCCGGAGGGGGTAACGCTTCTCGAGTTCGAGCAAGTGATCCCGGAGGAAGTCCAGGACCAGCCGGAGCAACCAGAGGAACCAACCGGCGGAGAAGCTCCCGCAGAAGACCTGCCTGAGTGCCCTGACCACCGACCATTGACCTTTCTAAAAGGCAAGCCCCGGTGCATGCTGAACCTATCGTTTTATAAAGCTATCTTGAGTACTTTTAATTGTTTATTGCATTAAGTTGTAGGAGTTGTATGAAAACGTTTGTTGCATTATACCTGCCCTTGTCCAGATATCGTACTTAAATCTTAAATTAGGTTTAGGCACGTGTCAATGCTTAGCCCTGCTTAGTCCGGTAGAAGTCGGGTGATTTCCGGTCATCCGCGAGATATAGGAATGGGTCACGAGTGGCTTATGGCTATCGTGGATGGAACCATGCTTTAAAATGAAATTGAGACCGGGCGGGAGTTCGATAGTACAGCCGCAAGACACTTCACGTCTTGGGTGTGGAGCTATGCCCGTCTGAGTCGTTTAAGGACCGATTCGCTGTACGTCCTTGAGTCATGTTGAACGCAGTCTAACACTTAGTTGGCCGGATAAGTCGTTCCGATCGCGAAGCCGAGTAATGTGATTCAGGCCGGGAATCGAATGGTAGGTTGCTTCTTGGAGGAGAGAAATGATGTGCTTGGGGACATTGGCATGAGACCAAGGGGGGTTAGAGTCCCTATCACCTGGCAGAGTGTCGCCTTTGGGGTCGCGACATCATTCGGAACCGCGATTCCTGAACCATACGAAAGGTAGCTTGTGCGACCCTAGCAGGGGCCTGCGCGGTGAGTGTTAGAAATACCCCTCCAGCTGGATAGGAATTCGATTCGAATCGCCGTCGCTCCTGGTTAGTGAGCACTTGACTTGAGCAGCGGCAACGTAGATCTCATTAATCGAACAGATGGTTAAGTGAATGATACAATGTTGCCACAATTTATACCTGCTATGGATATAATGTTAATAATTGTTTGATGATAATCAAGTGCATGTTTAGTACAGGTGCTAAGATAGATGACAGGTAAATGCTAAAAATAACTGCTAGTACAGGTTATAAGAGTTTAATTACTTATGCCTTTCTGCAAAATGTAATGTCAGCTAGCCTCTTGTGTAAGCCTTGCATAATCCTTGGTGTCATCTTATTTCTGGTTTTAGACGGGTAAGTCTAGCTGAGTACATTCCAGTACTCAGGGTTTATTCCCTCCTGTTACAGATGATATGCTCTATCAAGGCTTCTGCAAAACTTGTCTCCACCCTGCGGGTGACGAAGACTAGATCACTAGGGCGTGATCATCTTTTATGTACTTTCCCTGATGCTTTTGCGGGTTGTGATCAACAAGAATGGCAGTAGTTAAACAACTGGTGTGTGTTATGCTTCCGCTACTTTATAAACTTGGTTTGTAATAATTTGCGACTCCGTGTGTGTAAGTGTATTTCGGAACTACTTGTGAAATGTAACGTATGATGTGTATGTTGAATGATGCGATCTTGGTTGTAAGCGAGTTGGTTTGAAATCCTTCGTGGTTTCGATTGACTACCGGGATTATATGGGCTCAAGTTCGAAAATTTGAGCGCTTCGGTGCTTGTTTTTGTACTTGTGCTCTTATAATTTGGTCGGTTCTGTTACATGCGGGTCCTTCATGTACTGACCACCTCCTAATTCGCCGACATCTTCACCAAAGGCCTCCCGTCCTCGACCTTCACCGAGTTTCGCTCCAGCCTCAACATCACCAGTGGCTAGTTGCGTCTGTGGGGGGCTCGTGTGTGTTCTTCTTTTCATGTCCAGTCTGTAACTCCGCTGTGCCGGTAGTTCAGATTGTGGGAGGAGGGGTGTTGGAGTATAGGAGTATTAGGCCCATGAGACCCATGTTTGCAATACTATATAGCTACCCTTCTAGGGTTAGCCCAAATCAATAGAGTCACAATTTCCAACATGGGGGATCAAGGTTGGGGTTGAGCCTTACTCATAAGAGTTTGTAGATCCCATTGAAGCATACGGAGAACCTTCCGGGCGATATCTCTAGGATCTTGGCCTAACTTAATTGATTGAGTTGACTTGGGCTGATCGGAGATGTCTATGGAGATCATTAGCTAAAACCGGTTCGGGCAGTAGAGATGGGGTTAGAGCTGGGGTTAGTGCTTCCAAGGGGGTATCTAAAAAGTTTAAATTGGGAACGACCATTGGGTCATGACAAGTTCATACCCCACAAATATTGTAAACTTTAAGCGTTGATATCGCATGTTGACTAGTCTCCGTGTGACAACTGTAGACTAGGGCATTTTTGTCGAGCATGTTGTGGGCTAGGGCATTTTGTCGAGCATGCGTGGGCTAGGGAATTTTGTCGAGCACATGTCGCGTGGGCAAGGTCTCGCCCACCATTGCCACTCACCCATGTGTGCTAGCTGCATGCGTCCTAGGCCACTAGAGAGCTTGCATGCTTGCGCTGGTTTAGCACTGCCCATGGTCTTGTCTGAGTGCGGGTCATGGAGGTGGAGATGGATATCCGGAAATTTAAATTATATGAATCTATATCTGTTAAAACTTATAGTGTGGATATTTGAATTTATATTGGCTTCAAAGATAGATACTAAATAGATGTATCCATATCGGGTTTTTATTATTTTTCTCTATCCGATTCTGCATTCATATTTGAGAATATGGATGGATCTGTGCATCCATGAAGAATATAGTTCTAGGTGAAACTATTTAAAATTATTCTTATGACTAATGACTGATTATATTGATAATATTATTTCAATATCAATAATGATATATTCCATATAATGTGAATTTTATTTGATTTTAATATACTCAATGACATTAGTTTAATATGGATAATTATCTTAATTCCAATTAATATGACCAATGATATATATCTATTATAGTTTAATAATCTATCAATGATGCACAAGTAAAGACCACCTAACCTCCCTTTTTTTCTTGATATGATTAAAAAGATTCAGATCGAAACACTAGGATGTCTTGTCTTCCCCTTTTGTCTTTTTCCCTGCCTCTAGTGGGAACATTCTTTTTATATATTAATTAATATTATAAAAGCAGACATTAAGAAATAATTTACGTAGGTGGCTCGCCATCATGCACGCACACGTTCAGACTCTGAAGTCTTCCAGTCAATGAATGAAATTAGCAAGGGAGTTCAGGGGCGACCTCCTTGCTTAGCACAGTGTCCAGTTCCAATCCATGCCCATCCTAACAAGTTTATTCAGGCAGTAGCAGGTTGTGTGTATGCTGTTGTCAGTGTTATTTTTTTTTCTCAGTTTTCTTCTCCTGTTGTATCGATTTTCCTACTGAACTCGAGCAGATATCCATTTTTTTTCTTTGCTTTGGTGTATCCGTTTGAGGTTTCTACTTTCTATTCTGTGAATTAATCTGGTCCGTGGAGAGTAGTCTGCGCTGTGAATCTGGACCGTCAAGGTTGTTTTGACCTTTGTCGATTGTGATTGTGTTGCTTTCCCTTCGTCCTCCCTGAATCTGCCGAGCTTCAGAGGAATTTCTCTCGCCTTTCTATAACATAATCTCCTCGCTCCGTTGACTCCTCTTAACTCGCCTGTAGTCTGGACTCATTTGCTGTCTTCTCTTTTTTTTTCTCATCATCATTTCTGATTGAACACTCTTCACAGTTCAGATGTGTCCAGATCCACCGGGGAGTTGACCGAACCTTTGTCTTATATTGCCGGTAAGTCATTCTCTTGGATGTAAACAAGCGACTGTAGCAGGATACTAATTAATTGTTACTTATAGTCAGGATAAGCATACAGTTCTTGTGATTTCGCATCACTTTTGCTTCGCAAGATTATATAATCTCTATATTTATTATAATTTACCCTGAGAGATGGGACAATGCAGGTGGGACCAAGAGTTTGATATCGCTAAATCTGGATTTACAGTTGATGTTATTCTCTTCACAGAGATTATTTTTTTCCTTCTTTGTCATTCCTTTAGTATGTTTGAATAAAATAAAATAGTAATTACTTTTTTTAGCCTTTAAGTATGTTTGAATAAAATAAAATAAAATAGTAGTGTTATTTTTTTTCCTCAGTTTTCTTCTCCTGTTGTATCGATTTTCCTACTGAACTCGAGCGGATATCGATTTTTCCTGCTGCATCCATGGTACACGTTGTGTACTTGAGCAGATTCAGACTTAGCAGTATAGTCCTTTGTGGTTTCTACTTTCTAAGTTTCTATTCCCCGAATCTGTGAATATTCCCAAAAGGCAAAAGTCCGTTAAAATTAGGCTATCCGCACTCATGGACCTCTATATTCATCCTCTATACGTCCTGGTCAGCAAGATTCTCTCCTCTATACTCAATTCTTCCACACCCATCCATCCTCTATATCATCCTCTATCCACTATATCCACTGTGGGACCCACTTGTCACTTTATCTAAATATATCCATGTGTGATCTAGTTTTGAAGGATTTATTGAGACGAATTTAATGGTGCAATCGAAATTTAATTTGGATTTTTGGTTTGTGAGTTATAACATTTTTTCTTTGTTTAGCTAGTGGGGCCCGCCACTACCTACTGTAGAGTAAACATTGTACCACTCTAAATATAGAGTAAGAGAAAGGATAGAGTATCGTTTTAGAGTACCGAGTGCAGCAGTTTTTACTCTATATTCATACTCTAAAGCTTTAGAGTATCGCTTTAGAGTACCCACTGCGGTAGTCTTAGTCTACACTGTAAATCTGGATCGTCAACGTGAAGGTTGTTTTGATCTTTGTTGATTGTGTTTCTTCCTCTTCTTCCTCCCTGAATCGATCAGCTGAGCTGCAAACGAATTTCTCTCGGTTTCCTATAACCTAATCTCCTCCCTCCATTGACTCCGCTCGAGT
Organism: Saccharum hybrid cultivar R570; assembly: GCA_038087645.1. NCBI lineage: Eukaryota > Viridiplantae > Streptophyta > Magnoliopsida > Poales > Poaceae > Saccharum > Saccharum hybrid cultivar. The sequence goes on along the minus strand of JAQSUU010000805.1, from coordinate 24,574,371 downwards.
CGTCTGGACATGGATTCAGATCTGCTTGAGGGCTCACTTGCTGTCTTGTCTTTGTTCGTCATTTCTGATTGAACCTTCTTCACAGTTCAGATGTGTCCTGTTCCACCGGCGAGTTGACCGACCCTTTGTCTTATTGATGGTAACTCACTCGGCCTGGATCTAATAAACAAGCGATAGTAGCAGGATACTAATTGGTACTTACATTGAGGATTAGTGTACGTGCCTTGTGATTTCGCATCATTACAGTGTTGAGATGTTCTTTCTTTTAGCTTCAACTGCCGTTCTTGACATTATGATTGCCTCTGCCTGTGCCAGTGCCACGGACCCAAGTGCTAGGACGTCTCCTGGAGCGTTTGCTGGAGCGTTTGCTGCATGATGAAAGCGCAGAGCCAAGAAAACTGCCACTATCACTTCCATCACAAATAATTTCGATAATGCTCGGATAATTGGTGAAGATGTACTGTCCACAGTTTACCAGGTACCGTATGTGTCACTGCAGAATACTACACTCTGTTTTGGGTTATTAATTGTTTGCTTCAAAGCTGCTGTGAATGTGATGGAAGGGGTGCTTCGAAATGGAAAAGTCCTTGTGAAGAAGCTGGATCAATCGCGAGAAATGAATGAGGAAAGATTCGACAATGAGGTTCGTTGCCTCATGAGGATGAGGGCGAATCACAATAACATAGTTCGGTTTCTGGGGTTCTGTGCTGAGAGACAACACGAGGGAAATGTCGAGGCGGATGAACTTCATAGGTTGCTCTGCTTTGAATACCCAACTGGAGGGACACTTGATGCGTATATCACAGGTAGGAGGATCGTGTCGCATGACACGTAATAATAGTCGCCCTTTCTGTTTTTAATTATTTCCTCTGTACAAACAGTAAGTACCATTAGTTCAATTACTTTGTATATACATATAAATATCAATGCTAGTATATTGGAGATTAAGAGCACAATAACGATTAGTAATCAAATTCTGTTTATGGAGGTTTAACTTCTCTAGTTTGTTTATTCTCGCCCTTTACAGATGCCTCTCATGGACTTAGCTGGAGAAAGCGCTATAAAATAATCAAAGGAATTTGTGATGGCTTATGTTATCTTCATCAAAACCTTACTGTTCACTCAGATCTTATACCTGCCAACATATGGGTGGATGAAAAAAAGGTGCCAAAAATTCTTGTTTTTTTGTGACCCAGACCACCCTGACGAGTTGATAAGAGGGTAAGCAAGCTTGATTCTCAACATGGTCTTTTCCCTACTAGTTAGGCAAAGATCATGTTAGGGCCTGTTTGGTTAGAGGTGTTAAAGTTTAACAAACACTGTACCACTTTCGTCTTATTTGACAAAAAGTTTTCAATCTTGGACTAATTAGGCTTAATATATTCGTCTCGTGAATTACTTCTAATCTGTGCCGACATACATACAATTAGTCTACATTTAGTACTCCATGCATTTGAGGGAACATTGATGTGATGGGAGTTAAACTTTAACAAGTTGAAACCAAACAGGCCCTTACGCTTGTATTGACAAATTAGTCATGGGGTACAAATTTTCATGCAGGCAACATATGTCCCCTGAATTCATAAGAAATGGAGTGATCACAGTGAAGGCAGACATATACAGTCTTGGTGTTCTAATCACACAGATACTGATCGGGCGATTGGATTATTATTCCGTAGTAGAGAATGTAAGAACAGTTAAAATACGTGACTATACCAGATGAAGTTTCTATAATGAAAATATTATGTCCTCTACTCCTGTTTGAAAATGCGCATAACTCTAGGTGAAAATCCAAGTAGTGAAAGCAAACTTTAGCTGTGATAGGTGAAAGCACTTTAAAACATGTACCATAAGCAATCTAATGATAGTTTATTATTATGAGAAACTTTTCCTCCTTAATACCTTCATTTTTGGAGAACCTTTGCTGTTTTGCTAGTTTGATGCTTGAATTGACATGCATGATTTGCATGCTAGCATTTACTCTCTCCATCTCAAAATAAGTTAACTCTTATAATCACCCAAAGTCAAACTATCTAACTTTAACAAGTTTATAGGAAAGAGTAACAACACATATGACACCAAATAAATATATTATGAAAATATATTTCATGATCCATTTAGTGCTATATATTAATTTGTCATAAATATTTATGCTCCTTTCTAAAGGTTTACCTAAACCTAAAATAGTTTGACTTTGGCCAACGCTTTATTTATTTTGGGACATATGGCTTTTATTTATGGGGTACCACATGATTATTGATTTTTTTTCATATGAAAAGATATCTTCAATTCCCTTAAAAGCAATTAATCATTGCCATTTCGTAGATACTCGAAAGCTGGGGTGTCACACCCCAAAATTTTTAATTTTGGGTTGTGCTTAGAAAACACTAAATAAAATAAATGATTTCAATATTTGAATAAATTTATTAGATAAGTTAAGTTGCTGCTAATTTAAATATAGAAAATTGTGGTTTTAAACCTTTTCATATTAATTTGATAATGTGGTGTTTGTGTGATGCTTGTCTTTGGTGTTGGTGAGTGCTATTATTTTCAAAATACCATAGGACGACGTTTACTTCTCATTAGACAAATTTTTGGTATTTTCTGGATTTAAAATTTCAATTTTCGTGAGTTTAATTTTTTCTATTGATCTTTTCATTAATCTTTTCATGAGCTCAAACTCATTTAGTTGAGTTCCTTATCCTTCCAAGAGTCCCCAGGATTTTTCTCGTGATTTTTCTGAGCTCCGGGCTATTTTTCGCGGCTTAAAAGGTAATTCTAGATAAAATTAAGAAATTTTGAAAAGTTTCCAAACCCTACAACTATATATATGCCGGCGTAGCCCTCGACGCCCTGGTTTCAGAAGTACAACCCTTATCGCGAGCCGCCGCTCGTAGCTCTCTCCACCCCTCGCCGAAGTTCTTCATCTACAGCTTGCGTTCTGGCGAACTTCCGGCGATGGTTCAGCGAGCTTTTCCGGCCACCTCGGACATCTCCGGCGAATTCCTCTTCCTCTCCGAGGTTCGTCTCGTCGTCCTCTTCACCGGCACATCTTTATTTTCGCGAATCCATCGTCCGTTCGTCGTTTCCCTAATGCATCTCTCTTTTCCCGCGAGGAGCTCCCATGGCCGGCCTCGTCTCCAACGTCTCCGGTCAACTCGGCTTGTTGTGCCGCTGCTGGCCAGACGAGCCGCTCTAGCCCGGCCATCCAGCTCCATGTGGCCGTCGTCGCCCTAGTCTGGTCCGGCCAACGGGCATAGTCCGTCTTCTCCGGTCACCTTATGTCGCCGGCATCGCCCGGCGGACGTCTGAGCGCCCTGGCCACAACCTTGCGCGCATGCCGTGCGGCCGCAACCACGTGGCCGAGGCCCAGACCCAAGCCGCCTTTGCCCTACGCGGTTGGCAAGGCCAAATCAGACATGGAGGTCACCACGTTCTGGATGAACTGCGCAAGGTAGAAGAAGTAGCTAATTACGATTTTGACATTCTGCTCTTAATCTCCACCGTTTAACCGTTTTAACTCCGATTTAGTTTGTTCTTGTTGCTTTAGGATCGTGTCGACACAAGCTACATGTTAGTGTTGAAGTTTACCATATCTCAAGTTTCTGAATTCTATGCTTTAAATATTAATTTAATTAAATAACTATGCAACTAGTTTTGTAAATTAAAAACAATATATGTTTTATATCTCGGTGATTTATATATATACAGAATGTTAATGTGATTAATTGCTAGCCTAAAATATTTTAGAATTATAGTTTGCATAGATCAAACACGTTGCACATATCAAACTTGTTTAGATTCTAACATATACACTTTTCTTTTGCTAAGTCAAAGTTTAACATGATTTAATTTCTGTCATCAATGTATTTTTTTTAAAATTATAATTTGTTAGCTTGAACACATGTCCTATTTAGTTTGAGTAGAAGTTCTCACATGTTTAATTATTTTCTTTTCACAGATAAAGTTTAACTTGCTTAATATATAAATTATGTGATAATACTTTATCAAATAAAATATGATTAGCTTTTACTTGACTTTAGAAATTAAATATAAATATGATTAATGATTATTCAATTGCCCTTTCTAAATAAAAGCAACTTAGGTTATGCTTCGGTCTTTTTTGTAATAAATGTAACATGATTAACATCAACCTTAATGTGTCTTTATCAATTATAATTAGTTTAGTTAAACATGAAACATATAGTTGTTTTTTATTAGTGTTTAATTTATGCCTTTTGATTTAAAAACAACATAGGTTTACACTTTGATCTTTAGTAATCAAATGCTATCATGATTAATAAGAACTTAAGTGCTTCTTAAATAGAACTTGTTTAGTTTGTGCAAGAAACGTAAATGATTCGATTAGTTGTTATCACCTTCTTTATGCCTTCTAATTTATAAATGTTTAAATGATTAAGTAATAGATACTCATTTATTTATAGATAAAATATGACTAAGGTATAACTTTAGCCTTAATAATTCAGTATAATTAGGTTAATTCAACTTTAGGATAATTCTCTAGAAGTCAATCATTTTACTTCATTAACTAAAATGAATCAAGTTTATAGTCCGTTTTCTCCGTTGCTCTTATGTTTCCATGATCGTAGCATTGAGCCATGTCGTTTAGTGCGCTCTCTTTTAAAGCGTTTCTTTTGTTTGATGCATGTTCTTAGATGTGTGTATTGTTTGTCTGTTTGTATTGCCTGGTTGCTGCGAGTAGAGGAAGCGTGGTTTCATTAGCATTGGAGGCCGGAAGCTACAAAAGAGAAGACCGAAGAATTTCTATGAGTAATTGCCTTGAGTGGACAGCAAGCATAAAGGCAAGTATAACATGGGACCCTCCTTGTTGTCCTATTCACTGAAATTATCATACATATGCATGTGTCCTCCTTGACAACCATAGAGATTATAACTTAGTGATTGATACCTTGATTCCTTGTCAACCTTGGGAATGCATTTGGGTAGCTATTGCTAGTGCTTAATTATGAACAATGATCTTGTAATTTGACTAATGGATTAAGCAACCAACCTTTAATGATGATTTTATTACTGTTCAAAAAGGGGCTAGAGCAAGGGGTTATATTGTTGCTCTGGTTTCTCTCCATAAGGACTTATCTGTACGTGATCATCCGGGACATACAATACAGCTGTGAGAGCTATATGGCTCTGGCTCTAGTTGTTTAAGAGACCTTTTCTAGCTTGTTAGTGGTTACCTTAATTGGCGTAAGAATGACTTGACACGTTGGGTGTAGGACAGCCTCTAGTCTATGAGTATAGCCGAGAAGGAATTGTGCCATTTGAAAAGGGGTTCCTACATCTGCCTGCCGAGTGAATCTAATGGCCCTAACTTGTTAGACGAACTTTTGAATGACTTTATATGGTTTTCAGTGTTTTGAGAGTAATTAACCCATGCATTTGGAAACCATGACTCACAGTGAAAGTGTACACCTCTGCGCAGAGTTAAAAACTAGTATAATAGCCATGCCCACGGATACGGGCGGCCTTGGAACATCTACAGATAGATGATCACCATTGTTATATCATGCTTAATTACTTTGTTAATGCTATTCATTATCCTTATTACAATTGATCATTGGTTCATTAATGGGAATTGGTTTATTTTGATGCTACTCAATTGCTAATTATATGATGATTAAAAGCTAAATGCAGTCAAACAGTATTGTTGATGCAAAAGTGGATCTGCAAACACAAAGGGCTAATACCCGAAATCGATATCCAAAGCGTGCCAGTCGATTTGACCTGTTAATCGACAAGGATGAAGATACGAGCACTTTGGTCCTGACAACAGCGAGACGCCCAGAAGTCATGGCCAAGAGGTACTCACGCGGAACCTGAGGATCGTCGAAGATCGCACTGAAGCGATGCAACTCGCCGAATCGATGAGAACTCGTGAGAAAGGAAAAATATGCAAATTGATGAAGTCGCCGAAAAGTAAATAGATGTAAATAAGAGTAAAAGCTGGGTTTTGATATTGATTGATTGATTCTCATTACATTGCCCTTCAATCTATATTTATACCCTGATCTACAGAAACATAACCAAATACGACTAGGACACTAAGTCCAAATCTAAGAAAACACATGACTCTTATACAAATCAGACTCTAACAAACATAGAAAAAGGAAATTAATTCCTATCTATTCCCTTGTCCGCCTAAATTACGATGGAATTCCCATCGACCTCCTTTCCATCGGCACACTCCCTGTTTCATCGGCAGCAGTCTTCAAGCCTCCTTTCATCGGCACACTTCCTGTTTCATCAGCAGCAGTCTTCAAGCCTCCCTTCATCGGCATCGACAATAACATCCTTAACATTATCGGCAACACCTCAATCCAAATTAACTTCTCCATACACCGCCTCCCTTCATCGGCAACCTTCTTTACAAGCTGTCTTTCATCAGCTATCAACATACACAATAATTTTTCTCCTGCTGATTAGCCCACTCTGACCATCTTGACACATGCCAAAAAACGGTGTCAACACATGCCCCCCAATTTCGGAGTATAAAACACTGATGCTCTGAAATTTACTCCAGATAATGCTTGCCTTTACCTATTTTTCTCAATCCATTCTCCAAGCATGACATAATCTGTTACTGAATCTAATCAAATCTAGTTCTGATTCACGCATCTCAGCAAATATCGCACAATTTCCAACTACTCTTGCCCTAATTATGGTTAAGATACCGAAATAACAACCCATCGGCAAGATCTTAACATAATAACGCCACCATTTTTAGAACCAAAAAATTCTGTACTGAGATCTCCTCCAAGTCATGATCACTTGCCATCAAATCTCCTGTACAATCCCTTGATTGTCGTGCGAACAGTTACCATATCCATCTGAACCACCTTGACCTACACGCGCGTGGCATAGAGATAAGTCCAGAATACCCCTACTCCAAGTAGCCTATAAATAGATTTCTCCGGAACGCTCGTCTTCTACCCTCAGACTCCAACCTTTAGCATTCTCTCTCTCCGGCGGCGACCCCGACGAACAACCGCGCGACCTCAACCAACAAGAGCTCCTTCCAGCATCACCCTCAAGTTCCCAGCTTGTGCCTTCATCTTCCTCAGAGCAATGGCGATCAACTTCGATGTCCCTGCGGTTCGTTCTACTTCTGTTACTTTTACCTTGATCCTTTTGGTCTTTGCGAGTTCATACAGTTGGTAATTTTTCCCTCTTTTCTCATTCTTTCGATCCTCTGAACTTAGGAACTACGCAACAAACTGGTTATTCCAACCGACCAACCACACTTCCAATGCCTAGGTCCAATGGGCGACCCAGATCCAACTAATTTGATCAACGCAGAAGCTAACAAAATTCCCTTCAAAGCCCAGAATTTTTCTTTGAATCTATGGAAGGACACATTCCGATCCTGGCCCAAACCCACCAAAGGGTGGAAAGATTGGTATTTGAGGGTTAACAGGTCGATGCAGGTGTACTGGGCAGAGTAGAAAATAGACCAATGCATTAGGTTGTCTATTGCCGATATGCAGAAAAATGAATCCATGATGATTGTTGCTGCTTATTTCTGGTCAGATATGACAAACACCTTCATGTTTGGTCATGGTCCAGCCGCCCCTACTCTTGCCGATGTATATATGCTTACTGGCTTGGACATCTCGACTGTCGATGAGGCTTCCATCTATGGTAGGAGAGCCAAACATAGAGTGAACACACGCAACATCGACGGCTGGACAGGATATATCCAGGAATACCAAAGGACTGGGACCGTTAACCAGAGGGAACACGCCATATTCTTGAACATGTGGTTGGAAAAATTTATCTTCTGTGGTCGATCGGTAGGACCAACCAACGCCTTCCTTCCTACAGCTGAACTCTTGGCCAATGGTGTAAGATTCCCGCTTGGTCGATACCTTCTGAGCTCCACCTATCACCTCCTCCACCAAGTGTCCCAGAAGCTTTTGCTTGGTGAACCCATCGGCAATTTGGGAGGCCCATGGTGGTTTATCAATATGTAGCTAAATGCCCATATGCACAAACATCTGCAGTGGGACTTCTTTGCCCAAGAATTTCCACGAAAAATCGCCGAAGATTACGTTCTTGGGGACGAGGAATCGGCAACACGCCCCCCTCTCAACTTCGGTGAAGCCATAATTGTTCTCCCTGGAACAGAGGCCAATGAAGATCAAATCGGCAAATTGTTCTAGAACTTCTATAACAGTCTCCCTCGCGATCATAGGGCTTGGGTACCCTATATCGATGAAGAGAACAAGTTCCCCCTTCTCTTCAACTTTGCCGATGATGAGCTGAACTAAGACAATGAGCTAATGATGGCCATCATCACTCCCAGGGCAATCCCGGTGAACACATTTGGTAGTGGAAAAAATTCCAATACCACCTATGAGTTCTACAATCCATCGGCAGTATCCCGTCAACTGGCTTTTGGGCAACTGCCAATCAAGCTATGCTTTGCCGATGTTATCAAGCCTAGAGAAACAATCACAAGCGGAACGGAATGGAGCAGGGTAGTGAGACTTGCCCCCGATGCCGATATCTCAGACGTTGATCTTTCCATCTGGTCACCAGCATCTTTCATCACCGAATCATATAAGCAATGGTGGCGAGAATGGAAGGAACAATTATTCGCAACATCCGCCCATACATATCGGCACATGATCGATCTTGACTACGCCATTCCCGATGATGCAGTAAGTTTCTTTTAACTCCCTTCTGTTTTTCCTTCTTCATATATCGGCAGCTAATATTTCTTGTGACAGGCCGATGACCCAATACCATCCATAAGCAAGAGTGGGAAACCTTTCAACCTCCAACCTATTTCCCCAATATCATCGATCAGCTACAACGCCCCCACCTTAGCTGCTTTGACTTTCCAGAGGACCCGTGCTAAAACCATCACCTCCAGATCAAAGCTGGCAACAGCTAGGGCTACTCCGTTGGCTGCCGCTACAAGCCTAATCAAGGCTTTCAAGGTAATAACCTCGTTTATTTTTACTCATGCCGATAGAAACTATATTAACATGCAACCATCAGGGTGTAAGAGCCGCTGCTGGATCATCATCGACAACTCTTCCAACACCAAGCACTACTACCTCCAGCCAGCCTTCAGAGGTATTCTTTTAACTTTACATTTTATTTGTTAAACATCCAATCTTACACTTGTTTTGCAGCAACAAATGGGCACATCGGCAAGCGTACCAGGCGCTCAAGCTCCACAATCAACAAGTGCCGATGCCCCCCAGCCAACTGTCGCTGAGACCCAAGTAAAGCGTAAAGCTTTAACTGATGCCGAGGCTCAGCAAAAACGACAGAGATCTATGCCAGTCCCCGCATCTGCCCCAACATCTACAAGCCAACCAACCGATGTAGCCGAGCAAGTTGACCCTTCTGCACAAAATGTACCATCGGCCATCATACCCCAAGGGCTAACTATTGATGAAGTCGTAGAAGACATCCCATCGGCAAGCTCTGCCGATCCTTCACATGGCCCCCTTCAAGCTGCTCCTTCTAGCCAAGCCCAGGAAATCACCTTGAAGCAGGTAAACCGATTGACCTAGTCGATTTATAATATCCATATCTATCCTTAGGTAGGATCTCTGACTTACTTTCCTCTCCGCAGGAACAAGATTCTCCTAATAGCTTGTTTTCTTTCGCTATCGACATTTCCGATGATGATGGAGAAGAAGCAAGTTCTTCCCTGGCACTGGGGACGATATCGGCAGAAATTTATGCCAAGCTAGAAGCCCTTCTGGATCTGTTACAACAAGATACTGCTCAGTTGGTGAACGATTTAGATCCTGCAAAGACCATCTTCAAGATAATTCGTGGCCAAGTTCCCGCCGATGTTGAAGAAACTCTCTTCCCAGCAGTCCATCTAGAGAGCCGACAACTACAATATCAACGGGCTGCTCACCATATCACCGACAGAGCAGCTCAAGCCTAGCTCAAGGAAGAGATGCTGCAGCTAAAACAAACTACTGATGAGAATCACAAGAGCATCAACAACTTACAGACCTCGGGTGTCGATCTTAAGCAGAAGATTATGGATTTATCGGCAAAGAGGGCAGCTCTTCTAGCTGAATTGGAAGAAGTTGAAACAGCCCTAGCTCACGCCAGGCAAGAAGAAAACCAGCTCCCTGACGTCATCAAGGCTCTTCAGCAAGAAAGGGATGTCCAAGCTCGCAAGGCCTTAGCTTTGAAGAAGAAACTCAAGCCTGTGAAGGGAGTTGCCGATGAAGATGCTAAAGAATTGAAGGAAGCCGATGAGATTCGCCTGCGTGCAATATCTGCTATCCAATCTTTGTTAAATCTGTAATTCTCATTTAGTGCATCGGCAATCTATGATACATTGATACTTTGTTTAACTCTAGCCGATAGGATTGTTATCGGCAATTATACTTTTATGCATCTATCCAGATACTGGGGTAATATTTCTTTAAATATTTTCCATTTAATGCTCTAGGAAACACAACCCCTTCGAGGGTTTCGAGAATATATGCATTACCAGGAACAGATTGATTTATCCGATATGGACCCTCCCAATTAGGCGACCATTTTCTAAACTTTGAACTTTTAGACCCAATCGGTAAAATCAACTTCCAGACCAAATCCCCATCGACAAACTCCTTTATCTTCACCTTCTTGTCATACCATCTGGCTACTCTTTTCTTATTCTCTTTGATGCTAACTAAAGCCTTTAACCGATGACCTGCCACATCTTCCAACTCATCTTTCATAAGGGTATCATACTCATCGGCTGTCAATTGATCTTGAGAATGTATTCGCCTAGAGCCAGTTTTAATCTCCCAAGGCAACACTGCGTCATGTCCATATACCAACTGATAAGGTGTACCTTGGTTGCACCATGACACGACATCCGATATGACCACAAGGTTTCATTTAATACCGTATGCCACCTCTTAGGATTTTCTTTAATTTTGCGCTTAATGAGCTTGATAATTCCTTTGTTAGAAGCCTCAGCCTGACCATTAGCTTGGGCATAATATGGAGAAGAATTTAAAACTTTAATCCCCATACTTACAGCAAACTCATCAAATTCTCCCGATGTAAACATGGTACCCTGATCGGTAGTGATGGTTTGAGGAATACCAAATCGGTAAACAATATGCTCTTTCACAAAATCAATCATATTAGCCGATGTCACCTTTTTCAAAGGAATTGCTTCAACCCACTTTGTGAAATAATTGGTAGCAACCAGAATAAAGTTATGCCCCTTGCTCGATGACGGATAAATCTGACCGATGAGATCAATAGCCCAACCCTGAAACGGTCAAGGCTTAATTATAGGGTTCATAGCCGATGCGGGTGCTCTTTGAATATTACCAAATTTTTGACATTCCTGACATCCTTTAGAATATTTAAAACAATCTTCGAGAATAGTCGGCCAATAATATCCATTTCTTCTGATGATCCATTTCATCTTGAAAGCCGATTGATGAGCCCCACATACTCCTTCATGAATCTCACACATCTGAGTAAAACTCCATCTATGGTTCGATAATATAATACATCATCAAGGAGTATATACTTGGTAGCTTGGAATCTTATACGTCTTTCAACCTTTTTAGATGGATCCTTTAAATAATCAACAATTTCCTTTCTCTAGTCATCGGTATCGACTGCCAATGTTAATACTTCTTGAATAGGCTGATACCCTGAGGCATGCTGAGCTAATCGATTAGCCTCTTCATTATGCAATCGAGAAACATGTTCCAGATGAAAATTCCTAAACCCTTTCAACAATTGCAGACATTTCTCATAATATGAAATTGAAACTTCACTTCGGCATTCATAAATCCCAGCCAACTGATTTATAACTAGCATAGAATCACCAAAGATTTCAACAGCATCGGCACGTACCTCCTTAAGCAATTCTAACCCTTTTATCAAAGCTTGGTATTCAGCCTGATTGTTTGTCGATGTAGCAACAATCGGCAATGAAAACTCATACTTCTTCCCCTGAGGGGAAATTAACACAATGCCGATACCTGCTCCTTCACCACATGTAGACCCATCGAAGAAAAGTGTCCAAGGAGCAATCTTTAGAGAGTCCACTGTATTGCAATGTTGAGTGACAAAATTAGCCATAACCTGCCCCTTAACTGCCTTAGCCGATTCATAACGTAAGTCAAATTCTGATAACGCTAAAATCCTCTTGCCGATTCTACCACTTAATATCGGCATCGACAGCATATATTTGACCACGTCGTCTTTGCATATGACAGTACACTCAGCCGATAGCAAGTAATGCCTTAACTTAATACAAGAAAAGTATAGACACAAACATAATTTCTCGATAGCCGAATACCTGGTTTCAGCATCCACTAACCGTCTGCTCAAATAATAAATAACACGTTCTTTCTCCTCAAATTCTTGAATAAGAGCTGAACCGATAATAGTATCATCAGTTGATAAATACAATCTGAATGGTTTCCCGTGTTGAGGTGGAACTAGCACTGGAGGATTTGTTAAGTATCTCTTAATTTCATCTAGAGCTAACTGCTACTCATCTCCCCATCTAAATTCCTGATCGGCTTTCATTTTAAGTAATGGACTAAAAGCCTTGATCTTACCCGACAGATTAGATATGAATCTCCTGATGAAATTAATCTTACCGATCAAAGATTGCAATTCAGTTTTATTGGCAGGAGCAACCACCTTGTTGATTGCCTCAATAGACTTCCTACTAATTTCAATGCCCCGCTGATGCACCATAAAACCCAAGAATTGTCCTGCCGATACACCAAAGGCACATTTATTAGGATTCATCTTTAGTCCATGCTTCCTTGTGCACTCTAGTATCTTTCGTAGATCGGTTAGATGCTTTGTGATATCTCCAGACTTAATCACTATGTCATCGATGTAGATCTCTACTAATGTGCTGATGTATTCATGAAAAATAAAGTTCATAGCTCTTTGATAAGTAGCACCGGTATTTTTCAAACCAAACGTCATAACTATCCATTCAAATAATCCCACATGACCTCGACATCTAAAAGCAGTCTTGGGAATATCTTCTTCGGCCATGAATATTTGATTGTAACCTGCATTACCATCCATGAAGCTGATAATTTGATGTCCATCTGCAGCATCAATCAACAAATCAACAATCGGCATTGGATAACCATCCATCGGTGTGGCTTTATTGAGATTCCTGAAATCAATACAAACACGAAGTTTCCCATTTTTCTTATAAACAGGAACCACATTAGAAATCCACTCTGCATATCGACACTGCCGAATAAACTTTGCCTCAATTAATTTAGTTATTTCGGCCTTAATATCAGGAAGTATATTAGGATTGCATCGGCGCACTGGCTGCTGATGTGGCCAAAATCCAGACTTAATAGGAAACCGATGTTCAACTATCGATCAGTCTAACCCAGACATTTCAGTATAATCCCAAGCAAAACAATCTTTATACTCTTTTAATAAATTGACTAATTGCTGTTTACACTTGGAATCTAACTTAGCACTAATAAAAGTAGGCCTTGGCCTATCACCATCACCAATATCTACTTCTACTAAATCATCAGCCGATGTAAACCCTTGACCTAATTTTTCATCATCGGCAAACCTATCCATCACCAATATCTGCTTGGATCGGTGGAATTTCATAATCGGCAACCTTGAGGAACTCTTTTTCCCAAACTTCTCCTGATATACACTTGGTTCGTTCATAAGTATCTGATTCTGCCGATGCGATGATATAAGAAGAATCACCAGGAACAACTTCAATTTTATCCCCAATCTATTGTATGAGGCACTGATGCATTGTAGAAGGAACACAACAATTAGCATGAATCCAATCCCTCCCTAGAAGCAGATTATATGCACCTTTGCCATTAATAACAAAGAATGTCGTCGGTAAGGTTTTTCTTTCGATGGTCAACTCAACGCACACTGCCCCTGTAGCTGGTGACACATTGCCTTCAAAATCTTTTAGCATCATATTGGTTTTGGTTAGGTCTTGATCTCCCTTACCAAGTTTCCGATACATAACATAAGGCATAATATTAATTGCAGCTCCACCATCAATAAGTATCTTGGATACAGGCTGCCCATCAATTCTGCCTTTCACAAACAAAGCTTTGAGATGCTGTCTCTCATCATCGGTAGGTTTCTCAAAAACAGCCATCATTGGATCTAGCGTCAACTGAGCTACTTGGTCAGAGAAAACAACTTCTTCCTCATTATCAGATAGTGCCAAAAATTTCATCGGCAACATAAATACCATATTGACATCTGCCGATGGGCCCTTATTTTTGTGCTTCACTTGCCACTGCTGATTGCCAGATCTCTCATTGGAGGAATTTTCCTCTCGGTATAAATCCTCTTGATGCTCTCGCTGCATCCTCCTTTTCTGTGTCTTTGTCAAACCTTCTGGGCACCATTGAGGGAGTTTAGTTTTCCAAACTAGCTGATAATAGGTCCTAGTTGACTCTACACGATGTATATTAGGATCCCTGTAAAATATTTCTTCATCGGGAACTCTTGCGTTTGCCATCTCTTCAAGCTCCTCTTGATTCCTTAGAAAATATGCAGCGCGTTTACCAAGCCTCTCATGTACACTAAGCCTGGCCCCCAGCCGATCATGTACTGATGATTTACCTCTGATCGGCTCATTGATAGATAAACCATGATTGCCAGTTTGAAACCTCCTTTCTGACCGATTAACTCTATAATAACCATTGCACTCTGGGCAATTTTCAACAGTAGGTAATTTAATACCTTCTTCCCAACAATGAATAAAAAACGGACACCTCTAACGATCCTTATGCCGATTCCACTCTTCTCGGCGTCTCTCTTCTTGCTGCTGTCGATATCGGTCCCTTCACTGACGCCAGCCCTCCTGCTGTCTTCGATGGGTAATCACAATGCCAGATCGAGGAGGTTTTCTGGAACTGCTACTTTCTCCCAGTAGCCTCTTGCTTTTTACATCATCGGTAGTTATCTGATGTTGGGGATCTACTGATGCGTTTTTCTCAGCAGCTTCTGATGTCAACACCTTAGTCTTTCCTTCAGTATCCAACATATTTGCTGGAAAAGGATGTTGATCAATTTTCATCGGCTTCTGGATCTTGGAATTACCAAATTTAATTCTCCCAGATTTAATAGCTAATTGTAACAGTTGCCTAAACACTTTGCATTCATTTGTACTGTGTGAAGTTGTATTGTGTCATTTGCAATACAACATTTTCTTCAACTCTTCTATCGATGGGATCACATGATTAGGTCGGCCTTGGTGATATCAAAAGTAAACTTCTCTGGCTCTTTTTGACCAAAGGGACAAGATATCGGCTTTTTATTTTTAACCCACTCAGCTAAACCGATAACTGGCTCTTCATCTGAATCAGAATCTTCTACCTCTCAGACAAATGAAACCTTCTTGCTCCAATTCTTTTTGGGTTCAAAAATCCTAGTATCTTGATCAGAAATCCTTTGCACGAGATGACTCAGGCTTTCGAACTCTTGAGAAGCATATCTATCCTTAAGGTGTGGCAATAATCCTTGGAAAGCCAAATCGGCAAGTTGCCGATCATCCAGTACCAGGCTATAACACTTATTTTTTACATCCCGTAACCTTTGCACAAAGCCTTCCACCGATTCATCATTACGCTGTCTCAATTTTACCAAATCGGTAAGCTTCTTTTCATGAACTCTAGCAAAGAAATATTTATGAAATTGCTTTTCTATATCAGCCCAAGTAATAATAGAATTTGGCAGTAATGAAATAAACTATGTGAATGCTGAATCTAGACAAAGATGATGAAAACAAACAAACTCTTAATTCATCTCTGCTAGCTGCCTCTCCACATTGAATAATGAAGCGATTAACATGTTCCATGGTTGATGTATCGTCTTGCCCAGAGAACTTAGTGAAATCTGGTACCTTGTACCGATTTGGGAGAGGAATTAAATCATATGCCGGAGGGTATGGAGTCCGATAAGAATAAGTGTTGACCTTAGGTTTTATCCCAAACTGATCCTTCATAATTTCTGCTATCTTATCGGCCCAAAAAACATCAGCCTCTTGTTGACGATATGGCTGAATTTCTATAGGAGGTACTTGCTGATATCCCTCTGCGTATCTTTGTGGCCCACGATCTCCAGCAATCGGCATATTTGCCATTACTTGTGGTCCATTAACCTGCTAGAAAGGATTCATCGGCTGAGCTGCCGATGCTTGATTCTGAAAACCAGCTTGCATATGACCTTGATGAATCCCTGCAACCTGCTGATTTTGCTGAACGGTATGTTGAGTAGGAAACTGCCCTGACCAACTATTATTAGCATTCATCGGTACAAAATTTGCCGATGGCTGGTAATTTGCTGGCATTGCTGGATAATTATAACCAGCTTGAGGCATGAACTGGACTCTAGGTTGACTTATAGCAGGAGCCTTCTGCTGCATTGGTAGCATGCTTGCCGATGGACTTAAATTAGATGTTTGACCCAAAGGCATCTGGAAACTTCCTGGAGTTGGTTGCATGGTAGTTGCTGTAGTATATTGAGGCACTTGAACTATCGGCGAACCAGTCGATGGCAAAGGAGCTTTTCCTGCCGCATCAGACACTTGAGATAACCCAGGGTTAAAAGCAGATGATTCTGGAGGCATACCATATCCCCACCAATTAGCAGGAAGCTGGTTATTCTATGACACAGGGCCTGATAAAGCCGATGCCGATAGATCTGTATTAAGCTGAACTCGTCCTCCTGGTAATACCGAGTCTGATCGCATCGGTGTAGATTGCACGTTAGGTAAACCTGCTGATACTGGGGGAAAGAAACTTCTATACCCACAACGGCTGAGGGAGCCGATGGAGTATTAACAGATGCTGGCTCTGGTTGATGATAGGCAGGCCCAACGTAATGCGGTGACGCTTGCCCTTCTTTGAAAGTTTGAATCACAGCATTATAAACAGTATTGGACAACACATTGGAGTGATTAATTAAAGCATGATTCACTGCAGAATTAACCATCTCTTGAAGTTTATCCAGATTAGAATCAAAGGTAACTTGCCGAGGCAACGGCAAATCTTGCTTCTGGATGACTTGTCCACTCTTGTTCAAGCTGAATGATTTCAAGCAAAGCTGTCTGTATTCTTCTATAGCCTTTTCCATAGCCTGCTTCTGCTCTTCCTTAAGATCTTCTTCTGATACCGCGATGATGTTCCCCGCATCGATCTCAGGATTGAATATATTGATCAGATCTGTCCCACCAGGCGTGCCAAAAGATGTGTTGATACAAAAGTGGATCTGCAAACACAAAGGACTAATATCCGAAATCGATATCCAAAGCGTGCCAGTCGATTTGACCTGTTAATCGACAAGGATGAAGATACGAGCACTTTGGTCCTGACAACAGCGATATGCCCGGAAGTCATGGCCAAGAGGTACTCACGCGAAACTCGAGGATCGTCGAAGATCGCACTGAAGCGATGCAACTCGCCGAATCGATGAGAACTCGTGAAAAAGGAAAAATATGCAAATTGATGAAGTCGCCGAAAAGTAAATAGATGTAAATAAGAGTAAAAGCTACGTTTTGATATTGATTGATTGATTCTCATTACATTGCCCTTCAATCTATATTTATACCCTGATCTACAGAAACATAACCAAATACGACTAGGACACTAAGTCCAAATCTAAGGAAACACATGACTTTTATACAAATCAGACTCTAACAAATATAGAAAAAGAAAATTAATTCCTATCTATTCCCTTGTCCGCCTAAATTACGATGGAATTCCCATCGACCTCCTTTCCATCGGCACACTCCATGTTTCATCGGCAGCAGTCTTCAAGCCTCCTTTCATCGGCACACTTCCTGTTTCATCAGCAGCAGTTTTCAAGCCTCCCTTCATCGGCATCGACAATAACATCCTTAACATTATCGACAACACCTCAATCCAAATTAACTTCTTCATACACCGCCTCCCTTCATCGGCAACCTTCTTTACAAGCTGTCTTTCATCAGCTATCAACATACACAATAATTTTTCTCCTGCTGATTAGCCCACTCTGACCATCTTGACACGTGCCAAAAAACGGTGTCAACAAGTATCTAGCCTTTCGTGCCTCATGAACCTTGTGTTATACTTGTTGAGTTCGACATGGACTCACTCTTGCTATTTCCCCCATACCTCAGTGTGTAGTGAGGTGCTGCTCGGAAGAAGGATAAAGAGGTAGTGGAGTTTCCAGAAGTCTTTCAGAAGTGTTTGGCATACGGAGCCACCAGTCAGTCGTCCCTGAGAAGAACGGAGCCTGAAGTTTAGTCACCGTTCCGCGATACTCTGATGTAAGTGTTAATGTAGCTATGTATACGTTATATAATAACATTGTTTATGATACTTTTTCATTCTGACATATGTGTGGATTTGTTGGGCACACATATGATTAGCCTGGTTTTGTTCTTTAGAAAACCAGGTGTTACATGGGGTGACAGATTTGGAACGTCACTAGAAGACACGCGCTTGGAACAAATACGAGTATGCGCTGAGATTGCCAAAAGTTGCTCGGAGCATGAACCTGAGAAGAGACCAGATGCAGAGCATATAATCGAGATGCTTGTTGAAACGGAAAGTATGGACGAGTTTACTGAACCGGATGAAATAAAGTACAGACGAGTTTACCAAACCGGATGAAATGGAAAGTGTGGACGAGTTTACTGAATCTGATGCACAGGTCAGTTTATCCAGGGTGACGCAGGTCACCAAACCACATCTCCTGGAGTTTGGGCATATAACATTAACTAGCCAATGCCCATGCGTTGCTACGGGTGACAAAACTATGGTAATCCAATTTGTTGCTCCCATAACATTACTGGTATAAGTGAAAATGAAATTTTAACCAAATGATATATATACATATATAACATGGGTCAATCCACAGTTGCAGAACTTGCATGAGTAGTTCATTAGAGCATGTGTATTTAAGCGGTCAATCTAGGTCATTAAGCATTAAGATCTACTCCTAAAGTTTGGAAAGTCAAATACAAATGGCTGAATATATAATAGTTACGACATGGCACATGCAAAGAAGTAGCTAAATGCTAGCGAACAAAAACATGAGGATAGTGTGCCAGTGTTGGATGCCAGTATGGAGTACATCGAGTATTCACACAGTGAAGGCAGATTTTACTACAGCTGCCAGCCTTGTTGCACGGAGTAGCAACTTGCAATTCGCCCCAGGCGGCAGCCCTCAGCAAGTGCTCTCAACTTTTCATAATTGCAGAGAATAGAGCAGTAACAAATAGAATCCTTACATTATCGATGCTATAACGCAGCTAGTAGTTTTGTATAGCCTCCTCCATGCTAAGCAATTAATCTCTCTGCAATGCACAGCTATAAAGGCCTTTTTTTTGTATTATTTCCAATTCTCACTGCACGGTGACAAATCAGCAGTGTAGGGTATCGGGTAACTGCAATGGAGGATCTCTTATGAAATGTTTGGTCATCAATACGATGCCATGAGATGCCCTTTTTCAGCAAAATGAGTTTTGCTTGTTTGTGTTCTCCCAAGTGGACGAATTCCGCAGGGCTTGTTCAACAACACACCCAATTTGAGTGAAATATGTCTTGGCCCGAATAGATTGACAGAAGCAATTCTTGATAGTGCCAGCTCTTTACTAAAGCTGCAGGTGCTTGTCCTAGAAAAAAACTCAGAGCTCCATGCCACCTTTTTTGTCCATTTTTTCCCGGCTTCAAGCACTATCTGTCGGATGGAACAATATCTCATTTCCCATTCCTGGAAATGAGAGCTTTCACCTCCCTATTCTGCAAGTGCTGATCCAGAAACCATTTCAACAGGTCCATCCCTTTAGGACTTTCTGCATGTCAGAACCATGACACACTCTAAGTTGCTGTAAATAATTTCACTTATTCTGTGCTGTTATGACTGGCAACACTTTCATACCTTACTGCAATATCCTTGTCAATGAATAACCTGACTGGAATGATCCCAGTTGACTGAGCAACCACACCCTGCTTTTGTTCAACCTCAATGAGAACAATCTACAAGGGGAGATTCCACTAGAATTGGGACAGTTGAGAAACCTCTAGTTTCTAGGCCTTGCAAATAACCAAATAACTGGTGTCATTCAATAATCCATAGGCAGTCTATCAAACCTTGCCCAAATAGACTTACTTGGAAACAGATTGACAAGATCAGTGATGATGTCATTTATCAACTTGTTGAATCTTCGTTGCATCTTTGTTGATGGGAACCATCTCATCTAGTTATCTACTTCATTGTCCAATTGGAGAAGCCTAACAACCATTGGCATATAAATGCATAGAAAACACAGATTGGGTAATATCAATAAGGCATGGCATTTTAGAGTATAGTAATTCTAATCCCATAGTTTCAAGGTCAAATATTAGCTCAAAAACTCTCAAGCAGGCTCCCTTCTGAAGGCTAAAAATATTTTAGAAGACTAATTTATTGTTGAAGTTCAAGTTATATTTCTGAGACATTCAGTTGGTAGTCACATTTTGATACAACATTCTACCCTTACATTGTGGGGTTATAAGGGACAGTCACATGCTACTCAAATATTTCCAGTGTCGAGCGTTGCTACAGGCATAAAAATATTCCCAGTTTGTGAAGGACTTATCTATCATGCACTTATTTTGACATTATTACTAAATTTGACGCTTATTTATTTGAATGTGGTTCGAAACAGTATGTTGCTAAGCCAAGTAAAAATTTATTTATCTTGATTTCGACTAACTATTTTTTATAGTCTTACTGCGTTGAAAATTTGAGAGTCCTAACCTACTATTTTTTTCTTACTTTTATTGTGTTGAATTGCATTGAAAATGTAAGGGTTCCCGTACCCAGCACATGGGCATTTGCTAGTTATTGAAATGTGGAGACCCGAACACAACAGTGAGGCAATGTCACATGGACAATTTCACAGCACTGCCTTCTATTGAGCAATTGCAAACAGTGTCTGGAGTAAGTACTCTTTGGGAAATTCTAAATGGACCACTAATTATCGAATTACACAGTTCTAACAAAACTCAGCTTGAGGAAGAAACTAATGTGCATATTTTTCTAAACCACACCAAACAGCCGGCGTGATCTCACAGAGCCAGCTAAATCGCAGGGTAGAAGGCAGCCAGGCACCTCACCTAAGTACCGAAGGGGCCGACGAAAGGATCCATGTGGAACCGCATCTTCCCCTCAAGAAAACGCATCAAAATCCACGGAAAATGCCGCCGGAATCATGTGAAGATTCCGAAACCCAAAGTGACCTATCACCTAGAGCTTTGCCTGCAACATCCTCGACCTTGATGGGTGCCGGCTTGTCGCCCACGCGGCCAGCCCTCTGATGCGTCAGAACAAGCCCATCAGCTCGAGGGAGCAAGGAAGTAACTGCTGCTGTGGTGCTGGAGATCTGAGGGCCGGGACAGGATGAGGGCTTACCGGGAGAGGAGAGGAGAGGCGATGTGCACCGGAATGTGGCCGCCGGCGACGTGGAGAGTGGTGTGGCGCGGGCGGAGGCCGGGGACGACGATGCGGCGTCACAGCAGAGCGTGGGGGCTAGGGTTTGGAGGCGGAGCATGGTGGTGGTGGTGGTGTTCTCAGGTCGTGCCCCTTGCGGAGGTAGGGGGCCGGTGGAGTGGAGTGGGGTGGTGGAGTTGCAGCAGGCCAGCAACCAAGGAGGCGGTGAGGCGACAGAGCAGAGTGCCAGCTTCGGCGGTGCGCCCGCGCCACACGGAGGGCATGTGATTGTGGCAGGGTGCCAAGTGGGGTGTAGCCGCGGGGTCGAGCGCGTGGCCCACATGTTGGCGCAATGGAGTTATGGAGGTGCGCCTAGTGTAGCGGCTTCACCACGGGGAGGGAACGGGTCCTGTTTCCTCTTTTTAGGAGTAGAGATAATAATAGTTAATGCACATGGTTCTAAATTAAAGCGTCATACCATACTCTTTGATCTGCAACTCTCTTGTCTATGATGGCTCCCTAAACATGCATCCAGGATCTTATGTTAAAAATGTCAGTGGACGAACCTTTGTGCTGTAGCTAGTCGCAGGTCACACAAAAAAAGTTATTTACTAAGTTTATATCTTATTTGAGAGCAACAATTTTCATTAAATAATTTCTTCTGTCAATACCTCACTACAAGCACGTAAGCTGGCTCTTATTTTCTGCAACCTCGACAAGAAAACTTAAGCATTGCATACATTATCTTTTTCACCATATAATGCCTACTCTTAGACATCAAGTTTTTATCCAACATATATTTTTGTATTATTACGCAAACCTTTCAACTAGGGAAGCTTATATTAGTGAATTTCATATACCATAACAGTTAACATTTTTAGTACATAAGCATTGCAAGTATTATCATTTAATCATGTTGTTAACATCTTTATCCTTTTTCATATCGTTAAGGAGTACTACATATTATCATGACTTCATGAGTGAGTCAGTAGGAAAAAGAATTGTACCTCTTTTTTTTTGTTGTCAAATTAAAGTAAATAAGGTTTGGCCATCTAGATAATGTCAAAAAAAATGTCAATATAAAGTTCCTGATCTCGTTGAGAGCTACAATGTTCTAATAAAATAATCTTTTTTTATGAAACAGGAGGGGTTTGACCCCCTACTCATGGCAAAAGTTGGAAGGGCTGTGAGAACTGCATTAGTGAATTCTAATCTCCCAGCTTCACTTAAGTAGGAAGAGAAAGCAACAAATCTTCTTTCACACTCAGAGACCAAAGGCCAAAAATCTGCCACTGTGGGTTTTGCTAGGCTTAATGGTAGACCCAAATAAGTAAAAAGCAGTGATCCTTTTGTGCAACCAAAAGTGGTGACAAGCACATCAAATCTGTCTTCAGCTATGTTAATAGGCACCATCATGGATTTATCAAAATTGACCCTCAATCCAGTAGATTCAGCAAAAGTATGCCAGAGCTCCTTTAAATGATTCAGTTCAGTGATATCACCTTTCATAAATATGAGGGTATCATCTGCATATTGTAGTATTGGGAAATCTTCATCATGTGGCAATGGCAAAGGCAAAGAGAGATGATTATGTCTTCTAGCATTATTCAATATGGTCTGAAGGAAATCTGCAGCTAAGACAAAAAAGAAGAGGAGAAAGAGGATCCCCTTGCTTAACCCCTCTTCTGCAATGAAAAACTTTCCCAGGAACTCCATTCAGAAGGACAACAGATGTACCTGATTGAAAAATAAGTCTCATCCATTGCAAGCATTTAGCTAGAAAACCTTTGAATTCCATGATTTTAAGCATGAATTCATGCTCAACTTTGTCAAAAGCTTTCTCAAAATCAAGCTTTAAGATAATTAGCTCACTCCTTGTCTGATGGCACATATGCAGGTACTCTAGAGCCTAGGAGATGCAATCTTGGATGGTTCTATGCTTGATGAACCCATACTGATTTTTGTGAAGGAGATCTAGGAGCTTAAGCTGCAGCCTATTAGCCAATAATTTGGTTATGATCTTAATTGAAGTATTGAGAAGAGAGATGGGCCTGTAATATGAAACCTTTAGTGCATCATCCTTTTTTGGAATTAAAGTAATGAGTGAACCATTAATACTCTGTATGGAATGCTTCACATAATCTGTAAAAATCTTCACAAATGACTGGCCAACAATGCTTCAAGAAATCAGTATTGAAACCATCTAGACCAGGTGCTTTGTCAGATGGGAGCCCTTTTACCACTACATCAATTTCAGGTTTACTAAAAGTCTCCACCAAAACATCAAGATCTGCAACAGCTTGTGGAAAGTGAGCATTCAAATCAAAGTTAATAGAGCTGAAATTAGTTGTACCCAATCTTTCTTTGAAAGCTAGCCAAATCAAATTTGCTTTCCTTGAGTGATCAGTCATTATGTTGCCTTGCTCATCTTGAAGTTGTGTAATTACATTTCTCATGTACTTAATAGTAGCTTGAGCATGAAAGAATTTGGTATTAGCATCGCCAAGGGTGACCCATTTAATAGCTCCCCTTTGTTTCCAATAGGTCTTTTGCTGTTTCAACAAAGAAATAAGCTTTTCTTCCAGAAGCTTTCTAAAATTCCATTCCACTAGACTTAAATCTCTGAACTCCTCTAACAAGCTTTACATTACTGATGGTCCCTTTTAGGTTAGACAATGTCTGCTTCCATTCTTTGAGAACTCTTCTCAAATTTTTAAATTTAGCAATAATATTCTTTGCTGCATCATCAATTTGCAAAGGAGTGTACCAGCCCAACTGTACCTGATTCATGAAATCATCATGTTGCAACCAATAATTTTCAAACCTAAAAATGTGCCCTTTAGGAATCTGAGTGAAGATAGTAATAAGGCAGGGAACATGATCAGAGGTCTCCATTGTCATAGTAGAAGCATTAGTATTAGGATATGAAATAGTCCAGCTAGGGGATGTGAAGAACCAATCAAGCCTCTCTAATAAAGGGGGGGTGCTGCTTGTTGGACCATGTGAAACGCTGTCCTTTCAATGGAATCTCAACCAAACCTAGAGCATTGATAGCTGCATTGAACATAAGCATGCCAGAGTAGTCTGCACCCGGCTTATTACGATCAGATGGGTTCCTATATAAATTGAAATCACCAACTATGAGCCAGTCGACAGTGTCTGGCATTTGAATATTTTGGAACTAGTCAATGAAGTCTCTCTTGCCAGAAGGGGTGCATGGAGCATAAATATTAGTGAGAATCCAAGTTGCATTATTATGGACAGAAGAGAAAAGGACAGAGGAAGCATATTCATTTTGGAAGACAAGTGAACATGAAAAAATGGAACTCTTCCAAATGATTATTGATCCACCAGAAGCCCCATTAGAAGGTAGAAATTCAAATTGATCAAAAACTGGTGGATAGAAGTGGCGTATGAACAAAGCATCGAAGTGGGATCTTTTTGTTTCCTGCGGGCAAATCACATCATAGCACGATTCAGAAATACAATCATGGATAGCATTCCATTTTTTATCCGAATTAATACCATGAATATTCCGACTTAACACTTTCCAATTTTTTACATCCATTATTATCACAAAAGCAAAAAAAAGAGTGTCTTAAGAAAGTAGCTTAAAAAAACTACTTCTTCTTGGTCTTGGATGTGCCAACTCCATCCTTGTTCCCTTCAGATTTCTTGGCCTTTTTAGAGTTGGGCCGTCCCACAGTGCTTGGCTTGGCATCTTTTGCATTAAGCTGATCATCAGTGAGGGCAGCAGCATCAAGCTGACAGAAAGTACTGCCAAGCTCATGGACTACAGATGATGAAAGAGAAGGGGGATTAGTAGAACATCCCAAACAATTTCTATCTCTGCAGGAGGGACTTTTGAATCCTTGTTTCTTAATGTGGACACACGCACTGCATCTAACATATGCATCAAAGATATGAAGATGCTTACCACGCTTTCCTCATGGGGCATATGTGGAAGGAGTAGCAAGAGGTGGAGTCACCACTTCAGTGAGTTTCAGATCAACAGTGTTCTTGAAAATGTCATCAGCTCCATCAGTCCCTTGGTTTAACCCCATCAATTCTGCTTGAGTTGGCTCCACCATCGCAGTCAAGGAAGGCTCAGTCAGAGAGGGCTCAGCATCGGTATCATCTTCTAGGAGATCAAGACAAACAGGTACAGGAGGATCAGAGCAAGAATATTTAGAGATAACTACTGACGGTGTTGATTTAGGACGGGAGAAGGAAAAGGAGTTTTCCGTGAAAAGCTGATTGAGGGCAGCCCAAGCTGGTGACTGCAGGAAACTCTGAGCCCACTCAAATGATCTAGGCTTCAAAAGCAGCAATGTGAAGAAAAATGCTTTGCCCAACACCCACTGGGTTGGGATGGTGACAGTTGGGAGAGAATGGTATGCAGAAGAAAAATGCTTTGCCCAACACCTAATTGCAGCTGCACTTGGGCCTTTAGAGGGCTGGGCTAAAACTAGGTCAACTGGTGGCACAAAAGTCTCAACAAAGCCCGTATAAATATTCCCTAGGTCAAATTGCCCATTCTGAGGCTGGAGGTCATTCTGAGGCTAGAGGTCATCAAAAGCAGTAAGATCTTCAAGCTGCACCTCATCAACTTGAAATTGTGGAATATTTTGAAGATCAGGGAAATCTGGAATTTCCACTGGAGCATCAGCTTGCACTATCTCCTTGACTGGATTTGGTTCTCAGGCCGTTGTTCCCAGCCCAAACCTTGCAGAGCTTCTAAATTTGGTTCAATGGGCTGTTGAGCAGGTGGTGGGGGTGGGGGCCTTGCCTAGGCTGACCAAATCCATAGAAGTGAAAGACATTGGGGTCAAAATCACCATTATCTGTAGGGAATTCCTCATCTTGTGCTGCATTACCCAACATGGTCGTTTGGAGCACTTCACACTGAATCGACCAGCCATCAGATTTGAAGCCGGTCCCCTCTGTAAAAACAAAAAACCAAGGGATATCGTCCAAACTGGAAACGCGGACTTTAACTATGGCACGGGACAGATGATAATGATCTTCCTCCCATATATCAACTGCCCGAAAGAAGACACAACTTTCTCCACAAGTGAGTGAGTCCAAAGATGTATGTCAAGTCCCAACATCATCATCCACACCTCGTGACTCATGATTATCGTTCTATTGTTCCAGGCCCGATCATGTGGCACAAAACTGATAGTTCCATTCCCAAACTGGTGTGGGCTTCCTTGAATCAGCAGGTCTCTATCATGAATATGGTTGAAATGCACAAAAGCCTGCCCAAAAGGACACGACTGCATACTCTGGTATCCAACCTCTGCTCGATTACGCAAGAAATCATCCAAGAGCACACGGATGTCCCAAAAGTCCACTGGTCCCTGAGGCATTGGATTCAGGATTGCAATCACCAGATCATTATTGTGCCTTGGCACATGCCCAACCACAACACGACGCATGATTGGTCTACCGTTGATCATCTGACGTTGGGTGCCCCGTGGTAGGAATGGAGTCAGATCCACAAAATGAAAAGCCATTGCTTGCTGCGAGGACGAGGCCGGAGTTACTATAGAAAACAGGGTTTTCTCTTCCCAAAAGATATGACGAATTGGATGCAGAGGTCTAGAAGGAAGAAAAGTAGCAGCAAACTCACCAAAGGAGTTGAAGTGACGCTTGCACGCGATCACTGGAGAGACCGGAGAAGAACCGTGAGACTGCACCACCTCGCCGTTGTCGTCCTCAATGCTAGCGCCGCAATGCGCCAGGGACGAGACTAGGGTATGATTAGCGGAGGGGGTGGCACAGTACCGGTTAATTGACTAAGAAAGTCCCTAAAGGAAGTGAAGCGGGGCGTGACTACAGGGCACTTGGGGACAGTGGTCATAGACCAGTGCAAGCAAGGATCTTCAGCAAGATTACGGTGGCCTTGCTCCGAGGTAGGGTGCAGAGATCGAGGTGGGAACCCGCAATTGCCAAAAGAATGCCCAAATCGGTTGCAGGCCAGACATCTTAAACGATTTCTACAATTAGGTCTTAAGTGATCATGGGTCGGGCAACGTGAACAGAAAGGCGGTGCAGGCTGAGAATGCCCAAGTCCAGAAGCCAGAAACTTCCCTAGAATTCTGTTGGATTCAAAATTTGAACTATTATTAACCATAGGAGGAAAATTAGGCCTGGAATTAAGATGAGTAAACACAGATTGACGAACCGAATTCAAACCACGGTCAATCTTTAACGGAGTTGTATTTGGGCCGGTCAGAGGGTTCGCCGGCGGCGAGTTGTTATTCTTCTTCACCACCAAGGTCCATTAAGCCTCCTCATCATCTTGCCAGCAGTGGTATTCAGATAGATAATTTGGACCACCGTCGAGCCAAAGGTTGAAATACATCTTAAAAAGAGCGCACTCAAAAGAACGAAGCTTGTAAACATGAAAGCTTATGTCCTGGGAGGAGATGGAGAAACGAAAACCCGATCACCAAGAGACAAAATCTGAAAATTCTCAGCAATACCACCAATAACAGATTGGAGAAGAACAGCTGCTGAGGCCTATGTTAATTTGAACTTGCAGCGGCCAAATGATGGACCAAAAAGAATTGGCGAGGAGAGAACGAGGGATCAAAACTGACCAGAAGACTGAACTTGCGTTAGATTTCTGCTTCAGCCACTTTCCCCGGCCTGGTGTTGAGGCCAGGGAAATCCATGAGTCGCGGTAGCAGCACCTCAACGGCGGGCAACAAGTCGGCGATGGAGGGCAGCAGGCGAAGTCACCGAGATCCTCATCCTTCGGCGCAGCAGTCCACTGCCGCAAAACTTCGAACACCTTGCAAGAAAGATCTGTAGAAGCTTTCCTCCAGCTTTGAAGAAACGCCAAGGAGCTAGCTCGGGTCTTGACTGGACACTAGCAAATCCGAAGAGAGGCGGACGCCAGGCCGAGGCAGGCAGCAGCAACGTCGATGGCTGCCGGGGTTGGGGTTGGGTAGCGAGGGGGCCCAAGGTCCTAGCGAGGAGCGCAGGCGAGGGTTGTGCCAGGGCGAGGCGCGCAGGTCAGGCCGCGCCAGGGCCGGGAGTTCATCGCAGGCTATGGTGGCTTGGCTGAGCCCCTGACGGCGCTCCTCAAGCGTGAGGTGTTCGCTTGGACGCCAGAGGCGGACGAGGCGTTCCTGGCACTCAAGAGTGCACTGACCTCTGCGCCCATACTCCAACTTCACCAAACGTTTTGCCATCGACTATGCCGCTTCTAGTGCTGGGTTCTGCGCTGTCTTACACCAAGGGGACAGCGTTGTCGCCTTATTCAGCTGAGTAGTTGCCCCTCACCACTCTAAGCTGCCGGCATATGAGCGGGAACTCATTGGGTTGGTCAAGGCAGTGCGCCATTGGCGGCCCTACCTCTAGGGTCGTGCTTTCACCGTCCGCACGATTGGAGCCTGAAATTTTGCTGGATCAGCGCTTGACGACAATTCCTCAACACACATGGGTGTCCAAGCTGTTCGGGTATGATCTCTCTGTTGAATACTAGCCCAGCAAGCTGAACACCGTGGATGATGCATTGTCCCGACGTGATGAGGACGGCCCTGCAGTTCGTGCCCTCTCCTCGCCAATCTTCGCTGTCTACGGCACCCTGCGACATGTGCTCAGTACCGACCTGCAGGCTCAAGCCATTCATGCTCAGCTGCAGGCCGGAACAGCGCCAGAGGGCTGGTCGCTGGTTGATGGCATGCTGCTGTTCAGGGCCCACCTCTTTGTGTCGGACTCATAGACGTTGTGGTTGCAGCTGCTCCATGAGGCCCATGATGCGGGTCATGAGGGTACCCAGAAGACCTTGCACAGGCTGCGAGCGTCCTTCTTCAACGCTCATCTCCACCGGTTCGTCCGTGATTTTGTTCACAGCTGCACAGTTTGCTAAAGGAACAAAACTGAGAACCTGCACCCGGCTGGACTCCTACAGCCACTACCTGTGCCAAACAATGTGTGGAGTGACATCGCCATGGATTTTGAGGAGGGGTTTCCGCGTGTTGGCGGCAAATCTGTGGTGCTCACCATTGTGGATCGCTTCTTCAAGATGGCGCACTTTATTGCCCTCAGTCATCCATATTCAGCTCAGTTTGTTGTTCGCACCTTCTACGAGAATATCGTCCGTCTCCATGGGTTCCTGTGCTCCATTGTCAGTGATCGGGACACTGTATTCACCAGCAGTTTTTGGGAAGAGTTGTTCCGTTTGGCTAGGGTGAAGTTGCTTCGTAGCTCAGCTTTTCACCTGCAGAGGGATGGGCAGTCCGAGGTGACTAATTGCATCATTGTCATGTATCTGTGATGTCTCGCTAGTGATCGCCCTCGTTTGTGGCTGCCTTGGGTGGAATATTGCTTCAATAGCACTTACCAGTCCGCCCACCGTGCCACTCCATTTGAAGTTGTCTACGGCTGAACATTTCCTGCCTTGCTGTCTTATGCACCTGGGACAGCTAAGGTAGTCGCGGTTGATCAGCAGCTCCATGACCGTGACGTCTCTTCCTACAGGAGATCCATGAGCGTCTCTTGCTTGCTCAGGATGTGATGAAGGAGCATCAAAATCAGAGGCGTCGTCATGTGGAGTTTTCAGTGGGTGATTGGGTATTGCTGCGCCTGCATCATCGCACTGTTGTTGGCATCACTGCTGCTTCTCCATCTAAGCTTGCGCCTCGCTTCTTTGGTCCGTATCAGGTTACGGAACGCATTGGTGTTGTGGCCTATCGACTACAACTTCCTCCCAAGGCTCATTTCCATGACATCTTCCATGTGGCCTTGTTGAAGAAGTATGTTGGTGATCCCCCAGGTACTATTACGCCACTGCCTCCTCTTCTGCATGGTCGTGTGATTCCAACACCTTCCATAGCGGTTCGTGCTCGTCTTAACAGGGGTCAGTGGCAGATTCTGGTTCAATGGGAGGAGCACCTGGCTATTTGTTGCGGAGGAGAGAAATGTTATAGACTCCTTTGTTGGACGCACCTATAGGCGTCGACCACGCCAGCTAGTGGGCCCAAGCCGTGGCTAGGCTTTTAGGGTGATATTTGTTAAGAGATTAGATTAGAGTTTGTTTAGGAAAGTGCACCTATACTATAAAGGGCACCTTAGGAGATTGTAATCTCTATCGAAGAAAGAATAAACTCTCCCTGTATTGGGGTGGGAGTTTTCCTTCGATAGTGGCGTCGGGCGTTTCAGCCGCACCCACCGGAGAAGAACCCACCGCCGACATTCCTCGCTACCCTCTGCATTCCAGTTCCCAGTCCAGCCTCCTGCTCCACTCTCCCCTCTATTCACCACACCGCCGGCGCCATAACAACATAACACTGAACCACATTGGCCTGATGAGGTGCTAGACCAACTTGTACTATTATAGAAGCCTCATGTGTGCCTTGCCAGGTAGAAATTCCTATTTATTAATTAGAACCTCGTAGTCCAACTGTTTGATAAGTGTAGCATATTGACAGTTAGCCTTTTTTGTTTGCATCATAGTGTGTTTTTTTTCCTTATAGCATCTGTTCCAATTTTTTTCAACATTGTCAATAACACTGAATTTATATTTCATAAACAAAAAATGCACCATTACCCTGCATCGATACAGAGTATGGAGCTCAACATATTAGAGCGTGTAGTAGCTGGAAGTGAGGAACCGAGCCATCTAGATTTGTCACTTCTACAGAGCATCACGGAAAATTTCTCTGAGCAGAGAAAAATTGGTGTTGGTGGATGTGGAGAGGTTTAGAAGGTAACTGCTGTTTTTATGCATGGCAGCACAGCTTCATGTTTGCTCATTTCATAGCATTACTTGACATAATGGTCATGGCCTTGCTCATAAGGATATTATAAACAGGCCATCCTTCGAAATGGAATTGTTGCTGTGAAAAGGCTTTTCAACAGCCGAACAATTAAAAGCAAGATGTTCCATCGGGAGGTTCAAAGTTTGATCATGGTTAGGCACGAAAATATAGTACGGCTTCTGGGTTATTGTTCTTTTACAGAAGAACGCGTGTCAACATTCGAAGGAAGAACAATTATGGCCGATATACGGGAAAGGTTGCTCTGTTTTGAGTACATAAGCAACTGAAACCTTGAGAACCATCTAACAGGTATGAGAAGCTCTCCAATTCACATTAGAAGACAGCAGAACAAATAAACATCAATCTAACACAGTGCTTGCACCTGAAAATATGCCAAACATCAAATTAAACTAAGCTCATCAACACTGAAATTAAATTAAAGAGCACAAAAAAGAAATAATCTGATGAAGCGTCAATTCCCTAATCATGACCACTTCCTGAATTTTAAAACAAATTTGTACAACAACAACAACAACATAGCCTTTTGTCCCAAGCAAGTTGGGGTGGGCTAGAGATGAAACCCAAAAGAGACGAGAAACAGGGAGACACATAAAGGGACATAAAGGGCATAAGACAAAAAGAGATCACGGTTCAGGCACGTTGATTGTCAATCTCCAAGCACTCCTGTCCATAGCTAAATCCTTGGAGATACTCCACTCCTTAAGATCTCTCTTGACGGACTCGTCCCAAGTTAGTTTAGGTCGACCTCTACCGCTCTTTACATTATCGGCCCGCTTTAGAACTCCACTACGCACCGGCGCCTCAGGAGGCCTCCGTTGGACATGTCCAAACCATCTTAACCGATGTTGAATCAATTTCTCCTCAATTGGTGCCACCCCAACCCTATCCTGAATATCGTCGTTCCGGACTCTATCCCTCCTTGTGTGCCCACAACACCATCGCAACATACGCATCTATGCTACACTCAATTGCTGGACATGTCGCCTTTTTGTAGGCCAACACTCAGCACCGTATAACATCGCCAGACGAATCGCCGTCCTATAGAACTTACCTTTCAGCTTCTGAGGCACCCTTTTGTCACAGAGGACGCCAGAAGCTTGACGCCATTTCAGCCAGCCGGCTGAAATTCTATGCCTAACATCTTCATCAATGTCTCCATCCTTTTGTAGCATCGACCCTAAATACCGAAAAATATCCTTCTTGGCCACCACTTGCCCATCGAGGCTAACGTCTCCCTCCTCATGCCTAGTCGCGTTGAAATTGCACCTCATGTACTCGGTCTTAGTCCTACTAAGTCTAAACCCTTTCGACTCTAACGTGTGCCTCCATAGTTCTAACTTCCTATTAACCCCTGCCCTACTGTCGTCAACTAGCACCACATCATCAGCAAAGAGCATACACCAAGGGATATCACCTTGTATGTCCCTTGTGACCTCATCCATCACCAAAGCAAATAAATAAGGGCTCAAAGCTGACCCCTGATGCAGTCCTATTTTAATTGGAAAGTCACTGGTGTCACCATCACATGTTCGGACAAACGTCACCACATCCCTGTACATATCCTTGACGAGGGTAACGTACTTAGTTGGGACTTTGTGATTTTCCAAGGCCCACCACATGACATTCTCGGTACTTTGTCATATGCCTTCTCGAGGTCAATAAAGACCATGTGCAAGTCCTTCTTTTGCTCCCTATATCTCTCCATCAATTGTCATAATAAGAAAATCGCCTTCATGGTCGACCTACCAGGCATGAACCCAAACTGATTTTGGGTCACATGTGTCACTCTCCTTAGGCGATGCTTGATAACCCTCTCCCAGAGCTTCGTATGACTCATCAACTTAATCCCACGGTTAGCCTTGCAAGTGGGCTCGTTCGTGGCCGGCCGCTAACCCGCATTGCTTGCCGCAAAGTTTATTAGCAGGTTTGCGGCTAGCCACTAAGCTGCGGACCTTGTGGACAAACGCTCCGCGGACACAACAAACTTGACTGCAAAACCCGCAAGATCCGCAACAGCTCTCTGCAAATACGTTCTTCCTGGGTAAACAAGAATTTTTTAGCCACTGTAAAATTATACAAGACTAATCGAGTGTTCTTAACTTCTGTTTTGGCCTTGCCCATTGGCCGCGCCCACGCAGGCACCGCGGCAGGCTGCTGCTGTCTGCCGTTAGTGCAGTTTATGTTTCTCCCACTTGTTGTCAAAAAAAAACTGTTTCTCCCGCTTGGTCCTCGTCCTGTATGAAATGAACACAAGGATAGCGGTCTGAAGCAGAGTTCCGAGTGTCATGCCCAACCAAATCCCCTGCAGATTTCATTTGATCAGAATGTCATGTAATTATGTACAGAGGTTACACACATTGATTAGAATGAACTTTCGAATTCCTTTTTTTTAACCATTGCATCCATGCTTAGCTTGAAGCCGAAGAGCGCCGCCAGCGGGATGCCGACAAAGTAGTAGCTGCCTATGTTGACGAAGGCAACGAGCGCCTGCCAGCCGGCTCCGATGGCCACGCCTGAGAGCACCGGCTGGATGCTGTTGAGGAAGATGGAGCCGGCGAGGAGGTAGCCCAGCCTGCAGGCCTCCCTCAGCACGTCGTCGTCAGTAACAACAGTAGCGACATGTTTCAGGAGAGGAGCACGACATCGATAGCAGCGGCGACGGTACTTGCGGGTTTTTGCGGGTCTGTAGCAGGCTTTCGCTTTTGTTGCGGGTTCGGCGGGCTCAAAGGATAGTAGTCCACGAACAATTAGCAGCTTAACCGTAACAGCCACAAACAATTATTTTGCGGGCCGAGCACGCGGGTAATGTTAAGAACCCACCCCGCCTGCTTCCTGACCCACGGTAGTTAGTACAACTTTGAACATCTCCCTTGTTCTTGAAGATAGGTACTAATATACTTCTCCTCCATTCTTTAGGCATCTTTTTAGACCGAAAAATAAGGTTAAAAAGCTTAGTTAACCATACTATCGCTCTAGCGCCTAGGTATCTCCACACCTCAATGGGGATACCATCAGGGCCCATCGCTTTACCTCCCTTCATCCTCTTCAAAGCCTCTCCGATCTCTGCCTTCTGAATTCTCCTCACAAAGCGTCTGTTGGTATCGTCAAATGAGTCATCCAACTCAAGGGTAGGACCCTCATTCTCCCCATTAAACAACTTGTCGAAGTACTCTCTCCATCTGTCCTTGATCTCCTCATCCTTCACCAGAAGTCGATCTGTCCCATCCTTGATGCATTTTATTTGGTTGATGTCCCTTGTCTTCCTCTCGTGGATTCTAGCCATCCTATAAATGTCCTTCTCACCTTCCTTCGTGCCTAGTCGCTGATAAAGGTCATCATACGCCTGACCTTTTACTACACTCACAGCTCGCTTTGCCACCCTCTTCGTTATTTTATAGCCCTCGATGTTGGCAGCACTCTTATCATGGTGGAGACGCTTGAAACACTCCTTCTTCTCCCTAATAGCCCTTTGCACCTCGTCATTCCACCACCATGTGTCTTTCGCTTCCCGTTTGCCTCCCCTACTCACGCCAAACACTTCCGAAGCCACCTTCCGGACACATGTTGCCATCTTTAGCCACATGTCGTCGGCATCTTCTCCTTCTTCCCAAGGCCCCTCGTCTAGCATCCTCTCCTTAAACGTTTGCGCTGCTTCCCCTCTAAGCTTCCACCACTTCGTTCTCGCAATCTTGGCCCGTTTGTCCCGTTGGACACGTACCCGAAAGCTATCAATATTCTTCTATTCATTTGCTTACATTCAGTCCAGTGACCAAAGCGTGCAACTGCATTTTCATATGATCTGGTTACTTTCTTCACTAATTGTAATCCTAACTTTTAAAGTGCATTTGATGAATAAGCATGGACATTCTGTACAGATAAAAAAGGCCAACATTTTGTTGAATGCTCACTTGCATATACACTGGGCACATTATTATTTTATGATTTTCAGCTTCTAAAACACTCTTGATTCTTCATATACTTCTGAAGATGAATTGAGGGGCCTTGAATGGCATACACGTTATGAAATTATTGTAGGGATCTGCAAGGGTTTGCTCTATCTTCACAAGGAGAATGATATCATCCACATGGATCTCAAACCTGCCAATATACTACTAGATGATTTCATGGTGCCCAAAATTACAGATTTTGGTCTATCGAGACTTAATTCACAAGCAGTGACCACATCACGTCTTATGTCACCGTAAGCTACTAATAATGCAATGTTGTTTCTGACACTTGTTTTCTTACAAGGTCTTTATGTCATAGCGTGTTGATATGTGTGTTCTGATCATGCAGAGGATATTGTGCTCCAGAATACTTTTTCAAAGGCAAATCATCCAGCAAGTCAGATATATACAGTTTGGGAGTAATGGTCACAGAGCTGGTGACAGGAAGTAAAAAGGAGCCTGATCTTACTAAAGTAAGAGTTGTGATTATGTCACCGATGCATGGACATGACCCCTTTTCATCATCATGCTAATATAAAAAAACCTTGAATGAAATTAGTTGCAGGATTATGATACTTTGACATATTCTTAACCTGTGTTACTATAGCCAATGTCGTCACTTTAGTTAGTAATATTAAGCTGATAACATATACATGTCATTTGCATTAAATATTTTGGTGCCAATTTAAATGGTTCTGTGTAAATGCAGGTACTTAGAAGATGGAGGCACAGGTGGATTAAAGCATCCAAACATACAGCATTGGGTTATAAACAAGTGACAAAATGCCTCCAGCTGGCCCAAAGATGCATCCAAAACGACCCGACAAAAAGACCTGGCATAGTAGACATAATACAAGAGCTCATGGAAATGGATAGTAAGGATGACCAATTCCAGGTAAGCCCATATGTGCTTCCTGAATCTCAAGATCCCTAAAGTTTTGATAGGCTGTGTGGTAAAGCTAAGTGTGTCTTTAATTTCTCCATCACAGGTAATTCCCTCCCTTGGAGGACATGCTTGGGATTGAACTGCTGGAAATACACTTTCCCTTTGAACTTGACCAGCAGATATCACACTCAATAGAGCTGAGCAATGATACTGTAACACCCTAAAATTTTGAAAAGAAGAAAAATAGGAAAAATATGATTTTTGTATATTTTTGTGTGCATGCAAATTTAGAATGATAATAATTTTTATAAATTTAAAATCAAATATAAGGGTAGAAACATGATTGAGCATTCATGCTGCTGCATTTGGAATTTTGTAATGAGTGATTTAAATCAAATTCAAATTGGATTTGAAAATCTTTTGAAAAATGGCTTCGAAAAATTAGAAAAAGAAAAAGGAAAGGAATTTCTTTTCTTCTCGGGCCGTTTTCTCTCCCGCAGCCCAACCCTCCGGCCTGCCGTGGCGGCCGTTTCTCCTTCTCCCTTCCCCGCGCCCGCCTCCGGTCTCTCTGGGCCGAGCCCAAGCCGCGGCCATCGGCCCATTTCGCGCGCACGCGGCCTTCATCCGCACCGAGCCGCTGACGAGCCGGTCCCACCGGTCAGCGACACCTTCCCCTTTCCATCTCCTTCCTCCGGCTCTTTCCAAAAACGAACACCGCCGCCTTCCTCTCTCCACCGGATACGGAGATCCGAATCCCTCTCGAGTCCCTCCCCCTTCCTTACTTAGCGATGCCTGCGGGCTATAAAACGGAGCCCCCGCACCCTTCCGCCCTCATTCCACCTCTTTGGGGCTGCTGTAGCCGTCAAATACCGCCACCGCAAGCTCCTCCACCTCCACTGCCGCCATCCCGAGCTAGCCACCACCCTCCGGTCGTCCTCCGGTTTTGTTTTCGCGCGGGGTAAGATCGTCGTGAGCTGCTCGTTCTTCCGGTGTCTTCGGTTTGACAAACGGTGCTCGGTAGGGCCGTCTTCTCAAGCTCCAGCGAGCTCGGGCCGTTTCCGGCCATGGCGCCACCGTCAGGCTCCTGTAGCCACCGGCTGTTTCCTCCCTCTCTCCTCCGATGTGATCTGATCCGTCCGATTTGAATCCAACGATCTAGATTAGAAGATACCGGTTCGGTTGTAATTTTGTTAAAGAGACCCTAAACTTTTGATATATCGAACCCGCGGTCCATAACGTAAAGTCCCGAATCCGCTTTGATCTGTTGAAAGCGTATTTCGTCTCGGTAAATGAAAAATACGTTTTCTGATATTTACAGTTTTGCCATTCAACTTGTTTTAGTCGTAGAATCTCCGTTTTAACTCCGATTTGATCCATTCAAATTGCGTTAGATTCATATTTGTGAGCTCTACATGATGATAGGATTGTACAGTAGGTTTGGATTAATTTATTTTCGAGTTTTTATTAAAGTATTTATTTTTCTATAGGAAATCTTCGTAAATTCATAACTTCGTCGTTTTAGCTCCGTTTTTTGTGATCTTCGCGTCTGTGTGATCCTAGCGAGTTGTAGATTCATTTTAAAGACTTTTTATCTTATTTTCTTACTGATGGTGTACTGTTCTAATTATAGCCTTTTTTGTTTATGCATGATTGCCTCTGGATGTATGTTGTTGCTGTTGTTGATCGAGTATAGACGGTGAACAATTCGTTGGAGATTAAGAGCCTTTCTATGAGCAAGATCTTCAGGACCAGTTTGAGCAAGGCAAGTATAGCATGGGATTATCCTTGTTGTCCTACTCACATTATGCAAATAATATCATTATGCATCTATTCCTTTGTTAAGGATGACTTAGTGATTGATCCTACACCTTGATACCTATTATATTGCACTGAGTAGTATGGCTAGTGCTTAAACATGGACTATGATCATGTAAATTGATTAGAGGAATATGCAACAAACATTAAAAGATGATTTTGATTAATGTTTAAAGGGGATTAGAGCATGGGGGTTACTTTTGATGCTCTAATTACTCTCCATAAGGACTCATCTATAAGCGAACATCCGGGATTTACAGGACAACTGTGGGGGCTATATGGCTCTGGCTTTAGTCATATAGAAGGACCTTTTCTAGCTTGTTAGAGGTAACCTTTTTGGCGTAAGAATGGCTTGACGAATCGGGTATAGTGCGGCCTCTGTCCTTATGTGTATAGGCTGCGGGTTATTGTGCCATTTGGAAGGGGGGCTCTACATCTGTTTACCGAGTGTATCTAATGGCCCTAACTTGTTAGACGAACCTTCGAAAGACTTCATAGTGTTTACCCTGCCTGCTCACCTTGGTAGTGTTTTGGGAGTAATTAACCCGGGCATATGGGTAACACGACTCACAGTGAAAGTGTACAACCTCTGCAGAGTGTAAAACTGTTATAACAGCCGTGCTCACGGTCACGAGTGGCCTTGGACCCTTATGGAATAGTTGATAATTATTAATGGTTATGCTTTTGCTATTCATCAATCATTTCACATGGATCATATGTTTATTGTTTACAATGAGATATCTTGATGCTATTGATATGCTAATTAAAAGCTACATGCTGATAAACCCATGATATGCCTTTGAGCCTCATGAACCCCATGTTACACTTGTTGAGTACGAGATGTACTTAAGCTTGTTTATTTTTCTTACTTGGATAAAAATCCCGGATGGGTAACAGATGGCGGTAATAGTGACTACTACGCCTACTTCCCTGAAGATTACTAGACTTGCAGTCAACCAGTCAATGTACCTGTGATTGGAGCTACCACGAGAGTTTATTATTTTTACTTCCGCTACATTTGTGTTAAGACTATGTGTTAAATATCGTGATGTAATAACATTTGTGATGATACTTCTGTTATAATTTGTTAACTTATGTGTGATTGATCTCTGGGCACACATAAGAGTATGCACTTCATTTGGTCTTCAAATGGGTGTGACAAATTGGTATCAGAGCTCTTGTTGACTGTAGGACGCAAGCTAGCTAGAAATGATCGATTTAGTACCATCTTTACACTATTTTTATGCTCACTATCTTGCTCTTGTTATTTGATAAATTTTTATGCTTCTTATGTCTCGTTCTATTACGAAATTTTGCCTCTATTCTAACTACATCTAAAAATTCTGTAGATGGCTCATGACCGTAAGACTGCCCGCATCAGCTCTGGAGGATACTACCCACCTCGTGCCCTGCTTGCAACTGAAGAGCCACAAGAGCCAGAACCCCAGGAACAGGAGCTGGCCCATGAAGCACCAATCCAAGCACCAGCACCTCCCCAGGAAGAGCCCGAGCCTGAAGAAGATCCAGAGATCATCGGGATTGAAGATGATGAAGAGGAAGCTAATGGAGGAGGACAACCCCCGTCTCCACCACATCATGAAGCTGCTGGAGATATGCCACCTCCTCCAATGGGGTGGACTGTGAGGATCTACCACAGGAATAGAGGGAATGCTGTCTCTCATCTTCGCCTTGTGGGGATGCTCACTGCCTACTTCGCTGATTGGCATCCAGCTGTGGAGTACGTCTGCTGGGAGTACACACATCCACTGGAGGACACGTACTGGAAGGCGAGGGCGAGTATTTTTGCACATAAACAAGACAAGGGGGCGTATCAGCTGGACAGTATGTTTTCTCACGTGGGTCATCGAGCTACTATAGAGGATAGCATTGAAGATGCTGCTTTTGAAGCATGTATGGGCCTCCGCTATCTTCGCTATAACCTTATGAAGCATGACATACATCGCTACTTCCCTTGTGCACACCCCGACCTTGGATGGGCTATGATGGATCCAGTGCAGCTAGAGCCACTACCTCGGGTGATGGTGAACCTTGTCTATGATATGATGGATAGGAAGCTGCAGTTAGAGGAGATGGTGAAGGCACAAGGGAAGACCATCAAGAGGTGCCAGACAACCATTGATGAACTCCGAGCAAACCAAGGCATGGCCAAGATCTATGAGACATTAGAGCATGAGCCACTTCCTTAGGAAGTAGGAGTCCTTTATGTAATAAAAACGTTCTTAGTAACGTTAGTTGAGTCATCGAGTCTGTCGTGTGGTTTGAACTTTGGTGTGCTAGTTGCTTTATCATTATGCTTATGTGTGAGTTGGATCTTTGTTATGAGTGTTGGGGCTTGTAGGCATGTCTACAAGTTCCATTTTTAAGAATAATAAGTTTAATAGGTAGCATGCCCGTGCGTTGCTACGGGACAACTAAATTTTTATATTAAAAATACACAGATCGCACAATAAGATAATAATACTGTAAAATTAAATATTCACGTTAAAATGATATCAATACAAAAAGCAAAGTTCGTAAGATTAACACGGTCACGAAGAGCACGACGTCGTAGGTTCATCGACTCTACTATATAGACCTTTCCAAATTTTTGTTAACTCAGATAATTAACAAATATGCAATGCCCTGCCACATTTTTGTGGACTATTCACTGTGTTTTTTAAAAAAACATGTGATGGAGAGACATGGTTGGTTGTTAACTCTTTTTTACATCATCATTTATCCAATTGAAAAGAGAGGACCACAATTTATTTTAAGAAAACAATGTCTATGAATTGTCACGTTCTCAGAAAACGGAACTGGTTGTCATTTTTCTATTTTTGCTAGTAAAATTATCTGAGCTTTGTATGTATAACCTGAAAACTGAACTACTTTTCATATTCCTATTTTTTCAGTAAAATTATCTGAGCTTCATATTTATAACGTGGACTCAACATGGCCATGCCAAGATTTAAAAAGTTACCTTAGTTACAATATCATTATGTTAAGCACAATAACATGGCAGCTGATTGTGCTCTGCATCAAGCATCAGTGTATCAATGCCAACTATTGACTCATCCTGTAGAGTTTACAAATGTAAGCCATGGCAATAAATTGTAACAATTCATGGCAAGTTCTTGCATTCCCTCTTTTTTAAGATTTAACTTCAGTGAGAAATCATCATTCTTTTTCTTGCCTGCTGATACCAGATTGTTCAAAAATAAACAAAGATCAATCCACAGACATTTTGCAGTGCAGAGATAGACTTCTGATCTGGCTTGGTGTTGCTGTTATGGGGACACCAATTCAGCGAGCGAGGTATGGAGGTGCAATGACCTAATGCCAAACATCTGAATACCATTCAGTGTAATAAAAAAAATAGCAAGCCAAAAATTCAGTGGCCATAAACAATGTAGACAAGAGAAAAGTATTTAATATATTTCACCAGTAAAGTATCTAAGTACACTAAACTCATGAATTGAGACTATTAGTAAATAAATAAGGCTCGAGCTACTTGAAACGAGATTGGTACAAACAAAGGGCTAACTATGCTAAAAAACAATAGCATCCAGTGTGTAGGCACACAATATCGAACAAATAGATGATTAACTATATAACAAGAACGTCTGCAGCATCATGAACTATGGTTGTATAACATCATGAACGGCGAGTGATGGAGGACGAGTGACGTCGATCGGTCTACATACGCGAAGATGACGGCTTGGGTGCACAACTCAGGTGGCGTCGAGACAGCGGCGTGGCAGCCGAGGGCGATGGCTCGGGTGCATGGCGCGGGCAAACGGCGGGACTACGGCGTGGGCATCATGGAGGCGGCGGTGTTTCTAGGTACACAGTGCGGGCAAACGACGAGGACGATGGTGTGGCATCATGGAGGCAGCAATGTGGCGCACGACGAGGATGACGGCGTGGGCGCACGGACAGGACAATGGAGCAGGTCGTGGAGGGAAGATCACACGGGGAGGTGATCTTGCGGTGACCTTGCGGCGATCGATGATGTAGCCACAGGTGCACCCACCAGTAGACAGACGGTGGACGATCCGTTGCTGTTGCTTCTCCACTACACGACGAGGAAGAAGTAGGGGCGGCTCGATCGTGCAGGGGTGGGAGGCATGGGGCGCGTGACGATCGTCTCTGTGCAGCGATGAGTGACACACTCGATCGTTCAGTGACGAGTGACGCACTCGATCGTGCAGCGACGAGCAACGATGGTCTTCCGTGTTTGTAGCGCAAGCAAATCTGAGTCAAGACTTTCATATTTGTGGCCCGAGTGCGGTTTGATTAAGCGTGAGGCGTGGGTGATCGCTTTCCTTGTTTGAGGCAATTAGGGTCAAGACTTTCCGTGTTTGAGCGCATGCAAATCATGGTCAAGACTTTGCATGTTTGTAGCGCATGCAAATCAGGGTCAAGACTTTCCATGTTTGTCGCAAGAGGGCGGTGCAAAGGTGAGGTGAAACTTTTGTCGCACCAAATGATTGTCTTACTTTTAGTCTTTTTAGTTGTAGGAGATATTCAAGGGAATAATAGTTGGGTTTGGTATTATCACGTTTCTGTCCTTGCTATTTTCTGGAGCAGTCTGCAATGTTTCTGCTATGGTTCAAAAACGGTTCGTGCAATATTTATGAAATTTTTATGAGAGAAACTAGACTTAAGCATCTTTCAAATGCCACTGGAATCACCTTTTTATCTGATCTGGTTTGAGAGATATAATTTTCACAAGTTAAGGTTTCTGCACAGTCTGGAATCTGGAACAGTTTCTGTTACGCCTTATTTTTCATAAACTTAACGACAGAATCTGATCTTGAGGTCTGAATAAAAGTTGTGGATAATTTCATAATCTTTCCAACCATATAAAGAACGCCTCTTTTGGACTTCTGTAGCTTGAGATATGGTTAAAATACTGAACTGTCAATGTTGCTACTCGTCCAGAAAACCTTCAGATCTCATTCTTTATCTTATAAGTGGTTGATAACATGGAATTCTTAAAGTTTGCATGTTTATGGATGGCAGATGGCCGGAAGAGGAAGAGGCAGGGGTCGTGGAAACATTCCCCCAAATCCACCACCACCACCGCCACCAACTATTGAGCAACTATTGGCAGTGCAGACGTAGTTGATGCAACAACTGGTGCAGAATCAGCAAAATCAGCCGGTTGCTGGGGCTCAACCACGTGATAAGCGTGGTGAATTTTTGAAGGGTCGTCCCCCAGTGTTCACGCATGCTGCTGATCCTTTGGAAGCCGATGATTGGCTTCGTGTTGTAGAGAAGCAACTTAATATTGCACAATGTGATGACCGACAGAAGGTGTTGTTTGCTTCTGGACAACTTCAGGGAGAAGCTCAGGATTGGTGGGAGTCATATGAGTATGGTTGTCCCGCCAATGCTCCTGCAGTCACCTGGCAGGAGTTTAGAGAGAACTTCAGGGCTTACCATATACCTGAAGGGATGATAGAGTTGAAGGCGAAGGAATTCAGGAACCTGACCCAAGGATCAGTGTCTGTAGCTGAGTACCGTGACAAGTTTGCTCAATTGTCATGATATGCTCCACATGAAGTAGCCAATGACAATGATAAGCAGCGTCGCTTCCTGAAGGGATTATATGATGGACTACAGTTGCAGTTGATGTCCAATACCTATCCTAACTTTCAGACGCTTGTGAACCGCGCTATTGTGGTGGATAACAAGCATAAGGAGATGGATGCTAAGAGAAAAAGGTTACAGGGACAAGCCTCAGGTAGCAACACTCGTCCACGTACTGGCTTTCAGCAGAATAATCAACAGAGGCCTCCTTTTGGTCAGTGGAATCGTGGTCAGGTCCCTTTTCGTGGTCAGTTCCTGCAACGTCCCCCATTCCAGCCGCAGAATAGCAACCAACGTCCTCCGCAGCAGAATGGG
The DNA here is from genome assembly GCA_038087645.1 of Saccharum hybrid cultivar R570. Lineage (NCBI taxonomy): Eukaryota > Viridiplantae > Streptophyta > Magnoliopsida > Poales > Poaceae > Saccharum > Saccharum hybrid cultivar. Next base: position 24,530,536 of record JAQSUU010000805.1, on the reverse strand, counting down.
AATCAAGCACAGCGTCAGGGTCCTTCCAATAACACTTCCACGAAGACTAGTGCTCCCAGTACTCCCAACAGGTGTTTTTGATGTGGGAAAGAAGGTCACTTGTCCTACAATTGCCCTGAGAAGCCCAACCAGCAGACTCCCCAGAGACAGAGTAGCCACCAGAAGCCAGCACCTAACTCTGGAAGGGTGAATCACTTGTCCCAGGAGACCGCAGTGGAGGAGCCAGAAGTTATGCTTGGTACGTTCGATGTCCACTCCACTCCCGCCACTATTCTTTTTTATTCTGGAGCATCACATTATTTCATATCACAATCATTTGTTAGAATACATAGAATTCATTTGTGTGCCATGAAGAACCCTATATTAGTAAACTCACCTGGTGGAAGCATGCCAGTATCTTATCGCTGTCTTCCGATTAGTCTCAATTTAAGGGGGTAGAGTTTACAGTGAGTCCTATAGTATTGAGAACAGCTGGGATTGATCTTATATTGGGAATGGATTGGATGATGCAACAACAAGCAGAGATTCAGTGCAAGGGTAAATCAGTTGTACTGACAACGCCAAAGGGTGATAGAATCAAGGTTGAGGTAAAAGTGCAGAAACAGGAGACCGCTACAGTGAACCAGCTTAATGATGGTGCTAACCAGGAAGACCCAGTTGTGGAGGAGTTTCCCGATGTGTTTCCTGAGGAATTGCCAGGTATGCCACCAGACCGTGACATTAAATTTATTATTGAATTATTACCTGGAACTGCACCCATAGCTAAGCGTCCATATAGAATGGGAGTAAATGAATTAGAAGAACTTAAGAAACAAATTAAGGAGTTGCAGGATAAGGGTTTTATTCGTCCTAGTTCTTCACCATGGGGAGCACCAGTGATTTTTGTGGATAAAAAAGATGGAACTCAGAGGGTATGTGTAGATTATCGGTCTCTCAATGAGGTTACTATCAAGAATAAGTACCCATTGCCTAGAATTGATGACCTATTTGATCAGCTGAGAGGAGCTTGTGTATTCTCCAAGATTGATCTTCGCTCTGGATATCATCAATTGAAGATTCGTGCCAGGGATATACCAAAGACAGCTTTTACCACACGGTATGGTTTATATGAGTATATAATGATATCTTTTGGTTTGACTAATGCCCCTGCATACTTCATGTACTTAATGAATAAGGTGTTCATGGAATATCTGGACAAGTTTGTAGTGGTATTCATTGATGATATTCTAGTATTTTCCAAGACTGAGGAAGAACATGCTAAACATTTGAGGTTGGTCTTGCAAAAGCTCAGAGAACACCAACTATATGCCAAGAGGAGTAAGTGTGAGTTTTGGTTGAAGGAAGTTTCTTTTCTGGGTCATATTGTCTCAAATGGAGGAATATCAGTAGATCCTGGCAAGGTGAAGGATGTATTGAACTGGAAGCCACCCATCAATGTAAGTGAGATCCGTAGCTTCTTGGGATTGGCTGGCTAATATAGAAGATTTATAGAAGGATTTTCCAAGCTTGCAAAACCAATGACTGCATTATTCGAGAAGAATGCCAAGTTTGTGTGGTCTAAGAAGTGCCAGGCTAATTTTGAGGAATTAAAGAAAAGATTGACTACTGCACCCGTCTTAGTCTTGGCAGATCTGAATAAACCCTTCTCTATCTGCTGTGATGCATCTCGATTGGGTTTGAGATGTGTTCTTATGCAAGAGGGTAGAGTTGTGGAATATGCATCGAGGCAGTTGAGGAAGCATGAGTTGAATTACCCTACTCATGATTTGGAATTAGCTGCAGTGGTTCATGCATTAAAGATATGGAGACATTATTTGATTGGACACAAGAGTGATATATACACTGATCACAAGAGTCTAAAGTATATCTTTACTCAAACAGATCTGAACTTGAGGCAGCGTAGATGGTTGGAGTTGATAAAGGACTATGATCTAGAGGTGCATTACCATCCAGGAAAGGCCAACGTTGTTGCTGATGCTCTTAGTAGGAAAAGCTACGCTAATGAAATACAAGTAATGCCTATGCCAAAAGAATTGTGTGCTGAATGTAAGCATCTGAACTTAGGGTTTACTACCAATGCAGTGGAATTAGTTCTAGAGCCTACTTTGGAGCAAGAAATCTGCAAGGGTCAGCTGAAAGATGAAAAGTTGAGAGAGATAGCTGAAAACATAGTGAAAGGTAAATCTCCAGGATTCCGTAAGGATGATAATGGTACGCTATGGTTTGGAAAAAGGCTGTGTGTGCCTGAGGATAAGGATATCAGAAGGGCAATTCTGCGTGAAGCTCATGAGTCAGCTTATTCCATACATCCGGGGAGTACTAAGATGTATTTGGATCTGAAAGAGAAATATTGGTGGTATGGTTTAAAGAGAGATGTTGCTGAATATGTTGCTTTGTGTGACACTTGTCAAAGGGTGAAAGCTGAACATCAGAGACCTGCAGGATTGTTACAGCCTATGCAGATACCCGAGTGAAAATGGGAAGAGGTTGGTATGGATTTTATAGTTGGGTTGCCACGGACTCAGAGAGGATATGATTCAATTTGGGTGATAGTGGATCGTCTGACTAAGGTTGCTCATTTTCTGCCAGTGAGGACTACATATAGCAGTGCGAAGTTGGCAGAGTTGTATATGGAAAGAATAGTGAGTCTACGTGGTGTTCCTAAGAAGATTGTGTCTGATCGAGGTACTCAGTTTACATCTCATTATTGGCAAAAGATACATGAATCACTGGGAACCAAACTGAACTTTAGTACTTCTTACCATCCCCAGACAGATAGTCAAACGGAGAGAATTAATCAGATATTGGAAGATATGTTCAGAGCTTGTGCTTTACAATATGGTACTAGCTGGGATAAGAGCTTGTCTTATGCAGAGTTCTCTTATAACAATAGTTATCAGAAGAGTCTTCAGATGGCACCGTTTGAAGCTCTGTATGGACGGAAGTGTAGAACACCGTTGTTCTGGAATCAGACAGGGGAGAGTCAAGTGTTTGGGCCTGATGTACTTAAGGATGCTGAAAGGAAAGTGAGAATGATTAGAGATAATCTGAAAATAGCACAGTCCCGACAGAAAAGCTATGCTGATACTCGTAGAAGAGAGTTGACTTTTGAGATAGGGGATTATGTTTACTTGAAAGTGTCACCCATGAGGAGTGTGAAGAGGTTCAACATGAAAGGTAAATTGGCACCAAGATATATTGGACCTTTCAAGATCATAGAGAGACGTGGTGAAGTGGCATATCAGTTGGAATTACCCGAGAGTTTGGCAGGTGTACATGATGTGTTCCATGTGTCTCAGCTGAAGAAATGTTTGCGAGTACTAGAGGAACAGATTCCATTAGAGGAGCTCACTGTTAAGGAGGATCTTACATATGAAGAGTTTCCGGTTAAAATTTTGGAGACTGCTGACAGAGTCACAAGAAGACGAACAATCAAAATGTGTAAGGTACAGTGGAATCGGTACACTGCAGAAGAGGCTACTTGGGAACGAGAAGAGGATCTGAGGAAAACCTACCCGCAATTGTTTGAGTAAGCATCAGTCGAATCTCGGGACGAGATTCATCTTAAGGGGGTAGAATTGTAACACCCTAAAATTTTGAAAAGAAGAAAAATAGGAAAAATCTGATTTTTGTATATTTTTGTGTGCATGCAAATTTAGAATGATAATAATTTTTATAAATTTAAAATTAAATATAAGGGTAGAAACATGATTGAACATTCATGCTGTTGCATTTGGAATTTTGTAATGAGTGGTTTAAATCAAATTCAAATTGGATTTGAAAATCTTTTGAAAAATGGCTTTGAAAAATTAGAAAAAGAAAAAGGAAAGGAATTTCTTTTCTTCTCGGGCCGTTTTCTCTCCCGCAGCCCAACCCTCCGGCCTGCCGCGGCAGCCCGTTTCTCCTTCTCCCTTCCCCGCACCCGCCTCCGGTCTCTTTGGGCCGAGCCCAAGCCACGGCCATCGGCCCATTTCGCGCGCGCGCGGCCTTCATCCGCACCGAGCTGCTAACGAGCCGGTCCCACCGGTCAGCGACACCTTCCCCTTTCCATCTCCTTCCTCCGGCTCTTTCCAAAAACGAACACCGCCGCCTTCCTCTCTCCACCGGCTATGGAGATCCGAATCCCTCTCGAGTCCCTCCCCTTCCTCACTTAGTGATGCTTGCGGGCTATAAAACGGAGCCCCCGCACCCTTCCGCCCTCATTCCACCTCTTTGGGGCTGCTGTAGCCGTCAAATACCGTCACCGCAAGCTCCTCCGCCTCCACCGCCGCCATCCCGAGCTAGCCACCACCCTCCGGCCGTCCTCCGGTTTTGTTTTCGCGCGGGGTAAGATCGCCGTGAGCTGCTCGTTCTTCCGGTGTCTTCGGTTTGGCAAACGGTGCTCGGTAGGGCCGTCTTCTCAAGCTCCGGCGAGCTCGGGCCGTTTCCAGCCATGGCGCCACCGTCGGGCTCCTGTAGCCGCCGGCTGTTTCCTCCCTCTCTCCTCCGATGTGATCTGATCCGTCCGATTTGAATCCAACGATCTAGATTAGAAGATACCGGTTCGGTTGTAATTTTGTTAAAGAGACCCTGAACTTTTGATATATCGAACCCGCGGTCCATAACGTAAAGTCTCGAATCCGCTTTGATCTGTTGAAAGCGTATTTCGTCTCGGTAAATGAAAAATACGTTTTCTGATATTTACAGTTTTGCCATTCAACTTGTTTTAGTCGTAGAATCTCCGTTTTAACTCCGATTTGATCCATTCAAATTGTGTTAGATTCATATTTGCGAGCTCTACATGATGATAGGACTGTACAGTAGGTTTGGATTAATTTATTTTCGAGTTTTTATTAAAGTATTTATTTTTCTATAGGAAATCTTCGTAAATTCATAACTTCGGTGTTTTAGCTCCGTTTTTTGTGATCTTCGCGTCTGTGTGATCCTAGCGAGTTGTAGATTCGTTTTAAAGACTTTTTATCTTATTTTCTTACTGATGGTGTACTGTTCTAATTATAGCCTTGTTTGTTTATGCATGATTGCCTCTGGATGTATGTTGTTGCTGTTGTTGATCGAGTATAGACGGTGAGCAATTCATTGGAGATCAAGAGCCTTTCTACGAGCAAGATCTTCCGGACCAGTTTGAGCAAGGCAAGTATAGCATGGGATTATCCTTGTTGTCCTACTCACATTATGCAAATAATATCATTATGCATCTATTCCTTTGTTAAGGATGACTTAGTGATTGATCCTACACCTTGATACCTATTATATTGCATTGAGTAGTATGGCTAGTGCTTAAACATGGACTATGATCATGTAAATTGATTAGAGGAATATGCAACAAACATTAAAAGATGATTTTGATTAATGTTTAAAGGGGATTAGAGCATGGGGGTTACTTTTGATGCTCTAATTACTCTCTATAAGGATTCATCTATAAGCGAACATCTGGGATTTACAGTACAACTGTGGAGGCTATATAGCTCTGGCTTTAGTCATATAGAAGGACCTTTTCTAGCTTGTTAGAGGTAACCTTTTTGGCATAAGAATGGCTTAACGAATCGGGTATAGTGCGGCCTCTGTCCTTATGTGTATAGGCTACGGGTTATTGTGCCATTTGAAAGGGGGGCTCTACATCTGTTTGCCGAGTGAATCTAATGGCCCTAACTTGTTAGACGAACCTTCGAAAGACTTCATAGTGTTTACCCTGCCTGCTCACCTTGGTAGTGTTTTAGGAGTAATTAACCCGGGCATATGGGTAACACGACTCACAGTGAAAGTGTACAACCTCTGCAGAGTGTAAAACTGTTATAACAGCCGTGCTCACGGTCACGAGTGGCCTTGGACCCTTATGGAATAGTTGATAATTATTAATGGTTATGTTTTTGCTATTCATCAATGATTTCACATGGATCATATGTTTATTGTTTACAATGAGACATCTTGATGCTATTGATATGCTAAAATTATGCTAATTAAAAGCTACATGCTGATAAACCCATGATATGCCTTTGAGCCTCATGAACCCCATGTTACACTTGTTGAGTACGATATGTACTTACGCTTGTTTATTTTTCTTACTTGGATAAAAATCTCGGATGGGTAACAGATGGCGGTAATAGTGACTACTACGCCTACTTCCCTGAAGATTACTAGACTTGCAGTCAACCAGTCAATGTACCTGTGATTGGAGCTACCACGAGAGTTTATTATTTTTACTTCCGCTACATTTGTGTTAAGACTATGTGTTAAATATCGTGATGTAATAACATTTGTGATGATACTTCTGTTATAATTTGTTAACTTATGTGTGATTGATCTCTGGGTACACATAAGAGTATGCACTCCGTTTGGTCTTTAAATGGGTGTGACAGATACGGATGGTTACATTGCCTTCATGACAAAGGCAAGGCTACGCCACTTCTGCATAGAGCCAAACAAGGGCATTGTCCCACCACGATCCAAGTGCAGTGTGTCACCATAAAAATGCAAGCACAGGTCGACAAACCGCCAAATGATCACTACAAGAGAAATATCACCGTGCCGAGCACCAAGGTAGATGGAGCTCTTGCTGCTATGAATGAAGGAGGAGACATATTCATTGGCAAGGACCATAATGTGGTTGATAAGGTGAATGTCATGGTTGTTTTTGACACGCCACCATCGGCAGAGGAATCCTGAAAGGACGTCTAAGATTCACCGTGACTTATGTCATGTGAAAATATTCTGAGTGCCACGAGTGGCAGAATCGATTTCTTCTCTCTCTGGAGACTGGGATATTTCAAACACTATAACGAATATAGCAAGAATTTAAGTTTACAGCAAAGTTTCAGTCGGATCTGAAAGGATGTGGTTTGTCGTGACTTCTGTCTTGCGAAAATATTCTTGAGTTATATAGTATATATACAGTCAGGAGGCAGTAGAATCATCTTGTGAGGCGTACATTACTACTAGTACATATATCAGGACGATGTTTTGGCTGATACCTATGCTCGAATGAATTTTCTGATTTTGCAAACGTGCATTTGTGACATTTCAAATATTTTTATTGAATACATGAAGAATTAAAGGGTTGTTTGGATGCCAACTGAATTGCAGTGATCAGATAAAATAATCTGAAGATGATCAAAACACAGCATATTATATTATGAGTTGGATTATAATAATTCAACCCTTACTCTGTCTCTAACGTCCTTTTTTGAGATTATAGGTCATTTCTACTTCAGCAAACAGTAATCCACCTCTAGTCAAGAGATCTAGACACTCTAATAATTATAATCTTATTCGTAATTCACAATATAGATTTCAAAAATTTAATTGGAATCAAATAGTCTATGTTTAGTGTAACAATAATGCCACGAAAGTCTGTTTGGCTTTTGCCTAAAAAGAAGGAACTTTTGTGCTACAAGGACGTCCGAATGGAGAGGGCGTATGCAGCCGTTTCCCGCGCCGTTTTGTGCGCCCACGCAAGGCCCACGTCGCTCCAAACGTCACCAGCATTGAGAAAGAGGGGGAGAGGGCGGTAGATGCCTAGCCAACGTCGGGAGGAGGAGGAGACACCGAGACGAGGTAACAGAAAGCGAGAGGAAGATGCAATACCTTATCTACTTTTGAAACATCCGGATGAAAAATTTGCAACATGCATCTAAAGACAGATGAAACACTTGAAACATGCATCTGAAACACTTGCAAAAAACACATGAAACCACTTGAAAAAGCCCTTGTAAATGTAACATCCAGATAAAACACTTGCAATATATGTGTGAAACATGTGCAATATCCAAATAAACACACTTGCAATATACGAATGAAAAAAACAGATGAAACATTTGGAACAGACACTCACGACATACATGTACAACCATTGCAACATGTGTAACATCTCGATCTACTTATTCAACAGCCATATGAAACACTTGCAACATACCTTTGAAACATTTGAAATATACGCTTGCAACATGCGGTTTCAGCGCAACATCTCCTTGCTGCTTGAGTGAATGGAGGCTCGTCGTCATATGGAGTTCACTGGTGTAGAGCTTGCTAGTGGCGCGGACCTCGCCGCTCTGGTGGAGAAGGTCGCGGCAGGTCCGGTGGAGAAGGCCGTGGCGGTCTCCACACTGTGCCGGTGGAGCGCAAGCTTTTGTACGGGGTGAGGTCCGTTAGCTGCGAGCTTGCATAGGTGAGTTCCACTCGAGCCACGGTGAGCTCGGCAAGCGGAGTGCAAGATGTGTGCGGGCGGCCTCCATCTGGGCTGCCATGAGCTGCACGAAGGCGAGCTCCACCTTGGCTGAAACCTATGCGTGCGGCAAGTCACCATACAATTTTCTGATTTTACAAACTTGCATTTGTGACATTTCAAATTTTTTAAGTCACCATAAAATAATCTGAAAATGATCCAAACATTGCATATTATATTATGAGTTGGATTATGATAATTCAACCACGATGATATTAATCCTAATCACTTTGAGTTCTTTGGCTTTGGTCAACCTGGACAGGGTCCACATCCACCACATGTTGGTCCTCCAAATAATGTTCAGCATCCAGTTCATAATCAGGGCAATCCAGATTGGCCCCAATGGCCTGCTCCCAATGCTGCTCAACAGTTGGATCAGGGACAGGTTGCTGGTCAACCAGATGTGCCACCTTTACTTATTCCTTTACAAGAGGTTCAAGGACATAATGGAATAGCAGATGACGTTTTGATGATGCCAGATGAAGAAGTTATTCAAAACAACCAAATGCAGCCTTTTACTCCTCCACTGAATGATGAGGAAGTCTTAGCCATGGATGACAACACAGATACAGATTCAGACATCCATCCCCAAGCTCAGTTGCCAATTCCTTCGGTGGAGATTACTCAGTTCCCAGTTTTCAATAATTTGCAACCTCTTATGCCTGAAGAATTAGATGAGGAAGAAGCACTTGGCTGGCTAAATGAGCTAGATCACCACCAGAATCTGGATAACTTTGGAAACTTTGAGTCTGGTGAGAGTTTGGAAAATAATATAAGTCTTCATCCTCAACATGTTCAAGGCCAGATGATTGTTGATATACAACCTGAACAGACACAGCTTCAGAATGAGCAGAACATGTTGCATGACCAAAATCTTGGAGACAATGAACAACAGAATAATTTGTCACAGGATCACATCCAGTTAGGCTTTGTACAAACTTTCACTCCTCCAGTTATGCCACCTACTTTAAAAGAGAGTTTTGGGCCCAACTTTCAAAAGTCTGCTACTTTGGATCAGATTATTGGAAGCTCTTCTTCTTCTGGCCCAAGCCCAATGGCAATTAGATGTTGGGCCAAATATTTTGCAAATGTGGACAATGATCTTCCAACTGTTACAATTCCAGCCCAATGGGTCAATTTCTTCAGTCTTCTGATGCTCAAGCAAGGTTCTTATGAGTGGGCCAACGAATTTCTGAGTTCTCCTGCTTGGACTCTTCTACAGCAACATCTTGGTAATGAAAACTCATTTATTTTTTCCTTATCTTCTAAACAGCCTTCAGTTGTCATCACTGACATATCTTGTGTTTCTTGTAAAGATTCTTTTCTTGTGCAAGTCCCACTGAAGAGGAAACTCTTCAAACTCAGCCTCCCATTGCTGGCTCCTCTGACTCCCAAAAGACTGCTGAACAGTCTACTCCACCTCCTCCTTCAGCTATCTCCAGTACCCCTCCTAAATGAAAAAGAGGTAAAAAAGCACCCATTTGTGAAGTTAATCTAAGAAGGAGTGATAGACTTCATAATCAGCATAAAGGTTTCAAATCTCCTATATGCAAAGATAAAAATTGCATTGGCTGCAGTCCTAATCCACCTGTTCTTTCTCCTTCTGTAGTTCGAGACTTGGGTACCACTTTTTGCAACTTAGATCCTGTCAAGCTTACCGACGCAACTCTCAATGTCAAGTCTCAGAAAGGGGTCATTGACAAGCCCAAGAGCAAGAAGCTCAAGATGGGAAAAGGCTCAGATGTTGTCTCTGCAAGAAAGGGCAAAGACTCCTCCAAGCCGACTAAGAAGCCTCATAAAGGTGCAAAAGATGCAAGTGATCCAGACACTGATGCAGGCCCTTCCATGGGCACCAAGAACTGATGTTTTCCAGTTCTTTTAGTCCTTTTAATCTTTTGTGTTAATGGCTATAAAACAGTGGAATGTTTTGTCGTGGAACATCGAGGTATCAACTCTGATAAGAAGTGGAATGCTATCCATGACCGTTTAGAATCTAATAATTGTGATGTTCTATGCTTACAAGAAACTAAACGTGAAAGCTTTGATCTAGCTTATCTTAGAAACTTTTGTTCTCAATCCTTTGACTCTTTTGTCTTTTTACCTTCGATTGGTGCTTCTGGAGGTTCCATTATCATTTGGAAAAGTTCTGTCCTTTCTGGTACTATGGTTTTCCAAAACTCTTATGCTACTTCTGTGGAATTTATCTCTCTTCATAATAATGACTCTTGGGTGCTCACCAATGTTTATGCTCCCTGTACTCCTCAAGGCAAGAGAGAATTTTTACATTGGTTTAAGCATTTTCATATGCTAGATCATGTTGATTGGTTGATAGTAGGTGACTTTAACCTTTATAGGAGCCCTGCTGACAGAAACAAAGAGGGTGCAGATTATACTGAAATGTCTATGTTCAATCAAGCCATTAGTGCTCTTGGTCTAATTGAGCTTCCTCTCAAAGGTAAACGTTTTACCTGGTCTAATAAACAATACCCTCCCCTTTTAGAGAGATTGGACTGGTTTTTCACTTTGGCTTGCTGGATACTAAATTATCCTGTGACTAATGTGTCTAGTCTTACCATGGAGACTTCTGATCATGTGCCATGTCTTATTTCCATCTCCACTGCTATTCCTAAAAGCCAAATCTTCAGATTTGAAAATTATTGGCTGTTACATGAAAACTTTTTGGAGCAAGTCTCTTTAGATTGGCACACTGATTTCTTTCACTTAGATGCTGCAAAATTGATCACCGCCAAATTTAAGAATTTAAGGAAAGAGTTAAAAGTTTGGAAAAAAAACCTCTCTAATCTGAAGCAAAACATTACAAATGTGAAGCTTGTTGTAGACTTCATTAATTTTTTGGAGGATTTTAGGGATCTTTCCTTAATTGAATGGAATTTTAGATCTTTGTTGGAAGAAAAACTCATTTCACTCCTTCAACAGCAGAAAATATACTGGAAACAGAGAGGAGCATTAAAATGGGTAACACTGGGTGATGCAAATACCAAGTTCTTTCATGCTAATGCCACTGTTAAATACATGAGAAATCTTATCACTCAGCTCACCAATGATCAAGGGGAGGCTTTATTTAATCATGAAGATAAGGCAACCCTCATTTGGCATTCCTTTAAAGAAAGGCTTGGCACCAGTAACTATACAGGGATCACATTTGATCTTCTATCTTTGCTGGACAATAATGTTGACCTCTCTAGTCTGGTTTCTCCTTTCTCCCATGATGAAATTGATGCAGTGGTAAAGAATTTCCCTTCAGATAAATCTCCAGGTCCTGATGGATTTAACACAGACTTCCTGAAAAAGTGTTGGCATATTGTTAAAGAAGACTTTTATTCTTTATGTCATAGTTTTTTCTCTGAAAATATATGCTTGCAAAGCATCAATGGTTCTCACATAACACTCATACCTAAGAAGGATGATCCTATTAATATTTCTGACTATAGGCCTATTTCTTTGCTCAACAATTCTATCAAGCTCATTACTAAGCTGTTGGCAAATAGATTACAAAAGGTGTTGCCCCTCTTGATACATGAGAACCAATAAGGCTTTATCAAAAATAGAACTATTTAGGATTATGTGGCTTGGGCTTTGGAATATTTACATATGTGTCATCATTCCAAAAAAGAGATTCTAATTCTTAAACTTGACTTTGAAAAGGCTTTTGATAAGGTTGAACATGGCCTTATGCTGGAAATTATGGATCATAAAGGCTTCCCTTTGAAATGGCTTAATTGGATGAAACTCATTTTTAATTCAGGGACTTCTTCAGTTTTACTGAATGGCATACCTGGCAAAACCTTTCATTGTAAAAGAGGAGTAAGACAAGGTGATCCCCTCTCACCTCTCCTTTTTGTTCTATCAGCAGACTTACTTCAGACAGTTCTCAATGCTGCAAGAAACAATAATTTACTGAACTTACCTCTTCCCATCTTAAATGACCATGATTTTCCCATCCTCCAATATGCTGATGATACACTCATTTTCATGCAAGCAGATGAAAATCAGTTGTTGCATCTTAAAGAGATCCTCCAATCTTTTGCTGAATCCACTGGTTTGCAGGTTAATTTTGAAAAATCTTTTATGGTGCCAATTAATATTACAGAGGACAGATTGAACACCTTGATCAATACCTTTGGATGCACTAAACAAACCTTGTCTTTTACCTACTTGGGCCTTCCACTTAGTATTACTAAACCTTCAGTGGCTCACTTCTAGCCTTTGGTATCTAAATGTGAGAGGAGACTTGTTAATTTTTCAACTTTCTTATCTGAAGCTGGTAGGCTGCAACTTACAAACGTAGTGCTTTCAGCCTTACCCACCTTCACCATGTGTACCTTTCTCTTGCCAAAAACAGTAATCAAGCAAATTGATAAATATAGAAAGCATTGCATCTGGAGAGGCTCTGACTTGAACAATAAAAAACCTTCAAAAGCTGCTTGGCCCTTGGTGTGCTTGCCAAAGCTGGAAGGTGGACTTGGTGTATTAGATTTCACAACCCAAAATCACAGTCTTCTTATGAAGCATCTGCACAAATTTTTTAATAAATTGCCTATCCCTTGGGTTCAATTGATTTGGGATCACCATTATTCCAGAGACAATTTACCAGTTCCAGATAGGCCACATAGAGCATCTTTCTGGTGGAAAGATGTTCTAAAACTGCTGGAATCTTTCAAAAAGATTGCAAGGATTAATGCTCAGAATGGCACTACTTGTTTTCTTTGGTTAGATCTTTGGGGTCAGTCCCTCTGTCAGCAAACCTTCCCGGAACTTTTTTCATTTGCTAAGTCCCACTTCACTACCTTAAGGGTTGCTGCTTCTGTTGATACCCTTCAAGATCTTTTTTATCTACCTCTTTCCATTGAAGCGTTTGATCAATTCCAAGAACTCTCTCAGTTGCTTCAAAGCTTGCAGTTAACTGAAGCTAAAGATATGTGGTCATATATATGGGGTTCTTCTAAGTATTCATCTAAACAAGTCTACAAGCAACTCATTGGTCAGAGACAAGTTCATCGTTCATATAGATGGTTATGGAATTATGCATGTCAAAACAAAAGAAAGGTTTTCTTTTGGCTAATCCTAAGTGACAGATTGAGTACCAGGGCTTTACTGAGAAGAAGAAGAATGCACCTTGATGATTATAATTGTGTTTTCTGCTCACTAAATGTTGAAGAGGATTTACTACATCTGCTTTTCCATTGTCCTTTTGCAATGGCCTGCTGGTACAGCTTACATGTTTTTGTTCCTAACTCTGTTGATATTGCCGTTATTCTGGAAAGTCTTAAAGACCAGCTGCACGTACCTTTCTTCATGGAGATCATTGTCATAATGTGTTGGGCTATCTGGATGATGAGAAATGATATCATTTTCAGAAATTTAGCACACTCAGTTCAGAGATGTAAGAATGTGTTCAAGACTGAATTTGCCTTAGTTATACTAAGAGCAAAAGCAAGCCTCCACCCCTACATAGATCAATGGCTAGACAACTTTGTGTAATCTTAGCTATTTTTTTTCTTACTTTCTTTGTCTCTTGAAGTTACTTTGTAAGGCTCTGTTTTTTTTAATAAATTCCAGTAGGGGCTTTTGCCCCTCCTGTTTCATAAAAAAAAACCCTTGATCAATCTCCAACGTCCTTTTTTGAGATTATTAGGTAACGTGCTCGTGCATTGCTACGGGATAGTTAAACTTTTATAATAAAAACACACGGATCGCACGATAAGATAACAATACTATGAAATTAAATACCGCCGTTAAAGTGATATTTAATCAAAAAGCAAAGTTCATGAAATTAATAAAGTCACGTAGAGCGCGGCGTCGCAGGCTCATAAACTCTACTGTATAAATCTTTCCGTGATGCTTGCTAAAATACTGTTTTTATATCGACATGAAGAAATCTCTGATATCCATTTCTTTCGTGTGCCAATAAATCCATGAATAAATTTCACCGCATCTGTATATATACCATCCTGTACACAGGTTCAAGTATATATATGTAAAATATCAGTGCCTGTCACGTGGGTAATACTACGAACGATGAGAAAAAATAATGCTACGATATTATATATATACGAACGTATGTTGTAGTGTTACCCGAAAAAGAGGTCTAAACATTGGTCATGTAACAGCCAAATTAAACATCACAAGGAGATCACAAGTGTGGGAGCAACATAAGCCTGGGAGGACTCATGGATACCAGACGTATAAGATCATTGACTGATTAGCTAAAACATTATATTTATCTTTTTTTGTGACCATACTGTAGCACGCTTTTCATTAAGAAGATGGTTTAAGTATTACACGGTAATCTTGTGATTAACAAGACACGCACGCCATGGACCAAACGATTCCTTTTGCACATTGCAACAGCTTGCGACAAGAAACTACCAAAAGCAAAGAACTACTCATACAAGGTGACACAGCCACCTCAGAGCTGTGAAGCCAGACATCACCCAGAGGTTGGCCTCATGGACAATACCCCGCAGCAGTTCGCTTGGCGTTGCTGCATCGTTCCTGAATGTCCGCGCGTTCCGCTCCTTCCACAAAGTCCAAACTAGCAGAAAGAATAGAGAATCAAAGCCACGGCGGTTCTCCTTGGGCAGCACCTTCCTAATCCTTATCCACCACAGCATCACATCTTCTTTCTGTACCTGAATCTGATCCTGGAGATGTAGTTTAGTCAAAATCATTGCCCAAATCTGCCGATTCAGAACGCAACCTAGAATAATGTGGTCCATGTCTCCACAGCCTGTGCACACATAATGCAGTCATCTGAATCCTGAAGGCCATGCCGTTTTCTCCGTGCAGACGTCCAACATCGTCGATGGAGCACCAACCATAAAAAAGAATTTGACCAGTGGAGGGGCTGCCGTCTTCTAAAGCAGCTTCACACCAAGAGGTCGCCCTGTTCGCTTGGCTGATAAGACATAGCTGAAAGTACTATTCGCTGATTTGTTGTGAGAGAAAAACACTATTGAATGGCTGGCTGATTTGGCTGATAAGCTCAAGCGAACAAGGCGAGTCGATCCAACGAACATTGCGCCATATGTTGAAGCTACAGAATACTCTTTATCGCTGGACCACCTCCAACAGAGCTTATCGGGTATTCCATGTGAAAGTTGAACTTCTTCGACCAAATCCCAGATGCGCAGATAGTCCAAGATTACCCGAACAGTGGGCGGCCCTTTGATGTCACGAACCCAAGCCCTCTGGTCAGAGTGCTGAAGCAACGGTTTTTTTCTAACATGATTGCGGCACAGCTTGAAAGAGGAAAGGCGACATGGAGACGGCGGCGCGCTGTGGCACCGGAGACCTGAGCAGGGGGCGTTGATCATTGATCGAGGGAAAGTGCTTGATGGACAGGGAGGGAGGCAGGGAGCGTTGATTGATTGCGGTAGATTCATGGGAGCTGGGATTACGGGAAGAATAACCGGGCTGGGGCGAGGGCACTCGCGGGATCGTAGCATCGGCAGACCGACTAGGCGAAAATTTTATTGCACGAAGATGGTGTTGCATGCGGGGAGGACGTCGATTGGAGAAGGTCACACCTGCCATGACCAGTTGTATTGGCAGAGTGAGGAGACGATCGCATGGAGGAGGGTAGGAAGGTGAGACGAAGTTTTTGTTGCATCAAGACGGTGTCTCTTCTTTAGTCTTTTTAGTCGTGTGAGAGAAGAGAATAGATGAGAGATAGGTCATTTCTACTTCAGCAGTAATCCACCTCTAGTCAAGGGATCTAAACACTCTAATCATTATAATCTTTTTCTTAATTGACACTATTGATTTCTATAATTTAATTGGAATCAAATAGACCGTATGATTTCTGTAACAAAATTGCGACTAAAGAGCCCGTTCGTTTTGCTAAAAAGTCATGGCTGAAAGTACTGTTCGCTGATTTGTTGTGAGAGAAAAACACTGTTCCGGCTGAAAAAAACAAGCTGAAAAGTACGGATTATAAGACAATCGAACCGAGCCTTTCTGTTTCTCTTTTAACTAAAAAAACGGAACTTTTGTGCTAAGTCCTTTCTCATTCTAGTTTTTCTTTTGAGCAAATCTTTCTCATTCTAGTTGACCGAGTTAACCAGAATTCTCCATCCACCACCCCGGTCCATGGGCTCGCAGCGTTGCTGTTGCTGGACTTGCTGCCCAGGCCATTTAGGGCAGCTCTAATAATTAGCTTTTAAGCTAGCTCTAAGCATTTTTTTTATATTTTAATAGAAGAGAAAGAAAAACTTGCATATATTTCAAGGTGATGTGAGAATGTCTTGTAGGGTTATCTATATTAAAAGCTATGCTAAAAGTTAGCAATATTAAAAAAGTTGGCTTATACTCCCTCCATTCCAAATTATAAGTCATTTTAAAAATCATAGAAAGTCAAAACATCTCAAGGTTGACAAAAGTTATAGAAAAAATTACAAAAATATATGACATCAAATAAATATACTATAAAAATATAATTAATAAAGAATTTAATAATACTTAGTTAGTATTATAAATATTATTATCTTATCATATAAATTTAGTCAAACTTAAACTTGTATACTTGACTCTTATAATTCGGAATGCCCTTACACAAGCAAACAGGGCCCGCCGCCGGTCGGCATTCCCACAGCCCCAGCGCCCGCCAACGATGCAGCTCGCCGCCTGATTCGCAGATTCCGCTCTCGCTAGTCCACGGAATCCCCACCACCGCCGACAATAAAGCCAGGACACTGCAGCCCCTGTCCACTCCATCGAGGCATCGACCTCGAAGTCTCGAACCGGTCGGTAGCAGACTGCGGCTTGAGCTTGAGCTCGAACCGGTAGCAGAATGCAGCCCCTGTCTCATCTTCCTGTTTGCCCCAATACGTCCTTCTGGCCCAGCCGCCCAAGGTACAATAAATTCTTCTTTCTTTTTACAAAGCAAGCAGGGCAAGACACAGGATATGGGATTTGCGGATTCAAATCTGTTCCTCTGTTTCGTGCTTCGTCGATAAGAGGGTCTGTTGTACATTCTAGATCTAGTTTACCTGTTGATGCCTAACTTGCAACCTTGCTTATTGCTTCTCTGAGTCACATTTGTTGCAATTTACTGGGGCAGTGCTAAAAAGCTCCAGCATAAGGCAAAAGGTCTAAAGATGGGAATTTCTAGATTCTAGATAGCTTTGTCCTTGGAAATTAAAATTTACTGTTGAAACCCAAGACTTCTAGGACCAAAGAGTACAGACTTTTACCTCTGCCGGAACTGATTTCATATATAGTGTAAGTTAAAATTCATATTTTTGTCATGGGCATAAAATTTTGTGCATCAGTTGATATGATAATTGTGACTTGTTCTAAATGAATGGTATGGAATATAAACCTATAATCATTTTGAAGATGTCCCATAGGTTATTTTTTAGCAACTTACTATTACTAATTAGAGGATCATTTCTAGCCTCCATACTGATCCTCACAAGACTTCCTAGAACTATTACTAATTAGAGAATCCTTTGTAGCCTCCATACTGATCCTCACAAGACTTCCTAGAAAAAAAATCCGAGATATTAAAAAAAAACTAAAACATCATGCCATAAGTAAGGTAGACATTAATAATATTTAGCAGTGATACCCATTAGCAGTGATGGACATGGGGTGGGCTTGCTCTGGCACTCCTATGCATGAGCAGCTTTGAGCTAGCAGAGGATGAGAAGGAAGAAGGAAATAACTCAATAAGGGAAGATGTTGTATGCAAAAGAAAGTAGACCCCGTATGACCTAGCTTTGTGTCTGCCACTGCTATTTGGTTTCATCATGTTTTTTTCTTAAAATATACCTACCTCTGTCATTGTGAGAAATAATCTAAAGTGGCCCCTAACCTCCTCCTAAACTATGAAACTATGCCATTAAAAATTACCCAACTCTGCCATTATGAAAAGTGCAAAGTAAACCTAATCTATATCTAAATCACCCACGATTACCATTAAAAAATAATATAAATTACCCCTAATGTTCATCTCTAACATATACAATTATGAAAAATAATATAGTAGTCTTCTAAATTCTCGTATAAGTCACTAGCTTCCCCCATTAGTAAAAATAAATTAAATAAAGGAAGACATATGTATCGAAATGCCTGCCTCATCATTATAAAGAAAATGTCCCCAAGTAATTGTTTTTCCTACTTACCATCTTCATCCATTATTAATATAGTAAAAAAACTAACTCAATACATACATTTATGATCTGTGTCACACCATACTGACCATGTATACTTGTATGTATGAAGCATACTGACCATGTATACTTGTATGTATGAAGCAATGGATGTAACGTAAAGTTTTGAACTAAACATATGTCAAACATGCATGGATGTGTGATAGAAAAGTGAAACACTATGAATGGGCATAGGAAAACATATATTTAGTTGGTACTAAACTCTATTACAACCAGACAAAGATGAGAAACTATTAAAATAAGAACAAATGTAAAAAAAACAAAGATATGCAATTCTGGTTAGCTATGGGCATCACATTTATCCTTGTCGGTTAGGATTACTTGCCAGTGCAGGGGCATGTTTTGATGGACTAGCACAAATCAGATGTACATAGCACCTAGCACAGGAGATCGTGTACTCTAATGGAGAAAGATCCGTCCCTACAACTGGTCAAGACTTTAGGCACATATGACATATCAACTCCATGAGACCTGGAATTAACATGAGCCAATAATACGAGACTATGAGAGATGGCATCTACAGAATATCACGCAAGGAATCAGGGGACAACAAGCACGAAATGAAAATAAGATAATTGAATTACAGTGCCAATGCACAGGTCCATTATATACCACAGATGCATAAAACTTTTGCAGTACAGAGTAGATTTTGACATCGAGAAGCAACAATTATCTTTACACTGCCATGAACGCAGATGTTTCAGTTCAAATGCCTAGAGTGTAGGAAAAGGAACCAGGAAGGTATAAATGAAAAGCACCAGTCATTTAGTCCTGGTTCTGCTCTGGTGCCAGAATCAGCAAACAGCAGACAGATTGTCAGTATGCATCAGGACGAACATGGTTCCTCCAGTTTCAAAGCAGGTGTCTTAGGATGCTGGTAAAGTTGATTCTCCATGTTCACCTTAATTGTGTTGTCAAGGGAACCCAAATACCGCACCTCCTTGAGTTTTCCTTTAGAGAGACTCTTTAGCTCAGCAAACTTCACTGCCGACCCACAGCATTTAGCTATCAGCAGCTCAAGATTTTCCATTGCTAATGATCCAAAGGATACATTTAAGTCAGAGTTACAAGCAATCTCAAGTATCCTGACGTTCAAATAACTGCGCTGCTCTACTCCATTCACCTTGACACAGAAGTTAAGGTCACCATCACCATTTTCAAGTGGCCTGATATCAAGACGTAGAATACATAGTCCTTTTATTTCCCCAAGAACTTCACTTATGTTAACATGTTTTGATATGGCCATATTCACATGTAACTTTGTGAGTTTAGGAAGATCTTTGATCCATGGTGGCACCACTTTTGCAAGACCATATAGTTTAAGGCTCTGAAGTTTTTCCAGATGTTTCTGCGGAGGCCAGAACATTTCATTCAAACATGGTTTGTTATTGCCCATGCAGAGCCAAACTGATAAGGATTCCAAATGAACGTGGTCTGAGATGGCAGAACAGAACTCTTTGCTGTTTTTCTTGTTGACGCCGGTCACTTCGAGCTTGTGCAATTGAGTGAGATTCTTGAGCTCTTTCAGGATGGCCTTTCCCCCTGAAAAACCAACGTTGACAGCACCAAGAGTGTGCAAGGGTGTAAGTTTATCAATCCCTGCAGGCACCTTAACACCACCTACATGACAAGATCTACAGCAGCTAGATGGCCAAGAGAAATGAGCACACGGTACCGATGGTTCCTTAGCTGTGCCAGCACGGATGTACTGCAGCTTGGTAAGCTTGGTGATGGATGGTGGCAAAGTGACTATGGAGGTGCCCCTGACATCCAGAGTTTCAAGCTGCCTCAGACCAGCAAATGAGCCTGGCAGATAGCAGATCTCTCTTATTCCTCTCAGAGAGAGGAACTTGAGGCGAGGAAGCAGCTTCAGCATCTGCTCCAGGTATTTGTATGTCACACCTGTTGAATTCTCCAGATCAAGCACCCGGAGCACCCTCATAGTTTCACTGATGAAGAAAGGCTTCCACTGTCCAAACACAGTGAGGGAGCGTAGCCCTGAAAAGTCAATACTACTGAACACGATCTTGTCTCTGTCCCAGTTTTCCTTTATGACAAGGTGCCGTCCTGTGCGTTGACTGGTCAATGTGCACCTGCCCTCCAGTTCAAAGACAAGGTCCTCATCCTTTCGCCTTGATATGATGTACTCACGGAAGAAGCCGTTAACTTGGCACAAGACCATTCTTGTATCTGCAGTTGTGACTGAATGTGGTGTCTGCTGGATGATACTCAGATCAAGGAGCATCGAGAAGAATTTTTCCCCATTATCCTCAGCTGACCTGTTGGATGTGTCCCTCGAATAACCCTCTGCGATCCACCGCCTTACTAGACGCCTTCGTCGAATGCTTTGGCCTTGCGGGAAAATGGATAGGTAGAGGATACATGGCTTGAGATAATCTGGGCAAGTACGGAAGTAGGAATGCATCCAACCAAATAGTCCATGCAGGTTATCAAATTCTGGTTTAGTCTCTAGATCATGCATAAATCTGTCACTAAGATTCATTGCAGTTTTCATCCAGCTGACTGTCATGGGTGCCAAAAAGTCGGCTACTGCAACTATTACTTTGGGAAGTCCGCCGCACTTGGAAATAAGTTTTCGTAGCTCGGGATCTTCAGAATCCCTTAAAGCAGATGAATCTGGAAATATCCCTACCTATATTATTGAAAAGAAGTTGTATTAGTATTAATTATTGTATTTTCCTTCTTAATGAAATGACATGCAGCTCTCCTGCATTGTTTAAGAAAAGAAAAGTAATAATTACTGTATCAATTAATCACACTTTAGATTTGATTTTAGTTTGTACTGTTAGCATGCATAAACTTATGCATTGAAAAATCGGAAAAATTACATGTTTATCAGGCCCTGTTTGTTTTGTCCTACAAACTGTGGATCTCAGCTTGTTGTCTGTTATAATCTGTCAGTTTTTATTTAGAAAAATATAATTTTGTTGAAATATTGTGACATATCCATATTGATAGTATGATTATAATTTGTCTATTTGTTTATAAAACCAATACTACTAGACATAATTCTTTAATAGAGAAAATTTTGTATTCATGGTACTAGAATTGTTCTGAACTTTTATCATACCATATGGATATGGAGTTTTGTTAAGCATACTAAAGTACATTTTCTGAAGACTTGGATAAGATCATTCTGTGTCTTTTATAAGAAATCGGGATAAGCATAACAACAGGAAAAAAAAGCTTGGATAAAACTACATCGATGCAAAAAAAAAAGTTCACACCATTTTTCATGTTTTGCAAAACATAGTTTAATCTCCCGGTGGAGGGAGGGAGGGTGTTGTGAGAAATCATAGACTAATTATTGCATTTGAGCATCAACATGTATCTGACAAATTAGATTCGAGACCAAGAGAATAGGCGGGTATCTTGTATGAAAACACACCTCCTTTTTGAAGAGATCACATGCTTCGTCATCTTCTAGACTTTTGACATTATACATGGCCTCTTCTCGATTTGCACAATGTATGGCTATGCTTGCTTCAGTTGTAATCACAACGATAATGCTTCTAGAATGTGTAGATACCAAGGAATGACGTATTAGGTCCCACTCTTCTGTGGATTGCAAACCATCTATAACGACAAGGCAGCGATGCTTCTCCAGAAGCTCATGACACTCTTGAATGGGATTGCTGATTCCATTTTGCTGATGAGAATCTGACTGAAGTTCTGAAAATAAGCTCCAAGCCAAGTTCCTTAAATTGAATGGATGTGATACATCCACCCAACTGTACATGGTAAATATTCTGGTGGCACTGTCATTCATTCTGTCATAGTATAAGTTCCTGACTAGAGCTGATTTCCCAACACCAGCTATCCCCCACACAGATATCACAGGAAAACCATTAACACATGCCCTGGCTAAATAGCCACGAAGATCTTTCATCTGTGAATTGCGTACTTCAACTAGGGGGAATCGACCAATCAACATATCAGCATTGTTTTGGACACTGATTGATGATGACGCCTCATTATTTTTAGCCATCACCATAGTGGTTTGCTTGATTTTATCTCTGTCGCCTTGAGAACCCTGAAAATACAGAAAATTTAAGGAGAGGGGTGATCAAGGAGACCTCAAGAGAGGGGGACATGTGCACTTTGGAGGAGGAATTAATGCAACATACAACAAACATTTGAGGGATGGCACAGTTTCTGAATCCTGTGCCAAGTGTTACATTATGAGTTGGGATTTGCTGATTTCACTGAACAAATATAAGAGTTTATTCCACTACTTTCTCCTAAACCTATCTCTGTTATTCCCTATGGGGAATCAGTCTCATTGTGTGTGTGCGCTTG
The DNA here is from genome assembly GCA_038087645.1 of Saccharum hybrid cultivar R570. Classification (NCBI taxonomy): domain Eukaryota; kingdom Viridiplantae; phylum Streptophyta; class Magnoliopsida; order Poales; family Poaceae; genus Saccharum; species Saccharum hybrid cultivar. The sequence continues at coordinate 24,507,802 of JAQSUU010000805.1, read as the reverse complement.
TCTATGTAGGGGGGGGGGGGGGGGGGTGGGGGGGTGGTGTGGGATGGTGGTGAGGGGGTTGCTTTTGTTAACAATAAATGTACCAGTGGCTACCATTGTCTGCACTTTTGCACAGCCAGCCCTTCAAGCCTTTCACTGTTTCACTTTCACTGGTGATGAGCAACATAAGTAGAACTGCTACTGTACATTTTTAATCAAAGTACTTCTATATCTATCAATTGTTTTAAATTAATTTTTTCTAGCATATGATTAGAATATGTAAATCAAAGTTGTTTACAGGGAACTACTGATGTCCAAAACAACAAGAGCAAAAGAGATTAAGGCCATTTTTTCTGGAAAGTTATTCTATCGTGTTTCAGCTACTTACCTCCCTGAAGAAGACACATACAGAGTGTTCAGCTGAGGACTGCTTAAGCTCAAACACTTGCCATGGATCTCCAACACACAGCCTGGCGACTTCAGATTGCTGCGAGGAGATGATGACCCAACTGTCGTTTTTCTCTTCAGGCAGGTATGCTCTGACAGTGTCCCACTCTACCATACTGGAAACATTTTCCAGGACAACCAGGTACCTCTTCTTCATTTGATCCATGAACTCTTCAATAAGTTCGCCTTCTGCAGCCACTTCCAATCTCTTGAGGGTACCTATGTCTACACCCTGTTTGTTTTGTAGGCAAGAGTTTGTGTGGAACTGAATCAACAAACTCCGCTGGAACTCGTGGGGATTGAAAGGATGCGTCAGCTTTGCCCAGCCACGATGTCCGAAGCTTTCACATACTTCTGGTTCGCCATAAGCCTCCCTGATGATGGGTGTGGTATCAGCATTACCACCTGCCGCCCAGACTGAGATCACTCCGAGTCCAAGGTTGCCACCAGGTTTCTTGGTGATCAACAACTTGGTCAGATCTCCTAATCCTCGTTGCATCTTTGTGGTATCTCTTGCTTTGATGAGCATGTCAAATGTTGTGGTACCGACAGAAGCACCAGGCACCAACTGTTGCTGCGTGACAGGCTTGGAACCTGAATCACTGATGAGGTTGTAGCGCATGTTCCGAAGGCTCACCTCCTCAACCCTGCCCTTGAGCAGCTTTATCTCGGCGACCGCCTTGTCCAACGGCAGCTCCGGCCTGATGAAGCCTGGGAGGCAGCGGCAATACCAGTCTGACGCCTTGTCCAGGTGGATCACATACTCGATGCAGTCCTCCACGTTGTAGGCGAGGTCGCGGACCTGTCTCACCCAGGTCCTCACCACGTTGTTCCTGGCACGCTCTTCATCTGCAACATTGAGGAAGGACTGCATCATCTGGAAGTCACCGGTGATGAACACCAGGTCGTTCTGCGTGCTCTGCCGCAGCGTTGCCTCCTCCTCAATCGTCGTCAGGGCCTTGGTCACAGCCCCCTCCACCACCGACTTGGCCAAGCTCACTGCCAGGTCTGCCATTGCTTCTGCCCTGCCTGTCTCTCCTAGATACTCTAGCTTGTTTGTCTGTGGTAGCAGGCTACTGATTGGTAATGCTAATGCTCGGAGGAATTGTGCAACCTACACGCACCTAGAGATGGGAACAGATGGGGGATATCAGCTTGGCATGAACACAGTCAACTGGGAGATTGGGACATTGCAAAGCTAAGTCTTGCCTGGGCAGATCCGTGAGCTGAGTTGGATCTCTGATATATCTACTTAGCCGTTGACTAGCAAAACACAGTCGCCCCCCTTGAGCCCTTCAACTTTCAGTTTCACATACTTCAACATATGTGCAGTGGTGTTTCTGCAACTATGTCATACCTTAAGGATGTGGGGAACTGTAACCTGTTTGAAAAAGAGAACATTCCTTGTCAAGTGGAGACATTTTTTTTGAGACAGATTGATCTGTATGTGTTATGTGTGCTTCATGGAAAATAACATTTTCATAATTAAAATAACGCCACTTGTCATACTCTACTGGCTCGTGGAGTGCAGCTGTCATAACTTAATTATTATCTGCTAAGCAACCTTTATAATCCTAATAGTGGCTACCTTTGTAAAAAACTTAAAGCTAGCATTCAACAAACAGATAGGACATTATGTCATCCTTAATTATATTCCAAATGACCTGGGTCTTAGGTCTTGGAGCAGTATTATGGTTCATATGAACATTGCATCTCCAACTTCCTCTGTAAACTCAACAACTAGAGGTTCATTTTCTTGGATCGATGTAACATAGGAATGCCATCACGGTATGACTCATCCATCACCAAATTGTTGCAATAAGACAGACCAAAAAGCTTGTGAATCAACCCTTCCTCTTGTTCGAACCTAAAAAATTCTGGTTTTTCTGTGTTTACCATTTGCTACTGGTTGGAAGTACTTTGTATTTGCGTCCCCTTCCAATAATTTTTTCACCTTGCTCGCTGTTACCATTTTAGTCTTCCTCTCTTAAAAGTTTGGCCAATCTCTCATTTAAATCATGTTTAAGATTCACTTCAATTTGATCTAATAAGGTTGTTTCTGTCATCCTATCTAGTTCACCAAATTTACCTAACAACATTTTCTTTTCTTTCTTGTAAGCCCCACTTGTATTTTTGGCCCACCCCTTTAAGTACTAACACAGGCGTCTAATTTCCCCTACCACTCTAAAGATGTATGACCCTCATGCACACTTTGCTAAATACCCCTAACTATATCAACAAACCCTTCTCTTAATAAGCAACCCAAATCAAATTTGAATAACAGTGAGTTATTGAAGCATCCCCTGTATTTAAGAGCAAGGGTGTATGATCATAGATTTCTCAAGACACGCTACAAACAAAGATAAATTCTAGTTGAAAGGACCTGGATGTTGCATAGGGGGGGGGGGGGGGTTGAATAGGCGTTTCTGACAATTAAAAACAAATAAAACTTCACAACTGGTTAGTAGGGTGCGAAACTTCCCCACAATTTTGTGGAACTTCTGCACAAAAATAGAATGACACAAAGTTCACTAAGCATATAGAGATCAAGCTCAAACCAAACGTCTAGACGTGTTTGGAGATGTCTAGTACCAAGTCCACTAAGTACCTGCACTCACAAACACACAACCAAGGAGATTGAGTGGAAAGAAAATTATTGCATGTCACAGGTCTGATCTGAACCCCCCACGTTGGGCCAATGGGCTAGGAGAGGCCCAAGATGGGTCCTGGCCGACCTCAGGGCCACCCAGCACGCGTCAAGGGAGGTGCAGTGGTGTTTCTGCAACTATGTCATACTTTAATGATGTGGACCTGTAACTTGTTTGGAAAAGAGATATTTCTTGTCAAGTGGAGACAGATTGATCGGTATATGTTATGTGTGCTTCATGGAAAAGAACATTTTCATAATAATAATTAAAAGAACGCCACTTCATACTCTACTGGTTCTAAAAATTTATATTATTTTAGTTTTATCTTAAATAAAAATATTATTTGACCAAAGCCTACAGAAAAATAGTTTTGCTAAATGCACCGTTACATGACATATATGGTATAAAATAGTCTTATCATTTGTGTGCTATTAAAAATGATGATTTTTGCATGCAGGCTGCACTCTTATTGTTACTATGGCATAAACAATCATTTAAGTATAGAGGTACTCTCTCTGTTCCAAATTATAAGACATTATGACTTTTCTAAATACATTGCTTAGTGTATATCTAAGTGCAAAACAAAAGTTATGTATGAAGAAAAGTCAAAACGTTTTATAATTTGGAATGGATGGAGGGCATAATTCTATTGTGGTCAGCTAAGCCCAATAGCTTTTCTTATTCCCACTACAATCTCATTAACATTTATAAACCTCTCTTTCTAATCAATAAAATAGCATTGCAACTTCAGGAGTCACCCCGGTGACATAAAATTCTAGCTTCCCCCTTCGTTTAAGCATACACTACGGTGCTCAAGATCGACGGTGCAGTTTAGTGTGAGACTTAGGAGGAACGAAGAGTGCTAACCTCAATAGATATATATTTAAGCATATTGATAACTATTTATTGTAAAAGAATATTAAAAAACAAGAAGATCTAGCCAATTTTGATCTGCACTGATGAAGGCTCCTTCAAAATGGCTCTGGCTTCTCTACAGAAGTAGTTTCTCCAATAGAGCTAAAGCTTTTTAGAAAAGCATTTGGTAAAATGGCTTCTTCTAACCTTCTAGTAGAATAGAAAAAATATGAAATGTCTGTAATGACCCTCTGTAATTGATTGACTACCTGATATCTCAAACAAAGTGAAATTATTCAATCTAAAGCTGCTGATGTAGCACCTCCCCTTGTTGAATTCAGCTTTTTTAGCCATATAATATAAAGAGTAAATTACACTAGTGATCCCTAAACTATTACGTCATTCTCATTCTGTGAAATTGCATATCTAAAGCCCAAACAACTTTTTCCCCTGTTTTGGCTTTACAAGCATGGTAAATTGTAAATATTCCCTTTCATATATATATATATATATACATATATATATATATATAAATTAACTAGGGGCTTCCCATGCTGACCCTTAAAAAGGTCGCTATACTATTTAAGTACCCCAATCATGGTCCAAAATAGCCACATCATAAGTCCTTAGCTAATGTGGTGCTTCAATGTGAAACCAACCTATGGATCCATAGCTTATAATTGCACGAGCAGTCTCTAAACCTGCTCCAAATCCCAAAATTATGGAATTACATTTGGGTCCCTACTATATTAAATTACTCTAATCCTGGTCCAAAATTTTTTTTTTTCAAATTTCAATTGCAGAGGTGAGCGTTGACCACATGTGTAAATCTGGATCTATACAGATGTAACAGGTGTCTCCGCGTCTGCATCTCAAAACTCTTTTTGCCTGCCTCAAATTAACCTGTATTATTGTAGTGTGATATGGAAAAAAAAACCTAGACGCCGAAATAGCTGAAACTTTGTTGACCTTTCTTGAGACTAGTTTCTTTCTGTCACCTTTTCATATTATGGTCGACCGGATAGTTCATCTATGTGCCAAAGCAAAAATAGCTGGCCATGTTCATTATCGAAGCAAAAATGGTTAATATTGAATCGACAGACTGTCGTCGGTCCATAAATCTCTTTGGATTTGATGTTTGATGGCTAAATTTATGCTGGCTGTGATGTCAGTCTCGTCAGATAGTGTGCACTATGCCGCTAGGAGGATCTTTGGCGATACCAAATCTGCCCTTTATAGGCCCTATTTGTCTAGGTTTACTAGAACTTTTTGGACCTCAGCTTTGGGACCTTAAAGCTTTCGGAAGCCAAAAGCCAAAAACCAAAAGCCAAAAGCCAAAAGCGTCTCATAGTGAGCTTTCGGGCTTTTGGCTCGTGAGAGCTCTTTGATTTTTTAAAGGTCCAAAAGCTCTCAGGAAGTTAAAACAAACAGGGCCATAGTGTCATGGTATAAAACGCACTGAGCTTAACAAACAATAGATATTTTTCTTATATTAGAGAAACGGAACATATTTATTATTTTTGACATACAACACAAGCAAAGTCCAGTAGTGATACAGCAAAAGCCCGTCGTCCACGTGTACTTATTTATTCTAGCGGATTCGATTTTTCCAACACAACGCCTTGCATGGCGCGTTCTTCAGCTTGTCATAATCACTCGCACGGTCTCGCTGACGGATGTCGTCACTCGTCAGGGCAGCGTGTAATCTGTGGAAGTCAAAACAGATTCAGGTAAGAACGAACTGCACAAATGTATGTATATTGTTCACAGTTTTGTAGGTGAGAAATATGTACACCACGTACCTCCGCACTTGTAGCCGACGGGGCGATCGGCCATGTTGCAGCGCTTGGGGATGGTAATGGCGACCTCCGGCTTGATCCCGGCAGCCCTGGCGGTGCCGGACAGCATGACGGCGCACAGGCAGCTGGGGCTCTGCCCGATGGCGTGCACGGCGGAGCAGCAGCTGCTGGTCGGCGTCGACTGCGGGTCGTCGGCGGCCGAGACGCATGGCGCCAGCCTCAGCGCCACCCTGTCAGCGGAGGCTCTCCCGCACTCCCCCGCGCCATGCGCCACACCGGCAATCACAAAAATCAGAGCAAGCACAAGGAACGGCCTCATTGGTGATGCGTGTTCGGCTCTTGTGCTACTAAGCTCTACTCCACTAGCTAGTGTAAATCAGTCTGCTGTTGCCGTCTCCTATAAGGCTGGTGGTGCTTATATAGTGCTGCTGACACTGAGGGTTAGTGACTCTACGTTTAATTCATGACCGCTCTTGGCTAAATGGAGTGACCACCTGGCACTCACTGATTGCATCGTGCGACAGCACTCGAGTAGTGGTAGTGTTGTCTCCACTTTGGCTAGTGAGTGGTCATCACTTGATTAGTTGCAAAACCGTCTAGTTAGTGGGCTTCTGCATTGGACAGCACACTGCACGCGTGCGGTGGCCGGCCTTCTCAGTGTGTGGATGCGACATAAGCCATGAGCCCAGCACCAAAAGCTTCTTAGACTACCCGCATTCATGGACCACTATATTCATCCTCTATATGTCCTAGTCAGCAAGATTCTCTCCTCTATACTTAATTCTCCCGCACTCATCTATCCTCTATATCATCCTCTATCCACTCTATCCACTGTGGGACATACTTATCACTTTATCTAAATATATCCATGTGATCTAGTTTTGAAGGATTTATTGAGACGAATTTAATGGTGCAATCGAAATTTAATTTTGATTTTTGGTTTGTGAGTTATAGCATTTTTTCCTTTGTTTAGCTAGTGGAGCCCGTCACTGTAGAGTATAGAGTAAGCATTGTACCACTCTAAATATAGAGTGAGAGAAAGGATATAGTATCGTTTTAAAGTACCCAGTGAAGTAGTTTTTACTCTATATTCATACTCTAAAGCTTTAGAGTATCGTTTTAGAATATCCACTGCGGGTAGTCTTAGTAAAATGTAAACTTGGGCTATGGTTCCAAGGCACCCGAGCTTCCGAGCACGCTCGATCGAATGTCGGCACATAGGGATGAGATGTGGCATGAATATATTTTCTTCACGTCCGTCGGTTCAAAGGGTTTGGATTTATCTGTAACCACAGAATACTAATGCCCCTTCTAGCAGAGCCGTCTATATCCGAATGTAGATATTCAGTTTTCATAACCAAATCCGAATACAGAAACCCAAAGTTGGATATTTGATACGAATATACGTAGTATTTATTAGTACCAGACTATCTATTCGATCTGTATTTTTGACACATGTAACAATATCCATGTTCGAATTCAAAACAAAAAACAATAACTATCTGTCAGGAACCTGACAGCAGGTGTTTCTGAAGCTGATGGCAAAGGGGCGCAGTATATATGGCCAACGGGCCGGCCTGGCATGGCACGGCACGATGTCGGGCCGGCCTGGCACGGCACGGCAAGATGTCGGGCCGTGCCGGCCCGGTGGGGGTCGTGCCTCACGGGCTGTGCCACTGCGGGCTTCGTGCCTGGCCTTCGGCCCAGACACGGCCCTGTGGGCCGTTTTTTGTGCATGCCGGCCGCTGGGCACGGCAGATTTTACGGGCCGTGCCGGCCCAAAGCCCTAAACCCTTAAAACACTTCACCAATTTCACATTTTCACCTCAAACGCAGAAACACTTCATCATTTTCATCATACACTTCATCATTCACCTCAAGAGTCAAGTCACAGATATGAGCATATGAGTATATGACCAAATCACCAAAATCACCAAGACACAACACTACAACAGATAACATGAGCTGATGAAGATGACCAAATCACAAAGGTCGTCGTCGTCCTCGATTTCCAGCTCATCGTCCTCGCGGTCCTCGCCGTGGAGGGGATACTCATCCACCCCTGGCATGACCGCGGACGGGCCGGACGGCCGACCCTGACCTCCAGCTCCAGCACCGTTCCTCAACGGTGGACGCGGGCGCCGTGCCATGTCTACTCCAGAGGAGGAAGACGCGGCGTCAGGCACTAACCTGCGCAGAAGAGAAAGGACAGTGAGAGACAGAGCACAGATCTAGGGTTAGGGTTACAGTCCTTACCTGCGCTACCGGAGCCTGGTGCCGGAGAGGAAGGGGCCAACCAACCAGAGGAGACTGACAGACACTGATTAGAATCGACGGCGAGCGGCGGAGGGAGGGACTGACAGTAACACGAACTCACATGGTTCACCAAGAGCGAGAGTCGAGAGGAGAGGAAGGGAAAGGAGGGAGGGAGGAGACAGGGTTAGCGAACTCAAGGCGAGGTGGAGGAACGACGGTGATGTCACCGGAGCCAGGGACGATGGGCGATGGTCAATGGCGAGCGGCGGTCGGTCGAGATCGATAGCGAGAGCGAGAGCGAGTCATCGAGAGCGCCGCAACATTTAGGGTTAGGGTTGGGGGGGCCACAGCCGCGCCGCGGCATTGTATATGAAGGGGGGTGTGGGATAGGTGGGCTCGGTGGCTGGGCCACATGGAATGGAGGAGGCGAGGGAGCCGTTGGGGGCTTGGGGCACCGGGCCACCGTCGTGCCTGCCATTGGAGCGGGCCGTGCTCGTGCCGGGCCGCGTGCGGCCCAAGCACGGCCTGCTCCATCGGGCCGTGCCAGCCCGGGCCCGTTGGCCTCCGGGCCGGGCCAAAACATCGGGCCTCGGGCCAGGCCAACGGGCTCGGGCTGCATGGCCATATATAAGGCGCAGAAGAGGCAAGGCAGGAACGTTACAAGAGCAGACCTGGAGCAAGAAAGGCCTAGAAGGAGAAGAGAGGCCCAAGAGATCGATGAAGCCCACCCCAAGAGTCTAAAGCCCACCGAAGAGTCTACAGGTTCGAATAGAAGAGAGCATAGGAGACTTGTATACAAATCTCACTAAACACAAGACCTAAGTGAAAGTGCATCTAGGCCCTTATGGGTCTTGGCGCATCGAATGACAACACGATTAAGGGACTAATAATATTTATGAGACTTGCAGGTATTTAGTCCTAGGTTGTTTATTATGTGTTGGACTCATATAATGTGTGGTGATCATATAAATGTCAAAATTGAGTTCAAGATTTATTGTGAGGCAAGGATTTGCAAGCAAGTGTGTTATCAAATAAATGAGACATAAAGGGATTTCATATGGAATGGTCTCATCTATAAAACTTGCAAGAACTAATATCAAAGATAGTTGTCAAGGTTGTGAGGATTATTGGAAACAATCTTGTTCAAGCACAAGACAACAATGCAAATGAAATGGTATTCATATCATGGTTAGAAGCATTGACAAGTGATGTAAATCTTGAGAAGGTGAAGATAGCAAGGAAATCTCTTTGAGGTACTAAGCGGAAGGTGAAGGGCAAGCGACGGCTTGGCGGCCGATGGACTTAGCTAAAAGTGAAGAAGAAATTTACTTGCATTTAGTCGAGGCACTAATCAAGTGGTGTTTGTCAATGTGGAAGATAAAATCAAATGTTCTAAGTGACTTGAAACCTTCGACACAAGTCACATGCTCAAGATGGACAAGCTCAAGAAATTAAAGTGATGAAGACCCTCAACAATTCAATGATCAAAGTGGCAATCAAATTTGAAATGAAGAAAAACTCAAGTGGAGATCAAAGTTTTATTTTTTATTTGAATTGAGTTGAGTTTGCCACACTATCAAGAGGGATGCTTCACCAAGGTTGAGATAAGCAAATGGTGCTCAAGAAAAACCTAGTGAGAAACCACAGAGTGAGAGAAAAGGAAAGAGTGAGAAGAAAAACATTCTTCCTGCCTGAGCCAAACCCGGCTAGGCCGCGATCCCGGCTAGGCCGGGTTAGAAGGGTGGCCAGGCCGCCTTTGGCCCCAACGGCTAGTTGGTTTGAATTCCCGGCCAGGCCGGGTTTTCATCCCTGCTAGGCCGGGTTTGTCGACTCAGACCCAACGGCTAGTTTTGGGTTGGTGGCTATAAATACTACTCCCTCTCTCCCATTTGAGGCTGCTGATGCTCTCCATTCTTCATCCACGACCAGAATAGTCCTTGGGCACTCCTCTGCCTCTCTTTGTGAGTGACTTGATTAGAGAATTCAAATCTTGATTAGAGAGTGATCCCAAGCTTTGTGAGCTAGCCTTTGTGGCATTAGTGAGCTGAGAAGCTTGTGAGAGCTGTCCCATTCTTGAGCACTTGAGCAGGTCGAAGATCTTTGGTTCGTTGCGTTCATTTCTCTTGGAACTTTGTTCCTAGGTGGCAAAGTGTCACCGGCAAGCACCCGAGGGTGTGTGGGCTGCTGTGGTGGCCTTGTAAGAAGGGTTAGTCTCCCCGCTGAAAGAGGAAAGAAGACCCCTTAGTGGAATTGGTGGAAAGAGACCGTTTCGGGTCCGGCCACGAGTTGACCTTGGTTGGGTCCTCACCGGCTTCCACAACGGAGACGTAGGTCACCTTTGGGTCGTCCGAACTCTGGTCAAACAAATCTCCGCGTCTCCCATTCGGTTTGCCTTGCATTCGTTCATATTGCATATTCTTATCTGTATTTCCGCTTGTGCTACTCGAGTGGTGTAGTTTGTGTTTGCAGGGGGTGTGTGAAAGTGTTCATATACCCATAAGAAAGCTACACACCAAGTTGCATCAAAATAGAAGAGGAGGAGGCTCAAAACCCCCTTTTGAGCGTAGGCTGTCGGAAGTTCTGACAAGTGTCGGAAGTCCCGACTGCTAGAAGTTCCGACAACCCGGCTAGGCCGCCATTATAACCCGGCTAGGCCGGGTTCAGGCCCCAAGTCGGCTAGGCCGGGATCACACCCCGGCTAGGCCGGGTTTGCTCAGTGGTGAGTTTATGTGCTAATATTCATTGAGAATTTTTGTAGAGCCTATTCACCCCCCCTCTAGGCATCGAATCGGTCCTTTCACTAAGCCTAGTGCAAACGCTAAAGCGATGGTCTAATTAGGCTGTGCACTTCACAAAGCAACTATACTAATCACCTAAGTAGTATTCTTTAAGCACTTTGGTGGCTAAAGAAACTAGAGATGAGCCTCAACTCACGCTTCCTTGAGCTCCAACACTAATCAAATTGCCAGGCAAGGGAGCATTCATAGCCTCACACACCAAAACTAGCCGTCGGTGCTGTTTTGCACTTTCTGCAACCTCTCCGGAAATTCTGGTGCCTACCAATGGAGTTTTGGTGCTGCTACATGAACAAGCCGTTGTCTATATCAGTTGCCGACCATTGGAGCATTCTTCCTCCCGTGCTTCTCCATTGCTATCATTGGAGGTTTCCAGTTGTCTCCAAATGCTTCTGGAGAACTGCTCTGGCCGCAGCCTATTCTCTGGTGCTTGTCCATAGGAACCAATGGAGTTTTCTAGTCCCTCAAATAACCTTGTGCAAAAATAGTGCTCGCTCAACGCTTTCTCTGTTGCATGTCTTTTTTTCTGAGAATTACACCGTACAACGCAGACGTACACCCACACACGTACGCACACTCACCCCTATAAACACACGTACACAAATCCTACCTCTATGAGCACTTTCGAATGACTGAGCCGACAAATCTTGAAAATCACGAAGTCACCACAGGCATCTCGCTGTCGACGGGGACGTCACCTACCACTGAAAGAATAGCACTGTTAATTCCTAGAATAAATCCAGAAAAATACGAGTACCCGTACCAAGTCGATGACTTGAACCCGGGTGAGCAGGTTTCACTACAAGGAACCCAACCAACGGATCTAGGATCGGTTCGCTTTCCGGTGCATGTCTTTATGCTACCTGTTGGGGGCTGAAAAAATTGTATGGGCTGAAAAATTATATCAGGTACATTTTCGTAACTAAATATACAGCCTATTTATTGTTGGGCTCGACTGTTTCTGGCCCATTAAATATATAAGCTGCAAAACATATTTTTGCCTAAAAGTTGGTGTCAATCTGAAAAAATTGTATGGGCTGAAAAATTAATTGAGGTACATTTTCGTAACTAAATATACAGCCTATTTGTTGTTGGGCTTGACTGTTTCTGGCCCATTAAATATATAAGCTGCAAAATAGATTTTTGCCTAAAAGTTGGTGTCAATTTTATTTCTGTAAATGGGCTTAGCATATAATAAATTAGGCCCACGATTGTATTTGGCACAGTAATATCCTGCTTAGTACATGGGCCTAGCCAGGCCATAAGACATTTAGTGACGACTTTGTAAACGGGTTGTCATAAAATTTATGATGAAAAATTGTGCTGTCGTCGTTAAACAAGGTTTACCACACATGATCTATGATGGATGGTTCTTCGCCATGCAGTAGTCATAAGTACAACTGCTATGACAAAAATACAAGAATTTATGATGATAACATGTTGTCATAGATCCTAAGATTTGTTGTAGTGCTTTCTAGGACCGATTCTCCCTCTTCTTCAAGTTCTCCCCCACAAAATACCACAATTAAATTGGTGATTTTGGTATTTATTATGAGCTGGGCTTGCTTTTGGTGCCATAAATTCTCCCCCTTTGGTGTCAGGGTTGTTGAGCTACAAGCTGGGAAGGTGATAGGGTTGTCCGTCAAGCTCCTCGATGCATCACCTTTGGTTGACCGGGATGGCTAGGAGACATATGGAAGGAGAGAGGTCATGGGCACGGGTGTCGAGAGGATTACAAGTCAGGTGTGGGACGGGACTTTGGCACCGTATTTGTGCGAGAACAACGATGCTTGAGGATTGGGATGCGAAAGGGAGAGGAGAGTTGTGTGGGCGCTTGCAATGCAGAAGCAAGCGGAGAGAGAAAGACTAGTGGCAGCTGGGTGGGTTATTAGGGTTGTGTCTTGTGTGGTGGCCGAGAGATCTATGGTATAAATATCAGTAGAGTATCTGAACATCAGGTTGCATTTTGAGAGAAGGTGCGGCATTTGCACCGCCTCTGCTGTAAGTAAAATGCATGAGTCAAAAATCGATAGTCTAGTAGTGACGGACGCTGGCGAACATAAAATTTACTCACTTAATACAATCAAGGGAAAATTAGATCTTTTATCACTCTTCTTTTATCTGTCCAAGGAAGTTTAGTGCTTGCTATCTTCTCGGACTTTAAAAGGTATTACAATCAAGAAACAAAGACATAAATAAAGAAAATGAGGTATACTGCAAAGAATTGCTATCCATTGCTCAATGAGTGGGAAATGCTTCCTTTTATCTCGGTAAAACCAGAGCAAATTCTCTCTTGAAAAGCAACTAGCCATGGTCCAGTTTTGGATGAATTCCTCTAATGGTTAGGTCGATTTGTAAGGTTCATGAGTACTCCAACAAACTAGTATGACGATTTGCTCAAAGAATGTTACTCGAATAAAAAGATTCAAAAGTGCCAGAATCCTTGTGACAAATCATCATGTGCACACAAATGGGGCAGAGTTTCTCAGCGGTTCTGTCCACTTAATACAAAAACAAATGATGAGGGCACATATTTTTTTCTTCTCATAAATTCTCTTGTTCTACGTCTTAACTTCAGCAAGAAGGAAACTTTATGTTCATGTTGGCAATATGGTTTTAAATCCAATTATAGGCATGATGAATTACAGAATACCCGGTCAAAGATTTATATGCTTTTGGTGAAGAACAAAGATAAACCCATGGCACATTTTATTTGTTAAAAAATTAAAAGTACATCATTAGCAAAGCCTTATTCAGTGTTTTAAGTTAATAATTCTCAACCTCCTACCTTCGGTTACTGACCATTTTCCCTCTGTTTTTGAATTTTCTTTTTTTTTTGTTATTGATGTGTAAACCACTTCAAAGACAATGTTTTTTAAAGTTTCCACCTCATCGATCACAAAGCTTTTAAGTACAATGTTAAAGTGCACATAAATAATTGTGGGATAGTGATGAAGATGGAATTTGTCAGGGCACAATGGGCACACTTGAGTTTACCATCTTGCAAAATTCATTGAAAAATAAATATTGCTCCAAAATCCTAAATAAATTTTGCTAGCTTTGAAATTTTATCATCAAATTTGTTAAAAATATCAACAAAGAAAATTTAATTCTTAAGTTGTTAATTTTAAATACTGAGACCAATTTTGCCAGCTTCCTTATGGTGCGTGTTTGGAGTTACCTAGTAATGATATTTCTTTTCTAAAATCATTACATATGTCCATACAGGATACAAATATGTAAGTTGGCCTAGCCCTAGAAGCTTTAAGTTTGGGGTGAAAATGGATAAAATTTGCAAAAAAAAAGTTTCAGGCATAAAATAATTGCATATGCCCTTACAGCATAAGACAAATGAAAATATCCATATGGCCCTAGAGAAGCTTGGTAAAAAGCTCATGTGATTTTAGGGGGAAATGAATAGATTTCACATGGAATTGGATATAGATGTTACTAGTATCCTTATCAGATGAGGATCCCACAATATCCCTATAAATGAATCTACGAGTTTGGATTCAAATTCGTAGACAGATATTTGTTCAATTTTGTTACCTATAAGTATCCATCCTTAGTAATTTTAGGAAAAAAAATATAGCGAGAGATGAAAATCTGAGTATGCTATACTCCATTCATATAATAAAGTACATTATTACTCTTGTTAACTATATAAGTTATAAATTATGAATCAATAGTCATATTGATTATGAGTACATCACTAGTCATTAGAAATACAACAGGGATATACATCAATAAATCACATTATTTATATCTAAAAATTAAATAGTCACAAACCATTCAATTGTTATCCATAGAGATAACTTTAAATACTTTAAAAAATAATATTAATTAACCATAGACACAAATTTGAATAGTTTCAACTTCTAAAAGTGGAATGTCCGCTCTCTGACAACTATGCTATATAATATTGGTCATATAATTTGAATTAGAATAATCCATATTAAACTTAATGTCATTAATTATATTAAAAGCTAATTAGGTCAATCTTATATGTCATTATTTATCTTAAAATTATTTCATAAGCCGCTACCTGTAAATAGTTTCAGTAGGTACATCTCAGTAATATTAAAACTAATATGATTATTAGTCGTTAGTGATAGGGACATGTAAATGCTGTATAATTTCACCTTGTACTGTATCTTCACAAATACGGATAATATCGGATATCTATCATTAGTCTTAATACAGGTCAGTCTATAAATATCTTCACTAGGGGATTTCACGTAATGTGCCATAGCAGTGCGAAGGTTCATGGGACGTGCTACCAACCCTGCATCACAAAAGCGCGTGACGATATACACTCATTGACTGACTCGTTGGGCATCTGAGGCTTCGGTCAAGTCAACTTGTCTCTGTACACGGTTGGTACCTGCTGCTCACTGCTTTCTTTATACTCCTACGTTGCAGCAATAATGGATGCATCCATGATCCATCTCAGAACCTCAGCCTCCTTCGGTTAGGGCCTGTTTAGTTCTTGAAAATTTTTGGGAAACGCTATTGTAGTAATTTCGTTGTTATTTGACAAATATTATCCAATCATGGACTAACTAGGCTTAAAAGATTCGTCTCGCGAATTTCGTCTAAACTGTGTAATTAGTTTTATTTTTTATCTATATTTAATGCTTCATATATGTGTCTAAAGATTCGATGTGACGGGTAATCTGAAAAATTTTGCAAATTTTTTTTGCAAACTAAACCGGGCCTTAGTGCTCCTTCAAGTGCTGTTCCTGCGGCTAGTATCCTTCAACCGTTCTTCTCCAGGTTACAGCTCTTAAGCGTTCGGTTATTTGAATTCAGTGTTGCTTGCGCCTGTGATTTAGGCTGTTTATGTACATTCAGTTCAGTCCCCGTTTTCAGCTTGTGATCTGAATCTAAAAGAAAAGAAGCTTGCTTGCTTTAGAATGGTTTTAGAAGAATAAATCGTGTTCCAGCTGTATGTATCTGCGGTTGATGAGCAAATCTTTTTCTTACATCTTTGGGTGTGTTTTAGAAGCCTTGGTCCTAACCGTATAGCTACTTCAATACCATAGTAGCAATAAGAGTGCAGCCTGCATACAAAAATCATCATTTTTAATAACATACAAATGATAAGACTGTTTATACCATAGTACATGCAACAGTGCATTTAGCAAAACTATTTTTTCATAGGCTTTGGTCAAAATTAGAATATCTTTATTTAAGACAAAACTTAAATAACATAAATCTTTAGAACCAGTAGAGTGACAATTGACAAGTGGCATTCTTTTAATTTTGAAAAATGTTCTTTTCCATGAAGCACACATAACACATACCGATCAATCTGTCTCCACTTGAAAAGAAATATTCTCTTTTGCAGACAAGTTACAGATCTACATCATTTAGGTATGGCATAGTTGCAGAAACACCACTGCACATATGTTGGAATTCCCACACTACCCAATAACTAGTTCTGCTAGAGTATGAAGCTGAAAGAGGGGGGCGACTGTGTTTTGCTAGTCAACGGCTAAGTACACATATCAGAGAACCAACTCAGCTCACGGATCTGGCCAGGCAAGACTAGCTTTGCAATGTCCCAATCTCCCAGTTGACTATGTCCGTGCCTAGCTGATATCCCCCATCTGTTCCTATCTCTAGGTGCGTGGAGGTTCCACAATTCCTCCGAGAATTAGCATCACCAGTCACTAGCTGCAACCACAGAGACAAACACACTGGAGTATCTAGGAGAGACAGGCAGGGGAGAAGCAATGGCGGATCTTGCAGTGAGCTTGGCCAAGTCGGTGGTGGAGGGGGCTGTGACCAAAGCCCTGGCGGCGATTGAGGAGGAGGCAGCGCTGCGGCAGAGCACGCAGAACGACCTGGCGTTCATCACCGGTGAGTTCCAAATGATGCAATCCTTCCTCAATGTCGCAGATGAGGAACGCGCCAGCAACAGCGTGGTGAGGACTTGGGTGAGACAGGTCCGTGACCTCGCCTACAACGTGGAGGACTGCATCGAGTATGTGATCCACCTTGACAAGGCGCCAGACTGGTATTGCCGCTGCATCCCAAGATTCATCAGGCCGCAGCTGCCGCTGGACAAGGCGGTCGCCGAGATAAAGCTTCTGAAAGGCAGGGTTGAGGAGGTGAGCCATCGCAACATGCGCTACAACCTCATCAGTGATTCAGGTTCCAAGCCCGTCACGCAGCAACAGTTGGTGCCTGGTGGTGCTTCTGTCGGTGCCACAACGTTTGCCATGCTGAACAAAGCAAGAGATGCCACTAAGATGCAGCGGGGATTAGGAGATCTGACCAAGCTGCTGATCACCAAGAAACCTGGTGGAGATCTTGGAGTGATCTCAGTGTGGGCAGCAGGTGGCAATGCTGCTGATACCACACCCCTCATCAGGGAGGCCTATGGGGAACAAGAAATATGTGCAAGCTTCGGATGCCGTGGCTGGGCAAAGCTGACGCATCCTTTCAGTCCCCATGAGTTCCAGCGGAGTTTACTGATTCAGTTCCACACCAAGCCTTGCATACAAAATGAGACCGACGAATATGTTAATATCCTCCAGAGATTGGAGGCGGCCTCTGAAGGGGAACTTGTGCATGACTTCATGAAGATAATGAAAGAGGAGAGGTACCTGATTGTCTTGGAAAACATCTCCAGCATGGTAGATTGGGACACCGTCAGAGCTTACCTGCCTGACGGGAAAAATGGCAGTTGGATCATCATTTCTACGCAGCAATCTGAAGTGGCGAGGCTGTGTGTGGGAGATCCATGGCAAATGTTCGAGCTTAAACAGAACTCTGCTGAACACTCCGTATGTGTCTTCTTCCAGGAGGTAATCCCTGCTGAGTTACAATATACAGAGTAATTTTCAACAAAAAAAGAAGAAGGCTTTAGTATCCCTGTTCTCTTGTTGTTTTCGACATCTATGGTTTCCTTTTCATTGATTATATATTCTAATCTTTTGCTTCCAAGTTCCAAAAAGAACTAAAATAACTATCCAATCCATATGGAAGTACTTTGATTAAAAATGTTCTACTAGTAGTTCTTAAGTAACAAATTAGTTATGTTGCTCATCAGTGAAAGCTTTCAAGCGCTAACGACATATTTTTCTTCATTTTTGTGTATTTGCAGGGTTCACAAGGCAACCACCGAGATAAAAACAAGCAAACCACTATGGTGATCCCCAACCATAATGAGGCATCATCATCAATGAATGAAGTCAGACATAAGGGTGGCTACGCCTTGTATACCAGCGTCCCCACCTCAAAAAACAATGCTGATATGTGGATCGACCGATTCCCCTTAGTTGGTGTACGCAAGTCACAGATGGATGATCTTCGTGGCTATATAGCTAGGGCGCGTGTCAAGGGTTTTGCAGTGGTATCTGTGTGGGGGATAGCTGGTGTTGGGAAATCAGCTCTTGTCAGAAACTTATACTACAGCATAATGCGTGACAACAGAGGGAACAAAATGTTTACCATGTACGGTTGGGTGGATGTATCCCATCCGTTCAATTTAGCAACCTTCGCTTGGAGCTTACTTTCAGAACTTCAATCAGATTCTTCTCAGCAAAATGGAATCAGCAATCCCATTCAAGAGTGTCGTGAGCTTCTGGCAAAGCATCACTGCCTTGTCGTCATAGATTGTTTGCAATCCACAGAAGAGTGGGATCTAATACGAGATTCCTTGGTATCTACTCATCCTAGAAGCGTTATCGTTGTGATTACAACAGAAGCAAGCATAGCCACACATTGTTGTGCAAATCGAGAAGAGGCCGTGTACAATGTCAAAAGTCTAGAAGACGATGAAGCACATGATCTCTTCAAAAAGGAGGTGTGCTTTCTCTCTCGCAAGATACCTGCCTATTCTCTGTCTTGTTAAATCTAATTTTAACAGATACTTACATCTTGATTGTGCAAAAGCTATCACAAAACATGAAAAAAAAATCATTGTATGATTTCTCTTGGTACCCCCCCTCACCCCCTCCCCTGAACTCTAGGAGGCTGAACTATGTTTTGCAATACAGAAAAAATGGGGGTTTTGATCAAAGTAGTTTTATCCAACTCTTGTTTTTTTTCTATATATGCTCAATTCCAACTTCTTAAAGACACAGAATCATCTTATCCAAGTCTTCACGAAATGTACTTTAGAATACTTAACAGAACTCATTATCCAAATGGTATCATGAAAATCTCAGTAATTCCAGGACCACTTATATAGAATTTTTACTCAGTTGGAAAACTATATCTTTAGTAGTATTGATTTTATAAACATTAGAGTACTAACAATCATACAGTCTATATAGATCTGTCATAATATTTAATTTTTTTAAAAAATTACAACTTACACAGATTATAACAAACAACAAGAAGCTGAAATCCACAGATTTTAAGTTAAAACAAACATATCCACATGCACATGTAATTGTTTCCATTTTTTCAATGAATGTATTTTATATTTGCTAGCTAACTGCACTAGCTAAAACTAAATCTAATTGGTGATTGAAAGAACAATTAATACTACTGATGTAACTCTTTTTCAATAATATAGGTAGACATATTTCCAGATTCGTCTGCTTTAAGGGACTCTGAAGACCCGGAGTTGGGAAAACTTATTTCAAAGTGTGGTGGACTTCCCAAACTAGTAGTTGCTGTATCCGACTTTTTGGCACCCATGTCAGTCAGCTGGATGAACAGCGCGGTCAATCTGAGTGACAGATTTATGCATGATATGGAGACTAAACCAGAATTTGATAACTTGCGTGGACTATTTGGTTGGATGCATTCCTACTTCCGTACTTGCCCATATTACCTCAAGCCATGTATCCTCTACCTGTCCATTTTTCCGCAAGGCCAAAGCATTCGCCGGAGGCGTCTAGTGAGGCGGTGGATCGCAGAGGGTTACTCGAGGGACACGTCCAACAGGACAGCTGAGGATAATGGGGAGAAATTCTTCTCCATGCTTCTTGATCTGAGTATCATCCAGCAGACAGCACATTCAGTCACCACTGCAGATACAAGAATGGTCTTGTGCAAGGTCAATGGCTTCTTCCGTGAGTACATCATATCAAGGCGAAAGGATGAGGAACTTGTCTTCGAACTGGAGGGCAGGTGCACATTGACCAGTCAGCGCACAGGACGGCACCTGGTCATAAAGGAAAGCTGGGACAGAGACAAGATCGTGTTCAGTAGTGTTGACTTCTCAAGACTGCGCTCCCTCACTGTATTTGGAGAGTGGAAGCCCTTCTTCATCAGTGAAACTATGAGGGTGCTCCGGGTGCTTGATCTCGAGAATGCAAAAGGTGTGACATATAAATACCTGGAGCAGATGCTGAAGTTGCTTCCTCGCCTCAAGTTCCTCTCTCTAAGAGGAAGAAGAGAGATCTGCCATCTGCCAAGTTCATTTGCTGCTCTGAGGCAGCTTGAAACTCTGGATGTCAGGGACACATCCATAGCCACTTTGCCACCATCCATCACCAAGCTTACCAAGCTGGAATACATCCGTGCTGGCACAGCCAAGGAGCCATCAGTACCATGTGCTCATTTGTCTTGGTTGCCTAGATGCTGCAGAGCTTGTCCTGTAGGTGGTGTGGAGGTGCCTGCAGGGATTGAGAAACTTACAGCCTTGCACACTCTTGGTGCTGTCAACGTTGGTTTTTCAGGGGGCAAGGCCATCCTGAAAGAGGTCAAGAAGCTCACCCAATTGCACAAGCTCGAAGTGACCGGCATCAACAAGAAAAACAGCAATGAGTTCTGTTCTGCCATCTCAGACCACGTTCATTTGGAATCCTTGTCACTGTGGCTCAGCATGGGCAATAATCAACATTTTTCGGAGGACATGTTCTCAACTCAGGAGAACCCTCTCGAAAAACTTCAGACCCTTAAGCTCTATGGTCCTCTAAGATCAGTGCCTGCATGGATCAAAGATCTTCCCAAGCTCACAAAGTTGGAATTGGAACTGGAGGTAACCATGTCTGTACGAGTTGAAGTAAATAATGTCCTCAGAGTCCTGGGGGAAATTAAAGAACTGCGTATTCTGCGTCTCTGTGCCAAATCGCTTCAAGATGGTGACTGTACTCTTAATTTTAGTGTTTCGGTGGCTGGTGTGCAGGATCGATGCTATCTTAAGGTCAAGGTCCTCGAGATTTCTTGCAGATCCAATTTAACTGTCACCTTCGGATCACATTCAATGGAAAATCTTGAGTTTCTGTCAGCTAGATGCTGTAGTGGGTCAGTGTTGAAGCTCACTGAGCTAAATAATCTCTCTGTAGGAAAACTCAAGGAGGTGAGGTATTTGGGTTCCCTTGACGACAAAAATAAGAAGGACATGGAGACTCAACTCAACAACCATCCTAAGAAACCTGCTTTGAACCATGTTCGTTCTGATGGACACTGAGGTCATGACTGAGCTGACGATCCGTCTGCTGATTCGGGCTTCTCCAGGACTGGTGCTGTTCATTCATACCTTCCCTCTTCCTTTTTCATCCTACTCTAGGCATTCGAACTGAAACATCTGCGTTCATGATAATGTAAAGATAATTGTTGCTTCTTCAATGTCAAATCTATGCATAGGTGGAGAAAAATAAGGAGTGGACATATATGCTAAATAGACTCGAGTTTGTTTACTCTGATGCGAATATGTTGTATGCATAAGTGTATATATGTTGGACCTATGCATATTGATGTAGCAATTCAATTACTTTATTATTCTAAATGTGTTCTCACCTCCCATGGGAGGCTGTCTGAGTTTATTTATAGTCAAGAAAAGTCCTTGATGTGGCATTACATGGCAACACATAATCGGAGATTGATTGATCTGCCTATCCTATACAATAGAAGATTGATACAACATTGATATTCACTTTATGTGTGACTAGGCGCCATATCAATCAACCTCGGGTTGTGTTAACGAAAATATACTTTCTGTTGACATGCCTCCTCAATCGTAACTTTCCACAAGATTGCTTCTAATTTGTTCTAATAATTTAATTGACAAAGGTTTAGTAAAACCGTTAGCAATTTGATCAGCTGAGGATGTAAGTTTAATCTCCAGTAATTTGCTTGATACTCTTTCTTGGACAAAGTGATAATCAACTTCAATATACTTTGTTCTAGCATGAAAGATTGGATTAGTAGATAGATAAGTGGCAATTAATATTATCACACCATAGGCGAACCACTGCATCTTCAACACCAGGTACGTGTAGTGTGGCACAACCATGAACTTGGCGAGGGCTGGTCGGCTGAGAATGGCGTGGTACGCTGTGTTGAAGTCGGCAACCAGGAAGTTGACATAGTTGGTGTGGAAGTGCTTGGCGGTGCCGAACTGTACCGGCAGAGTGATCTGCCCCAGAGGTTGGGACGCCTCCTTCCCAGGAACGATCCCCCAGAACAGAGAGTCCATGGGGGTGAGGTCCTCCTTCTTGAGCCCTAGCTCAGCTAGGGATCTGGCAAATAGGATGTTGAGGGCGCTCCCTTCTTCAATGAGGACCTTCTGGAAGCGCACGCCCTTGATTGTGGGATCCAGGACAAGAGGAAAATGCCCTGGGTATGGGATATCTGCCCACTGGTCGGCCCTGGAGAAGGTGATCGAGTGCTCCGACCGGTTCAGGTACTTTAGATCTGTGACTTTGTCGTCGTAGGTGGTGACCGAGATGATCTGCCGGGCGGTGAGCTTCTGTTCCCGCCTGTTTTTGGAGGTGGCTCTTCCACCAAAGATGGAGGCGACGGTCTTGGTGGCGTCCTGGTAGGCAGGGCCTACATCCTTCTCCCATCCTCCACCTTGGCCGTTGTATGTTTCGTCGTCGTTGCGCTGTGGCCTTTTTGCATCCTCCCCGCGGGAAGCCATGTTCAGGCCTTTGCACTCTCCCATGGTATGCTTGGCGCCCTTATGAATAGGGCATGGACTATTCATGAGCTTGGCGTAGTCGGCGTTGTAAGTGCGCTTATCGCGAGGAGTGTTGACGGCGTTGACTGAGTTATCAGGCCTGCAGCGGCGGTTCTGTCTGCCTCTCGAGCTCTCCAGGCGATCATCGCACCAGTGTTCGCGATCATCGGGGCGACGATCACGCTCTTCATGGTGTCGGTCATGATCGTCGTGGCAGTGGTCCGGATCGTCATAGCGCCTTTCCTCGCGACAATCGTTGTTGCAGCGTTGGTGGTGATCAGGGCAAGCAACCTGTTCGGCTTCTTTGGCGTCGGCGTAACCATTTGCTACCTGCAGCAGCTCACCGATGGTCGTAGGCCTCTTGCGTACAACTTTCCACGGAGCTGCTCATGATGGAGCCCCTTGGTGAACGCGGTGATAGCCTCGCCATCACTAATGTTGGGGATGGAGTTCCTTGTCTCCGAGAAGAGCCTGATGAAGCCGTGCAGGGGCTCCCCGGAGGTTTGATGAAGCTTCTCCAGATCATACTTGGTGCCTAGCTGCTCATAGGTGGCCATGTAGTTCTCGGTGAAGACCTTCTTGAGGTCATCCCAAGATCGGATGGAGTCCTCCCATAGGCTGAGCCAGTTATTCGCAGATTGGCTGAGCTTGACGGGCAAGTAATTTGCCATCACATCTTTACTTCTGCCTGCAGCTCTCATGGCAATCTCATAAAGTGTCAGCCTCTGTGCGGGATTGGCCTTGCCATCGTACGCGTCCACCCCAAAGTTCTTGAAGCCCACGGGCCATCGGACGGCCCGGAGCCTTGTCGTGAAGGGATGGAGTCCGGAGGTGTTAGCGACAGGTGGTGCTCGGGTGGCACCGGGTGCTCCATGTTCGGTGTCATATTGCTGCCGATGTTCCATCTCCGCGTCGTGGCACACGGACTTGCTATTCTCAATGCAGTCACAGATGTCGATGTTGGCGTTGATGCGTTCACGAACGTCATACGGCAGGGGTTGATTCACCTCCTGGTCGGCGTTGCGGTTGCTACCTTGGCCGCCCGGTGGACAAGGGGGCGCCCATCTTGATCTGGGTGTCCTTCATAATTGCCTCGGGATCCTTTATAGAGATAGGGGGCGCGTGCTTGATAGCGAGGGCGCTCAGAACCCTGTTGCTGGCTCCCCCTGTCGTGGCGGGAGCTACGGGAGCAACGGCTGCGAGCCGACGCGGTTGAGTAGGACAGAGCAGGGTGCCCGATCTCGTTGACTTGAACTTGAGCCGCTTTGATATGCGCAATGATCTTCTCAACTTCTAGAGTCCGCACGGGTTTTTCCAGCTCGTTGAAAGCAATGGTGAGATTAGCGCTTGGCGTCTGCTGCACCGGCTAGTCGCCCACCATGTCAAACTCGTCCTCCAGATTGTGGCACGTGTGGTGTGGGCGTTAGGATCCATGTCAACTCCGCGGGTGGCTTCTTCATCTCAGCGATGTTGACGATCGGTGTTCTTCGCTAGGCAAGCATTGCGGTCTTCAGCGGCTTCACCATCCTTGGTGATGCTATCATAGCTTATATGAAAGATCTCGCCCCCGAATCTACGGTCTCGGTGGAGCCCTCAGAGTATGCGTCGGGGGTCTCATCCAAGATGTTGTGGAGAGAGTCATCCGGTACTTGACTAGTAGCCACCATGTTGACCACGGGCGTGGGCGGATCGGCCTTAGGCAGATCCATCTTGTAGAGGTCATTGACGCGATTGCTCTCGGTGTGGTCGATGAAAAGGTGGTTGATGGCATTTTGGTATGCAGACCCTGCACCCACTAGCCCGAAGGGATTAGGCCTCGACATATTCTCCATCGGGGCTTCGTAGTCGGCCAGGCGCAGGCTGGTAGCAGGAAGTTGTCGGCGTCACACCATGTGCCCTTCTAGAGTTGCCATGATCACCAGATCTGAATCTTGCCACCCCGTATGACATGGCCGAGCAGATTGCTCGGTCGTAGTGGCTCGACGATCTTGGAGTGCAGGAACTTCATCGCTCATGGTAGACCGATCTAAGATCGACTCCGTGAGGGACAGGCACTCAGCTAAGCCATTGGTGACCCAATCAATAGATGCGATCAGATCATCGTTGTCAATGGATCTCCTAACCTAGCGGTGAGGCGCCGAGATCGGAGATGTTGTTGAAGACGTTGGCTCGATCGGCACAGGGTGATTCTACACTGCCTCCATGATTTCCTCAACGCCGTTGATGCTGATGACCCAAGTCATAGATCCGACCGTGAAGGTCTGGCCTGGCTTGGGAAGGACCATGGAGTTTGGGAAGTGGACCATCTGGCTCGCCATAGAATCAGCACGCACACCCCCTATCTAGCGCGTCACTATCAACGAAATCTAGTCGGTAGTCTACCGAGGGATATGCCTATGGTAGTAGATGAATCGGTGGAGGTGCGCGTGATTGGAACTAAATGGTGACACAGAACGCAAGAGACAGCGATTAGGCAGGTTCAAGCCATCAGCTCAACGTAATACTCTACGTCCTATATCTTTGGTGGATTGTATTATGAGATGAGATATATAAATGAGGGGGTCCCTTCCCGTCTTATATAGTTCAGAGGTTAGGATTATAGGTCGGTTGCATCTATCCTGATCGGTTTACATGATAGGAATTACAAAGATCGCGGTATCTAGCATATCTGATTAGATTCTTCCTTGATCGCCAAGGATCTTCATGTAGTCTTGCGACAAAGCATCCGCTAGGATGATCCAAACGACGATACAGTAGGACAAACCATCATGAAGACAGACAATAAGCACATACAGGCACACCAGGTAGCTCCAAAGAGGATCGACGATGCGGCAAGTTACAGACAGCGAGGATCCCCACGGGAAGGGCACAAAGACAAAGGCACGAGGCTGGAGCAGTGGTCCTACAACGACACCTCCAAGGAGGAACATGACGCCGAGGGCGCCAATGCCGCCGGCAATGGCTGGAGGCCGAGCGGGACTTCTGTCCAGGAACCATCGCTACAAAGGGGCCCACAGCCTAAGTCACCCTTAGCCGTAGATCTGCAGGCTAGCTCCGGCGAGAAGAGGTTAGAGGAGAGGAGTGGGTGTGTCGATTTGGGACATAGGCCGAGTTCTTTCTTTGAAAAGAATTTTTATTGGCTCCCATTCACCCCCTCTTTAGTCGCCGTTTTCGGTCCTTCAACTATGCATTATTAGCCTAATGAATTCATTATTAATAATAATTGAAAAGGTGTTTTGTTAATAGAAAGTTCAAGAATTTTTTCTTCTCTAGCAATTTATCACACGTTCTGCTTCCCCACAACGGTTGCCACAATCCCGGAAACAACCTCCTTTCCCAAATGGACGTCCACTGAAACAAAGTTTTCAGGCAACTAGGTTGTACAAGCCGAAGCTTCTCTCTGCTTTCTTTATATTTATTATACTCCTACAAGTTGCAGCAATAATCGAGGCATCCATCTCAGAACTTCAACAACCTTCGGTTAGTGCTCCTTCAAGTGTTGTTCCGTGCAGCAAGCAAGTATCCTTCAAGTGTTTTTTCTCCAGGTTAGTGCTCCTAAGAATCTGGTTGTTTGTAAAAACAGTTTTGATTACTAATATCATGCTTGTGCGAATTCAGTGTTGCGCCTGTGATTTAAGCTGTTTATGTACATCCAGTTCAGTCCCTCTTTTCACTTGTCTAAAAGAAAAGAAGCATGGTTGCTTTCAAATGGTTTCAGAAGAATACATGTATACATAGGTGTGGTTGAGGAGATTTTCTTTCTTCTTTGGGTGTTTTATTTATATAAGACTTGATTAGTAGCAGGTCCTATCCATATAGCTACCTCAATTATCAGAAATGGCGAGCCAGCAGAGTCTTGCGAGTACATTACCAACAAACCTACCGACGACCTTTATGAAGGAAAATTACCGATGATTTCTCTGCTGAGCAAGAAGTTGGTCATTCTGTTTTTGGAAAAGTTTATAAGGTATACGATTGGACCCTAGAATTAAAACATGAAATTCTGCAACACAAAATCCTTGTACTAGTGATCCATGGTGACTAAACAGGGAGCTCTGGTGGATGGGCGCATGCTTGCTGTGAAAAGGCTCGTTGAAAACACACTAGCGGCACCTGGCAAAGCATTTGATACTGAGGTTACAAATCTTATGGCGATTAAGCACAAAAATATAGTAGAGCTGGTTCACTACTGCCACGAATCGCAGAAGAAAGTGATTCAGCATAATGGAAGATATGTAATTGTAGAAATAACCAAAAGCTGTCTATGCTACGAATATCTACCCAACGGAAGTCTCGACAGTCACATTTATGGTACGTAATGAACTATCCAACATTGCTTCTTGAGAGATATATACAATTGTCAAAAGAGCTAGTATTTTCAATATTCATTTATTGCTGCTACTGTAAGAAATACACACTTTTCAGAATACTATATATCTTAGGTACTTACAATTCATTAGTACTTTCTTTACTTTGTACTTCTTCAGGTGAGATTAGTTCAATTAACTGGGACACACGGTTCAAAATAATTAAGGGGATCTGCCAGGGTCTACATTTCCTTCATGGTTGGATGATAATTGGGTGCCAAAGATTGCCGATTTTGGACTCTCGAGACTCTTTGGCAAAGAGCAGACCCGGATGTATACAGTCAATGTTAAGGGACAAAAGTAAGTCGAAACAAACTGTTATATATGATTTTCCTTCAAATTAAATAAAGTAATTGACATTTGAATATTTGATTCTTGGATAAACTCTTGCAGTGGGTACATGGCTCCGGAATATCTATATGGAGGCGAAATCTCCACCATGTCAGACATATATAGTTTGGGCATGATTATTATCGAGATCACGATTCGAGAGAAGAACTGTGCAGTCTCTGACTCTCAAGACAAAGCTGCAAGGACATTTGTGGACAATGTAACACAGCTTTACTTGGTTGAAACATCTTATTTAGGATTTTTCTATTCATTCAATTAATATTACTATCATTAAGGATTAAATCCAATTATGTAGGTACATCAAAACTGGAAGACAGATGAGCAAATAATATACAAGTACCCACAACTAGATTCAAATGGCCTCCAGCAAGTAAAAGCATGCATTGAAATTGGGCTAAAGTGTGTGGAGGCTGATCGGAGAAAGAGGCCTTCCATAGTGGATATTGTTGATAGGCTCAATGGGAAACGTGTACCAATTTTTTATCAGGTATGAATACTTAGGCATCGTAACTCCGATGATCTCTGTTCAGATCATCTAATTTCATTATGTTCCGTTTCAATATTCAAGAAGAGTTTCTTTGTTTTTACATATAGTTGCAAAGGTTGTCAACTAAAACAAACTGAATTTCTTTGGTCGCACTGAGCATTTGAAAAGAAGCGGAGACACACGTTAATTTCAATGTCTAAATGCTTTCAGCTCTTTTTTTCAAGCGCAATGGCATTCCTTCTTTTACGGTCCAAACTATATTCTTTCAAAACTGAAGGTCTCATTGATTCCTCAAAAATAATGAAGGTCCCATCGCAACTGAACTATCAGAATTCATTTTGTAACTTGCTGCCATCAATTAGGGACGGTTTTTACTAAAATAGCCTAATATCGCCAGAACTATATAGTTTATGCTATCTTTCTGGGTGCTAACACATCCTATATGACCTTTCAGGACTCCCCTTTCCAGCAGGCGTGAAACATGGTCTTTCCATGGAGAAATAGGTGCCTAAGAAGAAGTAAAACCTGCTCTGGCATCCATATATGACTTCAATTTTCCTTGAAACAAAGATCCTTTCCGAATCTATCTTTTTTGGGAACAAAGTAACTGCCTCTCCAGTTATCTTTCCTTCTGTTCGAGTTGAGACAATGTTGAAGTACTGTTGTCTTTAAAAATCCCATCTTAATTAAAATAAATTTGTGTTGCTATGCTTCACGGAAAAAAAAAGTCTGGATAGTGTATCATAACCTTTTCATCTGGTACCGTGGACTAACAAAAACGTTTGCAAGATTACAAAATTTAGATAACTTTTTAGATAAAGGAAAACACAATCTGTCCTTTACTCCACTTGTGTTTTCTTGTGCTAATGTTCTAGAGATTTTGTTGTGTTAAACTTCTGAATTTGATAATGTAATCTTGATGAAGCAGTGCCCAAGCCTTCCTCCAATGCCATCATCTTTCTTGTGGATTCCCCGTGTCAAGAACAGAACATATGCAAAATCATAGCTCTGATGAAGATATTATTAAATTACCTTTCCAATGAGTTGGGTCATTCACCCAAATTGGATACCGGACGAGGGAGTTTTCCCCGTTTGCCGTTTTACTCTGGCGCTGATTAATGTCAAGAACCTGTTTCAGCACCAACAGTGCTCAAGGATTTGGCCATAACCGCTCATAGGAACCTGCAAATTAAGTTGTCTTTCCTTTCATTGGAAATAAGACTTGATGGTGGTTCTGAATGTCCAAAACATTTCGATTATGTTCTTCGGAGGACCGGCAAAAACGTGGCAACAACAGCTGTTAGAAAACAACGCTTAGTAGATGGTGACAATCTTAAATGTGTAGCTGTCACGGCATCATGTTGTGCAGAAGAGTTTCATGAGGGATGAATTTCTTCTGCACTGTTTCTAACATATGGGAGTGTTGGAAACTAGAATATGAAATTCCCGCTAAGACTGACCTTAGGCTTCACAAGCATCACTGTTGCTGCACCGGCGTGTAGCTTGGCAGAAACGATGCATATTTTTCGTCGTGCTTCACTTTGCCTTGTGGACCGAATCAACCGAAATAGATGCTTATAACTCCTTTAGTGTGAACAAACTAGCTGTGCCAAAACATTAGTCTCAAAAAATTATTTACACAATGGCGTACCTTGCTCATGGCTATGACAATTTGACTATTGCAAGGTACTCCCTCCGTTCCAAAAGACCGTTGTTTTATGAACGAGTGTGGATAAGTCCAGCCTCCTTCCGAAAACAAAGGTCAACGGTCTTTTTGGAACAAGCACATGCCTTCACTAAAAAAACAGTCACCTCCTACTTCAGTACAGTACGAAAAGACAAGCATATGTCTTCGCAAAAAAAAAAAGAGAGAGACAAGCATGTGCATAAAAGTAATTGGAGATAAATGGGTGCGCCTGTGCGGCATGAACTGGTGTTGCCCGGCACGAGAAGCGTGCCATGCAGCACAGTGCAGACATGAATCCATGCTGACCCTCTTATTTTTTATTTTTTTCAAAATAACTAAAAGCAACTAAAAGATTGTACAAAGGAAATAGTATCCATAGGATTTTTCTTATTATCTTTATTCAGATTTTTAATATTTTCAAATTTCAAATAGCCAAAAAAAAACTAAAAACCAAAGCAAAAGCATAACTGAACGGGCTAAAAATGGAAAGGAAAGCGGAGTAGGAGGCGGCGGCGTGTGTTGCACCGCACAGTGCAGAGCCGCCAAGCAATGCCTTCATTTTTTTACTTTAGTTTTTTATTGACATATTTTTTATATTTTTTAAGAAACATAAAGACAAAAAAACGTAAAATAAGCAAAACACGAAACCTAATTATCATATCTTTATTAAAACAATACATATGAAAAACACACAAAAAAACAAAGAACTAGCAAAGCAAAGAAAGTGTGACTATCCACAACTAATCCACTAGTCATACTAGTATATTTGCCCGTGCTAACGCGGGCCATATTAAGTCCAAAGTTAGTTCTATAAATTTGAAGCACTTCACAACCAAAAACACATTTATGTAGGTCCAAAAAATTGAAGCAATGCACATTCAAAAAGCATAGGAGATATTTCTTTTGTCGCAAAAGTTAGAATTCAATCTCGTTTACAAAATTCATATAAAATGACAAAAATCACTAAATTATTATTCTCATATTTTTTTAAAAATCGCCCGCGCACCGCACCCCCTTCTCACTCGTTTGAAAATCATAACTTCAATTTTTTTGCAACAACAACCTCTTTGTTAGTATGTTGACTAAGTCAACATGGTGACAAAGGTGTCTTGAAAATAAAAAAGTTTCCAAAAAATTAAAACTTTGGTTGAATTCAGGTGTAACACCCCTGGTGTTACGAGCTCGCTTAGCACCGTGGTTAAGATCTGAAAGAAATTAACTAAACAAGTTCCTCGGAGTTGAAATTTTAAACTCACATGAAACGTGAAAACAAATCTTATGTGACTCACTTTGTGGTTGAGAGGAATCAAATAAAAATCTAAGTAAGTTATTTAGTGCGTAAACATGTTAAAGAGAAATCCTAATAAGAAAAATAGAATAAGATGTTTTAATCATTTAGCGCGAAAACAAATTCTATAGCACATGTGATATAACTCATGATTAAAAGGTATCCCTTTTGGCGAATTATAGCATGCAAAACGATAAAATAATATCTACATATTTTGCTTCTATAAGTTAGTATAAAATATGGATTATGGCATGCTATGTTAGTTAGTTGGAATCGGCATGGTTTATACCTCTTAAAATTTGGGCAAATGTGCTTAGGGCTGTAGGTTCTAGCTGCGGCCTTGATGGTTCCTAAGTTTGGAAAAGTAGTAGACAATGCTATTTTGAAATGTAATTTCTAGCAAAAATTATTAAACGATAGCGGCGTGTTTTTGCACTGTTGATTGTCTGTAGGAGGATACTTAAGCTTGGCATGAGTCATAGTGGCGTTGCATGTCTTGTTGTCCAGTAAAAGTTGCTTAAACCTTGCCTGAACGCAATCTGGACTTGGCCGTGGCCCTCTGTTCGCGAACCAGCGTTTCAGTGACTGACCCCCCTTGGCGTTCGTTTATCTCCCTCCCTCGCTGCCCCTTGATCGTAACGAGTGGTTCGCTAGGAACTTGGTAGTGATGGCTGTAGATTAGAATAATGGATTGAAGCCCGGTTGTGATCGTTGGCAACCCTTGCTCCTCTTTAATAACTGTGCAAGTCAGCTCTTGCTCGTGCTCGGCCGGAGTCCGTAGTCACCGTGCGTGCTTACCACGTCTCGGTGTCGGGCTGCTGGCCGGTGGGCCGCTGGCCACCTGCTGCCGTGGTCGACATGCCCTGGCCGCCCGGTCTAGCCGTGCTGTTGGCGACGACCACCCCCCACCCCCACGCCCTGCCCTCCCTCACGTCCTTGTCGTCTCGGTGCACGCTGCGCCCATCGCTCGGGCCTGCTCGTCCTGCCTTGATGGACGCCGTCGGTGCCGTGTGCCGCTGCCCCGCTCTGTCGAGCTTCGCGGTTTAGATAGACACCTCGCCTCGGCCCGACTTTACCACAAGGTGCAAGGTCATCGTGCACTGGGGTCCCCTTCCCTGCTATCCAACGTCACCGCACTGTCCATCCTCTCCGCATGCACGTGAACCGGTCGCCCCGCCACTGCCCTTTTCAAATAGGAGAAGCACAGCGATTTCCATTTCGATTGCTCGCTCCTGTGGGTAGCTGAGGGAGCCAGCTTTGCGTCTCGCCGCACCGAGCCTCGGTCGTGCACGCCATGGCCACCATTTTCGGCGTTTGGGCCGTCGCCGGTCATCTAGCCACCGGAGCAGAGCGTGTTTTGGGGGTAAGCCTCTCCCTCGCTTTTATTTCGATTAGTTCCGAATCTGATCTCGCCTTGACCTCACTTGCTCCATGCGTGCGTGGGTTTGGTCGACGGCCCCTCCGGTGGCGGCGTGACGCCGCCATGTTAGCCTCGGAGCGCCGCCGCCCCGACTGCGTGCACGTGGCCGGGCCACCTCGACATCCCTCCGTCGCAACCATCGCCCTCGCGTGTACCGCGGTGAGCCTCTGATGCTTCCACACCTCTTGCACTCACCCGTGAGCGCGTAGGTTCGGGGGAACGGCCACGCCATCACCGCAACGGGGCCGCTCGCCGCTGCAACCCTTGGTGCGGTGTCTCCGAGCTCCTCAACGCCACCTTGTCATACGCGGTTGGTCAGGGATGGAGGTCGGCTCCTTGTCCTCGGTGGGGCGGGTTTAGGGTGCTTGGCGCCACCGCCCGGGCCATTGGCCGCCATGCCGGTGGGCTCGGGGAGGGGTAGGGACCTCCCCGTTGTAAAGATGAGAATATCCAGGGATCTTAGTGCAAAGCCTGTGCCTGTTGAAATAGTGTTTACTGTGTCACTCGATTAACCTAAAGCGCGAGTATCTTTTCACAAATTTGCAGGCGCGTGCGGGCTTCCCGGTCTTGGGCCGTGGTGGGCCGCCTTGGCGCGCGCGTGGCCGCGTCGCGCATTGGGCTTTTGGGCCAGTTGGAGGCCACCAGCCTTTTTCCTTTTCTAAACGGTTTTCTAATTGGATTTCTGCAGCCAAATTGTAAATTCCAGATAAAATCTTGTAGGGATCCAAAAATTGTGAAACCAATTTTGTTAGCTTCCTAAAAATCAAGATCTAACTGTTAGTATGCCTTTATCCACATAGTTGCATAATATTTTTAGGAGTTTGCTAATTATTCTAAAATGTTTAATATTTCTAAGAATAAACTGGTGAGGATTTTTGTAAGAAAATGGTAAAAGTGTTGACTCTAAAAAAATGTTACAGTAAACTCCTAATATCGTTATCTGCTCTTCGTAATTTTCATAGCTAAAAAATAATTAGTTTGCTAGGATAGCTAATAAGCCTAGTTTAAATATCTATTAAATCGATAAAATGGATAAGGCAACGTATTTGGTCCGAGTAACTAAAATACGTGTCAGGAAATGACGCTATGTTCGTCGACGGGGTTACCAGGTGAAAGTCCCTAGTTTGGTTTTGGCTAATTGATGAAACCTAGGACTAATCTTTGTATCTAAGTGGATGATTTAAATAAAGGTGGTCATTGAATATGAGACATGACATTGACTCATGTGATCAAGATGGTGAAGACCAAGATGAGGCTTGGCTCGATGGACCGGTTGTGAAGGTGAAGGGCAAGTCGAGGCTTCGAAGCGAAGGACCATGCGATGGTGAAGCTTGAGCAAGACTTGACGCCGATGGACCGATGCAACGGTGAAGAGCAAGTGAAGTCAAGGTCGATGGATCGAGACGGTCTTGTGATGATATGAAGTGGATCATATCATTTGGAGAAACAAAATGGGCTCAAGGCAAAGGTATAACCATAGGGCCATTTTGTTTTACACTCAAGACACCATAGAGGGTGTGAGTGGTTTAGGGTCGATAGCCGAACTATTAAGAGGGGAAGTCTTATCGGTTATTCGACGCACGGGTGCCACTAGGTGAATTCATGAAGTGCATTGCATGTAGGGCCTAGTGAGCTAACTTGAAAACCTTTGAAAATGATTGAGAAAAATCTAACACACAAGCACATGGAGTTGTACACTTGTTGGTGTTGGCACATTTGCAAAGGAGAAGGTGTTGGAGTTGATTTTAATCAACTTGGTGAAGAGAGAGAGGTTTTTCGGTGTTGTCCGGACACTAGGATGGCTCTTGGAGTGGAATACTGCTTTGATCCATTGTGAACTGGATCAAGTGCTTTAGTGGGTTGTGTAGCCCTCTGAGTAAGCTTTCCAAAATGTCCAAGATCATTGAAATCGGAGTTCGGAGCTAAGAGATATCGCCGTTTTACCGAAGGGTGGTCTGTGACCGGACTCGTGACCACCGCGTCCGGTCAGTTTCGACCACCGCGTCTGGTCAGCTGCGACCACCGCGTCCGGTCAGTGTTTTTTTTTGGGTGAAAGTGACCGGACGCTGCAGCGAGTCCGGTCAGTGATGACCGGACGCGTCCGGTCACTTTGGGAGCTTGCTGGAACCTCTCTGTTCGCTGTTTCGTTGCGACCACCGCGTCCGGTCCCGTTAGTGACCACCGCGTCCGGTCAAAACAAGTTTGTACGCGCGAAAACTAGCCGTTGGAGCACGCTACTGACCACCGCGTCCGGTCAGTTTCGACCACCGCGTCCGGTCATCCCGAAAAACGCTCAGTGGAGTGGCAACGGCTCTATTTGCATGGGATGCTTATAAATACTCGTTGGCCGGCCCTTGGGGAGGTCTCTTGGCATTTCTAACACTCTTGTGCATCCTTTGAGCTAAAGCTTCTCCTCCCACTCATCTCTCTTGCTTGATTGCAAATCAAAAGTGAGATTGAATGATCCCAAAGTGCATTGCATAGCTTGAGGGCATCTAGTGGCACTTGTGGGTGGTTTAGCCGGTGGATTTCTTATTACTCTTGGAGAATACCGCTCCTAGCCGGCTTAGAGATTGTTGGAGGCGTTGGCAAGAGAAGGTGATTGTTCTTGGCCACCTCCGGTTGATTGTGAGAGGTTCTTGTACTTTCCTCGGCGGGACACCAAAAGCAACTCTAGTGGAATGCGCGTGTCGTTGAGTTACCTCACTTGAGAGTGGTGTCTTGCGGTGCCTTGTGGGGCATGGCTTGAGGGGCAAGTGACTTGAGGGTCACACCGGGAAACCATCTAAGTGTTGGTCGACACAACCGGTGACGTAGCTTGTCGGTGCACAAGTGAACACCGGGTGAACAAAAATATTGTGTCTCCTGTCTTCCGGTGATTGGTCTTCATATTGTGTTGTTGTCAATATTGATTGATTGTATATCATCTTGGTGATTGGCAACATCTTCTCTTCACCGTCGGTATAAGAATCACAATCCTCTCTCTTGCACTTTCTTTTACTAGATTATCTTGTGTAGCTCTAGTGGTAGCTTTGCTAGTAGTGTTGTTAGCTTGTTCTCTAGTGTAAAATTAGTGACATAGCTCTTGTGTGAACTAGAGATCATAATCTACTAGTCTTGTGGATAGGAGGCTTGCATCACAACCTTTGGCTAAGCAAAACTCGCTTTACGCCGTTTGTTATTCTAACAAGTTTGCTTAGTGGTATTTGTAGAATTTTTTTATAGGCTATTCACCCCCCCTCTAGCCATCTAGGACCTTACAAGTGGTATCGGAGCCGTGGTCACCGTTTCAATCAAGGCTTAACATCCTTCGGTGTGAAAAATGGCTCAAATTGTGTTCAATCATGTTGGAGGCAAGCCACCGTTCTTTGATGGTGTTAGTTCTTTTGCTCATTGGAAGAGAAAAATGATAATGTACCTTGGTTCTATTCATGAGAGAGTATTGCAAGTCACCGAGAATGATTTTGCTATCATTGATCCCGATCATCTCACCGATGAGGATAGAGCAAATAGAACATGCAATAGAATGGCTCTCAATACACTCTACAATGGTATTGACACAAAAGTGTTTGAGGGCATCAAGGATTTAGAATTGGCTAGTGAAGTATGGACAAGGTTGAGTGAGACATATGAAGGCACTAAGGTTGTGAAGAGTGCCAAGCTATATGGGCTCAAGAGTGAGTTTGAGAACTTCAAGAAAAAAGGATGATGAAACAATCATTGAAATGTTTCATAGATTGCAAGTGATAGTCAATGATCTCAAGAGCTTAGGGCACAAGACTCAAGATCAAGATTTTTGTCACAAGTTCTTATTGAGCTTACCTAGAAGATTCAAGATGTTGATCATGATGTTGCAAAGAGATGGGCTTGAAGCAATGAAGCCTAATGATTTGCTTGGTGAAGTATTGACCTATGACAAATATGATCAAGATGTTGATGACAAGGAGAAGGTGGAAGATGAGAAGAAGAAGACCGTGGCATTCAAGGCCACCTCCTCCAAGGGCAAAGCTACCATCATTGAAGAAGAAGACAACAATGAAGATGGAGAATTTGAAATTGATGATGAGGCACTTGCTCTTGTAGTCAAGAAGATGGGTCACATGTTCATCAAGAGAAGAGGCTTTAAGAAGAGAAATGACAACATCAAAAGAAATGAGCAACAAAGAAAGTGCTTCAATTGTGATAGCACCGAGCACCTTCAAGCGAAATGTCCTTATGATAAGAAGAAGAACAAAAAGGACAAGTTTGAGAAGAAGAAGAGAGAGGCCAAGATGACATTCAAGAAAGGTAAAAATGGTGCCTATGTGATCACTTGGGAAAGTGATGATAATAAAGAAGAAGAAGAATCATCCAACAAGGCTTTTGCTTCTATTGCTATCAACAAGAAGCCATCACTATTTGATTCATCCTCTTCATGCTTCATGGCTAAAGAAGCTAAGGTATTATATGATGAGAGTGATGATGAAAGTGAAATGGAATATGCTCATGATAGTGATAATGATAATGATAATGAAAATGATGATGATGAACCAACTAAAGAACAACTATATGACTTGATGCAACAAACTAGGGACATAGCTATTGCCAAGGACAAAGAGTGTAAGAAGCTTTCAATGAAAGTAGCAATACTTGAGAAAGTCCTTAGTGAGCTTAAGACCACTCATGAGAGTCTAGTGGAAGACCATGAGGATCTTGATAAGGCTCATTCCAAGCTTGAAAAAGCTCACTCATTGCTACTTGAGCAACAAGCAAAGAAGGATGTTGTTGTATCATGTGATATAGGTGTTACATGTGATATAATTGATGAATCCTTTAATGAACCTATCATCATGTCAAATGCTAACCCTTCTTGTAGCTCTTCATCCACCACCACTAACTCTACCTCCACTACTAGTGATGGTTTCACTTGTGATGCCTCACTAATGGTTGAGAATGAGACTCTCAAGAGAGAGGTGGATGAGCTCACTCACGCCCTAGGCAAGGCCTATGGTGGTGAGGCCCGCTTGCTTAAGCGCTTGGGTAGCCAAAGGTTCTCTCTTAATAAAGAGGGATTAGGCTACACCCCCAAGAAAGGCAAGTCGGCCTTTGCAACTCCAAAGCCTAGCTTTGTGAAGGACAATGGTCGGTTTTGCAATAGATGCAAGCAAGTTGGGCACCTAGAGCATAATTGTAATAAAAAGAATCAAAGCAAGAACCTTGTTAATGCTATACCTTTTGATTCTTGCTATGTGCTTACCAAGGGTGTGAAGGGTGTGCAAGCTAAGTTTGTTGGTACACCAATTGTGGGCCCAAAGAAGAAGGCTATTTGGGTACCAAAGAGCTTAGTTACTAACCTACAAGGACCCAAGCAAAAATGGGTACCTAAACTTCATTGATTTGCTTGTAGGTCAATTACAAAGCCAGAGGAAGGCATTGGATTATTGATAGTGGGTGCACTCAACACATGACCGGTACATCAAGAATGTTTGACTCAATCAATGACAATGATAGTGGTGTTGATTCTATCACATTTGGCAATAACAAGAAAGGCAAGGTCATTGGCTTGGGAAAGATTGCAATATCAAATGACATGAGTATCTCCAATGTGTTGCTAGTTGAAAACTTGGATTTCAATCTTCTATCCGTGGCACAAATATGTGATCTAGGCTACAAATGCATTTTTGGGGTTGATGATGTGGAAGTTATTAGTGTGGATGGTTCAAATGTGGCATTCAAGGGTTTTAGATATGAGAATCTCTACCTAGTTGACTTCAATGCTAGAGAAACTTCTTTGACAACTTGCTTAATCTCCAAATCAAGCATGGGTTGGCTTTGGCATAGAAGGCTTGGTCATGTTGGCATGAAACAATTGAAGAAGCTTACAACTCACAATCTTGTCAATGGTTTGAAAGATGTTGAATTTGAGAAGAATAAACTTTGTAGTGCATGTCAAGCCGGGAAGCAAGTTGGAAGCTCACATCCAAAGAAGAGTACAATGAGCACATGCAAAGCATTTGATTTGATGCACATGGATCTATTTGGACCAACAACATACACAAGCATAGGCGGCAATAAGTATGGATTTGTCATAGTGGATGACTTCACAAGATTCACATGGGTATTCTTTCTTAATGACAAAAGTGAAGTGTTTGACACCTTCAAGACATTTCTCACTAGAGTTCACAATGAGTTTGAGATTAGAATCAAGAAAGTGAGAAGTGACAACGGAAGTGAGTTCAAGAATACAAGAATTAAAGAACTTTGTAATCACTATGGCATTGGACATCAATTCTCGGCCAAGTACACTCCACAATCAAATGGCCTAGTTGAGAGGAAGAATAGAACATTGCTTGATATGGCTAGATCAATGCTTCATGAGTACAATGTGAGTCAATCTTTTTGGGATGAAGCAATCAATACCGCTTGCTACTACATCAATAGACTATATTGTCATCCATTGCTAGAGAAGACCCCATATGAGCTACTTCATGGAAGAAAGCCCAATATTTCTTACTTTAGGGTGTTTGGTTGCAAATGCTATATCTTGAAGAAGGGCACTAGATTGGGGAAGTTTGACAAGAGATGTGATGAGGGGTTCCTACTTGGTTATTCAACTACAAGCAAAGCTTATAGAGTTTGGAACAACTCAAGTGGCATTCTAGAAGAAGTCCATGATGTGCAATTTGATGAAACCAATGGGTCACAAGATGAAGAAGAGAATCTAGATGATGTTGGTGGAACTCAATTAGTGGAAGCAATGAAGAACATGGACATTGGGGACATTAGAGCAAAGCAAGTAATTGATATTCAAGATGATGATAAAGATCAAGTGCTAAATTCTCCATTCAAGCAAGCTAGTGACTCTCAAGTGCAAGATCTTGGTGCTAGTACATCTCATCAAGATACATCAAGTGATCAACCAAGCTCAAGCAATCAAGTGCAAGTACTCCAACCACAACATGTTGCAAGAGATCACCCCATTGATAGTGTTATTGGTGATATTAGAAGTGGTGTGTAAACAAGATCAAGATTGGCTATGTTTTGTGAGCATGCATCATTTGTGTCAACCATAGAACCAAAGAAGATAGAAGAAGCTTTGAGGGATACCGATTGGATCATGGCTATGCAAGAAGAGCTTAACAATTTCACAAGAAATGATGTTTGGGAGTTGGTAGAAAGGCCAAATGACTACAATGTGATTGGAACCAAGTGGGTGTTTAAAAACAAGCAAGATCAAGATGGCATTGTAGTGAGAAACAAAGCAAGACTAGTTGCTCAAGGTTACACTCAAGTTGAAGGTCTTGACTATGATGAGACATATGCTCCCGTGGCAAGATTGGAGGCAATAAGGATTCTATTGGCTTATGCTTGTGCACACAACATCAAACTATATCAAATGGATGTCAAAAGTGCATTTCTCAATGGGATCATCAATGAGTTAGTCTTTGTTGAGCAACCTCCCGGATTTGAAGATGATAAGAAACCCAACCATGTGTACAAGTTGAAGAAGGCTTTATATGGCTTAAAACAAGCACCTAGAGCATGGTATGAGAGGCTAAGGGATTTCCTTCTCTCTAAGGGATTCAAGATGGGCAAGGTTGATACAACTCTATTCACCAAGAAGATTGGGAATGATCTATTCATAGTGCAAATATATGTTGATGACATCATCTTTGGATCAACCGATCAAGCTTATTGTGAAGAATTTGGTGCTATGATGGCCAAAGAGTTTGAAATGTCTATGATTGGTGAACTTAGCTACTTCCTTGGTCTCCAAGTCAAGCAATTGAAGAATGGGACATTTGTGAGTCAAGGGAAATACATAAGGGACATGTTGAAGAAGTTTGGAATGCAAGATGCAAAGCCAATTTCAACTTCAATGGGTACAAATAGAAATTTGGATAGTGATCTTGATGGCAAAATGGTGAATCAAAAGGAATATCGGTCCTTGATTGGAAGTCTACTCTATGTCACCGCATTAAGGCCGGATGTCATGTTTAGTGTTTGCATGTGTGCTAGATATCAAGCCTCACCTAGAGAAAGTCATCTCACGGCCGCAAAGAGAATATTGAGGTACTTGAAGCAAACAAGAGATGTTGGACTATGGTATCCCAAGGGGTCAAAGTTTGAATTGATTGGATATTCGGACTCCGACTATGGGGGTTGCAAGATCAATAGAAAGAGCACAAGTGGCACATGTCAATTACTTGGAAGATCACTTGTGTCATGGTCCTCAAAGAAACAAAATAGTGTGGCAATCTCTACCGCCGAAGCCGAATATGTGAGTGCGGGGAGTTGTTGTGCACAATTACTATGGATGAAATCAACTTTGAAGGATTATGGCCTCAACTTCAAGAATGTGCCATTGCTATGTGATAATAAAAGTGCAATCAAGATGACACAAAACCCGGTTCAACATGGAAGAACAAAGCATATTGACATAAGGCATCATTTCATTAGAGATCATCAACAAAAGGGAGATATTGCCATTGAAAGTGTTGGCACCGATGATCAACTTGCCGATATTCTCACTAAGCCACTTGATGAAAAGAGGTTTTGCAAGCTAAGGAATGAATTGAACATTCTTGATTTCTCAAACATGAGTTGAATGCACCCCACCCACTTATTGACATGCCTCTCCTTCGACATTGCAAGGTAAAGTTGATTGACATGTCATTCATCCTATGCTAAGGACTTGCTAGAGCATGTAGACATATTAAGTGGTATGCATGAGCATTCATGATAAATCAAATGAATTTGATGGATATATGTTACCACTATTGCCTCTATGTTTGTCTTGATCTAGTGGTGGCATATGACATGTTTGTGAGCTTGCACACCTAGTGTTGAATCTAGAAGATTTGCTATAAGTGTTTAATTCAACATAGGCAAGATAACCCTTATTAGGAGGTGTG
Organism: Saccharum hybrid cultivar R570; assembly: GCA_038087645.1. Lineage (NCBI taxonomy): Eukaryota > Viridiplantae > Streptophyta > Magnoliopsida > Poales > Poaceae > Saccharum > Saccharum hybrid cultivar. The sequence continues at coordinate 24,466,660 of JAQSUU010000805.1, read as the reverse complement.
AAGAAGCTTGTCTTTGGTTCAAATCGAATTAAATATCTTTGGCAAGTGTTCTAGGTTGAACCAAATTTGATAAATTTTAACCTACTCCATCAAACATTTTTCTTCTCTCCACAATTTGATCCCATTTTTGGGTAAGTTGTTGACAAAGGGGGAGAGAAAAAGATGATTCAACATGATAAAGGGGTAAATAAAATTTTTGATGCACACAAGTAGGGGGAGCAAGCTCATAAACAAAGTTGTTGCATTTGTTTGTGCATTTTCATATGACTTGCTCATTGCACATGTATCTAAATTCAATATACATGCTTGTGTGGTGCAATGCTAGTATAGAACTTGGATGATGAAATGATCTACTAGCATGCATAGGAATAGTTTACATGTGGTATCTAGACATGCCTAAAGGTTTTACAAGTGGTCCAAGAACCTTTACATATAATGTTGATCTCACGAGGTTCTTGAGTTTTGTTGGATGTCTAGTTACTTCATGATGCTAAGGATGGTGTAAAAGGCAACTCCGATTGGTATCACGCTTCAAAGGTCCATTTCTTACACCTTAGCATCATTTTGGTAGAATTACTCTCCCAACACTTCTATCCATGCATATGTGCAAAGCTTTCAATCCAAACTCTATGCACATATGTAGGGGGAGCTAATGCTACCAAAACCGAGCTTGTGATAATTGTCCAAACTTTACTTATGAGCAAAATGATTGGACAAGTATGACAAGTTCAAAACTTTTATTATCAAAATCATCTTTGTGAGGGTTGTCATCAATTACCAAAAAGGGGGAGATTGAAAGTCCCTAGTTTGGTTTTGGCTAATTGATGAAACCTAGGACTAACCTTTGTATCTAAGTGGATGATTTAGATAAAGGTGGTCATTGAATATGAGACATGACATTGACTCATGTGATCAAGATGGTGAAGACCAAGATGAGGCTTGGCTCGATGGACCGGTTGTGAAGGTGAAGGGCAAGTCGATGCTTCAAAGCGAAGGACCATGCGATGGTGAAGCTTGAGCAAGACTTGGCGCCGATGGACCGATGCAACGGTGAAGAGCAAGTGAAGTCAAGGTCGATGGATCGAGACGGTCTTGTGATGATATGAAGTGGATCATATCATTTGGAGAAACAAAATGGGCTCAAGGCAAAGGTATAACCATAGGGCCATTTTGTTTTACACTCAAGACACCATAGAGGGTGTGAGTGGTTTAGGGTCGATAGCCGAACTATTAAGAGGGGAAGTCTTATCGGTTATTCGACGCACGGGTGCCACTAGGTGAATTCATGAAGTGCATTGCATGTAGGGCCTAGTGAGCTAACTTGAAAACCTTTGAAAATGATTGAGAAAAAGCTAACACACAAGCACATGGAGTTGTACACTTGTTGGTGTTGGCACATTTGCAAAGGAGAAGGTGTTGGAGTTGATTTTGATCAACTTGGTGAAGAGAGAGAGGTTTTTCGGTGTTGTCCGGACACTAGGATGGCTCTTGGAGTGGAATACTGCTTTGATCCATTGTGAACTGGATCAAGTGCTTTAGTGGGTTATGTAGCCCTCTGAGTAAGCTTTACAAAATGTCCAAGATCATCGAAATCGGAGTTCAGAGCTAAGAGATATCGCCGTTTTACCGAAGAGTGGTCTGTGACCGGACTCGTGACCACCGCGTCCGGTCAGTTTCGACCACCGCGTCTGGTCAGCTGCGACCACCGCGTCCGGTCAGTGTTTTTCGTGGGTGAAAGTGACCGGACGCTGCAGCGAGTCCGGTCAGTGATGACCGGACGCGTCCGGTCACTTCGGGAGCTTGCTGGAACCTCTCTGTTCGCTGTTTCGCTGCGACCACCGCGTCCGGTCCCGTTAGTGACCACCGCGTCCGGTCAAAACAAGTTTGTACGCGCGAAAACTAGCCGTTGGAGCACGCTACTGACCACCGCGTCCGGTCAGTTTCGACCACCGCGTCCGGTCATCCCGAAAAACGCTCAGTGGAGTGGCAACGGCTCTATTTGCATGGGATGCTTATAAATACTCGTTGGCCGGCCCTTGGGGAGGTCTCTTGGCATTTCTAACACTCTTGTGCATCCTTTGAGCTAAAGCTTCTCCTCCCACTCATCTCTCTTGCTTGATTGCAAATCAAAAGTGAGATTGAGTGATCCCAAAGTGCATTGCATAGCTTGAGGGCATCTAGTGGCACTTGTGGGTGGTTTAGCCGGTGGATTTCTTGTTACTCTTGGAGAGTACCGCTCCTAGCCGGCTTGGAGATTGTTGGAGGCGTTGGCAAGAGAAGGTGATTGTTCTTGGCCACCTCCGGTTGATTGTGAGAGGTTCTTGTACTTTCCTCGGCGGGACGCCAAAAGCAACTCTAGTGGAATGCGCGTGTCGTTGAGTTACCTCACTTGAGAGTGGTGTCTTGCGGTGCCTTGCGGGGCGTGCCTTGAGGGGCAAGTGACTTGAGGGTCACACCGGGAAACCATCTAAGTGTTGGTCGACACAACCGGTGACGTAGCTTGTCGGTGCACAAGTGAACACCGGGTGAACAAAAATATTGTGTCTCCTGTCTCCCGGTGATTGGTCTTCATATTGTGTTGTTGTCAATATTGATTGATTGTATATCATCTTGGGGATTGGCAACATCTTCTCTTCACCGTCGGTATAAGAATCACAATCCTCTCTCTTGCACTTTCTTTTACTAGATTATCTTGTGTAGCTCTAGTAGTAGCTTTGCTAGTAGTGTTGTTAGCTTGTTCTCTAGTGTAAAATTAGTGACATAGCTCTTGTGTGAACTAGAGATCATAATCTACTAGTCTTGTGGATAGGAGGCTTGCATCACAACCTTTGGCTAAGCAAAACTCACTTTACGCCGTTTGTTATTCTAACAAGTTTGCTTAGTGGTATTTGTAGAATTTTTTTATAGGCTATTCACCCCCCCTCTAGCCATCTAGGACCTTACACCAGGCTAGTACGTTAGCCATTATAGCTAGCTTGTTAGGTTGAGAGGACCGCGTTGTACTTTAAACGTTGCGATTTCCGTTGATTATTTACGTTTCCGTGCATCCACATATATCGTCTAGGAACACCGATGTGGATCGTGGAGGCACCCGGGGCAGCAAAAAGATGGCGCCGTGGTGATCGTATCATCGCGATGGAATGCTAACTTTTGGTTAAATCTTACCCAGGCAAGCCCCGGTGCATAACCCCTATTATTCTGCACTTTAAATTATGCTTGTGCATTAAGTTTAAAGGAGTTGAATGAAACCCACTTGCATATATATATATATCTTATCCTATGAGTCTTACTAGTATGATAGGGTCGTGTAGCATGCTATGCTATAGGATTCCGGTAGAAGCCGAGTGATTGTCTGTCACTCGCGAGAGATAGGAATTATAATATTGTTACTATTATCATGTCACTATCACATGGTATATAAATGTATATGGATAATTGGAGACCGGGCAGAACGGGTTGGATGGACTTGGACCTGGTTGGGCAACAGAGCGGGGCTCTGGTTGCATTTGTTCCGCCTGTGTCAATTAAGGACCGTTCGTTGCATGGACCCTGGTCAAGTCACGATTTATTGTCCCGAGCATATACTTTCTTATGGGAGCGGGAAGACTTGTTTCTCTCTTGTCATGGGTTCCGGCTCTTTCCGGACCGGCTGTTTAGGGTGGTTATATATATTGGGATGAGGAGGTCTAAGCACCATACTGGGGCCGGGCCTGCAGTGTTGGGGACTTAGAGTCCAAGCTTGGACGGGGACCTGAACCCCTTGACAGGAGTGGAACGGGTTGGTCTTGCTTGTGCCCGGGGTACGAGCAAGGCGTGTGTTTTCGGGGCACCCAGCTGGGCATATTGATTCACGAATCGCCGTTTCTGCGTGACGGTACGGCTTGACTACGCTCTGGCATCGTAGTAAGAACTGACAGTTGGAAGATGAAGAAATGGTTTCTGTTTGCTCAACCCTGTTTGATTATAGACTAGGTGCTTACATAGAAGGTTGAATAAGAAATAAAATACGGCTATTAAAAATAAAAAATTAAGAACACACCCTTAACGCTGCTTCTTGCAAACAAGAAACCCACAAGTCAGAAAGCCTTGCATAATCCTTGGAGTCTTTTCTTTCCTCCTGACGGGTAAGTCTTGCGGAGTACAATTGAGTACTCAGGGTTTGTTATACCCTGTTGCAGGTGACAGGTGCGGATAAGCTGACACTTGTGTGTGAAAACCTCCTGGTGGGCTCAGCGAGGATTTCCTTTACGATGCGGAATAGAGTTTATTTATTAAAACTTTCACCAAAAGTTTTACAAGGAAAATACTATTAATATGTTATCAATTCATGCACATCAACGTTCTTTATGTTAATGTTTACCTTATCATTAAATGCTTTTATTTCCGCTGAACTCTAAAATGTTTTTTATTCCGCTGTGATAACTACATGATGAATTATTCTGATGTTGTACTAAAAGTGATGTAAGAAATGGTAAAGATGTTGTAAGCTTTACTCTCTCATTTGTGATTCTGATGTAAAAATGTAGATCTTCGAGTTCTCCTTTACGGTGTGCTCGATGGAATCGCGTAGTTTAGTGTTCTCTCTTGGGTACTTAGTGTCTAATGGAAGACAAGTACTCTTGGGAGGGCATTAGATTAGGTGATTCTGCCACACAGCGGCGGCCGAATCCTGGCCAAGGGGCCTCTTCAGCGGCGGCCGGCAGGCCAACGGGACGCATAGGGCCCGCGCGTGCGATGGGATTGCCGCGGCGTGCCCTAGAGTGGCCGGCGGCGGCAGATAGTAATGGTGGCAGCCCGTCGTTCTCCACGCTCCCATGACAGAGTAGAACTGGAAGACGTGCCGGGTGTGCACAGGCTCGTGTGGAACAAGATGGTGTGCTAGGGCAGGGCCAAGGAGGAAGGGAGAGGGAGGCTCACCGGCTTGTCCGTGTCGGCGGCCGGCGGCATGCGGTGGCAATACGCGGGCTCCTGATGAGGCAAGGATTGACAAGCCTACGCAAGAGAAGAAGGGAGACGCGGCGGACGCTTTGGCGTGGGTCCGGCGCGGCCTCGTGGGTGGCGGTGGCGGTGCATCCTGGGCGCACGCATGCTCTCTCCCAGCAGTGTTGATGTTTAATTTTTTTCATAGAAAAAAGGGCGCTGCCCGCTGGGGGTGTGGGGTGTGGGATTTGATCCCCGGTCACAGAGGGCGTGCGGGAGGTGGTGCGTTGAAGGCTAGGGGTGGGGATGATGCAAATAATGTTGGGCCATCAGATCGAGTTAAGGCCTGTGAGGAAGAATTATGAGCCATAGATTTTAATGATGTTGAAATCTTAGGTGCAATTTCGTTGGTGCACAATGATTAGCCCCTTAAGCGAGGGACGTATTGTTTGATGTACCTAAAATAGTTTTAATCGGTCTCTTATAGTAGAAAGAAGAAGATAGAGGTACGACAACCTATTAGCTTTGCCCTCCAGCAATTTCAACAGAAAAAAGCTTCTGGTGGTATCAGTTTTTTTTTAACGACTTTCTGATGGTATCAGTTATGCAACATACTTATACAAGCATCAATGGCTTTCAAAACGAGGCCGTGTCAGCCAACGCCAAGTCAAGCGAAACCCAATGATTGCTATCTAGGTCTTAAGGTGTACTGAGATTGTAATCTAATCCAAAGCACAATTCTCGGTATATCTCAGTAATATTAAAAATAATTAATATTTTTATTAGCCATTAGTCACAGGGTCATATAAGTGATGTACAACTTCACCTTGTACTATATTCGTCACAAATACGGATAATATCGGATATCCATCATGCATTAGTCTCAGTAAAGGTCAGTTTATGGATATGTTCCCTGGGGGATTTCAGATATGTTCCCCTGTTCGGCTGAGCTTATCAGCACGGCTTATCAGCCGTGAAACAGTGTTTTTCTCTCACAGCAAATCAGCCACAGCCAGCTTATAAACAAAAAAACAGCCTGCCGAACAGGGCCGTTGTGCACGTAGCAGTGGAAGGTTCATGGTACGTACTACCAACCCTGCATCACAAAAGCGCGTGACGATATACTCTCATATTGTCATTGACTGACTCGTTGGGCATCCGAGGCTTCGGTCAAGTCAACTTGTCTTTGTATACGGTTGGTGCCTGCTTCTCTCTGCTTTCTTTATACTCCTACATTGCAGCAACAATGGACGCATCCATCTCAGAACCTCAGCCTCCTTCGGTTAGTGCTCCTTCAAGTGCTGTTCCCTGCAGCTAGTATCCGTCAAGCGTTCTCCTCCAGGTTAGAGCTCCTAAGAGTTCGGTTATTTGAATTCGGTTATTTGAATTCAGTGTTGCTTGAGGCTGTGATTTATGCTGTTTATGTACATTCAGTTCAGTCTCCCTTTTCAGCTTGTGATCTGGTTGCTTTAGAATGGTTTTAGAAGAATAAATCGTGTTCCAGCTGTATGTATCTGCGGTTTATGAGCAAATCTTTTTTTTTCTTTTTTTTGCATCTTTGGTTGTGTTTTAGAAGCCTTGATTTGTAGCAGGTCCTAACCGTATAGCTACTTCAGTTATCAGAAATGGCGGGCCAACAGAGTCCTACGAGTACATTACCATTACCAACAACGAACCTGCCGGCAACCTTTATGAAAGAAATTACCAGTGATTTCTCTGCTAAACAAGAAGTTGGCCGTTCTGTTTTTGGAACAGTTTATAAGGTATACGATTGGACCCAGAACTAGCTAAAACATGACATTCTGCAACACAAGATCCTTGAACTAGTAATCCATGGTGAGTTCGTTGGTGACTAAACAGGGGGTTCTACCGGATGGGGGCGTGGTTGCTGTGAAGAGGCTTGCTGAAAATGCGCCAGTGGCACCTGGCACTACATTTGATAACGAGGTTGCAAATCTTATGGCGCTTAAGCACGACAATATAGTGCAGCTGGTTGGATTCTGCCATGAAGCGCAGAAGAAAGTGATTCAGCATAGTGGAAGATATGTAATTGTAGACATGATCGAAAGCTGTCTATGCTATCAATATCTAGCTAATGGAAGTCTCGACAAGCACATTTATGGTATGTAATATGAACTACCCAGCATGCTTGTCTTTCTTTCTGTAGTATTATTCCTACTAGTCTCAGAAGAACTGCTACTATTATTTTTCAATATTCATTCATTGCTATTGCTGTAAGCAAATACACACTTTTGGAGAATTAATACTATATTAGAATACATACAATTCATCAGTACTTTCTTTACTTTGTACTTCTTCAGCAGACATTAGTTCAGTTGACTGGGACACACGATTCAGAATAATTAAGGGGATCTGCCAGGGCCTACGTTTCCTTCATAAGGAGTTGGACGGGCCCCTTATTCACATGAATCTTGTGCCTAACTCTATATGGCTGGATGATAAATACGTGCCGAAGATTGTCGATTTCGGTCTCTCGAGACTCTTCGGACAAGAGCAGACCCGGATATACACAGTCAATGTTAAGGGGCATAAGTAAGTCGAAACAAACTGTGGAATATGTTTTTTCTTCAAATTAATTGTATGAAGTAAAGGACATTAGGTTCTTTGTTAAACACTTGCAGTGGATACATGGCTCCGGAATATCTATACAGAGGTGAAATCTCCACCATGTCAGACATATATAGTTTAGGCATGATTATTATCGAGATCACGACTAGAGAGAAGAACTATTCAGCTTCTGAAGACAGATCTGCAAGACAGTTTGTTGACAATGTAAGACAGCACTTCCTTGGTTCAAACATCTGGTTTTGAATCTTTTCATACATTCAATTAATAAACTATCACTAAGGATTAAATCATCCAATTTTGTAGGTGCACCAAAACTGGAAGACAGATGAGCAGATAATACGCAAGTACCCATCACTAGATCCAAATGGACTTCAGCAAGTAAAAGCGTGCATTGCAATTGGGCTAAAGTGTGTGGAGGCTGATCGGAAAAAGAGGCCTTCTGTAGTGGACATTGTTGATAGACTCAATGGGAAACGTGTACCAATTTTTAATCAGGTATGAACACTTGAGACATCGTCACACCGATGATCTCTGTTCAGATCATCTAATTTCATTTATGTTCTGTTAGATATTCAAGAAAAGTTTTTTTTCTGCAAAGGTTGCCAACTAAAACAAACCGAATCAACGTCTGTTGCTTCCTAGTGCTATCCTGCATTCTGATGTTTCAGAAATCTAGCTTGTATCTTAGGACTGTTCGATGCTTTCATTTGTGCTGGTAACCCCAGCGTACTTTGTATGGTTACCGTTTGCTTTATAAAAGCAGAGTTAATTCTTGTTAAAAAAAAATCAATGTTGGTTACACTGAGCGCTTGTAAAGAAGCGGAGACACTTGTTAAACTCAGTGTATACATGCTTTCATCTCTTTTTGTCAAGCGAAATGACATTCCTTCTTTCTGGTCCAAACTAATTTCTTTCAAAACCGAAGGTCCCATCTCAAGTTCGCAACTGAGCTATCATTCTTTGATTTAAAAGTTGGGCTTTTATTCATAGCCTGAAATCGGTAGAACCATACAGTTTATGCTATCTTTCTGGGTGCTAACATCCTATACGAAATTTCAGGCTTGAAACATGGTCTTTCCAAGGATAAATCGGTGTCCAAGAAGAAGTAAAACCTTCTCCGATATCAATATATGACATAAATTTCCTTTGAAACTAAGATCCTTTCTGAATCTATCTTTCTGGCGACTAAGTAATTGGCTCTCCAGTTATATTTCTTTCTATTCGAGATGTGACAATGTTGAAGTACTGTTGTCTTATTTGTTGATGTCATCTTAAAATAAATTTGTGTTGCTATGCTACATGAAAACAATGACTGGACAGCATATCGTACCCTTTCATCTGGTACTGTGGTGGACTCACAAAAACATTTGCAACATTCCAAAATTTGGACTTTTTTTAGATAAAGGAAAATTCAACCCAGCCTTTGCGCTCATTTATAAGTGTATCAATGTAGGGTCAAGATGGAGGTTAGAGCACGGTGAATAGTCCTCTCTAACACTTAATTGCGTCGGTTAACCAAAACAAATACAGAATTAAACTAATTGGTCTAGCCAAGACTACACCCATCTATTTATCACACAAGCACCTTACAAAAGGTCTTAGTTAAGCAATTAAGGTGCCGAGTTAGTAGAAGTTCACCTAAACAATTATATTTAGTAAGGTCACACAAACCTATACAACTAGTAAACTAAGCACAGGGGAGCTCCGACAAGTACTAGTGAGCACAAGCACAAAGCAAGCACAACTAGCACTACACTAGCATTACACAACTAGCAAAGGTACACAAGCTAAACTAGTGAGCAACCACTACTTAGGTACACAAACTAAGCAAGACCACTTAGCTATACAATCTAAGAGAGCAACTAGTGAACTACACAAGCAAACTAGTTACATGAGCAACAACACAAGCACGAGTATGATCAAGTAAATACAAGCTTATGCTAGGGAATTGCAAACTAACGGGAAGACAAGTTGACATGGTGACTTTTATCCTTAGGTTCGATGGATTGCCAACTACTTAATCCCTCTTGAGCCAAGCCCAAGGTTGCCGTGATTCTCTTGCTAGTGGTGGCCCGCAAGCCTACACTGTCGCCTCGAGGAGTGCTCACACAAGAGCTCTAGAACTTGATTCGGCCGGATCACTTGATGCTCTTCACACCTCGCTTCTACTAGAGTTGCTTTTTTCGATCTCCCATGGGGTGAGCACAACACCCTTCATGCATGCTATGACAGATCCCTGAAGCCTCCAAACCATCAAGGAGGTGGCAACCTCCAAGATTCACAAGCCCTCAAGCTTGCTAACTATCCCCTAGTGCCACTAGATGCTATCTCTCTCAAGCAAATACACTAGATCACTCCAATCTCACACCAAATCACAACTTAACTATGCAAGTGAGTGGAGTAGCTCTCTTGGGCACCCATACATGTGGTTGGGTTCACAAAGATCAGACCTCAGCACCTTCAAATGGCCAGCCAACTCAAATACATTCAGCCCACCAAGCCAAACTAGCCTTCACCCCAAAAGGTGCAGATTCTGCCCACGCACCGGACGTATGTGTTGTGCACCAGACCTCTACGTCAGACGCCCTCCAACGATTGAATTTCAATGGCTCTCAAACTAGTTGTTGGACTATAGCACATCTAGTGCACACCGGACACCATCGGTGCCTACAACACCTCCAACCGCACGCCAACCCCCTCCCTCAAACTCCTATCTAGTGCGGCCTCGGGCAGTGAGCGATTTTGAAACTCCCGCACTCAACCAGGTCACACCGGACACTAGGGTGTGTGCTTCTGAAACTCCTCAGCTCTCACAAGTCAACGCGTCCGGCGCCACGCCCGGTGGTGCACCGGACATGTCCGGTGCTACAACAGACAACACATTAAGCCTCATTTCAAACCTTTTTTCAAACGTGCTAACTCCTCAAGTGTTCGGACGATTTGTGCATATGTTTTTTCAAATGTGCTAACTCCTCAAGTCTGCATTTAGATCAAGTGGTGCTGCAACAGACAACACATTAAGCCTTTCACAAACATTTTTCAAAGGATTTCACTTGCTTCTCACCACACCACTTGATGTAGTGGCACTAGATAACCGTTTAGCTTACAAGAAAACTCTGCTTGCTAGTATGGCTATCCAGCGCGGGGTCACTCGCCGCGGGCACTACATCTGCCCACCCGCTGCACCCCCAACTCTGTGCCGACGTCAATCTCCGCGCCGGCATCGAGTTTTTTGTGCCGATGAGCCTCCATTCGTCCAATAAACAAGTAGATGTTACACTGAAAACGCATGTTGTAAAAGTATATTTCAATTGTTTCAGATATTTCAGAGGTATGTTGCAAGTGTTTTATATCGATGTTGTAAAAGCAGATTAGGATGTTGCACATGTTGCAAATGGCTATTCACATATGTTTCAACTGTATGTTCCAAATGTTTCACTGTTTCAGACGTATGTTGCAAGCGTTTCATTTGGATGTTGCAAAAGTAGATCTGGATATTGCATATATATGCAAGTGTTTCAGGTGTTTTGATACGTATGTTGCAAGTATTTTATCTGGATGTTTTTATATGTTTGCAATGGCTACACAAGTGTTTTCAAGTTTCTTTTGTGTTTTTTGCAAGTGTTTCAGATGTATGTTGCAAGTGTTTTAGCTGTTTCCGACGTTTGTTGCAAGTGTTTCATCTGCATGTTATAAAAATAGGTCGGGTGTTGGAGGACCCACTTGCCGCAGCCGCTTGCTACAACTATTAGGACGCCTGAGGTCGACAGACGCATCCGCGGCGCGACATCCACAGGCGGGGGCAGGTGGGTAGGACCCACATGGTGGGGCGCACGAAAACAAGCGGCGCGAGCTTCTTTTTGTGTGCGGTACGACCTCCTGCGCGGAGGACCAGGGAGCCGATATTCCTCCTGCGGAGGACGGGGCCCGATATTTTGGAGCGGCTTTGGACGTTCGGGCACCGGTAACGCTCAATACTGTATTATTTGTCTCAAAGATTTTATTTCCACTAACAACAAATTTAATTCTCAATTATTTATGTTCCATATTACAGGAACTACCAGGAATTTTCACCACCGTTTCACCATTACGCGTATTTGCATCCTTAAGTCTACTCGTTCATACACAACTTTTGAGTATTGACTTGGTGAGTCAGAGTCGAGTCAATCTCCCTCCGCCCACTTAACGCGCTCTCATTCCCTCATCCCTGTGCCGACCATTCGGTGGAGACTTGACTGGAGACACACCATTGCCTGCGACGATGACATCGTCTCCCACGCCGTGTCCGAGCTCAAGGTTTGTCTCTGTTTCCGGCGTCCTGCTTTCTTTACGACTGATTTCGGATTGAGATTCTCACCGATCTGGATTATGATTCATATATCTCCTCGGATGCTCTAACCCTTGGGTTTTGTCTTCTTTGATGTTTCTGCCAATTCTTGCAAAACAAACTAATCCGAATGTTACTAACAAAGCCGATTTAGCCTACGCAGACTGCACTTGGAGATCTCTTTGCTGGACTACTAGTGGAATTGCCTATTCGAGTTTCTGTTTAGTCTTAGAGAAATTCAGATTGTAGCTAGTCTTGTGAAGCGTACGTCGCCGAGCATTTTGAGAGTGGTTTGATTCCTTTACTCGTGCTCCTGGTAAGCTTCAATTTTAGCAAGGGGTTAAATACTTAAATGCAAGTGAATCCCTGAAGTGACCCCCAACCGTTGCTGCATTTGCAGATTGTGGGTGCGGTTGCTGCCACGCGCGTCGCCGGCCGGCACTCTCAAGCTCAAGCTCGCCGCAATGGCTCCTGAAGGTCTCTAGGTGTTCCTCTTCTCCAAGACTCCATCGGGGGCCGTGGATCTTGCTGCTGGCAGCGGCCAACCGCGTGCCATCAGGTAAGCAGTAGTTGCACGGTAATTGCTCGACTTAATTACCCAGTGCTTCGTTTTGTTTGGTTTCTCGCGCATCCGTTTGCTTCTGCCTGCCGTCCCGGCCGATCTCTGGTGCAGTGGTGCTCCAGCACTTTGCTACGATGCTGCTGTAGGAGCAGAAGCATTAGCATCCCCCCTCTACTTGCGTCGTTGACCCATGCCACTGCTAGGATACCTCCGTCACTGCTGCTCCATCACTACGCTGTCTGCACCCTTGTCGCCTTTGTGTATGGATTAACTGCTTCCTCCTCAGTTAAGAACCAAATCCAACCAAAATATTGCACTTAGCGGGTCATTTTCCATAGTCAGTGTTGGGATAACAAGAGACCTTCGGAGGAACTCGAAGGTCTGTTGGCTCTTGACCCCCAAACAGTGATGAAGGTATGAATCAAAATGGAATGAGACAAAGGGCGGGTTTGGGACCGCGGTGTGGCCAGGGTGCGGTGCGGTATCAGTACCGTGGCCTCCACCCCTGGTACAGAAAACGCAAGGTCTATCTCGCGGTAGCTGTGTCTCCGGCAGTTCAAAGAATGTTTGATACCGGTACCGGTGCGTTGTTTGGTGGGATTTTCTCGATTCTCGCGGTGGGGTGACCGCAGATCCGAGTCCATACATGCCAAAGATGGGAACAAATTACTGTATCGCTCTATGTCATTAGCGATTACAAAGTCCGTACTTATAGGGAACACAAACAGACAACACTGGAATACATAAATCTCATGACCTTTGGGGTATATTCAAAGTACATTCCGGGTATAACAGTCTTTAATCTCTCTGAACCCACCAACTCGAGTCCACATCAGTGCGCCTAGACGATTCACAGCCATACTTTACCACCTTCTCGGCTCCGTATTCACCGCAGCAGAACAAAGTGGTGGACCCGCAGAATCCGACCATAGTCGGCATGGCACAATTCATGATGAAGGCGAAGAAAATAGTGAGGCAGTGAACACGGCGGTGTTCATCCTAAACCCCAGAACGCCACGACAGTTTCTTCGCTTTCATCATGCAGCAATTGTTCAGGACATGAACTTTGGCTCCATCTTGTTAAATCATCATTCATCAAGCTAAACAACTTGCTAAATCAATGACTTCTCAATCTCGAGCTAAGCATATGACTGCAATCAAGTTAGCCCATTTTTGAAAGATAATTTATCTTTTGTTTTTGTAAATTGTAAATAAATGAACTCATGCCTTCAGAGTCATTTATGGAAATTATACATGGGAAAAGTGCATCTGTGTGTGAGAAATTTAGAGACTGATTTTTGTTCCTGTTTTGAACTTTTAATACCCCAGTGTAAGCAGGATTTGCACACGGGAGTAATTGATTGATTAGAGAGGTGCAGGGTACACACATATATAGGCAAGACTAGGGTTTGTTTTATAGGATCAGAACCAATCAACGGAATCCTTCCCTATGACTAATCATCTATCAACCACACAGTAATTCACTTTTTTATTAGTTAATTGAGTACCATTTAATTAAAAAGAAAAGTTCTGTTGAGCATAGGGTGCTAACTGAAAGTCAACACATTCAGTAATCCTGATCTGGTCTTGGCCATCTTTTTTTTTTGAGCGGAAAATACAGCAGGGGAGGCCCCCACTGTAAACTTTTTATTAAACAAAAAGAACTCCAACAAATCTATACAAGGAGAAACAAAAAGGGAAGAATGCCTCAGGTGGGCAGCAGGGCTAATCTAGAGCAGCTGTAAAAGAAAGGAAAACCGAGCGCTTAACAGAACTGAATCTATGGGCCTGTAGTCTAACTTCTTCATAGAAGGAGCTTTTCCAAGAATCAAAGGACGGGTGGCCTCTGTCAAATATAAAGTTGTTTCTCTGCTTCCAAATCTGCCAGGTGGCAATGATGAAGGTCTCCATAAAAAAGGAGTTGTTATGTTGGACCTTGGCTTGCTGCATCATCTGGAAGAAATCCATTGTGAATTCCCAATTTATACCAAGGTGTTGCCAACAGGCTTGGCTAAAGGGGCAGCTGAAGAACAAATGAAATGTTGTTTCTTCAATGCTGTTGCTGCATAGAACACAATTGTAGTTGTATCGTATAACTTCTAAATTAGCACAATATGTGTTTTTATTTTGTTTATGTGGTAAGTGAAAGTAATTGGGCTAATAGATTGATTGAATGATAGATGAGTACAGGGGTACAATTATATAGGCAAGGAGCACTAGGGTTTATAGAAACACCCAATAACTGTGATCCTTGCCTATTCAAGTCATCTATCTATTCTTAACCTACAAGGCACCTTAGCCCATGCGGCTGGTGCCAGGCCCAAGGCCAGCCCAATAGGGCGCATACTCTAACACACCCCCGCAGTCGAAACGTCAGCCACTCTGCACGTTTAGACTGGTCCTGAACTCCGTGAATACAGAAGATGGTAGCCCTTTGGTGAAGATGTCTGCATACTGTGAGGAAGTAGGGACATGCAGAACTCGAAGATCACCAATAGCAACACGCTCCCGAACGAAGTGAAGGTCAATCTCAATGTGCTTAGTTCGCTGATGCTGAACCGGATTGGAGGACATGTAGACGGCACTGATATTGTCGCAATACACCAGTGTAGCGCGCCGGAGAGGAGAGTGCAGTTCGTGAAGAAGCTGGCGCAGCCAGGTGGCCTCTGCAACTCCATTGGCCACCGCACGATATTCGGCTTCAGCACTTGATCTTGACACCGTGTTCTGTCGCTTGGAGGACCATGACACAAGGTTGTCGCCAAGAAACACCGCATAACCCGAGGTGGATTTGCGAGTGTCGGGACAGCCAGCCCAATCAGCATCAGTGTAGACGACAAGATCAGTCGAAGTCGACGGTCGCAACAGAAGACCAAGATGTAGAGTGCCTCGAACATAACGAAGAATCCTCTTCAGAGCAGCAAGATGAGGCTCACGAGGGTCGTGCATGTGAAGACAGACCTGCTGAACAGCGTACGCAATGTCTGGTCGAGTAAAAGTCAGATACTGAAGAGCCCCTGCAAGACTGCGAAAATCTGTAGGATCAGATACTGGCGCCCCATCAGCTGCAGCAACCTTCGGATTGGTGTCAACTGGAGTGGAGCAGGTTTTGCAGTCAGCCATCCCTGCACGGTCTAGGATGTCAAGCATGTACTGTCGCTGGGAAAGAAAGAGTCCATCACTACTGCGCTGAACGTGCATGCCAAGGAAATGATGCAGGTCACCAAGATCTTTCATAGCAAACTCACGCTGAAGGGCTGAGATAATCCGCCGAAGGAGATCTGGTGAAGAAGCAGTGAGGACAATATCATCAACATAAAGTAACAAGTACGCTGTGTCGGACCCACGCCGGTATATGAACAATGAGGTGTCAGACTTGGCTTCCACAAACCCAAGAGAAATCAAGTAGGAGGCCATCCGACTGTACCAGGCTCTGGGCGCCTGCTTGAGACCGTAGAGCGACTTCTTCAGGAAGGCGTTCTTCACCGCCCTCTGCGCCAAGTATGGGCTGCTCGGCCACATCGATGGCACGGAGGCTGCGCGCCCGGCTGACCCCACGTGGTCTCAGCCCGACGCTTGCATCCGTGGCTGGATGTACGGCTCCTGCGACGACACCGTTCTCGACCTCGCCATGGAGCCTGATCAAGACGCGCATGCCCTGTACGTCTCCATCGAGGCCCTGTTCCAGGCAAACAAGGAGCCTCGCGCTGTCGTCCTCGGGCAGGAGTTTCACAGCATGCTACAGGGTGATCTCTCGGTCGATGCCTACGCCCAGCAGATGAAGCATACTGCTGACGCCCTGCGGGAGGTTGGTCACACCATCTCCCCCGCGCAGCTTGTGCTCAACCTCCTGCGCGGCATCAACCCTCGCTTCGCCACCACCGCCGACATCATCGCCAACACGTCGCCGCTCCCGGACTTCAAGGCTGCCACCAATATGCTCCGTGTCAAGGAGCTTCGCCTCGGCTCCGAGGGCAAGGAGGCTTCGGCATCAGCACTCGTCGCCTCCTCCACCTCCTCTTGCACTTCGCCATCCTGCCGGTCCACTCCCGCGCCATCCAACCGTGGGGGTGGTGGCAAGGGAAAGGGGGGCAAGGGCAAAGGAGGGCGTGGTAGCAACAGCAACAACGGAGGCGGCGGGCGTAACCAGCAGCATGGCGCTCACCAGGGCGCTCCAGGCGGACGTCAGGCTCATCAGCCGGCCGGTCCTTGGGTCTGCTATAACCCTTGGGCTGTCCAGCAGTGGCCTCCTCAGCAGCAGCAGTGGGGTGCGCCATCCGCGCCTTCTCCACCGCCGCCGCCCCCTCCGCAGGCGCACACTGCCTTCGCGCCGGCCCAGTACTCCACCGCGCCGCCAGGATACGGGTACGGCTCCTGGGACGCGACCAGCCTGATCGCCGCCCTCAATCAGATGGCGGTTCAAGGGTCCTCTCCCTGGGTCATGGACAGCGGAGCGACATCCCACATGTCCTCCAACGACGGTATACTTCTTTCCCGGCTCCCGACACCACCGTCCACCATTACGGTTGGTAACGGGCAATCTATTCCTATCTTTAGTCGTGGCACATCTTCCTTACAAATAGCTGATCGCTCCTTTCATCTTGATAATGTTCTTGTCGCTCCGCAACTCACCCGTAACCTGTTATCTGTTCGACAGCTTACTCGCAACAATAACTGTTCAATTGAGTTTGACGCCTCTGGTTTTTCTGTTAAGGATCTCAAGACCAAGACGGTCCTCCTTCGGTGCAATAGCCATGGGGACCTCTACACCATTCCACATTGCATGCCACCTCGCTGTCACGTCGCTGTCGTCTCCCCGGAGCTGTGGCACTCCCGCCTTGGTCATCCTGCACCTGCTGTCGTCGCTACTCTAAATAAGCTATCAGCTATCCAGTGTAATAAAGCAGCTCGCCGCATTTGTCATGCTTGCCAGCTCGGTAAACATGCTAGGCTGCCTTTTGCTAGTTCGGTCTCTAGTACATCAGCACCTTTTGAACTTATTCATTGTGATGTTTGGACCTCTCCAGTTGCGAGTATTTCTGGTTATAAATTTTATCTTGTGTTAGTTGATGATTATACACATTATTGCTGGGCGTTCCCTCTTCGTCATAAATCTGATGTTCATGAACACATTGTTCAATTTGTTGCTTACGCTCACACACAGTTCAGTTCTGCTGTCCGCTGTTTTCAGGCCGATAATGGCACCGAGTTTCTCAACAATGCCACCGCCACCTTCTTGGCTGGCCGCGGCATTCTCCTTCGCACCTCGTGCCCCTACACATCCGCTCAAAATGGCAAGGCTGAGCGCATGCTCCGGACTCTGAACAATGGTGTTCGCACGCTTCTGATTCATGCCGCCATGCCTCCATCCTATTGGGTCGAAGCTCTCTCCACCGCCGTGTTCCTCACGAATCGGCGGCCATCCTCGTCCAAAAATAATGGTATACCATATCATCTCCTCCACCACAAGATGCCAGACTACTCCATCCTTAGGGTTTTTGGCTGCCTATGCTACCCCAACCTTAGTGCCACGACTCACCACAAATTGTCTCCTCGCTCCACGGCATGTGTCTTCCTCGGTTACCCTCCATCACAGAAGGGTTACCGGTGTCTTGACCTCTCCACTCGCAAGATCATCATCTCGCGACATGTCGTTTTTGATGAGACTCACTTTCCGTTTGCGGCCTCCAAGCCTCGACCGGATTCTCTTGATTTTTTGTTACAGGACTTACTCCCCGCGCCTGCCCCGTCTACCTCAGACGTTCGGCACTCGCGGACCTCGGTGGCGCCTGCCTCGTCTGGCTCAGACGACGCTGGCGATGCTGGCGACCCCGTCGGACTCGACCCCGCCATCCTGTGGCATGGTGCTGCTCACCGGTTGCCCTCGACTCCTCGGCAGCCCGCGGCTCCAGCACCTCCTCCGCCAGCAGGTGTTGTCGCCCCTGCCCCTGCCCGGCAGCGGTTCGGCATCCACTACAGTCGTCGTCCAGCTCCGCCGCCGGCTCCCCATCCGCCGCCGCCGGCGGCCACTTCGGCCCCACTGCAGCAGGCAGTGCAGCCCCGGGCTCCAGCACCGCAGGGGGCTCCAGCGCCACAGGGGCGGGCGACTCGTTCTCAGACGGGTTCCCTGCCGCCGCCCATGCAGCGGTACGGCTTCACCGCAGCGGCCTCCAGTCTGGCTTCTCCGTTGCCAGGCAACTCTCGCGCGTGCAAGGGCATCGTCGTGCGTGGCCTTGCGCTGGGCAGCAGCGGCGTCCGCGCTCGCCTTCTCCTTGGCGAGGCGCTGGGCGAGCTGGTCAGCCTGGGTCGCCGTGAGGTTGCCGGCGGCAGCAGAGGCTGCGTCATCCGTCAATTTGGGAGAGGAGGCACCGGAACCTGGCATCGTGCGGGGAAGGGAGAGCCACCGCAGGGAGGTCCGGCAACCAGGAGCCGCAGGGAAGGCCGCCGCGGCTGGGAGGTGGTGCGCGCGGCAGGGAGGCCGGCGCGGGTTAGGGGCAGCGGAAGGGACCTAACCTAATCTGATACCATGAAAGTAATTGGGCTAATAGATTGATTGAATGATAGATGAGTACAGGGGTACAATTATATAGGCAAGGAGCACTAGGGTTTATAGAAACACCCAATAACTGTGATCCTTGCCTATTCAAGTCATCTATCTATTCTTAACCTACAAGGCACCTTAGCCCATGCGGCTGGTGCCAGGCCCAAGGCCAGCCCAATAGGGCGCATACTCTAACAGTAAGCACTGTGGTATGCAATGAACTACTGCAGGTCATGTTTTGATTTTAGAAACATACTGTTACACTGAAGCTTCCTGGGTTGTACTAACTGTGTTGTTCTAAAGCAACAGTTTTGCCCCCATATGACAACATGTCAATCAGTTTGTGACAACTTGATTAACTTAATTTTCCTTTTGAAGCAGGTCTACCTGATTGGGGTATCTGGGTTGGTGAAGATCCCTTGACCAAAGCGCACCAGCATTTACACTCTTGGTTGAGTTGATGGTTCAATTGGTGATATAGAACTTGTGAGGTACAGCTAATTTAATTTGTTTGACCCAACTCATGTCACAAGCAATGGTAATCTCGTTCAACTATGTCCATAGCTGACCATGCCTTTAATGGTGCCATTTCTAGTTACCCAAATGATGCACAAGTCCGACATTATCATCACCGCATGGTAGCTTCTACTACACAACAAACATACAAGGTGATACAGGGTTGAGAGCGATGGCAGACCTAGTGCTTGGGGTAGCCAAGTCACTGGTGGAGGGGACCCTGACCAAGGCCCAGTCAGCCATTGATGAGGAGTCTAAGCTGCGGCAGAGCACGCAGCGTGACCTGGTATTCATTGCTGGAGAGTTCCAGATGATGCAGTCCTTTCTCAGGATCACCACCAAAGAGCAAGTAAGGAACAGTGTTGTCAGCACATGGGTGACTCAGGTCCGTGACCTTGCCTACGATGTAGAAGACTGCATCGAGTTTGTCATTCACATGGACACAAAGTCAGACTGGTGGCACCGCTTGATGCCGCCATTCCTGCGGCGGCCGCTGCCCCTGGATGTGGCGGTCAGCATCATAGAGCAGTTAAAGGTGAGAGTCCATGATGTGAGCCAGAGAAACGAACGCTATAAACTTATCAGTGATCCTGGTGCCAAGCCTGTCATGGAGACAAGACAGTTGTCCGTTGCTGGCGCATCTGGCGTGCTTGACGCAGCAAGGTCCACTGCCTGGAGGCAACAAGAATTGGAAACATTCATCAAGCTTGTCACCAAGGAGGACAGAAAGCTTCAGGTGATCTCCGTGTGTGTGTCAGCAAGTGATCTTGGGAATGCATCCATCGTCAAGAAGGCCTACAGCCACCCAGAAATCTGCAGAAATTTCAAATACCGTGCTTGGGTAAAGTTGTTGCATGAACAGCCAGGAGCAATCCTTAGTAATGTTCAGCAGTTCATGGAGCAAGTGAACAACCAAAGATACCTCATTGTCTTGGAAGACATGCCCACCAAGGAAGAGTGGGACACCATCAAAAAGTACCTTCCAGACAGTAACATGGGGAGTCGCATTATTGTGTCGACACAGTATTTCGCGGTTGCCCGCTTCTGCACAGGAATTCCATGCTTCCAGTGGTTCTCAGCTGATCAGTCATTTTGGGTTTTTTTCCAGGAGGTATGCGGGAACATTATCACCAGCCACTTCTGCAAAAACTTTCCTTTTTCGATGTCATGTCAGCAAGCCATTATGTACTTACTTTCCAATCATATGTCAGCAAATTTGATGTGAAGCTGCAGATGAAAATTTGGCTAATGTTATTTTATATATCTACTGAACATTTTAATTGTAAAACTAAATTTGTAAATAACTAGTGTAAATTCATTAAAATAATAAGTTCATTTTTCCTATGACTGCAGTTTAAATTTTTTACCTGCAATATCTAATGTATGATTCATGTTCTGTTTCAAATGTTTTTTGTAGAATACAGGTTAGGAAAAAATAGGATCCATACTGCATATTTCCCAATTCTGCAATTGTCTAATTCTTAGATTTTATTAGCCAATACCCTGTAACTGTTTCTTGCTTCCAGGATACTCCTGTTGGACGTATGTCAGAAATCAAACAACTTGTTGAGTATCTAGCTACAGCACGTGTGAATGCTTTGCAAGTGATGTCAGTGTGGGGGATAGCTGGTGTTGGGAAATCTGCTCTTGTGAGAAATTTGTACCACAAGAAACAGAATCATAAAGAAGAGGTCACTAATAATGCATATAAAAAGTGTATCTGGGTAGATATACACCATCCATTCAATTTAACGGACTTTTGTAAGAGCTTGCTTACGCAATTTCATTCACGTTCTCCCAAAGCAAATGAAGACCCTGTCAAAGAGTGTCACGGCCTTCTAAAAGATAACTGGTGCCTTCTCGTTATTGATAATCTACAGTCCACAGAAGAATGGGATTTGATACATGATGCTTTGGCATTTAGAAGTTCTGGAAGTGCCATTATTGTTATTACAAACGAAGAAAGAATTGCGTTACACTGTGCAGACAGAAAAGATCTTGTGTTTAATGTCAAGGCTCTAGAAATTAGGGCAGCTGTTGATCTCTTCAAAAAGGAGGTGCGTTTACACAAAGACAATGTTGACTACTATAGTTATTTTACTGTACTGCATCATACAAAACTTAATATCACCCATAGGTGCATGATGACAGTTTTGCTCTTTACTGCATTAGATAAGAAATAACATGAGTGCACCCTTGTTTAATTGTAGTTTTGCTCTGTTATGTTTGACTCAGTTGGCTTTCCTTTGAAAGAGCTATGACATTTTCCCTCCATTGTCGCGCTATCCAGAGTCTCTGCCTTTGTGTCTTCCATGTTGTCTCCTAAAGTTTGGCACTGCCACCTACACGCGCTATTCTACACCCTAGGTGTAGAATACTATTCTAACCAAGCTGTTATACTGAACACAATTCAGTACTGTTCAGTAGTCGCGTTTCAGTATTAGTCAGTATTTTCGAGGTACTGGATGTAGTACTGACTGATACTGAATGTGGTTCAGTAGGTCATCTTGGCCATGATGCCACTGCTTTAGGTTGACCTATGTTTCAGTTGTCTTCTGTTATTCCACAAATAAAGTGAAACAAACTGGAATTTCCAAATGGAAATCTCGATCCTTTGTACCTCTATGATAATCCCTGGACACATCGGCTATCCTGCGCAATGCATACAGTATTTCAAGCAAATCACATCCATCCAAATTGTTACAACAACAACAACAACAACAACATAGCCTTTTGTCCCAAGCAAGTTGGGGTAGGCTAGAGATGAAACCCAAAAGAGACGAGAAACAGGGAGACACATAAAGAGACAAAGGGCACAAGACAAAAAGAGGTCACGGTTCAGGCACGTTGATTGCCAATCTCCAAGTGCTCCTGTCCATAGCTAAATCCTTGGAGATATTCCACTCCTTAAGATCTCTCTTAACAGACTCATCCCAAGTTAGTTTAGGTCGACCTCTACTGCTCTTTACATTATCGGCCCGCTTTAGAACTCCACTACGCACCGGCGCCTCAGGAGGCCTCCGTTGGACATGTCCAAACCATCTCAACCGATGTTGAATCAATTTCTCCTCAATTGGTGCCACCCCAACCCTATCCCGAATATCGTCGTTCCGGACTCTATCCCTCCTTGTGTGCCCACAACACCAACGCAACATACGCATCTCTACTACACTCAATTGTTGGACATATCGCCTTTTTGTAGGCCAACACTTAGCACCGTATAACATCGCCGGACGAATCGCCGTCCTATAGAACTTACCTTTCAGCTTCTGAGGCACCCTTTTGTCACAGAGGACGCCAGAAGCTTGACGCCATTTCAACCAGCCGGCTGAAATTCTATGCCTAACATCCATCCAAATTGTTAAGTTACATAAATATTCCAAATATCTAGAGTACATCCAGGGTATTTTCCATTACATTATTTTGTTACAAGTCCACATGGACTGGATCAAACAAAAAACATTGCATAAAGAAGCAAACTGTAGCAACTCTTCCACAGGCATCCTTGACCAGGAATTTAACCACCTACTCGTCTCAACAATCGTTGAAGTTGTAGGTGGGTTCAAAACCTATATCTGCATGCCACAAATGTATTGACCATGTCACCAATATGCTTGCCAAAAATGATAAAAAAAAACCTTAAATGGGTATGCAGGGAACCCTATTTTTGGTTGTGAGGTTCCTTATCTTATTTAATGTACCAATAACAAATTCATAGAAGATATATCTCAAATTTGAAGTTATGCCCATGCCACATCATCTCATCCCAAGGCTGTTCCTTATCGAAGAGTCACACACAACTCACATTCCATTGCAACAGATTCTTGCCACACTCACACTCACTAGATGATGAGGAGATCCCCCTCTTCCCATTTCAATGGCAAACACTAAACCTACAAACCCAGGTGAAGAAAAGCAACACACAGTATTATTAGTCAGGGTAATAGGGGTTGTCCATGAATGAGGACACAACTATACATATAGTTTTAACTTCGCTTTAACTCTGCAAACTAGGTGCACTTGTACCCACATGAAGTTCCATGATGTTGTATGGCTATCTAGGAACAACATCAGAAGAACTTAGCCAGACTCCTGTTTCTCCAAGCTTAGGACATCCACCATCACAACTATGTAACTTTGGATCTGTGAATCCTCTCCTAGGACCAGTGGGGACCATGATCTTGGGGCAGTAGGAGCATCCTCATCCCCTTGCACACAAGCATCTTGGGGTCATGTCTTCTCCCTCAGTCTAAGGGAATGTGGCATGCATGTTTGACATAGTCCTGTAAAATATGATTAAACCAGCTCAGTGCTTAATTGGCTAGAGCAAGCATTGCCTCGAAACAAAGCGCGCACAAAACTCAAGCTAACTCATTACAGGTTATCTCCAAACATCTGAGTCCACATAGAATAGCTATAGTATACCCACCACAGGATGTACCCAAGTCCTCTCCCCTAGCTCGGCAAGACTTGAAGGTCCCCTTCACACTTACTCCAGCCAAGTACCCCAAGGATGTCTCAACTCACCCAATACACAACACCGATAAACTCTCCTCGTGGCAACAAAGCAACTCCTTCAAGAAGAAAACAACATGCACACGTAATCCAACCGATAAAGGCCAGACCATAGGGCCTCAGAAACATGATTACAGATCAGCTAAATCAACCTAAAACCATGATGTTGCATTACCCCTAAGAGGAACAACCCAGTAACAAAATGAAAAACCTAATTAATGTCCAATTTAAGAAGGATGTTGGAGTATATGTTAGGCCCATGAGGCTAAGGCCCATGTGGCCCATGTATGGAACCTATTTAGCTACCCTTCTAGGGTTAGCCCTTTGCAATAGAGAATGGCATATTCCAACATGGTATCCAGCCTAGGTTAGCTTCTCTTCCTCCTCCCTGCCGCCCAGCTGCCGCCACCTCCCTGCTGGCCGCCGCCGGCTTGCTGGTGAGCCATGGCTGGCCGTCCACCTCCCCCTCCCTCTCTCTATTCTCACTTCCCACCCCTCTCCTCTTCCTCCACCACCTGGGCCCAGGTGCTCACCGGCGCTGCTTCCCCTGCTACTGGCGCCGCCGCCCTTCTCCCTGGCGGGGCCGCCGCTGCGGGTCTTCTCCCTGGCGCGGCTGCCACCGCCGGCTCCTTCCCCGGCGCTGTCGGCCTCCCTAGCTCCCTCCCTGGCGTCTCCCTCCCTGCCGCCCCTGCCTCCATGGCGCTCCTCCCTGGAGCGGGCCTGCAAGGTGCTGGCCTGGAGGGCGTCGGTCCCAGTGCCGGCCGAACCCTTCCTCTCCCTGCCGCAGCGCTGTCCCACCCACAGCCACAGCTGCGCCAGCCCCTCCCTCCTCCTACAGCCGCCCCTGGGACACCCGCGCCTGCCCAGGTTCTCTCCTCCGCGGCGGTTGAGGACCCGGGTGCTACTGATGGGGCCGATGGTGACCCTCAGCCCCACCTCCCGGCTACTGATGGTGCCCAACCTGCTGTCCAGCAGCCCCAAATCCACCTTCCCGGCGCCGGGCTGGACGCCGGCACCCTCTCTACTGCCGGTGCCCAGGCCTTCCCGGCCCCGCCACCTCTTCTTTCCCAGATCTACGCCGGCCGTGACGCTTCGTCTCTCGCCGCTGCCCTCGCCGCCGCACGTGCCTCTGCCGCGGAGGGGCAGGCTCGGGTGCGGGCGGCCGCCCTCGTGTGGGAGCACGAGCGCGAAGCGGCCGATGCCCTGGCTCGCCAGATCGCCGAGGCGGAGCGGCTCCTCACCTCCCCCGTCGGCCAGGACGTTGGGGCCCACTCCTCTGCCTCGCCGGGTCGCCGCGTGTCTCACACCGCCGTCCTCTGGCACGACCCGGCCGACCCGCTCGTGGCTCAGCTGCACTACCAGGCGGGGGGGGGGGGGGGGTCCAGAACATTCGCCTGCTTGTTCCGGTCGTTCTCGAGCCGGAGTCGCCCTCGTACGCCCGCTGGCGGGACCTGGTCCTCCTCACCCTTCGCCGCTACGCCCTCGACGACCACGTCCTCGTCGACACCCTGGTCGCCGTCCAGACGCCGTCGTGGCTTCGTCTCGACAGCATCGTTCTCTTCTGGATCTTGGGGACGATCTCTCTGGACCTCCACGACCTCGTCCGCACCTCTCCGGATGCGCGCCGGGCTTGGCTTGCCCTCGAGGGCCAGTTCCTGGGCAACGCTGAGGCCCGGGCACTGCGTCTCGACGCGAGCTTCCGCACCTTCGTCCAGGGTGACCTCTCCGTCGGCGAGTTCTGCCGTCGGATGAAGGGCATGGCTGACTCCCTGGGGGATCTCGGGTGGCCCGTCGAGGATCGCATCTTGGTCCTCAACGTCCTCCGGGGGCTCAGCGACCGCTACGCCCACCTCCGGACGTGGATCACCCGCCAGAGGCCTTTCCCCACCTTCTTGGAGGTCCGTGACGATCTCGTCATGGAGGAGTTCACGCAGGGCCTCCAGCCGGGCTCTACCACTTCCTCGTCCTCCTCGACGGCCCTGGCTGCTACTTCGCCGCGTCCTCCTGCTCCACCGCGGTCGTCGGCTCCGCCATCGTCGTCTCTCCTGGGCCCTCCTCCCTCCGGACCGAGCGGAGGTGGGGGGGTCGTGGCTCTCGTCGTCGCCGTGGGGGGGGGGCCGCGGGGGTGGCCGGGGTGGTCAACCCCAACCTCCTGCACCGTCGGGGACACACGGGGGGGCACCGTGGCCTTCGTTCCAGAACCCGTGGTCCGGTCGCATCTCCATGTGGCCCTACCACACCCACGGCGCCGATCCTCGCCTACCGATGGCCATGCTCACCTGGGCTCCTCCTGCCGGTCCTTCGCCTGGGCTTTCCCTGCTACGTCGTGGGTTCCACCCTCCGGGACTCCACCGGGGGTCGCCGGCTGGGATCAGGCGGCCCTGGCTCGCTCGTTCAGCACCATGGGCCTGACACCTCCGGTCAGTCCCGAGTGGATCGCTGATTCGGGGGCTACCTACCACACTACTCCTGACCCCGGTATACTTTCGTCGGTTCACTCTCCTTCTTCCTCTCTTCCTTCGTCCATTATGGTCGCGAATGGTTCCTGTATTCCTGTCTCGTCTGTGGGTACCGCCGGTGCTCATGGCTCCTTTCGTCTTCCTGATGTTCTTGTTGCTCCTTCTATGGTTCATAATCTTCTTTCTATTCGACGTTTTACAGCTGACAATTCTTGTTCTGTGGAATTTGACTCTTCTGGTCTTACTGTGAAGGATTTGGCTTCCCGGCGTCCTCTGCTCCGATGTGACAGCACCGGGCCCCTTTACACTCTTCGCTTCCCGGCGGCTCCTTCTTCTTCTTCGCCGTCCGTTTTGTCAGCTGCCTTCGTCGCTTCTTCTTCCTCTACTACCTGGCACCGGCGCCTCGGCCATCCTGGACGTGATGCCCTGATGCAGCTCAGTCGTAGCTCTGGTCTTCCATGTACTCGAGCTCATGATGAGCAACTGTGTCATGCGTGCCAATTGGGCCGACATGTTCGTCTTCCTTTTTCTAGTTCTACTTCCCATGCGGCCCGCATTTTTGATCTTGTACATTGCGACCTATGGACATCACCTATTATGAGCATTTCTGGTTACAAGTACTACCTTGTGGTTGTTGATGATTTTTCGCATTATTCGTGGACTTTTCCTCTTCGTGCGAAGTCTGATACGTTTACCACGCTCCTCCACTTCTTTACTTGGGTGTCCACTCAGTTCGGCCTCACCATCAAGGCCGTCCAGTGTGACAATGGTCGCGAGTTTGATAACTCCGCCGCCCGAGATTTCTTCCTCTCTCACGGTGTTCAGCTCCGCATGTCTTGTCCATATACCTCCTCGCAGAATGGCAAGGCCGAGCGGATGATTCGCACCACTAACGACACCGTGCGCACTCTTCTGTTTCAGGCCTCTCTTCCTGCTCGCTTCTGGGCTGAGGGCCTGCATACCTCCACCTACCTTCTTAACCGCCTTCCTTCCGCTGCTTGTCCCGCTCCCACTCCTCACCATGCCCTCTTCGGTACCCCGCCTCGGTATGATCACCTTCGCGTGTTTGGGTGTGCTTGTTACCCCAACACTGCTACCACTTCTTCTCACAAGCTGGACCCTCGCTCCACGCTCTGTGTCTTCCTCGGGTACTCCCCAGATCACAAGGGGTATCGATGCTTTGACCTTACCTCCCGACGTGTTCTCATCTCGCGCCATGTGGTGTTCGATGAGTCCGTCTTTCCCTTTTCCAGCACCACTACACCTCCGGTCACTGACCCACCCGATCTGTTTCCCACTGACCCGGTGGTACAGCCACCTTTTTCGTGGTCTCCTGCAGGTACCGCCTCGCCGCGTTCTCAGCCGGCCACCGGTCCCGGCTCCTCTGCGAGTCCGGGCTCCTCGTCCTCCGGCGCGGCCCCGTCTTCTCCAGTGGATGCAGCCCCGGGGCCTTCGTCCCCCGCTTCTGCCCCGGGGGGGTCGTGCCTGTTGCCGACGCCGGATCCTGTCTCGGCACCTGCCCCGACGCCTCCGTCGAGGTTCGCTGCGCCGGTACGGGTATACCAGCGCAGGCCGCGGCCACCGCCGCTCGTGGTCCCTTCTCCACCGGGGACACCGACACCACCGCCACTGTCTCCGCCGGCCCGTGGTGTCCCGCCGGTCTACCACCCGCCGCTACTTCACCGACACCCGCGGCATGTTCACCCGATGGTGACACGACACGCGGCTGGCACCCTGCCGCCTCGTGTCCTCGAGGCTTCGACCCGCGACGCGGTGGTCTCTCCGGTACCCTCCTCCGTCCGCGACGCCCTGTTGGACCCTCACTGGCGCCGCGCGATGGAAGAGGAGTACGCCGCGCTACTCGCCAACCAGACGTGGGAGTTGGTGCCCCGGCCGCCGGGCGCCAATGTCGTCACCGGCAAGTGGATTTGGACTCACAAGCGCCGAGCGGACGGCTCTCTCGAGCACTACAAGGCTCGATGGGTCCTCCGGGGTTTCACTCAGCGCCCTGGCATCGACTACGATGAGACCTTCAGCCCGGTGGTCAAGCCGGCTACCGTCCGTACCGTGCTATCACTGGCACTTGCTCGGTCTTGGCCCGTCCACCAGCTGGACGTCAAGAACGCCTTCCTCCACGGCCTTCTTACCGAGACGGTGTACTGCAGTCAGCCGGCGGGGTTCGTCGACAACACCCGTCCTGACATGGTCTGCCGGCTCAACAGGTCCCTCTATGGCCTCAAGCAGGCACCTCGGGCGTAGAACCACCGGTTTGCTGCTTTCTTGCTGACTCTGGGGTTCATGGAGGCCAAGTCTGATACGTCCCTGTTCGTCTACCACCATGGGGCCGACACTGCTTACTTGTTGCTCTATGTTGATGACATTGTCCTCACCGCCTCCAGCGAGCATCTCCTCCGCCGGATCATTGCAGCTCTCCAGCAGGAGTTTGCGATGAAGGATCTGGGTGAGGTCCACCAGTTCCTCGGTGTCACTGTTGAGCATCGTCCTGCTGGGCTCCTTCTTCACCAGAGGCAGTACACTCGGGATATCCTGGAGCGGGCTGGGATGTCTGATTGCAAACCCTGCTCCACCCCGGTCGACATTCAGGGCAAGCTGTCTGAGGCTGAGGGACCACCGGTGGACGACCCCACTGCGTACAGGAGTCTTGCCGGGGCCCTTCAGTACCTCACCTTCACCCGGCCGGACATCACCTATGCAGTTCAGCAGGTCTGCCTCCACATGCATGATCCCCGGGAGCCTCACCTCATGGCTCTCAAGCGTCTCCTCCGCTACCTCCGGGGTACACTCGACTACGGCCTCCTCCTACACCGGGCCTCCTCCACCGACCTCGTCGTCTACACCGACGCTGACTGGGCCGGGTGTCCGGATACTCGCCGCTCCACCTCCGGCTACGCCGTCTTCCTGGGCGGCAACCTGGTGTCTTGGTCGTCCAAGCGCCAGCCGGTGGTCTCCCGGTCCAGCGCCGAGGCCGAGTACCGCGCCGTTGCTAACGGTGTGGCAGAGGCCGCCTGGCTCCGGCAGCTGCTTGCTGAGCTGCACGCTCCACCCTCCCGGAGCACACTGATCTACTGCGACAATGTCAGTGCGGTCTACCTCTCCACCAACCCCATCCAGCACCAGCGGACGAAGCATGTGGAGATCGACCTACACTTTGTCCGTGATCGGGTGGCCATGGGCGAGGTGCGGGTCCTTCATGTTCCGACGACTTCTCAGTTCGCGGACATCTTCACCAAGGGCCTCCCGTCATCGACCTTCGCCGAGTTTCGCTCCAGCCTCAACGTCACCGGTGGCTAGTTGCGTCTGTGGGGGGGTTGTGTGTATTCTTTCTTGTTCAGCCTCGAACTCCGCTGCGTCGGTAGTTCAGACTGCGGGGGGGGGGGGGTGTTGGAGTATATGTTAGGCCCATGAGGCTAAGGCCCATGTGGCCCATGTATGGAACCTATTTAGCTACCCTTCTAGGGTTAGCCCTTTGCAATAGAGAATGGCATATTCCAACAAAGGATACAAGGGAGATTTTGTTGATGTGAATATTTTGCCGTTTGCTGTACTAATATGCATCTTTGTCCTCTCTTTATTAAAAGGGTGAACCAGGAGGTGCTATTTTTGGTACAAAATGTTATAAGCTGCCCGAAGGGCGGCCCTGGTGCAAGTGGTAGAGCTTTACCACCTGTGACCAAGAGGTCCAGGGTTCAAGCCCCAGCCTCTGCATATTTATGCAGGAATGGTTGAAGGCTATTTTCCCTTCCCCAGACCCTGCAGTGCGGGAGCCTACGGCACTGGGTACGCCCTTTTAATGTTATAAGCTGCCCCATCCTATCTAAACTAACAAGATGGGACTACTTTCACCATACTACAACACATATGCCACAACGGCAGAAAGTGAAACACTAATGGGCCAGGGTGTTATATTCTCCCCTCCTCTAGGGCTGGCCCCCATGGCAGCTTACCACATTCATGAAAAACAAAAATCTATCTGGCCTCGCGGCTGTGGCATGTCCACTCCTATTTATCACCTTTGCTAGTAATGTCTTGATAGCACTGCTACATCCACAGAACAACGGTATCAATAATTTCCCAACGTTATTTTGAAGTGTATCATGTCCCCTTTTATTCATGTAACACTAGTATTGCATGTTGAACACTTCATATTTTTCAATTTGAAGTAACGTCCGACTCTAATGTTATTGCTATTTTTGACATGTAGGCAGCAGGGAGTCCATATTCGCTTTCAGATGGTATTGAAAATGACTTGGTGCTCCAGCAACTTATTTCAAAGTGTGGTGGACTTCCAAAAATAATAGTTTCTATCGCTGACTATTTGGTTCCTATATTCAACTGGATAGAAAGAGCCAAAATTTTGAATGGCCAATTTATAAATAACATGGAGACAAGGCATGAGTTTGCTTGTTTACAGGATATGTTTCGCTGGATACATTCATACTTTCGTTCTTGCCCAGATTTCTTGAAGCCTTGTATCTTTTATCTGTCAATCTTCCCCAAGTCAGAGATCATTCGGCGGCGACGTTTGGTGATGAGGTGGGTTGCAGAGGGTTACTCGAAGGACAAGGACAGTGATAGCGCATATGAGAATGGAGAGGAGCTCTTCGCAAAGATCACTGAGCTGAGCATGATCCAACCACCAGAGCGGGCAATCGTCACAAACATGAGATTAGTTTGGTGCCAAGTCAGTGCTTTTTTCCATGAGTATATCATCTCAAGACCAAAAGAAGAGAATGTTACCTTTGCACTTGAGGTCTTTGCACTGAAGGGATGTTGCCGCCAGACCACTGGGCGTACAGGACGGCACCTTGTCATAGAGAAAAGCTGGGAGCGAGACAGGATTGTGTTTGAGAGCATTGACTTGTCTCGTCTACGTTCCCTCACAGTGTTTGGTGATTGGTCACCATTCTTCATTTCTGAAAGTATGAAAGTTCTTCGGGTGCTTGATCTGGAGAATGCATCAGGTGTCACTGATAAAGACGTCCATAAGATGCTTAAGCTTCTGCGTCGCCTCAAGTTCCTTTCACTCAGAGGATGCAGTATGATCAGGAATCTGCCAGGTTCAGTGAGTAAGCTAAGGCAGCTCCAAATTCTTGATGTCAGATACACCTCCATAGTCGCATTGCCAGTGTCCATCACCAAGCTAAAGAAGCTTCAATATATCCGTGCAGGTACTGCCACCCCACTAGAGAATCGCAAATGTCAACTGGTTGGCGTTCAGATGGCATCAGGGGTGGGAAAACTGACTCTGTTGCACACACTTGGAGTTGTCAATATCAGTGCTGCCAAAGGGAAAGTCATCCTAGAAGAGCTCAAGAATCTTACTCAATTACGCAAGCTTGGAGTGGCTGGAGTGAGCAAGAATAACAGTAAGGAGTTATGTTCTACCATCTCAGACCACTCTCATTTACAATCCTTGTCTGTGTGGCTTGACAAGGGTGATCAAGGTTGTTTGGATTGCATGCCCACTGATATCACTGGAGAGACTTCAAGGCCACCAAAGAAACTTCAGAGCCTTAAGCTGTATGGGCCTTTAGAAAAATTGCCTATGTGGATCAGAGACCTTTGTAATCTCAGAAAGTTAAATTTAGAGGTGGACGTATTATCTAAAGATGACATAGGAGTCCTTGGGAATCTACAGGAACTATGTATTCTACGCCTTCTTGTGAACACACCTCAAGATGCACCTGCAGTTGAGTCACCAGCCAGTGAGCCTCAAGCCGAGAGGGCAGTGACCCAACTGCAGGGAACAAACTACAGAGGAGACTCGTCCCCCCAAGAGGAAGCAGTTCCTCTAGGTATGCTCAGCTTCTGTGTCATGACCAATGGGGTGGAGGACCGCTGTTATAAAAAGATACAGGTCCTGGAGATTGCTAGCAGATCCATGTTACATTTAAGCATTGGAAAAGAAGCCATGGGAAATCTTGAGGTACTGAAGGCTGGCTGCTATAGTGCCAGATCGCTGCCCCAGTTTGGATCACTAAATCATCTTAAGAAACTGAAGGAAGTTCAGGTTATTGGCTCCCTTAATGACGAACAGAAGAGGGATTTGAAGAACCACTTTGAAGGGCATCCAAGCAAACCTGCTTTGACGACGAGGGAAGTCAATCCATCGGCCCAGGCATCAATTGCAGGAAAGGACGAGACATGTTCATTTCCCTTCACCCCTACATCTCCTTCCCATCCGGCAAAATAACCATCATGCCCACGAATACAGAAAGATCTACCTCCTTTTCCTGTCATGTATTATTGGAGTACTCAAAATGCTGCTTGTGTTTTTATGCTTGCTGTTTGTAATAGAACAGATGATCTGGATGTGTTGGCGACCTATGTAAATAAGCAGATACATTTTATATTTTTTAAAAGATTCCCAGAGTTCTTATAAAACTTGTAAAAAAAAACCACCTATCCCAAATGGCCACCTACTGAAACTAAGTTTTCTGGCAACTAGGATGTATAGAAGGAATGTTCTGTCTAACAAACAGAGGGATCGTGTCGAAACTGGCCTGACAATATAGTTGTGACAGTTGGTTAAGGGTGTGGATGTATGCCTAGACCACCTAGGTTCAAGTCCTCTTTCTTCTTAATATAATAAAATAAAATATAAGATGCCACCTATTACATAGCAAGTGGAAATGTCTGAGTCAGTTTTTTTTTAATGTGTTCACTGGGGGCATCTCAGATATGTGTACATAGCAATGGAAGATTCATGGTACGTACTACATGCCATGCATCACAAAAGCGTGTGGCAATATAATCAGATTGTCATTGGGCATCTTAGGGCTTGGGTCAAGTCAGCGCAGTTTGTCTTTGTTTACGCGGTTGCTTCTTCATATTCTTTGCAGCACAAAACCAGTATTTCAAAAAAGTAATAATAATAATGGAGGCATCCATCTCAGAACCTCAGCCCCCTTCGGTCGGGTGCTGTTCCCTTCCCCGCAGTTAGTATCCTTCAAGTGTGCTTCTCCAGGTTAGTGCTCCTAATAATCAGGTTATTTGTAAAACAGTTTTGCCTACTACAATCATGCTAGTATGAATTCGGTGTTGCACCTGTGATTTATGCTGTATATGTACAGTCAGTTCAATTCGATCTTGCTATACGTGTGTGCGGTTGAACAAATTTTCTTGCTCCTTTGGCTATTTTAGAAGACTTTTGTAGCAGGTCCTATCCATATTGCTAGTTCAGAAATGGCAAACCAACAAAGCGAGCAGAGTCCTGCGAGTACACTACCAACAATCCTTTTCCTTCTCAGCATGTTTCTTGTACTTATCTTGTCCTTCATTGCTAACCAAAACAACACTTTGTGCTTACTTTGGCAAGAGGTTTTCCAAAGCCTTTTGAAGATGGGGTCAGCTTGGCTATGTCCTGTGATGGTTGAGTGTTAGCGTGACGTGATTAGATTGTTGATGGAGGATTGGAGGGCGATATATGAGGTGTTATGGACCTGTTTGGCACAGCTCACAACAGAGCTGTTGTGAGTTTTTTTTTGCCAAATATTTATTTCCAAAATAGCTTTATGGGTGAAGTTGTTTTTTTCCTTCTCTCATAAAAACATGAATTGAGATGAAGCCGAAAATAATAGCTTATTCCAGCTCTCTCCCTCATGAGCTGTTGGTGAACCTATTTTGCCAAACACTTTTCCAAAACAGCTCAGCTTTACTAAAAAAGCTGTTTGTGAAGCTGTTTTCCAAAAAAAAACAGCTTCACTAGTGGAGCTGAGCTGTATCATACAGTTCCTATATATTAGATTTTGACTTCTTATATATTGTATTGTAGGTTGTTAGTTTATTTATGGCATCCGAAAAGAGTCAGCGCTCCATCAGACTTCACACGCTGTAGGAACGAATGACACTTTACGAAAATAGGAAGAAAATATAGATCTAGTAAGCGACTGGACTGATACAACTAAAAACCTATCCAAAAATATTCATTCACAGGAAAAAAAAAAGGACCTAACAAGCACGTCGGCAACTCAGTTGTTGACACACTAGTCGGCTCTCTAACTGCTGACAGGCCTTGTCGGCTTTACCATAAGCCGACATGACCATTGTTGGCCTTGAAAATCAACTGGTTTTTTTTTTTTGAGAAACACTGGAGGGGTTTGCACCCCTACAGCATAAATCAATTAAAAGGAGTAGGTTCACAGTTACAGAGCAAAGTAAAGAAAACTAAGAGCTAAAGAAGGAAACTACAGACAGGAAACAAAGCTCAGGAAACAAAGAAGGAAACAAAAAAAAGTATAGCAGTCACTGCCAGGAGCCGGGCTACAGAAGATTGGCAATCCATTGATTTAACCCAGGGGAATAACTTCTTTTGGCCCTCAGCAATAGAAGCTGGAGATCATCCAAAAAATTTTGCTTTGTAAGCTGGAAGCTTGGATTTATCTGACGGAAGATCAAATCATTCCTCGCCTTCCAAATTGACCAGCACATTAATATTATGATTTCCATGAAGAAGGGAACACGAAGTTGATCCTTGAATCTCTGCAAGTTCTGGAAGGGGTCCAGATCAACATCCACCTGAATATTAATGAAAGCCCAGCATTGAATAGCAAATGGGCAACCCAGAAAAAGATGGATCAGTGATTCTTCAGCGTTGGCATTGCAAAGGATGCAGCAGTAGTCCTGTAAGATCATGTTCTTTCTTTTCAACAGTTCTCTAGTGCTCAATCTATCCATCGTCAACACCCAAAAAAACACCTTGTGCTTTGGTTGACAGGAGCAATTCCATAACCAAGCAAAAGCTAGATGCAGAGTTCGTTGGCCACTTAGATGCTTATACGCCTTTCTGACTGAGAAGGAGTTTGAGTTCCAGATATAAAGCCACTTATCAGGTTCATCACTGATGTCTAGGTCATCCAAAATTTCCTATAGCTGTAGCAATTGAGCATGAGCGTGCTGTGACAAGGGCAGGTGGAACAAACTATGCAGTTGTACTTGGACTTTAGCTTCAGCAAACACTAGCTTTTTCTTTTTTTGCAAAGGAGAACAACTCAGGAAATTTCTGGGAAAGGATATCATTTCCCCATAAGTCCTCCCAAAGATAACAAGATTTTCCATCACTGATCTGAACTCTTGCCATCCCTTTGAATTTGTCCAGTAGCTTCAAAATGTCCCTCCACCAAAAGGAACCCCTCTTTGCAGTGTCTGGCAGTTTACCAGAGCTGTAGTAACTTTCCCAGATCAATTGTACCCAAGGGATGTCTTCTTTGTTGTAGAATTTATGATGGTGTTTAATTAGCAAAGCTTCATTTTGGGACTGGATATTCAAGACACCAAGCCTACCCTGATCTCTTGATCTGCAAACCAGAGGCCAGTCAGCCTTTGGTTTCTGTTTGGCATTGATATCAGCTCCTCTCCAAAGACAGAGCTTCCTCAGCTTATCAATCTGTTCAATCACTGTTTGGTGCAGAAGGAAGGTACTCATGCAGAATGTAGGCATTGCTGAAAATATTGAGTTTGTGGCTTCCAGTCTACCAGCTTGGTTGAGGTAAAGAGATGTAAAGAGATGTTGCAGCAAGCCTCCTCTCACATCTGCTGACCAGAGGTGAAAAATTAACTACTCTCGGTTTTGATAGGCTAAGGAGTAACCCAAGGTAGGTAAAAGGGAGACTGCCCGTTTCACAGTTGAAAATTCTTGCCAGATGCTGCAATTTGCTAGGTGCAGTATTAATGGGGACCATAAAAGACTTTGCATAGTTAACCCTCAGCCCAGTTGAGTCACCAAAGGTTTGTAAAAGGGCCTTTAGTGTCCAAAGCTGCCTGCTACATGCTTCCATGACCAGCAATGTATCATCTGCATACTGGATTATTGGGAAGTCATTGGTGCAATTGAGTGGGATTGGTAACTTTAGCAGCCCCTGATCTTTGGCCTTGTTTATTACTGACTAGAGTAAGTCTGCAGCTAGTACAAAAAGTAATGGTGATAAGGGGTCCCCCTGCCTGACCCCCCTTTTACAGTGAAAAACTTTCCCTGGCACTCCATTTAGTATGACTGAGGAAGTCCCTGACTCTAGAATGACTTTGATCCAATCAACCCATCTTTGCCCAAAGCCTTTTGCTCTTAGAATTTCAAGGATAGCACCATGCTCAATCTTGTCAAAAGCTTTTTCAAATCTAACTTTAGAATGATGAGATCTCTTTTTGATTTGTGACAGATGTGGATATACTCCAGGGCCCATGCCAAACAGTCCTGAATGGTTCTAGACTTAATGAATCCATACTGGTTTTTATGTATCAACTTCTTGATTGGCTGCTGAAGTCTATTAGCTAGTATCTTTGTTAGCAGCTTGATAGATGTGTTTAGCAGAGATATTGGCCTATAGTCAGCCACTCCTTGTGGGCCATCTTTCTTTGAGATTAAGACAATGAAGGAGTTATTGATGCTCCTCAAACAAACTTGGCCTCTGAAGAAAGCATCACACAGCCTGTAGAAGTCATTTGCAATTAGGGGCCAACAGGCCTTTAAAAACTTGCTACAGGACCTGGTGATTTGTTGTTTGGAAGAGCATAGACAACCCCATCAATTTCTTCTTTTGTGAAAGGTACCTCTAGTTGTCCCAGATCCAGAGCAGGCTGTATGAGTTGATTGAGATTGAAGATCATATGGTTAAACTCAGTTCTTCCCATCCTCTCTTTGAATGAGGTCCACAAGAGTTCAGCTTTTGACTCATGGTTGTACAAAATATTTCCTTGGTGATCCTACAATGCAGTGATTGTATTGTTTCTGTGCTTTATGGTGGCATGGGCATGGAAGAATCTAGTGCTAGCATCTCCTTCTTTCACCCACCTTATCTTTCCCTTTTGCTTCCAATAGGTTTTTTGTTGCTTCAGCAAGAAAATTAATTTTTCAGAAATCAGATCTCTGAAATTCCACTCTGGCAAAGAAAAGTCCCTAAACAGTTCTATTGTTTCTAGAAAGTGAAGCACCAACTTGATGTTTTGAATGGCAATGGCTAACTTTGGGAGTTTTAACTTCCAAATTTTCAGGTCCTTTCTTAGGTTCTTGAATTTGGCTGTCAACACTTTTGCTGGATCAGAAACATGGCTAGGGACAGACCAACCATTGACCACTACTTGTATGAAATCCTCATGATTCAGCCAATGGTTCTCAAACCTAAACATCTTTGCCTGAGGAATTGCAATTGCAATTTCAACCACACAGGGCCAATGATCTGAAGTTTCCATCACCAGAGTTTTGACCATGGTGTTAGGGAATTTTGTTGTCCAAGAATTTGAGGTGAAGAACCAGTCCAACCTTTCCAAAAGAGGTGGAAACTGCTTGTTTGTCCAGGTGTACTGCCTACCATGCAAAGGTAACTCAATCAGCCCCAAAGTGTTAATTGCTTCATTGAAAAGGAACATTTCATTAATGTCAGCTCCATCTCTATTTCTGTCCTAAGGTCTTCTGATGAGGTTAAAATCTCCTACTATCACCTAGTCAATATCTGGTGGCATGTCAATCTCCCTGAACCATTCGAGGAACTCTCTTTTTCCAGCTGGTGTACATGGCGCATAGATGGCAGTTAGCAGCCAGGAATCATTGTTCATCTTCGAGGTAAACTCAACCGAGATAGCAAATCGATTACTGAAGACCATGTTCCCAGAAAAGGCTGAGCTTTTCCAGGCAACCAAAATTCCCCCTGATGCCCCAATAGAAGGCAGGAAATTGAAAGAGTCAAACTCAGGTGGGTAGAAATTCTTAATGAAGCTTTGTCGGGTACCGGTATTAGGGTACCCAAAGAGAGAGAACTAATGGTCATCAACACTAACGCACCCAAACGGTCGAAGGCGTGACCACGGCTTCATTCGACCCCTTGGGCATGGGCTCCGCCTCGCACAACCCCAAGGGAGCGGGCTCCGTCTCGACCAACCCCTTGGGTGCGGGCTCCGCCTCGCCCGACTCCAAGGGAGCGGGCTCTGTCTCGCCTGACCCCTTGGGCACGGGCTCCGCCTCGCCCGACCCCTTGGGCGCGGGCTCCATCTCGCCCGACCTTCCGAGGAGGAATCCTGCCTCGCCCGATGCTTGGAAGCACATCTGGCCTCGGGTGTGACGGCGCTAAGCTCCAACTACTACGGGTGTGACGGCGCGGGCCCGCATCCATGCTCCTAACGTCATGAGGGGAGCAGGCACGACTCAACGCAACCCGTGGCCTCGACGGGACATACCGAGGTACCCACATCGCCTACAACGCCAGGCGGACTGGCACTGTGCTACCAAATCCTTGTACGGCTGTAGTCAAGGGAGCCTGTTGGCCATGCCATGCACAGGGACAGAATGGAGCGCCATGACCAGCTGACGACGCCCGCCTACAGCGCCAGTGACGAACAGGACCGTGACGTGGAGTCGCCTCCGCCACGATCTACAAGACCCGTGGGAAGGTCGGGTGCCCATCAGGGGCAGAAGACTTTGAAGCCTTTCTAACGCTCTCGAGCCGCTGGAAAGCAACTCAACCCTATTTGACACACTCACCAGAGACTTGGGACCTCTTCCCTCTCTCGCCTGTTTGTAACCCCTACTGCAAACACAGAGCCGGTAACACGAGCAGCATCGCACTAGACGTAGGGACCTTCTGCCCGAACCAGTATAATTCTTTGTGTCCTCCGCGCTCACCATCCGGGCCAAATGCGCAGATACAAATCTACTAGTCAGTGGTTTAGAACACCAACAATTGGCACGCCAGGTAGGGGCCTTTTGCGCATTTCGTCGTCCACATCAGGCCACAGATGGCTAGCCACGGCGTCAGCTGGGTCCTGGGCGCACACGTGCATTTCGGGAGCCTGGACTTCTTCGTCACCACAGAGGGAGGGCTGGCGCGGGCTCCCGCCCCCCATCCAGCCTCCACGCTCCGCCAGCCTCGACATGGTGGTCGAGGCCCTAGAGGAGCTGCAGCTACATGTCTTGAGGGTCCGCACCCCCGGGAGCGACCAGCTCCTTGATTTCATTTACGAGCGGCTGGAACACCAGTTCGCTGTCTTCCTAGGACCTCTGCCGTCCCGAGAGGATTTACGTCACCTCTCTTTCTCGTTCGCCAATGTGATGACACAGCTTGTCGGGGGAGAATCGCTCTCCCCGGCATACCTCACCCAGAACGCCCCGATAGAGTTCCCATTTGGTCTGCACAATGCTGCGAGGACGGTCAGTCACCTCACGGCGCAGCGCATGCATCCGCCTCCCACGAACGACGAGTTCGTCGGGATGGCGGACTATGTCACGGAATCCTTCTACGATCTCCTCGCGGGAGATCCTGAGGGGATCTCCGACTCTGACTCTAGCAGGGGGAGCCATCATCCCTCGTGCGAGTGCTTCATGGCGGAGGGCCCCCACCGTGCAGAAACCCCTGAGGGGCACATCGCCAACATCTACGAGGGGGAAGTTACCCCTCCATCCAACCCCAACAACGAAGTCGAGGCAGACAGGAGGGCCCTGCCTAACCCAAGGCGAGCAGCTGAGGGCGCGGCAGCAGGAGCTCGAGGATGCGCGACTCCAGCTAGAGGAGGAGCACGCGGAGCTCGAGCGCGAAATCGCTCGCCGCGGAGATGGTGGGCATGCGCGCGCCAGGGCCCGCGACGTGAACCAGAGGATCGCCGAGGATGACGGTGGCCTTCTGCATTTTACCCGGGCGAGCCAGAACATAGCTGCAGCGGTGGCTTTGCTCTGGGGGCTACCAGAGCCCGTGACACCCGAAGACCGCTGGGCCCAACGCGAGATCTGCATGATGCTCGAGCGTGCGGCGGTACAGCAGGCAGAGAGCTCGATGTCCCGACAACGTGAGCTCAACGCTAGCCAGCACGCACCCTCGGGGCGACATGACAAGGACGTATCCGTCCACCAGCCGCCACGTGATGACGGGAAGCACCTCGTGGTCCAGATACACGAGCGTGTCGGTCCCATTCGCAACGCACACAACACCTTGAACGCCCACAGGCGAGGGTGAGGGGATGAGCAGGAGGGGCCGCCCACGGCTACCACCCTCATCACGGCGGACGCTACGACAGCGTCGAGGACTAGAGCCCGAGCCCCACTCGGCCGGGCCCTTAGGTTTTTGGCCAACACATCCTCAACGCGCCTTTCCCGTCACAGTACCGACCGCCGACGAACATCCCAAAATACACTGGGGAAACGGACCCCGGACTATGGCTCGAGGATTACCGGCTCACGTGTCAAGCCGGTTGCGCAGATAGTGACTCCTTTATTATCCACAACCTCCCCTTGTTCCTGGCTGCCTCAGCCCGAACTTGGCTGGAGCACCGTCCACCTAACAAGATTCAAAGTTGGGTGGACCTAAAAGAGGTCTTTGTGGAAAACTTCCAGGGCACCTACACGTGCTCTGGGAACCCCTAGGATCTAAAGAACTGCCGGCAGAAGTCAGGAGAAACTCTTCGTGAGTACATTCGATGCTTCTCCAGGCAGTGCAACAAGCTACCCGATGTCACTGATGCTGACGTCATCGGAGCATTCCTGTCCGGAACCACCTGCGAGTCCCTGGTCCATAAACTGGGACGCAAGGGCCCGTGGACCACCAAGGAGGCCCTCAATATCACCACCAGCCACGCCTTAGGCGAGGAGGCGGTCGGGGCGATCTTCGACCGTTCCCGAGGCAAGGCCAAGCGGGACGAGGGCGCTGACGAAGGCACCTCCGACCGCTCGGGTAAGAAAAGAGGAACAAGCAGTGGCACGGGGCCTCGCTCGTAGCTGCTGTCGACCGAAAGGGCAAGAGGGCGCCTACCGAGGGCACCTCTGATCACTTTGAGAAGCTGCTCGAAGGCCCATGCCCGAACCATGAATACCCCGTCAAGCACCAGTACAAAGACTACTCCCTCATGAAGTGGTTCCTGTCTGGGGCTCCAAGAGGGGGATCAGAAGAAGAAGCCCGACCCCTAGGAGGACGACACTGGGGAGAAGGAGGGCACCTTCTCGGAGACGACGGGTTGCCTCATGATCTTCGGTGGAGCAGCGGCTTACGACTCCAAGCACCGCCAAAAGCTCGTGCACCGCAATGTCTACGCGGCCGAGCCGGCCACACCCGCCTTCCTCCAATGGTTGAGGTCCCCCATCACCTTCGACCGATCCGACCACCCAGAGAGCGTCCCGCATCTGGGCAGGTATCCGCTCGTGGTTGACCCGATCGTCAGTACGAAGCGGCTCACTAAGGTGCTGATGGACGGAGGTAGCGGTCTCAATATCATGTACGTCGAGATGCTCGATGCCATGGGCGTCGATCAGTCGCGCATCTGACCAACTGGGGCGCCTTTCCATGGCATCATGCCAGGGAAGCAGGCCAAACCTCTTGGGCAGATCGACCTGCCCGTCACCTTTGGGGATCGGTCCAACTTTAGGACGGAGACCCTCACCTTTGAGGTGGTCAGGTTCCACGCCATCCTGGGACGCCCATGCTACGTGAAGTTTAGGGCTATCCCCAACTACACCTACCTCAAGCTCAAGATGCCAGGCCCGCACGGGGTCATCACCATCGACACCTCCTTCCAACGCGCTTACGAGTGCGATGTCGAGTGCTGCGAACTCGCGACGGCGACTGTCGCCTCCGAGGAGCTCGCGATCATCAAGGAGGGGACTGCCGAGGAAGCGCCTGACTCCAAGCGGTCGGCTAGGTCCTTCGAGCCCACAGGGGGCACCAAGGAAGTCCTCATAGAACCCAACAGCTCCAAGGGCAAGGTGGTGCGCATCGACACCTCACTCTCCCCCAAATAGGAAAGCGCGCTCGTCGACTTCCTCCGCGTGAACAGAGACATCTTCGCGTGGAAACCCTCGGACATGCCAGGCATTTCGAGGGAAGTCACCGAGCACGCCTTGAAGATCAGGTCGGGCTCCAGGCCAATGAAACAGCGCCTGCATCGCTTCGACGAGGAGAAGCGCAGGGCCATCAGCGAGGAGATTGCGAAGCTTTTGGCAGCCAGATTCATCAAGGAAGTGTATCACCCTGAGTGGTTAGCCAATCATGTTCTTGTAAAAAAAAGAATGGGAAATGGAGAACGTGTGTTGACTATACGAGTCTCAATAAGGCGTGTCCGAAGGATTCGTTTCCTTTGCCGCGTATAGACCAAGTAGTCGACTTCCTCGATGCGTACTCCAGGT
The DNA here is from genome assembly GCA_038087645.1 of Saccharum hybrid cultivar R570. NCBI lineage: Eukaryota > Viridiplantae > Streptophyta > Magnoliopsida > Poales > Poaceae > Saccharum > Saccharum hybrid cultivar. The sequence continues at coordinate 24,424,117 of JAQSUU010000805.1, read as the reverse complement.
ACCATTAGATCATGATGAAGGAGTCTGACCAGCTCGCGACCTCCTTCATCACCCTGTTCGGATCATTCTGTTACGTCACGATGCTGTTCAGGCTAAAAACGCGAGGGCTACATACCAGCGGTGTATGCTCAAGTGTTTTGGAAAGCTCATCGGTGAAACCGTTAAGGCTTAAATGGATGACATCGTAGTCAAATCCAAAAAGGCCGACCAGCTTGTGGCCGACCTGGAGAAAACTGTCGAGAGGCTCCGAGCAAACAGCATCAACTCAACCCCGAGAAATGTGTTTTCGGGGTCCCAAGGGGAATGCTACTCGGGTTCATTGTCTCCAAGCGCGGCATCGAAACCAACCCAGAGAAAATCTCAACCATCACGAGGATGGGTCCGATCCAAAACCTAAAGGGGGTACAACGGATCACGGGGTGCCTCATGGCGCTCAACCGCTTTCTCTCGTGCCTCGGCGAACGAGGCCTCCCCCTTTACTGACTTCTGAAGAAAACTGATTGGTTTGTGTGGACACCCGAGGCTCAGGAGGCGCTTGACAAGGTCAAGGAGCTCCTGACGAAGGCCCCGACCTTAGTCCCACCGACCGAGAAGGAACCGCTCCTGCTCTACATTGCGGCCACCACGCAAGTGGTCAGCGCCGCCTTGGTGGTAGAGCGGGAAGAGGAGGGGCACGCCCTCAAGGTGCAACACCCCATTTACTTCATTAGTGAAGTCTTATTCGATTCCATGACTCGCTATCCCCATATCCAGAAGCTCCTGTACGCCGTCCTAATCGCCAAGAGACAATGTTTTCCTAAACACTAAACGGTAAACAGTCGGTCACCCTTCGTTTAGCGTTTAAACCGTTTAAACGGTGTTTAAACGGAGTTAAATGGCCTAAACGGTTTTGTACAATAACAACAAAATATACATATTTATGTAGGTAAAAATAAAATTTGCTAGAACCCATACATATTTACACATGTAAAAATCAAATATTATACCAAATAATCTTGTTGGAAGAAATCTAAATCCCACAACACTTCATATAATTACTATATTAATTAGTTTCATGTTGATTGTGATAGACGTAGTTCTTTAATTTACTTAATTATGGATTAAATGGTTGCTTAGCTCATTTAATCACGTTTAATCTGATTTTGTTTAGACCGTTTAGACGGGATTGAACGGTTTAAACGGGTTTAAACGGCCCAACCGTTTAATTCACCTTTTAGGGTCTAAATAACACGGCTGACTTCTGTTTACCGTTAAAACGGGGTTTAAACGGACTAAACGACCGTTTAGGTGAACAGTGCCAAGAGGAAGCTGTGTCACTACTTCGAGTCACATCCAGTGACGGTCGTGACGTCGTTCCCCCTCGGCGAGGTTGTCAAAAACCGGGACGCCATAGGAAGGGTCGCCAAGTGGGCACTCGAACTGATGGGAGAGGGCCTTACATATGCTCCTCGGACAGCCATCAAGTCCTAGGCGCTGGCCAATTTTGTTGCGGAATGGACCGAGATCCAATTGATGCTGGCGGCCGTCGACCAGGAGTACGGGACGATGTACTTCGATGGATCGCTTATGAAGAAGGGCACTGGCGTAGGACTAGTGTTTGCTTCCCCCTTGGGGTACGCATGAGGTACATGGTTCATCTTCACTTCCCTACCTCCAACAATGTGGCTGAGTATGAAGCACTCATCAACGGCCTATGCATCGCCATCGAGCTAGGAATCCGATGGCTCGACATCTGGGGTGACTCACAGCTGGTCATCGACCAAGTGATGAAGGAATCAAGCTGCCACAACCCTAAGATGGCCGCATATTGCCAAGAGGTCTGCAAGCTGGAAGACAAGTTTGATGGCCTCGAGCTCAATCATATCCTGAGATGGCTCAACGAGGCGGCCGACACGCTAGTGAAAGCGGCGTCTGGCCGAGAGCCGGTTCCAACAGGCGTTTTCACCAACGATCAGTACAAGCCCTCGGTCCGCTATGAGGATACGAAACAGGCCGGTGATGAGCCACCCACCTCGGACTCGGGGGTTGGGTTCGGCGGCCAGCTACCCGCCTCAGACTCGGGGGCCGACCCGCCGTCGACTCCTTCCGACCCCAAGGTCATGGAGATTGATGAGGACACAGTAGCAAAGCCCGATCATCTGCCCAACTAGAGGATCCCCTACCTCGATTGCCTCATCCGCAAGGTCCTCCTGGCGGATAAAACAGAGGCCCGACGGCTTGCGCGCCGCGCTAAGTCCTTTGTCATCATTGAAGGAGAACTCTACAAGAAGAGTCACATCAAGGTCCTACAGCGCTGCATCCCCATGGAGCAGGGACAATGGTTGCTGAGGGACATCCACGGCGGGATTTGTGGACACCATGCCGCACCTAGGACCCTTGTCGGAAATGCATTCCAACAAGGCTTCTACTGGGCAACCGCGTTGGCTGACACCGAGAAGATAGTACGCACCTACGAAGGATGTCAATACTACGCTCGGCAGACCCACTTGCTAGCCCAAGCGCTCCAGACGATCCCCATCATGTAGCCTTTCACGGTCTGGGGGCTCAATCTGGTTGGGCCCCACAAGAAGGCGCCCGGGGGCTACACGCATCTGCTTGTCACCGTGGACAAGTTCACAAAGTGGATAGAGGCTTGGCCGATCACCAAGATCAAATCCAAACAAGCCATGCTATTCTTCCTCGACATCATCCATCGCTTTGGAGTCCCGAACTCCATCATCACAGACAACGGCACACAGTTCACCGGGAAGAAATTCCTTAGGTTTTGCAATGACCACCACAACTGCGTCGACTGGGCCATCATCGTGCACTCCCGCACAAATGGGCAGGTTGAGCGCGTGAACGTCATGGTCCTGCAAGGCATCAAGCCCAAGATCTTCAACAAGCTGAACAAGTTTGGCGGACGATGGGTCATGAAGCTTACCGTGGTGCTGTGGAGCTTGAGGATGACCCCCAGCCGGGCGACAGGCGACACTCCCTTCTTCATGGTCTATGGTGCCGAAGCAGTCCTCCTGACCGACCTCGACTACGGAGCGTCGAGGATCATGGCATACAAAGAGCAGGAGGCTAAGGAGTTCCTTGAAGATGCCATGGATCAACTTGATGAGGCACGTGACGTCGCTCTCCTCCATTCGGCCAAGTACCAACAGGCGTTACGCTGGTACCACGGCCATCGTGTGTGGGGTCAGACCTTTAACATCGGCAATCTGGTGCTCCATCTCGTCCGAAGCAACAAGGACCGCCACAAGTTATCCCCGCCGTGGGAAGGGCCATATGTTGTCACGGAAGTACTCTGACCGGGCACCTACAAGCTCAAGACCATCGATGGCCAAGTCTTCACCAACGCGTGGAACATTGAGTAGCTACGTTGCTTTTACCCTTAGTTTTTCTAAGTTGACAGCATACTTGTGTAAAATCATGTTTCTAAAATAAAAAAAGCATTGGCCCTTATCGATTTCATCATCATCCCCTCGATTTTTAGTGACACCCGACCCTAGCAACGGCCAGGGGTTGGGCCTCACTCGAGGGAGGGGGGGCAGATAGGGGCATATATATTCTCAGAAACACTTTTCGCACCCGACCCCTTCTTACGTTGAGACTAGAAGTGAGAATCATGGGAACAAACACTGAGTAAAGCTGGTCGGAATGCAAGAAGCCTACGCCCCAGCGGCTACATTTCCTTTGCTCACCAGCGTGATTAGAGTTTTTCGCCCATACCTCGAACTTTCTAAAACTTAGCATCAGAAGGGATTGTCTGAGTATGCATACTCTGAAACACCCTCTGCATCCAACCCCTTCTTACGTTAAGACCTAGAAGCAAGAGGTTGCGGAAACTAATGCTGAGTAAAGCTGGTCAGAATGCAAGAAGCCTATGCCCCAGCGGCTACGGTGCCTTTGCTCACCAGCGTGATTAGAGTTTTTTGTCCACACCTCGAGCTTTGTAAACTTAGCACTGGAAGGGATTGTATCGCTTCACACCTTTTTTACATTAAAAGGACAAGTTTTTAAATGACAAAAGCTAGAAACTTGTTCATTCATTACAAGTTCTTGGGCACCACGGCCCGATTCATCTGACTAGTTAACCCCTCTGGGGGATAACCTCACCCTCTATCTGATCAGCCAAGCTTCGCGCAGGGGTGGCCGCCGTCTTCTCGATTTCATCTAGCTCGGCGTCCTCGTAGCCAGGCGCGAAGCCCTGGCCCATCACTTCCAGGTCGATGTTCTCATAGTGAGAGCGAGCAATGGCGAATGACTGCTGAGTGCCGAAGCGAAGCGCGTTCTGTGTCATCTCGTGTGCCCAGTCTGTGATCCGGGTAACACGGACCACGAGCGAGCTTGTCTCCTGCGCCGGGGCCAGCTTGAGGTTGTCGCAGACCACCCCGACGGTGACACGCAGGGTATCGTGCTCGTCACTCTCCTTCTGGAGGATGCCCTTCACCTCGGCGAGCTCCTTCTCTAGGCCGTGGCTCTTCACCACCTCCGCCGCGAGTCTATCATCGAGACCTGTCAAAGCCGCACATCAGCCGCGTCAGAAGGTCAACCCCGGGTTCCAGGACGAAAGGCAACAAGAAAATAGGAGTCTCACCATTCACTTGCTCGCAGAGCTTGTGCACCCCCTCGCGTTGCTAGGACACATTGACGGTGAGCGAGGTAGCCACATCCTCGGCCTCGATCTTCAGCTCCATCTCCTTCTCAAGCTCGCCCAGGAGACGGTCGATCTGCTGATGGGCATCAACATGCTCCTGGCGGGGCCAAATCATCCTCGGTGTGGAGCCCCGCCACGGTTTGGAGCAGCTCGTCCCGCTCCTTCCGAATCCGCTCGGTCTCTGCGGCATCTAAGCGCGCCCTCTCGGCCAGAGCCGCGAACTTCTCCTCGGCCTCGTTGGCGTGCCGACGGGTGTCCCCCTCCCTTATCCGGAGGTTAGCCACCTCCTCGGCGGCAGGAGTAATCTCGGCCACCTTTTGATGAGCGGCGTTGAGCTGCTCGGTCAGCTATCCACGTAGCTACGCCTCCTCAACAAGGCGGTCCCAGGCGTCCTTCTACTACTGGAGAAACTGGGACTTCTCTTGGCTATGAGACATGAGGGACTACAGAAAAGGCATAAGTTAGAAGCACAAAAACGGGAAACCAAGGCTAGAAGTGCGGACATGATGTACCTGGCCAACCGGGTTGACGACGTCGCGCAGTGACCCCAGTGCTGTGTTCAGAGCGTGGACCGCAAGCTCGACCCCCGTTTCGACTCTCTCCTAATCCCCCGCCTCCACGACATCATCAAGGGTGAAGAGCATGGCCCTCAGGTTCCACCTGTCAGCCCACTGGAGCGCGGGTCCTCCCCACGCGTGCAGGTCACCGCCCACACGAACCAGAGCCTGGGACGACCCCGCATCAGCCCCGAGCAACGCCGATCCCTCCCGTGGCGGCTCTACCTCTGGCACGGCCCCTCCGACGGTAAGAGGGGCAGACGGTGCAGACGCGGAAGTCCGTCCCGCCACCATGGTCATCGAGGATGCCTCGGCCGCATTCTCCTCCGTTTGCCTCACCGCGGGCGCGGCCGCCTGTGCGGACGACGACCCCGGCGCTCCGCCCCCGTATGTAACGGCGTGGTCGCATCCGGCTGCGTCGCTTCCAACACGGACGCGGCCGTCTCCGTCTGCATAGGCGACAACCCCATTTGCGCCACTTCCGCTTGCGACATCGCGGTCGCGCCTAGCCGTGACTCGTCCGCTTTGGGCGCCGCCGTTTCCACCTGCAGCGTCGTGACCACGCACGACCGCGCCGCCTCTCCTGTGGGTGCCCCGTGCGCACCCTCCTTCGTCTACCCCTCTGCAGACCCTGCCGTCGCCACCGGTGGGGCTCCCCCAGTGGGTGTCGTGGCCGTCCTAGCGCCACTCCCGCTCGGCACAGCGCCGGCCGACCCCTGGCGTGTCGACTGGAGGGCGAGGGTCTTCCTCGGCGCAACCTACAGGGGAGCCCCACATCCGCCAGCACTGTAAAGGGAATACAGCTGTCCACTTAGGGTGAGATTCGCCTAGAACAAAAGAGCGAAGAAAACTCTTACCTTGGCGCTACCGGACGGCGACGTTTTGGGGCTGGCCCACCCGACCCCGGCTATGCCTCATCGGTGCGTTGTCGCTTCGAGCCATCCCTCTGCTTGGAGGGCCCTGATGGCACGGTGTGGCTTGTCTCCGTCGGCTCCAAGGGCGTGTCCTCCCCCACGTGATATAGGAAGGGCCCCATCGCCGCCCGCCGGCCCATCCTCGCCCACCAGATTCTCCTATGGGATGGGCAACCTAGAGCCATAGGCTCTCTTCTCTTCCTCCTCTTCTTCCTCGTCTTCCTCCTCCTCCGACCCCTGGCGCCGTTTACCTCGGTCCAGCTACGCCCTTGCCTTCCTCTGCCCCTTGGCATGGCGACGTGCCGAAAGACGAGACCCGGCTGCGGATTCCAGATTTCAACATCAAATCATGGGGTCAGGATGTCAGAAAAAGGAGGGGGCCAAAAACCAAAAGGGACTTACGAATTCGACGAAGCCCATGTCTGGCCGCATTGTGGGTGTCCGGGGATCGGGAAGACAAAATCGAGGTCGCCCGACGCCACCACGTCCCTGGGATGCGACGCGGCCTCGGTCGCATCCTTGATACGCTGCGTGATCTCAGTGTCACGGAGCGGCCCCTCGGCAAGCACCGTCCCACCAAGCCACGCGTTGGGCGTCATCTCGTACAACGAGAGGGCGCGCACCATCAGTGGCGCCACCCTCCTCATGTGGTACACCCAGATGACACCGGTCCCACGGAGACCACGGTCCTTCAGGAGCGCGATGGCCTTCAAGTGGTCGGCGAGCTTCCCCGTCTCCTTATCGGGGGCTCCCACATCCACAATTGCGGTGCCTCCTCGACGAGGCGACTGGTGAACTCCGACAGAGGGGCGGTGGCGTCGTTCTTCAGGTAGAACCACTGCGTGTGCCACCCCTTCTTGGATCGAGATAGCTGGAGCACCATGTACTTGCCGGCCTGACTGCCTCGGAGATGGATGCCCGCGCACCCCATCGGCACTGCCTGGTCTGGCCTACCTTTCTCCCTCTTCTTGTACAAGGAGACGGCGAAGAAGTACCTCCACAGCTTGAAGTGGGGCTCGATCCCCAAGTATCCCTCGCACAGCATGATGAAGGCTGTAATGTGCTAGATCCCATTCGGATTCAGGTGCTGCAACTTGAGATTGTAGTGGTGCAGCAATCCTCGGAAGAACCGATGGGGAGGACTTGCGAGCCCGTGCTCGAGGAAGGGCACAAAGGCCACAACGTACCCGTTAGGCGGTGCCGGCGCATCCTCACCACCGGGAACGAGCCACTCCATTGCCATGGTCCTCGCGCAGAGGAGCCCGCGCTTGATGAGGCCCTCCATGCGCGGGTGGGTGACGTGGTGCAGTACCACGAATCTATGGGAAGCGGGGGCGGAGGAGCGAGAGCTTTGCCAGCGGCAGAGGGATGGGAGCAAGGAACCCTAGCGCTAACAACAGCAGAGCGGAAAAGGCAAGGTTGCAATTAGGCGTACCAAAGACGAGAGGTAAGATTTGTATTTATAGGGGGAGGTGGAACGAGAGGCGAACCATCCGCCTCGATCCACGCGCTTGTCGTGTCCCATCATCATGCCTCTCCAGGAATCGTGCACATGCCACCCCTGGCCGCTCCCTCGAAGGACGCATTGGATGACGGTTCTCTCGCCCAATGGGCTGTGAACCGCCACAGGTAAGAGGGATACAGAGCTGAAAACGCTCCTACGGCCTATTAAGGCCCAGGAGTTCGAAGGCTGGCTCATCGACAGGTTCGATAGCCGCTCTAGGGCGCCTTTTAGAGCAAGAGGTGGAAAAGGATGAGCCCGCTAGCGGCCAGTACCCGGGCACGCGAGCATCGAGGGCATCCTGACCCACGTTCGAGTCAGGACCGCGCAAGGTCCATGGTTTTTCCTCGAAGAAAGGCGATGAGCCCTTGGGACCGGTTGAACGGACTTGAGAACAATATGGACTGGCTGTCAGGAATCTAAGAGTCGGTCACCAACTGACCCATGCCAGATCCCTGTGAACAGGAACCAGGGCCCCACTCGAACTGGCCTGTTAGTAGCTCATCGAGCACCAAGATTCGTCCAATGAGGAAAACATGGCACGGCTTAACCTCTCCGTTTCCTAGAGAAAACGCTTGAGGGAGAACGATCACAAGACGAGCCGACCCCTCAACCGGACCCCTGCTACGCGTGGGGGCTCAGGGGCTTGAACTTGCAAAGAGACCCGATGTGCGGTCGCATACGAATAAGCAAATCAACCATCACAACCTAACTAAAGAATCCCTATAAGCGGCAACAGGCAAGCTAGCACTCCGAAGTCTCCCCATACGAAAAAGCCTATGAAGGAGTATCCAACTCCTCCACTGGCTCAGGGGCTATTGTCGGGTACCAGTATTAGGGTACCCAAAGAGAGAGAACTAATGGTCATCAACACTAACGCGCCCAAGCGGTCAAAGGCGTGACCACGGCTTCATCCGACCCCTTGGGCATAGGGTCTGCCTCGCCTGACCCCGAGGGAGCGGGCTCCGTCTCGACCAAACCCTTGGGTGCGGGCTCCGCCTCACCCGACTCCAAGGGAGCGAGCTCCGTCTCGCCTGACCCCTTGGGCGCGGGCTCCGCCTCGCTAGACCCACGGGCTTCGTCTCGCCAGATCTTCCAAGGGGGAATCCCGCCTCGCCGGATCCTTGGAAGCGCGTCCGGCCTCGGGCAGGAGCGTGGGCCCCCGTGGGAGGCCCACTTAGGCTCCAACTACTACGAGTGTGATGGCACGGGCCTGCAGCCATGCTCGTGACGTCATGAGGGGAGCAAGCATGACTCGACGCGACCCGTGGCCTCAACGGACATACCGGGGTACCCACGTCGCCTATAGCGCCGGGCAGACTGACACTGTGTTACCAAATCCTTGTATGACCCTAGTCAAGGGAGCCTGTTGGCCATGCCGTGCACAGGGATAGAATGGAGCGCCATGACCAGCTGACGACGCCCGCCTGCAGCACCAGCGACGAACAGGACCACGACGTGGAGTCGCCTCCGCCACGATCTATAGGACCCGCCTATAGGGGAAGAGGAGCGACATAGCTCCAAGGCTCTTTTCTTCCCTGCCTTGTCTCTTTCTCCTATTCCTTCCTTCTCTCTTTCTCTCTCGTGTACCCCTGGCCCTTCCCTTGACCTATAAAAGGGAAGGTCGGGCGCCCCATCAGGGGCAGAAGACTTTGAAGCCTTTCTAACGCTCTCGAGCCGCTAGAAAGGAACTCAACCCCATTCAACACACTCACCAGAGACTTGGGACCTTTTCCCTCTCTCGTCCATTTGTAACCCCTACTGCAAACACAGAGCCAGTAACACGAGCAACATCGCACTGGACGTAGGGACCTTCTGCCCGAACCAGTATAATTCCTTATGTCCTCCGCTTTTACCATCCGGGCCAAACGCGCAGATATAAATCTACTAGTCAGTGGTTTAGAACACCGACAAGCTTAGATCCACAGTCTCTTCTTTGTTTCCTAAAGACAGATGATTTCACTCCTGCTCCCAATGATTTTGTCCCTGATAGAATTCCACTTCTTGTCAGAGTTGAGACCCCTAACATTCCAATTCAATATTTTCCACTGTTTGTTGTGTGACATTGGTAAACTTGTAGTAAAAAGACACTAGGTGGTGTGAAGAAAGGCAACACACCAACATACATCCACTCAGAAGTGGAAAACCAGGGCTCAGCATGGCAGAAAAGAAAAGCCAAACAAGTGGTCACCAGGACCCAAAACCACCAGTAAAGAAAGAAACTAAACATTAACAACCAGTTCATAGAAAGGGACAGATCCCACCACACAGTAGCAGAACAAAAGCTAAGACCCATAAAAGTTTTGATACAAAAGCATAAACAAAATAAAGAAGCAAAAGCCTCCTTCATCTCAATCATCTCAAGCTTGGTGGCCTTCTTCTTCATCATCCTTGTCCTCCTGGCTGCTGCTCTTGCTCTGCTTATCATCCTTTCCTTTCTTCTACTTCTTGCCCACTGGTTCCATCTTTTTCTTGTTCAGCAGAACTTGATCATCCAAATGCTCCTCTTGAAGATTGCACAGTGAGGTTCCAATTCTCCTGAGAGTGCAGGTCGATAAGGTTGGGAGGTCAGCATTACATCCCAAGCAGTTTTTGGCCTTGCAGGTATTTGCCTTGAAACCATTATTGTTTGCTCTCACCCTGGGGCTCCTCCTCACTGCCGAGTCCACTATAGGAGTAGTTGCTTTGGCCTTCTACCTCTCTTCTTGCTGGGGGGATTGTTCATCCAAAGAGTCATCAGGCAGTGCTTCTTCAAGTTCCTTGGCAGTTATAGGTTCTGTGCTGAGCAGACTGCAAGAATCTGTACTGGAGGGTTTGCCACTTAAAGAAATGGAGGAACCCCAAGCCTGTCTCAAGCAACTGCTTGGCCCAGGTATGTTGGGCCGAGGCCTGCAAAAGAGCCTGAAAGAAGCCCAACACTGTGCTGGGATTTGAATATTTGCTTTGTCCTTTCCTTCAGAGGTAGACCCAACAATTGGCGCCAACCAAAGTGGCTGAGCATTCCTTGGCAACTCAGGGGTGTTAACAAAAAAAGGTTCTCACCATTCCAAGTTGTATATTATTCTGAAACACCATTCCACCCAAATCTCCTTGCGGTGCCTGAATATCTGCCTGCTGATCACCCAGATTGCCCTGCTGTTCAGCCAAGCCCTCCAACTGTCCAAGCAATTCCTGATTGTCATCCTGCTGGTCATCCATCAGATTGTTATCATCATCAAACTCCATCAAGTCATCTGCAGGTATCTTAAAGTGAAGAAAGTTTTCAGGTGGGGCCTGGAGAATTGGCAGCTGCACTTGATTGGCCAAGACTTCAGGGGCTGGATCAGGCTGGTCTTCTGGGATTGGTTGTTGGTCATTTAGAAGTTCTTCCCCCTGATCCTGACCTTGTGCCGGGTGTATAATCATCTATAAATGTAGACAACCTCTATTATTGTGTTTTCGCTAGTTAAAGATAGAAAACAGATATATCTTTTTTTAGGGCCGTTTGGGCGCTAGAATCTTATTGGTTTCTCTCTAGAATCACTTAAACACTTCCAAACATGAAGGTAAAAAAACGTTTCTACCTATTATAACTTTCCTCGGTAAAGAAGCGAAATAGCCTTGTAGGCTCACAAAAGAATTTTGAGTTTTTTAAGAATATTTTCATTTATATAATTTTTTGGAAAAACTATTTTTTCGTTAATGAGAATCTAAATCCGAATGGCAACACTAGTGCCCGAACATCCGGACGCCTACCGCTGCTCCGTCCCGTCCGCTCGGATTCACGCGCCGTCCACGCCAGCTTCGTTTCCCGTACTCGCATCCGAACCGCATGCTTTAGATCATCTGCCCCATGCTGCTCGGATGACTCGCCCCTGCCTCTTCCATGCCGCGTGCGGCGCTCGTCTCTTCCAGGCTGCTCGGAAGACTCTCCCTCGCCTCTTCCACAACAGCGCCGCGCGGCCTGTGCTTCCTCCGCACATCGCTGGTGGCGGCCTGCGCTTGCTCCACGCTCGGTGGCCACAGCTTGGCCCTGCTTGCCCTCATGGACACCAACGCCAGCGGTTTGTACTTATAACATGAAACACTCGAATGCAGCATACATTTGAAACATATGAAACATTTGGGATATATGTTTGCAACTGTGTGTGAAACATATGGAACATCCAAATAAATAATTGCAACATGAAAAAACACTTATTGAAACGACTGAAACATTTGAAACATACCGTTGCAAACATATGTGTGAAAGCATATGCAACATCCAGATAAAAACGATTGCAACATAGAAACAGATAAAATATTTTGAACAAACGCTTCCAACATGCTTCTGAAACGCTTGCAACATGTGCAACATCCCCTGATCTACTTTTGCAACATCCATAAAAACACAATTGCAAAATACCTTCGAAACGACATCCATAAAAACACAACTGCAAAATACCTTCGAAACGACTGAAACACCTAAAACATACATTTGCAACATAGGGGAGGGGAAGCCTAGGCCGGTCGATTCCAGCCGTCGGGATCGGAGCCGGCGGCGAGTTGCGTCGCATGACCACCAGCGCCACCAGTACCGGGCTTGGCTCGCGCGGCGACGGTGGGTGATGGGGGTCGAGGAGTGCTATGGCTGCCAGGGTGGGGAGAGCTCGGTCGCTGGGGTGAAAGAGGGAGCCGCTAGGGGTAGAGAGGGCGCCGCGTCAAGGTGGAGGAAAGCCGCCCACTCCCCTGCAACATTGCCATGCCACCTCCATGGATCTCGCTTCTGCTCCATGGATCTCGCAGGTTGGAGAAGAGCCGCCGGATTTGTGAGCGTTGGGGCTCCAGGTAGGGAAGGACGCCTAGCATTAGCGCGCTGTGGCAGAGGATGAAGAGCGCGGAAGAGGTAAGGGTGGGATCGGAGCGGAGTGGTGCGAGGCGTATGGGAATTGATTTTGTTAGGCGAGACGTGTTTTTTTAGGCGAGCGAAGCATAAGGCAGTGAGTGAGTAGAGCTAGGCACCAGACGTCTTAGGGGGTGTTTAGTTCCCAAAAATTTTCACCCCAAAACATCACATCGAATCTTGCGACACATGCATGGAGTATTAAATGTAGACGAAATAAAAAACTAATTGCACAGTTCACCGTGAAATCGCGAGACGAATCTTTTAAGCCTAATTAGTCCAGGATTGAACAGTAATGACCAAATAAAACAAAACGCTACAGTACCCGAAACCAAAAAATTTCGCGAACTAAACACCCCTTAGCATTACCGAAATCCGAAACTTTTTTAATAAGAATCTGAATTTTTACCGATCGTATTTTCAGAGTGTGCAGAATATGAGAAACATTTTTATCGAGGATTTTTACAGAGCGAGGCACGCTCTGACTCTTTCCGGGTCCCCAGTTTCCATCGCTGTGGAGCAGGAGCAGTCGATGTGTTCATGCCGTTGACTAGTGAGTCAAGTCGTCGCCCTCCCCCACTGCCTCCACTGCGCGGCATCCTTCCTAGCGCAAATCACCTCCCAGTCACGGCGTATCGGCGTCCACCTGCCGCGCTCGCATTCCCGGCGCGGCCCCCTCGCGTTCCCAATCGGTGCGGCCGACGCCGTCAACGTCTTCTCGCATGCCGGCCATGTCCGATCTCAAGGTACATCGCTGCTGCTTGCATCCCAATTTTTTTTGTCGTGTAGTTTTGGATTGGATGCTCACGGACGGATCTGGATTATACATGTCTCCTCTCGTGCTGAACATAGGATCCTTGTTCCCTTTGATTTCCCTCCCTCCCTCCCTCCCTCCTATCAGTCTGTGGAGGACAAATTAATCAATACGAGCCCACCTAAATAACAAGGCTAATGTAGCATGTGCAGATTGCATTCTGGAAATCTGTTTGGTGGAACTGTAGGTGCCTTTGATTCTGCTGTTCTATCTCCTGTTCAAGTTTCTCTAAGAACTAGTAGAGTTTCTTATTCAGATTGAGGCTACTTGTGAAGCTCGCGCAGTTTGTAACTACTTTGTTGCTTATGCTGCATTGCTGCTGCGTGCTTGGTAACTTGCAGGCTTGCACCTGGTGTTCTTCCGAGTACATCAAGTTCTTGCACCACTGCTAGTTCCAGGAGATTCGGATAGCCCTCGTAAATGCTTACGCCTTGGCATGCGCCAAATCACCCCTGCACTCGGCCACCAGTCCACAAACCATTGGTGTGCTTGCAGATTGCGGCACGGACCAACATGGGCGGCTGCCACGCACGTCACCGCCCGGCATCCATACGCCCATCTCAAGCTTACCACAACGGCTCCTGGAGGACCCTAGCAGTAGCAGGTCCTCTTCTCCATCCTCTTCTGCGGGTCGCAGCCAATAGTAGATGCACGGTGTGTGCTTGACAGAATTACCTAGTGGAAGACTGTGCTCTGTTTGGTTGATTTCGCGCCTGCTTGCTTGCACGGTTGCGCCTGCCGCCCCTGTCTCTGGTGTTCCAGCACAACTGCAGCATTTGCACCTCGCCAGCATCACTAAACCCTGGTACTGCTGGGTTGTTGCTCCTTCACTGCACTCTGTCTGCACCCCTGCGTTTGGATTTGTTGCTTCCTCTGAAATTACAAATCAAACCCAACCAAAATCTAGCACTACCCCACGTAATTTTTGATGGGCAGGTAATCAACTGGACTCTGTTGGGCATTTGCCATCTCAGTGACTGTGGTTCACTTTTTTTTTTCTCGAACACATAGGAGAGCTGTGTATCATTATATTAAGAAGATGAAAAAGAGTTTTTAACCCGTACACCAAACAGCCAGACACACACCCCAAAAACTTTTCCATGCTCGCCACTAAACATAAAACACTAGATGAGCTCAACCATCCATCAATTGTCTTTTGGCTCAAGGGCAAGGTCACAAGGAGATAGAGACCCCTCGAGCCAGCCAAACACCAAAGGTGTAACTCATCCATAAAGAACACAAGACCTCATTCAAGCTTGGCAAAATCCCATAAAAACATAGCGATTGCGGTGATTCCAGATTGCCCATGCTCCTAAGATGATGATGGAATTTGGCCCTTTTCAAACTGGACCACTCAATCTATCATTTGTTGTTGCCCATCAATCATCAAAGGAAATCTCATTGGGCTGGGAGGTTAAGGCTTGCAAACTCACTTGCTGCTGGAGACCACACTTGCCGAGTGAAAACACATGAAACAAGCAAGTGGTCAATTGTTTCTTCCTCCTGATCACATAACTGGCAACGTTCATGAGGTAACCCCCTTGTAGCAAGACGATCTGCAGTCCACCACCTATTATCGGTGACCAACCACATGAAGAATTTGCATTTGCCAGACGCCCAACTTTTCCAAATAAGTGGGGAGTCTTCGACCTCGGGCTGCAGCTCCACCTTTGAGAGGTCCCATAAATCAAGAAATTTAGCAATGACCATAACAGTGACTGCACCTTGGAATCCAACTCATTTTAGCCAAAGCATCGCAAACTGTTCTTTGCTTTGCTTACCTTTTAGAAAACAGTCCAAACAAGTCAGGGAGATACACACTGACCATGCGGCCAATTATTAGTCCAAAAAGGGTGTTCTTTCCATTCCCAACTTCTGAGATGATGGCCAATGAGAAGAAAGCCCTAACTGATGAATCAACCTGTATGGGGAAGGCTGCCCAAGGTCGATCAGGCTCAGTTTTTTTCAACCAGATCCAACTCATTTGAAGGGCCCAACCCAAGTGTTCGGTTCACAGCAAACTAATTCACAAGTAGATCTTAATCAGTAACACGTTTTCACTTTTTTAAGTGGTGAGTATGTGCTTATCTACCACCAAGTTGCCCTTTTTAAAAGTTTGTTTTGATCTTTCTTCCTCATGCGTACCTGTTGTCTTGCACTTAAGCGATCATTTTGCCCCCACATTACAAAATATGCCAATCAATCTGTCTCTATTCTATTAATGTAAAATTTCCTTTTTGAAGCAGATGTAGATGATAACGTTATTAGCATCAGTGCAGATCTGTTTATCTGCGAGGGACGTCCTTTACACGAGGTACAGGTAAACTTTTTTTTTTTCGAATCGGACTCTTGCGGAGTCTTGTTAAACAAAGTCCAATTTAGCTTTTTTAGAGCTAACAGCTCCATCCGTAGGTGCTCAGACAATTCCTAGCTAGCTATTATCACTAAGGAGTGAATCAGAGACTGTAAGAGCAATGGCAGACCTTGTGGTTGGCTTGGCCAAGACAGTGGTGGAGGGGGCCCTGACCAAGGCTCAGTCAGCGATTGAGGAGGCAAAATTGCAGCAAAGTGTGCAGCACAACCTTGTATTCATTGCTGGTGAGTTTGAGATGATGCACTCCTTCCTCAACGTTGCCAATGAGGAGCGTGTCAAGAACAACGTTGTGAGGACCTGGGTGAGGCAGGTTCGTGATCTGGCGTATGATGTGGAGGACTGCATAGAGTTTGTCATCCACCTGGACAACAAGCCAAGGTGGTGGCGCCGCATGCTTCCACTTTGCCTGGCAGCATCAGCATTGCCCTTAGACGAGGCTGTAACTGAGATAGAGCGGCTCAAGGTTAGGATTGAGGATGTGAGTCGAAGGAACTCACGCTACAGCCTCATCAGCGACTCTGGATCCAAGCCCACCATGCAGCAACAGACGGCACCCAACGCAGCTTTTGGCCCAATGGCACTTGACATGCTGGTTGAGGCGAGGGACACCACAAAAAAACAGCAAGGCTTAGGGGACCTCACCCAGCTACTCACAAAGGAACAAGCTGACCTTGGGGTAATCTCAGTTTGGGGAACAGGTAGTGAACTTGGTACAACATCAATCATCAGAAAGGCCTACCAGGACCCAGAACTCTGTCGAAAATTTGAATGCCGCGGCTGGGTGAAGCTTACACATCCTTTCAATCCCCACGAGTTCCTCCGTAGTATGGTGACGCAGTTCTACACAAACAGTTGCCTGCAAAAAGGAATCGTTATAAATGTGAATGAACTGAAGAGGATTGAGGTAATGGCGACAATGGAAGGCGGACTCATTGAGGCATTTATGGACAAAGTAAATGAGAATAGATACCTAGTTGTCCTGGAAAATGTGTCCACAATCGGAGATTGGGACACCATCAGGACGTACCTGCCAGACAGGATGAATGGCAGTTGGGTCATTGTATCCACACAGCAGTGTGAAATTGCAAGCTTGTGCATTGGGCATTCATACCAAGTATCGGAGCTGAAGCAGTACTCTGCACAACACTCTATATGTGTCTTCTTGAAGGAGGTAAACCTTTAACATCATCAGTTAACTGCAAGAATGTTAGTGTTTAAGGTTAAACTATTTCAATTGGAAGGGATGAAGTTTATCATTAGTATTGCTTATCTGTTTTTATCACGACTTCCTCCATCCCAAAAAGAGTGCAAATCTAGATTTGAATTAAGTCAATTTTTAAGTTTCACTAAGTTTATATAAAATAGTATCAACATTTTTGTCTCCAGATGGGTTTATTATGAAAATATATTACATGGTTAATCTAATTATACTTATTTGGTATCATAAATGTTAGTTTCTTTTATATAGATTTGGTGAAACTGATTGTATAACAACTCGAAAAGCACTCTTTTGAGGACGGAGTATTCATTTGCTGCTCATCGGTTCCATATCTTGCAAGCGAAATAGTATGGTAGCAGCATCTCATCTTAACTATATTGTAATCTTTTGGGAAAAAGAAAAACTTTAGAACTTGCACATATGCTTTCAACCTTAAATTTCCCCTCCTAAAGTATCCCATTAATATGTAGGACATCAGCACAGAAACATCGTTGCTGCTCTTTTCCTGTTGCATCTCTCTGCAAATCCCCTTCTCTTGGTTTTTAACTCTATTATATGGTTCTGTACCTATTTTTTGTTTGGGAAAATTGGTTGTGTAGCATCCAAAGATCGTGATCTCTGTAAAATACCACTGAAAGTTTGAGGCTCCGTAAAATACCACTGAAAGATACAACCGTGAACTGAAAGTAGCATTCCGTTCAAATGAAGTCACGGAAGTGACGGAGGCCTCCGTCGCGCCCGTAGGCGATGTTGTCGTGGATGCTCGCCGCGAACAGGAACGGCTCCTGCGGCACCTCCGCCACCACGTGCAGCGCCTGCAGGTTGTGGTTGTGCTTGCACACGTAGATAGGAGCACGCGCCAGGACGTGGGCTCGTAGAACCGCTGCACCAGCGCTAGCAGGTTCCGGCGGCCAGAAGCACGCGTCCTTGCCGAGTTGAAGAAGCACATGTCCAGCAGCAGGTTCCGCAGCCAGAAGCAGCGCTTCGCCTTCGCCACTGCTGGATCATGGCCCTGTCGGCGGCTTGGACGAGACCGACGCGGTGCCGAGGATGACGCAGCTGCCGAGGGTGGAGCCCAAGTTGGCTTTCCACTTTAGGAGCACGCCATCGTCAGTGCTGAGCTCGCCCGTGGGCAGCTCGATGTGGAGGCGCCGCAGCTGAGCGGAGCACCTCGGAGCACGAGTGGTGGACTGGTGGGAGACGTCCGCAACAGACGCGGGCAGGGAAGCGGACAGTGGCTCTGAGCGCCAGGAGACGGCCGCCGCGACGGGGGACAGGATCTGGCCGAGCGCGTGGTGATGCAGCCGACCCGGACGCGAGCGATGTGCACGAACGCACCGCGCCGCAGCTAGCGCCTGGTGCGGTAGGGAGCCCGGTATGACGGAGGAGGAGGGCGGCGGGTCGTCGCGATGACGCAGTCGACGCTAACGAAGACGGAGTCGACGAGCAGCACGAGCGCGTGGAAGCGGCGCGAGGCGAGACGAGCGCCTTGATGTCGCCGCTGCGGTTGAGGACGTCCCGCCGCAGGGGCCCTCCTCCTCCTCCATCCCACGCAGGTTACAGGAACACAAATCGAGATTGGAGAGAGGCGTCGGCGCGGGGCAGGATCGGGTGGGGCGAGAGCCGGGACGGCAAGGACGTGCGCAAGCACAACCTGCGCGGGCGCTGCGGCACATGGTGGCAGTGGTGCCGCAGGAGCCGTTCCTGTTCGTGGTGAGCGTCCGCGATAACATCGCCTACGGGCATGACGGCGTGACGGAGGTTACTTTCAGTTCCGGCACTTCCGTCGTTTTATTTTGTTTCAGAGTCTGCAAGGTGATGGTGATAAAAGCATGGAATCTGATAGAGTGGTAGACAACAGCAATGAAATATCAATGGAGGATGAAGCAACCCATGGTACTGGCTTTCTGCCTAGAATTCCAACATCTAAATGGAAGGCTGCCTGTGATTGGGTGGAGAATTTTCACCTTGTTGAACGCAAGTCAGAAATGAACCAACTTGGTAACTATATTGCTAAGGCACGTCTCAATGGTTTGCAAGTGCTGTCTATGTGGGGGATAGCTGGTGTTGGGAAATCAGCCCTGGTTAGGAACATGTACTATGACAGAATTCATCGAAATGACTCATTATTTGACAGGTATGGTTGGGTCGATGTAACCCACCCATTCAATTTAAGGGACTTCTCCCGGAGTTTGCTTTTGGATTTTCATCACAACCTGTTCAAGCCATGGGAATCAAAGACCCTACACAAGAGTGTCATAAGATTCTAAAAGATAACCGGTGCCTTGTTGTTATTGATGATCTGGAGTCCATGGAAGAATGGGACTTAATACAGGCTGCCTTGGTGTCTAGACCTTCTAGTAGTATTATCATTGTCATTACAACTGAAGCAAGCATCGCCGCACATTGTGCAGATAATGAAGGGGTCATATTTAATGTCAAAGGTCTAGAAGACAAAGCAGCCCTCGAGCTCTTCAAAAAGCAGGTATGCTTATTCAGAAAAAGCGAAGGGGCCTGTTGCCTAGTGATTGCGGCAGCCTCTCACCATTTCTCCAATTTGCCCTAAAATCTCAAATTTATAAAAAAGTTGTATGGCAGACTCTGCATGGTCAGAGCTTTCAGTATTAAATTTTGGCCAATATTACATTTATAGATGTTAATATTAGCTTTAGATATTGTATTCCTATGTTTGTTGGTGCCATTGTTGCCATAAGAGAAATTTGGCTAATATGTCTTTTTATCAGCAATTCAGGATCAATATGTATACATGGAATTCATCTAAAATGACATTTACATCGAACATAAAATATTTTAAGGGCAGATGATATATTTTTATGGTAATAGGGAGCAAATGATATATTTTTATGGAAAATTCTACCGTTGTATTACATTTTTGCCAGATACCAAAAAAAAAATTGTTTTTGTTAAAGCAAGGCGCTAATAGTAAAGTAATAATATCTTTCTGCTTTCCTTCCACTTCATTTTGCATTTGCAGTTAAGACAATTATGAATGAACATTTTTGTTTCATCTTGCAACCTGTTCGTATCTCCTAAGTGTGGTGGAGAGGTTGCTTTGTATGGGAGTCTCTCCCTTTTCTCACTAATTTATAAAGATACACAGCTCTCCTGCGTGTTTGAGAAAAAAATTAATGAACAATTTCAGTTATGTATATTTCCATTGTTCTGTTATATTTTAGGGCCTGTTTGGATGCTGCCTCCCATGCAGCTTTGCACCCCGGCAATCTAGACTGCAGGCAGACGAAATCGTGTGCCTGGCTGATTTTCAGGGTGCTAAGCAAACAGGCCCTTAATGCATATATCAAGTTGCAGTATGAAGTGTATGTTCACCATGTGCATACATTTTGTGAATGAAACAGCTAATGCATTTTGCTTAGCATGCTGAAAACGTTTGTCCTTCAATTGAACTTTAGGTACATAAGCAAAAACCATCATCTCCTATAAAGGACTCCAAAGATGAAGAGCTACAAGAACTTATTTTGAAGTGCGGTGGTCTTCCCAAAGTGATAGTTGCTGTAGCCATTTTTTTGGCACCTAAAACAGTCACATGGATGAATAGTGCAAGTTCTATGAATCTCAAATTTATGCAAGAACTGGAGAGCAGACCAGAGTTTGCTTGCCTGCGGCCACTCTTTGGTTGGCTGCACTCCTACTTTCGAACTTGCCTGGATTTCCTCAAGCCATGTATCTTCTATCTGTCAATTTTTCCTCGAGATCACAGCATCCGGAGTAGGCGTTTGGTGAGACGGTGGATTGCAGAGGGCTATGCCAGGGACACTGACAAAATGTCTGCAGAGGAGAGAGGGGAGTAGTTCTTCTGTGGGCTCCTCGATCTGAGCATAATAATGCAGAAACCACATTCAGTCACCACCGCATTCAGCGACAGAAGAATGACCTTGTGCCAAGTCAACAGTTTTGTCCGAGAGTATATCATATCACGTCAAATGGAAGAGAACCTTGTCTTCGAACTGGGAGGCAGTTGCACCCTAACCTCTCAACGCACAGGGCGTCACCTCATCATACTGAAAAGCTGGGACAGAGACATAATTGTGTTTGAGAGCATTGACTTCTCACGGCTACGGTCTTTGACAGTGTTCGGAGAATGGAGGTCATTCTTCATCTCTGATAGGATGAGGTTACTTCGGGTTCTGGATCTTGAGGATGCATCCGGTTTAAAAGATGAAGATCTCAAACAAATGATGAAGCTGCTTTGTCGCCTCAAGTATCTTTCCCTACGAAGATGCACTGAGATCTGTAGGCTGCCGAATTCATTGGGTTGTTTGAGGCAGCTTGAGACTCTGGATGTCAGACATACATCCATAGCAACCATGCCAACAACCATCACCAAGCTAAAGAAACTGCAGTACCTTTGTGCTAGTACCACCAAACCAACTGAGGAACAACCAATACCCGATGCTGCTGGTACAAGCAAACCAACAAAGAAACAACCAACCCCACATACCTCTGTATCATGGACATCATCTTTGTTCAGCAGACGTCGACAACTAGAGGGTGTTGAGGTTCCTACTGGGATAGAGAGAATGACTGCATTGCTCACCATCGGTGTTGTTAATGTCGATTCTGCTCGGGGGAGGGCCATCTTGAAAGAGTTCAGGAAGCTCACCCAATTGCGCAAGCTTGGAGTGTCCGGAATCAGTAAGAACAACAGCAAACATTTCTGTGTGGCCATCTCAAGTCATGCGCATTTAGAATCCTTATCAGTTAGGCTCAAGAAGGACAATCAGGACTGCTTGTATGTCACCCCAGATGGGTATCTTCCCCCCCAGAACCTACAGAGCTTTAAACTGTATGGCCTTGCAGACAAGTTTCCAGAGTGGATCAATCAGCTTGACAATCTCAGGAAGTTAGTTTTGGAGATGACTATATTAACCGAAGATACTATCAGTGGACTCAGGGATCTTAAAGTATCTATTCTACATCTCATTGCCAAGCAGCTTCCTGATGGTAAGCTCAATTTTTGTGTCATGTTGCATGGACAGCAATTACGCTGCTATGAAACAGTGAAGGTACTTGAGATTTCTTGCAGCTCCAGCTTAGATGTGACTTTTGGATCACAAGCACTGCACAATCTTGAGCTGTTGAAAGTTTCCTGCTGTAGTGGTTCAGGGTCGGTAATGAAGTTCTCTGGGCTAGAAAAACTGTCTGAATATGAACTCAAGGAAGTCCAGATTAAGGGTTCCCATGATGACAAACTCAAAAAAGACGTGGAGGAACAACTTGCCAGGCATCAAAAGAAACCTGTTTTGAAGATGGAATAAGTACTTTCGTCCACTGGGGATTGTGAGCTCTAGAACGTCAGTTTCCTGTCATAATGTTATCAAGAATTAGTGACTGGTGCTGTTGGCTTCCTCTTATTTCTTCACTGCTGCTCGATCCAGTCTAACTGATTAGAAAAATTGATTATGCAATCATCGTGCCAATAATAAACTGTGAAACCTGAAAGCTTCCTTCTTGGCCACATACTGATCAGTCTATTTTTCTTGTGCATGTGGTTTATTTATTCCTACTGCAAAGTCCCAGTTCGGATTTCTTCTAAAAGATACTGATGGTGTGCAAATGTGTTTATATGTATAGGGAGAAGGTTGGACCAATGAATTGCTGTTGTACTTTTCTATTGCTCTCCTGTATTGTAATTTCGTGGTGTATCTTGCTATGGCATCCATGTTCTCTTGTTTGTGTGTACATTTGTTTTGACTGGTTTTCGGTATGATATATACAATCCTATTAGTAGTTGTATTACTGCTTTCCTTCATATTGATCTGGTTTCCTACAGTTTTTTGATGGGCCGCTGATTGATGGCAGGAATTCTATTACACATGGTACTATAGTAGTTCATTCCAAATTGTAAGTGCTTTTCTAGGTATCTAGCTTTTTCCTAATCACTTAGATATATATTATGTTTAGATACATAAGTAAAAGCTATGTATCCGGAAAAGACAGAACAAATTACAATTTCGAATGGAGGGAGTAGCATACAACTTTATAAATGATTTTGATGCTAACCCATGGAATGCACTTGAAATCAAATTGAAGCATGCTCAAAAGGAAAAATAATAGGATGACCAGGTGAATTCAATCAACATGGTCCAAACTTCAAGCTGATTCACCTCTTTGGAGATATCTGAACCATGGAGATGTTATAGTGATAGCATCTCTGGTAGTGGCTAGGCCAACTAGATTTTAGCGGGACAGCCTGCAAACATTATTTCTGCTCTGTGGTATTACCAGTACTAGCTAGTTATGGTTGTATATAAATTCTCTAGTATTGCATTTGTGATGTACCAGCAATTGATCGGAGGCAAATTTGGATCCGAAGGTTGAGAAATGAGAAGAAATGCGACATGCCAATGCACATCACTGTTTACCAAAACAATAGGTAATGAGTCCACCTCAGTTCAGAAAATGAAAAAGGCGCAAATTACCCTGTACTGTAGTTACCGAAAAGGATGATACAATATTCAAGTGAAATAAAACAACCAAAGCAATCTCCCTTTCTGAACTCGGCGCAGACACGGTGACAGTGACAGCTAGAGCATGGAGATGTTTGGTGTGAGTGTGACCCTTGCACAACACAACGCGAACGTTGACTGACTTTGGCCGTCCTGAAAATTCCTACAGTGACAGCTTCGTAGCAACACCGTGCTCACCTGCGCTGAACAAGCACCCAGCTTTGTATTCCGAGTCTTCGTCTAGAGTCAAATCAACTCATTTTCCTCGTGTCGTTGTCGATCCAGATCCCATCCGGCTGAGTATATATAATCTTCAAAGCTCAGCAGCTCAAGCTTCATCCCCCGTCCCGCCAGCAGTCTCATATTCTCAGCTCCTGTGGTTCTTCATTTCTTCAGTCTCTCTCCTGCTTGGATTCCTCTGGTGTCCTCCAGGTCAGTGCTTCTAACAAGCTGCTTGTGTTATGTTTGATTGATTTTCAGAACTTTCAAGTTCGTACAAATTCTGTCTTGCATTGTTGCATTGCAATTATTTGCTGAACAACTTCCTCATTTTATACAACTTGTAATAATTCCTGAAGAGCTCTCGTGTACAGGTACAGCTACTTGAGTCGTCAGAAATGGCCACTGACGCCAGCGGAGGTGGTAAGCCCAGTCTAACAGCTGAGTTTCTCAAAGAAATTACGGATGGGTTCTCTGCTGAGCGAAAGCTGGGTGAAAATGCATTTGCAACTGTTTACAAGGTATGGTTAGGCTCAAACGCTCCCCCGTCTTTTAAAATAAAGTTCAATAAAAGCACGCCGATTACAGTATCTGAGAGGTCAAATTGACAGGGGTTTCTGCAAGATGGGCAAGCCATTGCTGTGAAGAAGCTCTCAGATAATTCCCCAGTGACACCTGACAAACAGTTTCAGAATGAGGTTTAGAATCTTCTGGCCATCCAGCATGAGAATATAGTGAGCTTATATGGCTACTGCTATGCTTATATGGCTACTGCTATGAAGTGCAGAGGAAACTGATCGAGCAAAATGGAACACACATTCTTGTGGAGGTGTCTGAGCGCATCCTCTGCTATGAATATGCTGCGAACAGAAACCTTGACAAGTGCATTTTTGGTAGGGGACTGGTCAACACAATTGTTCTGTCATCAATTATGAAGACATGCATTCTTTTGGATATTACATGAACCATGCTTTCATGCTTCAGATGAATCTTCTAGGCCTAATTGGGTGACATGCTTCAAAATAATTAAGGGCATCTGCCAGGGTTTACTATACCTACAGAAGCGAAAGGCCTATTGTTCATCTGAACCTTCAGTCTGCCAACATATTATTGGATGATAACATGGTGCCAAAAATTGCGGATTTTGGCCTCTCAAGAATCATTGATGAAGAACAAACCCGAATAAACACAATAAATGTTGTGGGAACAAAGTAAGTCCAGTAACATTCACGGCATACCATTGTTTCGTTTCCATATTGCAAATTAAATTGCATTTGTGTCTCCCATGATCTTTGTAACAACATTGATGTTCATGCTGTCCAGAGGGTGTATGGCTCCAGAAAATCTTTACAGAGGAGAAATCTCAACCCGGTCTGACATATACAGCTTAGGCGTACTAATCATTGAGATCAAAACTGGACAGAAGAACTCTTCGGATGACAAAGACATGTCTGCAAGGAGCTTTGTAGATCAGGCAAGGCTACATATATTACAAGTGCATTTGAAGACTTATATATATAGCAAATATGCCCGTGCGTTGCAACGGAATCTTATTGAATGGTCACTTAGACCACCTATGGTTAGAAGATTATTTCAAAGATCGCATCATGCGATTGTATTCACTTTGCAATTGGACTTTACTATGTCTTGTCGCATGCTACCCTAACTTGTACCGTGATAGACTATGAAAACACTCATAATCTAATTCATTTTTTGAGAATTATACGGTACAACATAGATGCCCACAACACGAACGCGCACTCACCCGCATAAACACATGCACACAAACCAACCTCTATGAGCACTTCCGAAAACTGAGCCGACATGTCTCAAGATTCATGGAGTCACCATAGACGCCTCGCTGTCGACGGGGACGTCGCCTACCACTGAAAGTATAGCACCGTTAAATCCTAGAATTAATCCAATAAAATGTGAGCACTTGTACCAAGTCAAGGAATTAAACGCGGGTGGACAGGTTCCACAACAGCGAACCCTACCAACTCGCGTAATCATTTTGGAATGGACTCAGTACCATGTTTGAACATGTCACTCTAACTCGTATATTCATGAGAGATATTTGGTCTGTCAAATCCATATAGATAGTTGTGAGCAATGTCAGACAAGAAATATCCTCCTTTTAATATTATAAAAAGTAAATGTATTTATACGTTGCAACAGAATCATTCAGCTTTTCTTTTAATTTGTACCTCAAACACGCCATTGATTATCAAATTGCACCCAAGTACTCGCTTCCTAAAAAAAACATTATTACATATATGCTAACCATAAGAGTGTTTTAGTTCTAATATATGTAATACCACATTTTTATTGTTTTATTTATTTTATATTGCCAAACCATAAGAGTGGTTTTTATTAATGCAAAAAATTTGAAGGTTCGAGACACGATAAATAATAGAAACTTCCTCAGGTTATGCAGGCCGATTTTTGGTGTGGTGGTGAGCACATGATACTTGGTGCCTGGAGACCAAGGTTCGAATCCACCGTGCACCAAAGTATTTTTGGTTTTTTCCAGCTTTTCTTCCGTCTGTGCAGGCCGGACACGATTCCACCTGTGTTGGTGGGCCGGACGCGAGCGCACAAGTGGTTTCACTGGAGGCTACGGTGAGCCGAAGGTGGCTGCAGTGGGCTGCTAAGAGCAGGTATGAAGCGGAGTGGACAAGATAGTTGAGCCGAATTAGAATAGGCTGGATGAAAAAAAGACCTAAAATTTTGCCTCTTTACTATTAGGTGTAGATATCTTGATGCTTATTTTAATTTAGTTTGTGCACTCTGGCTCATCCTCACAATTTTAATCCTGTAGGTTCATCAAGCATGGACAGATGAGCACATAGCATCCAAGTACTCATCACTAGATGCAGATAGCCTCCAGCAAGTAAAAACATGCATTGAAACTGGGCTTTTTGTGTGGATATCGATCAGAAGAAGAGACCTACTATAGTCAAAATCGTTGACAAGCTCAATAGATGGCATGCTCACTGAATGGTAAACTAATGCATGCTGTGCAAGGGAAAACTGTGGTGTACAGAGCTAGTTCACCCATGGTGATATGGTCTAGATGCAATCATGGACACAACCACTGTATCACTTTCATTTATGCACTTATGAAGAATTTGTTACTTGATTATTGTTTTTTTTTGTTTTGGTTGGCAACTGCTACTCCCTCCCGTCAGTTTTATGTGTCGCTTTAGCTGTGACTGATAAAGCCATTATAATGTGACTTACCCTTGATGCTCAATGTATGTGCTATGACTTTAAATTATGAATTATATGTTGCATCATTTTGTAGTACCATATATGGATAAGATAATTATTGATTGATGATCCCATTCAAATATTATATAAACAAACATATCAAATGAACAATATGGAGTTATCTTAATGAACATGTCTGATTGACCATGTGTGTCAAAGGTCAAAAGTGGAAGACCCGAGCAATCCTTGTGGTCTGGCATGGGTAGTCTAATTTTGGCAAATTTGAGGAGTTTTAGATTACACGATTTTGACTTCTACTCGAGGCAAGACCACCCCACCCCATAATTCTCTAGCCATGCTCTATTTAGCCAGCTTGGGGCCTGTTTGGTTAGGTGAACGGACCTCACAGCCAAGCCCAGCAGGCCACCGACAGGTCTTTAGCCTAGCCAGAGGGAAACGAAGGGGCCTAGCGTTTCCCCTAAGCCAGGCTCCGTGTAGCGCTCGGACCCACTTCTCTCACCTCTAGATCCACCATAGATTGAGGACATCCCAATCCATTAAAAACATAAAAAGCACTACTTTGAACCTTTTTCAAACCTAGCCCTTTTCTAACTGTAATTTCCATTTTCTTTCTTTTTTTTCACGAACACTTCCGTGTATTTCATTAATAAGAGGGTGGTAAGGAGAGCAGTACAACGAGCACTCACCACAGATCATGGCCGGTGGATTAGAGTGCGAGACGCACGCCTTGCCGCTAGCTTGATTGGGCAAAGTACAGACACCAAAAAAAACACGGCCAAAGGCCAGACACCTCGGATTACATGGTGACAAATTGCGCAACAACATCAGCAGCTCGGTCTCCGTTAGACAGCCAGCAAGCTAACCAACGTGGCCAGAATAGAACTTCCAGCCGCGATCCAGTTGTTCCCTTCTTCCACCAGTGCAGCTAGGAGGGCATTCGGTAGGTAGCCTGGAGATAGCATCAAAAACACGACGGTTGCGTTCCTTCCAGAGAAACCAGCAAACTAGAAGCACCAAGCAATCCATGCCTCTGCGCACTGTAAAGATGGTGCAATGAGATACCCCTTGGGGTCTCACGTCCATGTTTATATAGATCGGGAACAACCCCCGATAAGGCATGTACAAGAGTTAGCTATGGTTACAACATCAGATACGATCTCCCTCATCTACTTGACGTACAAGCAAGGGACTCCTATACAATACCATAGATGACATCTTAACACCCTCCCTCAATCTCAACCGGCCACTAGATTGAGATTGCCTCTAAACTTTAACAATTTTGCTAACGGTAATGGCTTGGTAAACCCATCAGCAAGCTGATCATTGGTACCTATATGCCTTACCTCTAACAACCTTTGAGCCACCCTTTCTCTTACAAAGTGATAATCTATTTCGATGTGCTTTGTTCTTGCATGAAACACAGGATTGGCTGTTAAATATGTGGCTCCAAGATTGTCACACCAGAGTCTTGCTGCAGGAGGATGTTGCATCTTTAATTCAGTCAACAATTTTTGTATCCACGTCATTTCTGCTGTTGCATCCGCCAGTGCCTTGTATTCTGCCTCCGTGCTGGAGCGAGACACCGTGGCTTGCTTTCTTGCGCACCATGAAATCAGATTGGGCCCAAGAAACACTGCAAAGCCACCTGTAGACCGTCGATCATCAATACTTCCAACCCAATCAGCATCGGAGAACACACTCACTAGCATAGAATTTGATCTTCGAACACGCAGACCAAGTCCAGATGTCCCACGAATATACCGAAGGATTCTCTTTACCGCCCCCCAATGTATGGATGTCGGCGCATGAAGGTATTGACATACCTTATTAACTGCGAAGGAGATATCTGGTCGAGTTAGTGTGAGATATTGCATAGCTCCCACCACACTTCGATATCTTGTAGAATCTTCAGGCCCAAGCCAATCACCATCAGTAGCATTCAATCGTTCAATGCTTGACAGAGGCGTGCTAGTTGGTTTACAATTACTCATATTTGTTCTTTTAAGAATGTCTTCTGCATATTTCCTTTGGGAGACAATGAGGCCATCTGAACTTTTCTTCACTTCCATGCCAAGAAAGTAATGCAAATCACCAAGATCTTTTAGTGCAAAATCTCTCTCTAGATCTTTTAACAAGGCATTCGTGGCATCTTGAGATGAACTTGCCACGATAATATCATCCACATAGACCAAAACAAACATAGCATATTGTCCTCTATTATAGTAGAAAAGAGATGCATCGGCCTTTGATGACTTGAACCCAAGTGCTTCAAGTTTACCACACAAACTTGCATGCCAAGCCCGAGGTGCTTGTTTAAGACCATATAAGGCCTTGTCCAACTTGCATACATATGTTGGTCTTGACTCATCAATGTATCCCGGCGGCTGTCGCATGTAAACTTCTTCCAAAACCCCATGCAAGAATGCATTTTGTACATCTAGCTGCCTCAATGACCAACCCCTCGAAACAGCAATAGAGAGCACAAGTCTAATGGTTGCTGCCTTCACTACTGGACTGAATGTGTCTTCATAATCAATGCCATACCTTTGCTTGAAACCTTTGGCAACAAGCCGAGCTTTGTATCTCTCCACTGAGCCATCTGCCTTCCTCTTAATCTTGTAAACCCATTTGCAATCAATGATATTCTTGCCTTTGGGAAGAGGTACCAGATGCCATGTTTTATTTTTCACTAGTGCTTGATGCTCACTATCCATTGTTGCAACCCATCTCTTATCTCGCAAAGCTTCATCAACTGAAACCGGTTCACCTACATCTGAAGTCACAGACATACCCCATCGCACGGTGCCATCAGTAAAAATTTTGGGCTTACTGATCCCATGTTGGAGACGAGTAACCGGGCGTGGATGTTGTGCTGGAGCAGACACAGGAGCGGTGGCGGATGAAGTGGGTGCAGATGATCCAGGGGCAACAGGAGCAGGACTCGATCCCCCCGCGCTTGGATCTGTCTGCGGCTGAATCCATGGCGAAGCAGGCGACGGTGCAGGCGAACCGGACGTAGAAGATCCCGTGGGAGCAGCTCCTGACGACGGGGAACTGGCCGCCATATCCAACAGCGATCCCGAGGGGAATTCGGGCGCTGTCTCACCGGTGGGAGGCAGATCAGCCTCGTGTCCAGCGCCGAGATTGTCGCCAGTCGGGGAACCGCCATGATCTTGATCATTTTGGCACCATGAATCACCGCATAAGCTTGCACGAATTCCTGTTCCACGCACAAGACCACTAGAACTCGGTTCTAGGTTAGTAGATGGAGAAATAAAATCACAATGATCAAGTAAAATTGCATCCCCAAAAGAATTTGTTGGATTTAACAATGCATCGGGTAGGACTGAAAGCTCTACTCGAAGACGAGCGCCTGCGTTAGGATGCAGATGTGAGAAGGGAAAAACATGTTCATCAAAGACGACATCATGAGATATGTAGACACGTCCTGCCGATGGCTCAAGACACTTAAACCCTTTGTGCATATCACTATATCCTAGGAACACACATTGCTTGGATCGAAACTGAAGTTTTCTTGAGTTATATGGTCGCAAATTAGGCCAGCAAGCACAGCCAAAAGATCTCAAAAAAGAGTAATTAGGTGGTGTTTTAAGGAGGCGCTCATACGGTGTTTGGTTATCAATGACCTTTGAAGGGAGCCTATTGATAAGAAAAATAGCAAGAGCAAAAGCTTCATCCCAGAATTTAAGTGACATAGAAGCATGTGCTAGTAATGCAACCCAACTTCGACTATGTGACGGTGCTTTCTCTCGGCTGCACCGTTCTGTTGATGAGCATGAGGGCATGAGACATGATGTGATATGCCTATGCGTTTAAAGAAGGAGTTCAATGATTGATATTCACCACCCCAATCAGTTTGCATGGCAAGGATTTTGCAATCAAATTGTCTCTCTACCAACTGTTGAAAATCACAAAAACATTGGAACACTTCAGATTTATGCCGCAAAAAATAAATCCAAGTGAACTTGCTATAATCATCGATAAAACTCACATAATAAGTTTTGCGACCAACAGAGGAAGGAGCAGGGCCCCATACATCAGAATGAACAAGATTTAAGGGACCAGCTGATGTGCTAGTTGATCTAGAGTAGGGTAGCTGATGACTCTTTCCTTGTTGACAAGCATCACAAACTATTGTTTTATTGGACTCACTAACAAAAGGAAGATTGTGACGACTAAGCACTTGCTTTACTATATTAGTGGATGGGTGACCTAAATGATGATGCCACAAAGACACAGACGGCTTGACGGCAGTACTGAAGACTTGTTTATTTGTACTCGACTTCAAGGGATAGAGGCCTCCTTCACATCTGCCTCGAAGAAGTGTCTTCCTCGTGGCTTGTTCCTTGATGGAAAAGTGATTTGGATGAAATTCCAAAAAAGCATTATTATCACATGCAAGGCGATGAACAGATAAAAGATTTTTTGTGGCTTTGGGAACATGGAGGATTCTATTCAATTGAATTTTGCTAGATGGGGTATGCAAGATACTTGAACCAATGTGATCTATCTCCATACCTGTTCCAGATGCTGAATGCACCTGGTCATGTCCTCCATACTTGTCGCGGATGGTGAGCTTCTCTAGCTCGCTGGTGACATGATCGGTAGCGCCCGAGTCAACGTACCAGTTGGTGTCAACTCCATATGACGAGGTCATCGCGGTAGAAGCACTCTTTTGTGGAGGGCCGGTGAAAGAGGTGTCAAACCTCTTGAAGCACTTGACCACCGTGTGCCCTTCTTTGCCACATAGTTGGCAAAACACGCCTTGAAGAAAACCGCTACCGCGGCCACCCTTCTGATATCCGCGTCCAAAACCACCGCGACCGCCTCCATTGCGGCCACGGTTGCCGCCATTGCTGCCTCCACGGCCACCCTTCGTGGCCATATTCGCAGAGGACATCTGATTGCCCCCACGGAGTTCGAGGCACTGTTCATGGCTAGTCAGTTGGGTAAACACCTCCGCAACTGAGATTGGTTCGACCCGAGCGGCGATGGCAGACACCACCGGGTCGTAGTCGAGATCCAGGCCAGTCAAGATGTATGAGACAATCTCATCATCTCCCAACTTCTTCCCTGCAGATGCCATCTCATCTGCAAGGGTCTTCATCTTGGTGATGTACTCTGAGATAGATGACGTCCCCTTGGACGCCGTAGCTAGGGCCATCCGGGTAGCGATAACCCGTGCCCTAGATTGTGAGGCAAAAAGAGCCTCAATGGCAGCCCAAGCATTGGCTGCCGTATCCGCCGAGGAAGTTACTTGCGAGAAAATCTCTTTCGAGAGCGAAGAGAGCAAGTAATTCAGGACCGTTTGGTCCTTGGCGATCCACTTCTCGTAGTCGGGGTTGATCTCCGGCTGCTTCTTGTCGTCGACGGTACCATCTTCCTTCTTTGGAACGACAAACTGTTCCAGTGGCGCGGCGGCAGGATTGAGGTACTCAGCAAGCTGAGCACCACGAATTGTAGATAGGACCTGAAGGCGCCACATTGCGTGATTGCTCCTGGTGAGCTTGTCGGTGATGGGAAGGAAGAAGTATTGCGATGATGCAAACGGAGCGGCAGATGAGGAAGCGGCCATGGATGCGTTCCGTAAGGATACGGGCTCTGGATACCATGTAAAGATGGTGCAATGAGATACCCCTTGGGGTCTCACGTCCATGTTTATATAGATCGGGAACAACCCCCGATAAGGCATGTACAAGAGTTAGCTATGGTTACAACATCAAATACGATCTCCCTCATCTACTTGACGTACAAGCAAGGGACTCCTATACAATACCATAGATGACATCTTAACACGCACATCTGCGGGCACCGCCATCCGGGCATGGAGCCACCAATCAGCCAAGGATGCATCAGGCAAGGCCGATGGGGGAGAGCACCCTAAACCACAACTCACGACTATAGACGCAGCCAAGCAACAGGTGAGCGGGTGTCTCCCTATCCTAGTCACAGAGAGCACACACGTGGGAGTCCTACAACCCATGACGATGGCGCCTATCCGCAGTCCACTGGCAGTCGTGCATGGCGAGCCAGAAGAATATCTTCACCTTTATTAGCGGAGCACCGCAGCGCCAGACCTCTTTCGCGCCCGGCAAGGATGACATGCCAATGAAGAATGATCTGTAGGCCTCTATGTAGGACGACATGCATTAGAGGCCGTAGAGCTCTTTTTTGATGATGAAAGAAGCCGGTGGAGGTGTCCCAGTGCTAATGATAACGAACCGGCGATGAAGAGGCATGTTAGGCGACTAGGAAATAACGCGTGCAGGCATCCCCTTATAGTGTGATTGGGTGCCCGCATATGCAGGGACCGTGCTCTTGGGATGCAGGTACCAGTTGTTTGGATGCTTGCAGCATGGCTTGATCAAGGCCCTGCTAGTACAAATCTCCTCCAGCGGCCTAGCTGAAAGCCCTATGTTTGATTTTGATTAATTGATACAACCGACTAACCCTTTGTTCTAAGTGATGTCATGAGATAGGTTGGTCCACATTCAAGGATTGAGCAAGAAGGCACTCAAGGTGATGGAGATGACCACATGACGATGATCAAGTGCTTGGTCTTTGGAAAAGAAGAAAGAGAAAAACAAAGCCCTATGGGCTCAAGGCAAAAGTGTGGCAGAACCGCCTAATTTAATACCCTCCCAAGAGTACTTGTCTTCCATTAGACACTAAGTACCCAAGGAAGAGCACTAAACTCTGTGATTCCGTCGAGCACACCCGAGGGAGAACTCGAAAATCCACATTTTTACCTCAGGATCATAAATGAGAGATAAAGCTTACAACATCTTTACCATTTCTTACATCACTTTTAGTACAACATCAGGGTAATCCATTGTTTAATTATAACAGCGGAAAATAAAATGTTATCAGAGTTCAGCGGAAATGAAACCATTTGATGATGAGTTAAATATTATCATGATGAACATTTATATACAAGAATTCATAATAGGTGGTAAATCTTTCCTTTGTAAAACATTTTTGGTGAGAGTTATAAATCAACTCTATATCCGCAACGTAAGGGAAATCCTCACTGAGCCCATCAGGAGGTTTCCACACACAAATGTCATCTTCAAGAACACCTGTCACCTGCAACAGGGTAGAACAAACCCTGAGTACTCAATTGTACTCCGCAAGACTTACCCGTCAGAAGGAAAGAAAAGACTCCAAGGATATGCAAGGCTATCTGGCTTGTGGGTCATTGCAACTGCAGGAAGCATTACTAAAGGTGCATCCTTATATTTAACTTTTATTAGCAGTCATCGGTAGTTCATTAACCCACCATTCTAGTAAGCACCTGTTCTACTTTCAAGCAAAGGTTGAGCCATCAGAACCATTTTTCCATCTTTCATCTTTCATTTCTTACTACGGTGCCAGAGTGCAGTCAAGTCGTACCGTCACGTAGAAACGGCGATTCGCGAATCAATGTGCCCAGCTGGGTACCCCGAAAAACACACGCCTCGCTCGCACCTCAGGCACGAGTGAGACCAACCTGTTCCACTCCTGTCACGGGTTCCAGGTCCCCGTCCAAACTTGGACTCCAAGCCCCCACCCTTGAGGCCCGACCTCAAAGTGGTGCTTAGACCTCCACCTATCCCCGCCTCCAATCAGTCGGTCCGGAAAGAGCCGGAGCCCATGACAAGAGAGTAACAAGTCTTCCTAGCCCCCATCCGCTAGTATATGCTCGGGATAATAAATCTGTGACTTGACCGGGGATCCAGTGCAACGAACGGTCCTTAATCGACACAGGCGGGACAAATGCAACCAGAGCCTCGCTCGGATTGCCCAACCAAGTCCATATCCAATTCCAAGTATAGTCCCGCCCGGTCTCCAATTATTATCCATATATAATCCATGTGATAGTAACATGATAATAGTAATAATAATATATTTCCTATCTCTCGCGAGTGACAGGCAATCACTCGACTTCTACCGGAGTCCTGTAGCATAGCAATCTACACGATCTTGACATACTAGTAGGACTCATGGGATCAGGATATATATATGCAAGTGGGTTTCATTCAACTCCTTAAAACTTAATGCACAAGCATAAATAAAGTGCAGCATAATAGAGGTTATGCACCGGGGCTTGCCTGGGTAAAAATATAACCAAATGTTAGTATGCCATCTCCGGGGTACGATCACCATGGCATCATCTTTTGGGTCAACGCCAAGTCCTCCGGTTGATCCATTGATCCATCATCGTTCCTATTATGATTTACGCGAATGCAATGCAGAGACATAAGTAAAAGACAGCAATCGCAACTCTCGTCGTACGACTACGTCTCGCAAGCTAACGAGCTAGCCACACAGAAACTCACTAGGCCACGTATCCACGTTGTCGATTCAAACGTTATTTCTTAACAAGTGTTTTAGTTATATAAACCCGAGATGTCGCGTTATTCATTTTATCGATTTACTACATATTCAAACCAGAGCTTATTAATTATCCTAACAACTAATTATTTTGGAACTACAAAAATTACAGTGGACACCTAGTAGTACTAGAAGTTTACTATAAAATTTCTAGGATTAATGCTATCACTGATTATTCATAACACTGCTTACAAGTTTATGTTTGATAATATTAAATATCTCGAAGTAATTAAAGCAAGCCTAAAAATATTATAAAACTACGTGAACTAATTACACCTTTATCTAGATCATGATTTCAGGAGACTAACAAAATTGGTTCTACCATTTTTATGATTTTTATTTGATTTATTACGGATTTACAAACTTCAGCCATATTAAATAAAATAGCAAAAAGGACCCGTATAATTCTTTTGCTTGGATATATACCCTTCTCACCTTGCTCTCTCTTTTCCAGGAACGGAGCGCTCGGAGCAGAGGAGCTGAGGAGCTCCGGCTGGCAGTGGAGTCGCTGCGGTCACGACGGCCGGCGAGGGCGGGACAGCTCCACGGCTTGGGCGGCTGCGAGCTCGGCAAGCGGAGTTGGGACGCCGGTGCGGGACGCGGAGGTGGAGCAAGGAGAGGCCGTGAGATATGATGAGCAAGGCGAGCAGCGGTCTGGCTTCCTTAAGAAGCCGAGGAGACAGCAAACAAGCGTAGATGACAGGGCGTGCGGTGCAGCGAAATGAGAGAGAGAAGAGAGTGCACGACGCAGCAGCTCTTAATGCTCGGATGAACAGTGTTTTCTGCATGCTACAGTACACTCTGCTCTGCTACAGTACATTTCTGCGGCGCTACAGTAACTCTGCTCTGCTACAGTACATTTCTGCGGCGCTACAGTACTCTGCTCTGCTGCAGTGACATTGCGTGCTCTCTGGTTCTGGAATTCCTAGACCGCCTGCATCACGTCTGCCTTAACGGGCTCAAGGATGCGTGCCTCGATGCGAGCGAGATCAGGTTCAATGCAGATCACAAAGCGATTTGTCAAGTTCAGTTATAATGCAGACCATTCAAACATCCAGAAAAACCAGCCTGCAGATCATGCTTTGGTTGGTTTGCATGATTAGATAAATTAAAGCTTTGGACTGACCAATAAGTATTTCACGTAATCGTCCCTACTACGTACTGACCCATAGAAATAAATATTAAGCACTATTTAATTATTTTGCTCAATATAATTTGTTAAAAAATAGCACTCTTAGTCCTAAGTTCATTCCCTTGCCAATGCAACGAAAGGACTCATTTTTAATTTTTGGATTTGGTTTCTTGCAACCACAAACATGCGTCACATAAGAGTCGGGTATCATTTCATGAGCGATTAAAATTTTAAAACCCGAGAACTCGTTCTGCTAATTTCTTTTAGGCCTTAATCGCATGCTAAGTAAGTTAGTAACACCAGGGGTGTTACAAAAAGTATAAATAGGGATTTTGTTTTGCCAATCAAGACACAATAGAGTGCATAATCGGATTTAGAATACATGGTCATACTATTAAGAGGGGAGCTCTAATTGGATAATTCGGTCATCTAGTGCCACTAGGTGTTGGAATACTTTGCATATGCATTTAGGTCTAGTGACACACTCATAGAGCAAGTGCAAACATTTATGAAAAACTCTTTGGAAAAGGCTAACTTGGCTCTAACATATTTGTAGAGTTAGCCACTTGAATGGAGGTGCTTGGGCGCTTCGGTGGTGCTGTTCAGCAGTCGTGCCCAGTGGCACACCGATCACGATGGCCGTGGTTTCACTCTACACGCATTTTAGCTGAGCACCATGCATACTGGTGTGAACTGGTGTGGGGTTCCAGAGAGCTTGTAGCTCGGTCGCATGGGTGTTCTGAGCACCGGTCCTCACCTACCGGTGGTCACAACTGTCATAGGTTCTAGAGAGCATGTAGATCAACTGTGCGAATGCTATAACATACTGGTTGGGCGAGTTGGGCTGGTGGATCTCTTGTTACTCTTGGTGATTGCCATCACCTAGCCGGCCTAGTGATTAGAGGATCATTGAGCAGAAGTTGGTGAGTGTTTCCAGCTCCGATCGATCGATTGTGACGGGTTCTTGTGCCTATTCTCCACGGGGATTCGCGAAAGGCAACTCTAGTGGAATCATGACTTAGGTAGTGCCTCTCTAGTGGTTCTTGTGGCGCCCTTGTGGTGGGCTTGGCATGTGATGCCAATTAGCGCGCGAACCACTTAGTTTGGACTTGCCATAACGTGGACGTAGGTTGCCGACAAGCAACCGGACCACGGGGATATATCTTGTGTCATATTGTCTTTGGCTG
Organism: Saccharum hybrid cultivar R570; assembly: GCA_038087645.1. Lineage (NCBI taxonomy): Eukaryota > Viridiplantae > Streptophyta > Magnoliopsida > Poales > Poaceae > Saccharum > Saccharum hybrid cultivar. The sequence goes on along the minus strand of JAQSUU010000805.1, from coordinate 24,386,578 downwards.
GTTCGGTATAAATCTCTACACTTGCTATTCAATTCATTAGTATTCTTGTATAGTGCTTGTTTGCTTGTGTAGCTTAACCTCTAGTTGTAGTTGTAATTAGTTTAGCTTCTCTAGTTAGTAGCTTTGCTAGTTGTAGCTAGTTTTCTAGAGTAGTTTAAGTGCTTGTGTGCAATCAACCTAGAGATCATAGTAACTATCTTGTGTAGGAGGCTTGCTTGCGGTGAATTAGAGCTAGAGCAATAGATTGTTTAGTCACCATCTTATTTACTAATCAAGGTTGCTCTAGTGTCTTTGAAGGAATTTTTATAGGCTACTCAACCTCCCTCTAGCCATTTAGATTGTATCATTGGCTCCAGAGAAACGAAAATAAAATCCCATGGCCTTGGCTCGCGTGGGACGCAACAGTGCGCCTAGCATCGCTGCCGCTACTCACCTTATTGGTGCAACTTATTTATCTTGCAACCAAACAACCACTCTGTGTGTCCTGGTGCTGCTGACCCAGACAACCAAACATCTATGGCTTGCATGGCTTGCGCCTGGCCAGCGATAGCCTGTCTGCTAGATGTGATGCAGGCTAGAAGGGAAGGAAACCAAACAGGATATTAGCAAGCATGCCCGACCTGGCCACACGGTCAAAGTAGAGGTCGGTGTAGTCAATGCTGATGTTGGAGTAGTGCGCATGATGTCGATAGGGTTTGGGTGTTTCAACCCTGATTAGTGATCGGGCAAACCAAAAAAGATATAAAGAACAATAGATCAAAACTAGTGGCAATATAGGGTGACAAGGTACCTAGCTAGAGGCATCCTCCAATGACGAATGCAACACAATCTGGCGTTAGGCTCCCCACTTATTTGAGATGGTGCAGACAACGCGGGTCAGCTGGGAGCTCCTAGTGTAGAGCGGTGGTGGGGCGATACCAAATCCGTCCCACTAGGACGCCTCGAGAGGCAAGGTGGGTCGGTGTGGGTTGATGGTGGTTGAGAAGGGGATTGGTGCACTGGTCAGGATGCAACATGACATAGCTACTACTAGCACAATGGCGCAAGAGCAGTTCATGCTGAGGCATGCCCGCCACCACTGTGGCTCAAGGACGATGTGCGATCCAACAACATAGATGTGGATGGAGGATTTCGGCGACTTGAGGAAGTATGCGGTTTGCTACCATGACCCACGCTAGAATGACGAGGAAGGCAATAAATCAATAGTATCTACCACCTAAACAAGGACGTTGCCTTCGGTAGCGATCGGTCTCCCTAGGGGCAGTGGGGCACTCAGTGTAGAAGTGATATCTTGTGCCCTAAATCGAAACTTGAACTCGTGATACCATCTAGGAGGAATAGAGAATGATTATGTAGGGAGGATTAACACTGATAGGTCCCTCTTAGGCAAGCTACAGATAGTTAGGAGTCAGCTGCAATTAGTCCATTAGGATTCGAACTCAAGATCTCTAGTTCTAAACAGTATTAAGTTGCATGCACTAACCCATTCAATCAAAAAGCTTAACCTGATAGAGAAGCGTGGGCAATTCACTTAACCCTCTGCAACATATCTTTTATGCCAAGAGCTCCAAAAGATTGAATGCAGGGGGACACCCTGCCAACATTGATTTTTGCTATATGGTAGTACTAGTTATTATGGTTGTGTCTCATCAAAATGTAAATATTTTGCCTGGCCCATCATTCAAAATAGAGTCGGAACTTTAGATAGATTGACATAGTGAGGTTGGACGCACCGTCCAATTTGCCCAATGTGTTCACAAACTACTGACACAGCATACCACATGCCTGTGGACTGCAGATACATCAGCGGATCTGGAGCCTCTGCACGGAATGGACTAGCCAGGGGTATGATCGAGTTATCAACTCGTACATACACACAAATCTATTTAAATTCGCTCCCACGGAGAGTTGAATCTAGGCATGAGGTGCTACCAAGACTTTTGTAACCATTAGGCTACAGGTTCTTTCGCACTCTCTTCTATATCAATGAAATAGGCACAAACTCTTGCTCGTCTGTTCAAAAAAATCTCTAGAATCACAATTATGATGTACCAGGAATTGTGACCGAAGGCAAACTTTGATCGGAAGGTTGAGAAATGAGACGACATGTTAATGCACATCACTGTTTACTCTCTCCATTTATGGTGTGTTTGATTTGGGGAATAAGTCAGTCTATCATCTCCTCGTTCTTTAGTTTTTTATTTGATTTGTGGAATATAATAGGTTGATGCATCGTCACTTTCTTCCTCACAAGCTACTAACCGGTTCTAATATGAGAAATATAGTCATCCCACTAAATTTGATTGAATGAACTTATGACGCATCAGCTCATTTAGGATAGAGTGAATACTCAAATGAAACACCTTATTAGTCTCCAAACAATACTCGGTTTATTGTACTCCCTCCGTTCTATATTATAAGACGTTTTGACATTTTTTTTATATAGTTTGTACTATATATTTAGACATAACTTACATCTAGATGCATAGTAAAAGTTATGAATTTAAAAAAACCTAAACGTTTTATAATTTGCCACTTCTTATGTTTGCGGAAAAAAGGCCACAACAATTCGCAAAATAAAAAAAGGCCATGATTTGCGGAAAAAAAGTACGGGGACCTGTACGACAAGGCACAAATTAAAATTAGCCTGTATCGTAGTTACCGAAAAAAAACAATACAATATTCATGAGAAATAAGCAAAGCCATCTCCCTTCTTCCGAACACGCCGTAGACACGCTGACAGTGACAGCTAGAGCATGGAGATATTTGGTGTGACCCTTGCACAACACAGCGCGGCCGTTGACTGACTTTGCTCGCATCTCCTGTGTTCTGGTCTGAATCCCCTGCTTGGAGCTTCGCAGCAACACCGTGCTCGTCTGCGCTGAAAAAGCACCCATCTTTCTATCGCGCGTCTTCGTCTAGAGTCAAGTCTCCTCGTCTCGATCCAGATCCCGTCGGGCTGGTTTATATATAATCTTCAAAGCCCAGCAGCTCAAGCTTCATCCCGCGTCCCGCCAAATCTCAAGATTCTCAGCTCGACAGCTCCTGTGGTTCTTCACTTCTTCAGTCTCTCCCCAGCTTGGATCCCTCAACTGTTCTCCAGGTCGGTGCTTATTTTCGATTGATTTCAGAACTTTCAAGTTCGTGCAAATTCTGCCTTGTACTGCGATAATTTGTTGACCAATCTCCTCATTGTTTGTGTACAGGTACAGCTACTTGAATCGCCAGAAATGGCCACTGGCGCCAGCGGAGATGGCAAGCCTAGTCTTCTGAGTACTTTACCGAAGCAACTACCAGCGGATTTTCTGAAAGAAATTACGAATGGGTTCCATGCTGACCGAAAACTGGGCCAAGGTGCATTTGGAACTGTTTACATGGTATGTGTGGCTAGGCTCAAACGCTCTCCCTTTTTTCTAAAAAAAAAATAGAGTTCAATAAAAGCATGCCGATTACAGTATCTGAGAGGTCAAACTGACAGGGGTTTCTGCAAGATGGGCAACCCATTGCTGTGAAGAAGCTCTCAGATAATTCCCCAGTGGCAACTGAAAAACAGTTTAAGAATGAGGTTGGGAACCTTATGGCCATCCAGCATGAGAATATAGTGAAGTTGTATGGCTACTGCCATGAAGCGCAGAAGAAAGTGATAGAGCACAATGGAAGATACATTCTTGTGGATGTGGTCGAGAGCATGCTCTGCTACGAATACGCGCCCAATGGAAACCTCGACAAGTGGATTTTTGGTATGAGGATGCACTATCCAACGGACCTGTTTTGTCATTAATATAGGGAAGACATTCGCTCTTCTGTATGTTACCTGACCCATGTTCTCATTCTTCAGATATGTCTTCTAGGCCTCCTTGGGCCACATGCTTCAAAATAATCAAGGGCATCTGCCAGGGTTTATATTTCCTACATAAGGGAACGGATAGGCCTATTGTTCATCTGGACCTTCAGCCTGCCAACATATTGTTGGATGATAACATGGTGCCAAAAATTGCGGATTTTGGCCTGTCAAGACTCTTTGGTGAAGAACAAACCCGAATAAACACAATAAATGTTGTGGGAGCAAAGTAAGTCCAGTAACAATTCTGTCAGACCATTGTTTTGTTTCCTTATTGCTTTGCATTTGTGTCTCCCATGATCTTTGTAGCGACATTGATGTTCATGCTTTCCAGAGGGTATATGGCTCCAGAATATCTGTACAGAGGAGAAATCTCAACCCGGTCTGACATATACAGCTTAGGCGTACTAATCATGGAGATCACAACTGGACAGAAGAACTCTTCGCATGACAAAGACATGTCTGGAAGGGACTTTGTAGATCAGGCAAGGCCACATATATATTACTAGTGCATTTGAAGACTTAAATATATTTTTAGATGCTTATTTTAATTTAGTTTGTATAATATCACTTAGGCTCATAATTTTAATCCCGTAGGTTCGTCAAACATGGACAGATGAGCACATAGCATCCAAGTACTCATCACTAGATGCAGATAGCCTCCAGCAAGTAAAAACATGCATTGAAACTGGGCTAAAATGTGTGGATATCGATCAGAAGAAGAGACCTTCTATAGTGGAAATTGTTGACAAGCTCGATGGAAGGCATGCTCACTGAATGGTGAACTAGTGTATGCTGTGCAAGGAAAAACTGTGGTGCAGAGTCAGTTCACCCATGGTGATACACTCTAGATGCAATCATGGGCACAACAATTGTATCACTTACTAATTTATGTAATAATGAACAATATGTTGCTTGAGTAATGACATTTGTACGTTTTGGTTAGCAATTAGTACTCCCTCCAGTCAGTTTTATGTCTCTCTTTAGCTGTGTGAACAAAAAGACATTAATAATGTGACATACCTGTGAGCTCACTGTTCGTGTTATGATTTTACTCTGAATTATGTACAATCTTGTATCATTTGTATGGCCATATATGGGTAACATAATTGTTGATCGTTGATCCCATTCAAGGATCATAGATACAAAGCATATCAACTGAACATTGTGGAGTCATCTTAATGAACATGTCTGCTTGACCATGCTTGACATGTTACTATGGTTTCTAAACTTCCATGTACCTATATCCTGTATTTGCCCATGAGCTTCTCTTTTGGCTATTGCCAATATCATATAGTCAGAGCGAATGCACTGACCCTAAGAACAATTCAATGGAAGCGTGGAAACAAAGTACAACGAATGAGACGAAGAAGCACGCAAAATAGACATTTCTGAACTCATTGGATGGCTGAATCTAGCACCCGAAAGATTTGGTGAGTTTGGGGTCTCAGTGCAGATGGAAAAATAGAAAAAAAAAACACACACCGAAACAATGCACTGGAGTGCTGGAATTACCAGATGGTAGCAACAGGAAGTAGCACCTGACAGAGTGACAGTACCCGTTGAGCTCTAGGAAATCAGCAGAAGGCATTACATGCTATGGCAACTGAACAAAGCACTGGATGAACAGGGTTCAGATTTGGGATTCCTAGGAAGGAACACCTAGGCTCCGATGAGGGAAGTTAGGCCACGTTTGGTTCTAAGAATTTTCAAGATTCCCCATCACATCGAATATTTGGACACATGCGTGGAGTATTAAATGTAAACGAAAAAAAAACTAATTACACAGTTTGGTAGAAAACCACGAGACGAATCTTTTGAACTTAATTAGTCCAGCCAAAGTCAAAAAATTTCGCGAACTAAACACACCCTTATCCTAACTGAACACCACACCTGACAGGCGGTGTTTTGCACCAGTTCTGTTAGCCCAGCTGCTGATGGTGATGTAGCGGAGTCCGCGCCAGAACATGATGAAGAAGCAATTGAAGGCAAGATGCAGAGGTCCAGGAAGCAGAACACGCGTGTATTTGGGCTGGATTGGATCAACGTGCTGTCTGCCACGTGAGCCCAACCTAATGCGAAGACAGTGCTGTTGCTGCTCCTTGTGGCTATAATAAACCCGCGTCTGGTGGCAGATTTTTGTGTTTGTTATCTTCTATTTTTTTAGCAAATCAAAAGGTGCCACGCAACATGCCACACGAGAGAAAAGAAAAAACAAAAATACAGCATATATACGTCACATGACATCTTTTGCAAGATTTTGATATTTGTTATGTTCCACTTTCAGAAAATCAAAATATGTCATGTCTAAAAATACAAAAAAAAATCACAGTTACAACACACATCCAACCAATAGGAACACCTCAGAAGTACAATACCTACGAAACTTGACGGACAACATAGCGGTAAAGTAAATTTTGTCAAGGGTGCATGCTCTGCTCCGGTGGACCACAAGATTTACGAATCTCAGTGCGAATCTTGTGGCCCACGATGTGAGGGCATGTGCTCTTAAGGAAAAAAAACTGCCTTCGCAAGATAATGAGCTGACGCGGCTGCTGTTGGCGCCGTAGCTGCAACGCCTCAACCATTCCCCTCAAAAAAAATTGCCTCAACCATCGCCGGCGACAACACCGCCGCCGCTAGCAACGCCACAGGCACTCCCGCTGACAACACTGTTGCCGCCGCTATTGCCAAACAACTCCGCAGCCACCGCAACCAACGCCGCCGCTACCGCAACCGCTGTCGCCGCCTCCGTCGCCACCGGCAATGCTGCAGCCGCATCGACACCCCTGAGAATACGAATTTCAAGTTGAACTAGCGGGACTGTGGGAGACTTATCATACGAAATAACAGCAACCTACATGGGCCAGCAGAAATGAAGGAAAAGGCCCATTGTTATTTACGCAAGCCACGAATCTTAATCTTAACAAAGATCTCAACCACACAAAAGTGGAAGATAACAACTCAAGAAGTCTCCTGGCAGTAAATATATCGGTAATGCTCTGGGACGTCCGTCCGTCCGGACGGCCCGTTGGTGGCCCACGATGCTCACGAGACTTTCTTATCTGCTCTTATATCCGCTCCACCGCAATTTTTTTTTAAAATATATCGCCACAGCGCCGCGAGTCCATGACTGCGCTCCATGACGACACTCCGTCGCGTCTTCCGCTTGCCTTCCTCTCCTCCACCGCGCACCAGCCACATCGGTGCCACATCCCACGCTGCTCTACGACTCGCGCCATGCCCCCATCCACCTTGCCTATGCAGAAGGAGAGGGTGGGGAGGCCTACGCCTACACCCCTATCCAAGCGCCTGTCGGTAGGAAGGGGAGGCCTGCGCGTACGCTAGACCATTGCTCTCGACGTCGCCTTACCCGAGCTTGCTGGCAACGCTATGTTTCAAGTATTTTAGGCGTTTCAGACTTATGTTTTAATTATTTCATCTGGATGTTGCAAAAGTAGATCTGAAATGTTTCATATGTTGCAATGATAATATATGCATATTTCAAGCCTATGTTCAAAGTGTTCCAGTTGTTTCAGACGCATGTTTCAAGTGTTTTCATCCGGATGTTGCATATATTTGCTATGACTGCACATGCATCTTTCAAGTGTTTGTTTTCATATGTTTAAGATGTTTCAGACTTATCTTGCAAAATGGATCTGGATGTTGCATATATTGCTATGGCTATATAAGCATGTTTTGAAGAATATATTTCAAATGTTTCATCTGTCTCGGTTGTATGTTATAAATGTTTCATCTTTCTGTTTCAAAAGTATAGATCAGGTATTACACATGTTGCAATGCGCGCTGGTGGCGGACAGCGGCTTGCCGCAGCCACCAGGTGCTGCTGCTAGGGCGCCGCCGTAGTTCTCATGCGGACGCGGGATGGGCACGGCAAGCCTGGTGCTGCTGCGGGGCGCCGACATGGTTCACGTTGCTTTATTTATTGACAGGTTTATTAGTCAGCTGTACATACTGCGATTATTTGCTTGCAGCATTCACTGCCTAAGGCTTTGTTCGTTTGGCTCATAAGCTATGACTGAAAGTATTGTTTATGGTCCGGTTCATCCGGCTTATAATCCGTACTTTTTAGCTTGTTTTTTTAGTCGAAACAGTGTTTTTCTCTCATACCAAATCAGCCAACAATGTCTTTTAGCCGGCTTATTATCACGGCCGAATGTGAGAGAAAAACACTGTTCACTCGCTCAAAAAATACGACTTATAAGACAAGCGAACACGGCCCGGAGACATCTGAATAGCGAAAGTTGTTGGCAGTAGCTTACGGGTAAAAAAAAAGTTGACATCTTTGTTATATATACATATATACATACGGCAACGCTATTCTACACCCTAAGTGTAAAATAACTATTCTACACCAAGACACATCTAACCACCTGGTCCCACTCCCCAACCAGACCGCCCAAACCACCCAACTCGACTCGCAGGGTCGCACTCGCCCCCGAGAAATCGCACGGTTGCCGCCCCCGAGAAATCTATCGCCACCGGCCAATCCGGCTGCGGACCTTCTTCACCCATCGGCACCACGCGCCCTCCCGTTGCTGACAGCGACCCCAGGCGCCGCGCACCCACGATCCGCGGCAGTGCGGCCCGATTCACGGGTACGGCAGCGCCCGGCGGCGTCGCGGCAGCTCCGGGCGGCTCCTCTCCCTCGGCCATGACCCACCGCAGAAGGCCATAACCCCACCACCGGAGCTCGAAGGACCTCTGCCAGAGCTCGCAGGACCCCCGCCCCCTTGCGCCCCGCCTGCGGCCTGCCATGGCTGCGTCCGCGTGCGCTCCCGCGCGTGCCGCGCTACTAAGCCACGAGAGCCCTCCAGTCGCGAGCCTGCTACTGCCCCGTCCGCTGGAGCTCTGCACCCTATCGCGTCGTAGCTAGCGACGGTGACGGAGCCAGCGTTGGAACAGTGCGCGTTACTCCGAGCACCTCCGTACCTGTGAGCCTCCCGCTCCTTCGCTATCCTCAGGCACAGCTAGAACACTGCGAGCGTGATGACCGCCCCGCACCAGTGGGACGCCTTGTGCGCCTGGAATACCCCTGCGTAGCTGGCCACCGGCCATGAGTATGGAGCAACATCAGCCATGGCCCAAATCAGCGATGGAAGAAGATGGCGTGTGAGTAGCATACACTGAACACAAACAGAGGGTGTGTTTAGTTGGTGAAAAGTGGGTGAAAAGTAATTGTAGCACGTTTCGTTGTTATTTGGCAAAATTTGTCTAATCATGGACTAACTAGGCTCAAAAGATTTGTCTCGACATTTACAGACAAACTATGCAATTAGTTATTTTTTTACCTACATTTAATGCTTCATGCGTGCGTCCAAAGATTCGATGTAATGGGTGGAAGAGAAAATATTTTGGGTTTGCATGGGAAGTGAACGAGGCCAGATTAGAAAAAATACTGAGGAATACTAAAGCTAACAACCTTGGAATCTTGTAGAATACTAAAGCTAAACTACCGATGAAAGTACCAATAGATACTGACATATATATTGAATCCAGTTTCTCAAAATACTAGAATATAATGACAGATGCTTCCAACTATTGAGTCTACTTACTAGAAAATACCAACATAAATTGATACATATACTAAATCTAAATTCTCATAAATACTAGAAATACTAACAAACATTGACAATTAGTAACATATACTGGAAGAACAACATATTATACTAAGTACTGAAGGAACATAGTCACATCACGTGTACTAAAAAAAAGAACATGTAGTATTAAAAATACTGATGTGTACTAAAGAACTGTAGCACTTGTATAGTTTCCAAACATACCTAGTAAAATGTACTGAAGGAACATGAGATATTCCAAATACTGACATATACCGAAAAGATTGTATTGACAAGTACTGAATGGACATTTTATACAGAAAGTTACTTAAACAAGGTGACAACTAATGGAATCATAGTATTGGCAAAGTACTTAAACATACTTAAATACTGACAACTGCCTAGAGATACTAGCAATTACTAAGCCCAATATATTAAAAACATATTTAAAAGATACTGACAATTACTTAAATACCGAAGGATGATACTGACAACTACTAAAATAACACCATTAACATATACCGAAGAGTACTAATAATGAGATCAAAGGAAAAGAGAGGGCAATACTAACAAATACTGAATGATTATACTAATAAATATTGAAGCAACATATCAAATTATCAACAAGTACTGAACTAGAAAACTACTGAGTGGTACTAAAAAAAATCTAAGAAATGTTGACACATACTAGATGATATTGACGACTACTGAAGTAACAATACTAATTATAGAAGAATACTGAAGGAAATAATGATAAATACTGACACGTACTCAAAGATGCTAGGAAGTATAGTGATAGTATTGACTACAACTTAAAGATACCTAATACTAAAACAACTAAAAAAAGAAAAGACAAAAATACTTAACGATACTGACAAAAAAAATTGAAGATACTGACAACTACTTCAAGGTACTAGTAACTACTGAATTTATAGTACCGGTTTTACCAAGCTACTAATGAAATACTGACTAAATACTTGAATATACTGACAAAATACTTAATAATACTGACAAAAAATTGAAGATACTGACAACTACTTCAAGGTACTAGTAACTTCTGAATTTATAGTACCGGCTTTACCAAGCTATTGACAAAATACTTGAATGTACTGACAAAATACTTAAAGATGTTGAAACAAATACTGAAACATATAAATACTTACACGTGAGATCTACTACTGATAGGCACTTAAAAATACTTAAAAATACTGAAGATCGATGAATATTGACATAGTTTCAGCATTTTTAGTGTATTGGATTCATCACTTGATTTTAAGGAAATAATAGTCTAAATATCAAATATATTAGTTATATGCTTGTCACGATCACTAATATCTACATGCATCTAACGAAAATAGTGACTAAAATAGATACTGCATAGTCCTAATTAACACGGTGCTAACTATAAATATGGGTGTGTTTAGTTGGTGAAAAGTGGATAAAAAGTTACTGTAGCATCTTTCGTCGTTATTTGACAAAATTTGTCCAACCATGGACTAACTAGGCTCAAAAGATTCGTCTCGACATTTACAGACAAACTATGCAATTAGTTATTTTTTTACCTACATTTAATACTCCATGCATACGGCTAAAGATTCGATGTAACGGGTGAAAGAGGAAATATTTTGAGTTTGCATGTGAAGTGAACACAGCCTATGTATGCATGGAGAGCATACATGCAGCTGTCAGATGCATGCATGGCTAAAATGTCACCGGCTTTGAAAATAAAAAAAGTGTCTACACGGACACAGAGTACTAGCAGCGCGGGAGTGGGCGCCTGCACCTAAGCAGACTAGCAGGAGCGGCACGGGAGTGGCGCGTCGCGCGCGTGGGCGCCTGGGCTGGGCGGGACCACGTCGTACGTGGGGCGTCCGGACTGGGGAGCCGTAAGCTGCACGGAGTGCGGTCGTGCGGGGGCTCGTGGGCGGGATGGGGAGAGCGGGGCGGTGGGTCGGGCACTCGGGCTCGCTGGGCGGGGTGCGAGTGAGCTGGTTGGGTCCTGTAGAATAACTATTATATATATATATATATATATATATATATATATATATATATATATATATATATATATATATATATATAGTGGGTTTATATTTTATCCGGCCATGGCACATAGATGCACATTGAAACCAGGCAGGGCGCTCCTCTGTCGAAAGTTCTTTGTTGGTACACAGTAACTGAGCTGCACCTGGCCTGCACACTGTTCTGACGCAGCGTATCACACGCTGTAGCAAGTTATGAAGCCTCAAATGTACAGTGGTTAGGTGCTCCGGCCTATGTAGAGTAATGTAGGCTACTGTTTGCTTTATCCAGTTAGTAGCCCTCTATTTAACCCAGGAAGAGGATTTTCGTATCACGCACTGTAGCGGTTTATGCAGTCATGTCAATCGCTGATCTTTTTGCTTCCGATTAATCTTCTGTAGCAGCTGCCTCCTAATGTACTACTTCCTCCGTTTCAAATTGTAAGTCTTTCTGGCTATTTTAGATACCTAGCTTTTGTTATGCACTCAGATATATGTTATATCTAGATGCGTAACAAAATTTAGGTATATAAAAAAGTCAAAACGACTTATAATTTGGAACGGATCAGAGTAGTTAGTAGTATCTATTCATGCTACCTTGCTCTTAATTAAATCTCTTTTTTCGCAATATAACAGCATCTTCACGGGAGGACTAATTAAAGAGAGGCGCAGAAAACTTGTAGCCACACGGAGAAGAGGACTAGAATTTTTTTTTGACAACACTAGAATTGAATATTGATGACACGAGGCAGCTGCAGTGAAACCAGTTCGTCCTCCTACTTAAGTTAGAAGACAGGAGACTCATCATCCGTGAAGCACACGGACGTGGTGTGGACAACGCAATGGGTTAGCGGCATAATACAACAGCACAGTGAAAGCAAAGTCCCTGCATTTACCAAGGAACCGTTTGGTTCATATTGGAGGAATTTTTCTAGTAAATTGAAAATTTTATTAGAAAAGTTTCTCAGAGGCAATTCATAAGAAACTTTTCTAATAAATTGAAAAAAAGGCGGCTTCAATTCAATCTTACTGTTGATTGGTATACATGCTTGTAGTACAAAAAGGCTGTCATGAACAATTTTATCGATAAATACCATGATTGAAATGTTGGATGGCAGTCTCTGCATTCTGACTTATTGCGCAGACTCCATTGCAGAGTCGTTAGCTAAATGGGGTTATCTTTATAGTGGAATCTTAGAAGACCTATGGTAAAGCTAAAAAGGCCTTTCCTCCAGCTCTCAGGATGACTTTTTTTTTTTACCTTTTTATTAGTGTCAATGGATTCGTCAAGGAGTAGCATTGCAGTGAAGGTAAACAATGATGTGGAATATTATTTTCAAACAAAAAAGTGCTAAGACAAGGAGAATTTTTTTTACCACCAATCCGTTTCAATTTAGTGTTGGATATGTTGGTTAACATGCTATAAGTCATTGCTAGAGTTGAAGAGGATTGACAAATTTGGGGTTGTTACACATCTAGTAGATGATGGACTCAATTCTACAGTACGCTGATATTACGGTCCTTTTCATCTAACAACTTTTAGGCTTCAAAATTAACTTCCACAAAAATGAATTGTTTTGCTACAGAGATGCAAAGGACTGTGTGTGGTGACCAATACTCACATATTTTGTATGTGGGACATGTCAATATCCTTTCAAATGTTTCGGCATACCCATTAAACATAGAAAACTCAATAACAAAAATCAAAAAGTTGTCACATCGTTTTCAAAAGTAGTGTAGTGGAAAATAAACTATTGAAATCGAATAGCTTCGATAAACTCAATTTTAGGTGACCTTGCATGTACATGATGTCTTTCTTTGAAGTACCTAAAGGTAATATCAAGAAACTAGACAGACATAAGAAAATGTATAGACTGACCAAATGGGGGATCTTATGCCTAACGAAGGAGCAAGGCATCTTATTATGAATCACAAATATTGAGGTACAAGTACATGTTTTCTCTGTGTTATATATAAACACTGCCACTAGAAATTATTTTCCCTGTGGCCATTATTGGGCATGCCCTCCCAACACACACAACAGTACCGCACTTTTGTTTATGTACCACGAGTGAAAAAAAGATAACTCAGTGGACCCGTTTCTGTACTAGTATATGACTGAATTTTGGACGTTGCTGGTTGTTATACTCATGGTATAAAAGGAATGCTTCGCAGATTAGTACACAAGGATCACGCTACGATCCCATAACATCGATAACGACTCATTGTGGAAAATATGCTCACCGAATTATAAATTATTCACTTTATACATTTTAGATATTATTGCTCCTAATAATTATTTTTTTCTTGCAGCCTGGTCAACAAATATATTCCACGTTACTGGATCCAACCGGGGTGGAACAAAACAATCGAGAAGAACACAGTACACAACTTGTGTCTTTGTTTCTGTATTTTGTCCCTCTTGATTACAATCTTAATCCACCCTTTGCTTTAACACCTTGCATTCCTCTTCTTTCTAGGCACAGCTCCTGGCCTTACTAATTTGTACTGGGATGGTACAACATTACTTCAAAGCTCCTATATGCAGTACACACAGTACAATACACCCACGATGTTTATTCACTTGTGCAACATGAAGACACACATGACATGCATGCATGAACTATCAAAACAGGATTATGTCTTACATATATGTTTTGTACGATGATCGAACAAAGTGCCAATATACCAGCTTCAACATTTCGGTAATTTTCCCTAGAAGTGATTCATCATCCAGGTCGAGCTCACAGATGCAGCCATTTCAGGTGGCAGGCTTGGCACCACCTCACCTCCCAGATCTCTCAACAACACCGTGAGCAAATCCTTGTCACAGTTTATAGTAGGATCAGTGTAGCTTCCCATTTCGTCAGGCTGGCCCTTGGCATTGTCTGTGATCGTCACAGGAAGGTAGCTTGGTTGCTGAGCACCATCGACAACAATGTTGTTGCTGGCACCATTTTGCAGTGTCAACCTGATTTCTTCTTGCCCATTAGAGTTTGCTGTGGTGGTTTTGAGGCTGGCCCTTGGCATTGCCATGGCAGCCTGGACCTGCGCTAGTGTGATGCCCATGAGAGTTTGTAGTGGTGGTGATGAGGCTGTCGTGGTGCCATGACCATCGGTGGCTAGGCTTCTTGCCTTGAAGTTGGCACCTCCTCCTGATTTCTTCTTGCAGATGACTTTGCACAGTACCCAATCTTCCTGGTGGTGGGACATTGAGAACCCGTATAATAAATAAATAGACTATTGTCAACATCTCATTGATTATTATAATTGTAGCCCTGGTTGCAATCTTGGCAACTGTTGTAGCTGTACTAGCTTTGATTGTGTGACTCAACATTGTGAATACTTCAATTTTAAAGGAAAAAACTCCAAATTAATTAGGGTTTTTCAGTTGGTCCAACCTACCCACTAATTTTAGGATTTCTATTCAATTCATTGCTCTACTCTTGATTTTTCAGTTGGTCCAACCTACCCATTAATATTAGGATTTGATTCTTTTTCTGTTTGTCCACGTTCAAGTTGAGTTTGAAGTTGAAATTTGTAGGATGATAGTGAATATCATAACTTATATATATATTAGAAAATATATTATTTTTCATCATAATTTTTTTATAGTCATGTATCGGTAGGGTTAATTTTGTATAGATGCCTAAGATATAAAAAAATGAGAAAAGATCATAATATATATATTTTTTTCTAAAATAAATTATGGTGCTCTATATCATCCTATAAAAGTTGAACTAAAAATTGAAATTATATCAAAAACAAAAAAATATTATTAAGTGTTACCTTGGATCAACTAAAAGATCTAGAGGGGTAAATTGAACATAAAAATTAGTTTAGGTGTTACCAGAACGATGTTCCTATCTAGGGGGGTAATTGGACCTTTTCCATTTTATACAACCCTGATTCATACATGTGTAAATTTTGTATCTACTTTAACTTTATTTTTCAGGGCCATACACTTTTCTTTAATTTGGTCAATCAAATAAAGTGATCAGTGATCCAAATTTTGTATTTTTATGTGAGGCTGAAAATGAAACTATTTGCAAATTATTGAAGAGCTTACTACTTGATAAGGATAAGAAATTCTTTGAATTGTTTCATACAAGCACATTTTGGGTGAAGAATGAAGTGAAGTTATTATTGCAAACAAGTTGGCATCACTTTCTCTTTTCATCACTAGAAGAATAATTTCATATCTTAAGATGGGTTATATCTTTGTTCTTTTCCAAGAAAAATGAAGATTAGTTCTTATTATATTTGTCTACTAGTACTCCCTCCAGTTTCATAAAGAATGTCATTTTGAGGTTGTCTTAAGTCAAACATTTTAAACTTTGACTACAAATAAATTCTTTTGAGTTGAGTTTGAAAACATGAAAGTGATGCAAGTAGATTCATCTCGAAATGTAGTTTCATAAAAGTATATATTGACTATATTTTATAAATATTTTATAGCAAAAAGTATCGGTCAAAGTTATTTTTTGGAGACCGTGTCGCTGTCTAAAACGACATTCTTTAGGAAACTGGAGGGAGTACATGTCTATATTATCACATAGTAATTGTAAACCACGGAGGAAGTGATGTGTTGCATCCATAAGTCTAAAGTAAAACTAAAAACATAAAATGAATTGCCCTCTTCTGCCTGGGACTTTTTTTTTAATCATTTTTTATTTTAGTATTACTGATCATGAACACAAGGATATTTGCCCCATTTACTTGTCCACTCCGTGGTTTACAATTACTATGTGTATATGTGGACGACTGGATAAACATGTGGAGGTATAGTATATATATTTCCTGTATTTCCCTAACATTATTTAGGCGACTTAATAACATGAAGTTAATCTTGAATTTATATGGACGGAACATGATCGCTATAGATTCCTATTGTATATACACATAATTTCAATTAGCCATGATACCAACATGTTTAATAGAGAAAATTATACAACAATGCAATTCATTGTGCTGACAACTTGTTCCTAGGTTACGAACAAATCAATCACCATTGCAAACTATCACAAGTCAATGACTTATTACCCCTTTTTAGTTCCATGTCTTGGATATGCAACACAATTTCTTGTTTCATGCACATGTGTAAACAATCAGTAGTATGTCCGCTAGCTAGGTACACCTTATTTCATAAATTACCTTGGAAAGGTTGGAGGATTGCTCATGTAGTGAGCCCTCCATCATCCTGTACTCATGCATCACCCAGTCCATCTTGCTTCCCTTGGGGGCTCTGCCATGGTAAAATACAAGGGTTTTCCTCATCCCCACCAGCATGCCATGACACTGCACCACACGGTCCTTGCCTGTAGCCTTCCAGTAACCAGATGCTGTTGCCCGGTTTGTGCGTTGCCCCGTTGCATACTTTCGGTCCCTTTGGCTGAAGAAATACCACTCCCTAGGCCCGACCAATGCTGCTCCTGATGAGCACACAAATAGAAACATCATTTACTGTGCTGACTTATCCTAAAGGACAAATATATGTCCGTATGTATAGAGATGCATGGCTTCCTTTATGTGTAAATGCATGCTCCTGTTTTGATAGTAAACTCGCACGTACAGCTTGGTTGATAGGAGTGTCCTTTTCACCCTTTATTTTCCAGTGTCTTTTATTTACTGGTGGAAAAAACTATTGCATTGGAAAGCAGCAAAAACTATATATGTATTAACAATGTGGTAGTATATATGTAACACCCTCGGTGTTACCGCGTGTAACAATGCACCTAAGCATGGCATGAGCATCTTTTTCTTGTGTTTGGCATAATGTTGAAGTGCGCAGAACCCTTTCAGTAAATTAAAATAGCAAATAAAAAGGTTATTGGAATATTGACGTTTCAACCGGAAGTTAGCGACTTAGGTGGGAAACTAATTTTTATAAACGAAACTGCTATAAAACATATATGTGAACCCTAAACGAAATATGAAGAGCTAAGGGTGTAGTTGTTAGTGCAACTTGTGTTGTCAAGTACTTCAATCGCTAGCTAGTTGTTCCAGTAGCTCGAAAAGTGGACTCGTTTTTGGAAATCAGCCCTAGACTTAGAAAAACTCCAAGTCTGGGACAGCTAGGCGAGGCCGTGTTGGCGAGTTTGTTCCGTGTAATCTAGTTCGTAGGTGGCAGCATGTTTTGGCTCAGGTCGTTAGCCTGGTGTGCCCTCTTTGTGCTGGAGAAGGCCGTTTAGTTTTTAGCCCACTCGTTTAGCCGTGGCTGGGACTTTAAAATTCGTGCGTATGCTTAGGCGTGGCTGGTTGGCCAGCCGGGCGTGGTCACCGCGTAGTCACGCTGTGCGCGTCGCGCTGTGCTGCGACGCGGGGTCATGCGCTGCCGCGGTTGGAAGCCGGCCGAGGCCGTCGTGTCTTGGTGCTGTGGCCGTTGACATCGTGCGCGGGTTTCTTTTCCCGCCCGCTGTTCCCCCCCTCTCTCTGCGTGCGCGCGGTGGTGTGTTGGCCGTCCGTGGTCAGCGCCCGTCGCGTCCGCGCCGACCCCAGCGTCGCCACTGGCCGGTCGGTGGCTGCGCAAGCACACCACGCTGCTCCTCCGTCTGCTCGCGCGCACCGCCGTGACCCCACTTCGGCCAGCGATGGGACCTGAGCGCTGGCGCGTTTTGCCCCCCTCTCGGTTCCCCTGTCCGTCGGGCCGTCGGGGCCGTTGCTGGCAAATTGGTTGGAAGAAGCCACTGTTACCCAATCAACCACGCCCTGGAGTTCGCCACCGTGTGACCTCACCACGCGACCGCCTCTCGCTTCCAATTTGGCCCCACCGTGCTCCAATCAGAGATTTTCCGTTCCGATGTGCCTTTAAGGCCGCGCCCGACCGTGACCACCGTGGTGGTCCGAGTCGTTTATCCCTAACCAATTGAGCATACCAGCAGCCTTGCTGTGCCCTCGGCTTCACCCTGCGCCCGGTCCCGAGCCCTGGTTTCCCCTGAGTTTTCGCTGACGCGCTCGCGCCGCCCGCGGAGCGCCGCCTGATCCCCCTGGGCGCACGTGGCTGGCTCGGCTCAGGTACCCTCCCACCACCCTGTCACTGCGGTTAGGTCCGGGGTGAGCTACCGAAGCTCACTCACCCCCTTGGCTGCTCTCGCAGAGTCCCTGACCTCCGGAACGCCGGCGCCGCCCTCACCGATCGACCGCCTTCGCGAGGAAGCCGCGCCACCTCGCCTCCTGCCTCCGAATCGCTGCCCCGTGCCTCGAGTCTGCACCCTGGTGAGCATCTCCCCTTTTGTGATGTGGTAGAAACTCTCCATGGACCGGCGTAGCCGCTCAGTGCCGCCTCCGGCGCGCCGGAGTGCGCGGGGACGGCCAGGGACCCCGTAGTGGTGAAGACGGGTCAGTTCAGGGGTTTTAGTGCAAAGCCGCTGAGAGGAGATATAGTAGTTCGGGGTGCGGGTTGTTTTCGGCGTAGTTCGGGGTGTTTTCTGCTAGTTCGCCAGCGCGCGGGCTCCCCCGGCCGTGGGCCGTGCTGCATGGGCCGCGTGCGTGGGCGCGCGCTGCGCGCGTTGGGCCGTGCAGTTGGGCCACACCGGGGAATCGGTTTTCATGAGTTAGCGATTTTAGGAATGCTTTGGTAATTTAGTTTTTGAACCAAACTTCGACGAATTTTAGCGACTTGTGTAGTTGTCCAAAAATCATGAAACCTTTTTAGTTAAGTTCCTAAATTCTTGCTCTACCAGTTAGTATATTCCAGTCGTGCAGTGCTGTACTGATGCTCGGTCGATTAAATCATTGCATAAAGCGACGAATATTAATGCAACCAATATTGTAGGAATTTTCGTGGGAAATCTCGGATAGCTCTAGCTCTAAGGTTTTTACAGTAGCTTTTTAATATTGTTAGATGCTTGCTGTAAAGTTATTGCCATCAAATAGCTTGTTTGTTAGGGTAGCTAAGTTTCCCTAGTAGTGCTTGTAGTAAATCGGTAATCGGAAAGTGGTGCGCTTGCTAGTTGCTAGAGTTGAAATGCATCAAGTTAACCTTGTTAGTAGAAGTACTGTTAGCGTAGCATGTTAGCTATTAGAGTTACCGTTGTCATCTTTTAAGCGTGGTATTATCATTGCATGCATGTAGATCACGAGGGAGTCGAGTACGTGGCCACGGAGGAGCCGGACTTTGAGGAGGTCATCGAGGAGTACGAGGAGGAAATCTTCGTACCTGAGGAGTTCCAGGAGCCGCCCGCTACTGACACCGCTGACTTTGCAGCTGCCCAAGGCAAGCCCCAGTGCATAACCCTTATTTTTGCAAGTCTGTTATATATTTAAATGTTGTGCATTTAAGTTACAGGAATTTCTATGATACCCACATGCATATATATATACCCATGAGTCTCACTAGTACAGGATCACATAGTTGCTTCGCTTAGGATCATCGGTAGAGTGAGTACCTGTCGTTACTCACATTAGGGAGTTACTCTAATGATTATTACATTTTGGGTAAAATGGTGGGAAAGGAAATGGCGACCGGGCAGGGATGTGGTATGGTTATTGGTCGGTGTAGCCAGTTGTGTCCCGCGGCCATGGGGCATAATTGGGTTGCACTGTTTCCCTGTCCGTGTCAATTAAGGACCATTCGTTGCATGGACCCTGGTCAAGTCACAGATCTCCTTATCCCGAGCATATACTAGCGGATGGGGGCTAGGAAGACTTGTTACTCTCTTGTCATGGGCTCCGGCTCTTTCCGGACCGACTGATTGGAGGCGGGGATAGGTGGAGGTCTTAGCACCGTACTAAGGCCGGGCCTCGAGTACGGGAGCTAGGAGTCCAAGTTTGGACGGGGACCTGGAAACCCGTGACAGGAGGGGAACGGGTTGGTCTTGCTTGTGCCTGGGGTACAAGTGAGGCATGAGTTTTTCGGGGTACCCAGCTGGGCATATTGATTCGCGAATCGCCGTTTCTGCGTGACGGTACGGCTTGACTACGCTCTGGCATCGTAGTAAGAATTGGAAATTGAAAGAGGGAGAAATGGTCATGTTTTGCTCAACTCTGCTTGGTTATAGCATAGGTGCTTACATAGATTATTGGCTAATGAATAAAATGCGGCCTCTAAAAGTTACGAAATTAAGGACACACTCTTAGTGCTGTTTTCCGCAAACAAGAAACCCACAAGCCATAAAGCCTATCATGATCCTTGAGAGTCGGGAAATATAAATCCCAGTCGGGTAAGTCTTGCGAGTACATTGTGTACTCAGGGTTTATTTTTACCCCTGTTGCAGGTGCACCTTGAGCAGATTTGTCTTGTGTGGAGGATTCTTCTGGTGGGCACAGACGGATTCTCATTGCTTTCCGCTAGATGTTATTTTATTTTTTTTCCGCTGTTATTTATTGCACTCTGAACCTCTGGTATTGTAATAACTATTTCTGAGACTCTGTGTGTATGAAATGGACTAAGTATTGTAAGTTTGTACTCATTATTGGATCCCGGGTGTAAAATGTGGAGTGTTCGAGTTCTCCCGTCGGGTGTGCTCGACGGAATCATCTGGTTTAGCTCACTTTCAGGGCACTTAATGTCTAGTGGAAGGCAAGCGCCCCTGAAAGCATGCTAAACTGGGCGATTCCGCCACAGGTGGTACCAGAGCCAATAATGAGCTTGCAAGCTTAATCACCTATTTCAAAAGGCTTAAAACTTTGACCAACAAAAGGTTTACAAAAATTAGGATGCGGTAAAGTCAACGTAAGTAAGTATTAAGCCCTAGCAATATGGTTTACTAGGGTAGTGGCACTGTTTTACCTAACTGTTTTCTGCAGGTACACTAACTTGTGTTGCGTAAGAAAGCGCTAGTTTCGGGAGTGAGTGTACGATGTGCCAAAGTCTAGCGTAAGGCCGCTACATTCCGGCTTGAGTGAACGTGTAGGGCGATGCATGCATCATAAAGATAAAAACTCGGTTAATCTAAAAATCCCTTCATGTAGAATCTTGGATAGAAACAGGGTAGAATAAGAATTAAAATGAATTGTTCCAACTCTTTTGAAGGCCGTATCATCGTCTCAATCTCGCGTTCTAAATCTGGGGAAGTATCCTAATGGTTGGTTCTTATCTGTTACAGATGAACCTGAGGTCCGGTCGCGGGGCAGTTGGGTCTGTTCACGGGAGTACCAGCGCTGGAGCGGGCCGTGACCAGGGGGCCGTGACCTGGAGAATGATCGCGAGAATGTCGGGGAGAGTCACGATGCCCCACGCTTGGCTCCTCTTCCACCGCCACCGCCGCGGAGATGATGGCGGAGTTGTTAGCTTCTCGTCGTGAGACGGCCCGTGCCCTGGAGCTGATGGCACAGGCTATCGGTGGCCTCGCTCGTGGGGCCCCCGGTGGCAACGGTGGGGACGGGGGCGGTGCCCGTGGTCTTGAGAGGCCCTGTTCGTATCAGGACTTCTTGAAGACTAACCCGCCCACGTTCGCGCCAACTGCAGAGCCTCTGGACGTGGAGCACTAGCTTCGTGTGCTGGAGCAAAAGTTCCTGCTGCTCACGATGACTGATGAGCAGAAGGTGCGCTTCGCCGCACAGCAGCTGTTGGGGTCTGCCAGCGCTTGGTGGGATACCTTTAACGCCATACAGCAGGTAGACCACCGGGTGACTTGGCAGGAGTTCACTGCCGCTTTCCGAGAGTACTTCATTCCTGTGGGTGTTCTGAACAGGAAGCTCTCGGAGTTCTTGGACCTGAAGCAGGGAAGCTTGTCCGTGATGGAATATGTCAACAAGTTCAACCATTTGGCACAGTATGCTGGCACTCACGTTGACACAGATGAGAAGAAGAGGGACCGCTTCTACCGTGGCCTCTCTTGTGTTCTGCAGAAGGAGCTGTACACCGGGAACTACCAGACTTTTGGCACCCTGATGAATGCAGCCATTGCTATGGAGGGTCTGCAGCGTGACACTTAGGCTGAGTGGAAGCGCAAGCGGGGGATTTCTAGGTCTTCTGGTCACCAGCAGGCGCAGAAGATGCAGGTTGTTAAGAGGATGTCCTACCATTCTCCTGGTGGACAGCCGTCTCGACAGCCTCAGCAGACTCGTCAGGCTCCGACGACTCAGTACCGTGCACCTTCCCAGTAGGTGCAACAGCCGCAGGGACAGCAGTTCCCACATCGTCAGGGGCAG
This sequence comes from Saccharum hybrid cultivar R570, assembly GCA_038087645.1. Classification (NCBI taxonomy): domain Eukaryota; kingdom Viridiplantae; phylum Streptophyta; class Magnoliopsida; order Poales; family Poaceae; genus Saccharum; species Saccharum hybrid cultivar. The sequence goes on along the minus strand of JAQSUU010000805.1, from coordinate 24,364,043 downwards.
ATGGTCAAGCCTACTGGCTGTTTCAAGTGTGGCAAGGAGGGCCACTTTGCTCGGGAGTTTCCTGAGAACCGGCCTGTTCAGTCTGCCCAGCCGTCTGCCAACTCTCGTCTGATCAAGAGGATGGTTATCAAGAAAAAAGTCCCGGTGAGCCATTCGAGACAGGTGAACTATACGGAGGCTAAGGAAATATTACTGGATCAACCCGTGATGGCTGGTATGTTCACCATCAACTCTCACCCAGCACTTGTGTTATTTGATTCTAGAGCATCGCATTCATTTATGAGCATGGGGTATGCGGAAAGGTATAATCTACCTATTATGGCCATCCCTAAGGCCTATAGAATCAGCACTCCGGTTGCGAAGATGTTTATCAACACCCAGACGGATACTGTCAGCTTAGTGCTAGCCACCCACAGTTATCTCCTTCAGTTCATGTTGCTACCCGGGCATGGCATTGATGTAATACTGGGCATGAACTGGCTGAAGGTTTATGGGTAGTTTTGGACCTTAAGCGGAGGGTGGTTGAGTTGCGACTTCCTGCATCCGAGGATAGGATGTCCCTTCTCATTCCTTCGGAACTCACTTCCCCAGTTGCTGCAAATGTGGAAGTCTCTTCTGATCTCACCTCTATTCCAGTGGTCCGTGAGTTTTCGGATGTTTTTCCTGATGATTTGCCTGGTGAAAGCATCTAGGCCCCGAGAGTTGGTTTTGGCAATTGATGACAACGCTTTATTACCATGACTAACGTGTGTTTTGTAGAAACTTTGGTAAGTTAGGTCATGGGGTTGATAACTACTTTGGGCACTATGGTATTCATGCCCCTTAATGGAAATCATTTCGGTTTTCAAAGGATTGACGTCAAGATTAAGGACGGTTAGTTCTGGATGTCAAGGTGTTGAGTTACATTCGGAATAGTCGTTAGGATCTTCGCTTTTTCCTTTGGCCGTACTATAAAGGGGGGCATGAGCGAGTAGCTTGACCTAGGTCAGTCTTATGTTTAGGTGTGGTGCACACTTGTCAAACTTAGCACTAGGTAGCTCTAGAATAGCTCAAAGTTCAGTTGGAAGCAACTTGGTTCAAGTTGCGTCGCGTTTCAGAGTGTTTAGAGACATTTTCCCTTGACCGGACGCGGTGTCTGACTTGACCGGACGCGTTGAAAGGTCCTTGTTTGGTTTTGGTAATTGAGTGACAACTTAGGTGGACTAATATGTGGTTATGTGAGATACACAGGAGATTAGTCCACATGTGATGGTGTCATGAAGGAGCTCATTGCATATGAGACATGACATGGAGTCATGTGGCCAAGGTAACGAAGATCAAGATGAGGCTTGGCTCGACGGACTGGTTGCAAGTGTGAAGGGCAAGTCAGAGGCTTTGGAGTGAGGGACCGCGTGTGACGGTGAAGCTTGAGCATGACTTGGCGCCGATGGACCGACGCAACGGTGAAGAGTAAGTGAGGTCAAGATCGATGAACCAAGGTCACATGATGATATGGAGTGGATCATATCATTTGTGATATGGTTGGTGCATGTGTTGCATCAACATCGGAGGAGATGGAGTGGAATGCGCAAGGCAAAGGTATAACCTAGGGCATTTCCATTTCACCGGTCATAGGTGTGTAGAGAAGTTGATGACCGGGTTTAGGATAGATGGCCGTACTATTAAGAGGGGCAAACTTGTTTGCATATCGGTCATCTAGTGCCACTCGAGTGATCTAACTATGCATCGTTGCTAGGATCGAGTGGCGAGGCAAGTTGAGTGGTTAACTGCTTCGGTAAAATGATTGTGAAAATGCTAACACACGTGCACAAGGTGGTGATCACTTGTTGGTGTTGGCACACTTGCGAAGGCGGTGGAGTTTGAGCGGTAGAGAGGGTTTGGGGTCTTCTCTCCCTCCCGCCGAGCGTGCGAGCGCGGGATTCAGGCGTTTTTGGGGATATGAAATGCCTATTTTCCATTGCGCCGGAAGTCGGAAAAGAAACGGAGGCGAACGCGGTCACGGAAGTGACAGGACGCAGCACCGGACGCTGCACCGGACGCGGTCACTGTGCGTCCGGCGCGTCCGGTCAGTGCTGCGCGGGCGTCAGGCGCGCGGGCTAGGTTTGACACCGGCGCGTCCAGTGACCCACGGGACCGGCGCGTCCGGTCTGGCGAACAGCGAGTCACGAAGTCATCGGACGCGGTGCGCGTCCGGTGTTACACCATCGGACGCGTCCGGTGGTCTCGGGAGTTTACTGGACTCGCACCGGACGCGGGTACTGTGGCGTCCGGTGGTTGCGAGGAGCGCGTCCGGTGATGGCTTCGCGCGCGCGGTGACTGTGCGCACCGGCGCGTCCGGTGGTTCGCAACAGCGCGTCCGGTGGCTCGTTTGACCGTTGGCGCGCAGTGACCGTTGGTGGATCTAACGGACGAATTTGAATTCGGAGAACACGTGGACGTCGCAGGGGCACCGGACGCGGTTGAGCGCGTCCGGTGAGTTACCACCGGCGCGTCCGGTGCTCTCGCAGAAAACGGACAAGTGGGGTAACGGCTCTATTTGACCGTGGGGTTATAAATAGACCTTGTGGCCGGTCTTGGCCGCGTGCTGAGCACACTTTGGCCTTGGTGGCTTATGTGGTAGTGCTTGGAAGCCCTCTAACTCACTCATGCTTGATAGTGTTCATCGGATCGAGTGAGAGAGCGATTCTAGTGCGTTGCTTTGAGAGATTGCATCGTGTGGCACTAGGTGATCGTGTTGCAAGCCGGTGGTGCTTGTTACTCTTGGAGGTTGCCACCTCCTAGACGGCTTGGTGGCTTGTGGCTCCGTCGAAGCTCGCAAGAAGATTGTGCGAGGCTCCGGAGAAGCTTTGTGAGGGGGATTGTGCTCACCCCGCGGGGATCGCGAAGAGCAACTCTAGTTGAGCATGTCATTGAGCTACCACACTTTATGGTGGGTTCTTGCGGTGCCTTTTGAGAGGCTCGGTGTGTGACCGATTAGCCGCCGAACCACGAAGTGTTGGTCGACACAACGGGGACGTAGCTTGGTGGCGACCAAGTGAACCTCGGGAGAAAATCACCGTGTCAACATTGTCTACTCTTCTCGGTGGTTTGCCTTCGTGCAACACAAGCTTGTATTTACTTTCTTATATACTTGTGCTTGTGTAGTTGCTCTCTTAACTAGTTTGCTTGTGTAGCTTGCTAGTTGTCTTCTTGCTTGTGTAGCTAGAAGCTTCCCCTTGCGTGACTAATTTGGTTTGTGTAACCTTGTTAGTCACATTGCTTAGTTTGTGTAGCTAAGTAGTTTGCGCTCTCTAATTTGGCTTGTGTAGCCTTGTTATTGAGCATTGCTAGTGAGCTTAGGCTTTGTGCGCTTTGCTTACTAGAATTGTGTAGGAGCTCCCTCTTGCTTGCAAAGTACTAGTGCATAGGTTTGTGTGACCTTGCTCTAGAATTAATTAGGTGAGCTCTTGGTAAGCTTAGCACCTTAGTTGCTTAATTAGGATCTTTGCAAGGTGCTAGAAAACTTAGATAGAGGGGTATAGTCTTGGCTAGACCGATAAGTTTAATTCCGCATTTGTTTCGGTTAGCCAATGCGTTTAAGTTTTAGAAAGGACTATTCACCCCCCCTCTAGTCCGCCATCTCGACCCTTCAATTGGTATCGGAGCCGGGTCTCTCATTTGCGGTCTTCACCGACCCGAGAGGATGGCGGCTTATGGGCTAGATGATTGTGTGGAACACATTTTTGATGGCACTCACTATGCACGGTGGAAAAATCACATGCTTGATCATTTTCGTGCTCTTGGCCCCAAGTTTTGGTGGATCATAGTTGTTGGCTTTTCTCATGACTTGGATGGGTGTGGTAACCGTACCCAAGCTCAAAAGGATTGCCGAACACTTGATGCACAAGCTAAGTTTTATCTAATCAAAGCTTTGAATGATGAGATCTTTGACAAGGTGAGGGGTCTCTCAAGTGCACATAGCATGTGGACGGCGCTCAAGCATCACTATTGTGACTCCGCAATTTGGGATGATGGAAAATTCAAGAAGGATGATCACATAGTGATGAAGGTACATGAGGATGTTGAGCATGACCACAACAAGGTGGTTGTGGAGGATTGCTCCACCTCAAAGTCAAGTGATGATGATGATCATGCCAAAAGATCACTTGACAAGAATGATGATGATGCCACAAGTGATGCAAGCAATGATTCTACTCCATGCACACTTGATGGTGAAGATGATGGCTATGAGAGTGATGCTTCAACAAGCTCTTCAACATCACCACATTGTTCCATGTCACATGGTGACACTAAGGTATCTATTGGTGGTTTTGTTGTTGATTGTGATGATCCAAATTTTGAGCTTCTATATAAACTCTCAAAGGCCCTAAGAAATGAGATGGCAAAAACAAGTAAATTAAAAAATGAAAACTCATTTCTAAAAACCACATGTGAACAACAAAAGCATCTACTTTATGTTACTACTTGTTCACATGAGGAGCTAAAATTGGCTCATGAGGAACTTAGTGTTGCTCATGATAACTTGGTACAAGAACATGCTTTACTCACTAAGAAGCTTTCTAATGAAGAAACCAAATCTAGTGAGAGCTCATCATTTGGGTCAAATGATCAATCACATATTACTAACCCTTGTGATGTAGGCAAGAAGCATGTATCCACCTCTTGTGATGATTTATTATATATGCCATGTTCTTCACAATTAGTTGCTTGTTCTACTTCTATGTCTTGTGAGACTAACCTTTTGAAGGAGAACAATGAGCTTAAAAGTGAAGTGAAGAATTTGAGCAACAAGTTAGAGAGGTGCTACAACTCAAAAGTCACCTTTGAGCACATAATGAAGACTCAAAGAAACATTGGTGACAAAAGTGGCCTTGGCTTCAAGAAGAAAATGACAAAGGGTGAAAGAAAGCAAGAAAAGAAAATGAAGAGACTACTCCAAAAGAAGCTCTCGCATTCCATGTGCTATCGATGCCATGAAGCGGGACATCTTGCTAATGGTTGCCCAAACATTGAGAAGCTCAAGAAAATGAAGGAAGAAGAGAGGCTAAAGCATGTCAAGTGCTTCAAGTGCCGCACTTGGGGTCATCTCACCTCAATGTGCCCAACCAAGCAATTGGTGAAGCAACAAGTAAAGCCTCAACCAAAGCCACTAGTTGAGCTAGAGAAGACACCCCAAGCTCAAGTCAAGATCAACCATGAAGATGATGATGACTTGATGAAGAAGAAGAAGAAAACAAGAAGGGGTGGAAGAGCAAGGCATCCAATGCAAATTCAAGATGCCAAGATAGTGAGCAAGAATCAAGACAAGAAAAGAGATTGTGCTCACATCAAGTGCTTCAAGTGTGGAGATATGGGACATTTTGCCTCGGGGTGTCCTACTAAGCTTGAAAAGAAAATTCAAGCAACTCGTGAGAGGCAAGGCAATGAGAAGCAACATATGAGCAAGGAAGAAAAGGCTCAATCTAAGAGAAGTTGCTACTCATGCCGGAAAAGGGGACACATGGCACATTCATGTCCCCTAGGTGAGAATTCTAAGCCTAAGTCAATTGATGATACTAATATGCTTAGAAAGGATGGCAATGGTACCTCATTGGTTGGAATTGCAAAACATCCCGCTACTCATACTAAGGCTATGCCTAAGTATGTTGCACCTAACTTGAGAGGACCCAAACTAGTTTGGGTACCATCAAAGAGTGGATGATTGTTTGTAGGTACCATCGGCATTGGAGGCTTGATTCAATTGGTTTCATCTTGTTCATCATATATTGAGTCAAGTTATGAAGCGCAATGCATATCCAATCCCAATGCCAAGTCAAAATAAGTGAAGTCCAAGTGCTACAACATACAAGTGTCATGATCAAGTTGTGGATGATTTATTGGAATCATTTGATGGCTTGCAAATTATTTGAGTTAAAGCTTGCTATTGGATGATCATGAGCTAACTAAGGTATATCTCTTGTTGATCATTTCATTTGGGTGCATATGAGTTGATTGAATTGGATAAATGTGCAATGTTGCTTGCTATGAGATGATTGAATGGATTAAATGCTTAGCAATCAAGTTTGAATTGATTTGTGTTGGATAAATTCATGAGATGACTTTTTAGTAAGTGGATTGAATGGATATATGTCTTATGAAAGTATTCAAACAAGTTAGTTTCAAGTTTGATTCATATTTGATGAAGAATAGCTCAAGTATTGAAATCTGTCCAAAAGTTGAAAATCTGAGCTAGCTGTGATCTTAGCCATGTTTGAGTAATCAAATCTATTTGGATTGGCTTGAAATTTGGTATACATGCTCTACACTTATGAAAGAAGATGCTGTAGAAATTTCATGAGAATTGGATAAGAGATGCTTCGGTTTTTGAGTGCATCTTGTCAGCTTTAGTGCAGCAGTTTTCAGCATGTAAGCAGTGGTGGAAGAATTAAAATCTGGTAGCAATCTAAAAGTCAAATGAAGCTCAAATTTTTATAGCTGCTAGATGACTTTGTAATGCACATATTCATCAAATTTCATGGCATTTGGATTCGTACATTGGGAGATATGAATTATTCTTTGAAGGGTACAGAATCTGCCAGAAAAGTGACAATCATTGGATTAATCTAGAGTCACTTTGATTGAAAGGTCCTCAAGTTGGAAATATGTTTATAAGTGGTTGAGGTACCTAAGTTTGGTTTTAGATTGATCTAGAAGCATGAAGAGCAATGAGTACAAGGACATTTGATTGTGGAATGTACTTGGTGTACATGTTTAGTACTCAAATTTGAAGGTCTAGATCAAACTTAAGATGAAGATGATGTTTAAGTTCTAGTGATAGTTGGAGATCATTTGGTAGAAAGAAAAGGACTTAAACAAGTAGAAAGAGTTGGACTCAAATGTAGATTCAAGGATTATTCATCAAGATTGAGTTCATCATTTGGATCAATCAAACAATATCATTTCAAGTGAGTATCAAGAGTGGTTCTTTGGAGAGAGGTCACTTCTCCCTAGTGAGGGGCTTGCCGCCGTGTGTAGGTGAAACCAAGTTTGGGACTTGGAAGGCTAACATGGAAGTGGTGATCCGAGGAACCTGTGATGCTTAGTTGAAGCAATCAAAAGGATTGATCTAAAGAGCAAGCAACACCCAAAAGAGAGTTAGTCATTGCAATTCTATTGATATTCTAAGTGATTCTCTCATACAAGCAAAGATGATATAATGAAGCAAGCCAACCACAACTCAAGAGATAGTGCACTTGATCATAAGTGGTTTTCATTTCATATGGGTGAAGAATGGATTTATCTACGATGATTGGTCTTCACCAAGCTTATAAATTGGACTTCACATTGCTATTGGAGTAATGAATTGGAATCTATGTGTCTATCCTCTACTCCAAAATAGCAAAGGTATCATTGTAATGTGCATGATCATTTCATCCCTTACTAGTATGCGATTAGTGCATATAGTACATGCTTACTAGGATCATGCATAACAAATGAATTGTTTAAGTTCATAGCCTACCACTATTGCTTGAATTGTTTAAAATGATCTAGTGGTATGTGTATGAATTTGTTCATGAGCTAGTAAACCCAAGTACTTGATCTAGTTTGGATTGCTAACAAGTGACAAGTACAACTTTGGCAAGATAACCCTTAGCATGAGGTGTGAAGAAGCTTATCATTGGATCAAACCGGAATTGGAATCTTAGGCAAATCAACTTAGTTCAAGTCATACTAGAAGCTCATGACAATGATATGGGTACAAGCACAAGGCAACAATAAAAATGGATATCTAGGGTGTTTCAAATGGTATCTAGACTCAAAGTATTTCTTCAAGTGGTATTTACAAGTGGTGTCTAGATCATAATCTTCAAGTGATATCTTACAAATGGTACTCATGAAGATAGCAAATGTTCAAGAAGTGAATATTATTGTCAAATCCTTCAAAGTGGTTCCATGATAGAGGATTCTTCAAATTGGTATCACACACTTATTCGTGGTATTTCTACACATGATATCATACAAGACGGTGGTTCCACAAGTGATCCTCAACCTTAAGTGATCATCAAATGAAGAAAGTTCCCTCACACACAAGAGCTCAAGATTATCAAGTGAATGACACATGCTATGACATAGGGGGAGGAGCCCCACCTAATGGTATCAAGGTCAAAGATCCTATGTGGTATCTCAAGAGCAACCATAAAGTTTGTCATTCCAACATATGTGGTAATGTCCATCAAAAATGCAAGATTCAAGTCTCAACCATCTACCCCAATGCTAGCCTTTGTATCAATTGAGAAGAACACCTTTTATGGAAATTGATGACAAAGGGGGAGAAGTTGTACAAAGATATGAAAGCTTTTTGAGCTTTGGGGAGAGATTGGAAAGATTGGACATGGACATGAACAAAGAGGGAGCAACATTAAAGGATGTATGGGGATCAAACATTCTTGGACAAAGAAAGCACACAAGTAGGGGGAGCAAGCTCATGAACTTTGATTGATTACATTTGATATGTGCATAATTCATGTGCTTGCTTGCATTGCATAAAGTTCTTAAATTCAATATGCATGCTTGTGTGGTGTATGCTAGTTATAGAACTTGAATGATGATTTGATAACTAGCATGCATAGGATGTTAGCTAGACTTGTGATTATCTTGCAAAAACTAGAACCATGCTTATAATGTTGATCTCACGGGGTTTCTAGTGTCTTTGATGTCTAGCTACTCATGATGCTAAGGATGGTGGCAAACTTGTGTCTTTCAAATGATATCAAGCCACTAATTGGTATCGAGCTACAAAGGTTTATTCTATACACCTTAGCATCACTTAGTAGTGCTAACCCTCCCACAAATTTCAAATTTATGCATATGTGCAAGCTTGAAACCAAACCATTTGAGCACATATGTAGGGGGAGTTATCACTACCAAGTCGGGTTTTATGGTGCTTATCCAAATCTTGACATAGAGCTTAAATGTTGGATAAGTAGCATAAAATCCAAAACAAGTTAGCAATTTACACTTTGTGTGAAGTGCTAGCTTGAAAAAGCTTAATTTCCATATCTTTGTAGAGTTGTCATCAATTACCAAAAAGGGGGAGATTGAAAGGTCCTTGTTTGGTTTTGGTAATTGAGTGACAACTTAGGTGGACTAATATGTGGTTATGTGAGATACACAGGAGATTAGTCCACATGTGATGGTGTCATGAAGGAGCTCATTGCATATGAGACATGACATGGAGTCATGTGGCCAAGGTAACGAAGATCAAGATGAGGCTTGGCTCGACGGACTGGTTGCAAGTGTGAAGGGCAAGTCAGAGGCTTTGGAGTGAGGGACCGCGTGTGACGGTGAAGCTTGAGCATGACTTGGCGCCGATGGACCGACGCAACGGTGAAGAGTAAGTGAGGTCAAGATCGATGAACCAAGGTCACATGATGATATGGAGTGGATCATATCATTTGTGATATGGTTGGTGCATGTGTTGCATCAACATCGGAGGAGATGGAGTGGAATGCGCAAGGCAAAGGTATAACCTAGGGCATTTCCATTTCACCGGTCATAGGTGTGTAGAGAAGTTGATGACCGGGTTTAGGATAGATGGCCGTACTATTAAGAGGGGCAAACTTGTTTGCATATCGGTCATCTAGTGCCACTCGAGTGATCTAACTATGCATCGTTGCTAGGATCGAGTGGCGAGGCAAGTTGAGTGGTTAACTGCTTCGGTAAAATGATTGTGAAAATGCTAACACACGTGCACAAGGTGGTGATCACTTGTTGGTGTTGGCACACTTGCGAAGGCGGTGGAGTTTGAGCGGTAGAGAGGGTTTGGGGTCTTCTCTCCCTCCCGCCGAGCGTGCGAGCGCGGGATTCAGGCGTTTTTGGGGATATGAAATGCCTATTTTCCATTGCGCCGGAAGTCGGAAAAGAAACGGAGGCGAACGCGGTCACGGAAGTGACAGGACGCAGCACCGGACGCTGCACCGGACGCGGTCACTGTGCGTCCGGCGCGTCCGGTCAGTGCTGCGCGGGCGTCAGGTGCGCGGGCTAGGTTTGACACCGGCGCGTCCGGTGACCCACGGGACCGGCGCGTCCGGTCTGGCGAACAGCGAGTCACGAAGTCATCGGACGCGGTGCGCGTCCGGTGTTACACCATCGGACGCGTCCGGTGGTCTCGGGAGTTTACTGGACTCGCACCGGACGCGGGTACTGTGGCGTCCGGTGGTTGCGAGGAGCGCGTCCGGTGATGGCTTCGCGCGCGCGGTGACTGTGCGCACCGGCGCGTCCGGTGGTTCGCAACAGCGCGTCCGGTGGCTCGTTTGACCGTTGGCGCGCAGTGACCGTTGGTGGATCTAACGGACGAATTTGAATTCGGAGAACACGTGGACGTCGCAGGGGCACCGGACGCGGTTGAGCGCGTCCGGTGAGTTACCACCGGCGCGTCCGGTGCTCTCGCAGAAAACGGACAAGTGGGGTAACGGCTCTATTTGACCGTGGGGTTATAAATAGACCTTGTGGCCGGTCTTGGCCGCGTGCTGAGCACACTTTGGCCTTGGTGGCTTATGTGGTAGTGCTTGGAAGCCCTCTAACTCACTCATGCTTGATAGTGTTCATCGGATCGAGTGAGAGAGCGATTCTAGTGCGTTGCTTTGAGAGATTGCATCGTGTGGCACTAGGTGATCGTGTTGCAAGCCGGTGGTGCTTGTTACTCTTGGAGGTTGCCACCTCCTAGACGGCTTGGTGGCTTGTGGCTCCGTCGAAGCTCGCAAGAAGATTGTGCGAGGCTCCGGAGAAGCTTTGTGAGGGGGATTGTGCTCACCCCGCGGGGATCGCGAAGAGCAACTCTAGTTGAGCGTGTCATTGAGCTACCACACTTTATGGTGGGTTCTTGCGGTGCCTTTTGAGAGGCTCGGTGTGTGACCGATTAGCCGCCGAACCACGAAGTGTTGGTCGACACAACGGGGACGTAGCTTGGTGGCGACCAAGTGAACCTCGGGAGAAAATCACCGTGTCAACATTGTCTACTCTTCTCGGTGGTTTGCCTTCGTGCAACACAAGCTTGTATTTACTTTCTTATATACTTGTGCTTGTGTAGTTGCTCTCTTAACTAGTTTGCTTGTGTAGCTTGCTAGTTGTCTTCTTGCTTGTGTAGCTAGAAGCTTCCCCTTGCGTGACTAATTTGGTTTGTGTAACCTTGTTAGTCACATTGCTTAGTTTGTGTAGCTAAGTAGTTTGCGCTCTCTAATTTGGCTTGTGTAGCCTTGTTATTGAGCATTGCTAGTGAGCTTAGGCTTTGTGCGCTTTGCTTACTAGAATTGTGTAGGAGCTCCCTCTTGCTTGCAAAGTACTAGTGCATAGGTTTGTGTGACCTTGCTCTAGAATTAATTAGGTGAGCTCTTGGTAAGCTTAGCACCTTAGTTGCTTAATTAGGATCTTTGCAAGGTGCTAGAAAACTTAGATAGAGGGGTATAGTCTTGGCTAGACCGATAAGTTTAATTCCGCATTTGTTTCGGTTAGCCAACGCGTTTAAGTTTTAGAAAGGACTATTCACCCCCCCTCTAGTCCGCCATCTCGACCCTTCACGCGTCCAGTCAGTTCTAAACCGCTAATGCGTCTCAGCGCTGTTGACCGGACGCGGTCCTTGCGAGGACCGGACGCGGTGTTCAGGCTGACACGTGTCACAGGAGGGAACATCACCTAATCGGACGCGACTGGGATGTGATCGGCGCGTCCGGTTACGTTCCAGTAAGGTACTTTGACGACCGAACGCGTCAGGTCAGAGTACAGTAAGCTCCCTACACGACCGGACGCGTCCGGTCACCCTTGATCGGTGCGTCCGGTCACTCAGCCATTATTTCAGGTTTTCGACAGTTACGATCGACCGGCGCATCCGGTCATGTCGACCAGCGCGTCCGGTCATCTCGTATTTTGCTGAGTTGGCAGGTAATGGTTGGATTTGATTGTGGGGTGTATAAATACATCTCCTCCACCTCTTTTAGAGGTCTCTTGCTCATTTGTTCAGCTGAGAAACACCTTTGGAGTGCAAGGGAGTGCAAGATCTCTAGTGAGGGTAGTGATTTGAGAATCAAAGCTTGAGAGTCCCTCACTAGTGTCTAGGGAGTAGCAAGTGTGCATCCATCTTCTCATTAGGCTTGTTGTGGTCAAGTGAGAGTTCTAGCTTGTTACTCTTGGTGATCGCCATCACCTAGACGGCTTGGTGGTGATTGGGAGTTTGGTGATCATCCGGCGGAGCTTGTGGATGACCCAACTCATCTTGTGAGCAGTTTTGGGCGATTCACCACGACAGAGTGTTGAAGAATCAGCCCGTAGAGAGCACTTGATCCTTGCGTGGATCAAGGGGGAGCTACACACTTGCGCGGGTGCTCCAACGAGGACTAGTGGGGAGTGGCGACTCTCCGATACCTCGGGAAAACATCGCCTTGTTCCTTGCCCCTTACTTTTCAAGCATTTACATTCTTGTATTACTTTCATTGCTTGGTTTACTTTCCTAGAATTTCCATGCTAGACTAGGATTGGAACTTAGGGTGCAAAACTTTTACTGGTAGAATCTCTAGGAACACAAGTAGGCACTAGGGGTGAATTCCGGCTTGTAGGATTTAATTCTTGCAATTAATTTTTAGAAAAGCCCAATTCACCCCCCCTCTTGGGCATCTTGATCCTTTCAATTGGTATCAGAGCCGAGTTGCTCCTAATTTAGGCTTTACCGCCTAGAGCAAGATGTCTAATGGGGAAGGACCACCTCCCACCTTTGAGGGGGATGATTTTCCATATTGGAAAATCCGAATGGAGGCGTACCTCGAAGCCATAGATGTTGGGTGTCTTAGAGCCGCAACCCAAGGGCTTCCCGCTATCAAGGATCCCGCCAACCCAAGTGGTGATGAGGAGAAGTACGACCGATGGAATGCAAAGGCCAAAAATGCACTCTACCGGGGCTTAGGCAAGGATATCTTCAATCGTGTGCGTAATGCAAAGAACGCTCATAAATTGTGGGAAAACCTTTGTGCTCTCCATGAGGGAACTAAGAGTGAGTGTGAGGAACGCTATCATATTGCTTTAAAGAAAATCAATTCTTTTGAGATGCTTCCTAAAGAAAGCGCTAATGACATGTACACTCGATTGAATGTTCTTGTAGAGGACCTCAATGCTCTTGGGCTCACCCAAATGAGCCAATCGGATGTTGCAAGGAGGATCTTGAGTGTTCTTCCCATTGAGAAGTGTGGTCACATTGTCACCGTACTTCATCAAAGTGATCTCTCCACCGCAACACCGACACAAGTATTAGGGAAGATCAATGCACATGAGATGTACATGCACATCACTCTAGAAGAGGGCTCATCATCTTCCAAGAAGAAGGACTTGGCCTTCAAAGCTAGCCATGACAAGAAGAAGAAGAAGGGCCAAGCCATGATGGTGCAAGAAAGCTCAAGTGAAAGTGATATTGATGATGCATCACTTGCACTCATGGTGAAGAAGACCACCAAGATGCTAAAGAAGCTCAACAAGAGTGGCATCAAGTTTGATGGCAAGAAGAAGAAATTCTTCACAAGTAGCAAAAGAAAGCCTATCTCGGAGATGGATTGCTACAATTGTGGTGAACTTGGCCACTTAGCTCATCAATGCCCTAGACCTCCAAAAGACAAGTACAAGAACAAGAACAAGGGCAAGAAGAATGATTCAAGTGATGAAGAAGAAGAGAGGAAGAAAAACAAGCCATACAAGAAGAGGGATGGCAAGAAGAAAGAGTTCCACAAGAAGAAGAAGGGAGGAAAAGCCTACATTGTTGGTGATTGGCTCACCGACATTGAATCATCATGTGAGTCCTCCGGTGATGAGAGTGATGATGAGAAAGAAAAGGTTGCCGCATTTGTAATTGGGCCATCATCTTCACCGACATCTTCATCACCACCCTCACCGCCATCTTCACCATCATCGTCCACAACTCACCTATGACTTATGGCCAAGGGTGAACGAAAGGTACAAAACCATGATAGCGATGATGATGATAGTGATAGTGATGATGAATATGATGCACCTTCTTATGATGAACTTGTAAAATTGTTGAACAAATACTCTAAAGTCATAAGAAGAACTAGAAATGAAAATGATGAGCTCCAAAATGAAAATGAATCACTCTCATCTAAGCTTGAAAGGGCACAAAAGGCTAGTGATGAGCTCAAAGAACAAAATGAAATTATGTCTTCTACTCTCAAGGAGCTCAAAACTTCTAACAAAGACCTTAGAGATCAACATGATAAACTTGAGAAGAAGCATGATGAGCTCAACACTAGGCACAACTCTCTAAAAGACAAATACACTACATTAAAAATTGACTATGATAGTCTTGTGGTTGCTAATGAGCTTTCTCTTGAGACACATGATGCTACTAACTAAGTTGTCAAGATTGATATAGCTACATCATGTGATGACTTGATCATTGAAAGCATTGAGCAAGGCTCTAGTAGCAAAGGCAAGAGTGTGGTTGAGTCCAACAACTATGATGATTATGCCAAGATCAAGAGTGAAAATGAGAAGCTTGCAAATGAGAACAAGAAGCTAAAAGGGTTGATGGCTCTTGAGAAGCAAACATCAAATGAGTCACTTATTGAAGAAAACAAAAAGCTCAAGCAAGAGAAAGAGCATCTCAAGACCGGCCTAAGCAAGTTCACAAGAGGCCAATATTTGCAAAGTGAGCTACTCATGAACACCGTAATGAAGATGGATAGAAGTGGCATTGGTTATTTGGCAAATCAAGAGAAGAAGGCTAAAGCTCAACAACAACAAAGCAAGTCAAAGCCCAAGCCAAAGAGATGTATTGAGTGTGGACAAGAACGCCATTTTGCTCATGAGTGCAAAACTCCACCACCACAACCCTTGCCCAAGCATGCTAGACCCTTTACCTTCAATGCTCATTACATGCTAAGAAAAGATTCAAGTGGAAAGATGAAAGTTATGTTCTTGGGTCCCCCAAACAAGAATAGGCCTAAGAAAATATGGGTTGCCAAGTCACTAGTTGAGAAAGTCAAGGGTCCCTCTCAAGTGTGGGTCCCTAAACAAAAAGCTTGATCTCTTGTGTGTAGGTGAACTACAAGACCGGTGGATCTCATTGGGTTATTGATAGTGGTTGCACTCAACATATGACCGGTGACCCTCGTATGTTCACCTCCATTGAAGAGAATGGGGTATGTCAAGAGAAGATCATATTTGGAGATAATTGAAAGAGCAAAGTCAAGGGTATAGGCAAGATTGCAATATCAAATGATCACTCTCTCTCAAATGTGCTCTATGTTGCTTCATTGAGTTTCAACTTGTTATCCGTTGGGCAACTTTGTGACCTTGGCTTCCAATGCTTGTTCACACCTAATGAAGTGGTAGTTTCAAAGATAGATGACAAGCAAGTAATATTCAAAGGCTTTAGATACAATAATCTTTATCTTGTTGACTTCACCTCCGAAGATGCAAACTTAATGACATGCTTGTTCACCAAGACCTCACTTGGATGGCTTTGGCATAGGAGGCTTGCACATGTTGGAATGAACACTCTCAACAAGCTATTGAAGAAAGAATTAGTGAGAGGATTGAAGGATGTAAAGTTTGAAAAGGACAAACCTTGTAGTGCATGTCAAGCGGGCAAACAAGTTGCAAACACTCATCCAACCAAAGCCTACATGTCAACTTCAAGAGTGCTAGAACTTCTACACATGGATTTGTTTGGGCCTACAACCTACAAGAGCTTGGGTGGAAATCTCTATTGTCTTGTGATAGTGGATGACTACTCAAGATACACTTGGACTTTCTTCCTTCATGACAAATCCGAAGTGGCCAATTGTTTCAAGAAATTTGCAAAGAGAGCTTAAAATGAATTTGAAGTCAAGATAAAGAAGATTAGAAGTGACAATGGGAAAGAGTTTGACAACACAAACATTGAAGCTTATTGTGATGAGATTGGAATCAAGCATGAAGTTTCTTCAACCTACACTCAACAAAATGGTGTAGTTGAGAGAAAGAACCGGACTTTGATCACCCTTGCAAGAACAATGTTAGATGAGTACAACACTCCGGAAAAATTATGGGCCGAGGCAATCAACACCGCATGCTATGCTTCAAATCGCCTCTTTCTACAAAAGTTTCTTGGCAAGACTCCCTATGAGTTGCTAAATGGGAAGAAGCCGGACGTCTCATTCTTCCGGGTGTTTGGTTGCAAATGCTACATCTACAAGAAGCGTCAACACCTAGGGAAGTTTCAAAAACGTTGTGATATTGGTTTTCTTGTTGGTTACTCATCAAAGTCCAAAGCATATAGAGTATTTAACCATGCCACCGGTTTGGTTGAAGAAACATATGATGTGGAATTTGATGAATCTAACGGCTCCCAAGGAGCAATTGAGAATTGTGATGATGTAGGTGATGAACCATTGAGGGAGGCATTGAAGAACATGCTGGTGGGAGACATCAAACCAGAAGATGATGAAGACGATGTACAAATTGTCAATCCACCATCTTCATCAAATGTGCCTCAAGGTGATGACAAGAATGAGAGAGTTGAAAATGAAGATACTCATGTCTCTCATGAACAAGCCGAGGCACAAGCTCAAGATGTCGATGCTCCCCATTCCCCTCCTCAAGTGGTTGATAGAAGAAACTCACCTCTACTTCAAGCACATCCACAAGATCTCATCATAGGGAGTCCTACAAAGGGAGTAATGACTCGATCTCAAAAGCTTGCTTCTTTTATTGAACATCACTCTTTTGTCTCTTGTGTTGAACCTAAGAATGTAGAAGAAGCTCTTCAAGATCCGGATTGGGTGAATGCTATGCATGAAGAATTGAACAACTTCACCCGCAATCAAGTGTGGACACTTGAAGAGCATCCAAAAGGTGCAAGAGTCATTGGAACCAAGTGGGTGTTCCGCAACAAGCAAGATGACCAAGGCATAGTAGTGAGGAACAAGGCAAGACTAGTTGCAAAGGGGTTCTCTCAAGTTGAAGGTCTTGATTTTGGAGAGACCTTTGCACCCGTTGCAAGACTTGAAGCCATTTGTATCCTTCTTGCATATGCATCACATCATGATATGAAACTATATCAAATGGATGTGAAAAGTGCATTCTTAAATGGCTTCATAAATGAACTAGTCTATGTTAATCAACCTCCCGGGTTTGAAGACCTAGATATCCTAATCATGTTTATAGGTTGTCCAAGGCGCTATATGGGCTCAAGCAAGCCCCTAGAGCGTGGTATGAGTGCCTCCGGGACTTCCTCATTGAGAAGGGCTTCACCATTAGGAAGGTCGACACCACACTATTCACCAAGAAGCTTAATGGGGAGATCTTCATTTGTCAAGTGTATGTTGATGATATCATCTTCGGATCAACAAATGAAGAGTATTGCAAGGAATTTGGTGAATTGATGTCGAAGGAGTTCGAGATGTCTCTGATTGGTGAGCTCACATTCTTCCTTGGTTTTCAAGTCAAGCAAATGAGAGAAGGGATTTTCATCTCTCAAGAAAAGTATACCAATGATCTTCTCAAGAGATTCAAGATGGAAGAATGTAAGCCAATCAAGACTCCAATGTCATCTAATGGACATCTTGACCTAGATGAGGGAGGTAAACCGGTTGATCAAACTCTCTACCGTTCTATGATTGGTAGCTTATTGTACCTTACCGCATCTAGGCCCGACATCATGTTTAGTGTGTGCATGTGTGCTCGCTTTCAAGCGTACCCTAAAGAACCTCACTTAAGTGCCGTAAAAAGAATTTTAAGATATCTTAAGCACACCCCAAGCATTGGTCTTTGGTATCCCAAAGGAGCTAGATTCCAACTAGTTGGCTATTCCGATTCGGATTATGCCGGTTGCAAAATTGATAGAAAAAGCACATCCGGAGGGTGCCATTTGCTTGGGAGGTCTTTAGTATCTTGGTCGTCTAAGAAGCAAAATAGTGTGGCTTTGTCCACCGCCAAGGCGGAATACATTGCCGCGGGGGCTTGTTGTGCACAAATCTTATACATCAAACAAACCCTCCTAGACTATGGAGTTGTTCTTGAAAAGGTGCCACTTTTATGTGACAATGAAAGTGCCATTAAAATTGCTAATAATCCGGTACAACACTCTCACACCAAGCACATTGATATCCACCACCACTTTCTAAGAGATCATGTTGCTAAAAATGATATATCACTAGAAGGTGTAAGAAGTGAAAATCAATTAGCGGATATCTTCACTAAACCCTTGGATGAGGCTACCTTTTGTAGGTTGAGAAGTGAACTTAATGTGCTTGACTCTAGTAACCTTAAAAAGTGAGCTTGTGTTGTCCCTTGCATTGCATTGTATTATATGCCATGTTTAAATTCTCCGTATTGCATCTAGGGCTTGTCTAACACGATTACGATAACCCTCCTTTGGAGGAGTGAAGAAGCCTAACCATGGATCAAACTTGACAAGCAACCTAGTTTTACTTACTTGTATTGCATTGCATATGCATGGTTGTTGCTTTGTCGTTTCTTTTCGGTTTGGCTTTGAGCAACCTCTGTGTTCGTCCATGAATAGAGAGAGCATTTGACGCTCCTAAGGGTTCACAAACTCTATTGCATGGCCATACGTTGCTCCTCGGGTGTTTATTGCTTATTTTCCTAAAAATAAATATTAGCCTAAGGCAAATTATTTGAAAAACTTGAGGGTTTGAGTGAGGTCACTCATATCAGGTTCCAATTGATGTTTATTTGAGTCTCTTTGAATTAGAACTTGATTGGGAGAAGTCGTGTCGAAGATCGGATTGAAGAAAGGCGTTAAACTGTGACCGGACGCTGGACCGGACGCTACACCGGACGCAGTGATGCTTCACCACCGCGTCCGGTCCCGGTACCCACCACCGCATCCGGTCATGCGCGATGAGTTTCCCGGATGACCTTCGACCGGACTCTGTCCGCGTCCGGTCAGCCCTAACCGGACGCGTCCGGTCGCTCCAGGAGCTTACTGGACTGTGACCGGACGCTGCCCCACCGCGTCCGGTCATGCGACCACCGCGTCCTGTCAGTGCGCAGCGAGCGGATCTGAGTCCTCATATAACTCTTCGTCTCCGATCTGTTTTGTTTATCCGCCACCCGTCGCCGCGCCAAATCTCGCCGTGTTCTTGCCCTAGCTCACCGAACCGACCCGCCTGTGCCTCCTCCGCCGCCGTATGCACCTCCTCCGCCGCCGCCCACGCCGCGCGCCGCCCTATGCTCGCACAGCTGCCGCGCTGCTCACCACGCCACCGTTGCCTCGCTGCTCGTGCCGCCGCCTTGCCGCGTCGCCCTGTGTTCGCTTCGCTCGTGCCACCACCAAGCTGCGAGCCACCGCTGCCCTAGCCCCCTTCTCCATCACAGTCGTTGCCCTAGCCACCGCAACCGCGCCAACCCTAGGCCGAGCCACTGTCATCTCCTTTGGGCTCGCGCTTGCCCTAACCCTCCTCGTCAAAGGTGAAATCGATTTTTCATTTTCAATCCTTTGATTCCGTCGTTAGGGTTTGCCGTAACAGTTTCATTCAATCACTTACCATCTTTACTTGTCTCGGCGTTTTCAGCGCTCATCCGGTGTTTTCGGGAACTCTCACGAATCTAGGTCATCTCATCTCTTCACCGAGTTCTCGTCGATCCGAGGTAGCCATCGTTGTTTGATTCACATCTCATCTCATATGCTTACTACTTTTAGGATTTCTTACCTTTTAGAATATATATGTTACTTATAGTAGATCCATCTATTCCGTCTTTTCAGCGAGTTTTTGTCGGTGTGTTGGGTGACAGCAGGTCAGTGGTTAAATCTGAGGCCAAGCCTGTGGATACGGATTGAGGCCAAGCCTCTTGAGTGACAGTTCATCATCTTTCAGAGTTTCTCCGTAGTTGGTCAGTATGGTTCACTGCAAGAACGCTGGGGGTGCTCCTAGTGACGGGGACGAGAGTCCTCCTCGTCTGACAGAGGTTGCGCGTGGTAAGCGTGTAAAGACCATGGCCAGAAAGAAGAAGACTCTTACAGATGCAGAGATCACTCAGGCAGTTGTAGATGCAGCAGAGCAAGCAGAGAGGGGAGGCAGGAGCAGTGGGATTCACATTGGTGAGCGTCGCTTTCATCTTGAAGGTCGACAGCTCGGTACTGAGGCCACAGAGGGGACAGAGGCTATGTCAGTTGATCCACCTGCAGAGGCTCCAAAGGAGACAGAGGAGCAGCCAGTCCAGACTCCACCGCGTCGTCGCTCAGGATGTACATGAGCTCAGGTGACTCCCAGGCCAGAGGGCCAGCGTCGTGGAGGACGCCCACCTCCCAGGGCTCGAGGACACCCCCCAGTCGAGCACTTTGATTTGAGGGGAGCTACAGCACGCTAGGTGCAGGCCCTGAGGTTTGTTGAGGTTGGTCGATGGTTCCCACCTGTGCGGGACCCCAGAGCGTCAGAGGGATTCTATACACCCCTAAAGGAGGACTTCTACAGAGCATATGTCGACAGTGGGATTGCTTTTAGACCTCAGAGGGTCTGTCGTCTTGAGGCTCTTGTTGAGGTGGTGGGTGAGCAGCTTCGTCCGCACCTGTCCTTTCTTCTGGGCTTATCAGATTTTCTTGGACGGACAGGAGCGTACTGTGGCACTTGGGTCAGGGAGTTCTATTCTTCACTATGGATTGACCCGGCACATGAGTTTATTCACTTTGCATTCCGAGGCCATGACCGCAGACTCTACAGCACCAGAGTACGGGAGATTCTCAGACTCCCAGCTTCAGACACGAAGATACATCAGCTGTGTTTTGGTCAGACTGCTCCACCTAGACGCCCTCACGGCGGGACAGTGCCCCCTACTGATCTGATCCGACCCTGCTTTCATGAGCCTTTTGGCGAAGGGTCCCGACGTACACCCGCCAGCCTGACACCTCTTGCCAGAGTCTTGGATGCTATTGTCAGACGTACACTCCTTCCGAGGCTGGGCTATAGAGAGGGACTGACCCGTATGTAGTTGTGGGTAGTGCACCACCTTCTCTCGCAGATTCTGTTTGATATATGGGATCTTATGCTATGTGAGATGGAGGACACCTTGGCAGAAGGCTTCAAGGGACATCGTGAGCTGCCCTACGCTCATTGGATATGCTTTCTCATTAGATCTTCATGCGAGCTGCCTTCTGAGATTAGAGCTGAGATATCAGACACTACCACTGCTTTTCCAGAGTATGATATCCGTCAGCTATGGGCTTCTGTTACCAGAGAGCAGGCCCTAGTGCTAGGACAGTGAGAGAGACCTGAGGTGCCCGAGACAGCAGCTGAGCAGGACGCGACCGTTGAGGGTCTTGCTGAGGCAGAGCTTACTGATCTAGATGCTCAGCTTGCTGATCCAGTTGAGGATGAGGCCTCTGACAGCACTGATGAGGATTACCAGCCCATCCCCAGGTACCGCTCTCCTCGGCCTCACGACCATGAGGCCGGTGGTTCAGGCTCAGCCTCCCGCTCAGACCCAGCCATGGTGGCTATACTTGAGAGGCTGACCCAGGCACAGGAGAGACAGGAGCTTCAGATGCAGAGACAGGCTCAGGACACGGCCGTCGCTTTTGCTCAGATTTAGGCTAGACAGGATGAGTTCCAGAGGCAGCAGCTTGAGCTACAGCGTCAGCAGTTTGAGATGCAGCGATAGCAGGCAGTAAACCAGTAGTAGTACTTAGAGCTCCTGCGTCACTTGGTTACAGTTGGGGTTCCTCCTCCTGCATCTGTCCTGACTCCAGCATTACAGTCTAGTGGACCTTCGAGTCAGGGACAACCGAGCTTCCAGTTCACTTCTCCATAGTAGCAGGTCCCCCAGACGTTCCAGTCCCAAGCTACATGCCTATTCAGACGGGGTTCACTCCTTCAGACCAGCCTCACCCTCACCTTCTGACAGACACTCCGTTTGCTGATTTGAGTGCCTCCTACAGCGAGTTGACTGGTCAGCCGACGCCCTCGCACACCACTCTAGTGACTACTTCAGGGTTGTCCGCTTTAGAGGCAGTTATTCCTCCAGTGACAGGGATGGGCACTACAGAGACTGTACCTTCGTCTGTTGCCTCGACAGATCCTCCAGCTGTTGGCTCACTTCAGGCTCAGGTTACTCAGACTGCTCCACTTGTTGCTACTTCTTCGTCAGTACCTGCTCCTATTGTTCAGACCCAGACCGCTTCACAACCACGTGCTTCTTCAAAGGGTCAGCCTGATAGCTCCGAGTCCGAGGAAGATACTTCTCAGTTTGTGATCACTCCGCGCTCCTCGGCACCCGACTCGACTCCGTTTGTTCCCCCGTCGGATCCTTAGATTAGTTTTTGGCGGTTGATGCCAAAGGGGGAGAGAGAGTAGATTCAGGGGAAGTTTTGATAGAGGGTTTTCGTTTTTATTTGTGTGCTACATTCATGCATCATGTTTACATTCCCGTACTTGAATTTTGTGACATGTGGTCTTGTGAGATACTTTGAGTCTATGTGGTCCATCTAGTCACTTTTTAAATCATGTCACTTGTTTGGTTATAGCTCATAAGGTTGTGCTTCCGTGACTTACTCTGATTTCTTTTGAGCTATGTCTTTACGTGTACTAACGCTTCATGTTTTATCTTATGAGTACACTCTGTTGGCTTGGGGCACATAAGCAATTCCTAATCCCTTGTGCTTATTGCTTTTTGCTTATGTGAACCAAGCATGTTCGAAAACCTCAACTCTTATCTTCTGAATCTTAGTGTTGTCATCAATCACCAAAAAGGGGGAGATTGAAAGCATCTAGGCCCCGAGAGTTGGTTTCGGCAATTGATGACAACGCTTTATTACCATGACTAACGTGTGTTTTGCAGAAACTTTGGTAAGTTAGGTCATAGGGTTGATAACTACTTTGGGCACTATGGTATTCATGCCCCTTGATGGAAATTATTTTGATTTTCAAAGGATTGACATCAAGATTAAGGATGGTTAGTTCCGGATGTCAAGGTGTTGAGTTACATTCGGAATAGTCGTTAGGATCTTCGCTTTTTCCTTTGGCCGTACTATAAAGGGGGGCATGAGCGAGTAGCTTGACCTAGGTGAGTCTTATGTTTAGGTGTGGTGCACACTTGTCAAACTTAGCACTAGGTAGCTCTAGAATAGCTCAAAGTTCAGTTGGAAGTAACTTGGTTCAAGTTGCGTCGCGTTTCAGAGTGTTTAGAGACGTTTTCCCTTGGCCGGACGCGGTGTCTGACTTGACCGGACGCGTCCGGTCAGTTCTAAACCGCTACTGTGTCTCAGCGCTTTTGACCGGACGCAGTCCTTGTGAGGACCGGACGCGGTGTTCAGGCTGACACGTGTCACAGGAGGGAAATCACCTAATCGGACGCGACTGGGATGTGATTGGCGCGTCTGGTTACGTTCCCGTAAGGTACTTTGACGACCGGATGTGTCCGGTCATCACTGATCGGACGCGGTCGCGCGTCAGGTCAGAGTACAGTAAGCTCCCAGCACGACCGGACGCGTCCGGTCACCCTTGATCGGTGCGTCCGGTCACTCAGCCGTTATTTCAGGTTTTCAACCGTTACGATCAACCGACGCGTCCGGTCATGTCGACCGGCGCGTCCGGTCATCTCGTATTTTGCTGAGTTGGCAGGTAACGGTTGGATTTGACTGTGGGGTGTATAAATACATCCCCTCCACCTCTTTTAGAGGTCTCTTGCTCATTTGTTCAGCTGAGAAACACCTTTGGAGTGCAAGGGAGTGTAAGAGCTCTAGTGAGGGTAGTGATTTGAGAATCAAAGCTTGAGAGTCCCTCACTAGTGTCTAGGGAGTAGCAAGTGTGCATCCATCTTCTCATTAGGCTCGTTGTGGTCAAGTGACAGTTCTAGCTTGTTACTCTTGGTGATCGCCATCACCTAGATGGCTTGGTGGTGATTGGGAGTTTGGTGATCATCCGACGGAGCTTGTGGATGACCCAACTCATCTTGTGAGCGGTTTTGGGCGATTCACCGCGACGGAGTGTTGAAGAATCAGCCCGTAGAGAGCACTTGATCCTTGCGCGGATCAAGGGGGAGCTACACCCTTGCGCGGGTGCTCCAACGAGGTCTAGTGGGGAGTGGGGACTCTCCGATACCTCGGGAAAACATCGCCTTGTTCCTTGCCCCTTACTTTTCAAGCATTTACATTCTTGTATTACTTTCATTACTTGGTTTACTTTCCTAGAATTTCCATGCTAGACTAGGATTGGAACTTAGGGTGCAAAACTTTTACCGGTAGAATCTCTAGGAACACAAGTAGGCACTAGGGGTGAATTCCGGCTTGTAGGATTTAATTCTTGCAATTAATTTTTAGAAAAGCCCAATTCACCCCCCCCCTCTTGGGCATCTTGATCCTTTCACCTGGGTTACCACCGGATAGAGATGTGGAGTTCACCATTGAGTTAGAGCCTGGCACTGCTCCTATTTCCCGGCGTCCCTGCCGTATGGCACCGAAGGAGCTAGCTGAAATGAAGAAACAGTTAGAAGAGTTGCGGAATAAAGGGTTCATCCGTCCCAGTTCTTCACCTTGGGGTTGTCCTGCCATTTTTGTGAAGCAGAAGGATGGTACCGTCCCAGTTCTTCGCATGTGTGTGGATTACCGCCCCCTCAATGCGGTAACCATTAAGAACAAGTACCCTTTGTCTCGTATTGATGCTTTGTTTGATCAGTTGGCTGGGGCAAAGGTGTTCTCTAAAATTGATCTTCGGTTGGGCTATCATCATATAAAGATCCGGCCACAAGATATACCAAAGACAGCTTTTTCTACTAGGTATGGGTTGTATGAGTACCTAGTCATGTCTTTCGGCCTCACAAATGCTCCTGCATTTTTCATGTATCTCATGAATTCAGTCTTTATGCCGGAGTTGGATAAGTTTGTAGTGGTCTTCATCGATGACATCTTGATATATTCCAAGAACGAAGAAGAGCATGCACAGCATATCCGCACCGTCCTGACCCGATTGCGAGAGCAGAAGCTGTACGCTAAGTTCAGCAAGTGCGAGTTTTGGTTGGATCGAGTTCAGTTCTTGGGACATGTTCTGACCCCTGAGGGCGTGTCTGTAGGTCCTAGCAAGGTTTAGGATGTGTTGAATTGGAAGTCTCCTACCTCCGTGCATCAGATCCGACAGTTTCTGGGTCTTGCCGGATACTATCGGCGTTTTATTCCGGATTTCTCTAAAATAGCTCACCCCATGACCAAGCTACTTCAGAAGGATGCAAAGTTTGTATGGAGTTCGGCTTGTGAAGAAGCTTTTCAGGCTTTGAAGAAGTTTCTTACCTCAGCTCCTGTTCTGGCTCAACCGGATATTGAGAAGCCTTTTGATGTTTATTGTGATGCCTCCAGGACTGGGCTTGGGTGCGTGCTTATGCAAGAGGGGCGTGTGATAGCATATGCTTCGCGCCAACTGAAAAAGCACGAGGTGAATTACCCAACCCATGATTTAGAGCTTGCTGCAGTGGTGCACGCTCTAAAAATTTGGAGACACTACTTGTTGAGGAATAAAGTGCATATTTTTACGGACCACAAGAGCCTTAGATATATTTTTACTCAACCTGAGTTGAATCTGAGGCAAAGAAGATGTCTTGAGTTGATTAAGGATTACAACTTAGAGGTCCATTATCATCCGGGAAAAGCTAATGTGGTGGCTGATGCTTTGAGCCGTAAGTCACATGTGCCTGATGAAGAGTCCTTGCCTCTCTCTCACTCTGCAGTGTTAGCACAGATTGCCTTAGTCTCAGCTTTACTTGAGCAAATCATTGCGGAGCAAAGGTATGATGACTTGGAGATTCCCCACATCAAGAAGTTGATGGCTGAAGGGCGTGGTCCGCACTTTAGCATTGATGAGCAAGGTGTGGTGAAGTACAAGAACCGGTTAGTGGTTCCCGGTAATGAGGAGCTTAGAAGGAAGATTCTGGAGGAAGCTCACCAATCCAAGTTGTCTATTCACCTGGGGAGTAACAAAATGTACCATGATTTGCGTCAGTTGTATTGGTGGTCCTACATGAAGCAGGATATTACCAAGTTTATTGCTGAGTGTGATATTTGTGGAAGAGTTAAGGCAGACCATCTGCGGAGGCCGGGTTTTCTGCAGCCCTTGCCTATTCCGGTCTGGAAATGGGAGGATATCTCCATGGATTTTATTACCGGATTACCCCACACAGCCAAGGGCCATGATTCTATTTGGGTCATTGTGGATCGCCTCACGAAGACTGCTCATTTTCTTCTAGTGGGTACTAGGTATACAGCCTCGTAGTATGCCAAGCTGTATTTTGATCGCATTGTGACCCTCCATGGAGTTCCGCTTACTATTGTTTCTGACCGTGGAGCAGTTTTCATGTCGCATTTTTGGACGCAACTCTAAGAATGCCTTGGTACTCACCTTCTCAGAAGTTCAGCCTATCATCCCCAGACTGACGGTCAAACAGAAAGGGTGAATCAAGTGCTTGAAGATATGTTGAGAGCTTGTGCCATTTCTTTTCCTGAAAAGTGGGACGAATGTTTGAAGTTGGCCGAGTTTTCTTATAATAACAGCTATCAAGAGAGCATCCAGATGGCACCTTTTGAGGCTCTGTATAGCAAGAAATGCAGAACCCCACTCAACTGGGTTGAGGTGGGAGACCGTGGTTATTTCGGGCCTGACTTTGTGCTTGAAGCAAGAGAGAAGGTTGGAATTATCCGGAGTCATTTGAAGGCAGCACAGAACCGACAGAAAACCTATGCAGACAAGAGAAGGAGGCCCTTGGAATTTGAAGTTGGGGATTATGTGTATCTCAAGGTGTCTCCCATGAAAGGTGTGCATCGTTTTGGTGTCCGTGAGAAGCTAGCTCCACGCTATGTTGGGCCCTACAAGGTTTTGGCCCGGCGTGGTCCAGTGGCTTATCGCATTCAGCTCCCTAATATTTTGTCAGCTGTCCATGATGTCTTCCATGTGTCCCAGTTGAAAAAGTGTTTGCGGGTTCCCACTGAGGCAGTAGAAATTGAAGGGCTTTCCCTTCAACCGGACCTTTCTTATGAGGAACATCCAGTAAAAATCTTGGATGAAAAAGAGAGAGTGACCAGGAATAATGTGGTGAAATTTTTCAAGGTCCAGTGGCAACGTCATTCGGAAGAGGAAGCAACTTGGGAACTTGAAAGTTATATTTTGAAGCACTATCCCCATCTCTTGTCTAGCTCCTGAAGGTAACCCGTTAAGTTGAAAGTTTTCCCTATCCTCTTTTCTCCACACTAGGCACGGGAAATCTTGGGTCGAGATTTTCTTTTAGGGGGGTAGAACTGTAACACCCTCGGTGTTACCGCGTGTAACAATGCACCTAAGCATGGCATGAGCATCTTTTTCTTGTGTTTTGCATAATGTTGAAGTGCGTAGAACCCTTTCAGTAAATTAAAATAGCAAATAAAAAGGTTATTGGAATATTGACGTTTCAACCGGAAGTTAGCGACTTGGGTGGGAAACTAATTTTTATAAACGAAACTGCTACAAAACATATATGTGAACCCTAAACGAAATATGAAGAGCTAAGGGTGTAGTTGTTAGTGCAACTTGTGTTGTCAAGTACTTCAATCGCTAGCTAGTTGTTCCAGTAGCTCGAAAAGTGGACTCGTTTTGGAAATCAGCCCTAGACTTAGAAAAACTCCAAGTCTGGGACAGCTTGGCAAGGCCGTGTTGGCGAGTTCGTTCCGTGTAATCTAGTTCGTAGGTGGTAGCATGTTTTGGCTCAGGTCGTTAGCCTAGTGTGCCCTGTTTGTGTTGTAGAAGGCCGTTCAGTTTTTAGCCCACTCGTTTAGCCGTGGTTGGACTTTAAAATTCGTGTGTATGCTTAGGCGTGGCTGGTTGGCCAGACGGGCGCGGTCACTGCGTAGTCACGCTGTGCGCGTCGCGCTGTGCTGCGACGCGGGCTCATGCGCTGCCGCGGTTGGAAACCGGCCGATGCCGTCGTGTCATGGTGCTGTGGCCGTTGACGTCGTGCGCGGGTTGCTTTTCCCGCCCGCTGTTCCCCCCTCTCTCTCTGCGTGCGCGCGGTGGTGTGTTGGCCGTCCGGGGTCAGCGCCCGTCGCGTCCGCGCCGACCCCAGCGTCGCCACTGGCCGGTCGGTGGCTGCGCAAGCACGCCACGCTGCTCCTCCGTCTGCTCGCGCGCACCGCCGTGACCCCACTTCGGCCAGGGATGGGACCTGAGCGCTGGCGCGTTTTGCCCCCCCTCTCGGTTCCCCTGTCCGCCGGGCCGTCGGGGCCGTTGCTGGCAAATTGGTTGGAAGAAGCCACCGTTACCCAATCAACCACGCCCTAGAGTTCGCCACCGTGTGACCTCACCACACGACCGCCTCTCGCTTCCAATTTGGCCCCACCGTGCTCCAATCGGAGATTTTCCATTCCGATGTGCCTTTAAGGCCGCACCCGACCGTGACCACCATGGTGGTCCGAGTCGTTTATCCCTAACCAATTGAGCATTCCAGCAGCCTTGTTGTGCCCTCGGCTTCACCCTGCGCCCGGTCCTGAGCCCTGGTTTCCCCTGAGTTTTCGCTGACCCCCCACGGGCGCATGTGGCCGGCTCGGCTCAGGTACCCTCCCACCACCCTGTCACTGCGGTTAGGTCCGGGGTGAGCTACCGAAGCTCACTCACCCCCTTGGCTGCTCTCACAGAGTCCCTGACCTCCAGAAGCCGGCGCCGCCCTTGCCGATCGACCGCCTTCGCGAGGAAGCCGCGCCACCTCACCTCCTGCCTCCGAATCGCTACCCCGTGCCTCGAGTCTACACCCTGGTGAGCAAGTCCCCTTTTGTGACGCGGTAGAAACTATCCGTGGACCGGCGTAGCCGCTCAGTGCCGCCTCCGGCGCGCCAGAGTGTGCGGGGACGGCCAGGGACCCCGTAGTGGTGAAGACGGGTCAGTTCAGGGGTTTTAGTGCAAAGCCGCTGAGAGGAGATATAGTAGTTCAGGGTGTTTTCTGCTAGTTCGCCAGCGCGCGGGCTACCCCGGCCGTGGGCCGTGCCGCGTGGGCCGCATGCGTGGGCGCGCGCTGCGCGCGTTGGGCCGCACAGTTGGGCCACGCCGGGGAATCGGTTTTCATGATTTAGCGATTTTAGGAATGCTTTGGTAATTTAGTTTTTGAACCAAACTTCGACGAATTTTAGCGACTTGTGTAGTTGTCCAAAAATCATGAAACCTTTTTAGTTAAGTTCCTAAATTCTTGCTCTACCAGTTAGTATATTCCAGTCGTGCAGTAGCTGTACTGATGCTCGGTCGATTAAATCATTGCATAAAGCGACGAATATTAATGCAACCAATATTGTAGGAATTTTCGTGGCAAATCTCGGATAGCTCTAGCTCTAAGGTTTTTACAGTAGCTTTTTAATATTGTTAGATGCTTGCTGTAAAGTAATGGCCATCAAATAGCTTGTTTGTTAGGGTAGCTAAGTTTCCCTAGTAGTGTTTGTAGTAAATCGGTAATCGGAAAGTGGTGCGCTTGCTAGTTGCTAGAGTTGAAATGCATCAAGTTAACCTTGTTGGTAGAAGTACTGTTAGCGTAGCATGTTAGCTATTAGAGTTACCGTTGTTATCTTTTAAGTGTGGTATTATCATTGCATGCATGTAGATCACGAGGGAGTCGAGTACGTGGCCGCGGAGGAGCCGGACTTCGAGGAGGTCATCGAGGAGTACGAGGAGGAAATCTTCGTACCTGAGGAGTTCCAGGAGCCGCCCGCTACTGACACCGCTAACTTTGCGGCTGCCCAAGGCAAGCCCTGGTGCATAACCCTTATTTTTGCAAGTCTGATATATATTTAAATGTTGTGCATTTAAGTTACAGGAATTTCTATGATACCCACATGCATATACATATATATATACCCATGAGTCTCACTGGTACAGGATCGCATTGTTGCTTCGCTTAGGATCATCGGTAGAGTGAGTAACCTGTCATTACTCACATTAGGGAGTTACTCTAATGATTATTACATTTTGGGTAAAATGGTGGGAACGGAAATGGCGACCGGGCAGGGATGTGGTATGGTTATTGGTGGGTGTAGCCAGTTGTGTCCCGCGGCCACGGGGCATAATTGGGTTGCACTGTTTCCCTGTCCATGTCAATTAAGGACCGTTCGTTGCATGGACCCTGGTCAAGTCACAGATCTCCTTATCCCGAGCATATACTAGCGGATGGGGGCTAGGAAGACTTGTTACTCGTCATGGGCTCCGGCTCTTTCCGGACCGACTGATTGGAGGCGGGGATAGGTGGAGGTCTTAGCACCGTACTAAGGCCGGGCCTCGAGTACGGGAGCTAGGAGTCCAAGTTTGGACGGGACCTGGAAACCCGTGACAGGAGGGGAACGGGTTGGTCTTGCTTGTGCCTGAGGTACAAGCGAGGCGTGTGTTTTTCGGGGTACCCAGCTGGGCATATTGATTCACGAATCGCCGTTTCTGCGTAACGGTACGGCTTGACTACGCTCTGGCATCGTAGTAAGAATTGGAAATTAAAAGAGGGAGAAATGGTCCTGTTTTGCTCAACTCTGCTTGGTTATAGCATAGGTGCTTACATAGATTATTGGCTAATGAATAAAATGCGGCCTCTAAAAGTTACGAAATTAAGGACACACTCTTAGTGCTGTTTTCCGCAAACAAGAAACCCACAAGCCATAAAGCCTATCATGATCCTTGAGAGTCGGGAAATATAAATCCCAGTCGGGTAAGTCTTGCGAGTACATTGTGTACTCAGGGTTTATTTTTACCCCTGTTGCAGGAGCACCTTGAGCAGGTTTGTCTTGTGTGAAGGATTCTTCTGGTGGGGCACAGACGGATTCTCATCGCTTTCCGCTAGATGTTATTTTATTTTTTTCCACTGTTATTTATTGCACTCTGAACCTCTGGTATTGTAATAACTATTTCTGAGACTTTGTGTGTATGAAATGGACTAAGTATTGTAAGTTTGTACTCATTATTGGATCCCGGGTGTAAAATGTGGAGTGTTCGAGTTCTCCCGTTGGCACTACTGGAAACTCAAAATTTCCTGTCGGTAAAAAACCGACGGGAAAAAGCTAAAAACCGATAGAAAATTAGAAAAACAATTTTCCTGTCGGTGCACCGACAGAAAAATTCCGACAGGAATAGCTCGACAGTGAAATAGAAATTTCCTGTTGGTTTTAAATTTTTCTTGTCGGGTCACTAC
This sequence comes from Saccharum hybrid cultivar R570, assembly GCA_038087645.1. Classification (NCBI taxonomy): domain Eukaryota; kingdom Viridiplantae; phylum Streptophyta; class Magnoliopsida; order Poales; family Poaceae; genus Saccharum; species Saccharum hybrid cultivar. The sequence goes on along the minus strand of JAQSUU010000805.1, from coordinate 24,332,906 downwards.
TTTTACTGTCGGTAGAGCGTCGACAGGAAAATTGCCACTCGACAGGTCTACAAAAAAATTCCTGTCGGAAGAGGACGACAGAAAAACATGCCATACCGACAGGGAATATAATTTTCTGTCGGGTTCCTACCGCCAGGATAAGGGCTCGCACCGACAGGAAAATATAGTTTTTTCCGTCGGCAATGACCCGACAGAAAATATGCATTTTGTCATGTCGCCTCTGCCCCGACAGTAAATAGCAGCATACCGACAGGAAATATATATTCATCTTTGCAGTCATCAGACCACACAAAAACCTCATTTCGCATCTCCAAGAGTTTGCCAAAATTCACTTGGCAAATATCATGATTTGACAACTTGCTAAAATATATGGCAAGTGAAAAAATAGACTCTCTCCAAGAGTTTGCCATTTGGACTTGGTAAAATAAGAAGAGGCCCGCTAAGCGAACGAAGAGCCCCGCTAAGAAACGAAGAGCCCCGCTAAGCGAACGAAGAGCCCCGCTAAGAAATGAAGAGCCCCGCACGCGAAGCCGGATGCGCGCTCGCGCTCAGCGCGCAAATATGCGCGTGGAGGGGGGAGATTTGCCAAGTTGCTAAAATTTGCCAAGTTGGATGTCAAACTGTTGGAGCATAATTTTTCCTATTTTGCTAAAAATAGATGGATGCCAAGCTAATTTTTCCTATTTACACTTTTCGTATGAAATTCATGATAACAGTGCATGTACGAACATGATATTGTTTCATAAACACAACCGATAGTACATGCACACACAGAATTATGTGTCCACAAATATATTATATCATTTCTCATCGTCCACATGCCATACACATAGATTAGATGCCACAGCCACAAATTAAGATGCCGCATCCACAGCTACATAATTAAGATGTCTATAGGTCTTGCATCCACAACTACATAATTAAGATGACCATAGGTCACAAAAGCATGCACTAGTTGATTAGTCGTTCCCAAAAGCTAGCATCAACTTCATAGCTGCACCTTTACTATATAAAGGTTAGAAGTGGCAACTAGCAACAGCCACTACGACGAACACATCCTACCTTCAAGCATGGTGTCCACTGTGGAAGTACACTGCAGCTCTGTTTGTGTCATTGAGATTGTCTTCATCGTGGCCATCCGCGGCATTGTCATCATTAGTTGATTCCGAGCCAACATGAGAAGAACCAGTGGCCTATACATATGAAGAGAAATATTAGTTAGATTGATACAGGTAGTAGTAGTAGTAGTAATCTTGCAGATGCTAACTGCTCCAACCCATGAAGTGACTATACAATCTGCCTCAAAATGAGACCATACAAACATCTTTCGCTTAAATTGAGCATACAAACATCTCTCATAAAAAGGTAGGCAACGAAACATATTTAGATGACCAAAAGCATGCTGTAGAAAACCGAAACTTTTAAGCTAGAGCATACTGACTATATCTGGAGGTCAATACAAAAACTTGTTATTAATAAAGTATAATATGCAAATCAACTTTACTTGCTCGAGTACAGTGAAAGCCAAGCTGGAAAAAAATCAACATCAAATTTTGTGCTGCTGGTAGCTTTAAGCCTTTAACCCAACAGCTTCCTAGAGACCTTGAGTATAGTTGAGATCGAAAAATCACATGTAAGCAGATCTGCTTATTCTAAGCACCATTGTCCACATTCTCCAAATGTTTCAGCCTTCTAGAAAATTTACAAATAGTGAAGATGAGTGTGATCTTGATAAACCTATCTCCTTATGCTTCCAGAATAACAACACCTACTTTTTGGATAGTTTGATTAAGCAAGACACCAATAATATGAAGGATTATTGCTCACAATACAAGAGTGCTAACTATTTTCAACTGAGTTCCAGTCCATGGGAATTGAACCAAATGCAAATATCTACCTTACCATTATTACTCAATTAATTCAATTTAAGTCCAATAGCTATGCAAGAATCAAGATGAGGCCACTTCCTCACTGGTGGACTGCATGTTGCCATTCTGAATACCACATCAAAATTATAGTCATATAGTTGCCCAAATATAAGGAAAATGGGGGAAGCTAATCTGCCAGCTAGCTAAACTAGAGAAAGACTGCCATTATAGTCATATAGTTGCCAAATATAAGAAAAATGGGGGAAGTTGCGCTAGCTGTACTCACAATTCCTTGCGCTGCTGCTGCTGATGCAAATCGTAAGGATGCCTCTGGAATTTCATGTTCAAGTCCGAAGCGTCGATAAAGTCCCTATAGTGAAGACATTAAATATTTCAGATTTTGAAAGATGGTTTGCCTGCAGAAAAAATACTATCACCACACATACATACCATTGTCAGATCTATAGCAACTTTGCCTTGTTGAGCCGCACTATCATACTTTTTTTGTAGCCTTGCATTTTCTCGTCGTAGTTCTGCATTTTGTCGGGCCAACGTTTGCATTGAAACGGGTTTGGATCGAAGACTCACATTATTCTCCTTCGCAACTGCTCTGATATCAGCTGCCCTAACAGCGCCATATCCTATAGCAAAGCACCCATGGCTGGTCATACCACCCGACACGTCGTACAACACCTTTGCATTCAACTCTTGCTCATGTTCTGGCCCTTGCCCTTGCCCTTGTTCCACCTCTTCCATATCCTCATGTTCTTCATGCTCCCCATCCTCTTCATGTCCTTCATGCTCCCCATCCTCTTCTTGTTCTTCATGCTCCTGTGCAGCCCTCTGTGTAGCCCTCTTAACCCCTGCTATATAGTCATCCTACAAACAATTCCAAATACTCGCTAGCATCAAGTATTGGATATTGCTGGCTATTTTTTTTATAATCTGAGTTAGTGCAGAACTAGAGCAAAAGTAGTTAAGTAGCATTAAACAGCCACTAAAACTTGTGAGCTAGTGATAACATGAGATTATGCATAAGGGCATGCTAGCAATGTAAACTAGAGAATGTAGCTAAGATTGTTGAATCAGAGTATGATACACACGCTAAAGGACACAAAACTATGTTGGCTCCATGATTCACTTGGGTGTGGTAACTTTGAACTAAAAATGATTGGTGTCATTGCCAAACTTAGATTTACATACCATGCGTTGTTGTGCTTTGCTGCTGTTGATTGGACCACAATTACCACTGCTATCAATATTTCTCATGCCAGATTTCATCGCAGCAAATGCATTAATAGGGGTTCCCTTATGTGGTCTAAACCTAAGTCCCTGCAAATACAAATAGTTGAATGCTGATTGTCAGTTGTATGATAATAGATGGCAGCTAGGAATCATGACAACTTTATGGCATCCAAAACTGATATCCAAGGAATTGAGTAGGCAAAAGTAAGAGTGATAATGCTAATGTGACATACCAGAACTTGTTGTGTCTCTGTGAAGTTTCTAGACCCTCCATGGTTTTGAGCAATATCATCAGAACTGAAGCGACATTCCTGTCCTATCTTCCGTTTTGTCTTATACTCCTCTGAGCACCAATAGGCACATAGAACGGGCCACACAGCATCATTGAACCAGTCCAGCCTGCCCAGCTTGTATTGCTCATATTCCAGCTCAATTGTGCGGGCTAGTGCATCATCTAAACTTTTACCCCTTTTTCTGTAGTATGCCTTTACACAATCCACACGGGCTTGATACATAATGTCCCTCACCTTTTTTTTCAAATAGTTGTCAAGAACACGATTCGCCTCTTCTTGATCGTCTTCTGCAACTTCGAACAACCGCTGCTTGTGTACAAGGAGTATAGAATATTAAAACTTGAAATATCAACTCCGAATACAAATAGTATAGAATATTAAAACTTGAAATATCAAGATTCAAAGAGTATAGAATATTAAAACTTCGAACAACTCCGAATAGAAATAACCAATTAGGTTAACCAATTAGATCTGAATTGAGAGGAAGGGACCTGAAACATGGGAAGGAGATCAGGTGCAGTTGAACTACATCTGTCGACCGCGCAAATAGTTATTTCAAGCATAGGTGTGCAGTACATACATTAATACAATGTTTGGTTTGATGTATTTTCTCAACATTATCATGATCAGTCTGTGCTGATCTTTAGCTTCAATATATTTTCTGCAAACTTGAAATATCAAGATTCAAAGAGTTGTGGCAAATGGTGTTGGTTGCTCATCTACTATAGGTGGATTATCCCCAGCTAGATCAATCAACATTTGATCCATTCGATCAACCTCATCAAAACCCTCCCCTTTTGTTATGTTATCACCTTCATCATGCCTAATATCACTCCCCCTGTGCTGCATCCATGTGTCATTGTCTTCTCTATAACCTACTAAGTCATCCTTAACAAGGGAATAGATGCATAATGATATTATTTGCGTATTGTGAATAGGACAACAAGGATAATCCCATGCTATACTTGCCTTGCTGAAACTAGTCCTGAAGATCTTGCTCGTAGAAAGACTCTTGATCCCCAACGAATTGCTCACCGTCTATACTCCATCAACAACAGCAACAACATTCACCTAGAGATAATCATGCATAAACAAACAAGACTATAATTAGAATAGTACACCAACAGTAATAAAACAAGATAAAAAGTCTTTAAAACGAATCCATAACTCGCTAGGATCACACAGACGCAAAGATCACGAAAACGGAGCTAAAACGACGAAGTTATGAATTTACGAAGATTTCCTATAGAAAAATAATTACTTTAATGTAAACTCGAAAATAAATTGTCACAAACCTACTGTACAGTACTACCAACATGTAGAGCTCGCAAATACGAACCTAACGCAATTTGAACGGGTCAAATCGGAGTTAAAACGGAGATTCTACACATAATTTATCATAATGGCAGAACTGTAAATAAGTGAAAACGTATTTCCTGAAGTTACGCGATCAAAATACGCTTTACGAAAAAGAATACGTAAATCTAGATTGTGCTTTGGACTGCGGGTTCAATATATAAAAATTTCAGGGTCTCTTTAACAAAAATTCTAGCGAACCAGTATCTTCTGTTTTCAACCGTTGATCTCCGATCCGACGGTCCAGATGGATTGGGGAGGATGACGGTGGCGCTCCAGTCGCCGACGGCGAGCCGCCCGGCGGTGCCATGGCCAAAAAACGTGTTTCTCGCGTTCGGGCATCATTCAGCGAGCGGGAAACACCGGGAGGTAGCGCGGGACATGGCGAACTCACCACGCGCAAAAATGAGACCGAATGGCGGCCGAGGCGATGCTTGGCTTGAAGAGACGGACGGTGGAGGCGAGAAGAAGCCCCGAGCTCGCGGTGACGCCTCGGGAGCTTGGCCGACGCTGCGACGGGATGAGATGGAGGCGGCTTGGCTCGGCCCCCTGGTTTTATAGCCCGGAGGCGGCTCCAAGAAAGGAAGGAGAGGATTTGGGGGGCGGATTCGGTCGGTGGAGGTTTGGAAAGCTTCGTGCCGACGGCTTGAGGAAGAAGGCGCGCCTGACGAGTGGGCCCACGGCGTCAGCGACACACAGAGAAGGAAAGCGCGCGGGTGGGGAAGCTGGGCCAGCGGCGGCTGCTAGGCTCGGCCCACGCGGTCGCGCGGGGGAAGGCGGGCCGTGCGCGGAAAAGGAGGGCGGGGCGCGCTGGCGGGCTCTGCTGGGCTGGGCCGAAAACCGAGAAGGTAAATGAAATCTCTTTTCTTTTTCTTTTCAACATTTTCAAAGCAAATTTTCAAATGAATTTTGAATTCTCTTTTGTATTTTCAAAAAGTGCACACAATACAAAATATTATGCAGCAGCATGAATGCTCAGTCATATTCCTACCCTTATATTTGATTTTAAATTAATAAAAATTATTATTTTTCTAAGTTTGTATGCTCACAAAATTGTATAAAAATCATATTTACCTATTTTTAAACCTTCCAAAATTTTAGGGTGTTACATATATTGACGCAAATGTCTGTGCAGTGCAATAGCAGAGACATGTAGTGCTAAACATAAGGTCATGGGTTCAATTCCCAAGAGTTGCAAAATATTTTTTTTAGTTTTTTGTATTATGGAGACCATTAACGGAGGCGGGCATTTTAAGGTACTCGTCTCCATTCCGTGGACATGTTACCTCGGCAACCTTGGTGCAATGGATCACGGCGTCGACCCCTAGGTCCAAAATGAAACCAAAACGCCCAGGGATATAATTGTGAATATTTAAAAAAAAATAGTCAAAAATAAAAAATAGCTCTCATTCATGTAAGTAGGAGTCCTACTCCTCGTAGAATTCTACACTCAAATCCTAATAGAACTAGGAGTCCTGATAGCACACCAATCTTGAGTATTAGTCCAAGTAGGATTGGAGTCGCCATACAACAAAAACATCAGAAGTCATGTCGACATAGATTGGAAGTCGCACCACGCGGTGTACATTCCCACACATATCGATCGTTTTTTCTCAGTGTAGAATGATTGGGAGTTGGGATATGGAGCTGTCGAAGAGTTTTTTCAATCCTACCAATAAAACTAAGAATGGAAGTGGATTTTGGGAACTATTGGAGATGATGTAATCCTAGAATCCCAATTCCCAAAGCAGCTGCGCTAACGGGATATAGCGGACAGTAATGTGAGTATTGAGTATCTATGCTAGTTTAATTATTTTGGAATATTTTAGCTGAAGGAATTTCAAAGTCATTTTTATGACCACGAATATTTTCACAGCCCTGCTATTCTCCAAAAACATGTTGATGAACTTTTGAAATCTTTCACCTGTTTAACTGCTGCCATGGTTGATACTTTTGTTCGGCAATAATACTTCACTGTTTGGGAGTTTAGACGAGAAACAAAAATATATTACTACAGCACTTCAATGGCATCTGCAAAACATCAATTTTCTGATCATGGCTCTGTTACAGGTTAGGAAGCAAGGTAAAAATGTGTTACCGCATTGCGAGTAATTTGGATTCCTGCTTCTAATTAGTTCTACCCCTAAAATCGAACTTTCGGAAATGATACTAGTATAACTCTATTTGTCTGAATTGAGGACATAAACACCTCCTCAACACAACATAATCTATTCATGCAAAAGGATGCTTGGAGATAGAAACACTGAATGCATTATTATTGACAAATAGAAAAGTTCAATTGAAATGGAACATGTTCTTACAATAAAATCAAGAGGAGAGGGAAATTGAAAAGGCACCACAAACTGAACCCAGCTTCCCCAAGACAATGAACAGGAAGCAGGGTTAGATTCCCCACGACAATGAAATTGAAATGTGGAGCTGCCGAGGATGTGAATGACAGAGTACTTATTGGAGAGGGTTGCAACTTTCAAGTGCTACACGTATAGAAGAAAAGTAGTCCAGAAAGAACATATCTGCCACGTCTAAACATGAATCTCTAGGACATGCTGCATCTTATCATGCATTCCGCTCTTGTTCCATTCAGTCAGGAAGCCCCTGTGCAGGTTCACAAGAGAGAGCTTCTTCAGGGTGCGAAGCGATTCAATGCCTTGAGGGACCTTATCCAGCTCCACCAAAGACACAATGTACAGACCTTCAATGCATGGGAGCGCGCCTTTTCCAATCACCAGCTTCTTGACATTAGGCATGTGCATCAAGACAAGCAACTTCAGGTAGGGAAATGATCCTGGAGGAAGAACCAATGTATTTGCACTACGCATGTTGTTGAGTCTCAGATTTGTCAGGTTTGGCAATTGTGGAGCGAGCATCTCCAGTGGATCTTCTGAAAGGTGGCACCAGCTTAGAGCTAAATACTTGAGGTGTCTCCCATGGCCTTGAAATATTGGGCACTGCAATGTTCCCTTCGCCCATTGCCCTCTGATAATCAACCTGTGGAGTCCTGTGGACCTTGGCTTGAGTGCCTCAAAGCAAAGTGGCTCATTTTCATCCTTTGCAGAAAGAAGCAAGTTGGAAAGGAGTGGCATCTTTGATAGGCTGGCAAAAATATTTGCACAATCAGCAGCACTAATGTTGTCAATCCACAGAGTCCTTAGCTGCATCAGTTTCTTCAGCTGTTCAGCCAAATCCTTGCTGGCTTCCACGGTCTCAAGAGTCTGAAGTTCTACCAAGTTCGACAGATCTTTAGGCGCTTGCATCCCGATGAAGTACCGAAACTGTGACTGCTTCTCATCAGCATATCTGTCAGCTAGAAGGTGCCGTAGCTTCTTAACCTTAGAGATTCCTCGTGGAAGTTTCTCTATTTTTGTTTGCTTGATATCCAGAGTCTGGAGGTTCAGGAGCTTCTCAACAGAATCAGGTAGTGATCTGACCTTTGTACGGCGCAAGCCGATGTAACGTAGGTTAAACAGATTCCCTATAGATCCTGGCACTTCGGTAATTTCAGAATCTTGTAGCTCCAGGACAGTAAGGTAGCTGGATTCAGATAAAATTGACAATAACATGTTTGGGGAGGATGAAATTGTTCCAAGTGATACTAGAGTTCGAAGGCGTGGAAGTTTAACTTCAAGAGATGTACTGTCTTTCCATCCATAAGATGAAAGGCGTCGTACATCCTTATCCTTGATCAATATCATTGCTCTATAGTTGTTTGCAGTGCCAAACCTCTCCTCTTTCGCAACAGCAAGGGCAAGATCTCGCACAATATCATGCATTGTACATGTACTCACCCTCCCCTGCTCATCATTTTCCATTACTACAAGCATATTGCGGTGGATCAGTTCCATGAGGTTTCCCTCCGCCACCTCCTCCGCTGTGTTGTTTTCTTTGCTCAATGCAAAGCCTTCTGCAACCCAAAGCCTCACGAGGCTCTCACGTGGGATAGGGTAATCTTCAGGGAAGAGGCTGCAGTACAAGAAGCAATTTCTGAGGTCTCCTGATAGATCATGGTAGCTCAGGTTCAAAACTGCTCGGACATGATCATTGTTTGATAGCTCACTTCGAAGCCGCTTGTAAATTTGATTCCAGATGTAATATGTTTGTGCCCTCGAAGACAATAAGCTAGCTATTGATACAATTGCTAGTGGCAATCCCTGGCACCTATCTACTATAGAAGTAGCAACTTCCACAAGGTCACTGGGGCATGCATGGTCTTTCTCGTTATAGAAAGTCCTTCTGCAGAAGAGCTCAAATGCCTGAGCATTTCCCAGAGGCTGGATATCAAGTCGACGTGTTGGGTGAGCAAGAGCAACCACATGATTCTTCCGTGTTGTGATGATGATGCGACTTGATTGAAGATTTTGGAATGCATCAGACATTTGAAGGTACACTTCCTGGTCCCAGACATCATCCAATACAATCAAACATTTCCTAGTTTTGAGCTTTTGCTTTATTTTTTCTTTCAAATCATAGACATCCAATTTGTCAATGTTAGGTGACACCTGCTGTTCACCACCAACCTTCAAGAGTAACTTCCTAAGCAGAGCTTCTATAGTGTAGGTCTGGGACACAACCATCCATGCTGTAGCAGAAAAGTTGATTTTTTCACGTTCATAAACATTTGTAACAAGGGTAGTTTTTCCAAGTCCACCCATGCCTGATACTGTTATGACTGTGCTATCAAGCTCGTCAGAATACAGCCATCCGATGAGCATTCTCCTGTTATCTTCAATCCCCACAAGATCTTCATCTTTAATGAGTAGTGGGAAGTTATCATGGGAACGTTGTCTTTCCATCTCAATTAGCTGATCAGCAACAACCTGTGAAGGTTGAAACCACAGCTCTTTTAGTTCAATAACTTTCTTGATCTCCTTCTCAATCTTGATCACCTCTTCTGCTATTTGAGTAAAAACCAAGACATAATGTGATGCTTTAATGAAGTACTTCTTCAGGAACCATTCTTCCTCCATTTGAACTGTGTGATATGTGTACTTGTCCATTACATCCTCAACATGGAAGGCTACCTTTCGCACTTCCCCAATCCAACCTCTAACGACATCATCAGTGAGGTATACTGTGCCAATCTTTTGTATAACATTGTTCATGGTTGTCAGTTGCATTCTTATTAACTCGATCTTGTCATTCAGATCCCTCAAATTATTAACCTTTTCAGATAATTTGGCCAGCATTTTCTTGGCAGTTTCATCTGCTAAAACACTACCAATCTTTGTGAGAGCAAGGAGTACTGCTTCTGCCATTTCTGCTGAACAAAATAACAAAAACAAATCCTGTTACAGAACATAATGATGAATATCATTGAAATGTACATGTTTGAGTTTGAATTGCATGTCCAGACAGCAATTTCTTCTATGGAGTCATAAGCATAACTTCCAGTTTTACTGGATAATTTGTGGCTTCTTTGATATTTAATTCTAATAGTTAATGCATGACTGTGTAACCTTTTTTTTTTACAAAAATGCTACGCTTGATGATCCTAAAGAGAACCATACCAATCAACAGAGTGCACTAGAGTGCACTGTGTTAGTACAACAGAAAATAGATGAGTGGACTTCATTGCCTGAGATCTAATAGGTGATAGTAAGTGGCTAATGGAGTTCTCTAATGTAGCCTTTAAAGTAGAACCATTTTACTCAAAATCATAACAGACTAACTAAGAATGATACAACGAGTTTAGCACAATCAGCCTTAATGTCGTCAATATATTGTAGCACAAAAAATTTCAGACCAAATTATCTCTGAGAAACAAAATGAAATAAGAGTCAGGCAACACAAAAAAGTTCAGACCAAAAAGATGGACAAAAGTATCATGGTTGCACCATGCAGCACATTCAGCTTTTGCTAGCTTTTGTGTCATCATGTAGGACATATATCTTTGTACCTAATGCAATCAGGATAGCATAGCTTGCAAGCTCAAACCTGATGGCAAATGCAGTGACAAGCTGGCCAATAAAACCTAGTGCACAGTTATAAATTTCAAATGCAGTGACAAGTTGGCCAAGATGACCTATTGCACAGTTATAATGTTTATTTACAGAAGAATTCAAAGGATTGTTAACAACTCTTTAAATATGGAAAATGTATGTGCAGACTAGTTTGGTGGAATTGCCAAACTGCGAACTGTCAAGAAAGTAAAACTGTAAACTACACAGGTAGGATATGCTATGATATTGAGAAAAGCATGGGTGACGATGATGTGATATCCCCTGCATAGTTAAGTCCTTTTTTTCCTGGGACCAGGTATCCCCTGCATAGTTAAGTAAGTCCTTTATGTGGTTGGATAGAAAAAGTAGTTTCTGGTGGTACAGTGAGTATTAAGATGAATAATACAATTTGGCCTTATATCACAAGTTATAAGGGTGTCACGCAGGTACAAACAACAGCTGCTTCCCCCACGTCGCTTCCCCACGTGGTGAGACTCGGGTGGCTCTCAGACGACCCGCCGCCCTCCCACTCCTCTCCTCTCCCGCCGCGCCGCCGCCAAAGCTGACCACCGGCATAGAAATCTGGCTAGCCGCGATGGTCGTGGTGGGGCTCTCCATTCCTCGTGTTGGCAGCGTGCGCTAGCGGGCTGACAGTCCAGCCCCCCGAGCGGGCTGCGTGGAGTTCGGAGGGGGTGGCTGCCGCGACTGCGGTGACGTCGGCTGGTGCCTACGCAGGCGCAGGGGATGGCGACGGCCTTCTTCTTCTCTCCTGCTTGTCCCCTCCTCCATTTCTTGACGGTGGCGACGGCACTGGCCAGGGCCATAGGTCCGGTGCCTGGACGGGCGAATCCGGACCCTAGGCGGCCGGAACTGGCTTGCCGGCCGATGTTGGGTTGGTGGCAGGCGACGGGTGGGGCGGCGGCGGCGGTGGCCAGGGCTCGTGCAGGCATTGGGGTGCGGCGCTATCTCCTCTGCATGCCCCTCCCCTCACGGCCTTGGCTGCTGCGGTGGTGACCGACCAGGGCTGCTACACGGCGGCCGGGCCTCTTCTGGGGCTGGCTGGGGGCTGGGGCGGCATCCTGCAGGCTAGCCGATCTGGCTATCTGGGCAACGGCTAGGGCGACAGGCTGGCTCAGGGCGGTGCCTGCAATTCTGGTCAAGACAAAGACGGTGGCGTCAGCAGGGGGTGCCTGGTTTGGGGCCTGGCATCCGGATCCGGCGGTGCCAAGGCAGGGGGCGACACTAGAGATGGTGGTGGCACACATCCTATGGCTGCTGGCGGCGATTTCGGCAACGACATCGGCGAGTGCTAGAGCCGACGACGTTGGTCAATGGCGGCCTCGGCGTGCGACGGTGTGACGCGAGCGGTGGAGTCAGGTTCGGCTCTGCGTGGCTCGGTCGGAGGGGGTGGCGGCTCACATAGCTGGTGGTTGCTGCGTGCAGCCAGCGCATCGATGCCCCTCTAAAAGGGCTCCCGTGGCGCGGCGAGACAGCGGCGATGGCAGTGAAAGCTGGCAGGGGTCCGACAGCGTTTCGTGCTAGAGGGTTCATGGGCGAAAGCCTTGGCAACGGCGATGCTGTTGGGCGCCGCTTCCCTGTTCGGGGAGTCGTGTTTAACCCTCTAGCATGTCATCCAAGGGTGAAAACCCTTTCCACTTTGGACGTGCGATGGCAGCGCCATCAGCGTCGCTCTCTTCCTGAAGGCGTCGCATTTGGATTATCGTCGCGGCTTCGATGTGAGGCGAGGGTTCACATTTGGAAGTCGGAGCTGCTCTTCGGTGTTCAAGCTTGGCAACAATGACCGGTGGCGGCCGTTAGCTACGGACACGTCAGGAGGTGACTAGTGGGTGGCCTGCCATGGGAAGTCGGAGCAGCTGGCAGCTTGGCTTCCATGCTCGGCAACGATGACCCATGGCAGTGTGTTATGTTTGTGCTCAACGGCGTCGCATGGGGTGGTTAGCCCCTCCGGTGCCTTTTGGCATCTCATTTGGCTAACCTTCTTGTACATAATATTCTTTCATCTTAATTGAGCAGCAGAGCTCCTGCCTTTGTTTCAACAAAAGGGGTGTCAGGCAAGGGGACCCATTATCCCCAATTTGTTCAACTTTGTTGCTGATTGCTTAACAAAAATGGTAGAAAATGCCCAAGGTAATGGTCCTTTTACTGGTTAGTGGATCATATTATCCCTGATGGAGTGGCTATTCTTCAAATATGAGGACTACACTATCATTTTTATGAAACATAGTATTGAAGGAGCCAGAAACATGAAGTTGTTGCTATACGTATACATGTCTGAAATGATTGCTGACTTGAAAATCAATTTGAATAAAAGTGAAGTTGTGATTAATGATGACAATAGCAGGGGCTCAATTTATGCTGCCAAGTTGGCAAGTTCCTAGTCAAATATCTAGGGGTACTAGTTAGCCCTAGCAGACTGCATTTAAGTGATTGGGTACCCTGGTTGACAAAAGTAATAAGAGACTAACATTTGGAAAGGGGGAACTATGTCGATCGCTGGCAGAGGACTCTAATATATGCTAGTCTTAACAATTCTCCTTCTGTGTACTCGTTACCTAAGAGGACTGTCAAAAAGCTTGATAAAATCAGGAGGACTTTCTTTTGGCAAGGTGGTGGTACTAAAAGAAAGTATCGCCTAGTCAAATGGACTAAGATATGTAAGATCAAGAAAAAAGGGTCTGGGCATTAAGGACCTAAAGAAGATGAAGAGTAGCTTGCTATGTAAATGGTGGTGGAAATTAGAGCAGGAAGAAGGGTTATGGCAAGAATTATTAAACCAAATATCTTCAAAATAAATCCATTTTCTCTATGAATCACATAGACGTAATGACTCTCCTATTTGGTATGATCTTCTCCAAGTGAGAAGTATATACCTTCAAGGAAGAAGTATTAAGATTCGTAATGGTGTGAACACTAGAATTTGGATAGACTCTTGGTTATATGATAAACCTTTATGCACATTGCCCCAATTCTTTTCATTCTGTGTGAACAGAAGGAAGTGAGTGTTGCAAAAGTGAAAAATGGGGAGGTGCAGCTTAAGTTTAGGAGATGGTTGATAGATGACTTTCTGCTGGGACAAAATTTGAGCTGATGTGGAGAGGTTTTAGCTTCAGGAGGGCCCTGATATCATAACTTTGAGGCCTGACAAAAACCAATGTTTTTCGGTTAAATCCTTGTATAATGGGCTAACTAAGAATGATGCTGGCCCAATTTTTAAATAAGTATGGAGGGGAAAAGTTGATTAAATTTTTTATGTGGCTTATGGAAAATGGAGCCATTTTAACAAAAGATAATTTGATCAAGAGGAATTGGATGGGCAATCCTATGTGTCACTTCTGTGATCAGGAGTCAATAGTACATTTATTCTTCACTTGTCCAACTGCGAAAGTAATATGGGCAGGGTGTCTAATGTTCCCAGGAACTTAATGCAATGCTGGAAATGGTGTGACATTTGGCTGCCTCAGGGCAAAAAATGCCACATGTGGGGGTGGCTGCTATATGCTGGGCCATATGGAAGACAAGAAACAAAGTGTGACGGGAAAAAGTTTCAGAACTCTATTGAGATAATTTGCTATGCTTGCACTCTTATGTGCTATTGGACAGGTCTATATGCAGAGGTAGACAGGGAGATGCTCATAAACGGCATCAACACCATGCTGCGGGTGGCTACGGAGATTTTGACATCCAAGAGCAAGAATACTGGCAGAATGGAGCAGCTGGAAAGAGATCATCAATAGAATGATGATCGGAATGCGTAGGTTGAAGGAGGGAAGAGCTGTGTGGACAGTGGACTTCTTTGCAGTTAATCTGTAATAATTTTGTGGTGGTTGTGTTGGGCCTGTGCGGCCTGCCGCAGTCTTTTTGAGTTTTTGTCTGTTGTTAGGAGTTTTATCTGATAAGGATCAGTCTAGTTTTCTGGATGCTACCTGGCTCTGAGACAGAGTTTCAGATGTGCAGTAGCTCTAGAGGGCTGGTCTTGGTCTGTCTCTCACCTTCTGTTCTTCAGAAGCGTGTATTTCCGTTTTCTGAATGGAAATGGGGTTAGCCTTGTGTGGAAAAAAAATGCCGGTGTTTAGCCATAGTTTTTATAACAATGAAGCAGTTGAATGAAATTATATTTAATGAAGTTAAATGTGAAGGATGGAAAGGAAAGCATTGGCTGCAAATACAACTTGCTTGACACCATAACACGAGGGCCAGGATTACATCTACTACACAATAGATAGCACTTATTTTCTGAAACTGCACTCTCAACTTTACTAGGTGAACACCTAGGCCAGCCTAATTACTTGTCTCGGAACTTTGACAATTCAACTATCGCCTAGGGAAATACTAAACGTCCAAATCCTCACTTTTATTTGATGCAAGATGTTGCTAAACGCACTTGGCTAGTCCCATTGCGGGAGAATTGAAGTGAACAATATAACCAGCATGTCATTAACAAATGAACTGTCATCCATAGATGGGCATGTAGGAATAACTGGAACATGGTTGCAATTGTCCAAGAAAATCCTGCCAGTTACCAACAACAAGGCACCAAGCAATAATCCTAAGATTTAATCTATATGCTGTCGTAACCGCAACTGGCGATTCGTGTGATAGATAGATCTGGTGCTCACCTGCTGGATACTTGCTGCCGGATTACACAAATGGGGCCGCAGCCCAGCTGCTCTCGCTCACCGAAAAACCCTGCGATAGTAAAGAAGATAAGAGGGGATGAAAGTGGACTCGAGACAGACAGGAATGTTGAAGGTGAAGAGATGACGTATAAGAGATTGCCGTGTTCGGCTGGCCATAAAAGCGGCTGACGCTGATACTGATTTATTGTGAGAGAAAAACAATGCTGATAAATTCAAGCGAACATGGTCAATTTTTTAATAAAAAATAAAAAGTCAAAAATAGGATGAAATCAAATTAGCGCCGTCGCTGTGCATCACGTAAGCACCGCACGAGTGCAGGGCTGCAGGCTGCGCAGCGCGTCTCTATCCGCTTGCCGGCGGTGTGCAGTCGGCGGCCTCTCGACGACGGCGGGTTGCAGTAGCGCCGGCGGTCCAACAGATGGGCCCGACATAAGAATGGTTGGAGACAAGGGACTATGGGCCGCGTGGAGGGAGGTGAGCCCAGCCCAGAGGAAAGTTCGGACAATACTGTGACAAAATTCCTCTGTTTTGTAAAAAATTCCTATCCGTTGTTGAACTACTCGTACTTCTTTGCTGTTCCTTTCTCAATAAAATAAAATAAAAAATCTTTGCTGTTCCAGAGCAATATATTAGGTGGGGAAAGCTTTTTCCTGGACCCGTTATTATAAAAAAAAATTTGAGGCAAAACTACTATGTTTTCACTAGAGAATAAGATTTCTTGAACATATATTTTTAGATTAAGTCCTTGAATACATATGCATTCAATTTTTGTCGAATCATGGAGGACAAATGTGTCATGTTAAACAAAAATATCTTTTGCCCCACTATTTTTCTTTCGTTTTATAGGGTGTTTCAGGATTTAAAAGAAGTCACATCCATAGATTTTTATGTTGCAAATCTTTTTAATATGATATTAATTTTGGAACAGTTGATGGCATATGTGGCATGTGGTAACAGAAACTGATAGTCGTATTATACATCAAAATACTTACAAATTTCAGGCGTTGTAATGAAGAGAGATCATCGGATCACAAATTTGTTTAACTTTGTTTAACTTTGCTAGTTTATTAGAAGTCTAAATTGCAGAACAATTATGTAAGATCAGTGAGCAAATCACAAAAAAAAACCACTGGTGGCATACGCTAAGACTGTAGTGAAAACATAAAAAAATTGTCTTGAGCAATCCACAAAACAATCACTGGTGACATCTATCTACAGAGAGGCTGTGAGCTAGCTTCCAGCGGTGAGACGCCGAACCTAGGCAACGCAGAGAAGCATTGAATCTTAGAATGGTTCTTGAGGAGAAAACAAGGCCCTTGTTTAGATCCGGATTCGGGTGTCCTGAATTATTATAGTGCGCATTAAATGCGCACTGTAGCAATTCGTTTGTATTTGGTAAAAATTATCCAAATTTTGACTAATTAGGTTCAAAATGTTCGTCTCGCAAAGTACAACAAAACTGTGCAATTAGTTTTAAATTTTATCTACATTTAGTACTTCATGCATGTACCGATATTTTGATGTGATAGGAATCTTCTTTTTACATAGTGTAATTTGGGGTTGAAATTGGGGAACTAAACAAAGCCAAGATGTGAAACGGCTCATGCGGTCATGCGAAGTGTTAACTACTACTGATTCGCCCTACAGAGTACAGGCCACGGCCGCAGGTGGACAACACAGACATGATGTTTAGGAGCAGAAAGATGTACGCACCTGCTGCTTGCAGGCTTGCAGCAACGGAGATTGCTCCCGCCGCCCGCCGGAGAGGATGATGGTAGGTAGGGAGACGACCTTGACCGGGACTTGGGAGGAGATGCAAATGCAATGCAATGATGGTTGGTGATCCCCGACAGCCCAGCTGCGTCTTCACTATTCTTATCTTTGGGTCAAGTCTTGCTCCCTTGTCGCTTCCAAAGTTCCAATCATATACTACCAAAATTTCTGAAGACTTGGCAGAGTCGTCGAGGGTCTGCAGCCACTAGCAAATGGGACACGTTCTGCAGGCGTTGTTTCCGATGGAACCAAGTAGCGCCCGTAGGCCAGGCCCAAGGTACTATTATGTGAGTCTGATTTGTCACTTGCATTAGCATTGTATTGTATGGTTTATAGATAAGCCAATGCAATTTCCCTTTTTTTTCCTTGGCCATTTGATTGGTTTGTTGCGCATGTAGTTCAACCATATAGGAGAATGCAAACAAATGTATTTTCTAACTCTAATATGGGTGAACATATCACATATAAAAGATGCAACCAGGCACCACCTCACTCGTCCAACACCATCATCCACCTCACGACGCCTCTTCTTCTATCACGCACGGTGACATGATTGCGGTGGCAACCCTCCACCCCTCCGCTACTCCCCTAGTTTGCCATGGCGGTAACCTAGAGCGCGACGGCAGTGGTCGTCCCCAACAATGACGCAACACCCATCACCTATTCCCCTCGCTCCTCTTGGTTGGGTTCTGGATGCACGTATTCTCGTGGTGTAGAGAGTGGTGACCTTGGTGGTAGGGTGAACAACGCCGGTGAATTGGAGTCCGGGACCTAGAGTAGCCAGCCCAACTACTCCAACAACTTGGAGAAGACCAACACCACTGAGGTGCGATTCTTTGTTTCTTGTTCGGATCATTAAGGATTTAGTTTCCCAAAGTCAAGTCCTTAATTTCTTCGATTTTGACAAGCACTAGTGGTGGAAGTGCCACGATTAGGGATTGGTTACTCAAATCAAAGCCCCTAGGCTAGACTTTGGATTTGTGAAAAAATGAATCTTGGTGTAATCTTGGTGTATTACTCACACTTGATTAGGTATAAGTAGGCTCAATTTGTTATTGATGTGTGTTTTATGACTATTTCTTCATTTGTAAGGGTCATTTAGGATAGACTAAGATGGTTATTTGAGTAACCAAACTTACTCCACTTCATGGGTACTTGTTTATCCACTTTTATAACATTGTTCAATGAATAGTGAATCTTACTCGAGGTAGACTTAGACTAGTGTGTATGGTTACTCAAATCCATTTAGACCGACCAATGGATATTTGTTCAATTTTTCATCCATATTTGATCTCTATTAACATGTCTTCGTTGCATTGTGCTCCATGTTCGTGATCATGTCGGCCTGACACTTCCTCCTACAATCCTGCAATGTGCCAACTAGAAGGGCATTGATCGCTCGACCACATTGTATTATGTTTCTTCCATGGGAAGCTGCCATGCTGCAAGGTCTGCCTTGTTGGGAAGCACACCAGCTGACACTTTCTTGCTTGCTCCAAGAAGGTGAAGTGCTTCAATACCTTGGTGTTCGTTAACTTGGTCTCTAACATGTTTTATTTCACTAATACAGTGGAATGTATTGCGCAAGATGAGGATCATCAATGCTGCTTTGTCTACCGGGTTGATGATCAATGGCCTCAAGAGCCAAGCACTTGTTGAATCAAAAGTACAAGGAGGGGAAGGAGAGGGCGGAGGAATCCCTGTGTCAAGTTCTCAACTTGCACCAAGATGCCTTGCAAGAAAGTTAGGATCTCATTGAGAATCACCAGCAACATGTGGTGACTCTCAAGGCCATTGCACAGCGCAAACTACAACAACTACCAATTAAGGGCCTAGGGTGAAGTAGAAGACATGAAGAAGGCTTAGGTAGTTGTGTTCGGTGTCTTGTGGGTTTTGTTGTCTTTGCTATTGGGCAATATTTTCAAGAACTAGTTTCATGATCAAGTGGAGTTTGGGTGATGACCCTGCTAGCACATGTTTTGATCAATGCCTAAGGATACTGCAATGCTAGATTTTGGTGACCTTGTAGCCTTGCAAGGCTTTGAAAATGTCAATGCACAAATGTATAGTGCTGGTTATAAGGTTTGACAAGTTGGTTTTAACTTGCTAGAATGTAATTATAATTAGTCATGAAAGGCTATGATGCCATTGGCAAAATATATATCACATCTATCTTGATGGAATGTGTCTTCCTCCTTTCTTCTTAAATCTATCTTGGTCAATTATTCTTCCTAAATTATTTTAGAATCTATGGATTTGAATCGTATTTGGCGTACTTCATCACAATTCAAAGCATCTTTCTAAGACTAGTGGACATGCACATGCGACACACATGTGTCTATAAAAAAGTTCATCTAAAAAGAAAAAAATAATAATAGTTTTTCAATTCAAGAAATAATAATACATATACGACACACTATGGAAACAAATTCATATATAGTGGACAAATAACAATTAATTTTCTTGAGAAGTAAGCTTATTCTAATAAACTCAAATATATATAGTGCCCTTGAGAAGTGAGCTTAATCTAATGAAGTCAAAAATATATATAATGCAATAGCGTCTAAGCCACATATTACTTTTTTTTATTGCTTTCTATTTTATAGGTAAGCTGATATTCGCTTCCATTTCAATGGAGTCCCGGAGATCAAGTATCAACAATCAATTAGCCTCAATGATTCATGTTTACCTATAATATCTCTCTATCCTGCTTCTGTAGTAGTGTTTTGCAAGGTGAAGCTTTACCACCAAATAGTTACTGTTTACTTTGATTTTTGTAAATGGTACTTGTGCTTGTTGGCATCAGCAAACTCTCAGTTCTATGACCCAACATAAATAACAGAAAGGCAAACTTTGAACAGAACAATACACTGCTACAGATTCAGTCATCAGTGCCGGCCACATCACTGCCGAAATTAGGACAACCGGTAGTGATGACCCTTCACTGCCAGTTCTAGGCTCTGACAACCAGAAAATAATTGGGGGGTGCGAGAACCGGCAGTGATGACAACTATCACTGCCGGTTTGTGCCTCCCACCGGCAGTGATGACAACTCCACTTATCACTGCCGGTTCAAGCCAAGAACCGACAGTGATTTGATTCTATCACTGTCGGTTCTAGGATAGAACCGACAGTGATGAGCCTAACAGCACAAAAAGGTTGTAGCCGTCATCTTCTTCCTCCACTCTTTTATCCCGAGAACAGAGGCGCGCGTTTGGGCCACTCCCTCCAATGTTGCGGTCGCCCAAATCCGTGAAGCTACCACTTGGATTTGGAAGAATGGCTTGATCTTTTTGCTTTAAGGTTAGTAACCAGCCTCCATTCCTTCGATTTTGTTGCTTAATTAGCTTTGTTTTGATGGCTATAATGCTTGATTCTCATTCTTATTTCTCCATTCTTCTACAGAGCACTTTTCTAATTCATGGCTATAATGCATTGTTAGTATGTGATGTTATAATTGGTTCTTAGGAGTAGAGTAGATTCTTTTACAATGTTGATGAGCAAATTAACCCATGTGTCACCAAACAATGTATTGTTTGGAGCAGTAGTGGCGGATCTACAGGGGGCTGGGTGGGCTCCAGCCCCCCCTAATGACTTGATTTACTACTAGAAACACTGTAGCAAAAATCTCAAATCACCATTAAATCTTCATGCAAATCAACATCTCCATTGTTTTTAGCCCCCCCTTGATTATCATCCTGCATCCGCCACTGGTTTGGAGCTACATTGTTGTTCATGATCATGTCTCCAATTTTAGTATTTTTTTAAATTAATGTCTCTATTTTTATGTGGCATGGAGTAGAATAATTGTTCTACAATATTGTGCAATAATTATTTTTTATGGGGCTGCGATTTTTAATTTATATGGGCATTGTTTGGAGCTACATTGTTATTCATGATCATATCTCCAAATTTAGTCTTTTTTTTAAATTAGTGTCTCCATTTGTATGTTGCATGGAGTAGAATAATTGTTCTTCAATATTGTGCAATAATTGTTTCTTATTAAAACTTTCCTATGTTTCCTCTGCCCGGCCCATTTTACCTGTGCAGACATGGATCGAGGGTGGATGTACGATCTGTCATGTACAGACCAACGGTACTTGACGGGCATCGACGATTTCATCAAGCTCGCTAGAGCCAATGCTGGGGACTCACAGCCTGTATTCTGTCCATGCAAAGATTGCAAGAATACGAGAAAATGGGGCGACGTGGAGCATATACGATTGCACTTGATTACCAGGGGGTTCATGAGAGACTACACGATTTGGACTTTGCATGGGGAGGTTGGTCAAAATGTTGCACAAGAAAACAATGATGATGTGCCCATGCCTAGCGTATCCCTAAACGCATTTCTGCCTATTGATGATTACCAATGCTACACAGTACCTGTGCCTACCAACGATAATGTGTTTAGGAATACATTAGTTGACGACACAGAGGAAAATGATGGCATTTCACAGTTTCTACATGATGTGCATGGCGGATTCCTTAGTGCTACACAGTTGAAAAAACTGGAGATCATGAGAAAGGATGCAAAAACACCATTGTATCCGACCTGCCCAATAAGCAAACTGGAAGCCAACATCATGCTATTAGAGTTCAAATCAACGAATGGATTGAGTGATAAAGGCTTCGATAGCTTGTTAGGTATACTACATAAACTGCTCCCGAAGGGTAGCGAGTTACCAGAAAAGACTTACCTGGCCAAGCAAATGATTTGCCCAATCGGCCTCGAGGTTGAGAAAATATACGCGTGTTCCAACGATTGCATATTGTACCGTGGAGAAAAATACAAAGACTTGGATGCGTGTCCCAAGTGTAAAGCTCCCCGATACAAGCAAGGGCCGTCAAATCAGGGAAGCAAGACCAGAGGAGGGGCCATAAAGGTCGTATGGTATTTTCCTATAGCTCCACGAGTGCATAGGTTGTTTGCAAATGCAAAGTCAGCCAAACTGTTGCGTTGGCACGGCGAAGAGCGTAAGAAAGATACAATGTTGAGGCACCCCACCGACGGGTCGGACTGGAGGACTATCAACACTATGTTCTATAAGAACATCGGTGGAGAGGTAAGGCATCTTTGGATAGGTTTGAGCACAGATGGGATGAATCCGTTTGACCAGGTTAGAAGCAATCATAGCACTTGGCCAGTGACGCTATGTATATACAACCTTCCACCCTGGCTTTGTATGAAACGGTCATACATCCAGATGCCACTACTAATCCAAGGGCCAAAACAACCTGGTAATGATATCGATGTGCTTCTACAACCAGTGATCGATGAACTACTACAGATGTGGGAGACGGGTGTGAAGAATGTTTGGGATGAGTACAAAAAAGAACATGTCACGATAAAGGTTATACTTATCGCTACAATCACTGACCTGCCAGGGCGAGGTTGCTTGTCTGGAGAGAAGACAAAAGGATACACTGGGTGTGTCGAGTGCTTGGACGAGACTGATGCTATACATCTACCAGAAAACAAGAAGATGGTCTATATGGGACACCGTAGGTTCCTACGAAGGGATCACCCTTACCGCAGGAATAGAAAAGATTTTAATGGGACTACTGAGAAACGTGGACCTCCAAAGTATCGAGACGGGAAACAGATACTTAAACAAGTAAGCAAACTCACAGATGTTGTCCTTGGGAAGGGGGAAGGTGCAGTACCAACGCCAGCCGGTAGTATCTGGAAGAAAAAATCAATCTTTTGGGAACTACCTTATTGGCCACTTTTGAGTGTACGTCACTGTCTTGATCCAATGCACATAACTAAAAACGTGTGCGGTAACACACTTAACATGTTGATGAACACCGGGGGAACAACAAAGGATTCTCTCGCGACACGCTTGGACATGCAACACCTGGGCCTCAGGAAGGAGTTGCACCCAATAACTCTTGAGGATGGCCACTTGAAACTTCCGGTGGCATCATGGACACTGAAAAAGGAAGAAAAGGCCATGCTTATTTCTTTCTTCAATGATTTCAAAGTGCCAACTGGCTACTGTGCGAACCCGAAGAGGCTAGTTAACATGAGAGAACTTAAGTTTAACTATGGTTGTATGAAGGCCCATGACTGTCATGTCATTATGACTCAGCTGCTCCCAGTTGCCCTGCGAGGTATCCTCCCTGACAAGGTCCGTGCCCCAATCATAAAGTTGTGTTCGTTCTTCAACGCGATCTCTGAAAAGGTCATTGAAGGGGCCAAGCTAGACCAGCTGAAGCAGGAGATAACCGAGATTCTATGCAGGCTTGAGATGCATTTCCCACCGACTTACTTCGACATATCAGTGCATCTACTTGTTCATCTTGTGGACCAAATTATAGCCCTTGGCCCAATGTACCTACACCAGATGTTTCCTTTCGAGAGGTTGATGAAAGTTTTCAGGCGGTATGTTAGGAATAGATTCAGACCAGAAGGGAGCATGGTAGAAGGATGGACAACGGAGGAGGCCATTGAGTTCTGCACATATTATATGGACATCAATCGGGTCGGAGTTCCAGTATCTCGTCACGATGGAAGACTAGGGGGCAAAGGAACGATAGGTGAGAAAGCTGTCAAAATAGTCGAAGTGGTTTCCTTCAGACAGGCACACTTCGCTGTTCTCCAGCAGGCCGACGGTGTGATGGCATACATTAATGAGCACAAGCAGTTACTGCAAAGTAAGCACATCGGTATGTCACAGGCTTGGCTTGAGAAAAAACATAAGGACCTTCGACTACGGTGATGATGTACCAAGGTTATGATATAAATGGTTTTACATTTTACACAAAAAAAACAGGATGGAAAGAGCACCAACCAAAATAGTGATGTTCGTTTCGACGCCCACGATGAATACGGCACGGTGGAGGCAACATACTATGGTTTCATAGATGAGATATGGGAGCTAGACTATGGACGACAGTTGAAGGTCGCTCTTTTCCGTTGCCAGTGGGTCCGGCTAGATGAAATCAACACCGACAATGATGGGTTCACTACCGTTGATCTATCCAAGACCGCATACAGAGATGACCCCTTCGTCCTTGCAAAGGATGTTTTGCAAATCTTCTATGCAAGGGATAACAATACAAAGGGAAGACTACAAGTAGTCATGCAAGGCAAAAGGAAGATTGTCGGTGTTGAAGGAGTGACGGACGAAGAAGAGTACAAAGGTTATCAAGAAATGGCTCCTTTTGGGGCAGACATTACCCTACCTATCCTTGAAGAGGGTGACGAACCTGCTTACCTCCGGAGTGATCACGATGAGGCCATCATAGTTAGAATATCATAAACTATGTAATCCTTAATGAAATGTTGTTTTAGTAATTTGCATCGAATTTGAGATCGTATGGAGTTGTAGAGATTGATGAGTTCTACCACTATTATTTTGGAACTTTGTTGATATAACGGATGCCATGTTTCCAACAAAGTGACATAACTTTGTGTGAGACAGAGCACTTTATGAGCCATGCCTAATAAAACTTTCTCAAATTGAGAAATGACTAAAATAAAAGTTGTAGACATTCATGAGTTCCACAACTTTGTTGTTTACAACTTTTCCATTTGAGATCAATTGGGGACCCAAAATGTTTAAAAATAATCAATATCACTGCCGGTTCTAATAAACACCCGGCAGTGATGTCCCATATCACTGCCGGGTGGTTATTAGAACCGGCAGTGATGTCTCATATCACTGCCGGTTCTAATAACCACCCGGCAGTGATGTCCCATATCACTGCCGGGTGGTTATTAGAACCGGCAGTGATATGAGACATCACTGCCGGTTCTAATAACCACCCGGCAGTGATATGGGACATCACTGCGGGGTGGTTATTAGAACCGGCAGTGATATGAGACATCACTGCCAGTTCTAATAACCACTCGGCAGTGATGCGTGGGTTATATAAGGCGCTGGCGCGCTCCAAGGCCAGTGCACGACTCTTTACGCGCTCGACGCTATTTGCCAGTGCACGCCGCCGCCGCTCGACGCGCACTGCACGACGCCACCCTTCACGACGCCGTCCCCTACCGCTTCCTCAACGCCGCCGTCCCCTACAGCTACGCCGACGCCGCCAGGAGCTCCTCCACGTCGCTGTTGAGCGCGCCACCCCTGCTTACTCGGTGAGTGCCCATAAGGTGTTCGATAGAATGCCTCAGTTTTCTCTGCCCTATTTTCTCTGCCCTGCAGTTCAGCAATACATAGCACATGGAAATAATTGCCTTAGTTGTTGTGGCTTATCTTACCTGGCTTAGATGATTTCAATTTTCATAGTCACTTTACTTAACATTTGCATTCATCTCTGCTATTATTCGATTGTCAAGCTGTTCAAGCTGTTCAAAACTGTAAATGGCCATTAGTCTTGAGTCTTGGACAGTACACCTTTCCTCAGTCTTGGACATGCACTAAATGGCCATTGAATGAGGAGAAAGTTGTTCAAGCTGCTGCAGATCTTATTGGGGAGCTCTTTGTTTTCTCGGTATTCACTAAGTCAAAGCTAAATGTGTTCCAAACCTCCTACATATGTTCCTTGTCCTCACTTTTTGTATGATTCTGTAAGTGTGATGCAAACCTATTATTTATGTATGAGCAATGAGCCAATGAACATATGATATGCTCATCAGAAACTGGAAACATTATCGAGACAAACAGGAGTGATCCAGACTCTTTTTCTAGACTTCATTTTACTAAATGTATTGTTTATATAGTTTGGTGATATTTTTTTATTTCAGTCATTTGCTAAACTTAGGCAAAAATTATGTAGTAGGTTGCTGGGGTTGCTGTAATTTGGTGGGGGATGCCTTCTCTAGAATGTTAGACAAGTCGGCTAAGTGTGGTCTTATTCAAGGTATTGGGGTCACCAGTTGTTAGGCAACATAGCTTATGGGCAATTCAGCCACCCTCAAGCAAGCTTGTTAGGTTCGTGATGCCTTTGAATGCCCACCTCAATGTTCGTGATGCCTTTGATTGCATGTCCAGAAACATGACTCGTCATCGCCAATTCACCACCCGTCGTCGAACTACTGATACCCCACAAGCAGAGAGCACTGCGACAGGAGCGCCGCAGGATCCAACTAATGGTGGTGGTAACAATCAGGACGATTGGAGCCCTAGCCATTATCTGCAGCTAGACCAAGGAGACGAGGTAATAACTTAGGTCATACCTAATAACGCGATAGTAAGAAATCACGCTAGATAAGTTTGATGGGGACTTATTTATGAATTTTGAAGCAGGTTCCGCCGCAAGAGCCAAGTGGTGAGGGTACCAGCAGGACTAAGCGTGGTGCAACAAAGCTTCCTCAAACAAGTAAACATTGGCACATCTCTGAGTTCGACCAAGTAGGGGAGCCGGTGGAGCCTCTTACAGCATTAGGCCCATACAAGAGTGTCATCGGGGCACTTGTAAGAGACTTTATCCCGATCAAATACAGGAAATGGACTGGTCGTGAGGATGACCCATGGAGGGTTCCAGAAAGTGAGAAGGAGCTAGTTTGGAACAAGTTGAAAGGGTATTTCACTTTTCCTAATGACTATGACGAGGCGACAGTCAAGAAGAAGGCCAAGGAAATCATGGGTCGCTCGTTCAAGACTTTCAAGGGAACCTTGTACAAGTTAATCAAGGAGGACAGAGAACCGAATTTTGAGGGAGGTCAATACAACAAGCAGAGAGACTTCTGGGAGGAGTTCAAGGCTTACAAGCTATCCGAAGAGGCCAAGGCATCAAGCGAAAGAAATAGAGCAAACTCGCTTAAGGCAAAGGATCCTCATCACCTAGGATCGCTGGCTATGTAAGGAAGATTCCGGAATGGGAAATGGAAGTCCAGAAACTAGAGCAGCGCGACGTTAGGCCTCAGACAAGCGATTGGCAGCCCAGATCAGTAAACTACCTACTCGCAAGGGGGGCACAATACAATAGTGACGGGAGCCTTAATGCCAGTAGTGAACCCGTCAGCAATCTCCTCCAGAGGATTTCAACCTTAACTGAGGAAGTGAATAGAGGTAACCGCAAGTCCGATAGAGAAAATGACGTGCTCACACAAGCACTTGGAAACAAGGAGCACCCCGGTCACACTAGAGGAGCCGGAAATGTTCCCTGGGTGAAAGCATTCGAAGGTGAATCTTCATCCTATAGGAGCCGGGCGAGGGCTAGAACGCAAAGAGAAGAAGAGCTCCAAAGGTTTCGAAAGGAAATCGAAGATAGCATGGAAGCACGGATAGCTGCTCAAGTTGATGCACGAGTTATGTCAGCTATGCAATCCATGTGTTCGACACAACCGCAGCCTATCCTGACTTTGAATAGCCCAGTGCCCAAGGGTCGCAGTAGCTGCGGCTCAACCCCTATGCTTGACGAAGAAGAGGTCAATGCTCCTCATCCGGTGGACAACATCACTGGACCTATTAATGTCAGGTTGTATATCCATCAGCAGTGGACAAAAGACAAGGTGGCGGTCGGACAAGCATTTCCAAGAGGAGACGACATCATTCATGGCAAGCCAATGCCACCCGGGTATGCCAGGGTCAGCATTGATAAGATCTTGGATAAGAAGTACAATAAGATACACATTGATTTCCCAGTGGAGGAAGATAGGCCGCGTCTTGTTCACAACTTGGGCACTCATGTGGCTTGGCGCAAACGCTTCATCAAGCTGGATGAGCAGCCATCTTCGGATGATGAGGATGACAGTGAATCATCGGCATCGCCGCCGCCAAGAGGTTTCTCTCCTCTGCAAGATCCTCATTCTCCCTCTCCTGCCTCGAAAGAGAAGACACCTCCTCCACCGCCAAAGGAGAAAACACCTCCTCCACCGCCAAAGGAGAAAACACCTCCTCTACCTCCTCCACCTCCTCCACAGCCAAAGGAGAAGACACCTCCTCCTCCTCCTCCGCGAAAATCCAAAGTGCGATCAGGTTCGACCTCGCAACACAAGAGGTCATCAGTTTCGGTTGGTAATGCTCCCCAGACAAGTAAAAAGAAGGTGGATGCTAGCATTACGAGTAAGATGAAGGACCCGACTGTGGAGCCTCCAAGCAAGAAAGCCGCCGTTGCCTTCTTTAATCGAATAGCCAGTCTACCTAAGTGGAGACAACAGACCGAATTTGAAAGGCAACACAACAAAGAGAGTAATCAAATCAGAGCTAGAGAAATACACACCAAAGAATTGCTAGAGATACAGAACTTGGCCAACAACATGGGCATATCCATGGAGAGGGCCACGGAGTTGTATTACGGAACGAGAGATTTTGAAAAAGCCACGGTCGCATACAAGTATTCAAGAGGCAAACCTTTGGTCGCCACCGAACAAGAGTATAGAGATTTGCCAACATGCATGCGACAGTTGCATGATTATTACTCCCTGGATACTGCCAACGGAGACTGTGTCGGTTTTGAAGTTTGCATCCCTCCCGGAATGGTTTTTAATCATCCTGAAGAAACGGTGCATATTATTTATTATGAACACCTCTTTCAGCTCTTCCAACGGCGCTCGCTCGATACGCAGATTTTGATGATATGGTCTATGTAAGTACCCTACCCTCACAACGTTATAATAAACTACGTGATTTGCATTTGAATATATCATATGTTTATTATGCAGGTGTATGGCAAAATGGTGCCTAAAGAAGCAATTGAGCAATATAGACTTCTTGGATCCCATATTTGTAAATGAGACAACATGCACCGCCCCTGGTGAAGATGACTATGTACCAACAAGTTTGAAGATTGAGTTTGAAAGGATGTTCAGAAACAACAAAACAAACGTACTCCTACCCTACAACTACGAGTATGTGTTCTCGACCCTTATTTTAGTGTTTCTTTTCTTGATATGTCATTCAATAACATGGACTTTGTGATTGCAGCAACCATTTCATCCTCGTAGATATCTATCTTCAAGATTCACATATCGAGGTGTGGGACTCAAAGAAAAAGCCACTTTCTCTTATCGACCCCCTAGTCAAAGTGCTGAATAAGTAAGTGAACCCAATATCACAACACTTTCTAATCACATAGGATATTGTAATGTCCTCGGTCTTCACACTTCATTTACAATGTAACATAGAATGAAGGCATTACCGAATTGGAAAAATCTCGATAGCAAGATGTAAAAGCAATGGAGTGCCCCATTCAGTGTAAAGTATATGGAGGATCTCAAGACCCTAGATCAACCGATGGGGAACAACGAATGCGGGTTCTATGTGATGTGGGCAATGCTAAAATACTTTGGCGCAAAAACAAATAAGGGAGATGACATGGTACGTAGGTATCCCATTTCTATTGTTTTGTCTTACGTTTGTGCATCTCAATATCATCTTGCTTCAATTACAGCGCAAAGCAAACAATCACAACCAATTGCTAGATTTTGAGATGAGAGGAATTCAAGAGGAGATAGCAAGGTTTGTGATGGACGAGATATTGACCAAGACAGGATCATTCTCCATTGCGAGGACTAAGAAGTACAAGGCGCAGTATGGAAGAGACCATATTGATAGGCTATTGTAATGCGACTCTTAATTCGATACTTAAAGTTTTTTTTTGAAACTTTTGTAATATAAATGTTGATGGGTTTGTATTGTCGCTGATCAACAACCACCTTCACATCGATATCAAATTGATCGATAGCAATCACCTCCACCTCCCCGACCTCCCACCCCACCACCTCCCCTCGAAATGAAAATAAAACAATTATTAAAATGCAAATTGTGAAAAGTATATCACTACCGGTTCAAAGAAAACCAGCAGTGATAATATAATCTACACAACCGGTTGGTTAAAACAACCGGCAGTGATGGCTCAAGTATCATTGCCGGTTTGTAACACGAACCGGCAGTGATACATGAGCTATCACTGCCGGTTTGGCATAACCGGCAGTGATGTGATCAGCTCATCACTGCCGAGTTGGTTATGGCGGTTCAAAATCCGCCAGTGAAGGGGGGTTTTGAACCGCCAGTGATGTCCTTCTCTGCTGTAGTGAATAGAAAGTGTAACAGAGCAAGTACTTTATATGCATTCAATCTTAACTTGCATGGGCTAACTGAATAATGTGCATTCAGTTTTAATTTGCATGGGCTAACTGAACAATGCACAGTAACCAAGAAAAAATATGCCAAAATAGCTTAAAATATGTAGCAATGTTGCAAACATCAAATATGAGCAATTAACTGTGATTTTCGTATGGCATCCATCGCGATCTCAATAGAAGACCAGGGACAATATATATGGTGTCCTAAGGCTATCCGCACTTATGGACCTCTATATTCATCATCTATACATCCTAGTCATCAAGATTCTCTCCTCTATATCTAATTCTCCCGCACCCATTCATCCTCTATATTATCCTCTATCCACTATGGGACCCACTCGTCACTTTCTCTAAGTATATCCATGTGTGATCTAGTCTGTGAGTTATAGCATTTTTTTCAACGTTAAATAAGTGGGGCCCGCGCTGGATACTCCTCTCTCTCTCCTGCTCTCTCACGCGCGCATGCTGGCTCCTGCTGCCGGACGTCCTCTATATGAACTGTATAGCGCTAAATATAGAGCAATCCAGTCGATAGCGTAACATTTAGAGGCCTCCGGTGCAGCTCTTTTCTACGGTAAAGGATGAGGTGGACGGGTAGCGTACGCTTTTCAGTTCCCCAGTGCGGTTCGTCTAAGAGACCCATGACCAGTTGATCTCATTGTCCTATCTTTAAATGACATGACAACTTAGCAAATAGTATCTTGACAATTTCATGTTTTCCTCATGGGCATCCTTCATATCCTTTGTAGTATCTGCCAATACAAGAAGTTAATTTTCTTCCAAATGGCATCTACTTATGATAAGGCATACAGGCAACATATTTTTTAGTCTTGCTAGCTAGCATTGATATATTAAATTATATAAGTGTGCAACACCTATGTTTAGTTTTGAGTAGCTGTCCTGCCCAATCTGTCCTCGAGCCATGAGATGACGTCGTTGAAGACGCGCTTAAGACGTCCTCCGGCCGTTCGTCCACAAGCACAAGTACCACGTCACGGGATACAACTTCAGTGTCATGTTCTTGCTCGACGCCCTCCCATGCAGCAGCTTGCTACCAGAAGGATCAGCGACAACGTTGCGGTGCCGTGCAGGACCAAGAATGGCAACAAGATCTGCCAGCCAATCAGTTGTGAGATGTGTTGGATGGCGAGATTCATGCTCATGCTATCAATGCTGCATGTGGTGACCTAAAATAACATACTCACCTAGGAGTATTTATTTTTCCATGTGCTAACTGATGTAAAGAGAATCAAAGAGGACAGTGCGGCAAGCTAATTGTTTTTCTGCAGGCATGGAATCTAACCAGTTGCCTTGGTGTGCCAGCGGAAGGATTCAAGATCTTTCATGGATCTAATGTAATTTCATATAGCTGCATGAATGAATTAACAATTTATAGCGATCAAGTGTACAAATGTTAATTTACTGGCATCAGAAGACAAGGTTGTTTATCACCAAGTTGGTTTGTAACCATCTTACATACAGAATGCTGGAATGTTGGGTACATAAGCATAGGCTAACATAAAACTGCTTGCAACTCTGAATTTGGGATCAAATTTACCAAACTTTAGGACTTTGTATTCTCTCAAACTGTTGAGAATTTGATCGTGTCTTTAAACAAAATGGGTAGAGCTATATATGAAGAACACTTTTTGTTAAGGCCATTTGATCCCACTATAAATTAATTCGAGAGAAAAGAGAGCGAGAGCAGTGCAACTTCAACACTAAACTTGGGGGCTCTGTTCTTCACTTGTGAATCAGCCCTGAAAAACATCACGTCGACCAAACTTTGGCCACCTTGATCTCACAGTCCACAGGCTTATGTAATAGGAAGCCGGCCTAGGCTGTCTGGTTACTAGATCGATGTAAACATGTACAGTGTTAGAACATCGAACTCTTGGTGGCGAATGGGCAATGCACGTGTATAGTCCGGCAGTTTCTATTGCCGCAACACTCCGCCACTGGCCCACTGCCGTCGTCGACTCTTTCTTACGAGACTTCATACCACTGGATGAACATCGATCTGCAACATCCATGAAAACCCCATGTTTTTCCTTCAACCGGGTAAACCCCAAGGATGATCGAGAAAAAAAGCGATGAACAACCCTACCCGGAGGCTACAGAGGGGAGAAAATACTGGTGGGTAGCACTCACCGAAGATGGTGTTGGTGGGTCAGGGCGGCCTGGTTCATGGCTGCGTCGCCGACGAACCTGTCAACGCTGGTGAACGTGACGCATGATGGCATGAGGAGGCTTCCCTGGTCGTTGATGACAACCTCGCCGTGGTTGGCCCGCCAGGGCCGCCACACACGAGTACGTCGTCCCGAGGCTCAGGAGTGTCGACGATCTGCGAACGGCGAGAGCCCCGCTGGCACAAGGCGTGGAGGTGTTGATCCTCCGAACTTGCTGGATCGAGACGATGTCCATGGGTGGCGGCGCTGACCAAGTTCGGCAGCTGTCAAAGTTGTAGATGCGATTGATGTTTCCGCAAGCGATGGAATAGGAAACAAGCATAGAGCAACTCTAACAGTTTTGCATTCTTGCTTGGCATTCTTATTTTTTAGCAAAAAGCTTAAAATGGAGGCTCCAACAATTTGTCATATGAACTTGGCATTTTTGGGGAGTTAGCAATTTCAGGCTGTAAACGCGCATATATGCGCGCATGGTCGCGCTTGGCATCCACCGTTTTTCCGCGAGTGGACAACCTGCTAATCCTGCGTTCTGGTAAAGCTGATCATTGATTGCTGCATCCTGCACTGATCAATGATGGCATCCTGTTTAGAGCATCTCTAAGAGTTTGCCAAAATTCACTTGGCAAATATCGTGATTTGGTAACTTGCTAAAATATATGGCAAGTGAAAAAATAGACTCTCTCCAAGAATTTGCCATCTGGACTTGGTAAAATAAGAAGAGGCCCGCTAAGCGAACGAAGAGCCCCGCTAAGAAACGAAGAGCCCCACTAAGTGAACGAAGAGCCCCGCTAAGAAATGAAGAGCCCCGCACGCGAAGCCGGATGCGCGCTCGCGCTCAGCGCGCAAATATGCGCATGGAGGGGGGGAGATTTGCCAAGTTGCTAAAATTTGATGCCAAACTTTTGGAGCACAATTTTTCCTGTTTTGCTAAAAATAGATGGATGCCAAGTTGATTTGGCAAACTCTTGGAGATGCTCCATATATCGGAGACGACAAGCAAGCTGATCCATTCGAGATGGCCGACAAGATGTGACAGAGACGATTAAACAAGCTCTTCCCTCCGCCAGAAGCAACATTAAATAATATGATCCAACATGAACGTACACAAATAAATAACAACTGAATGAAGCAAGCTGGTTCAGTAAACACTTAAATAAAATAAATTGTTCGTTACACAAATAAAAGAACGTGTTGTCAGATGCAAACTCGCGGTGGCCTCCTTCGCACGAAATGAACGTACACAAATAAATAACAACTAAATGAAGCAAGCTGGTTCAGTAAACACTTAAATAAAATAAATTGTTCGTTATACAAATAAAAGAACGTGTCGCCAGATGCAAATTCGCACGGCGGCGGCCTCCTTCACGCGAAGGAGATGGAATTCGTGCGGAAAACGTACATGGCTGGTGAAAAAATTAGTTTGTGGGCCTCTTTTTTTTGGATTTGCCAAGTCCAATTTGCCAAACACTCGGAGATGGACTATTTTTCAACTTGCCATATTGTTTTGGGACTTGGCAAACAACAAGAATTGCCAAACCAAAAATGCAAAACTATTAGAGATGCTCTTAGATTTTACAAAACCGGGAGCGGGCGGGTACCGGTGGGTGGGTATGAAAATTGCCGGTGAATAAAAACTTGAGAGAGCATGGCGCGCAAGAGAGAAACACACATAAACGTTTAAAGTTTTTCGGACAGGACCGCTTGTCATATTATGGTGGAAATTTTGGATGCGTTGGATCGGATTTTAATGTAGATCTAAGGGATAATAATTAAGGTGGGTAGGAGACATCAGGGTGAGAGGCTATTTTAAATTCATCGCTCTTTTATAGTATACTAGCAAACATGCCCATACGTTGCAACGGGAGGAAATCAAAACTTAAATCTCTACTTAGTTACTAATATGTATATTTTGCATTTAATCCATCAGTAATGAAGCAATAAATTGTATTAGGACATTGATCATCTATAAAAGTGCAATTTAGAATAATACCAGCCAAATTAGAAAATTCCTTATGTCATGCAAAATCAGTAGAAATATATAAACATACTTAATTATCTATGAGAGTGCGGAAACGTTAAGTGAAAAAGAGGAATCCTTGCCGGCAACCCACCGTCGGTGGCAGCTACCTTGCCGGCGTCCGCCACCTCCTCCCCACCTCATGCACCTTCTCTGCTCGCCTCCCCACCTTAACAGGTTGTCGTAGCCGCCTCGCCGCCCGAGCGCCATCGCCTCCCGCGGCGCCACATCTGTTGGAGGCGCAACCCCCGCTGCCGCTTCCCGGTTAGATTGGAGAATAAACTGTCCAAGTTTTCTGTTCATGATTTAATTAATTAGACTATTATCTGA
Source organism: Saccharum hybrid cultivar R570 (assembly GCA_038087645.1). Classification (NCBI taxonomy): domain Eukaryota; kingdom Viridiplantae; phylum Streptophyta; class Magnoliopsida; order Poales; family Poaceae; genus Saccharum; species Saccharum hybrid cultivar. The sequence goes on along the minus strand of JAQSUU010000805.1, from coordinate 24,298,229 downwards.
TCTAGATTATAATAAAAATGTTTTTATTCTTAATCAAATTACATCAATAATTTAGTAGTAGGAATATTTGATTATTAAGGATCAGGGAAGGATGAAGGATCCAAAGAACCATAATATTGTGTTTATTATTATTTTTTGTTTATAGAAAAATCATGAAAAAATCGGGAAAACAAAGATGATATGCAAAATAAAAAGGAAAAGGGCATGAACGAACTTGATAGTCCAGAAAAGAAAAAAGAATAGAAGAAGAAAAAACAAAAAGAGGAAATCAGAAAAAGAAGTGGAACGAATATGAAAATAAAAAAGGATCAGATACAGTAAATGATCGGAAATAGTCTAAAAAAACGAGAAAAGGCTGAATAGATAATGGAATAGGAAAAGAAAAAAACCGAATTTACTATATATAGTAATCGTAAGAAGAAGAAAAAACAAAAAGAGAAAATCAGGAAAAGAAGTGGAACGAATATGAAAATAAAAAAGGATAAGATACAGTAAATGATCGGAGATAGTCTAAAAAACGAGAAAAGGCTGAACAAATGACGGAATAGGAAAAGAAAAAAACCGAATTTACTATATATAGTAATCGTATTAGGTATGAACTTTTTTCATAGGAGTATGGACTCTTTGGTTAAACATAGACCATACAAACTCAATACGTTTTGGAACCGGACTCCGTATCGTGCTACTCAAGAGCTCTAACTCAAGAAGCTCTCCATTATTCGGTAGATAGAGGAAGACAAACTAAAAAAATGGATGGACAAAAAAAGAGCCTGAAATTTTGCCTCTTTATTATTAGGTATATGTATAGGTATAGGTATAGATATAGATATAGATATAGATATAGATATAGATGGAGAACTTTTGTTGAGGAACTTAACATGTGGAGTATTATTGGAGAAAAATTAAATGTTATTTGCGTGACAATACATCATTGAGCAAAGTTGAAATTTGCCAACCAATTCGATCCTCCTTTAAGTAGGTATACACCATATGAAACTTGAAGGCAGGAATACAACAAAACAACACACACATCATAGGCATCAAATGTGGAACCTCCTAGACAAGGACCACGGATCACAAATATATCAAGTTAACCACATTTATATATTTCTCATTTCAACACAAACAATTATAATCCCAGCATGCCAACATCACAATTATGACAAGTTTTTGTAAGCCATTTTCAACCTAACATGTCCAAAAAAAGAGTAATTGTGGAATTACACTTAAATGAAATTTCCAAAATTTAGAGCCTATAAGTACTTGCTTGTGTTGCGCTGGAAGTTGTTAGAGTTGAGATGGTCTTCATCTTCAGTTGTAGTGCTAGGCAAGGAACCTCTTGAGCCATATATAGCTCCTTGTCACTCTCGCACATGTCCATGAACACTAGTGCTTGTCCTTTCCTATCCATGACGTAGTCCAACGCACACATGAGTTCATCCTTGTATGCCTCAGTCTTGCCACAGTAGCGGATAGTCCAACGCACACATGAGTTCATCCTTGTATGCCTCAGTCTTGCCATAGTAGCGGATAGTCTTGCCACAGTCGCGGATAGACTTGTCCACCTTTGCAGAACCTCCCACTAGTTGTAACCATCTTGGTGACCTAATGAAGTGTGCATGCATGCATATGTGTGGTACGGTGCATGAAGCTACATAGGCTAACACAACAACTTTGAAAATTTATCCAAGGCAGGGGATTAGCGCCTACTATGGTCCTAACAACATTCCACTATCGCTTAACTAATTATAATGGATAATGAGAGATTCTACTACTAGCAAAGCACCAAAATGAGTCTATTGAGATCTAAACGATTTCAACTTAGGCACCAAAAGATAGAGCATGATTTTAGAGAAAAATTTGTAACTAGTTTTATAATTTTCCAAGCTAAAACAAAACTTTATGAATTTTCTAAGACTAAACCAAATTTTAGGATTTAAAATTGTATTATTTTTTCATGCAAAAATATTTAGATAAATTTCTGAAAAATAATTTTTAATAAATTTTTCGATATTTTTTTCCAAAAAATATTTGCTGCTCGATTTACTTCCCTGAACTTTCAAAAGAATCCAATTTACCTCTCTGACGTGGCATCATATCAGCAAAGTCATTGTCAAAAGTCGTCTAGTGTCCAAACAAACAATTTCAGAAGCCGAAGGGGATCGAAAATTCTGATTTTTAGATAAAAAATAAATCAATCAACCACTAAAGTCAAGAGTTAAGAGGATAAAAAAGACCTTTTCCTTTCCCGATCATGTTCACGGTTATCTGACAGGAAAAATTCCGTTGCTATCTATACATAAGGCTAGTCTCAGTGGAAGTTTCAAACTTATTTGCATTAAATAGGTTGCCGCATAGACATTGTTTATGATGTGGCAATATATTTAAGAAGAGAGAAAAAATAAGTTTTTAATTTCATAACTTATAGATAGTTGAATCCAAACAACTAATAGTGAGCTGTAAATAAATCAAACTGGTCTAGCTAATTATTAGCTAATATTTAACTAACAACTATTTCGCTAGAATCAAACTGTCTTCTAGTGGCTAATAGTTAGCAAGGCAATACTAGCTATGATCTATTAGCTAGCTAAGTATTAAAAGCTCATGGATTCGGCTTAATCTTTGTGTTGGGGTTGAAATAGACTTGACAACTAGTACACTACAGTACTCCCTCCGTCACTAAATAACTGTTGTTTTTTTATTTCCGTACCGTAAGTTTGACTAAATTTATAAAAAAATATACGTGCAACATTTGTATACCTAAATAAATTTATTATAAAAATAGATTCAACAATCTATTTAGTGATATTAATTTTGTACCATAAATATTAATATTTTTATATATATTTTGTCAAAGTTAAGAACAGTTATTTAGAGACAGGGTTTTCACTCTCACCCTATTCGTATGAGCTATTTTTCAATGTAAAACAGTGTTTTCCTCGCGCAGTTACAAGGATCGGCTTATACCAAATTTCAGCGTAAGCGAGTGAGTACTATTTTTCGTCGACCTTGACGCGCGGAAGCGGAGTCAAGTCAACACAGCGTGGCAGCGGCATCTATTCTAACCGACGCCCTGTTTAGATGTCAAATTTTTCCCTAAATTTCACTATATAAAAAGAAGATTTCCCATCACATCAAAATGCCGGCACATGCATGGAGTACTAAATATAGATGAAATCAAAAACTAATTGTACAGTTTAGTTGTACTTTACGAGACGAATCTTTTGAACCTAATTAGTTAATGTTTGGATAAAAATTCACAAATACAATAGAAATGATACAGTACAAAATCTTGCACTGTGCAGATTTTGACATCCAAAATCTGCCCAACTAAACGCGGCCCAATGCTCACACATATCTTCGCATGAAGTTCCCGATAAAACATCCAAAGGGAATCTGCACCAAACCTTTGTTCCTTGCCTCCTTGGATCTCAGTGCAGATATCCTCTTCGAACCTGCGCTGCAGTCCGCAGGGTAGAGCTTCAGATCACGAGACCAGAGCGAGCGCCCGGAGAGCTGCCACCATTGCGGTCCTCGTTGCCGCATCATCAAGTAGGTGATTCCTTCATCTTTTTCTTGTACTAGAAGCTTGTGTTGCTGTTCTTCGTAGCACGTCCGAGTTCTTGGGTCCCTTCCCGCCTCCGGCCTCCGCCTTGGATGTTGGAAGGGCCTCATACTCCGTTCGTCCGAGGGATTTGGCCTCGCGTCAGAGGTCGGTACCCGCGCATATGACCTGTTCGACGAATTGCTGCGCTGCCGTGCCCAATACGTGGCTAAAATGTTCGTTCCTGCCGTATTTTGGATTCTCGGTTCTCTGACACTGTTTTATCACGGTCGTGGCGGCAGATTGGCAATTGGAATTTGCCAATCAGTATGTCTAGAGAATTGCTACTTCCAAAAGGAGCATCTGTTATCTGATTGTTCAACTGTGGACATTTTAAATCTCCTAGACATGTAGGTTGGGGCCTCAATATCCTTTTGTTTGAACTGAAATTTAATGGTAGTTTATTGTTCCATGAGTTTGTGACATAAATAGTTTTGGTTAAAAAAAAATCGATCCACGGTGGCTAGCCAGGCCCCAGGTATTCCGGCTTAAGAAGATCTTCTCACGCAAATCGAGAAACCCCCCAACCCTTACCCTACCCATACACAGCGGCACCGCAGCTCCGTGAGATGAGTTGGCCAAAGACTTGTGCTTTGGATGTGGGGCAGACGACGGAGTTTTTTCCCCCACCCTGGTCGCTGTGGCCGAAACCACGAGAGTGAGCCCCTCAAGACTCGAACTCTGACCACCCCCGGGAGGAGGTGAGCCTGAATAGTTTTGGTTATGCATCACAACGTCTGCACATGGTCTCATGACTATTCTACTGGTTCTGAATTGTGAATGACAGCATCTTTAAAGTTTTGGCATACACTTAGCATAAGGTCCCATTGTATAATGTAGGTAAAGAGGTGTGCACTGTGATATTGAATACAGAAAATGGGAGTTATAAAAAATTCCTTAAAATTAACTAGACAGTGTTTCTGTTTATGAAAAAAGTTGGAGTTTCTACATTATGGAAAAATGGAAAGTGTTATGCTCTATGGAACCTGCCTCCTCTCACAGTGGGGACCTCCCCTGCTGTATTTTTCGCTCAAAAAAAATGGAGCCTGCCTCCCCTCCTTTTTTTTTGGTTGCATATAGTAATCTAAAACATGCTTGTCTGTTTTTCTCAATAGGATGGCTGAAGCAGCTCTCCTTGCTCTCTCAAAGATCGGTTTCTATTTAGCAGGAGAAGCTGCAACTTTTGTGGCTACCAAGTTTTCTAATTTGACAGAGCTACCGAACATAGTGCAGCGTGTGCGAAGGCAACTTTTGATGATGAATCTCTTCATACGGAAGACAGGTGCACTGTATCTTAGTGATGAACTCCTGAAGGGATGGATCTCAGAGGTACGAATGTTGGCCTACCGTGTTGAGGATGTAATGGATAACTTTTCATATCACTATCTTCGATACAAGAATGACCAATTCCTGAAAAGACTGAGCAAAGGAATAAACTATACTGCGATATTTAGTGGAATATCTGATGAGCTAATTCAGATTGAGAAGGAAATTGTACATGTTTCCATGCTGAAGGATCAATGGTTGAGACCAGTTCAGGAGCTTCTTCCAACTCAAATCCACAACAGCGAACTACAATTCCCTCAGTACAGTGTGCCCCAATTTATGAAAGACGAAGATCTAGTGGGGATTGAGAAAAACAGCGAGCAGCTAACGAAATGGTTGAGGTTAGATACACAAGATCTTAAGGTGGTATCAGTTTGTGGTATGGGTGGAATAGGAAAGACCACCCTGATCGCAAATGTATACGAGAAGCAAAGGGATAACTTTAAGGTGCTTTTGTGGCTTACTATTTCACAGACATACAAGAGCGTGGAGGCATTGCTGAGGAAGTTACTTGAGATGACAAGAGCTGACAGTGACAGCATGGAAATGGGGAAGAGGAAATCAGAAGGCATTGACAGCATGGACATCCTCAAGGTTAAAACAGAGTTAAGGGCAGTGTTTGGAGCAAAGAAGTACTTAGTTGTATTAGATGACATATGGAACCCCCAAGTGTATGAATCAATGCGAGATGTGTTTGAAGATTCTAAAAATGGAAGTTGCATTGTTATCACAACAAGGAAAGAGGATGTGGCTGCTCTTGCTTCCAAGCATTATCAGCTCAAGCTTAGTCCATTAGGTCTGAAGGATGCTCTTTGCCTACTCTGCACTAAAGCTTTTCCTTACAACGACTCCGAGTCTGAGGACCCATCAAAGGTAATGGAGTTAGCTACTGATACTGCAAATAAATGTAATGGATCATCTCTGGTGAACTGTCCAGCAGAGCTTCGTGAACTAGCTACTGGTGTTGCTAAGAAATTTGAGGCCCTATTGCTGGAGCAGTGCCCAGCTGAACTTCAGGAGCTAGCTACTTATGCTATAAGGAAATGTGAGGGCTTGTCAATGGCAAAAAGCTCATCAGAACTCCTGGAGCTAGCTAATGATATTGCAAAGAAAAGTGTGGTCCTGCCAGTTGCCAAGTGCCCATTAGAGATGCAGGTTCTAGCTGTTAATATTGCAAAGAAATGTGGGGGCTTGCCTTTGGCAATTGTATCTATAGGAAGCTTACTTTCTACAAGGAAGCTAATTCTGCCAGTTTGGAAGCAGATATATGATCAACTTCCCTCTGAACTAGAGAAGTATGCACAGGTTCGTGGAATTCTAAGCCTGAGCTACTATGACTTGCCAGGAGAGCTTAGAAATTGCTTTCTGTACTGCAGCATGTTCCCTGAAGATTATCCCTTGCCAAGGGAAAAGCTTGTGCGACTATGGATTGCAGAAGGGTTTGTAGTAAAGAAAGGGAACAGTACACTAGAGGAAGTTGCAGAGGGCTATCTCATGGAACTGATCTATCGAAACATGTTGCAAGTTGTTGATAATGATGAACTTGGTGGGGTGAGTACATTCAGAATGCATGATATCTTGAGAGAGTTAGCCCTTACAATCTCTAAAGTAGAGATGTTTGGTATTGTTAATGATTTTGGTGCAGTAATTCAAATGGATAGAGATGTACGTCGCTTGTCTGCATTTAGATGGAGGAAGATGAAAAACGATGCATCCAAGATGAAATTTCCACGCCTGCGGACGCTAATGGCAAGTGAAACCATTGTGATGTCTATACCTTCAATATTATCTGAATCCAAATACCTTGCTGTCCTTGAATTGCAAGACTCAGAAGTCACCACATTACCTGCATCAATTGGTCATCTGTTTAATCTACGTTACATTGGTCTGAGAAATACAGGAATAAGCGTACTGCCAGAATCTATAGAGAATCTCATCAATCTTCAGACTCTTGATGTCAAGTCAACCAATATTAGAAATCTGCCACATGGAATTGTGAAGCTCACTAAGCTTAGGCACATTCTTGCTGACAGATATGCTGATGTGAAGCAGTCAGAGTTCCGGTACTTTGTTGGAGTGGAGGCACCTATAGGGCTTTCAAATCTGGAAGAACTTCAAACTCTTGAGACTGTGCAATCAAGTATTTACTTGGCCGAGCAGCTTGAGAATATGATGCAGCTAAGGAGTGTGTGGATTGAAAACATAACTAATGCCCATTGTAGCAAGATTTGTAAGGTTTTGTCAATGATGCCGCTTCTTGATAGCTTGCTTCTCTCTGCTAGTAATGTGAACGAGCCACTTTCTTTTGTGGATCTCAAACCAACTTCCACAAAGCTCCACAGGTTGATTGTCAGAGGTTGTTGGGCTGACGGAACACTGAAGTGCCCAATGTTTGAGCACCATGGGGCAAATCTTAAGTATCTAGCTCTTAGCGGTTGTGACCTTGGGGGAGAAGATCCATTGGTGTTCCTCGCATCACATGCCCCACACCTGTCCTATCTAAGACTCAACAACATAAACAGTAAACACAAATTAGTTGTTCCTGCTGACTCCTTCACTCACCTTAAGACACTTGTTTTGATGGGTTTGCATGATGTGAGTTTTCTAGACATTGAACATGGTTCACTTCCAGTCATTGAGGGTATATATATTACATCGCTACCAAAGCTAGCTACAGTCCCTCAAGGAATTGAAAACTGTCACTGTCTTAAGAAGCTTTGGTTGCTTGGTCTCCACGAGGATTTCAAAGCTCAATGGAACAAGGGCATGAAACAAAAGATGCAACATGTTCCAGAGATCCGCATCTAGGGGGATTATCACTATTTCTTCAGCAGTAATCTTGTAAGTTGCATCTGCTCACGTGTGTTTCATCCTTTTCAAATTCCGTGTTTTCTTCAGTTACTGACATTGTCTAGCATCACATTCATCTTTTCAGCTGAATCGTAGGCAGATGTTGTTCATGATAATTACTGCCAAAACATGGCTCTCCGCCTTTGCCTTAAGGAAGTAGTTACCTGTGTCAGTCTGCCTTGTTCCAGTTATTTCTCACATTAGCTCCATCAAAAGACTGCCAATCTTTTTATGTGGAACTGCATCTAAACTAAAGTCCCTATTGTAGTATAAGTGAACCACCCATATTTTTCTTATCAGCTTATATTTTTGGGTTGAAATTGGAAGCTGTATGCAACTCAAATACTCAAAAGCCCTTGTATCTCATCCCTGCTAAATTTTGATGTATATGTATGACACCGTAATGTTATTCTGTATTGAACTTTTGCTATGCTGGAGCACCAGTACGGTTGCAAAGGCTCCGATGCCAATTTACAATATTGCTATTATTAGTATTGTTACTAGTTGTTTGTTTCAAAGAGATACTCCCTTCATCTCTAAATGTTTGATATTTTAATTTTGTCCTGAGTCAAGTATTTCCAACTTTGGTTAATGTCATTGAATCCACCCGTGGCAAACTTTTAGGTAATTAGGTTAGTAGCAGAAAAGACTACTTTTCTCCTGTCTTAATCTTGATCCTACACTACAAGCGCCCCTAGGGCCGTAGGAGTGACCTTACTCATCGTTCAACGTATACAGTTGATGGGTATTCAATATTCGTACCCACATCCACATCAATCAAATGACTAGGATATGGATGTAGAAATGGGTAGAATATGAGAATACTTACTAGTACCCAAAGATGATCAATTGGTACTGTAATCCAAACACCCCTATCCTATTGGCTTGATCATCATTACCTTTTACGTTTGGGCATTTGGCAAATTAGTATGGATGATATTAGAGCATCTCCAAGAGTATGGTATAGTTTACATGCTAAATTAATAGATCTAGCAAGTTAACATAATAAATAGCAATCTTAAATTTTGTAAAGTCTCTTATAGTAGTTTTTTAAATGATTTTGCATTAGGAACCCGAAACTATTTCTAACAAATCAAACATTTTTTGATAGTTTCTTTGTCTCTTACTGCTTTCTCATATGGAATCCTTTATTTTCTTAATTTACTCGTGTGTCCAATTTACTCTGATCTCCTGAGAAAAATGCTATACTGGGAGCGAATATGGAGTTCCTCTCGACCACGAAAACTTACGGGTTAGAGAGGATATTCGACAACTTCTTATTTTTAAAAGAAGCTCTTTTACCAAAATGTTAGCGAGCACTTTTTTCTCTTTTTGCTAAAATATCAAAATAAGAAGCTGCTGGCTTAGGAAGGACAAGGAATGGATATGATGATTTGGGTTTGGGTGTGGACAAGCATTGATGTGTCTAAACCCACCCTAATGACAGGTATAGTTCGACGATGTCTGCAACTAAAAAAATGAACAAACGTGAACCTTGTTTCTTTTCCCTCTTTTCCATTGTAGTAGGTTGTAGGCATGCTTTATATGGCCCTAACATAGGAGGGGTTTAACAAGGGTAGGCTAGGCTTTTTTGAATATCCTTTTCTCCAGTAGTGGATGTTATAGGTGGGTGGAGAGTTGGTCGGGGATCGAAGAAGCTTATGTTTCAAAAGGGAAGACTCATAGGAGGTATATAGCTAGTTTTCAAAAAGAGGATTTTGAGAAGAAAGTTGTTCGAAATAAGACTTTGAAAGAAAGTTTGTTGAAAAGAAGAGTTTTCTAAAAGGAAACATTTCAAAAGAAAACAGATTTTCGAAAAAGGGCGGCTCTCAAAACATGAGTAGAACAACGTAAGGAGAAGTTCCAAATAAGAACAAACATGGTAAAGAAAATTTAAAATATGAAAACAATAAGAAAGAGAGTTTAAATGGTGTTTGAACAGACTAAAGCACTATTTAGACGAACAGCGTCAGCAACTTCGCTCTTGCTCTTGGAACGCGATGTAGTCGTGTAGATACGGTGACAGTGACAGCTAGCACAAGGGGTGAAGGAGATATTTTTATTTCAATTTCAAGGTTCGGCCAGGCATCCCCACTCGTGGTCTCACTCACTGCTACTTCCTCCGTCCAAAATAAGTGACGCTTTTGACTTGTGGAGTTCTTATTTGACCGTTCATCTTATTTAAAATTTTTATATAAATATTGTTTATTTTATTATGACTTATTATATCATTAGAGATACTTTAATAATGACTTATTTATTTTATTATTTGCACAAAAAAATAAATAAGATGAATGGCCAAATAAGAAGTTTAAAAGTAAAAAACGTCACTTATTTTGGTACGGATGGAGTAAGTGCTAACCTCCTCACAACTACTCTCGCATTCCTTCTAAAATTGTCACATCCCACACCATGCGCTCGACTAGCTCACATGGGTAACTCCCTCTCTTATGGTGTGTTTGGTTTATGGAGTCACCCCATGCTTTATGAGGTGATGCATCATGAGTTTATTCCATGAATTTTGGTGGAATCAACTGATTCCTCATGCATATACTAATTATTAGTTTTTAAGGAATGAGGTGATAATGGATCAACTCATTCTATTCCCTAAATCAAATACAAAAAGTGATGAGTGAGAAGATGAATCATCTCATCCTCAAACCAAACACGCCCTAGTCTCTGATCCAGATCCCATCAGGCTGGATCATATACAATCTTGAAACCGCAGCAGCTCCCCCCTTCATCTTGCGGTCTTGCCAGCAATCTCATCCCGTACGTCTGGTTCTTCGATCTCGATCTCCCCAGCTTGGATCCCTCAAGTTCTCTGCTCCAGGTCAGTGCTTCTAACAAGCTGCTTACTTTCGTTTGGTTTCAGAACTTTCCAGTTTGTGCAAAAATCTGTGTTGTGTTATGCTCGTATATATATGTACTATGTTCATGAACAATTGCCATATTTTTGCTGGAGTCGAAGTTGCAATAAATCTAGTTAGCTCTCATCTGAAGCTGCGTCAAATCGTCAGGAATGGCCAGCAAGTCGAGTCTTCTGAACACCTTGCCGACTAACCCACCAGCACAGTTTCTGAAAGAGATCACGGATGGCTTCTCTGATGCTCGAAAGCTTGGTGAAGGTGCATTTGGAACAGAGGTACCATACTACTATGCTCAACAACAATGTTATCCAGTTTTAGAATAATGTCCAATAAGCACACACCTATCACAGTGTCTGATAAGAGGTCAAAGTAACACAGGGCATTCTGCAAGATGGGGAGAAGATTGCTGTGAAGAAGCTTTCAGATAATGCGCCAGTAGCACCTGAGAAGCAGTTCACGATTGGGGTTGGGAATCTTATGGCCATGCAGTATCCGAATATACTGAGGTTACTCGGCTACTGCCATGAACCGCAGAAGAAAGTGATCGAGCACAGTGGAAGATACATCATTGTAGACCGTGGTTGAGAGCATGCTCTAGTGCTCTACTATGAATATGTGCCTAACGGAAACCTTGACAAGTATATTTTCGGTATGCATAAGAACGCGCTATCCAACATGCATATATTTGTTTTGTCATTAAATTTCTGAGATATATGTAAATACATGACCTATGTTTTCATTCTTCAGATGCATGTTTTAGACCTGATTGGAAGACATGCTTCGAGATAATCAAGGGCATCTGCCAGGGCTTACGTTACCTGCATAAGGAAATGGATAGGCCAATTGTTCATTTGGATCTTCAGCCTAGCAACATATTGTTGGATGAAAACATGGTGCCGAAAATCACGGATTTCGGCCTGTCAAGACTCTTCGGTGAAGAGCAAACCCGAATAAACACAATAAATGTTGTGGGGAAAAAGTAAGCCCAATAAATATCATTATTCTTTATTCTAAATGTTAAATCAAATCAAATTGCATTGTCCTATGATCCTTGTCGTTCGTTTGACATTCACACTTCCGAGAGGGTATATGGCTCCAAAATATCTATATAGGGGTGAAGTTTCAACCGGTCCGATATATATAGCTTAGGTGTGGTAATCATAGAGATCACAACAGGCGAGAAGAATTTTTCAAGCAAACAAGACATGTCAGCAAGGGACTTTGTAGATAAGGCAAGACTAAGACTGGAAAACATTTTTTACATGCTTAATGTTGTCACTTAAGCTCACACCTCTTAACTCTGTAGGTGCGTGAAACGTGGACAGATGAGCACATTGCATCCAAGCACTCAGCACTACTAGATGCAGGCAGCCTCCAGGAAGTAAGAACATGCATTGAAATTGGGCTAAAATGCGTGGATGTTGATCAGAACAAGAGACCTTCTATAGTCGAAATTGTTGACAAGCTCAATGGAAGGCATGCGCACTGAATGGTGAACTAGTGCATACTATACAAATGAAAAGTCTGTTGCAGACCCATGGCGATTTGCTCTAGATGGAATCATGGACAGAATAATTCAGAATAATTGTATCAGTTACCAATTATGTTCTTTTCAATAGTGTGTTCCCTGTGTCATGTCACTTTTTTGGGAGCATGTTCTTGATTTGAGTTATTGTATTTTTTTTGTGTCACAAATCTGCATGCATAACCTGTTAAAAATTGGGTTGCAAAAAAAAACCTATTAAAAATTGTTTGTGCATAATTGTTATTTGTTTTTTCTCATGTTCTGTGAACAACATTTTTCTGACAAAACAATATGGGAGGGCCCTACTGAATTTTATTAATTTTCATAGAAAGAAAATATGTACAGAATACACAAGGACTTTGTAATGATTATGTGCTCATGTACATGATTTAGGGGACTTAGATGACAACCAAATCATTAGAACTAACATGTGTGTTAAGTTGTGTTAGACAAGTCCAAAAGATCCTAGGGGTCCAAAGAAACAAATGGTATGAAGATTGGTGAAGCAACATCCAAGATGACTTGGACAAACGATCCAAATCAGCTAGGAAAGTGAAGAGGCCAGACATTCCGGTGAGAAGGAATGTGAGTGCCAGAGAAGCACCGGATAGAAGGTCAGACAGTCCGGCGAGCAAAAAATGGTGAGCACTGGACCAGCTGCATCAGCTAATTTGCAACACCTAGTTCAACAGTTATAACTGAATGGATCGTTGATGAGATTCAGTAGGCCCCCGACCTTCCGCCTAATTACATTTCTGGCAAAATTTGTCTAACCACTAGGGTGTGGATAGATATATATATGGGTTTCCACTCTCTTGTCTGATATTGTTGGTTCCGAAGCTAGAGCAAATGACTCTATACTCCATTCATCCTCTCAAGTGCATATATTGATCACATCCAATCCAAGATATATAATAGGACAATGTTCATCTTTGTGAGGGTTAGGTGCTGATAAGCCGGCTGAAAAACACTGGCCCTGTTCGGCTGGAATTATAAGCCGGCTGAAAAACACTGTTGGCTGATTTTTTGTGAGAGAAAAATACTGTTCCGACTGAAAAAACAAGCCGAATAAGACGGATTATAAGCCAGATGAACACTGTTGGATGATTTGTTGTCAGAGAAAAACACTGTTCCAGCTGAAAAAACAAGCTGAAAAGTACGGATTATAAGCCGGATGAACGGGACATTAGAGCTTTAAAGCTTGAGTAATTGGATATATGTGCTCTTGTAATCTTAGTGAGCCGGAGCACTTAGAGTACCAAATGCATAATTTTGTATATGTGTGAATTTAGTGTACGTTTGGTACTGTTAAAAAATTGTCATTGTCCACAAAATTATACTGCCGTAAATAATTTATGGAAAAAAATTGTATTGCCAAAAACTATTCACGGTCCAAAAAAGTTGTACTGTCAAAAAATATTCAATGTAAGAAAATGGTACTACCAAAAAAAATGTGCAATAAAATTTCACTATTGACAAGTTGATGATGGCGTTACATATGAAACATGGGTAAAATAGTCTTTTTTTCCCATTGACGGTGTTAGTGGCCACATCTAACCACAGTGCTATATAGGTAATAAAAAACGAACCTAAGTTATATTGAGGAAATTTTATCCTTTGGTGCTAAATAAGTAACTGCGTCATATTCCGAGGCTAAATAGTTAATTTTCTTCAAGATATTAATATTTATAAGACCAAATTATATTTGAGATAGCTTGATTCAGGACAATCTAAAACATCACCACGTTACATTTTATCGGATCGATGCAGTACTTCTTGTCCTGCTTTTTCCAAGCGCGTGACCACGTGGGAACCACATTGGACAGGGCATTTAGCAATTAGCTTGGTCAAGTCAACTTGTCTTTGTTAACGCGGTTGGTTCTAGCCTGCTGTCTGCTTCTTTATATATTCTTTGCAGCAATAATGGAGGCATCCTCATCCCCCTGTATCTGTATGCTCCTTCTCCAGGATCCTTCCTGCACGCTGCAGCTAGGACTAGGATCCTTCAAGTGTTCTTCTCCAGGTCAGTGCTTCTAACAAGATGCTTATTCCTTAAGTTTTCACTTGCTGCACCTATTCAGTGTTATGCCTGCTGAGTTAAGCTGTCTAACCTTGGAATGTCTTAGAAACAATCTTGTTCTTGCTTTATGTATGTGGTTAAGCAAACTTTCTTGCTTGTTTGGAAACAGCAGAAGAAGACTCGATTTGTAGCAGTTCAGATCTGTAGCTCCTTGCCTCCTTCAAGGCCCATCAGAAATGGCGAACCTGCAGAGCCAGCCGAGTCTTGCGAGCACATTACCAACAAACCTACCGGTGACCTTCATGAAGGAAATCACCAGCGATTTCTCTAGTGAGCGAGAGCTTGGCCGATCTGTTTTTGGAACAGTTTATCAGGTAAGAGTGGACACTAACATTTACATCAGATTCTTACATACAAAACCGTTTTACTGACAGAGGTTAAACAGGGGGTTCTTCCAGAAGGGGGCCGCATGATTGCTGTGAAGAGGCTTGCTGAAAACGCACCAGTGCCGGCTGGCATAACATTTGAAACCGAGGTTACAAATCTTATGGCACTTAAACACGAAAATATTGTAGAGCTGGTTCACTACTGCCACGAATCGCAGAAGAAAGTCGTTCAGCATAATGGAAGATATGTGATTGTGGACGTCATCGAAAGCTGTCTTTGCTACAGATATCTACCCAAGTTGAGTCTTGACAAACATGTTTATGGTATGCAATGCACTATCCAACACACATATCCTGTCCTATTTGTACTATTCATACTTGAGAGATATAATCAATTGTCAAAAGTGTTATTATGATTCTTATTTCCGACATTCGTTTTATTGCCACCAATTTAAGCAATTTAGACTTTTGCACAATACTATTTTGGAATACTTATAACTCAGTATTAGTACTTCCTTTATTTATTTCTTACTTATTTAGCAGACAGTGCTACATCAATAAACTGGGACACACGGTTCAAGATAGTTAAGGGGATCTGCCAGGGTTTACATTTCCTTCACAAGGAATTGGTTGGTGGGCCCCTTATTCATATGAATCTTGTTCCTAACTCGATATGGTTGGATGATAATTGGGTGCCAAAGATTGCTGATTTTGGACTCTCGAGACTCTTTGGCAAAGAGCAGACCCGGATGTATACAGTCAATGTTAAGGGACATAAGTAAGCATAAACAAACTGTAAAATATATGATTACATATTCATTCTATTTACCATAAGTAAACGCCATTTGATTCTTTGATAAACTATTGCAGTGGGTACATAGCTCCTGAGTATCTATACAGAGGTGAAATCTCCACCATGTCTGACATATATAGTTTAGGCATGATTATTCTTGAGATTACGACCAGAGAGAGGAACTATTCAGCTTCTGAAGACAAATCTGCAAGACAGTTTGTCGACAATGTAAGACAGCACTCTACTACTTGATGACTTGAATTTTGAAACTTCTATTTTGGAATCTTTCCCTGCATTCAGCTAATACATCATCACTAAGGATTAAATCCAACTCTGCAGATACATCAAAATTGGAAGACAGATGAGCAAATAATGTACAAGTACCCATTACTGGATCCAAATGGCCTTCAGCAAGTAAAAGCATGCATTATAATTGGACTAAAGTGTGTGGAGGCTGATCGGAACAAGAGGCCTTCCACAGCGGATATTGTAGATAAGCTCAATGGGAAGCGTGTACAAATTTTTGATCAGGTCTGAACAATTGAGACATCCTTACAGTTTCATTGTGTCGTGTTATGTATTAAGAAAAAAATAATTTCATGGATTATTACACTCTGAACATCATCAAATAAGGTGAGTCAATGTCTGGATTTGGTTTCATTTTCTTCACCTGCAATGACACTCCTTTACAGTCCGAACTAGCTAGATTCTACAAAACCAAAAGACCAAACGAACTATCAGTGTGTGTATCATAAGTAATTGATTGCCATTGATTTTTAAATACAATTTAACTTATTAAATAGCCTATTATCAGTAGAACCGTAGAGTTTATGCTATCTTTGTGGTCCTAATTAACAAGCTATACGAAATTTCAGGTATCCCCTTCGCAGCGTGCATGAGATGCCTTTGTCTTTCCAAGGATAAGTCGATGTCCAAGATGAAATGAAACCTGCTCTATGATATATGTTGATGACATGGCTTTTGTTCAGAACTATGGTCCTGTTTTTAAATTTTCTCTGCCTGGCAACAATGTGACATTGTATTATTGAAGTACTTCTGCCTCTTTGACCTCAGTTTAAAGTAGAATTTCTGTTCCTTGGTTATATGAAAAGTCTTGGACCTTTCCACCAGTCCAGCTGACCTATTTTCCTTCCCAGTCATCTGTCACCAAGGTAAGAAATAGCTCGTAGGGGCCTGGTAGCGGATTAATTTTGATACGTTAAGTTGCAGATCAGGGGTGCCACTGTAGGCACTAAGTCCTAATAGCAGAATTTAGAAAATAATCAAAATCAAGAAGAATATATCAATATCAATACCCAACATCATGTTCACTTACAAAAATTATGTTTTTATTAGTTATTATGTTTCACAGTAGATACACAGAAGATTCAAGGTGACAGATTAACTCTATGGTCTCATCATCTATATGTATCTCTTATAACCCTAAACCCCACTAGAGTTTTGTATCAACATCTAAGTTGCCTACCTCAACAATCCACTATCAAATGCAATTACACTACACTAGCATCACTAACATGCATTTAATTTAGTTTGCTCACATGCCATGTCATCCGCTGACATTAACTTATAATAGTTCATCCCTTCATATAAGTAAATATATGTAGTCTAATTTCATTCTAAATTATCTGTAATTCCCACAGCAATGTGCGGAGTATGCTTCTAGTATCATTGAAGGACATCATTCTTCATCATGACATAAATCACCATCCTCAACACTCTTATTCTCATTTGAACTATCCTATTGTTACTCACATAGCCTGAAGCCTAACATGATTAACAGTAGCCCACAATACTAGGCTTCCATGTTCTCTAGAACAACGATAATGATACCCTGAGGGCGTCCATCCTTTCTGGATGGGACTGACCTGCCTGCCTCGCACCGTGCGCCCCGTGTCTTGCGCCTCACACCGCGCACCCTCGCCCGTGCCTCGCGCCGCGTCGTGCGCCGCCATGTCTCGCGCCTCCCGCCGCGGCTGCGATCTATCTGCCTGTCGACCATGGGTGACCTCGAGCTGTGTACCGGCGTCGAGCTCCGCGTCAAGGGGCGTCCATTGAGGGGCAGCAAGTAGATGAGCACATGTTTCAACCATATGTTTTATGTATTTCAGATGCATGTTGCATATGTTTCATCAGGATGTTGCCAAAGAAGATCTGGTGTTGCATATGTTGCAATGAGTATATACATATGTTGCAAGTATATGTTTCAAATGTTTCAGCTATTTTAAATGTATGTTGTAAGGGTTTTATTTGGATGTTGCATATGTTGCACTGGTTATACATGTATGTTTGCAAGTGATGTTTCAAATGTTTTAGCTGTTTCAAACGTATGTTGCAAGTGTTTTGTCTAGATGTTGCATATGTTACAGTGGCCACATATGTTGCAAGCGTATATTGTAAATGTTTCATTAGTTTTGGACATACATTGCATCAAATGCTTTATGTTGCAAGTGTCCCATGAGCAGGCGCGAGAAAGGGGCATAGGCAGAGGTGCTCCCCTCGGGTGCAGCGGTCCCTGCTTGCATGCAGTAAGCGAAGCGGGCGTTGCAGCCCCCATGTGCATGCGTACCGCAGCATGCAACAAGCGCATGTGTACGGATCCTGGTCCTAGGCTTGGGCATTCGTTCCATTGATGAATGCGTGAGCACGTGGGACCATGCATGTACGGGGATGGGAACAATGTTGAATGCGCAAGCAATAGGCGGACCCGGGACGGCAGGCGCTGCAGCAGCAGCATGCAGCCAGGCAAGCAGCAAGCTACCAGCAGCGTGTGGGAAGGCGGGCAGGAGCTACATCCATACGCGCGGGTGGGCAGCAGGCACGGGCGTCCGGACGAACGCCACTTCTAGGCGCTAGTCTCTCCCTAAAACAATAGTGGGCTTCCGCGTGATCACCTCCCTTGGGACACCTAGCATATTAGAGAGTGTCGACACGGTGTCCTCATTCTTGTCAAGTAAAGCTAAGAGCATGCTTTCCTATTTTTCACCTATCGTTGTCCCAACCAGGGTTGTAATGGTGGAGTCGTCTAGGTCAACCCCCACATTCTTCGTTTCCTCTGTTGGCTTGAGCATGGTTGACCCATTATCTTCTTGGATGGGGTTCATCCACTGGTTGAGAGGCAAGATCCAGCCGAAGCTGGTCTAGCTTGATCGCAGACAATCAAACCATGGCAAGCTTACAATACTTCCTATCGCAACTAGAGGCCTATTGGAGATTCTCACAAACCAAGATGCATGATGACCCTCTTAGGGCCTAACATCTTTAGCTTTAGGTAGGTATAGTTTGAGATGGTCAAGAATCACTAGTACATAAATTGGTTTTCTCCTACAGTATTTTCACCATTATTTCTATTAAAACCGTCAACGATGTTATATCACCGTCGATTCGTAGCTTGAGCCGGTAGTGAAAAATGGACTGGTTTATGCCAACACTTTAAGCGATGAACTGACAGTCAACCTTAGTATGTAACTAGAAACCCTGCCCACCTGTCCACTCTCTCCCATACTTGGGTACCACTCTTTCCCTCACTTGCCCGCTCTACCAAACTTGGCACGTCCCTTCCTAGCAAAGACGATGTAGCGGTTGTAGGGTCCCACCCCTTCTAGCATGACCGCGACCGCCTACCACCTCCCCTTTCTTGTTGTGGATGGATCTAGCATGGATGGGGCCGACGGTGGCACCCCACAACCTCTCCTAGCGAGGACGGCGCGACATCAGTGTAGGTTCAACCCTTTTGCTGCAACGGCGGTAGCCCACTGAAAGGTCCTAATATGGCTAGAGGGGGTGAATAGCCTATTAAAAAATCTACAAAGCACTAGAGCAATTGATTAGTACAACAAACGGCATAATGCAACTTTGCTCTAGCTCTACAAGGGTTGCAAGTCACCTATACCAACAATTCTAGTAGTTATGATCACTAGGCACACAACAAGCTAGGTCACTACTCACTAAGCTAGTGTGCTCTCAAAGAATAACTAAAGAGCCACACTAACCAAACTAACAAGCTCTCAAAGACTAGCTACACTAAAGAGCTTGACAACTAGTTTGCAAGAATGTAAATGAGTGAGTAGGGTGATTATACCGCCGTGTCGAGGAATGAACCAATCAAGATATGATAAAAACCAATCACCAGCATAACTCCAAACACAAGATGGACACCAAGATTTTTCTTCCGAGGTTCACGTGCTTACTGGCACGCTAGTCCTCGTTGTGTCGACCAACACTTGGTGGTTCGGTAGGTAAGAGGTGTTGCATAAACTTTGTCCACATAATTGGACACCGCAAGAACCTACCCACAAGTGAGGTAACTCATTGACATGAGCAATTTACTAGAGTTACCTTTCGGCGCTTCGTCGAGAAAGGTACAAGACCCCTCACAATCACCGGGAAACGGCCATGAACAATCACCAACTCATGCCGATGCTTCTCTGCTGCTCCAAGCCGTCTATGTGGCAGCAACCACCAAGAGTAACAAGAACTCCGCAGCCACGACGATCCTCAAGTGCCACTAGATACAATCACTCAAGCAAATACACTAGAAAGCACTTCTAATCTCACTATAATGATGAATCAATGATGGAGATGAGTGGGAGGTGTTTGCTTAGGCTCACAAGGATCTCAAGTATGTCAAAGTGCCAAGAGTATGAGCCTAGGACCAGCCAAGACACTTAAATAGGGAGCCAACCACCAAAGAGCCGTTGGCCCCCCACTGCCTGCTTCTCGGGACGATCAGACGCGCAGATGGGAAGTGACCGGACGCACACACCCAGCTCCGATCCGCCATCGCCGTCCACGTGTCCCCTCCATTCAACCTCCGTCGCGCGATCTCAACGGTTAGAAACTAATCCCCAGCGATTAAGTCGTGACCGGACGCGCCGCTTGCGCCACCTAATGCTCGAGCCCGCAGCGTCCAATCATTTACAGAGACGATCCAAAGCCGAAAAACAGCGACTGGACACGTCAGGTCCAAGGTGACCTGATGCACCCCTGTGTCCGTCCACTCAACGTTCTTCTCCGCGAGCTGACGCCAGCATACGTCAGTGCTGACCTGACACGACCCCTGCGCGTCTGATCGGCTGACTCGCCTCCTCTGTAAAAGGTGATCGGACGCGCCAGTGCAGTCAGGGCTAGCATCTGGTCCTTTATCCTCGGTCTCGGCCAGCTACGTTGTCCTGCCTATAATTGACCGGACGCGCCGGAGTGAGTCCGGTCACCCTGTGGCCAGCGTCCGGTCATGAATTTTCATCTTTTTTTCTTTTGCTAAGTCCACAACCACTTCATCCTTACTTCCAAGTTGCTAACCACAAAGTGTAGAACTTATGTGTACGTGTGTTAGCATTTTCTCAAGCATTTTTCAAAGGTTAAATGTTAGCACACTAGGTCCCTAATGCATATGCAAGAATCATGTCACCTAGTGGTACTCGATAAACCATTTAGCCAAAGAATTTTCCTCTTTATAGTACGGCTATTAATCTTAAATCACTCACATCCTCTGTGGTGTCTTGAGTGCAAACCAAAAATGGCTTCTATCAAAATACCTTTGCCTTAAGCCCTTTTTTGTTTTTCTCTTTTTTCTTTTCCAAAAGTGAAGCACTTGATCATTTTTATGCCACCTTTATCTCCATGACCATCATCTAGCTCAATCACTTGGATTGTACCAACTTTGTTCAAATCACCACTTGTGATAAAGGTTAGTACATAGTTTTCATCAATTAACCAAAACCAAACTAGGGTTCTCACCCGTAACCTCCCCTTTTTTATTCAGGGTCAGATCTAGTATGGACAGGGGCCGCGACGGCCCCCACATGTTTAATTTGCCCCTTGGAATTTATATTATTTTTTAAGTATCTTAACAGTCTCAAATGAAAAAACCTCAAAACTAAAAAATTATAGATCTCATCGATAAAAAGTATCTTTATTGGACACCATACAAGAAAGTATCTTCATTATGCTGCTAAAACTTTTTTTTATTTTTGTGAGCATCTTAAGAGCTTCAGATGAAAAAACTCAAAACTAGAAAGTTGTAGATTTCATCGAGGTCTATAATTTTTATATAAAAATCATCTTCATCCGACGTCATACCGAAAAGACATGATTTTTCTAAAGTTAACTCTTGCCACGCCATTTCCGTCGGCATGACAAAAGTACTGATACACCAACAAGAGTGGCGTGACAAGGTTTTCAACGTGAAAATCACCGTTCATTGTGGCAGACCTTGCCGTGCCAACACATATGACGTGACAACGTGATTTGTGTTACATCAGGCATGTTGGCGATAAAAAGGTTAAAATGAAAATAAAAAATAAGTAGGGCTATTTTAAAAATAAAAGTTAAAAAAATTAAAAATGGAAAAAAAATTCCGTCTTTTAGTACCTCACAAGTTTTTAAGTTAGAACAGTGATGAATAAAGTTGGCCGAGTGGGCCATGTCAAATGTAACCGGCAGGAGGCCCGATTCCATACGTGTCGATGCACATTCCGGGCCCCGGGCCCCCGGACGAGGACGGCACGATTGGCCTGCTAGCTTAAGACAGCCCGCCCGGACACGCACGATTGGCCCAGGTAGAGAGGCTCAGGAGAGCAACGACCCATAGGCGCGCGCGACACGGGTGCTGCTGCATTGCTGGGTGCACGAGTGCATCCGTGCATCGCAGACATTTCCAATAGGATAGGAGTACGGATTAATCATTTCCATTCCAGCAGCAGTAGTACAGCAATGGCAGGATGCCTTCGCCATTACATGCCGCTACGGAAAATTTAGATATACATGCACTAGAAGACAAAATCTGATTTTGTTTTGTTGTGCTAGTGCACATGCACACGGCTAGCAGCCGGCGCACGGTCCATGGGCGGACCTACAGTTGTGCCCGGGTATTCCCGAGCATACCCAACATTTTTGGGAAAATGTTTAGTAGTTGTTAGAGGTATATACATGTACAATATAGTTAAGCTCTCAAAATTGTGATTCTTTGCTATTTTCTGGCTGTAACTCGCGTCCAATTGAAAGCAGCCCACAGGCCACACCTAGCCGTACGGCCCAATGGCCCATCTAGCCCACAGGCCACTCCCTAATCCTCAATTCCCCACTCCCCCAACCCATCAGGCACCGAAGGGGTAGGGCAGCCAGCAGCTTTGACCGATTCGGCGATTTGACGGACGCAGAATCGCCGTGCTGCCGCCTGCCACCAGGCGCCAGGCCGCTCGCCCGTGCCTCCACCCACGCGGCCGCTCGCGGCGCCGCTGCGCCCCTTGCCGCACGCCGCCCCGCTCCCTGCCGCGGCCGGCGGCCGGCGGCATCTGCTCCCCCGGCAGCTGCGGCCTGCGACATTGGTTGTTGTCGCTCGACGCGACTCGACTGGGTTCTTTGGTCCGAAGTTCAACTCAGAGGTGTCAAAATTCAAATCCCTGTGTCCTTTGATATGTTCTGTGAAATGTCATTTCCAATTGCAAAATTCATAGATGCGCATTTGGTTCTCTGTAGGCACTAGGCAGTGGCAGTAATTTCCTTTCAAAAAAAAATATGAAGAAGTCAAAGAAGTCAAAGTCGATTGATCTGAAATCAATGTATTTTCTTGTCATGGGCATACCCTGCTCTAAAATCCTGGGTCCGCCACTGGCACGGTCGGTCGGCCAGCGTCGATCGGCGCTCAATCGACGCGTGCGAGCGTGCGCCGTGTGCCCTCAACAAACCACCAGCACCAGAGGCGGAACCAGGGGCTAGCAAGGGCGTGGCCCCTCAGCACAGTAGATTCATTTAAATATTTATATAAATATTTATATTTATAGCATAAAAAATATTAATTTTATCTATTTTTTATTAAAACATGATGATTTTAGTTAGAAATAGTATAGATTTTTTTAAAAAATTTGTTAAAACATATAATTATGTATATTTTATCATATAAAAAATACGATCACATTTGCACTCGCCGGCACAAGACGAGAATGGATTTCTCGTGCCGTCGTCTGCCTGTTCTACTGTACCTCCGGTTAATTATATGACCATTTTGTCCATTTCTGTTGCAAAAGTACGATCTTGTAGTTACGCGCTTGGGATTTGTTCCGGTGGCATGGCATGCACTGCCCTCCGTACAAGCAGTTGTGCTAGCTCCAATTTTTATGTTCAAATGCTCTTAGTTATTCTTCGGGGATTATTAATGCTCCAAAAAGAATGAATCGGTTCTCATTTAACTTATTATAAACATAAATTAAACAAAATAATTTGTTTTGTGGTCCTATTTTTTTCTGAAACATTTTCTAAGTAGCTCATGAAAAGCAAGAAATGGCACCCCATATTATCATATTATTAGTATATGCCACACGCACTATATACATAAACAATTTAAGAATAATACAGAGCCAACCTGCCATATCTTTATAAATCACCTGTGGGCCCAATGGGCAAGGTTTGTCTTTCTAAGTCCATTTTTTAGAGGCAGGTCTATCTTTGTAAATAATTCATAACTTTTTATAATAAGTTAGATGAAACCAAACTTTACTTAATTAAAATTATACAGCTGGACACGATCAACAATTTTGTGGTTGATAGATCTTTCATCAAGATACCAAATATTCATTGTTTTGTTTTGGTCAATGCAATCCAAAATTTTGTACCTGACAGCTCTTTTATCGAAGATTGTTTGGAGACATAAATACTTGTTTTTTTTAACATTTTCTTAGGTTTTAAATTCAATTTTTTATTTTTTCAAACAATATTGAATGTTGACATAGTCTATATATTAATGTTATTGTTCTCAACACGACATATATGAATTTTTGTAGTTGATATTTTTTAATTTGAGTTATTTTAGAGGTGTAAATATACGTTTTAAATTGCCATACTTTTCAACTCAATTTTTTAGTTTTTTTACTGATCATGGATGTAGACATGCGCTCTATATCAAACTTGTATTAAACAATTAGGTCTAAAGCTTTGTAGTTAAAATTGATTTCATTTGGATACCCAAATATTCAATAAAGGTTTCGTAGAAGGCAGTACTAAACTACAAAATCTGCTATATATCTACTATCACATCATATGCGTGCACAATGGAAGACCTTCTACAGTTGAAATTGTTTTTTTTTGGGACATTGTTGACAAGCTCAATGGAAAAGGCATGCTCACTGAATGGTGAACTAGTGCATAGTATGCAAGTGAAAAAACTGTTGCAAAC
This sequence comes from Saccharum hybrid cultivar R570, assembly GCA_038087645.1. Lineage (NCBI taxonomy): Eukaryota > Viridiplantae > Streptophyta > Magnoliopsida > Poales > Poaceae > Saccharum > Saccharum hybrid cultivar. Next base: position 24,273,665 of record JAQSUU010000805.1, on the reverse strand, counting down.
CCATGGCGATTTGCGCTCTAGACCAGTTGGTCAACCTTCCAGTAGTGTCCCCCGTGACCAGAGTTCGAATCTTTGATCAGGCGAATTTCTGGACGGCGGTGTAGGAAAAATCCTCCTCGCCTGTCTCATGTTCCCAAAGCACAGGTAAAATGGACCGGCCCTCTCACCGGGTAACGGGCCCCTGTGTGCGGACGGGGCATAGGGTTCAGGGGTTTTCTCGAGCTGAGTGAGAAGTGTAAGGTCCAAATAGGCTAGAGGAGGGGGTGAATAGCCTAATTAAAACTTCTACAAGAATTACTTAACCACAAATATTAGTACAAAAGGTGGCGAAGCAAAATGCACTAGCTCTAATTAATTAAGCAAGCCACGTACACAAGTCTAGGACCACTACTACAGCGCAGGGATATAGTAACACCAACTTATGCTACTATAGGCTAGAAAAAGTGTTACTAGCTCTCTTAGTAACACATTTTTTATTGTGTTCCAATTGGCCATGTTACTATAGACTGGTTTATTGTAACATATTTACTTGTCTACAGGAACATTTGTCTAGTGTTACAATGATCTTTCTTGTAACACTTTTCTTTACTCTAGTAACACTTCACATTATGGTAGAATGCATAGTTTGTAACACATTTACTAACGTATCGGAACATTTATCTAGTGTTACAATGAATGTCTGTTGTAACATTTTTTTTTAGTTCTAGTAACACTTCTAAATTGTGGTAGAGCACAAAGTATGGAAAAAACACATGGTTTGTACACTTGTTTATATCTATTGTAACATATTCAGATTATGAAACAAATATTTATTTCACCTATACATGTGGCACACAGATTATTATAGAATCACACAAACAAGACACATTGCAAAATCACGTAAACCACAAATTTTAATAATCATAGTAAGATCCACATATCATAGGATGATTTCAAACATAGTGCTTGTTCACATCAAATCATAGTATATGTACATAACGATATGGCTCTAGAGAGCAAACGCACATAGTCCATACTAGAAAGAAAAAGTCAAAAACTAGCTAGGATTCATAAATTCCATTGCTTCTTCTTCCATTCTTTATACGCATCGATGTAGAAATTCAATCATTAATCATTTCAACCTACAAAAAAAATGTAAGTTGTAACATTACAAATTAGGCCACAAATGTATATTGATGTGAAGTTAAGAAAGCTAGTTTGAACATACCAACATCGAAGGCCAAGCAATTGGGACTCCTTTGATATGGGCATCATGAATATGGTTGCACCCAGGCATGGGCCTCATTAATGGCTCATATTTTGCAATAGGATGATTGATACGCACTTTACATAATTGACTTCCAGTCTTAACTCTACCAACAATGGCTTCTGGATCAGTGCTCAAGAGAGTTGCATAGGCACATTAGCCTTATTTAGGATATTTTGATGTCATTAATTGCACTATGGACCCAACCTACATTAATTTAACATAATCTCTTAGTGACCAACAACCCTTAGTTGTATATCAAGATCATGCAATTAGAACAAGTAATATTATGTTTGTCTACCTTCATTAGAGGAAGTTTTTTATGCGTTTGACACTTGTGACATGTATCCTTGTCATGAGCCACCTCCTGGTGTGCAATGATTGTAGTTTCTCCAAGCCCTCCTTGATGACCCTTACACATATAAAATGAACTATGAAATATTAAGAAAAAAAATCTACTATAATTATAGCGAAGGGTGGTTCATAGATACCTTATGTTTCTTTGTTATTCTATTTGTGGTGGAATTCCTTTAACTGGAATCAAATTGAAAGGAATAGAAAGATAATTGTATTTATACATTGTTACACTATTACACATCTTGAGTAACTGGCATTACAAGTCTAATATATTTTTTTCAATGGTACATTGAAAAAGTGTACCTCTATTCGTCTAGAATCATTATCGATGCATCATTGAAATATTGCATGTGCTTCTGCTTCACCTATTTCCTTGTCATTATTGTCACTTTGGCACTGATTCCGATTCCAATTCAAATTCATTCAAATGATAATTACAAGTTAAAAATATTAACATATAGTAAACTAGGAGTATATTATTATTGTTAAATATAAGAAACCAGTTGATAACCCTTTTGCTGGATAAAAATAGATTGTCATCATCTCTAAATTCAGACAGACATGTCTCTTTATTCTAGTAAAGAGAAAAAAGACAGTAGCATGAGTTCTTATAAAAAGATCCTTTGTCGATAAAATAAGTATTAAATTCATAAGCAAGTGACTTTACCAATTCATCCTGTATTTAAGGAATCCATCATTCTGGTTCGGTGCAACACATTGAACTCTAAAAAATTTGAAACAATATTAAAGCCAAAAGACTAGATTAGGTGAAAACATGGAAAATAGATCAATACCTTTCTTTTAGAATGGACCTTTTGATTCTGAGAATTGTTATGATCACTCCTAGCACAATTTCCCTAGAAAAGATATAAAGTTTGAGTAACACATTTCAAAGTTACAAATTTTCGTCTAACATTCAGGAAGAAAAATATGAAAAGTCTGCTGGAAGTATTCTGTAACCTGAATGACCATGCCTTTGCCTATGCGAAGGAATTAAAGCTACAACTGCATAAGCAGATAAGCTACTGATGCACTGTTACCTGCTCACCCAATTGTCGCTGTCCAGCAGCTAAGCTCCTCCTGCTACCTGAAAACAACAGCGAAGATGAGAGCTGATGGCCCCTATAGCTATACTGCAACCAAAGGGAAATGCTATACTACTGCAGCCAAGAACAAAAGGGGAAAATGAGAGCAATGGCATTGCTCTGAATGAGAAACATAACAGTTTCATTGATCTAATTGGGTTAAAAAGATGCAGTTTGAGCCCACGAGCGCACACAGGCCTATAAAGAGCAACAAACCTTTGCATCAACTTGAACTTTATTTGTAGGAAACCGAGACAAATGCATGGGGGTAAATCTGACATAGTGTGCATGTGTGATAGATAATTAATGTTTGCAATGCATGGTTGCGAACACTGACCAAGGCATTTTCAGAAATGTGCATTAGATCAATGTATCAAATCTGACTGGAGATAGGTTTAGATGGTGGCGATCCCAATTCAGGGAACAACGATTGGCGATCCTGACGAATGGTAGACCGTGTTAGATTTTTTTCATCTAAGATACACAATTATAATGTACACATTCAGAGGTTCATCTGTACATTTGTCAGGTTCTTAGAACTAGGCAGTCAGAGCATTGCAAATTCAGCAGGTCCATTCCAAAATATCACACGAACAAACTCAGGAAAAAAATTGACAAATCCACAACACATCAAGGCTGAAAAAATCAACAAAATATCAAGGCTGAGATTACCAAATCAGAACAAGGCATCAAGGCAAAGTTGTAAAAAAAGGGAATCCCCATTCAGGGAACATCGATTGGTGATCCTGATCGGCCAATCCGATGTTAGGACTTTTGGGCTTTGCGTCGGAGGCCAGGCCAACAGGTGATCATGTAAGTTCTTTTTCTGTAAGATATACAATCATCATGTATGCATTCACGGGTTCATATGTACATTTGCCAGGTTCTTCGTATTACACAATCAGTCAATAGAGCATTGCAATTTCAGTATGTCAATAGCATTACGTTCACAGTACAAAACATCACAGGCAGAGATTTAGAAGAACGGAAGAGATGACCAAATCAGATCTAAGCATACAAAGCACTTCGATTCCACGCAGATCAGAAGAGAAGCGCAAAAGGAGAAGTGAGGAAATCACCTGAGACGCTGTGAGGCGGTAGGCACTGTACGTACGTTCACCTGCCCTAAAATCCAGCGGCAACAGAGGGGAACGACGGCGCCGAACGATGCTGAAAGACGAACCTAGATTTCAACAAAACGCGGATCAGAGAGGTGGTGACCGGCGAGTCAGATCAGGAGTTGAGGTACTCAATAGATCGGAATTGGGAGAGTGTGTGCTAAGGATTCTTACTGCTCACCTCGCCAAACGCAGGAACGGACGAATGGTGATGGGTGGCTGAACGCTGAAAACTGAACTGCCCTCGCTCGCACGGTAAAGGGCTGCGTTATCCCCTGACTCCATCCTCTGGTCAAAGTTTGGTTGGCAGGGTGATATTTCGTTGGAGGCAAATTTTGGTGGGAAAAACAGTGGATTGTGTAAAACTTGTTTCCTGGTCTACCAGCATCGAATGACCTATGGAGATTCAACTCAGTTTAAAAAAATAGTGCACGACCATGTACTAGAGTTTACTTGCTATTATCTAAAAAAAAGTTTACTTATATTACTATAAACTGAAATAATGTCTACCAAATCAGTCAGGGGAATTAGGGACGAATCTGGATGTGGATCGGAACATCCAAATTATATGGTATCCATATGAGCTAAAATGTTAATAAGGATACTTTTACTCATATCCAAATTTATAGAGACATTAAATGGATGTACGCGGATTTGTTTTCCACTATACTTTTGTCTATTTAATTTAGATTTATTCAAAAACTATGAAATATGTAATGCTATGTGCGTTGCATATTAGAATTGAACTCTGTATCGATAGACACGAGTTGTTGTAACTCGTATTAGCACAACTCATGAGTCTAGGTCACATATGAGATACAGAGGGCACGACACGTCTTGGAATCGGACTCCCATATTGATCATCACAAGACACGGGTCACATACAAGATATGGAGGGTGTAAGCACAGTTTGAGATATAAAAAGAGTGGGACAGAAGAAACTCTCCACGGTCCGATTAGGGAGATGTGGATAAAAAAATGGTAATAAAATTTTAACTCTTTAATATAAGGTATAGATCTCTATAAAAAAACAAATAAAACCATCTAAGACTTGTATGTTTTTCGTAATAAATATTTAAGTATTATTGAAATATTTTTTTATATTATTTATTTATTCGTTGAAATATCTGTTGTCTACTTTAGTATTTGCAATATAATTTTGAGCAATGGTGTATCCGATTCAATATTAGTTGTAAAGGAATTCGATGGATATCCAATACAATCTGTATATCTGAAAATATAGTACTAGATTACGCTATCTAAAAGTTACTTTGTGACAAGTGACTACACACATATTGGTTTTGTAATATTAATAATATTTATTTACAACTTTAGACTATTTTAAAGTAATGACTAATATTAATTTTAATATTAACGATAATACATAAATAAAATGACCATAGATGTCTCATTATTGATTGGCATGTTGGAAAAAAAGTAATTTGATTAATGTGCAGTGAAAACCTATGAGGAGGTGTAAATTAAGGGCCTGTTTGGGAGCTTCAAGAGCTCCAGCTCCCGACAAAATATAGATCTCGATCTAATTATTTAGCCGAACACTTCCAGCTCCACTAGCTCAATTGTTCTTCTTTTATGCGTATTTCAAATTAAATATGGATGAATATAAGACTTTCTCACTTGTTTAGTACATATAAGACTTGTTTATTCATCCTTATAATCCTACAAAATTATATAATTATCAAAAATATATAACAAGATTATTTACAAATGTGAATATATGAATTTAACGCTGTCTTCAGTTTAATGTTTTTAGTATTAATGTATAGATTTATTTAAATCCTAAGTAAAAATATAATTATAAAAAAATAACCATTACATATGAAGTCAAGGTTGTATTAAATGTGTTTGGTCCATAGACATTTTTTTTTTGTATTTTCAAGAAGTTTTGAATATTATTAAATATAAAGTGACATAAATGTAGGAGTTAAGTAGGACTCATATAATTTTGGGAAAAAAAAGTAATGTACAGATTTCGAAAAAGCCTAGAAAAATTAAAGGATTTTTTTTCTAAGGCTCTGGAATGAAAACTGAATGAAAATAGACCAAGGTCTTGTTAACTCTTGTTTCTTGTCAACTCTCTCCTCTCTAGCAAACTATGCTGACTAATGTTTAATCAAATTGACATAGTCATAATTTTTTTGAGAATTTTAATATATTTATGCATGTTTGTTAGAATTACTTTGCATTTGAACTACATGTATGTAAAAATGATCATTAGTTTGTGAAAACATATGCTGATTTGAAATATATTACTGCCAATTTGTTGAAATTTATCAAAGTTGAGTGTGTGTGTACTACAAAAAGATTTTTAAATTACAAGAAACTACACAAATAAATTTCGAGATCATTTGTAAATTTCTATAGAAAAATTCCTACGTTTCTTCATGAAAAGAATTCAATTGTAAATCTGATAAAAATATGCTTTTTTAAGATTCAGGTACCCAAATTTTAGTCGGATCCAAAAGTGAAAACTCATCCTTCATACGTGTGAGATGACAGGTGAGCAGCAAAATTTTGAGGACCCTCCCCGCCGGCCTGCCAGCGCGCGGCCGCGCGCCACCACGCGTGCGCGAAACTGAAAAGCATCGCCGCTGCGCGCGCAACTGCGCCCAGCCTATTGCCGTCCCCGCGGGGAGCCCGCCTGATCCTCAAGCCCAATCCTATTAACTTCTCTAGTTTCCGCATAAAAAATTATCGAAGAATCCGCAACAGTATATATAGACGTATAGGTATAGACGTATAGTCCTCGACTCGTGACACCCAAACGCTACCCGCCCGGCGGCGCCTCGATCGGCTATGGCGTACAGGCTGCGGCTACTCCAGACGCGGCATCTTCTGCTGTCACGGTCAAGCACACGGTAGTTCCACCAATTCTGATTCGAGGTCCTGCCCACAGCGTGAAGGCTTGACAAGCAACGGTGAGTTTTTGTTCTACTGCGGCTCCTCCAAATCGGCAATGTCCCGCCCTGGGGCGCTAGCAGGCGTGGCCGGCTAGTCACCCTGAGGCAAGGTGGCCGGACAGGGCCTCAGGCCTCAGCAGCTTCGGGCAACATGTACATTGACGACGCCCAACAACTGCTCGAGGAAATGCACACAAGGTACACTACAACTAGCTAACCCTGCAGATACTAGCCTCTTGATCCATCTGGAGAAAAAATGAATTTTTGTTAGTTACCGTGCCCTGTAGCTCATTAGAATTAAAAACATTCGTATCAAGCATGGAAGACGAGGTCAAGGATTCACGGATTTGTTTTGGTGTATGGATTCTGATTTTCTCGTTAGTTTAGGTGTTTTGGTGTATGGATTCTTATTTTCTCGTTAGTTTAGACCTGCTGACTTTTTTTTCTCTCCAATTTTACTTGTTAATAGATGCAGTGTCAAATTTAATCTACACTAGCACCTCTCCCTGCACAATATTTTCAACACGTACAGTTTAGATTGGATCAATGAGTCTGCACCCTTCCCTGGAAGAAATATCTTATTAATACATATTCTAGGTAAAGATTGACAAATTTTTGACAAATGGCTCTTTAGTATCTTCTTGCGATAATTGGTTCTAACATGTTCCCTTTCATCTGTCTTTTAGGTTTAAAGAGCTGCTGATATTACCTGCCAATATGTCGTGCTGCTACACTCTTTTTAACAGGTGTTGAGCTACTGTGCATTCGCCTTTCACCTGCTCATCAAGGTACATCTGGTTTTAGGGGATATATAATCTTTTTATAAGATAGATAGTTGCATTAAAGCTAGTTGCAAACATCGGTTCGCAAAAGAACAAGCACCAGGCAAAACATAAAACATGATAGTCTGGGAATATAGTTCTATATCCTTGCAGATAAACTAGATATAGCAAAATTCCAAGCACATTCAGAGGATTTATGTGTTAGCAGCAGCCTGGTCATTGCTAACATCACCATGACGACATCATTCACTTTCACATAATGTTATTTCACTTTGTGCTGCCTATACCTTATGCTGTAGCAGCTACTTCGCTATTTAACTTTGTTAGTACAATGGAACCTCTTTAGTTCAGACAATGCGCCTGATGCATAAACATTTTTTGTAGTATAACACAACCTTGCTATTTTTTGGGAAAAGGTACATAGATTTTTTTTCCCAAACTGATACATAGTTGATGCTACATAAATAGACACAGTAGCTTATTAATACCAAATTAAGCTAATGGCTTACATTGATTCATTTCTGGTTGACTGACATCATTTTGCACCTTCATGACTCCTTTTTCACATTATCTTTCCTGAATTCTTGGCTAGTCTTTCCTGAGACTCAAAATGATGTATGTGATTTTTGCTTTATCAGAAATACTAATGATCCGTGCTCGGTACTGGTTCAGAACTCCTGGATGGCTGGACTGTACTAGACTACAAGGAGACCATGTGCTCTTAATTTATGATTATTCCTTGATTGCTTACTCTGAATAATTATTTCGGTAAAAATTGCTCTGAATAATTTGTTGTGTGACAAATTGTGTAGCTGACAAATCTTGATCTCGAACTGATTGACTTGCTAGTGTCACGATCTGTTATTGCTTAGCTGCAGAGCATGGCATGCTCTGCTTCTGACAAAACTATGCTAAATTCAGAAGGTACTTTACAATTTAGTAAGTTCACAACTACACTTATGTGCTATCTTGTTTCTAGTAGTCCATGTACATGCTAATCTCAAATGTGTAGCTAAGTTCATAGCTTAATTTTGTTAGAAGAATGAGGCCAACCAGCTTGTATTGCTAGGCCCAAAGGGGCAATATACATGTGAGTACATATATGCAAAGAAGTCCTCCAAGTAGAGGGAAAATAGAGAAACATCTATGCATCTAACACCCCCCCCTCAAACTCATGGTGGATCTACAACACTGAGTTTGGAGAGCAAGAATCGATGATGAGCCCGAGTTTGTGCCTTTGTGAAGAAATCCGCTAGCTGAACCTCTGAAGGCACATGGTGGAGCGACACAACCTGATCATGCACCTGCGATCTCATGTAGGAAGCATCAACGCCAATATGTTTGGTGAGCTCATGCTTGACCGGATCCCGAGCAATACTGATCGCACCGGTGCTGTCAGAAGAGAGAGGAGTGGGTGCAGTGGCAGACACACCAAAATCCTCAAGAAGCCATCGTAGCCATGTCACCTCTGCAGTCACAGTCGCCATAGCACGCAGCTCAGCCTCAGCACTCGAGCGGGAAACTGCAGTCTGCTTCTTGGTTTTCCAGGCAATCAAGGAGGAGCCAAGAAAAACACAATAAGCTGAGAGAGTAGCGATCAGTGGGATCACTCGCCCAGGTCGCATCAGAGTACGCCTGAAGCTAGAGAGAACTAGAGCGAGGGAAGAAAAGGCGGCGGGAGATGGTTCCGCGAAGGTATCGCAGAACACGAAGGAGGTGAGCATAGTGGAGCTGGGTAGGAGCCGAGACAAACTGACTCAAGATATGAACAGAGTGAGTAATATCAGGACGGGTGATCCCAAGATAGACAAGGCTCCCAACCAGCTGACGATAGCGAGTGGGATCAGCAAGTGGTGTACCATCAGTGGGTCGGAGGTGAACACTAAGCTCCATAGGAGTGTCAACAGTGCGGTGATCAGTGAGACCAGCACGAGAAAGGAGGTTGTGAGCGTACTTCTCCTGAGAGAGAAAAATACCATCAGATGTGGAGGTGACCTCAAGACCAAGGAAGTAACGAAGGGGACCCAAATCAGACATAAGGAATGTCTTACTGAGATGCCGCTTCACAAAATCAATGTACTGAGAGTCATCGCCCGTGATGATCATGTCATCGACATAGAGAAGAAGAAGGGTGCGACCACGAGGGGAAGTGTGGACAAAGAGAGCAGGATCGTGGTCACTGGGTGTAAAACCAGCATTGATGACAACAGAGGAGAAACGCTCAAACCAGGCCCTAGGAGCTTGCTTAAGGCCATAGAGAGAACGCCGCAACCGACAAACCAGGCCATCAGGAATAGAGTATCCTGGAGGTGGCTGCATATAGACTTCCTCTCGTAGCTCGCCATTGAGGAAGGCGTTCTTGACATCCAACTGAGATATCGGCCACTGGCGAACGGAAGCAACTGCAAGAAGAGTCCGAACAGTAGTCATGTGAGCCACAGGAGCGAAGGTCTCGTCATAGTCACGACCTTGCTCCTGTTGGAACCCGCGTGCCACAAGACGAGCCTTGTAGCGCTCAAGGGAGCCATCGGAGCGAGTCTTTACCTTGTACACCCACTTGCAAGTGATAGGAGTGACATGAGGTGGCAAAGGAACAAGATCCCAGGTGCTAGTACGCTCCAGGGCAGCAATCTCCTCAGCCATAGCATGCTGCCACTCTGGGTGAGCAGCAGCCTCCCGATAGGTCTCGGGCTCAGCCAAAACGGCAGCAGTGAAGCCAAGGCGATCTGGACGACGAAGTGTGCTGCGGTCACGAAGAGCATAGCGAGGGGAAGACTCCGGAGGAGGTCCAAGGACGGACGGGGAAGAGTCAAGTGGCGGCGCAGGTCGCGGACGACGAGTGTAGTAGTGAGTGATCTCACGTGAAGGACAGACTGGTGGTGGAGAGGTAGGTGACGGCGAAGGTGGAGAAGTAGGAGGAGGTGACGGAGGTGGAGGTGGAGGTGACGAAGGTGGAGGTGGTGAAGGCGGAGAAAAGGATACCTGAGGTGGCGAGGAGGGTCGAGACGGCAGCGGAAAATACCACTCAGGTAAAGTGAGAAACGAGAGGGACTCGGCGGTACTAGAAGGACTGGAGGAGGAACGAGGATAGTAAGGCCGGGACTCATCAAAGGTGACATCCCTAGAAATCCTCATCCGACGAGCAACAGGGTCATAGCAGCGATAACCCTTATGTTCCGTACTGTACCCAAGGAAAACACACTCAACAGACTGAGCAGTGAGTTTGGTGCGCTCACGAGGTGAAAGAAGGACGTAACAGACACACCCAAAACAACGAAGATGACTATAGGAAGGAGGGGTGCCGAAAAGACGCTCATAGGGAGTGCAATCCTGAAGAACAGTAGAGGGTTGGCGATTTATGAGAAAAACAGCCGTAGAAACCGCCTCAGCCCAGAAATGAGGAGCAAGCGCAGAAGAGATCAAAAGAGCACGAGCGGTCTCAAGAATGTGGCGATGCTTTCGCTCAGAAACACCATTCTGAGCATGAGCACCAGGACATGAAAACTGGGCAAGAGTACCCTGCTCAGCAAGATAGGAGCGATGAGCAGTGGAGATGTACTCACCAGCAGAATCAGCATGAAAAACTCGAATGGAAGAACTATATTGTGTACGGATCATGGTGGCAAACTGCTGGTAAATAGAAAAAAATTGACCACGAGAAGACATCAGATAAATCCAAGTAAATCTCGAATAGTCATCAATGAATAGAACATAATATGATTGACCTCCTTTTGAAACGAAAGGTGCAGGACCCCATACATCAGAGTGAACAAGATCAAAAGGTCTCTGGGACTTAGACTCACTAGAAGGGTAAGGGAGTTGCAACTGTTTGCCAAGTTTACAACCCATACAATGAAGAGTAGTGTCACCAGAAACAGGACCTAGAACACCACTACCAACAAGAGTGGACAATCTGGAACCGGAGAGGTGGCCAAGACGACGATGCCATTGCGCAAAAGAAGTGGTAGACGAAGTAGCCGACGCGGATGCTGGAGAATTAGGTGATTCGGGAGCCAAAATGGACGAAGGAAGGCGCAACCAATCAAGCTCCCATAGGCGTTGGGAGTCCCGACGCCTAGGCCCAGTTCCCACCAAAAGGCCCGTACGGAGATCCTGAACACAACAAGAATCAGACTCAAGGATTATGCGACAGCCATAATCAGTGATTTGACCCGCAGACAACAGTTGCATGGTGAGCTTGGGAACATGTGAAACAGTAGGAACATCAAAAGAAGTGGTCGAAAGAACACCTCTCCCAGCTACAGGAAGCGAAGTGCCATCTGCGGTGCGAACAAATATAGGTGGATCGGGGAAAGACATAGAAGACATGTTTGTCGAATGGGGTGTCATATGAAAAGAGGCACCAGAGTCAAGAAACCACGGGGATGATATACCTGACGGAGGAGGAGGAGTGGAACTAGCAGCCTGAGCAGTAGTCCCGTGAGCGGAGGCCTGAGCTGCAGTAGTAAGGCGACGAAACAGGGCGAGAACCTCCTGCTCCGCTGCAGACACAGAACGAGTGCCCTGTGGAGCAGAGGAACCACCAGAGCCCTGAGAAAAGCGCCTGCCACGCCGCCCCGGTCGTTCGCGCTGCTTCTTACGACAATCCTTCTCCTCGTGGCCATAGAACTTGTAGTAGCCACACTGAACACCAGATGGTGCCCCCGGCACCGCAGGAGAGGACTGAGACGGAGGCGAGGAGACCTGGGGAGGTGTGGCCGCCAAGACGGAGGGCTGCGGCGGAACACGACTCACACCCCCAGCTCGAAGACGAGTCTCCTCGGCTCGCAACTCAGGCATCGCCTCCATGAGTGATGGGCGCGGACGACGAGTCAGCAACTGCGCCCGAACAGTCTCGAACTCAGGGCGAAGCCGAGAGAGAAACTCGTGAAGGCGAAGGGTCTCTCTCTGGGCCCGGTGACGGTCACAACACCGGCAAGTACCACCACCACAGAACTCAGCGCCCAGACCGTCCAGACGATGCCAGATGGCTGTCATCTGATGGTGGAAGTCGTCAACAGTAGAGTCAAGCTGACGAAGCGCCTGAGCCTCCTCAACAACAGCAAGGTACATAGCCTCGTTACGGATCTCATAACTGCGACGGAGGTGATCCCACATGAGGTGTGAAGTGGCAAGACCCCTGAGGGATAGTGAGAGATCGACCTCCATGCTCGCAAATAAGATGGCCTTGGCACTCTTTTCCTCACGCAGCCAAGCCTCATAGATACCAAGATCAGACTGGTAGTTCTCCATGTCAACCTCAAATGCCTCAAGCAAAGCACTCTTGTCATCATCAGTAGCATCCGGCGGGTACGTGGGCGGTGTGGGGAGAACAGGACGGGAGGGGCAGGGCCGCTCACCCGTGAGATAGCCCCACAACTGCTGACCATCCATGTGGATCTCCATATGCAAGACAAACTCACTCCAATTGGTGCCATTGAAAATGACGGGGCACCGAGGGATAGGCATGGCACCCGGACGCCCGGAGGAGGCCATGGAAGAAGGTAGGAGGTGCTGCAGTTTTTGTTTGTTTTTTTTTGGCAATGGTTAGCTAGAGAGTGATAAAAAAACAGAGGAGTACACAGCTGCTCAATACGGTAAGAGGCTCTGCTGCTCAATACGGTAAGAGGGAAAACAGAGGAGGCGGCACAGGAAGGGGCAGGGGAAGGAGGAAGGAGAGGGCGGCGCACGAAGGGGCAGGGAAAACAGAGGAGGCGGCACCAGTCCACGGCCGCGCCATGGCGCCGCGCTGGGACCCCAGCCGCTGCCGCGGGTCCTTGGCGAGGAGGCGGTCCCGCGCGTCGGCGTCGGACCCGGACCCGCCGGTGGGGAAGGAGAGCGGGTGGACGTGGCGCGTGAGGCCGCGCAGGCGCAGGAGCAGGCGCAGGGCCGCGCGAGGCGGATGCCGCAGAGACGGCGGGCGGCGCTCGACCGTGGCTGAGGATGGCACGGAGGGGCGCAGGCGACCGTCGGTGTGTGGTGCCCGGCAGGAGCAGGAAAGAACCCTAGCTCGATACCATGTTAGAAGAATGAGGCCAACCAGCTTGTATTGCTAGGCCCAAAGGGGCAATATACATGTGAGTACATATATGCAAAGAAGTCCTCCAAGTAGAGGGAAAATAGAGAAACATCTATGCATCTAACAAATTTAATAATGCACTTTAGTAGTTCAATGGAATTAAATTCTCTTGCTAGGAAGGTGTGAATGTCTAGCAGGCTGGTACACGAAACTGATTCAACCTTTGCTTGGATATAAAATCTTGTGTATCAATTGCTAGTTAAAGAAATAAGAAGTAGGCTGACCTGCACAACTTGCAACATCCTTGTAGGATAGAGGTTCGCACAGTATACCTCCTATGGAACAACCATGTAGGAGACCAGACTAGAACATATGTGCTTGTAAGATTGGTTCTGGAATGGCTTATCCGTATGTAGTAGGTATAGAGGTTTTCATGCAGGCCAAGTATGTACATGAGAACGCCAAGTATGTACATGAGAACTTACAATTTGTAGGTTATTTGATCCTTAACCATGTTTCTTTATTATAGGTTTGAATGGTATGACTGGACAAGAGAAGCATTAGAGGCAATTTTCCAGTGTTGATGTGGCCCTGTTCGGCTGATGGTTTCTGCGGCTGCTGCTGATGTTGATGCTAATTTGTTGTGAGAGAAAAACACTGCTGAATGGCTGGCTGATAAGCTCAAGCGAACAGGGTGACAGACTCTAACTACAATTCAGGTCAATCATTGCAACTATATTAACATAATTATTTATAATAAGTCTGATGCAACATATATTGAAATTGTCTTGGTTTTAGACCCTTTTATCATTTTTCAAATATAGTACAGCCACATTCTTAGATTACTTTTCTTTTTCTGGCATTGCAGGTTACTATTGTTTGTGGCACCCCTAGTCATCTTGTATGGCTAGAGTATGATGGATGCATGGTCAAGTTGGAGAGCATAGCATATATGGCAGATTTTTAATTGTCCAACTCTCTGTGAATTCATATGTTATATGTAAAATGATCATGTTGATGGTCCATCCTATTCTACATCTCACCTTGAAAACACCTTGGATGCAGTTTCCATATTGCCTAATTTTGTTGTGAAAGCAGTTTTTAAAAATTGCTTCAAATATTTGTAATACCCAAAAATTTCAAATTTTAGAATTAATGGGTTTCAAATAATTTAGATAACATTTAATGGGGAATTAGGATTTAAAAAATTTAGAAAAGAATATTTGGTGATGCATTCATGCTGTTGCATTTTTTTTTGGTGTGGATTTATTTGTTTTATTTGATTTGGTTTAGAAAATTTGATTTGAAAATGTGTTTGGAAAATTAGAAAAGAAATGGAAAATAAAAAGGAAATCCTTTACCTATTCGGCCTGTGCAGTCCAGCTAGCGGCCTGTTTCCCCTTTCTCGGTCTTGGGACGCTGAACCGAGCCGAGCCCAAAGTCCCCCGCTTCTCCTCGCGCTTGTGATCGCGAGGGCTGGCCCAGAGCCGCGGCAGCCGCGCGCCTTCTCTCCCTCCTTGTTTCGCTGACGGGTGGGGGCCACTTGTCAGTCTCGTCTTCTTCATCATGTTCGTGACCGAGCCGGACTTTGCCACCACCGATCCTTGCCGAATTAACCGGGATCTCCTAACCGAACACGACGCGGTGGAGCTATAAAAGTGAAGCCGTGACCCTCCTCTTTCCGTTTTTCATCTAAATCGCGAGTTCCACCACGTGAAATCGAGTTCTAGGGTTTGAGGTTGTTGAGGGTCGGCGGTTGAACGGTTGGGGAGTTCTTGGGTGGATTGGAGGTCAATTTCTTCGCTTGGGTGAGTTTGTCATCTTCTCCTCTCCCTCCCAATGCTTTTCTTTTGAGTTTTTGTGCTTTGTATGGCGGGATTGGAGCTCACCGTGGCCGGCAATGGCGCCACCGTTCATCCCCGAGCCGCACTCTCTCTTCGGGTCGTCATAGCGCTTCTAAACCGCATAGATGAGTTCGGGTTTACTTCCTCTTCCGATTGGTGTTGGTGGCGGGGCGAGTTGTGGTCTGAAAAGGTGGAGCCGAAGCTCTCCGGTGGGCTCATGGCGTCGGCCATGGCGGCCACCGGCCGGAGTTGGTGTTGATGGCCGGCTTCATCTTCTCTCTCTTCTGGATTGAATGGTAGCCGTCCATCTGGTGATCAACGGGTAGGATTAGAAGATACCTCTTCGGGGGTAAAATTGATAAAGAGCCCCTGGACTTTTTCAGATTAAAACCCGCCGTCCTAAGCGTAATTTCCGAAAAGCGTTTTCGTGTTTTGAAAGCGTATTTTCTCTCGGTTAAATCAAAAATACGTTTTCAGATATTTACAGTTTTGCCACTAGGATTGTTTTGGCCATAAAATCTTCGTTTTAACTCCGATTTGATCCGTTCAAGCTACGTTAGGTTCGTATTTACGAGCTCTACATGTTAGTATAGTTGTACAGTCAGTTTGGACAATTTAATTTTGGAGTTTATAATTAAGTATTTATTTATCTATAGGAAATCTTAGAAAATTCATAACTTTCACGTTTTAACTCCGAATTTGGTGATCTTTACGTCTGTGTGATCGTAGGAACGTGTAGAAGAGTTTTATAAACTTTTATTACTGTTTTGTTATTGTTGGTGTACTGTTCTAATTATATTTCTTTGTTTGCTTCGTGTATGTTTGATTGGATGCATGTATGTTGTTGATTGATGATCGAGTATAGAAGGTGAGCAGTTTCTGGACGATCAGGAGTATTATTTTGAGCCAGATCAGTAGTATCATCCAGAGAGTTTTGATCAAGGCAAGTATAACGCAGGACTATCCTTGTTACCTATTCACTGAAATTATCATACATGTGCATGTGCTTTCCTTGGCAACCTTAGAGATTATAACTTAGTGATTGATATCCTGATTCCTTGTTACCTACGGGCTATGCATTTGGGTAGTTGTTGCTAGTGCTAAATTATGAATAATGATCTTGTAATTTGACTAATGGGTTAAGCAATCAACCATTAAGATGATTTTATTACTGTTGATAAAGGGGACTAGAGCATAGTATTGTGTTGATTGTTGTTGCTCTAGTTACTCTCCATAAGGACTTATCTGTAAGTGATAACCGGGATATACAGTACAGCTGTGAGGGCTATATGGCTCTGGCTTTAGTTGCTTAAAGGACCTTTTCTAGCTTGTTAGTGGTTACCTTAAATGGCATAAGAATGGCTTGCCACGTTGGGTGTAGGGCGAGCCCCTGTCCTTAGTGTGTATAGGCTGCGAGTTGTTGTGCCACTGGGAAGGGGGGTTCTACATCTGCCTGCCGAGTGAATCTAGCGGCCCTAACTTGTTAGACGAACTTTTAAATGGCTTTATATGATTTCCGGTGTTTTGGGGAGTCGCGAACCCATGCATTTGGAAGTCATGACTCACAGTGAAAGTGTACACCTCTGCGCAGAGTTAAAAACTGGTATACTAGCCGTGCTCACGGATACGAGCGGCCTTGGGGATTCTTACGGAATAGTTGATCATAACTGTTATATCATGCTTAATTATTGTTGTTATTATTATGCTCATGTTAATGCTATTCATTATCCTTATTACAATTGATCATTGATTCATTAATGGGAAGTGGTTTACCTTGATGCTACTCAATTGCTAAATACATGATAAATAAAAGCTAAACGCAGTTAAACAGTGTCTAGCCTTTTGTACCTCATGAACCCTGTGTTGTACTTGTTGAGTTCGACATGGACTCACCCTTGCTATTTCCACCATAACAGATGAAGATTATGAGGAAGATTATCGTAATGAGTACTAGTCTTGGTGTCAACCAGTCAACCGTGTCCCTGTGTTTGGTGTTTCCGCTGGAGATCTACTATTAGACATTATTGTTTATTGTTCAAGACTATGTCTTAAATATTTATTCGCTATGTAATAAGCACTGTGATGATACTATGTAATTTGTCTACTTGTGTGTGCGATCATGTCCTGGGGCGCACATGAGTACTTTATGCATCATATTTTTATCCTTAAAAATGGGTGTGACACCAACCCACCAATATTTCTGCTTGAGTCCATCATTTTGTAACGCCCTAGAGTCCAAACGGCTCAGATCCACTCTGCACGCTGAATGAACCACACCTACCACCATCCCACTTACGCTTTCATCCTCGCTTCACGTAAAAGGATTAACCCGGGATGGTGAGATGGACTCTAGAAGCCTTATATGTTGGTCTATCCCACTCTAAACAACCAAGGTGGGACTAAACTCTCCACAATATCTCATAACATTCACATGAGCCACTATGGGCCAAATTCCAAATTGGGCCGGGTGTGACATACACCCCCCTCAAAGAACCCGACGTCCTCGTCGGGCCCAACATACCCACAATCAGGCAAACGATAACCAGGAACGTTCCCTCTTAGCACACGCGACCGTGCGCCCAGTGCCGGCACATGTGCCACGCCATGCACTCCGCAGAGCCTACACGCGCAATGAACCCCATGTCTAGCCCCTGGCCCGCACGCGCCCGTGGCTGTGAAGGTCGGCTTTGATACCATTTTGTAACGCCCTAGAGTCCAAACGGCCCAGATCCACTCTGCACGCTGAATGAACCACACCTACCACCATCCCACTTACGCTTTCGTCCTCGCTTCGCGTAAAAGGATTAACCCGGGACGGTGAGATGGACTCTAGAAGCCTTATATGTTGGTCTATCCCACTCTAAACAACCAAGGTGGGACTAAACTCTCCACAATATCTCATAACATTCACATGAGCCACTATGGGCCAAATTCCAAATTGGGCCGGGTGTGACAATATTCTTCTTAAGGTGTACACAAATACCTTCTTTTGTGGCCTTTTTAGGCATTTTAGAACACTGTCTCTGTTCATGTACTGAAATACATTCTCTGTACTGAACACCATGTGTCCTTTTTAGGCATTTTAAGACATTGCATTTGTTCACTTAGAAGTATAGATCATTAGCCAATTTTTTGTATGATAATTACTTATTTGATTTATCTACTTTTTTTTGGCTACCATGCCGCTGGTATTTATCATACCCTTTTAATTTAAATAAGCAAGTTAGGCTGGTTGATCTAGTAGATCAAAAAAATATGTGGTTGAAGAATATTTCATTCAAAATTCAAGGCAGGATTGTTGTTATCCAAGAATAAATATTAGAGGTGGGATTGCGACTAGGTTGAAAAATAAGACAATTCATTCTTTTCTCAGTGCTCGAAAGAAGCAAAGGGAATTGATTTCTTTGCAAGTTTTTTTGTTAGACTCAGAACAATGAATTTTTCACTTGGATTTTGAGTATAGAAAGCAAAATCATGTGAAATAAGTTGCAATATGACCGGTTTCTTAATGACCAAAAAGATCAAATTTTACACCATTATAGCGTCTAGAGCCGAATAGTTTGAAAGTAGACTTTAACATCTACACAACCTTTTTAAATGCCTACTTGTTGTTGCTCAGGTGTCATTTAGGACGATGATGAGATTGTCTATCGGCCAGGATGATACCTAGTGTGATGTTCTTATCAGCTATGAATTTATAAGTCAACATGTATTTATTTCTTTGTAACACTTTGGTTGTAACATTATTTTGTGTTACTATAGGGTACGTATTTCTCACACATTTTAAATGTTCCACTTATGTGTTACAATGTAGTGCCACTTTTGTAACATTTTACTGGGAACATTAATTTTGTGTTACTGTAATCACTGTTAGTAACACATTTTTATAAAACAAACACATTGTGTTACAAACCTAGTCTGTAACACATTGTTTTGTGTTACTATACAATTTCTTTGTAACACTTCAACGGATGTGTTACAAGAATATGTTACAATATCTATGTTTTGTAATAGTAGACAAGGCTATCCACTAAACACAACAACAACTACAAGCTAGAAACAAGGAGTAACGCGAGAGAAGAGCTTCGAGTGATTATACCGCCGTGTAGAGACGAGAAGAACCAATCAATCAAACACACAAGAGAAATCCTCGGGAAGAGAACAACACAAGAATTTATCCCGAGGTTCACTTGCTTCCCGGCAAGCTACTCCCCGTTGTGGCGATACACCCACTTGTCGGTTCGCGAGCTAATCGACTATCAAGAGTCGAGCCCTCGGTGGGCGCCGCCGCACATAAGATGGGGATCCTCCAAGCCACGAGCTCCACTAGAGTATCCAATTCGTGAACTCCCACGGGAAGGAAAGAACCCCTTACAACACTTGGTGAGGGCTCCAACAATCTCCAATTGCGAGCTCCATCACCTCCGCTACTCCAAGCCGTCTACCGCGTCGGGAAACATGGAAGAGTAACAAGAAATCCGCAGTAACTCGAAGATCAAGTGCCTCTAGAATGCAACTCTCAAGTAATGCACATGAATCTCACTCAATCGCACTCAAGACGTGCAATCCAAGCAAAGAGATGAGTGGAGGGGTTGTTCTCTAGCTCAAAGGATGTCTCAAGGTCAGCAAGAATGCAAGAGATGCCCCAAACCCCGGCCACCATCTATTTATAGCCCCACGAACGAATATGGCCGTTACCCCTTCACTGGGCGAATTTTCGGATCGACCGGACGCGCCGGTCGAACTGACCGGACGCGCTGCACCGCGTCCGATCGCCCTGTGTCGTCCACGTGTCCCTTCATGTTCAACACTGAACGTCCAATCTCAACGGTCGACTCAGCGTTTCAACAGTCAAACGAGCGACCGGACACGCTGCTCAACCGACCGGACGCGCTACACCCGGTGTCCGGTTAGAGTCCAGTAAGGGTCCACTCGCGACCGGTCGCGTCCGGTCGAACGTGACCGGACGTGCACCGCGTCCGATTGACCTTGCGATCTGCTGTCCCTCTAGGCGCCTGACCGGACACGCCGGTCCCATGAGTGACCGGACGCGCCTGTGTGAAACCCTAGCCCGTGCGCTTCTGCAACAGCTGCTACTGACCGGACGCGCAGGTCCACCCTGGATCGCGTCCGGTCCAGCGTCCGATTGAAGTTTTTCAGTGATAAGCATTCCGGACTTTCGTCACCTCTTCTCGCCTCCGGCGTAATGGAAAATAGGCATTTCATTTCCACTAAAACGCCTGAATCCCGCCTCGTAAGCTCGGCGGGAGGGAGAGAGGACCCCAAACCCCTTTCTACCGTTCAAACTCCACCGCCTTCGCAAAATGTGCTAACACCACCAAGTGTATATCATCATGTGCATGTGTATTAATATTTTCACAATCATTTTTCAAGGCGTTACGTTAGCTCTCTACTAGATCCTAATGCATATGCTCAAGATGATGACCTAGTAGCACTTGATTCACGAGCTAACCGTGATTTCCCCTCTTGATAGTCGGTTATCAATCCTAAACCCGGTCAAGCACTTCTCTACTCAACTTGGACCGGCAAAAGCAAACCTTATGATTATACCTTTGCCTTGATCACTTTGTTCCATGTCTATCTCCTCATGCTTGATCACCATGATCATCATTTCATGTCCATGCACCATCTCTTTGTGATCTTGTGACCACCACTCCTTGCCACATATACCTTCATCACATGTGTTGCTTATGCCTAACTCAAAACACTTAACACATGACATTAGCAACTTGGTGTCATTAATTACCAAAACCAAACTTGGGCTTTCAAGAAGTCCTCTACCTTAAGCTAAAATAGCTCGGAAGTGTCACCCCTCCGCAGCCCGAGTTTTTTTTATATTGTACCAGTTACCAATTATGTTCTTTTGAATTGTGTGTTCCTTGTGTCATGTCACTTTTTTGGAAGCTCCTTCTTGATTTGAGTTATTGTACTTTTTGTGTGACAAATCTGAATGCATAACCTGTTAAAAATTTTTTGTGCAAAATTGTTGTTTGTGTTTTTCTCATGTTATGTGAACAACATTTTTTTGACCAACAAAGATGAGAAGGCTCTACTGAATTTTATAAATTTTGAAAGAAAGAAAATATGAACAGAGTATACAAGGCCTTTGTAATGATTATCTGCTCATGTACATGATTTGGGGGACTTAGATGACAACCAAATCATTAGAAACTAGCTAAATGTGTGTTAAGTTGTGTTAGACAACTAAGACAAGTCCTAAAGATCCTAGGGGTCCAAAGAAACAAGTGTTTGGCTCGCGTTCACAGCTCGCTGCAGCTCCCCGCTCCGCAAGTGTGGCATGACGCGTTGGGCAAACACCCACGCGGCCACGCCGCAACTCGCCAAAGGTTTGGCAGCCGCCGAACGCTGTGGTTCATTTTTGACACCACAGCTTGCCGTGGCGGACGATTTGTCCGCCTCAAACGCGGCGCGGCCGCAGCTGTGGCGATGTGCGTGTGCAGCAGGTCACAAACGTGCATGTGCCGCTGCTGCTTCCGCTCCCTCTTGGCGGTGGCAGCAGCAGGCTGCTGCTTGGACCTCCTGTCCCTCGCCTCGTCCGCGTCGATCTCCTGTTGCCGGCACTCCTCGCTGCAGAACGGGGTGTCCCCCTGCGTCGACCAAACACGCGCACTAGAGTCAGAAACCAGAACGGCGGCTACTCAATCGCCAACATGTATTGACTGACACTAGCCTCCTGGCGTCCCTATTCCGGCCAAGCAGCTGGCCGCACCGGAAGCAGGCGTCGAGGAAGTGGTGGTCGCGCTCATCGGTGGTGTTGCTATTGTCTAGGGGTGCGCTCATCAGGGTGAGGGTGTGAGAGGAGGCGTGGCCTGGGAGCCCTGTCTTCGGGAAGGGCTCAGTCTCCCTAGAGGCGTGGAAGCAGTGGAAATGGTAGTCCTCCATGGGTTCTCTCTTTTGTTTCTTGGCGAGCAACGGGAGGAGGAAGAAGGTGGTGATGGAGTTTGCGACTTTGCAGCGGGTGAGATAGATGGACGTGGTTTATAAAGGAACGAGGACAGCAGGGGAAGCGCGCGGTTTACATTTTAGTGATTTTGTAACTAGCTAGGGACCCTTCCTGTATCTCGATGTCTTTGCTACAAATCGGCGACAAGATTGTTTGGGGACACAAATACTTGCTTTTTAATTTCTTAGATTTTTAAATTCGTTTTTATTTTTTGAAACAATATTAAATGTTGACGTGGTCTATATTAATGTTGTTGTTCTCAACGCGATCTATATACAGCTTTGTAGTTGATACTTTTTTAATCTGAGTAATTTTAGAGGCCTAAATATACGTTTTGAATTAGCATAATTTTAAACTCAATTTTTTAGTTCTTTTAATGATCACGGATTTAGACATGCACTCTATATCAAACTTGTATTAAATAATTAGGTCTAAATCTTTGTAGTTAAAATTGATTTCATTTGGGTACCCCAATATTCGATAAATGTTTCGTAGAAGGTAATATAAAAGTACAAAATCTGCTTTATAGGTACTCGTGCCATTTGGTGTGGTACAAGGGCAGAGTCACAAGAGTATTTAAGGCCCGTTTGGATTCGCTTCTCTAAATTTTAGACCTCTAAACTTCAGAGTGAAAGGGTTTCAAACAGGTGATGTAAAGTTAGCTCTAAACTTTAGCCCAGCTCATATTAGAGCTTTAAACCTCAAACTGAGCTAAAGTGCTCTAAAATTTTTAGTGCTCCAAAGTTTAGCGGGGATCCAAACCGGCCCTTATATTATGCGTTTAAATCTTTGAAAACGCACGTGTGCCTATTCATGCGAAAAGACTTGTGAATTGTGATACTCAACTTCAACCATTTTACATGGACAGCCTACAAAAGGACCTTTTGGTCCAGACGGATATTGGGCCTGATGCCACCTCTATAAATAAATGTGTATTTTGTAATAGTGATCGAGACATGATTATGTCTACAATTTTATAAATTGCAGAAATGATTGTCTACTTAGAGAATATATCAGGTAAAGATCATGATGTGTAGCGTATCATGACTAGAAAATTGTTAGTTTTGTAGAGCCTTGTGGATACGATTGTCTACTTAGAAAATAGGACAAGTGAAGACACACACACACGATGTCTAGAATTTTGGTTGATTCAAGCAACCGGAAGCACATATATACCTTTTGATGCCTGCTGCAAATCAGTCCACGTGGTAACTGGATCACAAAATTTGCATTTGCTATTGCTTATCGTAAAGCGTACTCCGTAATTCATACCACAGAAATGTTGGAGTAGACGAAGCGGCTATACATCGCAATGCAGCACACACATGCTTGTGCATACATACCGGTTGCAAGGGCTTGTGCCGAGAAACGGAACAAACACCTGCAGACTGCAGCAATGCGGAAAATTACGTAGAAAACCCGGCCACACCCATGACCTCGTTTAGATACTGTCGAATTTACCTCAACCTATATATGTTGGCATGGATTGGGGTGTAATTTAATTCAAGTTTCACTCCAATTCACTCCAATGCACATGGATTGATATGAATCTGACTATATCTAAACAAAGCCTAAGCGTGCTCCTCACACGTGTTCCTCTTTTTGCGCGAACAGGTCGAACCTATATTTCATTAAGATGATGGGAAAGTTTCAAAGTTACATGACATCGACGAGTTTCGGCCGTTCCACATGGAACCTATATTTCATTAAGAGGCGTGGAAGCAGTGGAAATGGTAGTCCTCCATGGGTTCTCTCTTTTGTTTCTTGGCGAGCAACGGGAGGAGGAAGAAGGTGGTGATGGAGTTTGCGACTTTGCGGTGGGTGAGATAGATGGACGTGGTTTATAAAGGAACGAGGACAGCAGGGGACGAAGCGCGTGGTTTACATTTTAGTAATTTTTTAACTAGCTAGGGACCCTTCCTGTATCTCGATGTCTTTGCTAATTGCTACAAATCGGCAACAAAATTGCTTGGAGACATAAATACTTGTTTTTTTAGTTTCTTAGGTTTTAGATTCAAATTTTTATATCTTTTTTCAAACAATATTGAACGTGGATATGGTCTATATTAATGTTGCTGTTCTCAACACGATATGTATACGTCTTTGTAGTTGATACTGTTTTTTAATTTGAGTAACTTTAGAGGCCTAAATATACATTTTAAATTATCATACTTTTGAACTCAAATTTTTAGTTCTTTTAATGATCACGGATTAGACATGCACTCTATATCAAAGTTGTATTAAACAATTAGGTCTAAAGCTTTGCAGTTAAAATTGATTTCATTTGGGTACCCAAATATTCGATAAAGGTTTCGTAAAAGGTAATACAAAAGTACAAAATCAGCTATATAGGTACTCGTGCCATTTTGTGTGGTACAAGAGGAGTCACAAGAGTATTTAGATCTTGTTTGGATCCGCTCCTCTAAACTTTAGAACTCTAAACTTTAGAGTTAAAGGCTCCAAACAAGTGGTCTAAAGTTAGCTCTAAATTTTAGTCCACTTCACATTAGAGGTTTAGACATCAAAACTGAGCTAAATTGCTCTAGAGTTTTTAGATACACTATGCCAGAAAAGCTTATCAGTGACGCCTCGATTAGTGACTCAGAAACGAAACGCGTCACTAATAAGCATATCAGTGACGCGGGTTAACGATACGCGTCACTGATTAGCTGTTACCCATGCCCAGGAACAAGACGCGTCACTAATAGCAAGATATCAGTGACTCTTGCAAAGAAAACGCGTCACTGATAAAACATGTGACGCATATTGCCCAGACGCGTCACAGATATATGGCCGTATTGGTGACGCGGGTGAACAAGACGCGTCACTGATAAGGAAAGTGACGCGTTTTTCCTGGACGCGTCACTGATACAAGGAAATATCAGTGACTCTTCTCGATAAAACGTGTCACTGATAAGAAAAGCAACGCACCAATCTTAATGCATCTTTTGCTTTCCCCTTTGTCTCTCTCCTCTACACGTGAAGTCAAGTCCGAACACCGCTCCCCTCAAAAAAAAAGTCCGAACAAGACTCACCCACGCGCGGTCCTTCCTCTGCCGACTCGCTCTTTCCTCTCCTTCCCTCTCCTCTCCTGTGCTAGGGTTAGCCGCCGCCGCCGGTCATTTGCTCCTCACCGACGCCGCCGGTCATCTGCTCCTCACCGACGCCGCCTCCCTCTTCCAGATCCGGTAAGGATCGACGGCCCCTCCCTCATCCACGGAGGTGTCCTGAGTCACAGCAGCCGAGCCACTCTCATCTTCCCCATCTCTCTCGACTCTCGTCGCTGCTGGCGGCGGCCGCCGCTCCCCTCCTGTCTCCTCTCCCTTTCTCCTCGCTCTATGTCTTCCTCTTCTTTGCTCTTGTTTCCTTCCTCTTCTCAAATCCATAACCACAAGCGATGGTGGAGGGCGTAGGGCGGCGGGATCCCGGTGTGGGTGACGGCGGGATCCAGCGTGGGCGATGGCAGTGGTGGCGGCCGGATCCCAGTGGTGGCTGCTTCTGGATCCCTCGCGCCATCCGCCTACTGCACACGCCTCCTCTACTCAGGTCTGCCATCTCCCTTCTCTCTCCCTCTCTGATTTCTCCTAAATTGATATGGTTCTAGATCTAGGATTTGGGCAATGATGGTTGCTGCTCTACAGCCTGGCTTCAATAGATACTCGGCACCAATGATGGTTGCTGCTCTACTGCTGCTTTTGGAATTCAACAAGCCTTATGGTGCTAATTTGTAGCAATCTAGTTTAGAGAAGATAGCTAGCTGATTTGATTTTTTATATGCTCTGTTTTATATGCTCTGTCACCAATATGATTTTTGAGAACTTGAGATGCACAAATGACACTTAATTTTGGTGTCAGATTAATATTTATCACATCATCTACCTTTATTACATCCTGCCATGGCCAGTACTTAAGAGTTTCTAGTGTTCATGGGACCTGTTCCTCATTTTCAGGCAAGTATGGCCAATGTGCACAGGCTGCATTTGGTCAGCCAGATCATGACAATTACTTCTGATTCTTACATTTATGAATGTTACTGACATGTCCACAATATATAAATGGGTAGATGGAAAGGACCTGCACATAGATAAAATGTCTAGTAATGTTTATAGGTTGCCAATTTCTCATAGGAAAATGTCACTGACATGTCTAGTAATGTTTATCCTTGTGTACAATATTTTCTCATAGGAGAATGTTTATCCCTACTCTAATTCTATGAATTTGGCTATGATTGCCTAACTCTTTCTGTTTTCTATAGATAAGTGTATTTGGTGCTAATCGTGCTTGGTAACATAGTGCATCCAGTTCAACTTATTTTTCCAGTACTGAGATCTCTTATTTATGGAGTAGTTGCTGATTTTTTTTCCTCAAATGAGGTCGAGCAACAGAGAATGCTGGTGATAATTATCTGTGTTGGAGACAAGTAGGATGAGGCTCCGACAGTCATAGACAAGTAGGATGAGGCTCCAACAGTCATTTGGATATCTCACAGTACAAGCTTTTTAGTCGCTCTATTCATGTACGTGCTGTTTGTCTTTCATATATTATTATCATTATCATTTCCTCCCAAGCTAGTTTGTTTATTTGCTAATACTTGGACAGGTAGCTGTATTGAAAAGAAAACAACTGTATCATGGCAAATAGTACATCTCTTTGTTAAATTACTGCTTCTCTAAACGTTTTGTCGAATTGATCTCTTTGTTAAATTACTGCTACACTGTATGTGCTGTTTCTTTTCACTGAAAAGGATTCACTGTATGTGCTGGTTCTATTACTGCTATCTCTAGTTGGCATTAAGCTATATAGGTCTTGCTTTCCTAGTTATTGTCAAACAGGGAAACAAACTGCCCAACTGATATGGAACATTGGTATACTGCCAATGTATCATATATACCTGCCAATGTATATCTGCTAGTAACAATGTTAAAAAAAATATATCTGCTAGTAGCAACCTACCAGCATGTATTTTTACAGGATGTACTTCTGCTAGTAAATGTACAGATTATTTCAGAGTTCAAGAAAGTGTACTGCTGTTATTTTTACGGCATGTTCAGATTATTTTTTAGCTGAATAGCTGGATGCTGGGGGCACTTTGCTAAGTTTATAATGCTGTTCTGACAAAAATGATCCCATAAGGCAACAATGTATAGGAGCCATGTCACTTTATATGATCTGCACCTAATAATCAATCTTCAGCTAGGTCGCCAGATGTTAGTAGGATCATTTCACCTTGATCTGCGCCTTGCATATACAAAGTACACCAGAGATGTTAGTTTGTCGGAATCACCTGATTGCCAGAAGTGCATCAGGTTGATACTGAATCTCTGCTTATCTGAAGGATTTGATACTTTTCCAACTCTGCTTTGCACAGATGGCTGCTCAATGACTGATCGTCGAATGGTAGGATCATTTCACCTTGATCTAATTCATATTTAGATGCCCTTGGCAATTGCATTGCCATTGTATCATCTCTGGCTACCCCTGAACAGTCAGTTGCTATAATGGATCTGATCTAGGAATAGTGGGATGAGCTAGTTGGTGAGATGCCTCTGAAGATATGCTATCCTGTTCTCGAGAATCATGAGTGGAGAATTATCACTGGATGTGACCCCAAGAACACCTGGTGGAGTTACCACAATGGAGGATCATGGCCAGGTATCGTCTCTCTTTGTAATGTTTTTTGTTTGTTCTTGAAAAAGGACCCGAGTTTCTATATCATGTGTTGCAGCCCAAGCAAGCCTGATCACAATCTGCACTAGAAGAGGAAAGGAATGGAGGACTGTGTCATGTTGCATGTAAGATTTCTTGTTGAGCTCACTTCCGCATATAATCTAGATGTGTAGAAGTCTATGTTAATGGTTACTTACGGTAATGATCGACTGTCTAGTACTTGTTGGATTTAGAATGCTGGCAATCAACAAAGAGTTAATCATCTACCTTGTGACTTTTTCAAATATTCTCCCTATCTACTTCCTTCCATGTTCAGGAACTTGGTCATTCTCTGCTTGCTTGGCAATAAAGTTTTTATTGGAAGACAGCATATTTCAGGTATGCGCAAGACACCTTAGTTGCTTTCTATGCTGCCATGTGTTAGATGTTCTGCTTTCTTCACGATTTTTTAGTTTATTTGAAATGGAATTGACTGTTTCCTTGCATTTCAGTCCGAAGTACAGTGTCATTTTCCTTTACTTTCCTCTTTAGCCAGTGCCAAACCTCTGTTGGGTTCATTTTCAAAAGGAAAGTAAATGTACCTCATGGTACCTTACAGTTTGCAGCCAAAGCTTTCTTGTGGAATTATCCAACATTGTTATTGCCCTATCTAGCATACCTCGTGATCCAAGAATTAGCAGGATGTATGGTTCCTCATTTAGCATCAGTACCACTATATCAGTAGAAGCTTCAGATGTTCCATCGGACACATGAGTTCTTGCAGTACCCTGTGAGGCGACGAAATGTTTTTGTTTCCAAGCATTAAAGCATTGCCATTTATTCACGTTTCCATTTTGCAAATACTATATGTTTGCGCTCTTTGGTCTGTTTCCACAATGTATCACTGTTCGGGTAAAGAATCAGTGCCATTATTTGGTTAGGGAGCTTTAAAAATGTTTTGTGTCGACTTTCTAAGATATAGATCATTTGTTGGATCGTACTAGACTTTAGTTGACGATCGCTAATTTTCAACGACCCTGTTGGTTCCTTTGTAGCTTCATCGGAATTTACAATTAGTCGATCAAAGTATCTATTTTATCCTTTTTTCCTGATTCCATAACTGCCTGTTTGCCTGTTTGTTTTTAGATTGCCTCTTGAGGGTTTCAAGCACAAACTATTGGAGGTAAATAAGCATTGACTGTATAATTACCGACAATGGTAAAACAAAGGCTACATAAATATTTCGTCAGGTGCAATCATGTGTATATTTGTGAAATAACTTACAGTAATGTCATTGCCTAATCTGAGATATATGTTGTGTATTTCTTAACTCGATCTTGGCCTGTAGCAGGTTAGTGCATAAGTTGACCAACCTGTGAATCCAATGTCTTGTGCTAGTTTGGTTGTCAAGCTCAATGAATCCTAGTTATATGCTCAGGTTAGTTCTTATAGTTGTGTTTTGGGTTTTCATTTTTTTTATTTCTAGTGCGCTGATCAATGAATCCCAGTTTATATTGTCTGAGACCTGTTTCTTCTTATTTTAGGGGGAAATACCAGTATGTTGACAGTGACAGAATCAACAAAGGTGTCATACAATTTGTGTTTTGGTTCATCTTTTGGGGATTCGAAGCAAAGCATATGTAATTAAGTAGCTAGTGTGATTAGAATTGACTCGTTGAATGATTAGAATGTTATGTGGGGTTGTTATTCTGTTACTGAACACATTTTGTAGTATAACTTGTATCGAAAAAGCTTGTAAAGAATTGATTGTTGAAATGGTGGAACATGTCTGATGCGTGTGTGTGTGTATATATATATATATATATATATATCATTTTTTTTGTTTTTCTGAAATTGTTATCAGTGACGCGTATTGGCTGGACACGTCACTGATAGAGGGTTATCAGTGACGCGTATTGGCTGGACGCGTCGCTGATAGAGGGTTATCAGTGACGCGTATTGGCTAGACGCGTCGCTGATAGAGGGTTATCAGTGACGCGTATTGGCTGGACGCGTCGCTGATAGAGTGTTATCAGTGACGCGTATTGGCGGGACGCGTCACTGATAGAGGGTTATTAGTGATGCGTATTGGCTAGACGCGTCACTGATAGAGGGTTATCAGTGACGCGTTTTTACGCGTCACTGATTTGCCCTTATCACAGACGCAAAAACAGTGACGCGTCTTTTACGCGTCACTGATAAGCCTCTAAACGCATCACTGATAAGGTTTTCTGGCATAGTGATATCTAAAGTTTAGAGGAGAAAATCCAAACAAACCTTACATTATGGGTTTAAAATCTTTGAAAACGCACGCGCGCCTATTCATGTGAAATGACGTGCGATACTCAACTTCAAACCATTTTACATGGACAGCCTACAAGGACCATTTGGTCGAGACGGATATAGGGCTTGATGCCACCTCTATAAATAAATGTACTTTGTACTTAGTGGTCGAGACACGATTATGTCTACAATTTTACAAATTGCAGAAATGATTGTCTACTTAGAGAATATATCAGGTAAAGATATGATGTGTAGCGTATCATGACTAGAAAATTGTTAGTTCTGTAGAGCGTAGTGGATACGATTGTCACACACGATGTCTATCGTATTGTATAGCTGGAATTTTGGTTGATTCAAGCAACCGGAAGCTATTACTGCATTGCGGAGCGCATATATATATATATATATATATATATATATATATACCTTGTGATGCCTGTTGCAAATCGGCTCTCGTGGAAACTTTTTTTTAATTAAGGAAAGCTTTTACTAAATTGTCAAAGCGTTACATCAAGATGATAAAAAGCCTTGAAAATGTACTTTCGGCCTCTGTCTAATAAAGAGGCACACAGCCTTGAAAATGTACTTCCGGCTCTCGTGGAAACTAGCTCACAATTTGTATTTGCTATTGCTTATCGTAAATCGTAATAATTCATACCACAGAAATGTTGGAGTACAGAACGCGGCTATACATCGCACACAGATCAATGCAGCACACACATGCATACATACCAGTTGCACGCGCTTGCATTGCACTGGTTGTGCCGAGAAACGGAACAAACACCTGCAGTGACGCGGAAAATTCCAAAGAAAACCCAGCCACGCCCATCTCTGCGTGCTCGTCGCGCGTGCTCGATGTCATAGTCGTAGCAGTGGTCAAGACACGATCGACAGGGCCCACACGCGTATCGTCTGCGGGTCGCTGTTCTGCCGCAGCTGCTCCCGCTCCCGCTCCCTCTTGGTGGCAGCAGCAGCAGGCTGCTTGGACGACCTCCTCCTCTCCTTGGCCTCGTCGGCGTCCATCTCCTGCTGCCGGCACTCCTCACTGCAGAACGGGGTGTCGCCCCTGCATCGTCCAAATTAAACGAGGGCACCAGCTAGCACCAGAACTCAGAAACAAGGACGACGGCTACTCGCCAATTAACGTTATTTGACACTAGCTAGCTAGGGTCTTACCTGTACATGAAGATGTCCTTATTCCGGCCAAGCAGCCGGCCGCAGCGGCCACAGGCGTCTAGGAAGTGGTGGCCGCGCTCACCGACGGTGGTATCGTTGTCGTGGGGTGGGTGGCGGCCTGGCCACTGTGACGACGGCGCGCTCAAGGTGTGGGAGGCGCCGTGGACTGGGAGCACTGCCTTCAGGAAGGGCTTGGTCTCCCAAGAGGCGTGGAAGCAGTGGAAATGGTAGTCCTCCATGGGTTTTTCTCTTTTGCTTCTTAGCGAGCAACGGCAGGAGGAAGAAGAAGGTGGTGGTGGAGTGGTTTGCGACTTTGCGGGGGGTGAGATAGATGGACGTGGTTTATAAAAGGAACGAGGACAGCTGGGGAAGCGCGCGCGGTTTACATTTTTGTAGTAAATTTTTAACTACTAGGGCCTTCCTGTATCTCGACGCCTTTGCTACGAACCGGCGACAAGTTAGATTAGCTGGACTAGAGTAAGATAGCAAACTGATGAGGCAAGTTGAGTTGTTTTAAATTTACATTCACATTAATATAACATATATGTTCAAAAATTCCATTTCTATGCAAGATGGCTTATATTCGTATCACAAAAATGGACACGACATGTATTTCTAGCCATGTCAAACCATATGTGTCTTGGACACACATGGCCATGTACTCATCCGGTGAAATTTTAATATCCGAAAAGAGAGAATGTGTCATGGAGTGTCATGTATGTGTCTTTAACATAGCATAAGTGAGTCACAGAATAAGAAATAGGCTCGAGGTGTGCCCATACTCTAAGAGCCTCTCGAAATGGTTGACAATACAGTACACTCCACATTAAAGTTAACTTCTCTAATAGAGTTGTATATTTTAAAGCTTATGTGTATCTCCTGTTGCTATTAATGATAGTGTATATTCCGATCCTGGGCAACAGGTAATAATAGTCTCTTTTCTACTATAGTCTAACCCTTAAACAAGAGCTTAATATGTTGTTCATCTCTTTATTAGTATCACACCATCTTAAAGAAAAATGCAATTCTATCTTTATCATAATTCGAACTATTTTAGATTTCATCAAAATACCAACTTCTATTATACCACATAGTTACAATTAAGTTCATAATAAAATATATTTGATATTATATACATTGGTGTCATAAATGTTCGTACTTCATACTATCATCGATAAAGTTTGTTTTAATTAAAGTTGGAATGGTTTAACTAAAGAAGAAACTAAATTTGCACTGTTTTGAGAACGACTCTCGTTGACAAAGGATGTGTTGTGTACAACATTATAGCTAGTTAACGTGTCTCTGCTCTCCACAACGTTCGTTGCGGAGGATAACAATACAAATATCCCACTAATATAGAAATGATTTATAGCACCTGCTTTTTTAGTTGGGGCGGCTCACTCACCAGCCGCCCCCTACAGTAGGTATGCTCAGGACCCACTAGACTAGCCGCCCCTGTAAATGGATTAGTAGAGACGGCTGATAATACCAGCCGCACCTAAAAATGGGTGTATTTTCAGGGGGCGGCTAGTATTACCAGCTACCTCTGCTGATCTATTTGTAGGTGCGGCTGAAAACAACCGCCTCTACTTATGTATTTATAGGGCTAATGCTTACTCAAGAGAGGAAGAAAGGGAGGGCACCTCCCAAATAAGGAAGGTTTTGATTTCAATTCCTCTACTGGACAGGTCGTAGAAAGTAAGAAAATACTATTCCAAATATTTTTTGAAGTTTTAACGATAGGTTAGTGCTTAATTAGAGTTCTAATTTTCTCTCTCTTCTAATGTGCTTAAGCCAATGATACGGCGAAGCAGCCTCCAAAGTATAGTTGTCCAAATGGGCGGCACGGGCACTACACGGCACGACACTATCAGGCATGGTAGCTGAGCCGTGCCGTGCCGTGTAGTGCCACCGTGCTAGCACCTTGGCTCAGGCACGGCACTAAGGACCCAGATAGTGCCGTGCCGTGCCACAGGGCACGGCAGTCCAGCGGTATAGTGTCGTGCCTGGGCACTAATACCACATGAGCAATTCAAAAATTTAGAATTCAATGAGCAATTCAAACCAAATCACAAAGAACACAAGACAAACATAGATAACAAAATATCAAATTAAAGGAGTTGTGCAATGGCTGCATCATTAAAAACCTGTCTAGGTAAAACTCACCCTTGTGAGAAACCCTAGACAGAAAAAAAGAGTGCAGCCAGCTCCATAAGTTTAATTGTTCATTACATCCACAACCAAAGGTCCAAAGCATCCAGAAGTCTCAATAAGATTACAAAACCATTACATAAATGACTAATCAAGATAGAGTTCTTTAAAGGCCCCCTCCAGCTCCTTATCCTCCACCATATGATGTGCCTTGACTCTGCAGCTTCCCAGTCCTTGATGCATGTGAGTGTCTCCACAGTTTCAGAGTTCAGCCTCCGCCGCTGTTCTTCAATGATCCTGCTAGTGGTGCTGAAGGTAGCTTCTGAAGAAATGGTAGAAACAGGCACACTGAAAACATCTTTAACAAGGTAGAAAGAACTAGATAAGTTAGTTTATGCTGATGCCACCAGTTTAAAATGTTGAAGTCATCATCTAACTGATTGACTGTGTCACAGTCCAGGTAGGCTGTAAGTTCAGAACCACTGTTAGATGAAGAACTTGCTGCATGTAGCAAGGTGGTAGCAGGAATAGTCCTGGACATATCAAGATTAGGAGGAAGGGTAGAACAACCAGCTCCAAGCACATCACCATCATCATCATCATCATAAATTTCATCCCAAGCTGTTCTTTTCTTACTTGATAGGCTTGGAGGACAGCCCTTTTCTCCCTAACATAGCCATATAGTTCATCATACTTATGATACAGTTTGAAAAGAAGAGTTTTAGTTTCCATCATCTTATTAGAATAATCATTAAGCACATTACTAACATGTTCAACAATGTTCTCAGGATTATGTGATGCATCAATAAGCCTTAACCCAAGCACCCTCTTTTCAAGTTGCCAATCAGCATTAATGTAATGACTCACAGCACTCAAATAATCCTCTTTAGCATTTCCAGACCAAATATATGAAGTAATAGCAACAGATGAAATTGCATTATTCTTCAAATCTCTATCAGAGTATCATGCTTATCAGAGAAGTACTTAAAAAGATCTCTAGCTATGGTTTGCCTAGAAACAGTTGTATACCTACGGTTATGAGTAGTTTTTATGTATTCTTCCCATGCCTCAGATTCCCCAATACGGAGGGGAAGGTCTAGTCTAGCAAGCAAACGAACAAGCTGAACACGAGCTACCTCAGCAGAATAATCCCAATTACGAACAGTACCATCCTTATTGAAAGTAATGTGGGACTGAGCCATGCGACATTTCTCACGCTTTTTAGGGCAACTTTCTGATGAAGGAGGAGGTGGCCAGTCCCAAATCTAGACAGAGCAGAATACTCCTTACAGCAATGAAGACACCGAGCGCCATACCTGACATTTACACCATTTACATTCTTGAAGAGCTTCTCGAAGTCTTCCCAACATGCAGAGGTAGAAGGGCGGTTAGGCCTGCTGGAGCCGTCAGTAGCAGCGGCGTCGCCGGCTTGAGCATCGCCCTAGACGAGAGGGCTGGTGTGGGGGCATCTGTCTCGTCGACGGGAAGTGGGTCAACAGCAGTATGGAGCAAGAGCTCCTCAGCAGCAACATGGCCGAAGAGCTCCTTGGCATCCCCAGCGACATCATCCTCGTCATCTCCGGCCATCCCGCAGAGGCACAGCTCGTCATTGATGGTCATGGAGTGACCGATGTCCTCCTGCTCGTCCGACATCTCGTCGTCGCCGGCCTTCGGTCCCTCGACGGCTACCAAGAAGAACAGATCTAGGGTTAGCTTCTGAAGAAATCACGAAAAAGAAGATCTAGGGTTAGGGCTCACCTCTCTTGCCGGAGCACCAGAGACAAAGGTGACGTCGTCGTCGCACAAATCTGGCACCCTGGTACCTCAACGCATCCGAGCGGAGCCCCAGAGATGACGGAGTCCGGCGAGGTCGACGATGGAGACGAGACAGAGATGATGAGGGCAAGATCTCGAGGACGACACTGCATCGCCGGTCAGGGAGGAAGAAGAGTGGTATAGAAGGCCATGCCATGTGCCCGTGCCGGCCGCCGCAGCCTCAACCAGCCACCGGACGGTGGGAAGAAGAGAGGAGAGGAGCTAGGGTTTCCAACGCTGGGGGAGCGGTGAGCGAGTGAAAGAAGGAAATCGAAATGAGCTAGGGTTCCAGTGCTTGGGGAGCGGTGAGCAGCGGCCGGCTTATATAGCCCTCCCACCCCCATCCCTAGATCCAACGGTCAGGAGCGGGGGGTGCTCGATCCAACGGCTCTAAGCCGTGTCGCCCCCGTGCCGGCCGTTGGAGCGGGCCATGCCCGTGCCGTGCCAACGTGCTGGCATTGCGGCCCAGGCACAGGCACGGGGCCGGTCCGTGCTAGGCACGGGCACGGGAGAGGTCAGGCCGTGCCGTTTTCGTACCGGGCCAGTGCTAGCCCATTGGGCCAAGCCCGTTTGGACAACTATACTCCAAAGAGGACAAGAACATTGAGCCAGGCATAGGCAACTCGGCAAGTTGCAGCAAAAATCTAAGGCTGGCTCCTTTGAGTGCTATGTGGCAAATCCTTCGGCTGACCAAGCCCCAAGATCTGCATGTTTGAAGTCTTTATTTTCATACATATGGTGCCTTATATATATTACATATATATTTTATGCGCATGAGCGCATCACATTGGTGTTTTAGTTAGTTTAGTACATGACCTTCAATTTAATTAATTGAAGCCTATACATCTTAGCTTGTACAAACTATTAGTTCCCTGCAGGTTTTGTGGTTTATCCTAAAACAAGCTACGCATACTGCTGGGCTGTGCACGCGCGCGTTGCTTGACCTCACGCCAAAACTGTTGAAATTGCCCTGCAAATTGCAAGATCAACGGATAATTTATTTTGTGGCAAGTACTGTAAGCTGTGGTTTTGTCAGAAGTGTGGATGTCAACTTTGTCCGGAAGGATATATTAATTTGAGGTCCAATGGTAACTGTAGCGTTACTGTTTATGAGACACTGGACAGCGGATCGACGGCGGCGACATGGGCTAGAAGCCAATGACAAATGCTTCCTCTGTGATCAGGAATCAGAGACAATTGACCACATAGTGGTCTCCTGCCCCTTCGCCAAGCAAATTTGGTGGACCATCAGTGTGGCGCTCAGGCAGCCAATGCTGATCACCAACGCCACAATCCATCGATCATTGGTCGCAGTGGAGGCAGCGGCTGGACCGGAGATGAGCCCCGTGGAGCCGATTCCATCTTTGCTTTAGTAGCGTGGCAGCTCTAGAAGGAGAGGAATGCAAGATGTTTCAGAGGGGCCTGCACCCAAGCGCCGCAAGTGCTCGCGACGATCAAATACGAGGCGGAGCAGTGGGTTCAAGCGGGGGCCAAAAATCTAGGTCGTCTTGTATCGTGAGTAATAGCCTAGTTCTTTATGTCTCTACGGGTGGGTTTGAATTGTACAATCCAAAAAACCCACCCAAGACGCCATGTGTGCGTTTTGTAAAAAACTATTTCTACCTTAATACAAAGACGCGCAAACCTTTTGCGTGATCGAGAAAAAAAAATTGGCCATCCCATAATTACAATTAAATTTGTCTTCTCCAAGTACTTATTTTATACAATTTCGGTATGGTCAGTAAAACTTTAGGTGAGATTAGACCAGGGAAAGAATTGTGAAAGATGAAAGCAAGAGTCTTGGATTACTTTGAACAAATAAGTGTTGATATAATCCTTATTGACCATAACTTATAATTTTTTTTGTTCACTTCAATAGTAACTCCATTAGATTACTTTGAGTTTACATGTTACTGATGCTCAAATATTAGGGACAATGATCCATGGAGTTATCAATAAAGCCTATATGGAAGAACTCAAACTTCCACAATTATAAAATATAATTAACTGATCACGTAATCTTTCTTTTATAAATTATCCACCTCTATTATTACGAAAGATATTGTTTTGACCTTGCATTCAAATTAACCATACCTGACATTACAAAAGATAGTGTAATGTAATATATACATATATATTTGTACCTAAATTATCCATCTCAACCGTTACAAATAAATTAACAAAATCTCTCAAATCTACATGTAAATGCTAATATATGCTATTATGAAAAATAATTCAACATCCAGAAGTACAATATATGCACAAAGCTATTTGAAATACACACTTCTGCCAATAGTAAGTTGAAACTATGCAGAAAGCTATGTTCCACTACATAGACCAAGGAAACATGTTTATGTTAGGACGAATATTTATTTATAAGCTTATAAAGCGTGGAAAAATATCCTTAGCAAATCATATAGTAATGACACTTATACTTCACTTTAAGTTATATTATACTCATGATATATAATAAATTTTGCAAGTCGTTGTCTCAAAAAAAGTTTAAACAATTTGATTGTAACACTATATGATTATCTATTAGTAATTCAATTCCAAGGATTATTTGTTCGATAAAACAATATTAATACAAGATAATAAATTCAACATCCTAGGTGCCATTGTGCATGTTCAATTCAAACAACTATTTATGCCATTCTGAGAACTAAGGGTAGCCTAGGACCTAGAATATTCTTTTAGTAAAATAAAAAATGAAAATTTTGACTAAGCGATACAATAAGCATTGGAATTTCAAATTAACACGCAATCGAAAGCTGAAAGTTAAAATATAGTTTTTTATGATAGCACATAAAGCAATAAGAGTTTATATACTTTACATTTATGGTTCAACTAAACACATATCATGCTAGAAAAGAAAATTAATCCTAGAAATTTTTACTCATGAAACCGCTAGAAATAACAAAAATATAGAACATAAAATTCTTACAAAAACCTAAAACATTTTGCCATTAAATTGGTAGACTATAATCTCCTAAAAATAGTGGTTGTGAGCAATTAATAAGCTCAAAATTTAGGTCATATCGTCAAAATATAGACTGCAGCTAAAGCCTAGTTTAAACAAAAGTTTCAACTAAATGAATACTGGAGATAAATAGAGGTGCTATGTAAAGAAAAAGAACTGATGGATATGGATGAAAAGTACATAAAATCAATAATTGATAGATTATCAAAACTGAATATAGACTATATAGTACCTATTATTGCTATTATTATTTTAGAACATTAGTGAAGAGAAAAATATTTAATATAGGTAATTTTTATTAGTTAGTGTCTCCTAAGATTCCAACCCTTGTGAGAGCACGGGTTGATGACCTAGTGAATCTAACGTGTGTTCCTTGTTGATGCATGCAGTGGCCGGGCTCGTTCTGCGACACGCGGCAGGGCTGCTGCTTCCCAGATGACATGAAACCGCCGGCGGCGTTTGGCATCCACGCGCTGTGGCCCAACTACGCCAAATGCCATGGCCGCCAGGGCCTCGCTAGCGCGATGCTAGGCGGCGACGCCTTCCTCTCCATGGTGGGGCGGCGGGGCAAGTGCTAGCCGGAGTACTGCGACGAAGGCAACGAGCTGAGCCCGTGGGAGATCCGGGACATGGTGGCGTCGCTGGACCGGAGCTGGCCGACGCTGTCGTGCAAGAACCGGCGCAGCTGCGAGTTCTGGAGCTACAAGTGGAAGAAGCACGGCACCTGCTCCAACCTGGAGCCGCACGACTACTTCGCGCGCGCGCTGGCGCTCAAGGCTAGGCACAACCTGGCGGCGATCCTCGCTGACACCGGGATCGTGCCGTCGGACACCGAGACGTACCCGGTGAGCAGCGTCAGGGACGCCATCGTGCAGAGCACCGGGTTCGTGGCCAACCTGGAGTGCAACCGCGACGTGGACGGCGAGGCGCAGCTGTTCCAGGTGTACCAGTGCGTGGACCGGGACGCCAAGTAGTGGTGGAGCCAGTAATCTGCAGCTGGGTATGCTACGTATAAAAAATTTCAAAGCATATATGCAATATAATGGACTATAAGTTATAATGGCCATGACAAATTCATAATAATAACCAAAGTACAAGCTCTAAACATAGTGCAGTTGTCTTTAATAATTAAGGAATATTACAAAATAGTAAAGGCTAATGTAACGTAACTCTATGATCCTGAGATTAATGATATCTTCATCTTTCGCTTTACCGAATTAAGAATACATTACAAGAATTAAGAATACAGTAAAAAATTTGGAAAAAGAAATATAGTTCAAACTCATACATTCAACAATGGATCTAAGGTGTTTTGCTCACCTTGCTCGAAGCCGCCGAGGGGGAGACACGGACGCCGGAGGGGTGCTGCAGAAGGGGCCCGCCGCTGCCGGTGGCTGGCTCCTTCACGCTGGGAGGAGGCAGCAAGGAAACGGACAGGGGGCGTTGGGGCGAGCTGGCGGCGCGGCGAGGGAACGAGATGAGTCGAGCTGTCGAGGGGGCCGGAGTTGGGGAGGTGCTGGCTGCCGGCCTACCACGGTGGTGGCTGGCGGGTGGAGCTGTGGAGGGTGAACGCCGGCTGGCCGTCGCTGCGCGATGCACAAGCCGAGGAACTTGCGAGCGACTGAATTCTGGCTTTCTGGACTTCGTTTCTTTGTGGGCTGCCAGAATTAGACTTATTTGCAGCATACTCTGTATGTATAAATCTGTATGCATATTTATTTTTTGGCCAAATCTTGGGTATTCCAAGTAATACAGGGGCATACCCCTACCGCCACCACTGACGCCAAGGAGCTCATCCACTGCCCGCTCGCCATGCCTATGCACCGACCGGGTCAAGTTGCCTGTCTTCTGATTCCCAGTTTATGGCTGTCGTTTGTAATTGTAAAACGCAAGCAGATCGATCGATACATGCGTGTGTGCGTATGTGATTTTGAAAGCGGTTTCGAATAATGTGTTTACCTTTGCAATTAATTGGAGATATGTTTACATAATATCGAAACTTGAGGCATTTTGCTAGGATGGTCCAACTACGGTTGTTTTAGGTCAACCTCCTTCGGCGCTCGATAGAAACGCATTATCTATACAATTAAACTCTTCTTCTTAAATGTAATGGTATGCAAATTTTTTGCATATTCGAGAAAAAAAATATGTTCGTGTTCACAGCCATCAGCGCTGTCCGGTACAAAAGGTTAATTATCCTGGTGGCAGTGTATTGAATAATGTGACTTTTATATAGTAAAAAAACACGCCTACATTGGCAACCACATATAATCAACCGCATTCAAGCCTTAGTGCCACGATTCATACACAATCGGTTGTTTCCAACGATTTGTTATGTTGTGGGTTGAATTTGAAAATCACAACGGCCATGATACATCTGGAAGCTCGGGTGCACGATCGAGTTTCGAGTCCAGGCCCAAGGCTGCCATGTAGACTAGGCTCGATCTGCTACGTACAAGGCGCTAGACGATGCCAAATTATACTGCCTGCAATGAGTTTCTCATGGCACACATGAGTGACGTAAATGAGCTAACCTAGCAGGTCGTAGATTATTTATTTGTCTATCTATGTAGGTATCCTATACTTAATATATATGGTTCTATTGTCACAGATCGATGTTGATGGCGTCAATCTAAGTAAGAGATAATTAGTTCATAGTTTCATATTCATATATAATTTAGACAATATATTATTAATCGAAACAATAAACACGTACATGTCGCACGTGCATATTTGCTAGTATTATAAATTTCAGACTCTTGAACACAAATTTTAGTTTTTAGTTGACCATGGATATAGACATGCTCTATATCAAAAGTTGAATTAATCAATTAGATCTAAAATTTTGTTGTTAAAATTGATTTCATTCAGGTATCCAAATATTCAATAAAAGATCCATACAAGGTAATGGAAAAGTATAAAATCTGCAATATATAGCTACAGACTATATGGTGACGATGTGATAGTAAGAGCGGAGTCACACGATTATTGGGGTTATATGGGTTTCAATCCTCGAAGACGCACGTGAATCTATTGTTGTGAAAAGGCTTGCGACACTCAACTTCAACCATTTTGCATGGACGGCCTACAAGGACCATGTGGTTGAGACGGTTACT
The DNA here is from genome assembly GCA_038087645.1 of Saccharum hybrid cultivar R570. Taxonomy (NCBI): domain Eukaryota; kingdom Viridiplantae; phylum Streptophyta; class Magnoliopsida; order Poales; family Poaceae; genus Saccharum; species Saccharum hybrid cultivar. Next base: position 24,232,141 of record JAQSUU010000805.1, on the reverse strand, counting down.
GGGCGTGCGACCTCTATAAATGTATTTTGTGGTAGTGATGAAGACACGATTATGTCTAGCTTATATATATCGTAGCTACAATTTTATAAGCTGCAGAAACGATTGTAAACATGGAAAATATAACAGGCGAAGATATGATGTGTAGCGTATCATTGCTAGAAATTTGTTAGTTTTGTAGTAGTAGCGTTGTGTTGGATGCGATTGTCAACTTAGAAAATATATATGACAAGTGAAGGTGGATATATACGATGTCTAGCGTATCGTAGCTAGAATTTTGGTTGCACTGATTCAAGCAACCGGATCGGCGTTCACTGCTGGAAACACATGCTTTGCCGAGTGCCGTACCTGGCAAAGGGTACACGGTAAAAAATTCATCGGCAAAGACCTCTTTACCGAGTGTTTTTTGTCAGGCACTCGGCAAAGGTTTTGCCGAGTACCACGGCAACACTCGGCAAAGAAAAGTTACCGTGACGGCGCACATAACGTTAACGGGTGCTTTGCTGGGCACTCGGCAAAGAATTTTTTTTTTAAAATATTCTTTGCCGAGTGTCCCTCTACATGGCACTCGGCAAAGAAATTTTTTTTTTGAAAATTCTTTGCCGAGTGCCCCTCTGCATGGCACTCGGCAAAATTTTTTTTTGAGAATTCTTTGCCGAGTGCCCCTCTGTGTGGCACTCGGCAAAGAATTTTTTTTTTTGAAAATTCTTTGCCGAGTGCCCCTCTGCATGGCACTCGGCAAAGAATTTTTTTAAAAAATTCTTTGCTGAGTGCCTCTCTGCGTGGCACCCGGCAAAGAATTTTTTTTAAAAAAAAATTCTTTGCCGAGTGCCCCTATGCATGGCACTCGGTAAAGAGATAATTTTTTTTAAAAAAAATTCTTTGCCGAGTGCCTTCCTCCCTGGCACTCGGCAAAGCTGGAAAACTTGCCAAAATTGGCTTCCTTTTCCCAGTTTTGCCGAGTGTTTTTGTCATTGCACTCGGCAAAGACTTCCTTTATCGAGTGTTGCACTCGGCAAAAGTGATCATAATCGACCCAGTTTTTTTAAATTTTTACATTCCATCACGATAAAAATAATATTTCACATATATATCACATCCATTACATATATCTCACATACATCACAAATATCTCATATAGATCAGATGCATCACAACATATATAACCATAAGTGCATCATAAGTCCAAATAGCTAACATAAGTTCATCACAAGTCCAAACAACTAACACCAGTGCATCACAAGTCCATCACCATGTGAACAACAAATGCAAAGACAACTACCTAGATCCTCAAAATCCCCGCTGAGACTGTGGTGTACCATGAACTGGATCATTCGAGGGCCCGGGAGGTGGATTATTCGAACCCGCCAATTGAGGCTGCACAGAGGAGAAGACATTACATGTGTCAAACAATAATCCACTAGGCTACAAGTAATGTTGCGGTTTGACCTTAAGCATGAACATACGAACTTAAACAATCATATTCATATTTACAGGAGTAGCGTGCTCGAAAGGTGGAGGTGGCGGTGTAACGAATAGCAAAGCTGGCGGAGCTACACCCGTCTTTTGTCCAAGACCTTGCATGTACTGGAGAACCTCCGCCATCTGCTGCTACTGCCTCTGCTCCATCACAACGCGCTGGGCCTCCATAGCCTCCATCCTCTGGCGATCGGCCTCCCGCAGGGCCTCCAATTGCTCGATCTGGGCCTGCAATATTTCACCACAATGTTTAAACAATGCAAAGCTAAGATATGTAAATATCAATGTATGACGAATAAAACAGTAATCTCCTGGAGTGATAGAATCCGCTGCTGTGAAGTCTCCGGCCGTAGGCGTATGAGAATGCTTGTGTCCGTGCTCCGTGCTTGGATTTGGGAGAGGGAGGGAGTAGAGGTAGCGTTGATGACACCGTCGCCAAGATAGTATTGCCCATGCTTCTTGCCTCCTCCAATCCTCATGACGACCTCTGGATCAAAGTCCTAGGAGCTCGGGTCATAGTCGTCTCCATGGAGAGACCTTGCCACCGACGTGTACTCATTGATGCGGGTGTAGATGGTCGGGTTGCTGTACGCCTCGGGCGGGTTCTCCAGGTTGTAGGAGCCGTCGGACGTCGCCTTGCCCTTGTGGGCCATAGCATATGTCATGAACGTGGTGCACTCCTGGCCCGCATGTGACGCCAAGTACGAGAAAGACAGCAAGATGATTAGAAATCAGACCTAATTGAGCGTTAGAATAGAGAAATGAATTTGAGTACCCATGCTTGTCCGTATGCGGTGAGGCTGCGGCTTTCTTGATGGTGCAGTACACCTGGCATCAGCAATCACCGCTCTCGGACAGCGTTGTGCGCTTCGGTCCACTCGGGGCCACACCACCTGTCCACTATCATCTCCCAGCACTCGGGATACGCGGCGCACCACCAGGGACACATCTGCACGTCATCAAGTATTTGACATATAAGAGGAACAAATTAAGAGTACTTAATCTCAAAAGGAATCAATATTAATGTTCTTTATCTACCTGTATGTACTGGTCCCGGGTCAGCGTCATACTTCTTGCTTGTGGCTTTTTAACATCCTCTCCAAGGATCGACCTATGGTAAGTGACAACAGCCTGGATGCGCACCTCATAATGGATGTCCATGACGAGCTTTTTGCAAGCTTTAGTAAGCACCGCCTCCGCCCTGGCCTCAAATCCCTCCTCGCATCTGTAATAAAGCTGCATAGCAGACACGATGTATTCATTCATTATTTCAAGAAAAGTCTAATGAATGTGATGTATTGAGCAATGTGGTGCGATGAAGACTTACCCAAAAGTCTCACTTCACCCGCACCATCTTGTTCTCAGCCTCCGCGTTGGAGGCATTGGCGTAGTGGTCAAAGGTATTATTTGAACGTATGAGCAACTTGGAAGGTCGAACTAAGTATGAGCTAAATTCGAAAGTACCTTGTTTTTGAACCAAGAAATGAAATCGGGCCTCCCTGGTCCCGCACCCTTTGAAAGAAGGGTATAGCTTCCTGCGGGGTAGGATCCCTTAATTTGATTCTAGAAGTGATGAATAAATTCCCTGTACCAACGTAAAACAAGGGGTTGGATGAGGAACAGTGATGGCGTATTGAAACAAGTTCGTTGAGAACTTACCCAATGTACGACGCCACCTCATCAAGGTTGTTCAACACATATATCATGATGCAGCGCCACTCTTTATGTGTCAAGGTCTTAGTGGTCGATGCACTTTGCGCTTTCGAGTTGCCCTCGGAAAAGGCTGAGGTTCGATTCATTTTTCATTAGCATTGTAACGAGGGGGTGGATTATGCATGCTAGGAAGGTTCTCGGCGTAGTATTTTTCTGCAAAGTTTGACACCTCCTCCAGAATGTATGCCTCTGCAATAGAAGCCTCAATTTTCCCTTTATTTCTACATTTTTTGTGAAGAGTCTTTAGACATCTCTCGATTGGATAGCACCAATGGGCCTGCATGGCCCCCCCATTCGTGCCTTATACGGGAGGTGCAATATCAAATGCTGCATCGGATTGAAGAAGCCAGGTGGGAAGTCCAACTTACAGAGCAACACAGGCGCCTCATTTTCCATGTCATCAATCATGGTTTGAGATAACTCCTTAGCATAAAGCTGGCGGAAGAAGTAGCTTAACTCTGCCAGCGCTAGCCACACATGCTCAGGGACATAGCCTCGAACCATCGCTGGAAGAAGCTGCTCAAGCCATATGTGCTAGTCATGACTCTTTATCCCGTTGACTCGCAGAGTAGATAAGTTCACTCCCCTTCTCAGATTCGCTGCATACCCATCAGGAAACATTAGCATCTGCATCCATTCAAGTACTTCCCTCCTATGTTTCCTAGCCAAGATGAAATCGGCCTTAGGCCTTTTCCATGTCTTGCCGCCTCTAGGAGGCTGCATCTCTTGCTTTGGTCTATCGCATAACGTTACCAAGTCCACTCTAGCCTTATGGTTGTCCTTTGACTTTTCAGTTTCCATGATGGTTCCCCAAAGTGCCTCAACGACATTTTTTTCAGTGTGCATTACATCAATGTTATGTCGTAGAAGGAGGTCATCAAAATAGGGGAGCCTCGTCAAGCCCGACTTATGAGTCCACATGTGTTCCTCACCATACCTCACAAAACCACCACCTTCTTGATTGGCCACGAGAGCATCTATCTGAGCATGAACCTCGGCACCAGTCATCATTTGCGGTGGAGGGTCTTTCACTACGACACCTTTCGTAAAGTTCTTGATGTCTTGTCTGAATGGATGGTCAAGAGGGAGGAATTGACGATGTTTGTCGAACGACGAATACTTGCCACCCTTCTGCAACCAAATAAACCTCAGACGTTCCTTGCATATTGGGCATGGGAACTTCCCGTGAACACACCAGGTGCAGAATATCCTATAGGCTAGGAAGTCATGCAGAGAGTAGTGGTACCAAACGTGCATTTTGAAGCTTGTCTTTGTAGCTCGGTTGTATGTCCATACGCCTTCCTCCCAAGTACTGACCAATTCATCAATCACAGGCTCCATGTACACACCCATATCACTCCCCGGGTGTCCAGGAATTATCAATGATAAGAATATATTCTGTCTTTGAAAGCATACGCCGGGGGGACATTGAGGGGGATAATGAACATGGGTCAACATGTGTATGGGGCAGCCATCCATCCATAAGGATTGAACCCATCTGTTACCAACGCAACACGTACATTACGAGCCTCATCTGCTTTCTCATGATAAATGCAATCAAAGCGGGTCCATGCTTCACCATCAGATGGATGTACCAGTTTGTCAGCATTGTATCGTTTCCTCTTTTTGTGTCATGTCATCTATTTCGCGGATTCCTCGGTCATGTATAGTCGTTGGATCCTCGGTACGAACGGGAGATACCGTAGGATCTTCACGGGGATCATAAGCTGCCTCTTCTGGCCATCACCAGAGTCTACCTCCAGGTACCTGGATGATTTACACTTTGGACAGTAATTTACATCCTTGTGTTCTTTGGCAGACACCCCTTCGGACAAACATGTATCTGATCATACGGCATCTTGAGTGCACAAAGGAGTTTCTGTGACTCGTACATACTCTTTGGCAGAATGTGGCCATCCGGAAGCAGGCTGCCAATTACGGTCAACATACCATCGAAGTGTTCTCGACTCATGCTACACTCGGACTTGAACCCCATTAAACGTCCAATGGCATCCAGTTGAGAAACCGTTGTCTGATCATGAAGGGGTTTCTGTGCTGAAGACATCATGTCGTAGAACGCCTTTGCAGTTGTCTCCATCTCCTCCTTCGTACGTCCATTAGTGTACTGTCCTTCGTGAAAGTCATCTAACATGTTTGCTACCCCGGCAGCAACATCAAAATCCTCGACACGGGGTCTCAGCACCTCCTCTCTCAGAGGATGGGATTCACCATGGTGGACCCACTGAGTATAGTTCGGCGTAAATCCATTCTTCAAAAGATGTTTACTCATGTCCACCTTGTTTTTCCTTTTTCTATTTGCACATCTCTTTCAGGGACACAAAACTAGAAACACTCCTTTAGCAGACTCGATAAATGCTAGTTCCAAGAAATCATTGGTCTTCATCATCCATTCAGTGGTGGAATCACTCTGACTTGAGCGGCCCGTGTACATCCACTCACGGTCATCCATCCTCTAACATATATACCAGCGAGCAAAGTAACCATCAATTGCAGCTACATGTCATTTGTACTATCTAATAGGTGAGGATAGGTCCTAATCCCACCCGCGGATGTGTAGATGAGGTTAGTTTCCATGCTCTACTCCTATCCGAGATAGAATTTTGGCAGCACCTCTCCGCTGTTCTCCCGATACACGTCCTAGCAGGGAGAGTGTGTATCCGGAGAACATCAGGGAGATGATGCCGAAACCCTGTCTCGAATCGGAGCAGACCAAGGAAACTAACTCATCTATGCATCCGCGGGCTGTCCAAAATACGTGGACAATCCGAAATAGATACAGTCGTAGATATGCAAAGATCTGCATACCAATAACCGTATCTCTTTCGAACGGAAGACGCCTAACTGAGTTACGCGAGCTACGACTATGATAAGGAAAGGGGGGTTATACCTAGGGTGCCGATGGAGTCAGGCTAGTGGGGCCATGGCGAGTCGGTGCAGTGGCAAGGTGACGCGGTGCAGGCAGACGCGCAACGCCGAGGAAGACGATCGGCGTACTCCGGCTCCACTCCGATGGGCTCTTCTTTGCAAAAAAGAAAGAAAAAATAATACTGTCAATTAAAAATTCGGCAGAACCTCCCCTGCACGGGGAGGTTTCGAAGACCTATAAAAAATAACAGCACGATGGCCGACATCCACATACGACGGCTCGATGGCCGACATCCACATACAACGGCTTGTTGACCAACATCCACATACAACGGCTCGATGTCTGAAAACCACATACAACGACAACACATACAACAACAATTAGTACTAACACGACTACTTCTCGCACCGCACGAATTGAATAGAAAGGGATGGGCGAACCTAGTGTGTGCTCGTCGGTGGTGAAGATACCGAGGCGCCGCGCGAAGGGCGCAGGGGTGGGCGCGGCCGGCGCGGGCGGGCGCGCGGCGGACGCGTGGCCGGGCAGGCAGGCTCGGCGCGGCGAGCGCGGGCGTGGGTGGGCTCGGGCGCGCGGCCGGGCGGGCAGGCTTGGCACGACCGGCGTGGGCGCGCGGCGCTGCAGCGGGCTGGCGGGCGCGCAACGGCAGCGCGGCGCGACGCGGCAGCGGTTGCGCGGGCCCGGGCGCGCGGCGGCAGCGGGCTCGCGGACGTGTGCGTGTGTGTGCGAGCGGCCGCAAACAGTTTTATTTTTTTTTAAAATGCTTTGCCGAATGCCCGCGATCCGGCACTCGGCAAAGGCTTTTATTTTTTTAAAATACGTTGCCGAGTGCCCGCAATCTGGCACTCGGCAAAGGATTATATCTTTTTAAAAACAGCTTTGCCGAGTGCCCGTGATCTGGCACCCAGCAAAGAATTTTCGTGATTTTTTTCTGTAATTTCTTTGCCGAGTGCCACGAAGCTGGCACTCGGCAAAGATTTTTTAGATTTTTTTAAATTTCTGACACTCGGCAAAGAACTTCTTTGCCGAGTGTCAGGATCCTGACACTTGGCAAAGAATTTTAATTTTTTTCTTTTTGCACCTAATTTTTTGCAGCCCTACCACAGTAGTATGAGCTAAATTTTAAAATTTGGTACATTTTTTATGTTTTTTTTGCTCTATTTAGTTAATTTGTTTCATTTACTTGAATTTTTTCGTAAAAAGCAAGTTTGAACTGCAGGTGCATGGAATATTGAAATTTAGCCATTCAAAAAATGATATTCATGCTTTTGAGCATATTGTGAGGCGCTATCTAGGAACTCACCCGAAATTTCAAACATCGTGTTCATGAAACATGGGCACCGACTTGTGGGCGATTTATTTTTAAATTCTATTAAATGCAAACGAAGTCCGAAAATCACAAAAATTGCCAAGATGTCATGATATCGCATGTGGAGGCTATGATAAAAAATTAAGAATGTTTGAAGCAAGTTGTGACATATGTTGCTTCAAACCCAGATATCACCGACAAACAGCGCCGCTTTCTGAAGGGGATGTACGACGGACGCCAACTGCAGCTGATGTCCAACAAGTATGCCATTTTCTAAGAATTAGTGGATCGTGCCATTGTGATAGATAACTAGCGCAAGGAAATGGACCTCAAGAAGAGGAAGCACCAGGGACAGGCGTTGGGTAGCAACACTCGCCCGCGAGCTTTCCCATAACAAGGTTTTCTGCAGAGGAACCAAGGGCCATCCAACCAATGGAACAAAGGCCAGTACCCCCAGAGGAACCCGAACCAGCAGCATCCTCAGTACCCACAGCAGTTTAGCAACCAAAATCAGCAGCGCCCCCAACAACATCAGTCTAGCAACCAGACACCACGTCAGGGAGTGCCCAACAATGCCCCAATCAAGAGTGGTACTCTAGGCAACAACCCCAATGCATGCTATAACTGTAGAGAGGTTGGTCACTACTCTTACTAGTGCCCAAAGAAGCAGAACCGGCAGGCCCCGCAGAACCAGCAGGGCAATCAGAGGCCCAACGCTCGACCTCCATTCACCGGCAAGGTGAATCATGTGTCATCTGAATCAGCTCAGGAGGCGCCTGAGGTTATGCTGGGTACGTTTAGCGTCAACTCCATCTCCGCTACCGTACTTTTTGATTTCGGTGCCTCGCATTCTTTCATATCACAAGCTTTTGTTAGAATGCATAGCATACCCCTATATGCCATGAAAGATCCCATGCTAGTAAACTCACTGGGGGTAGCATGCCAGCGAATTACTAGAGCCCTTCTAGTATATTCCTAAGGGGGTAGCTTTTCAAGTAAACCTAATTGTTCTGAGAACCGCTAGAATTGACCTCATCTTGGGAATGGATTGGATGAAGCAGCATAGAGCAGTGATACAATGATAGGAGAAATCCGTTGTTGTGACATCTCCCAGTGGTGATAGAATCTGTGTCGAAGTGGAAGTGCAAGCCCAACCTACCGCCACTGTCAACCAGTTGAGTGATGATGCCAACCAGGAGAACCAGGTGGTGGATGAATTTCCAGATGTGTTCCCCGATGAACTGCCAGGTATGCCACCCGATCGCGACATCGAATTCCTTATCGAGCTATTACCTGGAATTGCACCCATAGCTAAGAGACCATATAGAATGAGGGTAGATGAATTAGAAGAACTAAAGAAACAAATTAAGGAATTGCAAGAGAAAGGTTTTATTCGTCCTAGTTCTTCACCTTGGGGAGCATCTGTTATATTTGTTGATAAAAAAGATGGCACACGAAGAATGTGTGTCGATTATCGGTCCCTTAATGAAGTAACAATCAAGAACAGGTACCCACTTCCTAGAATTGATGATTTATTTGATCAGCTGAAAGGTGCTCGTGTGTTCTCAAAAATTGACCTCCGTTCTGGATATCATCAACTAAAAATTCATGCATCTGACATACCTAAGACAACATTTACCACAAGATATAGCCTTTATGAGTATACAGTGATGTCTTTTGGACTGACAAATGCACCTGCATACTTTATGTATCTGATGAACAAGGTGTTTATGGAGTACTTGGATAAGTTTGTAGTGGTATTCCTAGATGATATCCTAATATTCTCCAAAAATAAAGAGGAACATGCTGAACACTTAAGACTGGTCTTACAAAAACTCAGGGAACATAAATTGTATGCAAAAAGGAGCAAATGTGATTTCTAGCTGAAAGAAGTATCTTTTCTGGGACATGTAGTCTCTAATGGTGAAATAGCCGTAGATCCTAGCAAAGTGCAAGATGTGTTAAATTGGAAAGCCCCAACCAATGTTAGTGAAATCTGTAGCTTTTTGAAATTGGCTGGGTACTATAGGAGATTTATTGAAGGATTCTCTAAGTTAGCTAAGCCTATGACAGCCCTATTAGAGAAGAATGCCAAATTTGTATGGTCAGACAAGTGTCGGGCTAATTTTGAGGATCTGAAGAGAAGGTTGACAACAGCCCCAGTGTTGACCTTACCTGATTTAAGTAAGAGCTTCTCTATTTATTGTGATGCATCCCGCCTAGGCCTTGGATGTGTGCTTATGCAAGAAGGAAAGGTTGTGGCATACGCATCCAGGCAGTTGAGAAAGCATGAACTGAATTATCCAACACATGATTTGGAATTAGACGCAGTTGTCCATGCTCTGAAAATTTAGAGGCATTATTTGATCGGACATAAGTGTGACATCTATACTGACCACAAGAGTTTAAAATATATTTTTACTCAATCAGAGCTGAACATAAGGCAATGTCGTTAGTTGGAATTAATTAAAGATTATGAATTGGAAGTGCATTATCATCCTGAAAAGGTAAATGTTGTTGCCGATGCACTTAGCAGGAAGAGCTATGCCAATGGACTTCAGTTGACATTTATACCTGTAGAGTTGCGAGCTAAAATAGAACATCTCAATTTGGGTTTTGTCAATAATGTAGTGGAATTGGCCATAGAGCCTACGTTGGAGCAAGATATACACAAAGATCAGTTGGAGGATGAGAAACTAAAGGAGATTGCAGAGAATGTAGTGATTGGAAAGGCACTAGACTTACCTGAAGTGAAAGCTATCCGTGATACGATTCTGCGAGAGGCACATGATTCTGCTTATTCTATACACCCTGGAAGCACCAAGATGTATTTAGACCTTAAAGAGAAGTATTGGTGGTATGGTTTGAAAAGAGATGTGGCTGAGTATGTGGCCATATGTGATACTTGTCAAAGGGTGAAAGCCGAGCACCAAAGACCTGCAGGATTGCTGCAACCAATGAAAATACCGGAGTTGAATTGGGAAAAAGTTGGTATGGACTTTATTACTAGATTACCCCGCACTCAACGTGGGTATGATTTGATCTGGGTAATAGTGGACCGACTCACTAAAGTTGCTCATTTTCTGCCAGTTAAGACCACCTATAATGGGGCAAGATTAGCAGAGTTGTATATGGAGAGGATAGTGTGCTTACATGGAGTCCCAAAGAAGATTGTGTCTGATCGAGGTACTCAATTTACCTCACAATTTTGACACAAAGTACATAGAGCTTTAGGGACAAAGTTAAAGTTTAGTTCTGCATATCATCCGCAAACCGATGGACAGACTGTAAGGTCCAAATAGGCTAGAGGGGGGGGGGTGAATAGCCTAATTAAAAACTTCTACGAGAAAATTACTAAACCACAAGTTAGTACAAAAGGTGGCGGAGCAAAATGCACTAGCTCTAACTAATTAAGCAAGCCACCTACACAAGTCTAGTACAAGGCTATCCACTAAACACAACAACAACGACAACAAGCTAGAAACAAGAAGTAATACTAGAGAAGAGCTTAGAGTGATTATACCGCCGTGTAGAGATGAGAAGTAATGCACTCGTAGAATCAATCACAATAATCAACCACAAGAGAAATCCTCGGTAGAGAGATGACACAAGATTTTTACCGAGGTTCACTTGCTTCCCGGCAAGCTACTCCTCGTTGTGGCGATGCACCCACTTGTCGGTTCGCGAGCTAATCAACTATCAAGAGTTGAGCCCTCGGCGGGCGCCGCACAACCGCACACAAGATGGGGATCCTCCAAGCCACGAGCTCCACTAGAGTATCCAATTTGCGAACTCCCGCGGGGAAGGATCAAGAACCCCTTACAACACTTGGTGAAGGCTCCAACAATCTCCAATTGCGAGCTCAATCACCTCCGCTGCTCCAAGCCGTCTACCGTGTCGGGAAACACGGAAGAGTAACAAGAAATCCGCAGCAACTCGAAGATCAAGTGCCTCTAGAATGCAACTCTCAAGCAATGCACTTGAATCTCACTCAATCTCCCTCAAGATGTGCAATCAATCAAAGAGATGAGTGGAGGGGTTGTTCTCTAGCTCAAAGGATGTCTCTAGGTCTCAAAATGTGCAAGAGTTACCCTCAAACCCCGTCCACCATCTATTTATAACGAAGGGGTACGCAACTAGCCGTTAGAAACGACGCAGCAGAATTCGCGCTGCACCGGACGCGCTGGTCCGGGTGACCGGACGCGTCCGGTCACTACGCGACAGACGAGAATAGTGCCGTTCAAACTAGCCGTTACAGATGACCGGACGCGCTCGACCGAGCCACCGGACGCGCTGGTGAGCACCCAGCCGCGCACCGCGAAACAACCACCGGACGCGCCGAAGGACCCACCGGACGCCACAGTGCCCGCGTCCGGTGGGAGTCCAGTAAGCTCCCGACGCCACCGGACGCGTCCGGTGGTACGTGACCGGACGCGCCCCGCGTCTGGTGCACGAACCCTAGCAGCACCCGCGCCGCGATGAACTGACCGGACGCGCCCCGCGTCCGGTGCAGCGTCCGGTGCAGCGTCCGGTGCTGCGTCCGATGCACACAGTGACCTCCGTTCGCCTCCGTTTCTTTTCCGACTTTCGGCGCAGTAGAAAATAGGCGTTTCACTTCTCCAAAAAGCGCCGAATCCCGCCTCGCAAGCTCGGCGGGAGGGAGAGAGGAACCCAAACCCCTCTCTACCGCTCCAACTCCACCGCCTTCGCAAATGTGCTAACACCACCGAGTGTACACCACCATGTGCATGTGAGTTAGCATTTCACAAACATTTTTCCAAGGCGTTATGTTAGCTCTTTACTAGATCCTAAATGCATATGCTCAAGACAATGATCTAGTGGCACTTGATTTCCGAGCTAACCGTGATTGCCCCTCTTGATAGTCGGCTATGTATCCTAAACCCGGTCAATCACTTCTCTACTCATCTTAGACCGGCAAAAGGAAAACCCTATGGTTATACCTTTGCCTTGCGCTCTTAGATCCTTCTCTTCCATTTGATCATCATGTCCATCATTTCATGTCCATCTCCACCATGATCTTGCTCATCATTTCATGCACCAAATCATGTGGTCTTGTGGCCATCTCTCCATGCCATTTCCACCTCCATCACATGTTGCTTATGCCTAGCTTAATCACACTTGATACAATAGCATTAGCAACTTGGTGTCATTAATTACCAAAACCAAACTTGGGCTTTCAATCTCCCCCTTTTTGGTAATTGATGACAACCATCACAAAGATATGAAATGAAACCAATTTTTAATTTTGATAGTATTAGCTCCCCCTACATATGTGCTTTCATGAGTTTGGTTCAATTTTGCACATATGTATGGATTTGAATTTTAGGAGAGTTACTACTATCAAATTGATGCTAAGGTATATAGAATGGACCTTTGAAGCGTGATACCAATCGGAGTTGCCTTTATATACCATCCTTAGCATCGATGTAGCTAGACACCACTTGTAATTCATCACTTGTAAAGATCACAAACACTAAAGTACCCCGTGAGATCAACAATATAAGCAAAGGGTGTCTAGATACCACTTATAAAGCTACTTTCAACAATTCATCATTCAAGTTCTAATTCTAGCAATCACCAAACAAACATGAATAAGAATTTAAGCTTTGCAATGCAACAATTCATCATGTTAATGCGCATACAAATGCAACAAATAGTTCATGAGCTTACTCCCCCTACTTGTGTGCTCAAAATTTAATTGATTCCTTTCCAAAGTCTTATCTTATGCTTTCTCTCCCCCTTAGTAGCTTTTTCTTTTTGTGACTTTTCTCTCCCCTCTTATTATATCTTTCTCCCCTTTGTGACTTTTCTATCTTTGTGACTTTTCTCTCCCCCTTTGTCAACAATCACCAAAAAAGGTGCCAATTTTAGCGAGAGTTAAGTCAATCAATATGAGGGAGTCCAAATTATGGTTCAATCTAGATCACTTGCCTAGAATATGTAATTCGGTTTGATCCAAGGACAAGCTTCTTCACACCTCATAAAGTATAAGGGTTATCTTGACCATGTTGAATTACACATCATGAGCTCATTTTCTAGATTCAACTCTAGGTTTGCAAGCCCACAAATATGTCATATGCTACCACTAGATCAATCAAAAATATAGAAGCAATAGTGGTACCATATATACATTAAACTCATTTGATTTTCATGAATGAGCCTATTTGTCATGCAAATATGTCTATATGTTCTAAACATGTCCTTAGCAAAGTATGAATGATATGCCAAACAACTTTACCTTGCTATGTCGGAGGAGAGGCATGTCATATAAGAATGTGGGGGTGCACTCATTTCAAGTTGGAGAAATCAAGTATGTTCAATTCATTCTTCAACTTGTAAAATCTTTTCTCATCAAGTGGCTTTGTGAATATGTCGGCTAATTGATCTTCGGTGCCAATGCTCTCAATGCTAATATCACCCTTTAGTTGATGGTCTCTTATGAAATGATGCCTAATATCAATGTGCTTGGTTCTTGAATGTTGAACCGGATTTTGTGTCATCTTGATAGCACTTTCATTGTCACAAAACAATGGCACATTCTTGAATTTTATTCCAAAGTCATTCAAGGTGGCCTTCATCCAAAGCAATTGTGCACAACAACTACCGGCACTAATGTATTCGGCCTCGGCGGTAGATAGTGCAACACTATTTTGTTTCTTTGATGACCATGAAACAAGAGACCTTCCAAGCAATTGACAAGTGCCACTTGTGCTTATTCTATCAATCTTGCATCCACCATAGTCGGAGTCCGAATATCCAATCAACTCAAAACTTGACCCCTTTGGAAACCATAATCCAACATCATGAGTGCCCTTAAGATATCTCAATATCCTCTTGGTTGCTTTCAAGTGACTTTCTCTAGGTGAAGCTTGAAATCTTGCACATTTGCACACACTAAACATCACATCCGGCCTAGAAGCAGTGACATATAGCAAACTTCCAATCATAGACCGATATTGCTTTTGATCTACCATATTGCCACTTGCATCAATACCCAATTGATCATTTGTGCCCATTGGTGTACTCATTGGCTTAGCATCTTGCAATCCAAACTTCTTGATCATGTCCTTGATGTACTTGCCTTGACTTACAAAAGTGCCATTCTTCATTTGCTTGATTTGAAGTCCAAGAAAGTAACTAAGCTCTCCAATCATAGACATCTCAAACTCATTAGCCATCATATTTCCAAACTCTTCACAAAAGTCTTGATTGGTTGATCCAAAAATAATGTCATCCACATAGATTTGCAACACAAACAAGTCATTACCAAGCTTCTTGGTGAAGAGTGTGGTGTCAACCTTTCCCATCTTGAACCCTTTAGAGAGAAGAAAATTCCTCAATCTCTCATACCATGCTCTAGGTGCTTGCTTCAAACCATACAATGCCTTCTTGAGCTTGTAAACATGGTTAGGCTTCTTGTCATCTTCAAAACCGGGAGGTTGCTCAACATAAACTTCTTCATTGATGTAACCATTAAGAAATGCACTCTTGACATCCATTTGATAGAGCTTGATGTTGTGTGCACAAGCATATGCTAATAAGATTCTAATAGCCTCCAATCTTGCAACCGGTGCATATGTTTCTCCAAAGTCAAGACCCTCAACTTGAGTGTATCCTTGTGCTACTAATCTTGCCTTGTTCCTCACAACCATGCCATCTTGATCTTGCTTATTCTTAAAGACCCATTTAGTACCAATCACATTGTAGTTCTTTGGCCTCTCAACAAGTTCCCAAACTTGATTTCTAGCAAAGTTGTTTAGTTCTTCATGCATGGCATTTACCCAATCGGAATCCTTCAAGGCATCTTCTATTTTCTTAGGTTCTTCAAGTGACACAAATGAGTAGTGCTCACAAAAGGATGCTAATCTTGATCTAGTTTGAACACCACTTTGAATTCCACCAATGATTTGGTCCAATGGATGATCTCTTGCAATACTAGTAGGTTGGAGTATTGGGAGTTGATTGTTTCCACTAGCTTGACCTTGATCTTGCACTTCGTCATGAGAACCACTAGAGCTTGCTTGATTTGTATCAATTTGCACACTTTGGTTGATCACATGAGTATCATCATCATCATCAACTTGCCTCGGCCTTATGTCACCAATATCCATATTCTTCATTGCATTTGACAATTGATCTCCTCTCACATCATCAAGGTTTTGAGCTTCATTTTGAGATCCTTGGGTTTCATCAAACTCAACATCATGAACTTCTTCCAAGGTGCCATTTGCGAGATTCCAAACTCTATAAGCTTTGCTTGTGGTAGAATAACCAAGTAAGAACCCTTCATCACATTTCTTTTCAAACTTGCTCAATCTAGTGCCTTTCTTGAGAATATAGCATTTGCAACCAAACACTCTAAAGTATGCAATGTTGGGCTTTCTTCCATTCAATAGCTCATATGGTGTCTTCCCAAGCTTTCCATGGCAATAAAGACGGTTGCTACAATAGCAAGCCGTGTTGATGGCTTCACTCCAAAATGCATGACTCACATTGTATTCACTAAGCATTGATCTAGCCATATCAATCAAGGTTCTATTTTTCCTTTCAACTACACCATTGGATTGAGGAGTGTATGTTGGTGAGAATTGATGTCCAATACCAAGATCATCACATAAATCTTCAATTCTTGTGTTTTTGAACTCACTACCATTGTCACTTCTAATCTTCTTGATGGTAGTCTCAAACTCATTTTGCACTCTCTTGACAAAAGACTTGAATAGATCATAAACATCACTCTTGTCAAAGAGAAAGAACACCCAAGTGTATCTAGTGTAGTCATCAACTATCACAAAGCCATACTTGTTGCCACCAATGCTAGTATATGTTGTTGGCCCAAACAAGTCCATGTGCAATAACTCAAATGCCTTTGATGTGCTCATTTCACTCTTAATAGGATGTTTACTTCCAACTTGTTTGCCGGCTTGACAAGCACTACAAGGTTTATCCTTCTCAAAGGTGACATCCTTCAAGCCTCTAACTAAGTCATGCCTCAAAAGTTTGTTCAATTGTTTCATTCCAACATGACCAAGCCTTCTATGCCACAACCATCCCATACTAGATTTGCTAAGCAAGCATGATGTCAATTGTGTCTCACTATCATTGAAGTCAACCAAGTATAAACTACCATGTCTAAATCCTTTGAATATCAAATTTGATCCATCAACACTTATGACTTCAACATCATCACTACCAAATATGCACTTGAAACCAAGATCACAAAGTTGTGCCACCGACAAAAGATTGAAGTCCAAGCTCTCAACTAGCAACACATTAGATATGCTCATGTCATTTGAGATAGCAATTTTACCAAGCCCCTTGACCTTGCCTTTCTTGTTGTTTCCAAAAGTGATAGCATCAAAACCACCATTTTGACTTGTATTAATTGATTTGAACATACAAGAATCTCCGGTCATATGCTGAGTGCACCCACTATCAAGCACCCAATGCCTTCCTCCGGCTTTGTAATTGACCTACAAGATAAGATCAATTCTTTTTAGGTACCCAAACTTGTTTGGGTCCTCCAAGGTTAGTGACCAAGCTCTTTGGTACCCAAATGGCTTTCTTCTTTGAGCCCATCCATGGTGCACCAATGAACTTAGCATGAACACCATTTGTACCCTTGGTAAGTATATAGAAAGAATCAAACTTAATTGAGGATACTTTAGCATTGGATTTCTTGTTCATGCAATGTCGCTCTATGTGACCAACTTGCTTGCAACTTTTGCAATAGCTACCATTGTTCTTCACAAAACGAGTCTTGTGAGGAGCAAAAGCGGCCTTGCCTTTCTTGGGGTTATAGCCCAATCCCTCTTTATAGAGAGAAGCTCTTTGGCTACCCAAGCACATAAGCAAGCGGTCCTCACCACCATAAGCCTTGGCCAAGGTGTGATTGAGCTCTTTTACCTCCTTCTTGAGATTTTCATTCTCAACTATAAGTGTGGGATCACAAGTGAAACCATCACTATTAGATGAGGATGATGTAGATGAGCTACATGAAGGGTTAGTGGAAGCAACAACAATAGGCTTATGACAAGATTCATCAATTATATCACAAGATATGCCTATGTTGCAAGTTTTAGCTTTCTCAACATTAGTTGGCATGTTTTCACATTTTTCAACTAGAGAGGAATGAGCTTCTTCAAGCTTAGTGTGAGACTTTTGAAGCTTCTTATGGTCTACCTTTAGACTCTCATAAGATGCTCTAAGCTCATCAAGTTCTTGCATAAGATTTTTCTTTTCCTTAAGCAAGCCCTTGCATTCCTTTCTAGATTCTTTATAATGTTGAGTGCAATCTTCTAGCATAGTGATTAGTTCATCTTTAGTGAATTCTTCTTCATCACTATCACTATCACTATCATGATCACTCTCATTATCGGATGATACCTTAGTGGCCTTAGCCATGAAGCATGATGGAGTGTCGAAGAGGGAGACCTTCTTTTGAATTGCAACGCTAGCATGTCCCTTCTTCTTGCTCTTGTAGTCATCCTCATCATCACTTGAGGAATCATCACTATCCCATGTAGCAACATGAGAATCATTCTTCTTTTTATGAGAGCTCTCCTTCTTTTCTTGCTTCTTCTTTTGCTTCTTCCTCTCCTTCTTGATAGCATCTTCATCATCACTATCATAAGGACACTTTGCAATGAGATGATCTTTGCTATGGCATCTAAAGCATCTCATGGTGTGCTCATTCTTCTTAGATGAGTTCTTCCTCCTTCTTGCACGATAGCCCTTCTTCTTCATGAATTTGCCAAATTGCTTGACAAAGAGAGCCATCTTCTCATCAATGTCATCACTATCACAAGAGCTTGAGTCTTCATCACTTGATGATTCAATCTTGGACTTGCCCTTGGATGTGGTGGCTTTGAATGCCACACTCTTCTTCTTTTCATCATCTTTCTTCTCATTTTCCTTCTTCTTCTTCTTGACCAACTCTTCCTTCTCTTCATCTTCTCTATATGAATCATCGGTCATCACTTCTTGAAATATTTGTTGAGGAGTTGAATCCTTCAATGTGGTCCTCACTAGCACGGTGATCAATGTATCAAACCTCTTGGGCAAGCTTCTCAAGAACTTCATAGAGAATTGGTTGTCCTTGACTTCCTCACCAAGTGCCTTGAGCTCATTGACAATGACTTGCAATCTATGAAACATCTCCGGTACACTCTCATCATCTTGCATCTTGAAGCTTGAAAATTTTTCTTGCAAGATATATGCTTTAGCGGTCTTTGTGCCTTCGGTGCCCTCAAATGTTTCTTCTAGCTTGGCCCAAGCATCATGTGCAACTTCTAAATTCTTCACTTGCTCAAATGTCTTGTCATCTAATGCCTCATGAAGAGCACTAATGGCAATATCATTGCATTGGAGCTTCTTCTCTTCCACCGGTGTAGGTGCTTCCGGATTAGCAACCTCAAATTTGGTTTCGGTGACTTTCCACACTTCTCTATTGATTGACTTGAGGTGTGCGGTCATCTTAACCTTCCAATATGCATAATTTGTGCCATCAAAGTGAGGTGCCTTCTTGGTGTTGTTGATGTGCAAACTTAATTGAGCCATTTCTTCTTCACCGTAGGTTGTTAAGCCTCAAATAAACGGTGCCTCGGCTCCGATACCACTTGTAAGGTCCAAATAGGCTAGAGGGGGGGGGTGAATAGCCTAATTAAAAACTTCTACGAGAAAATTACTAAACCACAAGTTAGTACAAAAGGTGGCGGAGCAAAATGCACTAGCTCTAACTAATTAAGCAAGCCACCTACACAAGTCTAGTACAAGGCTATCCACTAAACACAACAACAACGACAACAAGCTAGAAACAAGAAGTAATACTAGAGAAGAGCTTAGAGTGATTATACCGCCGTGTAGAGATGAGAAGTAATGCACTCGTAGAATCAATCACAATAATCAACCACAAGAGAAATCCTCGGTAGAGAGATGACACAAGATTTTTACCGAGGTTCACTTGCTTCCCGGCAAGCTACTCCTCGTTGTGGCGATGCACCCACTTGTCGGTTCGCGAGCTAATCAACTATCAAGAGTTGAGCCCTCGGCGGGCGCCGCACAACCGCACACAAGATGGGGATCCTCCAAGCCACGAGCTCCACTAGAGTATCCAATTTGCGAACTCCCGCGGGGAAGGATCAAGAACCCCTTACAACACTTGGTGAAGGCTCCAACAATCTCCAATTGCGAGCTCAATCACCTCCGCTGCTCCAAGCCGTCTACCGTGTCGGGAAACACGGAAGAGTAACAAGAAATCCGCAGCAACTCGAAGATCAAGTGCCTCTAGAATGCAACTCTCAAGCAATGCACTTGAATCTCACTCAATCTCCCTCAAGATGTGCAATCAATCAAAGAGATGAGTGGAGGGGTTGTTCTCTAGCTCAAAGGATGTCTCTAGGTCTCAAAATGTGCAAGAGTTACCCTCAAACCCCGTCCACCATCTATTTATAACGAAGGGGTACGCAACTAGCCGTTAGAAACGACGCAGCAGAATTCGCGCTGCACCGGACGCGCTGGTCCGGGTGACCGGACGCGTCCGGTCACTACGCGACAGACGAGAATAGTGCCGTTCAAACTAGCCGTTACAGATGACCGGACGCGCTCGACCGAGCCACCGGACGCGCTGGTGAGCACCCAGCCGCGCACCGCGAAACAACCACCGGACGCGCCGAAGGACCCACCGGACGCCACAGTGCCCGCGTCCGGTGGGAGTCCAGTAAGCTCCCGACGCCACCGGACGCGTCCGGTGGTACGTGACCGGACGCGCCCCGCGTCTGGTGCACGAACCCTAGCAGCACCCGCGCCGCGATGAACTGACCGGACGCGCCCCGCGTCCGGTGCAGCGTCCGGTGCAGCGTCCGGTGCTGCGTCCGATGCACACAGTGACCTCCGTTCGCCTCCGTTTCTTTTCCGACTTTCGGCGCAGTAGAAAATAGGCGTTTCACTTCTCCAAAAAGCGCCGAATCCCGCCTCGCAAGCTCGGCGGGAGGGAGAGAGGAACCCAAACCCCTCTCTACCGCTCCAACTCCACCGCCTTCGCAAATGTGCTAACACCACCGAGTGTACACCACCATGTGCATGTGAGTTAGCATTTCACAAACATTTTTCCAAGGCGTTATGTTAGCTCTTTACTAGATCCTAAATGCATATGCTCAAGACAATGATCTAGTGGCACTTGATTTCCGAGCTAACCGTGATTGCCCCTCTTGATAGTCGGCTATGTATCCTAAACCCAGTCAATCACTTCTCTACTCATCTTAGACCGGCAAAAGGAAAACCCTATGGTTATACCTTTGCCTTGCGCTCTTAGATCCTTCTCTTCCATTTGATCATCATGTCCATCATTTCATGTCCATCTCCACCATGATCTTGCTCATCATTTCATGCACCAAATCATGTGGTCTTGTGGCCATCTCTCCATGCCATTTCCACCTCCATCACATGTTGCTTATGCCTAGCTTAATCACACTTGATACAATAGCATTAGCAACTTGGTGTCATTAATTACCAAAACCAAACTTGGGCTTTCACAGACAGAAAGGACCAATCAAATCTTGGAAGATATGTTGAGGGCTTGTGCTTTACAGTATGGTACTAGTTGGGATAAGAGTTTGCCATATGCTGAGTTTTCATATAACAGCAGCCACCAGAAAAGTCTCAAAATGGCGCCATTCGAAGCTTTATATGGACGTAAGTGTAGAACACCTCTATTCTGGAATCAAACAGGTGAAACTCAAGTGTTTGGACCAGATATTCTACGTAATGCAGAGGAACAAGTGAGAATGATTAGGGACAATTTGAGAGTAGCACAATCCAGACAAAAGAGTTATGCTGATACCCGAAGGAGAGAGTTGAGCTTCAAAGTAGGTGATTATGTGTATTTGAAGGTGTCACCAATGAGAAATGTGAGAAGATTCAATATGAAGGGCAAGTTAGCACTGAGATATGTGGGACCTTTTAGATTCTGGAGAGACGGGGAGAAGTGGCTTATCAATTGGAACTGCCAGAAAGTTTGTCAGGTGTGCATGATGTGTTCCATGTTTCCCAGTTGAAAAAGTGTTTGCGGATACCAGAAGAGTAGATTCCTTTGGAAGAACTTGCTGTTAAAGAAGATCTCACATACGAAGAATATCCGATAAAGATTCTTGAAACTACAGAAAGAGTTACCAGGAGCCGCACTATAAAGATGTGCAAATTACAATGGAATCGATATTCAGAAGATGAGGCTACTTGGGAAAGAGAAGAGGATCTAAGAAAATCTTATCCGCAGTTGTTTGAGTAAGCATCACCCAATCTCGAGGACGAGATTCTTTTTAAAGGGGTAGAATTGTAGCACCCTAAAATTTTTATTATTTTAAATTAGCTAAATATGATTTATTTATGTATTTAAGTGTGCATTCAAATATAGGAAATAATAAATTTTTGAGGAATTAAAATTTATCATAAGGTTAGTTATATGTTGATGCACTCATGCCAATGCATTTTATTTATTGTGGTGACTGCTTTTTATTCCAATGCTAAAAGGTTTAGAAATTATTTGAAATTGGATTTAGAAAATCAATTTAGAAAATGAAAAGGAAGTTTTATTCACTCCCATTACCTCCTGCCAATTCGGCCCGCTGGCCCAGTCCACCGAGCCGGCCCGCGCGCCTCCCCGCCGGCCCGCTAGCTCTCTTCCCTTCTCCCCCTCGCAGTCCTCTCTTGGGCCGGCTCAGTTCGGGCGGGCAACCGTTGCCGCCCTCCCATTCTTCAGTCACTGACCGCCCGGGCCTAGCTGTCGGCGCCGTCCTCCACCTCTCACCGTTCGGATGCACGCGGTCAAGGCGCGACCGCTGCTCCCGCGCCCCCCGCGCCCACGCTCCGAGTCGTGGGAGCATCCCTCGCTCCCCGGCCTCTTTAAAAGGGAACAACACCCGATGCCGCTCCCTCTGCTGCCCCTATTTGCTCCAATCCCGTTCGCGAGAGCTGCAACTGCAGCGTCACAACCCGCCGGAGCATCCCGTCCGCCTTTCACCGGAATCCGACGCCTCCGTTGCGTCTTCGCCAAATTATTCGTCGCGGTGAGAACGCCCGTGCTCCCCTCTCTCCCTATGCCTCCATTTTCTTGATTGATGGCCTCTAGGGCCGTTTTCGCGAGCTCCGGCGAGCTCCTCGCCACCGGGCATGGCAGCCACCGCATTGGTCACCTTCCCTGCCCGCGTAAAGCGCATGGTCGGACTCGCCATCTTCCCCGCATCATCCCGGTGCTCTCGCATTTCGAAACCATGGGTCGTAGGCCGATTTCCGCGCACTTCGACGAGCTTCCAGTCGTCGGCAATGGCTGCGCCGCCGCGGCTGCCACTGTTCCGGCCACCCAGCCGCCCGCTCCTTTCCTCTCATCTAATCACGGCCGTCCAAATCTAATCCAAGGGCCACGAGCACACCGTACCCCTTCACGGGTATTCTTTCTAAAGAGCCCCTCAGTTTTCTTCTTTTTCCGCCCGCGGTCCTCGGCCAGTTTGGAAAATCCCGAATTTCAATTTATTTAAATCCGAAAATAGTTCAGTCTAATTACAAATTTGCCATTGCAGTAAAACGCTTGTAAAATCGTCGTTTTAACTCCGATTTGACCCGTTCCACTTGCGTTAGTTTCGTAATTTCGTAATCTACGCATTAGTGCTACTGTTACACCTGTTAGAAGCTTTTGAATTTCTCAATTAAGTCTAGTTTAATAGCTAGTTTTAGAAACCTTTTATAGCTCGTAACTTTTGCGTTGTAGCTCTGTTTTTCGTGCAATTTCGCGTTGTTGTGATCGTAGCGAGATGTAGATGATTTTGGTAAATATTTTATACAGTTTTATTTATTGTTGGTGTACTGTTCTAATCGTAGTCATGTTTTGCTTGTATGTCTGTTCTGGAATGCGTGTTGTACTTCGTGTCGTTCGAGTTCAGACAGTGAGGAGTACTTCAGGAACCCGGACACGTACGAGGAGCAGCAGGACCAACAGCAGTTCGTGATCCAAGGTAAGTATAGCATGGGCCTACCTTGATGTCCTATACATTATATAATCTACTCATTATGCATGTATCTAATATTGCTCGACTATAAGGACATCCTAGCCATTGATGACTTGAACCTTGATCCCTATGGGTTTTATTGCACATGGGTAGAATGCTAGTGCTCTAACTAAACATGATCTACACTATGACTAATGGAACCAACGGATAAACATGATGGTAACAGTGGAACTATATGGTGAAGGTGTAAATGATGTTATCATGTTGTCCTAAACCCTCCGTAAGGACTTATCTGTCAACAAAAGCTGGGATTGACAGTGCAACCGTGGGAGTCACATGGCTCTGGCTTTAGCTCAGTAATAGGATCTTTTCTAGCTTGTTAGAGGTTACCCGAAAGGGCGCAAGAGGGGCTTGCCACTTTGGGTATAGAACTGCCTCTGTTCTGATGTGTATAGCCTGCGAGAATTGTGCCATCGAAAGGGGGTTCTCTATATCTGCCTGCCGAGGAAACCTCGTGGCCCTAACTTGTTAGAAGAGGCCTATGGAAGGCTTCATAATGTACCCTGCCTGCTCACCTTGGGAGTGTTAGGAGGTTGACGGGCCCCAGGCATATGGGTAACACGACTCACGGGTAAAGATGCACAACCTCTACAGAGTGTTAAAACTGTTATAACAACCGCGCTCACGGTCACGAGCGGCCCGGAAAACTCACAGAATAAATGGTTACTTGACAAGTGGTTGGCTTATAACGATAATGATGAGATTATAATGATGATCAATTTCTTTCCTTAATTCTAGTAGGTGATCATGTGGGTTAAATGGGCGCTTATGCATAACTTGATGATAATTAATAATAAAACATTGATCTACTAAAAGTGCTAACTGCAGTCAACCGTGTCTATCCTTTTGAGCTTCATGAATCCTCATACTATACTTGCGGAGTACGAGTGTACTCACACTTGTTATTATTTCGTTTTTGGATAAAAATCCCGGATGGGTAACAGATGACAACTTCTATGAGGATTTTCCTGAAGATTATTAGTATTGGGTCAACCAGTCGGCCTTCCCTGTGGAGCAGAGACTTCATTTGAGAGTCGTTATTTACTTTTCCACTTGTTATGTTAAGAACTACGTGATGTAATATCGTGATGTATGTACACAGTGATGATACTTCTGTTAATTTGTCGGCTTATGTGTGCGACTATTTCTGGGGCGCACATAAGATGTATGCACTCTATATTGTCCTTTAATTGGAGTGTGACATGCTGTTCATTGATGTTAGGCATGAAATGGAGCATCTTCACTGCAATCTGCTGTTCTCCATCTTCAAGCACCCTCTATTCATCATTAGCATCTGGAGTTACTCATACTAATAAGCTTGTATTGTTTTATGCTCCAAGTGATTGGATTTGAAACAAACAAAACAACTATAAGCAAAGGGCGTCCCATGAATTTTGGGGGCCCTATGCAAAACTCTTAACAAGGGCCTAAACACTAGTTGGGACAATTAAACACTAGATCAACTAAATGCACATACAAAAAATATGAATTCAACAAAAACAGGGCTCTGGTTTGGAATTTACTTATACAACGGCATCGACCACATCACCTATGACGGCATCTACTGCCTCAACCCAACATCCTCTGACATATGCAAGACAACCCCATTTGGCATGCTCTGACATCTACAAGATGTCTGAAAATTGACTAGTAACAACATATAGTCAAATTGACTACCAACAGAAATAGCTAGATTACAGGAGTGCAGCAAGGTGGTCATATGCGAGCCGTCCAGGCCATGTGCACGCAAAGTGGGTAGGGCGGCGAGCACGGTGAGATAGCATGCGGCACGATACAAATATTAAGCAAAATTAGCCTAGACAGAATTTCTAGAAAGGTATATCTACTACTCCCTTCATTCTACTTTTTAAGACGTATATGCCTCTCAAGATTTAAACATTAAAATTTTTTACCAATAAATTAGCTAACAATTTCATATAAATTTGATAAAGTTAGGTTTGTAATTAAATGTACTAGTCCATCAACCTGTGTACTTTGTAGTCTATATCTAATAATCATAAACTTATTAATTGCTTTTTTTCAAGGGACTGACTTGTATATTTTTCATGCATATTCATACCTTTACTTTGCATGGCACCTTGTATATTTTAATATGCAATTAGTTTATTTCCTTGCCATTAACTATGGTGACCCTTGTTGCATCATATATTAAGTCATGAATCTGAATTTTGATTTTTTAACTTTGTTTTTATTGACTGCTATAGATTTTTTTCTCAAGCTAAAACTCTTGTGCTTGTTGTATCTTTTACTAACTCTCATTTTGGACTGTTTTAAAATAAGCATTTTAGGTCATATAGTACATTCCTAAATAATACACTAACATATACAATCATTTGAAACATGCACCATATCACCTAAGATAAGTGATAGAGCTTGAAATGACATCTCTGATGGGGTTAGCACTGCTAACCGCATGAGAATTTTAAATCTTATTAAGCCTTATAATGATCAAATTACTCTAGAGTAATGTTAAAGGGCCAAAAAAATATAACTATCAGTAGTCTCCCACAATTCTTAAGATGATTGAATTTTTCTATCAAGGAATTATATGTGCAATTATGGTTATAATATCAATATAAACATGAAAAACATTTAGTTAAAATATATAAATACTCCCTCCGCCCTGGATATAAGGCATGCACGTATTTCAAAATTCAAAATTTTTTATCTTTAACTAACAATTAGCCTAATTATATCAAAAGTTTGTAATACAAAGTAGTGATATTAGATTTGTATTTAGAAATACTTTCTAATAATGAAACTTTTGTTCCTATAAATTATATATTATAAGAGAAATTATAGACCAAAATATGTTCTCGAAGGTCGCACCAAGTCAAATTGCATCTTATATTCGGGGGTGGAGGGAGTATAGATAAAGTAATAACCTATATAAATTATGTCATGGTTACTGATATGGTTTTAAAAAAATTTGTTAGCATCATTAGTGTATATATATATCACTTATGCATGCTGACACAATGTGTATGCCTACATTAATCAAATCTTAATATATTAATATTGATAGAAGTGGGAATGTACAAACATCTACATGCTCTCAATGGTTATTTAAACAATTTTTCATAAAAGATATTGATTATCTTTTAGATGTAGATTTGAGAGCGTATTTAATTTTTTTAAGTAATGAGATGAGAATTGAGTTACATAAATTATTTATTGTAACCGGAGTACATGGGTAATTAGATGCAAATTTAGGTTTACTTTAGATCATGTTTCTTAATGGCATATGTGGGTAGTTTAAATATCGAGTCATGAGTTATTTTTGTCGTTTTATGTAATAGTAGAGGTGGGTAATTATTTAGAAAATAGAATAGATCCAATAGATATTATTTTCAAGGGTGATTAGGTTATATTAAATGTTAGATTTTTTGAGAAATTTCTAGGATCTATCTTTTATTTTCCTATTGTGTCTCGTGAGGATTAAAGTGGAGGCTCTATTAAGGACTCTAGTTAGCATTTCTAGTATTTATCTTTTTTTCAGCGTGACATGCATTTAATTTAAACCTAACCATAAGATATATAAACTCATATTGCTTCTATTTCA
The DNA here is from genome assembly GCA_038087645.1 of Saccharum hybrid cultivar R570. Classification (NCBI taxonomy): domain Eukaryota; kingdom Viridiplantae; phylum Streptophyta; class Magnoliopsida; order Poales; family Poaceae; genus Saccharum; species Saccharum hybrid cultivar. Next base: position 24,205,076 of record JAQSUU010000805.1, on the reverse strand, counting down.
TGAATTATAGTTTAGCTTTGGACTTTTTAATCAAGTTGTACAATTTTTTTCACATTTTAAGTAGAAACTCTAATATTTTTTATTTTTTATTTTTTATTTGAAATTTATTTTTATTAGAAAGAGTTTAGGTGTTAGTAATATTATTCGCCACATGTTAATTAAATTGAAACTCAGATTGCACCCTAGCACCGTACTTGTTGAATTGTTATATCACAGAATTATATATGTGTAGTATTATTTTATATATCATAGAGTTGTAAAAATTAAATTACTAATATTGATATGACATAATAGTGTTTTAGTTAAATGTATAAAGTTATTTAAAAATAACTTATCAAATTCAAGATTAGGGAGTATTAATATAATTTAAAGGGAATTGCCGTTGTTATGTTATTGCTATATGGTTTGTTAATTAAACATTTTCCATGCTTATAAGCTACTAAAATAAATATTTATCCTAATTATATATGTCTACTTGGTATACATGGTCAAACATAGAATTATGGTTTTTTAATTTCACATTTGTAGAAGTTTATAATTTAGAAATATATATACCTCGTATATACATGGTCAAACATAGCATTGTGATTACTTAATTTCATATTTCTAGTAGTTTGTAATTTAAAAATATATGTCTCATACTTTATAAATATAGATTTTTTTGTAATAGCATATATTAGTATTTACTATTTACATATAGATTCGAGAGAGGTGGGTAATTTAAATGCAATGTGAGGGGTTATTATGAATTATGTTTCATAACGACAAAATGGGTAATTTAGATACAAATTTTGGGGGTTATTTTGAATTATCTTTCATAATGGCAGAGGTGGGTAATTTATATTCACAATTAGGGGGTTACTTTATGTATTTTTCATAATGACAGAGATGGGTAATTTTTTTATAAATTACAGTAGATCTAATGGCTATTATCGGAGATGATAATTAGAGTCTATCAAATAAAAGGCCAGATGTTTTTGATTTTGTGAGAATTTCTATGATTTATCTTTTTTCTAGCGCGTCTAGCGAAAGTTAACGTGGTGCCTCCGTTGGAGCCTCTAATTAGTAATAAGGATAAGTGTGGGTAATTTATATACAAATTTGGGGAGTTATTTTGAATTATCTTTCATAATGGCAGATGTGGATAATTTATATGCACAATTAGGGGTTACTTTAAGTATTTTTCATAATGGCAGAGGTGGGTAATTTTTTTATAAATTACAGTAGATCCAATGGCTATTATCAGTGATGATAATTAGAGTCTATCAGATTAAAGGCCAGATGTTTCTGATTATTGTGAAAATTTCTATGATTTATCTTTTTTTCTAACGCGTCTAGTGAAAGTTAACGTGGTGCTTCCGTTGGAGCCTCTAATTAGTAATAGTAAGATTATCCAATTATCATATGTTTACAATATAATATAACATAAATAAATGGTCAAAGTGTAACTTAGGATATCGTGTTTTTTTAACTGAGCCTTATCTATATAGTTAATATTAAAGAGCAGAAATTTCTTCCTACAAATTTTGGTCCATCACACGCTCTTTTCCTGTCTATGTCCCTCCACTCTGTAGAACATAAAAATCCATACCAGTTTTGCTAATAGTATTAGTACGCGATGGATTAGATATTAAAATACTTAACAGATTTATTGTCCTGAATGTGGTCCAAACAATATGGACCTACACTCATACAGGTTAGAATAGGACACATCCTGTGAATGGAGTCTAATTCCGAAACGTATTACAATAGATGATGATGGAAGATGTAAATTCTATTACAACACATGGCCATATTTGCTAATAAAAGAGAATGGAGGGAGTAGTCATAGAAAAAAACTTATGGAGCATGTTGTAAAATTTCTTAAAACAGTTTACTTTATTAGGGGATACTTCGTGATATTAGTAATAATGATTAACAATTCCATATGACTCCAATTTTGTTTTCATCGTAGAACATTACCGAATTTTTGTGTCATCATATTTCATTTGACAACAACAATAAAAGAACGTATATAAAGCCAATATGAAACGGATTTACGGTACCTTGAAAACTTGTCCAAACGCACCCTGTCCGAGCTCCTCGGAGAAATTATTTGTAATATGTTTTATCAATTCGAATGATAGCTTCCTTGGTTCCTCACTTAATCGACCGAGCTTGTTCTCCATGTTATGTGGGTTTACTCCAGTATATATGGGAATTAGCTGCCAGAACAACTTGTAAGCAGCACCCCGCTGTCTTCTTTTCTGTACTGCTCCTGCTTTTGCAACAGATCACTAGAATTGATTATACTACTACTAATTAAGTGACTTTGCGTTCGACATTAGGGCCTTGTTTAGTTCCCCTCAAAATTCCAAGTTTTTTCACTCTCTCCATCACATCAATTTTTAGCCACTTGCATGGAGTATTAAATGTAGGTAAAAAAAATAACTAATTACACAGTTTAGTTGGAAATCACGAGATGAATCTTTTGATCCTAGTTGGTCCACGATTGGACAATATTTGTCAAATAAGACGAAAGTGATACTATTCATCAGGTTGAAAAAACTTTCAATCTAAACAAGCCCTAGCACGACGTGCATCCGACTGGGCACAGGCACATCTGCTCCGAGCACCTACCTGCCTTGGCTAATTGGCTCGCCCGCGGACCACGCGTGATGAAACCTGAGTGCAGTGATTGGTGGAAGGTGACCAAGGAGTCTTGTATGGATTGCAATCGAAGCTATGGTGGTAATCGCATATCTGCAATGGAAATAGCAAAGCCATCTGAGAACAATGCAGGGCGGCCACACAACAATAAGATAAAAGCAGTTGTAGAATATTATCATACCAGGTGAAATAAAGGCCTTAATCATATCATACATATAGCATATATAATAAGGGAAAAAGGGCTGAGAACCTTGGTCCTTGGTGGCGGAATAATTGAGTTGAGATGTGAAAATTTTGCATTGTAAACTCATTATTATATTATAGAAATACTAGAACATTTGGATCTAAAATCAACTATGGAGAAGTTAAAATTGGTAGCAGTTAGTTAGATGGCAACTTTCACAGGTTTTATTTATTAAAAAAACTCAAGCTTAGTAATCCATAATCTCTCTTTTTTTTTCCTTCTAGCAGATCATAATCAAGGATGCATTCCTTCGAGCTTTCGCGGACAGACTATGCCTTAGACTTACAGCAAACAATAAGTCAATAACTGTCAATTGCCTTGCAAATAGAGCAGCTTGGAGACCTCGATTCACATACAAAGGCACATGAATTCAGAAGAGAGTACGACTCAAGGTACTACTCCGAAAACAAAACAGAGTCGGCTATATATATATATATATATATATATATATATATATATATATATATATATATATATATATATATATATATATATATATATATATATATATATAGTTTTAAAAAAGAAAAGCAAAACAGAGTCGCATGAGTAGAAGATGATCTAAGTCCATTCCCATCATGTTACTTATCCTTTGGAAAGGAGATGCAGGCAAGACTAGATCTCACACCTTCTCAACGGCAAGGGGGGCGAAGACTTCTGTTGTGAAGAGACTGAGGGGATCAATACCTTGCTAGCTAGAGCAGGGAGATCGGGCCAAAGCTGATAGTGACCTGCTCCTGTTTAATTTTTCCAGGTCACGTCTTCGGTCTTTCTTATGCGCCCTCACAAAGATTCTTAACCCCTAAACCACATTTTCTACAGACGAGCAGTTAGCCACAGACGACATAACACCCGTGGGAATCCACAAAATTACTTTTGGAGGTTTTTGTCAGAAGATTCCTCTTGGTATATTTGCGGAGTTTGCACTTTGGAGTTGGGATCAATGACGATAAAACTATTGTAATGCTAAAGAACCAATGACAAATAGGATGTGTGTCTGTAATTTGGAGCCGGCACCCTGCTGCCACCGTTTAGGGCTCTCTCCTTCCTCTCGGGTGAGTCCACCAACGGCAAGAAGGAGAGGGACTCATCTCTTGTTTATCGTAGTTCTTTAGATCTAGTTTGCTAAGGTTTAATCCAAATAAATCTAGTGAAAAGGTCAGAAAATTTTTAGTCGGGATCTTGTTACCCATGATAACTTCAGTGATTACTATTTTTAGATGTAAACAAAAGTCTCAGCTTCATCGTTCCTATAGGAGGAAGAATCAAACCAAATATTACAAACTCACACCAAAAATAAAAACCAGAGAACCACTCCTAATATCCGAGATGATAAATGAAACTCTACCTATGAGAAGCAAACAAAAATATGGCACTATACTCATCCAAGCATGGTAACTGAGTGCAGAGTTGGAGCCAATATGTCCCCTAGAAAAGTACTGCAAAAAAGTTTGTTTTTGGCTTTTTGTTGAAAATGAAATCATTTCTTGTGAGCCATATTTCCCAATATAGGGCCGATGCTCCTATCAAAACAAGCAAATTATGTTTGCGGTGTCCCAATTTTGACCATCCCCCAAACAAGTGAGACACACTTGTTGGAGGGGCAATACCAAACACCCAATCAACCACACGCCAGAGAAAATGAGCATAATAACAATCAAAGAAAAGATGTTGGATAGCTTCAAGCTTATTACAAAAATAACAAACTTTACTACCATTCCAATTCCTTCTTGCTAGATTATCTTTTGTGAAAATAACCCTTTTTCATGAAACACATGAATATTTTGTTTTTTAAGGGTATTTTCATTTGCCATATCTCCTAAGTGACCTTCATACCAATACTGACAAGGAACTTATACACGAAATTCATAGAAAAGACCCATTTTTATATAAACCCTAAACAAACCTATCCAGCATATTGTTCAACGTGACAAGCATCATATGAGCAACTAGGCTATCCCATTCTGTTAGTTTTGTCCCCAGCAAAGCCCTTTAGAAGGACACATTATTAGAGGAGTGCAGAACCTCATTTGCCGTTGCCTGCTTTTTGCGCACCACATTGTATAGGTTTGGATAACAGGTTTTGAAAGCCTCATTTCCCAACCATTTGTCTTCCCACAACCTGATTTGAGTTCTGTTTTTTAATCTAAACCAAACCGGGTCTATGAACTTATCTTTGATACCCATAAGGCTTTCCCAAAAATGGGAATCCCCTGCCACATGCCTTCTTCATTACATAACTTAAACAACCATTTACTTGGTAGACATTTGTTTTTGTAGCTCTAAATTCACAATTCCAGTTCCACCTTGGTCTTTTACTTAGCAGAGAATAGGTCATTTGACTAACCTATACTTATTTTTTTTCAACTCCGCTAGGGATCTCAAAAAAGACATTATAAACATCAGTAGACTAGATAAAACAGAATTTATTAGGACTAAACGACCACTAGCCGACAACAATTTACCCTTCCAGTTACTTTTTTTTTCTCAATTCCATCTTCTATCACTTTCTGGTCTTTATTTGATAGTCTTCTAACATGCATTGGGATGCCTATGTACTTAATGGGGACTTGTCCTACTTTGCATCCAAAGAGGTGTGAGTATTGTTCCTCACACTCTCTGGCCTGCCCAAAACAGAAGAAGTCACTTTTGTGATGGTTAATTTTTGGACCAAACAATTGTTCAAAGACACAAAGTAATAATTTCATATTCTTTGCTAAGTCAATGTCATGGTCTAAAAAAATAATTATATCACCAGCATACTGCAAAATGGACAGTCCATCATCTATTAATGTGGGATTATTCCCCTAATAAGACTCTCGTATTTGGCCCTATTTAAAATAATTGCCAACATATCTGCCACAATGTTGAACAAAATTGGAGATAAAGGGTCACCTTGACTGAGGCCTTTCTTCGTCTGCAAGTAAGGTCCCAAATGATAAGATCACCGTTGCATACGTTGATTTCATTGATAGGAGGCTAATTTATGGTCATTTATCTGTAAGGTGATGGGTGCTTGGCACTCCGCATGAGGACAATACTTCTAGAGCATCGATCTCATCGTCGGTGGTCATGGAAAGGAAACAAGTCATCCAATGTGATTAATCAAGGATCAGAGGTGATGAATTTGTAGCCTATGTTGTACCCAATGATGCAATTGTCGATGTTCTTTCATTACTTCACATTTGTTTTGGACTTGCTCTGGAGTGTTAGATTTTTTTGCCCATGCTGCACTCCCTTTCATGCTTCACGCTGCCCGAGCGACAAGAGGGGAAGGGCATGCGGCGACTCCAATTTGGAAGGCCCCGACCACGGCGTCGTATGGATGCCCTGCCAGCGCTGGGAGGAGGACACACCGAGACGATGCAGCAAAAGGTGGGGAGGAGAGACGCAACATCCGATCTACATTTTTTTGACCGTTTTTTTACATCCGAACTACTTTTGAAACATCCAAATATAACAGTTGCAACATACGTCTGAAGACAGTTGAAATACTTGAAACATGCTTCTAAAACACTTGAAAAAAAACCTGAAAACACTTGAAAACCACTGCAACCATACTCAAGATCCAAATAAAACACATGCAACGTATGTGTGAAACATATGCAACGTCCAGATAAACACACTTGCAACATGCGTTCGGAAACACAGATGAAACATACCTCTGAAACACTAGAAACATATGCTTGCAACATGCCTCTAAAACAATTACCACTACTACAGACTTGGCCTTTTGTCCCGGGCCTAAGCAGCCTTTTCGTCCCGGCTCCGGAGCCGGGACTAAGGGTTCGAGACTAAATGTCCCACCTTTAGTCCCGGCTCCGCGGCCCGGGACTAAAGGGCCACCTTTAGTCCTGGTTAGTATTACCAACCGGGACTAAAAGGCTCACCAGTCTGGGCCACGGTGCAGGCCTTTTAGTCCCGGTTGGTATTACCAACCGGGACTAAAGGTTATTTTTTTTCATTTTTTGTTTCCAATTCAAATCATTATTGATTTTGGTTTTTCAATTACAATAGGTTTTCAAATGTATTCTTCGCTATACGCTAGACCTATAATTTAGTTTCGAGCGTTATTACACATAAATATACTACGAAACTATATATATATTATAGAGCTATACTTATGTATAATATATGTACATGCACATAAAATTTACAACATTGTACAGTTAAGTGTTCGTCCGCCACTTAAAGGTCATACATGCATGTTTTTCCGCCACTTAACTAATGTCATACAAGCTTTCGTCCTGGTTTGGTCTCAATGGCGACGCAGGGTTGTAGTAGAACTCGGCGCCTTTCGGGAGGACGTGGTCGTTGATAAATCCGATGATTGTCTCTTGGATTCCTTTGAGCAGGACCATCTCCAACACCTGATCCTTCACATAATTCTCCTTCAATTTGCATTAATTAAAGGAAAAAGATATTAATATATATAAGATTTATTTAGTAGCAACAAATAAACAAGATATGGATTTATTATATATACATGCATGTTACTTACTTTCTCCGTCTCTTTACGAGTTCTTTTAAGGTACACCCTCATGTACTCGTAAACATAGTATCCACATAAATTGGTACATTTTGGCTGCACGGCCACCCACTGTAAGATATAAAAAGATTAGTCTTGTCTCATGCTACGTATGAGCTGAATCATGATAAGGTAAAGATGCGGGGAGCTTAGTACAACTTACCCTCGGTAAAATAGGATCAGGAAGTGACATTTTCAGATTCGGAGGATGTTTTTTGACTAACCAAGCCCAAGCTCTGCCCAATAATTGGATCATTAATTAGCTATTGCAGAGTAAAAGAGCAGGCATCAATATTTAAAAGATCGAATTGAAGTATTTACCTCTGGACCATGTCTATCATATCTTGGTAATATGTCCGCGGTTTTCTCAACGAGTCCCAGACATATAGATGTTGACTATAAAGTTCAATGACAATTAGTATCCAGTAACCTCTGCATTTGTTTATAGATCAGTCAATATATATCTTTATGCTAGATTGACTAAGTAAAATAAAATGTACACATGATAACAATACTTTACCCCATGTTATAGGGGAAGAGTATTGATCCTCTGTCCCTTTGGTTATACAAGAACCGCCGGAGGTTCCTTTCCATTTCAGCCGACCTCTGATTGTTAGGATCAGGGGTCACTGTGTCCTTGTATACGACATACGGATCAATAAAACCAATCCGCTTGTCGTTTCTGTCTCTGAGGTCTCGCATCATGATTCTGCATATGTATAGACATGCTAGCTAGTGTGAGCATAATTATTACTTATACATATACATATGCTAGAGTGAGATTATTAAAAGAAAGAATCACTTACAGACAGTAGCAGCTCAAGAGAGATTTGTCTAGAGTGTCCATGTGGCATAGCTGGTGTAACTCATTAAACTGGATCCACATGACGTCATTGCCACGGAAGTAGTGATGGTCTCTGACTTTGACGCCAATCCAATCATGTTCTCCTCTAGCACACGCGCCCCTGTACCACTCGTGTAACTTGTACATTTGTGTACCAAGTTCATATAGCTTTGCAGGGTTGTATAGACTCTTGCCATATTTATATTCCTTCTTCCACTGATCAACTTCCTCTAAAGATGGCACATTTCCAATGTCGAGCACTTGATCCTAGGATAGACCGCTCTCATGAATGAATGTTTCGAACTGATCCATTTGCACATCGTCGGGTATTTGATCTAGCATGCTCATGTTTGAACATATTGATTCCCAACCAGCAGTGGGGGCACTGATTGCTGTGCTTGTTCCCCGAGCTGTGCAACACCCTTCCGTGCCATCTTCTCTTTCTTCTTCTCCGCCTAAATTGATTTAGAGATCGTACGGTCATAGTCTGATAGTGGCGAACGCTTCTTACGATCAGCACGTTGCTTTGTCTGGTGAGCATCTACCGTTTGCCTTAGCTTCTCTGGAGGGATGCATAAGTATGGCTTCTCCGGGTTTCGCTTTGCTTGACTTGTAGCCCGGCAATGAGAGAAGAATTTGTCGACATCCATTTTCACAGAAGCATCCAGTTCCTCCGCAGTCTTCTCATATGAAAGCTTTGTCATCTACGGGATAGCTGGTGTCCTCGCAGAGCCTTTCTTCTTCGGTGGAGGTGGGGCCGACCCCTTTGTTTGTGGGGCGGTCCTCTTCTTTCCCGGTGGGCCGGCCGGTGCCGATGAGGCGGCCGGTGTCGACGCTGGAGGCTGCGGTGGAGGTGCTGGAGCCGATTGTGGAGGAGACTTGGCCGTTGCCGATGAGGCGGCCGGTGTTGGTGCTGAAGGCTGTGGTGGCGGCACTAGAGCCAATTGTGGAGGAGATTTGGCCGGTGGCGGTGTTGGAGGCTGCGGTAGCGGCGCTGGAGCCGGTTGTGGAGGAGATTGAGCCGGTGGGGATGCAGCCGTGTCTTCCACTGTATTGTCATCATTCGCAGCACTGTGACCAAGTGGTGAATTGATAATTGGACTTAGGTTGGGGGAGGTCCTGCTGTGAAAACAATTAACGAGGTATATATGAGTAAACCGTAATTTAATCCAATACATAATTAGTGAAAAAAGTTTCGTTCACTTTCATTCGCACCTAGGGTTCGGTTGTTGTTGAGGGGGAGGAGTTGACGCCCTAGGAATAATGATGTAGCGCTTGCGCCAACATATGAATGCCTTCTCCGCTTCTCCTAAGGTCTTCTCTCCATCACCACCTTCAATGTCAAGAGGCACATTGCTATAGCCTTTGACAACTCTATCCACCAAGACGCTAGCATATCCAGGTGGTATTACTGTCGTGTGGATTCTTGGTGTCTTCGTAGGGTCAATAGGAGATACAACACCGGTAGCCACCATGACTGTGGCATTCCCCTCCTGAATATGCAGCTCACATGTCGTGAAAGGAGCGGTGATGTCATCCACTGGGAAGCGCAGCCCTGCGTCATCTTGAGGTACTGGCACCTCCGTGGAAGCGTAACTACTTTTCAACTGACCAGGGGGGCTGATGTTGACTATGGCCGGCTCTGATAACGACCTTTGGAGGGAACTTACTGCTATCTGCACTTGCCTTTTGATTTCCTCATTCATTCTAGCTTCAAGTGCTTTTTCTCGCTCTTTTGCTTGACGAACCTCTTCACGTTGCTGAAGAACTTGCTCCTCCAGACTACGCAGCCGCTCTGCCTCCTCTTCCTTCTTTCTCTGTCGGCTTCTATAGGTGTCTCTGTCTAGAGGGAAGGCATGCTCCCACGACAACTCCCCATAGCCTCTCGTTCACCCACCGTGTTCAGGATTCTCTAGGGCGAATGTCAGCTCATCCTTATCTCTCTTCGGCTGCCATTGTCCACTTTGGGCGGTGGATCGAGTGTAAGCAAATCTTTCTGCTGCTCTTTGGAGTTTTTGCCCAAAAACTACCTTTTCGGTCTCTGGGTCCAGGGTGCCCCCATGACCCAAAAACCAATACTTGGCGCGCTCAGGCCAGTCGATTGATTCTGGTTCCATCCCCTTGTCGACTATCTCCTGTTCCAATCTTTCCCACTTAGGAATGGCACTAGGGTAGCCACCGGATCCCAAGCGATGGTGATATTTCTTGTGCCGGGCATTCTCTTGGTTCCTTCTCACCCGTTCCTCACCTTCTTCCGATGTCTTGAACTGTACAAACTCACCCCAAAACGGCCGCAACTTGACGTAGGCATGAGTGCTAAAATCTGGAGTGAGGTTCTTCTTGATAAACTTGTTATATAGATTCTTCTTCTAGCACTGGAATTGTGTGACCATCTTCTTCATAGACTAGTCCCAAACTCTCTTCTTCAACTCTTCATCATTTGTGTCGAGCCCGAAATGCAGCAACACATCACGCCAGACTAGGTCCTTGTCACGATCGGAGATAAAACTAATATGAGGAGCCCCTTTCTTTTCCTTCCATTCATGGGCATTGATCGGGATCCTGTCCCTTACAAGGTACCCTAAGTGGGCCACAAACTTTCTTGCATGTGGTCCAAGTGGCTTGCCTGTATTCTCCTCGAAATCTGAGATAAGGAACCGACCCTCCAACGGCTTCTTCGGGCCTCGTACGATTCTGCTCTTCCCCGTGGTTGTCGTCGAGCCAGAGGGCTACATATGTACAAACACAAATATTTAAATAAATTTACTTATACAATAAAGGAAATCATATTGAATTCCATGTATATATACATAAGAGATTGTATATATACCTCGCCAGCATTGTCTTGCACGATATTTTCTTCCTCTTCATACAAGTCAGGGTTAAGGTACTGACTACCGTCATCGAAGCCGTCAGGGTTCTCATCAGCTCCGTCATATTGTACTTCATTGCCATCGTTGATTATGTCCATCATGGCATCGTCCATGTTTTCATCTCTCGGGTCGGCCATTTCTGCAAATATATGTGTAGGACGTTAGAACTAAATCCTCCTAAACCCTAAGGATTCCCAATCAGAAAGCATGAACCCTAAGGATTTCCAACATAGTTAAAAGGTAGTATATAAATATCTAGGAAACATATCATATTAGATGCATAGTTATTTTTTCGTAGATATATAAAACTATATCATTACACTTGTATCGAGGTTCTTGAACTAGATGATACGTCATACTTCCCTCTTATCTGGATCTTTATAAGAATTAATTAAGTTTTTAAAACAATATATAAATATTTAGAGAATACACATGGTGCTAGTATCGCATTCTTTAATTCGTAATACGTAATAATACATATATACATGTATGCCCATGCACTATACATTGTTCCTTTACAAATAAGAAAAATGGAAAGCGGTGTACGCTCTCCCTTCGTCTCGGCCCAACCTGGCGCAGCCCAGGCAGCACAGCAACAGCAGCAGGCCCATCGGCCCAAGCCAAACACACACACACAGCAACGCGTCTTCCACGCGATAGCCCTAGCAGGAGTCGAGACCGCTGCCCTGCTCTCCCCTATTTCCTCTCCGCATCGCCCTTTCTCTATCGGAGCCGAGGCCACCTCGGCGCCCTCCCGTAGCCCGGCCACCACCGGTGACCGAGTCCATGGCCGGCAAAACCTCAGAGCGACGTGCGGACAAAACAGAGAGGAGATAGGGCACGAGAGTATACCGACGGTTTCCTTACCCTTTTGCGATGCTCGGAGCGAGGGGTCGTTGCAACGTGGGAGAGCAGCAGCAGCGGAAATGCACGGCGGCTTCCTGGAGCGCGGTGGAGATGGTGGCCGGGCCACCGGCAAATGCAGGCTCGATGGCGGAGGAGGCCGGTGGCGTCGGGGCGCGGGGAGCCGACCGCGGACCGACGGGGTGACGGCACGCGCGGGGTCACCGACGGCGTCGATCGGGTGGCGCAGAGATGGTGGCTGCGGCGTGCTCGAGGGCGTGGAGTGAGAGAGATAGAGGAGGAAGAAGGGAAAATGGCAGCAGTTATATGCCGTTGGCACCTTTAGTCCCGTGTGGCTCAACGGCCCGGGACTAAAGTACCTTTAGTCCCGGTGCTCAATACCAACCGGGACCGGTTGGTATTGAGCACCGGGACTAAAGGTACTTTAGTCCCGGGCCGTCGAGCCACCCAGGACTAAAGGTGGCCCGATCACATCATGTTTTTGGCGGGCCGCAAAAATACAGCCCACCTTTAGTCCCGGTGCTAGCCACAGACCGGGACTAAATGGTGGGCTGCAGTTTCACTTCCCGCGTGTTTGCCCCCACCTTTTTTTGTTGAATCTTTTTTTTGTTAACCTTTTATAAAAATGCTGAGTCTTGTTAAATTCACAGTAAATTGAATATTTGTGATAATATTTTTTTGAAAAAATATGGCTTTTCTTTTTGCTTTATCGTACACATGGAAAATATGTAACCTAAATTATTTTGTTTTTTCTTTGTAAATATTGAACGTAATGTAACTAATAATCAATATTTCATTAATGCAAAAATATAGTGTTCAATTAATTTCACTAAAACTATTGGTTTTCGACAGGAAATTTGTTTTCACATCATTTTATCGTAAATCTTTTGGTGATCCATCGGTCATTTATCCAAATACGCGACAAAGAAATCCGCCATCAAATAGAAATTTAATTTGAACTTAGAAAATATGAAAACAACAAATATTATGTAGATAATTGTACATCTTGATGAGCTCTAGCACCTTTGTATTCAAAAGTTTTTCATCTGAGGTCATTTAGTGTCTCATTTGACAAAGTTTGACCAAGTCAAATTTTGAATTTTCAAAAAATGACACCTTCACACTAGTTTTTGAAACTCTAAATGGTTTCAAATAGAAAAGTCATGAATACCAAGTTTGTTAAACTCATCAAGATCTACATTTGTTGTTTTGGTCAACTTTTCATTCGAGAAAGTTTGAATGATTCAAATTTTAGATTTTTAAATTTTGACAGCTTCAAATCAGTTTTCGAAACCCTAGATGGTCTCAACTAGAAAATTCATGAATACCAAGTTTGATCAACTCATCAAGATCTACATTTGTTATATAGGTCATTTTTGCATTTGAGGACTAGACATGCTTTACAGAGGTACGATAAAAATAAGAACATGATAGAAACATCTGAAGTTACAATTATATTACATAAAATGTCTAATACATCACTAGTTATATCAAGCGAGCACAGTGGTAAACTTCTTGACGTATGCCCCTTGGTTATGATCATGCTGTAACCATGGAGTGTCCTCAGCATTGAGCAGGATGCTTGGGTCTTTGGTCACACTGAAGGGTGGGATTCGTTCATCCTTTTCATAATCTTCTGACATGTCTGACTTGTCCTCAATTCCCACGATGTTTCTTTTTCCTATAAGAACTATGTGGTGCTTTGGCTCGTTGGTTGATTTGTCGTCGTTTTTCTCTCTCTTGGGTTTTGTAGACATGTCTTTCACGTAGAACACCTGATTCACCTCAGCAGCAAGGACGAATGGATTTTCTTTGTACCCAGTATTGTTGAGGTCCACTGTTGTCATTCCATACTCCTTGTCGACTTTTACCCCGCATCCAGTCCCCTTCACCCACTGGCACCGGAACAAAGGGACTTTAAAATTAGGGTCTGTGGCATAGTCTAGTTCACATATCTCCTCTATGCAGCCATAATATGTATGCTTATTCCCATTAGGGTCTGTGGCATCTAAGCTAACACCACTGTTTTGGTTGGTGCTCCTTTTTATCTTGGGCTACGGTGTAAAATGTATTTCCATTTATCTCGTATCCTTTGTACGTGAGGATGTGCCACGATGGTTGCCTAGCCAACAAATACAGTTGTTCATCAATATTTTGGTCACGCTGACATTCTTTTTGCAACCAACCGCCGAATGTTTCCATGTGCTGACGCGTAATCCAAGCCTCATTCTTCCCTGGATTCTGGGATCGTAGGAACTCCTTGTGTACCTCGATATACGACTCCACCACGGAGGAAGAAGAAAGAACTATGTAGTGTGCTTTATTGAAAGAATCGTCCCCCGTGCCGATATATGTTTTCTTCCCTAGTGTTCCCTTTCCACCAAGTCTCCCCTCGTGCCGCGATTCGGGAACACCAATAGGGTCAAGGTCAGGAATGAAGTCAACACAGAACTCAATGACCTCCTCTGTCCCGTATCCCTTAGCGATGCTTCCTTCTGGCCGAGCACGCTGGTGAACATATTTCTTCAGGATTCCCATGAACCTCTCAAAGGGGAACATGTTGTGTAGGAACACAAGACCGAGAATATTAATCTCCTTGACCAGGTGAACTAGGAGGTGTGTCATGATATCAAAGAAGGATGGAGGGAACACCAACTCAAAGCTGATAAGACATTGAACCACATCATTCTATAGAGTAGCTATATCGAAAGGATTGATTGCCTTTTGAGAAATTGCATTGAGGAATGTGCATAGCTTCAAGGTGGCCAAACGTACATGTGGAGGTAGAATTTCTCTTAAGGCAACCGGAAGCAGTTGCGTCATAATCACGTGGCAGTCATGCGACTTTAAGTTTATGAATTTCTTCTCTGGCACATTTATTATACCCTTTATATTGGAGGAGAATCCAGATGGGACCTTAATGCTACTTAGGCATTCAAACATGGTTTCCTTCTCCTCATTGCTAAGAGTGTAGCTAGCAGGTCTTAAATAATGGCGTCCATCATCTGTCTTCTCTGGATGTAGGTTGTCTCGTTCTTTCATGCGCTGCAAGTCCTGTCGTGCCTCAAGTGAATCCTTAGGCTTCCCATATACACCCATGAATCCTAGGAGGTTCACACAAAGATTCTTTGTCAGGTGCATCACGTCGATCGAGTTGCGGACCTCTAGGTCTTTCCAATAGGGTAGCTCCCAAAATATTGACTTCTTCTTCCACATTGGTGCGTGGCCCGAAACGTCTTTCGGAACAGGTTCACTGCCCTGTCCCTTTCCAAAGACGACTTTCACATCCTTGACCATCTCAAATACATCCTCCCCAGTTCGGTTGTTAGGCTTGGATCGGTGTTCTGCCTTACCTTTAAAATGCTTGTCTTTCTTTCTTACCTGGTGATTCCTAGGAAGAAATCAGCGATAGCCAAGGTACACAACCTTTCGATATTTTTTCAAATAGACACCCTCAAGATCACCAAAACAGTGTGTGCATGCATTATATCCCTTGTTTGTCTGTCCTGAAAGATTACTTAGAGCAGGCCAATCATTGATTGTTACGAACAACAATGCTCGCAGGTCGAAGTGTTCCTGTTTGTACTCATCCCACACACGCACACCTAGTTTGCTCTATAGAAGCAGGAGTTCCTCAACTAATGGCCTCAGGTAGACATCAATGTCGTTGCCAGGTTGCCTCGGGCCTGGGATGAGTACCGGCATCATAATGAACTTCCGCTTCATGCATAACCATGGAGGAAGGTTGTAGATACATAGAGTAACAGGCCAAGTGCTATGACTAGTGCTCTG
This sequence comes from Saccharum hybrid cultivar R570, assembly GCA_038087645.1. Lineage (NCBI taxonomy): Eukaryota > Viridiplantae > Streptophyta > Magnoliopsida > Poales > Poaceae > Saccharum > Saccharum hybrid cultivar. The sequence continues at coordinate 24,189,282 of JAQSUU010000805.1, read as the reverse complement.
GTCCCCAAAAGGATTCATACCATCTGTACTTAAAGCGAACCTTAGGTTTCTTACATCTTTTGCAAAGTTCGGGAATTCTCTGTCTATTGCTCTCCACTGGGACCCATCAGCAGGGTGTCTCAACATGTTTTCTACCTTACGGTCTTGTTTGTGCCATCGCAACAACTTTGCATGGTCCCTGTTTCTGAACAGACGTTTCAGGCGTGGTATTATAGGAGCATACCACATAATCTTGGCAGGGATTTTCTTCCTGGGATGTTCTTCGCCCTCAACATCGCCAGGGTCATCTCGGCTGATCTTATACCGCGACGCTTTACATACGGGGCATCCATCTAAATTCTCGTAGTCCTTACCATGGTACAGGATGCAGTCATTAGGACATGCATGTATCTTCTAGATTTCTAATCCCAAAGGGCAGACGACCTGTTTTGCTTCGTACGTAGTGGCGGGCAATTCATTTGCCCTCGGAAGCATCTTTTTATTTATCTTCAGTAATTGCCCAAATGCCTTGTCAGATATACCATTCCGTGCCTTCCACTGTAGCAACTCCAGTGTTGTACCCAACTTTTTCTGCCCATCTTTGGCTGACGGGTACAGGAATTTCTTGTGATCCTCTAGCATGCGGTCAAACTTAGCCTTCTCCTTGTTACTTTCGCAATCTCTTTGTGCATCACGAATGTCATCACCAAGAGCATCATCATCTTCAGCGAGTGCGTGTTCTGCACCTGCCTTTTCTTCAGCTTCCCCCATTGCAGTATCAGGGAAGTCACAGTATTGAGCAAGAATGTCGTCAGGATCCAATTGTTCTTCTTCTTCGTCTTCTTCCATTATAACACCGTTTTCTCCGTGCTTGGTCCAATAAATATAGTTTGGCATGAACCCCGACCTATACAGGTGTGAGTGAATAATCCTTGAGCTAGCATATTCCCTCGAATTCTTACATTCAGCACATGGACAACGCATGAAACCGTCCCGCTTGTTTGCCTTGGCCACACTAAGGAAATAATGCACGCCATCGATGAACTCTTGGGAGCGGCGATCGGCGTTGTACATCCAATGCCGTTTCATCTGCATTACAAGACATACCATATATATATATATATATATATATATATATATATATATATATATATATATATATATATATATATATATATATATATATATATATATATATATATATATATATATATATATATGAAAATCTTGAACTTATTTAGTTAACTACACAAGTACAACTTGCATGACACTACTACTCAACCGATTAATTTAAGGAAGCCTCATTAGAATGTAGAGAGTCCCAACTAGCACTAAAAAAAGTAACACTAAAATGTACTTCAACAACACAGTGACTTCACGACCAATCCCAACTAAAACAGACATATCATTCGTGATGTGTCCAACATTGACGGGCTTCGGCTCGCTCACTGCCTCATATGCCGCCGCTGCCACCTTTGCAAGAGATATTTGCACATGTTCCTCATACTCTTCCTCCCAGTACAAGCCTTCACATCCAGTGCCATCCCACTGAAATTAGAACAAAAAAAGATAGAACTTTAATTACAAAAAATTGGTGCAAACTAACCATAGCCATCAAATATATGCGACAAAATAACTCACATTGCGATCCGGACACTTGAAGAAGATACGCCCCTTGTTGGGACATACCTTCTTCACTCGGTACTCCTGCACAATCTTCCCACACTCGCCGCACCCAATGAGAGGGAGGTCTGGCCTATGTCGCTTTGGAGCCAGATGAGAGGCCGAGGACCCGGAAACACTTGCCATCTACTCTCTAAATATATACTCATTTTTGTAAACTACTGTAAATTCATCTTTTTCTAGAAAAAATGAAACTAAAAAAAACTAAAATTCTATATATTTATAAACCATGAAATGTGGTAGGCATACTAAGAATGAAAGGTATATATACTAATTTTAATGAACTAATTGACCCGGCCACACAATTTTGTAAACTGAAGTATTACAAATTTATAATTTTCATAAGCAAATTGAAAGAAGTTAATAAAATACCCTAAATTCTCTATTTCTCTAACTAAACCATGAAATGTGGTAGATATACTAGCAATGAAAGGTGTATACTAGTTTTCATTCACTAATTTTAGCTTCCTTCATCAAAATATTCAAACTATCAAGAGATTAGATCTTAAATTGGCCTAGAAATCATAAAATAAAAAACCACATATATATACACCATAAAATGACAAGTGCTCTTGCTAAAACATGAAAGGATGAAGCTAATTACCTTTAAAGAAGTCGCCGACGGAGTAAAAGCCTTGAGATGGATCAATGGCCGGAGATGAAAGCAAGAACAAGCAAGAACACAACAAAGAAGAAGCAGAGAAGTGAGCTCTCGGGCTCGGGCTGAGGGAGGAAAAAGAGTTGAAATAGGTGGGAGGCACTTTTAGTCCTGATTCCTAGGCCTAGGACAAAACATTTAGTCCCGGATGGTAACACCAACCGGGACTAAAGGTTAGCCTTTAGTCCCGGTTTGTAACACCACCTGGGACTAAAAGTCTCCCCTAACATGGCCTGGCGCTAGAGCCGTTGGGCGGGGGACTTTTAGTCCCAGTTGGTGTTACCAACCTGGACTAAAGCCGTTTTTTTCCCGGATATAAATTTCGTCGGGACTAATGCCCATTTTAGACATCGACAAAAAGTCTGTTCTCTAGTAGTGTACAATATATGCAACATGTGAACATCCCCCGATCTACTTTTTGCAACATCCATGTAAAATAAATGCAACATACATCTAAAACACTTGAAACATAGGGGAGGGGAAAGCTGGGCCAGTCAATTCCGGCCACCGGGGTGTGGGGAGCTGAGCTCGGTCGGCAGGGTGAGAAAGGGTGCCGGGGGTGGGGGAGAGCCGCCCACTCCCCTGCAACACTGTCGCGCCACCTCCATGGATCTCACCGGGGTAGGGAGAGGGCCACCGGATCCGCAGGCGTTGGGCTCTCCCGGTGGGTGAGGACGTCGGGGGGGTGGGAGGGGCGTCGCGGAGGTGGGAGAAGGAGCCGCCGGGGTGGGGTTGGAGGCGGCAGGGGTGGGGAAAGGAGCCGCCGGGGTTGGGAAGCGCACACGCCGGGGTTGGTGAGGGTGCGGCCGCCGGCTAGGGAGGCAGCCATGGCCGTGCGTCAGGGTGGGGCAGGGCGCAAGCGCGGAAGGGATAAGTATGGGGAGGAGGAAGCGAGGGCGAGCGGCGCATGCGTGAGTGAGCAGTGGGAGGCATCTATTCGAATGGGGATTTGTTTTTTTTTGTTTGGGGCCTGCTCTTGGGAGCCGCGTCCGGACGCCGAGTCACGGACAGGCGTCATGATAGGAGCATTATCGTTCTTGAAACGTTGATAAGCAAGTTTGAGAGCAATTCGGATTCCATCTCAACCACGTGCATTACATTTCTATGTTTGATTGACTTGCTAGCTTCTATCCTCATCAGCACGTGTACATGTAAATTAGTTTGGACTCTACTTTATTGCCCCTCAATCCCCTCTAATCACTAATCCCATGGGGAATGGGTGTATCCAAAGAAGCCCTTAGTTAATAGCTATCCAGCTAATATTAAGATGTTACACTCTAAATACTTGTTCCGAATTAAGCAAGGATTAAGATGTCTACTTTTTTTTCGAAAGCGTGCAATTACACGTTCTTCATTAAGTGGAATCAGAAGTTTGACAAACCCGTGAACCATCACGGCAAGGAGCCGTAGGATTCACGGGGGGGCACACATGAAACAAGTCGCCACCGAGGTGGCGGAACCGCGTGGTCGTACTAACTAGATAACAAAATGCGCTACGGGGCCAGCCGATCAAGAGGCTACGTGGCCAGGGCAGCAAGCAGCCCGATGGAACTGAAGTCCGAACCAATGAGCTCGTCCGCCTCGGTGATGATTCGTTGTGCCAGAATTGCACTCGTCGCTGCCCGATGGTCGAACGTTCGGGCATTCCTCTTCACCCAGCAGTCCTCGAAGCGGAAACGTGGTCTACCCCACGGCTCCGAGTTAAGCACGAGAAGGAGAGGCGCATGATCGGAACAATCGCTGGAGAGGCAGCGAAGGTGGTGGCAATGGTATTGCTCGAGCCAATCCACTGAAGCGAAGGCGCGGTCGAGACGCTCCAAGGTGGGGGACTCCCGGTGATTGGACCAGGTGAAGAGCCTTCCGGACAGATGCAACTCTTCCAGGAGGAGGTCATCCAAGGCTCTCCTGAACAGACGCATGGTGCCAATGTGTAGACGGCTGTTATTCTTATCTGAGGCTTGATAGATCATGTTGAAATCCCCGCAGACCAGCCACGGTCCCTGCATGTGCAGTCGTACATCCCTCAGCTCCTGAAGGAATGCGTCCTTCTCGCCGTCGTTCATCGGGCCGTACACAGCTGTCAGTCACCAGGGCGAACCTGGCCCGTTGAGCGGAGTCAGGCAAACGGAGAGCGAGTGCTGCCGCACAATGGCGGGCGACGAAGCCCATAAATCGCGTCGCCAGGCAATGAGCACGCCGCCGGCGACGCCTGTAGCCGGGATGTAGGGGTGATCGTAGTCAATCCCTGTTGTGTCAATGTTCATGGCTGTTGATAAATGTTCCACCTTCGTCTCCTGTAAGCAGACAATGGAGGCACGGTGCTGCTCAACCAAGTCACGTACCGCGCTTCGCCGCGCACGGCTGTTTAGGCCACGGGCGTTCCAGATGAGGATGTGGTTGGCACTCATTGGAACAGACGTGTCGCTACTGCGCGGCGGCGGGCGCCGCCCCTGGGGAACCACAGTTCGCGCATGGCCTCCCTAGTATCCGAAGAGAGGGGCTCGCTGAATGTTTCATGGAATTTCGCCACGATCCTCACTACGGGATACTGATTAATTACCGAGTGTGATAAACACTCGGCAAATATGGAGAAACACTCGGTAAATTGTTTACCGAGTGCCACACTCGGTAAACATGACTCGGTAAACAACGACTCGGTAAAGTTAGTTTACCGAGTGTCAACTAACGGGGCACTCGGAGAATAAATCTTACCGAGTGCTATGCCGGCACTCGGTAAACAACTACGACGTGACGGTCGTCAGTTCCCAAGCTTGCCGTTAACGGCGTAGTTTACCGAGTGTTAGACATAGCACTCGGTAATTTTTCATGATTAAAACAATTCCGCAAATATTTTTCCCTAATATAGTTTACCGAGTGTACCAGTAACACTCGGTAAACATGTAACTCTTTAACCGAGTGTTCCACTCGGTAAAAAATGGCACATATATCCGAGTGGGGTTGTGGCACTCGGTAAAAAATGGCACCACTCGGCAAAATTAACAGAATCAGAACCAATTTGGTTCTGTTCTCTGTTTTACTGAGTGTAACACTCGGTAAACATGACCATTACCGAGTGTAACACTCGGTAAAACTTGTCCACAGTATTTTTTTTTGTTTGTTTCAGTGCATATCCAGCCACAATTAACAACAATTATAACAGAATATCACAGTTACCAACAGATAGACAATATATGTCACATATATGTCCACAAATGTCACATCCACTCATTATAACCAACATATAGCTACAACAAATGTCACAAGCACAATGCAAAGTCCACAAACACCATCAACATGTCCAAAGTCCACAAAGTTCAACCCACTTCTAAGTTCAACATACAAACAAGTGAAACATGGTCCTGTCACATGGTCGGAGCCCTACCGAGAAACGGAGACAAGTCCAAGTCTTGATCGTTGTTCGATCCAGCTGTAGAAGGTCCCTGGAATGAGGGAGCAAAAGAAAATAAACATATTTGTCAATTAATCATAAGGTAGTATGCCAAATTCAAATATTCCTTCGAAAGACCAGTTAACAGTGACATCAATATATAGGCATATAATAGATAACACATATCAAGTTAGTTGCTGTTTAGGTCTCCTCTATGTGCAAGATATCGTCACACATGGTCGAGTAGACTGAACATGAATTGGGCAAACACCTATGTACTCATGTAGAACCTAACATGATGCCTTTCAAGGTCTGAACAATATTACTAATAATCTAACTTATACATGTATGTATCCTACTCTCTTCTAGGTTCTAACATGATAGTGTTGACTGTAGCACAATCTGAACTGAAAAAGCCTTTCAAGATGAAGAGTGACTCACAGGAGTGCCGTCGCGCAGAGGTGGAGGCACCAACGGTATCATCGGCGGCGGCGGAGGCGGTGGAGGCTGGCCCATGCTCTGAGAAAAGCTGGCCATGTACTCATACCAGGCCTTCTGCGACTGCTGGAAGGCCTCAAGCTGGGCCTGCACTCGCGCCCTCTCCTGTGCCAACTCGGCCTGGTGCGATAGCTGGAGGGCCTGAAACTGGCTCTGTGAGGCCTGCTGTGACTCCTGCAGGGCTTCAATCTGGGCCTACAATTATTTATCACATAGTTAGAATGCAAATAAAGAACGGGTAGAAAATGAATGGACAACGAATGCAACAGAACTAACCTGGAGTGCTACCACCTGGGGCTGTGAGCGTGGGCGTATGGCCGGGCTCGAACTCGTGCTCCGGGCTCTAATCTGGGCGAGTGTCTGAGTGTTGGCCGTGTCTATGGTGCTGTTGCCCATATAGTACCTCCCGTGTGGCTTACCTGGTCCCAACCTCATGACGATGTCACCCTCGAGGTCAGCGGTGTGCGGCAACGTGAGCGTACGGCGTGATATTGCTCGTACTCCTCACTCAACCACGTGTCCACAATGGCCTCCCAGCAGTTGTCCATCCCCGCACACCAAGCAGGAGGCACCTGCACGTACACGAGCACATGACAAATCATAAATCAATTTCAGTGCAATTAATCACAGACGATGTAATCTCATGTTTACCGTCAAGTATTGCTCCTTAGTTAGGGGCAGGTGCACTGCCTGCGCTCTGGTGACTCTGTTTCATACATGTATAAAAGAGATGCAAAATAAGTAAATGTATCATACATGTATAAAAGAGATGCAAAATAAGTAAATGTATCATACATGTATAAAAGAGATGCAAAATAAGTAAATATATCATACATGTATAAAAGAGATGCAAAATAAGTAAATGTATCATACATGTATAAAATTGCCATAAGTACTACAGATCTTACATGTACTAGAAATAATCATCAAGATCATCGATAGGTGGGCCAAAAATCTCATCATCGCTATTGTCGACGTAATTATGATCGTCTCTCAAAGTCTCATCACTAGCGACACTGCCTGAATGGTGTTGCTCAAGTAATAACAAGTCCTTCGCGTTGTGAACCTCCTCTCCATCATCCCCGTCAACAATGATCGTATCATTGTCTACTTCCATTGCGAGATCTACATCTAAGACAATCTCAAAACTCCCTTCTAATCCTTCTTCTTGAAAGAACTCTCCGTCATATGTAAGATTAACCGGTTGATAGATAGCAATACTGAAATAAAAGCAAAAAAACTGATTTGCAACCTTTCCGATAAATATTAGAAAAAGAAACAATCCCATCATCAATAACTTTCCATAATTTATGCCTAGAAAATAAAACAAGCAGTCACCATTCCTAGCACCCTACCTGTATAGTATTCTAGTGTTCTCAGATCTAAAAATAGTGACCAAAGATTTAATTCCGATGAATTTCCCAGTTGGTGGTGGGATGACTGCAGTCACCATTCCTAGCACCCTAACTCGCGTAGAAGCATAGAACCTACAAAGCAGAATATAATCTCTATTGCATGTTCTACTTTCAGTATTTTTAGATATAAAAATATTGCTCGTACTCCTCACTCAACCACGTGCCGCCAATAAGCCATAACCTTGCGGCAATTGTCACCGTGATGATGGCACCCTAAGATTGTTCTGAATTCTGATGACAAACAACTAACTACTCCTGAACTACTTCCTAGACTTGACCTGCATGACATGATGCCTTGTGCTTTGCTTACTTCCCCAGACCCGAATCATACTTTCCACTAATTCTCACTTTTGGAGCACATATATTTCTGGTACCATGAACTACTTCCTAGACTTTAATTTGCCGGTTTAGTCGGTTCATGACTATTAGTTTCTATGACTGGACCGAATCGGGCAGGAGGTGCTCTACCACTGGATGCTATTCTCAAGATGTATACCAAAACCAAAGGTGATCTCCAACAACAATTCTCTCTTACCCACTTCCATACATAGAGGGGACAATGCTATGCACTGCAGTAGCATTTTTTTTTGGATAGAATCTACAGAAACTTCTCTTACGAAAGCTACAAATCTCAGATTACTATTTTCTTACATTGATACTTTGCATCTACTACCCAAGTAAACCACAAAGCACAACACACGTGTCTGCCGCGCCTCTGTTCTAGTGTTCTAGCGAGGATGATGAAGATGAAGAGCCTCAGAATACCTCAGAAAAGGGTGGACGATTGGATGGAGTTGGAGCCGGGGGCTGCGCGTCCGCGTGCTCGGTGTCGAGCGGGAGGCCGGGAGCTCGTCGGAGTCAGACGACGCCGTGGATCGCCCAGGTGTCCAGCGCGCTCGCGTCCAGGACGGCCAGCGTCGAGCTGGAGCTTCAGCCCTTCCTTTCCCCTTCTCCAGCTGCTTCGTCTTCCACCGCGCGCGCCGGTTCTGCGACGGCGTGGAGGGGAGGAGGCGGCCGCGGCGGTGGGGAGGCGCCGGCGACGGCGGGGAGGCGCCGGCGACGGCGGGGAGGCGCCGGCGTCGGCGTGGAGCGCGCGGGCGCGGGGAGGCGCGGGCGCAAGTGCGGGGGACGGCGGGGAGGCGCCGGGGGACGGCGGGGAGGCGCCGGCACGGGGGACGGCGGCGGTGCGGCGGGGATGCGCGGGCGTGCGGTGTGTGTGTCGTCTGCACGATTTGAGGGAGAAACGACTAAGTGAATGCCTCTGTTTACCGAGTGCCTAGATATACGGCACTCGGTAAACTCAAGCACCGCAGCCCAATTACATGTGGGCCTGGTACATTTTTACCGAGTGCCCAGATCTACGGCACTCGGTAAACAGAAGCACCGCAGCCCAGTAACATGTGGGCCTGGTACATGTTTACCGAGTGCCTAGATCTACGGCACTCGGTAAAGAGACAGGTGGGCCGTGGCTAATCTTTACCGAGTGTTTGAGGTCACACTCGGTAAAAGTCTCCATTATTTCATGCAAAACAAAAATGAAAAAATGCCAATTTAATCCTAAAATTCACCAAACTTTCACATGAACTATTTCATGTCATCTATTTACTATCTAAAAAATTCCAAGTTCAAATCATAATGTTGAATTTCACTCTTAATAGAAATCCTACTCGTCATTGTGAATGTTTAGTGTCTCTTTGGGAGATGTACCGGTTCGGCAGCGACGAATGTAAAAATACTTCCGAAACGTTATGAAAATTTTTCTATAATATAGATGTATGCTTCAATGTTAATTCTTCCAATCTCGTGATTTATCGAGTTCGATTTTAATTATTACAATTAAATTTACACGATATGTATCTAATTGTCAAAAAGAATGAAAATTTTGTGAAATATAGTAAATAAATCGAAATAAACACCATATTTTGGAATGGAGTACTAAATATCATATGTGGATAGAGGAAAAAGAATGAAGGGAAAAACAAGAAATTTGGTTGAATTTTACCGAGTGTTGCGCCGGGACACTCGGTAAAAGATAGTGTTTACCGAGTGTTGTGAACTTACACTCGGTAAAACTTTATTATTACCGAGTGCAAATACTTCTACACTCGGCAAACATGTCATGCCGTGACGCCGTTTGGCGCACGGTTGGTATACTAGAGACGTGGTACCGAGTGTCTCTTTTTACCGAGTGCGCCCCTTCGGTAAAATTGTAGTTCTACCGAGTGTTTGATGTTACCGAGTGTTCTGACTCGGTAAAGAGGTCTACTACCGTGTGTTTATTTTTTCCGAGTGTTGGCACTCGGTAATAAATGTTTTCCGAGTGTCCCGACTTTTGACACTCGGTAATTGTCTGGGCACTCGGTAACTACACAGTCTCCGGTAGTGCCTGTCGTCAGGCACGTCGCGTGCTGCGTCATCCGGCTGGCGCTCCCACTTGTTTACCAGGACGCGCTTGGCCTGGTGTTCCGGGTTCGGGTCACGGAACACCGCCTTTGCCGCGAGGCGATCGCTGCGGCGCGGGACGAACGAGGCCGGTTGAGTACGTGCTGCACGCCTCCGCGGGGCATCTGGCATGAGAGCGTCATGAATTGGCAGCACCAAGGACTCGAAGAAGGCATCAGCGTTCTCAGTCTGTTGTTCCAGTTCAGAAGCAGGTGTCACGGGCGTAAACACCACGCCGTGGACCGGCGTATCCATGCACGGCGCGGTGGGGGAGACAGGCCTCGCCGCAGTGGCGGCGGGGGAGGCTGGCCCAGCCAGGGCACTGGGCGACATAATCCCAGCCACGGTGGACACAACTCGGGGCGTAGGGGGGTCCGTAGACGGTGGGGAGAAGTCCCACTGGACCGCCGGCGTCGGCGCAGCAGGCAAGCCAGACGTCGTGTCCTGCGTGGACATGCCTACGCACGGCTGGTGGGGAGTGGAAACCCCTGTACACTGGGGTGGCATCGCATACTGCCACTCATCTGTGGAGATACATAAATCCGTGCAAGGACGAGCGGGGGTGTAGTCACGAACCACAGCCTGCATATCATCATCATTCAGCAGAGGAGGCGCAATATAGTCGCAGCGGCTGGCAGCCTGTCCGATAGGAGCTCCAGCGAGCAGCGAGGGGTCTTTGTCTAGTACATCACAGATGAGTCCCGCCATAACGTCAACACGTTCGCCGCGGCCCACGAGGGAGATATCCATCTCAACCTCGGTCGTCCCGGCGACACGATCGCCGCGGCCAACGAGGGAGATATCCACCTCAACCTCGGCCGTCCCGGCGTTGGCGTCCGCTGTCATAGGTGCACACACCAGGGACATGTCCGCAGTCCTAGGCAGGAGCTCAGGCGGCGCTACGACTGCCTGTGGAGGTTCCACGATGTTCCCATTCTCGAGCAAGAGCACGGACGGTGCTACAATTGCCAGCGGTGGGCGCGCGACAGTTCCAGTGGAGCGCGAGCCCTCGACTATGGGGCAGAGGAGGGAGCCGATCCGCACACAGCGCCGAGGCATGAAGGTCGGGGTGCGACGGCTCCCCAAGGCCGGGGAATTGTCACCAGCGCCAGCAAGCCTGTAGGTACGGTGCTTGCTGCCCACGGTCCTGATGTCATCAAGACCTGGATGACGACGATTGTGGTTACTGTCGTCGGAGTCATCTGCCTCGTCATGACTTCCATCATCGGAAGACGGCGGTGGCGTGCTCCAATCTTGGTATTCAACGTTGCGGAGGCGGATCGAGTAGCAGAGACCAGGCAGCTTGTTGAGGATGACCTCATCGGCTTCAAGATACAGCGCGTTCCCGGGGATGCGCACATTTGGCTCGGGGATGAAGATGTCCTTCACATCAGGCACGAGAGATGGATGGGGACACCAGGCCGCGACGAAGAATTCCCTGTCATCATCAGGCGGTGGAAGCTTTTGTGTAACGTGTGTAGTCCATCAGTCTGTCGACTGCGGGGAAAACACATCCTCCTCTGGGCTCCTCCTCCTTAGCCCTCGACGCGTGCATCGCGGAGTTCTGCCTCTCCCTGCTGCTGGCTCATGTACGAACCCATAGTGTTGTCCAAGGCCGAAGAGACGACGAAGCTGCCGCCGCTCGTGGTTCTGTGGCAACTCCCGGTTTCGCTTGTGCAAGGCTTCACATCATTGGCTTCTTCTATTCTACTACTGGAATTGCGAGAGAGCTGCATGGGCTGGGCAGGGGGCAAGGGCTCCTTCCTAGCTGGTCTGCACACTGCACCACTGCATTCATTCATCAAACACGGGCAGCATTCACAACAGAAGGATCCCTCAATCTGTCGTGGTAGTACACACTATCATCGCCACCAACTAGTACCACTTGCCAGGACGACGCTCTTGAGTAGAGGGAGCTAGCCACATTCTGAGACTTTTCCCTCGCACAGTTTGTTTGTAAAATCCACAAAATGTCTCCAAGATCATGGACATCACAAGTCTGACACTCTTACCCGGTGCAAGTGCAATGCAACGCACGTTTCATGACTCTCCTCTGCGTCTGCCATGGGGCCTACCACCTACCATGATATATTACCAAGTGCCGATATGGTGATGTGCTTGTAGTGCCAAGTGAGGTGATATACTAGAAGAAACGACTCTTCTCAAGTCTCTCAAGAAACAAAAGAACATCGGCATGCCAATTGCCAGCACCACCTTTCCCGGGGCTAGGAAAAGGTAGATCGGATTTGGCAAGAGAGAAAGGCATGGTTCAGATTTCAGGAGCAACATCAAGAGAGAGACACGAAACTAATTAATGTGTTGGTTGTATTCGCATTTCCAGATTCGCTCTATGCAATCATATATCCAGATAAAGGAATCCAAGAACCTATCAAGCAGCAGCAGCGGCAGATCTATTATGTATCGTCATCATGTGTTCAATCATCGTCACCCAATTATGCGCCAAAAATATCAGAGAGATGCTAGCAGCCTAGCACAATTGCCAGTTCATGCATGTGACAGCTCTGGTACATGGAGATTATTGGAGACAAAAAAGAAAAGTTGAAGTTTCTAACCAAACCTTTTTTAGAACAATGAAAATTGGTACGAAGTGCTGTACTTGAAATATGATATGATCTTTTACAAAATCATGTGTACACACTTTTTTTTCCCTCTCGTTATGCTATCATCGCTGGAAGTAAAGAACATCAAACAACAGGAAGGAGAAAGAACCTTAATCGCATCGAGGAGCTGGTTGAGGACGATCGTGGTGATGAATTGATGATGGACACAACACTCAAAATTGGTTTGAAGAACATCAAGGGGGCCCTCCTTACCCATGGATGGATGAGGACGACGATGATGGAAAGACCACCACCGAAACTGGCCAGCCAATTCCCTTCAGACATCAGTTCCGTCCATCCAAGGATACACCTGGAATGCCGGATTGGAGTCCACACTGCCTGCAGCCAAGGCCGAACTGAGATGAGATCCATACTCTACTCCCAATCTGAAACGGTGGTCAAGACGGGGGAGGAGCAGCGAGGGGCTGCGGCTGCGGGCCGGCGACAAAAGGGTGGTGCAGTAGCTGCGCGGCCGTCAGCCGCTTGGCCGGGTTCTTTTGCAGGCAGCAGCTAATGAATCCCCTGAACTCGGGCGAGGCGGTGGGCGGTGGCTCAGGCGGATCGGAGTAGCAGATGGCGCACATGAGCTTGGCCCAGTCCCCCTGCTTGCCGAGGTTCTCCCCGAAGGGGAACCTGCCCAGGTACAACTCGAGAATGCTAAGGCCGAAGCTCCAGATGTCACCGGCGTAGCCGTCGTAGCTGCCGTCTTTGAGGTCGGTGTTGATCCGCTCGGGGCTCATGTAGGCGATGGTGCCGACGGAGGAGTTGGCGGGGTCCATGGTTTGGTTGAGGATGCGCCCGACGCCAAAGGCGGCGATCTTGACGCGGCGTGCCGAGTCGATGAGGAGGTTGGAGGGCTTGATGTCGCGGTGCACGATGTGGCGGCGGTGGAGGTAGGCGATCCCGGACAGGACCTGACACGCGACGTCGGCGAGGAACGGCTCGGCGGCGATGCGGCGGCCGTCGAGGGAGCCGCCGTCCATGTACTCGAGCAGGATCTGCAGCTCCCCGCGGCGCTCGTACATGCCGTGGCAGCGCACCAAGGCCGGGTGCTCGGCGGTGCGGAGGATGGCGATCTCACACGCGATTTGGCGCCGCACCGCGTTGTCGTGGTTCCCGTAGAGCACCTTGAGCGCGTAGAGCTGCCCCGTGCGGCGGTGCCGCACTATCCACACCGTCCGATCAGCGCCGCTGCCGACGTGGCGCACGCGCATCAGTTCCGCGAGCGGGGGCAGCTGCTGCTGGTGCGCCTCGGCGGCGGCGGGAGCGGGGATGCTCGGCGGGGTGGGACCCCCGGCGGAGGTGGCGGCCTCGCGCTGGGGCATGGGGAGGGTGAGATCCGGGCGGCGGCGCGCGCGGCCCGACGTGCCGGGCTGCTGGGACGAGTGCTCGGACATCCCGCCCAACGAGTGCTCGGACGCGTCGACGCTCTGCAGCACCTGCGGCGCCTTCTGCTGCCACCTCGCGTGGTTGTGCGTGCCATTGTAGACAATCTTGGAGATCTGGCCATCCTGCGACCTCTCCACCTTCTTGTTGGCAGGGCAGGTCGGGAAGGTGCACTTGTAGTAGCTGCACAGGTGCTCACCCACCTTCACCGCCTTCTGGCCGTACTTGCGCCAGTTGTAGCCATCGTCCGACGACCGCCTATCCGCGATCGCCTGGAACGGCACGCTGAAGACTTGTTTTCGTATTGAACTTGCATCGTTGGATTGCGACACTTCAACAACATCTGCAGCTACCTCGTCTAGCTCACTTTTTTTGTGCCACCTGCAGAAATTGTGTAACATATACCCAATACATTAATATTATGTTTCATGTTAGTGTTCTTATTTTGATATAGTGGGTATTGTATTAGATGTATCACTTTTTTGTAATCTTTTGAGCCTCATGAACCCCATGATATATTTGCTGAGTTCGACATGGACTCACTCTTGCTATTTCCACATCCCAGGATAGTCTCTGGAGTTAATAGGCTTGTAATCAACCAGTCAGTTTATTCCTGGAGTAAAGTCTACACCCGGTGTTCGGAGTTGTCTTTCCGCTGTGTTGCTCTCTAAGGTTATATCTTATACTGTTGCATTATGTTTATTAAGCATTTGTCTCTTGATATTACACTTATCTGTGGCTATATGTGAGATTTGACCTCTTTATTTCACATATAGTGTATGTCTGGTTTTGTCCTTAAAACCGGGTGTGACAGAGTGGTATCAGAGCAATGCTGACTGTAGGACGCAAGCCTAATTAGAAATCGGTCGTCTTAAGGTTTTAAAATTGCTATAACTTCTTTGGTCTATAAATCTTGATATTTCTTCTCCACTATATCCCCACCCTTGATATTTATCTTCTCCATGATGCTTGTTTTAAGCCTTTGATCTCATCTACACTCCTTGATTTGATATGCTTTTTAGAACCATTCCTCACCCCCTTCTTGCGAAATTGAAACAGGAGCTTTAGGATCTTTACTCTTGGTATGAAGAGAACGATAGTATCGTAAGTTGAGTCAATGATTGTTTTGTGCACCTTTATTGCTTGTTGAATTATAATTATGCTTTTGCTTGATTTGGAGCTTTGTAATGATTGCAATGATCTTGTGGAGTATTCCTACAATTTCATTTAGATATAGGATTAAGGCATAAGGATTAATGGATAGATATAGTTGGGTTTTGGTTACCCTCTATTTTCTCTCTCTTCTGTCTTTTTGGAGCAGTATGTCTTCTTTGGTTCATACCTTTGTTTTTGGATGACCAAAAATCATGGGAAAATTCTGTACAACAGTATACTTCAACATCTTTCTGTGACCGTAAGAATCATCCTGATAGCTATTATGGTTTGGGAGTTATGAAAATCACAAGGTGACGCATCTGTGCTATCAACAACCTGGAATAGTTTCTGTTGTGCACAGTTTTTGACTATCTTAACTGCAGAATCTGGAGAAGTGTTCTATAAGAAAGTTGTAGTAAATTTGATAAGCTTTCCAACGGTATAAGCTACAACATCATCGGATTCATAGAACCCGAGTTATAACTGTATTTCTGCATTGCCATTTTTCTGCTCGCGAGGAAGTGCAGGTTACTTGTTCTTGCATATGCCCATGAGTCTATTTGGGATGGCAGAAGGACACGAGGGTAGTTATCACTCAGAGACAAATGCAAGCTATCCTTTGGTGTTCTCTAGTTTCTCTTTTCTTAAGGGGGGTAGCCAAAGCCAATTTAAAGAAGTTGCAATACGAAGGTTTCATACGTTCTAGTGCTTCATTTGGAAGTATGGGTTAACCCCCTAGTTGAGAAGGCACTATCAAGAGCGGGTATCATTTTCTTTGGATTAGTGACTTGTTAGAACATCTACAAGGAGCTCGGTTAATCGTCAAGACGGGTATTGGTCTTCGCTCTGATCTATCATCAATTAGGAGTTCAATCTTACTCAAGATAAGTTGGCATCGATATTGGACATCTACAATTGATTCCACGAAGGTTCAGAGGATGTCGACATTATGACTAGTTTAGCAAGTGAGTTATGAGGGAAGGAAGTCCTCTATTTGGATAGTTATCTCTAGTGGTGAAGAAGAGCTCAAGAAAGTTGGTGATGGGGAATTCACCTAGGGATGTAAGAGTGACTCAGAGTTTCTTTTAAAAATGATGACATTTAGTTAGAAGTTGAAGGAAGGTTTATCCAAGACTCTCAAGATATTGCTATTAGAGAAGATATTAAGTATCTTTGGACTCGTAAACCTCAGAAAAATTATAAAGGCATTGAAGAAGTAAAACTTATGAGTTAGATCTGCCAGACCAAGACAAGAGTGTCCCATCTATCATGATGCACCATGTCAAGGTGAGGGATGTGTCCTTATGCAAGAAGGAAAATGTGATGGCTTGAGCATTAGGGATGCATGGGAAACATGAGTTGAACTACCTGACACAGGGAAGTGGAGATATCAGTTTATGCTCTGAAGGTTTTGGAGATATTATCCTATTGGACACAAGTGTGGTATTTACATGGTTTATAAGAGTGACACCTACATGGATTGTAAGAATATAAAGGACATCATTACTAGGTTGGGATTGAGCTAGTGACATTGTCAATGGAACGAAATTGATTATATATGACTTCGAAAAGTGCTATCACTGGGAGGAGCTCAATAAGAGAAATAATCATGCTTAGGCAGATTAGTCAGTCAAGATATGAGAAACTGTCTCATGACTCTGAACGAAAGAAGTAATTGGGAAAATGAGGATCGAATAAAGACAAAGTGTCATTATCTCTTTTATCATCATCTTCCGAATCTCGGGACGAGATTCATCTTAAGGGGGGTAGAATTGTAACTCCCTAAAATTTGCTTCTTTGAAAATAGAGTTAAAATGATTTAATTATGTATTTTGGTGCTCATGAAAACATAAGAAATCATTTTTTCTAATAAATTAAAATTTATCATAGGGTTTAGCAACACTGTTGTGTATACATGCTGGTGCATATGGTTTTATGTGATGCTCGCTTGTTGCTCCTTTGCGTGTTGAGAGTGAGCAAAATCTTTAAAATGCATTTAGTAGGTCGACCTTCCTTCTCCGGTATGTCTTCGTCTTTTTCTGAGATCAAATTTCTTGTTCCTCAACTTAAGACTTTGTTTGGGGCTTCCCAAACTCTTTCCTTTGTAATCCAAATCACTCTATCAATATCATCATCCATAACCTACCCCCACAAACCTCCCAGGAATTTTTAAGATAAAGAAAAGTGGCTGGTGCTCTATTGGTCAAGTGCTGACACGTGCATGGAGGCAACAACAGATTATCAGCATTGATGAAGGATTACTACATGGTCCTGTTGCCTAACCGGAGAAACAAGTGGAAGCCAGCTATTTAATTTAGATTTATGCGTGCATGTGCATGGTGGATTTGAAGTAAGGAATCAGGAGGTCAACAAAGTTAATTGAGCCGAATCAATTTTGGCAAGGGAGAAATACATGCTTGCATGCGTGCATGTTAATTTTGGGTGGATAATTATGGAATATGATTATTTTGGTCAGGTACATGATCTTTGATTCACGCGTGAAAAAAAAAAGGAAAAGGAAATCATCAGAGAAAATACTTGACGGACAAGTCAACTCTGCCCAGTTTCTTATATATATCGTCATTAATCATCAAGGATTTCATGTCAAACTCAATCACGATGCTTGCCATATATGACCATGTGTTGTCTATATATATATATATACACAGCAAGCCTGAGCCATCGTTTCTTTCTAAACTCTATAACTAAGCCATGATCCATGCCGCCGCCAGAGCCAATCTTTTCCATCGTCAAGGTTGCTCCAAATGTGCCCCAGTTTGTTAGTGCGATGCCGCCGGCCACCGTCAAAATCTGCACAAACTGCGCCGGAGAAGCCGTGTATAAGGCGCCGTGAAGGACGCAGCCACCAGGGCATCACCAGAGGTCGCTTGGAAGCTGTTCAGACCTCATCGCATCGTCCGGTGGCCTGATCATCTACGCTGCAGGAAAGATCATAGGTCGTTCTCCATATGCCAATCCAGCCACACCGTCCATCCCGCTCTGTGCTTCACCATCCCTTGCAGAACTCCGGCCATCGATCGTTATTTGTCACCGGTGAGCACCTTCCTGATGTCTTCGTCCCTATTTCATCTATCGTCTACATCATGCCACAAGCCATGTGTGCTATTTGTTTCCCTAACGTGCCCCTGCATGCTACCCATCTACAGTTGCCGATCATGCATGTACAAGGCGCCGCCTGCCGACATGCCGCAGCTGTGCCGGCCTTCCCTAGCTGGTCGCCGTGGGCATGCTTCCCCTGCCCAAGACGGTGAAGAAGCCAAAGTCATCTACCGCCTGCCGAGTCCAATGGCCAGCAAACTGGACATCCTATTCACGTTCACGTCGTCAGGCACGTGCAGGCCAAGTTCCATGTTCTGTACGTACAGGCCTCCCTAGGAAGAAGACGAAGTATTTACGAGTAATTCGCTTGTTTAATCGTTCAATCTCTGTTTCAAATATTTTAAGTTGCGTTAGTTTCATGTCGGCGCGTCCTATGCAGTAGTGCTAATGTTTTTCATGTCGCATGTTTTTCCATATATAGCTAAATATTAAATTGATTAATATGCTTGTAATTGGTTTTATAATTAAAAGTAATATAGGTTTTATAATTAAAAGATTATACATAACATGTTAATTTGATTAGTTGTTAACTTAAATATGTTTTTAATTGTACTAAGTGTAAACACATGCTACACGCCATTAGATGCTCTCACTTGTTATTTTGTTTTTTTTCAAGGTAAAGTATAATCGGCATATAAAAGATAATTGAAATATTTTAGTTAAGACATGACTAGATTTAGATCGGTCTTTCAATTAAAGTGCATAGTAAATAATCTAAATTAATATATTTTACATGGTTTTACTCAATTAAAATAAATCAAGCTTGTAGTTGATTCTTTAATACAATATAAAAGTCTCGGTAGAAGTTTCTTTCGAACCGAAGCTCCAATTAGTGTGCTTTTCGCGTCTGTGTGTTCATAGCAATGCGTGGGTTAGTTTACAAATTTCTTTAATTGTTTGGTGTACTGTTCTAATTATTATTCATTGTTTGCTTCGTGTATGATTGCTCGATGCGTGTGTGGTGATTTATCGATCAAGTCCAGTCGTTGAGATTTACGTGAAGATTCAAGAAGCTATTAATTGAAGATTTGGATCAGAGAAAGGGTCTTGATTTAAGGCAAGTATAGCATGGGATCATCCTTGTTTCCTAGTCACCTTTAATACACTTAATTCATGTGCATGTGTCTACCTTGTTACCACTAAGGATATCCTAGATTTTGTATCTTGTACCTTGACACCCATGGGATATTGCATTGGGTAGTAATTATGCTAGTGCTCAAGATAAATAACCATGATCTGTAACTTGACTAATGGTATATGCAATAAACGTTTAAAAGATGCTTTATGGAAACATGTCTCAAGAGGGCTAGAGTATATTGGGTTGTTTTTATGGTGCTCTAGTTTCTCTCCTTAAGGACTTATCTGTAAGCGAACATCCGGGACTTACAGTACAACTGTGAGGGCTATATGGCTCTGGCTTTAGCTCAGTATGAGGACCTTTTCTAGCTTGTTAGAGGTTACCCTTGTGGCGCAAATGGAGGAAAAGCAGACTGTGGATCCCTGCGTGGTTGTATCACACAGACTGACTGATGAAACCTAGCGGCCCTAACTTGTTAGACGAACCTTTGAAAGGCTTCATAGTGAACCCTGCCTGCTCACCTTGTGAGCGTTTTGGGGATTGGCCGCCCCGGGCATATGGGTAATCACGACTCACAGTGAAAGTGTACAACCTCTGCAGAGTGTAAAACTGTTATAACAGTCGTGCTCACGGTCACGAGTGGCCTTGGACCCTTACAGAATAAATGATGAACACTGATGATAATGATAATACTGATGATGTTGATGCTCACTAATGATTGTTGTTTCTTGCTATACATTATTCTCGTTTACATGATCATGAAGTTGTTTGGGCTTATGGTAAACTTGTTGCTACTCAAATGCTAAAAAGATGACTCACTAAAAGCTAATTGCAGTAAACCCGTGTCAAATCTTTTGAGCCTCATGAACCCCATGATATATTTGCTGAGTTCGACATGGACTCACTCTTGCTATTCCACACCCCAGGATAGTCTCTGGAGTTAATAGGCTTGTGATCAACCAGTCAGTTTGTTCCTGGAGTAAAGTCTACACCCGGTGTTCGGAGTTGTCTTTCCGCTGTGTTGCTCTCTAAGGTTATATCTTATACTGTTGCATTATGTTTATTAAGCATTTGTCTCTTGATATTACACTTATCTGTGGCTATATGTGAGATTTGATCTCTTTATTTCACATATAGTGTATGTCTGGTTTTGTCCTTAAAACCGGGTGTGACACTTTTGCATATCAGGTCTATGTTTAGTCAAGGAAATTAGAATTGATAGTAACTTCAATAGAAATTTCAGCCATACAAACTAGAACGCTATAACCAAAAACATAGCAAATAGGTGGTTTACTCCTGCAATCACATGAGCTGATCGGCTACATTAAGATTATTAGAGGAAAAAAGGTAAACATCACCTAAGAGATTTGTTTTCCATACAGTTTTTCACCGAAAAAGTGCTATCTAGTATGTGTTGAGAAATAAAAGATGTAGAACTAGTCATTATCAGATCTTCTATAAAAATTGTTGCACGCCAGAAATCTTAACCATGACTAAATCCAGCAGATTAAACTTGACCAAGTAAATAAAGTATTGAACCTCGGCAGTCCTCTTATCGTGATGTTATTAAAAAGTATAGCAATCTCATTTGAAATTTCTTCAGCTAGTTTGGAAACTGCTTTAGGCTAAGGGAAACACGCCAGCCTAGGACACAATCAAGTAGCTTGCAACAGTTTATTATAACGTTTCAGTGAAACTAGAAGGAGAAGAAAGGCACGTACTCTTCGTCAAACAAACCCACAATTCGTAGGTTGAAGTTTATAAGTCTTGAATGCTTGCTAATGGCATCCTTGAACACAGATTCCACAGCTATTCTGTCGGATTCCTCTGCACCCGGTGCTGATCCAATTCGGCCAGTGATCTCTTGGAGGTTTAACAGGTGTTCAATGCCGGCTAGCATATTACCATTTTGCTCTCCACTGCGGGCATTGAATTCAAGATTCAGACTCCGAAGCCTAGGCATTGCTTCTGGCTGAAAAACAATGCGCATAATGCCACATCTGAATTTGAAAAACTTTAGAACAGGAAATGCTGCACGATGGAAGACAATCTGTTCTGCAGTTGGTTGCCTGACGTACAGAGAGAGAATGGTGAGTTCCTGTAATTTGGCAATGATGTCAACATCACCTGTCGTTAATTCCCTAAGAACAATTTTCAAAATGCATAGCTTCCGGAGCTGTCCAATCCATACGGGGAGTCTTGAAAAGATGCAAAAGGGCGGCAGCAACTCAAGTTTCTGAATGAAGAGGGACAGAGGAGATATGCTCCGCCATGAGCAATCCAAGGAAATGTTTGTGCAAGCAGCAGAAGCAGCAGCAGGAGCAAGAATTATAGATTTTAAATTGCCAAGTTTCTCAAGGGAAGAAACGAAAGCTATCAACTTCCCCTTCAGAGGATCAGACATTTCTGTAGAACTAATGACATGAAGATCATGCAGGTCTGTCATCTCACCAAGTTGCCATACATTATCTTCAGAGTAACTGCTGAGGTCAAAAGACTGAAGAGTGCGTAGAGATCCCATGTGGCCAGTACCATTGCACAGATTTATCTGACCACCTACACAGAGGTGCACCAGTCTAGGGAGATGTACAATATCTGATGGAACAGAAGTTACTCTTGCATAAATTTCCAGTGTTTGCAAATATGTCAGTCCAATCATCCTGGCTGGTAGTTTCACAGTGATGTTAGATGTAATCTGCATGTACCTCAGCTGAAACAATCTGTCGATGCCACTGAGGTCTGACTCTTCATGGTCGTCACCCCAGACTTCAAGAATAAGAACTCGAAGTACCTCAAACTGCTTAATCGAAGGGAGGCACTCAACAAGTCCATAAAAGATTAGTGACCGTACGGGGGATAGTGTAATGTTTTCTGGTTTCGTTGCATATTTGGTACTACTGAATCTGAGAGACAGTCGTCGAACCTTTGCAGAAAGCTCTGAGATGGTATTGGAGTAGTCTATCACAGTAGTGAAGTTCTCTTCTGTGGACATGTTCCTACTAACTTCAAATACAGTCGAGTGCACTGCATACGAGATCACCTCATCTGATATATTAGTATGATTGGACTGTATCAGTCCCCTGCAAATAAGCTCCTCAAAGTAGCACTCTGCAACATCATCACAATTTTTCTCTTCTACTGCAATTATAAAACCTTCGGCACTCCATTGTTTCACCAAGTCAGCCTTCAAGAATGTATGACCCTCAGGATACATACTAAGATATAGTAGGCATGCCCTCAAATGGTGGGGAAGAATATTGTAGCTCAGACCTACAATTTCTCTCAGCATGACTTCAAAAGTAAGATTATATCTCAATCTGGAAAATAATGCTTCTTTGACAAGGCGCCATAGCTCCAAGTTATCTGGTTGGATTGCTAAAATGCTAGCTATGCTAATGATCGCAAGTGGCAGACCACCGCATCTTCTGATAATTTCTTCAGAGTTTTTCTTCAATTGTTCAGAGCACTCGTGTTTAAATCCAAACACTCTATTGAAGAACAATTCTGTGGAGTAATTTTCAACAAGTGGCTCCATCTTAAAAATAGCATCAGATTCATAATCACAACACTCCAAAGCTACTTCTTCAATATCTGTAGTCATTAATATTCTGCTACAATGAGTGTCATCAGGAAATGCGCTGTTAACAATATCCCATGATGTTGTTTCCCACAAACCATCAATTACAATGAGATACCTGCCAAATGATTTAAAATAGAACAGTTACAAAAACATGACAATGGAAAATTTAAGGTTGAAAACGTGGAACACAAGGATTATATTTTGTATTAGCTTTTCTAGTTTCCCTGATAGTTCTTATTTGGCCTGACAAACTTGCATGCCTGCTTTGAGTTTTGAAGCTCAAAAATATTGGTACATACTTTTATCACGATTTCAAAGTTTCAACTTCAAACTCCACTGTACTAGAACAAAAAGAAATGATAAGGTTCTTGTCAGTAATCTAATTTTATTACTTTCCCTTTTTCCTTAAAATTATTGATTTGTCAGATTTTATCATTGTTGCTACTCATAATAAATAGAAACCTGAATTCGAAACTCAGCTCATATGTAAATCGACTAGTATTAATATTTTTTTATATATATTTGGTTACAGTTAAAAACATTTGTTATAGGACGGAGGGAGTAGGTGCTAAACTGCTAGTTATACCTCTTCTGTAGGAGATGTGTTCTTAGGATGTCAATGAGCTCTTGCACTGGGAGACCGCAAGCGGGTCTTTGATGCCGGTGCTGGATTTGGGAGATGATGCTACTGAGAAGCCTCCTTGTATCAGGCATCTTTGAGGCCCGAACAAAAGCTCGACACTCGAACCGTCCTTCAATTTCACGATACACTTCTTGAGCAAGTGTAGTCTTACCAACACCTGCAGGCCCTTGTATGCATACTACTAGCCTCCCCTCGGCATCATCCATGTTAAGCCGCTTGATAAGTTCAGACTTGGAATCACTGATACCAACAAGGTCTGTGGCATCACCGTTGAGCCTTGGAACCCAGCCTTGCCCACCACCATCGACCACAAATCTAGGAGTCGATGCCCAACGCCCAAGATCGTACCTGTTGTGTCGTTCGTGGGCGTCCTTGGCCTGCTTCACGAGAATGCTTAATTCTTCCACCTCTGAATCAGAACACGACTCTTCCCTACAATTGAGGGCCCCGTGGTGCATCGTCTTGTCAATGTAATCCTCAATATCGTAGGACAGATCACGCACCTCGTTCATCCAGTGCTTCACCATCATATTGGGAGCTTCCACCCATGACAGATTCACGAGGAAGGTGTTTATTGCTTCTAGATCTTGTTTGAGGAGCTCGAGCTTGTCCTTCTGTGACTTCAACGGCTCTGGCAGCTGATCCTCTGGAGAGAGGAGCAGTGAACGGAGCTTCGCAAGAAGGGAGACCATGGCGCCCAGAGAAGAACTGAAGATCTGAACCTCCAGGCCTATTTGCTCGGCGCCGACAAGCTGCATCCCAGGATGCGAGGCAAACATATCCATCTCTGATGGGAAGAATCAAAAGCATCGAGAGGAGGCGTACGCAATTCTGAGAACCTGGGAATATAGGAAGAGGTAATTGTGGCTCTGCTTGTGCTAATGACTTCTGTGTGTCTGATTGCCCTACTTTTTCTTAGGGGGTGTTTGGTTGCCACGGACTAAACTTTAGTCTCTGTCACATCGGATGTTTAATACTAATTAGGAGTATTAATGCAATTAGTTTTATAATTACCTTATATTTAGTTCTCCTAATTGACACCCAAACATTAGATGTTTAGTCCCTCCGTCCCTTTTTAACTATGGTTCTCGCTTTCCGAGAAACAACTTTGATTAAATATATATAAAAATATATTAATATTTATGGTATATAATTATCATTGAATGTATTTCATAATAAATTTATTTAAAAGTACAAATTTTACTAATACTTTCTACAAATCTAGTCAAATTTATCGAAAATCATGATGACAAATATTTAGAGACAGATCTTTCTGACACGAAAAGGAAATGAATGAGGAAAGAGGTAAAGGGACAGTCGCTCGCCAGCAGGTACAATAATGAGGCCACTGGCTTGGACTTGTGACACAGGTACTGTGTAAATAAACAATGAAAAATGAAGCAGCAAACGTCAGCCAAATGGGCCCAATAAATATTGATGTGGAAGAGAGAAGAAAGGAGAGAAAAGGAGAGGAAATAGAGTTTAATTTGACAGCGAGCTTTATTTGACAGGCTCTTTACACCAATGACTTCCCTGATGTTGCTGGAGTTGGATATTTGTCGAAGTCCCTTGTGTACAGAATTTGTGCTTTGTTTTTGCTGAATATATGGAGAGAGGACAGAGGAAGAAGACAGGGGTATTTTTGTCTTTTGTTGAAACTTTAACGGTGTTAGCCCTCCCTCACTAAACCAAGAGACCATCATAACAAATGAGTCCTCTCTCCCAAGTCCAGTCAAAGTCTCCTCCCTCACCACTTCACCAGCGAGCTCCAGCTGCAGCACAACATCAGGTGCGTAATAGATACTCGCTTTCAATCGATGAGGCCTAACTAACATCATGTAGCTGCCACAAGAGTGAATTACTTCATAAGCTGGTTTAGATTCTCCTAATCTGATTCTGGCACGCACAGCTCTTATCTTAGGTGTATTGTGGTGTAGTACTGCTCTGTTTTGGAGTCTCCTGCCGTGCTGCTCATCTAGATCGAGATCTCCAAGCTCACTATTTGGTCATCAGCTCTTTACCTATTCATTTGGCAACAAACTTATGCCCTTTTGATCTGTTTGCATCTTTCCGAGGGACTTTCCTCAATTATTGTAAGGTAAATATTTTTTCCCCACTTGATTCAGCCCACCATTGATTGATTTTTAAAGAGTATCTCCCACCAGGGCTTACCTCAGTATATCAGTTACATCCCCCTCCACATAGCACAATTTCATCTTACTCAAAGTATATTAGTTTTTGATCCACAAAACTTGTTTCTACTGATTTATCCTTGTCGCAACTTTTTATTTTCAGGGGTTATAGGGTGAATATCAGTGGTCATACCACTGTTTTAAATAGCGGGCTAAGCCTCTTAACGGCAGCCTCTCCAAAAAGCTAAGAAAGGCTATAGCGCGTTAATAGCGGGCTAAGCCATTTAGCGGCCGAGCAAAAAAATATGTCAAACATCATGTAATTTTACACATAATACAGATGAAAACATTATGAATACCAATAGGGATAGATAGTTCAAAGTCTTACTAACACATTACATCAAAGTTCGTAGTTCATACATAATACATCAATAACATCATACATCACATAGGGACATACATGAGTTCAAAGTTCAAAGTTAACAGACAGCTACAAATAGCGGCGCTAAATGACCATGAATTAGCGAAAATAGCGCGCTATTAGCTGCTAATAGCGGGAAAAATCGTTTAACGTTAAAATCTTAATAGCTTAGCAGTGGTCTTGCTGATACGCTATATAGCGCTATAGCGTCCACTATAGCGCGCTATTTAAAACAAGGGGTCATACCGATGTATCAGCACTGCTATAATTTCTTTGGAAGTGTTCACTACATATAACCTCTGCATTTGTGTGCTGAACTCTCAAGGTAGTACTGACTAGTAATTTAATATCAGTATTCTGTATCTATATGATACATTTAGTGTGAAAGTGCTACAAACAATATTAGATATGCTAACAAATGCAACTTACTGTCAGATGAAAAGACGGATGTGGTCATCTCCCCTGCTATAAGATGCTCCTTAAGTTTATTGTGCTCTCATATCTGTTTTATTCAACCCAGTATGCGCAAAGCTGGGTGCACTTCATCTCACACCACTAGGAACCATCAGCGCCTAACAACAACAGCGATTGATGGAGGACCCGGGCCTGTTAAGTGCATTTCTAGACAACCTTGTGTCGAGATTGTTCTCGCTGGCGGAGGACAAATACAAGCTGTACAAGGGCTTTGAAAGAGATCTGGCTTTTCTGAAGAGTGAGCTTAAAATGATCACTAGTGCCATTGATGGGCAGCTCTTGGGAAAGGATGATCACATACTGCGTCTGTCCGTTGAAGAGTTGGGCCAAGTGGCTCATGAAATGGAGGACTGTATAGACCACATCGTGTATGATGCAGCTTGGGAACAGCAACAACCATGGTACTGTAAAATGGTTAACACTGGGAAGAAGAGAAAGTCACGTTCACAGATAGGCGAAGAGATGCAGCAACTGAGGTGCAGATTGGAGGAAGCACTCCAACGGCAACAGAGGTATTCAGTATCTCGTCCATCCACATTCCAGCCGGCAGAATCATCCTTGAATCAGCATATCCTTCCGGCTGATTTGGTTGGCATCAAGCCACCCCTTGAGGAGCTTCTGGAGCAGTTGGCAGAATTTGAAGGTCAACCCAAGCAGTTGAAAGTGATCTCAATAGTTGGCTTCTGTGGATTGGGGAAGACCATCCTTGCCCGGGAGCTGTACAACAGGGAGATCGGCAAGCAATTCGACGAAAGGGCATGGGTTTCTGCAGTGCATGGGGATCCAAGCAAGCTTTTAACGGAGATACTCAAGAAGCTGCATAAACCACCACCGGATACCTCTGATGTTTACCAGCTTAGTTATGATCTAAGGAACTTCCTAAATAACAAGAGGTAAGAAATTTTCTACTGCCCCTTAGACAACAGAAAACAATGGCCTAGTTAATAATAATTTTATGAAAATCTTTCTCTAATAGACATGAGAAACAGAGCCTATTCAGATAGTTCCCTGGTAAAGAATATATTTGTGGATTCACAAATGATTTAGTAAAATTATTCAATTATGTAAGTAATTTTGCCTACAGCTCTTATAAAACTAAGGAGATTAATGAAAGAACTGTATAAGTCACCCTTGGAATTCTGGCCTTGATATATACTGCACATGCTAATATACCACAATAAAGAGCAGTTACTCTTTTTAATTGTAGAAAACATTTATTTATTTCTGAAGGAGAACGATGTCAAATGAAAATAAAGATTACCTTTCCTTCACGCATTGATCATTATGGTGCTGGAGGTTTTTGTTGATTTGTGTATTCTCATTTCACAATATTCCAGGTATTTCATTGTAATTGATGACATGCGGTCAGAACAATGGAGTGCTATAAAGTCGGCATCCTCGAGATGTTAGCAGCAGAATATTAGTGACAACGAAAATCAAGTCAGTGGCTAATACTTGCAGCTCTACCAACGGCTATATTCACAAAATGAGAAGACTTGACAAGAAACATTCAAAGCAGTTATTCCTGAAGGAAGCTTGTCCGGTGGAATATTCAGAGTACGTGGGGCCTGATTTGGCAGCAATTTTGAAGAAATGTGATGGTCAACCACTCGCTCTGACTACCGTTGGCCAATTCATGGGAAAAAAGAGTTGGCCAACAGGACATGACTGTGAAGATGTGTGCAACCAGGAACGGTTTTACCATCTGCAGAGTGGTGACGATACTTTGGACATAATGCATCAGGTGATGATCCATGACTACACCAGTCTACCTAGCCATGCTCTCAAAACTTTCTTTCTGTATTTTGCTATGTTTCCATGTGATCATCCAGTAAGGGCAAAAATGCTAAAGAGGCAATGGTTAGCTGAGGGATTTGTGCGGCCAACAAATTTATGCACTGACCTTGCAGCTGAAAATTTCGAGAAGCTCGTGGACCAGAACATCATCGAACCCATTGATGTGAGCAACAGCACAATTGTGAAAACATGCAAAACTTATGGCATGATGCATGAGTACATTACGCTCAAGTCTCTCTATGAAAACTTCATCACTTTGTTCGATGGAGGGGAGCTCCAACCTAAAAATGCCCGTCGTGTTTCTCTCCGTCACAACACTATTACAGATAGTGCCACTTTGAACATTGATCTCTCTCTTGTCAGATCTCTGATAGTATTTGGGGAGGCAGGTAAAACTATGTTGAATTTCAACAAGTACCAACTGCTAAGGGTCTTGGACCTTGAAGACTGTACAGACTTGCAAAATGATCATCTCACAGAAATATGCGACTTATTGCTTCTTAAATATCTGAGCCTAGGAGGAAATGTTACCATCCTTCCCAAAGAGATCAAACAACTGAAACTTTTGGAGACACTCAACCTAAGGAGAACGAATGTAAAGATACTTCCAACTGAAGTTATTCAGCTGCCCCATATAGTTCATCTCTTTGGAAAATTCAAGCTTCCAGATAATGCCATAAATGATGAACTGCAGAAATTTCTTACTTCAGCAAAATGTAAAGTGCAGACACTGGCAGGATTTCTTGTAGATGAAAGTGACGGATTTGCAGAACTTATGGGTCATATGAAAAAATTGCGGAAGGTAAAGATCTGGTGTGAGTCATCTGCAACTAGTAAATTGACCACTCTTCAGAAGGCCATACAGGAGTTCATTCATGACGACAAGGATGCAAGCAATGATCCTCGTTCTTTGTCACTCCATTTGAACGGATGCTCTGAAGACTTTCTGAAAGAACTGAAAGCTCCCTGCTATCTCAGGTCGCTGAAATTACAGGGCAGGTTACTGCAACTCCCTGGGTTTGTCACGGCACTGCGCCGACTCAGGGAGTTATGCCTTCAGTCAACTAAACTTACAGCTGATCTTCTCTCAGCTTTGACAAATTTGAAGCATCTCCAGTACCTGAAGCTGATTGCTGATAAACTTGAAGAGATCACCATTAAGAACAAGGCATTGCCAAGGTTGCTCTGCCTATGTTTTGTGCTGCAGCATCCAACATTCCCAAAGATCGAAGAAGGCACTTTGCCATTTCTTGAATCTCTTCAGCTGCTTTGTAAAGATATGGATGGCCTCTCTGGAATCCAGATTAAAGGTTTCACACGACTGAGGGAAGTAACTCTTGATATTAGAGTCACCAATGGTACTAATGTCAACTGGGTGAGGGTAGCTAAGGACCATCCGAACAAACCAAAAGTTCTTCTGCTCAAAAGGGCTGTACCACCTGAAGTTTATCTTGGAGCAGCTTCTGCTTCATTTGGGACAACTGAGAATGAAGATGTAAATTGCTCTGTTCTGTCAGAGGGACAAGTACAGGAGACTGACACCCAAATGCCACATGGCGAACCGAATCTATTCACTTCTTACACCCTAAACTAGCAGCAACAACATATAATATACCATACAAAAGTAAGACAAGACATGATTTATGTGCTATAAATAAAACAAGGCATATATATGAAGTAGAACATGTCATTTTTAAACATGGCAAGGCATATGAGATCGAGCATATTAATAAGTTTAGCATGGGTAGCAAGACATGAATATATGTTAATCTAAGCAAGAGCTTATATACTAAACCATGGCAATCAACATTTAAAATACTTGCTGAAATCTCAGATTACTAACACCCATATGCAATCCCAAGTAACACACATGAATCTGAAATTTTAAAACATAGGGCTATAAACATTTCCTAATTAGCTCTCATTCTCACTCGATTCGAACTAACTTCAGCTCTCAAAACCTAGTAAAAAGATCCTAATCTTAGCTCATATTCGACCCATTCCTAAGACATATGCGGTCATTTTAAGCCAGCCATGGAGAAATTCCATGTTGGCACCAAGCCAGGGTACTTAAGTTTAAACTATCTACCTATCCGCTTCACATCTTATGGGTAAAATAAAGAGATGGTCTGAGAGAAAAGTGGACCAAGAGTGAGTTAAGATGCAAAATGAACATCAAAGCATGGATTAGATAAGACACCAAAGCTAGAGGGGCTATGGGTTGGGGTATGTCTTCTATACGAACCCATTATCCACAAGAGACAGGATGAGTTAAAGAGTAACTTAACAAAGTTAATTGAGCACAAGGACAGAGTGAAACTAGTAGCTAATTTAGAATTCCAATGAGATATTAGGTGAAATATTTCATATTTTAGTTTTCCCTTCTATCTAACTACCTATGACCTCATGTTTTAGTTAAGCTTCTGATGCTCATGTATTCCCATGTGAAGTTGTTCCTTAAACGCGTGGCTATAGTGTATGACAGACAACCGTGAGCTCCGATACCCGTCTGTAGGGACCCGCCACGTTAATTTACCTAAATCGAGTGTCATCCACTTGACCAGCTCAATTTAAGCAAAAACCAACATCGGTGACTCCCTGGAGATGCAAACATCTCCACTACCAGAACCCCGGTTGAGGATCATACCACAATAGCCTCCACAACTCAAGATTACATCTCATCATCATAGTACATAACTCAGCGGAAAACATATATTACAAGTCTTGTTGAAAATTATGAATTAATTATACAACATATGACTTAAATGTAGTAAGAACCAAACGACCATCTTACCGATTACAACTACTCTATGATATGCACTCTCACTAGTAACGGGTAGTCGCCTTGCCCACGGGCATCACTAACATAGCTTGGACGACTCCTGCCATTCACCCACTTAGCCACCAACGACAGGGTGAGATGGCCGCCAATGTCCTTTACCTGCAAAATAACTTAACGGCAGCACCGTGAGTACATTGCGTACTCGCTGGACTTAATTCCAACAAATAAATATTTGGTGGATGCAAAGGGATTAATAGGCATTTGTACATTTGCATAAAAAGCATGGCGTTTATTAAGTGGCATGCTCATGATTCATAATTAAATTACTTAGCAACAAGGTCCATGATGGGATTAAAGTGATCAACATTTATAAATCATATCATCATCAAGTTTCATCATTAACACTACCATGGGTATAGAAAGTGGGAACAACCAAAGGGTTCCATCCCGAGGGACTTTAGGCTTTCGAACTCTACAGAGGTGTACAATTGTATCCACACGGAAGAACGGGACTACCATCATATCTTGTGCACAAGATAAGAGTTGCCTCATGTCTTTCAACCTTTCCCTAATTCAGCCCGAATGTCACATGAAAGGTTCGATTGGTTCCTGGTTAAAGCTACCACCATCTAACCGGCGACACCTTCTTGCCAGTTCCACGGATAGACCGGTCGCAATTAGTTACTCGGCTTGCCAGCCCCATTCCCAGCATGTGGTTACTCGGACTCACGTATCCCAATGCACGGTCCTTAACTGCTCCACGAACTATGTCACTTGAGATCCCGCACTCACAGTGACCTACCCCTCTCTTGAGCAAGAATTACCAAATTGATCATCAAATTCATAATTAAAATTAATGTGAGTCCTTAGTCAAGATTAGGGAAGTAGACAAGTTGTATCCCTCGTTCTTTTTAGTAATTAATTATCACGGTGTAGCATCCTGCAAGTATGAGTTCCCTTCTCATAATCGACTTCTAACGTTACTAAGCAAATAAGCAATTAAGGGTTCCAATCCCCATTGATTAAATGAAAGGCTCTAATTACTTAATGGGTGGTTCTAAGTTAATGAAGCATCATTAAGTTTTTAACCAAATCTACATGAAATACATAATTCATAATGAAACACAATAAGTATCCAAAATAGAGCTTATAGTAGTGGGGTGCCTGCCTATTGAAAGACCAAGGTTCCAATAGCTTGGAACATCTATATGTATGCACATGTATGAGATACAATAAATATGATGCTCATGCGCGCTATGATATGCTTAGACATGTGTATGATTAACTATTTAAGTACATCATACTAGGTGTGTGTAACATATGTGTGTAACATAGCCTTATTGTGCTGTTGACCTGGGTTGTCGGATACTCTGTCATGGGCGACGGGCGGTCCGCTATCTCATGGATGGTTCCGCAGAACGTTTTGTGGAACACTCCGGTGAGCTAGGACTTTGGTATTTTTGGTACACAGTCTCGATCGGACGGTCTGGTCCAGTTGACGGACACTCCGGTGAAAACTGGGGATTCTTGGGTGTTGGCGGTCACTATCGACAAATTCCACCACCAACTTAAGTCCAAAATAGGAGAAATAAACACTCTTTTGACACATATGCCTTTACTATTAACATAGTTCCACTTGTATTGGAGAAAACATGTTTTGCAGAACACACATTCAAATACAAGTGGAAAACCAAGCAAAAGGCGCAATTCGAGAAGCGTAATGCAGAAATGCGCAAGAGAAATAAATAGAGAAGCCCACCTATGCAACCTACATGGATAGAACACCGATCTGGGAGGAGCCCAGGCCCATCCACCAGCCCACCTAGCAAAGGCGGTGGCCAAGCGAGCCAGGCAAGGTGCGGTCACACCACCCCTAGCGCGGCCCAGGCCCAGCCTTTGTAGGCGATTGCATGGTGGCATGCTTGGTCGGTTTCAGGATGTTTCTTATTTTACTGAGGCCAAACCGACCACACTCCACTATAAAACAAGGGGAGGAGCTCTCCTTCAATACACACATCATTTGGAGCTACACACCTCACCTCTCTACTTGTACTCTTTTATAGGAGTAGTCTTGTGAGCTAGCAAGGACGGCTTGGCTCCCTGGGAGAAAAGAGAGAAAGCTTGGTATGAATACAAAGAGAATTTCTTCCATAGTCATGCTCTCATATCATTTATATAGTAGTGCATATGAACTAGAGTATAGTTGTCTTGTTATAATCATGATATATGAATTAGCATATAGTTTATGTGTTATGATCTTAACATGTTCAACTTTATGCTTAACCATTCATACAACTTGTACGATTAGAAGTAGAGTTAGGTTGAGGTGGCGGTTCATCGTTCCTTCGGGTTTGCTCATGTCCTTTACTTGTTGATCCGTAGGATCGGGGACCCGGGGGGATATGAGTAGTTTCCTTGTACATGGACGTGGTGCTCGGGTATACAGGAACCTTCAGATATGACGGTGCCCCCCGGTTGAGGGGTAGGCAGTAGATGGTGACAGCCTTGTCTGTCCCTTGTAATCTCTCTTGTTCGGGTATTGTGTAGGAGTTTTAAAGTCTCTCGTGTGGCAGACCAGTGCTCAGAGATCTCCCCGTCCATTTTAAACTTAGTTCTAACTATAGTCATATAACGTGTATGATTATTAACTGTTCTTTGCACGGCTATATTAGAACACTATTCTTTGCATGGCTATACTAGAACATGTCTGCTCCACTTATGTTTATTCTTTTATTCTTTATTTTCCTTTTTATCCTTGAGGTTGGCCCAGATGTGTGTCGCAAGTATGTAATCTTGTTCATATCCATGCTAGACTCTTCACACCTTGCCCTCCTTTGAAAAAATATGAAATAATGATACCCTGAACACTTCCGGGTGAAATGCTACAACGATAGATCCGTGCGCTTGCGGATATTTTCTGTAATCGTTAAGAACTATCGTAGTTGGTGTTTCTTGGTGGTGTCACTAAGGTTTACTAAATCTTAGTGATGGTGCTAAGACATGCCAACAGGCATTTCTGGCTCTGTTGCCGAGGATGGACTTAAAACCTCCATACTTGGTGATTGTGCTAAGAAATGTCAACATCGGGTTTCCTAAGAGATAAGCTCTATAATTTGGCGGACGCTCTAATGGTGAGTGCGGATACTCTGCCAAATTATAGTATGTGAGACACAAGAGATGAGCTTAAGTGCATGAATGTAATGAGATGATGCACCAAACAAGTTTCATAGACGACACATGCTTAAAGGAAACTAACAAAACAAGTTTCATGATTTTTGGAGACCTACAGAATAAGTCGTCTATTTATTAAACTAAAAATGCATTATTTTAGTCTAAATTGAAATATTCCTTTTTGCGTCAAATTTATGGTAACTCAACAAAACTTGTTTCACAATTTTTGGAGTTCAAATGCATCTTCTATGAATTTTACAAGTTTGGGCAGTGCTACGGTTTACCGGAACCTTCCGACACATAGGAACCTCCCGATAAACCAAGGCTGCCCTCAATTTGTGTTGGCTATAAATTAGCGGACCTTCTGTCAAAATGATGGAACCTTCCGATAAACCACGAACAGTTCGGGTGTAAAAATGTTAGAGATGATTCTTGGGGCATCTGGGCTCCAAATCGAGTGCGGTTTGTTTCTATGGATTCGTAATGATGTAGGGAAGCTTCTCCAAGTGTTGGTTGTGTCATGCATGGGGTTTGTGGAGCTCGTCCACCAACAATGGTGAAAAGCACCATTGGAGGTCATGGAGCTTGGTGGGAAGGTTGCTAGGGTTGGGGAAAGTGAGGGATAAGACTTGGGGCTTGCTCACCATGATCGTGTGGTGCTCCAGCAGTAGCTGCTCAGCCAGGCTTGCTCGAGGTGGGAGATCGGCTTGAGGGCACCTCCATGAATGTGAGGAAGAAGAAGGTGCTTGGGGCTCCATCCAGTGGCGGAGCCAAAAACTATGGATAGGGGGGCCGGTCGAAGAGTTTCAACCATAAAATAACTGAGTGTAGCTTATTTGTTTGGATTTTTACACTATGGATGGGCTCATCCAAAGATAAAATACAAATTTGTGTGATTTTGTTGTCAAGTCATCAAAAAATATATGACAAAGCTTTTATTATATCTTTCTAATATGGATTATTGAATTATATACTACCTAAAATTTTTTTGCTGTGATGTTGGGGGGGGGGGGCCATGGCCCCTGCCTGCCCCCTAGCTCTGCCAGTGGCTCCATCTCCTCCAACTCCGGCGACGTCGAGGGCGTGGAGGTGGTGGAGAAGCTCATCGCCGGTGTCCTCCGATGGTCCTCCGATGTGGGGCTGCTCCTCCGATGTGGGGCCGTCTCCTCCTACATTCTTCCTCTCTTCTCCTTCTCCTCTCAGCGTATGTGAGAATGGGGAGGGAGTGGAGAGGGTGCTGGTGGTGTGGGGGTGTGTATGTGAGTGGGTATGACAGGTGGGGCTGGGTGGGGTGTGGTGTGGACAGCACAACACATGTATGGGACAGGTTTTGCCCGATTTCAGCGGACAGTCCGCTGTATGTGACAGACAGTCCAGTGGTGCTTGACAGACTGACTGACTGTGCAATGTTTTTGATGGACAGTCTGCCAGTGGCGACAGACACTCCGTCAGTGCACGAGTTAGCTAAAATTATTCTAAGTCGGTGAGATGCCTTGATGAACGGTCCAGTGGGATGACGGACTATCCCCCAAAACATAGCAGTGTTCGGTTTTGGATAGTCTATGCATAAGTAAATTTTAATTTGAAAATAAAATATACATGATGCTCAGCAAAAATAGAAGTAACATGCAAGATTTTTTATTTTAGAAAATTTTAGGTGTATTTTATGCTCAAGGTGCTTGTGAAAAATTGTAACGATTTTTGGGTCGTTACACCATCCTACAGCACCACCTCCATCAATGCCGTGATGGCTCCGTCGCTTAGGTACTCGTCAAGTGGTCCGGCTTGGATGCATACTTGTCGACTTGGAAAGACATGGAAGCTCTATGTCAGCGTTTTGCCTTTGCTTCGGTCTGGGGGTCATGCCGGTGCGGGGAATGTCACTGCTAGTCATCCTGCGTCCACACCTGAAGACCAAGCAGAAGATGCCGCTCGGCCTAGGAAGAGCAAGAGGGCCCGAGCGAGAAGTGCTTGGGTATCCGGTCCACAATGGGCCTGTAATGCGTGTGTTGCTGAGCCCAAGAGTGGGTGGCATATAGAAGGGGTAGGAGTGGAGAGGAAGGCAACTATGAAATAAACTCTGTAAGCCGAACACCTTACTTTTCAGTAGAACTCGTCGTCCGGATCTCCTTCCTCTGTTCCTGTTCTTCCTGGATTTCGCGATTTAGGAGTAGAGATCAGCATCCTGAGTAGGTTGCTGACACCGAGCCCTCCCCTCTACTCCTACGAATTTGATCATCTCTGAACACCTTATAAGCACTCTTTAGAGAGAGATAAGGTAGTGTCAGGTTCCAAAACCATCGACGACCCTGAAAAACCGTTTTTGACCAAATTTTGAAAACAGTGAGCAAATTGACTTCCTCTTCACGATCGACAAATCATAGAGCTCTGTGGCAAACACAGATTTCAGCATAACCTTCGGCCCTAAACGAGTCGCCAGTCGAACGATCTACTGGCCAGCATGGCAGCATGGTAAAAAGAAGACAAGCCCAGGCGATTCAAGCACTAGCATATCCTCCTCCTCTTTGAATAGCTCGTACTTTCTTCATCGGATTCAGTCGGCAAGGTCACTTCTGATTCGCTCGTACTTTCTTCATCGGAAGGTGTAGTTTCTTCATCGGATTCATTCGGCAAGGTCACTTCTGCTTCTTCCGCCGTCGGCAGTGGCGACGGCTGGCTTATAGACAGGTTGATGTCCTGGCCATGGCTGCTAGGTGCGGCAGGTCCCGCAACCGGACTCTGCGGATCGATGCCATGCATGGACCAATAGCTTGTGCTTTATGTGCGTCTTCCAGTGGTTCTTGATGTCGTTGTTCGTCCGCCCCGGCAGCCGCTTAGCAATCAGTGACCACCTGTTTGTTTTGCCGTAAGAGAATAAATAATCAAGAACAATATGTGTCAGAGAATTGTTCCAACTCTAATTTTCTGATAATCCACAATTTTCTTCTGTAATTAATAACGTATACTTGTCCTGGTGCAGTTGGTGAGTACTAGCTCGCCGAGTCACCAGGTTCTGGGTTCGAAGTCATCTCTCTGCAGAATTTCTGCGGGGTAAGACTTTGCTTCGGTTATTCCCTTTCCCAGACCCCACTCGTGTGGGAGCCTCTGGCACTGGGTCTGCCCTTTATACTTGTCCCCGAGGAGCGTGTGGAGCTTGATGATGAGCTTGTCTTCCTGCTAGTGAATCTGCCGCGCTTGAGGTCAGGGTGCAAGTAGTTCGTCCACCGCAGCCGACAGCTCTTTCCGTTCCGCCGCAGCCCCGCCAGTTTGGGGATCGATCTCCAGCTCCCTACGCCATGGTCCTTGATGTAGGCGATGAGCCGTTGGTCCTCCTCCTCGGTCCAGGGGCCCTTCTTTAAGTGCGCTTGCTCGCTGTCACAACGCGGAGAGCTCCCCATCCCTGATGCTTCTTCGATCGCCACACCGAATGATAAACCTGCAGATGTCTTGTGGTGAGTGTTACGGGAGTACCCCCTCCTTCTCTTTTTTCTCTTTTATAAGGCGCACACATATATGGTCAAACTTTAAAATCTTTGACCAAGAATTTAGCTAACAATTTTAATTATTATATTATCAACTTGATACAGGTAATAATTAAATGTACGATCCGATTAACATAAATTTACAAATAGAAGTGATAAAATAAATAAATGGTGAAAGTGTAGTTTGGGAGACCATGTCATATCCAGCTGTGCCTTATAAAAGAGAATTGAGGTAGTACGTAAGGAAGAGGGCCCACTGAACCCCACTTTGCTCCGACACATTTGAGTGAGCAGGTATTGTTGGGTTGGTAGTTGATGGTGTGTTTGGTTTGAGAAATCAACTCATCCTAGATAGAGTGATGCATTATAAGCAAATTTCTCAAATTTAGTGGAATGGCTTCACTCCTCGTACTGGTACTAATTATTAGGTTATGAGAAATCAAGTGGTGATGGATTAACTCATTCTATTCCACAAAACAAACAAAAAAAACTAAAGAGTGACATGATGATGGACTACGTCATTTCACCAACAAAATACCCTATAAATAGCGAAGCAAGAGTGTCATGATGATGGACCGCATCATCTCCAAGGTATCTTTTTTTTTTACTTGGGGCGAAGGTATCTTGGTGGAGTGAAATTTAGTAAAACAGTGATCTTCTCTTTTATTGATGGAGAGCTCCGTTTATAGTACTCTTTTTTTTACAACTAATACAGGACCTTAACGCACTCGTGTACAAATCCTAGGTTTCAACAATATTCATATCCTGACTAGGACCTTTCTGTCCTTTTTGTTATATATACAAGAGTCAAAGTCGAATTTGACCGGCCGTCAAGGAGTGTTCCTCCTCTTCACGGGTGTCCACGATGCCAAAGTCATCTTGATCGCTTCGGCTAAGCCGAAAAGGGATTCTCGTAGAGTTCCTCAGCTTTTTTTTTTGCGAAGAGGCTAGCCGATGCGGATATTACACAGTGCCTTCGGACACCTCCCGGGTCATTTCGCCAATGGCTTTCGCATAGACGGCTCTTGTGGAGACGCTCCCATTCCACGGCGATGATGTCTTCTTTGGCATATGTGAAATGACCAGCTTTTCGAAGCATTAGAAGGTTGGTTTAACAAAAAAAAAGACCAAGGGGGCACCCAGCGAAGGGTGTGTTGGCCTTAGGAGTCCCTCGCGCTCGTGGGGAGTCTTGTGTTGGCCTTTGTTTGTGTGTGTACATGCCCCTGAGCTTCATTTCCCCCGCACTTTCATTCCATAATTTTCTTCTTGCTCTTGCTTCGGAGAACTCTTCCTTTTCCTCGATTCCTCGCATCGCAACCACTGCATCGCAAGCTTTTCTTCACTTTTGAGGTGCATGTGCCTTGCTTTATGTTTGTTATATGTTATTTTTTTTGTGATTTCAAGTGCACATAGCTGTCTTCGGCCAGAGGTACATCTTCTGGCTCTAGTTCCAGGAGTGAAACGTCAAGGTCTTCTCGTACGCTGATTGAGGCTGGAGTGAAAGGTGTTGAAAAGGCTACAAGCGATGTGACAAAAATAGTGTGTAGCGGGATTGTTGGCGATGCAGTGAGATCAGTATCTGATGGGTCTTCGAGCAATTCCTCCGGAGCATCTTGAAGTCTATAAATAGTTCTTTCACTGTCAATCCTAGTGAAAGTCCCGATTTGATTTTGTTAATTGAATGACAACCTAAGGTTGACTAACGTGTGACATGTGAGATGAACAAGTACTTAGTCCACACACACTAGGTTCAGCAAGACATGAAAGCCATGGAGGAGAGATGGCTTGTGCATGAGATGCCAGTGCTCAACTAGTGAGATGAAGGAGCTTATTTAATAATATGAGACATGACATAATCTCATATAGCTTGGTGGAGAAGATCAATTCAAGGCTTGGCTGCAAAGGACTTGGCAGTGAAGCGTGAGTAGAGGGCTTGGCGTCGATGGACCGAGGCAACGGTGAAGACTAAGCAAGGCTATGATCGATGGACCAGTAAGGCCATGTGAAGCTATGAAGCAGATCATAACATTCTCCACGGTGATCAACCCAAGTGTTGATGTGTGTTGATGTCAAGTAGCTTGATAGAGTGATGTTGGAGGAGCTTCATACCATGGGCAATGGTCAATGTAGCATGGTCGGCCACACATATGGATGGCCATTGTTCATCACTTGATGAAAATGGAGGTTGGATACTTGTGTAGCATCACCAACATGGAGATGGAATGGAATGCACAAGGCAATTGTAGGGCATTTAACTTCACTGGTCTAAGGTTGAGTAGAGAAGTGCTTGACTAGGTTTAGAATAGATAGTCGTACTATCAAGAGGGGCATTCTTATTTGCTAAATTGGTTATCTAGTGCCACTAGGTGAGATCTAACTAGCAGTGCATTTAGATCGAGTAGCATGGAAAGGAGCAAGTGAATACCTTTACATGGTAAATATGCTTGGGCAAGCAACATGGATTCAATTGAATTTCAATTCATATCTTTGTTAAAGGGTTGTCATCAATTACCAAAAAAAGGGAGATTGAAGGCTCTAGTTTGGTTTTGGTGAATTGATGAAACCCTACATGCTAACCTAGTTTATCAAAGTGATAATGAGATAGGTAGCACTATTCCAAGTAGAGAAGCAATGGATGAAGATCATGGTGGTGATGTCCATGGTGATCAAGTGCTCAGGCTTGGAAAAGAAGAAAGAGAAAAACAAAAAGCTCAAGGCAAAGGTGAAACTTGATAGGAGCTTTTTGGTTTAGTGATCAAGACACTTAGCAAGTGTAATCACATTTAGGACCGATAGCCGTACTATTAAGAGGGGTGAAACTCGTATCGAAATGCGGTTATCAAAGTGCCACTAGATGTTCTAACTCATTGCATATGTATTTAGATTCTAGTGAGTGCAAACATCCTTGAAAATATTTCTAAAAATAAGCTAACACACGTGTACAAGGTGATACACTTGGTGGTTGGCACATTTGAGCAAGGGTGGCGAAGTTGTTAAAGTGGAGGAGTTGGTTTTCACTATCAAACAGTGACCGGACTCAGGGGTCTAGCGCCCGGTCATTGTTAATCAAGGCGGCACACTCAGGTTGTGACTTGGGTAGTGACCAGACACTGGGTCAATCTGTGACCTGACTCGCCGAGGGTGCGTCCGGTCAGTAGAGACACAGGGTGACGTAAGCGATGTTGCGTGCGCGGTGAACACCTGACTCTGGGTGAGTCCAGTCGGTGGAGATTGGACCTGTCAGGTCATGTTTTAGCCGCTCAGGAACCTTTCTGGAAGTGACCGGACTCCAAGCGCTGGTGCGTTCGATCATCTAGCAGTGCGTCAGGTCAGTGGCTCGGCTGCACGGGCAAGCACGTGAGCGGACGTAGCGGCGCAGCGTCAGGTCGCCCACAGTGCGTCCGATCATCACTTATGCAGTGGCGCGAGCGAGACTAGCCATTGAAATCAAACGAGCGACGTTGAACGAGGAAGACATGTGGCAGCATCGTAGCGACCGGACGCTACTGTGCTGCGTCTGATCATTTTGTAGAGGCGCATCCAATCGACGCGTAGAGTGCCCAGTGAGGGGCACAACGGCTCTTTCTCGTGAGGGGCTTATAAATAGCCCTTGGCCGGCTCAAGCTCTCCCTCTTGGCCAATTGCATTGACATGGCAACCTTGTGAGCTTAGCCAAAGCCCTCTCACTCATCTCCATCATTGATTCATCATCTTTGTGAGATTGGGAGTGAATCCAAGTGCATTGCTTGAGTGATTGCATCTAGAGGCACTTGGTGCTCGTGTTTCGCTGTGGGTTTGGCTTGTTACTCTTGGTGGTTGCCGCCATCTAGACAGCTTGGTGTAGCAAGGATCGTCGAGCGGAGGAAGGTGCTTGTCTTCGGCTCTGATTGTGGTGATTGTGAGGGGTTCTTGACCTTTCTCCGGTGGAGAGCCAAAAGGTACTCTAGTGGATTGCTCGTGGCTTGTGTGATCCTCATCTTATGTTGGTTGTGCGGCACCCTATTGAGTGTTTGACGTGTGATGCCAATTAACGCGTGAACCTCTAAGTGAGTGAGTCGCCACAACAGACTAGCTTGCCGGCAAGCAAGTGAACCTCGGTAAAAAAATCTTGTGTCACCTTATCCGAGGATTTGATAGGTTATCTTGTGATTGATTGATGGGCTCCATCTTGTGATTGACTCATACCTCGATACATCGGTATAATCATCACCACCCTCTCTTGTATTTACATTTCTAGTGTTGCTTCGCTCTTTAAGTGTAGTTAGTCTTGAGAGCAAGCTTGTGTCGGGTCTAGTGGTTAGTGTGGCTCTTTAGTTAGTCTTTGAGAGCTTACTAACTTAGTGTAGTCACATAGCC
Source organism: Saccharum hybrid cultivar R570 (assembly GCA_038087645.1). Classification (NCBI taxonomy): domain Eukaryota; kingdom Viridiplantae; phylum Streptophyta; class Magnoliopsida; order Poales; family Poaceae; genus Saccharum; species Saccharum hybrid cultivar. Next base: position 24,147,021 of record JAQSUU010000805.1, on the reverse strand, counting down.
ATTGTGTGGATAGAGACTATAAATATTAGAATTGTCGTAGGTGGCTTGCACTTTTAATATGCTAACGCAACATTCTCTTCACCTCATATTTGTCTAACCGGTTTGCTAAGTGTTGTTATAGAATTTTTAATAGGCTATTCACCCCCCTCTAGCTATTAGCACCTTTCAAGTGGTATCAGAGCCATGGTCACCGTGGTTTAAGGCTTAACAACCTTTGGTGTCAAAATGGCTCAAATCAACAACACCAAGAAGCCACCCCAATTTGATGGCATAAATTATCCTTATTGGAAGGCTAATATGACAACATATATCAAGTCAATCAATAGAAAGGTTTGGAAGGTGATGGAGACCAAGATTGAGATAGAAGATCCGGAGAAAGCGGCCAAAGAAGTGCTTCTCCAAAATAATGACACTGCTCTTAGTGCTATTCATGATGCTATTGATGAGAGGACATTTGAGCAAATTAAGAACATTGAGATGGCTCATGAGGCTTGGAAGAAATTGGAGGAATCATTTGAGGGCACCAAGACAATAAAGGGTGCAAAGGCATACATTCTCAAGGAGAAATTTGCTAGCTTCAAGGTGAAGGAAGATGAGAGTGTGCTGGACATGTTCCATTGAACGGAGGTGCTTGTCAATGATCTCAAAGCACTTGGTGAGAATGTGGAGGACAAAGACTTCTCTTATAAATTCTTGAGATGCTTACCCACAAGATTTGGCATGTTGGTCACCTTACTAGTGAGGACTAGTTTGGACACAATGACACCAAACCAAATCTTGGGAGATATCATGACCGATGATGCCTATAGAGATGATAATGTGAAGGAAGAAAAGAACAAGGAGAAGAAAGATGAGAAGAAGAAGAGTGTGGCATTCAAAGCCACATCATCATCAAAGGGCAAGGCCGAGTAAGACACATCAAGTGAAGATGATGATTTAGGCTTTGATGATATGGATGATGAGAAGATGGCTCTCTTTGTCAAGAGATTTGAAAGTTCATGGTGAAGAAGGGCTACCATGCTAGAAGGAAGAAATCTTCATCCAAGAACAAGGAAGAGTCAAGAAGGTGCTTCAAGTGTGGAAGTAAGGATCATCTTGTTGCTCAATGCCCATACAATAGCGACAATGATGATGACAAGAAGAGCAAGAAGAAGGACAAGAAGAAAAAGAAAGAGAAGAAGGACAAGATGACCTTCAAGAAGAAGAAGAAGAGTGGTTTATATGTGGTCACTTGGGATAGTGATGCTTCCTCAAGTGATGATGATGATAGTGATGATGACAAGACCACCAAGAAGAAGGCTCTTGCAAGCATTGCCATACAAGAGAAGCCTTCTCTCTTCGACACTCCATCATGCTTCATGGCTAAGGCCATTAAGGTACAATCTTGTGATAATGGATGTGATAAGGAACATGATAATGAAAGTGAAAGTGACAATGGTGATAAACCCACTAAAGATGAACTAATTGACATGTTAGAAGATGCTAAAGAACATTTTGACATTAAGAGAAGGGAATGCAAAGACTTGCACAAGGAACTAAAAGCCCTTAAGCAAGCCTTTCATGAGCTTAATGCATCTCATGAGAGGCTAGAGGAAGCCCATGAGAAGCTTGGCAAGGCTCACAAGAAACTTGAAAAAGCTCATTCCCCTTTACTTAATGAGCAAAATAAGGAGCATGTTGTAAAATGTGACAAAGGCTTAACTTGTGATATAATTGATGAATCATTCTATAAGCCTATCATTGTTGCTCCTACTAACCCTTCTAGTAGCACTTCCACTTCTACCTCATCTAGTAGTGATAGTTTCACTTGTGATGCCTCACTAATGGTTGAGATGAGACCCTCAAGAAAGAGGTTAATGAGCTCACTCACACCTTAGGTAAAGCCTATGGTTGTGAGGACCGCTTGCTTATGTGCTTGGGTAGCCAAAGAGCTTCTCTCTACAAAGAGGGATTGGGCTATACCCCCAAGAAAGACAAGGCGACCTTTGCTTCTCACAAGACTAGTTTTGTGAAGAATAATGGTCAGTTTTGCACAAGTTACAAGCAAGTTGGTCATAAAGAGCATGATTGCAAGAACAAGAACAAGAATGCTAATGTATCCTTAATTAAGCTTGATTCTTTCTATGTGCTTACTAAGGGTACAAATGGTGTTCATGCTAAGTTCATTGGTGCACCATGGATGGGCTCAAAGAAGAGAGTCATTTGGGCGCCAAAGAGCTTGGTCACTAACCTTCAAGGACCCAAGTAAATTTGGGTACCTAAAAAGAATTGATCTTCTCTTGTAGGTCAATTATAAAGCCGGAGGAAAGCATTGGGTTCTTGATAGTGGGTGCACTCAATATATGACCGGTGATGTAAGAATGTTCAACTCAATCAACACCAATGATAGTAATGGCTATGATAGTATCACATTTGGTGACAATGTCAAAGGCAAGGTAAAAGGGCTTGGTAAGATTGTAATATCCAATGACTTGAGCATATCCAATGTGTTGCTAGTAGAGAGCTTGAACTTCAACTTGCTATCTGTGGCTCAATTGTGTGATCTTGGATTCAAATACATATTTGGAGTAGATGATGTAGATATTATAAGTGTAGATGGCTCTAACTTGATCTTCAAAGGCTTTAGATATGAGAATCTATACTTGGTTGATTTCAATAGTGATGCTCAATTATCAACATGCTTATTCACTAAGTCACGTTGGAATAAAACAATTGAATAGATTGGTTAAGCATGACTTGGTTAGAGGCTTGAAGGATGTTGTGTTTGAAAAGGATAAGCTTTGTAGCTCTTGTCAAGCCAGCAAACAAGTTGAAAAAACATCCATCCTAAGAAAAGCATGATGAGTACTAGTAAAGCATTTGAGTTATTGCACATGGATTTGTTTGGGCCAACATAATACACTAGCATCGGTGGAAACAAATATGGCTTTATGATAGCGGATGACTATACTAGATACACTTGGATATTCTTTCTAGTGGACAAGAGTGATGTGTTTGCAATATTCAAATCATTTGTCAAGGGCATTCACAATGAGTTTAAAACAATCATCAAGAGAGTTAGAAGTGACAATGGTAGTGAGTTCAAGAACACAAGAATTGATGAGTTGTGTGATGACTTTGGAATTAGACATTAATCCTCGGCCAAGTATACTCCACAATCAAATAGCCTTGTTGAGAGGAAGAATAGAACACTTGTTGATATGGCAAGATCTATACTTAGTGAGTACAATGTGAGTCAATCTTTTTAGGCCGAAGTAATCAACACGGCTTGCTATTGTAGCAACCGCCTTTATTGTCACTCATTGAAAGAGAAGACACCATATGAGCTCTTGAATGATAGAAAGCCCAACATTGCATATTTTCGAGTCTTTGGTTGCAAATGCTATATCTTAAAGAAAGGCACTAGATTAAGCAAGTTTGAGAAGAAGTGTCGTGAAGGGTTCTTACTTGGATATTCAACCACAAGCAAAGCATATAGAGTTTGGAATTTGGCAAGTGGTACACTTGAGGAGGTACATGATGTTGAATTTGATGAAACCTAGAGGCATTCAACTTTCAAATGCCATGAAGAATATGGATGTTGGTGAATTGAAGCCTAGGCAAGTGAATGATGATGAAGATGATCAAGTGCAAGTGCTCCCTAACTCAAATATGCAAGTTGACACTAATCAAGCAAGTACAAGTGGTACTCATAATCAATCTCAAGCTAGTTCATTATCTCAAGTGTAAGATCAACAAGTGGCTAGTACATCATCTCAACCAAGTGCAAGCAATGTTCTAACCCTCCAACCAACAAATATTGCAAGAGATCATCCATTGGACACTATAATTGGAGATATTTCTAGAGGTGTACAAACAAGATCAAAATTGGCTTTATTTTGTGAGTATTTCTCATTTGTATAATTCATTGAACCAAAGAAGATAGAAGAAGCATTGAGGGATGTTGATTGGGTGAATGCTATGCATGAAGAATTGAACAACTTCACAAGAAATCAAGTATGAGAATTAGTGGAAAGACCAAAGGGACACAATGTGATTGGAACCAAATGGGCCTTTAAAAACAAGCAAGATCAAGATGAGATAGTAGTAAGGAACAAAGTAAGATTGGTAGCACAAGGTTACACTCAAGTTCAAGGTCTTAACTTTAGAGAAACATATGCCCGGTTGCTAAGTTGGAAGCAATTAGAATCTTGCTAGCCTATGCTTGTACCCACAACATCAAGCTCTATCAAATGGATGTCAAGAGTGCATTTCTCAATGGCTACATTAATGAAGAAGTGTATGTTGAGCACCCAGTTTTGAAGATGACAAGAAACCCAACCATGTGTACAAGTTGAAGAAGGCATTATATGGTTTGAAGCAAGCACCTAGAGCATGGTATGAGAGATCGAGAGATTTCTTACTCCCTAAAGGGTTCAAGATAGGTAAAGTTGACACCACTCTTTTCATGAAGAAGATTGGCCAACACTTGTTTGTGTTGCAAATCTATGTTGATGATATTATATTTGGATCAACCAATCAAGACTTTTGTGAAGAGTTTGGAAGAATGATGGTTAATGAGTTTGAGATGTCCATGATTGGAGAGTTGAGTTACTTCCTTGGTCTTCAAATCAAGCAATTGAAGAATGGAGCATTTGTGAGTCAAGGCAAGTACATCAAAGACATGCTCAAGAAGTTTGGCATGAGTGATAGCAAGTCCATTAGTACACCAATGGGAACAAATGGAAATTTGGATAGTGATGCAAGTGGCAACTTGGTGGATCAAAAGTTGTATCGGTTTATGATTGGAAGCCTACTCTATGTGACCACATCAAGGCCGGATGTCATGTTTATTGTGTGCATGTGTGCAAGATTTCAGCCTCATCAAGAGAAAGTCATTTGAAGGCAACAAAGAGAATATTGAGGTACTTGAAGCATACACAAAATGTTGGTTTGTGGTATCCCAAAGGAGCAAAGTTTGAACTTGTTGGATATTCGGACTCCAACTATGTGGGATGCACGGTTGAAAGAAAGAGCACCTCAGGCACATGTCAATTGTTGGGAAGGTCACTTGTTTCATGGTCATCAAAGAAGCAAAATAGTGTTGCATTATCAACCGCCGAAGCCGAATACATATCCGCCAGTAGTTGTTGTGCACAAATTCTTTGGATGAAGGCCACCTTGAATGACTTTGGAATCAAGTTCAAGAAAGTGCCATTGCTATGTGACAATGAGAGTGCTATCAAGCTCACCAACAATCCGATTCAACATGCAAGAACAAAGCACATTGATGTCCACCACCATTTCATAAGAGATCATCAACAAAAATGGGACATTTGCATTGAGAGTGTGCGCACCGAAGATCAACTTGCCGATATATTCACCAAGCCACTTGATGAGAAGAGGTTTTGCAAGCTACGGAATGAGTTAAACATATTGGATTTCTCAAATATGTGTTGATGCACCCCCACTTATATGACATGCCTCTCCTTCGAGCAATCCAAGGTAAAAGTTGATTGGCATGCATACATCCTTTGCTAATGACTTGTTTAGTGCATCTAGTCATTCCTCATGTCTTATAGGCTCATTCAGGAAAATTAAATGAATTTGATGCTTTTTTGCACCACTATTGCTTCTATGCTTGACTTGATCTAGTGGTAGCATATGACATGTTTGTGGGCTTGTGAACCTAGTGTTTGATCTGGAAAATGAGCTCTAAGTGTTTAACTCAACATGGTACAAGATAACCCTTATTTGGAGATGTGAAGAAGCTTGCCCTTGGATCAAACTGAGTTAAATGTCTTTGGCAAGTGCTCTAGATTGAACCAAATTTTGGGAAAATGATCCTCACCCCATTGATTGACATTGACAATCTTAACCTATATAAAATTGAACCTTTATGATCATTGATGACAAAGGGGGAGAAATTGCACAAAGATAAGGTTGAATATGACAAATGGGGAGAACTTTGACATAGAGGGAGTAATATGAAAGTAAGGGGATCAATTAAAATTTAAGCACACAAGTAGGGGGAGCAAGCTCCTGAACTTGTATGATGCATTTGAATGTGCATTTCATATGTTTGCGTGCATGGCACAAGTCTTACAATTCAATATACATGCTTGTGTGGTGTATGCTAGTTGTAGGTTTGGATGGTAAAATGAAAAACTGGCATGCATAGGTGATAGTTAGATATGCCTTGCTTTTGTTGTCACAAGTGGTACTAGAACCTTGCTTCTAATGTTGATCTCACGAGGTATCTAGTTCTTGTTTTTGCAAGCGCTATTGAACTAGCAATGGTGCTAAGGATAGTATATTGTTGCACTCCGATTGGTATCACGCTTGAAAGGTCCATCTCTTATACCTTAGCATCATTTGGTAGACATTGTCTCCTATATTTCCTATCTAAGCATATGTGCAAGCTTCAATCCAAACTCTTAGCACATATGTAGGGGGAGCTAATGCTATGATTTAGGGTTCATGAAACTTGTCCACATCCTTTTACACATGGTAAATACACTTGGGCAAGTAACATGGATTTAATTGAATTTCAATTCATATCTTTGTTAAAGGGTTGTCCTCAATTACCAAAAAGGGGGAGATTGAAGGCTCTAGTTTGGTTTTGGTGAATTGATGAAACCCTACGTGCTAACCTAGTTTATCAAAGTTATCATGAGATAGGTAGCACTATTCCAAGTAGAGAAGCAATGGATGAAGATCATGGTGGTGATGTCCATGGTGATCAAGTGCTCGGGCTTGGAAAAGAAGAAAGAGAAAAACAAAAAGCTCAAGGCAAAGGTGAAACTCGTATCAAAGGAGCCTTTTGGTTTAGTGATCAAGACACTTAGTAAGTGTGATCACATTTAGGACGATAGCCGTACTATTAAGAGGGGTGAAACTCGTATCAAAATGCGGTTATCAAAGTGCCACTAGATGTTCTAACTCATTGCATATGCATTTAGATTCTAGTGACTACAAACATCCTTGAAAATATTTCTGAAAATAAGCTAACACACGTGCACAAGGTAATACACGTGGTGGTTGGCACATTTGAGCCAGGGTGGCAAAGTTGGTAAAGTGGAGGAGTTGGTTTTCACTATCAAACAGTGACCGGACACAGGTCACATTGTGACCGGACTTGAGGGTCTGGCATCCGGTCATTGTTAATCAAGGCAGCGCGCTCAGGTTGTGACTTGGGCAGTGACCGAACGCTGGGTCAATCTGTGACCTGACTCGCCGAGTGTGCATCCTGTCAGGAGTGACACAGGGTGACGTAAGCGACAGTGTGCGCGCGGTGAAGACCTGACTCTAGGTGAGTCTGGTGGGCAGAGATCAGACGCGTTAGGTCACGTTTTAGCTGCTCAGGAACCTTTCTAGAAGTGACCAGACTCCAGGCATGGGTGCGTCCGATCATCTCAGTAGTGCATCAGGTCAATGGCTCAGTGTGTGGGCGAGCACATGAGCGGACGCAACGGCGCAGTGTCAGGTCACCCACGGTGCGTCCGATCATTGCTTAAGCAGTGGCACGAGTGAGACTTGCCATTGAAATCGAACGAGCGACGTTGAATGAGGATGACACGTGGCAGCATCGCAGCGACCAGATGCTACTGTGCTGTGTCCAGTCATTTTGTAGAGGCGTGTCCAGTCAACGCACAGAGTGGCCATTGAGGGGCACAACGGCTCTTTCTCGTGAGGGGGCTTATAAATAGCCCTTGACCAGCTCAAGCTCTCCCTCTTGGCCATTTGTATTGACATAGCAACCTTGTGAGCTTAGCGAAAGCCCTTCCACTCATCTCCATCATTGATTCATCATCTTTGTGAGATTGGGAGTGAATCCAAGTACATTGCTTGAGTGATTGCATCTAGAGGCACTTGGTGTTCATGTTTCACTATGGGTTTGGCTTGTTACTCTTGGTGGTTGTCACCACCTAGATAGCTTGGTGCAGCGAGGATCGTCGAGCGGAGGAAGGTGCTTGTCTCCAGCTCCGATAGTGGTGATTGTGAGGGGTTCTTGACCTTTCCTCGGTGGAGAGCCAAAAGGTACTCTAGTGGATTGCTCATGGCTTGTGTGATCCTCATCTTGTGTTGGTTGTGCGGCACCCTATTGAGGGTTTGGCGTGTGATGCCAATTAGTGCATGAACCTTCAAGTGAGTGAATCGCCACAACGAGGACTAGCTTGCCGGCAAGTAAGTGAACCTCGGTAAAAAATCTTCTGTCACCTTGTCTAAGGATTTCATTGGTAATCTTGTGATTGATTGATTGGCTCCATCTTGTGGTTGACTCATACCTCGACACGTCAGTATAATCATCACCACCCTCTTGTGTTTACATTTCTAGTGTTGCTTCGCTCTTTAAGTGTAGTTAGTATTGAGAGCAAGCTTGTGTCGGGTCTAGTGGTTAGTGTGGCTCTTTAGTTAGTCTTTGAGAGCTCACTAATTTAGTGTAGTGACATAGCCATTGTGTGAATAGAGACTATAAATACTAGAATTGTGGTAGATGGCTTGCACTTTTAGTAGGCTAACGAAACATTCGCTTCGCCTTATATTTGTCTAACTGGTTTGCTAAGTATTGTTGTAGAATTTTTAATAGGCTATTCACTCCCCTCTAGCCATTAGGACCTTTCAATAGTTGAATAGAGAGCCACTGATGACCCTCGGAGAAGGTGAACTAGAGGATCAGACAGTCCAACAGTGAAGTGATCATTTAAATTTGACCGTTGGATGTCTGATGGATGTCAAAGGCTATTCTTCACTGGTGCTTCTCCGGTGGTCCCATAGAAAGAATATATTTTGTATAACGGCTAGCTGGCTTGAGTGGGCCATATACATGTGTTGGTTCAAAGAATACAGAACCAAAGCCCTCCACTCACATATGCTTGTTGAGATCGCTTTCATGGTGAGATTGGAGTGATCTAATGCATTTGTTTGAGAGAGATAGCATCTAGTGGCACTAGGGGCTAGTTAACATGCTTGGCAACTTGTTACTCTTGGAGGTTGTCTCCTCCTAGATGGCTTGGTGGCAAGCGACTCTGTCAAAGTGCTAGTGCTCACGTTGGAGCTCACCTTGACGGGTGATTGAGAGGTTGTGGGCTCGGTATTTAGCCATAGGACCGACGACAACCTTGGACTTGCCTCAATGGGGTGTAGGTGGTTGGCAAGCCACCAAACCTCAGGAGAAAAACCATCGTGTCATCTATTGTCTCCCACTCGGTTTTCAATTCCCTAACACTAACTATTTACTTGCAATAACTTGTGCTAGTGTTGTTGCTCTTATGCTTGTGTAGCTCCATTGCTCACTAGTATGTGTAGGATATCCCTTGTGCTTGCTTGAGTTCTAGTTGCTTAGGTTTGTGCGACCTTGCATACTAGAATTGTGTAGGTGAGCACTCACTAACTTGGCACATAGTTAGGATCTTTTATAAGGTGCTTGTGAAAATAGATATAGGGGTTTAGTCATGGCTAGACATATAGTTTAATTCCACATTTATTTCAGCTAGCCATAGTGATTAGCTTTTAGAAATGACTATTCACTCGCCTCCATTTAGTTGGCCATTTCAACCTAACAAGTGGTATCAAAGCCCACTTTTCTCATTTGACTGGTCTTAACTGACAGAGAGATAATGATGGTGATTAATATTCTAGAGGTTGCTTGTGACACACATTTTTATGGCACACACTTTTCACGGTGGAAACCCCACATGCTTGATCATTTCCATGCATTTTGTCCCAATGTTTTGTGGATCATGGTTGTAGTTTTTTCTCAAGCCTTGGATGAGAGCAATCTAACATAAACACAAGAGGATTTATCACAACTGAATGCACATGTATCTTATTATTTGATGCGTGCATTGAGTGACAAGGTCTTCCTAAGAATTTGCAGCATTGAGGGTGCTCATGCCATGTGGATGGCCCTCTAAGCTTTATATGGAGATTCCACAACATTTGATGATGGAAAATTCAAGGTGGAGGAAGAGCACAAGGAAGTGATGGATTATGGTTTCGAGCAACTTGATGACATGGTGGTCATTGAGGATTGCTCCACCTCAGCTTCAAGCTCAAGTGATGCGAATGAATATCCTACCACAAGTTCACTTGATGATGAAGGTTTTTCATGCTTGGGTGATAGTGATGCTTCTACAAGCCCATCATCTACTTCACATTGTTTCATGCCACAAGGTGGCACAAAGGTATTAAATGATAATATGGTTGATCATGTCTATTCATATGATGAGCTTGTAGATAGATTGAATAGCATGAACTTGTCTTTAGAAAATGAGAAAGCTAAAGTGAGAAAAATGGAAATCAAAGCTCATTTCTAAAGAACTCATGTGAAGACCTAAAGCACTTACTTGATGTACTTAAAGTGTTCACATGAGGAGTTAAAATCAACTCATGATAAATTAATAGAATACCATAATTCTCTCATTAAGAAGTATTCAAAATAGATTACAATTAATGAGAGCTCATCATATGGGTTGGATGATCAATTGCAAAAATGTGGCTAACCCTTGTGATGTAGGCAAGAAGCATGTATACACCTATTGTGATGATTTGCTTAGCAAGCCTTATTCTTCAAAATTAGATGCTTGTTCTACTTCTATGCAATGTGATACTAACATTGTAGAAGAGAACAATGAGCTCAAAAGTGATGTAAAGAACTTGAGCACCAAATTAGACGGGTGTTACTTCTCCAAAGCTATACACAAGCAAATGTTGAAGAACCAAAGAAGCTTTGGTGATATGAGTGGAATTGGCCTTCAACAAGAGTAAGATGAAAGGTAAAAGATGGGCCAAGAAAAGATATGAGAGAGAGATGAGGAAGCTAGAAGAAGAAAAGCTCTCCCACTTCATGTGGTACAAGTGCCATGAGATGGGTCACTTAGCCATGAGTTGCCCCAACAAAGAAGAGCTCAAGATGAAGAAAGAAGAAGAAAGGCTCAAACATGTCAAGTGCTTCAAGTTCCATACATGGGGGTATTTTACTTCTATGTGCCCCAACAAAAATTTGGTGAAGCCACGAGTCAAGCAACAAGACTCAAGCAAAGATGTGTCAAATATTCCCCAAGCTCAAATCAAGATCAACCATGAAGATGGTGATAAGAAGGGGAAGCAGAAAAGAACAAGAATGGGAGGTAGAATAGAGACCTCAAACAAAGACCTCACACTAGTCAAGTGCTTTGATTGAGAAGCAACTGGTCACTTTGCCTCAAAGTGCCCCAATAAGCTTGTGAAGGAACCATAAGCAATAAGTCAGAGGCAAGATGGCAAGAAGCAAATGATGAGCAAGAACAAGAAGGCTAGCTGTTGTACAAGAATTTGCTACCATTGCCAGGATAAGGGACACCTTGCAAAAGATTGTCCCAAAGGTAACACTCCTAGCCGAGTTCAATTGATGAAAAATACTATGCTTAGGAAGGATTGCAAGGGTGCCTCTATGGTTGCAATTAGAAATTATTCCATTGCTCATGCTAAGGCCATTTGGACAATGGGCAGTAAGCAAAGCTCATGAAGAGGATAGTTTGAGCTAGGCGGAAGAGTTCACGCCAGAAAGTACTTGTGAAGATCTTGTCACGATCAGACACGATGTGAGTAAGCATACTGTGCAGGCGGTAGACAATGTGATCCAGGAACAGCTGGTCCACCTGGTGCACTGTGAAGGCATGTAGCAAGGGAATGTAATGTGCAAACTTGCTAAACAGTCCACAACGACCAGGAGACAATTGGCCACACCGGAGCAAGTAAGATCCTCGATGAAGTCCAAGGAAATCACCTACCATGATTCTGTAGGCATTGTCAAGGGTGATAGAAGACCAGGGCAGCTTAGCACAGTATGGCTTGGCCTCGAAGCATACTGAACAATTATTGACGAGCGCATTGATATCAGACTTCATACCGTGCCAAGAAAAGAGGTTCTTGATCCAGTTGTAGGTGACTGGGAATCTAGAAGGGCCCGCAACAGCATTGGAATGCAATGCATAAAAAATCTTATGTTTTGTGCCCATTAGACTATTTTTCCAATTCCTCTCAATTCATAGGAACCAAACAGGGCCTTAGAGATTTTTTACAAAAGTAATGGCCATTTAAATTAACACTTTGCAGTTCTTAATAGTTTTGTGGTGAGAACTAATAGAAAAAAAAACCATGGAAATTTACCCATTATTTAGTTGAAAAAGCAAAATGAGGTATATCATTTACATTGGTGGGGTTAAGTTATCTGAACATGGGCATTGAATTGTACAAAAAGTAAAATTTAATTATGAACCATGTGCGAAAGTTGTGGATTTATTTTGTCAATTCAGTATATATAATTTATAATAATACTTTTGCACATAATCACCAATAGGGTATGTAAAACTACAATGAAAAAACGATATGGAAGTCTGCAAATCGAATGAAATTGAATTACCTGAACCAGAATGGCTCGTTGGAGTATTATCAAATTGGGAAATCCTGACAACCACAACGTCCACTATGTTAAAACAGGCCGAGACAACAAATTAAGAAACAAACAAATATATCACATTGTACCTTCAGTATTCATCTTAATTTAGAGAAGTACATTTGAATGGTAAGTTTTAAGATATAGTCAAACAGTTAAGTAATTTATTGCCATAATTATTAGCGGAATGCGTAATCTAAACATCAAAGGAATATTCACTTTGACCTGAAATATAAGGTATGAAAGGTTTAAATTTTATCCCAAATTGTAAGCATTCTGGTATGCTTCACCTCATTAATGCATGCATGTCTTTTAAACCTCATTCATACATGCTTTTTAATCACTATATTGCACAAAATAACTCCTGTAATTGGTAACCGAAATCAATGTCATTCATGTTTGTCTTTTTAAACTATAAGTTACTAGGAAATCAAAAAATTTGACAACCTAACTAACTAATTAGTGAGGGGCAAGTGAGTCTTTTGTTAGACTCCTTATTTGGTCTTAAAATTGCTTGGGTGCTTTGTATTTCAGGACAGAGGGAATAACTTTTAGATGGGGAGTCATGCACCAACATGTTAAAACAACCAAAAAAATGGTTAGTATGGATAGGGGTTTATTTGCTTTCCTTTTATACAAAATCTAGTATATTAATTTGGGCAATATGACCCACCTTTTGTTGTTATTCTTGTTCTTGTTGTTGTTATTGTTGTTGTTCACACGTTCCAACAACCCTTGTGCACCTAAGTGCATTAATTTTAACAATGTAAATAGACTGTAATACCAGGCATATTAGTAGTTTGCCTTGTTATGACTTGTTTTGCTGCATTCCAATTCACTCAAATCCACATGTGTTGAGAGGGATTGATGTGAAAAATTATCTCTTGCAACCCACGTGGATTATGCAACCAAACAAACTCCCTTGTTTTACGATGGTGTAGCTGAAGTGTTTTCACGATGGTGCATTTGGTCCCAATAGGCTAGATAGATTCGGACAAATTTATAAACTCAAGTGAACTAAATACAGCACAGTGCTATGCCCAAGGTAGGCATGGACCTATGCGTGCTTTGGCCACATGATGTTAACTAATGATTGTGTACACATCTTCATTTTAACCTTAGTTAACCGGTGGTGTAGTAACCCACACAACCCACCATCTCACCTATCCTTATGGATTGTAATCCTCATGTCAAGGATGGAGTTGTATCACCACAAGATCACCACCTCATCTATCCTGGATTTTGAGTTGTAAGTTTTATAAATATATCATGAAATCCAATGCTATAGATATCCCTATGGCAAAACTAGATGGTTCAGAATATATTATATTCCCTCTATCCTGAAATATAAGGTATCAAAGGATCAAAATTTGTTCTGAATTGTCCGATATTCTGGCTTGCTTAACCCTATCCATGTGTGCCTACCTTTTAAACCCCGTCCATGCATGTCTTTTAAACATCATCTAGCCCAACATAACTCTTGTAATTGGTAATTGAAATCAATGACATGCATACACAGCCTTTTAAACTATGCCTTACTAGAAAATTAAGCAAGTTAACAATTGAACAAACTAATTAGTGAGGGCAAGTTAGTCTTTTTGCTAACACCCTTATTTAGTCCTAAACTTGGATACCTTGTATATATGACGGAGGGAGTAAGATATAAAGAGGGAGATGGTCAACCTTCCATGGTCACCAAAAAAAAAGAGAAGAAATGGAATATAGAATACTAAAAACAAAACTCATGTTCGTGATCTCCAACTAAGATTAAATAACAACCGATAGATAATAGTGTTGAGCCAACTTAATTATATACACACCCGAGACTTATTCCTCGATATTTATTTTAAGGTCAGATGCATATTTATTGTAAAGCTTTCAATGAACTTCAAGGAGACGAAGGGCACATACTCTTCGTCAAACAAACGGACAATTCGTACGTTGAAGTTTGTAAGTCTTGGATGCTTGCTAATGGTATCTTTGAACACAGACTCTACAGCTGTTCTGTCGGATTCCTCTAAACCGGGTGTTGCCCCGATTCGGCCAGTGATCTCCTGGAGGTTTAACAAATGTTCAATGCCAGCAAATACGTTACTGTTCTGATCTCCACTGTGGGCATTGAATTCAAGCTTCAGCCTTCGAAGACTACGCATTGCATCTGGCTGAAAAGCAATACGCATAATGCCACATCTGAATTTAAAACACTTCAGAACAGGAAATGCTTCACGATGGAAGACAATCATTTCTGCTATTGGTTGCCTGATGTACAGTGAAAGAGTGGTGAGTTCCTGCAATTTGGCAATGCTGTCAATATCACCTGTTGTTAATTCCCTAAGAACAATTTTCAAAATGCATAGCTTCCGGAGCTGTCCAATCCAAATGGGGAATCTTGAAAAGATGCAAATGGGTGGCAACAGCTCTAATCTCCGAAGGTAGACAGACAGAGAAGATATGCTCCATGAGCAATCCAAGAAAATGCTTGTGCATGAAGAGGCAGAAGAGATAATTATAGATCTCAGATTGACAAGTTTCTCAAGGGAAACAACAAGAGCTGTCAACTTTCTCTTCAGATTGTCAGACATTTCTGTAGGACTGGTGACATGAAGATCATGCAGGTCTGTCATCTCACCAAGTTGCCGAACATTATATTCAGAGTTACTGCTGAGGTCAAAAGACTGAAGTGTGCGTAGAGATCTCATGTGGCCAATACCAATGGGCAGATTTATCTCACCATGTGCACATAAGTGCAACAATCTTGGGAGATGAATAATATCTGATGGAACATAAGTTATTCTTGCATAAATTTCCAGTGTTTGCAAATATGGTAGTCCGATCATCCTGGCTGGTAGTTTTACAGTAATATTAGATGTAATCCGCATGTACCTCAGCTGAAACAATCTGTTGATGCCACTGAGGTCTAACTCCTCTTGATCACCCCAAACTTCGAGAATAAGAACTCGAAGTACCTCAAAGTCCATAATCGAAGGGAGGCACTCAACAAGTCCATAAAAGATAAGTGACCGCACAGGGGATAGTGTAATGCTTTCTGGTTTCGTTGCATATTTGGCACTACTGAATCTGAGAGATAGTCGTCGAACCTTTACAGAAAGCTCTGACATGGTATTGGAGTAGTCTATCACAGTACTGAAGTTCTCTTCATTGGACATGGTCTTAATAACTTCGAATACAGTGGACTGCAGTGTATATGAAATCACCTCACCTGAGAAATTAGTATGATTGGGCTGTATCAGTCCCCTGCAGATAAGCTCATCAAAATAGCACTCTGCAACTTCATCACAATTTTTATCTTCTACTGCAATTATAAAACCTTCAGCACTCCATTGTTTCACCAAGTCAGCCTTCAAGAATGTATAACCCTCAGGATACATACTATGATATAGTAGGCATGTCTTCAAATGGCCGGGAAGACTATTGTAGTTCACACCTACTATTTCTCTCAGCATGACTTCAAAAGTAAGATTATATCCCAATCTGGAAAATAATACTTCTTTGACATGGTGCCACAGCTCTAAGTTATCTGGTTGGATTGCTAAAATGCTAGCTGTGCTAATGATCGCGAGTGGCAGACCACCGCATGTTCTTATAATTTCTTCAGAGTTTTCCTTCAGTTGTTTAGAGCACTCATGTTTAAATCCAAACAATCTATTGAAGAACAATTCTGTGGAGTAATTTGCACCAAGTGGCTCCATCTTAAAAATAGCATCAGATTCATAATCACAGCACTCTAGAGCTACTTCTTCAGTATCCGTAGTTATTAATATTCTGCTACAATTAGTGTCATCAGGAAATGCGCTGTTAACAATATCCCATGATGTTGTTTCCCACAAACCATCAATTACAATGAAATACCTGCCAAATAATTTAAAATGTTACAGATATTTTGTGCCAGACTAGGTGATATCAAGCAGCTACAAAAACATGACAATGGAAAATCTAAAGTTGAAAATACGGAACACAAGGATTATATTTTGTATTAGCTTTTGTAGTTCCCCTGATAGTAGTTCTTATTTGGCCTGACAAACTTGCATGCCTGCTTTGAGTTTGTAAGCTCGAAAACATAGGTACTTACTTTTACCACGATTTCAAAGTTTCAACTTCAAACTCCGCGTATTAGAAGAAATAGAAATGATAAGATTCTTGTCAGTAATCTAATTTTAACATTTTTCTCTTTTCCTTACGATTTATGATTTGTCAGATTTTCTCGTTGTTGCTACTCATAATAAACAGAAACCTGAATTCTAAACAAAAAGGAGGGAGCACAGTCTTAACATAGTACGTACTAGTTATACCTCTTCTGTTGGAGATGTTTTCTTAGGGTGTCCATGAGTTCTTGCACGGGGAGACCATGAGGTGGCCTTTGATGTCGGCCTTGGATTTGGGAGATGATGCTACTGAGAAGCCTCCTTGTATCAGGCATCTTTGAGGCTCGAACAAAAGCTCGACACTCGAACTGTCTTTCCATTTCACTGTATACTTGTTTGGCAAGTGTAGTCTTACCGACACCTGGAGGTCCGTGTATGGATACTACTAGCCTCTGTTCGGCGTAAATGTTGAGCCGCTTGATAAGTTCAGCCTGGGAATCACTGACACCAACAAGGACGGTAGCCTCCCCATTGAGCCATGGAATTGGATCCCGGCCTTGCTCATCGACCACAAATCTAGGATTTGATGCCCAACGGCCAAGATCGTACCTGTTGTGCCGTTGGTGGGCGTCCTTGGCCTGCTTCACGAAAGTGCTTAATTCTTCCACCTCTGAATCAGAACGCGACTCTTTACAATTGGGGGCCCCGGGGTGCATCGTCTTGTCAATATAATCCTCAATATCGTAGGACAGATCACGCACCTCGTTCATCCAGTGCTTCACCATCATGTTGGGAGCTTCCACCCTTGACAGATTCACGAGGAAGGTGTTTATTTCTTCGAGATCTTGTTTCAGTAGCTCGAGCTTCTCCTTCTGTGGATCTAGCTCTGGCACCTGATGATCCTCATCTTGTGCAGACACCAGCAATGAACGGAGCTTCCCAAGAAGGGAACCCATGGCGCCCAGCGAAGAACTGAACATCGGACCCTCCATCTCACCTCATGGGAACAAAACAAAGCATCGAGAGGAGGCGTAGTTATATTATCTATCTATCTATCTACTCCACACCATCTAGTCTCGGATTGACACCGCAGACGCAAATCTGAAAGGGAAAAGGGGAAGCAGGGGATATAAGAACAATGGTTGCAGAGCGGTTCACCAAATTCTATCTACTCCGTAGTTATATTGTCTATCTATCTACTCCACACCATCTGTCTGATTGCGCTACCTTTTGTTATTCTATCTACGTAATTCTATATATCGATATCGAAGACGGTCCAACACGCCAGTGTAGGATATATATTTCCTTCGTCCCAAAACAAATCAACTTCTAGAGTTATCCAAAGTCAAAATATCTTAAGTTTAATTAGGTTTATTCAAAAGATCACTAATATTTATCGCACTAAAATAATATCACTAAATACACCATGAAATATATTTTCATATTATATTTATTTGGTGACATAAATATTAGCACTTTTCTCTATAAATATGGTCAAATTCAAAATAATTTGACTTACTATCAGATTTAATTTGGGATGGAGAGAGTAACACGGTACTCTAATTTATTATGAAAAGTCGCATAAGCCACTCTAAACGTACTCCCTCAATCCTAAAATATAGCATATTTTTATTTATCCTACTACCTCATGTTTGACTAAAATTATAGGAAAACATATTAACTTCTACCACATCAAAAAAAAGTAAATTTCCATAATTTTCTAAAAGAGCTTACGTGACGTCAAAAATATCATTGGTTGTTTTATAAATTTGGTTAAATTAAGATGAGTTGACTTATGACAATTGAAAATACACTATTTTAGGATGGAGGAAGTAAATTCTAATTTAAGATTCCTCGAAAGTCGTTTCTTTGGTGCTTCCTTGGCAAGGAAAGGAAAAGAAACAAACGGACAAAAAGAAAAGTTGCTTTATACTCCCTCCATCCACAGAAGAATGTAACTGCACGAACCATACCGGTCAATCTAGCTCAAGTTTGACTAAGTTTATAGTAAATAGTACCATATAAATTTATTATGAAAATATATTCTATAACTAATCTAATGATACTTATTTTGTACTATGATTGTTAGTACCTTTTATATAAATTTAGTCGAAGTTCAAACAGTTTGACTTCTCGAAAAGCGAGAATTGTATTTTTTTTTGGACGGAGGGAGTATGTTGCTCGGTTCAAAAATAAGGGCCTGTTTGGATCCAAGTGATTAAACTTTAGTCACACCTTTTTAGTCTCATTTTAGTCCCTAAATACCCAAATAGGGTGACTAAATGGGATGCGGATTCAGTAACTTTACCGAAGGAAGTCACGACGTAACTTTCCCATGTATATCCACCGTCCAAGCGAGGTCAAAGGGCTCCATGGCTCGCGACCAATCGAAGCACAATCTCAAATTTTTTTAGCGAGGCAGGCAGAGCTGCAGCAGCTGGAGCCGCCGGTCGCGCCATCGCGGGAACGCTCCAAGCTTCTGACGCAGAAGGGGCCTTTCCAGCGCTGCCTCCCATGCCGCCATGCTGCCCTCCAGCGGGGTTTGCCTGCGCTTGCTCGCACGCCACCGCGCTTGCCTGGCACCGCCTCCTGTGCTGCTTGGCTGAGCCAAAAGACACTTCCAACCCCTCATTAATGGAATTAGTCCCTTTGGGTGACTATAGGAATTAGTCTATTAATCCCTTGGAGTGCTAAAGGGGACTAAACCAGCCAAAAGACACTCGCTACCGTTCATTAATGCTTTTCTCCCACCTCTCCTATCTGGCCCACACACCCCATCTGCACCACTCGGCTCCTCCTCTCCGATCTCTCCGCCCTCACCCTGGCCAAGCTCTGACGCTTCCCCAACGCCACCGTGATGCTCGCCTCCCTCCACCCGGACCTAGTCTGCCAATCGCCGCCCTTCCTCATCCGCATCCTCATCTGCCTCATCCAAGAGCTCTAGGTCCAGCGGCGGCACAGGATCCATCTCATCGGCAAAGGAGGCAGGCGCCAGCATCCCCATCCTAGCGCTAGTGCCGACCATGCGGTGGTGCATCCCGGGCGGGCCGATGGGCGGCACGGTGACGCGGCTGAGGAAGCCGTGGGCGCCTGGGGGCATGGCGAGGTGGTGGAAGTGGCCGATCCGCGACGCGTGGTGGTGGTGGTACGTGGCGCCCATGGGGGAGAAGAGCGAGTAGGTGTCGACGGTGGCAGCGGGTGTGCAGTGGCCGTTGCTGGGCGGGAGGAAGGGGACAGGCCCCATGGCGAAGAGGTTCTCGGTGGCTTCCCCCGCGCCGCCAGCCCCTCCCCCTCCTCCTCCGCCGCCGAGCCCCTGCATGCTTTGAGGTAGATGCGGTACTTCTGGAGGTGGGAAGCAACTTTCTCACGTGTGAGGCCGAGATTGTGTGCATTAGGTACATTTTGGTCTTTCAGCGGTAGCTTCAATGGCTCTTAGTCCCTCCATCCAAATAGGATAGGGATTAATGTTTAGTCCGAGGACTAATGGATCCAAACAGACCCTAAATATACAAATCAAACTTTGTTTCATTTTGATACCCCAAAAGCCATTTTCCATTTAAGATTGGGTACCCTTTAAGAAAATAAATGGTGTACCTGGTTAGGAGCGCTTCAAGCAACTTCAGCTACTTGGTACAATGTCACGAGGAATCAGAGCGATGAAAGAAAAGAAACCTATAGCTTCGTGGCTCCCGGTTCATTCAGTGCAGAGAGAGAAAATTGTACTCCCTCCGTCCTTAAATGTCAGTCATTTTCACTTCCCCAGAAACAACTTTGACTAATATATATTAAAAAATATTAACATTTATGATACATAATTATTATTATTGGATAGATATTTGAATCTGGTTTTTTAATAAATTTATTTGGAGATAGAAATGTTGCACGTATTTTCTATAAATCAAGTTAAAGTTATTGGCATGTAAATCGTGACGATAAACATTTAGGGACAGAGGGAGTAAGTGTGAAAGAGCCATAGTCGTTTGAAACTTGCCAAATAGGGCCTTCATATCATTAGATTAATTGGATAAAAGTTTTATGATACACCTATATAGGGTAATAAATATCGATACTATTTAATATAAACTCAGTAAAATTTAAGATAGTAGGGCGTAGACAAAACTGCTCGGTAGAGCTTCCAACAACTACAGCTTTGACTCTTCCATGTATTGTGGCGAGGAGCTTTTTTTTTCTCCTCTCAAAATGAACTATGAGCTGGTATTATTGGCTTCACTAGCTTTGGCTTCTCCTTGCACTCTAGCAAAGTACTAGAGCCATTTGCAGCCGTGGACTAAAATCTAAAATTGTTTAGACGAAGCTGCTTTAAATTTTAAAGACCAACTAGTGATGTGCCGACGGAATAATAATGAGGGTGAGGACCTGAAATCGTTGAACAAATCAACAAAACCTTCACCTACTCCTGCGGTCCCCGCCTCGAGGGTGAAGCACTATTTTATGTTGCCCAATTAAAATAAACTCATCAAGTTAAAGTCATCAAGAAGATATAAAATCACAAAAAGAAAAGAAGATCGCATAAAACAGACCTGAATACCCTTCCCATCTCACAGTTTCCTGTACTGCCTCCCATGGAGCCTGCCTTCCCATCATCTATGTTCGTTTCGCTGAAATTTAACTTACGTTGATTTATTATCAGAGAAAAATATTGTTTGTTTGCTGAAAAGTACTACAGTCCCCAGCTTCTGTTGCAGTCTGCAAGGCCTGGTACGCGCTGAACTACCTCCTGTGCCTGCTCTGGTTGAGTCACCACTCAGTCACTCACCACCGCACGCCTAGGTCCCTACGCACGCCGGCGCTAGCTAGGGGCTCGTTGCCATGACACACGAGGGAGACAGGGAGCTGGTTAATGACAGCGAGGAAAGCGGAAGAAGACTACACAGGGGTATTGTTGTAAAACTTTAACAGTGTTGTGTTCAAAAAAAAAAACTTTAACAGTGTTAGCCCTCCCTTGATAAACCACGGACGACGGGACGAGTGCTTCTCTCCCACACTCCCGGTCAAAGTCTCCTTCCCTCACCAGCCACCAGCTGGCTCCAGCCAGGCCTTCTAGCACTAGAGCAGCCCAACGCAGATGCGTAGTTAGCTGCTGCTTTTAATCCATCAGGCTTAGCTAAACATCGTGTATCCGCCCCAAGGGTGAATTACTTCATAAGCTGGGTTAGTCGTTTCTCCTATAGTCTGATTCTGGTACAGCTCTTAGGTTTATTGTACTAGTGTAGTACTATTGTGTTCTGGAGTCTTATGGGGTGCTGTTCATCTACATCGATCGAGATCTCCAAGCTCACTATTTCCGCAAGCCTGCCCGCAAAAACTAAGCCTATGGGGACAAGCCCGCTTTGCATCCCAGAGTTTGTATATCTAGATTCGTTTGGCAAGAAATGGTTTGCATCTTTCTGAGGGACTAATAATTTATTGGGTTTTCCTCACAAAATAAAGTAACAAAAGGTTTTTCACTTGATTGAGTCCATTATTGATATTTTAAGATTCTGTAATCTCTCTCGACAGGGTGTATCTCAGTTAGATCAAGCTTTTGAAGAAATCATAATTAGAAGTTGATCACAGTAGTCTTGATTATCAGGGCTTAGTGTGAATATCAGTGTTTACTGATGTATCAGCACTGCTATAAATTCCTTGGAAGTTTTCACTACATATAACCACTGTATTTGTGTGCTTGACTGTTAAAGATAGTACTTGCTACAAATTTAATTGATTTCATATGAACGACATATTTGTAAAAAGTGATGCAAACATGTACTCCCTGTATCCCAAATTGTAAATCATTTTAGCTTTTTTAAGTACCTTTTGTTATGCACCTAGATAAAAACTATGTATAGATACATATAACCTAGAAAAGTCAAAATGATTTACAATTTAGATGGATGGAGTATTAGCTTATGTTAACAAATGCAACTTCCTGTCAGGTGAAAAGCCGGATGTGCTCATCTCCTCAGGTTCTGTGTGCTCTCTATCTGTTGTATCCAACCTATGTCGCCAAAGCTGGGACACCACTAGGAACCATCAGCGCCTAACAACCATTGTGATTGATGGAGGACCCAGGCCTGTTAAGTGCATTTCTAGATAACCTCGTGTCGAGATTGTTCACGCTGGCAGAGGAGAAATACAAGCTGTATAAGGGCTTTGAAGGAGATCTGGCTTTTCTGAAGAGTGAGCTTAAAATGATCACTAGTGCCATTGATGGGCAGCTCTTGGGGCAAGATGATCACATACTGCGTCTGTCCGTTGAAGAGTTGCGCCAAGTAGCTCATGAAATGGAGGACTGTATAGACCACATCGTGTATGATGCATCTTGGGAACAGCAACAGCCATGGTACTGCAAAATGGTTAAAACTGGGAAGAAGAGAAAATCACGTTCACAGTTAGGCGAAGAGATGCAGCAACTAAGGTGCAGATTGGAGGAAGCACTCCAACGGCAACAGAGGTATTCAGTGTCCCGTCCATCCACATTCCAGCCAGCAGAATCATCCTTGAATCAGCATATCCTTCCGGCTGATTTGGTTGGCATCAAGCCACCCCTTGAGGAGCTTCTGGAGCAGTTGGCAGAAATTGAAGATCAACCCAAGCAGTTGAAAGTGATCTCAATAGTTGGCTTCTGTGGATTGGGGAAGACCATCCTTGCCCGGGAGTTGTACAACAGCGTGATCGGCAAGCAATTCGACGAAAGGGCATGGGTTTCTGCAGTGCATGGGGATCCGAGCAAGCTCTTAATAGAGATACTCAAGGAACTGCATAAACCACCACCAGATACCTTCGATGTCTACCAGCTTAGTACTGATCTAAGGAACTTCCTAAGTAACAAGAGGTAAGAAATTTTCTACCACCCTTTAGACAACAGAAAACAGTTGCCTACTTAATAATTTTATGAAAATCTTTCTCTAAAGCCAGCTGTAGACAGCATGCAGAGACTTTAGTTATGAGAAAGAGATCCTAGTCAGATAGTTTTGTGGTACAAAATGTATTTGTGGATTCACAAATGATTTAGTAAAATTATTCACATATGTAAGTAATTTTTCCTACAGCTCTTATAAAACTAAGGAGATTAATAAAAGAACTGCAAAAGCCACTCTTGGAATTCTGGACTCCATATATACTGCACATGCCAATATATATACCACAATAAGGAGCAGTTACTCTTTTTAACTGTAGAAAACATGTATTTATTTCTGAAGGAGAACGGTGCCAAATGAAAATAAATGATTACCTTTCCTTCACGCATTGATCACTATGGTGTTGGAGGTTTTTGTTGATTTGTGTATTCTCATTTCACAATATTCCAGGTATTTCATTGTTATTGATGACATGCGGTCAGATCAATGGAGTACTATAAAGTCTGCCTTTCCTCGAGATGTTAGCAGCAGAATATTGGTGACAACAAAAATCAAGTCAGTGGCTAATACTTGCAGCTCTACCAACGGCTATATTCACAAAATGAGAAGACTTGACAAGAAACATTCAAAGCAGTTATTCCTGAAGGAAGCTTGTCCGGTGGAATATTCAGAGTACATGGGGCCTGATTTGGCAGCAATTTTGAAGAAATGTGATGGTCAACCACTTGCTCTGACTACCGTTGGCCAATTCATGGGAAAAAAGAGTTGGCCAACAGGACATGACTGTGAAGATGTGTGCAACCAGGTACGGTTTCACCATCTGCAGAGTGGTGACGATACTTTGGACAGAATGCATCAGGTGCTGATCCATGACTACACCAGTCTGCCTAGCCATGCTCTCAAAGCTTGCTTTCTGTATTTTGCTATGTTTCCAAGTGATCATCCAGTAAGGGCGAAAAGGCTAAAGAGGCAATGGTTAGCTGAGGGATTTGTGCGGCCAACAAATCTATGCACTGACCTTGCAACTGAAAATTTCAAGAAGCTCTTGGACCAGAACATCATCGAACCCATTGATGTGAGCAACAACACAATTGTGAAAACATGCAAAACTTATGGCATGATGCATGAGTACATTACGCTCAAGTCTCTCTATGAAAACTTCATCACTTTGTTCGATGGAGGGGAGATCCAACCTAAAAATGCCCGTCGTGTTTCTCTCCGTCACAACACTATATCAGATGGTGCCACTTTGAACATTGATCTTTCTCTTGTCAGATCTCTGATAGTATTTGGGGAGGCAGGTAAAACTATGTTGAATTTCAACAAGTACCAACTGCTAAGGGTCTTGGACCTTGAAGACTGTACAGACTTGCAAAATGATCATCTCACAGAAATATGCAACCTATTGCTTCTTAAATATCTGAGCCTAGGAGGAAATGTTACCATCCTTCCCAAAGAGATAAAACAACTAAAACTTTTGGAGACACTCAACCTAAGGAGAACGAATGTAAAGATACTTCCAACTGAAGTTATTCAGCTGCCCCATATACTTCATCTCTTTGGAAAATTCAAGCTTCCAGATAAAGCCATAAATGATGAACTGCAGAAATTTCTTACTTCTGCAAAATGTAAATTGCAGACACTGGCAGGATTTCTTGTAGATGAAAGTGACGGATTTGCAGAACTTATGGGTCATATGAAAAAATTGAGGAAGGTAAAGATCTGGTGTGAGTCATCTGCAACTAGTAGAAAATTGACCACTCTTCAGAAGGCTATACAGGAGTTCATTCATGACGACAAGGATGCAAGCAATGATCCTCGTTCTTTGTCACTTCATTTGGACGGATGTGCTGAAGACTTTCTGAAAGAATTGAAAGCTCCCTGCTATCTCAGGTCGCTGAAATTACAGGGCAGGTTACTGGAACTCCCTGGGTTTGTCACGGCACTGCGCCAACTCAGGGAGTTATGCCTTCAGTCAACTAAACTTACAGCTGATCTTCTCTCAGCTTTGACAAATTTGAAGCATCTGCAGTACCTGAAGCTGATTGCTGATGAACTTGAAGAAGTCACCATTAAGAACAAGGCATTGCCAAGGCTGCTCTGCCTATGTTTTGTGCTGCAGCATCCAACATTCCCAAAGATCGAAGAAGGTGCCTTGCCATTTCTTGAATCTCTTCAGCTGCACTGTAAAGATATGGATGGCCTCTCTGGAATCCAGATTAAAGGTTTCACACGACTGAGGGAAGTAACTCTTGATATTAGAGTCAACAATGGTACTAAAGTGAACTGGGTGAGGGTGGCTAAGGAACATCCAAACAAACCAAAAGTCCTTCTGCTCAAAACGCCTGTACCAACTGAAGTTTATCTTGGAGGAGCTTCTGCTTCATTTGGGACAACTGAGAATGGAATTGTAAATTGCTCTGTTCTGCCAGAGGGACAAGTACAGGAAACTGACACCCAAATGCCACATGACGAACCAAATTCTGTTTTCAGTAATATAGGACATCCAGTGGTTTGTGCGGCTGGCTCGTCCATTGCTGGCAATGGCCCAATGGCTTCTTAATTCTTCATTTCTTACATGAATGATGACGATTGGATCCTCGAGGGAGCATTGTGGTCAGCTTTGTGTCCCTTCTCTTTTGCATATCATGTCCAGCCATTTTTTCACCTATAAACATCCAATATACCATGGACTTGTTTAGATCCATTAAAAGTAATAGTTACTCTATATGTTCCAAATTACAGGTCACTCTAGTTTTATCCTAAGTCAAACCAATATTTATGACACCAAATTAGTATCATTTAGATGCACCTTGAAATATATTTTCATAGTATACATGTTTGGTGTCATAGATGCTACTACTCTTCGTTGTACGGTTGGTCAAACTTAATATAGTTTGACTTAGGACAACTCTAAAAGTTGATTTATTTTGGGATGGAGAGAACATATACTTAGCCTATGAGCATCTTATAAAAGTTCTTTACAAAAATATTAACTTTATACTAAGGAAAAGGTTCCCTCCAATCGAAAATGATTTTTTGGCTAGGACATTTTAGTGAAATATGTTTACATAACACAGCAAAGGTGAACCTTTATGAAACTTCTTTCCGAGTTCAATGTACTCGTATTATTTGAATATCAAAACTCCATTTAAGAAATTGGTAACCATAATTTGAAATAGTTGACAGAACTTAGCCAAAACAATCACTTATTTGTGACTGCGTATTAGTTGCTAGAAGTTATTATTTGCATTAACAAAAACCTTACAAAAACAGATACAGGAATCTAAACCTTACAAATCATGCTTATCTAGTTGGGGAACAGTTGAAATTTCTCTGCTCTTCTTTTCCTCGATGTCATTTGCTTTTGGCAATCATTGATGTAAAAGATAGAAAACATATTTTTGTATGCCTATATTACCTGTAATTTTGAAATGAAATATTATGGTAGTAGTTCTCATAGGAAATCTAGTTGTATAGTTAATCTGCATCATGTCAATGATAGTTCCAAACAAACAAATAGTCAGATTTCAGAGTTTTACCATGTGGACTCTAACGAACAAGAACATAAACACATCTGTGATATGGAGAAAAATACTATTTGTGCTTTGTACTGAGTACTGACAGCTCAGCTCTAGTTTCATGAACACTTCTTCTCGATTGTTCTCGTGTTTCGTACCCAAAACCATGATCATTTCCATAAAAGAAAACCATAATGTTCATAGAAATTGCATTGGTTCTTCATTAGTGATGTGAGCTACCTTTGCTACCTGACGTCCCCAAATAATGTTGTGCATCGCTATACATTGTATCCATTGTAATTGCCACTGTTTTTTTTCCCAAAACACCCATTACTTGTTTGGATTTAGGGGTAGGGGCTGGGCTACTTGTTTCCTAATGAAGCTTAGGACTATCCGACTTCATGTGCAAGTCGTAATCCCGCCCCCCATCAGATATAACATATAAGTGGGAATTCTTGTTTGTCTTATAAAACAATTGTTCCAGAATTAGTAATTTGTCTTTGTAGCTACCTGGATTTCTTATTACAACAACAAAATAACTGCAAACAAAAGACATGTGAAAATAAAAATTACTACAAATTTCTCATCGTACTTTTACCCAAAGAGACAAGTCACTATTGTTTTATGATGTCCATTTCTGTTTTGCAGCATGAGGTGAACCATTCAGTTGAGGATTGTCGTTAGTGGGTACAGTAGCTACTTCGGTTTATCAGACAACAGTGAAGAATATTCCATTTCCTGATGGGTGGAATAAAAAGGAAAAGCTATTTATGTGGACACCAGCTAAACTGTGCTCCTGATGCAAGTCACTAAATCTCCTCCATTATGGATCACTAAACTATCTAATCAAATACGTTTGTTTTACTGTCTAAATGACTCCACTCTGGAGTCATGGTTACAATCCTTTTTCCATCGTATATGAATTTAGTACTCAAGATAATGGTATGTAAACCAGGATTCGTTCCTGCACATATTGCTGCAGGTCTGAACTCTCTTTTCCCTTTTCCCTTTAGAATATGTAATAAATGAAGATGGTTCATTTGATGATTTACTGAACATATATGGGAAAAAAACGCTTGAGACCTTCTACTGATTACTACTGATCACTGCAACATAATCATGAGCAAAGCCGCCAAGGATGATTTGGAGATTTGTTCTGTTCATTTGGGATATGGTTTTCGGTTGAATAGTTTTTGATTGGAACCAACGCAAAAGGGATCACACTGGAGTGATCAGAGATGGGAGTGGGCAATCACCTGAGTTCCAAACCATGGGGGTTCAGCGTCAGCGCGAATGTGCGATCGGCACTCTTGGCCGCCTGTCGTTCCAGTCCCCTGCTGCCAGCCCGGCGGCGGCGGACTACGAAAAATCTGGCCACAACTATGTGCCCGCAATCCGCATCCTGCCAGTGGCGCACCCCATCGTCCCCGCGTCTTCCTCATCCTCCGTGCGCATAATGTTGCCGCCACCGAGCGACGCGCCGACGCCCCACGCCGTCGTCTCCTCTGATTTCGACAGCCCCTTTACGATTTGAGGGTTTCTTCTTCAAATCCAATGCTATAGAGAGCTCCTCCTCCGTCTCCACTCCTGAAATTATTTTGCTGTGGGGCAACTACAGGTGCAGAGCTCGCAGGCGATGAAGAGACCTGACGGCGGCGCAACCCACGCAAGTCTCCAGTCCCCAGTCCCAGTCTCCAAGGCTGGTACTGGTAGCCGCAGTTGCAACACTAGAAAGCCCAACAAACATTTTTAGAAAAAGTCGAAATTACTAACTCCAAGTTTCTTCTATGTCCGGCGTTTGGTGCAATTTACTTCCTCCAACTAACTTAGCCGGTCCAATTTACACCTTAACAGGATAGTTATTTGTTTCTTCATGTATAAGTTGAGTTTTAATATAAAATTTTGTGAGGTGATTGTTATATTAGAAAAAATCTATCTTACTTTTTTGTCACTATTTTGATAGCTTAGAAATTTAATAATAAATAAACACTAGAGATACAATATCGTACAAAACATAATTTGAAAAATTCATAATGCATTTTTCTAACACAAAAATATGATGTCTTCTATCACATCACAAAATTTGAAACTAAAACATAATTTGTACATAGAGAAATAAAAAAGAAAATTCTTTTTAAGGTGTAAATTGGACCAAAGTTGGAGGGAATAAATTGAACCACATGTTAGTGTAGGAGGTTATCTGGATATATGCTATACTTAAGGGGAGTAATTTGGACTTTTCCTACATTTTTCTAATACGGATGAAAACCCAACATTGAAATTTCGTCTGAAAAATTTGTAGCATAAGATATATGGATTCAACATTATCCTAATGTTTGTACGTTTTCAGTACATTTTCAAACAAAAAAAAGGTCAGCATTGTACTTCAATAAATTAGAAGAAGAGTGGAAGCTTTCCCCTAAACTTAAAATGGTCAATAAAACACCAGTCAGCACTCAACAGCCAAGCCGATGTATCACAATATGATTTTCTCCCATTCTCATATACAACCTAGTTTTAAGCCGACCAGATATGTGATGATATGGGAATCCATAAAAAAAAACAATATACATGGAGATGCAAGTTTGCTCATAACATCATTTGCATGAAGTTCAATACAGAAGGCAAATGTCTTGAACGAACAAACATTCTTAAAGCAACTGAACCAACACAACGCGTTTGAGTCTGCAAGTACAATACAGATATAAGTGTAACAGTAGCAACAATTCATGACTTAATGGAAGAAAAGGGATTAAAAAGTACAAAAATAACATAGTTCTTTCACAGACACACCATACAAGCATAGTACTGCAGAAATAACCATCTGGCTGTCCCCTGTCCTAGACGCGAATCTCTGGAACATGCTGCATCTTCTGGTGCATCCCATTCGTCAGCCACTTAGTCCTAAACTCCACGTGCAGGTATAGAAGCCAAAGCTTCTTGAGGGAGAGAAGCGATTCGATGCCTTGAGGAACCTTATCCAGCTGCGCTAGGGACATGATGTACAGACCTTCGATGCATGGAAGAGCACCATCTCCGATCTCCAGCTGCTCGACGTTAGGCATTTTCTTCAGGACTAGTGTTTTCAGGTTAGGAAAGCACCCTGCAGAAAGAACCAAAGTGCTTGCACTATTCACCCTGTTAAAGCTCAAATAAGTGAGGTTTGGCACGTGTGGAGCAAGGACCCCCAGTGGATCTTCACCAAGCTGACACCAGCTAAGCGCTAAATATTTTAGATATTTCCCATGGTTGCGAAATATTGGATACTCCAGTGTTTCATCAGCCCAGCGCCCTCTTACAATTAGTCTGTGGAGCTTGGGAAATTTCGGCGCAAGGGCTTCGAGGCAAAGTGTCTCATTCACATCTCTTGCAGAGATTAGGAGGCTGGAAAGAAGTGGCATTGTCGAAAGGGTCGCAAAAAGATTAGCACAATCTTCAGCACTAACATTGTCGATCCATATGCTTCTGAGCTGCATCAGTTTCTTCAGCTGTTCAGCCAAGTCTTTGCTCGCCTGCACTGTCTCAAGAGTCTGTAGTTCTTCCAGATTCAACAGACCTTTAGGTGCTTCCACTCCGATGAAATATCTGAACTCTGTCTGCTTCTCATCAGCAAACCTGTCAGCCAAAAGGTGCCTTAGCTTCTTGACCTTAACAATCCCTCGTGGTAGTTTCTCTATTTGAGTTTGTTTGATGTCCAGAGTGTGGAGGTTGAAGAGCTTCTCAATGGACTCTGGGAGTGACTTGACTTTGGTGCGCCTTAACCCAATATACCGAAGGTTAAAGAGATTTCCTATAAATGTTGGAACCTCAGTGATCTCAGAATCTTGCAGCTCAAGAACTGTCAAATAGCTTGATTGAGACATAATTGAGGATATCATGTCAGGGGAGAATGAAATTATTCCCTGGGCCACAAGAGTTCGCAGACATGGAAATTTAACCTTAGGTGCTGCATTAACATTCCACCCACATAAGGACAAGCGACGAACATTCTTGTCCACCTGTATCAGTTCACCATACTCGTTTGCAGAACCAAACTTCTCTTCTTTGGCAACACAAAGTGCCAGGTCCCGCATGATATCATGCATCTTGCAAGTGCTAACCCTCCCAAGCTCATCATAGTCTACAACTTCAAGCATATTACGGTGGATCAGTTCCATGAGATTTCCCTCAGCCACCTCCTCTGGTGTATTCTTTTCTTTACTCAGAACAAAACCTTCTGCAACCCAAAGCCGCACAAGGGTTTCGCGTGACATGGGGTAGTCTTCAGGAAACAAGCTGCAATACAAGAAGCAGTTTCTGAGGTCTCCAGATAGGTCATGGTAGCTTAGATTTAAGATTGCTCGGACATGATCATTGGTTGACAACTCACTCCGAAGCTGGTTGTATGTTTGATTCCAAATGTTTATTTGTGGTCTTGATGACAACAAGCTGCCGATTGTAACAACTGCTAGCGGCAGGCCATGACACCTTTTCACTATTTCACCAGCAATTTCCTGAAGCTCCTCTGGGCATTTGTGGTCCTTCTTGCTGTGAAAAGCCCTTCTACAGAAAAGTTCAAATGCATCAGGCCCACACAACGGTTGGAGCTCAAGATGGTGGCCAAAGGAAGCAATAGCACCAACATGGTCCTTTCGTGTTGTAATGATGATGTGGCTTTCTTGAAGCGTCTGGAAAACATCATGTATTTTGAAGTATACTTCTTGCTCCCAAACATCATCCAATACAATCAAGCATTTTCTATTTTGGAGTTTTCTCTTTATTTCTTCCTTCAAGTCATGTACATCCATTTTGTCAATATCTCTTGGCATTGGTGGTTCCATATGCCCTATCTTCCAGAGTAGCTTTCTCAGCAGAGACTCAACTGTGTAGATCTGTGACACAACGATCCAAGCATGTACCGGGAAGTTGACCTTTTCACGTTCATAAATATTTGTAACCAGTGTAGATTTTCCCAGTCCACCCATACCAGAAACTGTTATCACCGTGCTAGCCCGCTCTTCTGAGTAAATCCATCCAGTCAGCAATTTTCTATTTTCTTCAATTCCTACTAGATCTTCATCTTTGACAAATTCTGGGAAGCTGTCTTGGGAACGCTGTCTTTCGATCTCAGCGAGTTGGTCATGGTGAGGGACAAGCTGGGATGGTTGCAACCACTGATCCTTCAACTCAATAACTTGCTGAATCTCCCCTTCTATCTCCGCTACCTCATCAACAATTTCACTGAAAACACGGACATAGTGGGTACCCTTGACGAAATACTTCTTCAGGAACCCTTCTTCCTCTAGTTGAAGAAGATGGTATGAGTATTTGTCTACTACATCCTCAACACGGTAAGCCACCTTCCGGACCTCCCCAATCCAACTCTTGACAAGCTCATCTGTAAGGTAGACTGTGCCAATCTGCTGTATAACTTTGCTCATGATTGTCAGTTTCTTCCTTATTTGATCCACTTTCCGTGGGAGTTCCTTCAGATCATGAACTTTTTCAGACAACTTATTTATAATGGCCTTGGCAACTTCATCTCCAAGAACGGAACCAATCTTAGTGACAGCAAGGAGCACTGCTTCTGCCATAAGTTTGCTGCTGAACAACAAAGACAGCAGGTCATATTGTAGGTAAAGCAAATTAAAATTGAAAGATACCAGCTGAACTCATGCAGTCACTCATAGGTTAAAAAAAAAAAACAATTCCCCCTGTTCTTGTTGATTCTACTCTGCCTCATTATTTTTCAGCAAATGGGTTTTGTGTTGGCAAATCATAAAGCACATATGACAGGAAACTTTAAAGTATAATGTATTGCACATGTATCAGTGCCATATGCAATTCCCAAATGGCTAAATGGACCTCATCAAATATAATTTGGCATAGAAGAGAAATGTTTCCCTCATTTTCCTGAAGAGGTAATTAAAATAGTGGAATCTAACACGTACTTACTTTTTTAGACATAATCTATCTATAAAAGGACATGTAGCAATTACCAGCATATAGTATTATAAATGAAACATTGCGAAACCAACGGGTCATAACGAGGCAAAACCATATAAAGAGCCACTGGCAGGGCGCAGGGCACGTGGACAGAAGATCCAGAGCTGCTACCCCATTTTCTAGACATCCGCAATTGTAACATATATGTTTATTTGCTTGTAAATTTTCTGAAGGATAAACAGATCAGGGCAACCATGGAAGGACCATCAATTGATGTCCGTGCTAGTTTCAGATTCAGGGCGACGTTTCCTGAAGCAGCTCCCTGCCTAGAGCCTAGACTCAGTTGATATGCGATCAGGAAAATTGAACTTAACGTTGTGTCTGACAGAGAGCATAAAACTAGCCCAATAGGATTGCTGAGAACATGGTCCCTAATGTCCATCAAAATTATCTCATTTGCATCCACAAAAAAAAACAGGGACACAGGCTGCTACCACTGTGGTGAGTGGAAGAACAAAACATAGGGCAGTGTTGGCTCGTTTGACAAGCAAATGCGCACCTGCTGGAACCTTAGCCCAGAGCGGAGCGGAACGGGGGGATGAATCCGGCAAACCTGCGGCATTAAACAAGGGGACGGAGGAGGTGAGCAGGCAGCGAAAAGTGCATGAGAAATGCACGCATCTCCGGCTCTCCAGCTTCGACGCAAGCGCCGCTGCCAAGCTTGGCCATGCCGGCGCGCAGCCGTAGCCCGTTGATCTCGGCGGCGCATTTCGTCGAGATGAGTGGATGACGCAGGAGTAGGACAGCAAGGAGTGGTGTGGGGATTGGGGAGGTATGGACTGAAACTGGAAGGATGGTCATCATGTGGGCCAGCAAAGAGCACAAGAGGCTGATTCGGCCCACAGATGGGCACTACCAATTGGTATTTAACTGTTTCCCCTTACAAAAAACAATTGGAATTTAACTAATTGAATTTAGAAGTCTAAAAAAATCTAATTTAATTTAGAAGTGCCCCTTTAAATTAGAGCAACTCTAGCAGACCCTAAACACTCCAAGGAGAAAGTTTTGCATGGTGAGGAAGGCATTGGAGGTCATTGCCTTGCCCTGTTCGCTTCGCTGAAAAGTTATGGCTGAAAGTACTGTTCGCTGATTTGTTGTGAAAGAAAAGCACTGTTTCTTCGCTGAAAAAGTACGGCTGATAAGTTAAGCGAACAAGGCTAATGTTTGCACCAATAATAGATGGAGAAGCAATAATAAATTATGCTTTTTTTCCTTCTACATGTAAGTGTTCTATTTATGAGTAGATTAGCTGAAAAACATTGTAACAAATTGGATATGTGCGAACACAGAGGCAGAAGGAAACTCTTTTTTTTCTAAAACATAAAAAATTAAGAGAAGCCTGTTAACAGTGACATGATTCTCAATGGTGTAAGATTTTGTTGTGTGTGTGTGTTTTTAGAAATTCTGTTATTAAAATGTGTCATAATTTTCCAAAATCCATCATGAGAAAAATAAACTTTGTCTTGAAACAGTGCCTAAGTACATCCTTCTTTCAGGAACCAGACCAGTGGACATGATGGATTGATCGAAGATGATAAAACTTTATTAGCACAAGCATAGCTAGCCATTCGTTCAGTGGCTGTCGGCTGACAACGACGGAAGGAAGAACCCCCCTCGAGACTACTTCTCATGCCGGCTCTAATTAAGGTCATGAGAGATGAGACCAGTACCACGTCTGATCCGCGGACCATCGTAAGTACCCAAATCCACCAGGCGAAGTCGAAGTTAACGGGAAGTTTAGGATTTATTCGAGACACTGATACCGAATCAAGTAACAGAAAGGTAGGCTGGAATGGGCTCAAGAGTCAGAACCTGAATCTGAACCTCTGGTGCTAATTAAGTCAACCTAATTGCACGACAGCTACCGTTTGCAATCAAGGGCGAAAGGACAGTGATCTTGAAATCGGAGATACAGTGGATACAGTACGGTGAACTATATGTTGACCGTGATATGCAGAGTTGCAGACTTTGCATAGAGGAGTAGCTAGGGGAGTGAACGATGAACAGTGCTAGAGCAGAGTCGATCTGGAGACACGACCCGTTGAAGCCGTGACCAATTAAGAACAACAAACAAACAAATTAAGGCATGAGTTGCAGGCAAGTAGACGTACTACGCACCTGCAGTTGATCGCAGCAGATCTGCCGGGAGAGCTATTAGCAAGGCCTCTCACGCTTGGAGTCGGAGCTCACTGGTGTGCTGAGGCGACGGTGGGACGACGATGGACGATGGGAAGCGAAGACCATGACTTGGAGATGCATATATGACAGCACCTACACAGTCTTTCATTGCGTACTCTACTTCTTTCTTTTTAATTTGTGGGCCAAGTCTTCTGCACCCAACTCCCATTTTGTAATCGTAATCTAAAAAATATCCTGAATTGTCTAGGATCAAGACCTGGCAAAGTCTACGGCCACACCAACCGGGTGGTGCTGGTGCAGTCGCCGTCGGCACGTTTTCTGCGCAGGTGTAGGGGCCAATGATGTTCGATGCCGTGGGTGGAACCGGCCGGGTCCTACCACTCCTACCAACCGTTGCTGTCAGGAATAGCGATGAAAACGGACGGAAACGGACGGAAAAACCCTATTTCTACTTCCGTTTCTATATTTTTTGGCGGAAACAGGATCGGGTTCGGAAAATGCGGGTTCGAAAACGGAATCGGAATATGCGGACATACGGAAACGAACAAATACGGATGGAGAGCCGGAAAATTAAATTAAGATCACATAATATAATATTCTCAAAGTATACATATATAAAGTCATGTAATAATATATTTAAAGTTTAATATTCATTTACATGCTATGTACGTGAACATAACATGCATATTTGGTGATTCGTAGTTATATTAACATAACATAAGGACATGTAATTGTTGAACATGTTGAGCATAGATTGAAAACGGGATAAAAACGGAATAAATACGGGTCTATTCCATATTAAAACGGGATTACTCGAAAACGGACGGAAAACACCATTTTCTACTTCCGTAAATACGAAAACGGGATCTTGCAAATACGGAAACGGACGGAAAAATATAGAAAACGGAACGGGACGGTACGGGAAAAATTCCGTCCGTTTTCATCCCTAGTCAGGAACAACCCACTGATTAGGATGTGGTTATCACTTAGGACAACCTAGCCTTTGCATCACTGGTT
Organism: Saccharum hybrid cultivar R570; assembly: GCA_038087645.1. Lineage (NCBI taxonomy): Eukaryota > Viridiplantae > Streptophyta > Magnoliopsida > Poales > Poaceae > Saccharum > Saccharum hybrid cultivar. The sequence goes on along the minus strand of JAQSUU010000805.1, from coordinate 24,110,978 downwards.
GGTGATTTTTGTTTGCGTGTATTCCCGAATGGCTACTGACTCTCGCCGTGCCATCCGTGGAACGTGTAAAACTCTCATTTTCACTTAATAAAACACGTGCTAATACGCGCTTTCGAAAAATTAGGATGTGGTTTAGTGGTTTAAGTATTATTAAAAATCAACTGGCTGTTCTTATCGATTAGGACGTGCTTTAGTGGCTTTACATTTCTACGACAGTTGAATTATCTTGTGTATACAATATTGATCTTTTGTTCGTATTGTTATATTTTGTGTGTATTCTCTTTCAAATTTGCATAACTTAGGGGTTGTTTGGTTGGACTACAGAGAAGCTATCTAGCTCGGACAAGATGTCTGGGCTGCTAGATTTTGATAGCCTGGGTTCAGATCTTTGCCTGGCTACCGGTTACCAACCAAACAGTCCCTTACTTCCTAGCTTTGGTTTGTGGGTTCATTTAGTACGTGTCCTTCTAAAAGGACTCTTCAATTCGGTTACTTTGTTGTTTTATAACACAAGAATTCAATATCCAAATTTCCCTCTTATTATGCTTCCAATTTTATCTTACAAACCGGCTTAACCATGACACATGTTTTATTAAACTATTCAACTCAAATTTGAGCAGCTATTATTTATCATAAGGAAAAGTTTAACACAATTTATAAACGTATTTTTATTATTCTATGGATTGTGCCCACTTCTTAAAGCTAATAGGGTCATGAGTGCTTGGTAGGTAGCCACACATTCTGTGGCTGTAATGTTCACTAATACGAGACAAGTTTGACATTGCATACAAGAATTTGGTTCCTTGGGGCCATTTGAAGGCCAGATTTGTGTTTCTTTTGCTTTGCACTTGTCATATTTTCCAAAAGTGGTCGACAAACAGAACAATCGTCCTGGAAGGTAAGTCGTGGAAATAGGATTTCATTACTGATGTGCAAACTAAGATGTCCACCTATTTAGAGCAAGGCTAATAATATAACCGGTCTGCTGACTATAAGGTTCTTTACAGCCTTCTTCCAACTCACTCATATAGTAGTTATTTCTTTACTGTTAATACATGGACTACTTGTCTCTCTCATAAAATGTATTGGTCCTTGTGCCTAAGCCGGTTATAAGCTTACAGCCCGCTTCTCCTCTTTCTCCTCTTCTCTCTCCTCCACCTCAATATTTAGCCAGCTTATAGCCTGTTATTATACTTGCTCTTACAGGAACAAGAGTGCGTTTAGCGTGTGCATGCATGTCCCTATGTTTGTGATATGGAGTGCACATTTTTGTGATGTGAATGTGATGGGTTTTTGTTTTGCGTTAGTGCATGTCTTTCTTGCAATCACAAGGAACTTAAGGAACGACAATATGTAATGGAGGACAACACTACTACAGAGAAGATTTTTTGCAGAGATGGACGTTCTTTATTTTTATATGCAGGTAAGCCGACTGCCTCTAAGCAATGTTCACTGTTAATGGTGGATGACGTATCCGTCTCTATAAATCCATTACTCAATCCATTAATAGAGACGAACACCTAAAAAGTCCCGTCTCTATGTTAAGCCCATCTTTGTTAATGATTTCTAGAAACCAAAAGAAATAAAAAATCCTATCTTTGTGTTAAGCCCGCCTCTGTTAATTATTTCTAGAAAACCTAAAAAATAAAAAAAATTATGAGCTTGTCAAGACTCAATCATATTCATATGACCTACTAGTTAAGAGTAACACCTCCCCCTACCACCACACCATGCACTTATTTGTAAGTATATATTGGATGTTATTTGTTTATTAACATTCCATAATCTTCTATTGACTATTTTGTCTAGTAAATGGACTCAAAAGAAAAAAGTTTCAACTACAAAGTTTTAAATCTAATTAAACACTACAACTTTAGCATAGGAGGTGTCCCCACTAGATTGTTTGAAAATTTCAAAAATTTGAATCTCAAATTATGTGAATTTAAAATAAATATTCAAGACACAAAAGAATTCAAATAAAAAATTTATCAACATTAAACATGTAGATCAAATCGGCCACTACAACTTTGCTATTAACTTTGTGAACACCGATGGTTGTTTGGAAATTCTGAATTTTGAATTTCAAAATCTATGAACTTAAAACACATACGTATTTGGACTTTAAATCACTTCAAATGAAAATCTTTCAACTACAAAGTTGTAGATAAAATTGATACAACAACTTTAGTATAAACCATGTCGATATCCAAGTTTGTTTGAAAATTTTAAATTTTATATTTCAAAATATGTTAACTTAAAATAATATTTTTGGACTCTAAATAGTTTTAAATAAAAAACTTATCAACTATAAAATTGTAGATCATGTTGGGGCTATAATTTGAATATAAAGTTTGTTTGCATCTGACTTTATATGAAAAAATTATAAATTATTTTTTAATGCAATTATTCCTAGAGACGGGTCTCTTAAGACGCCCCCTTCTATTAATCAACTTCTAGAGATGGATATCTTAAAAATGTTTGCCTCTGTTAATCAGAGAGGCTATTTTTGTGGTAGTTAAACGAATCCAGTCAACTAGAGTGTTTTTTACTTATTTCATTAATCATCTCCTATACTCCCTTCGTCCCAAAAATATAGTTGTCCTAACTTTCAAAATATGTCCCACAGCAAGTGTCGTTTTAGCATGTATAGGTGGTTCCCACGCGTACCAGGCCTATGCCTCTCTCTTCTCTCTCGCACCTTCCCTTCTGCTCGCTCTTCTCTCACCATTCGCCCGCATGGCCATGGCAACAACGGATCCACATCCATCGTCACTACCCTACCGCATCCGGCCCCCACCGGCGTTGCGGCAGGCGCAGAGCGGGTCGCCGCCAGCAAGGCCCATGGCCATGGCCTTCCTTCTCCTCCACAGGTAGCCCCATCTTCTCGTCACGCGCGTGGGCGAGGCAGGTAGGAGGTGGATCACGCGGCTGTTGGCGAGGTCAAGGACAGGCGAGGATCCCGCGGTTGCCGGCGCGGTCAAGGACGGGCGAGGATCCCGCGCGGGCAACACGCCGTCGCCCAGATCCGCATGCCGAGGGAAGCCGTCCCCTTGATCCTCTGCTCCTCCGCATGCGAAGGCCAGGTGGGCCCCTCGGCGGAGGCGTGCTGCTACTTGCCTAGACATGGGGGTCGGCCTAGACACCAGTGAGGTGGAGGCTGCTGAAAGTCCTATGTTTGGTGTTGGTAATTAGTGACAATGCCTAAGTACTAATCCTATGCCTAAGTTGTATGTAGCATATGAGGATTAGTACATTTCAAGGTTGGTGGCAAGATGGACATGGTGATCATGATGGCCACACTTGGATTTGGACGCAACCCTACGTGATCAAGGCAAAGGTATACGCTTAAGGGTTGTGTTTTAGTAACCAAGACACCTAGTGGGTGTGGTTACATTATAGGATAGATAGCCGTACTATAAAGAGGGGAATGACGCGGCTATTTAACTCCTAAGTGCCTCTAGGTGTGCATTTCATAATCATATGCATTTGGATAAGACTAATAACGCCTCGAAAAATGATTGTAAAAATGCTAACACACTCGCACATGACGTGATCACTTGGTGGTGTTAGCACGTTTGCGAAGGCGGTTGAGTTTGAGTGGTAGAGAGGGTTTGGGGTCCTCTCTCCCTCCCGCCGAGCTTGCGAGGCGGGATTCAGGCGTTTTCGAGGGATTGAAACGCTTATTTTCCACTACGTCGAAAGACGGAAAAGAAACGGAGACGAACGGAAGTCACAGTGGTGACCGGACGCTGGACCGGACGTGGTCTCTATTTGACTGGACGCGTCCGGTCAGTGTTCAGCGTTTGCGCGTGTCTCAGCGTTTTGATCGGACGCGCAGCGCGTCCGGTCACTGTCGACCGGACGCGTCCGGTCGATCAGGGAGCTTACTGGACTCTAACCGGACGCTGGCACTGTGGCGTCCGGTCAGTTCTCCAGCGCGTCCGGTCGCTGTTTCGTTGTGCACTGCTCTGGGTTGACTAGCGCGTCCGGTCAGTTACGGGACCAGCGCGTCCGGTCGAGCCCAGCGCGTCCGGTCGTTGCGACCAGCGCGTCCGGTCGGTGTTTCGCAAAAGAGCCGTTGTGTGACCGGCGCGTCCGGTCCGCGCGACCAGCGCGTCCGGTCAGCGCGACTTCGGCTGTTTCAAGTGTGTAACGGCTATATTCGAAGGGGTACGTCTATAAATACTCGTTGGCCGGCTCAAGGCTCTCTCTCTTGGACTTTTGACATACTTGTGAGCACTTTGAGCTAAGCAACTCCCCTCCCACTCATCTCTCTTGCTTCTTTGTATATTCGAAGTGAGATTGAGTGATCCAAGTGCATTTGCATTGTGAGATTGCATCTAGTTGGCACTTGGTGGTTGATTTGCTGCGGGATTCTTGTTTCTCTTGGTGGTTGCCGCCATCTAGATGGCTTGGAGCAGCTTGGAGGCGTTGGCAAGAGTTGGTGATTGTTCTTGGCCACCTCCGGTGATTGTGAGGGGTTTGTGCCTACCTCGGCGAAGCGCCAAAGGCAACATTAGTAAATTGCTCGTGTCATTGCAACCTTTTGCCATTTGGTAGGTTCTTGTGGCGTCTTTTGAGAGGCTCGGTGTGAGACCGATTAGCCACCGAACCACGTGGTGAAGAGGGACACAACGGGGACTAGCGTGCCGGCAAGCACGTGAACCTCGGGATAAATCTCCGTGTCATCACTTTCATATTGTGATTGATTGATCCCGGTGTTCGATTGTTTTGGTATTCATTGTTGATCATATTGGTTGGCTCAATACTTCGCCCCTCGGTGAAACCCTCCTAACTCAACTCCGCATTACTTTCTTAGTTATCTTTGCTAGCTAGTTTGCTTTGCTAGAGTAGCTCTTTTGTGTAGCTTGCTAGTTGTAGTTGTAGTTACCTTCTCGGTTTAACTTGTGCGGTTGAGTGCCAATACTAGAATTGTGAATTGAATAGGTGGCTTGCAAACACCCCGTAGGCTAAGCAAAACTCGCATCTCGCTATTTGTTGTATTGATAAACTTGTTTAGCTTGTCTTTGTAGAAATTTTTAAAAGGCTATTCACCCCCCTCTAGCCATCAAGACCTTTCAGCTGCCCGCTCGCAGGATCTAGACGAAGACAAGGAGAAACGCAGGAGAGATAAATCGAGATGGGGATTGGGGACAGACCTACGGAGCGAGTAGGGCTATGCGGGTCTTTTTTCATCGATGTTGGTACGCATGCCGAGTCCCAGAACGACTCTATTTTTAGGACGGAGGGAGTAACTGTTATTGAGCAAAATAAACTAGATCACGTTAGTCGACAGCAATGGGTTGACCCACTTGCATTAGTGCCTAGACAAACTTGCCATATGCATCAATCAAAAGTTTTTGTTACGTATACTCTGTGATGAGGACATCGCCACGCTGAACACACCGATGTTATGGTCTTCCCCAAGTTGCAATTTATCCCCAACTCAGCTGCCACGTCACCCTCGGATTCAGCAAACACGTCGTCACTGTTTCGGTCATAACTTTCTCATACGACATCGAAACGGAGCGTTCTTGGATGCGTTGGAAAGGGGACGACGACGTCGTCGTTTTGGATCTGGTCCCAGCTCCAAAAGGTCCGTGGATCATTCTGTGTGACCACGGCAAGGTGTTACGTCACCTATTTGGGCCAACTTGGCCATGTATCGTGTCGGGCCTTAAGCCCATGTTGTGGGCACCTAGCCCCTGGCCGTCCCCAACCCTAGGTCGAGTCTTAGACTATAAACACAGCCCCCCCGCTGCTAGACAATTGGGTTTTGTTTAGAGTTTAGTTTTCCATCGAGAAACTGAATCGTTCATTTTAACTGTGGTGACAAATCCTTTTACAGTGATCTAGGGCCCATGTTCTTGATCTCCTCTACTGTGTCGATTAGTCCTTTGGAACCGAGTTCTCGAACACTCTATTGATATTCGCATCATTCATATTTGTAATTTCAGATTGCGTGTTTTACCTTTTTGCTTGTGCTTTTTGATTCGCTTGCAGGAAAAGCCTTCTTGGCGAGGTCAATCAAGTTGTGCTTGGTTGATAACCAACGGAGCTGTGGTGTAACGGTTGCAGGGTTCGAATCGTGTCTGATTTGAAGCCGGATCACCAACGTCGAGATCTCCACAAATCAAACTTACCAACTACCTCTCGGAAGATCGGGCCTGTACTCATCACTCTGCTTATATCAGATTAAAAATAATGGTAATGCTCTGAATCGGGTGTCCATCCGCCCAGACGCTCCGTTACTGGGCCATGATGCCAGCCTAACAACCTACTCTCCTTCGTTTCTAAAAAAAACTGCTCATCCACTTATTCCTACCAGTATATTGTCCGTGCTAAAGCTACGGTGGCGTCTAGAAAAATTAATCATAAAACTAAAAAATAAATCAACTGATGAAATATACACAAACTCACAATCAAATGACATTGACATTGTGGTATCTATAGCCTTATTGTGTGTTAAAAGATATTGATGGACTTCAGAAATATGAATATAAAAAAATAAAATAAGAAAGGTGAAAATACTGGATACCTGTTCTGTCTAGCAAATCCCAAACATTCATGTCTAAGTCATCCATGTGTGTACTTCGATAGATAGATGCACTTCAATAGATTTTGTTTCTCCATTCAGAAGTGCAACAAGTCATCTAATAGCATTAAACCGAAATTTAAGATGGTCCTGGTCAGACCATTTGCTATCCTCTTGATTAACAGATCAACTCAATCATTTGGGGAATCCAGTAGGACATCTCCTGCCCTGCTCCATGTGTAGTCCCATTAGTGCTTCCCACGCTGCAACTCTGAAAGCTGCAGAAGGGGCAACTTGTTGGGTGGCTTTAAGCTTTTCCACCGTGCAACTCTGCACTCGGCCCCGCGCCGGCTCCTCGCTGGGGCCAGGCGACAGGATCTGCGGCCGGTGAGCCCGCCTACAGCCGGCGAGCCAGCGTCGGGAAAAATTCCGTCAAATGTTCATGCAAACATGAAGACATAATTTCTACATATTTATTTATGTTTATCTTTTCTATAAGTTTTAAAAAACTACTTTAAATGCAATGGGAATATTATTTGGATTCTCAATATGTCAATTCATATATCATAAACAATTTCTTTCAATACAAAAACAGGATAATGAATTATTTATTGGATCTATAAAGTGTTGAATAAATTAAATCAATGTCACATGCAAAAGCAAAACTATTGAATGCGCATGAGTCAAGGGAAGAGCACACGCATAATATTTTGTTTATATCATGATAGCTATAAAAGATTTATTGTTAGCAGCTAGCAACAGAACATATCTGCTATGCACATCTAGTACTAATTGGCTGGAAGTAAAGATGTGAAAAGGCCAACCTGATTGTTTTGTTTTTCCAGAGGCAAAAGTATGGCATGTCATGCAGTGGCGGACTCAGAATCATTTCTTTGGGTAGGCACACAGTATAGGAACAGTGCTCCACAGTATGCTACAGTTCTCGCTACAGTGCTCCGCTACCACTACAAGAAATGTCTCGGTTTTTGACGAAATGTTGATGAAACGTGCGTCACAAACCATGCGTCTTATTCCATGGTTTGTGACGTTTATATGTTCATGTCACGTCGTTTGTGACGAAACGAATGTCAGAAAACGTGTTCTTTGACATTCTAAACGTCATAAACGACGTGACATGAACATATAAACGTCACAAACCATGGAATAAGACGCATGGTTTGTGACGCACGTTTCATCAACATTTCGTCAAAAACCGAGACATTTCTTATAGTGTACCTTGGTCATCGGGAATCTGGGGTAGTCCTGAGACTACCCAAAACCCTACTGGGTCCGCCACTGATGTCATGGGAGATGTCTGAAGTGATCAAAATCCACTTTATTGTGCTACTAACACCCAGCTCAAATGGAGACTTCACTGCCACAAGTGAAGTACAAGCTAGCTTAGAAAGAAGCACAGTCAGGTTCTGCAACCACGAGACACAATATATAGTCAGCTCCCTCAACACATATCGAACACATGCAAGAAGTTGTAGAACAACAGTGCACGTTGAGTCCACCAGTGTGGATCAAAGGTAGGACCTTCTCTATAACACCCTGGTGACAGAGCTAGTCGACAAGATCAACTGAAGTGCTAAGACTGTCCGCAGTGACATACTCTAAATGATACTCTAAAGCTTTAGAGTATGAATATAGAGTAAAAACTGCTGCACTGGGTACTCTAAAACGATATTCTATCCTTTCTCTCACTCTATATTTAGAGTAGTACAGTGTTTACTCTACAGTGCGCAGTGGCGGACCCCACTAACTAAACCAAAGAAAAAAATGCTATAACTCACAAACCAAAAATCCAAATTAAATTTCGATTGCACTATTAAATTCGTCTCAATAAATCCTTCAAAACTAGATCACACATGGATATATTTAGATAAAATGACAAGTGGGTCCCACAGTGGATAGAGTGGATAGAGGATGATATAGAGAATGGATGGGTGCGGGAGAATTGAGTATAGAGGAGAGAATCTTGCTGACTAGGACGTATAGAGGATGAATATAGAGGTCCATGAGTGCGGATAGCCTAAGACTATCCACATTCTTCATCCTCTATATTCATCCTCTAAAAGGAATATTCCGTCCTGTTCAGCGAGATCCTCTCCTCTATATCTAGTTTTTCCGCACCCATCCGTACTCTATATCATCCTCTATCCACTATGGACCCCACTTATTAGATTTTTTTAATTAAAAAACTCACCCATCTCCAGACGTGAGCGCCCTGCGTAGTGAATGAGCGTGGCCACGCACGCGTAGCGGATGCAGTACCACGCCACATTTGGCGTTCCTGAACTAGTCCGCTATTTTACCGTAGACGGTAGAGCAGTCCACTGCGGCTCGTTGATGCGCTATCGGCGTTTAGCGGACCGTTCGGCGTCTCCGGTGCGGTGAGCCTAAAAGAGTCCACGATGCTTATCAAGCAAGCTGCAACCTTCTCCACTATCTGGAAATTGACATCTCACTTAGAAACAAAAGCAGAGCACTCTTTACATGCCAAAATGATCTTAGTTAGATGGGGGAACAACAGTACCGCTTTGTCCTCAGATTTCAGAAGATTACATAGAGGTGGGACCGAATCCAGACAGCTGACACTGTAACCCTCTGAACTATGGAATTGGGCATCAAATTAGCAATTGTATTAAAATTTCAGTTTCAAAGGTGATTTCTTTAAGATTCTAACCTGAATACTTGCATCGAAGAGGTCAATGAGAATGCCAGCACAGCGTTGATCATGCCCGCCTGCAAGCACTGGGTAGGTTGGATCCGTGATATCTTCTCAAATGCTTGCAAGCACTGCATACGCAACAGAATGGTCGGATAAAGCGCCTCAGATAAATGTGATCGCCCGATCAGGTCATAAGAGCTTTTGGTTACCTCCTCAGCTACGTCGAGGTACTCGATGGCTAGCAGCCGCCGGGAGGAGAGCACGGGGAGGAGGCCGTGTCGGACGACGGCGTCCACGGCGCGCGGCATGGCATCGCAGAGGTACGGGATGGCGCACACGGACAACAGAATCACGTCCGAGGTAGCCCCCGTGCCATCCCCGCCGGCGGCTAGCCGCATCAGCGCCCGTGCGGCTGCATCCGTGGGGAAGTACCCGCCGGCGTCCTCCGCGCAGAATGACAGCGCCTTGTGGCAGGGAGCGACGGGGCCTGACGAACGGGTGCGCGATCGGGACAGGGGACGACGGGGCCTCGCGAGCGCGAGCCCTAGCGGGGATCGGGCGCTTCATTCACGTACTGCGATTCACTGATCTTGCGCGGATGTCGTGCGGATGGGTTTCCTTGGGTGAGGCGGATGACAGCGGGCTGAGGAGGACCATATACGCGATCCTGATCGCTGGATCTGAGTGAGCAAGGAGAAAGAAGAAAAGACTAAGAAACAATGGTTAATTTATATGAGGTTCTTTTTCTGAGTATATTTTTTTGAGTGAGTGGAGGAGGGCCATCTCAGTGGAGAAGATTATACGTGTGGACTTAGCAATGTTTATAATGGTGTATTAGTAGGGTAGATCCACTCATTTCTCTTCCGATCGCTCTTATCCGCTCACCAGCTGTCTCCGAGTGCACGACTGCTGGCACGGTGCGCATTGCTCGACAGCTGGACTTGTTAGGCACGGTGCGCGGCCGCCTCCGAGTCGTGGCGCTCGGCTGCTGGCTTTGCCAGGCATGGTGCACTGCTGCCATCTCCAAGTCGCGCGGCCACGGCCTTCCCGCCACTCGTGTTGTCGATGCCTCCCTTCCGTGACGTGCAACCACTACCGCCGGCCCGCTGCCTACCAGCGTTGTCGGGCCGCGGCCTCCGGTGAACACCAAACATCGACGAGCCTCCATTCTGCCGAGCAGCAAGGAGACGTGTTAAAAGCACATGTTACAAGAGTTTGTTTCGATTGTTTCAGATGTTTCAGAGGTATGTTGCAAGTGTTTTTATATGGATGTTGCAAAAAATAGATCGTGATGTTGCACATGTTGCAATGTTTGTACACGTATGTCGCAAGCGTCCATTCGAAATGTTTCATCTGCTTTTTCAGATGAATGTTGCAAGTGCCCTTTGGATATTGCATATGTTTCACACACACATTGCAAGAGTATGTTTGAAATATTTTAGCTGTTTTAGTCTTATGTTATAATAAGTGTTTTCATGTTTCAAGTTGCAATTATTTTATCTAGATGTTGCATATATGTTCATAGACATGTTGCAAGTGTATGTTCCAAATGTTTCATCTACTTCAGACTTATGTTACATTCAAGTGTTTATATATTGCAAGTGTTTCATCTTTCAGAGGTATGTTCAGAGAGTCATAGGGCATGGCCCAAGCGCTGAGGGAATGGACGCGGTGAGCCAGTGGCCAGCGGATGGGGTGCACGGCATGCCTAGGGTCAAGCTTCACGTTACAGCAATGCCTTGACCCACAATCAATATGTTCCTCTGAAGAGAGCCTGCATAAAGGAAGCTTACTGTTTTTTCTCTCAAAAATAATATCATTTTAGTTGCCCAACAAACAATTTCTATATATCCATAAACATATATGTAATTTATTTGCCATTCCTATGGTAGTAAGTCAACTTACAAGTATATGAGATATTAAATCTTGGTGGTGTTAAATTTTTAATATACAAATATTGCTAACAACCACTTCTTTTAGGTGCAATTATACTAAGTAAAGTCAGCACAAATCATAACTGCCAGCTTTGTTGCTGATACTTTCTTAATTTACACCACTTAACATATCAAACTCTATTCATTGAGCTTCTACAAGTTCATGGGGTACGGTCTTCGGTAAGCTAATTAAAAAAAAAGGGTCACTTAGTCATCGTCAAAAGAAAAAGGAACACTTGAAACCAACCAGTCATAAGATTTGTTGATCCTGTAGGCTAACAACTAGCAGTGAAAAAATAGTTTTAGTCCATCTGAACATGAGGGCTTATGGGTGGGCTAAATCTTAGCCAAACCCAGCTAGTTATTAGCCCATTAGCTAAGGACAACTAACTAACTTGGGCCAAAATTTCGTTGCTACGGATGTGTGCAGCTATTAGCTAGAGATCAAAACACATATACTGGCTATTACTAATTGCCCTGTTCGCTTGAACTTATTAGCCCCATCAACCATGGTATAGTGTTTTTCTCTCATAGCAAACCATCAGCTAATCTTGAACTTTAGCTAACAATTAGCCATAACTGATTCAAACGGGGCATATATACTGTGTAACAATGTTACTTGGTAGGCTCTTCATTCCAGCTGGACACATATTTTGAAACAACTGCCTGTCTCGTCTATGTTCAGAACTTCAGATTAGCAGATTGCATCTGCCTAACACGTCAGCAGTGGAACAAGTACCTGGGTCTTATCTGCGTTGATCAAGTCTGAGTACAGATTCAGATACCCATGTCAGCAGAAGTTGCATTCAGATCGTGTAACGACACAAACCTGTAACTGACCTTACCTCATATTTTACAAGTACCATTTTCTTTCTTTTAATACGTCCAATAACATCTAAAGTTAAATTAAACTCTAGGTACCCTTTTTATGATGTGTTCAAATTCTTAAAAACTACACTATTACTAGAAACGATTTTTAGTTGATAAGATTCAGCCTTTTCTTGCTACATGGAGGCAGTAGCAATATATTTGATTATATTAAAAACCTCCTTTTATGATTTGTATATGCTTCGATTAAGGGACTATTTGGATCCCTCCTCTAAACTTTAGAGCTCCAAAAGCTTTAGAGCACTAAGCTCACTTTTGAGCTCTAAAGCTTTAATGTGAGGTGGGCTAAAGTTTAGAGTTAACTTTTGATTAGTTTGCAGCTTTAGTTCTAAAGTTTAGAACTCTAAAGTTTGGAGAAGGAAATCCAAACAGGTCCTAAGTTAAATGGCTAAATGAAATCTAGATGTTTCAACATAGCATATGTACAAAGGCTGATTCACGCGAAAGAGCTTCAATGTTAACTTGACGCATGTATATATTTGTACACGGTATTGGCAATTCATGATTAGTACAAGTTCAAAATAACCGCAAGCAGAGTTAATAATAATACACAATTACACATTGACATTTTTTTGAAATGAAAAGTATCGTTTGAGGGGGGAAAGAAAATAAATCAGCTGGTCGGATCAATTTGCACTACGTGGCAGTGTTATCGATGCACAAGGATGTGTATAAATATGATCAAAAGTGGAATAATTAGGAAAGGAAAGAGCAGCTTCCAGAGCACAAGTTGCAATTCAGATACATCTGATATATAAAGCCTCAATGCCTCATCCCAAATTTACTCCAATCTTCCTGTGCACAATTCATTGGGTGCCCCTAGCATGAAGCAGTTGTTGATCTACTCCGCAGTTCCACCACCAGCGAGGCACGGACAGCTGCAGGCCGGAGACAGAGAAGAAAGAAACAGATTACTAGAACCATTGATCAGTCGGCAGTTGCTACTAAGTAACTTCCTTGTGCATATATTGCGGTAATCGTCAGAGATTAGGATTACCATTTGGCCAAGAAGCTCGGTGTGCTCTGCTTAGTGCTTTGCTGTGGCACTGCTTCCTGTTGCTGCTTGTGATGGCTCTCCGGACGCCCAACGAAGTAACCTTATTACATTCGGACAGATAACATAAATGGGTGTCCAGTTTTAATTTGGCAAGGAGACAGCAAATCGAGCAAACTGAGCAACGATGTGTGCATGTCTGGTGGATCCTTTATGTGAATGAGTTGAAGCGGCAAAGCATGAACCTACCGCCAGGAGTTTGCGCGGTCACCGGGTTCTGCTCGCCGGCGGCGGCGGCGTGTGGCGGTTCTTCCGTCTTCTCGGCGGCGTGGTTGGTTGGACGGCCTACGAAGTAGCCTCCTGCACCGACGACAGAGGATTAACGAAACATATTTACTGTATCTGCACCGCAGGAATTAATTGAAGACAGGGCAGGGGAATCAACTCGACGATGTCGCCACGGGAGTTGAAGCCAGTTCAGAAGTGATGATACAGATGCACCACAAAGAAGGATGCTCGCTATGACTCTCGCAGAAGTGGGTGGACCATCGATCATAGATAGAAGAGCTGACTAGTTTCAGACAGAGGGAGAGAGGGAGAGAGAGTACCAGGAACGTCGCTCTTCTGGTCGCTGCTCATGGCGGATGTGCCGGCGGCCTCTTCCCGCTGGCTAGCCTCTCCCGGCGCCGGTGATAGCAACTGGCAAGACGAGCCGGCCAAGAATGCCACAGGGACAGACGAGACGACCGAGACGGCTCCAAGTCAAGAAGAGGGAGAGAAAGACTTTTCAAAGAGGGACAGTCGGACAGAGAGAGAGCTCGCCAGACTGGCAATGATTCAGCTCCGGCACAATTATCCGAAACAACCTTTACCTTGGCTCAAAAAATAATGAGTATCCAACTACACCCCCAGCCTAGCCGTGGAATCTGCGGGGCCTCCTAGGGTCCGCCCGTTCGGACCGAACGGGCCGTCCGACAGTTTCCCGCCCGAATAATTCCCGCCGTTCACAGTCTGCCGCGCAAACGTCCGCGCGGAAAGCCCTACACGTGGGAAGCTGGTTCAGGCGGGGGAGGGAGCGGGGACCGAAAAAAGTTGGTTCAGGCGAGGGTGTGGGGACCGAGAAAGTACGTAGGAGTACTATTCTTTTCTTTTATTGATTTGCGTGCAACACAAGCTAAAAAATGCCGCAGCTGTTAAACCGTGTATCTAAATTAAATTCCGATTGTACCATTATATTTCTTTGAATTAATGCTTCAAAACAAGACTCCACATGGATATATTTAGATAAAGTTTCATAAACGAACATTAATTTCATAAAGGTAGAACTTTTTCTTATATTCAGTAGAGACGATGTTCTGAGTTTAGAGAACAATGTTCCGTCTTCGTAAGAAAAATATTCTCTGTTTAAAAGAGCAGTATTATAGTTTTAGATTCATAAAATTGGTATTATAATATACAAAAATAAATACATAACAAAAATAAAAAAATAATAAAATTTAGAGCAAAGCATAAGAAAAAATAAAAACACTTAATATAAAAAAAATTAAAATAACATTACATGGATACTTTTAAAAAATACTAAAATATATTATAGTACATCACATATGTACTAAGTGAACATCACTGAGTACATTATAGAATATCGTATATGTATTACGTGAATATTACTAAACACATCATAGAACATCATATGTGTACTAAGTGTAAAACATAGAAAACATAATAAGAAAAGAAAAGAAAAAGAAACAAAATAAAATTAAAAAATAAAAATATAAAACATAACAATAATAATAAACACATAAAACAAAAAAGAAAAAAATGAATGGTGCACGAAAAAAGAAAAATAATAATAAAGAAAAATAAAAAATAAAAACATGGATCAAAGAAAAACATAATTAGAAAAGAAAGAAATAAATAAATAAAGATAAAAACATGATTAACAAGGATAAATATATAGAACAAATAAAATAAATAAATAACTTAAATAAGGGCGTTAAAAAGAAAAAAAAAGAATGAAAAACATAGAAAACTAAAAAGCAAAGAAAAAGTAAGAACAAATAGAAGCAAGGATAAACAATGAAGAGAATTGAAAAGAAAAAAGATAAGATAAAAATAAAACATGCACAACATGTGAACATAAAAAAAAGGAAAGGAGGGAAAAATAGAAAAAGATATAAAAAGAAACATAAAAATATAAAAAAAAATGAAAAGAATAATAAAAAGACATAAAACAAAAAGGAAAAAAGAAATAAAAAAGAGAAACTAACGCAACCACCAACAAGCTAGTAAGAGTTAAGAAAACAAATAAGAAGAAAAAAATACGGCAACTACCGGCCTATCCATCCGGAGAAGAAGAAGGAAAAAAAAAAGAAACATACAGGAACTGTCGCTTCGATGGGTGTCGCTCTGTGGGCCGACACATCTGTTGGGACTCGCGCGGGAAGGACACGGGAAGGCGCACGCGGGAATCATCGGCCGGTTGCTTCGGTCCGAATGTTCGGGCCGGAAGATTTCCGGGAAGGCCTATGCTAAATTTTTTCCTAAATTTTATTATGCAAAAAGAAGATTCTCCATCACATCAAAATGTCGACACATGTATGAAGTACTAAATGCAGATGAAATCAAAAACTAATTGCACAGTTTAGTTGTACTTTGCGAGACGAATCTTTTGAGCCTAATTAGTCGATGTTTGGACAAAAATTCACAAATACAAACGAAATGCTACAGTGCATAATCTTATACTATACAGATTTTGCCCCTGCCAATTTGGGGCAACTAAACACGGCCGAAGATTTCCGGGAAGGTCTGCTGTTGCGAATTTGAGATTGGCAAAGAGGTCTAGGTAGCAGAATCTTGCATGGGCACAGCACAACGCCTTGTCCAAGCGACAGGGGCCTACGTTAACAAGGCATCAGCATCAATTGCATCGGCCGAAATATCAGCGGGTTATTGGGTGCATTGCTGACCTCTGACAAACCAACCATACCGATATGTCGTACACACGGTTTGGACAGTCAAACCGCTTGCGTACGGGCGATGCCACTACTATTAGCCACATCCTCCGTGGTTACAAAATATTGTGGCCGATTCTAAATATTTTCGCGGTGTATTTTGCGTATGGCCAATATTATTGATCTTTTTTAAACAATTTTCTTCAATAGCCAAGCCTTGTTACTTTAATAGAAGATTTTTTTTGGATTTACAATTTTAAATTTTTAAGTGCAATGATTTTCTTATTGGGAAAGACTACTGTGGACTACTCCCTCTGTCCTAGAATGCTATGTAGTGCAATTGCTTAGTCTTTTTTTTTCATTCTTCTACTTTCATCCTGTCTTTATTATCTAACTTATGGTAAATGATTGGGATATCAAGGTAACGAAAAGGGTAAGTACCTAACTTGCTGACAAAAAGATGGGAATAAACCTCTTCATTATTTCTTTTGGTTCACCAAAGCAACATATTTCTCTCTTGTGGAAGTTGATTTTAAGTCCTTATAATTGTTCAAACGTGCAGAGATGCAGTTTCATGTTATGTGCTTGTTCAATATCAAGATCTAAAAGTAACACGGTGTCATCCACGTATTGCAAGATAGACAACACGTCTTCCACCACATGAGGTACTACCCCTTTTATCTGTCCATCCTCTTTGGCCCTGGCAAAAATGATAGCCAACATGTTGATCACTATGTTAAATAGTATAGGAGACAGTGGATCACCTTGCCTGAGGCCTTTTTTTAGATGTAGGGCCTATTTCGTCATTAACCTTAATTCCCGTAACCACCTTGTATAAAAGGATCGCATCCAACTACACTATTTTTGTAAAAAAACTTTCGTTCGAAGAGTTTGTTGTAGAAAGGTCCAATTGACCTTATCATAAGTCTTTTCAAAGTCAAACCTGTTCATTTTTTTTCCTACGTATAGATCCTGTTATGTTTTGTGTAGAACTTTGTTTGGCTTCACTACTTTTTTTTTGTTATTCTGGCTTCACTACTTTTACTAAAGCGTTATTCTAGAAATTCGCGTTTTTAAACTACAATTAATAAATTCTCATTTTTAAATCACAAAAAGCATTATATTGATAGCTAAAGCGTTATTCTAGAAAAATTCAATGGCTCTTGTAAGGAAAAAAAAGGAACCAGTGTATTTGAGTTTGCAGTTTGATTGAATCTTCAATAATTCTGCATCCATTATCAAGCGTAGAAGGAAAAATATCAGCTTCTTTCGTAGGACAATAATGCAATTCAGGTAAAGAATGAAGCTCCTCCCCGTCCACCCGTTGACTGACTACGCTCCGCCGCTGCAACAGCTCTCGACCCTATTGCTCAGGAGCTCGACTACCGCAAACGCATGGGAACCTGCAGCCGGAGACGGAGAAGAAAGAGAGATTATGTATCCGTAGGTAGAAAAAAAAATTAGTCTATGAGAGCTCGAATGGTATCCGTAGGTACAAAAGTTGCTCTGACGGCCAATCAGTAGTCGAATTACCTACCATCTGGCCAGCAAGCTTTCTCTCTTCTTCTTCTGAGCAGGCGGTGGAGACGCAGCTGGATGTGCTGCTTGTGCCGTCGGCGTCTTCTCAGGGTTCACCGGGAGACTGATCGATCATAGTATATACGTATTACTGTATTAGATAGGGAGAGATCACTAACTGCTGCTCATGGCGGATGTGTCCAGGCGATCGATCAGCTAGTAGGTCGTCCTAGGTGCCACCGCTAGCACCTCGCCGATAGGCGATGACTACGAGCCGGGAGGAGAAGACCAGCAGATACAGAGCAGGGCCGTGGACAAGGAGACAGCCGGCCGGCTTCCCAGCTGGAGTTTGTAGGAGAAGCAGGGGACGACGACGCCTTGTCCAGGCTGGAGCTGGACCGAGTTCGTTCGCCGTCTGCGTCCACACGGTAGCTTCCAGCTCTCTCTCATCTTGGCTTTGCTAGTGTGAAACCGCAGCCCGAAACTAAGGCCGGCTACACTTTGTCGGCGGGTTGCAGAAAAAGCATCCGGCGATGGGAGTTGCAGGTGCTGAGTGCTGACCCCTGCCTGCTGCTTCCACGCAAGATCGATCGCCCGAGGAGGGGTACCCCGCGCTTCCCCTCTTTCGGCATTTCTGTCTCACATCCGTATACCAAGTTCTATAATATTTTCACCAATAGGGATTGTTGACTTGTTGTAGGCAAGAATGAAAATAAAGATGGACCATAAGCTAAGGAGGAAAAAAAAACACTTTCACTGAGGATACTCCCGGTCAATAGTAAAATGTGTCATCGTGTCCAAGATTGCCACGCCATAGCAAAATGACACTATAGATTCATGTGCCTCTAATGGTATCTCCTCCTTTGTTTTTAAGTACGCGTATTAGGATTTAGAAAAAAAATCATTTATGGATGTACTTTGACCATCATTTTCTCTTACACATGATCAAATCGCCATGATGTCAATATCATATGTATTAAAAGGTCTCTGAAGTACAATTCAGTTCATATAGTTTTTAGTATGTACAAGTTATCTCTAGATATGGCCTCTTTGTTTAGTGGCTAGTTCACACGCATAATCCGTAAACGCTGCACATGCCCTTATTATTTGTGAACTTAGTTTTGAGTAGCTTGGCTGGACTGTCAGTTATGTGAGAAAATATCCACAACCGTGAAACCCTTTCCCTGGCCCGTATGCTGCAATTGCCTTATAGAGTTAATATGGTAATTGATTTACTGCCTTATGCAGCAGTATAAACAAAGGATGGTAGAAAGAGCTTTGAATAAGTTGTGTGTGCCTTTCTCCAATGATCTTGAGTTGGTCCAATGCCTAGGCGCAGGGTTAAGCGTATCTTAACCATTAACCTATCTGGAGACATTCCGTAACAATAGTTATGTGGATGCCAAAACCAATAGCGAAAAGCAGGTGTGCTGAATGTTTTCTTGTACAGTTCTGGTGTGAACAAAAGCTGTAGAGAATTTACATATCTTTGCTGTCCTGAAATTTTACATTTTTAGCCCATCAGGTTTGGGAGTTATGAATTTCTGAAGTTTCCTGTCAGGTTCCGCACAGCAGTAGATTTTTGTACTTTTTCAACCTTAATAACTGCTAAATCATCTTCTTATGATAAGTAAAAAGATGTATATAATCTCATAAGCTTTCCAAATTGTTAAAGAAAGTAAATTTTGGTGGACTAGAACTCTAGATATGAATTATTTAGTTAATTGTACTGTTGCTGTCCTGAAATTTCAAATAATTTAATTGCATGATTTTTTTGACGAGTCACCGGGGGAAAAGGATTCCCCACTTGAATTTATTGCATTGGAGTAGTAATAAATTACCACTCATAGAGGATACAACAGAGTACGCATACTTACAACACAATACCACCAACAACACACGAGACAGAGCGGAGGACAACCACAAAACATAGAGAGAAAACAAGAAAAACTCCCATGATAAGCATCTAGTTGTTCACCAACTAACACCACCACCAAAGTGGCTGAACTCCAGCGACCTCCACTCCAACGGTGACTGTTAAGCTTTGAGTCAAAATGACGAACGACAGTCGTGATTACAATGTCTTTGAAGCACATTAGGACCCAATTGATGCCCGCCAACGCCCATTAAGGGGAGGAAACCTCAATGGAGGGAGGGCTGACAAAAGGGGCGCGAGGAGATCCAAGAGAGGGGATTATGGTCTCGTTACCGGCATTTGTTGAGACATGACAATCAAGGATCATGGAGAATGGCAAAGCTAGTACACTGGCAGCTTAGTTTGCTGAGATGAACACAGCCCGCGAACACTTCAGAGACAAAGCATGACAAAGCCAGAAGACAACCACTGATTGCCGATTTGCGCCACCACTGAGCAACATGCTTGCCGATTTAGGCCAAGGCCGTTGCACCACACGCCACCCCTCGTAGCTACGCCGTCCCGCTGCAACCCTCCATCTGAGGGACCAGCGAAATGGGGACTAAGGGTGGCGAGGGATGGGCAAACCAAAGCACATCGGATACGAAGACCTCCCTTGAAGCCGACGGTGTCACCTACAGCACATCCGGGCTCCACGTTCGACCATTACTTGCAACGCGACACACCCTGCCTACCGCGTCCTTGCCGCTCTCTACTCGGGTTTGCCCCCCCCCCCACTTCGTGAGCATCGCACCAAGTCTGGTAGGGTCAGTTTGGCACATGTGTTTGTTGCCGTTTTAAATCGCTCAAGTTCAGCGTGTCTTTCCACGCCATGACCGCGGCAAGGGCACCACGTCTCCGCCCTTGAAATTCATCTAGCTCGTGGTTTCGTGGCCCGATCCCTCTTGGCGACAGGTAGTTTAGGAAATTCACTAGCCAAGCACCCTATGTCATGTTGTACCGGGCCCTGGCTAAGGCGAATTTGGGGTTTCCGTGACCGCCGATGGAAATTGCCGCCGTGTCCAAGGCGTTGGGGTAAGTCTCAGACCAGCGTTAAAAGATCCGATTGGTGGTGTTCCGGTGCTCGTGTTAACTTCCCCTATCCGATGCTCGTTCCCGTTTGTCTAGGGTGTGCGTCGTCGGTGCGCTGACGCGGTCGTGCCGCCCCGGAACGCCGCCACCCCAACTGCGCGCACGTGGCCGGACCACCTCGACACCCCTACGCGTCAACCATCACCTCGACCGTGTTCATCGTAAGCTGCTGATGCTCTAGCGCCATTTCTTTAGTCTGTTAGCTTCGCTAACTCACCGGAACGGGCGCGCCGACCTAGCGGTTAGTCCGTCAGCAAGGGTAGCCCAGTAGGAGTCACCGTGTAGCCTCCTTTCGCCGCCTAGGGTTGTGTTTGCGCCTCGCGGTGCTCGTCGGCTCGTCGGGGGGGGGGGAGTCGGGGTCCCTCTTCGACGACCGGTGAGCGGGTGCCATGCCAGCTGGGGTCACGCCGGTGCGCGCAGGGGGCGTCGGGGACCGGTTCAGTGCGAAGATAGGTTTGTTGGGGGTGTTCCTTGCAAAGTGGTTCTCTAGTGCAATAGTACGTGGTTGCGTCGCGTAGTATCTATTTAGACCAGGGGCTATTTTGCTTAAATGCCAGCGCGTGCGCGGGCTCCCCGCCCTGGGCCGCCTGCTGGGCCGGAGTGTCACGCGCGGTCGCGCCTCCGCGCGGGTTACGTTGGGCCGCTGGGGCAGGTTCGGTTACCGCCGGCCCGTTTTGAATTCTAGGACGATTTCTAATTTGGTTCTAAGCGAAACTTGTAGAATTAAAATAGAATTCTATAGGAGTCCAAAAATTGTGGAACCAATTGTGTTAGAATCCTAAAATCATGATCTATCTAAGGGTGTAATTGGTTCACGCAGTTTCATAATATTCTAGACTTGCTCTAATTATTTTGAGACGCTCAAAATTATTAAATGTAAACTTGTATTAATTTTCATGGCAAAATGATGATAGCGCTAGCTTCGAAAATGTTGCCTTAGCGTCATAGTATTATTAGATGCTCACTGATATTTTGGTAGCCACAGAATAATTACATTGCTAAGATAGCTAAAAAGCCCTAGTTCGAATATAGATTAAATCGAAAAATGGATAAAGCAACATCTCGAGTTGTTTTACAACATTTGTCGGGAAAGTAATGTTTTGATCAACGACGTGGGTACGTGGCCTAGTGTGTAGCCATTAGAGTTAGCTCGTTAGCTTGTGAAGCGTATCGTGTTCTCCTAGTTGCAATTATCATTGTCTATTTACATCTATGCGATGCATCCGCAAATATCATCATTGGTATATTGATGGATCATGGAGTCGTCGAGAGTAGAGGAAAAGATGGTGCCTTGATGGTCGTGCCGCCATGGCGAAATGCTAACTTGGTTATATTCTACCTAGGCAAGCCCAGTGCATAACCCCTATTATTTCTACATTTTAAATTATGCTTGTGCATTAAGTTGAAGGAGTTGAATGAAACCCACTTGCATATATATATCCTTATCCTATGAGTCTTACTAGTATAATAGGATCGTGTATTGTGCTATGCTATAGGATCCCGGTAGAAGTCGAGTAATTACCTGTCACTCGCAAGAGATAGAAAATATACTACTGTTATTATTATAATATTACTATCACATGGAATATATATGAATAATGATTAGAGACCGGGCGGAACGGGTTGGACAGACTTGGACCTGGTTGGGCAACAGAGCAGGGCTCTAGTTGCATTTGTTCCGCCTGTGTCGATTAAGGACCGTTCGTTGCAATGGATTCCATAGTCAGGTCATAGACCTACTTGTCCCGAGTATATACTTGCTTATGGAAGAGGGAAGACTTGTTTCTCTCTTATCATAGGTTGCGGCTCTTTTCGGACCGACTTTTTAGGTGGTTATATATATATGGGTTGAGGAGGTCTAAGCACCATACTGAGGCCGGGCCTGCAGAGTTGGGGGCTTAGAGTCCGAGCTTGGACGGGGACCTAGACCCTTTGATAGGAGTGGAACGGGTTGATCTTGCTTGTGCCCGGGGTACAAGCAAGGCGTGTGTTTTCGAGGCACCCAGCTGGGCACATTGATTCGCGGATCG
Organism: Saccharum hybrid cultivar R570; assembly: GCA_038087645.1. Lineage (NCBI taxonomy): Eukaryota > Viridiplantae > Streptophyta > Magnoliopsida > Poales > Poaceae > Saccharum > Saccharum hybrid cultivar. The sequence goes on along the minus strand of JAQSUU010000805.1, from coordinate 24,088,447 downwards.
CCGTCAATTTGACGATCCGACATGACTATAATCTGGCATCGTAGCAAGAACTATGAAAGATGGTAAAATGGTTCTGATTGCTTACGACCTGCGTGAAAGTAGCCTTGGTACTTACATAGACTGGTTGGTTAATAAACTAATGAAAACTACTAATAAAAAGAAATATAACGATGCATCTTTAGTAATGCTTCTTGCAGTTGCAATAAACCCATAAGCCAGAAAGCTTTGCATAATCCTTGGAGTCGTTTTCTTTCTTCCTGACGGGTAAGTCTTGTAGAGTACAATTGAGTACTCAGGGTTTGTTCTACCCTGTTGCAGGTGATAGGTGCGGATAAGCTGACACTTGTATGTGGAAACCTCCTGGTGGGCTCAGCGAGGATTTTCTTTACGATGCGGAGTAGAGTTTATTTATTCAAACTCTCACCAAAAGTTTTACAAAGAAAATACTGGCAACTTGTTATCATTTCATGGTTATAAAAGTTCGTCATGTTAATGGTGAACTTATCATTAAATGGTTTCATTTTCACTGAACTCTGATAACATTTTGTATTCCGCTGTTATAATCAAATAATGAATTACTCTGATGTTGTACTAAAAGTGATGTAAGAAATAGTAAGTATGTTGTAAGCTTTACTCTCTCATTTGTGATCCTGATGTCAAAATGTGGATCTTCGAGTTCTCCCTTGTGGTGTGCTCGACGGAATCGTGTAGTTTAGTGTTCTCCCCTGGGTACTTAGTGTCTAATGGAAGACGAGTACTCTTGAGAGGACATTAGATTAGGCGGTTCTGCCACAATACCTCTAGAGCATAGTGAGAGCAATTGCATAAACTCATACTTGAGCTCTAAAATTGTATATATCCACATTGAAGGCATGAGCATCCTCTGATGACATTGGTTGTTTTTACTTCTAGTTTTAGAGTAGTGAGAGCAATTTCATGAACTCATACTTGAGCTATTCATATGTCTATGTGACTACTAAATTGCTTCCACTTAATTAATAGCAACATGAGCATAGCATATCATGTTTTAACTTACACCATGTTTTCTGCAAAACTATAAATCCTATTATGCATCCATCAAACGTTTATGTTGGAATTTTTTTTCGATAAGGAAAGCTTTATTAATTTCAAGATCGTTACATCGAGGTGATACAAAGACCTTGAAACACTTCCGGCCTCTGTATAACGAGGATACACACAGCCATACAAAAGATCTTAAAAAAGAAAGACACACTAATAACACTCAATCCGAAGACTAGACTGCCACCCATGTGCCCGGGTAAAAAACTCCTTGGCCACCCGCGCCAATTGTTGAGATGCCGCTACAACTAAATCTCGTGAAGTTGGCTTCTGTAGGACAACCCAAGTACGGAGCCAATGTATAATCGAGTAGATAACCTGTAAAGGAGAAGAAGTACATTTCTTTTCAAAAACCAGGTCATTCCTACATAACCAAAGAGACTAACACGTAGCTGCTGCTCCTAGCAAGGCTAACGATTTCAATTCTTTAGTTAGACCGCAGAGCCAAGAACCAAACATGCTTGATACAGTATGCGGTTGAGACAAGCCTGAAGCCGCCTGGATAACAGACCAGACAGCACGAGCGAATCGACACTCAAAAAACAGGTGTTTAATTGTCTCATCTTTGTGACAAAAACAACACTGTTTGCTGCCTTGCCAGTTACGTTTAACTAAGTTGTCTTTGGTTAACACTACGCCTCTACGTAGGTACCACAGAAATATCTTGATCTTCAACGGAGCTTTCAGTTTCCACAAGACTTTATTAATATTGGAGACATCATTATGGATCATTGCCAGGTAATGAGATTTGACTGAGAACTGTCCATTAGGATGCAAGTTCCAGCGAAATTCATCTTCTTGTTGGCTTAACACAATATTCGTGATACGTGGAAGTAAATTGTTCCAAGCCACTAATTTGTGTCCAATTAGATCTCTTCGCCAGGATAGAGTAGGTGGAGACGTGCTTAGCACTTCTGCTACAGTAGCCTGTTTATGCCGGGCTATGTTATAGAGGCAAGGATACTGTTGACGCAGAGTTGACTGATGGTACTTAGTACTTTGTCTGACGGCCTCTAAGTACAATTGTACTGATGGTACTGCTGTTAAGCTGTTTTAAGTACTAAATACTTGGTGATCACTGAAGCCAAGCATGAGTGAAGTTAATGTCTTAGCATAGCATGGGAGGGGCATCCCCAAGGATGCCGTTAACTCTAATTTAATGGAGCGAGCGTCACGCGAGCAAACATTAGCATTCGGGTTATGTCTCTAGTTGGATGTGTTAGATATAAATCTGCAACTTGTGGAGGAAATTCTTCTAACATCAATTGTAAATTTCTTAAAGTGTTATGAAGTGCAATTCCTTTGTCTGACGGTTCTTGGTAGTTTCGTGGTGTGTGTCTCTACGGCCTTAATCATGCGGTTAAGCTGTGCTAGTTGAGTTTGCGGATGATGACTCTGGGGATCATCTTGTGATCGTCGAGTTAGCGCCGCATTGGTGGAGAGGACAGCGGGGGTGCAATATAGCCGCTACCAGTGTGTTGGCCGAATCCAGCATCACCGCTGCATAACAAGCTATGTGTTCCGTTGTAACCCACAAACACATTTGCTATACTGTTATTTAAAAACCTATATATGGATCACAGTCCATATCATATTAAATATAGCTTCCAGTCAAACATACTTAAATATACAATGGTTTGGAACAATCTGCTGAAAATTAAAAACACTGCAAAGTTCCAAATTCCAAAGTACTTCCAGTTACGGTAAATATTACCACTTCCTACTGCCAATAGTCATTTGTCAACAGTCAAGAGAATTGTAGCTGTACCATTGAATTCAAATATAACTTGTATCTGCTGATGGCTCAATTACACTTCTCGGGTATACAAATAAACATTACGGTATATGGGGTTCTAGAAAGAAGAAGTACAAATATTAGATTGTGCAATTTTGGCTAGCAGAAAGAATATAGCTAGATTGGGTGTTAAAACGAGTGGTTAATTACTAGGCCACAGGACCTTGAATATCGATATAATAAGGAATGTAGTAAACTGTACAAATATGGGATAGAATGGGCAATTTCATCAGATTCAAACTTTTGAGAGGAATGAACAAGAGTGAAGTGGTACCGATGGAAAGGAGCAGAAACACCTCCCCAATGAAAAAACCAACTGCAATTCCAGCACAAACTGAGTGGATTGTTGACAAACTAACAGCAAAGGAATATAATGCTCATTCAAAACAAAAACGGAAACATATATGCAACGAATAGTTACATTTAATCGCACTTCTTGGTAGTATAATGATTAATCATTAATAAACAAGGGGTATCGTAGGAAAAGAGAACAGAACAGCTTTCCGGATAGCAGAGGAAGGATGAGTTCAGGAGTAATACAGGTTGCCGAGGAAGCCGGTTTTCTTCTGGCCACCAGGCGCCGGCGCTTGGCCTTGCTGCACATGGTTCTCTGGAGGCCCAGCGAGATAGTTTTATCAAGAGAGGATTACGAATTGGACCGAACACCGGGGAAAAAAATTAAAACACAAACTCAGCAGCGATGGAAAAGTAGAAAAGCAGAAACAAACTGAATCGGCGTGGATCGCCGGTGAAGTTCGCGCGCGTCACCTACCAGCAGGAGCGCTCTCTTTGTTCTGTGCATCGGCAGCATCTTGCTGTTTGTCCTCGTAGTTGGCCGGACGGCCGACGAAGTAGCCTGTGCGTAGCAGAAGCCAGAGCGGTTTAGCGCAAGGAATCGCGGGCAAGGCCAGATCAGTAGATCTGATCGGACACGGAGGAGCGGGAAAAGGAAAATCTTGAGATGTGCCCGCCGTCGTCCATGTCGGATTCAAGACGTTGACCTACTGTTCTGGGCTTCTAGCAGAGAGAGAGAGAGGGAGACAGATGTTTTTTTTTTACGTAAAAGACCGTGGGAGAGATCCTACAGTGTGATTTTAAATCTATATCTATATCTATATCTATATCTATCTATATCTATACTTATACTTACCTAATAATAAAGAGGCAAAATTTCCGTCAAAATTTTTTTTTCACCTCTTTTTCTTCCACTCCGGGTTCTGTTCCAGTCCGGGTTATCCTCCAGTCCAGTCTAAATCTAAAGAGACTTCTGAAAATTGTGTTGGTTCTCTACCCGATTTTTTTCTTTATCTTTTCTCATGTGAGTTGGAGGAAGCTACGTGAGTTGCGTTTTTCCGTGGAAGTTCCCTTTCTGTGGAAGTCCCCTCCACGTATCCTTTTTCAATTCGTTTATTTTTTTCCGTCCATGCGTTGGTTCTCTACCTGACTTTTTTTTCTTTCTCTTTTCTAATGTGAGTTGGAGGGAGCTACGTGGGTTGATTCCTTAATCAATCGGACAGGGCCACACAGGTTGATTTCAGCAAGCCATGGTCAGAGATGAACAGTAAGCCGTGGTCAGTTATGAATTCTTTTTAGCCTCTTTTTCCACTCCGGCAGTGCGGGTACATATTGGTTTAGGACTATAGTCCTAATCCAAGTAGGACGGCACACAACTATCCTGCAACTATCAAATAAAAAGTAGGACTGCATACAACTATCCTGCAACTATAAAATAAAAACAAATACAGACCGAGAGAACCCAAAACAACCTGAATAAAAAACAATAGACAACAATCCTCTAATTTCCATCGAAATCATGGATGTCAACGTTGAACCATATGATGAAGCATGCAACCAGTGACAACGAGTGAGGCCGCAATCCGTGCTGTGAGATGGGGCCAGCGCCGGCCGGTGAGCCCGCTCCGCTGCTGCGTCCCCTGCCGGACCCGCACCTGGATCTGCCACCCCGGGGCGAGCACGGCTGACGGAAGCCGATATTCTACATCATGGAGATGTCAGGATTGATGCCCATCAAGATGCACGTTCAGGAGGTGGGATAGAGGGCCTTGAAACCCTAAAAAGAGAATTGCATCTAGGTAAAATTACTTTAATATTGATTTTTTTTCTCTGTTGCATTCAGGAAAAATATGGCACTATTCTTATTATACATTCTTATTGATCTACGGATCCATCAAGTACAAAATCCTTTGTGCATATATGGTTTATTATTTTTTATACTAAACATGTCTGGTATGCATCATCTGGATGGGCATACTATCCAGATCGAGAAGATACATGGCACACAAAAAGGTGAATAACCACTGAGTACGTTTTTTTAACACACGAATATATGTGTTTATCGATGGCGCACGACTAATGTGATGGCCTAGCTGTTGAAGCTTGTTCGTATCGTGACACGTATAAAAGTGTGTGTCTTGCCTTCTACACATTTTTAAACTCACAGTAGGTACATACAAATAGTTATCATTTTAAATTAAATCAATATCCTGTTAATTTTCCACACATGATTAATAACTAATTGCACGATAGTATTGGCTTTGGGTTTGCTCACTAATGGTGGTATGCTGTATCCATATCAGGATAGTCCATTTAGTATTGGCACGGCCGGTGGTATGCTGTATGCACAGGAGTAGTTTAATTCCACCGCTCCTTTGTGCATATATGATTTATTATTTTTTTATACTGAACAGATCTAGGATGCATCATCTGGATGGGCATACTATCTAGATCAAGAATATACATGGCACACAAAAAGGTGAATAACCACTAAGTACGTTTTCTTGTAACACACGGATATATGTGTTTATCGACAGCGCACGACTAATGTGATGGCCTAGTTGTTGGAGCCTGTTCGTATCGTGACACGCATAAAAGTGTGTGTCTTGCCTTCTATACATTTTTAAACTCACAATAGGTACATACAAATAGTTATCTTTTCAAATTAAGTTAATATCCTGTTAATTTTCAACACATGATTAATAACTAATTGCACTAGCATTTATTACCTTGGAATTTATTGATATATGGTTAGGCCAAGTCCAAATAAGTCAAATAAAAATAGCTACCTCATTTTTATTGGCGCGAGCATGCGAGCACCATGCAACATGTTATGCATCCCGTTGCAACGCACGGGCATATTTCCTAGTTAAAATTAAACGAGAGAGTCCAAAGTTCTTACAAACCTGAGTTAACTAAAGGCATCTAACCAGAAACAGAAAGATGACCTAAGATCATCCTTGAATCTAACATATTGAAGAATACATTGGTTTTAAAAATTAGCTAGCCAAATTGCATGAGTGGGCTGTCTCCTTTGGAAAATCTTGTCGTTGCGCAGCTTCCAGAGTTCCCAGGCCGCAATAAGGGTAGCCTCCGCAAAGAAATCCAGATTATGCAAACTATTTGCAGCCACTAATCTTTCCATCAGCGACAGAGCAACAACAGTTCCTCGTGAGCCTGGGCAGATAACGGTAAGAAGAAGATGTCCTCCAGCTCCTGTTCTGTCATTAGAGTCTGCACCGAGATCGAGTTGTTTATTGCAAACGAATAGAGTCTGGGATACTCCACTGAAAAAATATTATCAGTCCAAAGATCATCCCAGAATGAGACAGTAGAGCCATCCCAAGAGTACATTTCGCAACAGATGTTGTGAGGAGTGATGACACGTACGTACCTCCGGGCTCCGGTTGCCTAAGGATACAAACAGGTATAAGACTAACAACTAGTTGATTACCTTTTAGACGAGTAACAACTAGTTGGAAGTTGGAACTAACAACTAATCCTGCTAGTCTATTCAAACAGACCATTCGACTGTTTTTTTTAATGGAAGATACCCCTAAACTACAATTACTAAATCCGTCCATGCAGGTTCGTCTCTCTATGACTAACTCACATGATTAAGGAAAATCCACATTTAAATCACAAAAAGCATTATATTGATAGCTAAAGCATTATTCTAGAAAAGTCGATGGCGCTTGTAAGAAAAGAGGAAGCAGCGTAATGGAATTTGTAGTCTCATTGAATAATCTTCAAAAACTCTGCATCAAGTATATCAAGTGCAGAGGGAAAAAAAATATCAGCTTTTTCATTCATAGGACAATAATGCAATCCAGGTATAGAATGAAGCTCATCCCCGTCCTGCAGTTTACTTGAATCCTCTCACCCGTTGACTCCGCTCCGCCGCTCGGAGAGCTCTGGATCTTATTGCTCGGAAGCTCGACTGACACAGATGCACGGGAACCTGCAGCCGGAGACGGAGAAGAAAGAGATTATACCATCAGTAATCAATTCAGTACTTCTACTGCTAGTAGCAGAAAAAGAACAGATAAATCAATTACCATCTGGCCAGGAAGCTTGATCTGTTCTTGGGAGGAGGATGCGGAGTCGGAGATGCAGCTAACTTTTGGTTGTTGCGTCTTGTCAGGGTTCACCGGGGGACCCACGAAATAATTGTGCGTTGCTGCAAACACGTACAGTACACTGTTTAGTTTGAAGTTTTAAACTGAGCAAGTGGAGAGCTATAGAGCGAATCGATCTCAAATGATGAATTTAGTAACTGAGCAAACAAAGCATGTACGGACCAGGAGCTTGCGCAGCGCCGGTGACCTGAGGTGCTTGTTCGGTTGCCGGCGCCGCCGGTGCCGGTGCCGGTTCCGGCGCTGTGTACGCCTCTGGGGGCCCAACGTAGTAGTCGCCTGAAGAGAGAGAGAGAGGGCAGAGCAAATGTATGGCTCAGACGCTCAGTCCCAGGATACAAGTCGAGAAGGCACATCCAATTCATCAGGATGCAACAAAATTAGCAAACAACAAGCGCCAATCATTACTTTTTGAAAGAGGTTGACAGATCAAATATACGATGACTAAGATGAGTTAGTTGATCGAGTTTGCCATTACGAGATCACGAGAGAGAGAGACTGATCGATCGTAGATAGACAGAGATCACTAACCGTTGCTCATGGTGGATCTCCGGGAGATTAGCTAGCCACAGGTGCCACCAGCCCACCACCGCTCTTTGCTGACGATGGAGACGAGCAGCGCCACGCCGCCACCGGCCGGGTGGAGATTAGCCGGACGAGGACGATCAGAGACAGAAGTTAGAGAAGCGCAGGGAGAAGAAGAAAGTTGTTGGAGTCTTGGAATGCCTTCGCCCAGGATGGCAATGGCTCAGTTCGGATACCTAAGGATGTTTTCATCGCCCACTACATCGCCATCAGGGGTCCACACGGTTGCTTCGAGCTCTCATCCCACTAGTGTGAAACCGCTGGGTGTAACAAGAAACTAAGGCTATCCGCACTCATGGACCTCTATATTCATCCTCTATACATCCTAGTCAGCAAGATTCTCTCCTCTATACTTAATTCTCCCACACTCATCCATCCTCTATATCATTCTCTATCCACTCTATCTACTGTGGAACCCACTTGTCACTTTATCTAAATATATCTATGTGTGATCTAGTTTTGAAGGATTTATTGAGACGAATTTAATGGTGTAATCGAAATTTAATTTAGATTTTTGGTTTGTGAGTTATAGCATTTTTTTTTCCTTTGTTTAGCTAGTGGGGCCCGCCACTGCACACTATAGAGTAAACACTGTACTACTCTAAAAATAGAGTGAGAGAAATGATAGAGTATCGTTTTAGAGTATCCAGTGCAGCAGTTTTTACTCTATATTCATACTCTAAAGCTTTAGAGTATCCTTTAGAGTATCCCGCTGCGGGTAGTCTAAAGGTAGACTCCACTGAGCTTTGTCGGCATTTCTGTGTGGTGTGTGTGGCGCTGTGGCGTCGCCCATATAATTTTTTTTTGTCCAAAATATTGGATTTCGTCCCACAACCGTATCTACCTTAAACCTTGCACTCTCTTTAGTTTTTTTTATTTTTAAAATAAAGTCTAGTAGAGGGTAACCCCTCTTGTTTTCTCCATAAAAAGAAATCGTATCTACCCAAAGATACAATCTATGTTCTCTAATTATATATGGTGTTAAAGAAATTCTTGCTACATTGTGTGAAGAATCCACAGTCAGTGAAATGAAAAATAATGACTTCACCGGCTGGCTCGTAGTTTATTTTGAGCGGAGAGGAAAACAACTTTGGCTACAATACACGGAGGGGCTACAGTGAGAGCCGCTCCGGGGTGTACGTCTCATTCTTCGTGAAGAGATGCCAGGAAGAGGCAGCCAAGGCAGCAGCTAGCTGGCTGCCAGCCAGCAGATTCCGCCACAAGCGATGGTCTAGGAAGATGCTCCCGGTACAATTTTGTGAGAGAGAAATTGGTGACAAACTGATAATGAGAGGATGGGTTGAGAGAGGTGCTCTACAATACAATTATATGGATAACAAGCTTGGTTTAGAAAATAATTAATCATCCAAGTTGGAGCTCATGTAGGAATGCAACCGGTTGTCCAGGGCTCTTTGTCGCTGCATTGGTCCATTTTTTTTTTCAATTGTCTTGCTTTGAAATTGGAACTAGTTAATTTGGGTAAATTGTAGGCCAAGTGACATGGGAAAAGAAAACATGAATTCCAACCCAACGCATATGTGTAAAAAAAAACAAGGCATATTGCCCAGCAACCCTGCACCCACCATCCCCAGCTATGCAGCTGCAAAATGTGAAATGTCACATGTACCAGAAGATGGTTCATTGGCTATTATGCATGATTAAAATTTGCTTCCGAACCGAAGTTAACGAGGGACGTTTGATTTTAACAAGTTGCAGTTTGGCTTAATCTCTCCCATACATAATTTCGCATGCTGTACTTTCTTACCTGATGATTGTTCCACCTGCTGGAAAGCACGTCATTTCAAATTTACATAGTACGTGGTTCACTGGGTCACGTTTTTCAAACATGCCTAAATACAAAGGTTGGGGACAGTCTACAGAGAATTGAAAACACCAGTTCCAAAGTACATACTTCCAGTAGGGTAAACATTCCTACATTCTACAGGCAGTGGCGGACCCAGGATTTCAGGCAAAATAGTCACTTGTCAGCACTCAAAATAACTATAGCTGTACCATTGAAATCAAATATAACTCCCACCTGCTGAGTCATTTATAACTTCCTGGGTTTACAAGTAAATATTGCACTATATGGGGTTCCTAACTATACCATTTTGCAATTTTGGCCAGCATCCAAGTTCTGAGAAAGAGTATACCTTGGGTGCCAAAATGACTGGTTGATTCCTAGTCCACATGGACATTAATATCATTATAATAAATCGAGTAAAATGTACAAATATGGGTTAGAATGGAACAATAGTGAAGAAGTGGTGCCAAATACTAATGGCAGGGGCAGAAACACCTTCCCAATGGAAAAAGAGCTGCAATTCAAGCACGGGGGCCTGTTAAAGCACAAACTGAGATTCCAGTAGGAGAACACCTACTACCTTGATGAGAAACTGACAGCAGAGGAATATAATGTTGATTCAAAACAAAATGGGCACTTGGAAACATATACAGAATGGATAGTTACATTTAATCGCACTTCTGGTAGTATAATGAACAAGTGGTATCGTAGGAGACGAGAACAGAGCAGCTTTCCGGATAGCAGCAGAGGTTGCCCTTGAGGTACAGTCAGATCGCCGCGTGTACCTCCCTGACTCCACACAAATTACAAAGGGTACTCGAATCTTGGAGAGTGTGAATGCTGTGCACGGCCGGCCATGCCGGTCAGCTAGCTCTCCACTCGGCCGCCGGAGAAGCATGAAAACCTGGTGTGGAAGAAAGCAGAGGACCCCCAGATTAACCAACCACCAGAAGTTACCAAGAAACTAGTTTGCTCATGTGTGGTAACAATAAAGGAGGAGTTCAGGAGTAGTACAGGTTGCCGAGGAAGCCGGTTTTCTTCTGGCCACCGGGCGCCGGCGCTTGGCCTTGCTGCAGCTCAAGGTTCTCTGGAGGCCCAGCGAAAGAGTTTCATCAAGGGAGGATTATTACGAATTGCAGCAAAAACCGGGGAAAACACAAACTCAGCAGCGATAGAAAAGCAAAAACAAACTGAATCGGCGTGGATCGCCGGTGAAGTTCGCGTCGGCGTCACCTACCATCAGGAGCGCTCCCTTTGTTCGGTGCATCGGCCGCATCAGGCTGTTTGTCCTCGTAGGTTGCCGGACGGCCGACGAAGTAGCCTGTGCGTAGCAGAAGCCAGAGCGGTTTAGCGCAAAGAATCGCGGGCAGACCAGATCAGCAGATCTGAGGACACGGAGGAGCAGCGATGTGCCCGCCGTCGTCCATGTTGGATTCAAGGCGTTGACCTACTGTTCTAGCGGAGAGAGAGAGAAAGAGAGGCAGAGAGAGACGTGGTGAGGAGAGATGACACGTACGTACCTCCGGGAGCCTGCGCGTCGCCCATGGCTGGTGGATCTGTGGCCGGTCAGGTGCCTGCGCCGCCGCTCCTCTGCCGGCAAGGCTGAGGCGAGAGAAGACGACGACCAGACCGAGACGTAGGGGCCGGGACGGGACACAGCAAGGCCACTGTGTGTGACCACGTTCTTATCATTAGCAGACCTCCGCCAGCTCGGTCAGTCCCCCGGCAGGCTGTTAGTGGTTCCATAACAACGAGATTAGTACGTATTTAAAACATCAGGGGCCAGCACCGGCCAAGTGGGCCCTGAGCAAAGGTGAATATGCAATCATCAGGTGTGCCCTGATTGATCGTGCACTCATGCCGCGCTCAACCATTGCAAAGGTGATAGGTGTATGAGCGGAATCAAAGTAGCCATGCTCATCGTGCTATGGAACTTTATGAGATATATGTGTACCCTAAAGAAAACACAAACTTGATGGTGCTAAAGCTCTGGACCTATAGATGATTTATGTCTCATAGGCTTCGCATAAAACCATAAACATATACTCCCTCCGTCCTATTATATGTGACGTTTTAGCTCTGTATCAAGTACATCAAAGATTCTTTGAATCTGTATATGGGTTTTGTCCACATGCATGGAGCTTTGAATGAATCTGGACCTCCAAATGAGCTGCCAGAACGTCAAATAAAGTGGGACAGAGGGAGTATACCAGATCAAATTCTTGTTATTTAAAACAGGCTTCCATTTGATATACAAACCGAAACATGCTAGCACCATCCATTCTAGTTCCAAAACCCCTTCGCAACTGGAGACAGGAGTAAAAGGTGGTCTTTGCTCTGTCTTATGTCACCCAACCGAGAGTATGTAAGAGCGTGTTTGGATTGTTGCTAGAGGAAACCGGACCTAATTTCAGTCGTTTCCCGTCGGCGAGGATGTGATTTAGTTGCGAGCCAAGATTTGGCTTGGGCTTCTTCCGATATCCACGCTATGTTCATTTTTCAGCCGAAGAATGGCCGATCCGCGGGCGGCCAATTCATGCGCGATTTTAGTTCCTACTCATCTCAGTTGATTTGGGACAACAATTTGCATCCTGCGTCCTAGTTGAATCGAACAAGCATATACAATGTTGTTTGGTTTGCAAAAATGTAACATTATCTATTGACGGAGGGGAATAGAAAGCGTAACTTGCATTTGGTTAAGGTCAGGTCGTAATCAAGTACGGATACCGGCCCAATTACGGCATCTGCTTGGTTGCCGTAGGCAATGCTTTCCATTCTTATTACAATGTTTGGTTGGCAACAAGGCAGCGGCGCAGCCAGAGATTTGCAGCTAGGTATGCCATGTATAAAAAAAATCAAAGCAAATATGTAATATAATGGACCATAAGTAGCATTTGGTGTGGATGTGGAGGCTGTTTTTTTTTTTTGCCTTCGCAGCTTTCTCCCACAATGTCAATACGTTACTTCATCTACATTACAAGAATACAATCAAAAAATAAGAAAAAGAAATCTTCAATAGTTCAAATTTCATACACTGAAGAATCGATCTGGGGTGTTCTACTCACCTTGCTTCAAGCCGCCGAGGGGGAGGGCGAAGGGCTGGACACGGACGCCGAAGGGGCGCCGCCGCCTGGCCGTCGGTGGATGGCTCCTTTGCACCAAGAGGAGGCAGCAGGGAAAGGGGCAGGGCCGCAGGGGAGAGTGGGGGAGGTGCTGGCTGCGGGCTGCCGGCCTGCCGCGGTGGTGGCTGGCGCTTGGCGGATGGTAACTGAACGCCGGCTGGCCTGGCCGCCGGCGGCGGCGTGCTGCGAGGCGAGAGCAGGGGTGGCACGGTTTTGCCTCTCGCGGGTGAGAGCGACGGATAAGAGCCGGGGAGGAAGAGCGAGACAGGCAGATAGCGAGTCGATGGGTTTCTGCATTTTTGGGCTTTGTTTCTTTATGGGCTGCTAGAACTAATTGGCAGTGGCGAAGCTAAAGTAGATTAGAGAGTGGTGCATTTGCCTTATAGATGCATAAACTTGAGCTTTAATCATGGTGAAAAATTGATTTACTCAGTGGTGTTTAATTTTTTTTGGGTGCATGTGCACCCACTGCCTTGTATATAGCTTCGCCACTGTTAATTGGTGTATTGGACTTATTTGCCATATTTTCAACATATAATGGAATGTACCAATATACATGTAAATCTGTATAGATATATTTATTGTTGTCACAAAATCTTGGGTATTCCAAGGAATACAGGGGCATACCCCTAGCGCCGCCCATGAACCAAGGTAACCATTGCTAGGAACAATAAAATAAAGCTTGTTTGGATCAATGAGGCTAAAGTTTAGCCCATCCTTTTTAGTTACCTTTTAGCTCTCATGGATTCAAACAGGAGGGCTGAAAGTGGGAGCTAAACTTTAGCCTAGTTCTTTTCCATAAGCCCCTCTAAGGTGGGCTAAAGAGGACTAAAAGTGATCCCTTCATAACAAAATATGCATATTACCTCCTAATCTTTAGCCCTGACTAAAATTTAGCCCCACAGATACTTTGAACTATAGTTGACTAAGAAAACAATAACTGAAGGTGTATTTCAGCTGTTACTGGCAGGACCACAGCAAGACAATACAAAGCACGTGCGGCTCATCCATAAATCATAAAAAAATAAATGGATAACTAATCAAAATCTTAATAAATGATTCAAAAATCTCAACAAATGGTGACCAAATTAACTTTTGACTAGTACACTTTCAAAATGCATTATGCAATAGTGACAGAGGCGAGCTTCATGGCCATGCGCTTGTCCTAACAGGGTGTGACACCTCCTGACATAACAGGGTGTGGGACCCAATGTCCAGATACAGTAATTTTATGAACCAGCACTTGTCCAAACCGGGGCTCTATTTAGTTGTAAAAAATTTTACAAAATTTTTCAACATTCTCGGTCACATCGAATCTTTGGACACATGCATAAAGCATTAAATATAGATAAAAAATAAAACTAATTACACAGTTTAGGCGAAATGGACGAGACGAATCTTTTAAGTCTAAGTAGATCATGATTAGACATTAATTATTAAATAACAATGAAATTTGCTATAGCATCATTTTGCCAAATTTTTGGCAACTAAACCGGCCCCGGGTGTGGAACGTATTGGGAAGCTGCACCTATGGCCACTATAGCTATGGGCCCAGTAACTGGCTGCCGGCCTGTGGCTCATCTAGCTCATTCGCACCAATGAGTAGTACATGTATACAGCAAATTTGAAGTGCTAAAATTCACTGTAGCGATACTGTAACATTTTGTTTGTATTTGGTAATAATTGTCCAACCGTTGACTAATTAGGCTCAAAACATTCGTCTCGCAAAGTACAACCAAACTGTGCAATTAGTTTTTGATTTTATCCACATTTAGTACTCCATGCATGTATCGCAAGTTTGATGTGACAGAGAATCTTTTTTTGCATAATGCACTTTTCAATGCAACTAAACACAGACTCACGCTGTGTTTAGTTCCCAAATTTGGTGTGCCAAAATCCACTGTAGCGACACTGTAGCATTCGTTTGTATTTGGTAATAATTGTCTAACCGTTGACTAATTAGGCTCAAAACGTTCGTCTCGCAAAGTACAACCAAACTGTGCAATTAGTTTATGATTTTATCCGCATTTAGTACTCCATGCATGTATCGCAAGTTTGATATGACAATGAATCTTTTTTTTTGCATAGTGCACTTTTTAATGGAACTAAACACTATATCAAGTTGAGTTTGTTTATTTTTGCTACGCGATATGACAGCACACAGTGAAGACAAGAGGTAACAAAAAATCTGATCAACGTCACTTTATTATTATCATTATACACGTACAGGAACAACCTCATAGTCATATATAGTTTAAAATTTACAGCGTGGAACTGGAACGGTTGAGCAAAGCAAAACTAGACAATATATACGGATTAGATAACAAGCTTTCTTGTTTCACAGAAAAAAAAAGATAACATGCTTTCTTAAAATTTGCACTTTGGAGTGAAATGAACACGCCGAATCAAATTCCGGGACACTCATGAAACAGAACATGTTCCATATGACACAGAACCCGCAATTCGTCTTGCGAGCAATCACGCCGCCGCCGGGCTTGCCGATTGATAGTCTAGTTTGCGACTTGTCCGCCGCGGAGACAAGGGATCCTACCGCAAGAAATAGGATGAGACACGAAACGCTAAGCGAACTGAGCAAATTGACGAGACGTGGGTTCAGCAGCGGGAGTATATACCATTCCATGCAGCTTCTTGATCTCTTGAGCTCACCGGCCGGCTGTGCTGGTTCGGTCGCCGCCGTCGCCGCCTGCGGCCGGAGGTTCTCCGGTGTCCCGACGAAGTAATCTTTGTTTTTGAGTCGAAAGGCCAAGTTAGTATATAAGTACTGTATATATTCAAGTATTCAACAAAAGGTAAAACAAACTCCATAACGATGTGGCGTAGTACCTCCGGGAACGTGGGTGTTGGCAGGCTTGTTGGGTTCAGCGGCAGCCGCCGCCTGTGGTTGCTCGTCCGCCTTGTTCGACGGCCGGCCGACGAAGTATCCTGTGTCCCCATATGTTTGTAGCACGGCAGACGAAAGATGGTTAGAGAGAGAAAGGGAGGGATGGAGCGAGACAGTGAACTTTGTGGCACCCACCTCCAGGAACAGAGTCGCCCATGACTGATGGGATCGATTATGTGGCCCAACCACAGCCGCCTCCACGAAAGGCTCCGCCGGCGGGACGACGACGGCGACGACGAGGACCAAGACACGGTGGAGGAGACGCCCTCACCACGCTTTATCAGCAGGCCGGGCGTGCTCCGACCACGTCGGAAGAGATGGTTTCCGGCCCCAGGCTGGCGGCAGTTGTCACCAGCCGGAGGTTAATTGGCGACGACCGACGAGCCGACGACCAGGGCCGGTCGAGTCAACCGATTCTCTCGGCTAATCACATGAGTCATATCGTGCACCACTGGAGCAAACATGCCAAAAGCAAAACCATAGTTGGCCCGCCGTCACCATTGCAATGGGCCCCATGGCCGGGTCCACAGCATTGCCTCCACTTCCAAGTTCCACCAACAGCGCTGAGGCGCGGCCATGGAGGGGCCTAATTGCCATTTTGGGTTGACTTGACTCGTTGCCCTTCGGTTTTTTATTTATTCCCACACAAAGCCTTTTTCGTCATTGCTGGATTACATTTACAGTTTGTACTAACCCAAGTTCTCGCAGGTCTATGTTATTTTCCCTCAAAGAAAGAAAACCAGTAATTCAATGTCTCCAAATTTTGTCTCAAATTATAATGTAGGTGAATTAATTGTCACACAACAGTAATCATATATCTGCATATCATTAATTTTCGTAATTAGACTCAAAATATAATAAGCGTAGTATTTACTTATAATTAAGAAAGAGTCACATTCGATGGAGGAGGTACTATATTTCTTCTGTACCGTCTATCTATATGCTCCTCACCTCCTTTATGAGTTAGCAAATTCAAATATGAGTAGATCGAAATATGTATTAGAAGTTCTAGTGAATGCATTTGGTGTCACACAACTATTTAAAATTGGAAAAAATAGTCATTTTGGTCCAACAACTATCATTTGACATTCAGTTTCCTCCCTTAACTTCTAAAATGGTCGTTTTAGTCCTCAAACTTTACTTTTGAGTTCAATTGCATACCAAGACTATTAAATTGATCATTTCAGTCCTTAAAGTTTGCATTCTAGGCTCAACTTCATCTATGAATTATCAATTGTCGGATATATGGGACTAGGATACCTCACTACTTGTATGCTGGCCAATGCCTATCTAGCAGGCTGAAGACGACAAGGAATGAGGCCCATGTGCAACAGGCGTATTGGCAGACGTGGAGGCCAAGTTATCACGTAGATATTTGGCACCGTCATATATAGGCGATAGGATCAATAATTCTTTTATGTTTTTCATGTAACAAACTTGGAAACACATCTATTAGCCAATCGGATCTATTGTAACCCTACCCCCGGACTATATAAGGAGGGGTAGGGGCCTCCCAAGCGGGATCCCATCCTTTACATTTTATTGCATAGCTACAATCAGCAACCCCTGTAATCGAGCATACAAATACAGAGAGATCTACTTTAAACTGGGCATAGGGCACCACGTGCCTGAACCAGTATATACGTCCCTGCACACGAATACGATGATCGGTATTGCCGAAGTAAATACGTCCGACATCAATATTCAAGGACTAGACTAAAATGCACTTTGATAGTGCATGGATGAAACTAAGCCCAAATGTAAAGTTTGAGGACTAAAACGGTTAATTTGATAGGACTAGGATGAAATTGAGCCCAATAGTAAAGTTTAAGGATTGAAATGACCATTTTAGAAGTTCAAGAACAAAATTGAACCTTGGGCAATAGTTGAGGGACCAAAATGACTATTTTGCCTTTAAAATTCTTTCTCTTTATTTTCTATCTTTTTGTATATTTTCTAGTGAGTTAGCAACTTTAGGAAACATGATTGGAGGCTACATTCGCTCTAAAGTGTCCTTCGCCTTGATATTCATCCTTTGCGTCATATATACTTTCAATCACCAAGTCTTGGGGCCAGACTTGTGTAGCTATTTTGATTTGTGACATTCAATTGCAATATACTCCCTGCAAAATACACACACTAGTCACACATTTTTGTTCATCAATCACCAAAACCCCATGATCCCCATAAATGGAGCCTAGATGTGTTTAACGGCGTAATATGGTATAAGGGATGGACTGGAATTGTACAATAACAATACAAATTTAGGGAGCTGAGTATGCAATTTACAAGTACCAGGACATGGATGAGAACTTAGAACAAGTTTAGGGAGCTGTGTGTCCAATGTTTGAGAACCGAGCATGAAATTTACAACTATCGGAACCAAAATGAGAACTTAGAACAAGTTTATGGAGTTAAGTGTGCAATTTGTAAATACCGAGACAAGATAAAAACTTTAAACAAGTTCAAGAACTGCGAGTAAAATTTATCCTTGCCTGAACATATCTGTTGACGCTAATTCGGGTTGCACACTAGTAAGAGCTAGCATGCCCGAGGCCAGTGGCGGAGCCTCGTTGAGGCGAAACTGGGCATTCGCCCCCCCTTCTTCTGACAGAAGACAGTGAATATGCATAGTATGAGTGCTCAAGAAGAAAAGACAGGTGCAGTGAAAAGAGAAAAGACAGGCCGCTGCAGCTACGACTGAAGGAGAAAAGACAGGCAAGCTGGTCGCTCGAAGCCGCATGCCCGCCCCTGCCAACTGCTACAGTAGCATATTTTAAAATAGCCCCCCTTATTTCTCATCCACCCTTCGCCAGTGCCCGAGGCCACACATGGCCGAGCATGCAATGATAATGCTCAAAAACAGTAAGGCCGACTAGGAAGTCAGCCACGTAGGTCTAACATCCATTCTTCGCCCGAAAAGCTCACAAGCACCTTCTGGAAAGACTGCGAACACAAGGTTGACAAGTACCTTTGTGTGTTCGTTTTGTGATGAGTGATTGTCAATGTGATCCACGAAGTAGGTTGAGTGGTGACTAACCCTACCTTGGCGAAAGCCTTGTGTGCGACAAGTTTCTTGGCTTGTGTTGTGCATGTGTGGAGCACGGAGGCGGTAGCCGACGGCGAGGTGAAGGTCAAGGAGGACGTGCCGTGCCGATGGACCGGAGGGGTGAAGGACGGACGTGAGGCTTGGACCGAGGGACCCGGAGGCCGGGTGGCTAGCCGCGGTGGCTGACACTTGGGACATCGACAAGCGTGAGAAGACATGGGAGTGACCGTGTTGACCGTGGAGGTGACATGCGTCGGATGGCGGGGGACGCGTATGGAGTACGCTACTCGCGGAACGGTTTGATGGTTTGGGCCACAAAACCATCGGAGGCGGGTTTACGGGTTTGGGCCTCAAAACCCGGGCGGAGGTTCCGAGGAGGAACGGACAACACGTGGCGGCATCGGGGAGGTCGCGTCGAGGCGAAGCTACCGGTGAGGAGGCGCGGTGGCCGTCGGATCAACATGAAGACCGGGTTGGACCTCTACGCCCTTGGGCTTATTGGTTTAGCTCTTATGTATCCAGGGGCAATTAGGGGAATGTGTAATAGCCCTGATAAATAGGGGATGGCAGCCCCAAGCCATCCTCACCTCTCCACCCACCTCATTTTGTTTCATCCTTTTAGGGTTTTCTTCCTCTAGTTGCTTTGCTTATGAGAGAGGTCCACTAATCCTCCGGTTAGTGTAAGAACCATGAATCTTTGAGGGAATGGTGGTCCTAACCACCTGTGTCCTCCGGTGTTCTGAGTTTGAATCAATTCATGTGTTCTTGATGTGTTCTTCGTGTTCTTCCTCTTCCCCCTCTCGTTCTTGAGCCGATTCTTCATTTCTAGACCATTTTGGTTCGTTCTTGTTGCCTTGATTTGAGCTATGACGTGAGTCGAGCCTTTCCACCGAAGGAAATCAACCAATTCCTCACGAGCTCCCAGATCGGGTGATTTCTTGGTCTAGGTCTCAAGAACCGGTGCTTTTTCATTTTTCTTCGATTTCTCGTGATAGGCTTGAAACTGGGTGTTGATGTCTTGAAGATATCTTCTCAACACTCCAAAGAACCTACCTGCAAAGTTTCAAATCAATCCGAGTTGCTTTGATCGAGTTTTGACCCGTTCTTCTTTGGTTCGTGCTGCTGTTTCTGGACAGCACGGAGCCTCCGCGAAAAACGCGGAACCTCCGGGCCACGGAGCCTCCGGGCGAAAACGTGGAACCACCGGGACGCGGAGCCTCCGGGGAAAAATGCGGAACCTCCGGGACCTGCTGCTGAATTTATGTGTTTGGGCTTTCCGAGTGCTCGTTTTGAGATCCGTCTTTTGCATTGATTGTCTAGCGTCTCAAGGATCTTTTTCTAAGTATTCTTGTCACCAGTTGGCATGGGTACTTTGGTTTGAGAACTCGCTTCCTCTCCATAGAAGTTGAGTATCTCTTTTTCTGACTCTCGGTTTAGTTTTTGTTCCGTGCTCGTTTATGGTGTCCCACTGTGTTCCTAGGGAACATCCACTCACTAGTTGGGTCATGGACATCATGGTGTTTTGTTTGCACTTTTGGTGGTGATTTTGGGACAGTAGCCAACTATTTTCGAAAGAAATTTTTGGCTCCCATTCACCCCCCCTCTGGTCGCCGTTTTCGGTCCTTCAATTGGTATCGGAGCCGGTTAAGGATCATTTCACCTTAATCGGTCCGTGATCCACGAAGGCGACATGGAGCGTGGTTCCGGCAAACCACCGTTCTTCGATGGAACAAATTATCCCTATTGGAAAATTCGCATGTCCGCGCATCTCCAGGGGATTGATTGGCTTGTCTGGGAGATTTGCGAGGATGCTACTTACGTTGTGCTTGAACCCCGTGCTCATGTCACGCAAGATCAAAAAGATCGGCACAACGCTAATAGCAGAGCTCGCGTAGTTATTTTCTCGAGTCTTTCTCTTCAGGAGTTCGAAAGAGTCTCTGATTGTACTACTGCTCAAGAGATCTGGGTGTGGCTTCAGAGCTATCACGAGGGGACCGCACAGGTCAAAACCAGACTCTATGAGACGTACAAGAGGGAGTACGAGAACTTCACTCAGCTTGATGGCGAGTCCATCGATGCCATGTTTTCTCGCTTTCAGACCATCGTCAACAAGATGCGAGCAAACAAGGCACAGTTACCTTATGATGATCATGAGAGGGCACTCAAGCTTCTATATGCCCTAGATCGGAAGGTATGGGATGTGAAAGTGACCGCCATCATTGAGTCTTCGGGGTATGAGACCCTCACCGTGGATGAGCTTTTCAGCAAGCTCAAGTCCACCGAGATCGACTACCAGACCCAAGCCAAGCTCAAGAATCCCTCTGCATCGACTATGGCTTTGGTCTCAGGTAATGGCTCAAGTTCTTTGGCTAACCCTTCACAAGTGTCTTTTGCTTTGTCTTCTTTGGTGTCTGTCACAGAGGAGCAGATGGAGAGTCTTGGGGATGACGAGCTGGCGTTGATCATCAGCCGGTTCTCGCGGTTTCACAACAATCGCTTGAATCGCCGGCGTGGTGGTGGTCCGAAGGAAGGATGCTACGGCTGTGGAGATCCCGACCACTTCGTCGTCCACTGCCCCAAGAAGAACAAGCACTCCTTCAACAAGTACGACTCCAACAAGCGTAAGGACAAGCACGAGTACACCTCCAAGCACAAGTCGAAGGGAGGATTCGACAAGGAGGCGTTGAAGAAGAAGTACTTCAAGAAGGCCAAGGCACATGAGCGCGCCTTCCTTGACTCCCTCAGTGATCTTGAGAAGGACTCCACCGATAGTGACTCTTCCACCTCAAGCGACAACGAGTCCAAGCGTAAGATCAAGGACAAGTTGAGTGGACTTTGTTTCCACGCCGACACCACCAAGCAAGGCCTCTGCACCACGGCTCTTGGTGACGAGGTGGAGGCCGGCAAGGGCAAAGTGGAGATTGGCAAGGATGTGCTTCCCGGTGACGACGACTCTACCGAGGTAAAACCCTCCGTCGACGCTCTTATTGCTGAGCTTGATATCATGACCGATACTTTGATGAGTCAAGATAAGTTGCTAAAACGTGCTGCTCGTGAGAGGAAAGAGTTTAAGGACAAGCTAGAAGTTGTGGAGAAAGAGCTTGAGGAAGCTAAGAAGCTTGTCGTTCATGTGTCTAACGAGGTTGAGTGCGATGAATGTGCTGTTCATATGACTAACTTTTCTGAGTTGCAATCTAAGTATGCTGCCTTGTTAGATGAGAACGATGAGCTGAAGGCTAGGTCTAGCTTGTTGGGTGCATGCAAGTCTTGTTCAGGCTTGCAATCTGAGCTGGCAGAGAAGAATGCCAAGATCCTTGCTCTTGAGAAGGCCAGTTCAGATAGCACGGTTGTTGAGTGTGCACGTTGTGAGAGCTTGGTGTTGGAGCTTGAGTCTTGCAGGTATGACAAGATGAGATCCGAGGAAGACAACACATACCTTCGGTCTATCTTGAATTGGGTATCTTGTAGTGAGCCGCAGTTGGGCATGATGATGAGCCAGTTCAGGCGGGGAACTGGGACATCGGGAGTAGGCTTTGCTCTAGGTGGGAAGGGTGAAAATGTCTATGGCAAAGTTGGTGAGTTCAGTGGTTTGAGCCCAAGTGAGAAACCTTCCACTACTCCTAAATTGATCAAGATCAATCCACCTAAGCCTACCGAACCCACTGTGAAAGATGGAGTGTTTGAAGAGCCTCCAAGAGCTCCACCCTAGAAACAAGTTTGGGTTCCAAAACCGAACCATCTTAGGAACCCACTTGACACTCTACCGAACATCTCTGAGGATCCCCTTCCTAAAGCCAGAAAGCTACCAAGAGTGACACATACCCACAAGAAAGTGAGCCAACAACCACCCAAGAGAGAGGTGAGGTATCACTGTGACTATTGCCATAGGGATGGTCACCTTGTTAAGTTTTGCTTTAGGAGGAAGAGAGATGAGCGGCGGGAGTATGAGTTGAACAACCGAAACATGTACCGCTCGCCCCATGGCGTACATGTGCCGCCTGTTCAGAGGCACAGTGCTAGGCCTAGAGGTGCAATGCCTCAAGGTGCTAGGCCTCAGGTTGCGAGACCACGCGGAGGTCGTGCCCGGCGGGGTTCAGGTCGTGATCGAGATGATTTTGAACCTCGTAGCAGTGGTTTTGGCTTTTACCCCCCTAGCGGACCACATTTTCCTTGTGGTGATCGCTTTCCCCCCAGCGGACCACGGTTTTCCTTTCATGGTGATCGCTTTGCTTCTTGGTCTAGGATGAGTGGTTTTTTAGCTAACCCTTTTTCTAAGCAAATGGGCCAACACTGGGATGCTTCACAGTTTACTAACCCCAGTGTTGAGTCATTTGCCTATCCTATGGCTTTCTATTAAGCAGGATGGAGGAATGGAGAACATGTAGCTCATTGACTCTGGATGTTTGCGCCACATGACTAGATGTCTTAAATGGTTCTCCAACCTCAAGCAAAGGTAAGTTCAGCGCTTTGAGTTTGGATTTTTGCTTTCCTTTTAGCTTGGGAAGTTTTGGATGTTGTATCTTAGTTTCTTGGTTTTCTTTGCAGTTTAGTTTCTGTTTTTGACCTTTTGTATCATTCTTGCATATCATATCATCATGTATCATATTGCATCTTGAGCTTCATCCTTATAGTAGCTAGATTGACACTATGCTCTTGTTGGGGATGTTATGGATATATATGATGTGCTTTGCTTAGGCTCACTTGATCTCTTGATATGAGCTAAAAATGCCTTTTTCAATTGTGAACTTGAATAACACTTGATGAAACTTGAAACATGTTCACCACTACTTTGTGGCAACTAGCATGTATAGGTGTGTTGAGAACCCTTTTGCTTCATATATATGCTTAGTTGCTACGGCTCATACCTTGAGTTACACACTTGCTTGAGAAACTTGAAATTGTGCTAAAACTTGAAAAAAAACAAGGTATGAAAAGATCGGGATGGGTCTTTGCTGTCCCATGTCAGAGTATCGAGACAGCTCCTTATTGCACTTAAGGGTGAACTTGAGCTCTGTAATGGATACCGAGATCATTGTCTTAAGCTTCTGATTGCTTTTGGCATAGGCTTGACATGATCGATAAGTCAGGTTTTGATGGCATCGATAACCTCCCGCACACATTTGGTTGACAAACTTTGATGATAAGCTACATAACTCCGATAAAATTCAATTGATTGAAAATTTGATCAAATCACAAGTTTGTCTCATGACATGATGTGTGAACTTTGTTTGGGGTAGTTCACTTTGCATACATGTGTAGCACAAGGTTGATCTCTTGTCTATATTTGCTATGTGCTCATTTGGTGGTGAACCCTCTTTTAAATTGCTCAAACTTGCTAAAATGCCATATTTCATCTCATTTGGTCATTTTGAGCATTTGCTAGCACTTGTATGTGTTGCTATATATATACATGACAGCGTTAGCTAGAGCATCTTTTCAATCTACTTGCTATAATCTTGAAGCTTCTGCTTTTGCGCATTTCTGCATTCATAGCATGTTTTGAGGGGGAGTTGTAATCCTTGGGCTCTAGCTTGATAAGTGCATGTGTCAACAAGGGGGAGAGATATGTCACACTCACCATGTCAACAAGGGGGAGAAGTCTCCATTTCGTGCATTCATTTGAGAGAGATTGCATTTGTTCAGGGGGAGTTGCATTTGAGTTGCTTTTGCTAGATGTGTTGAGCCTTTGCCTCTTCTGGAGGGTCTAGCAGTTTTTCGGCTTTTCGAGCATTTGATTTGCTTTTGCTAGATGTGTTGAGCCTTTGCCTCGTCTGGAGGGTCTAGTAGTTTTTCGGCTTTTCGAGCTTTGCTAGTGGTGTTGAGCCCGTTGCCTCTTCTTGAGGGCTAGCTTTGTTTTACTTGGTTGCATCGAGCCGTTGCCCATGTCTTTGGGGACCAAGTTTTGCTCATTTCAAATGACCCGTTCTAGCTTTTCTTTGGCTTTTGGTCATTTGGTTGAGCTCTTTATTTTCTCTTCTTCTTCTTTTTCTTTTGCTCAAGCTGTTCGTGTATTGGTGTTGACAATGCACTCATCAAGGGGGAGATTGCGAACACAAGGTTGACAAGTACCCTTGTGTGTTCGTTTTGTGATGAGTGATTGTCAATGTGATCCACGAAGTAGGTTGAGTGGTGACTAACCTTACCTTGGCGAAAGCCTTGTGTGCGACATGTTTCTTGGCTTGTGTTGTGCATGTGTGGAGCACGAAGGCGGTAGCCGATGGCGAGGTGAAGGTCAAGGAGGACGTGCCGTGCCAATGGACTGGAGGGGTGAAGGACGGACGTGAGGCTTGGACCGAGGGACCCGGAGGCCGGGTGGCTAGCCGCGGTGGCTGACACTTGGGACATCGACAAGCGCGAGAAGACATGGGAGTGACCGTGTTGACCGTGGAGGTGACACGCGTCGGATGGCGGGGGACGCATATGGAATACGCTACTCGTGGAACGGTTTGATGGTTTGGGCCACAAAACCATCGGAGGCGGGTTTACGGGTTTGGGCCTCAAAACCCGGGCGGAGGTTCCAAGGAGGAACGGAAGGCACGTGGTGGCATCGGGGAGGTCGCGTCGAGGCGAAGCTACCGGTGAGGAGGCGCGGTGGCCGTCGGATCAACATGAAGACCGGGTTGGACCTCTACGCCCTTGGGCTTATTGGTTTAGCTCTTATGTATCCAGGGGCAATTAGGGGAATGTGTAATAGCCCTGATAAATAGGGGATGGAAGCCCCAAGCCATCCTCACCTCTCCACCCACCTCATTTTGTTTCATCCTTCTAGGGTTTTCTTCCTCTAGTTGCTTTGCTTATGAGAGAGGTCCACTAATCCTCCGGTTAGTGTAAGAACCATGAATCTTTGAGGGAATGGTGGCCCTAACCACCTTGTGTCCTTCGGTGTTCGGAGTTTGAATCAATTCGTGTGTTCTTGATGTGTTCTTCGCGTTCTTCCTCTTCCCCCTCTCGTTCTTGAGCCGATTCTTCATTTCTAGACCATTTTGGTTCGTTCTTGTTGCCTTGATTTGAGCTATGACGTGAGTCGAGCCTTTCCACCGAAGGAAATCAACCAATTCCTCACGAGCTCGCAGATCGGGCGATTTCTTGGTCTAGGTCTCAAGAACCGGTGCTTTTTCGTTTTTCTTCGATTTCTCGTGATAGGCTTGAAACTGGGTGTTGATGTCTTGAAGATATCTTCTCAACACTCCAAAGAACCTACCTGCAAAGTTTCAAATCAATCCGAGTTGCTTTGATCGAGTTTTGACCCGTTCTTTTTTGGTTCGTGCTGCTGTTTCTGGACAGCACGGAGCCTCCGCGAAAAACGCGGAACCTCCGGGCCACGGAGCCTCCGGGCGAAAACGTGGAACCTCCGGGATGCGGAGCCTCCGGGGAAAAACGCGGAACCTCCGGGACCTGCTGCTGAATTTATGTGTTTGGGCTTTCCGAGTGCTCGTTTTGAGATCCGTCTTTTGCATTGATTGTCTAGTGTCTCAAGGATCTTTTTCTAAGTATTCTTGTCACCAGTTGGCATGGGTACTTTGGTTTGAGAACTCGCTTCCTCTCCATAGAAGTTGAGTATCTCTTTTTCTGACTCTCGGTTTAGTTTTTGTTCCGTGCTCGTTTATGGTGTCCCGCTGTGTTCCTAGGGAACATCCATTCACTAGTTGGGTCGTGGACATCATGGTGTTTTGTTTGCATTTTTTGTGGTGATTTTGGGACAGTAGCCAACTATTTTCGAAAGAAATTTTTGGCTCCCATTCACCCCCCCTCTGGTCGCCGTTTTCGGTCCTTCAAAGACCCATTGGTGAAGGCTGTCCTAAGATTGGAAAGGCCACCTAGAACTTTAGCGAATCTCGTTGAGAGAGGCACCGGATAACAGGGGTTGGAATAGCTAGAGGTGGCAGAAAGTAGTAGTCATGTTCTACTTGTTTTTCACGAGATGAGAGAGATTGGAGTCAAGTTTGGGATGAAGACCCGACAAGCAAAACCGCCCTCAGCTGGTTCCTACAGCCTCTGCGCCCCCTCTAGTAAAACCGGACTGGACCGGTTTCGTCTGCCTTGTCTGCGCCAGTTTCCTTTGCTTTGTCCGAACATCACCAAACTGGTGTAGACCGATTTTTACTGGATTTTGCGAGCATGGCTCAGATTTGCCCAAATTTAATTTATTTTGTTGTAGCTGTCTAACCGAGTGGAATACAAAGATTTCCGACTGTCAACAATACAAAAAGTATTCATTTTGGTAATATCGCGGAAATAGCGTGCGCCGTGTGACCATTCTCACTGGTGTTGTATCAAAAAAAGAAGTGTTCGGGCAGTTGACATTGTGTAAACCGAAGCAAAAGTCAGAATCTTTGTGAGGACGCATGCAGGAACACGTCACCCTGAAAAATAAAAGACAAGCAGGGTACCTGTCAGCTTTATTACGACTATGGGTAGCAGCTAACGAGGTCTTCGCCCCTTAGGCCTTCCGAGCAAAAAGTCTTCGCCCCCTCGGCGTTGAGTAGGTGTGAGATCCAGTCATCCATCTTCAGTTCTCCACTGTGATCGCGAGGTGCGTGCCTCTATCTGCTTGCCAAGGTTAGGAGGTAACATGATGGATTGGCTATGAATTAGTTCATCTTCTACTGATGTCTGATGGGATTCTGTTTACCTTCTTTTTTTTTACTATGACTCTGTTTTGCTTTCGGAGTGGTATTCCTCGTGTAGATCTGCATTATCATTTTTCACCAGTCGACCTGTATTTTTTCAGTGCCGATGTGTTTTCAGTTTTCACCACTACATCTGCATTTTCTTTGGCTTTTCAGTTTTCACCAAAAGATGTGCATTTTCTTTTCACCTTTCAGTTAGGCTGTAAGGTATAGTCTGTATGTGACAACTCCAAGATATCGTTGAACGAGAAGAAGAAGACCATGGATCGCAAGCAAGCTCGAGTTTTTTTTTCTGGAAAGTTGTTGTTTAACTAACTATTAATTTTAACTTCTTGGAAATTTATTTGAGACCCAAATGTTCTAGTCCTATAATTTGTTTATTATTAATACAAAGTTTTCAAATATCAACTCGATTGTTCCGCCACCAAGGACCGAGGTTCTCTGCGTTTTTTTCATCGTGCTATGATGAAATCCTTTATTTCACCTGGTATGGTTTTGATATTCTACAACTGCTTTTATCTATTGGTCCGTGGTCATCCTAAATTGCTTTCAGATGGCTTTGCTATTTTCAAAGCAGATCTGCGATGACCACCATATAGGGATACAAGGCGGGTCATCTGAATAACGGGTAAACCGCTTGCATACCTAGGTTATTTATAGAAGCCACAAAAATTTAGCTTATTTATAGGTTTGCGGGTAAACCGCTTGCATACCTAGGTGCTACCATAGCTTCGGTACCTGAATAACGCATCTCTCACTCCCACCTGCCATCAGTTACTGTGCAGTAGGATGTCCGTCGTTCATGATAAAGTGTCGTAAGTCATTCTATTACTCTCTCCGGTCCGTTTTATCTGGCGCAAGTTAGAATGATACGATCTTCTAGATTATATTTTGACTATTCATTTATTTTATATTATATTATTTATGCTTATAAACTTATAATCATTGGATAATATAAATCCTTACAAATCTAATCATATAAAGTTTGTATTATAATAGTTAAAAATTATTAGCCTAATTATTGGTCAAAGTTTTAAAGTTTCAATCTTGATATGCGTGTGCGCCAAATAAACTAGACCGGAGGGAGTACTAATTATTTTGTCATGCCTGTCCCGCGTTTTCAAAGCACAGGTAAAATGGACTGACCCTCTCACCGGGTAACGGGCCCCTGTGTGCTGGCAGGGTATGGGATTCGGGGGTTTTCTCGGGCCGGATGAGAAGTCCTCTACCTTAAACTAAAATACCTTGGGGGTGTTTACTCCCGCAGCCCGAGTTTTTTTTATTCTGTCATTTGTTGCAAAAGCAAGAGCGGTGCAGTGGTATTAGAAAACAAGAGGACTTCAGGATGCTAATTTTTATGTACAGGAGTAAATGCATATGACATGAATAAGCGACGCCGAACGAATGACAACAGTCCAAGAAAATGCAACTGACAATCCAAGGAAGCTACCATACGAACTGATAAAATCTATTACAAATAATTTCTCCCAGGACCAGGAGCTTGGGCGCGGTGCATTTGGACAAGTCTTCAAGGTAAAACTGTAAATGGTGCTTATATATATGCATGTGGACAAAACAAATGGTGCTTATATATATGCATGTGGATAAATGCTAATAATGAATAGGGAGTGCTGGAAGATGGAGAAGAGGTTGCTGTGAAGATGCTCCGTTTCTTGGGTAATATCAATGACCAGCAGTTCGAAAACGAATTTGACATCCTTAAGCGCCTCAAGCATCCCAATATTGTCCGACTAGTAGGGTTCTGCAATGAAGCTAAAGAAGAACTTGTAGAGTACAATGGCAAACTAATAGTTTGTCAAAGGATACACAGGGCACTCTGCCTTGAATATATGCCCAAAGGAAGCCTTGGCAAGCTCCTTACTGGTTGGTCATTACCGTATTGCATGAATATTTTACCTGCAAAAAATGTGAATATAAAATTATTCGATGAGAACGTATGTGTTTGATCTTGCAGGTGAAAATCTTGGCAAGAATTGGCCAATACGCTACAAAATAATTAAGGGAATCTGTCAGGGTTTAGAATATCTTCGAGAGGGATTGGAGCGCCCCATTTTCCATTTTGATCTAAAACCGGATAATATACTGCTAAATGAAGAGATGATGCCAAAAATATCAGATTTTGGTTTATCTAGGCTCATTGGTCAAGAGAATACCAAAAAGACATTGACTCCTCTAGGAACAATGTAAGAGTAATGCTCAAGTGGACAGAGCTTAATCAGCTGAATTGTATATATATTCCTTAGACAAGTTTCATCTCCATATAACTCATTCATCCCCCATGAAACTTATTTCATCCTATGAAATTTTTGTCATATCTCTCTTTATTAATATTATACCATGTCAGCTTATTTAATGTCTGTGGAACTCTTCGTGAAATCTTCATCGAGACTGACCTTAATATCACCTTACCTTTGTCATTAATGTTGTGCTGCAGTGGATACCTACCGCCGGAGTTCATTAATTATCAAGTAATCTCGAAGGAGTATGATATATACAGTTTAGGTGTTATAATTACAAAAATTATCACTGGAATTGCAGGCTACTCAGATGTTGCCGACATGGGTGCCCAAGAATTTGTTGAACATGTAAGAATATGTTATTTAATGTTTTTCTATTAATACGTACTAGAGTTCCATCAGGAGCTTCTCATTGCGCCAAGTTCGCATCACACCATCTGACATACTAACAAAATACTCTTAGATTTACCATGTGTTAGTTTTTCGTATGTTGTATACTTTTTTTTAGAAAAAAGATTAGTTTCTTTCATTTGCTTAAGCACACAGCCTGACTTTTATTACAAAGTTTTTGGCTATCCAGCTGCTACATACGGAAACCAAACATGACATGAAAAGAGGTAAAAAATTACAGGAAGCCAAGTCTATTATTAATTATTCTCCTTTGGAAGCAAAAACAAAAGCAAAATCTATGGCAACGCCCTCCAAGCATAAGGATGCTGAACATATCGTTTCTCCGGTTCTCCCTTCATCAGTAGCAATGCCCAAAATCGCATTCGTCCTGTTGCTTTTGTCAACCTTCGGTTAATGCATAAGTTTTTGTACTCTCTACATTCTAAATATAAATGTCTAAGTTTTTTCCAAGTAAAACTTCTCTAACTTTCATCAAGTTTATATTTATAGAATAATATATTAACATCTAGAACACCAAATAAATGTTGCACCAATATATATTTAATAGCGAACTCGTTAAACTAATTTAAAATCATTAATATTAGTGTATTTTTTCAATAAACTTGTTCAAAATTAAAGAAAGTTTTGGCTTAGGATAAACTAGAATACATTACTCTTTGGAATGAAGGAGTAAATTATAGTGCAGTCCGCAGACTCTTCAATCTACACGTTATGTGCTTATATTGTTTAATTAGTTAGAGTTGATAAAAAACTCAAGTTTTTTAGTGCAAGAGGCTTATCTTCAGACCACCTGATTGTGCCAATTTCCTATGATTTATTGTTAAATATGAACCATATTTGCAATAGGGCAGACTACTTTTTGTTCAATTGGGATCGTACCTTTTTTTTGCGAATTTTCATTGATGTTAACTGTACTATGTTTTGACTTCGAAGGTTCATGAAAACTGGAAAAAATGTCTACAAGAGATACCCATGTACGCATCACTTGAAGTAGACTGCTATCAAGTGAAAAGATGCATCGTAATTGCACGAAGGTGCATGGAGAATGATCGACGTAAAAGGCCTATAATAAAGGATCTTGTGAGCGATTTGGATGAGATGGGAAATTTTAAACTTGACTCACAGCTGCCGTTGGAAAAGGTGTCATTATTGCCCATAAGAAAGAAAAATAAACGGAAAAGGTACCATTTGATAATTTGTTGTGTGTAAACTATCAATCGTACAATACTCTCTGTATGTTGCTAAAAGAAGTCGTTTTGGATAGCAACACTGTCTTCAAAACATAACTTTGAATTTTTATTTTTATAAAAATATTTATTGGAAAGTGATATATGTATATTTTTATGAAAGTACTTTTTAAGACAATCTACTCATATGGTTTTCATATTTTTCCAAACTCAACAACTTAAAAGTTATTTGTATTTGCAATGTTTGACCCAAACCTTGTCCAAAATAACTTCTTTTAGCAACCTGGAGGGAGTATAACATTCTTCGGAAAATATATCTATGTTCATAGTAAATTCAAAACTTTTGGTACATCATATGTCACTAGACTTTGTATGCAAGTCTTATAGTATTGACATTTTTTGGAAACACTATAAAAAATGCCAGAATTTTTCAAATATATATTTTGAAAAAATAAAAATAATACTCCTATGCCACTTAATATTGATTTTATCACATCCTCCATTCAAAGATCGTCGGTCTTTGAACAAGAAGGCAAACCGATCATCCTTGAACTACTCTCTCAAGTCCTAGAACATAATGGATTTTTAGTTATCTCCAAACACCCTAAGCTTAATAATTTTTGAAATAATATTTACTAACACTAAATGAGCTTAATTAGATACATTATGAAATGTATCCCTCCGAGTAGATTTTAATACTCTTTTATGTAAACTTGATCGAACTTAAATGTTAATTTGGGACAAACTGAAAATATATCATATTTCAAGACAGATGAAGTGAGTATTTTTCTACTATTTTCTGTTCTCGGTTTAGCTTTGGTGGGACATGCTACTGTATTTATTTTGACTCGTGTGCCTTCACAAGCTGCGTCGTTGCGTATTAATTAATTTATTCAAATGTATCCTTGTTTAATCAAACTGATGGTATGCAGGACCAGCTGTTACTATAGTGTGCCAGTGTGCTCGGCTGTATCGCCGGATGGCATCTACCACGGTGGGAATCAAACATTCCCTGATTGGTCTCCAGGCAATTTTGCTTGGCTGGATCCGGAGCTACTACAACCCGAGGCATATTTGGAATTAGGATTAGGATGTATGCCTGGACAACAAAATGTTTGTGAGGCTCCCAAGCAAACAGGCACTGAGAAACAGAAACGTGGCAATGTGCACATTGATCCTCATCCGTCGGAGATCTCCCATCCGGCCCACCCGGAGCACAAGCTGAAGCTGATGACGGCCGCCGGCGCACCGTTCATGTGCCACGGCTGCAAGGAGCCCGGTTACGGGCCCAGGTACACGTGCGATTGCGGCGGGGGCCAATCCTTGGACCTCCACACGCGTTGCGCCCTCGCAGGGGATCCTCTGTTCGGTCTCCACACTCTGGTGCTTCCGCTGTTCGGCTACGGCAAGCAGTTCGAGTTCCGCTTCCTCCAGGAGGCCCCGTCGTCCCCTGTCCAGGAGGAGGGGAGGAGGGTCTGCGACGCTTGTGGCGAGGCCACGGGGGGTTTCGTCTACCACTGCTCCGAGCAAGGCCTGCACCTCCACCCGTGCTGCGCGTCCCTGCCGGACCGCATTATCCAGGACGGCCGTGCCTTCGACCTCCACCGGAGGGCGTCGCGGCCGTGTGCCTTGTGCCCAGAGAATGAGGGCCAACGCCGTTGGTTCTGGGCGTACCGCTGCAACTTGGACGACGATGAGGCTGTAGAATTGCACGTGCCGTGCTTGAAGAAAATGGCTTGCCGCAGCTGGGAGGCCTACTACCGTAACCAGGACGTGGGTGACGGCGCCCTGAATGTCGACAGCGTGCTTGAGAACATGTTTAGCAGCACCTTTGGCGTCATTGCAGGGACCCTTGCTAGCTTTATCACGGCTCTGGTTTTTGGCAGCTTGATTGTCAAGATGTAGCGGCCTTTGCAGGGCAGCACGGTTTTAATTTGGGAATCTCGATGGAGCCAAAAGTTACAGTATTGTACCAAGATGTGTGTGACGACCCATTGTCTGCTTTTACTAGAGTATCTGTATGTTTGTATACTATTTTTCAACAAGTGCATATGCACGGACTGGTTTGTACAAACTAATAGACACCTATGTGTTATAAAAAACCATTTCAGACATAATGAATAAATATTAATAATTTTTGTACTAGTCAATTCATATTTATTATACAGAAAATAATTGAATTTTGCCGTGATGCAATATGGTATGTCAACATATCCTCCAACTCAAAATCACTGATTCAATTTTTAAACATTCTGGAAGAATTCCAAGATCTTCGCCTTGCACAATGGAACTTCAGAATTGTAATGAAAGCAAAGTCGCTACCTCTGCTTGAGCAACAAAAGGCCTATTGGAGACAAAGAGCCATCAAACGGGTGAAATTAGGAGTTGCCACAACAATGTTCTTCCATGCAAATGCTACAATTAGACACAGAGGCAACCTTATTACTCATCTAGAAGAAAGAGAGGGCCCCATCCTTACTGCACACGAGGACAAAGAGCCGCTACTTTGGGAAAGTTTCAAGGAGAGATTGGGGCAGACAGATTTTAGAGGGTTTGCTCTTGATCTAACTAAAATTCTAGAAAGAAGGGAAGATCTAGGTTTTCTTGAGGAACCATTCCTAACCAGTGAGATAGATCCTGTCATCAAAAACCTCCTAAATGACAAACCACTAGAACCAGATGGTTTTAATAATGGGCTCCTAAAAGTCTGTTGGGCAACCATCAAGGAGGATTTTCTACAAACTATGCAATGACTTCCACAACAACAATCTGTGTATGAGGAGCATCAATTCTTCTCTCATTACTTTTATCCCAAAGATAGATGGTGCCAGGACTGTATTAGATTATAAGCCAATTTCCCTACTCAACTCCTCAGTCAGACTCTTAACCAAACAGCTAGCAAATAGGTTGCAAACAGTGATCACCAAGCTAGTCCACAGAAGTCAATATAGTTTTATTAAAAAAAAGGACTACCCAAGACTGCCTAGCTCGGTCACGGGAATATTTGCACTTATGTCACAACTCAAATAAGGAAATTGTTTTTCTAAAGCTGGATTTTGAGAAGGCTTTTGACAAGATGGAATACCAAACAATGCTCACTATAATGGAGAAAAAAGGCATTGGATAGAAGTTGCTACGATGGATGAACCAAAATTTTTCTTCAGCAACCTCAGCAGTACTCCTAAATGGGACACCTAGAAAAACCTTCAATTATTTAAGAGGAGTGAGGCAAGGTGATCCCCTTTCACCTCTCCTCTTTGTGCTAGCTGCCGACTTCCTACAGTCACTGGCAAACCGAGGCAAAGAGCTAGGGCTACTCAGATTACCAATTTCCTTAGAATCAAACATGACTTCCCAATCATTTAGTATGCTGATGACACATTGATTATCCTTGAGGGTGATGCCAGGCAGGGTTTTTTTTCCTAAAATCTGTCATTAACGCTGTCACTGAATCCACAGGGCTAAGAGTGAACTTCCAAAAGTCCATGATGCTACCTATTAACATGATAGAAGAAATACTTGACTTGCTTGCTAGGACTTTTGGGTGCTCCAAAGGGTTACTGCATATGCACGGACTGGTTTGTACAAACTAATAGGCACCTATTATGTTAAAAAAAACATTTCATACATAATGAATAAATATTAATAAATTTGTTTACTAGTCAATTCATATTTATTATATAATAAATAATTGAATTTTGCAGTGATACAATAGGGTACTTAAAAACATATCCTGGTATAATTCAAATATTTATGTGTGATATGACGTATTGCTAAGTTCATATCTCCTTTGTTCGTACTACAGAAAGCATATATTATAGATATAAATTAGATGAGGGTACTTAAAATATTTTTGCACAATTTCTATAAATAAATGTCAGCATGCACATGGCTGTCATCCCCCTTTCTCACCATCTTCATCTTATTCCCTACCTCCCCCATCTTATTGTGCTCCTACTCCTTTTTCCTACCTGTTTTCTGTCTCATGTAACTCCCATTCATCTTCTTAACCCTTTTCTCTCTATACCCCCTTCCATCCTCTTAAACCAAAGCAAGTAAAAAATTGATTATCATTTTATAAATAGGATGACACGACAATAGGTACGATTTCATATTGTTCTAACACATTGAAGGACTAAATTTAACTCATTTAAGTATCGGTCTAGTGCAACACTCTATACTTTTATCATGTGTAATTCAAGAACTTGATTAGGGTTATTATCACCTTTATGGTTTCAAATCATGCGATGAAAAGATCCATTCCATCGATGCCTCATCCTTTAATGATGTGACCATATTGATTCTTGATGACCCTTTATCAAACTGAACTTACTGTAAGCAAGCTTGGACATATGCGTAAATGTAATTTGTAAAAAGTTGCATAGTTATATTGATTATTATTTAAATATTGCAAGAACATTGAGTCCTAGCATTTTTAAATAGAGTGATATACTGTCCTTGTAGTTAAAATATATGTTTGCTTTTAATCCTAACAAACTTAACTAACTTGAGTTTAGTAACACCATGTTTAATGAAAAAACGTGATAAGAAATACCATTATTGGAGTGTTGTTATGACTTCACCTTTTGTTAAATCTATTTGCGCTAAATGAAACAATTTTTTTTGCTTCCCCCCAAACTCTAGAGCACCATGGTAAGATTGAAATATTCAGGTAGTGTGGATGGATGGGGAATATCAAATCCCACTGCTCTGGGAACTCAAAGCAGGGGGTGCCTCATGACATTTCTACAAGCTTGATTCAGAGATCAGCCATTAAGTCAACCAAAGATGAAGGGCAACACAATAAACCATTGTGTTGACGGTTGACCAAGTTGCACTATATCAGGTACATAAGTATCTTGTGCAAACAATGCCAGATCCAAGTGACACCAACCTGCAGGATAAATGTGCCTAATTTGAACTCCAATAACTACTGACAAATCGACAAGTGAGAGACTCATTTTGGCACCATGCTCATTGCACTAATCACCCCATATCCTCGAACCTCGATCAGACTTTGCTGCTGCTGAAGAGCAACAGAGCCCATCACCGTGGTATTTATCTATTCATCATATATACCAAACCATGTGAAACGATCAGATTTAAATCATTAAGCACAATGCAACTGATGGATCATAAATAGATTCACTGACTCTGCATCTGCAATTCTGCATGTAGTTGCACAAATGAAGTATGGGGAAGAACTAACAAAGATCTCAACATTTCTCTATACATCAAAACAAACCCAGCCATGCAATCTCGCTCTAACTTCGTGAATGACGTGGCCGATCACGGGTGTCTTGACTCCTGAGCTACCTCACGTTTCTGCCGCCGGTGAAGCACATGAGGCTTGAGATAGGAACCACATGCCACCATTCAAAAGAATTGGTTACACAAAGCAGTGTCAGTGAGTATACTTTTGATCTCTAGATGGTGCCATTTTCTATATCAATTGAAGCAGGCGTTGCGTGCTACTTACTATTTGTCAATCCAGCTCAGCTTCCTTTCAGGTTCAACTGCAGGAGCAGGAGCAGGAGGAGCAACAGTAGCAGCTGCTGAAAGAGGAGCTACAGCAGTGTTCGTGTTGCTAAGGCGGGCTTTATAGTATCCTGCTCGTATACCAAATCAAAGGAATCAAACAGAGCACTTGAAACTGCATATAGACAGACGCTACTAGCATCAAAGAGGACTTTGAAAGAAAAGGCCAAGCGAGGGATTAGGAGTGAGATTTGAGAAGAAAAGTTTGGATCTGTTTGACACACACCAGGAACGCCATGGACATGAGTGTGGTTGGCGACCTGTTCGCCAACATCCTGCCGTGGCTGCGGCTGTGGCGCCGGCACACCGTTGGCCTGTTCGACAGCGGTTGTCTGCGGCTGTGCTTCCAGCGGTGGTGCCGGCACTGCCTGCGCTTGCTGCGGATCGTGCTCCAGGCCCAGGGGACGGCCACTGTAGTAGCCATCTGCAGCCACAGAAAACCAGTGAACAATCAAAGTGATTCGCACAAGGGAAACGAGAGTAGTCTGCACGCTACTGCCTATCGTTTCGATCGATCGAGCTTGTTTTTGTGTTTTCAGAAATGCTAAGGTAGATGTCAAGGCTGATCAGCATACCGGCAGGATTGCCAGAGGCGTCGGCCATGGCGAGTCTCCCGCGCGCAGCCTCCTCCGGAGAGAGTGGGACGATGAGCGAAGAGGAGGAAGCCGGTGGAGCACCGCCTCCGCTGCCGGCCTCTGCTTCTTGGATAGATGGAAGTGGGATGTGGGAGTAGACAGTAGAGCAGGTGCCTTTGGGTTTTGGGGAGGCAGCTTCCTTAACGCGGAAATGAAATTGACTTAAGTGAGAAGACTCTGGGTACTTGCTTCAGAAGGAACCTTGTTGGGGAAAAAAACATGTAATACATCTATCAAAATTCAAAGGGAAATAATAAAAGGGTGCCTCCTTGCTCCTACAATGCTCCTTCTCTAAGGGGCTGTTCTGGTTAAGACCCTACCAGAAGATTTTTAAACAGAGCAAAAACACCGCATAGGATTTTGGCTTCTACCAAAAAGCAAGTACACTGAAATACTGAATACATGTTTGGTACAGCTTATAAGTTGTTTATGGCCAAAATAAGCTAAAATTAATAGTCAATTGGCATTTTTTTTGCAGCTTAGTCCGACCGTGATTATTCCCACCACACCATTGTATAGTAATAAACATAAGCTAGATCAGACATGCTTATTTTAAGCTTGCTCTTACTCTACTAGTGCATCTTCTCTGAGAAGTGCATCCTAGAGAACATATGTACCAAACAGGGTCTAGCTCTTTTTGTTTTAGCTTTTTGCTGGCTTCTGCTAGCCGGAAGCCAAAAGCTAAAACAAATAGCACATGTATTAAGTTGGCTTTTGAAAAGCTGGATTTGTAGAAGATAAACTGAAACTGAAAAACATGCTAACAGAAGCTTTTGTAACTTTTTTGCGTGCCGAGAAGCTAAAAGTTTATTACAAAACCAATAACAAAACTTAAAAGCTAGAAAGTCAGCTTTTAAGCGAAAAGCTCAAAAGATACAACTCAAACAAGCAGACCCTAAGTTCATTAGATTCTCCTAAGTTATCAACTAAACATAGGAACCCAAATTATAATAAGCATGCATGTCTAAGGCTGGACGAAAAACTCGAAGCTCGTTAGCTCGCTCGGCTCGTGGCTGGCTCGGCTCAGTTCGGCTCGGCTCGTTACGATAACGAGCCGAGCCGAGCCAGGATTTTAGCTCGTTAGCTATAACGAGCCAACTCGAGCTGGCTCGTGAGCCGCTCGCGAGCCAAACGAGCCATAGTTTTAGGAAAAAAGTTATCATAACTTATATTAGTTTTGTATTACTTCATGTCTTGCACTTCACAAATGGATGATATGTTAGCTCATATGAATATTTTATTTGATTTAAGGTTATTGAATATATTATTTTTATATTATTAATATTTTTAAGCTTTAGATAAATGCAAATATTATATTTTGTGTATTTTTTATACCTGGCTCGCGAGCCTAACGAGCCAGCTCGAGCTCATAACGAGCCGAGCCGAGCCGAGCCGAGCTGGCTTTCTGGCTCGTTAAGATAACGAGGCAAGCCGAGCTAGCTCGTTATCCTAACGAACCAGAACGAGCCGAGCCGAGCCGAGCCGAGACGAGCCAGCTCGGCTCGTTATCCAGCCTTATGCATGTCTGACCTCACACAAGCCTCCAGAAACGTGGAAACCCCAAGGTTTTTCTATTTAATATTTTTTTTGAGGGAATAGGAGGAGCTCAGGAGCCCCTACTGAAATATATAGCCTGTTTAGTTCCCAAAAATTTTTGCAAAAAACCACTGTAACATTTTCGTTGTTATTTGGTAATTAGTGTCCAATCATGGATTAACTAGGTTTAAAAGATTCGTCTCGTAATTTACAGCTAAACTGTGTAATTAGTTTTATTTTTTATCTATATTTAATACTCCATGCATGTGTCCAAAGATTCGTTACTGTAGTTTTTTGGGAAAATTTTTGGAAACTAAACATGCTCTAAATATTTCTTGTGCTCTTAAGGATGTTCTTCACTTTCGGCTTCATATGCAAGAATCCATTAATGTGTGCAGTAGGACGACAAACTAAGGTGTGTTTAGTTCGCGAAAATTTTTGGCTTTGGCTACTGTAGTACTTTCGTTTGTATTTGTCGATTAGTGTCCAATCATGGACTAATTAGGCTCAAAAGATTCGTCTCGTGGTTTTCTACCAAACTGTGTAATTAGTTTTTTTCATCTATATTTAATGCTCTATGCATATATCAAACATTCGATGTGACGGAGAATCTTGAAAATTTTTGGAAATTAAACATGGCCTAAGATAGGGAGAATGAAAAACATTTGCTGCATGAATGATGACTCTATGGCTATATGCAGGTAGCTAGGTAAATGCGGTACATTGCCTCGACTAGTAGAATCATTGCCTCTTCATACAAAGTGAATTTGTTAAGGCTGTGTTTAGATCCAAAATTTGGATAGCCAAAATACACTGTAGCATTTCGTTTGTATTTGGTAATAATTGTCCAATCATTGACTAATTAGGCTCAAAATGTTCGTCTCGTAAAGTACAACCAAACTGTGCAATTAGTTTTTGATTTTATCCACATTTAGTACTCCATATATGTATCGCAAGTTTGATGTGACGGGGAATCTTATTTTGCATAGTGCACTTTTCAGTGCATCTAAACACAGCCTAAGTAAAACTATTATGGGCCGAAGCGAATGGCTAGGAGCATCTCTTCAAAAGGTAAACTGTATGAGAGACTACCTGATTTTGGGGCTGTTCGGCTGCAGCTGCAGCCGCTTCTGCATAGTGCATAGAATGCTTGTACAAACTGACAACGCCACTGCCGAAAATATATATTTCAAAGAAAAATAAATCTGAACAAATTTCTTCAAAAGGTAAACTGTATGAGAAACTCCCTGATTTTCATATCAAAGCACAGCACAGTTGTATCATGCGGAGTACTTTTCATTGACTCTGCTTCTGCATAGTGCATACAACGCTTGTACAATTGACAACGCCACTGCCCAAAATATATATTTCAATTTTGAAAGAAAATAAATCTGAACAAATTTGCATCGACCCAACACAGTCACTGCCGTGTGCCTGCCATCCATGGTCCTCGGTCCAAGTCCAACACTGACTCTATCTTGCCGTTTCGCCGCCAGAGAAGCACGCACAACTTGATACATCATACAACAAACGGAGAGCCATCAGCGAAGGAATAATCAAGTGGAATCAAAAGCAGGCAACAGCGGCTAGTAGATTCTAATTTGATCATTTGAGCTCTGAATGCTCACCAGCTGGCGAAGAAGCCCTGTTCCTTAGGAGCAGCGGAGCCCTGGCCGCCGCCGGCGCCAGGTTTCGCAGCAGGGCCGCCGGAGTAGTAGCCGCCTGCTCTTGCCAAATGCCAAGGTCGTTGTTACAAACAGTCAACAGAGACTAGCTAGCCGCGCAAACGTGATTGGAGAGAGAAACGAAACGAGGAATTTTTAGGAGAAGAAACGCTTGGATCGCCGGATCTGTAGGTAGTGCACGCACCAGGGACTGAGGCGTAGACCTGGCCGTCAGCGGGCTCGGGCCCTGACGGCGGCGCCTTGTGCTTGTCGTGCGGCGCGGCGGGAGGGCCGGAATAGTAGCCGCCTGCACCAACACCAACAACGGGGAGCAAAAAAGAATCATGGCTCTGTTCGGTAGACTGTTTTTTTTTTATAAACCGGCTATGGCTGATTTGCTGTGAGAGAAAAACGCTGGCCGTGCTGATAAGCTCAGCCGAACAGGGGGCAGTGAATTATCGTGCAAGCTAAACACGTATCTAGCTGTAAACTTCGTTTTGGCACGCTTTTGTTTGAAGCCATGGAATTGAAACGCATATATATATACACGATGGTTGTAGTTGAGGAGCGTACCGGGAGTGGGACTGCTGTCAGCCATTTGCGGATAGGATCGGAGCTCCGGCGAGCGACCTGTATGTGCCGAGAGCGAGACGAGGAGAAAGGGTGGAGAGACGAGAGAGCTGGAGGCCGGGTAGGTGGGTATATAGGCCTCCTTCTCCTTGTGGAGGTCTTCCTCCCCGTGTCTTTGTTGGAGTTGGACAGGACAGGACAGGACAGGACAGAGGCAATGCAGCTTTGGGTCTTAGTTCTCCTTAAAATTCCAAGTTTTTTCACTCTCTCTTCATCACATCAATTTTTAGCCGTTTGCATAGAGTATTAAATGTAAGTAAAAAATAACTAATTACACAGTTTAGTTGAAAATCATGAGATAAATCTTTTGAGCCTAGTTGGTCCACGATTGGACAATATTTGTCAAATAAGACGAAAGTGGTACTATTTATCGGGTTGAAATTTTTTTCAATCTACCTTGGTCGAGCTGGTAATACAAGGGAGGGATTTGACTGCGGAGACTCGGCATCATCGGTCGTCCAGTTCCTGAAACGAAAGCAAGGTGCTGCCACCTACCACGTCGTACCTTGAGCTACTGGGTCCGGTTTCTGCAAGTGGGGCCACTGCTGCCACCATCGCTAAAAGTAGTGTAGCAGCGACTGACTTGGTCTTCTACTGGTCATCATTTTTGCTCCCTCCGTCACTAAATAATTGTCACCGTTGGTGTGTTTGCTGTAAGTTTGATTTGATTTGTAGAAAATATGTATAATATTTGTTTCTCCAAATAAATTTATTAAAA
Organism: Saccharum hybrid cultivar R570; assembly: GCA_038087645.1. NCBI lineage: Eukaryota > Viridiplantae > Streptophyta > Magnoliopsida > Poales > Poaceae > Saccharum > Saccharum hybrid cultivar. The sequence goes on along the minus strand of JAQSUU010000805.1, from coordinate 24,046,473 downwards.
AACTAGATTCAAAGATCTTTCCAATAATACTAATTATATACCATAAATATTAATATTTTTAATATATATTTAGTTAAAATTGTTTCAAGGGAAGCACAAACGACAGATATTAGTTTAGTAGCGCCTGAAAGGAAGATGAAATGCTGCTATCACCCTTTGTATTTTTAATTAGGCTTTCGGTAGTTGCTCGATTCCCATTTTCATAGTACTCCTACCGGTTTATTGAAAAGGGTAAAGTGTATTTTTCAAACCTCAACTTGCACCATCATTGGTGGACACCCGTTCTCCGGCGACGGCTGCTTAGTGGATGACGGACTCGCCTATGTTGTCGCTAGTGTAGGGGCTCCCACAGTTCATGCCACCATGGTGGGACAAAGCCGGCATCGCAGATGAGCCCACCCCCAGCGACGTGACGCCCACGCCGCGTGATGCTGCTCGGCGTCTCGCATGGTTCACCGAGGAAGTGCAGTTCAAGCGACAATCGTCACTAATCACCAGTCCACCATGGCAAAAGGAGGCAACCCCTGCCAATCAGGAGCAGACGGATTGTCGCTCAGCCGCTGGCGCACATACCAACCTCCAAGCGGGGCGTGGTACTCCTCATGCAGAAGTGGGCATCGTGCCACCGGTAGCTCCAGTTCCATCCATGTCCAAGGGGACATATGACACCATATTCGTAGGGAACTTGACGCTGAGCCACGTGGCAGCTATGGACGAGCTGTTTCCAGCGACCAACAATAGGGCTGGTAGAAGAGCGCTCTTCTCAGATAACGAGTAGGGTCGTACAGCCAGCAGTAGAGACCCCCAACTCCGTAGGTTGCTGCGCTGCTCTTAGTTCGGTTGTATACTATTTATGTAATATCGAAGTTTGAAACAGTATACTAGGATGGTCCAGTGACCGCTGTAAGACCACCTCAGGCGCTCATCAAAAGTGTATCGTTTGTATGTTTAAACTCTTCTTAATTACAATGACACGCAAATCTTTTGGGTACATGAGAAAAAAAAAACTTTAAACTACAAATGCGTGTATGTCACCCTCCAACTATAGAATCTGGACAAATTTGGTAATTTGGTTGGTTTTTATAGATGGTTTTTATTTTAATAATATAAAATCTACTTTAACTTGTAAAATTTAGAACTAATTCATCTATTTTAAATCAGAAAAAATGAAACTAATATCATATTATTCTAAAAATGTTATCTAAGTGTTGCGCAACTATTTACAATTATTTGTAACTTTATTTTTTTTCTGTTTCTATTGTTTTATTGCTTGTGGTCTGGTTTATTAGAAACATGAACACAAAGATTCAAATAACTCTAAATAGAGTACCAATAGATAAATAACATTTTCAGGAAAAAAATGTTGTTAGTTTGAATTTTTCTGATTTAAAATAAATAAGTTATTACTGTTTATGTATTAAAATATATTTTTATGACTTTAGAAAATAGAAAACTACCTTTGAAACAAGATAAAGAACTAAACTTGTCTAGTTATGATAGTGTCCAGTATTTGGTTTTTATAGTTTGGGGTCAAAAATCGAACTCCCGTGCAAGTTGAAGATCGAAAAATGCACTTTACTCTATTAACAAGTCCTGTTGCAAAATAACTGCTCTAATATTTCACAAACACACTTCAATGCTTTCTTATATGGCGTTCTAAATTAGCATACTTCAAATTCTCCGCTGCCCAATTTGCGGGAAGGACAGACCATTGGATGTGAAAACTCTTGTGACATGACAACTGAGCTTTACAAAGGGTAAGGTTGCCAACTTGCTCATAAAATGCTCCAACTTTACACAAAGTACAACATATATATAAAATAGAAATATAAATAGAAAGAAAACCCTCGGTTTACCCATGTAGGCACAGCAAAAATCGATGGTAACAACAATCTCATTGACTCTAGGTAGATGCTACCAGAAAACATGTGTCAAAAAACAGAGAATTTGAAGATCCCTGCAACTGCAATCCGTCCAGACAACCACCAATGCGAGATGCCGTGCTGAGCCAGAAATGTCCTTCGCTGAACTGCGAGAAGAGGGATATGTCCTGTCCTGGGTCTAGTTCGCATTTCCGCTGCTGCCAGAGAAGCAACTGAACCTGAACACAGCAAACGGAGAACCATGCATCAAACCGTGGAAACTGACAGCAATTAGCAGATTTGAGCTCTGAATAGTCTCTACACAAATCAAATCAATGCATCGATCAAACTGTTTATTACAATTTGGCAAGGAAGCCTGGTTCTCGATTCGGCTGAACTGCAGCATCAGCGTTGTTGTTGTTGTGTTCAGTGCCATCGCTTGGTCTCGATTGCACACGCCCTTTATAGTAACCTGCTCTTGCCGGGAAAAAAAAATCCCGATCCAGTTACATAAAAAAAACACGAAATGCAATGGCAAAAAAATTACTAGAAGAAAGAGAAATCAGGGAAGGAAGCTGGAAGCAAGAACTGAAACAAGAACGCACCAGGGACTTGTGCGTTCACAGCGTTCTGGTCTTCGACGGCCGGCGCCGCCGCCGCCGCCGGTGGCGCAGCCTGCGGCGGCGGCACCGTGTGTGGCTGCTGGTCCTGGTAGTGCAACGGACGGCCGACGAAGTAGCCTGTGCTCGGAGACCACGGGAGGAAGGAAACACGAGGCGATTCAGGGGCAAGGTAACCGGCAGATCCGGTAAAGAGAGATACGATCGAGAAATAGTACTACTTTGCAATCAAACAAGCAACTTGTTTAGGAGCTTGTTCAGCTTGAGAGACGGGCAGGGGAGGGGAGCATGGAAGGTCAAGGCTGTGCAGCACGTACCAGGAGGGTCGGCGGTAGCGGCGGCGGCCATGACGGATCTCCGGTGTGCTGCTTTCTCCTCCTCCGGCGAGGGCAATCGAGGGGGAAGACGACGGACCGGGGTTGAGGCACTCTTGCGCGGGTCTCCTCTTCTTTTGTTGGATTATTCAACGAGAGAAAAATATGCAGCATCAGTTTGGACAGCTTTCTCCAAGCTGTCAATAAGGCCATTGACTAAGGAGACTTGACCACTGATTACCAACATACATACCTCCTTGAATTTGATCAAGGAACACTCCAATGATTTATTTATGCAAATCACATCACCAATCACATTGTAGCTTGAGCTTGTGGGTTTCTTCAAGTGTTTTGCAGCTGCAATTATTTAGTTCCAATAATTTTGTCTGATTCAATTAGGATTTACAACCTGTGTGCTTGAGCTTTCAGCCGCTTATTTTCAGCCAGCCAGCAGTGTTTTTCTCTCACATAAATTAGCCAATAGTATTTTCAGCCGCTTATTTTCAGCCCAAGCGAACAAGCTGTTAGGTTCCTTTCCTTCTGTCCTTGTCACTTCTTTTTCAGGAAAACAATTTCCACCCTGTTCGTTTCGCTGGATCAGCGGAATCAGCAGCCATCCAGCAGTATTTTTCTCTCACAACAAACCAGCGAACAGTACTTTCAGCCACAATAAACCAGCGAAACGAACATGGTGTTCTTTTTCTCGGTCGTCAGCAGGTACTAATGGCTACAAGTTTTGCAATCACATGTCCATATGCATGCATTATCCCTGTATGACTGTAGGAGAATAAGGCCATGCTAATTTGGATCCACGTAGATAGTAGTTATTTGCTAATAATTATATCTTTTAGAGCGAACCTACTTTTGCTAGTGTTTGGTTAGAGGACCGAGTGGAATGGGTTCAACCCATAGTGGAATGTTCCATTCAGATGTGGGTCAACCCCGTCCGGCCAAAACGAGTAGACCGCACCAATCCACATCTTGCGATGCCCGGCGAGTGGTGTGGAGGCGGGGCAAGGTGGTGCGGGCCCTAGCTGCGTGGCGGTACGCGGGCCCTGGCGGGTGTGGCGTGCCGGTGTGGGACGTGCGGGCCACTTGGTCTGGTGCCGGTGACGGTGTAGAAGTGCAGCAGGCCGCGTCCGGTGGGAGAGCAGCAGGGAACAGGCCGTGCCGTAGGAGCCACCTTGAGCAACAGCGACGGAGGAGCGACCATGGGAGAGAGACAACGATGGAGAGAGGAAGAAGAGAACAAGCAGAGAGAATGACATGTGGGACCCACACGTCAGCTACCTCATCCCATGTCCATTTGCTCTCAAACCAAATAAGGAACGGGTCCGACCTATCCCTATCAACACAAATTCGAGATGGGTCCGACCTAGCCAAAAAAAAACTGGATCAGCTCCGACCCATCCCAAACGGTCTTAAACCTAAACACACATTAAATGATGTTGAGGAGATGACCAAATGAGGCAAAGGTAAATTGGCCTTGTTCATCTGGCTTATAATCCGTCTTATTCAGCTTGTTTTTTCAGCCGGAACAGTATTTTTCTCTCATAAAAAATCAGCCAACAGTGTTTTTTAGCCGGCTTATTATTGTTATACGGCCGTGGTTGGTGGCGAGTACAGACAACAAGGCAAAGCTAAGCTCAATGGGACCTTGATAGAAAAAGAAAGGCTGCATCAAAAGGCTCACGTTTGGCATGGCATTGTGTCCAACAAATAACATACAATCAGCGAGGGTATTTTTATGTAAACAAAAAAAAATCTACAAAGGGTAGTTTCTGCGCTGATTCATTTCCCACATGTAGGCCTCCTGTGTGTACGTACTCGGTAATTGCGCTACCTGGACCTGGCCAAAGTTGTCCTCCGCCTTGTGCAACAAAACAACAAGATTCGCTGCCTTGTACTTGCTTGCATCGCTGGAGTTTGGTCTAAGTCCAGGTCGCCTCGATCTCCCAAGCGACCTGCCGACCTCCATTGCAATTTGCAGCCTCAGCTATAAGCAGCTCATCGAACACCACAAGGCTTGCTGCCTTGCTGCTGCTTTGCGATGAAGTAGTTCACCAGAGGCAACCGGCTCCATCCCCAAGTGCTGTCGAGGTTAGACTCTCACCTGCTGCAGTTTTCAAGCATAAGACGAGCTGCACTGGATACGCCACCGCCGCGCGCTATCCTCCACGCCAGCACGTAGCGTTCCGAAAACGCTGCAGCGGATACGCCACCGGCTACGCTACGCTCGCGCGACTCTATTTCTGGCGCGGTAGCGGGCACCCTGCATCCTCCCGCCGGACCTCGCGAGGCCGCCCGCCCTTGCTCCGCGCCGCTGCTCCGTCGCGAGGAGGCCGCCGGGGCCGCGCCGCCGCAAGGCCGCCAGCCGCCTGGAGAGGGAAAAGGGGAGGAGCAGAGGAGGAGGGAGGCCGCCGGAGAGGGACGAGCGGCGCCGTCGCCCAAATCCTCGACCCGGAAGCCGAGCTCGCGGCCATGGCCGCCTGCCGCACCGCGCCATGGAGGCGACCCGTCCCCGCGGCCGTGGATGTAGGCGCGCGCCGTGGATGGAGGCGACCCGTCCCCGCTCGCCCGTCCATGGCGCCCTGCTCGCCGGCGAGGAGTGGGAGCGGCCGGGGGCAGGGCGGGCCGCCAGCGAGGAGAGGGCAGGGGGCGCGGGCGGCGCTGGACGCCGGCGAGGAGCGGGGGCATGGGGCCGGGCCGGCCGTTTCGGGCCGCGGCGAGGAGCGGGGATGGCGGGGAGGGGCGGGGAGGTGTGCGGACGCGATAGGGGAGGAGGAACGGGCGGTGGGGAAAGGATAAGGAGAGAGAAGAGAGAGGAGAGAGAGGGGAAAGTGGATGACAAGTGGGTCCCGCGGTTTAGAGTGTGGGATATAGAGGATGGATGAGTGCGGAGAAACTGTATATTTTATGGTGACTAGGATGGAATATTCCGTTTAGAGGATGAAAATAGAGTAACATGAGTGCGGGTAGTCTAATGTTCCAGTGGTTAGGCTATCCGCACTCATGGACCTCTATATTAATCCTCTATACATCTTAGTCATCAAGATTCTCTTCTCTATATCCAATTCTTCTGCACCCATCCATCCTTTATATCATCCTCTATCCACTGTGGGGCCCACTTATCACTTTATCTAAATATATCCATGTGAGATCTTGTTTTAAAGAATTTATTGAAATAAATTTAATGGTGCAATCGAAATTTTATTTGGACTTTTGGTTTGTGAGTTATAACATTTTTTGTTATATAAAATAGTGGGGCCCGCACTCTCTCTCTCTCCTCTACTCCCTCCCTTGCGCTGGCTGTCCACACGGCATGCTCGCTGCTGCCTGCTCTCACGCGCATGCTGCTTCCGTGCGTGGGCTCCAGCCACTAAAGGACGACCGCTAAATGACACTGTGTCTCCTATATACGACGGACGTACTCGCGATGGCGGAGCAGATGGAGGTCCCGGTGCAGCACATTTTCTCCTCTATACGCCGACCTGGCCTGATAGCAGATGCCGATGCCGGACGCGGTGCAGGCAGTCGTAGCTTCTCCGAGTTTTTCCTTCTGAGATTTGTCTCAAATATGAACATCGACAGCCATATGCTGCCAGATGAATAACCCCGTGAATACGTACTTTCGATCGTAAGTTATTGTGCAGTTCCAATTCAGCTGCATTTTATCCATGTTTGTCTTCTACAATGGACGTTACTACTTACCAGCGGCCTCTCCTTTGCTGCCAGATTTGCTGGAGTCACTGCAGACGAAAAACCTGTGGCTAATGGCAATATGTTTCCATCATCACCAACTGGGGGAACCACACACACACATTCCACACTATCATCTTACTGACAAGAGACTAGCCACAACGCATACTGCTATCAGCAAAAGTAGTCTTCTTCGACAACATCAGCAACAATCATAGCTCCGAACAACCCCTCATCTCACATTGGAGTATAGCACGGGGCCTTGTTCGCTGGATGGTTTTTGGTTGACTAATTCTGACTGATGCTAATTTGTTGTGAGAGAAAAACACTGCTGAATGGTTGGCTGATTCTGGATGATAAGATCAAGCGAACAGGCTCGGCACCTTGGAACACCAGGTGACCATCTCTCCAAAAAAGGCTAACGATGGCGCTATGTCTGCACATATCAGGCTTTACTTTTTTAGGGAACACTACTCAGGTATACAATCTTCCTCGACCCCAAGGTGATGCATGCACTTCCCTTCGATGCAGCAATCCCAATGTAACATCCCAGCCTATTAGTAGCCTGTAGTAGTTGTGAAGTTGGTCCATGTGACCCAAGTGGCACATATGTAGTTATGGTTGGTGGGTTTAGTATCACCTTTAAAGTTTAGGAGGGTGAGGGCCACCTTATAAGCCTTATCGTTCCAATCGTAACACCTCCAGATTAACCTTTTTACACAAAGCGAGGACGAAAGTCTAAGAGAGGTGCTATGCATGAGGAGCTGAGCCATATAAGTAGTTTTTGGACGTAGGGTGTTACATATGGTATTCAGAGCATCAACTCTTGCTGCATGTGCCTGTGGAGGAGTGTACCAAGGGGTGGTCCTGGACATCTGCCACATATATATGGTGAGCTGCCGAGGGCATCAGCCCTTAAGGGGGGTTGAATGTAATACCCCACCCCATTAGTAGCCTGTATTAGTTGTAAAGTTGGCCCATGTGGCCCAAGTGCACATATGTATTTGTGGTTGGTGGGTTTAGTACAATCTTGGATGTTTATGAGGGTGAGGGCCACCTTATAAGCGTCATTCCAATCGTAGCACCTCTGGGTTAATCATTTTACATGAAGCGAGGACGAAAGTGTAACAGAGGTGCTACGTGTTTGCAAGCCCATTCCACTTTGTGGAGCTGGGCCATATAAGTAGTTTTTTTTGACATGGGGTGTTACACCCAAGAGACATCCTTGACACGACTAGAACAGCTCATGGACCAACCATTGGCCCCAACACCTACAACTACTACACTTTGGCTACATCGTCAACTGCAACTATGGATTCGAGTTCTCCCCCAATAATAATCAGGACAACATTACCTCGAGACATGACACACTAGACATGGCACACAACATCACCTCGGGTTGTGCCCATTCAAATTGAAGATTACATTTTCACCAACCAAAGAAGAGAGCAAAGAAAGAAGGGATGTTATGGTTGTGGAAAGAAAGGGAACTTTGTGGAAGATTGCCTAACGAACAAGCCCACACCCAAGGACAAGAAGAAGAAGGCATGCAAGGCTGAAGCCCTCACATCAATCAAGACTTGAGATGATTCAACAAGTGAAGATGAAGCCCAAAACAAGAGGCATGACCACAGGCATTCATCATCAAGCTCTTCTCACATGTGCCTTATGGCACGAGGTAACATAGGATGCTCAAGCTCCGGTGAGAGTGATAGTGATGATGATGAAAAACCTTCTTATGAAGAACTTGCTAAAACTGTCCATTTGAAATTTGCATTAAACAAAGAAAACAAATTAGTGAACTTAAATGCATGTACACTAATTCAAAGGAAGAAATAAAGAATAATTATGACGACACTACTAATAAAGAGTTCATGCATGTAATTGATAATCTAAGAACTAAGCTAGCTAGCTAACAAGAAGGACATGAAAATTTGCTCATCAAAATAAAAGTTTTTGAGGAACATAATAATGAGCTAACTAGCAAACTTGGAGCTATTAGTACCCCGAGGAACCTAAAATTGAAGAACCAATGTGTGAAACAATTAGAAAGGATGCCTCTACTTCTTGCAATGATTTATTTAAATTGGACTCACCCCTTTGTGATCAAGTTTGTTTTAAGAATATCATTGTAGAAACATGTTCACAAGAGATTACAATAGAGAATCAGCAACTCAAGCCAGAAATGGCTCGCCTCACCAATGACTTGATTCAAGTAAAAGGCAAGGTGGAGCAAGGCCCAACCTCATCAAGATAAGACCATCAAGGAAGTGAAGAAGCTTGATGAGGGAGCAACCATGGATTGCTACATGTGCCACAAGGAAGGCCACAAGTCCTATGAGTTCAAGGTGAAGAATGGGGGAGAAAAGAAGAAAGAGAAAAATAAAAGACAAACAAGCAAGCTCTCCAACACCTTGACAAGATGGCCACTACACCATACTTGTTGAATAAGAAGAAAATGACAAGGTGGTGGCCATCAAGGTGAACAAGCAAGCCAAAACACAAGAGGGGCCAAACAAGTTTGTTTGGTTGCCAAAGGAAACCATTTCAAACATGAAGGGCACTAAGAAGGTTTGGATCCCGAAGAGGTAGTGAGAAGTCAAATGGACTTTGGGGAATTTGGAGACTTGGCAAAGTTAGTGTGCATATCATGGAGTTCATCACATTGGATCATGTCATTGCCAAGTGGGTTAGTGAAAATTATGGACCCAAATTCCCTTTCCCATGTTAGGTAACTAGATTTAATTAAATTCTTGCAATTTCAATTGACATCTAGTTCCTTTTATGCCTAGATTTGCATTTGCATGTTTAAATTCTTGTTTTATGCATTCACTAGGTATATCATATGGTAGGGTTGCTTGGTTTCACTCTTATTCCTTGGAGCAAATCTACATGGTTTAAAAATTGCTTAGGAGTACAGCACAAAGTTCTGCTTTCCATTGATTTATCTTTGTGTGCCAAAGTCCAAATTCTAGATGACTGACCCCAAATATCATCCATGAAAATGATCCCCACCTTCAAGTGGTGTCATCTTTCAAGTGGTATTTTGACCTTAAAGTCAATGTGCATGTCTCCTTCAAGTATTCTATGCTTGTATGCACACTTTTAGGGGGAGGTTACTCTACAAGTTGTAAGCTTTGAGACTAACTTTGCTTTAAGTTTATCACTAGAAAACCCTAGGCGCGGCGTTGCCACGCCGGCTTGATGAGCACTGCTTCAGTTTAAGATTTTACTCCATAACTTTGTTGTTGGATGAAATGTAAGGGAAATGTTCATATTATTTCAAAATTTATAATATATGTTAAGATTTATTCACTGGTGGTTTAAAGGTTATTTTTCGCCATGCTACAATTTTATGAGCTTATGTGTAGTTTGAGAATCATTGTAGATATTGCATATGATGTTACATGAACCCCCTAACTTAAGCCTACATATTCACTTGTCATTTTTACAAATAACAAACTATTAGGCATTGCTGGAAATTGAGCTAAAATTGTGGCCCAGCATACTCTGCGATTCACGAGTGACGAGACTGACATTCTTCCTTTAGTAACGCAGCTAATATTTTAGAAACTTGCTTGTAAACCTATAAGAGATATAATGTTTTGTCATTCGGCAAGACATCAGCCTTATACATAAATGTTTTGGTTTTAAAGCATTCTCCTTGTTTCTAGACTATTCAAGACCTGTAGTGATCAAAATTGTTGACAGAGCTCATTTTAATCTGATTCTATGCCAAACAAAGCACCATAGGAATATATATTTGTAACAAAACAATATGCTGACGTTAAGCGAAGGATCAATGCAGGCCTATCATATATATAACATGTATACATCAAAACACCCTTGTTAATGCTCCATCCTGGCTCCTTGTTTCTTGTTTTGTGTCCTGACTTGTTTGGCCAAAGTTGAATATTGGCTTTCCATCAAATTCAACGGCTCTTGGACCCTATTATGATAAGTTGACAGTGTTTTCTCTTAAAAAGATCTATAAATAAGAGACAACATTAGATATATTATTGTTATTGGAAGTAATGTCAAGCACAGTGAAAAAAACTATGAATTACCAGAGTCTATGCTTAGGGACGTAGTTTTTTTGGGGGGAAGGAAACAGGGGGAGGAGTACTCCCTAGCTTTGATTGATTAAGAGCTGCAAAAAAACTTTGCAGTTCTGTTACATGAGTAGCAGGTTACAGTTAGGGACGGAGTTTTAAAACAAACTGTTGCTCTCCATATCGTATCACTATAGTTTTAGCTAAATGTGAACATCAGCTATCCGCATGTAGTTTATGTTTAAAAGTTAAACTTTTTTCATTAGCTATATGATGTATATGTTGCATTTATCTCTTGTAGCAAAAGATACCTTCATATTTATTCCAAACAGTCATAATAAAGTAAAACTGAAATAAATACAAAAGACTTGGGCCATGAAATAACCTATAAATTTTACAATGACGCAACTAGCAGTGACCAGTGAGGTAGGATGCAGTGATGCTATTATGCATATTATATTGTTATTAGGAGCTAAAACGCTCAAATTCAGCGAGGATATCATAGTTACATACCTACAAAGCAGCATTGTCCCCAATTTCTGAATAAATGACTTCCATCCACATTGTAGTGCCTTGCCCATACCTTTGCATTTATTTACTGTTGCACATAGCAGCAACTGTTCATGGAGGTTGCATGATGTGTATACTGGAGTTGGAAAGGAGAAGCAAAATACAGCGTAGCACAAGGTAATTTCCTAACAGGAACTGAGTTAGATAGCGAAGCAAATCTGCAGGTTGTCTTAGCAGCAGTGTACTAGTGGAGAACTGCTGCAAAATCTAGAATTTACAGGTTTGTACAGCATGGTAAAAAAAACAGGATTCAGAGTTCAATTTTGGCCAACACCCTCTTTTGCCAAAAAAAGGAGGAATATTTCATAAATATTTTTCTCTGCGGCTGCTGCTGCTTTTCAACAATGCCAATGGCAATCGAGAAGTATTAGCATGGATGGTAAATCAGTAAATGCACTCTCTTTTGCCAAAAAAGGAGGAATATTTCATAAATATTTATCTCAGCTGCTGCTGCTGCTTTTCAATAATGCAAATGGCAATTGAGAAGTATTAGCATGGATGGTAAATCAGTAAATGTAATGTACAAGTGATGGTGTGTATCTTTAAATCAATTTAATACATAAAACGTTGTCATGCAAAACTTCACATTATGACGATAAGCTTGATGATTTCTCGTCCTGCCTTGTTTTAACCTTCTCAACCCAATTCCTAATGATTGGTAACAAGCATTTGGATGTGTTGACCTTCTTGTTGGTGTGTGATGTTGTGGATGGGCTTGCTGGCCCAGCATTGTCCAGTCCTCCTAACCAATGTGCGCTTGTTGCTACTTTTGGCACTGCCAGTATTGCTAGAGAGCCCTATTGACGATCAATATTGATGATTATAAACCCTCAGTTTACCTTAAATTCATTCTCAAAATTAATCACCAACATAGGTGCACTGATTTAAATTAAATATTTCCACAAGTTTTGGTGATTTTATAATTACAGGTGAATTTACTCAGAAAATAAGATAAAGGAGGCCATAATATCACAAGAGATCACATCTACTCGCGACGAAACCAACTCTACTGGCCCCAAACCATTCTTCATGGGCCAGTGACGAAATTCCACGTGGACAGGGGCCATAAGCATAAGAATAGGATTCTTTTCAATGAGTATGGTGGGGTCGGGCGAACCCCCTAGACCCACCTGTCGGCGCCGTAGTTTCTCCACCGACTTTTAACTCCACCCTTTATTCAAGTTGGTTTGATCCAATGGTGATCGTGAGAATTGGTGAGGATCAATGACATGGCGATTACTTGCCCGCTACTCCATCCTCCCTATAAAAGGACACCCAGACCCCCTCCTAGAAGGCATCCCGATTCATTCAGAGATCCAATCCAAAAGAAGAAAGTAGAACTCTAGATATCATTAGTTTTCGTATAGTTAGCTTAAGTAAGATTAGTGTTATTGCTCTGGATTCCGGATCTGTCTCTAGAAGACTTGGTAAACGTCAATGCATCCTTTATTTCTTATTGTCACTTTGATCTTAATTTATATTGTGTTTCTCTTTATTATGTTCTTGGTTTATTTCAAGTATATGTTTAGTATAACTTTAGTTTTCTTTGAGTTTATATATGAGTTCATAGAGCACTCAATTCAGTACTTGAGTGAGTTGAGTTGCCGAACTTTGTGTAAGCATGGTGCTTAGACATAGTTTTGCCTGTGGATATGAGACTTGGTAGGTTAATGTGTGTGATATTTTCTCATTGATTCTCTGTAGTCTAAGCTCAGTGTGCAGGCCTAGTAGGATCGGAGTCATTAATTGAGTAGTTATACTTTTATATCTCTCTTTTAATGATGTCCCTTATATATAAATAAGAAGTGATTATTGTCTTAATATATTTATTAAATAACTTACAATTCTTTAATTTGTTTATTATTTAAGTTAACTATATAATCTTTTATCAGTATCTGCTTCTCTCTGAATTGTTATAAACTTATATTATTGAATATCTTAAACTTACCCCTGTATAAGAGTAAGTGTTTAAGTTAATGATTTTATCATAAATAAATATTTATCAATACTATCCTTGCCATCTTTCCTCCTAGTGGTAAAAATACAAACAACGATATCTGGATTACTCCCGGTGAAATGCTACAATGGTATATATGTGCGCTTGCAGAATTCTTAATTTTTTATTTACACTATAAAATACCAACAAGCATTTCTGAGTCATTGCCGGGGAGGAATAAAAGGCAATGGAAGAATTGATAAATATTATTTATTGATAAATCATAACTAAGCAGCACTGCTCTAGCAGGCTTACCCTTGTTCTATATCTATTTTTTATCTTATATGGGGTATTGCAATATTGATTCAATTTTCATTGAAGATCATCAAAATCATGAAATCAATCAAGAAGACAACTCAACACCAAATTCTGAAGATAAGGCTGATAAGACTCTCCGTGAATTCTCTGCTCCAAGTGTTACAAATATTCGCACTGGACTGACACTCATTCAAAATTAAGCCATTGTTGGTATTTCTTACGTCTATTGGATAGTTCCGTAAGCGCATAGAATATACCGTTGTAGCACTTTACCCAGGAGTATTCCAAGGTATCGTCATTTATTTTATCCCAAGGGAAAGCAGTAGCTAGGAAAGGAAATAAAAGAGAGATCCTTATATATCACAACTTAGTATCAACTAGTATAAGGGGTTAAACGGAATATGATAGGAAGGGATGATGATGAAACAAGCCAAGATAAAGATAAATAAGATAACTAGTAAGTATAGCTAGGTGGGAGGACAATGAGAGAGTAAAGAACTCCTATGTTTCTAACTCTGCTCCTGTAACTCAACTAAATCACACAATTGAGACACAAAGATTGATACCTCACAATAAGTATGCTAGGTGATAGGCAAGACAATAGGGGATGGAACCCTATCCGAAGCGTCTACCTTTTTATGGGCCCCTACCTTTTAAGAACTTGCCTACAACCCTTGGTGGACTGCAAAGGCTGGACTAGGCTTTCACCACCTACTAGCTACCACAAACTATCTGGACAACAAGCCGTAACCAAAGGCAAGATGTGTATAAGCACCATGCTTACCCCTTCTCTCACAACTCTAGCTATAATTACGAGGCCAACTAGAGCACCCTATGACAGGTGATGATCACAATATAGGTGTGTTTCTAGGATCACAATCTAGTGTGTAACAACTATATGACCAGACAAGCCACAACAATACTATAACTAGTATAGATGGTGATTACCCTAGAGATGGGGCGGATCGGTGTTCCTTTTGTGGGATGCCGCGACGTTGGGGCTTGTACCTTTTGTGGTTAAGCATGAAGATATGCGCCTTGTCTCGATTAAGGACTGAGTTGATGATTCATCTTGCCTAACTCATTTCGTACAACCACTCGCCTTGCATGGGAAAGGCTTAGTCTAAATCCCTCTAGTTGGTATGGCAATCACTTGGAGGCAGGTGTGCAATGGGACACTAAGAGATGTATGTGGAAATTGATGAATATTGTATGAAATGTAAAGAGCTCTGTAAATTATTGTATTATGAGATGTGGCCTTAGTGTTCCCGTGGTGATCGCCATTACTTAGCTATGGAGGGTAATGACTTTGATGGATCTGTGCTTGCACGACGGTGTTAAGCTACGGTATCCTACTTATGGGGAAAGTGTACAACCTCTGCAGAGTGTAAAATTTATCCGGATAGATGTGTCCACGGTATCGGACGAGTTATGGTTTGGTTTCAACAACTAGATGGGTTGGGATGAGTGAAAACATGAGAGTGAGTGTGATTTTGGAAATGAATGGTTGTCTGCCATATGTTGCGGGAACAGAGGGTTCAGCAATACCTAAAATTGTGATCAACCCCTTTTTCAGAAATACTATTATATATGAAAAATATATGTCTTTTGCAAAGGTATTTATAAAATGAAACCCTGCATGTGTAAAAAAGATAGCTTTATGCAAATAAACCAAGCCTTATCCTTGATTTATCCATATGCATATACTGATATCCCATTCCGTAGGGTAAGGTTGGATTTGCTGAGTACTTTGTACTCACCCTTGCTTTGTTGAACAAAAGAAGATCCGGACTTCAATCCTGATGTGGCGTACGAATAAGGTCGTGTCTGCACCCAACTAAGCCTGTGGCATTGGGATCCGTCAGATGATATGTATTAGCGAGACCTCTTTCTGGGTCTGTTGGACCTGTATTGTGTTGTGGTTACTTTTAATCGTGGCATGTCTTCATTGTCCATGCTTGTCGAGACTACTGCAATGAGACCTATCTGATGTAATAAATGTGTTACTAGCCTCCTGAGACTAGTATTGTATCACATTTGAGTTTCTAGTTAACCAGGGGCGCTTCAGTAGGCTTCATGTTAGGGGAATCAGTTGAACCCAAACCATGATCGTTAGCAGCTTTTGCTTCACTTTAAAATATGTGCATAGCACTGGTTTTGACCGCTCGGCCCTGTGTCCGCAATCACCGTACGCGTGGGTACGTTGCTGGCGGTGGGCTCAGCGCCATGGCCATGCCGCTGGCTGCCCGGGGTTGGCCGGCTGTGCGTCAGGCCAGGGGTGGCCGCCATCATTTCGCATCGTGTGTGCTTCGCACATAGGACTGCACCTGTCACCTTGCCACCTTGTAGCGAGCGAGCTCAGCTGCTCATCTCACCTACCTCTCCTTGCCTTCTTCTGCCTGCCTAGCTCACTAGCTCACTGGCTTGCCCTCTCTCGCTGCTACTCCCTCACTCGACCTCTCCCTCTCCCTCTCTCGCTATTGCCTACATGCATGCTTGCCATGGCCGCCGCGACCAGCAGCTGCTGCCGCTACCGTTCCCATCGCTCCAATCCCCTTCACGCCCTACTACTAGCACCACGAGCTTCACATCGCCCTCGTTCTCATGCAACCAACACGTACCAGGTCCGTGCCACGCGCCGCCCCGGCCGTCGCATCGCCGAGCGCCACGCTCCGCCCCTGTTTGCCAGCCGCACGCACGCGCCCAGGCCGCTGCGCCCTGCTCCAGCACGAGCAGGGCCTAGTCGCAGGTGCTCCACATCCGCCCGATGCTGCATAGCTTGCCCTCACTGGCCACCGCACCCCTCCGCGCTACCGCCACGCAGGGCAGCCGTCGTGATGCCGTCTGTCGCCTCGGCACGTGATCAGCTTGCTACGGGTGACCTCCGATTGGGCGCGCGGTCACCCCCTATGGCACGTGGGTCTAGCACCCCCTCGGCGGCCTGCCCTTGCCGTCGGCGTGGCCTCAGTCGGCCGAACCGGCCACCGGCCACTCCCTTGCCCTCTGCTTTGCTTTAAGAAGAGAAGGACCTCGAGTGAGAATAGAAGCTTTCCCAGGGTTCTCAATGCAAATCTATTGACTCAAGTGAATAGTGCCACATAGTGCCTGATGTACTGCGAGTTGATTTGAGGAAAGTTCAGGGGCCCCGATGCAAAGTGCTCGTCTTATTTGTTTTCTTTTACGTTTTAATCGGCTGAAGGTTTACAAATTCATAGTAAATTATAGAAAAATCATAAAAAGAAAAATGAAGATGTTTTGGAATCCTTGTGACTAGATCTATGCAGTAGATGTATAATCTTGCATGTGTTAGTAGAAAAATCTTGCTTTTGATTTTTGCCTATGATTTTTATGGAGAAATTCATATCTATAATTTTGGTGCTCCAAATGAAATGAATTTTTTATGGTATGCTATTCAAGTGATGCTTGATCTGTGATAAAAATTTCATGTTTAGTTCATGCATAGTTGTTGAGTTATTGATTTATCTTTGTCACCTACTTTTATTGTTATTAAATCTTAATTAAGTGCTAGTAAATAATATGTTTATCCAAAAGAGATGTTTGGTGCGTCACCTTTTTATTCCCATGTTGTTTTTATTAATCTTTATATATATACTAGATGTTTAGATTGAGGTTTTCTAGGCTACTTGTTTACTTGTAACCTAAGTAATTGTTACTCAATTATGTTTTGTAATGGTTATATGCTTAGCATGTTTGCTCTGTCTTGCGTTTGGATGTTTAAATGCGAAAATGTTTGTGTTGATAGCTTGCGTTATGTGTTATTAACCAATTCGCAAGTATTGTTCCGATGAGAGTATGAGAGCGGTTCTTATCGATGATTAGCTATCTTAGCCCCCTTCGATGTGTTTTTGTTCTTTAAGTTTTGCAATGCCTGTGTGTATACTTGTTTAACTGAAGCATGCATTGCATTTATGCATATCATAATAGAAACGGTGATGGATCGATGGATCAACTAGTGTTAAACCTAAAAGGTGGTGCCATGGTGAACAAGTCATGAAGATGGAATACTAACTTTTGGTTACATTTTACCTAGGCAAGCCCCGGTACATAACCCCTATTATTCTGCACTTTATTTTATGCTTGTGCTTTAAGTTTTAAGGAGTTAAATGAAATCCACCTGCATATATATAATCTTACCCTATGAGTCTTACTGGTATGACAGGATCGTGTAGCTCGCTATGCTATAGGACCTCAGTAGAAGTCGAGTGATTACCTATCACTCGCGAGAGATAGGAAGATCTTATTGTTACTATTATATATATATATATATATATATATATATATATATATATATATATATATATATATATATATATATATATATATATATATATATATATATATATATATATATATATATATATATATATATACTGAGCAAAGCTCTGGTTGTATTTGTCCCGCCTGTGTCGATTGAGGACCGTCTGTTGCTATGGATGGTAGTCAGGTCACAGACTTATTATCCTAAGCACATACTTGCTTATGAGAGCAGGAAAACTTGTTACTCTCTTGTCATAGGTTCTGGCTTTTCTAGACCGACTTTTAAGGGTGGATTCTGGGTGGAGGTCTAAGTACCGCACTGAGGTCAGGTCTCAGGTGTCAGGGGCTTAGAGCCCAAGTTTGGACGGGAACCTGGACCTCTTGACAGGAGTGGAGCGGGTTGGTCTTGTCTATGCCCGGGGTATAGATGAGGCATGCATTTTGGGGTACCTAGCTGGGATACATTGATTAGCGAATTGCCGTTTTTGAAGACAGCAATGGCTTGGCTATGATTTAGCACTGTAATAAGAACTGAAATGTGAAAGATGATAAAATGGTTCTAATTGCTCAACCCTTGCTGGAAAGTAACATAGGTGCTTACATAGAATGGTTGGTTAATGAACTAATGATGACTGCTAATAAAAATTGAATATAAGGATGCACCTTTGGTAATGCTTCCGGCAGTTGCAATAACCCACAATCCAGATAGCCTTGCATATCCTTGGAGTCTTTTCTTTCCTCCTGACGGGTAAGTCTTGCAGAGTATAATCTAGTACTCAGGGTTTGTTCTACCCTGTTGCAAGTGATAGGTGTTTATAGAGCTGAGACTAGTGTGTGAAAACCTCTTGGTGGGCTCAGCGAGGATTTCCTTTACGTGCAGACATAGAGTTTATAAAGCTTCCACAAAAATGTTTTTCAAAGGAAAAACTTATAACCTGTTATCATTTCATGTACATAAATTTACCATGCTAATGTTTAACTTGTCATTAACTAAATTTGTATTTCCATTGAAACTCTGATAACATTGTTATATTCTGCTGCTAATAATAATTGGTGTAGTACTCTGATGTTGTAAATAAAGTGATGTAAGAAATGGCTAAAAATGTTGTAAGCTTTCTTCTCTCATTTATGATCCTGATGTAAAGGTGTGGATTTTCGAGTTCTCCATTAGGTGTGCTTGACAGAATCATATAGTTTAGTGCACTCTCTTGGGTACTTAGTGTCTAATAGAAGACAAGTGCTCCTAGGAGGGCATTAGATTAGGTGCTTCTGCCACACATACAAGGATCTGCTATAACATTACCTTTGAAAACTTCAAAAGAATCTTACAAATTAAAAGTTTTTGAAGGATAACAAATTAAAAACGTTCTTCTAATCTTCCTTATGCTTGCTGCCAAAGTCTCGAGAAGGCTAGCTGGTGACTTAGACGCCGAAAGGATTTCAACTCTTCTTTAAAGAGTCTAACTTCTCCAATAAATGCTCTGCCAGTGCCATTCAACATCTCAGCTGGTTCAATGAAGATAGTGTATAAAATATTGCCCTATATAAGTAAGTTATGTCCTGACTAACGTTGCAAAGATGTATAGGACTAGCATGCATCATATCCTCCATATAAGGATAAAATGATTTACATTCCCTTTTTCTTCTGGGACAACTATTCTGCCTTATAGCTGTTCTATTCCAATGAATCTCATCATGTACCAAGTTTTTGCCCATTACCATCTCTTAATGATCTTTGCTCCATAAGTTTCTAATCCTTGAGAACTTTTGGATGCACCTTATTTACTATGCCAACTCAGTAAGAAAACCCGAAACTAATCCTTGGCTTCTCAACCTATACATGTGACCTATCTTGGTTTGTTCTACCCTGACACATGCTCCCTTGACTTTGATGGCTGACATGTGTTGGTTTAGAGTTACTACAATTCTTCCCTATGGTCATACCATGATCAGTGACAACGGTACAATGTTGAAACCTAGAATCTCCTGTGGATAGCTACCATAAGGAAATACAGGGCACTTGCTGTTGTCGGGGTCTACGATCATGATCCATTATAGCCCACAATTAATGTGTTTTCTCCCTCCTTTGAACCTCTTTTAGAATTCACATCCATGTTTCTCCTAAATGTTACTAATCCCTTGTTAAATTACAACCTTCCTTCGATCTCGGTTGTAAATTATGAAACAACCATTGTTGTTTTATGAACTTCTTACAAATTAATGTGCTTGACACATTTCCTTTTCCATTATTAACCCAAGTCTTTTGTCACTTCATAATCTCAGGAAGAGATTTCTTAAAGGGAGGGTGCTTATAACATCCTAGATGTTAAAATCCAAATAAAATTTTGATCACGAGCATCATCAAGCATAATCACCAAGTATCTTGTCATAAATGCACTCCATATTTCAAATATAGCAATTATATAATTCATATATGATGTCTCATATGTTGCATAAAATGTTAACAACAATATCAATTAAGGTTGTTTGTGATTTTATATATGTGAATTTGCTTAAATAAATAAAATTTTGCTAAAATAAACTTTGTAGTTTGAAGTGTGCTCTTTAATATAAAATAAAAGTTGGTTTGAGTTTTGAAGTCAAACATGTTTAATTTGGAGCCCCAAGATTGGATTTTCTAACTTAGCCATTTTTACCTAAGTCCTCGAAAATCAGTTTTTAAGTTCAATTTTTTGGTACTTATTAAATCAATTTTCATGAACAAAATTGGTACAACTTTTGTTTCATTGTTTGATCCTATACTTGAGCTTTGATATTGTGCTATTAGTTGTGATGTTGATTATTGGTTGCTCTTAATTTAATTCCCAAAATTTGCTAACCAAAATAAATTTCAAAACCCTAACTAAACCCAGTTTTTCAGTTTTGATGTACCCTAGTTCCTTGCTCTAGATCTCTTAATTCAGTGAGAATCAGGACTCGAGGCTGTAAGCAATGTTGGAGCCCTCACCAAGTTGAACAACTTTGGTTTTTGGAGTTCACCGAGTTGTTGTTTGGATTCAAGAGAAAATCAAAGAGGAAGTGGCACTGTCAGGCAGCTGCAGTGCCAACGCCGGCAGCAAGCAGTCAGCCTGCTCACTGATGGCCGCCGCCTTCACTCACTGCTCTTGTGCACGCGATGCGCAGCTGCTTCCATGGACGACCTCAAGCTGCTGCTGGCACACCCAGAAGCTTCATCCGCATCCATATAACGCGATCCACCGGCCGTTTTCTCCTTCCTTCCTTTCCCGTTCCACTACCAGGCCACTCCCCTCACCGGTGAAATTCATCACCGTTGCTCGCTCTCGCTCCAATTCCTTCCGCAGCTAGGCTCGCATCATTGCTGCGCACCCGCGGAGCCCGTCCGCGCCATCCATCTCCACCGGAACTGGCCAGAGGCCACCTTCTTCTTCCCCGCCGTCCGCAGAGCCACCGCGTGCACCCTCTCCGTGGCCAGCTCACTCTAGAGAAGCTTCCGTCCCCTCTCTTGTCATTTTGTTCTCCTTGTGACTCTGTGATGCTCACCGGCTCACCCCTTTTCGCAGATGAGCTCCCGCTGAGTCGGAACGCCGCTGCGACGCCGGTTCGCACCACCGCACTCACCCTTCCCACCGACAGCGATCTCCACTCCACCTCCGCTTCACCTGAGTCATCGAGGATGTTCAAGGTGAGCATCCTGAGGCCACCCCGAGCCCTAGCTAGGCTAGCCAACCATCGGAGCCACAAACCCGCCACCGCGTTGCTGTGCTGTGCGCCGCCGTGCCACCATATACGTGGTCGTGCCTGCTGCAAGCCCTTTAGCGTTCAACTGATAGGAGGGATGTGTGCGCGGGTTGATGGGAAGGCGTTGTCGGTACCAACAGTATGGGGGTACCCACAACCAACGATAATAAAAGACAAAACAATTAAGCCACCGCAAAAGGCAGCCCACCTCAACCGCGTACCGAGTCCGTCTCGTACGAGGCCAGCTCGACGGAGTGCCTCGACCGCGCTCCAACTCTGACTCGTACGAGGCACCCCCGACGGGAATGCCTCAACCGCACCCCGTCCCGTACAACAAGGCACCGCGCTCCGACTCGCACGAGGCTCGTTTGGCCACCGGTAAAACTCCGACTCGCATGACCCCGGGTCGGAGTGCTCGACCCACTCTATTCACCTACCCCGAGACAAAAGTCAGAGCATTTAATGCAATTACCTGCTACCACCTACCGACATGGCCACAACCACGATCGACGTGGGAGCAACGCCGGTGTCAGTCCTCACTGTTTTACCACCCATCCCGTGATGGGGGTGAAACCTGTCACTGTACACACCTTACCATGCACTGTTTATCACTAGTCACCCTCGAGGGAGGATACGACAAGGCCCGTATTCCGTGATCTCGGGGACTCGGCCTTATCCGTCCGGCCTCGGCCCGGCGTCAACCCAACCTCGACGCCCAGCGCAGTTCGACAGGGAAGAAAGGCCGACGTGGCACAGGGTTCCGGGTCATTTCGCCGTCTCATCCCCGATGTCACCATGGTGTCCAGGGATGGCCGGCCATTCCTGGACCACGCCGCTACAGTCACCTCTACAGGGATCGACAAAACATCACTTCAAGACTTCCCAGTGTCCCGGTCTCCTCTTACCCTATAAAAGGGTAGGCCAGGGTTCTACGGAGGGACGAACGGGCAAGACACAAGTCCAAAGCCAAGTGCCAGCAAGCAAAGGCTCCCAACTCAGAGATCAACATCTCAAGCAATCACCCCTGTACTCTTTTTTCTCTCCTTGAGACTTGGGCTCGGCGCCCTCTCTCACAAGCTTGTAACCCCTACGCAAGCACTTCGGTGCAAGGAAATACAAAACTCTCCTAGCCCCGCTGGACGTAGGGCCTTCTTTTGCCCGAACCAGGATAAACCCCCATGTGTTCTCCTTGCATCACCATCTAGGTTAGGGACACGCAGCAATCACTCGTCGGTTTAGGACCCCCATAGGATCAAACACCGACAGTTGGCGCGCCAGGTAGGGGGCGCTGTGTGCCAACATCATTTTCCTGCCATTTTTCCTGGATGGCTGACCCCGAACGTCCTCTCCCATTGGCCATGGTGATCTGGTTTGGGAGTCTGGAGTTCATGTCGCTTGGCCACAGCTACGATATGGTCCTCCTCCCGCCCAGACACCCGACTGATGAGGATTACGAGCTCTCCCAGCCAGCGGGAGCACTGCGCCGGCTTCGCCGTTCTCAGGCACGAGCCGCCAGACGACGACGAGCCCGGTGCAACCGCCATCTTCACCTCACGGAGGACGGTGGGACCCCCCGATTCGGCGCCTCTCAGCCAGACGCCAACCCAGATTTCCTCTTTGAGGGTCTGGGTAGGATGAGCTTGGCTGAGGGTAAGATGCCGATGGAGGGTTCCGCTGCTCCCCCGTCCAGTGTGACGCCGCTACTGCCCGGTCCAACCACTCCGGCGCAAACGGCGACGTCTCCATCACCATTCTCGTTTGGGCTAGAATCGGTTGACCGGGCGTATGCTTCCTCCGTGAGCACTAGTATGAGCGCTTACGGGGAACTCCCCGGTCACCATCTATGCTCCACTCTGGACCTTATTGCATCCACGCCGGCTTCTGAGTATCTGGACTCTACGGAGACCCAGAAACAGAGCCCCGTGTGACTGCTTCTCAACATTGCAACCCCAGAGACGATTTGCAACGGCCTCACATTCCTCCATCATACTACTATTTTGGCGCTCCTGACTCCAACTCTGTTGATGACACCTACGATCCGACCCGCGAGTGCTTCAACATCGACGGAGCAAGCACGTCGGATTCGGAGGACGAGGAACCTGTCGAAGGAAGGAGCACGCTGCCTCATGTCGAGCTCCCTACCGAGAGAGATGAGGCTCAATTCCTTACGGATCAAGGAATGCAGCTCAAGCAAATTCGCGAGTTGCAGGACAGGCTCGACGAGGAACGAGAAAACCTGCGCTTACTCCAACAAACCCTCGAGCATGAGCGTGCGGCACACGCACATGGCGGGAGAGCTCGCGAGAGAGCTCGTGACGTCAATCGTCGCATAGACAAGGATCGAGCGATCGACCCCCCCGGTTTTCGCTCGAGCCAGCCAGAACGTTGTCGCCGCCGCCATGCTCCTCCGCAAAATGCCCGAGCCGTCAAACCCCGACGCCCGTCGGGCTCGAGATGAAATCTGAGAACTCCTCGAGACCGCTGCTATGCAGCAGGCCGAGAGCTCTACCTCGAGGCGACGCGAGCCAGCCTCGGAGCGGCTCGCCGAGCCCTCCCGACAAGAGAGTGAGGCCTCGGTTCATCCTGAGCCTGCCCGACGGAACCGGGTGGCTCCTGCCCCTGAGCCCATCGCCGACGACCGCGAACCTCGAGACACCCGTGGCAACATCGTCGAGCGCCGCCCGCGTAAACACGGTGACGGTGTGGCTCGAGGCTACCACGTGCACAGAGGCGGGCGCTACGACAGCTCAGAAGATCGTAGCCCTTCACCCGAGCCTCCGGGTCCTCGGGTCTTCAGTAAAGCTATCCGTGAGACAACACTCCCGACTCGGTTCCGCCCTCCCACGACTCTCACCAAGTACAACGGCGAGACCAAACCTGAACTTTGGCTCGCTGATTTTCGCTTGGCGTGTCAGCTGGGTGGGGCCACCGATGATCGGGTCATCATCCGACAACTCCCCCTGTTCCTTTCCGATACCGCTCGAGCCTGGCTCGAGGATCTTCCGCCTCGGCAGATCCACAACTGGGACGATCTCGTGAGGGTGTTCGAGGGAAACTTCAAGGGGACCTACATGTGCCCCGGCAACTCATGGGACCTCCAGAGTTGCAAGCAGAAGCCTGGTGAATCTCTCCGGGACTACATCCGGCGTTTCTCCAGGCAATGCACCGAGCTCCCCAACGTCACCGACTCCGACGTAATCATGGCCTTCCTCTCTGGAACCACATGCAAAGAGTTGGTCCGAGAGTTGGGCCGTAACACCCCACTCACTGCCAACGGATTGATGGACATCATCACCAACTTTGCCATCGGCGAGGAGGCAGTTGGCGCTATCTTTGGCGGTGACCAGGACAAAGGGAAGCAGAAGGTCGAAGATCTCGCGGGCTCCAGCCGGGGCTCTAAGAGGAACAACCAGAAAAAGAAGAAGAACCAGCAGGGCAAGCTCGAGGCCCCGGCCGACGAGCTTGTCGCGGCCGCTGAACGCAAGAAACCTCGAGGGCCCTCCGGCGGGGGCATCTTCGACAAAATGCTCAAAGAACCGTGTCCCTACCACAAGGGGCCCACAAACCATAACCTCGAGGACTGTCACATGCTCCGTAGGTACTTTGAAGGCGTAGGCGTCAAGAAGGACGACAAGAAGGAAGACCCCAAGGGCGACGACAAGGATGGGGGGTTCCCCGAGATCCACGATTGCTTCATGATCTACGGAGGACCCTTGACCCGCCTCTCGACGCGCCAGCGCAAACGAGAGCGGTGTGAGGTCTTCTCCGTACAGCCGGCGATCCCCCACTTCCTTGACTGGTCTGAGGTGGCCATCACTTTCGACCATGATGACCATCCCGACTACGTCCCTAATCCAGGGGTCTACCCACTTGTCGTTGATCCCATCATCGCCAACACGCGCCTCACCAAGGTACTCATGGATGGCGGAAGCAGCCTCAACATCATCTACGCTCAGACCCTCGACCTCTTGGGGATCGAGAGGACGCGCCTCCAACCCAGTGTCGGGGGCTTCCACGGAGTAGTGCCAGGGAAACGAGCAGAACCTGTCGGCCGGGTCGATCTGCCTGTCTACTTTGGCACTCCTTCCAACTTCAGAAAGGAGACCCTCACTTTCGAAGTGGTCAGATTCCGTGGAACGTACCATGCCATCCTTGGGCGCCCATGCTATGCCAGGTTCATGGCAGTCCCGAACTACACCTACCTCAAGCTCAAGATGCCAGGCCCAAACGATGTCATAACTGTCGGGCCCTCATATGAACACGCCTACGAGTGCGACGTCGAATGCGTCGAGCACGGGGAAGCCGTTTTGGAGTCGGCGACCTTGGCGGCGGACCTCGACGGTCTGGTCAACGAGATCCCCGACCCCAAATGCCATGCCGGCAGCTTCGAGCCCGCGGAGGACGTCAAGCTCGTGCCCCTCGACCCTGCCGATCCCAAGGGAAAGGCGTTGAGCATCAGCGCCACCCTCGATCCCAAATAGGAAGCAGTGCTCGTCGACTTTCTCCACGCGAACATCGGCATCTTTACGTGGAGTCCCTCGGATATGCCGGGCATACCCAAGGAAGTCGCCGAGCACGCCTTGGAGATCCGAGCCGGCTCCAAACCGGTGAAGCAATGCTTGCGCCGCTTCGACAAAGAGAAGCGCAAGGTCATCGGTGAGGAGATACACAAACTGCTGGAGGCCGGGTTCATCAAGGAGGTTCATCATCCCGAGTGGCTAGCTAATCCTGTATTAGTTAAGAAAAAGAGTGGGAAGTGGAGGATGTGTGTAGACTAAACTAGTTTAAATAAAGCATGTCCAAAAGTTCTTTTTCCTTTACCACGTATTGATCAAATCGTTGATTCCACTGCGGGGTGTGAAACTCTCTCATTCCTAGATGCATACTCCGGCTACCACCAGATCAAAATAAAAGAGTCCGACCAGCTCGCGACTTCATTCATTATCCCGTTCGGCATGTATTACTATGTTACTATGTCTTTCGGTCTCCGGAACGCAGGGGCTACGTACCAGTGATGCATGCAACACATTTTTGGGGAACACATTGGACCAACCGTCGAGGCTTACGTCGATAACATCATTGTCAAAACCAAACAAGCCGATGATTTGGTAAACGACCTCGACGTTGCGTTCAAATGCCTCCGGGCAAAGAACATCAAGCTCAACCCTGAGAAATGCGTTTTTGGCGTTCCTCGAGGAATGCTTTTGGGGTTCATCGTGTCTAAGCGTGGCATCGAGGCCAACCCAAAAAAAATCACTGCGATAACCAAGATGGGCCCCATCCGAGATCTGAAGGGCGTACAGAGGGTCACGGGCTGCTTGGCGGCGCTCAGTCGCTTCATTTCGTGCCTCGGCGAAAAAGCACTCCCTCTGTACCGCCTCCTGAAGAAATCAGAGCACTTTTCATGGACCCTCGAGGCCGAAGAAGCTCTGACAAACCTCAAAGCTACACTCGCTAATTCAACGATCCTCGTCCCTCCGACCCCAGGAGAACCGCTCCTACTTTATGTCGCCGCGACAACACAAGTAGTCAGCACAGTCTTGGTTGTCGAGAGGGCTGAGGAAGCACATACCTTGCTCGTCCAAAGGCTTGTCTACTTCATTAGCGAGGTGCTCTCGGAAACCAAGGTACGATACCCGCAAATCCAGAAGCTGCTATATACCATCGTCTTGACACGGCGCAAACTCCGTCACTACTTCGAGGGCCATCCGGTGACTGTGGTTTCTTCTTTTCCCCTGGGAGAGATAGCCTAGAACCGGGAAGCCTCGGGTAGAATCGCCAAATGGGCCGTCGAGCTCATGGGCGAGACCCTCTCTTATGCGCCGCGCAAAGCTATTAAATCACAGGTGTTAGCAGATTTCCTGGCAGAATGGACCGACACTCAACTCCCCCCGGTACAGCTCCAGGCTGAGTTGTGGACCATGTACTTCGATGGGTCGTTGATGAAAGCGGGAGCAGGCGCGGGTTTGCTCTTCATCTCGCCCCTCGGAGTTCACATGCGTTATGTCATCCGGCTTCATTTTCCTGCGTCGAATAACGTCGCTGAATACGAGGCGCTCGTCACGGGTCTGAGAATTGCCATCGAACTCGGGGTCCGACACCTTGACGTTCGAGGCGACTCCCAGCTCGTGATCGACCAGGTCATGAAGAACTCAAGCTGCCGTGATCCCAAGATGGAAGCCTACTGCGAAGAAGTGCGGCGCCTTGAGAACAAATTTCACGGCCTCGAGCTCAACCACATTGCACGTAGGTATAATGAGGCCGCCGACGAACTGGCAAAAATCGTGTCCAATCGAACTACGATTCCACCAGACGTTTTCGCAAAAGATCTCCAGCAACCATCCGTCGACCTCGGGTTGGAAGGAGGGGTCGACGGGCCGTCACTCGACCCTCCACCTATGGCAGAAGCCCCCTCGACCGGAGCTGAAGCCATGCAGGTGGAAGGCTCGACCCCACCATCTGACCCCGGGCCTGACTGGCGCGTTCCGTACCTCGACCATCTCATCCGAGGGGACCTCCCCTCGGATAGGACCGAGGCTCGATGGATCGCTCGCCGGGCCAAAACCTTTGTGATCTTTGGCGACAGTAGGGAGCTGTACCACCGCAGCCCTACTGCGTTCTCCAACGCTGCATCACGAATGAGGAAGGCAGAGACCTGCTCAACGATCTACACTCGGGGGCTTGCGGTCATCACGCGGCGCCTCGAACCCTTGTCGGAAATGCTTTCCGACAAGGTTTCTATTGGCCGACCGCGGTCTCCGACGCTGTCAAGCTAGTACGCTCCTGCAAAGGTTGCCAGTACTATGCGAGACAGACCCATCTTCCAGCGCATGCCCTGCAAACCATTCCCATCACATGGCTATTTGCCGTTTGGGGGCTCGACCTTGTCGGACCCTTGAAAAGGACCACTGGCGGTTTCACCCACTTGCTCGTGGCCATTGACAAATTCTCCAAGTGGATCGAGGCCCGTCCTATGACAAGCATCAGGTCCGAGCAAGCTGTGCTCTTTTTCACCGACATCATCCACCGCTTTGGGGTTCCCAACTGTATCATCACGGACAATGACACCCAGTTTACTGGTAAAAAGTTTCTGGATTTCTGCGACAACCACCACATCCGTGTGCTCTGGTCGGATGTTGCTCATCCAAAAACAAATGGCCAAGTGGAACGTGCCAACGGCATGGTCCTACAAGGCCTAAAACCCAGAATCTTTGACAAGCTAAACAAACATGGCAAGAGATGGGCTGCCGAGCTTCCCTCGGTCCTGTGAAGCCTAAGAACAACGCCGAGTCAAGCCATGGGGTTCACTCCATTCTTCTTAGTCTACGGGTCTGAGGCTATGCTCCCAACTGATATAGAATACGGATCCCCGAGGTTGAGGGCCTACAATGAAAGAAATAACAACGCCACAAGACAGGACGCCCTCTGTAACAGAACCGTCCAAATTATAAGAGCACAAGTACAAAAACAATCACCGAAGTAATCAAATTCTCGCACTTGAGCCCATATAACTCCGGTAGTCCAATGAAATCGCGAGGGATTTCAAACCAACCAACATACAAGTCAAGATCGTAGTGATTCAACCTAACAAGTCACATGTTACAACCATTTCACAAGTAGTTTAATATACATCGGAGTTCAACATAGTTATTACAACTTACATTGAAAAGTAGCGGAAGCAAAGTATTTTGAAACTAACAACACCCTTATTTCAAATATATGCCAGTACCAAGGTCGACTTCCAATAAAAGCATTAGAGATAAGATAACTCAGAAGGATCATGCCCGTGATCACACTCCGCCTCTACGGCAGGAGCCAACCAACTCTTGCAGTCGCCATGATACATCACAACCTGCAACAAGTGGGGATAAAACCCTGAGTACGACAATGTACTTAGCTAGACTTACCCGTCAAAAACCAGAAATAAGGTGACACCAAGGATCATGCAAGGCTGATATGAAGTGGGCTGGCTTGACAACATTTTGCATAAAAGCTTATTAGGGATAAGTAATCATTACTGCTTAAGCATCAAGTTAATTATCATTAACCTGTCATCTATATTAGAACCTGTACTAGAGCACTCACTTTATTAGGAGCAAACAATATTACCCATAGCAGGTATAAATTGAGGCAACCTTTCCATCGTTATCCAATTAACCATCCGTTCAATTTAATGGAATCTACGTTGCCGCTGCTCAAGTCAAGTGCTCACTAACCGGGAGCGACGACGATTCGAATCAAATTCCTATCCAGCTGGAGGGGTATTTCTAACACTCACCGTGCAGACCCCTGCCAGGGTCACACAGGCCACCTTTTCATATGATTCAGGAATCGCGGGTCCGAATGATGTCGCGACCCCAACGGTGACACTCTGTCAGGTGATAGGGACTCTAACCCCCTTGGTCTCACGCCAATGTCCCCAAGCACATCCTTTATCTCCTCCAAGAAGCAACCTACCATTCGATTCTCGGCCTGAACCATATTACTCGGCTTCATGGTCGGAACGACTTATCCGGCCAACTAAGTGTTAGACTGCGTTCAACATGACTCAAGGACGTACAGCGAATCGGTCCTTAAACGACTCAGACGGGGATAGATCCACACCCAGACCTCCATGCCTTGTTGCTTCACTATCGTCATCCCGCCCGGTCTCATTTCATTTTATTAACACATGGTTCCATTCCACGATAGCAATATAGCCAACCGTGCCATATATGAATATCCCTACATCTCGCAGGTGACAGGAAATCACCTGACTTCTACCGCTTAAAGCAGGGCTAAGCATCTACTCGATCCTAGTCTATGTAGGATTCAGGGATTTATATATCTGGACAAGGAATGATATAATGCAGCAAGAGTTTTCAACCAACTCCTATCACCTAATGCAACAATACTTATAACATATATATAATTAATTGCTTTGAAGATAGGAGGCTTATAATGCTCCGGGGCTTGCCTGGGATCCGACTCAAGTTAGAGTATGTCAGATGAAGTCACATGGCGAGCAACCTCCAATCTCTCACTTGTCCGGTCCTTCTATCTTCGGGATGGATACACCAACTCCATCTTCGGGTTGGGCTCCACATCAGGTCCTTCACGTGCTTCAGCCAGCGTACCTAGATGAGGTGCAACAATGCATATGTATGAATGCATAGAAGTGCAATAACTATAGCAATCATGCAAGCATACCCAAGTTCTAATAAACACCTAGAGCTACTTAACTTAACTACCCTCAAAGGCATAAGTCACACTTAACAATATACCAGCAAACAACTATACTTGGAATTTATCAATTTCTGGACAAGCAGACAGTAGCTTCATAAATTAATCATATCTGGAGATCTAAAAATCCAAATGATTAGCAATAAGACATTATAGAAAGCTTATGAAATTCTATACATTTCATTTATAATAATCACAGCATGATTCCAAAGTTTAACATGTCGAATTTACACAAACACAGAAACTGGTCTAACAAAACAGAGAGCAAGCAATTCTGTAACCTAACTTTAAACAGCTATAACTCCTAAACCACATGGCCAAATGCCACCAAATTTTAACAGAGGCTAGATACATAAATTATCTACAACTTCTGTATAAACAAGTTTTACAACAAAGCACATTATCATGAAGAACTTTGCTAAGTTCACAGATCTGTCCAGAACCCTCATTTGCAAGAAATAATTATTAACTTATGTTGCAAACATATAATTGGACAAAACCAACTTTACTAACATGTCCCACATGACTAATGAACACCAGAAAACATAGTGTCCATTACTAAATAATTTCTTTTAATACATTTCTTAATTTATTTATATAATTAGGTGGAATTATCAACACATATGAAAAGTGCATAATAAAATTCTACCAAAATGACAGTGGCCTACAGATGCTCCCAATAGTCTATTGTACAAAGTTTAAGCCATTTGGACATGTATATCAACCTTTATGAAAAAGATAAATGGCTAACGCAATAAATCATGTGAGAGCAAGATACACTAATAACTCACTCATACAGCACCCAAAATTCATGAAATTATTACCACACATCAAACATCACATGAGTAGCATGACACAAAAATTTCACTTCAGTTTGAACTCTAAATTTGCAGTTATGAAAATGACAAATACAACTAGCAATGAAAACCTAGATGCAAAGATCTATTTTTAGAACTAAAACTTTAAACTAAAACATTACATATTATAGATCCACTGCATAGATAATTTCACAAGGATTCCAAAAAGTCCTCATTTGCTATTTTTGGAGCTTCCTAGCATGAGATATTAATTTCCAAAGATTTAGCCAAAATCTGTAAAAGAAAAACATTAAACCGAAAAAGAAAAGCACTTTTGCCTCGAGGCCCCTGAAGTTTATAGGAATAAACCCGCGCTCCGCTTGTACTGTTCATGTGAGTCACGAACTTTGCATCTGGACCCAAGAAAAAGCTTCTAATCCATTTTTCTCCTTCCCTTCGTCTTCTTCACGTAGACGGAGCAGAGCACGAGCTCGGGCTTCGGCCTTGGGCGGCTCACCGGCGGCGGGCAGGGATCGGAGAGGGCCGAGGCACCCCTTGCGCACCTGGGGGTGCTCGCGACATGGCCAGGATGGACTGACCGATGCTGGCCCGCAGCCTCGGCTTGGCTGGGGCGGCGGCAGCCAGCGACACTGGAGGCTCGGTGGAGCGCCCCCCACGCGCGACGGCCGGCTGTGACCGGCGCGGCCGGAAGAGGAAGGGGCAGGGCTGGTGGCGAGCTTGGCCTAGGGCTGCTGGTGCATGAAGCTGCGGGGTGGCGGTGGAGCTCGGCAGTGGCCGGCCATGGCGCCACTGGAGCTGTGCCTGCTCGTCCATGGTGGACAGAGGGAGAGGGCAGGAGAGGGAGCGAGGGCATGAGAGAGTGGAAGGGCGGTCTCCCAACTGCGACTAGGCATGGGAGAGGCAGAGAGCAAGGTGGAGGTGGTAGCAATGGAGAGCTTGAACTCTTGCATGGTCGTCACGTTCAGAACACTCGTCACCCATTGAAGCATTTCGTCGGACACCTGGCGGGCAGCAAAGTGGGGAAGGTGGGCGCTGTTCTGGGCCGGCTACGGGCCGAATCTGGACATGGACCTAAAATGAAGTTTGCAGCCCACATAAAGACCTACAATTTCTATTTAAGGTGCACTGCAATTAGGGTTATGGATTAGTGGATAATTAACCTCCAAGTTGGCAGTGTCAGCGAGTTGACAATGATTAGAGGTAAAGGTAAAAACTTGGTCAAACCGAAATCAAACTTGATCCAACTTCCTGTAGGCTCTTCTCCACAACATCTACTCCAACTTTTACATTTGGATCAACTAAAGTTGCTTAACAAATTTTGGAGAACGCGAGACGCCATCGTCAATGTCATTCAAGTGCTAAAATAACCTTTTTGCTGTTTTGGAAACTATTTTCGAAGATCCAAATGAACTCCAAACTTGATGAGACTTGATTCATGGGCTCCACCATGAAAAGTACTTCAACTCATAGTAAGTAATTAAATTGAGCTACCACATAGATTTAGAAGATATAATGGCATGAACATGTCAATTCACAGCTGCCAAACAGGGACTTAGAATTATTTTCTGCTTCCAAAAATAGCAGCTGATTCAATCTTGTGAGCTCTATTTGACTAGGTTAGAGGCCAAACTAGCTCTTGACCATTAAATAAAGTTTGTTCTACACAAGATGAACTACAACTTTTGTTTAAGGTCAAACCTCATAACTGGTACAGAACTTAAACTTCCTCTTTGGTCAAAGTAGCAACTCGATAAAGCCTAAACTAGGGTTTTAGGCCAATCGGGGCATTTTCTTGACATTTGCTCAACATGAACCCTTCATGACTTTTGTTGTAGAGTTCGTCTAGAGTCATTTGGGCAAGTTTGCATGGTTTGGCTGATGATCTATAGTTCCATTAACTTAATGGGGCAAATTCCAATAGGAAGGGAACTTATCATTTCATGTGACTTTTTGATTCCAAACTTCATAAAACTTTTCCAGGGATTAATACAGATGGTTATTGATGTGAGACATGTGAAGATACTTTGATAACAACACCCAAG
The DNA here is from genome assembly GCA_038087645.1 of Saccharum hybrid cultivar R570. Classification (NCBI taxonomy): domain Eukaryota; kingdom Viridiplantae; phylum Streptophyta; class Magnoliopsida; order Poales; family Poaceae; genus Saccharum; species Saccharum hybrid cultivar. The sequence continues at coordinate 24,013,022 of JAQSUU010000805.1, read as the reverse complement.
CATATATCTTTTAATTGAGCCTATATGTAAGCAAGAGTGCAATATCCAAGTTTAGGTTAGGGTTTATTTCCATAGGTTTGACTTTGGCATCGTCATCTCCACTAATCTATCATGTTTGAGTTTAAACCCACTACTTAATTGGTGATAAACACCTGGGGTGTTACACCCTCGACTAGCTCGAGGAAGCCCGAGACGTGGCTCTGTTACGTTCTGCCAGGTACCAGCAAAGTCTCCGACGCTACCACGACAGACATGTCCGCAGGCGCGACCTCAACGTCGGTGACCTGCTACGTCGAAGCCAGAACACCAAGGGACGGCACAAGCTCACGCCCCCGTGGGAAGGACCGTACATCATCGCAGAAGTACTAAAGCCGGGCACCTACAAGCTATCCAACGAGAAGGGCGAAATCCTCACCAACGCTTGGAACATTGAACAGCTACGTCGCTTTTTCCCTTAAAAAGCCTCGAGGCTCTGTAAATTCTTTTCAATCTCACTAATAAAGATTACAGCAGTGTTCAAAGTTTTGTTTTACGAATAACCAGGAAGGATCAACTCTGTTCTCCCAGAATCGACCCTCCCTCGGGGGCTACAAGGGGGGAACCCCCGGTCCCTGAAAAAACTTATACTCTTTTTCAAAAAGAAAAACTGCCACTTAAGTCGACAATGCTGCGGGAGCGCCCTGAAGCTCGAGGGCAGTCGAGCCGCGAGATCACTTATGCCTCCGAGGCTACGGTACCTCCACTCACCCCTCACGCCTAGGGGCACGACCGCACGCTAAGTAGACCTAATGACGGTTCACAACTTTGAAAAAGAATACATCCCCGGTTGCTTAAATCAGGTTCTTACACGATCTGCGAGGCCGCAAGACCACCCTAGAGTTCGAAGGCAGTCGAGCCGCGAGATCACTTACGCCTCTGAGGCTACGGTACCTCCACTCACTCCCTCACGCTCAAAGGCGCGACGGCGTGCTAAGTAAATCATGCAGGAACATGGTTCAAGCGATAAAGGGAAGAAGAACTCGAATAAAACTTAAACAACCACGCAGGTTTACGTTTCGAGTGTTCAAGGCCTCCGGGGCCACCACGACCAAAAGTTAAAAACACTAACTTATTACATGGGCCTCTGCACCCAGATTTGGCTCACAGACCCTCGTCGTCGGCAGGCGAAACCACCTCGACCTTGAAAAGCTTGGCTAGGCGACTTCCAAGCTCCTCGGCGGCTCCGATTAGGTCCAGGCAGGCGTCCTCATTCTCCTCGTCCGTCCGGTCCGGATCGGTGATGAAGCCATCAGCGACAAGCTCCATGTCGTACACGAACCCGGATCGAACGATGGCCAGCGCCATCTTCACACCGTGGTGAAGGCTGCCTCGTATCCTCTCCCGGACAAGGCGGCCCAGCGCCACCATCCGGCGGACAAAGGAGTTCCCCGGGGCGTCCTCCTCAGTATCGGCATCGGGCTCGACCCCTAGGCCGTCACACACGGAGGAGATCATGCCCTGGAGCAACTGAGTCCGCTGGGCCTCGGCCTCGAAGAGGCTCTGGAAGGAGTTGGCCGCTGCCTGAGCTACCTGCTGCTCCTTCTCCAACTCTGGAACACAAGTGTCTAGTTAGCACAAATATGGGACCTTGACGCCAAGGCCATAGTGCAACAAGAAACTCACCCTCGGAGTGGGTCTGCCAGCCCACGACCTCGTCACGAAGTGCCCCGCACGTCCTCTCGAGCGCTTGGAGAGCGCCATCCCTGTCACGAATGGCTGCCCTCAACGTCTCGATCTCCTGGCGGGCGTTCGAGAGAGCCTCGTCCCTCTCCTGGATGGCTCCACTCAGCGTGGCAACCTCGTCCTTCAGGGCCCCGAAGCGAGCGCTCACTTCCCCGATTTGGACGTTGAGGGCGTCGCGATGCCTGCTGACGAGGGCGACGTCCTCCTCGAGCTCTTTCACCCGTGCTGACAGGGGCATGAGATCCCCGCGGGCTTTGGCTGCCTCCTCCCGGGCCTTGGTCATGACTTCACGCGCCACGGCCTCGGCCACCCAGGCCTGCACTACCTCCTCCTTGACCGCCGCGTAGGCAATGCAGAGCTCGGCCGCCTCGGCACTCTGACGAGAAAGCCGCTGGTTGGTTTCCTCGACCAGATCCCGTTGCCGGGCAAGCGCCGCCCACACGCCGCTCTCATTACGGATGAAGAGCGACTTGCGGCGGGAGCGCTCCTTAAGCTCCTGACCATGGTTCAAAAACCAAAGAGGTTAGAACCAAAGAAAGGGGGCAAAAGAACAGCAAAAGGACAAGCAAAAAAGAACCATTAAACCGGACTTACCTCGATGGCGTCCAGCATGCCTCGCGACACGACCTACGATGCCACACGAAGCAACCGTTCCGTGTGCCACCGGATACCCTCGAGGTACTGCCAATGGTGCACCTCGTCTTTGTCATTCAGGGCGAAGACTGGCTCCGCGCCGGGGTTAGAGGCGTCCCTAAATTCAAGGGACACTCCCCCCAGCGCGGAAGCTCTTCCTCCGCCTTTACCAGGGCCAGCGCGGCAAGGTCCGGCCACCCGGACAGCGGTCCGACCGGGGCGCCCTCCGGAAGGCCCGGCCTGACCGGCAGCTCCGGCCCCCTCGACCGCCGCAGAGGGACCGGCCTGGTCCACGGCCTCGACCTCCTCAACGCCCACCACCTGTTTCCCCTTGTCGATGGGGGAGTCGTCGAGGGTGAGGTCGACCATGGCCGGGGTCGACCCTTGCGCCAGGGTTGGCCCCTCGGCCGCTGGCACCTCCTCTGGGACCACGGGCGGGGGCACGACCGCCCCACCCTCCACCTCAGCCGCCGGCTCCGCCGGCGGGTCCTGCTGCGGTTGCAGCGCCTTCGGCCGCGCCGCCTCCTGTCCCGCCTCTGGCGGGACCTCCACCATCACCTCGTCCACATCCGCCCGCCCCACGTCGCGGGCGGATGCCTCGGCCGCTGTGGCCTCGACGGAGGCCTCGGCGGTCGACGTCGACCCCGGCTCCGCCCCGCCCGTGCTGGGCGCCGCCACTTCTGACGGCTCCGACCCCTGTGCGGCAGGGCCGGAACCGGCGACCGCCTGAGCGCCCGCTTCAGCCTGGGCCGCCGCCTCCTGCTGCTTCAGGCGCTCCTTCGTGGCCTGAAGTCTTTCGACCCAGGCGAGGTCGTCTGCCGCCGTCCGATTGATGACGGCGGCACTCGCCCGGAGCGACTTCGCGGGGGTCGGCCCCATCAGCTCCGCCTTACGCTTAAGCCTGTGAAGCATGAGAATACATTAAAAATGGGATCGATAAGTAACGAAAGACGGGGCATGAAAGCTTACCCAGAAAGGGGCAGCAGGGGCCTCGACCCCGGCCGGTCAGAAACCCCCGATGCCGCTTGTGGCGGCCTCACCGCCGGTCCCCCTGCAGGCCGGGTGCTCCTCGGGGCCTTGGTTGGGGGCTGCCTTGGGTCCTCTGCACCTCCGAGGCCAGCTGGCCTCAGGTCCTCACGCCCGTAGGTGGCACCCCCGAGGACGACGCCGGCGCCACCGCCCTGACCGCCGGCTGAGCCCACGGGGCCTAGACTTGCGGGGGCGGCACCGTCGACCCCTCCTGAGGGGTCCGGGATGGGGCGGCCCCTCCCGTCAAGGGGCCCACCTCTTCGCCCGCCTCTTCCTCCATCTCCTCCTCCTCCACGATGGTCACGGGGACTAGCCCTGACGCCTGGGAGGACGAACCCCCGACAGGCTCCAGATAGGGGCGCACGTCGGGAAGGTCCGCCAGCCCGGTCGCAGCATCGTACCGCGATAGGGCATCGTCGTCCCCGTCGCTGTCGTCATCATCGTCGTCCTCCCCCGAGACCGTCTCGGAGGGGGACTCCTCGAGGGGAAGCCCCTCGAGGCTCTGCTGACATCGACGCTTCATCAGCTCCTCCCGCTCCTTGGCCTTGCGGATCTGGCGCTTCTTGGCGGCGTCCTTCTTCTTCTTCTTTTTGGACGCTTGCTGGCGTCGCACCTCTCGAGCTGGCTGGTCCTCTAGGAGCGGCGGCCGCGTCTCCCTCACCGCCGACAAATCCTACGCATCGACCTCGACTAATTCGAAAGAATCCAAAAACAGACGAAATAAACAAATATGCTAAGCGATAGCACTTACCAGAGGCTCGAACCCCTGGGTAGGCCGCATCGGCACTTTGTCGACGTCCTCCGCCTTGAAGTTCCCCACCATCCGGCGCGCACGCCGAAGGACCTCCTCGAGGGTGAGGGACTTGTGCGACATCCTGCTCCCCTCCAGTGACGCCTCTGGTGTCATCTGGTCGAGCCGGAGTCGACGCTGGGACAGAGGCATCACCCTCCGCCGGGGAGTGCCGTGGCCACCGCTGTCGCCGTCAAACCTCGCAGGCGAAGCTGTTGCAACACTGCCAGCAGCGGGTCCAGTCGCGGCTTCTCGGCCTCCGCGACGCCGTACGACCAGTTCTCCTCTCGGGCGACTAGCACCCGGCCGGTATACCTCGGCAGCTGACTCTCGTCATTGCGGAGGTAAAACCAGCCGTCGTGCCAGCCGCTGTTCGAGATGAGCTGGGCCGGAATGCATTGGTCGGTGCGACCGGACCTCACCTGCAGGACGCAGCTCCCCGCCCGCACCACGCGCCTCGACCCTCGCTCCCCCGCCTTCTTGGCAAAGAACTCCGCCCTGAAGAGATGGAGCCACAGATTCCACTGTGGCTCCATCCCCAGGTAGCCCTCGCAGACCGCCGCGAAGATGGCGGCCTGCGCGACAGCATTGGGGGCGAGGTGGTGCAGCTCCACCTTGTAGTAGTGGAGAAGCGCCCACATGAAGGCGGTCGCTGGCACGCCGAACCCCCACTCGTGGAAGCAGATGAAGCTAACCACGTATCCTTCAGGGGGTGCTGGCTCCCGGTGGTCGGGTGGCGGCGCAATCCACTCCGACCGCGACCGGCTCGTCTTCGGCCGCAGCAATCCATCGTCGACCAGCTCCTCCAACCTCCTCTCCGTCACCGAGGAGGCAGCCCAGTCGTCGGTGGGGAGAAGCTGACCCTTGCCTGCCATCGGCGCCGGGAAACTACGCGGGCAAAGGGGGGCGACGGCGGCGGCGCTGGATGAAGGTAGAAGGGCGCAAGGGGACAAAGAGAGCAATCTAGGGCAAAGAACGCAAGAATGAAAAGGGCCTGTGAAGGGAAACGGACCCCCAGGTCTTGCTCTTATAGCCCCGACGGAAGCCCAACGGCCGCGCGAGAAGGTAGGAGCGGTTTTCGCATTTAATGCCTTTACCTAACCGTTTCCCCAAAACTCGCAGGGATAGGGCACGTGGCCGCTACCCACGTCGTAACCGTACACCACGTCGCCCACTACTGCGCTGATCTCGCCTCCCCTCCTAAAAAGGCGTGCCCGGCTAACGGGCAGGGCAGGGATCCGCGGATGGATATTCCCAGATACCTGGGAAACGGGCTCCGAGCCCGGTATGAGTCTCGAGGGAGCGGAAGCTGGCCCTCGACCAGGGTTCGATAGCTGCCCTCGAGCGACAGAGTCAGGGACGACCAGGGATGCGCCCGTACATGGCCAGGGCTCGAGCCACGCTCTCGAGGCACCCCAAGACGTATTCGAGGCTGAAGGAGAAGGTCGACGTAGGAATCCCCTCGGAGGGAGGCACCGAGCCCTCGAATCCTGTCGCAGGGAATCGAGATCCACACGACCACTCCTCGGCATTCTTGAGAGCGCCTCTGGGCCGCTAGCCGACTCCTATCGAATGGAGCACGGGCTCACACTCGAATCCCCCCGCTAGTAGCTCGCCGGAGATCATCGGAACTCGCCCAAACAGGGGTAGTACGGCGTTCCCCACCCCTCCTCCTTCCTAAAGGAGGAGCGTGAGGGTCGAACGACAAAAGACGGCCGAGACTCTGATCGACCTCGTGCGTACGAGGCTCGGGGGCTCGACCGCAACAAACCGAACTCTAAACAAAAAGGCACGGATCACGCCACAACTAGAAACTATTCCCCAATAAGAACGCATAAAAGACCTTGGAGGAGTCCCAACACTCCACCGAGGCCTCGGGGGCTACACCCGGCGGGTGCGCTCGCGCGCCCCCACCGGAAAAAACCGCGACGCTACGACTCTAGTTCATTAACTAACAAGCCTCTGAGAGAGTGATCACACACTCACCCAAAGGCTCGGGGGCTACTGTCGGTACCAACAGTATGGGGGTACCCATAACCAACGATAATAAAAGACAAAACAATTAAGCCACCGCAAAAGGCAGCCCACCTCAACCGCGTACCGGGTCCATCTCGTATGAGGCCAGCTCGACGGAGTGCCTCGACCGCGCTCCAACTCCGACTCGTACGAGGCACCCCCGACGGGAACGCCTCGACCGCGCCCCGTCCCGTACAACATGGCACCGCGCTCCGACTCGCACGAGGCTCGTTCGGCCACCGGTAAAACTCCGACTCACATGACCCCGGGTCAGAGCGCTCGACCCACTCTATTCACCTACCCCGAGACAAAAGTCAGAGCATTTAATGCAATTACCTGCTACCACCTACCGACATGGCCACAACCACGATCGACGTGGGAGCAACGCCGGTGTCAGTCCTCACTGTTTTACCACCCATCCCGTGATGGGGGGTGAAACCTGTCACTGTACACACCTTACCATGCACTGTTTATCGCGAGTCACCCTCGAGGGAGGATACGACAAGGCCTGTATTCCGCGATCTCGGGGACTCGGCCTTATCCGTCTGGCCACGGCCCGGCCTCGACCTAGCCTCGACGCCCAGTGCAGTTCGACAGGGAAGAAAGGCCGACGTGGCACAGGGTTCCGGGTCACTTCGTCGTCTCATCCCCGATGTCATCATGGTGTCCAGGGATGGCCAGCCATTCCTGGACCATGCCGCTACAGTCACCTCTACATGGATCGACAAAACATCACTTCAAGACTTCCCGGTGTCCCGGTCTCCTCTTACCCTATAAAAGGGCAGGCCAGGGCTCTACGGAGGGACGAACGGGCAAGACACAAGTCCAAAGCCAAGTGCCAGCAAGCAAAGGCTCCCAACTCAGAGATCAACATCTCAAGCAATCACCCCTGTACTCTTTTTTCTCTCCTTGAGACTTGGGCTCGGCGCCCTCTCTCTCAAGCTTGTAACCCCTACGCAAGCACCTCGGTGCAAGGAAATACAAAACTATCCTCCCCCCGCTGGACGTAGGGCCTTTTTTGCTCGAACCAGGATAAACCCCCGTGTGTTCTCCTTGCATCACCATCCAGGTTAGGGACACGCAGCAATCACTCGTCAGTTTAGGACCCCCGCGGGACCGAACACCGACAGGCGTCGTCGCCGGAGATCTCACCGGCGGTGAGCTCCACCACGTACCCGGCGGTGTGGTCACAGTCAAGGTTGGGCAGGGTAGGTTTGACCGCGGGTCCGCGCGTCAGTGAGAGTGGGTCACGGGGGAGTGAGTGAGAAAAGTTTTCAACTGGTTTTTGATTTTTCAGAAAATATAAACATGTGCTGAACTTTTGAAATTCATAACTGATTGTTGGAGTGTGATAAAAATGTGAAACTTTATGTGTAGCTTTGTTATGATATGCTCTATCCATGAAAAATATTAGTTGGTCATAATAAGTAATTTTGGTATGCTTAAAGATTCTATCTTTGCGTGTGTATGGACGCGCACGCGTGTGTGTACGTGTGGTGTGAGTATAGAGTGTGTGAGTTGTGTGTGTCCAAGTTGTACCTGATTAGAAAAAAAATCAATCTCCTCACTCGGCACACGAAAGCTTCCTGCCAAATCAAACTTGTGCACTCTCAACGATGCTCGATTCAATCCAAATTGAGTCCACCAATGCCTAAATCGAACACAGGTATGGTAATGGTAAAGTTAGCTTGGCCAATGGATAAGCATATATGTGCTCGATGAAGATACGAAATGGCTACAAAGATGTCGTTTAGTATGGATCACACTAGATGGCGTGAACATACAAAGCATGGTGTTCCTTCAAAAAAAAACATACAAAGCATGGTAAACAAGTGACATGGCATAAGCACTTACTGTTAGCCATGCTTTGTGGTAAACAAGTGACATGTTAAACTTGCTATAAAAACATTTCACCACCAACTCCCCCGCTCGCTTTGTGGCGTTTTGGCCTCTTCCTGCTGGCCAGTGGTCAGTGTCTCTGCTTCTGGGCCCGGCAGCTAACCACTGCCCTTCACCGTCACCGATGCCTGCGGCTAAGTTTTTTTTACTGGTACTTGACCGGCAGGAGTAAACAATGGAGGACGGATGCCCGAGGCCCGAGCCCGTGATTTATATAACTCGCTCCGAGCCGAGGCGGCCACCGCTGGTGTCGCCCACCGGTCACTGTCCAGGGCCCATTAATGTCCTCCTGCAGGACCGCTGCTGCTTGTTGCCTTTACCTGTGTTGGGCGGGGGGAGTGTGGCTGCGTAGGTGAGAGCTCAATCCAGTGTGCACTGGGGCACTATCGCTCCTCCCCTCCTCCCTCTGCTGTGTCCATTCTTGCCTGCCCCGGCTGCTTGCTAGGTGTTGAGGAAGAATGGGGGAGAGAACGTTGGGGGATTCGCGGCGTTCAGGAGCTGAGAAGCTTCTTGCGATTTAACTGAGCTCCTGCGTTCCCTGCATTTCAGGTCAGAAGAGCAAAATTTCTTGCTGCATTTCCAATTAAGAGCTATGAATGTCGTTTCTCCTCTGACGCTAATTTGGTTCCACATGAGACATGACTGCGTGCCTTCTCTGCTCTGTACTACGGTGTGATTCTGTTTGCAGACACACTCTCTTTTTTTTCTTTCTAATTTCCCCTCTTTTTTCGCCTTCTTTTTAAGTTCGTATGCTCTGAGAGTCTGAGTTGTTCCTCGCTGCAAATCTCAGTTGCTTCCGGTTCGGGCATTCCTAGTTTGCTAAACTCTCATTTTCCCCTTCAGCTGAATTTCTTCTTTCACCTTAGCGGGATTCGTTTCCAAGCCTGCTGCATTTCATGGTAGGTTTCGCTGCAATTCTTGCTTGCAAGCTCAGATTTGTTTCTTATTTGTTGCCATTTTTTTTACCAAGTCCCTCTCATGGGTTCTTGCAAACCACAGGTTTCCAACTTGAAATTTGTATTTGTGCCACCAGGGTATTAAGGAATGGGAATTCCGAATTCACATTCGCAGTACAATCTGCCCAGCCACACCTGTCTGTCATTTTCTTTGTCGGGTTCCAAAATGATTTATATTTAAACAAAAGAAACCAAATATTGTTGCTTTGTCTCATCCTACGTTCGATCTGACGCACTGGTTCTTCCGTCCAGCATCCAATGTGGTTTTCCTAATGATAAGACAAGGACATGAGTCAGTTTACTGACATGTTTGCCTTGTACTTCTGTTGTTACTATACGTTTTGCTACATCCAAATTGGGCTGAAAACTGTAACCTTCTGCAGGAAACTCATATTTCGGAGCAAGCAAGGCAAGGTTTCTCTCCGAGGAAGCATTGTTCAACTGCAGTGCTCCACTTCGGCCTTCCTGATTTATTTGTTGTGCGAGTCCTCGTTAAAATTCTGCCCATTTTGGTGGCGTGGAAGTGATAAAGTTTAGCAAGACACTAAGCCAATTGAGAAAGGATAGTGCTAGCTGAGCTCCAATGGCTTGGCACCTTAGTATCCTTGTCATGGTCACTACATGTTTGATTTTATTCTCAAGAAGCGAGCAATCTTCGCAGAGCGAGCTGCTGCAGCAGCTCAGGAAGCAGCTGGAGTACCCCAGGCAGCTGGATGCTTGGGGCAGCCCAAGCAGTGATCCCTGCTACACTAAACCCACTGCAGTGCTTGCGGTCACCTGTGAGGGAAATGCCATCAGAGAGCTTAAGATCATCGGTGACAGGATCACCAAGCCACCAAAGTTCAGTGGCTTTTCTGTTCCCAATGTCACCCTCTCAGAAGCCTTTGTTCTTGATTCATTTGTCACTACACTGACAAGGCTAACTACCCTAAGAGTTGTCATCCTGGTGTCTTTGGGCCTATGGGGTCCCCTCCCAGATAAGATTCACCGTTTATCTTCACTTGAAGTGCTTGATTTGAGCTCCAATTTTCTCTATGGATCGATCCCTCCCAAGCTGTCAGTCATGTCAAAGCTCCATACTATGACACTGGATGGTAACTACTTCAATGAAAGTGTGCCAGACTGGCTTGACTCATTCTCGAACCTCACTGTTCTTCGGTTGCAGAGTAACCAGCTGAAGGGGTCCATACCGGCATCAATTGGCAAAGTTGCCATGCTTACAGAGCTCGCGCTTGCTGGCAATAGCATCTCGGGGGATGTTCCAAATTTAGGCAGCCTAAATAAGCTTGAGATGCTGGATTTAAGGGACAACGAGTTGGACGGAGAGCTTCCTGAGATGCCTACATCAGTGGTAACAATCTTACTTAGCAAAAATTCACTAAAGGGTGAAATTCCTGAGCAGTTTGGTCAGTTGAACCGGCTTCAGCACCTTGATGTCTCATTCAACTTCCTTGTGGGGAGTCCTCCTGCAGAGCTGTTTGCTCTCCCTAACATCAGTTATCTGAATTTGGCGGCAAATATGCTTAGTGGTTCACTCTTAAGTAGTTTAACATGCAGCAGCACCCTGGGCTTTGTGGATTTGTCCACTAACCGACTCACAGGTGATCTGCCCAGCTGTCTGAATGGTAATTTGAATAACAAGGTCGTTAAGTTTGATGGGAATTGCTTTAGTGTTGACCCTGCCCACCAGCATGAAGCTAAATATTGCCAACAATCTCATAAGGGGAGAGGATCAAACAAGGATGTTGGACTTGTAGTCACTGTTGTTGGCATATTGTTTATTATGCTTGTGCTTTCTCTATTATTAATGGCTTCCAACAAAAGAAGCTGTCAGAAAGTTCTGGCAGAACAACAGTTCCAGCAAAAGCATACACAAGATAATTCGATTTCAGGAATGTCCTTTGAACCGCTGGTGAATGCAAGTAAGAGTTCTCAATCATTTATTGCGTTAAATATGTGTGACAGCTTCTTTAACTTCTTTGGATCCTCCTTTCATGAGTAATTAAATTTTGTGACAGTGAACATGTATTGTTAAAAAAAAAAGATGTCGAATTAGATAATCCATCTCTCCGAAGTTAACCTATGTCTGAATCAGCAAATGCAGCCTAGCTTGGTGGTCCACATTGTTACAGTGCGTCCTCAGTCTTGCCATACCATAGAAATGCTCTGTTATGATGTGTATGTGAATGTGCTTTGGGTGACAGTAATGTGCTTTGTATGCATGAATCCAAAAAAACAAACCTTGGCTTGTGGGGGAAAGACAGCCGACGATGGGTGTTTTTTTTTAACCTAGACCTGTTTGAATTCGCTCCCATGGGAAGTCACACTGGACTTGAGGTGCTACTAAGGCTCCTGTGACCACTAGGGACCTGTTTGCTTATTGTGCATGAATCCTAACATGTCTTGATTATAAATATTTATATTAGATGCTTTACACCTGTTTTTCTTGTCAATTCAAACAATTTCCCCCTTAATTGCAGGGTGCATATCTCAAGCTGTCAAGTTAGGAACACAAATGCAGCCATCACATCGCATATTTTCTTTAGAAGAACTCAAGGAAGCAACAAAGTGCTTTGAACGGTCAGCATTTTTAGGCGAGGGAGCAATTGGAAAGGTTTGTTAGTGTTTTTTTGTATTATTTACATTTTGCTTTACCCTAAACATGACACGATAGCAAATGAACCAAAGTAGAATATTTCAATTGCTCTAGGTTACACTTGTACCAATAACAGTTCTTCTAGCCTAATTCCATTGATCGCAACTTTTTATATTTTCAGCTGTACAAGGGAAAACTCGAGAATGGCACTCTGATTGCCATAAGATGTTTGGCATTGCACCAGCGATATTCGATTAGGAATCTAAAGCTTCGTTTAGATCTCCTTGCAAAGCTTCGCCATCCAAATCTTGTTTGCCTATTGGGGCACTGCATTGACAGCGCGGTTGATGAATCAACTGTGAAGAGGGTTTTCCTTGTATATGAATATGTGCCTGGTGGAACTCTTTCTTCTTATCTTTCTGGTAATGATCTGAATTTGACTATGAAGTCAAATTAAATGAACAACATAAATTTTCGGATCCCATTTATTATTTATGTTTACACTTTCTTTTTGGCAGCCTCTAGTCCAGAGAAGACTCTGAAATGGTGTGATAGGCTGCAGGTGTTGATTGCCATTGCTAAGGCTGTTCATTTCCTACATACAGGAATAATTCCTGGTTCCTTATCCAATCGGCTAAAATCTTCAAGTATTTTGGTTGATGAACACCATATGGCAAAGTTGAGCGACTATGGATTATCCATAATCACAGAGGAGATATACAAACATGAGGTGGGCTTGTCATTCTGAAAGAATTATCCCTAAGCAGCTTAAAGGTCAGACAACGCTGCTTTATTTTAACATAAATTACTTACTGTGTTCAGGTAATAGGACAAAAGAAAAAATACTTGCAAAATGATCCTGCAGAAATGTAAGTACCTGCTAAACAAATTGTATCTTTGTTTAATTTGAGATGCATAGTCCAAGGGCAAGTTTGATTTCACATGCATGCGAACGAGCCTCTAGCTGAGTTGGTTAGGTGGTTCTAGTAGCAGTCCTCATGTCCTGGGTGGGAGGGGTTCGAGGGTTTTCTCGACCTGTGTGAGACGGTCTTCCCTATCACGCAATGGACGCGTACGGCTGGTCCAGACAAGGCTGATTTCAGCAGGTAAACGAGCGCCGGGCCTATAAGCATTCAGCCGATTTCAGTCCAGCTTAGGACCTGCCGAACACGCCCAATGCTCGGTGGCTATCTTAGCCCTGCAGATCGAGTTTTTTATTTCACATGCACAGTTTGGTAATAACGTTTAGAGGAGTTCAGCACACCATGTGCATTCAAATGGAAAAAAAAGGAAATCTTGTTCTAAAATTCAAGTGTGTCATAATTAGTTCTGACTCATATAACATATGTGTTATAGGGAAAATTTGGAGGACGATGTATGCTCTTTCGGTTTTATTCTACTGGAAGTACTTATGGGCCCAAAATTACATCAGAAAGGTGACCCTTTCATTTTGAAAGATCTGGTATGTTGCGCTACAAATTTATACTACAAATTTTATAGATACTGGATAGAGATTGTTTGATGCTGAGTAGCTTAGTTAATCTCACGAGAATTTTAGGCTGTTTAAAACACTTCAAATACCTTCTGTGTTGGCTGGGATTTGACTCCATTCAGCATCATACTTTCCCCAGTGTTTGTGATTTGATGCAGTACATATGCAAAATACCAGTAAACCATCTCGCATTTGGTTTCACCATTTTCCAAAAAGGGCCATGCATCTTACCTTCTTTTTTTTTTACGAAGTGGCCATGCATCTTAATTAACTGGAATAGTTATCTGTGATCTAAGCTTGACCTTCATCCCTTTGTGAAGTCTGATATGATCATTGTTCTGACCATACTTACAGATACATTTACTGCCCGTGGGAGAGAAAAACAAAGAGGATCGAAACAATCGAACTAACTTTTGCCTGTATCTGCAGGTTGTGTCAATGTCAACTTTGGAAGAGCGCGATCAAGTTGTGGATCCTGTCATTATTGGCACTTCTTCACAGGATTCCTTATCCATTGTGGTTTCAATTATGATAAAATGCCTGTCCATTGAATGCTCAGCCCGACCTTCCATCGAAGAAGTTCTCTGGAACCTGCAATATGCTGCCCAGGTCCAGACAATGGCAGACGGCGACCAACGATCAGAAGTTTCCTCACAAACTAGTTAGCATGGAAACTGGAAATAGCTCGAAACTGTAATCTAGACCGGATCTAAGATGATAGGAAGCAAGAACCATGTTTATATATGATCTCGATTTGAGGACAGGGGATGACCGGATGAGTGAGCTCCGCCTGTTTGTTTTTCTTAGAGCCTGATATCTGTGATCCTTAGAGCCTGTTTGTTTTTCTTATCAGAGGTGCTACCAAATAACCAAGCTAATTTTTGGCATGGCTAAATCTCGACCACCAAATTAGTGGCACTCAACTTAGTCAACTTTAGCCACCTAATAATAAAGAAGTTAAGGATATAACCAAATGGTAGCTAAAATTAATCATAAGCGCCAAATTTTAATTTGGCTATTTTGAGTGTACTAGTATTTGGCCACAATCAAAAACACATTATTTCAAGCAAATATGCATTTATTTATGACGTTCTCTCCCGCGTCCCCTCTCGTGTGGGACCTGAGGGTAATTGCCCAGTGGTCAAGTCTTTGGAAGCTACAGCTTCAGTTCGGGGTAGTTGCGGGTGGCCTCAAAACCCAGTACCGGGTCTTCTCTCTCCCGTTCTCTTCCCCATGGATTTGGATTTGCTCAAGGTCATGGTCACATCATTTTGCTAATCAGGTCATCATATGTTCATAGCCTAGTTCAGATTTATACTAGAGAGCATATATTGTCACTGAGACGCAGACGTATGACTGTACGAGAATAAAAAGATATGTAAATGACCTTGAGGAGATGACGACATGATGCAAAGGTAAACTAATGTTACACGGCCATGGTTGGTGGCGAGTACAGACAAGGCAAAGCTAAGCTCAAAGGGACCTTGATGAGAAAGAAAGGCTGCATCAAAAGGCCCGCGTTTGGCGTGGCAATGTCTCCAAGAAAGAGCATACAATCCCTTTTTTTTCTTTGAACGAAAAAAGAGCATACAATCCAGAGAGGGCAATTTTATCGAAAAAATTAAAAAAATCTACAAAGGTAGTTTCTGCGTTGATTCATTTCCCACATGTGGGGCCTCCTGTGAGCACTCGGTCCTTGACCTGGCCAAAGTCGTCCTCCGCGTAGTGCAAGAAAACAAGAAGACTTGGGCACGTTTGGTTCTGAGGAGAGAATTGCCTTGCCCATCCTACACAGAAACCAAGAAACTTGCTTGAGCCGGCGAGCCGATCTCACTCTCCCGTGGTAGCAAGGGGAAAACTTGCTTGCACGAGCTCCCAGGTGACTAGCTAACCATCCAAACACCCTCACTGGCTTCATTTCCTCACCAAGCGAGGAGAGGCGAGCGCTGTTAAAGGAACCAAACGCAAGTCTTGTATATAGTTTGCCCCCTTGTCCTTGCTTGGGTCACTAGAGCTCTGTCTAAGTCCAGGTCGCCTAGATCTCCCCAGCGACCTGCCGACCTCCATTGCAATTTGTAGCCTCAGCTATAAGCAGCTCATCAAATCAAAGTAATAAACACCACACGGCTTGCTGGCTTGCTGCTGCTTTGCGATGAACTAGTTCACCAGAGGCAACCGGCTCCCCAACCCCAAGTGTCGAGGTTAGATTCTCACCTGCTGCTGCCTTCAAGCATAATCTTCCAATGGTTAGCTTCTCCGAGTTTTTCCTTCTGGATTGTCTCAGATTCGAACATCGACAGCCATAAGTTGCCAGCTGAATAACCCCTGCAATTTTCTCTGAACCTGAGTGTGAGACCCACCAAATGTTCCTTCCTATTATTCTGCATATGTAGTTCTTTCCTTTGGACAGTAAATCCTTGTGCAGTTTCGGTTCAGCTGCATTTTATCCATGAAGGATTACATACAGCATACTGCTAGTGCATCACACTGAACATTATAAAGTCACAGCATGAATTTGCTTCTGCATCTTAACACCATTCACCATCCACTTTTTTTCTGCAGGGTTTAGATCAGACTGTTGGACTTCCAGTGTCAGGCTTCTTGTTGCTGAGCACCTCTCAAGCTCCAATCCCCAGCGCCCAGCAGGTATCATCAGACCCAAATGTTTCCATCTTCATTGATACCCTTCTCTTTGCTAGGAGATATAACGAATTGCCATGTTTATCAGATTTAATCAAGCGAATTTTCTTCTCACATATCAGAACTCGAGATTTTATCCCCCTGCTTGTAGGCAGACATAGCAAATCTGCAAATAGGCATGAGCCAACACTCCCAGATCTTGCAAAGAAACACCAAACCGATAGCTCATTAGATTACAAATATACCTCACCAAAGCATCAGATTGCATCTTTTTTTTAAGTCAAATATCCATTAATCACTTTGTCCAGCCAACTCACTGGACACTAGAACATGAACAGCAACGTGTTCAGGTAAATGGTCCTGCCAGAGAACAGGTCCAGTATTACAATTTAGACCAATTGCTGCTAATGCATGAGCTACTGAATTACAAGCCCTAAGACAATGAGAAACAGAGCTCCGAACAAAATCATACATCATTTTTGCACTTATTTCTCTAAACATAGTGCCTAAAAAAGATCTATCAAAATCTGTTCTGTTTAAGGAATCAGATTGCATCTTTGGTGTCAAACAGTATGTCAGAACTTCTGGACTAGAATGTATTTCCAGTTGGTCATGTCATTAAACAAATCTACCCTGAATATACAGTGTAAGTATATCACAAAAGCACGCCAATCCTTTTTTAGACAATGGAAGAAAGTTTTAGCTTTATCCTCTTCAAGAAGAGGAATCAGTCCACCATTATTACAAGTGTAGCTCTTTCTGCCCCAGTTGAACCGTTAGGAATACGGACCTCTTGTTACAAAGGGGCACCGACCTAAGGAACAGCCCCAAAGGCCAGTCTGCATGAACATGACCCATATGTAAGTATATCACAAAAACATACTAATCATTTTACAGCCCTTGGGAGTACTACATTCTTAAAAAACAAAGGGGCTCCATCCTAACAAACACCCCGAAGAGCCAGTGTGATTGACACATGGGAAACACACAAGTTGTAACACAATAATTTGGTATTTGGTTTCAGAAATGTGATAATTCATTTTCACACTCGTTACTCTTTACCTTTTGTTTGATTCGTGAAATAAAATCAGTTGATCCATCACTACCTTATCCCCTCACAATATAATATTAGTATAAGCATGAGAGAGAGTAACGTAAAAAAAATTCAGTAGATGAACACAAAATATACCACCCTATCTATGCAGTGGTTTCTTAAATCAAACACCTAAGTGGCTTATGAAAAAAAACTATAAAGTATAAAAAGGAAAAAGTTCAAGTTACTCCCTCCAAGTTTTTCCTATGTCCAGATAACCCCTAAACTAAAGTTTGGTTCATCACAAAATGTACAAAGAGTACATTACACAAGCAGCATGCAAGGAAGAACTAAAACCCTAGCTACCCATTCTCTCCCACTAAGTCTCCCCTTTTTGGTATTTAAGCACCCAAAAAGTCGAGACACCAAGAAGCTACACTGAGGGTCAAGATGAACAGCGAGGCATCGGTCTTGTCATCCTTGTGTAGCTGATCAAGAGCCTTGTCGATAGGAGTGCCAACAGATGTACTCTGACTCTGAATGCATTCTCTGCAGTGTCTGTCTTTGTCATAGTCTCTCGCACTGTCCCTGGTGACAGTGGTAGCCTTTGTAGAGATACTAACATGCCTGGAGCAGTAGAGGTACCAGCTTGTATCCATAGACCGACTCACAGTCTAAAGATGTAACAGCTATAGTACCATGAGACGGAGGAGTCTACAACAACTCGTTCATAGGAACAGAACCAATAATCCTCTGAGTCGGTGAAGATGCCGAGGTAGCAAATTGATGACCCACTCAAATTGTAGACTACCCGATAGAAAGGGAGTGCACCAAACGGGAGGGAGGCCGAGGAGTTTGCAATCCTGAACAAACTAGCATCCCCTAAGAAAACACTGACACTGGTAGCACCTGCTAAAATCTCTGCGCTGAAAGAAAGCTCTCTGACTAGGTTCAATCATCGGTGATGGCTGAACAACTAGTGGATATGAAACTGGAGAACTTAGCTGTGGAGGGGCAAGTCCTGTCTGCTCCTCCCTCATTTCATCTGCTCAAGAAGGGATTTTGTCCACGAATCAATGATGTCAGAGCCTCCTTATGTCTCTCAGCTCATAGCTGCTGCACCTCAAACCGGGTCAGCCTGCAGCCTGCTCTTGGTGCATCTGTATAAGCTGTAAGCTAGGCCTGCATCTCAAGCATCTGCCATTGTATCTCAACAAAAGAATATGGAACAGCTGGAGTAGCAGTCGACTGGCTGGTGGTGATCGGCAACAAAGTATCCTCTCTAGCAACACCAGATCCCCTAGCCTCATCATCATGGGCTGGCCTCGGATACAGAGGTGGTGACGAAGGTAACACCTAACATAGTCCTCATCGTCCTCGTCACTGTCATCACTGGCAAGTGATCCATATAGCCCAGCAAGACTAGCACTAGCCCCAGCCGCTCTCAAAGCAAGATCCTCCACGTTGGCCTAAGCTAACTCCTCTGCCAGCTGCCTCTGTAGAGCTCTCATGGCACGGCCTCCACGGTGTTTGTCAGTAGCCATTGGGGCTTGGCCTCTAAGGTCTCCATGTGCAGTGGGAAGCCAATGCATTAAACCAAAATAAAACAAATGAGGTGAACATATAGCATTCTGTGACGACCCAACCCATCAGCCATCCCCTCCTCCCACTCACAATGAAACATGTCCACAATGTCAAACTGAATATACCCCATTACCAATGATAGCAACCACTGCTGAACAACTGTAACAACCTCACCATAGCGTCATAGACTGCTCTAGGAAGCAAAGATTTCTTGAACACAAGAAGGGCAGCTTCTACTAGTCAACTCTGTTGGAGTCCTCAAAGAATTAGCATTAAACGACTACTTGAACAACACAGAAATAGTCTCAGCTAGAGGAACTATATCGCCTCCCAAAGCACAACGAGGTGCATAGGCACTAGGGTAACAATGAGTCTCTGTCACTAGAGGAAACCCCAGAGCAATGGCAATCTCCTGCAGGGTCAACCTGTATGAATCCCCACTGAACATGAACTAAATGAACTCTCAATCTCGTGGATCCAAACATTAGCAAAGAAGATCCTAACCCAATCAGTAATATACAATCAACTGTCTAATGACTACTTGTTAAGCAAGATTACCAAGGGCTGTCTCTTTGGATAGACACCATGTTTCATGAGAGACCAAGAAAGCCTCATAGTGCTCACACTAAACGTGGTATCAGTCAGTTCACCACTGCTGCACTTTGCTAGCATCCATGGCTACCAAGATGATATGCCACAGTGTGCCCCACATGACACACACTTTCAAAGCAATGAAGCAGACAAAGTTTGAACTATTTGGCTCATGAAAATTGCTTACCTTTAAGAGGTACAATACACTGATGAATCAATTAAAGAGAGCAGAAGGTACTTTACAAAAGGATAATTGTTTATTAATACTGAGAGGTTTATTTGACACTTTGCTTCCATACATAAACTTAACAAAATGTTTTAATTAACTGCATCATAATTCTGTATGCGCTGGCCAGATTTCTACACCTAATTATAAATATTGAATTCCAAATCAGAAGCCAGGAAACAAATTTGAATCAAACCGAATATATAGATGTACTCCTAAGCATATTTTTCTTGTCCTTCCATTTTGCTTTAGTCTTCTTACTGATAATTACATGGCATAAATTTCAGATCATGCAACTGTGCTTAGTTTCTGCCAATTTCTTTCAATTCTTATTGCAATATGTAACATGATCTACGTTTATGCTGCTCAGCAGAAATGGCGGAGGCCTTACTCCATGTTGTTTCAAAGATTGGTGCCACATTAACGGAGGAAACCACAAAGGCTGTGATAGCCAAGCTATCAGACAAAGTTAAGAATCTGAAGGAATTACCAGAGAAAGTCGAGGAAATAGGGAAAGAATTTAAGATGATGAGTACTGTTGTAAAGCAATTTAGTACACCAGGTCATAGCAATGAGCTTGTTAAAGAATGGATTGGAGAGGTGCGGGATTTGGCCCACCGTGTTGAGGATGTAATGGATAAATATTCATATCATGCTCTTAAATTGGAGGAAGAAAATACCATGAAGAAGTTCTTCTCCAAAGCTTATTATGTCACAGTTTTCAGTGAGATTGCTGATGAGATTATCCAGATAGAGAAGAAAATTGAAAATGTTGTGAAGCGGCGAGATCGGTGGCTGCAGCTGCCACACCTTATTCCTAATCCACTTGCTGACATTGAAAGAAAACAACCACATAGCAGTTTCCAGGAAGTTATACAAGCTGATATTGTGGGGATTGAAGACAACAGGAGACAGGTGACTGAATGGCTGTACTCTGACTCTGACAAGCAAGGTAGCACAGTGATTACAGTGTCTGGTATGGGTGGACTGGGAAAAACCACCCTGGTCGCAAATGTGTATGAGCGGGAGAAGGTCAACTTCACCACTCATGCTTGGATTGTTGTTTCTCAGACCTATGGTTTGGTTGATTTGCTGAGAAAAATGCTTAGGAAGATTGGAGACCAAGAGCATTCACAGCTAATAGATTTGGATACCCATGACTTGGAAGTAAAAATAAAAGAAAGTTTATCAGGTGGAAATTGTTTGCTTGTATTAGATGATGTCTGGAATCGAGAAGCATACACTCAGATAATGGATGTATTCCAGAATCTCCAAGCAAGTAGAGTTATAATCACAACACGACAGGAGCATGTGGCTACACTTGCTCAACCAAGACATCAACTCAAACTCAAACCATTGGAACACAATGATGCATTTAATCTTTTCTGCAGAAAGGCTTTCTATAACCGCATGGAATGCAAGTGCCCTCAGAACCTTGAAAAGCTGGCTAATGCTATAGTGGATAGATGTCAAGGCCTGCCACTTGCAATTGTATCCATAGGTGGTATGTTGTCTTCACTGCCAGCAACAGAATACGTCTGGAACGAGACATACAACCAACTTCGTGGTGAGCTGGCAAATAATGATCATCTTCGTGCAATTCTAAATCTGAGCTACCATGACACACCTGGAGAACTGAGGAATTGCTTCTTGTATTGTGGTCTGTTCCCAGAGGATCACGAATTCTCACGGGAAAGCCTTGTCCGGCTGTGGGTTGCAGAAGGTTTTGCATTTCCAAAAGAACAAAGCACAGCAGAGGAGCTGGCTGACAGATATCTCAGAGAACTGATTCAAAGAAATATGCTGGAAGTTGTGGAGAATGATGAGCTAGGCAGGGTTAGTACCTGCAAGATGCATGACCTTGTGCGAGACCTGGCGCTTTCTATTGCCAAAGAGGAAAAGTATGGTTCTGCCATTGATTTTTCAAGCATGTCCCACATGGACAAGGATGTTCGTCGCCTGTCATCATGTGGATGGAAAGACAAAAATGCAGTAAAAGCAAAATTCCCGCGTCTTCGAACCCTAGTGGCACTTGGAATAATTGCATCACCTTCTCAGTTGTTATCACCAATTTTATCTGAATCCCACTATCTTACTGTTCTTGAGCTGCAAGATTCTGAAATAACCGAAGTGCCAGCATCCATAGGAAATCTGTTTAATCTGCGCTACATTGGTTTGCGCCGCACAAGGGTCAAGTCACTCCCAGAGTCTATCAGGAAGCTCTCAAACCTCCTCACCCTGGACATCAAGCAAACAAAAATAGAGAAGTTGCCACGAGGGATTGTCAGGGTCAAGAAGCTGCGGCACCTTCTAGCTGATAGATATGATGATGAGGAGCAGTCAAAGTTCCGGTATTTCATCGGAATGCAAGCACCAAAACAGCTATCCAATTTGGAGGATCTGCAGACTCTTGAGACTGTGGAAGCGAGCAAGGACTTGGCTGAGCAGCTAGCGAAACTTACAAAACTACAGAGTGTGTGGATTGACAAAATACATGCTGTTGACTGTGCAAACCTTTTTGCTGCACTTTCCATGATGCCACTTCTTTCTAGCTTGCTACTCTCTGCAAGTGATGAGAACGAGGAGCTTCACCTGCAAGCTCTCAGGCCAGAATCTGATAAACTCCACAGGTTGATAATCAGAGGGTGTTGGGCAGACAAGACATTAGAGTGCCCAATATTTCTTGACCATGGCAGAAATCTGAAGTACCTAGCTATAAGCTGGTGTGGACTTAAGGACGACCCATTCAAGTTGCTTGCTCCATATGTGCCGAACCTAACCTATCTTAGCCTTAACAGAGTGCATAGTGCAAACACCCTAGTTCTTTATGAGGGGTGCTTCCCACAGCTGAAAACGCTTGTCTTGAAGCGCATGCCTGATGTCAGCGAGCTGAAGATCAGCGATCGTGCCCTTCCACAGATTGAAGGTTTATATGTTGTGACACTTCCAAAACTTGACAAGGTCCCCCATGGCGTCGAATCCCTTCGCTCTCTGAAGAAGCTATGGCTGTTGGGTCTGCACCAGGACTTCAAAGCTCAGTGGAATATGAACACAATGCAGCAGAAAATGCAGCATGTTCCAGAGCTCCGCATCTAGAAGTGGGACTTAGGTTCCATATGCGCAGGCATAACTACAACGCAAATTGTTCAGTCCTCAATAAGTCATTGGTTGTTGGCATTGTCAGTATAATATGTTCTAGATTTGCAATGCTCCAATAAACCCTTAAATTTCTCATTGCTTTGAAGTTATAGTGTGGTTTTTGGTTTGTAGTTTGATCCGCATGCAAAACCTGGACCTTGTGTACTGAATTGCATAATGTAATAAAATATTTGTCTTGTGACTAGACTCTATCTCTTCCGGATCCAATAATTCAGAAACACTGCAAGATTGTGCAATAAATGTCCTTTGTACAAACAGTTTTCTGAACCGAGGGTGCCATAAAATCAGCATACCGTCGAGCCTGATTCCACATGAATCCAATGAGAAAAAGCAAAAAAGAAATGTTCGGTTGACAGGGTCAAGCGACGAAGTGCACATTGCTTGTTGGATAATTGTATCAGGTTTAGGAATATGGTCCGAGTAATTAACTGATTGAGGCACACAGCGCCAGCACTTAGCATTCAAATGGTTCTTGTGTCCTACACCACTGTATTGAATGTTAAAAAGTTATCTACCAACAAGGGGAAAACTGATTGGATGTAACATGTGGAACTGCAGGCACTGCTGAACCCCTAATAAATCGATATCAGCACACTGGCAAATGCAATGGGAACTGCACTAGAAACAAACGGCCACATCGTATGAAGCTCGGCGAAGTTACCAACCTGATTTTCTGAGTGGCGCAAGTCTTCGAAGGTCAGCCGCGTCGCTGAAGGGTAGAGGGGGGACAGGGGACTTGCCACGGCCGCCGCCGGCGCTGCGCCGAATGCGCAGGGGAAACCATGCCCAAACGGGAGGAGGGGATGCTGCAGACAGGTTCCACGGAGATGGGCCTTCACTTGAGGCCCAGTTCATCTCGGCGACAGGCGACAGCCCAGTGTTTCCCCTCTCGTGTGGTTCCTCTGCTTTCATCTCGGCCCAAGAAGGAGCAACTGCTAGGCCTTGGGTCCAGCGCAGTTGTGGGCTCGTGGCTGTAAGAGTTTGACTGAAAATCGTCCAATTTTTTAATACCAGCAAACATTTTATACTGAAAGCAAGGAGAATTATAACAATCATGACTTGACATAAATAAATATTTAGAAATTATGACAAAGTTATAAAATCAAGGACGGAGTAACGGCTAGGAGAATTTGGAGAGGAAGCTTGAAATGAAAGAAGCAAAAGAAAGAAGAGGATGTGGAGGAGCAACAAGATATATGGAACAAATACAAGCACCGGTTCCTTCACATTTGGCACGATGAATCATAGTCAGTTCGGTGTCATCGCTGGAATTGTTTTACTACTAAATAGAAACACAATTCATTTCGCTAAATGCATCCATGGGCTATTGAACTCTCTTATCAACAAGCATGTATCATAAAAAACAACCGCATTAATACAATAAATCTAGAAAAATATAAACACCCACGCCAAAAATAGGTGGGCAAGTTCTACCACATGGAGCCCAACTTTTTTATGAATCTAGAGGGACCGAGGCCCCTACGGCTTTATATTAAAGTAACAATCAGGAAGAGTTTACACCAAAGATCAAGAGACAAAAAAGAAAGGAAAAAATGCTATTCTTTTTCTGTATTATAACCAATTTTGGATCCATGAACGAAAACTCTCCGAGCAACTTTCCTTTACTCTGAATGAAGTTAGGGCCATCTCTTTGTTGACGGCCCTTTTGCAGGATTGTGATCAGGTCCTCTCCCATTAAAAATTAAATCATTTCGGGCTGTCCAGATAGTCCAACAGTTAACTATAACTGCATTCAGGAAAAATTCAGAGTTACAAAGCCAACACATGGAACCCAACTAAGTGAGCTAGTCTAGTTCGCAGCATAATACAATTGTTACTTGAGTTCTTTTTTTCCCCTCAAACAACGTAGGAGATTGCATGTCATTTTATTAAAAAGAAAAGAAACAGCAATAGTTGTGTGTACTCGAGGACTCTTAGGGAAAGAAAAGCACTTTCCTCTCTCACTCCAAGTACATGGGAGAAAAAAAATAACTCCCACAGCCATTACTTAAAACCAAAAAAAAGGAAAAAAACCTCCCAAGCACAATAAAACAGTACATGTCATCAAGTCATGTATGCTCATGAGCCGAAGAAATGCTCATTAAGAGCAAAGGCTCCAGCTATGATGCACCACAAAGCACTTTCATTAGCCACATCTTGTAGAGCCAATTGGACATTTGGAGGAGCTTCTTCAAACACACCAGCATTATGATGCTTCTATATTTCCCAAGCGACCAAAATGAGTTCTTTTGAACTAATGTTACTCGCCCATCTCTTTTATGTCAATTTATATAAGGTTTTTCCTAACATGTCGGACAGACACTATGCCATCTTCCTGTTTAGCAAAGACTGTATCTTTAAGGCTTTTAGTGACCTAGATGACACCTTGTACCAAGTTTAGGGGCCAGTTTGACATTGCGGATGCCAGCGTAGACCGCCATGTCTGGAATAAACGGGTCTACTTTGGACTTGTTTGGACCTATGACGTACTGTGTGCCTAGTTTAGGGTTCTGAATATGCATTTTAAAAGTTTTGGAACATAGATGACACCCTCTACATTAGGTGTTGCTGGTGCATTTACTGTTGATGTCTTTAGGCTCACCAACTTCATGCCACGTCTGCATGCTTAGGCTGCCCTTGTAAGCACGTGATCACCTCCTGATTCTTGAGCCATGAAGGTCTCCCACCTAGTTCCTAGCGCTTCAAGTAAGCTTCATGTGCACCCAGCCAAGGGTGGAGGGTAGTGGAGGCCAAATGGAGCCTCCCCTATGTTCAGAAATTCAATGACCCATAAATCTCTTGCAGTTTGAACTACATGTTTGTCTAGACCCTGTTTGCTTGAGCTTCTGGCCACTTTTAGACTACTAGCTTTTGGACTTTACAAAAGCCAAACAGCTCCCATAAGCCAAAAACCTAAAAGCTCACTGTAATGAGCTTCTGGATTTTGGCTTCCGTGAGTTTTTTTGGCTTTTGGAAGGTTCAAAAGCTGAAGCCGGCCTAAAACTATTAGGGAGCCAAAACAAAGAGGCCCTTAATATCTCACCATGATTTGATGCTGAAGTGAGCAATTTAGTCCCCCTCCTTAATTCATGGGCCTCTTTGCGCATGAAGCGTGGCCCATATTATGTTATGTTTTTCTCCGTGCATGGGTGCGTTTACACATGGAGCGTCCAACTTTCATAGTCCCCCTGACTTGCCAAGGCCTTAAAAAAGAGTGGGAGGTGGCTCTTGGAAGGTACGGGTCCCTACAATAGACATGATATAATTTTTTTTGTTGAAAAATACTAGATGTCATGGGCTCCATAGAACTACATCTAAATGACTATATCGATCATATAAATTTGGGACAGCCTGTCGTATATGGTTGAATGATTTCTAGATGTTAGATTTGCTTTCTAAAGAACATATAAGGGATAAGACATAACATAATATATGGGTAGGAATACATTAGGTGAGAGGTATTTTCGAATTATTTGGCTCTTTCATAATATAGATAGATATAGACTAAGAAACTGCTGTTTAAGTTGCATCTGCCGCCGGGCGGCGGGCCACTCGTTGATAATGTATGTCAACCGTCCTACAGGGTCAGGATCACCTAGCCATGCTGGCCATTTCACTACTACACAAACGATTCGTAGCAATGCCATTTTTTTTAGGGGCGGCTTTATATTGAACCGCCCCTACAAATGGTTTCAAAACGAGCCGCCTCTGCAAATCTATTTACCCTACAAATGGTCATATTTATAGGGCGACTCAATATCCAGCCGTCCCTACAAATCCGATTTGGTGGGGGGCTCTATATTGAGCTGCTTCTACAAATAGATGTCGAATATTAGAAACCAAGTACTAAAATTCGAATTTTTCAAAAATGACCTCAGATGATGAAATGACCAAAATAAAAGTTGTAGATCTCGAAAAGTTATAGAACTTTGTTGTTTACAACTTTTCCATTTGATTTCATTTGATGCTTCAAAATGCTGTTTGAAATTCAATTTTAAATTGTTGAAGAACTCTGATTTCTCTTTTTAATCTCTGATAAAAACTCGTAACTAGTCTTTCTCCCTCATACTAACTTCAAATTACTTGATTTTTTTCTTAAAATTTTCTAAAATCTTGCTCTATCAAATTATTGTGTTCTTACAGGTATTATTTTGTCCATCTTTTCATGTGATTGTGTTTTATCTATTTTGAATTTCAAAAAATGGCAACTTCAAACGTCATTTTGAAACATTAAATGATTTGAGCTGCAAAAGTTATAAACTAAAAGTTGTAGAACTCATCGAGTTCTACAACTTTTATTTTGGTCATTTCTTCATCCGACGAAGTGGTAGTAAAATTGTTCACAAAATTTATATATCCCTCTTATAGATTCATAAACTATAAGAGGGGTATGTAAAATTTGTGAACAATGTTATTACCACTATGTTGGATGAACAAATGATCAAAATAAAAGTTGTAGATCTCAGAAAGTTATAGAAGTTTGTAGTTGAGAACTTTTTTATTTGAATTCATTTTGTCAACGTTAACTACGTTTGAATTTCCCAAATTTGAAATTTGGATTTTTCAAACGACCTCGGGTGGAGAAACAACCAAAATAAAAGTTGTAGATCTCGAAAAATTATGAAACTTTATAGTTGACAACTTTTTGATTTGAAATTATCTTGTCAAGGAAAACTACGTTTGAATTTCCAAAAATTTGAAATTTGAATATTTTTAATGACTTTGGATAAAGAAACAACAAAAATGAAAGTTGTAGGTCTCGAAAAGTTATGAAACTTTGTAGTTGACAACTTTTTCATTTAAAATCATCTTGTCATGAAAAATTACGTCTGAATTTCTCAAATTTGAAATTCAAATTTTGTAAACGACCTCGGATGGAGAAACTGCTAAAATGAAAGTTGTAGATCTCGAAAAATTATGAAACTTTATCGTTGACAACCTTTTCATTTGAATTAATTTAGAGTTTTAAATACTCACTTTAGTATCCGATACAGATAACATAACACGCACGAATATTGGACACAAGCATCCAATAGGTGAACTTGTTAGCAAAGGGTGGTGGTATGTCTGAGGTTGCAGGCTCAAGTCCTGCGGCCAACGTGGGGTTGGCAGGCGTGTGTGGCTAGTCGGGTGGGGCCCTCCTCGGATTTGAAAAAAAAATCCTATTTTTTTGGCCATTTTTTTAACCTAGAATCATGATTTTCGAAAAATTAATTTGTAGGGGCAGCTTTATCCGTAGTCGTCCCTGCAAATCAGATTTGTTGGGGTGGCTGGCCAACCGCTCATACAAATAGATCATTTGTAGCAATGGTTTCATAGGAACGGCTGACCTAACGTTGCTACAAATGGTCTGGAGCCACCACTACGAATCTATGTCACGTAGTTTCCATTTCCTTCTATTTAACCCCGTCAGGTTGTTGTGTACATCGAGGTCGCAGCAATGTCGTCGTCGTGCAGCGGAGCCGTTCGCCGCGTGGTAGTATTCCCTTTCCCATACCAGGGCACTTCAATCCTGTGCTCCGCCTCGCCGGAGCTCTGCACGCCCGCGGTCTCGCGGTCACCGTGTTCCACACTGATCTCCGCGCGCCGGACCCCGCAGACTACCCCGCGGACTACAGCTTCGTCGCTGTGCCCGTCAAGGTGCCTGCGGAGGTCGTGGCGTCGGAGGACATCGCCAGGCTCGTGATGGCGCTGAACGCCTGCTGCGCGGCGCCGTTCAAGGAGCGGCTGGCGGAGCTGATTTCCGACGGCGGCAAGGACGACGGAGGCGTCTGCTGCGTGATCACGGACGTCATATGGTACTCGGCGCAGGCTGCGGCGAGGGAGGTCAACGTGCCGGCGCTGGGGTTCATGACCAGCAGCGCGGCCAGCTTCGGGAGCTTCATCGCCTACCCGGCACTGATTGAGAAGGGCTACTTGCCCGTCCAAGGTACGTGATAACTAAAGAAAATCGGAATGTTTGTACCAACAAGCTCAAATTCTTTATTATTTCCTCCGTCCATGGACTGCAGAGGAGCGCCGGGATGACCCTGTCGACTTGCTTTGCTGCCGCCGTTCCGTGTGAGAGACCTCCAACGCATAGAAACGAGTAGCCTCATCGACTTCGCCAGCGTGCTGGCACACACCGTCGACGGAGCCAGGCAGTCCTCCGGCCTCATAATCAACACCTTTGACGCTATCGAGGCAACCGACCTCAGCAAGATCCGCGAGGACCTGTCCATCCCGTTGTTCGCCATCGGGCCTCTCAACAAGTTCACGCCGCCGGTGAAAGAAAGGCAGCAGCTTGTACCAGTTGCGGCAGGACCGCTGGTGCCTCGACTGGCTGGACACGCAGGCGCCAGGCACGGTGGTCTACGTGAGCTTCGGTAGCCTTGCCGCCATGGACCGCACGACTTCGTGGAGCTGGCTTGGGGCCTGGCTGACAGCAAGCGCCCCTTCGTTTGGGTGACAGGCCGAGCCTCATCCGCGGCTTCGAGTCCGGTGAGCTGCCGGATGGGTTTCGGGAGGAGGTCGGTGACCGAGGTAGGATCGTCGATTGGGCGCCGCAGGATGAGGTGCTTGCTCATCCTGCTGTTGGCGCTTTCTTGACGCACAATGGCTGGAACTCGACGATGGAGGCTATATCAGAGGGCGTGCACATGGTATCACGTCCGTTCTTGGGAGACCAATATGGAAATGCTAGGTTTGTGTGCGATGTTTGGAGAGTGGGAGTAGAGGTTGAAGTGGAGAATCAGGTCGAGAGAGGAAAGATCCAAGCTGCTATTGAGAAACTAATGGGTGACAATGAAGGCAAAGTCGTTAGGGAGAGGATGAAAAACCTGAAAGAATTGGCGGAGGAAGGCATTAAGGAGAGTGGACCATCTCACAGTGCTTTCCTTAAATAAAACATTTGGAAGCTGCAATTCCTGTTGGTACGAACCTGTGGATATGTACTTCGCTGTGTCCAGTTTCCACTTTATTGAAGAAAGAAAAGTGATACTAGTTCCTCTAATTATGGATGAGCTGTAAACCAAAAGGTTGTGCTAATTATTCAGCCGGTGGTCACTTTATCCGATCCGGAAGCTAAGTATGGCTCAACAAAACAATATTTCACTTGAAACCAAGCAAATGTGAATTTATAATGATTCTCATGGACAAAGGAGCAGAAATAATTTGGATGTTATCTTATTCCAATACCGATTTGATAACTTCACATTAGGTTGAAATCCACTAAGAGCCTGTTTGGATTCTCTGATCTAAAATTTAGTTAACTAAAGTTGAGGGCTAAAATTTGTGCTCACTTTGGCTCACTTGTGTGGTCTAAAGTTTTTATGAGGTTAGCTAAACTTTAGACAACACTTTTGATCTCCTGTTTAGAGCCTCAAGAGAAGAGGAGAACTACTCCTGTGCACCTTCTTCTAAAAAATATACATATCTCAAAGCAGCAATCAAACATTTTCTTAATTATTTTCCACCTAGGTCCCATTTGGGCTCAGTTAGTCTGAAGCCAGCCCATGTTTAATGCAAATCCAGTCCAAACTAATCTCTAAAGTTTAGAGCATGGGATCCAAACATGGCCAAAACGTGGCAAGGACGCATCAATCAATGGATCCACCTTTGGAAATGCTTTTTCTTAAAACACAATATAGACGTAGATTGTTCATATGCATAGAAGCACGTTCACCCCTATAATTGTTTGCACACACACTCGATCTCTATTAGTACCACTAAAAGATTAGACCCTATATGAACATAGGAACGCACATCCAACCCCTAGGATCAGTCCTAAAGATTAGGCTAGTAGACCTTGAGATTGATAGAGCCATCATATACGTCTCAGTAGATCTCAAGATTGCCAAATCACTAGACGGCTAAAAATAACACTATTAAATCCTAAATTAAATAAACCTATAAAAATAAGAGCACCCATGTCAAATCGAGAATTTGAACTCTGCTGGATAGGTTCTACTACAAAGAACCTAACCGGCCACCCTTTCAAAGTGCATTTTTCTGCTACATCTAGGCCTAGGAAAAATACCAGCTACTCGTTACTCGAAACCAAATTACCCGAATCCATGCACGAATTATCTGAACCTGAGGTACCCGGTCCCAAATTCGGATAGCGATTTTGATTACCCAAAATTAGTTTGGGTAATTTGAGTAATAGCCCCCGGTACCCGAACTACCTGAAGATGTGTCTATCTTCATGTTTGTGATGTGTTGTCAATGCAACACTTGAACTTTTCACTTTATTAGTATATGAAGTGAATGGAAGATATTGTTCTCTACAAATTGTTGCTGGAATTTATACAAATTGCTACTGAAATTATGTATAAATTGCTGCTGAAATTTTGTGCACTTTGTTGTTTTATGTGAATTTGGATATATCGGGTATACCCGAACGTGAACCCGAATTATTAGGTACCTGAAGTTATGGTAGTGTTTTTTCAGGGCTAATATCAGGTAACAGTTTTCATTACATGAATTTCGAGTTATTCGAATTACCCGAAACAAAAAATCAGGTAACTCGAACGCCCAGCCTAGCTGCATCCCTTGATCTTTTCTGTCCTCTAATATCCTCAGCTAGACACCTTTTAGCGGCCTAGCTACATTTCATCAACACAACTTTCATTGGTATACTATTTAAAATAACAAAATAATTGGGAAATACCTTCCACCTAATGCTTTCTACCCACCTAATATCTCTTCTCTTTGATGTACTAAGTAAATCACATCTAAGCATATGATTGATTCCTAAATGCTTGACAGATGGGCTGTGGTGGAAGTGGAAGGGAGGCGCATGGGCAAATCGAGGGTTCATGCATGAATAAACTGAGCAACAGACTGCTCATGCGCGTAACAACCTAAGCAAACTAATCAAGCGGGGATGACGCAATGATCAGATCTATAAGCTTTTCGAAAACTTCAACCCACCTTTGTAAAGATTGCCCCTTTACAAAAGCGGCATGGATATTAATTAAACTAGTCCATCAAACCGTGCTGTCGCACAGGTTAGATTCTTCGACACAGGCTAACTTTGAGAATACCTCAGCAATAGAAAACCATGTTTAATATATGTTTTAATAAAAAATACTTCATTCAGTTAACTTTTATTTGAATCCAAAGTTACACAAATGTTTAGATTGGCATTGGTATGTGTGAGAGAGATCATCATGGCATTACTAATAGTGTTCATTTCCACGGTTGGATATTTTCTTTTGTTTTGTGCCCCAACTGATTTTGTACATTATTTGGACGTGTTGGATATCTCTCTTTAGTAATTGAACCATGTGTATAGCAATATTAAGATTATTATCTTTTTTTAATAACAAATGTGGATAATTTAGATACAAATTTAAGGATTACTTTGAATTGTAGTTCATAATGGTAGAGTCATATTTAACATACCTGATTCTTTTTCTTATAAAACATACTATATCATATGGCTAATATTGATAATTTTTAGGATTTAGCTTTTCCTAGTGTGTCATGAAAGCTGTTAAGCAAAAAAATAATAATTAATTGGTGAGTCATACAAAATCAAACCCAATTCTTCTAAAGTTCTTCTATTGTACTGCATTTGCTCCTCCAATTTCCCTTTTAAATGGTCATCAATATGAATCTCTTCTATGCTAATGCCACTTGAAGATATGCTTTTTTATACAAATAAATTTTACCATGTTAGGTGTGAGCTACATATACAAAATAGAATACACTATTTTTTAATTTGATTTACCTGTTACATGCATTCATAGCTTCTGGAATTGGTAAATCTACATAAACTTGTGTTTCATTGGTTGATGACAAAGAATATTCTGCAAAGATAAGAATTATTTACTTTCCTTAGAGGCTTGCTGAATGGCTAATATTATTTATATTAAGTTAAGACGTACTGCCAATTTTTTTCATGGTTGTAGACATTATTACAATGACATGAGATTTTGCACTCTCATCAATTTGCTCAACTTTGACCCCATAAAATGGAACCTTAGCTTCTTGTCCACT
Source organism: Saccharum hybrid cultivar R570 (assembly GCA_038087645.1). NCBI lineage: Eukaryota > Viridiplantae > Streptophyta > Magnoliopsida > Poales > Poaceae > Saccharum > Saccharum hybrid cultivar. The sequence goes on along the minus strand of JAQSUU010000805.1, from coordinate 23,980,672 downwards.
GCAAATTTCGAAGTAAAAAATAATGTAATCTAAGATTGCCAAAACATTAGGGATAATAATCTAATTTAAAGTGTGGAAAACAATAAGGATATATCTTCAGTTCAACAGGGTTGCTGCAGTAGCACTTGGGAAGGAAAAAAATCCTACTTGATCAGGAGCACAATATCACGGATTTTGGTCACTCGCTCCAAAGTATGTCCTGGCTTCTTCTATCGGTCCAATGTGTGCTGCAACTCCTATGATATCTATGACACATAAATATGAGTTCTTATTATCAAATAGTGATCAAATGAGGAAAGCATAAAAATATAACATTAGCAGTAGTTTACCTAAGAGGTACATGTCGTTATTTTTACTCTGTTAGAAAGCATGCCTGTACCAAAGAACTGGAAACTATACTTTGGAATGTCTTGTGTATCTTTGATCTTCTTCATAGTATTAGTTGTCGGCAAGAAGTTGAGTACCTTATTATTCTCCACTGGTCGATATTTTTGTGCAGCTATTGTGACTCACATTTGCAGTGATGTAAACTTTACCTTCTTCGATCAGTGTTTTGAATTTTTCCATGCATGCCTTATTGATAACTCCATGCATCTTGGTCCCCCCAAATTTTTTTATTATCATTAGCATGTAAACCGGAAGTAATCTGAGGCCATTGCAGACATAGTGAAGAATTATTATACCTGATGATCAATAAGGATGATATTGAGACTGATTTGTTTGCCACTACCTAGCAAGATTGCATCCCACATTCTAGTGACCCGTGCTTTGATTTTCCACAATTCCTTTACTGGCCTAATCTCACTTAAGGTTTTGCTAATCATTGCAACTTGTAAACTAAAAAAATAATGATTCATGTAGATTGCAGGAGACAGATTAGATTGTAAATGGATTAAGCAAGACAACGATACCTTTGGTTGCTGAATGATGAAAACAATAGACCTTTGGTTGGTGATGACGGAAACAACCAAATGAACAGTGAATAGATGGATTCCTGCCGTGAATAGATCGATGGTGATGATGGAAACAACTGGACGAACAGTGTGAATAGATGGATTCCAGCAGTGAATAGATGGACTCTTGTTTGCGGTGGTTGACAAAATATGTAAAGGCAGTCTAGATCTCAGCTAGATGGGTTCCTATTTGTACGTGGTTGCTGACAAAATATATAAAAAGGGAGTCCAGTAGATATCTGTTTTGTTGGTGTTGATATATTGCCTTCGATATCTTTTATCTAGAATTTTTGTTAATACATTTAGTTCTCGGTTGGTTGGATTTGTTAGCATGGATGTAATAAGCAACCATAGATGTAGCACCGTAGAGATAATTGTCTATATTTTAATCTACTAGGTAATATGCACGTGCGGCACGCACGTGTCTATAAAACATATTGTTTTAGAAATCAATAGGAATAGATGGATTATATGGGATTTGCTAAATTTTAGGTGCATGAATTTTAGTTTACTTTCATGCGATAGTTACTACATATATTTTATACTAAAATTGTAGTTTTAGTTTGTTGCAAAGTTGATATGGTATAACACAAAGACAAATAACAAATCACCAAAGTAACAATTTACTTTACTAATTGATAGTACATGCATGTTACCTGAAATCATCTTAAAATTCAGACACTTGAAATATAGGAGAAGTGGGATTATACATAATATGAGGCGTTTGTTAATTCTAATCTAGGATACAGAGAAGGACCATGCCATGCAAAAAAAAAGACACAATCTAAATGTAAACCATGTAAAGAATCTTACCGTTAGTGTGTGCGGCTCTGATTGAGACATAGCTGCCGGTGTCGACTTACTCAATGATGTTGCTAGGTTTCATGCCGGGTTTCATGAGCTTGCCATCTACGATGTCGAAGAGTTTGATGGCGACGGTGTGTAGCTGTTTTCCTAAACGTGTCAGTTGTCCTAGACAGTGTCAGCGGTGCGGTGCGTGATCTAGCCTAGAGGTTTGCATGCGTGCAAAGCGGCATTATTGGCGTGGATTCAACAGGTCACCCTGTCTCCAAAACGCTCTTTTCACAAAAAGAAAAAGGTCCTCGGCTCGGCTCGAAGACAGTCGCCCCGTCGCCTCGCGAGACGACGGCAAGGACCTGTGCCCCGAGGCAGAATCGACGAGAGCAGGAGCGCTGTACGTCTTCGTCTCTGCGACTCGACCCCACGTTCGGATCCCGCGCGGGCGCTTGTGTACTACAGCGCACAGGGGCTTCCTGTGCATGCCAAATCTAGCGCCTTCGACGGTGCCGGAGCTGTTACTCGGTGGCGCTGCCGCTGTTGCCGGAGATGCCGAGTCCAACGATCCGGAGGCTGGACGTGGCCTCGCCGGTGCCGGCGGACTTCGACATCGCCAACGCGCTCCCAGTCAACCACCACCGTCGTGCTATGTGAGGCTCTCGGCGTCTTCCTTGATGAAAAGGCGAGATGCTAATTGCTAATTTTGCTTGACCCAGAATTCGTGCTTCTTTTTGAAGATGATTCTCTATCTAGTAGTTTAAACACGTACGTCCGCATAGGCCTTGCAAACGAGTCCCATTGTATTACGTAAGAAGCAAATATAGATATGATGTCCCTCTCGTCTCGTCTCGGCCTCGGCATCCTTTTTCTTTATTTTTTTGTCTTAACAAACAAAACCAGTAGGATTAATTAATATATGCACACGAAGCAATTTACCCCTAGCTTGTTAGAAATAATCCACGACACATAGTGTCCATGGTGTGCGCGTCTGTGTTGCGTCGTGTTAGTGTCGTGTCTCGTGTGCATGGCTAGCGAGCTGGCTCAGGCTGGTGCTAGTATGGTAAGACTCCAGGCTGATTGGTGCTAGTTAGGAAAGAGTTCAGGCCGATGAAACTCTTTACGTAGAAGCAGTCCTGTTATGGGAGGTCATGTATCGTTGCTTGCGTGACTGACGAGGACTCAAACAAATCCGAATCTTTTCTTTATGTATTATGCTAGGAGTCTTACATGTAAGATGTAAAATCTCGTATGACGGAGGGCTCATATAGCACGAAGGCAAGATATAACGGTTCCTATAGGGGAAGAGCCTCCTAAAAAACTTGCTCTTTTATAGTAGGATATGGCAGAGCTGCAGAGGCCAACCATGGACGTACCACCGTATCTTATTGATTAACTATATCACGTCAGTACTTTGGATGGACTTTCTCAAAAAAAAAAAGAATGACGGAATCTGTTTTTCTCCTAAAAAATGATATATTTATCTATCTTTTAATCTATATAATGGCAGATGTGGGTAATTTTACACACTTTCGATTTGATGGCCGGATGTTTCTGATTAATGTGAGAATTTCTAATATTTATCTTTTTTCCTATCGCATCTGGTGAGAATTAACGTGGAGCCTCCATTGGAGCATAATAGTAAGATAGTGGTTTAGCTTTTTTCTACTCTCGACACAGTCAACATGAGAAGTCCCCTCTATAAGTTATGGCGTAAATGTTGGGTCAAGTTTGACAAAAACCAGAGTAGACATTTTGATGACATCATAATCTACATCTGGTGGAAAATTTGGAAAGAGCAAAATAGAAAAAAATTTCAAAAAAAATTTGCAGTCAACAAAAGTCGCAATGCTATGCAAAAATGACATGCAACAGTTCCATTTGGCCATGCTCCTAAATCAAGACTCAAATTAGCGGGCTAGTCATCCTTGTTACTTTTGTTTTTTGGAGTTGAGTTTTCAGTCGCTAGTTTTTTTTGAGGAAAACAAGAGGGTGCGAGCACCTACTGTGCTTTTATTAATATTTGAGAATTCTCACAACAGTGTTCATGAAAAAAAAGTTACAAAGAAAATCAAAGCAATTACACATATGCATCTAGCCATTGACTAATTCGAGGTAAATAAGTATTCTTTGCTCGAAGGATAACTTGAGCAAAATCAGTCTTGAAGTGCCTCTTTGCATTGGAGATGGATGGCTGAATGTTTGTGAATATTGCAGCGTTTCCAAATGACCAGATAGCCCAACACACAGAGATAATGACTTCCATGGAAAAAGGAATGTTCAGCTGGTTTATGAATGAAGTAATTGTTTGTTTGGGGTCATTGGAATTTTGAATGACTAATCCCAAAGTTGCCCAACAACTCACTGCAAGTGGGCAGTCCAAGAATAGATGCAGAAGAGTCTCCTCTGTGTCAAGGCTGCAGATGGCACAATTATAATCATCCAGAGCCATATGTTTCCTTCTTAACAAGTTTCTGGTACTTATCCTATCCTTTATAAGTAACCAGAAGAAAACCTTCCTTTTATTTTGACTGCAACTTTTCCAGAGCCATGAATAAGCTGGATGAACTTGCCTTCTTCCAATTAGGTGTGAATAGGCTTTCTGAGATGAAAAGGTTGGAGAATTCCAGATGTATGACTACATATCTTTCTCCTCCAAGAGATGCAAACTTTCTAAGAGTTTTGTGAATTCCTGATACTGCTGAAAGGCTTCCACTGATAGGGGTAAATGAAAAAGATCATGCATCTCTGGGCTTTGACATGCATCTCTGACAGTGATAGATTTATTTTTGACATAGGAATGTAACTCTGGGTATGCCTGTTCCAATATCTGATCAGCCCATAAATCCTGCCATAGAAAACAACTGGCTCCATTTTTAACTGAACCTCTAGCCATTCCTTTATATCTGCTCAAAAGCTTCACAATGTCTCTCCACCAAAAAGAGCCTGCTCTACAAGACCCAGGTAACCTGCCATTCTGATAATACTTTTCCCAGATCAAATGTACCCAAGGGATATCACTCTTGTTGAAGAATTTATGAAGATGCTTTAGAAGGAGCCCCTCATTTTGTGTGGACAGGTTCAGTACCCCTAAACCCCCACTTTCTTTTGGAATGCAAACTAGCTTCTTCCAAGCAGCTTTTGGAGGGGCCTTATTATTGATATCACAACCCCTCCATAGACAATGTTTTCTAAACTTGTCTATTTGCTTGATCACTGTTCTTGGCAAAAGGAAAGTGCACATTATGAAGTAGGCAAAGCTGTGAACACTGCATTTGTTAGCTCCAATCTTCTTGCCTGACTTAAGAAATTAGAGATACTGCTCAACCTTCTTTCACATCTTGAAACCAGTGGCCAATAATCAGCAACTGTTGGTCTAGTCAGACTAAGAGGCAGCCCAAGATAGGTGAAGGGCAAAGAGCCTTTAGAACATCCAAATGTGTTGGCAAGAATTTCAAACCTTTCTGCAGGAATGTTAATTGGAACCATAAAGGACTTATCATAGTTGACCTTCAGACCAGTACTTTTAGCAAATGAGTTGAGCATAGCCTTGAGGAAAAACAGCTGTCTGGCATCCCCCTCAATGAAAATCAAAGTATCATCAACATATTATAGTATAGGAAAATCTTGATTATGAACCAGATTGATGGGCAAAGAAAGAAGGCCTTGTTGCTTATCAGAGTAGTGTCTGTAACAAAACAGCAGCCACAACAAAAAGCAAAGGAGAAAGTGGATCACCTTGCCTTACACCCCTTTTACAGTGAAAAAATTTACCAGGTACACCATTTAAAAGAACTGAAGAAGTGCAGAGTTAAAAATCAAATTCATCCAATGAATCCACCTGCTTGGGAACCCTTTGTTCTGCATGATCTGTATCATAAGCTGGTGCTCTACTTTGTCAAAAGCTTTTTCAAAGTCCAATTTCAGGATAAGAATCTCTTTTCTTGATTGGTGGCATAGATAAACATATTCCAGAGCCCAAGCTAGACAATCTTGAATAGCCCTTGCCTTAATGAAGCCATACTGATTTTTGTGAATCAAAGATGGCAATAACAACTGCAACCTGTTGGCTAAAATCTTGACTGAAGTATTAAGCAAAGATATAGGTCTATAATCTGAAACCTTGAGAGCATTATCATGTTTTAGGACTAAAGTGATATTGGAGCCATTGATGCTTCTCAAACAAACATTTCCATCATAAGAAGATGAGCACAGATTCTAGAAGTCATGACAAATCAAAGGCCAACACTTTTTCACAAAATCAGTGTTAAAGCCATCAGGCCCTGGTGCTTTATCTGAGGGTAAAGATTTAACAACCTGATCAACTTCTTGATGAGTAAAAGGAGCAATAAGAGCAGAAAGATCAGTGTCATTATGCAAAAGATTATCAAGATTGAAAAGAACACCAGTGAAACCATTAACCCCCAATCTTTCCTCAAAAGATTGCCAAATGAGGAGCTCCTTTTGTTTGTGATCTGTGATCAAAATACCTGAATCATTCTCCAAGTGAGTGATTAGATTTTTCCTGAAACGAATTGTAGCAAGAGCATGAAAGAATTTAGTACTAGCATCTCCCAAAGTGACCCATTTAATTTGTCCCCTCTGCTTCCAATATGTTTTCTGCTTCTTTAACAAGCTTTGAAGTTTTTGCTACAAAAGTTCTTTCCATTCATGAATTGATAGATCTCTAAATTCCTCAATCACGTTTAGAAAGGAAAGGACAATCTTAACCTTGGAAATTGTAGCTTTTAAATTGGACAAAGAATGCTTTCAAATTTTAAGGGCTCTTCTCAGATTCTTAAACTTTGCAGTTGTTTGACGAGATTTTGTACAAAATATTTGAAAATAAACGAGACCATATATACATCATAATGTATATGTGGCACGAGCTAACTCGTATATGCATGGTAAAGGAGCATGCACCTTCACGCGTGCTAAAATCAAGAAGCAAGCAAGCTAGCAGTAGCTAGTTCATCATGCTGGACAGCTTGTACGTATGTATATATATGCGTCCATGTATTTTTCTCTAAAAATGCATACGCGGCGTATACACGGAGCGACATACGGCGCCCACGAACCAGGACGGAGTCGACGTGCATGAGCCTATCCATCCATGTAAAGGAAAGCTTTTAGATGGATGATGACGAGAGATCCTGGACGTTGGATAAGCATGGCCTCGGCCCGCTCGGCAAGCCAAATCTTCGCATCGCCCAACTGACTCCGGCGGCGCATGCAGCAAGGGGCCGGTTGCGGATATTTCGCGCGTTAACAAACTTCAGGCGGCGCGTGCGTACGGCTCAACAGCCCCGACGCTAACGCTACCCTAGCCTCTGCCTATATAAAGGACGCCAAGGACTCTACGGAAGGCTAATCGCATCTGTTCAAGCCGGCCGCACAAAGGGCGCGCCCTGGCTGCGCCAAGGCCACCACGCCGCCGCCGGCCAAGATCCATCCACGAGCAGGCCATCATCAAGAAGGCGACGACGGACGCAGAGGCGGCCGGAGGCATGTCGAGCCGGTGGCCACCTGCAGGCCATCATCAAGAAGGCGACGACGGACGCAGAGGCGGCCGGAGGCATGTCGAGCCGGTGGCCACCTGCATCGCCCCTGCCTGCATCTACACGAGGCGGCACTTCTGTTGCACCAACACGAAGGGCCAGGCGGCCAACTCGGTTGCCACGAGAAGACCCTGGGCGCTGACTTCATCTAGCCCATGTCCATCTACGCCGACTCCAACGAGCATGGAGACGCATACGCGCCGCCGGCCAGAGATCCAAGGCAGCCGTCCTACAAGGCGCCAGCTCCGGCACACATGGCCGCACGGAAGGTTGGCAGACTAATCACGCCCGGCCGATTGAATGATAGAGAAAGGCAGCCGGCATCAGGGCGCCATCCATCCGTAGGCTCGGAGCGGATGGACGGGAGGACCGGACGGCCGGCTGATCACATTGTGCCGCCGCCGAGGACCAACCGCCGTTGCCCAGGACCAAGAGGAGATGGCTGCACACCTGCTGCGTGCGCCGAAGAGTACGGAGAAGGACCGCACTGCTGTGCCGCCGCCAAGCAGCATCTACTCCTGCGCCAGAGGTAGCGCTACAGCGATTCATCTACTCCATTAGCGCCGCCGGCCGAAGGGTTGCGTTAGGAGGAGACGGAGGCAACCTTGTACATTTGCATATGGCACACGCACGCATCAGGTCGTCGCCATGGCAGACGAGACACGGACGGCCAGCTGATCTGTCCACCACCACCACACGGCGCTATCCCTGCACACCAGGATGCACCGCCTCCATGTCGACTGATCGGATTGCAGATGTGCATGATGCCGGGACGATCGCTAGGAAGGCAGCCGTGGCTGGCGCCAAAGATCACCACGAAGGCACCGATGGCGGCAACCGATGCATGCATGCACGCCAGTACCTTGCTGTGCACACAGCACACATGAGCAGGGCAGCCGCGTGCTCACGTACTATATCGACGTGGCCTCCTGGAGGAGAGCTCTCCATCACGCAAGCCACCATGATGGCCGGTTAGCAGGGGAAGACCTCATCTGCGTATGTGCTGTCCGCATCAACACCGACCTGCACCAACTCCGTCTGTCGTGGATGCCGCGGCCAGCGCATGTCCCACATCTAATATGGCAGCCGCCGCAAAGCGCCATGTAGCTAGCGTGTTACAAGCAAAGGTGGACACCATGGCCATTGATTGCTGCCCAATGATTATTTGTCTTGTTACACAGCACATGCATGTGTTAGAATAAACCATGTCATGTTGGTGCATGATGTGTGAGTCGTCGATGGTGCACGTGTTCGAGCTCGCGTTAGAGTTCATCGACCGGGTCGAGTCTGTCGTGTGTCGATGTTTAGTTCAGGTCGAGTATGCAGAGTTCAGGTATGAGTATGTCATGTACTACTCAGTCTTACATGTAGGTGCTTGTAGGCTATTTTTAGTTAGCGCAAGTGTAGCAGATGCGGCTATCAATTTGGAGACCGGATCTTGTGGATCGTAGAGCATGAGTTGTGTGGTGCATGCATCAGGTAGTGGCCAGTGCATGCGAGTCCATGTGCATACGCACGCATGAGTTCTGGCGAGCAGGTTGTTGCTCAGGTGTGTGTCGCTGGGCTACAAATAGCCGTGTACTCATGACAGCTGAGAAGCTCTCGAGTCGTGTATTTTCCAGTTAATAAAAGCCAATATACAGGCCATCCGGCGGCCGGGGCATTCGTCGCCAGCAAAACTCGTGTCTACTGTTCATCTTCCACATCCGTCTCCTCTCGTGTGTGAGCGCGTGAGTGCAGTTCGTGCTGCCCAGGGCTAACAACATGCACGGCGTGCCATCGCCACACCGAGGAGCCAATCCTTGATGCGATCAAACGGCGAGGTGAGTCTGGATGCCATAGACAACGGCTCCATCTACTACACCGACGAGGCGACTGGCTGTACACCTGGGATCAGATGCATCTACTACACCGGATGCAAGTCTTCATCAACTACTACAACTTTAACAACTCTACGTGATCAAGTTCCACAAAGTACCACGACAACGTTGCCAAGGAAGTCTGAAGCAGTCCAAGCTACACTAACCATGCAAGTGCTACTACCACAACACTATGTGCCCTTCGACACCAACGAGGCGAACGACGCAGGTGGCATGACTCATATTTCAGTCATATTACACCGGCTTATGGACCAACGAAACTATGGACACGCCGACGCCACCCACATCTACACCAACACCATGTATGGAGGCGTGAAGCGAAGATTGAAGACGACGACCAACGCAGCTTAATCGAAGGTGCTCTGTGAGCTTGTCTCATAGGGGTAATTAATTGGGAGCCTTCCGAGGCCCCAGGAACCATGAAGACTATGTCGCCTAAGTTAGATCGCTACCAGCAGTCTATGGAGCGCGTATTTGTATAAGGGAACCTCTGTTTGTATTTTCTATAAATATGAATAAATTCAGTGTTCCCTTCTCTTTATTTATTTTGTGTACTTTAGTACACTAGCATGCCCGCGTATTTATTTTCTTGGTAGCAGAGAAATATGATATTTTTCTGTCCAAACAGCAGTCAAAATTAAAGCAGCATCTGTCAAATGAGCAAGAGCCACCCAATTCTGCTGAACAACCTGAAAGAAACTCTCATATTCCAACCAGTAATTTTTAAACCAAAAAATAGATTTTTTGGGGATTTTGGTGGAAACTAAATGACACAAGGAACATGGTCAATGGTTTCCATTGAGAGAGGTGAGGCAAATGAGTTAAGATAAGAGATGGCCCAAGATACTAAAGTGAAAAACCAATCCAATGCTCAAGAAGAGGTGAAAACTGCTTAGTAGACCAAGTAAAGCGTCTACCCTTGAGTGGAAGATCAACTAAACCCAGGTAGTTGATAGCATCATTAAACATGTACATATCAAGATGGTTACCTCCGGGCTGGTTTCTATCTGCAGGACTTCTACATAGATTGAAGTCACCCAAAATAAGCCAAACAACACGGTCAGACATTTGGATATTTCTAAACCAATCCAAAAAAATCTCTCTTGCCTTCTTGAGTACAGGGAGCATAGACATTTGTTAGAACCCACATAGCACCATTGTGGAGAGAGGAAAACTCAATTGAAAGAGCTTAGTCATTATTATACACAAGGTGACCCTAGAAAACAGAAAATTTCCAAACAAGAATGATGCCACCAGAGGCACCAACAGAGGGAAGAAACTCAAATTTATCAAAAGTTGGGGGACAAAAATTTCTGAGGAACATAGCATCAAAATGCTCTTTCTTTGTTTCTTGAAGGTAGATTACATCAGAGTTACTTTCAGAGATCCTATCTCTAATTGCATTCCACTTCTTGTTAGAATTTATACCTCTGACATTCCAACAAAGTACATTCCAAGTTCTATTATTCATGATAAAACAAGTAAACAAAAGAAAGGTTGTGTTCAAAGCACCAGCCTACTGTGGAGCATTGCCCTTACTAGAAGAAGGAACAACACCCTTACTAGAGGATGGCCCACTAGCTTTCCTCTTGATGACCTTCTTATTAGTAGCTTTCCCTTTAGGCTGCTTACTCAGATTTTCTTCAGTCAGGTCATCAGGGTTGATATCACAGAAAGAAGCTCCCAAATCCTTGATGATGGAGGGTGAAATAGCTGGAGGAGTGGTAGAGCAACCCACACAATTCTTGTCCTTGCATGTAGTTGACTTGAAGCCCCTATGAACCTTCTTGAGCCTCACACTCCTGCTAAGATTAGCTTCAGAGAGGATGGACTACTTTTGCTTGCTGAGTTTCTGCTTCTTAGCAGGTGTAGCAGGTGTAGAAGCAACGGCTTGTTCAGACTCCAGATCATCCAAATCCTCTAGAATGACAGAAGAAGAAGGTTGGAAAAGAGGACATGTAGAAGAAGGACAAGAAGATGGCAGATAGAAGATACTAGAATTACCCTGCAGATTATTGGAGAAGAAATCACAGGCCTCTGACTGAAGGAATTCTTTGGCACAACTAAAAGTTGGGCTTTGCAGGAGGAGAAAAATGAAGAAGGCCATCCAATTATTAGGAATAACAATGGGAGAGGAAGAATCATAATTGGAAGAGAAGAATTTTACCCAAAGTCTGAAAGCTTCAAAGGAAGGCTTTGGAAGGGAGGCTGACTGAAACCTTTCATAAAACAGTGGGTCCACAGTAATGTCAGGCATTTGAGCCAATCCCACCTGCAGCTATTCAAAATTCTCTTGATCATTTTGGGGAGCATTCACAAAACCAAGCAAATCTTCATATGGTATCTCTTCAGGTATGAGGGGTTGGAGGTTGTTGAAGTCTAGTAGAGGCACTATCTGAACTTCTTCAATAGGGAGCAATGGAGGCTGAATTTTGCTGCTGTTCTCCCTTAGATGCATCACTGTCATCGTCCATAGCTAAAACTCCAGAGTCTGAAACCTCCAATTCTTCCTGAGCAGCCAAGTTTTGATTGTTAGGATCAGCTGGTGTATTGATAACCTCATCAGGTTCCTGTTCCTCTGGTATTGTAGGCAATTGCTGGTCAAGTTGGGCACCAATGTCATCTTCAGCAGCATTGGCTTAATTGGGCCAAATGTCATTTTTAGCAGCATTGACTTGATTGGGCCAAATATCCCAACCTAGAGCCTGTTGGCTTTGCTGGTTGGGTTCAGGGGCAGAAAAAGGGTTGAAAGGTGGAGTGGAGGTGGAGGCACTGGAGGCCCATGTCCTAACTGGCCATATCCAAAATATGAAAAGTGGCTTGGCTAAAAGTCATCATCATCAGGCCCAGGCTGAAAATCCTCATCTTGAGGCAAACTACCAATGAGGGTTGCTTGAAAGATTTCACACTGAACAGTCCAACTGTCAGAAGTTGGGTCTAATCCCTCTGTGAAAGTAAAGAACCAAGGTATGGACTCAAACCCACTAACTCTAGCTCAAACCAAAACTCTAAACATATTACTGAAATCCTCCTCCCAAGCAATGAGTTTACCAAACTTAGAGATAGCTTTGTCCACTAAAGCATGAGACCAAAGGTCAACATTAAGCCCAATCAAAGACATCCAAACTTCATGGGTCATCATTGTTGTCCTGTTGTTCCAAGCTCTATCATGAGGGACAAAAGAAATTGTCCCATTACCATAAGGGAGGGGGCTGTTGAGAATCAGCAGGTCTCTCTGATGCAAGTAAGTGAAGTGAATATATGCTTGACCAAAAGGACAGGGTTGAATGGTTTCATAAGCAATACCATTCTGATTCAGGAAATCAACCAAGGTGTTACTGACTGCGTTGAAATCAAGTTGATGCTAAGGCAGAGGGTTGAAAGTTGCAATCGCCAGGTCATTGTTTTGCTTATGTACTCTGCCAGTCACCACCCTCTTCATCAAAGGCCTACTAGGCACCAAGATACGCTGGGCTCCTTGTGGTATGAAGGGGCGAGGATCAACAAACCGAAAAGCCATAGCATCCTGCAAAATGGGGGACAACGGAGCTGGGGTTTTCTAAACCCAAGCAACATGAACAATGGGAGGTGGTGAAGCAATGCCAAGGGAAGCACAGGCAAACTCACCAAAGGAAGCAAAAGAGTGACTCTGATGACGTAGAGTAGGGTTTTGTTGTGGTCGACGGAAGATTGTCGACCTCGAATTCCGACGCCATGATTTTCTAGGTGCGGCTCTGGCTCCAGGGTATGATGAGAAGCGAAGGGGGCGAGAGGCCAAGGGAGCATATAGAATAATCAAAGAAAGAGGAGTAGAATACGCTTTTGTAGCTGGTAGCAAGTCCACCAGAGGCACATGAGGAAGCAGATCACCGGAAAGCATAGCGGCATCACCGGTGGGTGTACGAAGAAGGTGCGAGGATCGAGGCGTGAACTGTAGCTTGAAGGATGATGACTATTGCTCCTGGTAGACTGAATTGTGGGGCCAAAGCGCCTGGAGTTATTTTGATGGACTGGGCCATAATTGCTCTGATTCGAAAAATTTCGCATAGAAGGCATAGGCCCAAGAATGCCCTTTAAGTCAGACTTTAAGGCCTTAGAAACGGCAGGCCATTCAAGGTGATTAAAGACCGTTTGCCACGCATTATGAGCAGACCTTTGAATGGCAGAATTAAACATAGGATGAACCTGATGAACACGACCTGAACCAAGATGAACCAAATTGGCCCCAGAAAGGGGATTGGATGTAGAATTTTTCTTAAGCACTTCAACCCATTCAGATGCGTGTTCATCAAGTCAAAGTTTGCATTCCAAACCATAATTTGGACCACCCCTATTCCAAAGATGGAAGAAAATTTTGAAGTTCACACATTCATAGGAACGTAGCCGATAAATATGAAAACCAACGTCTTGAGAATTAACAGAGAAGTGAAAAACACGATCACTGAGAGAACGGACACAAAAAGCAGCAGGAGAGCCCCCAATGAGTGATTGGAGGATGGAAGCAACTGAAAGTTCCTTCAGACGAAACTTGCAACGTCCAATCAAAACCACAAGGAAGAACTCCCGAGCCGAAAGGGAGCGATCGAAACTGACTGGAGAGTTGTAGTGACGGAGAATCTCAGCTTACCACTTTCCTAGGCCGACGATCAAGCCCCGGGAGACTGTGGTCTCTCGTCAAGACCCTTTTTTGCTTTCTCTTGTTTCGAGTTTTTTTAGACTTGTACTAAGTTGTGTTCTAGAGACTTGGCAAACCCTTCTCTCTGTTTCTTTTTTTTCTATTGCCTAATAAAATTGGTAGCAAATCTCTTGCCATTTCTTCTAAAAAACTTCATGTTTCAGACCTAAAAATTCAGATCAACCTAGACACAAAGACGTAGACGTATGGCTTTATAATTGATGCTCACTATATTGTACTATTTTGGAAGTTCAATGAACAATAATAGGAATGATTATAGTCCTGAACGTTTCAATAATTAGGTCAATTCAAGGCTCTGGCCAAACTCAGCCAATAGAAGAAAAAAAACTGTGTCGCAGACTTGCAGCGTGTGGATGGGATCCTTTTTTAAGCGATGGACTAATGGGCAAAGTTGGAGGAAAGAAAATTTACTAGGCTGACTCCTTGAATGTATGCAAATTTGGCACATTTTTGTTTGTTTTCACGTGTATACAAAATATATACTATTTACACTCAATTCCTACCAGAAATGATAGGAATTCAATTGAATACCCATGAATTGAGCTAGGCCTGCCCCTGGAGAAATCAGTCTTCGTGTGTTCTCTTGACGAGTAAATGAGTCCTTGTTTGCAATTAATAGTTTTGCGTTTTTGTTACCTTCACTATTTAGATCAGACTGTAACGTAGGTGTGAACATATCTTGCATGTTTATGAGGCATAAACAAGCTGCTTACAGGAAGAGATGATGGATGAGAAGTTGAGAACCTTTCCTGATCCTTAGTCTCCTCCAGTCGCCATAGAAAATGATTGACCCAAAAGAGCCCTCGATGTTTGTTGCGGATGGCAGCCGGACCGAGCAGCTCGTAGAGGAACGTGGTGGAGAGCTCGAGCGGCTTTTGCCGCTAGTGGGGTCGCTGTGCATTGCCGCTACTGCCCCGAACAGCTCCAACACGGTTCTCACCTGCTGCCACTGAAGCACAGAGACCAGGGGGACTACACAGGTAGCGGTGGGTGTGGACCGTGTGGCGCACCCACGCCAAAATGAAAAACAGTTATTACAATTAAATTTTTACCATATATGATAAGCACCCCTAAAATAAAATTTAATACTTGCTCTAGCTTTGCCTCTGTACTCAAATCCCGATGAATTAAACAAACCAGTACGGCAGTACTGTTGTTTATGATCCACGGCTGCTCATATAAGTGAAACTTCGGTCTGGTGGCTCTCTCACGAGACCACCATTTTGCCTCTCTGTAAACAATGCATGCGTGAAAAAGGCTCTTTGATCCAATATAGTGTCCCATAACACTTGTGAACATGGACCCCAGTGAATTTCTGCAGCGAACGGCCACCGATGATACATACATTTGTCAGGTGACACTATTCAGATCTAGACAATATATCTTAAATCACATATCAAGTCTTTCAATATTTATTAAGAGACCATACAAGGTAGGAAAAACTGAGGGTCACTGATGCAATTTACTCTACTAGTTTAAAGCAGCTAGTGAGCTACCATGGGAAAGAAAGGCGATAATGACCCATGCGAAGAATAATCTCAACGCATAAAAGAAATTAAAAAAACAGACTTCTCTGAAACGAAATTCAGTAAACCAAATAAATCCTTGAAAACTTCTAAGCATTATTAGAACTAAAAGCTACAGTATCATGACAAACTGGGATAAGTACAATAAGAGGTGCAGTGCATGAGGATAAGTGGATAACAACACGACATAGCATTCACTTGGTCATCAGGCTTCTAGTATGGGATGGGATGGTCGGATGGACGCCTGCTGCACCCCTGAGCCATCCATTGTTGTTTAACTCTTTCAAACTGGAGCATGGGACGGTTGGGATGGGCATCTGCTGCGCCCCTGATGTCATCCTCCAATGCCTCCACCTCGTCAGCAACAGCTTCATCACAGTAAACTCGGACAGCAACATGTTTGAGGCCAGCCAAATTCTGCAACCCAAGGACGAGGCCACCTTCCCCGTACTTGAACTGGCACTGTACCGGTAGTGCCAGCTTGAGCCTTTGGAGCTTTGGCAAACGCTGAAATCCTTGTGGGTTGATTACGATCCTTGGGTAGACGATGCTTGAGACGATGCTTGAGACGATGAAATCTCCATCTTTGTCATTCAATAAGCCTATTCTGAGAGAAAGAAGCATGGGTAAACCTGCTAGGATATTTATTCCTTCCCTGCATGCTTCACCACGGACATCAATGTAGAGGCGAGACAGGTTGACTAGTGAGCTGATTTGAGGGCCCACGGTATTTAAGTCATGTGTCACAAGACCGACAAGCTTTTGAAGTGGTGGTGGTCGAGTAGGGACACACCAAGCCATGACTAAAGAACGTTTGGCATGAAGATCCCACCACCTCATGTCCATGCGCAGTTCTTGCAGGCGCGTGAACAGCTTAGAGAGCGTTGAGATACATGCTGCTTTCTTGTGACCTTCCATATCACATAATTTAGTAGAGGCTAGCCAATCAATTTCAAGTACTCTTAAATTGATCAGATCACCAAGTCCTTGGATAAACTTAGCTGATTGAATACCCAAATTGATACTTGATAGCTCTTCCAATGCATGCAGATTTCCGATTCCATCGGGCAGTTCCACCGACGGATCGACAGCAAGACGCACCAACTTCTGCAACTGAATAGTACATGTTGGTAGGTTTTTTAAAAAGGTCCATCTCACATCTAGTGTCTCAAGATGTTGCAGCTTTTCTATATCTTCTGGAAGCTTATTAAGGCGTGCCCTCAAGTACTTCAATTGACCAAAACTTTTGACATGTCCAAGATTACATTCACCATCCACATCTTCTATATTCAGCACTCGCAAGACTTGGCTGTTTAAAAACTCAGAGGCATGCTTTTCGATCAGCAGTGAATTAGAGCGAAAGATATTAATTGATCGAATATGAGCTGCATTTTTTATTGTCTTGGCAATCTCTTCTGCCCAGGAAGAAATGTCTTTCTGGATGGATAAATGACGAATCTTTGTTGAAGAATAATTTTTAGAAAAACCATTAGCATTCCATATAGTAACAAAGTTGTCCTCCGTCAAAGATGGGTAGAAAAAGTTGGGTACAACACTGGAGTTGCTACAGTGAAGGCACGGAATAGTATATCTGACAAGGCATTTGGGCAATTACTGAAGATAAATAAAAAGATGCTTCCGAGGGCAAATGAATTGCCCGCCACTACGTACGAAGCAAAACAGGTCGTCTGCCCTTTGGGATTAGAAATCCAGAAGATACATGCATGTCCTAATGACTGCATCCTGTACCGTGGCAAGGACTACGAGAATTTAGATGCATGCCCCGTATGTAAAGCGTCGCGGTATAAGATCAGGCGAGATGACCCTGGCGATGTTGAGGGCAAAGAATGTCCCAGGAAGAAAATCCCTGCCAAGATTATGTGGTATGCTCCTATAATACCACGCCTGAAACGTCTGTTCAGAAACAAGTGAAAGCCCAAGTTTGGTTTTGGTAATTAATGACACAAAGTTGCTAATGCCATGTGTTAAGTGTTTTGAGTTAGGCATAAGCAACACATGTGATGAAGGTGTTTGTGGCAAGGAGTGGTGGCCACAAGATCACTAAGAGTTGGTGCATGAAATGATGAGCAAGATCATGAAGAGATGCACATTAAATGATGAACATGATGATCAAGTGGAGGAGAAGGATCTAAGAGCGCAAGGCAAAGGTATAACCATAGAGTTTTCCTTTTGCCGGTCTAAGATGAGTAGAGAAGTGATTGACCGGGTTTAGGATACATAGGCGACTATCAAGAGGGGCAATCACGGTTAACTCGGGAATCAAGTGCCACTAGATCAATGTCTTGAGCATATGCATTAGGATCTAGTAGAGAGCTAACATAACACCTCGAAAATTGTTTGAGAAATGCTAACACACATGCACATGGTGGTGTACACTTGGTGGTGTTAGCACATTTGCGAAGGCGGTGAAGTTTGAGCAGTAGAGAGGGGTTTGGGTTCCTCTCTCCCTCCCGCCGAGCTTGCGAGGTGGGATTCGGCGCTTTTTGGGGAAGTGAAACGCCTATTTTCTACTGCGCCAGAAGTCAGAAAAGAAACGGAGGAGAACGGCGGTCACTGTGGTGACCGCACGCTGCACCGGACGCGGTCACGGTTTGACCGGACGCGTCCGGTCAGCTCTCGCAGTAGTCAGGTGCGCGGGTGCTAGGGTTTGCAACCGGCGCGTCCGGTCCCTCACGGAACCGGAGCGTCCGGTCAGGCACCACGTGGGGCAGAGCTGGTCGTAGAGCCGACCGGACGCGCGGCGCGTCCGGTCACGTGCGATCGGACGCGTCTGGTCACGGTGGGAGCTTATTGGACTCCGACCGGACGCCAGGTGCAGCGCGTCCGGTCAAACGCTAGAGCACGTCCGGTCACGGCAATGGTAACTTCTGACGCGCACTGTTCACGGTTGTCTTGTAGTGACCGGATGCGTCCGGTCACCCTGACCGGAGCGTCCGGTCAGCTCGTTTTTAACTGCGTCGTCCGGTAACGGCTAGCTGCGTATCCCTTCGCTATAAATAGAAGATGTCCGGGGTTTGAGAAAAACTCTTGCACATTTTGAGACCTAGAGACATCCTTTGAGCTAGAGAACAACCCCTCCACTCATCTTCTTGCTTAGTTGCACATCTTGAGTGAGATTCAAGTGCATTGCTTGAGAGTTGCATTCTAGAGGCACTTGATCTTTGAGTTGCTGCAGATTTCTTGTTACTCTTCCATGTTTCCTGACACGGTAGATGGCTTGGAGCAGCGGAGGTGATTGAGCTCACAATTGAAGATTGTTGGAGCCCTCACTAAGTGTTGTAAGGGGTACTTGATCCTTCCCCGCGGGAGTTCGCAAATTGGATACTCTAGTGAAGCTCGTGGCTTGGAGGATCCCCATCTTGTGTGCGGTTGTGCGGTGCCCGCCGAGGGCTCGACTCTTGACAGTCGATTAGCTCGTGAACCGATAAGTAGGTGCATCGCCACAACGAGGAGTAGCTTGCCGGGAAGCAAGTGAACCTCGGTAAAAATCTTGTGTCATCTCTTTGCCGAGGATTTCTCTTGTGATTGATTCTTCGAGTGAATTACTTCTCTACATCGTTGGTATAAGAATCAAGTCACTTGCTCTTTACTTTCTTGTACTAGTCCTAGTGTAGTTTGCTTAGTGTAGCTTTTATCACATAGGAGTAAGTAGCTTAGTGACTTAGTCTTGTTGGTGTGTATTAGAGATCATAGCATTGCTTCACTAGAATTGTATAGGTGGCTTGCATAGTGTAGTCGAGCTAGTGCTAGAATTAGCTTAGTCATCTTTTATACTAACGTGGTTGTTTAGTGAAGCTTGTAGATTTTTAAATAGGCTATTCACCCCCCCTCTAGCCATTTGGACCTTACAACAGGGACCATGCAAAGTTGTTGCGATGGCACAAAGAAGACCATAAGGTAGACAACATGTTGAGACACCCTGCTGATGGGTCCCAGTGGAGAGCAATAGACAGAGAATTCCCGAACTTTGCAAAAGACGCAAGAAACCTAAGGTTCGCTTTAAGTACGGATGGTATGAATCCTTTTGGGGACCAGAGCACTAGTCATAGCACTTGGCCTGTTACTCTATGTATCTACAACCTTCCTCCATGGTTATGTATGAAGCGGAAGTTCATTATGATGCCAGTGCTCATCCCAGGCCCGAGGCAACCTGGCAACGACATCGATGTCAACCTGAGGCCATTAGTTGAGGAACTCCTGCTTCTATGGAGCAAACCAGGTGTGCATGTATGGGATGAGTACAGACAGGAACACTTCGACCTGCGAGCATTGTTATTCGTAACAATCAATGATTGGCCTGCTCTACGTAATCTTTCAGGACAGACAAACAAGGGATATAATGCATGCACGCACTGTTTTGGTGATCTTGAGGGTGTCTATTTGAAAAAATGTCGAAAGGTCATGTACCTTGGCTATCGCCGATTTCTTCCTAGGAATCACCAGGTAAGAAAGAAAGGCAAGCATTTTAAAGGTCAGGCAGAACACCGATCTAAGCCTGACAACCGAACTAGGGAGGATGTATTTGAGATGGTCAAGGATGTGAAAGTCGTCTTTGGAAAGGGACAGGGCAGTGAACCTATTCCGAAAGACGCTTCGGGGCACGCACCAATGTGGAAGAAGAAGTCAATATTTTGGGAGCTACCCTATTGGAAAGACCTAGAGGTCCGCAACTCGATCGACGTGATGCACCTGACAAAGAATCTTTGTGTCAACCTCCTAGGATTCATGGGTGTGTATGGGAAGCCTAAGGATTCACTTGAGGCACGACAGGCGCCAGAGTTCTCCCGAAAGGCGCCGAGTTCTACTACAACCCTGCGTCGCCATTGAGACCAAACCAGGACGAAAGCTTGTATGACATTAGTTAAGTGGCGAAAAACCATGCACGTATGACCTTTAAGTGGCGGACGAACACTTAACTGTACAATGTTGTAAATTTTATGTGCATGTACATATATTATACATAAGTATAGCTCTATAATATATATAGTTTCATAGTATATTTATGTGTAATAATGCTTGAAACTAAATTATAGGTCTAGCGTATACGTATATTAGCAGCGAAGAATACATTTAAAAACCTATTGTAATTGAAAAACCAAAATCAATAATGATTTGAATTGGAAACAAAAAACGAAAAAATAATCTTTAGTCCCGGTTGGTAATACCAACCGGGACTAAAAGGCCTGCGCTGTGGCCCAGACTGGCGAGCCTTTTAGTCCCGGTTGGTAATACCAACCGGGACTAAAGGTGGCCCTTTAGTCCCGGGCCGCGGAGCTGGGAATAAAGGTGGGACATTTAGTCTCGAACCCTTAGTCCCGGCTCCGGAGCCGGGACGAAAGGCTGTTTAGACCCGGGACAAAAGGCCAACTCTGTAGTAGTGAATGAAGCGCACTTATCCTCCAACAGTTTGTGTGGTAGAAATTCAACACAGCAATTGAATTATTAATCACAAACACCTCACATTGCTACACAGAATGCACCAAACTGAGGGTAGCCATGAAGGCATCATGAACAAACTAAAACGCCACACTGCAGCAACTTCATGGACTGCACTGAAGGATAGCCATGGCATTGATCGCAGATTAGAACTACCATGCATCACCTTCAGTGGCTCAGGAGGAGGCCATGGTTGTGGCAAGTTGGCAACTGACCAACTTGTTCCCCACTACCATCCAGCTCGAACACTTTCATAAGGCTTGTTTGGTTGAGCTGTGGTTTTTGTAAAAGCTGTTTTGAGCTGTGGACTGTGAAAAAAGTTACTATAAGTTATAGGCTGTGAGAAAGTTGAAAGCCATTTGGTTGAACAGCCGTGGCTTCTTCGAAAAGCTGCTGTTAGCGGGACCCAAACATTATCCAACCAATGTACCTTTCTCTATTTCTTCTGTACGTTTCTTCGAGGGAGCTGTGGACGGCCTCGGCTGTCGCCGGCGTCCTGTTTCCCGATCGCTACGCTCCCCACGATGGCCTCGCACATTATCCTGCCACCGAACAACACTGATGAGAACCAGAACCACTAGGCAGAGGAGGAGCTAGGGTGCGACGACGACGACGAGCATGGGTCCCCTGTGTTGCTGCCCAAGGCAGCGCTGCCATTCTCGGGCACATTCATGCAGATCGCCCGTGAATCGTACCCGATGAGAAGTAGCGCAGTGTTGGTGCCCGATCAGCCACAATCGTCCCGGAACGTCGACAAATGATGGCGGCACGGTGACCGCGGCGAGCTTGCGAGTAGATGGAAAACGATAACAAGAAAACATGAGAAAGGTGGATTATGACGCTGCCAAATCACAACTTATTCCGGCCCCTCTATTCATATATTTATAGACTCGAGTTTCCAACAAACTCCCCAGGCCGTGCCGCACAGTTGCGCTGCACCATTTCACCACGATGCGCGCCACATGCGCCGTGCACGCCACGGCGTGGCTTGACCGAACTAGACCGGGCTAGATCATGATCGAGCATGTCAACGATCATGCCTTACCCCTATCCTAACTGGCGCTCGACTCCAACTGAAAACAAAGATTACATAGGTGTTCGCAACAAATTAGCTAACAAATCTCCTCCTAACTTGTTGCACCTCAACGACACCAAGAGTGCTCCTCAGCTCCACGAACTTGACACGCCCGAGTGACTTTGTGAAGATGTCGGCAAGCTGATCCGCAGTCCTGACATGTTCCACCTCCACCTTGCCTTCTTCTATGCATTCACGAATAAAACTTTGTATCAATATGCTTACTGCGATCATGATGCACAGGATTCCTACTCAGAGCGATTGCGGACATGTTTTCCATCAGCAGCTTCACCGGCACCTCCCTTGTTCCCAACACATCAGCTATTAGTCGGCTTAACCACACGCCTTGACAGGCTGCTACTGTCGCCGCCACATACTCCGCTTCACATGAAGACAGTGCAACGATCTTCTACTTCTGCGATGCCCAAGTCACCAAGCTACCGCCAAGAAAATACACAACACCCGTGGTGCTCTTCCTGTCCTCAGCGTCACCTGCAAAATCATTGTCGCTATACCCGAGCAAGATGGGTTTTAGCCCAGTGCCTTTCTCATACTTGCAGCCATAGCCCATGGTGCCCTTCAAGTACCTTAGAATGCACTTGACAGCAACCCAGTGAACCTTTCTCGGAGCCTCCATATATCTGCTCACCACTCCCACTGAATAGGCAAGATCGGGCCTGGTGTTGACTATGTATCTGAGACTCCCGATAATACTTCTATACGCTGTTGGTTCCACAGCCTCTCCTTCTTTACTCTTGTAGAGCTTCAGTCTTGGTTCCATTGGTGTGTCACATGCATTGCAGTTTGTCATGCCTGCGCTTTCCAATATCTTCATCGCATATGAACCTTGACTTAACATGATCCCATCATCTCCTTGCTTCACTTCAATCCCCAAGTAATAACTAAGGAGACCGAGGTCACTCATGTTGAACTTTCTTTTCATCTCTGCTTTAAACTGAACAATGTCACCCACATAGGGCCCTGAGATGTTCAAGTCATCAACATATACCCCCACAATGAGAGAAGAAGCCTTGCTGTTCCTCTTGTATACAGTGTGATCCATCTTGCTTTTTACAAAGCCGAGAGCCAAGAGCTCCTTGTCAAGTTTGGCATTCTAGGCCCTAGGTGCCTGCCTCAAGCCATACAGGGCCTTTCTTAACTTCAACACTTTGCCACCATCGCCCACAATGAAACCAGGAGGTTGCTTCACGTAAACTGTTTCAGACAAGTCTCCATTCAAGAATGCACTTTTTACATCCATATGGTGTACTTGCCATCCACCCTGTGCTACTAAAGCCAATAAGACCCTCACTGTTTCAATCTTGGCAACTGGTGCAAAAACTTCATCGAAATCAACTCCCTGCACTTGAGCATAACCCTTTGTCACTAGCCTAGCTTTGTGCTTGACAATGTTACCATCAGGGTCCTTCTTCACTTTGAAAACCCATTTGAGACCAATTGCCTTTTGTTTCCTCAGGAGATCACTGACTTCCCAAGTTTTGTTGGCCTCAATCACCTGCATTTCAGCTTTCATGGCATTTCTCCAGCAGAGTTTTGTCAGAGCCTGATCATCTAAACTTGGTTCTTCTGCTGCTACTAGACATACCCCGCTGTACTCCAACTGAACCTCATCTGTTGTGTCCAGCAGGTTCAGTATAGTTCTATACCGCAATGGCGCTCCCTCTGAATCAACAGCACCATTAGTAGGGGGCGTCGCCCACTGAATTTGGTTACCACCATTTGATCCGCCAATGGAGTGCATTGGAGTGTGCGGTGACTCGCCACCCACACCCCCAGGGGATGGAATTGACTGAACAGGTGAGGCCGGCTCAAACGCCTCCCCCGAATCGCCCAAGGCATCGAGATTTTCAGCGGCGTCCCCTATTGTCGGACCTCCTACAGTAACCTATTCATCAGGATAGAAAACACTAAAACTCGGTTCAGTTTCAGTTTCAGTAGCGCCTGGTCCTTTCTCCCCCCAATTCTAGCCCTTTTTTTCATTGAAGATTACATCCCTCGATATCATGAGCTTCTTGTTCACCGGATCATAAATCCGGTAAGCCTTCGATCCTGGTTCGTAACCGAGAAAAACTCCAGGAACAGCCCTGTCTGACAGTTTTGTGATGCCCAGACCAATTCGCTTGGCATAGGCCACGCACCCAAATGTTCGCAGGTGACGAACTCCAGGTTTCTTGCCAAACCAAGCCTCGTAAGGTGTCTTGCCATCCAGGTTCTTCGTCGGCGCTCTATTCAGTAGATACACCGCCACCATAACTGCCTCCCCCCAGAATCGGCCAGGAACCTGCATACTCTTGAGCAGGCAGAGAGCCATCTCCACAACCGATTGGTTATTTCGCTCAACTATGCCATTTTGCTGTGGGGAACTAGGTGCAGTTGTATTGCGCTTAATACCATGTTCATTACAGTAAACTGTAAACAAACCTGAATTGAATTCGCCTCCTCTGTCAGTTCTGAATGTTTTCAGACGCTTTCCTGATTCAGTTTCAGCAGCCGCCTTCACCTTCTTGAAACTTGCAAAAGCTTCATCCTTCGATCTCAACAACTCCAGCCACATGTAATGGCTGAAATCATCAACAATTAATAGGAAGTACAGCTTGCCTCCTGGCGTGGCTGGAGTAATTGGACCGCATAGATCGCCATGCACCAGTTCGAGCCCGGTGTTCGCTCGATACGCTGATGACCAGGGAAAAGGCGCGCGGTGCTGCTTGCCAAGTGCACAGCTGTCGCACAGTTGCTCACTACGCTGGATCAGCGGGATGCCATCCACCATCTCCTTCACCCCCAGATCATGAAGCGACCTGAAATTTAAATGGCCATACCGTGCATGCTAGAGCCACGTCGCCTCGTCCATCTTCATCATCAGGTACACGGGTACGGTGAGGTTGACCTGCATGATATAGAGTCGTTTCTTCCTCTCTACCTTGATCAGAACGCTCATCTTCCCTTGAGAGTGCTCGAACACCTGCATGAACCCGTGGTCTATCTCCACACGGCAGCCGGCTTCCTCCAGCTGCCCAAGGCTAACAATGTTGCAACGAAGTGATGGTATATAGTATACCTCAGTGAGTACTCGATGATCTTGGTTCTTCCCGGCGATCGTGACTGCACCGATCCTGCAGATCTCAACCTTCGATCCATCTCCGAACCACACCACCCCCTTGACTATCTCATCGAGTGACGCCAGCGATTCACGGCACCCTGTCATATGATTTGTGGCGCCAATGTCGAGTACCCACACCCCGGGGTCATGTAGGATGACAGGAACATGCGTTCTTGATTCAAGAACACCTGTTGTGTAGCTGCTGCCGTGGATTGAACCATGTTACACACCTGCGGCACCAACAGTGCTTCATTCTCCCCGTCAGCATTGGCATGGTGCGCGGCCTCCTGCAGCTCCTTTTGAGGTGCCTTCTTGCACTTTTTTCCCCAATGCCCATAGATGCTGCACTTGTGGCACTTTCCTTTCCGTCGAGGTGTTCCCATCGACATAAGTTTGGGCTCACGCCCGTCCCCACCACCATTGTTCTTGCGCTTCCAGTGCTTCTCCTTCTTCACATAGTGTCCACCGCCTCCACCACCCTTCACACCAGATGTGGATGAATCTGACACCATGCGACTCTTGTTCTTTTCAGCCCATTCTTCCTCCGTTAGCAGGAGTTTCGGGCTTTCTCCGTGACCTGCTCCACCGAAGGCTCAAACCTTTCCTCGACCGCCCATAGATGGCCGATCAGCTCCTCGATGGTCAAGTTTTTCAGATCCTTGAACATCTCAATTGCTACCGCCACCTGGCTATAGCGAGATAGCACCACGTGAAGGAATTTCTTCACCACGCGCGCATCAGTCACAGTTTCTTCCCTGAGGCCGCGCAGATCGGTGACAAGCTTGGTGATTCGGATTGCGAAATTATCAATTGTTTCACCCGGCTTGAACGCAATCGCCTCGAACTCGGCCAGGAGCTTCTGGGCATTCACTTCCTTGACACGATCTGCTCCAAGACGCATCGTCTTGATTGCTTCCCAGGCCTCCTTCGCCGTCTTCTTATTCAAGAGCATGGAATGCATCTCCTGCGGCACACCCCGGAGCATGGCTCCCAGCGCCAGGCGATCTCTGCGTCTTTCGACCTTTTCATCCTCGATCGCATCCCAGAGATACATAACCTCGAGATTCCATTGGATATGCGACGACCAACCCTGGTAATTGGTGCGGGTCAACATTGGCCACATCAAGTTTCCCGCGGCCTGATTGAACGCCCGCTCCATCACCTCCTTGTCTTCGTCGCTCGTCTCACCCATGGCGACTACTTCGGCGTTCACGTCTCCCTCTTCTCCGACTTGGTGGATTGAACCACCAGACTTCCTCTACTCCTTCTCATCACTGACGAATGTCACCCCCTCGGCTCTGATACCACTTGTTGGTGCCCGATCAGCCACGATCGTCCCGGAACGTCGACGAATGACGACGACGAGGTGACCGCGACGAGCTTGCGAGTAGATGGAAAACGATAACAAGAAAACAGAGAAAGGTGGATTATGACGCTGCCAAATCGCAGCTTATTCTGGCCCCTCTATTCATATATTTATAGACTCGAGTTTCCAACAAACTCCCCACGCCGTGCCGCACAGGTGCGCTGCACCATTTCACCTTGATGCGCGCCACATGCGCCGTGCACGCCACGGCGTGGCTTGACCGAACCAGACCAGGCCACATCATGATCGAGCATGTCAACGATGATGCCTTACCCCTATCCTAACTGACGCTTGACTCCAACTGAAAACAAAGATTACATAGGTGTTCGCAACAAATTAGCTAACACGCAGTGCCGCCATGAAGTCGAAATCCATGGTCCGTTGTAGTGCCTGAGGAAGCCCGGCAAGAGGCCGATGCACAAGTTCAGGACCTCTTGGATGAGCAGCCCCAGCTCGGTGAGCTTGGCGTAGCACTCCATTGCCTCTCTGGATGGATCAATTTGGTGGAAGTTCTTTTAGAAATCCTGATGAACAAACAAATGGTACTCCAATTCTAAGAAAATTGGCTATTTGCCATACCATAGAGTGGGCTTCACGATTTTGCCATTTGAATCAATGACTTCACAGAATTGCCAGCTAAAAGATAACTCCTTTGGTTTCTTTGCCATAATACTTATTTAGCTCCTTTTTAATCTTTTCTTCTAATCTTTGGTCATTTCACTAGTGTGGTCATTTCACCAGTGTGGTCATTTCGCCACTACATAAAAACTTAACCAAGGTGTTTGGAATTGGGTCTCGGAGGCGGTTAGGCCGGCTGCTCGCCTCGGTCATTCAGTGGTCGGGCAGCCGACCTAGCAACCGCCTCAGTTAATGAATAACCGAGGTGGGCAACCTAACGTAACTGCTTCGGTTAATAAAGATTAACCGAGATGGTTGCCCTAACTCAACCGCCTCGGTTTTATTAACAGAGGTGGTTGCGTTAGGGCAACCACCTCGGTTATTCCATTAACCAAGGCGGTTAGTACAAGGCAACCTCCTTAGTTAACATGCGATTAACCGAGGTGGTTGCCCTTATGTTGACTGCCTCGGTTAAGTCTAGGCTATAAATGCAGCCGCACCCTTCTTCCTCATGGGTTCTCCTCCGTTTTTGCGGGTTTTGAGCTCCAAAAACCCAAAAATTGAGCATTTCCTTGCGGGAGAAGTTTTGCCCTTGGATTTGTTGAAGGGGGCACCGCAAGAGGTAGCTACTCACTCTCCAATCCTCATTCTTCTCTCTTTTTCAACATTTGGGTGTTTTTCTCTAGATAGATCTATATGGAGGAGAGAGAAATCAGATCTAGGCTACCCAGCTGTATTTTTTAATACTGCTCTGCTTATATGCCTTTTTCGCTATGTGTGTGTGCAAGATTTACGGTCATGGGCAAGGAATGGATGTACAAGACATCGAGGCTAGATCCGTCTTATATGGATCATGTGAGAATGTTTGTTGCTGCTGCGAAAAAACATTGTCTGAAGCTAAAGTGGCTGCGCATCATATGTCCTTGTAATCACTGTCAGAACAAGCTTGCCCAGGTAGATGACATGGTGCAATCTCACTTGGTCCAATTTGGTTTCGTCAAGGATTACACCGTTTGGAAGTTTCACAATGAAGTAGATGTGAGTGCCGGTGCATCTGGAGGAAACTCATCGACGGTGGCAGTGACTATAGAATATGACGGAGGACAACAACCCTCATCAGCAGCAACAGCCAGCGGGCACGACACTCACATTTTTCAAAGGACATATTTTTTAGCTGGCAATTTGGTGAAGTCATTGTTTTGGATGGCAAAGTTGCAAGGCCCACTCTTTAGTATGGCAAATAGCCAATTTTTTCCTCCAATTTCAGTGTGCAAATTTTGCATCTCGGGTTCTCAATTGGCATGAATCCGACATCTCGAGTGTGGCGGCTGCCGCGGGAGGGGAGCTCTGGACCCTCGGCAGCCCGGGCCTTGACCTTGTCCTCATCCGGCAGCGCAAATAACACAACCGACAGCTCGGGAGCGTGCACGCCATGAGGTGGGCCGACTCACCGTGGTTGACAATGCGGAAGAAGCTATGCGCACGGCCTTGCGCGGTAGACGCTGGCCAGGAGCGCCGTGGCAAGGGGTGGAGGGGTGCAGGCGCCGGAGCCATCTGGCATCGAGGGCGGCCACTGCAGATGGGCCGCCCGTGCGGAACCCTAGCGGCATCCATTTCTCACGAGCGGCTGCGGGTCTAGTCACGTATGGGGAAAAGAAAGAAGAAAAACGAAGTGATGCCTTCCATTGCCAGTGGCAGGTGGGTAATTTCTTTAATTTGAAGTTGCCCATCTCCACAACCAGTGAAAGCAGAGGAGGGCTGCTATGAGTTTTGTACTAGAGGGAAAGCTGATTTTGCCCCAAAGCAGCTATGGAAACTACCCCTTTAGTTTGGTTTTGGCTTTTAATAACAAAAGCAGGTTCCGAAAGCTCAACCAAAGAGGGGGCATAATCATGTAAAAGATTTTGGCTATTCTTTCCCAAGCTATGCAACAAATGACCAAATGGCAGTACTATCTCAGTGCACATTGTTCAGAGTAGCGGTGGGCCGGCTGACGATGTC
This sequence comes from Saccharum hybrid cultivar R570, assembly GCA_038087645.1. Lineage (NCBI taxonomy): Eukaryota > Viridiplantae > Streptophyta > Magnoliopsida > Poales > Poaceae > Saccharum > Saccharum hybrid cultivar. Next base: position 23,951,626 of record JAQSUU010000805.1, on the reverse strand, counting down.
GAAGTTGCCATATGCTGCAATAGCAGAAGTCTCTGCTTGTGCTGCACTTGCAGTAATCTCCACATACAAGTTCTCAAAGTTGAGATCATCGGATGCGGGCTACACGAGCAGCAATTCCGCTTCTGCAAGGCTAATACTGGTATTGACATCGAGGGCCAGCATCAAACATGTGGTGGGCAATTCGATGTTGGTAATGCCAGGGACAACTTCAGTGTTTGCCACAGATGCAACAAGGTTGTTTTCCGATATGTGCCAAATGGCGATAGTGAGAAACGAATTTGTAGTGTGACAACAGCTCATGGCAAAGTTTATGTCTAGCTGACAGCAGGCATCATGAATGTGCCGACCATGCAAGGCTCTAAAGGCTTGAGCAGCAACATGCTTAGATTGAAAATTAACCCATGTAAACACACGGTCTAATCCCGAAACACAAGCACCTACTCCACATCTTCGAATGGTCAAAAGATTTCATGAAGCACACCTTGAGTGATAGGGTAGCAAACCTTGTTGATGGTGTCCTCCAGAACACGGTTAGGGGCCCTGCAGTCGTCAAATCCAGCCGTGAACATTTTATCAAACACCTTGTAGGCACTACTCTTATAGTCAAATCAAACCCACTACTATTCTGCGTTTCCGGTGGCACCTCCATGCCAAAAGCCCTAAGGAATCGCCTAGCAACACAACCTCACAGATCCATAACAAGCGTAAAAATTCTGATGATAATATACTCTGATATAACTGAGATGGAATTTGGGAAGGGAAGCACAAGTGCACAACAAGGGGCTTGAGGATAGTAGAGGAGGAAGCACTAAGATGAATCAGAAATACACTAGCAAATATGTCCATGTGTTGCAACGAGAGCAAATAAGCTATCGAATATTCATAGAAAACGAGAATAAGAATGCTGAGAAAGTAAGCTATAATATTCATGGAAAATGTGAACAAGAATGCTATATAACTATTTATATATTATCATTCTATAAAATTTTAAAACTACAATTTTTATTTTACGATGATCATGACATTGACAATATTTGAGGATCTATAAAAATCTATAATTTTAATTTTTTTATTTCAATCGACAAGAAGTTAGTTGTTGATATGTTAAGTATTGGTATGTCCAATGGTTATTATGACGAGATAGATTTCTCTATTATCCATGTGGCAACACTCATCATGGATTGCACTGCGGGGTGTCCCTGGTTACATCAACCCTTCGGGAAGGCCACGCTATGATGAGTTAGCTGTTCCAGGCAGCTACCGAGGGTTCTTAGAATCGCTCGGGGAAAAGTGATAGCGAAAAGGAGAAGTTTGGGAAGATTAGACTTATCTAGGTTTTTGTTGTTCGGGCGATGCGTTGGCGAAGAAGATAGGCTGGCTAAACTTGGTGCGGGCGCCGAGCTACTAGGCGGAGGGCTTGGTGGTGGCCTTCTGTTGACGGTAGTTAACACTCATCAAACTGTTAATATAACTTATATAAATGAATGAATATGATCACCAAGATAGGTCTAGGGGTTTGAACTGACAAATTGCACAAGTTTTGGTGAATCTTTGTTTTCAGGAGGATTTATTCATGAAACAGGCAAAGTGGACCTAATTGTCAGAGCAAATCACGATCATCCGCGACGAAACCTACTTAGAGGACCTCCAATCCATCGTCCAAATCAAATCACCGTGACCCAACCTGAGAGGACACTAGGTGGGGCCGACCGGCCCCACCTGTAGGCCGGATGGCCTATGGGCCCTGCCTGTCAGCCTCCGCTTCAAACGTCAGTTCTCCACCGCCTCCTAGGTTCAATCTACGCCGTGGGTCAAGGTCGGTTCGTATCGAGGGCTCAGATTCGATGTTGCCATGGATTCATGGGCCCACAAGACTCCTGGTGCCCCCTATAAAAGGCCCCCCATACCTCCTCCTGGAGGGTATCCCTCCATCATTAGAGAGGCATCGATTTGATCAAGAAGAGAGACTACAACCTCAGAGCTCCCTACACAAATATTCTGAGGCATAGCTAGCTAAGGTAGATCTAGAGAGAGTCAAGCTTCCCGCTTGGATTCCTGATCTTGTCAAGAGTTTGGCTTGGTAGTTGTTGGTAGAGAGATCCATCATATAAATTTGCTTCATGTAGATCAACCAGTAACACACCACTCAACAAGTTTTGAGATAGGTCTAGCCTGATGAGGCTATCAAGGTGAAACAGGCTCGGTGGTACAGTCGATGTTAATTGGTTGTTTGATAACACTAGGAATTCTAGGTTTCTGAGGTTGCCGATGCCCTTGGGTATGGCGCCAGAGAATTGGTTGCTTGGAAGGAATAACCTGGCCACATTCTTTAGCATTGCAATGTTTGAAGGGATGGAGCCAGACAAGCTGTTTCTACTGAGTTTAAGCCACTGGAGATTCTCTAGCATCATCAGTGGTCCTGGAATTGCACTATGAAATTGGTTTGACGAAAGATCTAGCACAGTGAGAGTAGTTAAGTTTGAAATGGCAGCTGGAATTTCACCAGTTAACTTGTTGTCATTAGCAAGAAATATTTGGAGCTGACTTGACAGGTTGCCCACATAGGCTGGGATGCTTCCAGTGAAATAATTCCAATAGATTTCGAAGTCCAAGAGCATTCTACAGTTGGAAATAATAGAAAGAAAACTGAGATCACCCTGTAGACGGTTTCCCCCAATATTAAGTGTCGTCAACAAGTTCAGGTTGCCAATTGCTGCCGGTACTGATCCAGACAACTGGTTTCCATCCAAATACAGCAGTACTAATTGAGAAAGGTTTCCAAGAAAAGCAGGAACAGTTCCTGTTAGTTGATTGCACGAGAGATACAACTCGAAGAGTTGGCCTAGCCGTCCAAGTTCTACGGGAAGGATTCATGTCAGATTACAGAAGGCGATTTCCATCACATTTAGCCCAGTGAGATTGTGGAGTTGAGCAGGGATCGGACCAGTGAGGTCATTCCAGCCCACGTTAATGAACTGGAGATTGGTCAGTTTTCCTAGCCATGCCGGCACAACACCCTCGAATGAATTTTTGGGTAGAGAAAGCTCTATGAGGTGCCAACACGCCGAGAGCCCCTGTGGAATGGTACCACTGAAACTATTATCAGAGAGCTCAATGTATTGCAAAGCTGGGAGGCTGAAACTTCCATTGCCCGGGGAAGGCCCAGTCAAGTGGTTCGAGGATACAGCGATAACGCTCAACATTGTTGAATCGCAGGACAAGGATCTCAAGTGTGGGCAAGGAGCTGATGCAATCTGGTATCACTCCTGACAGGCTGTTATTGCCGAGGTTCAGATAAGTTAACAATGGTGTATTGTTGAACAGGCCTTGTAGCTCTGCTGGGATGGGACCAGAAAACTGGTTAAAGCTGAGATCAAGAACCTGAAGCCTTGTAAAGTTCGCGATGGTGGCAGGCATACCGCCTGACAGGGCATTAATTCTGCCCAACATCAAAGAGCTAGGCGGCGCATTTCCCAGGTGGGCTCGCTGCGCATTGCCGCTACTGTCCCGAATAGGATGTTGATTTTGTAACTAAAGTTAAGAGCGATGAAGACTCGTGGGATGTTGATCGTGCGGATGTGTGGTGCCCACGAATAGGACAATGAAAGTCATTCTAAGATCTGGCTATATATGGTAGTATGGGTATTAGACAAAATCAATATCTGATTACAAGCCCGTTTCCTTATCGCCGCTGGCAACCAGACAACTCTGCATGTTATCTAGCCTAGGTCCTCCTAATATGGTTTTCCCCAGTCCTCTATACACCTCCCTTCTCTCTGAAACTATTTACACCTCACGCTTAAAACACCTCTATTTCCCGGCCCAAGCTTTAGGCCCAGTCGCCACCTACGTGCTTTGGGTTGGGCTTAACAGCTTCAGTTGGCGCTCGGTCCTTTCCTACGATCGGCTCTTTGCCTTGTGTTGGCGCGATATTCACCCTACCTGCTGCAGAACCAATAGATTTAGCCAATGAAGCATCTTGAATGCTGACATTTTTTGTGTACATTTTTCTTGTCTAGGTGGGCCTCTGTACTAAAGTTCCAATGAATCAAACAAACCAGTATCGTTGTTTAAGATCCACGGCCGCTCATACAAAGTGAAAATTTCGGTCCGGTGGCTCTCTCACGAGACCACCATTTTGCCTCTCTGCAAACAACGCATGCCTGAAAAAAAGGCTCTTTGATCCAAATATAATGTTCGGTAACACCTATGAGCACGGACCCTAGTGACTTTATTTCGCAGCGAATGGCCACCAATGGTACATAGATTTCTCAGGTGACACTATTTAGATCTAGACTAGATATCTTTAAGGCCCACATATCAAGGTCAAAGCCATTGTTTGCAAGTTTTTCTATATATATTAAGAGACCATCACTTCGGCCATCTCGATTCTCAGAGAGCTCGGGCTCTCCCTGAAGAAATGCTAGCTACGTTGTGTGCGGTGGTTTGGTGTGACTTGTGAGAGAGCACGGAAGGGCACATGGACTCAGATTTTATTTCCGCTAGCGAAGCGACGCGGGTTGGCCTTGGCCGTGCCGGTGCCGCTCATTCTCAGTCTCGGACAAATGGGCCAGTGTCGCCGGCTCGCCGCGTCGTCGTCCACATCGTCGAGTTGTCCATCGCCCAGGCGAAGCAGCAGGGGGCCCAACGGCGCAAGAGATCAGTGCTGTGACTGCGAGAGAGGACGGTGGACGCACATGGCCGGGGCCAGGAGAAACGTCCCGGTGTGTTCCGGTAAAGTACCCGTATAGACTTCCGTCGTTGTGTTCAGATGCTCCTCCATGGCTAAAGGCAGAGAGGCGCCTTTTTCAAAGTAGTGCAATACTTTGCCTGCGTACTCTGCAACTGGCCAGTCATTTGTGGGCGTGGTCAGTTCACGCAGAGTCGTCACAAGCAATGCAGATTGGTGAGGCCAAACAGTACAAGAAATAATTGAGCTGCAACGTGACAGGTTTGCCACCGAACTCATTAGAACAAGCAAATCAAACCGGCGTTTGCATGCAGCGCATCCTTGTATATACTCTGCGTCAACTTTATAAACTAGGCAAAATATTGCATCACAGATCATTAAGAAGAAACAAGGGATCAACTACAAGGCACTACCAGGATATCCACCCATTTATCCTGAACAATAACAGTTAGCAAGCAACGCCTTGTTAGAATCAGAACATAGTTATAGCCAAAGCCCCCTAGATGACAATCGTGTAGAAACTAAAATAGTAACGCTAAACATGGAAGCTGAAAAATGCAAGTAAATATGTGTGGTACTGCCAGCTCTGACTCTAAGATCGGCACCATTCATTGTGCTGTTCCAAGAGTGCAAACGCTAGTTTTTGCACAAGCACCACGATCTCTTCTATGATTTGGTTGGTTTGAGTACTGTAGTAGAGCTTCTTCATTCCTCCTACCAACCTTGGCCTTTCGGTTGCCGGTCACCATCTAAAAACTTCTCAATATGCCCAGTTGACGCAGAGTCGTCACAAGCGATACAAATTGGTCAGGCCAAAGAGCACAAGAAATAAGTGAGCTGCAGTAAGACAGGCTTGCCGGTCACCATGGTGGCGCATGGTGCATACATATGACTGATGATGATTGTTGGTGATTACGAAAAAGGAAAGGATCATGATGGAATGGACATGGTCAGGGCCATGCATGCGCGCGTGGGCTCGCGCATGGTCTATTGTGCCTTGACCGAGTTAAAAAAAGAAGATGACTGTGTGTTCTTGAGATTAGAAAAAGGTACAAGACGATGCGCGGAGCAAGATTGGCTTGACCAGGGCTTAATCATGCACATTAAGCCTTGCTGATGTTCGATGTAGTAACTGTTTTCCTCTTGAGAAGACCAGCAGAGCAGGCGGAGAGCTAGCGAGCTGTGTTGACCGACAGGTGATACACTGCTGCTGCTGCCCTATATAAAAAAAGGAGTAGTTCAGTGTGGTCGGCAGTTTTTGGAGAGACGGAGAAATAATTAACCCAAATGCTTGATTCCGAGCGCACATGATTTGGGGACTCGGCACGCAGACCTCATTCGTCGCCCAATCCTTTGTTACTGCTTTCCCTGGCCGTCGATTTCACCCGTGCCTGTGCCTGCTCGCTGCTACTTCTCCTGCGCCACGCCCGGAGGCCATGCCGCCTGCGCCCACACCACCGGAGGCCACGCCCGCGATGCCGCGCCTCTCTCTTCCTCAGCTCCGGTGGCGGTTAGGGTTCGAGGTCGCCGGAGAGGGAGAAGATACAACTCCGACAGGTATAGAATGGCTGGCTGGAGGAGGCAGGTAGGCCAGGCGGTGGGGAAGGTCGATGGGCAGTTTAGGGGAGCTGGTGGTGGTAGGGGTGGCCGGGCCAGGTCGGGGCGGGGGCACCATGGCCGGAATTCGGCAGAGCTCGCCGGAGTTCGCCTTGGCTGCATGCGGGAGGGGCGGAAGGGAGGGGGAGGGGAAGAAGGAGGTCGCCGGCGGCGGTAGGGTCTCATCGGAACTCCACGGCCACGGAGCTCCGGTGAGACCCTACCGCCGCCGGCAGGGCGGTGGCCGCGGGGCGGTGGGAGGTGCTGGAGGCGGGGGCATGCCGGATCTGGATGCAGGGGCACTCGCAAGGCGAGGGGCGGCTGGGGAGGAGGTGCCGAAGAGGGAGAAGAAGACAGTTTGAGCGGAGAAGGTGAATAGTAGTCAGGGGCAGCCGGGCGGAGAAGGCGTGCGGGCGGTTTTTTTTCCCACTGTGCGCTCTGCCTCTAGTAAAGTTCATTAATTAAAGAACGCAGTCGTGAAGCTATTCTGAGCGGTATGCAGTAACAATGTTTCTTTAGTCTCATATTTTTCTTAAGAGAAAGTAAGATGAACTAGTATGTTTGTTTTGAGTAATTATTGAGAAATTTTTATGTGTTAGTATGAGATATTCTGTAAACATATTCAAGTACACTAGTACACAAATATTATTGGAGGCGGTCACTTTTGCAGCATCTCAGCCGGGTTCATAACTGAATGAAGCGCCAGGCAGATAAACATCGTTCTGAACACTTTTCTCTTGGTGATTGGGTCTTCTTGAAGCTCCAGCCTTACGTGCAGTTTTCACTGGCACGCCGTGCTAATCAGAAGCTTTCATTTTGGCTCTTTGACCCTTACAAGATCCTAGAGCGTCTCGGTGCAGCGGCTTATAAGCTGGCTCTTCCTTCTTCATCCATACACCCCGTATTCCATGTATCACAGCTGAAGGCTTCTCATGGTAAGTTGCCGGTGACTGATGTTCAGCCAGATGATCTTGCCCAGTTTCAAGTGTCCCAACAAATTCTTGATCACCGCTGGACTACGGGAGATTCACCAGTGGAGGAGGTACTCGTACAGTGGTCCCAAATGCCACCGTCACTGGCCACCTGGGAGACGCTGGAATGCTTGAAGCAGTGTTTTCCAAGAGCACTGGCCTAGGGTCATGCCGGCTTCAAAGGAGGCGGGATTGTCAGCACCGCTACCTCTGCTTCTCTGAATGGTTCCCCTGAAGATGGCGAGGCACCAGGAAGGATCCCAAGCGGGCCTCCAGGAGAGCAGACCAAGCCGGTCCGTGCACGTCGGCCCAACAACAAGTTCGTTGGCTCTAAGTGGGAGGCGTAGATAGTATAATCCCAGCCGGTGAGAGAGAAAGGCAGGAGATGAATGAACAGAATCCCCTTATTTTTCCTAAGCACTCCTCAGTAATATTAAGCACTCATTGCTATGCGGGTGACTATGCGGAGAAGATGAAAGGCCCAACCATAGATAATCCCTAACATTGTTCTTTGCAGTGACAACCACACATTCACGGACGCTGGTCATCTCGCCGGGGCCGGCGGCCGCCCCGCCCCGTTCCGTCCACAACGCATAGGCGTTGCCGTTGCCGATGCCGATATTCCGTCGACGACTATATGCGCCACCAGTACTGGTAACCAGTACAGCACTTTTTCTGGAAGGCGAGCCGACCGTCTCTTCGCTTAACAGCCAATCCGAGCTGATGTTGATCTGGAGCCGAGCCGGGAGCACGCGGGACGTCTGGATATCTTCTTGGTGCGCGTCCACGTGCCGTGCATCGACTTGACGGCATCAGCGTTGCAGTTGCAGGCCACGTGAACTGAAGCCTTCTCCACCGGCTCCACGCCCACACAGGATTTTTCACCGATGGCAAGGAAATTGGAACGAAATACGAGTTTTATGGTATATTGATCGCGGATATTGGATTTTTTGATCCCGAGCTCCGACTGCGACTCGATCCTGGCACACACAAAAAAAACATCGCCAATCAAGTACAGTATTCATCAACTTAGCCATGACGCGAAAGCGACGGAGATCAGGAAAGTCGACCGTGCGCAGGTCCAGCGCCGCCGGCCTAACGGCGCTCGCGCTCTGCTTCACCAGGCAACTACAACTACAAGCGCCGCCCGTCGTCGTCGCGGGGGAGCCGCCGGGCGACCCTAGCACCGCCGCCGCCAATGCCGCCGCCAACCTCGTCTTCTCGCCGGTGTCCGTCTACGCCGCGCTAGCGCTGCTGGCCGCCGGCGCCCGCGGCGGCACGCTCCAGGAGCTCCTCGACGCGCTCGGCGGCGACTCCCGCGACGACCTCGCCGCGTTCGCCCGCCGCGCCTCGGAGCGCGCGCTCGCGGACCGGTCGCGGTCGGGAGCGGGCGGTGGGCCGGCCGTCGCGTTCGCGTGCGGCGCGTGGCTCGACGCCGCGTGGGCGCTCCTGCCGGCCTTCCGCGACGCCGCCGCCGCCTCCTACAACGCCGAGGCGCGCGCCGTCGACTTCGCTAACGAGGTGAGATCTTGTAAGTTGTAACGTGCATACAACAGATCTAATCGAAATCATCCTAATTCCTTTCGGTTCTTGTACATCATTAATGGATTGCACTGAAATAAAAATTAAATTTTTTTTTCTCTTCGTGAAGCCGGAGAAGGCAGTTGTCGAGATCAACCGCTGCTCGGCGGCGGCGACTAACAATCACATCGACTCGATCCTTGATACAAGTTCAGTGGACACACTCACAACCCTCATGCTCTGCAGCGCCATCTACTTCAAGGGCAGATGGGAGGCGCCATTCGCCAAGGCGCACACGGTGGTGGACAAGTTCCACCGCCTCGACGGCAGCACCGCCGACGTGCCCTTCATGTGCTCAGTGCGGAGCCAGTACATCACCATCCGCAACGGGTACAAGGTGCTCAAGCTCCCATACAGATCGCCGGCACCGGCAGCACCGGCGCCAGCACCACGACGTAAGGGATCAACACCACCAGAGAGCAAGCCCGGCCCCGGCGACAGCGATGACGACCCCGCCCCGAAATACTCCATGTGCGTCTTCCTGCCCGACGAGCGGGACGGGCTCCCAGGTCTCGTCGAGAAGATGGCCTCCGGCCCCGGGTTCTGGCACAACCGCCTGCCGACCTCGCAGGTCCCCGTCGGGGCCTTCCGGCTGCCCAAGTTCACTCTGTCCGCCTCCGGCAGCGTGAGGCAGGTCCTGCGAGACGGCATGGAGATCAAGTCCGCCTTCGTTGCCGGCGAAGCTGACCTGGCCGACATGGCGGCCAAGCGCGACGAGGACGACGCTGCTGGCACGCCGCTGTACGTTGCCGACGTCTGCCATAAGGCGGTGCTCGAGGTGAACGAGGGGGGCACCGTTGCCAATGGCGCCACTGCTAGCTATATGCGCTGTGGGGCAAGTGCGGTGATGGATCAGCTGGCGACGGTGGATTTCGTTGCTGACCACCCGTTTGTGTTCTTTGTGATCGAGGAGGTGTCTCGTGCTATCGTCTTTGTTGGCCGCTTCCTCGACCCTTCAATTTCAGGGTGATGGCCTAGTAGTAAGGTTCTGATACATCATATTAAATTAAGTGCACTAATATGTGGCCTAGTAAAATGTAAGCTAGAGTTCGATCAAGTTGCCTCCATAGAAATTAGAATTTCTCGCTGACCAACATCTCACGCATATATAGTGACATGAATCGATCGAGATGTAGGATGAAAACGGTACGGATATTTTCCGACCGTATTCGAGTCCGAATTCGTTTAGAGGGATTTTAATCCGTCCGTATCCGAGTCCGGATATTTAACATCCGATACCGTATTCGTATCCGAATATTTAAATCACATATTTATGATGTCGATATCCAATCGTATTCTATCCGATATTTTTTATACTATCTGTATTCGAATCCGAATCCGGACATAAATATGAAAACAAATACGATATCAGTGATATCCGTCCGTATCCGATCCGTTTTCATCCCTAAGCAGATGACAATATATGACATAACAAGAGAAGCGCGCCTGCTAAAGTATCCAAGGTTTCGTTTGTGGTTTTTCTGATTGAGTTCATCCTGGTGAGAGCTATCAAACCAATTTCCTGCTATCGCTAGCTGTTAGGTTCAGATCACGTTCCTCATATTTTTCATTTTATTAAGTATATACTTTTCTTGTGTGATATCGCTTATGAAATTCATCAACAGAGGGATTTTTTTTCCTTTGCATTCTTGTTACTGATACCGAAACCTTGGTAAGCACTGTTTGGACGTAAATTGGACAAAGGAACACCCAAACATCACGGAAACCATGCAAAGCCACATAATTTTTGAAAAAACAAATTTTGATTGGGGATAAACTTAGGATTTGTTTGGGACATTTTTGGAACATAGTAATCAGATAATATAATATGTTGGATTATAATATTCCAACCAATAGTATTGTAATCTTATGACCTATCTCTAACCTACTAATAGGAGATTATAGGTTAATAGACAATATAAAATCACAGGCAATCACAATTTATGTATCCACAAATACCAATACATATTCCATGTACCATAAACCATTGTCATCGACCATATATACATACACATCAAAGAGATCATATATACACCGAAAGTTTGAACTCATATGTTGCATATCAAGTCTTGAAAATCACATATAATCATCTCTAGTCAAACCTAGCCTAGCAAAGTCATGAAGGCCTTTGTATTCTAGTTGGGCTTAATCAAAGGTTTCATTAAAATATTTCCCTTTGTAATGAAATATTTTGCGCATAATGAACCGGCACATGTCATCACATATGGCCATGATGTAACAAACAACCCTAATGTTCAAGCAATCGTTACCAAACATAACCATTCTTCACATCTTTGGTTCAATCAGGGCATAATAATTCAGTAAATTATGCCCACCCCCAAACTACAACTGAAATCTTGAAGTGTATTGAAGTCAAATTAACTGCAAAACTGCATAAACCAAATCTGCATCTACAGCAAAGCTATTACTCAACCAGTCTTGCAATGGTTGATTAAGCATAAGGCATACCACAACATCATCCACCATAACTTAAAATCACACACCAATTGTTATGGTAGAGGATCGGAAGCTCCCATGAACCAATTGCGCCGTGCACATGGTGAACTCCATGATTAGAAGCTCCCAGAAGATGCGGGGGAGCATGGGCGTGTATGTCGCGTCTGCGCCATAGCGGCATCTCACAGCATGCAGAAGGGGAGCTCGTAGTTCTCCACCATCGGGGCCACCAGCAAACTGTGAGGATCTTAGTCGCCTCCCTGCAGAAGGGGAGCTCGGAGTTGTCCACCATCGAGGCCACCATCAATTGCGAGGATCCCAGCCACCATCCGTGTGCCCACGCGTGCTCCACCTTCTCCTCTACGGACACCGATGGCAGCGAGAGCGGCACGAGGTCCTTCTCTTTTGAACCCGTGGCGCTAGCGCAAAGAAGAGCATTTGACCTCCAAACACTGTCACAGGAGCATCGACATTCCCGATAGCTAGATGTGTCGTGCGCTGCGGCGAATGGCCACCACAACATATATACCCCAAAAACTGGATGGAGTGGCTCGTGATAAGCACCGCCTCATCAAGAGGTCATTCTTACAGATAAGAGTGAGGATTTCGGAGGTGTACGTTGAGGCATTTCCTCAAGTGCATTAATGCCGTCTCTATGGATCTTGGGTGTGTTAGGGTTTGACGCGGGGTCGACGCACGCTTGCGGTGGCGGTGTCCGTGGGAGAAGAAGCAATCCCACATGCATATGACCAAATGGGTGAGGTGGCATGAAAACGAAAGATTCATGAGGGATAAAAACCGGAGGAAGGGATAGATCGAACGTTGTGACGCACGAGAACCCCATGACCACCCAATCATCAACGATCCTTATAGGAGGTAAGCTATTTTCATTTCTTTCGCTCTTTTGTAGTACGGAATAGATAGATTATTTTAAGCATATAATTTTATTATTCTCCTAATTCTAAAATACTATGGACCAAAATTTAGAACATTATATTTTTTGTAAATCTAGATTATTTCTTGATTCTAGAAATCATATTGCTTAACGAAAACCAAATGTTTTATCTCCACAAGAAAAATATTCGTTAATAAAATATATTATGTACATATGAGATATTATTTTAGGGTAAGCAATGCAATGGTACAATTAGAATTTAATTCTGATGCTGGGTTTGTCAACTGCGGATTTTTTTAATCAATCAAATCCTATAAAATCCCAATACTCTTGAGCATGCCTGCACATGTCAGGCTCGCAAGCATGGACAGTCGCCGTGAGGCTGCGCCCGTTGGGCGGACTGCTCGCATGATTCTTGTTAGGCTCGCAAGCAAGCCCCCAAGTTTGCCTAGTCCACTAGCTAAATAATTTTTCGTTAACATCGATTTTCAGTCAGCGCCTCAGTGATGGGAGCACTGCAGCCAGTCTCACTGAAGATTTCATGGTCCCGCACCAATGCATTCATATTTTAAAAATAGTACAAAATAGTTTTATCTTCATAAAACTTTTATCATCTCTCTTCATCAATACAATACCACATCAACCTATTTAATGTCCATAAAACTTTGATGAAGCCCCACTAAGACTGGCCTTATGAACAAAATGGATCTAACTAACACGAACAAAATGGATCCAACTTATATCAGCCCCTGCAAATCAGATGGTGAACAATGCTGCAGGTAACTGCAATCGCGCAAATACATACAGTCGAGAAACATCTCATTGAGCATGCGGCCGAAAAACAATCGGCAGCTCTTTGAAACGTTTAGCGTTTGAGCTGGAGCTTTACGGCTTTACAAATCGTTCAGCCTCAAGAATACAGCCGTAAACAAACATATAACACTAAAATAATACATACATATATACAACAAATAACAAAAGTTTCAAATGGCTTCTGGAGACCAAGAAATTCAATTCCAACGATGATCACTTTTATCACATTTATTCCGATCCATGCAGTCTAAATCCAGTGTAGCTTCTGGACACCAAGAAATTCAATTCCAACAATGATGATCACTTTTATCAGATTTATTCCGAGCAATGCAATCTAAATCCAGTGTACCACAGTCGGTAAACTATTGCCAATGACCAGGGAGGGAAAGCAACATTACTGAAAAACGAATTGATCCTGATCTTATGAATTTTCAAGGAAAAGAACCTAGCTAAGCACATGAAAACCTCTACTACAGATACCATGAAAAAAATCTGTGGAAATAGTTGAACTAGTTGATTTTGATGTTTGCCAGAATGCCTACAATAAAACCATGAAGGTGAATCAAGCACGGCAATCAAGCAATGGACGATATAGGCAACAGGGAAAAAAAGGAAACCAAAGTAAATATTGGTAACCTTGGCAAAGTTGCCCAAAAAAAATTACAATGGTAATGAGAATCCAAATTAGTACACATGCTCAGAAGGACTAAATATTAACACAATTGGATTCAAAATATTGAACTAGTTTATGTTTGCCAGAATGCCTACAATAAAACCATGATGGTGAATTGAGTACGGCAATCAAGCAATGGATGATATAGGCAACAGGGAAAAAAAGGAAACCAAAGTAAATATTGGTAACCTTGGCAAAGTTGCCCAAAAAAATTTACAATGGTAATCAGAAACCAAAGCTAGCACACATGCTCAGAAGGACCAAATATTAACACACTTGGATTCAAAATACAAGGCAAAAACTTACAATCATGTCACTAATGGAAAAACAAATTCATTACACAATGTCACACAAAAAGAAACAGAATATGATACAGAATGGAAGAATACATGAGAATTCATAGCACTGCAAGTTTCATACAACTTCGCAGATGAAATGTTCTTTTACTAAACAATGTTGGCAAGGATGCTCATCCATGAAACCAAATAAAATAGCTCATGGATTGGAAAGTTCAAACATCCAGTAGCAACAGTGATATTGGCAACAGGGAAAAAAAGGAAACCAAATTTGAAGATGGTTACCTTGGCAAAGTTGCCCTCTTAAGTAATGAAATCATTTTTGAGAAACACAACATGTCACAACTTAAACACCAAACTAGCAAATTTTACTACTTTAAGAGCATTGCAAATATATTCAATTAAACAAGCAATCGGTAGATTAGCAAATGACAAGGACGGGGGTAAGGAGTAAAAACAACTTTGACTAGATCATGTTGCAACTGACTTGACACAGGGAAGACTGCAGCCACATAGCCACAAGCAAACACCAATTTAGACATTTTGAGTAAAGTTTGAAACAGATGACATCTGAACTGGCTATTATAATTTATAAGGCAGCAGATGGTAAAGTATGGGGATATTCATCAAGCTAATAAAGGCCACTGCATGGACCTACGACTATTGAATTTAGAAACAGTAGGTTGAATGTAGATTTGATTAACCTGAACTAGCAACCCTCCAGACTGTCAGGCTCACAGATTAGGGAGGGTGTCAGGGTGAGTTGGATCACATGAACAAGTTGGGCCTCGAAGCCTTGAAGGTGGTCTTCAGCTTCCTGGTTGGTGGCCTGACTTTGCGGTAAACCAAAGGAACTTGATCTTCGAATTGTGGAACTGCTTGGTGTTGTCCCTCTTGCAGAGCTTGAAGTCGACTGTTGCTGTCTTGATGATCTGGATGCAGGGTGACCTCACGCGGTGACGGGAAGCCATCTCATTGTACATATGCTCCACAGCACCATTCAGGGTGGTATCACGGTACTCCTTGTACATGTTGTGGTAACCTGTCCTGCTCTGGTAACGTAACCAGATGCCATAGTTCTTGATTGTGGTAGGGTTACGCTCAAAGATCTGTGAAAGAACAAGCATGTTTAGAAGCACATGACAAAGAAAACAAACGCTACATTTAAATTTACAGAGAACAAGTGCTTCAATGGCCAATGATGAACAGAAACCAATTTTCTACATCCCTAAATCATCCAATTTCCCCATTGACTCTTGAAAGACAATTAACTTAAGGATTGCAAACCCATCCTCATTAGTTCTGGTACAGCTACATCCACTAGTCAAAATACCACACAAGGAAACCCACTCAACTTATGAAATCACAAAATAGTTTAAGCATCAGTCAACGGCAATATACTTGACCAGAGTGTCATAATGCCAAACTACCACATCTCATTACATAGTCTGATTAACAGGACTCATACAAATAGCAAGTATGATTGAACAGGACTACTATGTGAAGTCTAACATTGGACAATGGCATAGCTCGAACAAGCTATTGACATGCATCAGCTAGTTGGAATCTCTTCAAGCCATATGCACTCTGAAAATTGTAAACATGCATTACCCCGTTTGCATTTACTTGCTAATTTGACTTTGACTAATCAACCTTCAACTAAAAGTATTTAAAATAATATGATTGTGCAGTATAAAGGGGTACTTGAAGTAGTAATCAAAGGTACTTTGTGCACCAAGATATATTCGCTTTTATGCTGCTTGTAAAGAAATACAAAAGTTACAACTCAATGCAAATAGAAGTAGTAGACGATTTCTTAAGAAATGATCCTTCAGTAGATGTGCATCTAATGTACATTGTCGGACACTCAATTAGAATAGCACCCACTCTCTGCTGAAGTAATCCACGGGCAAACCAAATCCCCAGAATCCAACATTTGAGAAACCAGATGACAAGGTTCATCACTGCAATCTCAGATCTCAACTGAAACAGGTCTGCCTGTGCTACTCACTTCTAAATAAATTGTGCAACATAAACCATTCATCTATTGCATTTAACCAATTAACAATGATGGAATGTAGTGACTAATGAGGCAGGGCATCAACTCCATGACATAAATAAAATCAGCAAAAGCAACACACTTACAACACATATCTGCCAACTGTTTGAAATACTAAACCTATATGATCGACACAAATTCAGCAAAAACACCATCATTAGCATTGAGAGATATGGAGTGGTCGTACCTCGTTGATGGCGAGAATCTGACCGTTGCTCTTCTTAACCTTCTTGAGCTTTCTCAGAAAGTACCTACGCGCGCACAAAACACAAGCCATCGTCACGAAACACACACCAAAGCAAAGATAACCATGGTATCATCATCAACGAGACAACAAGGTACTGACCAGAACTTAGATTTGGAGCGGACCTCGTTGGTAGCCCAGAGCTTCATGCGGTAGATCTTGGGGTGCTCATCAGCGGGAGTTGGCAGCGCGCGACCCACCACTTGGTACTGATGGAACTGCGGGCTCCAAACAAATTACACAAAAGCGGCCGAGATCAGCAGCCACGCCGGCAAGAGAGAACGAAGCGCGGAGAAGGCGGCGCCACCGAAAGAAGCTTACCCTGTGGGCAACCATTTCGGCGAGCTCCCCGCAGCTGGAGGCGGCGGAGAGGAGACCTGAACCTAAGCCGGGAGTGATATGGCGGCTGACGAGGGAGGTGGTGGAGGCGGAGTGGTATTTATAGGTTGGGCGAGAAACCCTAATGGGCCGAGCCTGATACTATGGGCTTGATTAATTAGTTCAATTCAATGGAGTGTATTGGGCTGATAAAGTTTTGGGCCGTTGTAATGTTTTAGCATATTAGAAAATCAAATCCATGCTCTGCTCAAAATAAAAATCAAATCCAAGCTTTGCTAAAAAAAAAGAAAATCAAATCCATGCTAAGGCCTTGTTTTTCCATTGGATTTTTTCCTTTCCTCCCAAAGGAAATTTTTCACAGGATTGCATTCCTCAAGCTCAATTCCATAAGAAAATAAACAAGAGCTCATAGCTCTTAGAAATAATCCTGGCAGGAAAACAAAACACTCACGCGCTCCCGCGCGGTTGTGTTCGCCAGCCTCGGTTGCTTTCCCACACACAAGTCCGGAGGCAACACGTACAGAGCCTTAAAAAAGAGCAAAATTCACCGCGTTGTTCCTAAACTTGGTCAGCGGTGTTATCTGGGTGATGAACTTGTAAAGTGATATCTATGGGTCCCTAAACTTGGTAGACGGTGTCATCCAGGTCCCTGCACTTTCAAGGAGATCACCGTAGGTCCCTAAACTTGGTAAGCGGTATCATCCCTATCTAAATGTGGTTTAACCTACTCTATAAGCTGGCGTGGCACGCAGACTGGGTTAGCCGTGGATCCAATAGGTGTTAATTAATCAGCCATTAATTATATATAATATTTATCATGAAAATATAAATTATTTAAAATAATTTACATCAATAAAATATAAATTATTAAAATAATTTACAACAACAAATATATTAGGTTTAAACTAAAATAGAAAAATACTAAAATTAATTTAATATTTATGTATCATTAACAATATTAAAATAATATTAAAATTCCTATAGTATTAAAAGTTTTCTCTATTAAAAGCTACTTCTAATTTTAGTATTGTTTAAAAGTTTTAATATTAGTATTATAGAAGTAGCTTTTCTCTATTATTAATACTATAATATTATAATACTATACTACTTTTAATAATTAGAACTTTTAATAATAGTATTATAGTATTAAAAGTTTTAATAATAATGTTATAGTATTAATAATAGAGAAAAATTACTTTTATAATACTATTATTAACACTTTTAAAATAATACTAAAATTAGAAGTAACTTTTAATAGAGAAAACTTTTAATATTTTTATATTTGGACAGGGATAGCATTGCATCGCTTAGGGATCTGTGATGATCTTCTTAAAAGTTTAGAGACCGGTGCGATACCACCAACCAAGTTTAGGAAGCTGCAGTAAGATGATCTTCTTAAAAGTTTAGGGACCGGTGCGATACCACCAACCAAGTTTATTGAGCTGCAGTAATTACCTCAAAAGTTTAGAGATGTGAATGACGCCGCTGACCAGTCTAGCCCACCTATATATCACTTCGGGACACCGCCGGCCGATTTCAGGCACTGCACCGTGAATTTTGTAAAAAAAAAATCAATAACAGAGGGAGGGGGCTCGCAGCTCGCTGCCGTAGCCCGTAGCTCTCCCCATGCGATGCCCAGCCGCCGACGGCATGGCGTCCGCCCGCCGGGTACACGATGCGAGCCTCCTCGTCGCCGGTGACGCCACGCTTGCCCCAGCGCTGGCTGGCGATGCCACCCTCGCTTCGCCTGCCACGTGACCTCCGCTCCATCCGACCGGCACCAGCAGGACCCTCCCCAATCCACATCGTCAACCACGGACCCAGCAAGGTTGCACGGAGCTACTACATCTTGCAATTTATACGTAAGCTTCTTCTCTATCTTCCATTCTCCCTCTGAGCCACTCACTATTTTTCCCCCAATCTAAACACTATTTTGTGAAATTAATTTTCTGGTTCATTTTTAAAATATTTTTGCGAATACAAGGTTGATATGTGTCCTTGTAGTTCGTTTTGTGATGAGTGGTTGTCAATGTGATCTACGACCCAAGTTGAGTTAGTGACTAACCATGGCGTGAGTTGAGTTGTGCGACATGTCTCTTAACTTGTGGTGTGCATGTGCGGAGCTCGGAGGCGGTGGTCGACGACAAGGTGAAGGTCAAGTAGGACGTGCTGTGACCATGGACCGAGAGCGGTGAAAGGCGGACGTGAGGCTTGGACCGAGGGACCAGGAGGCCGGCTGACCAACCGTAGTGACTGACATCTGGGACATCGACAAGCAAAAATGTACATGAGAGTGACCGTGATGACCGAGTCAAGACGGCGGACGTGCGAGTCGAGCGGGACTTAGAAGGACTTGGCGGACGGCCGGTCGAAGACGACGGTGACACGTGTCGAGTGACGGGGGACGTGTATGTTGTACGCTACTCGCGGCGGTTTAGTGGTTGGGCCTCAAAACCATTGAGTGGACAGGTTTATGGGTTTGGGCCTTAAAACCTGAACGGAGGTTCCAAGGAGGAACGGACGGCACGTGGCGGCATTGAGGAGTTCGCGTCGAGACAAAACTATCTTATGAAGGGCGCGGTGGTCGTCGGATGAAGATTATCTCGGGTTGAACCATAATGCCCTTGGGTTGAGTGGCTCGACTCAAAATATCTAGGAGCAAAATTGAAATGTGTAATAACCATGTTAAATAGAATGAGAGAGCCCCATTTTCGTCACCTTTTTCATTTTCCCTTTCCCCATCCCCTTAGGGTTTCTTGTGAGAGAGGTCCACAAATTGGTGAATTTGTGTAAGAACTAAAGATTGCAGCGGGAATGGAGGCCCTGACCTTCTCGTGTTCTCCGGGATTCGATTTGTGACGTGTTCTTTGTGATTAGCGTTTTGTTCTTCGCGTTCTTGCGGTTTTCCCTCTCTTCCCGTTGTTCTATCTCTCCCTATGGTTAATCTTTTTCGAATCATTTGTTCTATGAGGTACTACGACTCCTTAGGAAGATTTTCGCTGCTACAGTAACATAGTCCGGTCTATTGTGTTTGTGCGTTGTTTCACCTCGTTTGAACTCGTTTTTGATCCGTTTCAAGTCCTATTTTTTGCGTTGGGTTCCTAACTAATCAAGGAACATCTCTAAATACTTTAGCCACCGGTTGATTTGAATATTTTAGGTTGGGGTTTCTTTTTCTTCTCTATAGGAGTAGAGTGCAACGTTTTTTTGTTTCGTTTTAGTGTTTTCTCTAGCGTTTTTGCTCAGCTTTCAATTCCGCTTTTTGCTTTGGTTTGCTAGCGGTGAGTGGATCTTTTCTAAGCATCTTTGTCACTTGTTGGCTCAGGTGTTTAAGGTTGGATTCTTGCCTCTTTTCTATAGAGGTAGTGGGTTCCTATATTGGTCTGCTCAACCACACTCTTTCTCCCGTTTGCTTGGTGGTGTTCTTGTGTATCGATTCTTGAGTGTCATGCTGTGTTTCTTGGAGACATCTAGCCTTCCATAGGCTTGTGATTTACTCACCTGCGTGGGTGTGCTTTGGGGATTGATTTTGAGGCAGCGGCCAAACTTTTCTTAAAAGAAATTTGAGGCTCTCATTCCACCCCCTCTGGTCGTCACTTTCGGTCCTTCAATTTTATCAACAGTTGAACATGCCTTATTTTTGTCTAATATAGATTTATTTTCATGTAAGGGAAAAGATGCCGTGCAGAGGTTCTACTCAACTGAATATGCTTGTTGATGCTGACGATGACCATGAGACTACAGATGCTTGTCAAGATACAGGTAACATTCTTATTTCAGTTGTGCCTGTACATTTCTCGAGTTTTTAGCAGCATACATATTGAGATTCTGAATACCGAACTTATAAAATGTTTATTAGATGTGGCAAATTTAGGGATCACATAGCGAGCTTGATGGAATCACCAGATGAAGTTGTTCCTTATTGATCTTCTGAAAGAACATGATGTGCCAGGATTTCGAACACTTAAAGCTTGGAGTAAGGAGGCATGGACAAACATCGTTAGTGGTCTGAATACATAATTCAATACATCATTTTCAGTTAGCCAAGTCAAGCAGAAGGAGCAAGATTTAAAGAAAGAATATCGCAGTGTTAACTGTTAATGCACCACGAAGTGTCTGGGCCAGTTTTGCTGCTCGCAAGAACAGCAAGGATGCTCTCCATCGTCAAGATCGGTCATTCCCATATTTTGATGCTTTAGCTCCGCTCAATGACGGTGAGCTTTGCATAGTTTTGATTATCAGTGCTTTTTATTAAGAACATGCAGTACTCAGGTTTGCAATTTTCTTTTGATGAAGACCAGCAGAGGTTCCTGAATGTCGACGTGGAAAGAAACAAAAGAGCAAATCTGCTAGCCCTGATGATGGATTTCATGAGAGATATTTAAAACTAAAGAACGAAGAAATAGATAGATTTGCTGCTATTCATGAGAGATATCTGAAGAAGAAAAAATCTGCTTTGAATGCAACGGCTATACAAAGAGCTGTCAAACGTGTACAGAATTCCTTTGTTTTTCCTATGATGTTGCCAAAGGGCTTCTCATTTACTTTCCTGTGTTTTTTAACCCTATAGGATTGGAGGAACATAGCACGTCCATTCCTATGATTTTCCTATCGTTTCCTATCTAGGATCCAAAGAGGGCCTAAAAGTTGTCATACATCTCCCACAACTAAAAAGCCTAAAAGGTGGACTTTTTTTTTTTGGTGCGATAGTTGTTTTCGTCCGTCTGCCTCCCACCTGCGATCCCCACCTCCCGCTTGCGCTCTAGAGAAAAAAAGGAAAGCCACACTCCAGTTGGAAGGCGCTTGCAGGTAGGACCAAATCGTCCGTCTCATCGCTCCCGGTCTTCCTCATGTGACGCCTCCACCTCGTCCTCGTGCGATGCCCTCGCGAGACCGCTGCTTCCTCCTCGCGATGACGTAGCCTCCTCCTCGCGCCGCCGCCGCATCGACCTCATGCGACGCACTCGTGAGACCTTGGCTCCGTCCTCCTCAATCCTGATCCATCGATCGGCCTGACGCCACCGGACACCGGAGTCGCGCCGCCGACCCGACGCCACCGGCGGCCGCCGCCTCCACGATCGCCCACCGCCGCCCCGACGCGATGCAACAGGATCGCCAGGTGTGCCAATCCCTTCTCATCCCTTCCTGCTGTGTGAAAGAGCGAAACCGAGCACCGAACCCTAATCCTTCGTAGTAACATTTTTGCCCGTAGCCACGCCCCCTCGCGTACGTACTTGCGCGCTGCCGAGGCCTGCGAGGCAGGCGCTGGATCCAATGAAGAGGAAGCGGATCCGCGCGGGATCCGGCCAGGCGGGCGCGGGTTCCGGCGAGGATGAAGCGGATCCGGTGAGACGCATGCCGGTATTCATCTCGGCGCTTTGCTCGGTCCCGGCGCCGATGCCAGGCAGCCTCCTCCGCGTCGTCCTTCGTCAGCTATGCAGCCTGCTGTCTGCGCTCGATTCGATTCAGGCAGTTCGATTCGTCCTTGGTCATCCTTGGGAAGGGCAGCAGTGGCAGCCCGATTTCTCCTCAATTTGGCCCTCTACTTGCTTGGGGCACTGCATGGTAAGATGCCCACTCTCTCCTCATCTCAATTTCGTGATTCATAGTCCTGCATGATTGAGAGTTCTTAAGCTTCTGACTTGGGTAATAGAAGCTCGAGGATTTACAGTTCTGCATGATTCACAGTTCACCTAATGTAGCAGAACCTCCTAAATTATATGGCCCACATGCACCTGTCATTATCCCTAAGACCTCTAACAGCTATGCATGTACACCAGATAACCTAAGAAGATCTGTCGGGTGCCCTCATAGGACCCCGATTCAACTACATTTGACAACTCATACCAGGATCAACAAAGGAGTAACTACAACATTACAACATTTGTTACAAAACTTTACATCAGAGTGCGGAAGAATAACAACAACGAATTTATAAATCATGATTAAGTTAACTTTTTATAAACTTAACTTGTATTGCGGAAGTCGAGTAGAACTACAGAAGACAACTTAGGTAGAGCACCTAAGTTAGGAGAGGACAACCAGATCACGTCGAACCCACCGACATGACCTAATTAGCAGCACCAGTTAGCACCTGCAACAGGGGTTAACAAACCCTGAGTACGAGAGTACTCAACAAGACTTACCCGACTAAGACAACGACTCCAAGGGCATGCTAGCTTTAGGGAATCAAGGTACGGGTAATTCAGAATCAAAATTTTCTTTTGCAGAAAAGCTTACTAAAGTAAGTCCTTATCTTCAACATTTTACTTTTACCATTGATGGTTCATTAACCAAATCTAGATGATCCTAATCTAGATCAAAGTAATTATCATCAAAACCTTTCTCATTCTTTCTTTCAATTCCAGTTCTTAACTACGATGCAAGTCAGGTGATCAAGTCTCCATAACCGAGGAGCAACGACGATTCAAACCGATTATACCCAGCTGGGGATCCCTAACATCACGACATATGTAGAACCGAATCTTGCATATATCAACCCTCATTTAGATCTCCCAAAACCAGAATGTGTCCATCGCCACCCGAGAGTACAGTACTCCTCGAACCCGACCAAATTCTAGCCCCGAGGGTACACGCTACTCTCGCCATCTCTCCACTCCCAGTGCGAGGTTAGACGTTCTCGTAATGGAATCACCAACATTTTAGGCTTACCCAAGGCATGAGGCTAGTTGCAAAGTCTCGATCACAACAGGCTTACAACGAACGGACCTTAACTGACAAGGCGGAAACACTACATTGAGACTCCTTTCCCAATGCATGTTAGCAGTGGCCAAACCACCCGCCCGATCTTTCAAATTCATTCTCATATTTCAATATTCATTCAATATGCCATCATGGCTATGTAAACATTTCATTTAAAAGCTTAACTTCTAAGCATGGCGAAGCATACTACGCATTTTCTGTAAAACAGGTATCAAGGTTGATATCACAATAATCAAGGATGATAATGCATCAATTAGGTTATCACTCAACTCCTAATTACTTAATGCAGTAAACCATAGTATAAATAATAAAGATTTGTAAATATCAAGGTAGGGTTTAAATGCACCGGGGCTTGCCTTCGTTGTAGAGAAGTTAGTTCTCGTAGAAGTCAAGTTTGACACCAACACCACGGATGGATGACACCTTTCTGAAGATTGATCAACACCAACCTCGTCATCACTTGTTCACCACGAATCTTCTCACTCTCGTAAGCACTACACGTAGATAAATGATGCGATGCTTAATATGATGGAATGCATGCCATGATGCATGACGATGAACAAGACATAACATAAAAGGGACATTTAGAAAGGATAAACATTAGTTATCTACTTGAGTACAACTTTCCTTCGCGGTACAGTTGCAATCCAACTGAATTATTAAACAACATTAATCACATTAAGATGTTGTTAAGAAAACTACTTAACTTTACTTTTTACCCAAGAGGTTGCATCTAATAATAAGTAATTCTACCACAAGACCACTAAGTATTAACATAAGTACGTTATTAACTACTAATAACATATGCTAATTACATTACTCACGTATCAATAATTTTTTTAATTAACAAGTTAATCATGCACTCAAATAATTAATTAAAGGTGCCAAAGATCATTAAGAATTAATGACCTAAGGTCATCACTCAATCAAAAAGGCACACAACACTTAAAGTTATCAATTAACAATTATTTAAACATTTAATTAATTAGGGCATAATTAATAATAAATCATACTTCATCTAAATGAGCTTAAACTTTTTATAAAGATTAAACAAGGCCTAAAACAGTGTCAAAACAAATTTCATGATTTTTGGATTAATAAATTAATTATTAAAATTCCTGGAAGTTGCATTTAATTTTTATTGGAACTAATTAATTCTACTGCACAAAGTATTCAAATTCATGATTTAATATTTTTCCTAGATAATTTATACATTGAGAAGCTTACCCAAAAATTTTCATGAATTTTGGAACTCTACACAATTTTTAAACAAATAAACAAATAATAGCACTATTCATTTATTTGAAAAAGAAAAACAAAAACGAAACCGAAACGGGCTGCTTCCCTCCGGTCCGGCCCAGCTGGTCGGCCCAGCAACGCGCGCCCGCGCGCGCACGCGCGTTCGGCCCAGCCGCGGCCCAGCCCAGCTGGCCTGCTTCGCGCCCGCCCGTTCACTCTCGCTGACATTGCGGTCCCACTCGTCATCGCCTTCCTCCCGCCTCCTTCGCTCTCTCCCCGACTCGGCCATGTCCGCACGGTGGCCGGCCGGCGAGCACGGCTTCGGACACCCAACCAAGCGACACCAAAGCACCAGCACAACATGGCGAATCCATTTTACTACCTAGCAGCTATCCTACGGCTTCGGAAGGGTTCTCCCGACGGCCATGGCAGCACGGCGGCTACGGCGACCGGCGTCCCGACGATCTACCACGCTAGCGTCGAAAACAAAGGCACAGGAAGCACCAGAAGCTCACCGCGGTTGCAGCGAAGCACTCGGGAAGCTCGGAGCAGCAGTGGAAGAGGCCGACCACGTGAAGCGGCACGGTCGCCGGAGCTAGGCACGGGAACGGATGGCCGCGGTGATTTAGACAAAATTGGGCTGGCTTGGGTGGTTCACGAGGTGCGCGAGGCCGAGGCGAACGTGATGGCGTGCTTTGCGTGGCTAGAGGTGACTCGACGGCGGCAGCGGCGAGCGGTGGAGCTAGCGGCGGCGGCGGTGGCGAAAACGGTGAACGTCACTGTGAACCTCGGTATATATAGAAGGAAATCGCGTCTACAGAGCAGCACTGCAGTGCTATCGCGCTGGCGATCCTGGCGCGCGCTAGAAGACCGTGGAAGCGGCCACGGCGGCGATCGAACGGCGCCCATACCGGCCGGTGGCCGTCGGTGATACGTCGTGCACTGTAGCTCCTCTCCCCAAATTTAAATTTTGAAACTGTTTTCTCAAATTACTTTCAAATTCCTGTAACAACTTGAAAAACTTCCAATCTAACAAATCTTCAGAATTTCAAGCTCTACAAGTTTTGTATTGAACACTTTTTCAAATTCGCACTGGATTTTGAAATTTGAGTTTAAATTCAAAAGGGACACATTTTTGAGATTTGGTAATTTAGAAATTACTTTTGATTTCATATTGAAACTTCAAAATCTCCAAACATCAAAGTTGTATATCTCAACAAGACCTACAACTTTGCTGTTCAAAACATTTTCAAATTCTACCTCCATTTTGAAATCTTAGTTTGGGGACAAAAATGAATTAAATCTGAAATTTGTTTATTTTCAAAATTGCTCCACATTTTACACTAAAACTTTGAAAACTCAAAACACCAAAGTTGTAGCCCTTGAAAAGTTCTACAAACTTGGTTTTGAACTTTTTCCCAAATTTTGCTTAGATTTTGAATTATTTCAAAAGGGGTAAAACAGGGTTTTGAAAGTCAGGGTTTTGAATTCAATTGATTATTCTTTTTAACTAAAATATGATTAATTATTTAACACTAATAAAACATTATTTCATGTGAGAAGAAACATGGCATTATTAACGTATTTAGCATACTAATAAAAAAAATAACATATCACATCACTATTAAAACATGTAAAACACGTATATAAAAACATGAAACATTCTATTGCAACATATGAAACACTACCAAGCAACACATGAAACATCAATATGTAACAGAGACCTGGTATATGAAACATTGCTTATGCAACATGAAATGCATATTATGTCTTGATGCATAATGATAATGCATGATCATTACTTAATCAGGTTTTATTTAGTATAGTAACACCAGGGGTGTTACACCTAATATCTTGACGTGCATTGTGCCATTACGAAACTATGTTTCAGGAGTTAGTATGGCATGTCTGTGACCATATTGTTCTAGACAAGTTTATCTATTTTTCAGAAAACTGCATGACGGTCAGTTGTTGCCTATTATGTGTTTTTAGAAAAATTCATGTTGTTGCAGTTCTAAAAATGTTGTTGACAACTGAGTGTGCAGGAGTGGTTACCAGTGTTTGTAAAATTATAGCATGGTGAATTTTACTTGTTGTTTTCTTTTCAGAAATATTCCTATTAGTTAGCTTAGAATTTTACCATGTCTGTTGCTATCATGAAGTGTTACTTGTTGTTTTACCTTTCCAGACAATTAAGTTATGTTACCCTGATGAATTTTACATGGTCCTATTTCTTGCAGTTATGACTATACCTAGATAAAATGTAAACTATTTTCTCTCAGGTCTGAACCTGATTTTAGACATATTGTTGTTGTTTTGTGAACTTGATTTCGGAGAAAATGTTTTTCAGGTGTGAACTCTGTACATATTTCTCTCAAGTATGACACAAAGAAAGCATAGGAGTCAATCTAGGTACATTTTTTATGTGTTCTTCTGTTGCTCAGAGAATGGCTACCCTTTTTCCCCTTCTCATTATGGGGAGATTTGTTTGTTCAGTTCTTCATCTTTATTTCTATGCGTGTGAGTATTTAGTGAATCAGATGCAGCAGCATGCAATTTGAGGCGGCTAGGGTGTACGTTCAGCAGGATGGTATAGATCGGTGCGTTCCTTCTTCTCCAGTGATTTTCCCATCTTGCTGCCTTTCTATTTGCATATAACTTATAGGAATTCTACTGAATTAGTGAACTTCCAATCCCTTTAGAGTGTTTGCACTTCTAATGGTAAATTTGCCATGGTGTGGTATGTGGAAATTAGAACAGCCTGTACACATTTTTTTGCTGTTATCCTAATAATCGTTTTTTCCCTTCTTGTAGAGCTTCTAAAGTGTGTCAAATTATATGTTCTTATCTACTTATTACAGTTATGTATGTAGACTCAAAAAAATTCTTGGAAACAGGTGTTCTGAAATTGCAATTGTTGTTTTAGCAAGGTCGGTTTCTCTAACTTTAAGGCGAAAAAAAGATGAAAATAAGTCATGTGAACTAAGATTTATGATGTGTATTTTCTTTATGTGCCCACAATACCAGTGAGAATGAATTTTCTGCTCTATGCAGAAAGAGGTATAACATTGCATAATATGGGGATCCACAAAATAGTAGGAAGCGACCATGGTGCAAAATTGCTAAATCAGTCTGATCCTAATGGATCCTTCTTTTTTACAGTGCCCTTTATGTTGCCCCCCACAGTTCCGGGTAAGACAGTGCATATCAGATTTGTGCTAAAAAAGTAGTGCACGTTTGGCCAGAGCTGCAACCTCATCCTCGACGACACTGGCATTGGCCTCTGGAATCCATTGAATGCATCTGCTTGGAAGTGGACAAAAAGCCATCATTGGATCTTAGAGAAAGTGAACCTTGGTTGTGCCCATTGCTAAATGTTATACGTGCTTCTGAACGAATCCGACTTAGTTTATACATGGTAAGCTAACTATTTCCTGTAGATATGATGCTGGATGGAATCCAGATAGTGTGAGTTCCATGAATACTTTTTTCTTGGTTGACCTGATTACCTAGGCATAGCAGCCACTAATCCACCAGGAGGTGGCCAGTAGTAGCTGGGTGGTGGCTGGCCATGGAGAGGAACTGACATGAAAATGAGGGAGGCTCACATGGCAGCAGTGCGCTCATGTGCTCAGCCATTGGATGGTCAGCATGCTGATTCTCTTGAAATTAAGCTCATCAATGATCTCAGTGAAGGACACTAGGTCGATGGCCTCTATTTTCCTGTTGCTATAAATGTGACTGAATGATATGCAACAGATTGATGCTTGTTATTTATCTTTCTTTTATCCTAATCCAGGTGAGAAAAGCCACAACTGCTGGTCAGTACTGATACAAGCTTTGGAAAGTGTCCGGCAAGAACTTCTCGCTTGACAAATTACAGGTATATAAATCTTCTTGCTTGTATTCTATTGCTTGTGAAGACTGTAAGGTAATACAGCTGAATACACTAATATCCAAGTTATAGATACTTGTTACAAGTTATAGATACTTGCTACAAGTTAATACACTAATATGTTTACAGGGAAGCAGAGCATGTTTATCTAGCATACAGAAATTTTGGGTTTCGGGTTGAAGGGATCAATCACAGGTTAGGTTTTTGGACGTGGTTGATCTATGCAGCTCTGATCTATTACATGCTTAATGCTTGCAGGCCAGATCCTAAGGATTCTATAGCTGCTGACAAATCAATGTTGCATAGTTAATTAATTATTTACAAAAAGAATAAGCATAGTAGGCACACGTACATAAGCTGTTAGATAGATGCCTTATCTACATCCCAGTATAAAATTGATGGTTAATGTATACCCTGTTGCCATCTCTACTAATATGCAGGGATAAAATAGTCAAGGACTTGACCTTTTTTTATGAGGTCAAGGACTTGACCTTGCTTGTGTGCTACTGAATTTACCTGGCCATGTGTTTACTGAATAAGTTATCGCTTGACACCTCTGCTAATATGCATTACTTATTTTTGTGTTGTAGCATGTAGAAAACCTTATATCTTTACTGTTGTTTTGCAAGACGTCTTATATGAACGGTTTTCCTTCAGCAATGTGTTCTACCATTTGTGGAGTTAGTAAATTTAATTAATATGTACATGCTTTGTTTATGCACTTCAGATTGTAAGAGCTAGAAAACTACTATTGGAGCACTCGAGTACTCAATAAAACAATAAAGGTGAGCAAATCTTCACACATTAATTTCTGTGCATTTTGAAAATTCAGGGTGAAGCTTTATTTTCAATTATTTCAGAGTTAATATCACATTCAACCTATATCCATGTTTGCAAAAAATGGTTTAATCTAATGATCTGTTTATTCTTGAACTCAAATGGCACGAACGACACGTTTATAGCTCACTATAGTTCTGCCATACTGCTTAAAATGCCTCCCTGGATGATTTGTTTGTTAGAGTAGAGACCCAGTGACCCACCTTTAGTAAAGTTATTTTTTTGATAGACAATGCAGAAGTTAAAATTTTCTGAACTTTCCTTTCCCTTCAGCTTAATATTAGTAGAGATTTGTCATCTGATGCTGTATTTTGTTTTTGAGTAGAAAGGAAAGTCAAGGGCAAAATCGCATTAGATGGAATACAACTACTCAAGCAAGAAAGGAGCTCAATATCTTTTTCAAGTCGCTTATGTTACACATCCTGAAGATGTCACTGTGCCATGTCACTGTGACGATGGTACTTGTAACAGTCTTTACACGCCTATCTGTACATATGAGAAAGTAGTAGAAGCATCCTCTACACATGCTTTGCCAAAATCAAGCTTAATGAACAAGTCCTGTCCTCTGGTAAAGTTGAATTATCATGATCAAAATTTTAGTTTTACTACCAAACATTTTGTGAATTTCTTTTGTCGCTCCCGTTGCAGCACGGGCTTGTAAATATAGATAGAGATAGACTAGAAAAAAATCTATTTGTAGATTAAAAAAGAAACAGAAAAAATATGTTTGTGCTCGAGAATTTGAAACTTGATAGGTATGCCTGCAGCCTGCCTCCTTTGCGGATTTGAAAAAGCCTAGAGAGAGATTGGATGTTGGAGCCTGAATGAAAGAACTGCCGCATCCCTGTGGGCCAAGAGAAAAGTTGTGTCTGGATCTTACGCATAGACTTACCCGAGCCACGCGCACAGTCAGAAATGTATGTGGATCCACCTTGTCCGCCCCCGTCACACCAGGAACATGTGAAAAGCCCGCTAGATGCAGCGGGATCCAAGAAGCATAGGAAGATGAAAGGGATCGATGGAGTCATATAGTAGAGTTTGTAAGCCTGCGATGCCGCGCTCTCCTTGACTGTGTTAATTATACAAACTTTTTTCTCTAGATTAAATGTCACTTTAACTTTGGTATTTAATTTTTACAGTATTATTATCTTATTGTGCGATCCGTGTGTTTTTAGTATAAATTGTTAGCTATCCCGTAGCAACGCACGGGCACGCCACCTAGTAGAAAAATAAAGGTGAAAAATATTGCTGCAGATCCCTTTCTTATATTTTTTGTTAATTTTTATATTACATAATTAGTATCATTGGACAGATTGCTGAATTTATTACTCGCAAAAAAAAAAGATTGTTGAATCTATTTTCATACTATAAACGTATTTGGAGATACAAATGTTGCTAATTTATAGAAACCTAGTCAAATTTAAAAAAAAAATTGACTGGCACAAATACCGTAACGACGCTTATTTTAGGACGGAAGGAGTACATTTTTATATAACTTTAGTTAAAGTTCCAAGTGTTTCACTCCTCGAAAACGAGAATTGTGTTCTTCTATGGATGCAGGGAGTAATATGTTAGTATGGACAGCACGATTGAACGAGTGACGCCTGAAGCGTGTTGAAAGGGTTTAATGTACCACCGAACATTTATCAGAACATCTCATATATCTTAGCAAAAAAAAACATTCAAAATACGTAACCTGTGAGGCTGTGACTGTGGCCGCGGTGCCCTTCCCCATTCCGACGGTGGCCGTGGTGGCCATTCCTCTCCTGATGGCAGCGCTCCATCTCCTTTCCAAGGTTTTAAAAAACGTTAGACGCTAGGCGTGCGCTAGCCTAAAGTTTAGAGTTTAGGATGTTTAAACGAGATTAAACGTTTTTTTTATGCCGAGAGCAAAATCAGTACTAATAACACAACTTGAAGTAATAACAGTAATCATACCTCTTGCTGCACACTTGTTTTCGACATCAGTTCTTTTCCTCCTTGGTTTCTTGCATTGAAGAGCAGCTAACAATCAAAGAGAGACAAGTTAATAATCTGAAAACAGAAAAATCAAATAATAGGTAAAGAATAGAAACTCATCTATGAGGGCAGCAGCACAAGGCAAAATTGATCTAGCAAACAACAGGGCAGCAGCACAAGAACAGGGCAGCAGCACAAGGCAGTACACATTCAATCAATCAATCTTAACCCTAAATCCCCAATCCAATGCATAAAAATTGAGTGATTCACATGCAGAAATCAAAATTACAGAGAATGAGCATGGGAAGATGGGGGAGAGACCAAGGGAGCACCTGGAGTGAAGCTATGGCGAGGAGGGATGCGGGAGGTGAAGCAGGGTAGGACGACGCAAGAAGAAGTGAGGGGTTGGCTGGCAGCGGCGACCCCTGCGCCTGTGGCCTTCTGCTCCAGCTGTCGAGGGCACTGCTCCTGCGATGGCTCCAGCTGGGGCTCCCCTTGCAACGGCGACGAGGGCACGAGGCCAAGGACAAGGAAGCGGGAGGCCTGGGCGAGCCGGCGAGAAACGCTGCACCTCTCTCTGTTTTGGCGGAGCGACTCCCAATCTGCTCAGGCCCGCTGCTCTTTCACGTGTCCACCCGCCCGCAGGCGTGCGCTTTCCCACCTCCCGCTCGCAAAGCTGCGAGCATTCCCGCCCGCAGGCCGCACGCTTTCCGCCCGTCTAAACGCGATTTCCTTCCATTCGGCGCCGATTAAACGTCGCCACACGATTAGTCGAGCGCCTAGGCGCGCACAACGATTAATTGAACGTTTACCCCCTAAACGAGACGCTGGGGCAAAGTTTAGCGTTTAATCTCGATTAATCGCCGATTAAAGACGTTTTTTAAAACCTTGCTCCTTTCCCTCTGACGACGCTTCCTCCTTACCTATGGATTCTGTCACGGTTCCCTCCCTTCCTCCTCAATGGTGGCGGTGGCAGCAAGCCGCCTCCCCTCTTCCACTGATATGGTGGCGGCAGCGGGCACCCTCCCCTGTGCGGATCTAGATCTAGTTCTCGTGACGCCTCAAGAGGCCTGTGGCGGGGCGCAAAGCCCAGCTATGATGCGCCCGACGCCATCACGTCCCCCTAGGCCGGTCACTACATGCCACCGACGAGCTCTACCCCGATGAACTTCAAATGCCGACGAGCCTCTATTTCTCTCAAGCAGCAAAGAGATGTTGCACTAAAAGTGCATGTTGCAAGTGTACATTTCAAATGGTTCAGATGTTTCAGATGTATGTTGCAATTGTTTTGATGTGGATGTTCCAAAAGAAGATCGAGATGTTGCATATGCTGCAATAGCTGTACATGTATGTTGCAAGCTTTTGTTCCATATGTTTCATTTGTTTGTTCAGACGTATTTTGCAAGTGTGTTTATCTGGATGTTGCATACGTTTCACACATATGCTGCAAGTGTTTTATTTGGATGTTGCATATGTTTCACACATATGTTGCAAGTGTTTTATCTGGATGTTGCATATGTTTTGCAATGTTTTTTCAAGTGTTTTTTATGTGCTTTTGCAAGTGTTTCAGAAGCAAGTTTCATATGTCTTCAGACGTATGTTGCAAATAGTGCATCTTGATGTTTCAAAACTAAACCAGGTATTGCAAATGGGGACGTGCATGGGAAGCAGGAGGGGGCATGTGCGGTCCCCGCGCGCAATCTGGAGGCGTGGGCGACGTCCGGGCGGCACGGGAGACGTCGGGGGGCATGCAGGCGGAGACGTGCTAGCGCGAGTGAGTGCAGCACATGGGAGACGGAGTGCAGCACGGGCATTCGGACGCGGGCATCCGTCTGGACGTCAAGGCGCTAGCACTTCTGTTTATAAATCCATGCTAAAATGGTCGGTCAAACAATAGCTCAATGTCTCAAGAACAGTAACACGTTGCATAATGCATATTTGCATTAGTAGAAAGGACCTCACAAAGATGGCGCAGGCACCATATCCGGGTTTCTCTCTGTAGTCATGCACAGGTACATATATAGGGTGTGTTTGGTTCACTTCCTCGTCAAGCCTGGCTAGCAAAACTAAGACAGGCTAGCTCTAGCCAGTCTTAGTCAATGCAAGGAGCACATGTTTGGTTGCTTCTACTGTCTAAGCCAGGCTAAGAATCGGTATGTTTGGTTACCTGTTTTAGTTTGCATAAAATCACCTCTTCCTTCGGCCGGTAACTTTATCCCTTCGAAGATTATAGTCAAACAAGTCGTGGGCATGGCAGCACCTCGACACCTCGGCCATGGCGAGCATGGCAACAGCACCTCGGTGATGGCGAGCATGGCAGCAGGCCACCACGCTACGCACCCCCTGCCGCACGCCACTGCAGCAGGGCCATGTCGCCACGCTGCAAGGGACCTCCTCCGACGTGTTGCACTGGAGCTCCTCCGCCCGCCATGGAAGCTCGTCGAACTTC
Source organism: Saccharum hybrid cultivar R570 (assembly GCA_038087645.1). Taxonomy (NCBI): domain Eukaryota; kingdom Viridiplantae; phylum Streptophyta; class Magnoliopsida; order Poales; family Poaceae; genus Saccharum; species Saccharum hybrid cultivar. Next base: position 23,917,910 of record JAQSUU010000805.1, on the reverse strand, counting down.
ATCTTCCCCATTTGTGACCCCAACTCCCTTTCGTCGTCTCCCACTCCCTCGGTCCTTCCCCCCTTCTCACCCGCCCCTTTCCCCTCAGCCATCTCCTTCCTCCTCACCTCGCCATGGTGTTCTCTCACCACCATCTCCAGCAGCCACACCCGCCGCATCAACAGCCACTGCATCAGCTTCCTTCCTTCAGGTGAATGCTTGACCTCAATTTTTTCCGCGAATCCTCTCTCCGCAGAGGCCGGAGCTGGGGGCGGCAACTGCGGCGGGCACAAGCCTGCAGCCGGCCTTCCCAAAGCAGCCCGCGCAGGCACCGCGTAAGTTTTCTCCGCGAATCCTCTCTCCGTGGTGGCTAGCAGGCTTAGCAATACAGGCTTGCCGGACGATGGGGTGGAGAAGGAGATGAGTGGAGGCATGGTGGCGGGATCCCGAAATTGACGGCGGCCATGACTGCACGCGCGGGCTTCACACGCGAGATCCCGAGGTTGACGAGGGGGCAGGCAGAGATGGCGGGCGGAGGAGCTGAGTGGGCCGGCTGCACGGCGAGACAGCTCAAGCAATCGCCAGCCTCGTCCTGCTCCACGAGGCTAGAGCGAGGACCACCACACGGATGCCATGGTAGATCCTCCGATTCGCTTTCCAGAGAGAGAGAGAGTGGAACAACACGGGGGTGAGACGAGTGTGGGCTGGAGCCTGGCTATGGCAAAACGCCTAAGGGCCTATTTGGTTCGCCCTGTTAAACTTTAACAGGTGTTAACCATGAGGTTGACCATAAGGTATTTGGATACTAATAATAGACTAATTAGGCTTAATAGATTCGTCTCCTAAATTAATCTTAATTTGTGCAATTAGTTTCGTAATTAGTCTATGTTTAACACTTTATACATGTGTCAAACATTCGATGTACTAGGTGTTAAAAAAAACAAAAGGAACTAAACACCACCTAACTCCCCTCGTTTCCAGTTAGCTTGCCTACGACCCCCCGTGGGTTTACCGAAGCTTAGGTGCCCTTTACATCCTACCAAACAGCCGCAGGGTGCATTCCGGGAGCCTGGCCAAGGGGCAGGCCTCCAAACCAAACACGCTCATAGTGGTGGGGTGGAGAAATTTTGGATTTTTTAGATTGTGCCTCACTAAATGGACTTTTATGGTGCCGGACGAAAGGTCGTAAGACTACCCGCACTGCTGCCTATATCGCGTCCGCTATCGCTGGATGGAGGAACACATAGCGTAAAAATCACAGCACCGCATCGTGTAAAACCTCCGCTACGAGCTGCTTCACGCCAAATCTAGCGGCATAGAGGGCATCCGGTATGTAGAGAGCCAGCCCCACCACTCACGCCAGCATGCACGGGAGGGAGACAGCTCATGTGCTGGAGAGAGAAAGCATGGATCAAATGACGGCCCCACTATTTTAACACATAAAAAATGTTATAACTCACAAACCAAAAAATCAAATTAAAATTCGTTTACACCATCAAATTCGTTTTAATAAATTCTTCAAAACAAGATGTCACATGGATATATTTAGATAAAGTGACAAGTGGACCCCACAGTAGATAGAGGATGATATAGAGGATGGATGGGTGCGAGATAATTGAGTATAGAAGAGAGAATCTTGATGACCAGACCTTTTAGAGGATGAATTTAGAGTACTATGAGTGCGGATAGCCTAAGCGCCGTCGACATCGCACCTTTGGTGTCAAATCACAAATGACCTGCGAAACTAGTCCCTTTATTCAGTGATGAGGCATGCATATTTGGTATTAAATTCTGAAATTTCTTGTTGGGAAAAAGAAGGGAAATAACAATGCATCAGTTAAAACATCTCCAACCACTTGAGAAAAGTGATCACATATGTTCATAACGAATCTGCAGGGAAACCGCGGGCAACGAACGTGGCCACGTCGCCTGCAGTTCCCGGCCATCGGATCGTGCATGGATGGCTCGGATCGGGCGAGTTTTGGTCATTTTGTAAAAAAGTCCTCAATATGTAACGAAATGAACCCGCAGTTTGGCCTCCTCTCTCAGACATTTTTGCAAAAAAGCTCAAAACTTTTCTCAAATGAACCTGCAGTACAACCTCCACAGTTCAGGAAAATTTGCAAAGAAACCTTTAAATTTTCATTAAATTAACCCGCCGTCCTGGTCATCTCTCAGGATTTTTCTAGAAAAAACCTCGGATTTTAATTTAAACCAAACCACAACCCGTTCCATCCGTTCCTTTTACACGAGCAACATTATATGTATAATTTGAGCACCAAAACGCATTCAAATCAAAAGTTGTTCAATATAAAATTTGATCAAAAATTCAAAAAGTACAACTTTATTATAGAGAAAATTTTTAAATTTAAAACGCTTTCGCAATGCATTTGCATAAATGTTTACATGTGATCCGTTGTATCTACAATTTAGACACCGAAACATTTTCAAATTAAAAAATGTTCAATACAAAAGTTGTTTAGAATTTCAAAACCTACAGCTTTATTATAGAGTAAAATTCCAAATTCAAAGCGCTTTTACAATTCATCCGCATAAATATTTACATAAGATCCATTGTACCTGTGGTTCGGACACCAAAACGTCTTTACGCAAATAAAAGTTTTGAATACAAAAAATTGCTCAAAATTTCAAAACCTAAGGTTTTGCTATACAACAAAAATTTAAATTAAAAGCGTTTTATACTGGCGAGAATCAAAGTCAGAAACTACGAGAGGTAACAACGGTGGCCACGAGAGGCTGGCCCACTAACAAAGTTGCGGCAACGTCCGAATCCGCAGGAGAAGCTCCAGGCAGGCGTGATATCCACGTCGCCCGTTAGCCCATTAGCTGTCCGATCAGGCAGACAAGAAACGTGGTCCGTCCGATGGTGGAGCGGTTTGGGTCTCTACCCGCTGCCGTGCCCATCCGACGGCTCGCGAATCTTCTCGGCCCGTTGGCCCGTCGTGCTCCCTTGGACAGACAGCGGGCAGTAGCAAGGGCACAACAATCGGAGAGGAGACGCGAACATGTCCAGCCCCACGGACACTGCTGCCAATTCAATTGCCAAGACTTCGACCTGAAATCTCTCGATCCTCACGGAATCATGGCGCGTTGACCAGTCCGCTCGGGTAGAGGGCGGCAGCGCAGGTGCTGCGGTGGCGGCAGGCCACCGGCGCAGGTGTTCCCCACGACGAATGCCACTGCGGCCAAGCGACGAGGCAGCCGGGGAGCTCCGTTCTTCCCTTCCCCCGGGCAGCACTAGAAGTAGCAGCGCTCCATCAAGCGCAGCAGCAGCAGCACGAACACGCGATCTCCGTCATCGCGTCCAGGCTCCTCCTCTGGTGATCACTCGACGATCTAGGAACCAATGGATGCGCAGCCACCTCCTTCGACTGGTAAGCATCACACCTGCTGACCCGCCCTTTCATCCCCGTAGCCCTCTCAGTGGGGTTCCTCGCTGCTGCTCCTGTATGTGCGCTATATGCTCGACGAAATGCCGCTTTGCCTCGAACATGCTTGCTTTCTAATCCTCTCCTGTCGATGAATCAAACATTCAGTGCCACACATAATCACAATATACATCTTAATATATTTTGATTAATCTTTCTAATCCCAGTCATTTTTATAGGAGCTGGAATGTGAATAGTAAGTACCACACCAGAATTCAATATCTCCCACTGGTGGAGTTAATTGAAGGTGCATGGGCTTAGACTGCCGATGTCGACTAATGATCTGGGAACCACATGGATAACATATCATCTAATAGAAGATCACCTCAGGAGATTGCTCAGCACCATTTTGGTGACACATAAGGTCCACCGGTTTCTGCTTCAGACGAGAGATTACTGATTAATAATGACCAAGGTGGACCCCTCTGCAGCTTGATTCAGAAAGACACAGCGCTACTTGCCATGCCAAAGGCCTCATTGCTTGTTATACAAAAATAATTTCAACTAATGTTTGGCCATTCTCCTTTGTTCTGTACCTTGCGCCGTAACAGGAAGGTAGACCCAGCAAGGACATGCTGCTAGCATAAAGGTATATTATGTCTCCTATTCTTCTCTCTGAACGCTACCTTACTCAATAGAGCAAATCTCATTTCACCTTTTGTATACAGTGGGACGAATTAGTTGGAAGCTTCGATGACTAATGAAACATCTATTGATAACTTTTTGATTTTTCCAATATGTCAAAACATCCAAATAGAATAATTATCCTTAAAATATGGAACATGTTATTTTGTTAAGCAGGTTCAATTAATTATAAAAGGCTCTAGAGTTCCAGGTTGCAGAGATCAAATGGTCTTTAAGTATACTAGTGGCGGGGCGTGTGCCTTTGCGCGCCCGTTGGGCCACACACTACTACACAACTGACTTTTCGTCGATCGCCTAAAATGCCTTTAGTCTTGGCGATTTCGGCGCCCGGGACTAAATAGGGCTTTAGTCCCGGTTGGTGTTACCAACCGGGACTAAAGGTCCCTCGCCAACGGCTCTGTTGTCAGGCGCTGTCGGGAGGGACCTTTAGTCCCGGTTGGTAACACCAACCGGGACTAAAACCCTGCCTTTAGTCCCGATTGGTGCCACCGACCTGGACTATAGTTTTTGTCCCGGTCCATGGCACCGACCGGGACTATAGGACTGGCTTTAGTCCCAGTTGGTGTTACCAACCGGGATTAAAACCTCCTCCTACAAATTGAACCTCCCTCTTCTTCCTCTCTGCCCGAGCCCGAGCTTCCTTGCTCATGTTCTTGTTGCTTGTTCTTCCATTGTTCTTGCTTGTCTCATCTCCAGCGATCAATCCACTTCAAACGCTTCTACGTCGTCGTCGATTTGTTTGAAAGGTTGCTAGCTTCATCCTCCTCTGTTTTAGCAGCACCATATGTAAATCCATGTTGTATATGGAAATTTTATTTCATATTGCTAGCTCCAATCACTTTTTATGTTTGAATTTTTATGGACGATGCTAATTATAGTACCTAGAAAGTAGTATACACATATAATGTTTAGTTCTATTATAGACATTTTAGGATACTTTTTACTTTAATTTGTTCATGTTCTCATTTTAAAATATTAAATAATGTTGATTCTTTGTAATTTTGAAACAAATTAATTTTAAGTTTAAAAATTCTTCAAATTAATTTTATTTAGAGATAAAATTACACCTTTTAATAGAAAAATATAAATTTTATGATTTTGCTATCTTTTTACTAACGTCCACAAATTAATTTTATGAAATGATGAACCACTTATAAAATTTTGAACTCAATTAGACAAGGTTATGCTGTGCTCTTTTCTCATGCTGGGCTTTTAATTATGTGTCACAGAACCTCCTAATTATGATGGCCCACACGTACCTGTCATTGTCATAATGACCTCTGACAGCCGTACTTATGTTCCTCATAACTTAAAAGGCCTGCTTTCCTCCGAACAGGATCCAATCATAGGAGTATTGCAATATTACAACAGTTTATTCAAAATACCATCAGAGTAAAGTAGCGGAAGTCTTACAATAACTTAAGTTTACAAACCATTGTTTCCAAACCTCAAACCTTAGGTAGCATTATTACAAACCGGTAGTAGAGAAGTATCAGTAGTAACTTTATTAAAACACACAAGCGAGATGCCTTGCCCAGAGGCCACACAGTCTACTCGTCGTCACTTTCTTCAGCCACAACGGTCTTGCAACAAGGCTCAAGGCAGACTTGTTCATGAACCGCACCTGCAACAAGGGGTTCCACAAACCCTGAGTACGAGAGTACTCAACAAGACTTACCCGACTAAGAAAAAGACTCCAAGGGCATGCTAGCTTTAGGGAATCAAGGTACGGGTATTCCAGAATCAAATTTTCTTTTGCAGAAAAGCTTACTAAAGTAGGTCCTTACCTTCAATATTTTACTTTTACCATTGATAGTTCATTAACCAACTCTAGGTGATCCTAATCTAGATCAAAGTAATTATCATCAAGACCTTTCTCATTCTTTCTTTCAATTCTAGTTCTTAACTACGATGTTGGTGCAAGGCCAAGACTCCTTTCTCGTGGAGCAACGACGATTCAAACCGCTTCATTTACCCAGCTGGGGATTCCTAACCACACGACATATGTAGAACCGAATCTTGCATATATCAACTCTTACCCGAGTAACCCAAAACCAGAACGTGTCCATCGCCACCCGAGAGCACAGTACTCCTCGAACCCGGCCCAATTCTAGCCCCGAGGGTACACGCTACTCTCGCCATCTCTCCACTCCCAGTGTGAGGTTAGACGTTCTCATAATGGAATAGTCGAAGTAAGGCTTACCCGACATGGGTACATGGCTAGTACTAATAAAAACTCCATGACGCGAGGGCCAACAACGTACGGTCCTAAATTGATAAGGCGAAAACACTACATTGAGACTCCTTTCCCAATGCAAGTTAGCAGTGGCCAAACCACCCACCCGATCTTACAAGTTCATTCTCATATTTCAATATTCATTAAGTATGCCGTCATGGCAATATAAACATTCATTTAAAAAGCTTAACTCATAAGCATAGCGAAGCATACTACGCATTTTCAGTAAAACAGGTATCAAGGATGATATCGCAATAATCAAAGATGATAATGCAGCAATTGGGTTATCACTCAACTCCTAATTACTTAATGCAGTAAACCATAGTATAAATAATAAAGATTTGTAAATCTCAAGGTAGGGTTTAAATGCACCGGGGCTTGCCTTGCTCTGACGCGACGACTGACTCGGGCTCAAAGACTTCGACTTCTGGTCGGGAACCCACCGACGACAACTCTTCTCCGGAGACTTGCTCGCCAACTTCAACTTCTTCGAAAGCGGGAACTACACGAGTATATAACATGCTTCAACATGATGCTTGATGATAAACATGATGCTTGATGATGATATGCCACGGTTTATGACTTAAGTATAACTTTCCTTCGCGGTACAGTCGCAAAACAGTAAAACCTACTAACTAATAGCGATAACTTAAGCTACACTGACGTTTCTTACCAAACATGCTACTAACGAGCTCAATCATGAAATTAAGGAGCCAAATATCACCAAGGATTAGTGACCCAAGGACATCACTCAATCAAAAGGGCACACAACACTTAAAGTTATCAATTTAACATTTATTTAACATTTAAATAATTAGGGCATAATTAATATTTGATCATACTTCATCCAAATAAGCTTAAACTTTTTCTATGGATTAATCATGACCTAAAACAGTGTCAAAATAAATTTCATGATTTTTGGATTAATAATTTAATTATTAAAATTCATGGAAGTTGTATTTAATATTTAATTGAACTAATTAAATATCCTGCACAAAGTAATCAATTTTAGCATTTAACATTTTTCCTAAACAGTTTACACCTTGAAAAGCTTACAAAAAATTTTTCATTATTTTTGGAGCTCTACAGAATTTTTAATGAAATAAACAAATATCAGCACTATTCACATTTTGGAAAAAGAAAAACAAAAACTAAACTCGGGCCGACTCCCTTCCTTTCTCCCTCCGGCTCGGCCTAGCCGAGCGGCCCGCTCTCGCGCTCGCGCCTGCGCTCGCTCGGCCCAGCACGACGGCCCGGCAACGCGGCCCATCCGTGCGGCCTGCCTGCGCGTGCTCTCCCTCTCTCTCTCGCTGACACACAGCCTCCACCTGTCATCTTCCTCCTCCCGCTCTCTCGCTCCCTCCCGCACCCCGGCTATGCCCGCACGGTGGTCGGCCGGTGATCACAGCGTCGGTCGCCCAACCGAGCTGCTCAACGGCATCACCACTTCACGGCGACTCCATTTTCACACCTAATGGCTATGCTACGACCTCGGAAGGACCCTCCCGACGGCCATGGCGGACCGGCGATCACGGTGACCGGCATCCCGGCGATCTACTACGGTAGCATCTAAAACAAAAGCACGGGGAGCAACAGGAGCTCACAGCGGTTGCAGCGAAGCACACGGGAAGCTCGAAGCGGCGGTGGAGAGAGCTGGCCACGTGAGGCGGCTCGGTCACCGGAGTTGGGCACGGGAGATGGTGGTGCGGCGGTTCGGGCGAGAAAACGACTAGCTCAGGTGGATCACGAGGTGCGCGAGGACGAGGCGAACGTAATGGTGCGCTTTGTGTGGCTGGTGGCGGCTTAACGGCGGTAGCAGCGAGCGGCGGAGCTAGCGGCGGCGGTGACCAAAAACATAGAAAGAAAAACGGTTCACTGTGAGCTCGACATATTTATAGGCACGACCATGGTGACGGTCACTGGAAGGCGCGCGTCGTCGCGCTGGCGTTTCTGGGCGCGCGCGAGAAGGTCCTGGACGCCGCCCGGTGGCTCGCCGGCGCCCATACTGGCCGGTGGCCAGCCACCATTGGTCGGGCACTGTAGCGCCCCCCAACTTTGTAAAATCAAACTGTATTTCTCAAATTACTCCCAAATTCAAGCTCTACAAGTTTTGTTTGAACACTTTTTCAAATTCGAACTGGATTTTGAAAATTGAGTTTAAATTCAAAAGGGGACACTTTTTGGAAATTTGGTAATTTAGAAATTACTTTGGATTTTATATTGAAACTTCTAAAACTCCAAACCCCAAAGTTGTACAACTAGCAAAGACCTACAACTTTGCTATTCAAACCATTTTCAAATTCTGCCGCCATTTTGAAATTTGAGTTTGGGGATAAAAAGGGGTCAAATCTGAAATTTGCTTATTTTCAAAATTGCTCCACATTTTACACTAAAACTTTGAAAACTCAAAACACCAAAGTTGTAGCCCTTGAAAAGTTCTACAAACTTGGTTCTGAAATTTTTCCCAAATTTGTCTTAGATTTTGAATTATTTCAAAAGGGGTAAAACAGGGTTTTGAATTTTAGGGTTTTCGGAGGAATTTTCAATTGAAATTTGTTGCTACCTTAATTGGTGATTACTTAATGATCAAACCATTATCCAAGGGCATCATTTAGACAAACATGACATGGTTGACCAAATGTCACTCTTGGTTGACCAATTTAGTTTTTGAAAATCTTTTAATATTTCCCCAAATTTGAATTCAAATTCGAATCAAAAAACTCGTGACAAGTTTTTGGATTCCAACTCGAACTCAAACTTGGAGCTTCATTTTATGTGTTGCACTTGAGCTCATACCCTACACTTGACACTAGTGTGTAACACAGTCACACACCTCAAATTACGCAGGGCATGGACTAAGTATTTGCGGTGTCATTCGAAATTAGGGTTTTTGGTTCGGATCACACCACTGAGAAGCACATCCAATCTAGAAAGGTAAACTTATTTTAGTTAATGCATAACAGGGTTGACCTAATCATGGATGCTTTGCGATGCATTATGATGACATGGCAGATTAATTAGCAACTATAACACCCGGGGTGTTACATTATGTGATGCCATATAATGCCGATAATGACACGCCATTGGATGTACAATGCCGATCGCCGCTCCAACGAGTTCATTGAGGGCGTGCGAGAATTCTGCAGAGTGGCAGAGAAAAACAAGCGGGATGGTTTTATGTGCTGCCCATGTGCCGTGTGTATGAATTTGAAAGAATTTTGTAGCTCAAGAAGTATTCACTTGCACTTGTTCAAGTCGGGTTTCATGTCAAACTACATTTGTTAGACCAAGCACGGAGAGACCGGGGTTATGATGGAAGAAGGTGAAGAAGAACAAGCAGACCCTGACGATGTTTTTGCTCAATACTATGACTTCGCGATGGAGGAAGTTGAAGAAGAGGCGGATGCAGAAAACAGTATCGCTGAAGATGACGATGCTCTTGGTGATGTCATTCGCGACGCACAGAGAGATTGTGAAACTGAAAAGGAGAAGGCTAAGTTTGACCAAATGCTAGAGGATCACAAGAAGTTACTCTACCCGTCGGCCGAAGATGGGTAGAAAAAGCTAGGCACGACACTGGAGTTGTTACAGTGGAAGGCAGAGAATGGTATATCTGACAAGACATTTGGGAAATTACTAAAGATCAAAAAAAAAAGATACTTTCGAAGCCTAATGAATTGCCCACCACTACATACGAAGCAAAAAAGATCGTCTGCCCTTTAGGATTACAAATCGAGAAGATACATGCATGTCCTAATGACTGCATCCTATACCGTGGCGAGCACGAGAATTTAGATGAATGCCCTGTTTACCATGCATCACGGTACAAGATCTTGCGAGATGATCCTGGCGATGTTGAGGATGAAGAACGTCAGAAGAAGAGAATCCCTACCAAGGTTATGTGGTATGCTCCAATAATTCCACGCCTAAAACGACTGTTCAGAAATAAGGAGCATGCAAAGTTGTTGCGATGGCACAAAGAAGACCGTAAGGTGGACAACATGTTGAGACACCCTGCAGATGGGTCCCAGTGGAGAGAAATAGATAGAAAATTCTCAGACTTTACAGACGACGCAAGAAACCTAAGGTTCGCATTGAGTATGGATGGATTTAATCCTTTTTGGGACCAGAGCTCTAGTCATAGCACTTGGCCTGTTACTCTATGTATCTACAACCTTCCTCCATGGTTATGCATGAAGCGGAAGTTCATTATGATGCTGGTGCTCATCCAAGGCCCGAAGCAACCTGGCAATGACATCGATGTCTACCTGAGGCCATTAGTTGAGGAACTCCAGCTGCTATGGAGCAAACCAGGTGTGCGTGTGTGGGATGAGTACAAATAGGAAGAATTCGACCTGCGAGCATTGTTGTTCGTGACAATCAATGATTGGCCAGCTCTAAGTAATCTTTCAGGACAGAAAAATAAGGGATATAATGCAGCACCCATTGTTTTGGTGACCTTGAGGCTGTCTATTTAAAAAATGTCGAAAGGTCATGTACCTTGGCTATCGTCGATTTCTTGCTAAGAACCACTAGTTGAGAAAGAAAGGCAAACATTTTAAAGGTACGGCAGAACACCGGTCCAAGCCAGGCAACTGAGATGGGGCAGAGGTATTCAAGATGGTCAAGGATTTGAAAGTAGTGTTTGGAAAGGGACAAGACAGTGAACCTGTTCCAAAAGACGCTTCGGGACGCGCCCCAATGTGGAAAAAGAAGTCAATATTTTGGGAGCTACCATATTGGAAAGACCTTGAGGTCCGCCACTCGATCGACGTGATGCACCTAACAAAGAATCTTTCTGTCAATCTCCTAGGGTTCATGGGTGTGTTTGGAAAGCCTAAGGATACCCTTGAGGCACGAGAGGACTTGAAGCGCATGAAAGAACGAGACAACCTGCATCTAGAGAAGACAGATGATGGACATCATTACTTAAGACCTGCTAGCTACACTCTTAGTAATGAGGAGAAGGAAAGCATGTTTGAGTGCCTAAGTAGCATCAAAGTCCCATCTGGGTTCTCCTCCAATATAAAGCGTATAATAAATGTGCCGGAGAAGAAATTTGTCAACTTAAAATCGCACGACTGCCACGTGATTATGACGCAACTGCTTCCGGTTGCCTTAAGACGAATTCTACCTCCACATGTACGTCTGGCCACCGTGAAGCTGTGTGCATTCCTTAATGCAATTTCTCAGAAGGCAATCAATCCTTTTAATCTAGCTACTCTACAAAATGATGTGGTTCAATGTCTTGTTAGCTTTGAGTTGGTGTTTCCTCCATCCTTCTTTGATATCATGACACATCTCCTAGTTCATCTGGTCAAAGAGATTAATATCCTGGGTCCTGTGTTCCTACACAACATGTTTCCCTTAGAGAGATTTATGGGTGTACTGAAAAAATATGTTCACTAGCGGGGTCTGACAGAAGGAAGCATTGCCAAGGGATACGGGACAGAGGAGGTCATTGAGTTCTGTGTGGACTTCATTCCTGACCTTGACCCGATTGGTCTTCCTGAATCACGGTATGAGGGGTGACTTGGTGGAAAGGGTACACTAGGAAAGAAAACATATATCAGCCAGGGTGATGATTCTTTCAATAAAGCGCACTACATAGTTCTTTAAAACTCCACTGTGGTGGAACCATATATTGAGAAACACATGAATTTTGTACGATCCGAGAATCCTGGGAAGAAGGAGGCTTGGATTACGCGTCATCACATGGAAACATTCGGTGATTGGTTGCAAAAAAATGTCAGGGTGATAAAACTATTGGAGATGAACTGTATTTGTTGGCTAGTTAACCAGTGTGGCACGTCCTCACGTACAAAGGGTAGGAGATAAATGGAAATACATTTTACACCGTATCCCAAGATAAAAAGAGTACCAACCAAAACAGTGGTGTCCGCGTGGATGCTACGGAACCAAATGGGAACATACACACATATTATGGTCGCATAGAGGAGATTTGGGAACTAGACTATCGACATAATTTTAAAGTCCTTCTATTCCGATGCCAATGGGTGAAGATGAATGGAGGGGTATTAGTCGATAAGGAGTACGGAATGACAATAGTGGACCTCAACAATATTGGGTATAGAAATTATCCATTCGTCCTTGCTGCTGATGTGAATCAGGTGTTCTATGTGAAAGACATGTCTACAAAACCCAAGAGAGGGAAACACGACGAGAAAAAAACCAACGAGCCAAAGTTCCACATAGTTCTTACAGGGAAACGAAACATCGTGGAAATTGAAGACAAGTCAGACGTGTCAGAGGATTATAAAAAGGATGAACGAATCCCACCCTTCTGTGTGGCCAAAGACCCAAGCAACCTGCTCGCTGCTGAGGACACTCCATGGTTACGAAATGATCATAACCAAGGGCATTATGTCAAGAAAAAGTTTACCACTGTGCCCGCTTGATATAGGTAGTGAACTCAAATTAATAATGTGTATTTGACATCTTGTGTAATATAATTGTAACATTGTGTTGAAAATTCAAATTTGAGTGGTTCAAACTTTGCTATATGTGGGAATTGTGAATTTTCAATTACACTTTGCCAACACTTTGTTAAATGCAAAAATGGTCTATATATGAAATGTAGATCTTGATGAGTGGAGCAATATTGGTATTCATGACTATTCCAGTCGAGACCATCCAGGGTTCCGAAAACCGGCGTTTGGCTATGAATTCTTTCAAAATTCAAAATTGAGTGGTTCAAACTTTTGCAAATGAAAAGTTGACCATTAGACCAAATATAGGTCTTGATGACTAGAACAAACTTTGTATTCATGAGTTTTCCATTCGAGACCATCCAGGGTTCGGTCAAAGTGTGTGTTTCTAAAAACCAATGTTTTGACTTTGGTCAAACTTGGTCAAATGACCCATTTGATGACTTCAAATGAAAAACTTTTGAATACCAAGTTGTTAGAGCTCATCAAGATCTACATTTGATACATGGACCATGTTTTGATCCGGATAAATTTTAGCAAGTCCCAGGCACATGTTTTCAAAATCGAGGACGGGTTTTGGTAAAACTTGGTCAAATGACAGACTAAATGACTTGAAATGAAAAACTTTGGAATACCAAGTTGTTAGAGCTCATAAAGATCCAAACTTTTTATATAGACCATTTTTTATATTTGAAAAAGTTTAAATAAACAATACTCACCAAATCTTGAATCTCACACAAACTATATGAAACTATATGTGGGAATTGTGGATTTTCAACTACACTTTGCCAACACTTTGTCAAATGCAAAAATAGTCTATTTATGAAATGTAGATCTTGATGAGTAGAACAATATTGGTATTCATGACTTTTCCAGTCGAGACCATCCAGGGTTCTGAAAACCGGCGTTTAGCTATGAATTCTTTCAAAATTCAAAACTAAGTGGTTCAAACTTTTGCAAATGAAAAGTTGACCATTAGACCAAATATAGGTCTTGATTACTAGAACAAACTTTGTATTCATGAGTTTTCCATTCGAGACCAAGGGTTCGGTCAAAGTATGTGTTTCTAAAAACCAATGTTTTAACTTTAGTCAAACTTGGTCAAATGACCCATTTGATGACTTCAAATGAAAAACTTTTTAATACCAAGTTGTTAGAGCTCATCAAGATCTACATTTGATACATGGACCATATTTTCATCTGGATAAATTTTAGCAAGTCCCAGGCACATGTTTTCAAAATCAAAGACGTGTTTTAGTCAAACTTGGTCAAATGACAGACTAAATGACTTGAAATGAAAAACTTTGGAATACCAAATTGTTAGAGCTCATCAAGATCCAAACTTTTTATATAGACCATTTTTTCTATTTGAAAAAGTTTAAATAAACAATACTCACCAAATATTGAATCTCACACAAGCTATAAGAAACTATATGTGGGAATTGTGGATTTTCAACTATACTTTGCCAACACTTTGTCAAATGCAAAAATGGTCTATATATGAAATGTAGATCTTGATGAGTGGAACAAAATTGGTATTCATGACCTTTCCAGTCGAGACCATCCAGGGTTCCGAAAACCGGCGTTTGGCTATGAATTCTTTCAACATTCAAAATTGAGTGGTTCAAACTTTTACAAATGAAAAGTTGACCATTAGACCAAATGTAGGTTTTGATGAGTGGAACAAACTTTGTATTCATCAGTTTTCCATTCGAGACCATCCAGGGTTTCAAAAACCGACGTGTATCTTTGAAAATTTTAAATTTTAAAATTTAGACAATTAATGTCGTGCATTTGTATAATTATTATTGAAGAAATAAAAGTTTAACGTCCAAATGACCCAAAAACAAAGTTTCTATCGAAAGCCAACAATTTTATATATTTTAATTGCCCATTATATTTTTGCATTAACACAATATTCATTATAAATAACATTTATTTTGGATAATATGAAATATTTGAAAAAAATTGTGTTTATAATTTTTGTAATGCACAATAGAGTCAAACTAAACTAATGTGTATTTTTGAAAAAAATTATGATAAATATTTAATTTACTATGCATTTATAAAGATGAAAGGAAAAAAGGTGAAAAATAAAATTCACCAAATTCTGGTGCCTAAACAAGCGCCAGAATTTGGTGGAAGGACCTTTAGTCCCGGGTCTGGCCACTGCCTAGGACTAAAGGGCCTTTAGTCCCGGTTTGTGGCTGGAACCGGGACTAAAGATCCTTTAGTCCCGGGCGGTGGCCAGACCCGGGACTAAAGGTCCCTGTAACACCCCAGGTGTTAGACTTGCATTTGGCACTTGCATTGCATGAGCCTAAGCATCATTTGTTCATATATGAGCATGGAACACATGTGATGCACTAGTGCAACATGTGAAACATGCCTATATGGAATGTGCTTTGAGACATCTGCAACATCTCTTTGAAACATATGCAACATACTCTTGATAATTATGTTTCAATGTGTGTATGTTAGATGCTCATGCTTGGTAATGTAAGTGAGTGTTGAGGTCACTCCTTTCATGTGTCTCACATCACTTTCTATCTATAGTGACCCTTGGAAAAGTTTGATAGAGTTTGGAATCAAAAAGTCACATGAAATGATAAGTTATATGCTTGTTTGGATTATAACTGACACATACTTCTGAAACAAGGAAACATGTTTTACATTCCATGTGAACTAGTGTTTATGCAACATACAAGTGCAACATGTGCAACACATCTTGGACACATGTGGAACAACCTAGTGAAACATGTGTAGCATGTATCTTGAAACAAACACATGAAACAGTTGAAACATGGTGATGAAACAACTATAGCATTTCACTTGAGTTCTATGTTTCAATGCATGTGAGGCCTACACTTTTGTGCAACCTATGCATGGTGTGTATGTTGAGCCTCTACAACACCTTAACTACACTTAGGACACATAGTGGGACAATGTTCATGTTGATCATTTTGCCTAATTGTGCTTCTAAGTGATGGTTGACCTTGCATGAACCCTAGAACCCTTTTGTTTGACCATTTCAAAAGTCTAACCTAGAAGTTTTGCTTGACTATGCACTCTTTAACAAAGTTGTAGAGAATTTTATAAATAAAAAACTTTTTTTAAGGGTCAAGTCATGAAAATGTAGGGAACATCCTCAAACAGGGCCCACAAGTCAGAATTAGGGCTGTTTCCAACACTTAGCAATTTCTAAGTCTAGAATTCATCGTCTTCGACATTGGCATCTCACGTTCTCCGAATTGCGTTGAGTAACTCTAGTGGAGCCAAAAATGAAAGTTGGAAACAATTTATTGGAGAGCAACATGTAAAAAGTTTGGATCAATTTGACCAAGTTTGGCATTACAAAATCCCAAAACCGAGCCGTAGCTTAACATGTTGACACTGGTGATTTGGGGACTGATTATCTCCTAATCTACAGCTCTAATAACTTTGCTCCCTAAAGGAAAATCATAGAGCTTTGAACGGGCTTCAAACTTCATATTGGGCCTGTTGGGTGAAAAGTTCAGGTCAAATGACACAATTCACAAAATCATCAAAATATTTCAGACAAGACAAAGTTGAGAGTAAAGTTGTCTTTATTTCATGATCCTTCCATACATGTCAGAGGGGGTATTTATAGGGTCCTAGTCTTCGTATTTTACATAAAATGACTATTTTACGCCCGACCTAAATATTTACATTCTTTATTTTATATAAGGGCGAAGTAGTCATTTCCTCCAGATTCAGACTTCTTCACGTCTAGTGAATTTGTTCTTCTTCAGATTATTTCTTGCTTCTCGTCTACTTCTCCGTCCAGCGAAGTCAACTTCATGTTGTCGAAGTCGATCGGTGAAGTTTGAACAACGAAGTCGAACGACAAAGTCGTCAGGCGAAGTTGAACGTCAAAAGTTGAACGACGAAGTCATCAGGCGAAGTTGAATGTCGAAAGTTGAACGACGAAGTCGTCAGGCGAAGTTGAACGACGAAGTCATCAGGCGAAGTTGAATGTCGAAAGTTGAACGACGAAGTCAAAATACATTCTTCGCTATACTTTTTTCTGCAAGTAAATTTCATTAGAAAACTTTTATATTTTTTATACTCCAAAGTTTGGGCTTGAGTTTTTTAGACAAAGTCAATTCCCCAACAGGGCCCATGTCCAAATTTGGCCCGGAGGTGGCCCAAACTCACGTCCCACTCTCGCTGCTTCGCTGCACGCCGCGTGTTCGATAGAATGCCGCAATGGCTGCCGCGTGCCTTGGGCGTGGCCGCCATGCAGAGCTGCCGCGCGCCCCCGCAAGCGACGCGCATCCAACCTTCACCAGCGCGCCCCTGCGCCTTGCCTTCTCCCGAGCGGACGCCCCGAGCTCTCCACTCGCCCCTCTACTCCTCCATGCTCGCCTCCACTCGCTCTCTCGCCCCTGCTCGCGCCGGTGCATGCGCGCCATGGCCGCCATGGCCGAGACCGCGCTGCCACCGACGTGTCGCCACTATGGCCAGTCGCAGACCCAGCTGAGCGCACCATGACATCCGTCTCGCCTTCCTACCTCTCCCGCGCGCGCTCGCTGCGGGAAAAGCCCACCAGAGCCCTGCAGCCACCGTCCGCCGCCATTGACGCTGAAAGCAAGCTTGCGGCCACCGTGGCCAAGCCGCCTCAGCCCATCTTGAGATGAGCTATGGCCATCCTTGGTAGCATACGAGGTCCCTGATGCACGAGCGCTCTTTCTCCCAGCCGTCCAGCTGCTGGAGAGCCGCCGTCGTCGGCACGTCTGCCGCCGAGCTGCCTGCTCGCGTGGTCAGCAGGCCACCGCCCACCTCCGGTCTTGATTCGGCCACCTACGGATGTGGGCTGGCATGGCAGTGCCCGCGCTGCCCTTCCCCGCCGCCGGCACCAGCCTCACCGGTCAGAAGATGGCCGGCCGGCAAGCCACCGGCCGCCTCCCCTGTTTCCGGTGCCGGGGGATGAAGGCCGGCTTCCCCTCTCTCTGTCTCTCTCTGTGTGTGCATGACAGGTGGGCCCATCTGGTGACAGGTCCCGCACGTCAGTTAAACGGTGGCAGATTTGGGTGCACAACCGGGGTGTGCCTAGCAGATCTAGGGTGAAGTAGTTAATTTTGTTTTTGAATTTCAGAATTGTGTTAAATCTTCTAAAATTCATATCTCATGGTAGGTAATTCTAAAAATAGCAAAACTGGACTTTTTGGAAACCTTGAGAAAAGATCTATGCAGTGGAGTCATAATATATTAGATGTTTGTAGAAGTTTTCTGGTGTTTTTATTTAATCTTGAAAAATACCCCAAAAATGCTTATGAACTTGACCAGAGCCATATCTTGAGTTTTAGAACTCCAAAAATAGTGATTCTTATTTTGTTAATTTTATGATGACATGTACTTGCTAGGAAAAATAGTAAACACACTAGTTGTTCACTGTTTTATTAAGGTTTTGATTTGACCTTGATAAATAAGGAAATCTACATTATATTGCTTGTCATTTTTATATCTTGAGTTGCGTTGCTCCAAATAATGTAAAATTTTTATGGTAGTCTTATCATGCTATTAATATATAGTGGTATACATTTCATGGTCATTGCTTACTATATGATCAAGTTATTGATTTAACTTGTTTACAGCTTGATAAATAGCTTATAAATAATATATAAATGATAAAATAGAAAATGTTATTCCATTACCTTATTATGATGTTTCTCTATGATGTTGATTCATACTATGGCCATGTGTTCACAGAAAATATTGAGTTTTAGGTTTAACTTACTCTCACATGATTTATTGCAATAGCTATTTATCTTTTTCGTAGAGGTTGATATACTTATCCAAATGGCTTGAAGTTTGGATAGTAGACTATTGGGGGGCATAGTTAGTCCACTGTAATTTGGGTAGAATTTATTGTGTAATTTTGATAGGTCTTCATAATTCCACCTAATTATCTAGATAAATTAAGAAAATACATTAAAAGAATTTATTTAGGAATGGGCACTATGTTTTCTGGTGTTCATTAGTCATGTGTGACATGTTAGTAAAGTTGGTTTTGTCCAATTATATGTTTGTAATGTAAGTTAATAATTATTCCCTGTAAACGAAGTTTCTGGACAGATCCAGGAACTTAGCAAAGTTCTTTATGATAATGTGCTTTGTTGTAAAACTTGTTTATACAAAAGTTGTAGATAATTTATGTATCTAGCTGTTGCTAAAATTTGGTGGCATTTGGCTAAGTAGTTTTTGAGTTATAGCTGTTTAAATTCAGGTCCCAGATTTGGTTGCTCTTTGTTTGGAGCAGACCAGATTCTGTAGTTTCATCTTGTCGACCTATTAAACTTGAGAATTAGGCTTAGGTGATTATAAATGAATTGTAGATAATTTTATAAGATTTGCAGAATGTCTTGTTGCACATCTTCTGGAGTTGTAGATCTCCTGCTGTGGTTAAATTACTTAGCTGTTGTTCTGATATCCAGGAGGTGGCAATTTCTAGTTCTAGTGCTTTGATTAACTTTGCCATGCTTGTGTATTGAAGTGTGACACCTATCTTTGATGGTACTTGGTTTAGTACCCTGTGATCTTGTGAGACTTGTTTCTTGATTGATGTGCTTGCCCTCTTCTATGTTATGCCTTAATGAGGATTAAGTTAATTAGCTCTAGGTGCTTACGTGAACTTTGGTATGTTTACTTGATTACTTTGTTTATTGCACTTCTATGCATTCATACATATGCATTGCTGAACCTCATTTAGGTACGCTAGCTAAAGCACGTGAAGGACCTAAGGTGGAGCCAAACCTAAAGACGGAGTTGGTGGATCCATCCCGAAGATAAAAAGGATCGGACAAGTGCTAGATTGGAGGATGCTCGCCAAGCGGGTTTCATCTGACATACTCTAACTTGAGTCGGATCCCTGGCAAGCCTCAGAGCATTATAAGCCTCCTACCTTCAAAGTAATTAATTCTATATATGTTATAAGTATTGTTGCATTAAGTGGTAGGAGTTGGTTGGAAACCCTTGCTGCATTATATCATTCCTTGTCCAGATATATGAACCCTTGAATCCTATATAGACTAGGATCGAGTAGATGCTTAGCCCTACTTTAAGCGGTAGAAGTCAGGTGATTTTCTATCACCTGCGAGATGTAGGGATATTCATATATGACACGGTTGGCTATATTTGCTATCGTGGAAAAGAACCATATGTTAATAAAATGAAATGAGACCGGGCGGGATGACGATAGTGAAGCAACAAGGTATGGAGGTCTTGGGTGTGGATCTATCCCCGTCTGAGTCGTTTAAGGACCGATTCGCTGTACGTCCTTGAGTCATGTTGAACGCAGTCTAACACTTTGTTGGTCGGATAAGTCATTCTGACCGCGAAGCCGGGTAATACAGTTTAGGCTAGGAATTGAATGGTAGGTTGCATCTTGGTGGTAGTAAGGATGTGCTTGGGAACATTGGCGTGAGACCAAGGAGGGTTAGAGTCCCTATCACCTGGCAGAGTGTTGCCCTTGGGGATGCGGCATCAGTCGAACCCGTGACTCCTGAATTGTACGAAAGGTGGCTTGTGCGACCCTGGCAGGGGCCTGCGTGGTGAGTGTTAGAAATACCCCTCCAGCTGGATAGAAATTCGATTCGAATCGCCGTCGCTCTCGGTTAGTGAGCACTTGACTTGAGCAGCGGCAACGTAGATTCAATTAAATTGAACGGATGGTTAATTTGATGACGATGTATATGTTGCCTCAATTTATACCTGCTATGGTTAATATTGTTTGCTCCTAATGAAGTGAGTGCTCTAGTATAGGCACTAATATAGATGACAGGTTAATGATAATTAACTTGATGTTTAAACATTAATGATTGATCATCTATATTAAGCTTTTATGCAAGATGTTGTCAAGCTAGCCCCACTTTATATCAGCCTTGCATGATCCTTGGTGTCACTTTATTTCTGGTTTTTGACGAGTGAGTCTAGCTGAGTACCTTCTCGTACTCAGGGTTTTATCCCCACTTGTTGCAGGTTGTGATGTATCATGGTAACTACAAGAGTTGGTTGGCTCCTGCCTTAGTGGCGGAGTGTGATCACGGGCGTGATCCTTCTTATTTATCTTGTCTCTAATGCTTTTGTTGGAAGTCGACCTTGGTACTGGCATGTATTTGAAATAAGGGTGTTGTTAGTTTCAAATTACTTTGCTTCCGCTACTTTTGAACTTAAGTTGTAATATCTATGTTGAACTCCGATGTATATTGAATTGCTTGTGAACTGGATGTAACATGTGACTTGTTATGTTGAATCACTGTGATCTTGGCTGTATGTTGGTTGGTTTGAAATCCCTCGTGATTTTATTGGACTACCGGAGTTATATGGGCTCAAGTGCGAGAATTTGATCACTTCAGTGATTGTTTTTGTACTTGTGCTCTTATAATTTGGACGGTTCCATTACAGCTGGTATCAGAGCAAGATTTAACATTAAACTTGTCGTATGTGTATTTAAAACAAAGGTTTTGTTTTATAAAATCAGTTTTATCAACTTATAGCTATATATAGATTGGTGAAATCTGAATTCTAAACCTAATATGTTAGTGGTCAATTTCCTTATGCCCATATAAGGATTATCAGGTGGCTTATATAAGTACTAACTTGGAAGTTTTTCATTTATGCATCTATGCCCAGGCCAAGGTATGTATGTGTGATGACTCTCCCACACTATGCTACCCGGTGTGTCAGATTAGAAGTAGCCTTCATATATGAAATAGCCATATATGTCGCTAGTTTACTTTTATGCAACATCGCACCTACGCTCAGGTAAGTGTGAGTTGTGAGAGCATGACCATCCAACCAGCGGTCTAGGGGAGAGCTAGTTTTAGTTACTGGATTATTTACATGTTACACACATGTATATATGAAGGTACTTAATTGTGGGTGTTCGAATGATTCAGGTAGTTTTGGTGCTACATGTATATATACGGGGGTATATGTACATGGGAGTACTTAGAATTTTACTTTTCTGCTTTCATTGTGTGCCATATATTGGGGACTTGTTGGGCTACAATGAAACTTTTCTGCAGGTACGCTAACCACGAATGCGTAAGTCGAATGTAGCTGTCGACTAGCTATATATCGAGAGAGTGCATGTTATGCCACCGACATAGAACGTGATCGCCACCTTAGGTTGGCAATCTTGTGAGGACGAATAGGACGAAGCATGCATCATCCTGATTGTTGCTTTATGCATAGCTATGCTCCTCTCACCCTTGTTCAAATGATAAGTAACTTGTGATCAATGTGTTATGTACTATCTTCCTTGTGTGGAGTTAGACATGAATGCCTTATTCAATGTTGCTTGGATAGAAAGTGCTTGAGAAAAGTGTGTGTTTAGCCTTGCTAGAAATAATTATGGTTATCTGCTTGAACCTATAAATATCCTCTAGTTTAGTCAAGGGGTGAATTTGTTGTTCATATAAGCATTTGTAAATGCTTTAGACCTCAATTCAGTAATTGTGATTCTCATAAATGAATTAAATTGGTGTTGGTCTAAGGTAACAATGTTTAGAGCAAATAGAATAACATGTTTGTGTGCTCTCTTGTTAAGTAGAACAAAGGTAAGCTTTGCTTTGCTTGTTAAACGTTGGCTGCTAGAACGGTTTCTGTTGTAGTGATGCTTTCGTGGCCATAATGGTGTTTTCTATAGTTATGGAGAATACCAAAGTTGTAGCTAACTTAATCATCTAGCTTGTCCTAAAAATTCATGATCCTAGGTCTTAACGTTTGAGAATTATGAATTTTAGAAGTTTACTGTCAGGTTTTGCTTATGCTCTGAATAGATCTGAATGTTTGGTTTGTTTGACCTGTGTGTATATGGAACCATGTCTTGGAGATAATAGAAGAAGTGTAGTACTTTTTCTAAACTTTCCAAAATGTCCTATAGCACTAATTGTGGTGATCTAAATCTCTAGTTATGAGCTTGCAATGGGGAATGACAGAATCTGTCCAAATCTGGGTAGAGATGTCTTCTTTATCTTGTTTGGCCTTATTAGCTGTAGAATCATCTTAATATGATAATAAGAAAGTTATAGACCACTTAATAAGATTTACATAAAGTGAAGGCTCAGCCTTGTTGTGTCCCTAGAACTCCAGTTGTGCATCTTCGAAGTTCTTGTCAGTTTTCTGTCCATATTGGTATAGATCTGAAACATTAGCATTTTTTGTCATGTTAATCTATGAATTAGCTTTTGGTATGAATAACTAAAGTGTAGTCATCTTCCTAAGCTTTCTAGAAAGTCTAGGATCACCTTTGTGGGATGTCTACAACCTCAGTTATGGGGGAAACAAGTAACTACTGTGCTGCTGTCCAGATTATGTGCCCACACTAAGTTATTCACCTTAGCTAGCGTTTGTTTTGAGCTAAACTTGTAGTTAGTTCGTGCTTGAGATGAATGCTTATTTTAGGTGAGCCTTGTGCTTTGGATTGGTTGCTTAAGCTCAATCGTTGGAATTTTCTCAAATGTTTGCTTGACTGTGATGTTGTATGTATGCTTGTTATCTAGGTAGTGCCCTAGTTGACACCTTGTTTATCCTCGGTGAGCATACGAGGGCCGCATAGCTTTATCCTAGAACAACATTCACGTTACGTAATTGTATGGTTGTTGTCTTCAATTAGGTTCTCTTTCTTAGGAGCCTGAGCCTGTAGACTTGGTGGTTAGCCCTTGAATGTTTGTATCCATGCCTTTGCTTGACCAAAAGCCCAAAGTTTAGTTTTCCTATATGTTTGCATAAGCCGTGGATGTTTTGCAACTCTTTTTG
The DNA here is from genome assembly GCA_038087645.1 of Saccharum hybrid cultivar R570. Taxonomy (NCBI): domain Eukaryota; kingdom Viridiplantae; phylum Streptophyta; class Magnoliopsida; order Poales; family Poaceae; genus Saccharum; species Saccharum hybrid cultivar. The sequence continues at coordinate 23,894,367 of JAQSUU010000805.1, read as the reverse complement.
TGAAGACCCTTGTCGACTGACCAACTAAGTTAACTCTCATCAACGCTAGTCTTTGACCATGGTTCGTACGTTGCCAGTTGTGGAGACCGCACCCAAATTTATGTTGGACCTCCCGGTTGCCTCTCCCAAAGGTTAGCTAGTGCGATGAAACGTCTCTTTGCTGTGGCCTCAAAATCGTTTGCTTGCAAATCATAGAGTACCTTATCAACTCAATCTTCGATTGGTACATCGATTTTGTCCTTGGGGTCTACTTACTTCATATCAAACCTTTCCAAGTCTCGGGATGTTTATCAGTCTTGATCTCATGTTGTGCTCAACATGATCAAATCTCCGTTAATTAATTATCTGGTAGTTTCCTTAGTTGACGCCAGGTGTGCGTGGAATTACGCAAAAATCGCATGCTCAGTCGCCTTCGGCAATGGATCTATGTTCTCTTGTGAGGTGTTTTGATCTACGAATAGCTTCTCTGTTGATTCTAAACCTTGTGACTACCTTTGCTTGCTATCCCTCCTTGTATGGTGTTTGTTCTTACAACCCATTGGTGCCACTTGAAATTTCACTTTCGTTATGCGTTTAGTAATGGTGTTATGAGTAGCCGCTGATGGTGCCGCGACAAAACTAAGGGCCTCCTGTGGCTGCAGACACATGGCTGGCTGCCTGGCACGCGCTGGTATCACGGTTTCTCGTCATGATCCATTATCAAACGATAGTCGATGTGTTATTTTCTCGTGTTCCTTTTCTTGGTTATCTCTCCATATTGTATCGTAAGATCCATGTCTTAGACAGAAAGTAGTGGAGCTTCCTTCTGAAGTTGCTAAGAGGATAACCTTTGAAGAACAAGTCACCGACATAAACATTAACAGACTGCGATAGGTGGTAGACAAGTGACTCTACTTAGCTATCCCAATATTGACGACCACCATCTAGTGAGCGAAGTATCTCATTCCTGTTGGATAAAAAGGACACACAACACTTACTACTGGACAAGTCATCCGTTGGATAAGACTCGATCGTCACATTATGCAAGTTTTAACCTTTGTATGCATAATGGCCATACCGTCGAAATCAACCATCTCTGTGTGACTCCTTATCTGCTAACTTCGATGGCAACCATCTGCTTTATATCAACCACAATTGTTGTGGTCAAGCGTGAAGATTTGGAACTTTTTAGTGTTGAGAGACAACTGATTAGTTACCAATAGGAAGGTTAATCTCCAGCTAGGTAACGACTCTTTGGTATCTACGAAGGTTATGTCTTACAAAGCAATAACCAATAAGAAGTTAATCAACTAGCCAACAACTTGAGTGAGACTCTATCTTCTAGATCCATTGTGACCAAGTCAATTCCATCTTGGACAATCACACAGAGAGTGCAAGGTGTTCTATCAACTAAAGTGAAGGATTATAGAAAGCATGCCCTAGTGTAATACCCCGAAAATGTGACCATACCCTTTTGTGTTTATCTAGAAAATATGTGGTTTCATATTTTAAGTTGATTCTTCATGTGGTTTAATGGAACAAATTTTGTAGCAAATACGTTTTTCTTGTAGGGACGCTCAAGGTTTAAATAGTTGACCAAGAGTCTTAATGAGTGGCAAAAAAAATGAATTTTTGCTCGATTGCTCGGATGGATGATCAGAGACCATAGATTCGAAGAGCTCATCGAGTCCACACCATTGGACTACTCATTTGGCCTGTTTGGACTTCGTACCATGATGTTTCATTATATCAAAGTTTGGAGAGATGAGATTTAAAGAGAGAACAACCTGATCCATCCTCCACCCTTCCCACGCAGCCCCTTTTCTAGCGCCGCCAGTCCCTGTCTCTCCCGTTCTCTTTCCTATTGAACAGAGAAGGCTCTTCGGTTCCTCCTTCCCCTGCTGCTGCACAAGGCCTTCGGTTCCTCCTTCCCCTGCTGCAGCGCCCTAAATCAGAGGGAAAGTGAGGGACAAAGCAATACGAAAAAGAGAAAAAACGATTCAAGAGGAGCTGATCAAGATGCGTTGCTTGATTGGTGTATCTTCGTCAACCCTTGCTGCTTCTTTAAGGAAACCCTAGGTGAGATCCCATGGACGTTTCCCCCTGTTCATACATGGTTTTGGTCTAGTTTTAGACTAGGCTACCAAAGCATATGGTGCTGTTACGCTGTTTCACGTATAGCAGTTAGGACAGATCGGATCAATCGCCCAGGGCAGCATTTTTCTCCATGTTACACCCCGAATTGGCCAAACACCTGAATACAAAAGTTATAGATATTTCCTTTATCCTTTCTCTCGTGAAATTTCACGATTTTAGGCTCTGTATTTCAGGAGTTATGTTTTTTTAAGTGTGGCTGTTGCTATTCTGACGATGCTCTAGACAGTAGTAGATTGGTTCAGTTTTTTGTCAATGTTAAAGGTCAAACTAGTTTCTCCAATGAATAGAAAAGTTGTAGAATCTTTCGGTATCTTTCCAACGGCGTATAGCACAATGTCATATCTGAAATATAACTTCAGATACATGCTTTTGAAGTGGGTTGTTGGTTTCTGCTATCAGATTTTGTGCTCGAGATTAGTACCTTGATTAGGGCATCTTGATGATTTTTAATGAAAGTGTATATAGAACAAAAGTTGTGTGTAATATAATTTTACATTCTGTGGTAAATTTTTATAGTTGTTGGACAAATTGTTTAGTAGATATCTATGTTTTACAAATGTCTATGAAAAGTCAGGGCAGATTTCATTATCTGAATTCAACTGAAGTTTAGACATGCTTAAGTTCAGAATAAAAATAGTGTGCCTCCATGAAAATTGTAGGTCTTGCTTTGTAGTTTCTGAATATATATTTACTTACTATCACTGCTTTTGTACATTTAAAGATACATAAATATCAAGGAGATATGCTGCTGTTAGCTGAACATAGTGCTTTTGTTTTATTTTGCTCAATGGGTTGGAGTGTAGTGGCGCTTTACTTGCTGTTCATATATGCTTGTGTGAATGTTTGAACTGAGATCTTATTTATAAACAGGTGGTAATGCTCCGATGTGCCTAGTGTTGTTTACATCATCATTTTGAGGCAAGTAACGTAGGGGTGTGGCCAATGCTATGCTTATATTCATGTTTTGCATTCTTTTTGAATAAAATGCAGCAAGACTAGTAATATGGTTTACTTTCATTCTTGTTTACTCATACACCGTGTATGGGTTTTTTTTACCATGATTATGTCGCTTGTCACTTTGAGATTAACAGCTGCAGATTGTTGCATTATAATTGTTGCATATGGAGTTATGCATACATGATCATTCATATGCATATCTATGCATTTCATATGGAGTTAATGGCCGGTCACCGCCATCGCGCAGTGACTAGTACCGGTACATGGAGTTGCATGAGAGGTTGGCATCGTCCAACATTAAGCTCTCAAATGGAGTTGCATCATGACATACATACATTTCATGTCAATTGGAGAATACTGTATTGCAGATTATGAATCTTCGGGGTGTTTGGTTAGTGGTTGACATATCAAGAGGTCAAGTACTTTAAATATTTCAATCATGGCCTTTCATGGTTTCTGTTTTGTATAAAAAAACTTGTTAATCAACATGTGTAAGATATGTGTATATTCATAGCCGTTGCTTGTTGAGTTTATCTCACCCCTTTATTCTCTTCCAGGTTATTAATGATGAATGCTGGCATGAAGGGAATGGGATTAGCTCCACCATTGCATTCTTGTATCATCACATAATAACTATAGTATTGCGCTGTAAAAAGAAGATAATATATGTCACCTTTTTGTTTTGTTGGAACATAGTCAATATTTCTAGATATTAGTTTCTCTTATTTGGTTTACATGTCAAGTACCACGTATATCTTCATGGTTGTGTATATTACTTCCGCTTGTGTTCTTATTTTGCGTAAGAGTTGTAAAAAAACCCTTAGCTTGGCAACTCTATAGTGTCGTGCGGTAGCATTCTAGGATTGCGTGGTTCCTGGGGTGTTACACCTAGTTTCAATTAGCATCCTTGTGCCCTTAGGTGCCACAAACGGTTTTGTTTAGAACTCTATTGGACAAAGTATTGAGGAATATTCAGAAACGGTTCCTTATTCTTGTAGGAATGTCCTCCAGGCGGAGTATGCATTTTGCCTTGCAAAAGTAATCGTAAGTTCAAAGCATGTGCATCATCGGATTAGTATGTAAATTAATGGTCGAGATTTGCTGTTGGATGACCCTTTTGAGGTTCCAAAGATACTAGTTTACACTCTTTCGTTTGCTTTTGCTTTCTCGTATCAACAATGTACGAGCAGCCTTGGTGTTCTGCAAATCAATTTATACCATCGCAAATCAAAAGCAATTTGAAAAGTGTCAAACAACAGATTTCCCATCTTAGAGCTGCTATTTGACCCTAAAGAAGAAGTCTCATGGTGAAAGGTTGGCCTGCCAAAGTTGCTACGCTGCAAGTCAACTCAACTTACAGTGCAACTAAGTCACAAAGGAAAATTTTACTCAACCGCTTGGTGGTAGACTACTCCCCACGGTTTAGTGAATATTTACAACTTTTGTTGTCCTTAAGGCCTCGCTACATCTTTCTTTGGCAATGATTTTCCAATGATGACATACTCTGGTACCTTATAAATGTTTTTACCCAAGAGGTTGCATCTGATTCAACCTAGATAACTATTGCCTTTGGGTAAGAGAATCTTCTTAGGTAACATTTGGCAGAAATACGAAGCCGACAGAGTCAGCTATCACATTCACTAACCCCTCGATAGACTCAGATAATACAGTGTTGTCATCAGAGAAATAGAACTGCAAACATGGAACCTCAAGTAGTTTTCCATTAGTTGGTGTCTAAATGAATGAACATTTATGACCAACATAGACCTTGTCTATTGGTTAGTCAGTATCCTATGGCCTCAGAGAATGTTTGTCATCTATGATCTCACCCCTTTGGAAGGTTGTACTCAAGCCACTTTGGTAGAGGACTGCTTTTCCAACTTTGTGCACATAGGGTCATTTCAACGAGTATACTTCTGATAATTCCGGTCTAGTGTAGAGTTCATACGGCCCATACTATGTTCACTAGAGAAGAAGAGATACTTGTGTGTGGTTAGCTTATGGACCAAATGATCTTTGTATAATGAGAACGAAGCACCACATTGTCTTGGATTCCTGCCAAAGTAACAATGCTTCATGGAAGTCAATGAAGGAAATTCTTCAAACAAAGTTTACCATGAAGAGCAAGTATCAGAAATCATCTTAACCAGATTAACACTTCTAATGTTTGAAGCTTAGGAGCCTAATGCTATCGCAAATGTTGGAAACTAGATAACATGTCTCTCTTCCTTAAAGATCTTCCGTTCTGAATCTCGGGACGCGATTCCTTTAAGGGGGGAGGGCTGTAACACCCCAGGTGTTAGACTTGCATTGCATGAGCCTAAGCATCATTTGTTCATATATGAGCATGGAACACATGTGATGCACTAGTGCAACATGTGAAACATGCCTATATGGAATGTGCTTTGAAACATCTGCAACATCTCTTTGAAACATATGCAACATACTCTTGATAATTATGTTTCAATGTGTGTATGTTAGATGCTCATGCTTGGTAATGTAAGTGAGTGTTGAGGTCACTCCTTTCATGTGTCTCACATCACTTTCTATCTATAGTGACCCTTGGAAAAGTTTGATGGAGTTTGGAATCAAAAAGTCACATGAAATGATAAGTTATATGCTTGTTTGGATTATAACTGACACATACTTCTGAAACAAGGAAACATGTTTTACATTCCATGTGAACTAGTGTTTATGCAACATACAAGTGCAACATGTGCAACACATCTTGGACACATGTGGAACAACCTAGTGAAACATGTGTAGCATGTATCTTGAAACAAACACATGAAACAGTTGAAACATGGTGATGAAACAACTATAGCATTTCACTTGAGTTCTATGTTTCAATGCATGTGAGGCCTACACTTTTGTGCAACCTATGCATGGTGTGTATGTTGAGCCTCTACAACACCTTAACTACACTTAGGACACATAGTGGGACAATGTTCATGTTGATCATTTTGCCTAATTGTGCTTCTAAGTGATGGTTGACCTTGCATGAACCCTAGAACCCTTTTGTTTGACCATTTCAAAAGTCTAACCTAGAAGTTTTGCTTGACTATGCACTCTTTAACAAAGTTGTAGAGAATTTTATAAATAAAAAACTTTTTTTAAGGGTCAAGTCATGAAAATGTAGGGAACATCCTCAAACAGGGCCCACAAGTCAGAATTAGGGCTGTTTCCAACACTTAGCAATTTCTAAGTCTAGAATTCATCGTCTTCGACATTGGCATCTCACGTTCTCTGAATTGCGTTGAGTAACTCTAGTGGAGCCAAAAATGAAAGTTGGAAACAATTTATTGGAGAGCAACATGTAAAAAGTTGGGATCAATTTGACCAAGTTTGGCATTGCAAAATCCCAAAACCGAGCCCTAGCTTCACATGTTGACACTGGTGATTTGGGGATTGATTATCTCCTAATCTACAGCTCTAATGACTTTGCTCCCTAGAGGAAAATTATAGAGCTTTGAACGGGCTTCAAACTTCATATTGGGCCCATGTCCAAATTTGGCCCGGAGGTGGCCCAAACTCACGTCCCACTCTCGCTGCTTCGCTGCTTGCCGCGTGTACGGTAGAATGCCGCAATGGCCGCCGCGTGCCTTGGGCGTGGCCGCCATGCAAAGCTGCCACGTGCCCCCATGACCAACGCGCGTCCAACCTTCACCAGCATGCCCCTGCGCCTTGCCTTCTCCTGAGCGGACGCCCCGAGCTCTGCACTCGCCCCTCTACTCCTCCATGCTCGCCTCCACTCGCTCTCTCGCCCCTGCTCGCGCCGGTGCATGCGCGCCATGGCCGCCATGGCCGAGACCGCGCTGCCACCGATGTGTTACCACTATGGCCAGTCGCAGACCCAGTCGAGCACGCCATGACATCCGTCTCGCCTTCCTACCTCTCCCGCGCGCGCTCGCCGCGGGAAAAGCCCACCAGAGCCCTGCAGCCGCCGTCCGCCGCCATTGACGCCGAAAGCAAGCTTGCGGCCATCGTGGCCAAGCTGCCTCAGCCCATCTTGAGATGAGCCATGGCCATCCCTGGTAGCATACGAGGTCCCTGATGCACGAGCGCTCTTTCTCCCAGCCGTCCAGCTGCTAGAGAGCCGCCGTCGTCGGCACGTCCGCCGCCGAGCTGCCTGCTCGCGTGGTCAGCAGGCCACCGCCCACCTCCGGTCATGATTCAGCCACCTACAGATGCGGGCTGGCATGGCGGTGCCCACGCTGCCCTTCCCCGCCATCGACACCGGCCTCACCGGTCAGAAGATGGCCGGCCGGCAAGCCACCGGCCGCCTCCCCTGTTTCCTGTGCCGGGGGATGAAGACCGGCTTCCCCTCTCTCTGTCTCTCTCTGTGTGTGCATGACAGGTGGGCCCATCTGGTAACAGGTCCCGCACGTCAGTTAAACGGTGGTAGATTTGGGTGCACAACCGGGGTGTGCCTAGCAGATCTAGGGTGAAGTAGTTAATTTCGTTTTTGAATTTTAGAATTGTGTTAAATCTTCTAAAATTCATATCTCATGCTAGGTAATTCCAAAAATAGCAAAACTGGACTTTTTGGAAACCTTGAGAAAAGATCCATGCAGTGGAGTCATAATATGTTAGATGTTTGTAGAAGTTTTCTGGTGTTTTTATTTAATCTTGAAAAATACCCCAAAATGCTTATGAACTTGACCAGAGCCATATCTTGAGTTTTAGAACTCCAAAAATAGTGATTCTTATTTTATTAATTTTATGATGACATGTAATTGCTAGGAAAAATATTGAACACACTAGTTGTTCACTGTTTTATTAAGGTTTTGATTTGACCTTGATAAATAAGGAAATCTACATTATATTGCTTGTCATTTTTATATCTTGAGTTGTCTTGCTCCAAATAATGTGAAATTTTTATGGTAGTCTTACCATGCTACGAGTATACTGTGGTATAAATTTCATGGCCATTGCTTACTATATGATCAAGTTATTGATTTAACTTGTTTACGGCTTGATAAATAGCTTATAAATAATATATAAATGATAAAATAGAAAATATTGTTCCATTACCTTATTATGATGTTGCTCTATGATGTTGATTCATACTATGGCCATGTGTTCACAGAAAATATTGAGTTTTAGGTTTAACTTACTCTCACATGATTTATTGCAATAGCTATTTGTCTTTTTCATAGAGGTTGATATACTTGTCCAAATGGCTTGAAGTTTGGATAGTAGACTATTGGGGGCATAGTTAGTCCACTATAATTTTGGTAGAATTTATTGTGTAATTTTGATAGGTGTTCATAATTCCACCTAATTATCTAGATAAATTAAGAAAATACATTAAAAGTATTTATTTAGGAATGGGCACTATGTTTTCTGGTGTTCATTAGTCATGTGTGACATGTTAGTAAAGTTGGTTTTGTCCAATTATATGTTTGTAATGTAAGTTAATAATTATTCCCTGTAAACGAAGTTTCTGGACAGATCTAGGAACTTAGCAAAGTTCATTATGATAATGTGCTTTGTTGTAAAACTTGTTTATACAAAAGTTGTATATAATTTATGTATCTAGCTGCTGCTAAAATTTGGTGGCATTTGGCTAAGTAGTTTTTGAGTTATAGCTGTTTAAAATCAGGTCCCAGATTTGGTTGCTCTTTGTTTGGAGCAGACCAGATTCTGCAGTTTCATCTTGTGGACCTATTAAACTTGAGAATTAGGCTTAGGTGATTATAAATGAATTGTAGATAATTTCATAAGCTTTGCAGAATGTCTTGTTGCACATCTTTTGGAGTGTAGATCTCCTGCTGTGGTTAAATTACTCAGCAGTTGTTCTGATGTCCAGGAGGTGGCAATTTCTAGTTCTAGTGCTTTGATTAACTTTGCCATGTTTGTGTATTGAAGTGTGACACCTATCTTTGATGGTACTTGGTTTAGTACCCTGTGATCTTGTGAGACTTGTTTCTTGATTGATGTGTTTGCCCTCTTCTATGTTATGCCTTAATGAGGATTAATTTAATTAGCTCTAGGTGCTTACGTGAACTTTGGTATGTTTACTTGATTACTTTGTTTATTGCACTTCTATGCATTCATACATATGCATTGCTGCTCCTCATTTAGGTACGCTAGCTGAAGCATATGAAGGACCTAAGGTGGAGCCAAACCCTAAGACGGAGTTGGTGGATCCATCCCGAAGATAAAAGGATTGGACAAGTGCTAGATTGGAGGATGCTCGCCAAGCGGGTTTCATCTGACATACTCTAACTTGAGTCGGATCTCAGGCAAGCCCCAGAGCATTATAAGCCTCCTACCTTCAAAGCAATTAATTTTATATATGTTATAAGTATTGTTGCATTAAGTGGTAGGAGTTGGTTGGAAACCCTTGCTGCATTATATCATTCCTTGTCCAGATATATGAATCCTTGAATCCTACATAGACTAGGATCGAGTAGATGCTTAGCCCTACTTTATGCGGTAGAAGTCAGGTGATTTTCTGTCACCTGCGAGATGTAGGGATATTCATATATGGCACGGTTGGCTATATTTGCTATCGTGAAAAAGAACCATATGTTAATAAAATGAAATGAGACCGGGCGGGATGACGATAGTGAAGCAACAAGGCATGGAGGTCTTGGGTGTGGATTTATCCCCGTCTGAGTCGTTTAAGGACTGATTCGCTGTACGTCCTTGAGTCATGTTGAACGCAGTCTAACACTTAGTTGGCCGGATAAGTCGTTCTGACCACGAAGTCGAGTAATACAGTTCAGGCCGGGAATCGAATGGTAGGTCGCATCTTGGAGGTAGTAAGGATGTGCTTGGGGATATTGGCGTGAGACCAAGGAGGGTGTTAGAGTCCCTATTACCTAGCAGAGTGTTGCCCTTGGGGATACGGCATCAGACGAACCTGCGACTCCTAAATTGTACGAAAGGTGGCTTGTGCGACCCTAGCAGGGGCCTGCGCGGTGAGTGTTAGAAATACCCCTCCAGCTGGATAGAAATTTGATTCGAATCGCTGTCGCTCCCGGTTAGTGAGCACTTAACTTGAGCAGCGGCAACGTAGATTCAATTAAATTGAATGGATGGTTAATTGGAAGGCGATGTATATGTTGCCTCAATTTATACCTGCTATGGTTAATATTGTTTGCTCCTAATCAAGTGAGTGCTCTAGTATAGGCGCTAATATAGATGATAGGTTAATGATAATTTACTTGATTTTTAAACATTAATGATTGATCATCTATATTAAGCTTTTATGCAAAATGTTGTCAAGCTAGCCCCACTTTATATCAGCCTTGCATGATCCTTGGTGTCACTTTATTTCTGGTTTTTGACGTTTAAGCCTAGCTGAGTACCTTCTCGTACTTAGGGTTTTATCCCCACTTGTTGCAGGTTGTGATGTATCATGGCAACTGCAAGAGTTGGTTGGCTCCTGCCTTGGTGGCGGAGTGTGATCACGGGCGTGATCCTTCTTATTTATCTTGTCTCTAATGCTTTTGTTGGAAGTCGACCTTGGTACTGGCATGTATTTGAAATAAGGGTGTTGTTAGTTTCAAATTACTTTGCTTCCGCTACTTTTGAACTTAAGTTGTAATATCTATGTTGAACTCTGATGTATATTGAATTACTTGTAAACTAGATGTAACATGTGACTTGTTATGTTGAATCACTATGATCTAGGCTGTATGTTGGTTGGTTTGAAATCCCTCGTGATTTTATTGGACTACTGGAGTTATATGGGCTCAAGTGCGAGAATTTGATCATTTCGGTGATTGTTTTTGTACTTGTGCTCTTATAATTTGGACGGTTCCGTTACAGTCCACTGCCTATAAAGGCAGGGGCTTCTTCCTCCTCCTCCCCACCCGCACGCACACTCGAAACTTAACCGCCGCCGTCCCGAGCACCGTCGCCGCGCGCCCTCGTCCGCGGCCTCGTCCGCGCCCTCGTCGGCCGCCCCGAGGACCGCCGTCTCACCAGCTTAGTGGTGTAATAATTTGATGTAATAAAATGCAGTCACCGAAGTCACTAAAGAAAATGATGTAAAAAAAGAAATAATTTGAAAAATGCATTAGTATATAATAATTATATAAATAGTGATGTAATAATTAATATTTAGGGATAATTAGGGATACACACACTAACACACACACACTAAACACACACACATATATATTAATAATGTGACATATATAAATGTGATATAATATTTCATATGTATTAACACACACCCTTATAATACATTTGTTCCCTCTTTCTTCCGCCTTCCAGATCGACGTCTTCTGCCGCCGTCACCGAAGTCCCCGTGGTGTCCGCACCGACCGCCGTCTCTCCGACCGCCGTCTCTCCGCCGTCTCACCGGCTTCAAAATACAGGTATTGTTTAAATTAGTGCTATAATTAGTGGTACAATTAGTGGTATAAATTAGTGGTATATTTGTTAGCAAATGATGTTCATAATCAAATGACATACACTAAACCCTAAACCCTAAACTGTAAACCCTAAACCCCCTAAACCCTAGGCCGTAAACCCTAAGCCCTAAACTCCTGTCACGCGTACACACATATTTTTGCAGAAATGGCCGACCCGAGAGAAGACGAAGAAATATTGTTGAACATGATCCACGGTAGCGCTGAAGAAGGTCGTTATGATGATCGTGAAGGCGATGAGAACCCTGAGGGCATCGATGGCGGTTCTCAGTACTTGGTCGACCCGAATGACCAAGACAATGTTGGCGAGGTCTGTAATATATGCAGCCTCCTATGTTTATATACATGAAATTCAAAAAATTTCCTTTATTAATTGTCTTGTTTCTGCCTACATAGCCCTCTATCTCAACGACAACCACGGGGACCAGCAGAAAAGTACGAGGCCCAAAGAAGCCGATGGAGGGCCAGTTGGTTATCACGGATTTCGACGAGGGAACAGGCCAGCCACGTGGACCCCATGCAAGGGCCTTTGTCAACCACTTAGGGTACCTTGCCCAGGATAGGATCCTGATCAATGTCCGTGAATGGAAGAAAAATAAGCAACGCCCAGAAATCAGTTATGTCTCTGACCGTGACAAGGAACTAGTTTGGGGTGACGTGTTGCAACATTTTATGCTAGACACAAATGATGAACAGTTGAAGGAAAGAGTTCGGGATTGGTCTATGAAGAAGATGGCCACACAATTCCAGTGCTATAAGAAGAATCTATGTAACGACTATATTAAGAAGAACAAGACTCCATATTTCAACTGTAAGCACTTTGTCAAGCTGCGGCCATTTTGGGATGAGTTTGTACAGTTCAAGACATTGGAAGAGGGTCAGCAATGGGCAAGAAGGAACCAAGAGAATGCCCGACACAAAACCTACCACCATATGATAGGATCAGGTGGCTACCCTACTGCCATTCCTAAGTGGAAAAAAGCCGAGCAAGAGCTAATTGACAGGGGGTTGGTGCCAGAATCCCTCAACTGGCCTGAGCGCACCAAGCACTGGTTTTTCGCTCACGAAGGCCGCCTGGACCTAGAGATCAGAAAGGTCGTGTATGGGGAACGCATCCAAGCTATAGCAGAAAGATTTCATCAAGCCCGCTCCATCGCTCAAAGTGGAGAGTGGCAGCCGAACAGAGATAAAGATGAGCTGACATTCGCCCTAGGGAACCCTAAGCACAGTGGACGGACGAGAGGCTATGGCTCTGTGTCATGGGAGCATGCCTTTCCTCAGGACAGAGAAACTTATAGAAGCCGCCAGAGAAAGAAGGAAGAGGATAGGGAACGGCTACGTAAGTTGGAGGAGGCTGTTATGAAGACCGGTGAAGTGGCTCGTAAGGCACTAGAGCGGGAGGAAGCACTTAAGGCCACTATGAATGAGCAAATCAGAAAGGCCGTGGAGGAAGTTGTAAGTTCCCGCCTCCAGAGCTTGTCACAGCCGGCCGCCAACATTAGCCCCGGCTCAGCTCAGTTGAAAAGCAGTTGTGCTTCTACGGAGGTGCCTGTGAGGCAAGATGATGACGCAGGGATGCGCTTCCCGGTGGATGACGTCACCGCTCCGTTGACGTCCTGTGAGCTACATATTTCAGAGGGGAATGCCACAGTCAAGGTGGCTACCGGTGTTGTATCTCCTATCGACCCCACCAAGACATCAAGGATCCACTCGGTCGCAATACCACCTAGATATGCCAGTGTCTCAGTGGATAGAGTGGTCAAAGGCCATGAAAATGTGGCTCATATCGAAGGTGGTGATGGGGAGAAGACCCTAGGTGAAGCGGAGAAGACATTCATATGTTGGAAGAAATAATACATCATTATTCCTAAGGCGCCGCCACCACAACCGAACCCTAGGTGTGGATGATTGTGAACGCAATTGCTTTTCAATAATTATGTATTGTATCTAATTATGGTTCACTCATGTATATACCTTGTTCGTTTTTTTCAAATTCAGGACCTCCCCAAGTCCGTCTATCCATTCACCACATGACCACAGTGCCGTGGGACACGACGACGATGACGATTTCATACAAGACAAGGCTGCATCCCCACCGCTGGCCGTATCTCCTCCACGACGTACTCCAACGCCGCCAGTGGCCCAATCTCCTCCACAACAGCAAGCTCCAACCACGCCGCCGCCGCCTCCGCCAATGCCGACAACGGCCGCCTCATCGGCATTGGCTGGTCCATCGAGGAATAAGAGGCCCACTGGCGCACAGAGATCGGTCCCACCACCTCCACCGAAGAAACAAGCTGTGGTCACGAAGATCCCGAAGATGACCAAGCTTTCATACGAGAAGACTGATGAAGAACTTAATGCTTCAGTCAAGGCAGAAGTGAAAGCGTTGTTCGAAAAGACCAAAGCTGACGCACGAGCAAAGCAAGAGAAGCCATACCTAATGTATCCTCGTGTAAAGCTATGTTAAGTGGTGCAGGCTATGCAAGACGAGAAGCGTGCCGCTAGTAAAAAACCAGCGCCACCACTATCAGACTATGAGCGTACTATCACAAAGAAAATCAAGGAGGACAAAAGGAAACAGAAGGCGACCGGGAAAGATGTTGCACAACTCGGCCAACAAGCACAGCAATCAGTGCCACCACTAGTGGTTGAGAATCAATATGGTTCCAACATGAACTTGATGCAAATGTCGGTACCTGATGATGTGGACTTAGATGAACTCGCCAAGTGGATGAATGTGACTGGGCTTTCCTTAGAACAACTTCTCGGTCGGGAGAAACTGATAACTGTTAAAGAGTCCGAAGTTGTTAATGAATGGCAGAGAAAGTACGTATATGGTAGGAGTCTATGTGACCCTGCAAAGGTAAAAAATCTTGGTACACAAATGTACAAGCTGCACGAGTACTACTTGAGATTCTGTGCACAACATCAAATTGAACAATATCTGGGCGTCCAAGTCAGAGATTGTCACTACTTCCGTGGAGTTGACGTCATCTGGGTAGAGTTTAGTGAAGTACACCAGCTTCTCTATATGGATGCTCTTGACAAATCTCTCATAAGCTGCTACTGTCTGTAAGTGATTCTTCCTTTTAATCAATAATCCCACTCTAGCATATGTACGTATTCGTAATAACTATGCTCATGATGTGTAGACACATGATGAGAGAACTCAGATTGAAACAAGACGATCGAATTGGTTTTATCGATCCGTATGTCGTGTACAAGGACACAAAGACTAAAGATCCATTCAATCTGAAGATCAAGGAAATAGAGAAAAACCTCCGGATGTTCTTTTATAACCAAAGACATAAGGAGTTGATACTCTTCCCTTACAATATGGGGTAAAGTGTTGTGTTATATCATGTCTTAGTCAATCCAACATTAATATATATATATATAAGTTGACTCTATAAACAAATGCAGGGATCACTGGATACTCATTGAGATTAAGATCAAGGAACAAACTATAAATGTGTGGGACTCAATGAGAAAAGAGCCGGCAATGTACCAAGACATGATAGACATGATCCAGAGGTAAGTTCTATCATTCTTTAATTATCGTTGCCTGCTCCTTTACTTTACTATGCTATACCTAATCAACGACCGACTTATTGGGTAGGGCTTGGGCTTGGCTACAACAAAGATATCGTACGGATCTGAAAGTGCCACTCCCCCCTCCTATTCTACATAAGTGGGTGTCCAGACAACCGTACGGAACCAATTTATGTGGATACTACGTTTGCGAGTACATGCGGTGTAACAAATTTACACCTGCTAAAGAGATGCTAAAAGTAAGTAACATGTGTATACAGTAAATTCATATCTTATTTATTTGTTGAAACTAAATAAATCTTATGTATATTAATATCTTTTCCTTTAATTAATGCAAATGGAATGAGTGGGAATTGAAAGAACAAGTGTTCAAGGACACAATACTCGTCGCAATCCAGGAGACGATCGCAGGTTTCATCAACGATCATGTCATCCCAGAAGACGACGAGTTCCACCACAACCCTAGGTTGGATTTGAAGAGTCCAAACAAGAACGAACACTTGTATGAGCTTTGAGTGGCGGGCAAACATTTGTGTAACTCATTAACCGGCGGCCGAACACTTGATTACTTGTATATTATTGTAAATGTAATGTGTATGTACGTATATGTATAGCTCTATAGTATATATATATATATATAGTTTCATACTTTATTTGTGTGCAATAATAACACTCTCGTATAGGTGCAACATATACGGATAATAGCAGCGAAGAATAAATTGGAAAACAATATAACTAAAAACCAAAATCAATAATGAATTGGAAAGAAAAAGGAAAAAGAAAAAAGAACCTTTAGTCCCGGTTGGTAATACCAACCGGGACTAAAAGGTGCTGCGCCACGTCGATGCCTGGCAGCACCTTTAGTCCTTACCAACCGGGACTAAAGGTGGGCCATTTAGTCCCGAAACCTTAGTCCCGGCTCGCAGCCCGGGACTAAAGGTCCTTTTGGACCGGGACTAAAGCCCCGTTGTGCAACAGTGACAAATCTGAGCAAACCTTGGTTCAATAAAACATGATCAGGCTTTCAGTCGAATAGATTATGACTCTAGCATGCACATAGGAAAGCCATGTAAGAAAGCAATGCAGTGCCAAGATGAAGCATTAGTACGCTTATATAAGAGTACGCAAATTCAACCACAAATTTAAAGAGACAGAAATTCATGGTGGTGAGAATAACATGTAATATTAGTTGTAATGGTGGCAAGCATGATTGTCTTGATAGATTCAAGTACAATGCAGGAAGCATAGTTATATATACAGAATATTACGTGTCATACCGATGGTTACCAGGTTTCCAACTTTCACATACCTTCTTTCGAGTTTTTGCAAAAAAAAAATGTGGAACTATTCCTATGTTATCATTGGAGAAATAATCATATCAAGCTTTGGTAATTTTAAGCAGATAAAAAATGTAGTCATGGAGACACTGGCATTACATAATCCTAGAAACTATATTAGGCTGTAAAATAGACTGTAGAATCAGCTAAGATAGATACTTTCGTTCTTTTGATTTTTATCATGTAAGGTAGTGCTCCGAGTTTTTTCCCTGCGTCATACAATAATGAATTTTCCCTGTTGTCATAGTGATGGAAGGTGCACAGTTTTATGCCTATTATCGATCTAAACAAAACAACAAACAGTTGACTCGACTATCATTAGTTGAACTACGTATCAACTATCAAATTTTAAACCAATAACTACATGAGAAGCAAAAACAGTAATTACTACAGGCAGTGGTGCGCACGAAGATGTGCTTCAATTTCTATTAGCACCAAGTCCATCGTTGATGACCAAAACGTACCTGAGTTTGTCAAACTTGGTGGCCCTTTCAGTGAACTTCGCTAAATAAGGTTCGCGAGGTACTTATCCATTACTGCCTGCACAACAGTAATAAAAAGTGAACCCATGAGCATTGCTCCTCCAATGTTCAAACTATGAGATGAAGAATTGATGGGATCATGCAAAGGGAATACTACTGTAGGTCTAAAACTATCAGAATTGCTTCATGAGGCCTTTGGTGCTATAAAAAAGTTTCCTTTGTGGATGGTTGAATAATATGTGAATTGCCGATGCACCCACACAGTCTTCTTTTCTTTAGAGGAGGTCCAGTATTGGTGCATACTCAAAATGGTTTATCAACCTGTCCTATATACACTGTTTTGTTAGCTGAAAAAGCTTCATAACCAGGTTCAGCCAGTAATATTAAAGTATTAGAAAGCAATCATTGAGCCTATTTTCTCAAAATAACTGCTATATTCAAAACCCTTTGCCTTTGGTAGCTAGATGTTGCTAAATTAGAAAAAGGTATCACATCCCACATGGTACAACTACTGAAACGGAGTTTTTTACAATGTATGTAGAATGACAAAAATATTCCGATTCTAACATATCTGATGTTTCTTTTGCTAGGTCCGTCACCCCTGAATTCAGGCATGCATGCACTATGGTTTGGAATTTAGTACAACGTTAAGTTTAAGAAATACTAAGATATTGCAGTCAGATATATGCCTGCATCTAAAAAAACACAGCGCCTCTGATTTTACGCAGCAACAAACAGTTTGTAAAGAACATTCAAATAAAAGGTCAAACAAGGTGATCCCGTGGCTCAGTACACATTAAGTCAGCTGTTAATAAATAATATAGCCCGGCACTCATGCTCAGTCCATGATGCAGGCGTATATCTATATGCACCAGCAATGCAGAATGTATTATTTCATCAAGCTAAAAGAACTCTAAACATGTATGACTATGAAAAAGAAATTTTCAGAAGAAGGTTATGGTAGAGCGCACCTGAAAAAACAACGGCTTTATCTAACATTGTAGGTCATTTAGATCTTGACCCTTTTTATGATAATGCTTTGTCCTCCAAACACTATTCTGTAGACGGCTGCTGTCCTAAAATTATCTCATGTTAGAATACGCTGCATACTATGCAGATTGCTGCCGAGTTCCTGAGAACCGACCCATGTAACATAAGAAAGGGCTTATTGAAATACAGCAGCAAAAAAACTGAAGTGACAACAAAATGGAAGGACTAAGCAAAAAAGGTTGCCTCTGCATACCTCAAGCGTTTGACCATATACAGGAGCCTTTCCAGCATGAACCAATATCTGAAGCGGTACTATACCAATTTTGACAGCTGCTGGGATTGAAAAACCCCTGAGGCGGTACCTCTGGACCTCCAGCTTGAACAAAAAGACAGCAGCTGCATAAGAACCAACACAGTTTGGCAAAGGTTCACTGACCCGTAAGCACAATAGGCCATCTAAAATAGTGAACACTGCAATGGTTAGATAGAGTGTAATGCCTAAGAAGAGGTGTAAATCAAATTGGCAATGCTTGGAATGGAATGGCAGCTCCTTTCAGTAATCAAATGAAGCCTACACCATCCGATAAACTATGCATGATGACTTACTCTTTGGACTCAATCGAAGGCTCCAATACCAGCAACCTTGAGGCTGTCAGTGATATCCTCCGGTGGCTTTTGAGCTTGATGAATAGCTGGATTATGTATTGGTAAATCACCCAGATTAGTAGGCCTGAACACCAGCATCCTCTGGAGGCTGTCAGAGACATCTGAAAGAACAAGTCCAATAGAAGAATCATGGGCCAGTTAACCAAATGTTGGGGCAGCAGTGATTAATCCAACTAACAATGCAACAGAAAGTGCACACTCTTTCCAGGTCATAGTCACAAAGTTTTTGGGTCGATGGGGTCGAGGTACGGGGTCGCGGTACGTGGTACGCTAATCATGATAGATTTTTACACTTCGGGTCGAAAATGAACCCGTGAATCCGGGTCGGGGTCGACGAACCCGGGTCGAGGGTCGAAGGTGGTGAACCCGTTTTAAGTGACTATGTTCCAGGTAAAGGAGTTTCTTTTCTGCAAGGCAGTAAGCAAAACTTGAGAGACGTGACAGCTTAACGCATTCTACATAATCCAAAAATAGCATTGCCAAAATTGAGCGGAAAGCATCAAACTGCATAAATCAAATTTGAACAATTGGTTTGACCATTTGAGGAAGTTTGATGAACTAAGTATGGATAACAATTCATTGGCACTTGGCATGCGTGGATTAAAAAAAATCTTGGCCCCTAATTTTAGTAGGCTAATCTGCTCACTGGTAAGCAAATCCACACTGCCAACGGCAGAAGACTAACATAGAACTGAAAACAAACAGGAGAGGGGCGAAGCAGCACCTGCGATTTGAAGCTGGGCCGGAGGCTAGTGGCCAGGAGCAGGCCACGCTGAGGGGCACCTGCATCGGCGGCCACCGATGGGGCCCGGTCACGTCGCTGCGTCACAGACCGCGGGCGGCGTCCCGGACACTGGCACCGGCCACTGCGCGTCTGCAAGGGAGAGGGAATCTAGGGGAGGAGCCATGAGATGAGGGAAGAGAAGAAGAGAGCGACGTACCAACAGATGTGGCCACCGAGCGGAGCAGCTGGCGCAGCCGGCGAGCAAGAGCCATCTAGGGTTTCGTGGAGGCCGCGCGGATCGACGACAGGAGGCAGCGCCGAGGAGCCGGGGGTCAGCGGCGCCCACAGCCAGCGGCGGGGCTCTCCTGTGCCGAGGCGTGCCAGAAGGCAGCCACCGCCGGAGGCCGTCCGGATGGCCGCGCCGCAAATCGGGGGCGCTGCTGGCCCGGCCGTGCGCAGGGCGTGGAGGCCGCCGCGTTCGAGGGCAGCCGGTGCCCCGGCGCGTTGAGAGAGAGGGAGAGCAAGGGGAGGCGCGAGCGGGGGTTGGGGCGAGCGGCGGCGCGGGCGGCGGCGGTGCGCTGCGGGAGGAGCCGGGGAGGACGAGGAAGAGATACACTGGAGGCGAGTTCTTTTTTTTTTTGGCTGGAGGGTTCAGGATGCAGAATCAGAATGCTGCGTATATATTAGATGGGCCGACTCCATAGCAGAAGCCGGATAGCAGCGAGAGAAGCAGAGAGGAAGCCGGTGGAAGATAAGAATGAGCGGCAGAAGCTGGTGCGGACAAAATCGGCTCGGAGTGATCTGGGCCACACGGTGGAGGATCGGATGGCGGAGGGAAATCCGGGCGATGTGGCGGGTGGTTCCTGCAGAGGAGCATGCTATCCTTCTTGGGGTTTAATTAATTATGGAATCTCGAGTGCTAACAAATTATTTTGACTATTGATGAATTTGCAAAACAAGAACTCTATGGTTCTGGAGCAGTTACCATTTTTCATGGTCATTTTTTTTGTATTTTTTCATTGGACATTGATACCGTTGCAACTTTCTGTTATAGTAGGGGGTTATAACTCCCTTCCTGTGTCCTTCTACTGAAAAATTTCAACACACACCAAGGACCAGTTGAACTTGGTAATACTCTGTATACCTAATGTGTCCTTTTTGTTCTGTAGTGAACATATTCAAATTTTATTATCACTTAACATGTTAAACCAGGTACTTAAAATTAAAAGAAACAGTTCAATGTGGTTATACTCTGTATACATAATGTATCTTTTGCTCTTGAAACATAGAAATATCCAACCAGATTCCAAAATAATAAGATAATTAAGATAGCAAAAAATACAGCAAGGGAAGAGAACAAGAAAAGAACAGAATAAGTGTCTCTCTTTCAGAAAAATTATTGTACTCTCGTCTTCTCAAGGCATGGTGTCATTTACACCTTAGCACTTTATCTTCCTTGCACTAAAGATATATGTAAGTGTTGTTCTTTCTGAAATTATTAAATAAAGTTAGGGGTTGCACTCTTGAAATCTGCCCTTAAGCATCAGTGAAGCTTACATAGCAACCACCTAAATACCATTAAGTTTCAAAACTCTGATACAGAGGTAATAATAAGACATTAGAATATAACTTTTTATTAGTTGCTCAATCTTTGATGTTCTTCCCATAGAAATTTTGCTGCTTCTATGTTTGATAACTAAAGATAGTGATAAAGAAATGTCACACTCTGATAGGGATGCTTGGTGCTATCTTCATACGCTCAACTATAAATTTAGCTACAAAAAATATTTAGTTTTTAGCTATAATTACACGAAGCCTGTTTCATCATCATTTGCTTTATACTATCTTGAAGACAGATAAATTCAACTGTATAATAAGTGATCTAAGTGAACACCCTTCCACCAAGATTATTTCTGAAACATCGTTCACAGATCAAACAATGTCGGTGCAACCTCCAATTAAATTTGATTGTTTATGCCTTCTATCAACTTGTTAGTAGTCATTCTTGCAATTGCTAAAAATATATCATTGCTATATCAGCATGCACGATATTTACTTTGTTGCTCCTATATGTCAAAAACTTTATAGCTCATGTCCTCATATCCTGATCTCTAAGCCACTTGAAGACTTAAAAGGAGGTGAACTTTAACCATTTCATTGTTCTCACAGGCTGGTTGCTCCAAGGAGGGCACGGCAAAGCCGCGCCTGGTTTTCTAGATTTTCACTAAAATGAGGGAAGGGGATTAGTAGTTTTTTTCTCGGACAACCCAGGAGAAATGTGTGCCGTTTCTTTAAGAAGAAAATGTATATAAAGAGGGAGGCTGTTAAACCCTGCTAGTACATACAACCTCGATCAGAAATTAATAGTTGATTCCACTTGTTTGTAAATGTCATCTACAGCAGCGGATGATGATGATTGTTGGCACTAGCCAGACATATAGTCTATTCAATTCCATCCATCTCCCGTAACCGTGACTCCAGTGTAATATGAGAGAAGCTTATGCCAATCAGAGGATATAAATCTATGTGAGAAGGACTAGGACAAGGGGGGCGATAGCCTAGGTTCGCCTCAGTGGTAATTTTAGGTACTATATTTATGAATCCAAAATGTGGACATTTGTTATCTTATTAATATTTAGCTAACAAAAGAAGACCCCACTTATAAGTGTCCGAGTCAGTGTTAATGAATCAAAGAGATGAAAATTCGGTAGTACGTGAGGTGGACGAGCACGAGCATGTTACTAACTATTTTAGTGTGGACGACAGCACGATAATGTGTTTACTGAACATCCTCCTTGTATGAGTGAAGCCTGAAGCATGTTGAAAGAGTTTAATGCACCACCGAACATTTATCAAAACATCTCATATCTTAGCAAAAGAAACATTCACATTGCTATTTTTACTAAAAGTAGGCTGATTTCTTATTTAGGGTTACTACATAATTCAAGCACTAGATGCTATAGGACCCAACCCATACTCCGTAGAGATGGAGAAAACATGCCCAACATAGGTGAGTAAAGTTTATCTTAGAAAACATCAGGGAGGATCTTAAAATGGTTTTCAGCCTTATATAAAAAGTTCTTGGTGTCATAAAAATATAAAATGTTATTGATCCTTCTACTCTAGATAGTATGTAGTTCAGTTGAGATCAATGATTTTGCCATACTCATCATAAAGAACACATATAAAAAAACTAAATAATAAAGGGACAAAAAATACATCCTGACCGGCCCAAAATTACCAGTACACATAAATTATTGATGAGAAATAAGTAACAGAGCACAACACCCAGTTTGTGGGAAGTTGAGGAGATCAAATACAACACAGGAGCTTATTTGACCTTCCTCTGTTTGCTGATTTCTTCAAATCAGCATCCACAACCGAATGATGACTGTATACAATACAAGCTTGAATTTTGTCATGCTTTTTTGGTCTTCGGCTTAGGTGCTGGTGGTAGGAACACCACCCTAAAGATCCATCCAGCAAGCATGGCCCCAATAAAGGGGCATATCCAGTACACAAACAGCTGCTCCCATGTGTTGTGCCAATTGTTAACATATGCCCAGCCAAATGCCTATTCATGATAATTGACCAAAAACAAATTACTAAGTAAAATGGAAACCAAGATATGATTAATGCTTGTTTTCCTACAAAGTGCATAGCTGAAAGTGGATACAAACAAAATGATACCTCCGAGCTGCTCAAAAGGAGAAATAAGTTAACAACACATTCAGGATTTAGAAATACTATGTGAAGCATACTGATCCCTGATAAAAAAACCTGACATCGGTTACCATGGAGGCAACTATGAAATATGCTTTGATAATGCCATCAATATAAATAACCTCTACCTATGTTGTTGACCGATGACCTTTTAGGCTTCATTTCAACATATTACATTTAGTCGTCCTGTCATAAATGTGTGGAAGAATGCATATATATAAACCAGAATTATGAATAGATGGGTATAATAACTACTAACTAGAGCTTAAAACTTCAAATCATACAGCTGCAGCTGCTTTCTTGAGTATTTTAATTCTTGTATTTGAGTCAATTCAGTTCGCAGCTAGGCTTGAGTTGTCAAGCTTTAGCCTGACTGGTTGGCCCAACAACCAAACTACTAGAGTGCGAATTGAATAGACTTGACCAACCCAATAGGCCCAAAGAAAGTAAGATGTAATGGCCAAAGTACAACTACTCATCGATAATAATGATTGGCTTATTGTTAATAAAAACATTTGATGGGTAGGGTACATCCTTCAGTTTAAAAGTTGCACCCCTTCAAGCAAAAATGTACCCCTTCCAGCAAAAATACATTTTGGATAAGATTTAGACAAAAAATTGAAATAGTCTGCCAATAAACTTTTAAAAACATTCAGCTTCAAAAATTGAAATTTATGTGCAGATTAGGTCATGATCTTAATGATAATGTGATATAACTTGAACATTAGTTTTCTAACTTTATACCAATCTAACAGTACAACAACAATAACAACAACAACATAGCCTTTTGTCCCAAGCAAGTTGGGGTAGGCTAGAGATGAAACCCAAAAGAGACGAGAAACAGGAAGACACAGAAAGGCCAGGAGACAGATAAAGGTCACGGTTCAGGCACGTTGATTGCTAGTCTCCAAGAGCTCTTATCCATAGCTAAATTCTTGGAGATATTCCACTCCTTAAGGTCTCTCTTAACGGACTCGTCCCAAGTCAGTTTAGGTCAACCTCTACCGCTCTTTACATTATCGGCCCGCTTTAGAACCCCACTACGCACCAGCGCCTCAAAAGGCCTCTGTTGGATATGTCCAAACCATCTTAACCGATGTTGAATCAATTTCTCCTCAATTGGTGCCACCCCAACCCTATCCCGAATATCGTCGTTCCGGACTCTATCCCTCCTTGTGTGTCCACAAAACCAATGCAACATACGCATCTCTGCTACATTTAATTGCTGGACATGTCGCCTTTTTATAAGCCAACACTCAGCACCGTTAACATCGCCGGGCGAATCGTCGTCCTATAAAACTTACCTTTTAGCTTCAGAGGCACCCTTTTATCACAGAGGACGCCAGAAGCTTGATGCCATTTCAACCAACCAGCTGAAATTCTATGCTTAACATCTTCATTAATGTGCCATCCTTTTGTAGCATCGATCCCAAATACCGAAAAGTATCATTCTTGGCCACCACTTGCCCATTGAGGCTAACGTCTCCTTCCTCTTGCCTAGTCACACTGAAATCGCACCTCATGTACTTGGTCTTGGTCCTACCAAGTCTAAACCCTTTTGACTCTAACGTGTGCCTCCATAGTTCTAACTTTCTATTAACCCCTGCCCTACCGTCGTCAACTAGCACCACATCATCAGCAAAGAGCATACACCAAGGGATATCACCTTGTATGCCCCTTGTGACCTCATCCATCACCAAAGCAAATAAATAAGGGCTGAATGCTAACTCCTGATGTAGTCCTATTTTAATTAGAAAGTTATTGGTGTCGCCATCACATGTTCGGACAAACGTCACCGCATCCCTGTACATATCCTTGATGAGGGTAATATACTTAGTTGGGACTTTGTATTTTTCAAGGCCCACCACATGACATTTCTTGGAATTTTGTCATATGCCTTCTCGAGGTCAATAAAGACCATGTGCAAGTCATTCTTCTACTCCATATATCTCTCCATCAATTGTCGTAATAAGAAAATTGCCTTCATGGTTGACCTACTAAGCATGAACCCAAACTGGTTTTGGGTCACACTTATCACTCTTCTTAGACAATGCTCGATAACCCTCTCCCAAAGCTTTATCATATGGCTCATCAACTTAATCCCACGGTAGTTAGTACAACTTTGAACATTTCCCTTGTTCTTGAAGATAGGTACTAATATACTTCTCCTCTATTCTTTAGGCATCTTGTTAGACCAAAAAATAAGGTTAAAAAGCTTAGTTAACCATACTATCGCTCTGGCGCCCAGGCATCTCCACACCTCAATGGGGATACCATTAGGGCCCATCGCTTTACCTTCCTTCATCCTCTTCAAAGCCTCCCCGATCTCTGTCTTCTGAATTCTCCTCACAAAGCGTCTGTTGGTATCATCAAATGAGTCGTCCAACTCAAGGGTAGGACCCTCATTCTTCCCATTAAACAACTTGTCGAAGTACTCTCTCCATCCTTTATGCATTTGATTTGGTTGATGTCCCTTGTCTTCCTCTCGCGGATCCTAACCATTCTATAAATGTCCTTCTCCCCTTCCTTCGTGCCTAGCTGCTGATAAAGGTCGTCATACGCCTGACCTTTTGCTACACTCACAGCTCGCATTGCAACCCTCTTCGCTATTTTATAACCCTCGATGTTGGCTGCACTCTTGTCATGGTGGAGGCGCTTAAAACACTCCTTCTCCCTAATAGCCCTTTGCACCTCGTCATTCCACCACCAGGTGTCTTTCACTTCCCGTTTGCCTCCCCAACTCACATCAAACACTTCCGAAGCCACCTTCCGAACACATGTTGTCATCTTTAGCCACATGTCATCTACATCTTCTCCTTCTTCCCAAGGCCCCTCACCTAGCATCCTCTCCTTAAACATTTACGCTGCTTCCTCTCTCTAAGCTTTCACCACTTCATTCTCATAATCTTGGCCCATTTGTCCCAGTGGACACGTACCCGAAAGCAAAAGTCCGTCACCACAAGCTTGTGTTGAGGGACAACACACTCCCTAGGTACACCTTACGATCAAAGCAAGCATGTCTATCCTCCCTCCTTGTAAGGATAAAGTCGATCTGGCTCTAGTGTTGTCCACTACGAAAGGTCACTAGATGGGATTCCCTCTTCCTAAAGAGGGTGTTCGCTATCAACAAGTCGTAGGCCAACGCGAAGTTCAAAACATCCTCCCCTCCTGATTCCTACTACCATACCCGAACCCCTCGTGCACCCGCTCGAAACCTACATTAGTCGCACCCACATGACCGTTGAGGTCTCCTCCTATAAAGAGTTTCTCACTGATAGGCACGGTACTAACCATGCTATCAAGATCTTCCCAAAACTGCCTCTTGGTGCTCTCGCTAAGACCTACCTGAGGGACATAGGCATTGATCACATTCAGAGCCGAATCTCCAACTACCAGCCCGACTAGGATAATCTGGTCGCCTTGTCTCCTAACATCGATGACTCCATCCTTAAGGCTCCTATCGATCAAGATGCCTACACCATTCCTACCCGACATTGTCCCCGTATACCAAAGTTTGAAGCTAGTATCCTCCGCCTCCTTCGCCTTCTGGCTTTTTCATTTAGTCTCCTGAACGCATAGAATATTTACACGCCTCCTAATTGTTGCATCGACTAGCTCTCTTAAATTCTCAAAGTATTTTTCTAACTAACTAGTAGTGAAAATCAAGCCATGCCCATATATAAAGTGCCAAACTTAAACTAAAATGCAGTTTAAATTAACCTTTCCTAAAAAAGTATAATAATGTATCAACAAGAATTTATTTTCATTGTCACAGAAAGTTGGCACCACCTTGGTAAGAGCTTGTAAAATGGGGGTGCTTAGTGAAAAACTTTCTTCAGCATATCATTAGCACCTGATGCTTAGAAGGTGGATAAGATGCTTAAGTTATTACCAATGCTTAATGCCAACAAGGTCGTTGAGCCTATCTAAGCACATATTTGCACTGTAGGAACTATATTCTATACGGATGCTTAGTGATTTGACAACACTCTCTCTCCTTAAGCACTTGCGTCTGTCTAAGCACCTTGCATTGTACTTGTACATAACAAGGTGATATTCCATTCAACAAAAGAAAAACAAAAAAAGAGGACTCAAGACTGTTTTGTTATTAAGCAGTACTCTTTGACTGCTCAAACGCAGATGGACAAATCAAAGCGAAAAATAATGAATAAGCAACTTTTGCATCACAAACATAACTACATAAGAGAAGTATTCCTCCAAATCTAACCATATATATATAAGGCGGTGGCACCGGCCCCTCTCACAGGATAATGTTCATTACTGTTCTAAGCACAGTACCTGGTTTGATGAACAGTACCCACCCGTTATGTGCAGTCCCGGGCCTCATGAACAGTAACGCTGTTATGTACAATAGTGTTCTCATGAATAGTACCCTACCGGGTTTTCAGAACGGTACCTACCCGTCGTGAACAGTACCAGGGTCTCCCGAACAGTACCTCAATCCTATATGTATACCAACGGGCTCATAAACAGTACCTGACCCGTTACTGTTTCCCATTTCCCCCTTACCTTTCTCCCCTCCTCCTTCCATTAGAAGAAAAAAGAAAAAAAGCAATCCCCGTGCTTTGCACGAGGGCCCTACTAGTAAAAGATTAATACTGACAGGTAGTGGTAAAAAAATAAAAAAATGCTTCCAACTGCCAAATACATACCAATATTTCAGGCAGTATATATGTTCTTCTAGTTAGTAATCGGTTTTTAGCTCACGAAAGAAATGCTGCAACTGTCAAAATATTATACCAATACTGATCAGTATGCAAAAGTACAGCTGCAGCTGCTTTCTTCTAGTTAGTAGTCGGGTTTTAGCTCAAGAAAATCATACCAATACTGATGAGTACTTTTGCATCACAAATACTATACCAATTTTTCTTCACAAAGACTTCTCTGATAATTGCTAGAGTAGATGGAAACATTGCGACCTGAGGCTGAATTTTGGCCATGACATTCCCATCAGTATGTATGTTCTTTTATTGCTAAGCCCATTATAGTTATTGCAGGTTAGATTTTAGGAATGGTACTTCTGAAGCTGTAGGGGTCCAGGATGCAATATCACACATGAAGAGCATTTAATTTGGTTTTCTCATGGCCTGCACCAATGCCATAATGTAATGTTCTTGGTAACAAAATTAGTAGTAAGAAGTAGATGGACATTGAATGAAGCAAACAAACACAGAGAGACCAAAATGAAAGGAAAGGCAAGATACTGACATTCGCTGGGTTCATGGACGGTCCAGTGTACTCTGCGCCTGCGAGGATGAGGGAGACGATGGAGACTGATAGCAACAAGGTCTTGAGGATGGCGTTGCGGGGGCCCTTAACGATGACCCAGAGCACGGCCAGGGTGATGACGAAGGTGAGCACCCCTTCGGCAAGGGCGCCGGTGTGGGGATCCACCTTGAGTGAGGGGCCCGCGAGCGTGTGCTTGTACTGCGCCGGCATCAGCTCCGAGATCGTCAGGGCGCCGCCCACAGCGCCGGCGGCCTAGCAATAACAAAGATGCTCATAATTCGGCTTGATTCCATTGAATTCAGGCGGGAGAGATAAGCAGCAATAAAAGAAAGAGGTGTTGTCGATCGCTACCGCACCTGCGCCGGGAAGCGGAGCGCGACGGAGAAGAGGGAGGGGCTGTCGAGTCCGGCGGCATAGGAGGCGGCGAAGTCGGTGGGGTTGAAGCTGGCGCCGCCGAGCGCGCCGCAGAGGAGGTCGAAGGTGAAGAGGTGCACCGAGAGGAGGGACGCGGTGACGAGGAGCGCGTAGTGGCCGCCGGCGCCCTCCTGCACCCCCAGGTACGACGTGACGGCCGCCGTGGAGGCGTCGAGCGCGGAGGCGCTCAGCACCCACAGGAACGTCACCACGGCGTCCGCGGCGGCCGCGCGAACCGCCGCTCCCATCGCCATCAGTCCGCGCCGGCGCTGGCGTCGGCCTTCTTCCTGCTCGATCGGAAGTAGAAGATCGGATTGGGGGTTTTGGAATGGAAACGGCGACTCGATCGATCACGCACTCCAGACTCCAGTTGACGGAGAGGGGTATCCACGAGCACGAGCTCGCCGTGCTTCTCCCTCTGACAGACTCTGTTCTCTCTGTCTCCCAACTCCAACAAGATAACGACGACCCATGCTTATCCCACCTCCAGTGTGCAGCGAACCTCAGGGTTTGAATACGTGCGAACACAAGTTTGATTCGGCAACCTTAGGGTACGCATCGGTTCGTGGGCTCTACTCTCTTCGTCTCTCATGTAACCCGATGCTTGGCCAGACCATAGGCAAACGTCCGCACAAATGTATTATTTAATTTGCTTGGTTCAGCGTGTCTGCAAGCTCCGCTTTCGCTTCTGACAAACACGGTTCGACACCTCTAGTGTATACGGTTCGGTCTGCTGGCTTCATGGTTCGATTTTCAACCAACACTGGAGCTCTCGCAAAAGATAGCAATCCCTTTCTATTCATACATATTAAAAAGTTATTATGGTAAAAAAAGGTGTCGCTAGCGCTCGGACATCTGCGCCTGCTGTGCCTCCCTACCTGCTCGCCCACCTGGGCGTCTGCTTGCCCGGCTACCTTCTCGTCTACTTGCCCGCCTAGCCGGTCTGCTCACCCAGCTACTCGGACACCTGCTCGCCTGCCTGGAACAGCTGAAACATATGCAACAATAGATCTACTTTTGCAACATCCAAATAAAACATTTGTAAAATATGTCTGAAAAAGCTGAAATACTTACAACATATATCCGAAACACTTGCAAAACGTCTGAAAATACTTAGAAAAGCCGGCGCAAGCATATGCAACATCAAGATAAAACATTTGCAACATATACGTGAAACATAAGCAACATCCAAAATAAACACACTTGCAACATGCTTAAGAAAAAACAGATGAATCATTGGAAAACACAACATGCGTGTATAGCCATTGCAACATATGCAACATCTCAATCTACTTTTGTAACATCTATGTGAAACACTTGCAACGCACCTCGAAAAAGTCTGAAACATTTGAAGCATACGCTTGCAACGTCCGCTTTTGGTGCAATATCACCTTGTTGCTTGGATAAATGAAGGCTCATCGTTGTGGAGCTCGACACCAGCGTGGAGGTCGGCAACAACACATGGAGCTCACCGGTGCCCCAGCGAATCGAAGGCATTGCGCTGGCCGAGCACCTGTGCGAGGCCGCGAAAGCAAAATTGGGCGACCACCTGCGCGAGGACCACCTGGCATGCACGGCAGCCTGCTCGGCGAGCATCCCGTGAGCACCCCCTGCAGCACCCCTGGCGAGAGGCCAGCAGCCGGCGAGCACCTCCTGCCTGGTGAGCACGAGCAGGCAAGCAGGCGGCGAGCACCCCTAGCTGGCGAGCACGAGCACGACCTAATGCACCAGCAGCTGGCGAGCACCACCTTGCTGGCAAGCGCGAGCACACCTGCGAGCACCTCTAGGTATGGGTACAGAGATTTTTTATGGGCACGGATGGAAATGAGCGGACGACATGATAGCAAGTGGAAAGCCGCGTCCGTACATCTGGACGTCCTCACGGGAGCATTACCCATAAAAAATGTTAATTTTCTATTCTAATCTATATGGAAAAGCAAATGTGCTCGCATTGCAACGGAACCAATACATATAGGGATCAGACTTCGTATTATCGTTAGATGCGAATTGTTCTGATTCGTAGTATGTGTCATGAGGTTGAGTCACACACAAGACACCGAGGGCTTAAGTGCAATTTGGAAAGTAAAAAAAAGATGAATAGAAGAGACTCTCCACTACTGGGTAGTTAGGAGATTCGACAAAAGAAAATAGGAGAGGAATTTCTGCTCTTAAATATTAGGTATAGAAGATATATATATATATATATATATATATATATATATATATATATATATATATATATATATATATATATATATGTGTGTGTGTATATGATGAGAGATTGAGTTTATCCAAACTAAGACCTCTCATACGAGTTTTTCTCCAATCTTTTCTCTGCACTGTTCATTCACTGAAATTTGGCTGATGCTGCTACTGATGCTGATTTCTTGTAAGAGAGAAATACTATTTATTCACTGAAAAAAAACTGCCGAAGAACACAGCCTAATAATTAATTGCCACTTGTTTGAACTACTCCGTAGAAGCTATACACCGAAGTCTTTATATGTAAATGCAATTGACGTATTTATATTTATGTAAGGACTTTAGACTAGTCAAGTCCAATAATAGACTCGTTTTGTTAGGTTCTTGTTTATAGTAAGATAAAAAAGATACAGTAGATAACCATGAGTGTTGTTAGGTCTTGTTTGAGTGTACACACATAGCGTGGAAACTTATACGATGAAAATATCGTATTACGTAGTCCGACTAATTTTTACAAATCTCTACTATAATGGAGCACTAAAATTATACTTGGTCCACCCAGTAAAACGTCCCCCGCTGAGAGCTTCTGACCATTATGTACCCAGAAAACTGCACACAGGAATTCGTCTCCGTTAAAATCAAGGGCTAAAAACACACCTAAACCCAATCCGATGGCCAATGATCGAAGTTTGAAGCTTGGCTTCAAACTCATCCGCACCCCGTGCGCCTTCCACCCATGCCGGATTCAAACGCAGCAGAGTTCGAAGGCTGCGAACACTGAATAAAAAGGAAAATAAACGCAAAAAAATCGCGAGCCAGAAGTCGAAAATGCGAAGCGGGGTCGGGACACAGCGGCGGCAGCTCCACTCCACGCGCAGGAGCGCCTGCGCCTAGGGTTTGGGTGAAGGGAACGGTGGCTACTTAAGCCACCTGGGCCTGCGGGGCGCTCGTGGTGCGGCGGCTGGGCGACCCCATGCTGCCCCCGATGGCGAAGACGGGATCAAGATTTGGATTTGAATTGAACTCGGATGATGGGGAGAGGAGGA
The DNA here is from genome assembly GCA_038087645.1 of Saccharum hybrid cultivar R570. Lineage (NCBI taxonomy): Eukaryota > Viridiplantae > Streptophyta > Magnoliopsida > Poales > Poaceae > Saccharum > Saccharum hybrid cultivar. Next base: position 23,862,495 of record JAQSUU010000805.1, on the reverse strand, counting down.
GGCCCAATCATGGAGGAGGAGAAGCAGGAGCTGGAGGGTGCTGCCGGGGCAGCGAGGCGGTGGCTGGAGATCGGGGTGGGGTTTTGGGAGCAGGGCTTCCGCCTCTTCCTCTGTCTGGTTGTCAATTTCTTCCTCAAGGACGGCATGGGCGTCGCGGCCTCCTCGCTGCAGATCCTGCAGGCCTCCGCCAACCTGCCCATGGTCGCCAAGCCACTCCTTGGCCTCCTCTCGGATGTCGTCCCCATACGAGTGCCATACGTTGATGGCGGTATGCCCCCTCGGCCATTCTCTTTTACTATCCTGTACAGAGTATTCAGTATTTCCTAACTAGATGCCGAACCCACATCTGCCATCACCAATTCACGTCGTCATTATTCTCCTCGTAACTTTCCAGGACTTTAATCTAAAACATTGGTCCGGAATCTTGCTTATTGCTTGATTTTGGGAATTGTATTCCGCCAGGATGGAATTTTACTCATTTTCGTTGATGTGTTTCTCCCATGCTCATCATCATATTATTGAGAGGATACAGCATATCTTATTTTATCTGATTTTTTTGGTAATAATTTTATTAGTTGATTTGAGCGTGATATATTTAGGGAACGCATTTGGTCCTCATATGCAAATATGCAATAGCTTCTATGTCTGATAGCATAAAAGGATTATTTGACTGTACAATAATCTAAGGATAATTGTTGTCAACAGGCAAATTTATCTATCTTGAGCACACCATTACAGTATTTTACTCTTGTACTATAACCTTAGGAGAGAGGAGGGATTATTCTATGGATTGGGCCTAGCAGGAGCAAATTTCCACGTCTCCAAAGTGCAACTAGGTGGGAATGAGAAACATGTCGTTGACCGTGACTCCAGATAAGCATGCCTTGAAAGTACAACTAGGGTTCACATTTTCATTCCCAGTGAAGCAGCATAAAAAGGTTATGTTAACTGCAGCTTCTCAAAGATCCAGTATTGCTGCTCCATTATGGTCATAGTGATTTTTATCCTGAAGCTATTTTTAGTAGCTATGTTTTATTGGATCAATTGTATGCACCGAATGTTTTCTTGTTGATGAAAACCTTCCGCTAAATTGATGCTTCTATGGAATCAGGTAGGTGAAGATGTGGTGGCTGAATTGCAATCAGCTATGGAGAAGCAAGGTACATGCATGTAGCCGAATTGGTGAGTATCCACAGATTTTTTATACTTTGTCAGTCTTCTATAAGCAACTTGTGGTTTCAGCAGATCTTGTGATGAAACAGTTTAATGATGCTATTGGGACTCTAGCTGGAGCAAGGTACTATGACAAAGATGTTGTCGCCGGTGTAAAATTTGAGCCTTCGAGGCCACATTGTTTTTACTAAAATCTAGCGGTACTCAAAGAATGATTGCTGATTTCTTTTGGTTTTCCTTTTTTGTTTGAGGTCACAGTGGTTCGATGGTTTGGATTCTCCAGGATATTTTTTTTCATTTCTTTCTTGGAAGGTTAAGTTAGGTGTGGATGGGGAATCTCAGGAGCATAAATGTTTGCTGTTTTTTGAAACCGGTAAATCTCTTGGTACTTTATTTGTGAGTTACCACAAATGATGGATCAATGGTGACATGAAAAGAATCTATTGGGTTCACGATGCAAATATGGTCCTTATCGTCGATTAATCCTCCTTATCGTCCTTATCGGTACCAGGGTGATTAGCGACGATTAGCTGATTTTAAAACATTGCTCATTATTGCCACATTAGCGGGGATCTAAAAAACTGATGGAATAGTTGAACTTGGGTATGCTTCAGCTTACGTACAGTGATGAACACATAAATGTTTGGTTATCATGTGCTTTTGGATCTTGCATCTTTTTTAACCACAGTGCTTGCTAACAGTTCCTAATAGAGTAGTTATTAAATCTAAAAGGACTCATCACTTCAATCTGAAGACATTTTCAACCTGAAGGACACAGCCAAATGGGATGCTTGGAAGGTTATTATATGTTTGTTCGGATTTTTTCCGGATGTGCTATTTGCCTCTCTGACCAAATTCCGAATTGACGCTTATCCATCGTTGAAACTTCTGCATCTGAACAGGGAAATCCAAGGAGGACTGATTACATCACCAAGTGTACTTCATGTGTAAAATTGTTTGGAGCAATTAAGTAGCATACAGGTAGCTTGCAGCACCATGACTATTTCATCATATTTTTACTGTCTTGCATATTATCTGCCTTTGAGATCAATTCTTTGAGATCAATGAAGTTGGTCTCGTAGCTTGCAGCACCATGACTATTTCATCATATTTTTACTCTCTTGCATATTATCTGCTTTTGAGATCAATGAAGTGGGTCCGGCTGAGAAGAATGCTGTCTCATGTGGCTTCTTAATGAAACTTTTTGAGGCATTTTGGATTTCATAGTTTTTTCAGTCAGCCCCTACTGAAGGTAACAGATACTCCTCTGTCCTTTGTTTTGATCTTCATTCGTTGATTTAGTGAAATGGCCAGATGGTGTCTTTCTTATTCATTGATTTAACACCTCCAATTTTGAAGCATCTTATATTGTTTCTTTTCTTTCAACCAAACTATGTACCTAATTTCAGGTTGGCTCCTTGCGTTTGGAACCATTTTCAGGATACCTTGGTCAATAATGTTTGGTGAGCTTTCTGCATATTCAGGGAAAATTTAGTACTTTGGTTGTCCTTCTCAACTTCGCTTTCCTTATATATCATCATCTTTTCTTTTTGGAAAAAAAGTTTTAGACTCCAGTTGAAGCCTCTGAGGTAATGGAGCGCTGCCGATGACAAGGGGTGGTGGGAGTGGATCCAGCAATGGAGCGCTACTGATGACGAACTACTGAATTGAGCAAAGGAAGGACCAACGATGCCGTGAAGGATGAGAGGAGGAAGGGAAAATGATGACTCTGCAATCAAGATATAACGGTAGTTCATTTTCCCACCAGTTCAGTCCATTAGCATGCCCGTTTTTCTCTCTTTGTCTTGGAGTTAGCATGCACGGGCATTGAAGGCTCTGTTTCTAAAATAGTGTGATACACAATTAATTTTTAATTCTGCCAAGATCTGAGATGCATGACATGAAGGCTCTATTTCTGACATAGTGTGATACTGCTTTATAAAAAAGAAATATATACTACCATTAAAAAAGTAGTATGATACTCCTGCTACTTCAATTGTCATTAATTTTTAATTCTGCCAGGATCTAAGATGCATGACATGAAGGCTCTATTTCTGAAATAGTGTGATACTGCTTTATAAAAAAGAAATATATACTACCATTAAAAAAGTAGTATGATACTCCTGCTACTTCAATTGTCATTAGATTTCTAAAACCAAATAGCAGCTGATGTTGTATTCTCTTGGATCAACTCAAGTCCACCTATACTTTTGTTAGATAGATGGTGGGTAAGTTCTTGGAATATTATAATTCTTTAAGCCTGTGTTCTTTACATGCGATCTCCTTCTTCCTGCCCAGATATCTGCCTAAAATTGTGCTTCATTATAGATGTGATCACTAATGTTGAAAACTGTTATTGTTCATATTCTGATCAGGTGAGATGCACTTTGCTTTGCGTATATATGTTGCCGTAGTGTTAGCACGGGCACTATACTAAGTATATGAAAAGGGTCCGGTTTCTTGACCTATGACGCAACTGACGCTCGAGCAACACTCGGACAGATTTCCATAAAAAAAAACACTCGGACAGATTTCCTTTTTGCGTCACGCTGGTTGAAAAACCTGTCAGAGAAGGTGAAGGACATATGCTGCTCTTTCGTTCCAAATTTTGTTTGGAAACTAACAAATATGCCTTTGCGTTGTACCGGAAAAAAAACCCTTCAAATGTTTATGAAAACACGATGACAGAAATTCTAAATATTTTTATGTTTTTCTTTTCTATATAAATTCTAAAGATATAATTTATTTTTGATAACCAAGACATCCGTAATATAGGTCTTGTTTAGTTCTAAGGTGTAAAGTTTTGAGGTGTTCGAATACTGATAAAAAAAATAAATTACAGAATCCGTCACTAAACCGCGAGACGAATTTATTAAGCCTAATTAATCCATCATTAGCACATGTGTTACTGTAGCACCACATTGTCAAATCATGGACTAATTAGTCTTAAAAGATTCATCTCACAAAGTAGTTGCAATCTATGCAATTAATTATTTTTTAGTCTATATTTAATACTTCATACATGTGTCCAAACATTTGATAAAATAGGGTATAAACTTTTTGGGAGGAACTAAACAAGGCCATAGTAATTGTTTGCATAATATGATAGTATCCTATTAAATCTTTATCGAATTAAAACAGGATTTTGATAGTTTTTTTCTCATGTTGCAAAGTATAGAAAAAATTACTCTTAAAATATATCATAATATTATTTTTCATACTATTGAAATGTTCGATTAATTAGGACATGGTTGATTCAGGTTTTAACAAAAAATAAGTTTTTTTTGTATTTATATGGACATCAATAACTTGATGTTAGAATTTTTTGTTTGTTAAGAAAGGATCAATGGTGCAATAACTCTAGAAAGAAACAAATCCCAGAACCGGACAGAAAAAGCAAAAAAAAAAACAGAACTACGGAGGATGGAAAAAGTAAAAAAAAACAAAAATAGAAAACAATAAACGTACTGGGTGCGGCCGATTAATTGCTATACATGTTGGCTGCATGCCGGTATGCATATGCATGACTGGATTTATATGTACAGTAGGTGCATGTGGAATTGTGGATTTGGGCGTCGACCTACTTCTTTGCAGACTACTTCTTGGCAGACGTGCTGGTGCTTCGCTCCGCGGCCTGATATTGGTACGGCGCTGGACTTCTTTAGCATCGAAGTGTGCACTCCCTGTCCCTAAATAACGACATCGTTTGCGCTTCTCGAGAAATAATTTTGACTAAATATATATAAAAAATAATAATATTTATGGTACAAAATTAATATCATTAGATGGATCATTGAATCTATTTTGATAATAAATTTATTTGGAGATACAAATGTTGCACATATTTTCTACGACTAGTCAAACTTATGGCATGGAAACGAAAAGCGACAGTTACTTAGGGACATAGAGAGTATGTAGGATGTGTGTGTGATACCACATGCTAAACCGATCAGCGAGCCTGCTTCCATGCCACCCGATACGGAGGCTCCACGCCATCACAAAGGCGTTGCTGTTTTTCCTACTACATCACGTCGATCCGGATCACCCCACGACTCCGTCTAGGAGACTATGACTCACGACATCTCGATCGAGGTGAGCCGCGGACACGACACCGAGCGTCGACTCGATGTGCCACACTAATCCGGCCTGGTACCAAACTTGAAACTCCCACGACATCGCCCACCTCCGCTTCCTCGACTTCACTGCACGTCGTCTGCCGTCGTGCCGGGGTTAGGAGCCACAAGCCGTCCATCGTCTAGCCGTCCTAGGCTCCTAGCACCAACTCGCCATAGCCCAACCCACTGTCACATCCGGTCCAGTTTGGAATTTTACCCATAGTGGTCCATGTGCATGTTAATGAGATATTATAGGGGTTTAGTCCCACCTTGGATGTTAAAGGTCGGTTAGACCAAAATATAAGGTTTCTAGAGTTCATCCCACCATTCCTGGGTTAATCCTTTTACATGAAGCGAGGACGTAAGTGGGATGGTGGTAGGTATGGTTCACTCAGCGTGTAGAGTGGACCTGAGTCATGGCGCATGCGGGTCAGGGGCGCGTGTGCCATCGTTTGCCCAATTGTTGGTGTGTTGGGCCGATGAGGACATCGAACCCTTTATAAGGGGGTGTATGTCACATCCGGCCCACCCCACCCCACCTTGGTTGTTAAAGGTGAGTTAGACCAACATATAAGGCTTCTAGTCCCCTTGGGAGCAACTCAACAGAAGAACAATCACTACTACAGAAAGCTAATCACCGCCGACTCCAAAACCCCCATTACTGACGGTTTTGGGCCCCGTTGGTGTATGTCGGCGGTGATCGGCGACCATTATCTCCGCTGGTAGAGAGCCGGCGGTGACGGTATTTTACCACCGTCGGTCTGGCATACCATACGGCGGTGACGGTATCTTACCACCACCGGCCCAGCGTACCATCTGGCAATGATGATCTGTCCTTCGACACCGGTCTAGCGTACCATCCAGCGGTGATGATGCGTCCATCAATGTTGGCTCGGCGTATTATCCGGCTGTGATGATGCAAGAATCGACGCCGGTTTGGCATACCGTCCGGCGATGATGATGCGTTCATCAACACCGGTTCAGCGTACCATCCGACGGTGTTGATACCTCCATCAACGCCGGTTCGGCATACCATCCGGCGGTGTTGATGCCTCCATTGACGCCGGACCGGCGTACCGTCCGGCGGTGGTGTTGATGCACCTATCATCGCCGGGTAAGCATACCAACCGGCGGTGACGATGGACCTATTGACGCCGGTCCGGCGTACCATCCGCTGTGATGAAGACAGCATCAACGCCGAACCAGCGTACCATCCGACAGTGATGACGAGAATATAAACGCCAGACTGGCGTACCATACAACAGTGATGTTGGCGCCAGCGCACGCGGTTGGTGTTCCCTCCAGCGATAATGAGGGGCAGCGTCACCATCGCCGTTGTGTTTGTTCTGGCAGTAATGTTTTGTCCATTACCACCGGCATTACCACTGTGTGTCATTATTGTTCACAATACATTATAGCACCAATAATAATACAGAAATTTCATGGCTTACGCATCGCCAACAACATATATATTTTTAGAACACCACCGAGATAAATATCCATACAAAACGACAGCAACATATATAGTTTTCGAGCACAACGACACAATGTCCAAATCCAACCACAGTGAATATATAGTTTTCATAACACAAATAGACGTCCAAAATAAAACCGGCATTCCAAGGTCAGGAACTGGCACCTGATTAGATAAGGTGATGGTCTCCATAATGAAACTGCCAAGATCTTCTTGCAGCCCAATTATCTCCAAAATGGTCAGCTCCACTGTCTGCAATACAAGAAAAAAAGGTGAAACACAGTTAAGATATCTTCAGAAATCAATAGCACTCTTTGCAAACTTGCAAATGAGTGATTTCCAGTTACTGTTACAATTATGGCTAGACAGCTATGTGTAATTTTGCTTATTTTCTTTGTTTCCTGAAGGATGTACTTGGCAAACATTGTTATTAAATTTTAATAAAGTCCAGTAGAGGGCAACCCCTCCTGTTTTCCTCAAAATTATGGCTAGACAGCTAGGTTGTCAATTGAATGAAGGGCTTTAGGGGCCAACCTCTGAGCCAGAGGAGAGATCATGGATGAGGATGCATGCGCATCACATTCATCCCCCTCACGAAATCACTCCAATACTCTGGTTGATGTGGGTATTCACTCCATTCTGGCTCGATGCCCTTCCTTACATATTGGGTTTTCAGGTAGTACCTGAAATACTTGAATGAATTGCCCATAATAAAGAATGCCCGATCCTTTACCACCTCTTCATCAAACCCATCGGGAAAAACAACACAGGTTCTTCAGCTTCTCCCAGCAAAGATTCTTCAGGCTGGATGGAACCGCCCATTCGCTGCCCGGTAGTTTCCAGTACCTGTACTTGATGGGTATGTTGTCCTTCACTAACACCTAGATGGCCATCTTGTAAGGCCCCATGACACCAAATGGCACTATGGGTTCCCCGGCCAGATCTAACTCGGTGATAAACTGTTTACCGGTTGTGTTACTCTCGGTGGGAGCTTGCTCCTGCACATATTGATCAAATACTTAGGCTGTAAGCTTGCTCCCATGAAGGGGATGGCTCCACAGGTTCTCCGGCCAGATTCAACTCGGTGAACATCATAGGCGATGATGAACCTTGCGATGAAGGTGCTGTACAAGTCGTTTTGGACCTTCACAAATAAAGCAAGCCTTGTTCAACACTAGATGCATGCCCAAGCTTCAAATGAGTACATATTAATGTTGTGAACTCAATAAAATATGAGCAAACCGAGTGTTCTGGCCATGCCTAGCACTCGGTTGCATTTACAATGTCTTTTTACAAAGGAGTATTTATAATGCCTTATTACTACATTTACAATTAATTCTTCACATATATTATTGGACACAGTGCTGTAATTTGGGGATAACACAACTTCTATTTCTATAGATTGCAGATTTCAGAGAAATATATAACAAATTATTCAGAAAAAATTATAAATTATCTCTATGGATTGCAGATCTCGAAGAAATATATGTCAAATTATTCAGAAAAAAATTATAAATTATTTCTATGGATTGCAAATCACAGAGAAATATATGCCAAATTGTTTACAAATATGAGAGACAAAACATACCAAAACACAGATGCAAACAGATGCAATGGATCAGAAGCTCAAAGAACAAACACTGATAATATCTAAGGATAAAAAAACGCTGATAATATCTGACAGTCACAAAATCACGTGCTGGGTACGTCCAAAACAACCAAATGTCAGTTAGCTTTTCTCTAAAAGGTACTGAATGAAAACTAAAAGCTGCGACGGATGTACCCATATGATAGTTCTACTTCCAAATAGAGGTCTACAAAATGTTATCTTTAACTATTGGTCCTAAATGGAATGCAAACACAATGAGCAAAAAGAGTTATTGTTCTACAACAGGGTGGAGGATAGGTTAGACTCAAAGGGGACTAGGGCAAATCCAAAGTTTGTTTACCTCAGATGTGCGGGAAACGGCAACTGGAGAGATGAAATTGGATGCCTAGCAAAACGGATAGCGAGATCGACTGCCGCCGGCGAACGGTGGAGCGGGGTGGGGGAGCCGGCGAACGGTGCTGCGAACCAGATTTATGGTGGAGAGCGAGCAGAGCGACAGCGCGACGGCGAGAGGGAAGCGGCTCCGGCGGACGATGGAGCGGGGTGGGGGGAACCGGAGAACAGCGCTCCGAAGCGGATTTATGGCGGAGAGCGGGTGGAACGGCAGCGATGGGCAGTGCAATGGCGAGCGGGGAGCGGCTCCATTCTAAGCAGGGCAGAAATGGAAAATTTGGGGAAAAGTTTTTGCCGTGCGCAGTTATATACCAGGTTCATTTACACCGCCGGTCGGACCGTAGGACGGCGGTGCTACGTCAAACATAACCGTCGGTCCCACCGTGGACTGCAAACAAACAAATGGAAGCAGACACCAGAACCATAATCAACAGTGATGTTTTCCACTCAGCCAGATTAGGGAGGGGAAAGACCGTATCAAACGCTGAGACTCAATTGCCATGTTTTCAAGGCACTTTACAAACTCTAATTTTGGTTGCCAAATTAACCTGATTGGTTGATACTTGATACCCAAAATTGTCATTACGAAATATGTTGGTTGTGACCAAAATTTGCGACTGCCTAATTGGTTTGTTGCCAAAATTTGCATTCTAATGTAGGAACCAGCAACTCAAACAGTGTACTAGAAAGTACTTTAGGAGAGTTAATATCATTAATATAACATGACTTCTATTACATTATAACAGTAGTGTCATCCCACTGCTCAAAGTCATTTTCATACTTACATCCTACTTCTAAATGACTTCACAATATAAGATCAGTGTTATCCCACTGATCGAAGTCATGATTGTTAATCTAGATATAGCTCCCATGTGAATTGGCACATGTTGAGCGGGTACACAAAACTCCTGGCGATGATGCATGGTGCCCTCATTACTCGCCAGATCTGTCCTCTTCAGCAACGGACAGTAGCATTGCCAGCGAGGGCGCCGGGACCGTCGGTGCTGGCGAGGGCGAACCGGAGCGCGCTGGGACCGTCGGTGCCGGCGAGGACGAACCGGAGCGCGCTGGGACCGTCGGTGCCAAAGATGCCGGAGAACTACTGAGCATGCGGGAGGGCGACGGAGGGAGCTGCGAGCAGGGAGAGGGTAGGGCAATGGAGGGAGCTGTGAGCAGGGAGAGCGGGAGGGTGATGGAGGGAACTGTGAGCAGGGAGAGTGGGAGGGTGACGGAGGCACCGGAGAACAGTTGGGAGGCGAACGAGAACGGCAAGGGGAGGTCGACATGGCGAAGCTATGGGGATTGGGAAGGGCGTGGGTGGCGGAGTTGCAGTAGAGGGTAAGGAGAATGGAGTTTCTCAACAGGCCGGGCGTGTGCGGGTGGAGAAACGGGGGTGTGTTAACAATGGGAGCGGCCCTCCGCTTTAATGTGAAATGACGGGGAGCATTGGAGCGGTGCCTCGGGAACCACAACCAGCCGACACGGCCTCGGCGTGGGTCCCACCAGGAACCGGACCATGTTGTTTTAGGCTAAAATCAAGTGCCACAGTGCAATTCATGGTAGATGATACGCCTCCCACTAGATACCTGCACCGCATCACTATGACAACTCAATTTGAGGCAGCACGACACATGCACCATATTGTACAGAATGAACAGCGTATGAAACGGTGAATACAACATACGGGAGGCGTATGCCTACATCACGCATCTTAAGGGCGAGTACAATAATGGGCTTATAGCTAAGCTTAGGCTCATGTGGAGGAGCGAAGAGAGGAGAGAGATGATAGCTTGGCTCTCATGCAAGCACCAAGTTGTAGCACACGCTTGATCTTCAAGATGATAGCTTGGCCTTTCTCATGATGCCAATGGCCCAATCGTCTCTATCTCTAAAGGGATCTACCGGAGCTTCATCTTGATTGACCACGGGCACGACATCATCCTCCTTCACCACGGGCATGGCTTCATCCCCCTCCTGTGCGCGCTTCGTCGAAGGCTCGCCCTTCACCATGGCAGTGGCTAAGAGAGAAGTAGGTTTCGAGAAGGCAACCCCGCACATTCCTAGCAATTTTAGATCTGCTGTGGGAGTGGAGAGAGCTTCAAGAAGGAAGGAATACAAGCAGAGTTGCGTACGAGATCACGACAGTTAATATATTGCTACTACAGAGCGACGGAGCAGAGGACACAATGCGGTTTAGATTCCCTTGCACATGTTAACATTACTTACTAATAAGAGAACTAGTGCTGTTGGATCTAATAGCACACATGTCAAAACCGTTTGATACGGCTGTTTACATAAACTGATCACCGTTAGTTACTTCAGAAACCAGTGTCATCTGATCAAATGGAGTCAAACATACAACAATAAATTTGGTAAATGAACTTTGTATTGATAAACTCCATGTTGACATCTCTAACAAGATTACAAATAAGGTAGGTCAAACCCTTCCTTAGCAAAGGCATTAGAAATGTTCGGGACATCTCTTAGCATTGCTTAAGCCAGGTTGTCATCCCCAACACAATACCAAAAGATGTGGTTGTCCTTATGATCATAGCACTTATAAAATATAAATAAAGGTTATTCGCAAGCGCACAGATAAAATACACCCGATGTAGCATTTCACCCAGAAAAGTTTCAGGTACGTTATTTGTAATCCTACCACTGGGAAGGCACTTGGAGCTATAAGAATAAAAACTATAACTTACACTTGTGATAAGAGTTCCACTAGATCAGTTTCAAAACAGGGATCAATCATATCATAATAAAGAATAATTAATAACATATCATAATAATCTTAAAAGGGGTTCCACTGAGCATTTTCCTACTTGGGCGTGACTCTAGAAAGAACTAGAAAATAGAGACTAACTCCTAGGGTTATTCTAACTATAGGTCATTGAGCTACATCGATTAGTGCAATTACATTTAGCAATCATGGTCAAGGTAACCTTATATTCATACTCAAGAGACATTGCTAAGGTGGATCAGGAATAGAGCAAGATATCACCCAGCAACTCAGCCTTACTAATCCTATATTCGGGGAGTGGACTACAGAGGACTCAACGGAGCTATAATAGTCACCTTCACGATCTACCACATGGCCCAGAACATAGGGAGCACTCGTAGATAGATATTGTCTAAGCACCACGCTTACACAACTTCTATCACCCACCCCTTGATCATCGGAATGAGCGCTATACGAACAAGAGTATAAACACAAAACTACTTCAACTATACTAAACATATAATCAACATAGGCAATGAACATTATAATTATGAATCTAGAATTATACCAAGTCCTATCAAGTATTCAACTCATACACAAACTAGAACAAGAACTAGAGGATCAACACGAACTAGACAAGAACACGATGAATTAGACAAGAATATGATGAACTAGACAAGAATATGATGAACTATAAAATAAACAAGATGAACTAGAAGAACAAGTAGATGAACTAGAAGATGAACACAATGAACTAGAAGACAAATAGCACAAATAGATTAATAATGTTGAATACAAGAGAGAAGTACAAGGCTATACCTATTCAAGCGTTGCTTGCCTCCTCTAATTCCTATTCTTATATTCTAGCTATGCACTAGCTAGTGGAGCTCTAGGTTATCCTTTCGAGGGACTACCCTGAACTGAACAATGATGGATGATAGATTGATTGATTGATTGAGGGGGGGTCTGCCTCTACTTATATAGCCCGGTGGGATGAACCGCAGTCCTCGGATCAAACCGACATAAAACAATGGTCAAGATGCGTCGTAGAGGTCGGTTGGAGACCCACTTGGTAGGGGAGACAGGTTGGCCGGCCTGACATGTGGGGCCAGCCGGCCCCACCTTGCAAGCCATCGGGCCTCCGCTTCGTTCCCATGCCTTCTAGTGTCTTCTACATCCTTCTAGTGCCACTTTTCGATCCATTCGCGTAATGAGTCGTGACTTGAGTGGATTCCTTCCTTCCCAGCTTCTGGATAAATCCCTGGAAAAAGATTATTTCACAAAGCTATGGAATCTTGTTGGTTTAGTTCCTGGTCTTGTGATGATGATGGTTCTAGGGTCTTCTAGAGTCTTCCAAGTCGTACCCATCGAGGACTTCTTCTCCGGTGCTCCAAATATGGCAAATGATATGTCCGTCTTGATCGTCTCGACAAGCTCTCCACAATGGTGTACTCAAATTCTTCACTTGAGATACTTTTATAAGATGAAATACTGCATATCCTGCAAAACAAGTGAGAACAACACAACTCGTGAAACTCATTAGAATAAACCCCTATAACCTTACTTCACACATTATTTCAGACCTTTTCCTGAAGTAGTTGATGGTTAAAAATCAAAGTTAATTAACGTCAACACTCCATTACTTTTGACAGGTGTACAATAACAAAGACCTATTGAATACTTCCAGATGTATAATAACAAAGACCTTTCAAGTATGGAGTTTACGCATACCTGACTACATAGGACACCTATTCCCTCAGCTGATTACTCCACACGAGAGAGGATCACCTAGTGCCAACGGACCACCAAGCTAGGCCTTGTTTGGATGTTGTTGGATTCACCTCAATCCACATGTGTTAGGGTGTATTGGTGTGGAATTTAGTTCAACTTCCACTCCAATCCACCCCAACACATATGGGTTGATGCAAATCTAACTACATCCAAACAAGGCCCAAGTTGTCGAATCGATACATGGGGGCCACGTGGGGCATGGGTTTATGATGTTTTTAGAATCCAATGGATGCCCCACTCGCTGAGGTCCACCACGGGTTGGAGGAGGACCTTACAGGCATAAGAGGTGGACCAAGAGCATGCTTTCCTCCCTATCTTCGTGAAACTTCCACTAACACCCAGGACGAGCTGACATATAGTTGCACATAGGTGTTGGCAGAAGAAGCTGTGATCTTGAAGGCCTTCTCCCAGCGGTGCTGGAGTCGATGCAGGACGAGGAAGGCCATGGCGACGAGAGACTTGTTTGGCACAGCTCACAATAGCTTCATGAGAAATGCTCGTGGACGTCCTCTTATCCTCACCAGAAGTTGGCATTAGCACAATGCCTCTCATGTTGGTACAAACTTTTGATGAGGATATGAGGCGGACCAGGAGGGAGCCCATGGCGACGGGAGACTACGTGCAACTCAAGGATTGGAGTTTGCTAGAGATGCTCCCCTTACCTTGGCTTGAATAGCCCCACCTCAAGACACGCGCGGGGAAGGCAACATAAACGTACGTGACATCAGCGGCCACCCCATGTGAGTCACGGGCGACGGAGCGGTGAACACGATGCCACATTTGATTCCCTGGCACATTTCATCCTCATCTATAACAGTACAAAATGATGGTCAATATCTGGCGGACCAAAGGACGTGCACATGCATACATTTGAAGTCAGAGTGCATGGGGTATAATCTAAATACCCTCGCACATGTAGAACGAATGATACGTCTATTGTTCAAATCAAATCACCATTAGTTACTACGAGAACCAGTGCCGTTTGATCTAATAGCGCATAAGTACACCATATGATATGGCTATTTATGTAAACCAATCATGTCACAGCCATTCAATTATTAATTGTTTTGTAAGGCAAAAACTATATATAAACAACACAGTAACAATCATCACAGCAATTTCATTGATAACTTCAGTTACATTCCATAGTTGTACAATAACAAAGACCTATAGAAGACTACTGGGTGTACAATAACAAAGATCGATCGAGTATAGGTACATCCCAGAGTCGAGTCTAAAGACAGGCAGTGCACACTAAGGACGAGGCATCACCTCGTAAAACTTCCACCAGCATCTCAGTGAGGTGCTTTACCTTGTTGAAAGGTCCTTGTTTGGTTTTGGTAATTGAGTGACAACCTAGGTGGACTAATTGTGTTTATGTGAGATACACAGGTGATTAGTCCACAAGCACATGTGTGTGAGCAACCTATGCTATGGAGGTGAAATGGCTTGGATATGTTGCAAGGCTCACACATGTGATGAAGGAGCTTTTTTTTGAATCTGATGAAGGAGCTCATTGCACATGAGACATGACATTGAGTCATGTGATCAAGATGGAGAAGATCAAGACATGACTTGGCTCGATGGACCAGTTGCAAGTGTGAAGGGCAAGTTGAGTGATGACTTGGCGCCAATGGACCGAAGCAACGGTGAAGATCAAGTGAAGTCAAGATCGATGAACCAATATGATCATATGATGATATGGAGTGGATCATATCATTGTTGATCATGTTGGTGCATGTGTTGTATCGACATTGGAGGAGATAAAGTGGAATGCGCAAGGCAAAGGTATAACCTAGGGCATTTCATTTCACCAGTCATAGGTGTATAGAGAAGTTGATGACTGGGTTTAGGATAGATGGCCATACTATCAAGAGGGGCAAACTTGTTTGCATATTGGTCATCTAGTGCCACTCGAGTGATCTAACTTTGCACCGTTGCTAGGATCGAGTGGCATGGAAAGTTGAGTGGCTAACTCCTTTGGAAAAATGTTTGTGAAATGCTAACACACTTGCACATGATAATGTATACTTGGTGGTGTTGGCACATTTGCAAAGGGGAAGAAGTTGGTGAAGAAAAGGAGTTGAAAGCGCTAGTCACAGGGTGACTAGACGCATCCAACATGTGGACTGGACGCATCTGGTATCTGTCTCAGGCGGCAGTATTCTCGACATGACCAGATGCGTCCGATATCGATACCGGACGTGTCCAGTATTCTGGCTAGGCACGAGCAGAGTCACCGGGGTGACCGGACTCTGGCTCATAGCAGTTATCGGACGCTGAGCAGTCACTATTCATGCATCAGGTCGTGGTGATGTGGCACATGAGAATTGATCCAGAGAGGATCGGACGTAGGGGGCACATTTGGTCGGCAATACCAGACGCGTCCGGTTGGTCTAGGACAGTTCTAGGAGCCCTCTGGACTCGACCTGACGCTGCCTCACCTGTGTCCGGTCATTTCCTTGCTGCACGTCCAATCAGGTGGTGTTCGTGCATGTCAGAGCTAGCCGTTGGGCGCCAATGGCTACTTCATTTGAAGAGGGACACATGGAGGTCGAGTAGCGACAACAGACGCATTCGGTGTACTCGAGCAGCGCGTTCGGTCAGTGCGCAGAGTGCTCAATGAAGGGGTAACGGCTCTATTTGTTTGTAAGGTTATAAAAAGAGCACTTGGCCGGCCTTGGACCGTTGGCCAAGCACACTAAAGCCTTCGTGGTTTATGTGGTAGTGCTTGGGAGCCCTCTAACTCACTTGAGCTTGATAGTGTTCATCCAATCAAATGAGTGAGCGATTCTAGTGGGATTGCATCGTGAGGTTGCATCGAGTGGCACTAGGTGATCGAGTTGCAAGTCAGTGGTGCTTGTTACTCTTGGAGGTTGCCACCTCCTAGATGGCTTGGTGGTGGTCTCTGTCAAAGCCCGCAAGAAGCTTGTGCGGTGCTCCGAAGAAGAGCTTTGCGAGGGGTATTGTGCTCGCCCCGCGGGAGCCATGAAGAGCAACTCTAGTAAAGAGTGTCATTGAACTACCCTCACTTGTGAGGTAGTTCTTGTGGTGCCCGATGTGCGGGCTTGGCGGGTGATGCCAATTAGCCGCCGAACCACCAAGTGAGTGGTCGACACAATGGGGACGTAGCTTGGTGGCAATCTCACGAACCTCAGGAGAAAAATCACCGTGTCAACATTGTCTTCATCATCGTCTTGGTGGTTTGCATTCTGCAAAACACAAGCTTGCATTACTTTCTTATACATTGTGCTCGTGTAGTTGCTCTTGTGACTAGTTTAGCTTTAGTAGCTTGCTAGTTGCCTTCTTGCTTGTGTAGCATAGAAGTAGCTCCCTTGCGTGGCTAATTTGGTTTTAGTAACCCTATTAGTCACATTGCTTAGTTTGTGTAGCTAAGTAAGTCGCACTCTCTAATTTGGCTTGTGTAGCCTTGTTATTGAGCTTTGCTAGTGAGCTTAGGAGCTTTGTGCTTTTGCATCACTAGTTGTGTAGGAGCTCCCTCGGTTGGCAAAGTACTAGTGCATAGGTTTATGTGACCTTGCTCTAGAATTGTTTAGGTGAGCTCTAGCTAGCCTAACACCTTTGTTGCTTAATTAGGATCTTTGTAAGGTGCTTGTGAACATAGACAGAGGGGTGTAGTCTTGGCTAGACCGATAATTTTAATTCTGTATTTGATTTGGTTAGCCAGCACGATTAAGTTTTAGAAAGGACTATTCACCCCCCTCTAGTCTGCCATCTCGACCCTTCACTTGTTCCCTGCTGCACCTCTCATGATCCCGAGCGCAAGAGAGGTAGAGGCAAGAAGAGGAGGCATGAAAGAGAAGCACCGCCATCGTCACTGTTGCTCCAGAGGGAGAAGGATCGCCAGGGCGCCGGGACTGATGAATCAGCGATAGTACAAGAAATGCGTTGGGCAGAAAGGTGGAAACTGTACATACAGACATATCACCATCCTAGCGGCCCTGCGCATATCAGATACCAAACCAGGGATACCAAAGTGCATTGAGTACCCCTTGGCTTGCCCAAATAAGTGAACCCCCTTAATCACAAAACTTCCACTAGCACCTAGATAAAGCAGCCCTCGCTGCACCTACATGCCGGTAGTACCAAATCTTGAAGGCCTTCTCCCAACGCCGCTGCCGCCGCCGGAGGAGTTGGAGAAGGAGCGCCATGGCAACGAAGAAAATATAGATGGTTAGCTCAAGAGCTTTGTCTGTATCTATCTGTATCTAAGGAGGAAGGAGTGTGTGGATTGCCAAGAAGCGCATCTAGCCCCGGCTTAAATAGGCCACCCTTGAAGATGGAGAAGCAAAGAGGAGTAGTTAAGATCTGCATGATCTATGCATCCGCATAATGGAAGACGCTAGTTCCTGGGGAAAGTGGTGAGACGGTATTGGAAGTTGGGACATTATTCATTACTCACAAACTGAGTTGGTGTTCCATACAATGCGGTTCAGATTCCCTAGCATTATAACATAATGATGCGCAATATCTGGCGGACCAAAGGGACGGGCGCAAAGATCAAAAAAAGGACGGCCGCACGCGTACATGGGAACTCAAAGTTGATACGCCGACATACACCATATGAATGTGTATTGATAAGAGCGGTGTAGATGAGGGATCATTGTACTCGTAGATAACCGCTTGTTCGTAGTTAGCACCTTAATAATAGACTATATGTACAATGGTTGTCCTTTTAAGTTGTCTCATAGTACTAACTCATAATTCCTTAATGCATAGAATAAAAATAGGAATGTGAGTTGTATGACAACAACAACTTATACAATGGTACAGCGTATGATACGACACAAGTGGGGAAGGCAACAGTCAATCAAAGAAATAATATGTCTAAAAATGTAAATCTTTATTCACAAGTCTAGTAGGTTACATTCAAAAGGTGTACAATAACAAAGATGTATCAAAGACTACTGGGTGTACAATAAAAAGACCTATCAAGTACAGAAAACAACCTATACTCGACTGCGACATCGCAAAAACTTCCACTAACATCACCTAAGAAGGGGCATGGAGCGGAGTTTGAAACAACAGAGTTGTAGTCGTAGGTGCTCTGATGAAGAGAGCCGACACGACACCCACCTCGCAAAGCTTCCACTTGCATCCCCCATAGTCAAGGGCTATAGCAGAAAGCACGAGGAGACCTGCCTATGTGTCTGACTCCTCCACGAAAATGGAAGAGAGGATCACCCCAGTGCCCCAAACCGTCGAATTTTGATAAACACGACACCGGTAGCTCCATCGAGAATACCTCGGTGTGTCGATCTCCAAACATCGCAAGGCAACGCGCAGTCACTGAGGGCCGCCGAGGAAGCTATCTTCCATGGCAACACCTCAGCACCGCGGTAGCCTGATGAAGCCTACCATGGCAATACCATGAGATGGATGATTACAAAGTGTAATCGGCACCCCCCGGACATACCAAAGGCGGTGATCCTCCCTATATCTTCACAAAACTTACACTAGCACCGAGGACTAGCAGCTATTGCTACACCCCAAACACAGTCAAAAGCCAATCTTGAAGGCCTTATCCCATCACCGGTGCTGCCGCCAGAGAAGTTGAAGAACGAGCGCCATGGTGGTGAAGAAAATAAAGATGGTTGGCTCAATAGCTTTGTCTATATCTAAGGAGGAAGGAGTTTGTGGATAGCCAAGAAGCGCATCCAGCCCTGGCTTAATATAGGCCACCCTTGAAGATGGAGAAGCAAAGAGGAGTAGTTAAGATCCGCGTGATCTATGGAAGACGCCGGTTCCCAGGGAAAGTGGTGAGACAGTGTTGGAAGTTGGGACATTCATTACTCACACACGAGTCGGCGTTCCATACGATGCGGTTCATATTCCCTGGCACTACTGTATTATAACTTATTAATGATGCATAATATCTGGCGGACCAATGGGACGGGTGCATGCGTACATGGGAACTCGAAGTTGTTACGCCCACGTACACCGTATGAATGTGTATTGATAAGAGCAGTGTTGATGAGGGATCATTGTAATCGTAGATAACCGCTTCTTCGTAAATCCTTCTATAAAAGCGGAAGCAGAATGAACAAGGGTACATAACCATGATTTATAGCTCCCATCCCTCTGCTCCACCCTCAAGATTGGTCCATGGCGAATGGCAAGCGCTCGAGGGTCGAGTCGACCGAGGAGAGGACTGAGAGGTGGAAGTCAGAGCGGCTACAGTAGTGCTTTTTCGCCGTGGAGACGGCACTCGCCGCAGTCGACCAGGAGATGACCATGACCGAGGCGGCAGCTGCTGAAGCCCAGGCGTAGGTTGCCGGTAAGCGTTGGTGTCTTCTCATTCATGCATTTTGCGCAACGCCGACCTTGAGTGTGTGACAGTCTTTATTGCTCCTTGCTCCTCTTTTCAGGCGTCCAGGAGCAGTTGGTCGTCGTCTAGCAGCAGTTGCCCGCTGTCCAGGAGTAGTTGGGTGACGTCCAAGCCGAGCTGGACATCACGCGTGAACTAGAGGGGAAGTGGCGCACCTTGGCGCATGACGCGGTGATCCGCACAGAGGAGCGCCGCCTTGAACTCGTCGTGCTACAAGACGCGGCACTCACCGCCATCAACGTGGTGTCTCCTGTGGGGGCAAACCTCGACCTCGAGTAGAGCCTCCGTGCCTTGCCCACGTGAGTCACGGCGGTGATTACCCATGACATCCGTCATGGGGCCACAATGGCCCTGGCCGCCACCTAGCTCCGATCCGGCCTCGACCTGAACAAGGTGGAGCCGGGGTTCCCGCCAAAGTCATCATGGGATGACATCAACAAGATAGTAGGTGAATTCACTGAGGCAGCTGAGGCCGTGGTAGCGGTGGTGCATGTGGCGTACATCATCAGCAATGCCCCTGATGGGGAGTAGCTTGCTTGTGAACACTCCTCTGAATCCTGTAAATAATATTAAAATTTCGATAATAATATTTTGTGTTAACTACTATGGACACAGTCAGATCATTGCGCACATGTACACAGTTTCATACGCCGATGGACCTAAACCACGAACCAGTGCCATCAGATCATTGCTACTTTTTTTAATTAAAACAGCTGTTGTAACAAACTCATTGGTCTGTCACGTTGGTCAAGTAAAGAGCCTGTGAAGCCTAAGGTATCCGGTTCGAGCCTCTAGTGTGACAAAATTTTATGCCATTTTGTACATTTTTGCTCCTTTTGAGCCCCTAGTGGCCCACTGTTGGCAAATAACCGTTACTCTTTTCTATAAACTTAGTCAAACTTCTCTGTTCCCATTCCCCATTCCCCTTGTCTGTTCCCATTCCCCTTCTCTTCAACGAACCCTAGCTTGGCGGAGGCCGTGGATGAGATTGAAGGCAGCGGAGGATCCTTGTTGTGCTGTGGTGGCTTAGGTGTCCTTTTGGAGGCTAGGCAGTGGGGCTTCCTGGTGGAGCGCGGTGGCATTGGCGTCCATGTCTGTTGTGTGCCGTGGCAGAGGCGACAGATCCGATCCGTAGGTCTCCTTTCTTGCCTTTTCCTGTTCGTTTCACTGTTTAGTCCTTGCTTGAACATGAGATATACAAGAAACATTCTAGCATTGGAGATCTGGTTAGTCCAATGATGATGAAAAGAACTAGGAGGTGGCACTGGTTGGTTTTCTGCTGATGTCTTGGTTTTCTGCATATGTTCAGTGTTCTTACTATAAATGGCTGTGTGCAACTAGGCCTGTTAATTGTCAAGTGCTTGCTTGATTATACCTATTTTGAAACATATCTGAGGCCACATTTCGATGCCAATGATGCGTACATGGTTGTTGGACGTATTAGGATAAAGCTCATATGTTTGCTTTCTATGTCTTCTCCTTGTCGACAACCAAGTTATAGTTATCCATTTGGTTCCAAACAAGAGGAAGGCATCGAAAGCAAATCAATGCTTTATGTCCATCATTCACATGACTGAGGCCACTAATGTCTAACCTGCGCATGTTGCTACTAATGCCAATGATGATCACTACCACTTGTTCATTGACATTCTACTTGTGAAAACTAAGGCAGCCTGTTCGGGTTGTGCATATTTGAGATGAGTCATCCCTGCTATGTTGTGTTCGATGACCGTGAGCCAGGAGTTTACTACAACTGGCCAGACTACCATAGACAAGTTCATAGGTTTCGTGGTGCTTGTTATAAAAAGTACAACTCCTATGAAGAAGGAATTGCTGCCTTCAAGTCAAGAACCAACTCAAATCCAGCCTTAGCTCGACTTCTATCTTCAAAACCCAGCAGCTGCTCCACCCTCTTTGTCCTTCAAAACTATTGTAATTATAGTCTTCTTAATCTTTGTCTGTCTCCTATGGAAGAAACTCTAAACTCGTGTACTGATTGTAAGTGTGATGGTTAGACTTGATTTAGCTGGAATTATAATGGTTACAGCGCCATTAATTGCTACTCTAGTTTGAGTTATATATATCTATGTGGTGCTACTCTAAATTTAGATGAGGTCGTACCATGAAAATTATTAATGGTTGTTAAAGTTGCACTTTAGTATGAGTTGTGGACTTCACTGATGGATTTTTGTTGGATTATTTTCCACTTCAGTGATCTCAATACTGAGGAAGCTCTCGTCCTACTGTACACTGACGAAATGGAGGAGGCCCCTAACAAGAGGAACACACTGGAAAGCCTCCCAGAGGATGTCATTTTCTAGATCCTCCACCGTCTCCCTGCCCGCTCCTTGTTCTGCTGCAAATATGTCTATCGCTCCTAGAGACACCTCATCTCAGACCCCAGCAACCATAAGAATCTGCCCAGAACTATGGCTGGCTTCTTCTATGATAGTGAGAACAACAATCGACGCTTCATCAGGTTCCCTTGTGTATGCCCCCTCCTTGGAATTCTTGCCCTTCAACATTGGCAATGTAGCTATCTTAGATTGCTGCAATGGCCTCATCCTATGCTGGTGCCTTGGGGCTGATGGATACCGTTATGTCGTCTACAATCCAATGACCCAAAAGTTTAAAATTCTGCCGCCTAGCACACATGATGTTGGCCATGCTGTTGGTGAGGCTCGCTTGGTGTTCGATCCGATAGACTCCTCGCACTTCCATGTGATTGAATATGTGGATGTCGATGCTGTGTGCGCAGGTGCGGAGATCTATTCATCTCAAACTGCAGCATGGATCTATAAAGAATCCGAATGGGGCGAGCATACTGATGTGACATTTTACAGACAACCAAGTGTGTTTCTTAACGGTTGTCTGCACATTATTGGGCACTCTAGGTGGTACTCTATGATACTTGCTATGGATATGGAGGGAAACACATGGAGGAAATTTGATAGGCCAGATGGTTTTCACCATTCCATGCATCAAGTTTAGGGTCACTTATGTGTATGTACTGTTGATGGTCCCAATGATTCCAAGCTTTCAATCTGGATCCTTGAAAACTATGGTACTGATAATTGGACATTGAAGCTTACGGTCACCACGCGGATCCTATTTGGAAGTATTAATATTAGATTTGGTTGACCAGATTTTGATGATGAGGACATAGTGATCACAGTTCACCCAGAATGGAATTTGATTTTCTTTGCTAGGCAGGATGGATCAATCATCGCATATAATATGGACGCAAAAAAGTTCATGTCATCCCTGTCTGTGTCTTTCGGTATGGT
Organism: Saccharum hybrid cultivar R570; assembly: GCA_038087645.1. Classification (NCBI taxonomy): domain Eukaryota; kingdom Viridiplantae; phylum Streptophyta; class Magnoliopsida; order Poales; family Poaceae; genus Saccharum; species Saccharum hybrid cultivar. The sequence continues at coordinate 23,839,582 of JAQSUU010000805.1, read as the reverse complement.
AGACATACCGTTAAAAAAGAGTTCACCTGCAGACCATACTATCTTCCTTATGTTCTCTTATTCTTGGATTCATTAGCAGAGCAGTAAAGAAAGCTGCATTTGATGTATCTCTCTGTCATGCATTTTAAATGGACCAATGTTGTTTGCTTGTCTATGGACATGTTAATTTCCTCAATGATGGATGTTGTTATTATTTCAGCTAAACTAATGTGCCATCTTTGTTTTGTTTGCAAATTGAATTATTTAATTTAATTCCTCACAAAAATGTAACGTGTGACTTGATCGGATGAACTTTGTTATGCGATGAATCTTGAATTATTAGACATCAATTCTCGCCTCGCCTGCCAGCATACCCACCAACGCATCCATTCAAACAATGGTTGCTTCACTGCTGGATCATGCGGTAGACCGATGGTGATAACATGATCACCGCCGGATTTTACTATAGCACACATGTCCATCTTGCACTGGCGATAAAAAAACTATTATCTCTGTCGGTTTCTTCAAGCGGCGGACATAGAACGAGCAACCAGCGGTGAAAACCCTTATACTGCCGATTCGGCGGACGACACGACGGCGAAGGGCAAGATTTCATTCACTGCTGGATCATACGCCAAGCCGATGGCAAAAGCGTTCATCACCGCTGATTATTCAGCCAGGAGGGGCCCCACAGGTCATAAGCCGGCGATGATACATATCACCGCCGGTTATATCAAAACCATTGGTGAAGGTCCCGGCGGTAAATTGCCTTTCTGTAGTAGTGAATGGTGTTGTGTCTTGTGTCTCGTCTGTGCGGCTGAAGGCAAGCACTCCTTATAAGCACAGAAGGTAGAACATGAAGCGCAGAGGATGAACTTGGACGTCATAAAATGTTCATGAATTACTACTAACCTTTGCCATAAATATGGGAGTTACTGGTAACTACAACTATAACCATGGGAGTTACTAGTAACCGCAGCCATAAATATGACCGTCATAAGTTCAACCATCAAGTACATTTAGTCCACCATTTTATTGCACCTAGCATCTAATATGGTCTTAGAATTTATTTGATTTAATTATTAAATAAAATATGGGTCATGCCCACATTAAAAATCTAACATTTTTGGTATATCCAATTTATTATGTATCTAGCGATAATGTATGTCTAGTAAATTGATGTATAAAAATACAAAGCAACTTATAATTTGAAATGGATGGAGTAGTTGAATCTACTTCTACTTGCTTGTAAATGCCATCTACAGCAGCGGGTGATGATGATTGTTGGCACTAGCCAGACATTATAGTCTTCCATCCATCTCCCGTGACCGTGACTCCAGTTTTTTGTAATGTGAGAAAAGCTTATGGAAATCAGAGGATATAAATATAAATCTATGTGAGAAGGACTAGGACAATGGGCGATAGCCTAGGTTCGCCTCTGCTGCCCCTCTGCCAGTAATTTCAGGTACTAGATATATGAGGCCAAAATGTGGACATTTGTTATCTTAGTATTTAGCTAACTAAAGGAGACCCCACTTGTAAGTGTCCGAGTCAGTGTTAATGAATCAAAGAGATGAAAATTCAGTAGTAAGAGCATTTCCAAGAGTTCCCTAAATCCCTTCCTGATCCTAGATGAGAAAAAATCCCTCTCCAACAACTCCTAATCCATCCTCCTAATCTTTTAGAACTTGGAAAAAGTCACCATATTCTGCGTAAAGTTACGCGCGTATCTATCTTCTCTCTCCCGCGTGTGTTGGTCGGCCAATCTAAAGGTAGAAGGGCATGAAAAGAATAAAGAGTAGGAAAGGGTTCCTGATGTAAATGTACAAGAGAGAAAGAATATATAAAAGTAGTTAGGATAATTTAGAAATAGTATAGAATTCCTCATGTAAAATAATCTTCTATATTTTAGAAGTGGATTATTAGAAACTCTTGGAGATGGCCTTCTTTATTCCTTTCGATATTTTTTTAGAAGTTATAAAACTTCATGTTTTTAGGAAGAAAATATTAGGTACTCTTGCAGATGCTCTAAGTGAGGTGGTCGAGCACGTTACTGCTTACTATGTTAGTGTTGACAGCACGATAATGTGTTTACTTAACATCCTCCTTGTATGAGTGAAGCCTGAAGAAAGAATTTAATGCACCACCGAACATTTATCAAAACATCTCATGTATCTTAGCAAAAGAAACATTCAAATTGCTATTGCCTTTAACTAGTAGGCTGAATTCTTATTTAGGGTTACTACATAATTTAAGCACTAGATGATGCTATAGGACCCAACCCGTACTCCATAGAGATAGGAAAAACTTGTCCAACATAGGTGAGTAAAGTTTATCTCAGAAAACATCTGGGAGAATCTTAAAATGGTTTTCAACCTTGTATAAAAGTTCTTGGTGTCATAAAATATAAAATGTTGTTGATCCTTCTACTCTAGATAGTATGTAGTTCAGTTGAGATCAATGATTTTGCCATACTCATCATAAAGAACACATAAAAAAACTAAATAATTAAGGGACAAAAAATACATCCTGACTGGCCCAAAATTACAAGTACACATAAATTATTGACCTTACTCTGTTTGCAAGTACACATAAATAAGTAACAGAGCACAACACCCAGTTTGTGGGAAGTTGAGGAGATCAAATACAACACAGGAGCTTATTTGACCTTCCTCTGTTTGCTGATTTCTTCAAAACCAGCATCCACAACCGAATGATGACTGTATACAATACAAGCTTGAATTTTGTCATGCTTTTTTGGTCTTCGGCTTAGGTGCCGGTGGTAGGAACACCGCCCTAAAGATCCATCCAGCAAGCATGGCCCCAATAAAGGGGCATATCCAGTACACATACAGCTGCTCCCATGTGTTGTGCCAATTGTTAACATATGCCCAGCCAAATGCCTGTTCATGAGAATTGACCAAAAACAAATTATAGAGTAAAATGGAAACCAAGATATGATTAATGTTTGTTTTCCTACAAAGTGCATGGCTGAAAATGGATACAAACAAAACGATACCTCCGAGCAGCTCAAAAGGACAAATAACTTAAAATAAGTTAACAACTTATTCAGGATTTAGAAATACTATGTGAACCATACTGAGCCCTGATGAAAAAACGTGACGTCGCTTACCATGGATGCAACTGTGAAATATGCTTTGACAATGCCATCAATAGGATAACCTCTACCTAAGTTGTTGACCTATGACTTTTTAGGCTTCATTTCAACAAATTACATTAGTCGTCCTGTCATAAATGTGTGGAATAATACATACTCCCTCCGTCCCAAATTTATTGACGTTTTAGGCTGTGTTTAGTTCCCAAAATTTTTTTGCCTTCTACATTAAAAAAGCATCTTTAGACACATGCATGGAGTACTAAATGTAGACGGAAAAAAACTAATTGCACAGTTCTCGGAGAAATTGCGAGACGAATCTTTTGAGCCTAATTAGTTCATGAAAAGCCTTAAGTGCTACAGTAGCCCACATGTGCTAATGATAGATTAATTAGTATCATTAGATTCGTCTCACAGTTTTCTGACGAGTTCTATAATTTGTTTTTTATTAATATTCGAAAATTCCTCCAACATTCTTCCGACACATCCAATGTGACGCCCAAAAATTTTCTTCGACCCCAGCTGAACACCCCTTAGGATTCGTGGCGGATACCAGGACAAACAAAATGACCTGCGCACCCCTTGCAGTCTCTACGTGTTTCGTATGTCCCATCACCGATACAGCCACAAAGGCCAATGCGCGCAGTTCTGATATCCATCACTGCAGCCACCTTTCATCAAAAACACATGCACTTCCATCGATTATTTTTTCCTTAAACAAATGAATCAGGACGTTTGCTGGGACATGGTTCATTAATTGCTCATACGTCCTGTCATCGTTGTAACAGAATCTTATAGGCACAGGACATTCAAGCTAGCAGAACGACGCTCTTCGTGGGACTTACTTTCAGAGCTAAAACGTCAGTAAATTTAGGACAGAGAGAGTATATATAAGCTAGAATTATGAATTGATGAGTATAATAACTACTAACTAGAGCTAAAAACTTCAAATCATACAGCTGCAGCTGCTTTCTTGAGTATTTTAGTTCTTGTATTTGAGTCAATTCAGTTCACAGCTAGGCTTGAGTTGTCGAGCTTTAGCCTGACTGGTTGGCCGAACAACCAAACTACCAAAGTAGAGTGCGCATTGAATAGACTTGGCCAACCCTATAGGCCCAAAGAAAGTAAGATGTGATAGCCAAAATACAACTATTTATCGATAATAGTGATTGGCTTACTGTTAATAAAAATGCATTTGATGGGTAGGGTACATCCTCCGATCCAGTTTCAAAGTTGTACCCCTTCCAGCAAAAAATACATATTTTGATTAGATTCAGACAAAATTTTAAAATAGTCTACCAATAAACTTTTAAAAACATTCAGCTTCAAAAATTGAAAATTATGTGCAGATTAGTTCATGATCTTAGTGATAATGTGATATAACTTTGACCACTAGTTTTCTAACTTTATATCAATCTAACAGTAAATTATAAAATTCTGAAAGTATTTTTTCTAACAAACTAGTAGTGTACATCTAGCCCTGTTCTAGAAAAACAAAATCAAGCCATGCCCATATATAAAGTGCCAAACTTGTACTAAAATGCAGTCTACATTAACCTTTCCTAAAAAAGTATAATATATCAACAAGAATTTATTTTCATCGTCACAGAAAGTTGGCACCACGTTGGTAAGAGCATGTAAAATGGAGATGTTTCGGGAAAAACTTTCTTCAGCATATCATTAGCACGTGATGCTTAGAAGGTGGATAAGATGCTTAAGTTAGCAGCAATGCTTAATGCTAACATGACAACATTCTCTCTCCTTAAGCACTAGGGTCCAAGCTCCTTGCATTGTACTTGTACATAACAAAGTGATGTTCCTTTGAAAAAGAAAAAAGAAAAACGAAAAAAAAGAAAGGACTCAAGCCTGTTTTGTAAGCAGTACTCTTTGACTGCTCAAACGCAGATGGACAAATCAAAGTGAAAAAGAATGAATAAGCAACTTTTGCATCACAAACATAAGAGAAGTGTTTCTCCAAATAAAAGATTACTACAATTGACAGGTAGTGCTAAAAATAAAAAGAAATGCTTTGAACTGCCAAATACATACCAATATTTCTGGCAGTATGTTTTTCTGAACAAAGACTTCTCTGATAATTGCTCTAGTAGATGGAAACATTGCAACCTCAAGCTGAGTTTTGTCCATGACATTCTCATCAGTATGTTCTTTTATTGCTAAGCCCATTATAGTTATTGGAGGTTAGATTTTAGGAATGGTACTTCTGAAGCTGTAGGGGTCCAGGATGCAATATCACACATGAAAAGCATTTAATTTGGTTTTCTCATGGCCTGCACCAAGGCCACAATGTAATGTTCTTGAAAGAAGCAAACAAACACAGAGAGATCAAAATGAAAGGAAAGGCAAGATACTGACATTAGCTGGGTTCATGGACGGTCCGGTGTACTCTGCTCCTGCGAGGATGAGGGAGACAATGGAGACTGAGAGCAGCAAGGTCTTGAGGATGGCGTTGCGGGGGCCCTTGACGATAACCCAGAGCACGGCCAGGGTGATGACGAAGGTGAGCACCCCTTCCGCAAGGGCGCCGGTGTGGGGATCCACCTTGAGCGAGGGGCCCGCGAGCGTATGCTTGTACTGCGCCGGCATGAGCTCCGAGATCGCCAGGGCGCCGCCCACAGCGCCGGCGGCCTAGCAATAACAAAGATGCTCGTAATTCGGCTTGATTATTCCACTGAATTCAGTCGGGAGAGATAAGGATTGAAAAAGGTCGATCGCTACCGCACCTGCGCCGGGAAGCGGAGCGCGACGGAGAAGAGGGAGGGGCTGTCGAGTCCGGCGGCATAGGAGGCGGCGAAGTCGGTGGGGTTCAAGCTGGCGCCGCCGAGCGCGCCGCAGAGGAGGTCGAAGGTGAAGAGGAGCACAGCGAGGAGGGACGCGGTGACGAGGAGCGCGTAGTGGCCGCCGGCGCCCTCCGGCACCCCCAGGTACGACGTGACGGCCGCCGTGGAGGCGCCGAGCGCGGAGGCGCACAGCACCCACAGGAACGTCACCACGGCGTCCGCGGCCGCTGCGCGAACCGCCGCTCCCATCGCCATCAGTCCGCGCCGGCGCCGGCGTCGGCCTTCTTCCTGCTCGATCGGAAGTAGAAGATCGGATTGGGGGTTTTGGAATGGAAACGGCAACTCGATCGATCACGCACTCCAGACTCCAGTTGACGGAGAGGGGTATCCACGAGCACGCGCTCGCCGTGCTTCTCCCTCTGACAGACTCTGTTCTCTCTATCTCCCAACTCCAACAAGAAAACGACGACCCATGCTTATCCCATGCGAACAGAAGTTTGATTCGGCAGCCCTGTTTGGTTCACGAATGTTAAAGTTTAACTTCTATCACATCAATATTACGGCAAATATATGGAGTACTAAATGTAGATTAATTATATGCATGTCGGTATAGATTAGGAGTAATTTACAAGACGAATCTATTAAGCCTAATTAGTCCAAAATTAAAAACTTTTTGTCAAATAAGATTAAAGTACTACAGTGTTCGTTAAAGTTTAACACTTCTAACCAAACAGACTTCAGTGTAGGCATCGGTTCGTGGGCTCCATATACAGTACTCTCTTCGTCTCTCATGTAACTCGATGCTTAGCCAGGCCATAGGCAAACGTCCGCACAAATGTATTATTTAATTTGCTTGGTTCGGCGCGTCTGCAAGCTCTGCTTTCGCTTCTGACAAACACGGTTCGACACCTCTAGTGTATACGGTTCGGTCTGCTGGCTCCATGGTTCGATTTTCAACCAACACTGGAGCTCTCGCAAAACATAGCAATCCCTTTCTATTCATACATATTAAAAAAGTTATTATGGTAAAAAAAACGGCGTCGCTAGCGCTCGGATGTCCGCCTGCTGCGCCTCCCCGCCTGCTCACCCGCCTGACCGTCTACTCGCCTAGCCGCCTTCTCATCTACTTGCCTGCTTGGCCAGTCTGCTCACTCAGCTGCTCGGCCACCTGCTCGCCCACCTAGAACAACAGAAACATATGCAACACCAGATCTACTTTTGCAACATTTAAATGAAACATTTGCAACATATATCTGAAACAGCTGAAACACTTGCAACATACGTCTGAAACACTTGCACAACGTCTGAAAACACTTGAAAAGCCGGCGCAAGCATATGCAAAATCAAGATAAAACACTTGCAATATATGCGTGAAACATAAGCAACATCCAAAATAAACACACTTATAACGTGCTTAAAAAAACAGACGAAACATTGGAAAACACCCTTGCAACATGCGTGTATAGCCATTGCAACATATGCAACATCCCAATCTACTTTTGCAACATCGATGTGAAACACTTGCAACACACCTCAGAAAAGTCTAAAACATACGCTTGCAACATGCGCTTTCAGTGCAATGTCACCTTGCTGCTTGGACAAATGAAGGCTCGTCGTTACGAAGCTCGACACCAACGCGGAGGTCGGCAACAGTGCATGGAGCTCACCGGTGCCCCAGCGGAGGCACTGCGCTGGTCGAGCATCTACGCGAGGCCGCGAGAGCAAAATTGGGCGAGCACCTGCGCAAGGAGCACCTGGCACGTGCACGACAGCCTGCTTGGTGAGAATCCCGCAAACACCCCCTGCAGCATCCCTGGCGAGAGGCCAGGAGCCAGCGAGCACCACCTGCCTGGCGAGCACGAGCAAGCAAGCAGATGGCGAGCACCCTTAGCTGTGTGAGCACGAGCACCACTTTATGCGCCAGCAGCTGGCGAGCACCACCTTGCTGGCAAGCACGAGCACACTTGCGAGCACCTCCTGGATATGGGTACAGGATGGGAACGAGTGGACGACGTGGTAGCAAGTGGGAAGTTGCGTCTGTCCGTTTGAACGTCCTCACGGGAGCATTATTACCTATAAAAAATGTTAATTTTCTATTCTAATCCATATGGAAAAGCAAACGTGCTCGCATTGCAACGGAACCAATACATCTAGGGATTGGACTCCGTGTCATCGTTAGATGCGAAGTGTTCTGACTCGTAGTATGTGTCATGAGGTCGAGTCACACACAAGACACGGAGGGCCTAAGTGCAATTTGGAAAGTAAAAAAAGGTGAATAGAAGAGACTCTCCACTACCTGGGTAGCTAGGAGATTCGACAAAAGAAAATAGGAGAGGAATTTCTGCTCTTTAATATTAGGTACAGAAGATACAGATATAGATATAAGATATATATGATGAGAGATTGAGTTTATCCAAACTAAGATGTCATTCAGGCGTTGAAGGTGATGTCATTGTTTTCTTCAATCATCGTTGATCTTTTTAGTTTGTCCATTAAAAAATTTAAATGTTGAACACATCTACTACGTGCTTTGAGCATGCATAATAAGCTAGCATGTTTTTGCTTTGTCTGACTCGATCATCGCCTCTTGCAGCCGCTTCATGTTTTCGCCTCACTGGTTGTTTGCTCCATTTGTGGTGACATTATGACTAATTTCTCATGTTGCACTGTAGCCAGAATAGGAAAACGGATCGTCGGTTCAACAAGAGGCAAGAGGCAAGTGATCGAGTTCCAATCCCCATGAAAGCACCGCGACCTTGACATAACATTGGATTGATTGGTTCTTGCTTCTCTTATTTAATTTTTGCACTATTGACCGTTACCCGGAGGATAGTGGAGGACTCGCCATCACTTTCATAAGTTTGCTTGCTAATTGGCTGTCACCATGGAGGATCACTAGCGAAGCTTGGAGAAATGATACTGAGCTTTGAACGGGTTTGACATGACATAAGCATCGGGGCATGCAATTTTTGAGTAAGTAATGTATTTGGGAAAATAATTTGAGCTTCAGGATCTTGCTTTGGCTTGATAAATTCCTATCCAGTGATAAAAAAGTTGTCATTGATCATTACTATCAGCCATGTCCGACAATTGCTTGATCAATTTCTATTAAATAAACGCTAATAACTTTGTAATGGTTTTCATAAATCTAGCTAAGGTTGGCGAGCCGTCATGAAACAAAGAGGTTCTGCATATGCTGGACTATTGTCATGGCCGCAAAACTTGCTAATAGGCTGCACCCACACCCCCGCTAGAGCAACTCAATCAACGTGAAGGTGCTCGAAAATTCTTAGTTATTCTTCTTTTTCTGCTTAGCATTTGGACTGACGTTTATCAATCATTCCCCATCACTCAGTTATTCTTCTTTTTTTGCTTAGTATATGGACCGACCTTTATCGATCATTCCCCATCACTAAGGCATTTAGAGCACTAGGGTCTGTTAGGTTTTGATTTTCTCACTAATAGGCCCAACGGCCTATTGGGCTTGATCCCGTGCCCTGATCGGGGGCGCCCAACCCAACTATGGTTGGAGGGCCCCTGTCACACTGCGCTATAAAAAGGAGAGGTGGGGAGTCGGGGCACGCACGACGAAGTTCGCCGCCGCCACTTTCCCCACCTACAGTTCCTAACCCTAGTCCGATCTAAGTGAGGGAGCACAGTAGTGACGGGAAGCACCTCCACGCCGTTGCCGCCACTGCACTGTGTCGCCACGGTCTCCACTGCGTCGCTTTCTTCCCCAACCGTCGCTGCCCGTGCGCAGCCGCCACCAACGCTGGTGATGGCGACCGGATCGAGCTCCAACACCGCCGCTCCCGCACTTCCCTCGGATGGTCTGCGCTCCTCCCTTCACCCTCTCATCTCCTACCCTCTCTATCTCTCTCGGTTAGTAGATCATGTATTAGGATCTTCATGTGTACTCGAAATACATATGTACCCCACTAGATCTATGTCCTAATGGTGTTTATTACACTAACAATGGTATCGGAGGACTGGATCTAGGTGTAGATCCAGTTTGGGGAAAAGAAATGAAGAACACAAACACCGGTTCGGATTTCGGATCGGAAAGAACTCGAACAACCCTAACCCTAATTGTGAAACCCTAGAAGGGTCAAAGAAGAGAAAGAAAGACAAAGATGGGAGTGACCTACCCGGACCCCACCTTTGTCCCCATCCGCGACGTCAAGGATGCCGTGCACGAAAGAACAGAGGAGCCGCCGCTCGCCGGCGGGACGCCGCCGTGCACGTGCGCGAGCCGATGGCACCACTGCGAGGCCGCTCGACGGCGGCATGCTCAACCACAGGCGAGCACGCGCGCCGGCGAGGGGGCCCACGGTGGCGCCGTCTTCTTGCCTCCGCCGGTCGCCATGAGTAGGCACTGCCGCTGCTCCAGTATGGCCAGAGAGAAACGGCGGGGAGGAGGAAAGAATGAAAATGAGGTTAGGGTTTCGGTGTTTGGCAGCCGGCCTGAGGTTTTGACTCAGCTACTTTCCCGCTCAACCATTGGATCTGGATGGACGGATGAGATTGAACGGTGGATAACGGGGCTGAATTGAGCCCAGGCGGGCGGGAGCGCCGGGCCACTTTCCCAGCCCAGGCCCAGGTTGTGGCCTGGGTGCGGGGTGCTCAGTGGTTGCCGCGCTGGGCCACGGAACGCGCTGGGCTGAGGCCCGCGGTGAAGCAATGAGCAGCGGCTGCGGCTGGGCCGAAATGGCCATTAAAATAGTGAAACAGTGGTTTTCGTGTTTTCTTTATTTTTCCAGAAACAGTCTAATGAATTTTGATGAATATAAATTGAATTTTGAGTTAGATCTCCATACAAATTTTGTCCAACGATATTTTTGTTCGGAGAACAGTACAGTACTTAAATGTTTTTGGAAAAATAATTATGAGAATATTAATGTTTTCCGCTGCGTACTCACAGTTATTACTTTCGTTATTAAATTTGAACCGACAAGAGAATTTAATTTTAAAAAATGAATAAATTTTTAGATTATTATAATATTGTTATTATTCTGACCAACGTTGATTAATAGCAATATTATGATATTATTATAATGTTTTTTATCATGCATTAATTCTGTTTCTGCCCAACGGTGATGTAGAATTAGTGTAAAAAGAAAATTATATGTTTTAATTTTGACCAACGTTGGAACTAAAGCATGTAATTATTGATGTTATAATTATGTTCTCACTTTACATGAATTATGTTTTCAGGAGGTTACTCTTTGATGGGGTTTATCAAAGATGTTCCACCCCTCAAAGGTGACAACTATACCGAATAGAAGAAGAAGATTGACCTCGTTTTTGTCTTGGCTGAGGTGGACTGGGTGGTCACCACACCGTGCCCCACTGAGCCTGTGGCACTGGTGAGGGAGACTAATGAGTCTGATGCTGATTGGCAAAAGAAAGAGAGGGACCATGCTCCCATACAGATGGCATATGACCTACAAAAACAAAAGTGGATCAATGCCAACAAAAAGTGTGTTGCTGTCATAAAGAACACGATTGAGCCTACTATAATGAGCTAAATCCAAGAGTGTGACACTGTCACAGAGTACCTAGAAAGAATAAAGAGTCAGTTCTATGGCTCTTCAAAGACATATGCTACTCAGCTGATAAAGCAGCTGATGACAGAAAGATACACTGGAAGTGGCAATGGCACTGGCATAAGAGAGCACATATCAAAGTTGAATCATTTGAACAATAAGCTAAAATCAATGGATCTGGCTCTTACGGAAGAGTTCCTTGTCCATGTGATTTTTGCTTCTTTACCAAAAGAGTTTGACACATTTGTTGTCAACTACAACATTCAGCCCGAGAAATGGGATCTAGAACGTTGTATGGCAATGTGTGTGCAAGAGGAAGAGAGAATAAAGGCCGCCAATGATGGTACTATCAGTTTTGTTAAAGATAATAAGAGAAAAAATGTCAATGCCAATGCCAACTCTCCCTCAAAGCCAAAGGGCAAGGGTCCCATGCAGCATCAGCCTCAACAGAACAGGTTTGCAGTGAACAAAGATCAGTGCCTCTACTGCAGGAAGGAGGGACATTACAAGAAAGATTGTCCCGAATTCTTAAAGATGATCATGGCAAAGAAAGGTGAGAACATTATTACGTTCATAAATGAATCCCTGTATGTACAGTATTCGAAATCTACTTGGTGGATTGACTCAGGCGTAACTGTTCGTGTTGCTAATTCATTACAGGGATTCCGTTCGACAAGGACTACGCAAAGAAGCGAAAGACACGTTAAAGTCGCGAATAGAGTCCAAGAAGATGTCGAAGCTATTGGCGATGTTCCTCTAGAGCTTGCTGATGGCTTCATTCTTTTGCTTAGAGATGTTTTATTTGTTCCTTCATTACAAAGAAACTTGATTAGTGTGTCTTGTTTGGATAATGATGGATTTGATTGCCAGTTTGGAGATGGTAAATGCGAGATACAATGTAATATTGAATGTGTTGGTCTTGCTTTTCAAAAGCAAGATCTTTATTTGTTATCACTTCATGAAAATATGAATTCCGTATGTGATGCGAATGAGAACGTATCCTCGTTTGTGAATGCGAATAGAAAACGAAAGAGAACTCAAGATGCGTCGTCGAAATTATGGCACTGTCGTTGAAGCCATATTTCGAGGGCGAGAATAGAGAGACTAGTTAAGAATGATATTCTTTCTCCATTAGAGTTCTCAGACTTTGAACAGTGTAGAGAATGTATTAAAGAAAAATACACAAAGCAAATTAAAAAGGATGCTAAACGAAGCATAGGAATTCTACAGATAATTCACACAGACATCTGTGGTCCTTTTCCTGTGAAAAGTGTGGATGATTTTGACTCGTTCATAACATTCACAGATGATTACTCCTGTTATGGTTATATTTATTCAATTAAAGAAAGAAATGAAGCGTTGGATAAATTTAAAATATTTAAGGCTGAAGTTAAAAATCAGTATAATTTAAAGATAAAGATAGTCCGATCTGATCGTGGTGGGGAGTACTACGGTCGGCATACCCCATATGGTCAAGTTCCTGGACCTTTTGCAAGGTTTCTACAAGAGAATGGCATAGTTGCCCTGTATTCTACACCGGGCGAACCTCAGCAGAACGGAGTAGCTGAAAGGCGTAACCGTACCTTGATGGATATGGTGCGTAGTATGATGAGTTACTCTGACTTGCCATTGAGTCTATGGATGGAGGCGTTAAAAACCGTCATTCATATTCTAAATAGAGTACCAAGTAAAGTGGTGCCTAAAACACCATATGAGTTGTGGACAGGAAGAGAACTTTCACTAAAACACTTGCGTGTGTGGGGGAGTCCTGCTGAGGTAAAAGTGTTTAACCCAAATATTGGAAAGCTAGATCCCAAAACAGTTAGTTACCATTTTATTAGCTATCCTGAAAAGTCAAAAGGTTTTCATTTCTACTGTTCAGACAGATACATAAAATTTGTAGAAATGAGACACGCTGTTATCTTAGAGGATGAAATGATGAGGGGGAGCACGGTAGCTCGGAAAATTGATCTTGAGGAGAAGCGGGTATGTGTGCCCACTCCGATAACTCAGGAACCATTTTTCAAATTACCTGTTCTTGTTGCACCAACGATGCGGGACATTGTAGTGCCAACACCTGTTGTCAGTTCTCCTGTGGTGACAGTAAATAATGATGAGGAACCTGTCCTTCAGGAACCTATACAAACTGATGTCATAGATGAGGGGGAGCAACAACAGCCCCAAACAGAAGATGTGCCAAATGTGGAGGCCCCTAGAAGGTCTCAAAGAGTTAGAAGATCAACAATACCTGATGATTATGAGGTGTATAACACTGAAGAATTTCAAATGGATGGTGATCCCACTTCATTTGAAGAAGCCATGAGAAGCGATAATTCATCAAAGTGGCTTGAGGCCATGGAAGATGAAATAAAGTCAATGAGTACCAACAAAGTTTGGGACTTAGAACCTATTCCTAAAGGAGCCAAGACAGTAGGCTGTAAATGGGTCTACAAGACAAAACGTGACTCCCAAGAGAATATTGAAAGGTTTAAAGCGCGACTTGTGGCAAAAGGTTTCACGCAAAGAGAAGGGATTAATTACAATGAGACGTTTTCTCCAGTCTCATGTAAGGATTCCTTCAGAATTATAATGGCATTAGTGGCACATTACGATTTAGAATTACATCAGATGGATGTAAAAACGGCATTCCTAAATGGAGATCTGGAGGAAAATGTTTACATGGCACAACCAAAAGATTTTGTCGTGAAAGGAAAAGAACGAATGGGATGCCGCTTAAAGAAATCGATTTATGGGTTAAAGCAAGCTTCAAGACAGTGGTACTTGAAGTTTGACAGAACAATAAGGAATTTTGGGTTTAAAGAAAATATTGAGGATAATTGTGTTTATGCAAAGTTTAAGAATGGAAGGTATATCTTCCTAATCCTGTATGTAGATGATATCTTACTTGCTAGTAGTGATGTCAGTCTACTACTGGAGACAAAGAAGTTTTTTATCCTCAAAATTTGATATGAAAGATCTTGGTGAAGCTTCATTTGTTTTGGGCATAGAGATTCACCGAGATAGAAGTAAAGGAGTATTAGGACTGTCATAAAAGGCATACATAGAAAAAGTTTTAAAGAAATTCAGTATGCATAAATGTAGTGCATCACCTACACCCATAGTTAAGGGCGACAGATATGGGGATTTTCAATGCCCTAGGAACCAATACGAGCTCGATCAAATGAAAGTGGTTTCATATGCTTCTGCTGTCGGAAGCCTACAATATGCTCAAGTGTGCACGCGCCCTGACTTAGCTTTTGTTACCGGGTTGCTTGGCAGATTTCAAAGTAATCTAGGGATTGAACACTAGAAATTGGTAAAAAAAGTCGTGCGATATTTGCAAGGTACAAAAGGCCTCATGTTGACGTACAGAAAATCAGATTCTCTCTAAATAGTGGGGTATTCGGATTCTGATTATGCGGGAGATGATAGAAAATCCACGTCAGGATATGTGTTCACTCTCGCAGGAGGAGCAATTTCATGGAAAAGCTCAAAACAAACCATCACTACATCGTCCACAATGTATGTCGAGTTTGTAGCGTGTTATGAGGCAACGGGGCAGGTGAACTGGCTAAAGAAATTTATACCCGGTTTGAAGGTGGTCGACAGCATATATAAACCACTAAAGTTATACTGCGATAATAATCCAGCAGTACAGTACGCTCAAAACAATAAGTCAAGTGGTGCTGCCAAACACATTGACATAAAGTATTATGTTGTGAAGGATAAAGTCCGGAATCAAATCATAAATCTTGAGCATATAAGTACTGGAAAATGCTCGCGGATCAGCTTACAAAAGGTTTACCACCCAACGTGTTTAGAGAACATGTAGCCGACATGAGTTTAAGGGAAAGCCTATGACTCCTGGACTATAATAAATGGCCCAAAGTTAAGGTAACTGTTTCAGATCAGAGATGTGCATTGTAGCTGTTAAATCTATCGGCAATTGACCGTGACGATGAAACATGCTTTATGCACTTATCTGTGATGGAACGAGTAAAGTAAAAAATATTGAACTCAAAGTTTAAAGGTTAAAGTAATGTTGAGATCAAGGGGGAGAATGTTAGGTTTTGATCTCCTCACTAATAGGCCCAACGGCCTATTGGGCTTGATCCCGCGCCCTGATCGGGGGTGCCCAACCCAACTATGGTTGGAGGGGCCCCTGTCACACTGCGCTATAAAAAGGAGAGGTGGGGAGCCGGGGCACGCACGACGAAGTTCGCCGCCGCCACTTTTCCCACCTACAGTTCCTAACCCTAGTCCGATCTAAGTGAGAGAGCGCAGTAGTGACGGGAAGCACCTCACGCCGTTGCTGCCACTGCACTGCGCCGCCACGGTCTCCACTGCGTCACTTTCTTCCCCAACCGTCGCTGCCCGTGCGCAGCCGCCACCAACGCTGGTGATGGCGACCGGATCGAGCTCCAACACCGCCGCTCCCGCACTTCCCTCGGATGGTCCGCGCTCCTCCCTTCACCCTCTCATCTCCTACCCTCTCTATCTCTCTCGGTTAGTAGATCATGTATTAGGATCTTCATGTGTACTCGAAATACATATGTACCCCACTGGATCTATGTCCTAATGGTGTTTATTACACTAACAGGGTCGTCCTTATTTTTCATAGGCAATGTAAGGCAACATGTATGCGAGATGTTTATAATTCAAGCCTGTCACACATGGCTACTGCACAAATTAATTATTCAGAGGTGATTTCACCGAATCTCTGCAACCAGGTGGTTGCTTCAGATGCGAGTTGACATTCATTAGGTTAGCAGGAGAAGATCAAGATTTGGCTGATGCAGAAAATATTGTCGGTGATCTATATGTTACTGACATGTGGGTTACATATTTTTTTAGTCTTTGATTTTATACAAGACAGACAGCTATTCAAAATAATGATAATTTGTTCATGATTATAATCAAGGGTAAAACAACTTGGAATTTTTATGTGCATTTTGACCATTCATTGTACAAGGATTTGATATATTAGACAGTTAATAAATTTGTGGCTTGAAAATTTTATTAGTTTGTGTGCCTATTATAATGTACAAGTCTAGCATTGCAGTCTTTTACTCTATATGATTTTTTTAATAGACACGTGCGTGTCACACGTGCATTTTCACTAGTGATCGTAAAACGTTCAAACATTTAGGTTCAAGCGTAACGGCATGCCCGCCACAAACATAAAGGCCTTACAGCCAAATTCGCGCTCATCACAGACATCCATAACATTAGAAGACAACGTTTTCATTCATGCGATGAATCACAGACAAAGAGACTTGATCCCAGTGCAGAGTCTGAGTAGCTTCTTGGGTTCCGGCCGATCCTATGGGTAGCTGCGAGGCTTTGTTTTGCAACAACCGCATAAAAGAGTCCACCTTCTCTCCTAAGTCTGCTTGATCCCACATGGATTTTCATCTTTCCAGCATCTTGGTAATCCACATCAGCAACCTTTTCTGTCCCGTCCAAAGTCACTCTCTGAAAGCACACAGAGTTACGAAATTTCCAGAAACATCACGATATTGCCGAGCTAATAATGTTATAAAGAGCATGCTTCTTATTAGCAAGCCATCTAGTAGCAATAAGCTCAAAAGTAACATCCTCCGAAAGATTAAGGAGATCTGAGAGCTATAGATGGAACGGGAAAAAAAAAACAAGTTGGCGTGTGGCAAGCTAATAGCGCCGGCGTCAATCAAAACCCCAAAAAGCTTGCTACTCTCGTAGTGTGCGCCAAAGGTTCTTGGCAATCCATTGAGCTACTATCTTTTTTGGCACGAATAGACTAGCAGCTCCTTTGATTTTAAAGAGAGCTGGTACGTACTGCAAGCGAATCCTTTGGGGGCCTGAGGATGATGGCCGGATGGCGACGGGGATGGAGATGTGAGGGCTCCATGGAACCTTGGCACGGCTTGACTAGTGACTATAGATGCAGGCTAGGCGGCTGCCGGTGTCACGCTCACGTACGTCAACAAGCCGGCCGCAAAAAAGAAAATCTGTCCGAGTGTTGCTGCAGCGTCGGTTGCGTCACGCTGGTTGAAAAAACCTGTCAGAGAAGGTGAAGGACATATGCCGCTCTTTCGTTCCCAATTTTTGTTTGGAAATGGCACCTTCACACCTCCTGAAGTTTCATATCAGACGTTGGACACTAATTTAGAGTATTAAATATAAACTAATTATAAAACTAATTGCACAGATTAAATTAATTTGCGAGACGAATCTATTAATCTTAATTAGTCTAGGATTTGACAATATAGTGCTACAGTAATTAGTTTTATTATTAATATCTAAACACCCGATGTGACATCTCTTAAATTTTAGTCCCGGGATCAAACACCACCCTTGGTAATGTGTCGCAATCCGGCCCAAACGGCGGCCCAGTCCGAACTGATCCGTTTTTAAGGCCTCATCATCCTAATCCACCCGACCCTTTTTGAACCCACAGGCCAATCCGACACTACAAAGGGCCTTCACAAACAAACAAGCACTCCCAGGAGCTAATTGAATTAGTACAGCCCATGGGCTCTTGCACCGCATGTACAGGTAGTTAAGGAAAAAGTCTATTTTTCCTCCTCCAACTTTCAGCAAAGTCCACTTTTCCTCCCTCAACCTCAAAACCGGACAAATCACCTCCCTCAACTTTTCAAACCGTGCATTTTACCTCCCTCGAGTGGTTTTGAAGGCGGGTTTGCTACAGTAAACAGCGGTATGCTACAGTGATCGGTGGTTTTGCTACAGTGCCCGTACTTTTGTCTTTTTCTTTTTTTATTTATTTCGGCTTAATCTTTGAAAAATCATAGTAAATCACAGAAAAATCATAAAATGAAAAATCTAATTTTGTTGCACTCCACATGAGTAGATCTACACAGTGAACATATAATATGGTATGCTTTAGTACAAAGTTTTTGCTATGAAGGTTTTGCCTTTTTCTTTTTTATTTATTTCGGCTGAATCTTTGAAAAATCATAGTAAATCACAGAAAAATCATAAAATAGAAAATTCAATTTTGTTGAATTCCACATGAGTAGATATAGATAGTAAACATATAATATGGTATGCTTTAGTCCAACAAAATAATTATAGAAGCTGCAGCTATGAATTATTGCAATTAATTATAGAAAAACATAGATCTAAAGCTACAACAAAAATTTTGTACTAAAATATACCATATTATATGTTCACTATATAGATATGCTCATGTGGAGTCTAACAAAATTAGATTTTCTATTTTATGATTTTTCTGTAATTTACTATGATTTTTCAAAGATTCAGCCGAAATAAATAAAAAAGAAAAAGGCAAAACCTTCATAGCAAAAACTTTGTACTAAAGCATACCATATTATATGTTCACTGTGTAGATCTACTCATGTGGAGTGCAACAAAATTGGATTTTCCATTTTATGATTTTTCTGTGATTTACTATGATTTTTCAAAGATTCAGCCGAAATAAATAAAAAAAAGAAAAAGACAAAAGCACGGGCACTGTAGCAAAACCACCGATCACTGTAGCATACCGCTGTTTACTGTAGCAAAACCGCCTTCAAAACCGCTCGAGGGAGGTAAAATGCACGGTTTGAAAAGTTGAGGGAGGTGATTTGTCCGGTTTTGAGGTTGAGGGAGGAAAAGTGAACTTTGCTGAAAGTTGGGGGAGGAAAAATAGACTTTTTCCGGTAGTTAACTTAAATGAGTTGATTTGCAGCGATGTGCTTGTGCAGCGCCGCCGTCACTGCTAAGCCCTACCGCTGGCAGGCTAATGTACTGGATGCTGCGACGACGACGGCCCTACCTCCAATGCAAGGGCCGGCTCTTTCCGACGATCCACGCGGCTACACGGGGGCTACGGGCGAGAATCCGATCCTTCTAACAGCAAATCCGATTCAAATCCAATCCTTTCTTTCGAGAGCCTGTATAGGATCCATAAAAAACAGCCCATGAGTTGGGGTTCAAGTTCAGCCCTGAGCATCTCCAAGAGTTTGCTAAATTTTACTTGGCAAATCCTGTAATTTGACAACTCCCAAAACTATATGCCAAGTAAAAAAACGGTGTCTCTCCAAGAGTTTGGCATTTTTGAGTTGGCAAAATAAAAATAAGACCCACACGCGAGGACAACGTTGATGCCTGATGGTTTGCCGGTCCGTCGAGTCCCTAAACCAAATAGGGCACAACTTTTTGACTGCCACACTCCAAATGTCGCGCAACAGTATAGACCGGCTCATCACGATGCTAGCCCAAGGACAGGCATGCTGTACCACTGCACTTGTGCAGTGCATCGATAGGAGGACTCCTATCCCAGTTTGGCCATGCAGGTCACATCAGCACAGAGTGAGCAGCGCATCAGGCAGCGCAGCAGCGAGCAGCGCGATGCGCAATGGATACGCGCGCGCATATACGTGCGTGCGGAGGCTGCATATGCAAGTTGATAGATTTGCTAACCTTATTTGCTAATTTATTGGAGGCCATGATTTCTTGTTTTGCTAAATTATATGGTAACCTCATTTGGCAAACTCTTGGAGATGCTCTGATTCTGACGGCCCGTTACCAGGTCACATCTATCAATTTTTTTACGAGGAATTTGAATATCTGATTTGTCAATACATTGAAGTATTGAAACTATGTATACAAATTAATTACTCTGATACAATAACTCTTGACACTGTACCACTTAATTTCTCCTTTAGAAAAAAAAAACATTACTGGGCAATAATTTGTTAGCAACACTGTACCTAGTATGAAGAGACATTTTCTTTTATTTGCTAGAAAATAATGGTAAACTCTATGTATAGATATCTTATCGACATAAGGACAAAGGTTCCTTAGAAAATTTAGTGGCTAAAAGTGTTTTTAAAAATAAAAATTGTGGGGGCCATGCGACTTTTGAGAGCTGCAACGTGCCCTGCCAGCGGCCGCCTAGCGCGGCGTTCAGACGTCGTCTCGTCCCGGCCGGCCAGGCCCGGCCTCCTTCGGTTCCCCTCGGCCGGAGCCCGTCCCTCCCCTGCGCGGCTACTTGCTAAGCCATGGCCGTGGTGTTCACGTGAGGAAGAAGCCCAAGGTACAAGATGAAGTATTTACAGTTTTGCCACCCAACGAGATTAGTCATAGTTTATTTGTTTTAAGTCCTATTCGCTCCGTTTCAATTGCGTTAGTTTTGTATCGATGCGCTCTACGCAGTAGTACTAATGACTTTTATGTCATATGTTTTTCTATATATAGTGGAATATTAAATTGATTAATATATATGCAACCAATTTTATAATTAAAAGCAACATAGTTAAATATCAATCTTTCGTAAATAAACTCTAATTTGATTAATGTTAATATATATGTTTATAATTATATTTGGTTAGCTCAAACATGCTCCATATATAAATTGTGAATTAGATGCTCTCACATGTTTATTTCTTTTGCAATTGCAAAGTAAAGTTTAATGACTTAAACAATATGAGATGTTTATAAATAAAATATGGTTAGCTTTAACTCGACTTTTGAGATTAAATATGTTTTGATTAATCTGAATTAATACTACTTACATAGTTCTTCTTAATTAACATAAATCAAGCTTGTAGCTGTTTCTTGTGTGATATAAATCTTCTGGTAGTCGTTTCTTTTGTACCGTAGCTTTGTTTTCGATGTCTCTTGCGTTCTCGTGACCGTAGCAAGTAGTTCTATTTTAGTACGTTGTTTTCTCTCATGTGGTGTACTGTTCTTAGTTTTTCTATTTGTTGCTTGTATATTTGCCTATGCGTGGTGCTTGCTACGAGTAGAACAAGAGCGAACAAGAGCTGTTCGTGAGCGCTGAAGATCAAAAGATGATGACTAGAAGTAAAGTATGAGGAAGTTTGAGCAAGTGTTAAGGTAAGTATAATATGAGGCTCCTTGTTACCTAATAACATTATAATCATCTTTTTCATGTGCATGTGTCTAATATGGTGAGACATTAAGGACCTTACCTAGTATACTTTTGTTACCTTGTTCCTTATACCTATGGTTCATGCATATGGGTAGTTTTGCTAGTTGCTCTACTTAATGATGAAAGCTCAATAATATTGGCTAAAATGGCATATGCAATGATGTTTAAAATATGCTTTTTAGTAACATGGAATCCCTACGGATTTATCTGTCAGCAAAATCCAAGACTTACAGTACAACTATGAGTGCTATATGGCTCTAGCTTTAGTCAACTATGAGGACCTTTTCTAGCTGGTTAGAGGTTACCTTTATGATGCAAGAGGGGTGTGTTTTGGGTTGGGTGTAGTGCGGCCTCTATTCTTAAGAGTATAGCCTGAGCGGAATGTGCCTTAGGAAAGAGGAGCTCTACATTTGCCGGCCACAGAAACCTAGCAGCCCTAACTTATTAGACGAACCTTTGAAAGACTTCATAGTGAACTTTGTCGGCCTTCCTTGGTAGTGGGCCAAGAGGTTGATCACCTCGGGTGAAAGGGTAAATCACGGCTCATGGGTAAATATGTACAACATCTGAAGCGTGTAAAACTGTTATAACAGCTATGCTCACGGTCACGAGCGGCTTGGAAAACTCACAAAATTATTGATTCTTATTGTTATTCTATAATTTTTATTGATAGAGAGATATAGGGAGCAGAAGAAGGACTTGCACATGGTCTTTATTGATCTCGAGAAGGCATATGACAAAGTACCGAGAAATATCATGTGGTGGGCCTTGGAAAAGCACAAAGTCCCAACTAAGTACGTTACCCTCATCAAGGATATGTACAGGGATGTGGTGACGTTTGTCCGAACATGTGATGGCGACACCAGTGACTTTCCAATTAAAATAGGACTGCATCAGGGGTCAACTTTGAGCCCTTATTTATTTTCTTTGGTGATGGATGAGGTCACAAGGGACATACAAGGTGGTATCCCTTGGTGTATGCTCTTTGCTGATGATGTGGTGCTAGTTGACGACAGTAGAGCAGGGGTTAATAGGAAGTTAGAACTATGGAGGCACACGTTAGAGTCGAAAGGGTTCAGACTTAGTAGGACTAAGACCGAGTACATGAGGTGCGATTTCAGCGCGACTAGGCATGAGGAGGGAGACGTTAGCCTCGATGGGCAAGTGGTGGCCAAGAAGGATACTTTTCGGTATTTAGGGTCGATGCTACAAAAGGACGGAGACATTGATGAAGATGTTAGGCATAGAATTTTAGCCGGCTGGTTGAAATGGCGTCAAGCTTCTGGCGTCCTCTGTGACAAAAGGGTGCCTCAGAAACTGAAAGGTAAGTGCTATAGGACGGCGATTCGTCCGGCGATGTTATACGGTGCTGAGTGTTGGCCTACAAAAAGGCGACATGTCCAACAATTGAGTGTAGCAGAGATGCGTATGTTGCGTTAGTGTTGTGGGCACACAAGGAGGGATAGAGTTCGGAACGACGATATTCGGGATAGGGTTGGGGTGGCACCAATTGAGGAGAAATTGATTCAACATCGGTTGAGATGGTTTGGACATGTCCAACGGAGGCCTCCTGAGGCGCCGGTGCGTAGTGGAGTTCTAAAGCGGGCCGATAATGTAAAGAGCGGTAGAGGTCGACCTAAACTAACTTGGGACGAGTCCGTTAAGAGAGATCTTAAGGAGTGAAATATCTCCAAGGATTTAGGTATGGATAGGAGCGCTTGGAGATTGGCAATCAACGTACCTGAACCGTGACCTCTTTTTGTCTTGTGCCCTTTATGTCCCTTTATGTGTCTCCCTGTTTCTCGTCTCTTTTGGGTTTCATCTCTAGCCTACCCCAACTTGCTTGGGACAAAAGGCTATGTTGTTGTTGTTTGTTGTATTGTTATTCTATAATGTTGATGCTCATGTTTAATCATTATTGTCATATTGCCATTACTTATGATTATGTAGGAACTAGAGCTTAAGCATAAATTAGCAACTCAGGTTCTAATGATAAAACATGGTCTACTAAAATTGCTTATCGTAGTTCAGTCGTGTCAAACCTTTGGCCTTTTGAGCCTACGTCCCCTCATATTATGCTGGTTAGACGGTGGTTTGCTTACGCTTGCTTTACTTTTCAATTACTTTGAAAAAATCTCGGATGAGTACCAGATGGTGGAGCTAGTGAGTTTTCTGAGAAGTGCTAGGTGTATGTACCCCTAGTCGACCGTCCCTGTGGTGTTTGGAGGCTTCACTTGAAGATTAGAACTCATGACTCCGCTACTATGATAAGTGCTTTGTCTCTACATATATATTATTATTCGATATGTAATTAACACTGTACTTGATACTATGTAATTTGTCGTCATATGTGTGTGATTGATTCTTGGGCACACATATGGTGTACACCTGGTTTTGTTCTTAAAACCGGGTGTGACGGTTAACCAAAAATAATTCCACTAAAAAAGCAGAGATTTTGTGGCAATGGCAAATTTTCATGAGTCAAGAACAAGCTCCCACAAAATTAATCCTTTATGTGAAGATGTTGCTAAAACGGTCATGAAAATGTATTTTCATGAAGGGGGCGTGCGTAAACCATCTTGAAAGAAGATTATTAATGTGCACCTAGACTCTTGTATGAAAATTTGCTACACACCGCCAGAAAACACCCTCGCACGCCACACAATTTCATCTAGACGGGTGTTGTTTTTCATTCAGGCGCCATGTGAAGTCTAGTCCTTGCTTGCAAATAACAAATTTGGACGACCCAATTCAAGTTATTAACAGGTATACCTTAGACCTTCCTCTGCCTAGAAGGAAAAAAAATCTTTTTACCTCCTTGAACTATTTTTGTTTCTGATTTCCTGGACGAATTTCAAAACCAGATATTTTACCCCATTAACTCTTAAAACAGTTTAAATTACCTCACTGCCTAAGCGGTTTTCAAGGCGCTTTCGTTTTTTACATTAAAAAAATCTGGTAAATACCATATAAGGTTTTTACACGCTAAAAAATGTATCTAAGATTATTAAATTTTGAGAAAATCCTAGAGATGTATCGGGACATGACAAAAACCAAATAAAACATTTAGAGCTCGTGAAAATATCTCTAGAAGATTCGATTTAGCTCTAATGCAATGGAAAAATACCCAAAAAATCTAAAAATTCCCAAAATATTCTAATTATTGCAGTTTCTGCCCAAACATAGCCCACAATCAATGACTACCCCAGACGTGGTGGGTCCCATCGTGATGGTTTCTTTTGCCAGACTGGGCCATGGCTGCCCTAGGCCTCCAATCAGGCCAAAGGGCTTAGGGTGATGTAAAATTTTTTGCAAAATGATACTGTAGCAAATTTCGTTGTTATTTGACAATCAGTGTCCAATCATGGTCTAACTGGGCTTAAAAGATTCATCTCGTCCATTTCGTCTAAACTGTGTAATTAGTTTTATTTTTTTATCTATATTTAATGCTTCATGCATGCGTCAAAGATTCGATGTAACGGAGAATCTTAAAAAATTCTGCAAAATTTTTGGCAACTAAACAGGGCCAGGTGCCCACAACATCGGCACCCCGACAAAGTCAAATTAGGTTCGGAGGCACATACGTACTAGTCACCCTATGCATAACTGGACCTGGGAGTCCTTTTGTCAACCATAGGAGAAAAATTCACCGGCGGTTTCAGAACTTGACAGCTAGTGTCACTTATGTCCTTGAACTTTGAACAGTATATTTCTAGGTTCCTGAACTTGGCTTCAGGTGTTATCTAGGTCCCTGAGCTTGGTTTTGGGTGTCACTTAGGTCCCCGAACTTTGAACAGTGTATTTTTGGGTCTCTGAACTTGGCTTCGGGTGTCATCTGGGTCCCTGAACTTGGCTTCGGGTGTCATCTAGGTCCCAATGCTGACGTGGCGCGGTCCTACATGTGGGGCCCACATGTCAGTCGGTTATATTTCTATTTCGGGGTACTGTAGCTACAATTTCTAAAATATTCCAAAAATTGTATCTTTTTCATATGATCTCGGATGAAGATGATTTTTATATGAAAAATGTAGCTCTCGACGAGATCTACAACTTTCTAGTTCTGAGTTTTTTAATTTGACATCATTAAAATGCTTAAAAAATTAAACAAATTTTCAGCAGTATATTAATCGCGTACAAGCGCTTGTCGCCTTGGAAAAATCATATTTTTTTATATGCTGTCAAATGGAGGTGATTTCTATATGAAAGTTGTAGCTCTTGATGAGATCTATGACTTTCTAGTTTTGAGTTTTTTAATTTGAGGTCGCTAAAATGCTCAAAAAAATTAAACAAATTTTCAACAGTATATTAATTCCTGAAAATTTGTTTAATTTTTCTGAGCATTTTAACGACCTCAAATTAAAAAACTCAAAACTAGAAAGTCGTAGATCTCATCGAGAGCTACAACTTTCATATAGAAATCATCTCCATTTGACAGCATATAAAAAAGATATGATTTTTCCAAGGCGACAAGCGATTGTACGCGATTAATATACTGTTGAAAATTTGTTTAATTTTTTAAAGTATTTTAATGATCTCAAATTAAAAAACTCAAAACTAGAAAGTTGTATATCTCGTCGAGAGCTACAT
The DNA here is from genome assembly GCA_038087645.1 of Saccharum hybrid cultivar R570. Classification (NCBI taxonomy): domain Eukaryota; kingdom Viridiplantae; phylum Streptophyta; class Magnoliopsida; order Poales; family Poaceae; genus Saccharum; species Saccharum hybrid cultivar. The sequence continues at coordinate 23,813,656 of JAQSUU010000805.1, read as the reverse complement.
TTTTCATATAAAAATCATCTTCATCCGAGATCATATGAAAAAGATACAATTTTTAGAATATTTTAGAAATTATAGCTACAGTACCCCCGAAATAGAAATATAACCGACTGACATGTGGGCCCCACATGTAGGACCGCGCCACGTCAGCATTGGGACTTAGATGACACCCGAAGCCAAGTTCAGGGACCCAGATGACACCCGAAGCCAAGTTCAGGGACTCAGAAATACACTGTTCAAGGTTCGGGGACCTAAGTGACACCTAAAGCCAAGTTCAGGGACCTAGATGACACCTGAAGCCAAGTTCAGGACCCAGAAATACACTATTCAAAGTTCAGGAACCTAAGTGACACCAGCTGCCAAGTTCAGAGACCGCCGGTGAAGTTTTCTCTTCTTTTTTATGGTTGCTGATCCAGAATAGGCTAAGCACCAGGAACATTTTGAGAAGGAACATTTTGAGAAGGAGACACATGGATCTGGATTCATTTGGATCTGTTCTTTGTCAACAGTCGGTTGAATAGACAGCTGAACACCTCTTCTTTAGATGTCCTTTTGCAGTGGACCGCTAGACCTTGCTGAACCTAACAGTGAGGCAACGAAGGAGCTTGTCTGAAATCCTAGAGGGGTTTACCTTGCAACTGGGTTCCCCCTTCATGAACCCAATAATTCTAATGGGTTGGACAATTTAGACCGCTAGGAATAACTTAATCTTCAAGGGTCTGCAACCAAACTTTCAGTTAAGTCGGAGAACTTTCCAAAAGGAGATTGCCCTGCTTTCTCTCAGGGCAAAAGAAAGATCAGCTGATTCGTTTGAATCATGGTGTCAAAATCAGTTGTAATTGCTGCTCTTAGCCTAATTTTTTTTGTTTCTTTTTTCGTTTCTTGAGCTCTCTGTCTTGTAACTGGTGAACTTTTGTTCTTTAATTTAATTTCTGTAGGAGCTTCGGCTCCTTTGGTTCCTTCAAAAAAAATTAGTCCAGATTAGAAACAGGTAGAGGTAGGCAATATGCTTTTTTGTTAAAAACGTGTGGGATGCCGACGTCGAACAAACCACGCGGTGCGCGTAGTCGTTAGCGGAGTGTTCGCCGGGTTTGCTTGACTCACTCGAGAGTCGGCAAGATACGTCAGTCGGATTTATTTAATTAGTCCGTGACTAAAGTCTAATCAAGTATACCTGATACTTTTTGATGTTCTAATATGATGATTGACTCCTTTATTGTTTCTTCTCCACCGGATTCACTTTTAGTTCAAGTTCCACTCCAAATCCACGTCAACACATGTGGATTGATGCGAATCCGATTACATTCAAAATTCTAGTTTAGATAGATCGTGAATCCTGAAGACCAGCCCACGGGTTCACTTGATGTGACCGCAACAAGCATGAGAACATTCACATACTGCTGTCTATATCAGACCGTCAAAACAACGTGACTCCAGGCAGCACGTCCTGGGACAAAAGGCTGTTTCATATTACGCGTACGAGCAGCGCAATCTACACGGCAGTTTGGCCTGTTTGGATCGGAGCTCCGTTGTTGCCACTTGCCAGGCATCATCGACTTGACTCCAGGCGGCGACTTGGAGCGACACAACGCTTGGAGATGGAGATCGATGAGGCGACGTAGCTGACGGATAACGTTGAACTGGGTTGATAAGCTCTGAACCCATGTGCTGATATCGATGTCGAGGTCATTGTTGCACGCCCTACTATACGAAACGAAGGAGAAAATTAAAGCATAGGCAATATATATAAAAAGCAATTTATTTACTCCCTCCATCCTAAAAAATAGGATTATGGAATTCAATTTTTGTCTTAAAAAGAAAATAATTCAACGTTGAACAGCTGTATGCATGCAACATTTTGTGGGGTTTGTTTTCTCTCGAATATATCCACATGTACGTATACACATCTACTCTTATCAAAGCAGTTTTGTTTGGCCAGCTCTCAGGCCATCCACGGTAGCAGAATTATTTTGGCCCGTTTGATCGCAGCGTGGACGTCCAGATCTCTTAGTAGCCCCTGTTCGCTGGTCAGTACAAAAATATCTGCCTTCTCGAAGCGTCTCCTTGTCTGCCTTGTCTCCTCCGTCTCCTCTCCCCTTTCTCTCTCGATCCCTCCCTCCCTCTCTACCGAGGGCGCGAGGCGATGGCACGCCGGTGCGGGAGGAGCCTGGCCGCCCCCTCCCTTCCCCCATCTCCCCACGCGGGCAGGCCCCCCGCGACACGGCGCGCCGCAGGTGGCGTGGGCTCCATGCGGCGGCGCGGCGCGGGCAGACACCGCCGGCGGCTGTGGCTGCCCCCCTCCACGCGACCTCCTGCAGATAGTTGGCGCAGCTCTTCTCTCCCTTGAAATGTCCGCGGTCCCGACAGCTCTGGTGTTCCTTGCCTCGTCCCCTCCTCGGTTTGGTCCCTCCCCCCTCTCTCTTCTTACCTTTCCCTGCGGGATCTTCCTCTCCCAGACCTCGCGGAGGCTTGCTCCCCTTCGCTGTGGACGCCAATCTATGTGCAGGTGACCTGTTGGCCTCTAATGGAGGAAACCCTAGCTTACTACTACTTTTGTTTTCCGTTCTGTAGGGTGTGGCCTGCTTGGTTCTACTGGATCTTGACAGCAGGCATTGTTGTGCCATACAGCTGAGCACGTGGCCATGTCAACGATATTTGTTTGGTTTTTTGCTGTGCATCCCTGATGATTTTGGGTCTATTGTTTGCATCTTGGTCACCTGCAATGATGCCTACCTTTTCTCTTGTTACGGTTTAGTTTCAGGGAATGGGTTGCTGCTGTGATGGTTGCATCGTAATCCATGTTTAATGTCTGATTTGCAGTGATCGTGGCCTACTTCCCTGGTGACTAAGGCAATGTTCAGGAGCTATGATGATTCTTCCTTTACATCTACCTACTATGTTGATAACTGAGGCAATGATCATGAGCGGTGTTGATTTTGCTTTTTTTTTCATCTCTTTTCTGCCTATTAAGTGATAACTGAGGTGCCTGCCTGACGTGGATGCCGTCTCCTTGACGGAACCCCGCTGAAGTGCATGGCTTGCGATGTCATTGCCTTTGATGCTTTCTCCTTTTGTCTAATCTAATCATTGCCTTTGGTTTTCCGGTCATGCTTGCTTTTGATCATTGTCTGTTATGTCAAACACATATAGTTGTCCAATCAGAGCTCCTGTTTATTGCCTAGGAAGTCAGATATTCCTCTTCATTGTATGCTTATGATCATTGTCTGTGAACATCGCTTGTCTCCACAAATCATACACTGTTAGTTCTGAGCACATGCCCTGTTCCTATAGATTACTGTAACACCCTAGGTGTTTGGCTCCCACAAATTGCATTTTCATTTCATCAACATGTGCATCACTCATCTCATCATGCAATTGTTAATTGGAACATGTGTATGCAACATTCTCAATTGTGTTTGTTTCATACATGATTTCTTGTGAATTATGGTTAGTGCAACATGTAGATGCAACATGAGTTCTCATACCTTGAGACATGTCAACATTGCTAGTGGACATGACAAGCTTAAACTTGCAACAAAGTCATGAAACATGTGAAACATGGTTTTGCCACAAATGAGAAATGTGATTGTTTGGTTTGTTTCAACACATGTTGTACTTAGAAGTTGGTGTAACAAATGTGTAGAGTGGTTAATTATGGTCTAACACACCTTAACTATACTTAGGGTAATTAGTGGAATACTATTCATGTTGACCAAAATGACTAATTTGCCCTCTAGGTGAGGTTTGACCATGAGATGACCTATAGAGTGCCTTAGTTTAACTGTTTAAAAAGTCTAACCTAGAGATCTTGCATGGATGTGCACCCTTTACCAAAGTTGTAGAAAATTTATCAAGGAACAAAAGTTTCAATATGCCCATCTCACGAAAATGGCTGGAAAAAGCTCAAACAAGGCCCACAAGTCAGTTAGAGGATTGCCCAACACTTAGAATTATTTCTAAGTCTGAAAAGTGATGTTTGCAGTTGCAAGTGACCATCTTTGGAGCACTGTAACTCTCAAACCGTGTCGAACCAGCTTAAGCTCCTATTGACAAACTTGTAGATCTCATGTCCCTCTACAATTTTGTTAACTACGGCTCACACCGAATCGGCCTAGATTAGGAGCTATGAGGCGTTGAAATCGCTCTGTCAGTCGGTCACCGGAACCTCGATTCAGGCGAGTTTGAAATTTCAGTTGGACAGGGTGGCCGACCAGCTCAGGGGCGAGCCACCGCATGGCATTCATGCCCAGCTAGCTTCTCCACGTCGCGGGCGCGCTCACAGATGAAGGCCGAGTCGACACCTCACTCCCTCCCTCTCTCTCGCCATTCCCTTTCTCTGTCTTTCTCCACCACGCGAGAACGGTAACTGGGGAGGGCAGCGACCGCCACCGTGAACCCACCCGAATTCGAGCACCATTGTCCAATTCATCTTGGCCGTAGCACCGCCTTGAGCCTCTCCACGTCCATGACCTCACCATGCAACTCCGTTAGCCTCAGGTAGGGCTCACCGAGCTCGCGGCTCCACCGCGGCTGCCATTGGTGCCGCCTGAGTTGGGCTCGCACGTGGCCGTACTCCTCTAGCCTCTTACCGCCTCTCTTCTCCAGTGCGTTGCGTCCGCCTTAGGCCACTGATGCTCGCGGGGTAGGCCACTAGGGCCGAACCACCGTCGACTCATCGGAGCCGGCAAGCCCGCGGCTGTGGGCTGCCATTGCCGACGCCACCCTCCCTAGCCACTGCCCTAGCTTCAATTAACCATACCCCTAGGTGCACACAGCCATGGTGAACCCGCCGGTACCCGTGGCCTCGCCGGAGTCACCACCAGCGGCGAGCTGCCGCCATCGCCCATTCTCCCTTGCCTTTCCTCTCTCTGGCCTGTGGGCCTCGGCTGTCAGCAGCCGTGTGCGGGCGGGAGAGGCGAGCAGGCCACGCGGGTCATGTGGGCCGCGTAGGCCAAGCAGGTTGCGTGTGTTAGCGGGCCGCGCGTGGCATAGGCCGGCCCAGTTAGGGTTCCTCTTTTCTTTTTCTTTTTCTAGATTTTGAATACAACTTTGAAAATGTGTAACTTGAGTTTGGTAGATCCAAATGGTGTGGTTTCAAATTTTGTGGTGTTTCTAGTGAAGTCTAGTTTATTTAGAAAATATGAAATATGATGTGTTCTGTTATAAAAATCTGAGTTATTAATTCTGCCTTTTAATCATGCTCTAAATGGAGAAAATTGTATCTCTTGCTGTGTAACTCCAAATAGCATGAAAATTTTATGGTGTGATGTATATGCTATGAATAGCTTGTGGTTTAAATTTCACCTAGTTTGGACATTGTATGATAGAGTTATGTATTTAACTTGTTGGCATGGTTGTAAATTGAGCTAATTTTCATATTTTATATGTAAGTCCAATGGGGATAAAATTTGGTGAATATTGTTCTTATGCTAGAAAGATGTTAGGAAAAATATGAAATCTATTGTTTGATACTTTTCAATAGGGTTTTCTATTTATGCTAGAAATAGACATGCCACCTGTTATTTTTGATATAGCAAGTTCTGCTTATCCAATTGCTTTGAAATTTTTATGGTAGTCTAAGTGAAGCATGAGGTAGCCACTGTAATTTTTATAGATTTTTCTGTGTAGTTTTACTATATGTTGCTTTAATCATCCTTTTATCTAAATAAATAAATAAATGGCATTAAAGAAATAATTGAGATGTTGACACCACACTTCTGGTATTATTTTGATATGAGAAATAAGTTGGTAAACTTGGTTTAGCTCAAATAAGCTTTTATCACATCATTAAATAATTAAGTTAGTGAATCTGTCAATTCTGGACAGATTTTGGGATGTTGTTAGTTACCCCATGTAAATGATGTTTTCATGTGTTGTGGTCTATAGCAAAGTTGTTGTGAATTTCATTATCTAACTGCTGTTAAATTTTGGTGACATTTGGTCACATAGTTTAGGAGTTATAGCTGTTCAAAATTGGTTCTCAGCTTTGCTTGCTCTCTGTTTGAACAGAGCAGATTCTGTGTTTATGCTAATTCGACTTGGTTAACTTAAGAATCATACTTTGATGTTTGTAAATAAATTATAGATAATTTTATAAGCTTTCTAGGGTGTCCTTTTGTAAGTCAATTGTATTTATAGAACTTCAGTTGTGATTGTTTCATTGAACTGCTCTTTTCTATGCTCAACGTGAAGCTTTTTGTTAAGTGTGCTTCTATTATTTTTTAAGTAATATGGTGGTACTACTAAATGCTTAAATTGATTAAGGTGAGTTTAGGTGCAGGTGTTAGGCCTTTAACTGAAGATGAACATCTTTATCTTAGCTTATACAAATTAGGTAAGTGTGATCTTGTGCTCCCAAGTCAAGATAGATACATGTTTTAAAGTGATTTGAATAGAGCTATTAGTATTCAGTAAACGAGTGTCCAGTGATGTTGGTTTAGTACTTCCTTACTGTTATCCATTTATCATGAGCAGCATGTCATTCCTTATGCATCCATGATATTTATCTCGTGCATATGCATGCAATAGGTGTTCCGGAGGGAGTCACACTTCTGGAATTCGAGAAGAACCCGGAGGAGCAAACCTCGGAGCAGGAGGTGTAGGCCCCCAAAGAAGCCGCAGAAGGAGACGTAGTGGAGTATCCAGACCACACGCCTTGTAACTTCATGAAAGGCAAACTCCGAAGTATTATAAGCCTCCTAATTTCTAAAATGCAATTAAAATATTATGTTATATATATTGTTGCATTAAGTCTAGGTGTTGGATGAAAACACTTGCTGCATTGGTTATCCAATCCTTGTCCAGAACTCCAGATATTGATACCCTGAATTCTAAGTAGCTCAGACTCGTGTAGTTGCTTAGCCCTGCTTTAATGCGGTAGAAGTCAGGTGATTTCCTGTCACCTGCGAGCTATAGGAATATACATATGGCACGGTTGGCTATATTTGCTATCGTAGAAAAGAACCTGCCTTAATTTGAAATAAAGACCATGTGGATGCTTGTCGGGTTGCAGTGACTCCGTCTGTGTCGATTAAGGACCGATTCTTGGAGCCTTTCCTGTTTATGTTGAACGCATGCCTCTCTTAGTTGGTCGGGTCTAGAGACCGACCACGAAGCCGAGTAGCTCAACTCAGGCCGGGCTCTGGCAAGTATAAAGTACGCCTGGGAAGGGAGCCGTAGGCGTGAGTCCAAGGGCAGGTGATTTAAAAGTCCTGATCGTCTTGGTAGAAGGGTAATCCCTGAGAGTGCTGGCACTGACCGAACCCGCGAAGTTGGTTCTTGAGTTGTACCAAAGGTGACCCACGGCTACCCTTACAAAGTATGCTAGGGTGAGAGTTAGGAATACCCCCTCAGCTGAGTTGTAATTCGATTCGAGTCGTCGTCTCTCACCGGTTAGTGAGAACTTGACGGGCTTATCTCCAAAGTAGATACACTAAATAACGTGATGGTTCAGGAATGATGATATGATGTTGATAGCCTGATTATACCTGCTATGGTTAATATTGTTTGCTCCTAATAAGTGAGTGCTCTAGTACATGTGCTAATATAGTTGACAGGTAAATGATGATGAACTTGATGCTAAGTTTAATTGGTTATTTATGCTCATAAGCTCTTTTATGCAATTGTGTCAAGCTAGACCACCTTATAAGTCTTGCATGATCCTTGGTGTCCTTTATTTCTGGTTTTTGACGGGTAAGTCTAGCTGAGTACCTTCTCGTACTCAGGGTTTATTTCCCACCTGTTGCAGATGACTAGTTCTACTTTGGTTATTGCAAGTACTGCCTCCTCCCTGCTGGAGACAAAGACTAGATCGTTGGGCGCGATCTCCGCTAGTTATCTTATCTGAGATGCTTTTGGTTGGATATGACTACTGTCTGGCAATGTATTTGAAACTATGAAGTTATGTACTAAACTATGTTGCTTCCGCGAAACAAACCTGGTTTGTAATATTTTGTTTGAACTCCGATGGATGTAATCCGCATGCCACTTGTGAAATGTTGTAACGAATGATGTGTTGTGTTGAATCACTACGATCTTGGTTTGTATGTCGAAAGTTGTTTGAAATCCTTCGAGATTTCCAGACTACCGGGATTATCGGAGCTTAAGTACAGGAATTTGATCACTTCGATAATTGTTTTTGTACTTACGTTCTTATAATTTGGTCGGTTCTGTTATAGCTACATTGTCACACGCTTTGGTTGTCGGTGATCACTTTTTTGGTTCTCCTGTTTCTTTTTGGTCTGAGGACACTTTGGTTTGTGCTTCACTAAAACTATTACATGAAAATTTTGGCTCTGCTTATACATAAATTTCTCACACATGTGCATACAAAATTCTATGGTGATAAAAAGGCCTTCCAATTATGTACCATTGATGCCCTTTCGGTCTGACGAAAAAATATGAGGTACCTATTCTAGAAGATTGTTTAGCTGTGCCTGTTGCTGATATGCAGACCAGAAATTTGATTAGTGTCCTAACATTTTGGTGACTATATTCAGTTTTTGGGGTCTGCTGTTTATTTCCTTCTTTGATTGATTTATTTTCACCTCTTGTTCTTATGGACCTAATGGTTGGCCTTCAGCTATTTCTATTTCCTTTGTTGTTGCTCTGCATTTGTTGTCGAAAAAATGTGCAGAGCCATCCTTTCCATCGTCGCTGCTATTTCTGCCCTGCATTTTTCTAGCAGGTTGCCATGTACAGAGGCATCATTCTTTCCATCGGCGTTGCTATTTCTACCGTTGCTGTTTCTCAACAGGCTGCCATGTGAGGGATACCAGACTGTCTAGTCTTTTAATCTTTTTCTCCATTCATAGCAACTTTTTTTGAATAGTCTTGTTTCACCATATATCTTCTTTTCGGTCAGATTGTATTTACAGCCTATCAATAATTCATTTTGGTGTGCAAGAGAAAGATGAGTACCTCACCTGAGACCCTTTGCGGCATGTTTCCTCAACCACTCAACCAGTTTCTAGCTGCTGCCAGCATGAAGTTTGATGGAGAACCAAATTATTCCAGGTTGATTCCTTTGTTTGGTACTTTAGTTTGACCAAACTCTTCCATCAGTCCATTCTATACTCATGGAGCCCAAAAGGTTCGTTTCAGGCATCACATACTTCATTGGCGAATTCAAACCAAATGAACCTTTACAATATACAATTATACATACACCTGGCTTATGTAGTCTTGTTTGTCAACGCATACCTTGCAGGTAGGGTAGAAGCATGCCAGGTTGGCCATGTAAGAAAGAAGATTCAGCACATTGTCGTATCGCAGATTGCTAGGGACCAGAAAGGTTTTGTTCTTACTGCGCATATATGGATTACATTCTTTTCCCTGCAGCTGTAGTATGTTTGTGACTATCCTATAGTTTATAGCTTATATTATACCACATGAATGGGCCTATAAATATGCTAAAAAAAAAGAATGGGCCTATAGAGTAGCCCTCAATAGAAAATGGGAAAAAAACGATCGTCAGAGGCCTAGGCATCTCTTTAGTTGCCTGACCTTGACAGCGGAAACGGTGTCTGCTCATACAACCTTGATATACAAATATCATCTAAGTTACATGTCGATTGCTTGGTCCTTTTCCTTTTGGAGTAAATTTACTCCTACGTAACTCTCTACGGTGGCTTTACACGTGGTTTGGCCTATGTGGTACAAAATAATCTTCAAGCTCTTCTTTTCAATTTTGATAAGAAACTTGAAGGTCCGTTCACCTGCTCCTTACTTTTCGATGAAACTATTACCTCCTGTTATCTATTATTTTTCTGATCTTTAGTTCATCCTCACATATATGGTAACATATTTCCCTAAATAATGTTTTGGAAATAATTTAGTCTGGCCATTTTCAAATCTGTGTTATTTTGATTATAGTAGTGATTTCAGGTATGGTAGGATGAGGCGGCGAAGCCATTCTAACGATTCTATTTCAATGATACAGGAAAAAAGAAAACGGTTAACAAACATACACAGACCAGAGCATCGAACCAACCAAAAAGAACACCGGCCATTCCCCATCAGAATCCCCAGCAAAGAGGTGATTTCCTGGAGCACTATAATACGTAGCTACATATTATAGCACCCAGAACAGAACAGAACAGCAGAAAACATTAATTTTAATGCAAGACTTCTGCATGCACTATGAACATTGGTTCATTAAATTTAGAGGTGCAATGTCATATTAATGTATACTCTATCTACTACTGTTCCAAGATTACGCCAGTTAGATACTATTCCATGCTCATGCTATTTGTGTATTTTCCCATGCCTATGATAATCACAAATGCCACACAATTCAGCTCAAATTGTTTCCTTGTAGTCAGTCTTCTTCTCTTTTGTTGGCAGAAATAACCTAATGTGTACCTTGATGAGATTTACAGGTCTCACACAGGTACTGCTCACAGCCTTCTTATCTGATAATCTACAGCATTATCTATATGGCATCTTCCAAATTTGAAATACTCCGATGCTTCTGTTAGATTTCTAGGATCATTAAGCTCTGCAACTAGGACACATTAACACGATTAACTGGTGCTGCTCATACCTTCGTTGGAGTTGTTAGCCATTTTGGCTTGCTGACGACCCGTGCCTGCTTGCAGGAGGCAAGAACTCAGTGTAGGAGTGGTTTGGGAAAACCCTTCCTAGTGTTTCAGCAGTTGCCTGATCAGTGGCCTTCACTAGTTGCTTTCACTAGTTTTCACTAGTATGTCCCTCGCATCAGATGGCTCTGGGTGTCTCTCCATATATTTGCTGCTGCACACTAGGGGGGCTTCCCTTGTCAACAATGGAGGCTAGTCAAGGTCCATCCCTGCCCCTGATCAAGGCACAGGATAGACTTGACTTGCTTGTCACAACAGGGTGTGAAATATGTGACATACTGTGCATAGTTGGTCTTTCACGGTGCACATTTACAGCACATTAATGTGTGCTCAGTTTTCACACCAAGCATGCTTATGATCAACCCAACATTCTCCCCCTTGATCATAAGTCTTATTATCATAAATTCATTTCTCAACAAAATGATACACCAAGACATAGGATTACAATAGTCAGTTAAGTACCATTGAACCCTGATGACTATAGTTCATCATTACATTTCAAAATGATCTTGTTTGTACATTATGGGAGAACGTTACACATATGCCCCGTTCATTCCAGAATCAGAGGCTCTCTACCAGACCCATGCCGGTAACATGTCCTTTGAATATACTGGGTGGTAAGCCTTTAGTAAGCGGATCCGCTAACATCAACTTTGTACTTATGTACTTCACATCAATTGTCTGATCCTGGACTCTATCTTTCACAACATAGTACTTAATGTCAATGTGTTTGGCAGCACCACTTGACTTGTTGTTACTCGAATAGATTATTGCTGGTTGATTATCGCAGTACAACGTGAGTGGTTTAGATATGCTGTCGACCACTCTCAATCCCGGGATAAAATTCTTTAGCCATACAGCCTGCCCGGTAGCCTCATAACATGCCACAAATTCTGCCTGCATTGTCGACGATGCAGTAACAGTTTGCTTAGAGCTTTTCTATGAAATAGCTCCTCCTGCTAGGATGAAGATACAACCTGATGTAGATTTCTTAGTATCTACACACCCCACAAAATCAGCATCTGAATAACCTATAATTTCAAGGTTATCAGACCTTTTGTATGTGAGCATGTAACTCTTTGTGCCTTGCAAATAACGCAAGACTTTCTTAACGGCTTTCCAATGATCTGGACCTGGATTTGACTGATATCTGCCAAGCATCCCGGTAACAAATGCCAGGTCAGGGCGAGTACATACTTGAGCGTACATGATGCTTCCAACAGCCGAAGCATATGGTATCGCTCTCATGTGTGAAGCTTCATACTCATTATTTGGACACTGAAATTCTCCAAACTTATCGCCTTTCACTATAGGAGCAGGTGAGGCTGAGCATTTGTGCATATTGTACTTCTTGAGTACCTTTTCAATGTTTGCCTTCTGAGACAAACCCAATGCACATTTTGCTCTATCTCGGTGTATTTCAATGCCTAACACATATGCAGCTTCTCCGAGATCTTTCATGTCAAATTTGGAGGAGAGAAATCTCTTGGTTTCCTGCAGTAAATTCATATCACTGCTGGCTAACAGAATGTCATCAACATAGAGGACCAAAAAGATGAATTTACTCCCCCTGAACTTGACATATATGCAATTGTCTACCTCATTTTCTTTGAAACCAAACTTTCTGATTATTTCATCAAACTTGAGGTATCATTGCCTAGATGCTTGTTTCAATCCATAAATGGACTTCTTAAGCCGACACCCCAGATGTTCTTTTCCTTCCATAGCAAAACCTTCTGGTTGCGCCATGTAAACATTTTCATGCAAGTCTCCATTTAGGAATGCCGTTTTAACATCCATTTGATGTAACTCCAAATCATAATGGGCCACAAGCGCCATGATTATTCTGAATGAGTCTTTACTAGAGACAGGCGAGAAAGTTTCATTATAATCAATGCCTTCTCTCTGTGTGAAGCTTTTTGCCACGAGCCTTGCTTTGAACCTTTTGATATTCCCTTTGGAGTCATATTTGGTTTTGTAGACCCATTTACAGCCTACTGTTTTGGCTCCATTGGGAATTTCGACTAAGTCCCATACATTGTTAGTCCTCACGGACTTCATTTCATCTTTCATGGCATCAAGCCATTTAGATGAATTCTCAGATTTCATGGCTTCCTTGAAAGAGGTGGGATCATCATTCAATATCAACTCATCCATGTCCTCACTCAAGTAAGTGACATAGTCACTAGAGATAGTGGACTTTCTCTCTCGTTGTGACCTTCTAAGAGGTACATCATTTTCTTCATCTGCCATGTCTGGGAGCTGCTGAATATCTTCATCAGGTACTTCATTAGTTGTGATATTAGTAGGTGTTGTATCAACAATATTTTTGACTGGAGGTACAACTTCATCATGCACCGGGGAAAAGGGTTCCTGAATCATTGGCATCGGGACATAAACCCGTTTTTCTTCAAGAACAATTTCTCTTGGTGTTTCACTCCCCCTCATCAGCTCATCTTCCAAGAACACAACGTGTCTTGTTTCAACAAATTTTGTGAACTGATTTGGACAGTAGAATCGGTATCCTTTTGATTTATCAGGATACCCAATGAAATGGCAACTGACAGTCTTAGGATCTAACTTTCCAGCACTTGGATTGAAGACTTTGGCTTCAGCAGGGCAACCCCACACATGCATATAATTCAAAGTTGGTTTTCTCCCAGTCCATAATTCATATGGTATTTTAGGCACTGCTTTACTAGGAACCCGATTAAGAATATGTGTAGCAGTTTTTAATGCCTCCATCCACAGCTTGACTGGCAAAGTCGAGTGCCTTAACATGGATCGAACCATGTCGATAAGTGTGCAATTACGCCTTTCAGCCACTCCATTTTGTTGGGGTTCGCCCGGTGTAGAATATTGAGCCACTATACCATTTTCCTGCAAGAACCTAGCAAAAGGTCCAGGAATTTGGCCATAGGGAGTATGTCTTCCATAATATTCTCCACCACGATCTGATCTCACGGTCTTTATCTTGCAATTGTGCTGATTTTCAACTTCAGCCTTGAAGACCTTGAATTTGTCTAATGCCTCAGATCGATCCTTTATAGGATAAATGTAGCCATAGCGGGAGTAATCATCAGTAAATGTTATGAATGAATCAAAACCATCTACTGATTTTTCTGAAAATGGCCCACATATGTCTATGTGGATGAGTTCTAAAATCTGGTGCTTCGAATGGCTCCTTTCTTAATTTGCTTAGCATATTTTCCTTTAATGCAATCAATGCATTTATTTGCGTCAGAGAAATCTAGTGGGTGGAGTATGTCATCTCTAATGAGACGCTCAATTCTCCCCCTCGAAATATGGCCCAAACGATAGTGCCATAATTTCGATGAAGTCTCATTATCATTTCTCTTACGCTTGGTACTAACATTTGTCAATGAGGATGGATCAACATTATTCACTACATTGCCTTGGGAAATAAGATAAAGTTTGCCTTGCCGTAAGGCAAGACCAACATCATTACCATTAGTCTTAAAGATACATCTCTTATTCCCGAAAAGACAGTGATAACCATCATCATCTAAACATGACACAGAAACTAAGTTTCTTCTCATAGAGGGTACATAAAGGACATTTTTCAAAAGAAGTGTGAAGCCAGTGTGGAGTGTAAGTGGCAAATCTCCAATTGCTTCAACTTCTGCTTCAACGCCATTGGCGACTCTAATCCTTCTTTCCTCTCTTCTTAGGGTCCTCTTCGTAGCGAATCCCTGTAAAGAATTTGTAACATGAATAGTCACACCTGAATCAACCCACCATGTATTGGTGGCATAATCAGCATAAAGGGATTCATCTATGAAGGAAATGACATCAGTACCTTTCTTATTGAGCCATTTTAGAAAACCAATGCAGTCTTTCTTAATGTGTCCTGGTTTTCCACACCAGTGGCACGCTTTTGGATCTGCATTAGGCTTGTCTTCACCACTTGAGCCATTTTCAGGCTTGTTCTGCTGGTTCTGCTTAGAAGATTGTCCCTTCTTCTTAAATTGAGCAGGCTTGGGCATGTATTCTTTCATGAATTTCTTATATCTTTTCTTTTCAGTTTTCATGACATGGTTGACATGGTCAACCCTTTCAGCCCTAAGCCTTTCCTCTTCCTGAGCACATCTTGCCATTAACTCATCAATTGACCACTTTATCTTCATGGCATTGTAATTGATGGTAAATGGTGAAAACTGTGGAGGTAAAGAGGTCATGATCAAATGGACAAGGAAACCATCAGAGATTTCCATTTCCATTTGCTTAAGCTTTGCAGCCATATTGCTCATTTTCAGGATGTGCTCCCTTATGTTGCCAGACGCATCATACTTATCAGTCACAAGCCTCTTAATCAGAGTGCTTGCGTAAACCTCAGAGGATCCTTTGAATTGATCCTCAATCTTGCTAAGGTAATCCTTAGCAGTCTGTGAGTCTAGCATTGCTCCCCTTATGCCCTCAATAATGGAGCTCTTAATTATCATGAGACACTTTCGATTCGAATTGTCCCATTTGGCTTTCTCAATTTCATAACCCATTTTGAGGACATCATAACCCTCACAACCCTCTTCGGGTTCTTTAGGAGCCTCATTATTGAGAGCATAATCCAGATCCAGCAGAGCAAGCAATATCTCGAGCTTTTCCTTCCATGAAGGATAATTGCTCCCATTCAGCTGCTCCATGCCGTTTATCAGTCCGGCAATATTTGAGGCATTAGAAGCTACATTTAGAAATAATAAAGATCATGAGTGGAAAATATTAATGCATGAAAATAATCATTATTCATGGAAAAGAAACTTCTTTTATTATTCTATTCTATCATCACCGTTGGGCAGAAAATAGAGTAGAACAATAAAATTTCATGACAAATATTTATTAATCAACGTTGGTCAGAATAATAAATATAAGCCACGCTTAATAATAACTTCCATGTCTCTAATCAAATTTTTCCGTTGGTTCCAATTTAATTAGAGCCATGTAAAATTCACTAATCAAGTTTTCCCGTTGGTTCCAACTCAATTAGGGAATTTTCTATTTAATTACGCAGCGAAAATGTGTATTTATTTGGGCTTAGATAAATTTAATAGCATAATTGGAAGACAAAAAAAATTATGCTGAAAATAATAAAGCCCAAAACATATTTCAATTCGGCCCTTTCGGTAATTTGGCCCAACACTATGCAGCCCATAGTGTTAGAAGTAAAAGGAAAAATTAATTTGTCATTTTCCTGATTTAATCTGGGCCCTTAGAGAGTTTTGGCCCATACTGTACAGCCCTAGTATTGTTTTTTTTTGAACTGGGCGCATCTATTCCCATGCTGGGCCGTTTTTGGCCCAGCTGGTAACCCCGCATCCCCTTCTGGCCTGGTTAGGCAGTGCATGCTGGTGGTCATCCGATGGAATCGGATGATGGGGCTTTGCCTTGTCAAAACTGACGCCGGCTGCCTCCCCCTCAACCCTAACTCTACTTTTCCTTTCTTTCTCCGTACAGAGCAGCGGCAGCGGCGGCTCCATTGCGAGCGCTCGCTCGCGCGCGCATCTGGGCGGAGCGCCCGTGCCCGTGCGCTTTTGCCCACTTTCCTAACCATAGCTCCTCCCTCTTTCCTCTCACCCACACAGAGCAACGCCGGCGGCTGCCGCGTTGGCGACATGCACGCCTACGTCTGTGCGCGAGAGAGGGCCGAGGATGGCGTGGAGGAACATCACGGCGCCATCGAGATCCCGTTCGCCGGAGTCACGCGCTGCGTTGGCTTGCGCGTGGCTCCGTCGAGTGGCGTCTCGTCGGTGCCCCTTACCGGCGGCGGCCCGTGCGCACGCACGGGAAAAGCCCCAGCGGCAGCAGTGGCGGCGCGCACGCCCCTTCGCACGGCGGCGGTCCCTCGGCGGCCATGGTGCCGCGAGGTGGCCAGCCTCGGCGGCAACCAAAGCACGCCTGAGAACCAGCGACAGCCGGGCTTGTGCGGCGGACAACGAGCCTCAGCTCAGGAGCAAGCTCCAGTAAGTCCACCGCCCTTCCTTAGGGTTAGGATTTGTGCCAAATCAGGGATTTCAGCTTTATTAGGATTTCGGGTTTTGAGATTTGAGGTGTTTGGGTGTTCTTTACAACAAATCCCTTCCTTCTCAATGCTAACAGGACCACTGAGATCCTAGCTTAGCACTGATGTGTCTTATTTCACATGAACAGCATGAACCAGTACATGAACATGTATGAACAACACTGTAGTTGGTCCTAGTTTGAGCTTAAACCGGCTCCCGATGCCATTGTTAGATTTCCAAGATCATTAAGCTCTGCAACTAGGACACATTAACACGATTAACTGGTGCTGCTCATACCTTCGTTGGAGTTGTTAGCCATTTTGGCTTGCTGACGACCCGTGCCTGCTTGCAGCAGGCAAGAACTCAGTGTAGGAGTGGTTTGGGAAAACCCTTCCCAGTGTTTCAGCAGCTGCCTGATCAGTGGCCTTCACTAGTTGCTTTCACTAGTTTTCACTAGCATGTCCCTCGCATCAGATGGCTCTGGGGTGCCTCTCCATATATTTGCTGCTGCACACTAGGGGGCTTCCCTTGTCAACAATGGAGGCTAGTCAAGGTCCATCCCTGCCCCTGATCAAGGCACAGGATAGACTTTACTTGCTTGTCACAACAGGGTGTGAAATATGTGACATACTGTGCATAGTTGGTCTTTCACGGTGCACATTTACAGCACATTAATGTGTGCTCAGTTTTCACACCAAGCATGCTTATGATCAACCCAACAGCTTCTTTATGATTCAGTCCAATCAGGTTAGCACTATAATAATAGTGCCATACATGCATGGACGGACAGCTTATACCCATCATTTCATGTTTTTAAGCATTTTAGTTTATTGTAGTTGCCCATGTACGCATCATGTATTCTTAGGTATATACATATCCTGTATATAGGAACTGAATTAAAATCTCTTCTATGTATGTTTCCAAACTTTTTTGGGTACCTGCAACAGCCAATTTAGTCATGTAATATTCTAGATTTAGCCTATATGTACGAATGGAAATGCCATTTTTGTTCCAACAATAGGACATCACATCTAGGTTCTCAGGTTAATTAGCCTTTGTGGTTATTTTGTGGTCCATAATTTTTATACCACTCATTGCTCTTTTTAGTGATGCCACTTCACACATTCATGAAAAGGGTTAGCAGATACAATTCATCCTCACAGACAGATAGCTCAATCGCCTATGAAGACGCCACTTCTCAGGCCCTTAGGTGCCTGCAGGCTATATACGGTTTTGCCATAGTAGATTATATAGCTTTCAGGGATTAGTTTTGTATAGACAGCTTGCACAACATATTTTCCGCTTGCTGGCAAATCAAATCGATAGAGAAGATCTGAAAAGCTGGTTTTACCAGCAAAATTAAGACATCCATCAAACCAAAGAAAATTGTTGCCCCTTTACACTTTATTTTTCTTTACACAGATCGATTCAATATACTAAAACTGGAAATTTAAATTTTGCAGTGAAACCTATACATCAGTGTGTGCAATGAAATTGAGTTACCCCTGTCCTTTTCCCACTACTTTATTCTCAGCCGCATGACCCTTTTGTTTTTTTCCCATGTCAGTACAAAGAACATGGTATTCGTTCCTTTAATCATAGTCTTCCAATGCATCTTATTGGTCCATAAAGTCTCTAGATCTATTTCAGAAAGACAGGACAAAGAAAGCGATGAAGAGAACACAGACAAAACTAGCGAAATGGATAAAAAAAAGGCGGCTCCTTCAATGTCAACAAACCAGGCAAGGAGGTAATTTCCTCCAGCCTTAAAATACATGGCTCCATGCTATAATGCGTGGGAGAATATAGGACAGACCATTGGCCTAGCTAACAGACCTCAACATGCATTACATAAAGCACAGTAACAGGAACACAAAAGCCAGGTTTGCTTTCCTATAAGAGCTGCATGTATGATTTACAGGGCCACAACGGAAGGCCACACGCGGAAAGAAAAGGGCAACGGCAGCACAGGTTCATCTCACAAACAGTGGAGGTAGCTACTGCACGCTTATAGTACCTATCTATTCAGCAGTTGTGATTTCATTTTCTCCGACCTTATAATACATTGGCTAACCACTGATGGATTTATTTCTATCCATCTCCCTCCGCTTTCTTGCAAATCCACTGTGAAAGAGCTTGTGCTGAACCACTGATTCTAGGAAGGTAAGCGATAGAGTTTATGGTTGATTCTAGGAAGCAAGAGCTTTTTTTTACTAGAAAGGTGCTTGTGCCCACCTGCTGAACTTTATGTTTAGATTTAACCTTGATGGTTATAGACCACATTATTTTCTCTTCTGATAAATTAAAATTCAACTTTGTTGCTTCATAGAATTTATTTGGCTGGTTGCTGAAAAATCTCTAATTCTAGATAAAAAAACATTTATTGCTGTGTCGCTAACTTTTGTATTTTAGGGTAAAGCAGAATCGGGTTTCAACTTTTACAGACAGGATGGTGGTGGAGGATTTCCCAGCAGCAGAGTCAAAATCTGGAAATGAAAGGTGTGTTCTTCTCTCCATTAACTGCATTTAGATTCTGGTTCTAAAATTAATTCGGGCCAACTTATCTGAAGATTTTAGATCATTTTAAGTAAAGCCTGTTTGAAAAGTTGCTTGTAAGCAGCAGATGGCGACTGGTGTTTTTATGCAGCATAAGAATGGATTGATGGGTACCGGAAACCAGGACTTTGCCGAGTGTTTTTACACTTGGCAAAGAGCCTTTTGCACTCGGCAAAGTCCACTCGGCAACATATTTGTCGGCAAAGGGACTTTGCCGAGTACTTTTTATCAGGGCACTAGGCAAAATATTTTTATATTTTGCCGAGTGCCAGGCAAGGTACTCGGCAAAATATTTGCGCCGTCACTCCACCGGACGTTACCGGTTAAAAAAACACTTTGCCGAGTGTCAGCCCAGAGGCACTCGGCAAAGTTAAAAAAATAAAAAAAACATTTTGCCGAGTGTTGGGCGGGCACTCGCCAAAAAGAATATAATGTGGTCTATAACCATCAAGGTTAAATCTAAACATTACTTTGCCGAGTGCCGCAGGCCCGACACTCGGCAAAGTTTTTTCCTTTTTTTTAAAAAAAACATTACTTTGCCGAGTGCCGCAGGCCCAGCACTCGGCATAATTTTTTCCTTTTTTTTAAAAAAACATTACTTTGCCGAGTGCCCCAGGGCCAGCACTTGGCAAAGATTTTTTTCTTTTTTAAAAAAAACACACTTTGTCGAGTGCCCCTTGCCCAGGCACTCGGCAAAGACCCTGAGAATTACAATTTTTTTTATTATATATATATATATATATATATATATATATATATATATATATATATATATATATATATATATATATATATATATCACCAACATGCATTATATATCAAAACACACGTATAATTTCATAAATCCATCGAAAATCCATCACAAATTCTCCAAAGTTCAACATTACAAGTTTATTATTACAGGTTCAATATCACAAAGTTCAAGATCCCTACTGCGGCGGCGGAGAGTGCAACTGTGTTCTCTCGGACTGCAGTGACGGACCGGACTGCGGTGTAGGGTTGACGGGATCAGCCCTCGGTGACAGGACAGCGGGGTTGTTTGAACCCGCCGACGGAGGCTGCACAAAAGAAGAGATTGCATGTGTTAGACTCAAAATTGAAAATTTCGGCAGCACCTCCCCTGCATGGGGAGGATTCCAACCTGCAAGAAACAACGGCACGAAGGCCGACAATCCCAACGGCACGAAGGCCGAAAATCACAACGGCACGAAGGTCGACAATCCCAACGGCACGAAGACATACTCACAGGTGTGAACTGTCGAACCAGAACTGGAGCTGGCATCTGCACTTGGACACCCGATGCTTGCCCGATGGTTTGCATGATCTGGAACATGTCCGCCATTTGCTTCTGCGTGGCCTCCAGCTGAGTGGTCAGGAGCGCTTGCACATCCCTTGTCTCTGCCAGCGCATCCTTTGTCTCTGCTAGCTCGGTCTGCAGTGTTTTAATCACATGTTTCAGTATTACAAATTTGATCAATGTGTGTAAAGTTCAATGTACGACGAGTGAAACCGGAATTACCTGAAGTTCGTCGACCCGCGACAGTGTTGGAGTAGGCCGTGCACGTAGGGGAAGGCTTCTGGACGTGCTATGTGCCCTCACGTCGGAGAGAGAGGGTGCAGAGCTCGAAAAGTCGATGCCGTCTGCAATCCACAACCACCCGTGCTTCCTGCCTTGTCCCAGCCTCACGATCACCTCTGTCTCAAGGGGCTCAGTGCTCAGATTGTGCTCTGAGCCACGGAGCGCCTGAACCGCCTCTGCGTAGTCTCGGACCTTAGCGTGGACGGTGGGGTCAGAGTAAGCCTCGGTAAGGGCATCCGGGTTGAAGATGACACCGGATTTCACCGGGCCCATGTGGGACACAGCCCATGCCATGAACTCCGACACCAGCTGGTCCGGGTGTGCCACCTCCTGCGAGAAAGACGAGCAAGATGATTAGAAATCAGGCAAAATTGAGTGTTAGAATAGATAAATGACATCTCGTACAAGTGCCCGCTTGAATGCGGGGAGGTTGCGGCTGCCTTAGTGGTGAGTTGGACCGATCTTCAGTGCCCGCTTTCGCTTGCCTTGCTCGTGCTTTGCGATGTACGCCGGGTCAAGGTACCTGTCCACGATCCTCGACCATGCCGCTCTATGCGACATGCACCACGAGACAGGCACCTACACATCATTAAGTGTTTGACATATAAGAAGATCAATTCTGGACCTACTAAATCTCAAAATGAATCAATATTATCCACGTACATGAAGGTACTACTCCTTGGTCAGTGCCACCTTTCTTGCACCATCTTTCTTGAGGGGCTCTTTCTTGATGGACCTGTAGTAGTCGACGTGGGCCTGGAGTCGCGCCTCGTGAATCATGTCGCCAACGTGCTTCTGACAGGCTCTGTGTGCCGTCTGATCCGCCATCTCCTCTCGACCGTCTTCTGGCTTGAAGCACCTCTGCATACAAACACGATGTATTCGTTCATTATTTCAATAAAAGACTTAACCAATGGAGGAGATGTATTGACCTTCATTGTGAGACACTTACCCAAAACTCCGCCAAAACCCACTCCTGCTTGTTGTCCTATTCGTCATCCGAGCCAAGCTTGTACCTGTCCCACGACCAGGCCGATGACCACGTCCCGTCTTTCAGCTTCACAAGGCCGGGGAAGTGATTCCTGCACATACATCCTAGGACAGTAGTGGGGGTGCGTGGGGGGTCAAGAGCACCCGACAGAAGTATCCAGCCCCTGCATAAGTGATTAAGAAAAATTATCAGTTTCTCTGTTGATTCTCAACGTATCATATGAAGTACTAGTGATAACATCTATAGTTACTTACCTTCTTCCCACAGGACAAACCACTGGGCGTCGGTCAAGAAGAGGAACCGAAGGAAGGCTTGTGGGACCTCGTAGGTAGGGAGTCGACTGAGCAGAACTGCTGTCCTCCGTCTGCTGAGTCGACGGAGTGTCTGTGCTCGTGCCCGTGGCCGCTGCGTGGTCCTCCGGGGTTGGAGACGGGTCCTCTGGCTGGTCGAGAGCTAGGGGAGGAGGCGGGTCACTCCTGGTCCGACCACGGCCCCTCCCCATCCCCTTCCCCCTCCCCCTTCCCGTGCCTGCTCCTGCCGCTAGGGCCGAAGATGTCCCCTCACCTCCCGCCGCTGGGCGCAGCCTCTGGTACGCTGAGAGCACTTGCCTCGGTGTACAGTCCATCGTCATCTTTGTTCTATCACCTGCAATGTACAAAGAGTGAACAATAAGCGTTAGTACATACATTACAAATAGTTCAAAATGAATAAACATAACAAAATTTAATAAAAATCATAGTATTACATGCTTTAGGAATAATCTTCATAATTGGGGTCATAGGTCTCATCATCACTGTCAAAATTGTCCAAATGGGCAACACTATCCGAAGGTTCTGTGTCTTCTTCATCCTCTCTGCCTAAATGGAATCGCTCAAGCATTTGAATGTCCTTCGGATTCAGCACTACATCTCCAGGGTCCTCTTCATCAACCGTTTCATTGTCTACTTCCATGGCGGTGATCACACCGGGTAAGACTATCTCAAAGCTCCCTTGTAGCCCATCCGCTTGATAGAACTCTCCATCATATGTGTCTGTGTTGAGGAAGGTGTAATCTTCGTCGTTTGGAACAACTAGTTTACCGTGCGAAGATACCTGGTGCACAATAGACCAACCCTTAAGATGGTCTTTGTCTTGGCACGCGTATGCCACATGATACACCTACACGGCCTGTTGAGCCACAATATAGACATCTTTTCCTTCATAGACGGAATCATGTCTAATCTCGACTAGCCCAAGATGAGGGGTTCGTCTGGTTTGTCCAGGATCAAACCAGTGGCACTTGAATATGACAGGAGTAAGAGGTACCCGGCCCTCATATTCAAGTTCATAGATCTCCTCAATTATTCCGTAGTGTTCAACGCCATTAGTGCCCTGTGTAAAAACTTGGATGTTGGTGGTTTTCCGACTAGGCCGGAGCTGCTCGTGTCTTGACGTGTGGAAGCGATATCCATTCACGTCATAACCGGTATATGACTTCACCCTTAACTTGAAGCCGTTTGCAACCTGTCTCAACTCGTCACTCATGGACGCATTGGTCTGCGCTTGCAAGCTCAAGCATGATACATCGTTATAATATTGGAACGTACGAGGTACTAAGGAATATCGATGAATGTACGAGCTAAGTTGGAAAGTACCTTTTGTTTGAACCAATCAATGAAATCAAGCCTCGCAGCTCCCGCGCCCTCTGAAAGAAAGGTATCATGTTCGTGCGGGGTAGGATCCCTTGGTTGATGCCACTCTTGATGAACAAATTCCCTGTACCAGAGAGAATCAATGGGGTTCGATACAGAATAGTGACGTCGTATTGAAACAAGTTCGATGAGAACTTACTTAATGAATGGCTGAACCTCGACAAGGTTGGTGAATCCATATAGAGTGATTCTGCGCCACTCTTCTGGATCAAATCTCTTGGGGGTCAATCCACTTGGGCTGCCTAGTTGGCCTTTGAAAAGGCTGAGGGTCGATTCAACTTCGCCAGCATTATAACGAGGAGTGGATTATGCTTGTTAGGAAGGTTCGGCTTGTAGTAGGATATCGTGAAGTTTAAAACCTCCTCCCGAATGCTTGCCTCTACAATGTAAGTCTTAATTCTGGCTTTATTTGTACATTTCTTACGAAGAGTCTTTAGACATCTCTCGATTGGATAGCACCAATGGGCCTGTACGGGCCCCAACCGTGCCTCGTTCGGGAGGTACACAATTAGATGCTGCATCGACAAGAAGAAGCCGGGTGAAAAGATCTTCTCAAGCTCACAGACCAACTCAGGTGCCATTTTTTTAGCTCTTCAATGACGGACTTAGATAGCTCCTTGGCACAAAGCCGGCGGAAAAAGTAGCTCAACTTTGTCAGCACTAGCCAGACATGCTCAGGGACACAGCCTCGAACCATCGCCGGAAGTATCCGCTAAATCCATATGTTGTAGTCATGACTCTTCATCCCGTTCCGCTCAATCCATATGTGGTAGTCATGACTCTTCATCCCGTTGACTCGCAGAGTCTCTAAGTTCACACCCCTGCTCAGATTCGCTGCATACCCATCAGGATACATTAAATCCTTGATCCATTGAAGCACTTCCCTCATTTGACCTATTTTCAAGACATAGGGGGCCTTAGGCCTTCTCCACTGCTTTCCTGTTCTAGGATGCCGCATCTGCCTATCACACAACGTTGTCAGGTCCACTCTAGCCTTAGGGCTGTCCTTAGATTTGTCAGTGTCCATGAGCATCGCCCAAAGTGCCCCTGGCACTCGGCAAAATAGCATTTTAAAAAAATAAAAAAAATTTGCCGAGTGCCAGGACGATGGCACTCGGCAAAATAGTTTTTTCTTAAAAACAATTTGCCGAGTGCCAGGCCCCCGGCACTCGGCAAAATAGTTTTTTTAAAAAAAAATTGCCGAGTGCCAGGGGCCTGGCACTTGGCAAAAATGTGTTTTAAAAAATAAAAAAAAATTGCCGAGTGTCAGGGTGATGGCACTCGGCAAAATTGTTTTAAAAAAAAAATATGCCGAGTGCCAACCCTCTGGCACTTGGCAAAATATTGTTTAAAAAAAGAAATTTTGCCGAGTGCCTGTGTGATGGCACTTGGCAAAATAGATTTAAAAAAAATAAAAAAAATCTTGCCGAGTGCCGGCCGTTAGGCACTCGACAAAATTTGACGGCAGGTGGCTGCCGTGACGGCCTAGCCACCTTTTGCCGAGTGCAGGGTTTGCCAAGTGCCAGGCTTTGCCGAGTGCGACACTCGGCAAAATATTACTTTGCCTAGTGCCTCGATAAAAAGCACTCGGCAAAGTCCTGGTTTCCAGTAGTGTGTTGCAGTGTTTATACGCTCGTGTCTGTACACATACTACTATGGTTCCTTCTTGTGTTGCACGCTGACCTTATCAGCTCATTATTTATCGACTGGATTAGTTTAGTTAAACATTCACTACGATAAAATATATATTTTTCTGTCTGATGGTATGGTCATAACAGTGAAGGGTGGCAGACCTGTGAGCCTCCGGTTGCCGCTTGAACTACGGGGTTATTGCCCAATTCCATTGATTACTGTCATTTTCTGTGGCAACATGCTGCATTACTGTGACAAGCTGCTGCATGTTGCCTCCGGTGGCTGCATTGCCAATGAACCATATGTTGCTGCTTTTTTGCTCCCGAAATATAAATGAAAGAACTTCATATTGGACAGTTTGTCTTGTTACATGTTTTTTTGTTAGCGATTCCCCTTCTCTGTCCAAGTAGAACAATACTACTTATCTATTTTCACCTACAGATGGAAAATAGCTATTACAATTCGTTGTATTGTTACTTTTCTTAATTCTACAGGTTGTCCCTAATTCTATATCTTGTCATAGGCATAGAGGGATGAACTCTCATCAAGTTCAGTTCAGGATCTACTGGCGTGTCCACGTATGTTATATGTCCCACTTTACCAAAAGTCGTTGCTCTATCCAAAACAAATACAAATTCTCGTGTATTCTGTGTAGGTATATCTTTGTCCTTTCCATACTACAATAGGAATCAATTGTAAGCTTCTTTCCTCATCTTTCGGTGATTTGCAACTTCTTGCTACCCATTGTTTTTCCTTATATGCTAGCTAATCTAACATAGAGTGGAACAACTATGACAGCCAACATTTATGATAAATTGGATGACTTTCTTTGATGACTTCATGTTGTCTGCAAGTTGCCTTCCATTAGGATGATCACAATGGTGGATTCCTGAATGTTCAATTGAAAATATGTATGCCATGCTTTGTCCTTATCACTCTACCTACATTATTGTGCATTTGGTTTCCTCACACTGCGTTTTACTGTTTAACATGGTGAAATTGTGTGGCCATGTGGTAACTATATCTGCCATGAGGTGCTCTTTATTGCTTGCCAGCCTGTACTTTTGATGTCTCTGTCTTATACCCTGATGTGCTTATTACAAGTTTAGACCAGCCTGGTGTTCACATATTGTCCCTTAGTTTGCTCATAACCTTTCTTGTCCTGTGCTACTGAATGTTTGACTTTTGTACCCAACTTATTGTTTCTGTATATACTTCTTTTCTTAGCAGTTTTTTATCTCCTTTTTCATGGTGTCATGCCCACGGTTTCTTATATGTCATACCTGATGTACATGATTCCTATTGGCTTAAATATTGACCTCGCTTTATGTCACAGATTGCTCCGATGCACCAAACTTGGAATTGACGAGAAGCAGAAAGTACTGGAAAGGCAACGCAATCCCATGTTTATATATATCTAGCCATGCATTAACACCAACTATGTTAAACTCATCAAGTATGTTTGGCTTGAACTAATACTATATGCCTGTATAATATCCCTCCACCTTCATGATCTCCCGAATGAATTATATATGTATCTTTCATAATACCACTACTTCCTTTTCCTTACGAATTCATTAATATTAGCCATCAAATTGAATCGCAAATTGTCCGACGCGTGCAAAGGCACGGCAATGTACTTATCTTGTGTATTACAATGCCACGTATTTATCATGTGCATGCTTAGATCTTGAAAAAATATGCGAACACGTTCAGAACCACGATTCATTTCCGACTAACTGCCGACGCGCGCGAGGGCGCGCGTGATGGACTAGTAGGTTAACGAAACTTCCAACGCAGGTCGGATGAGTAGGGCACATGAATTGTTTTGAGAGAATTCCAAAAAAAATTATATTATTTTGAGGACGGAAGGAGTATATTCTTTTGACAAGTTGTAATGACTTAGGTTGTGTTTGGTTTAGCTTTTGAAAAGTGTTTCTAAAACCAAAAAGTAGAACGCCAACCAAACAGGTTAAACCTGAAGCTGCTTCTGCATAAGCAGTTGTTTTCGCGCAATACAATTTTCAAGGCATCTTGGACCCTGCTTTTTGTTTTCAATTTTTTTTGTTTTTTCGTGTGTGAAAATAGATAGATGTTTTACAACTTTTTCCTGAGAGATAAAGAGACTAGTAGGTTTCATAGTGGTTCCAATAAAAAAAGCTTGTAGGTTTTTTATAGCACATAACTCATAACAACTTTTACATAGTTTATAATAACTTTTTCACAGCTCACAGCTGCCAAACAGATTCTTATTTTTCCAACCTACTATATGTAGGAACTGAGAAAAGCTTTCTTCGCCAGTCCAACTATTTTCTTCCCTGATGGCAATAGGTCCTAAATTAAATGATGGCAATATTTTCGCCACATCAACTTGGGATGAAAACATACTTTGGATTCCTATGGTCCCACCTAGCTAAATTAAATGATGGCAATAGGTACCTGTAACTCGAAACCCAATGAAAATTTTTCCCATTTGAATACGTATGTAAGCTAATTTACACGCATATACATACCATTCCAGGACCGGTGTGGTATTTTAATTTTTACCGGGATGGTATTGACAAGTTTGCTAATTTACTGACTCATGGCTATGTTATTAATGGGTGAAAAACCTTATGCACTGTGAGTTCATGGGTACATGCATGGTTCTGCACTATTTAAACCTATACATCCATTTAAACCTATATTTGATATGCAACCTATATTAGATACTCCAAAACATTATCCAACTAGTCCAACTAGTGCGACGTAAGGAGCAGCGTATATATTATTTTTGTTATATATTTGTAGTTCAATATCTATATATTGACTATTGTTTACCCATATATTCATAGTTTAATGCATGTTTTACTGTTCTTCTTGGGTGTGGGCAACCTATGGATACCGGCTAATCGCACGGGGATCCATATGAGCACAAAATTACACCCACACATGTAGGGTTTCTTCGTGAGCGTAAAAATTCTAGCTAGTGTTTGGGGCGTAGTGGGATGGGATGGACCCAACCCAATTTTTAGGAATGGGACGGTCCATGTTAGTTGCAAGGATGGGATGGTTTCTGTTTTCTATTCGGTAGAAGAGATGAAGAGATGGAGGATGGAAGGAATTTTAACATCATCAACTGTAGTTCTATGGGCCCCACATGTTAGTAGTGGGCCCCCACAAGACAACCTTATCTTCCCCGCATCCTCTTCTACTTATGTATGCCCGCATCGCAATTGCCTGCCCCAAGCGCACCGCCGCCCGCCACAGGTGCCACCGCCGGCCGACCCCACGTGCCTTCGCCACCCGCCCCAGGTGCCTCTACCAGCGCATAGAGCTTGCCGGCCGCTCCCTTCTGCCCTGCCAGCTCTAGGTGCCGCCCCCTTTTGCCCCGCCCAGTGCACAAAGCTCGCCGGCCACTCCCTTGTGACTCCCACAGCCAAGAAGATGGAGGACCACGCCATGTATCTAGGATGATCTAGTCCCCTCGATTTCGTGGGATGGGGGCCTCCAATCTGAGGGGTATATTCCCCTTAGGGATGGACCCGTCCCCCGCTGCCCCTCATCCAAACACCGGTGATCGCCCCAATCAATCCCAAATGACCCCCTGAACCAAACACTACCCTAATGATTATGGATATGTGTGGATGATACCATGTGTCCCACCCCATGTTTTGGACTCCCTGATGTAACGGTCAAGCCTCAACTTATTTTATTTTCATCCAACTTAGTGGCTAATGGCGGGGCCATTCTATTGACATCATTAGAGATTAGAAAATAGGGGGAGAGTGAGGAAAGTGTGGGGAGAGCCAAGCCTATTAGTGTCTTCCCCAAGTTGTACTTCAATAGATGCGGGCTTGTTGTAGGTAAGCATCCGAGATTCTTTATGGTAATTGATCTCTAGATTTGTTAAGTACTTAGTTTAATTATTCACGGGTTCACCGTTCTCACCCGAGTGCCTGATCAATACCATCAGAATTAAGATTAGGTTAGTAAGATATAGTGTAGACGTGGTGTCTAGACTATACCTTACCTGTGTTTGTGGCTTTCCCCATGGATGTTGTTTCTGGTACTCAGCATGCCCCCCGTGGAAATCGATACTATGAAATACTCCCAAGTGAAAGCTATATTAATAATCATGCACTTGCAGTTTTATCTCTGTTTGCCACCATTGGTCTCAACCCTGCTCAGGAACACCACCTCTGACTGTGTGCTGGCTAAGACTATTGAGGCACGTCGTCAATGGGCTCCCTCGAGCCAGTCTTGTCGCCTCTAATCACATCGTTGTTCGTTGTATATGGCTGCTGCTTGGACACACCATCGATGAGATCTCCTGAGTCAGTCGTGCCACCTCTGACCATGTCTCCGGATACAACTACTCGGGCATGCCGTCGATAGGCTCCGCCGAGCCGGTCATGTTGCCACCAGCAACATCATCAACCACAAACCGCTTGGATATGCCATCATTAGGCTGCACAACCACCTCTTGGATATGCCAACTAAGTACACTTGTCGTGTGCACACGATCAAAAGAAGACAATAGCTTCAAGTTTATCGTCCGACTGATCTCCAAATCGCTCAGAGACTAGGGGGCTAGACCTACAGGGTCCACTTGCACGGCCCCGATGAACTACGGCTACAAAAAAAATCTGGACTTCAATTAATACTAACCTCCGTCCGATTCTGCGAATAGCACAAAGATTTAGGGACTATTATCATTGCTATAGTAGAGAAAACATCTCTAGCAGACTACCTAAACCTACTACATATCCTATATTTAGGTAGTGGAGGCCAAAAAAACCTACTCCAACAAACTACCTACTCGACTACCTACTTTTGTTGGCCAACAAATTTCCTCTCCCACTACCTACATCTGTTGGGCCAACAGATTTGCCTACCTATTTTTTCTCCACGCGCTTCTCTCTCTCTCCTTCGCATCGCGGCGCTTCCTTGCCCGTGCGCGACTCTCGGCCACCGTCGTCCTTGCTCCGCCATGGCTACTCGGCGTGGGCGGAGCTCCCCGGTGCGGCGGTCCCTCCGATGAGGGCGCAGGGTGCCTCTCCGGCCGCCCCGAGCCCTACGACCTTCCTCTCCCCGCGACTGCTTTGGCCGAGTTCATCGATGGCAAAAGAAGGAAGGAAGGGGATGACATGTGGGCTCCACATGTCATTGGCTGTTAAACTGAATTTGGAAGCTACAATTTAGGTAGTACTGCTGGAGTTGGAAGTAAAATTAGGTAGTATAAAAATAGGTGGCTACCTAAACAGTGGTAGTCTGTTTTAGATAGTACTGCTGAAAATGCTCTAAGTCTATTCAACTAAATTTTCTTGTAATAAACCAATAAACCTACATGTAAACCCATCAGGACTCTATCTACAACCGTACCCCTGACTATATAAGAAGGCATAGAGATCCTATTATCGGCATCCTGCATAGCACATCCGCATAGCTCCACCCAAAGATTCATAGATGCAATTCTCTACTCGGAAACGACTCCACAGCCCGCAGCGGACAAACAGTAAAGATTCTCATCTACACTGGACGTAGACTAAATTTACGTCTCGTATACTAAATTTCGAGTCAAATGCTAAGTCCTATGACGACACGCCTGTTAGGCTAACGAATCTTCCAATTCATGTGCATTATTTTGAGAACAGTACTCCAAGAATTATATTATTTTGAGGACGAAAGGAGCTTTTTTTTACAAGGTGTGATGACTTATTTTCCAACCCTACCATATACAGCCTACTATATGCAGGAAGGAGCCAAGAAAAGCAGTCTCCGCCAGTCCGCCTGTTTTCTTCCAGTGACGGGCCCGCACATCAACTTGGATGAGAAAAAAAAAATGCCTCCGATTCCCATGGCTCGCACTCCACATTTTTGGTCCCCGTCATCTAACGGTCATTCGGTCAAGCTTACTCGTTTCATTTTCACTTTCCTTTTTTTATTCACAAATATTCAGATGTTCACACGTTTCCATTCCCATGGTGCTCCTAAAGAAAGCTTGTGGCATACTCCATGGAGTACTGAAATTTCATTATAAAAACATTCATGGAGCTCGTTTGCGGAGCGAGAGAATAGAACTTGATTAGTGATTACCTGAAGTTGTCCCCATGAAGTAATGCTATCATCTTCTTTCCAAATTGAAGCCTCACACCAAAGACCACCATGGCACATGGACATCTTGCACGCATATCCATCATGTTGTGGATCGCGTTGTCCACTGCTGCTGCTGCTGCTCTAGACGCAAGCAGGAGCAACGGCAGCAACTCCGACCTCGCTGCTCTGCTGGCTTTCAAGGGGCAGGTCGCCGATCCTCTCGGCATCCTGGCAAGAAACTGGACCGCTGCCACCTCCTTCTGCGTCTGGGTGGGCATCTCATGCAGCCACCGTCGGCGGCAGCGCGTCACCGCCCTGGAGCTGCCGGGTGTATCCCTCCAAGGAGAGATGAGCCCTCACCTCGGTAACCTCTCTTTCCTCTCTGTCCTCAACCTCTCCAGCACCAACCTCACGGGCACAGTCCCGGATGGTATAGGAAGGCTGCGCCGCCTCAAGCTCCTTGATATTGGCCACAATGCCCTGTCAGGTGGTATCCCTGCCACCGTAGGGAACCTCACAAGGCTTCAGGTTCTTGATCTCAGCTTTAACCACCTTTCTGGTCCCATCCCAACAGAGCTACAAGGCTTGCGCGACCTTGGCCGCGTGAGTCTCCAAATGAATTACCTCAGTGGTTTCATACCGAATGACCTGTTCAACAATACACCATTGTTAACTTATCTGGACCTCGGCAATAACAGCCTGTCAGGAGTGATACCAGATTGCATCGGCTCCTTGCCCAAACTTGAGATCCTTGTCCTGCAATTCAACAATCTTACCGGGCCGGTGCCACTAGCCATCTTCAACATGTCTACCTTGAGCGTTATCGCCGTATCCTCGAACCACTTGACTGGACCTTTCCCGGGCAATGGAAGTTTCAGCCTCCCAGCTTTGCAATACATTGAGCTCTCTGATAATAGTTTCAGTGGTACCATACCACAGGGGCTCTCAGCGTGTCAGCACCTCGTAGAGCTTTCTCTACCAAAAAATTCATTTGAGGGTGTTGTGCCGGCATGGCTAGGAAAGCTGACCAATCTCCAGTTCATTAACGTGGGCTGGAATGACCTCACTGGTCCGATCCCTGCTGAACTCAGCAACCTCACTAGGCTAAATGTCATGGAAATCGCCTTTTGCAATCTGACAGGAATCCTTCCAGCAGAGCTTGGACGGCTAGGCCAACTTTCCGAACTGTATCTCTCGAGCAATCAGCTAACTGGAACTGTTCCTGCTTTTCTTGGAAACCTTTCTCAGTTAGAATCGCTGTATTTGGATGGAAACCAGCTGTCTGGATCGGTACCGTTAACAATTGGTAACCTGAACTTGTTGACGACACTTAATATTGGGGGAAACAGTCTCCGGGGTGATCTTAGTTTTTTTTTCTGTTATTTCCAACTGTAGAATGCTCTCAGACTTTGAAATCTATTCGAATTATTTCACTGGAAGCATCCCAGGTTATGTGGGCAACCTGTCAAGTCAGCTCCAAATATTTCTTGCTAATGACAACAAGTTAACTGGTGAAATTCCTGCTGCCATCTCGAACTTAACTGCTCTCACTGTGCTAGATATTTCGTCAAACCAATTTCGTAGTGCAATTCCAGGACAACTGATGATGCTAGAGAATCTCTACTGGCTTAAACTCAGTAGAAACAGCTTGTCTGGCTCCATCCCTTCAAACATTGCAATGCTAAAGAATGTGGTCAAGTTATTCCTTCCAAGCAACCAATTCTCCGGCGCCATACCCAAGGGCATCGGCAACCTCAGCAAACTAGAGTTTCTAGTGTTATCAAACAACCAATTAACATCGACTGTACCACCGAGCCTGTTTCACCTTGATAACCTCATCAGGCTAGACCTATCTCAAAACTTGTTGAGTGGTGTGTTACCGGTTGATACAGGCTATATGAAGCAAATTTATATGATGGATCTCTCTATCAATAACTTTGTTGGTAGCCTCCCAGATTCAATGGGACAGCTCCAGATGATGGCCTACTTGAACCTGTCACACAATTCATTCAACAATTCGATTCCACACTCTTTTCAGAAACTGGCCAGCCTGCAAAATTTGGACCTATCCCATAACGGTATATCTGGAACCATCCCAGAGTACTTGTCAAATTTTACCATCCTCACTATCTTGAACCTGTCTTACAATAAATTACACGGTCAGATACCAGAAGGTGGTGTGTTCTCAAACATCACGCTGCAATCACTGATGGGGAACGCAGGGCTCTGTGGTGCTTCACGCTTGGGATTGCCACCATGTTCAGCCAAATCTCACACAACCAGTGGTCATGGTCACAAGATGAGATTTTTGCTCCCCACTATAATCATAATAATACTTGCAGCTCTGGCTTGCTTCCTATACATTATGTTCAGAAAGAAAGTCAACAAGCGTGAAGAGATTTCTGCTTGTATGGTCGACATGATCAGCCATCAGTTAGTCTCCTACCATGAGCTTGTTCGTGCTACTGACAATTTCAGTGATGATAACATGCTGGCGTCTGGAAGCTTTGGGAAAGTTTTTAAGGGCCAGCTGAGCAACGGTGCGGTGGTTGCAATAAAAGTTATACACACGCATCTGGAATATGCCATGAGAAGCTTTGACGCCGAGTGCAGTGTGCTCCGAATTGCACGACATCGCAATCTGATAAAGGTTCTGAATACATGTTCCATCCTGGACTTCAGAGCACTTGTTCTTCAGTTCATGCCCAACGGTAGCTTAGAGGCACTCCTGCACTCTGAAGGTAGAAGGCACCTGGGGTTCCTTGAGAGGCTGGACATCATGCTGGGCGTGGCGGCAGCAATGGAGCATCTGCACCATGAACACTCCGAGGTGGTCTTGCACTGTGACCTGAAGCCTAGCAACGTTCTCTTTGACGAGGACATGACCGCGCATGTGGCAGACTTTGGCATTTCAAGGTTGCTGCTAGGTGATGACAGCTCCATGATCTCTGCAAGCATGCCAGGAACAATTGGTTACATGGCACCAGGTAGCACTAATGCCCAATCAAAGATGATTAGAGTTACCTTTAATAGATTAACTATGTTGATCAATCATTAATATTTCGATCTGTCTTTTGTTTATGGTAACTTTGTTGTCAGAGTATGGATCTCTTGGAAAAGCATCGCGGAAGAGCGACGTGTTCAGCTATGGGATCATGCTGCTTGAAGTGTTCACTGGGAAGAGACCCACGGATGCCATGTTTCTGGGAGAGCTAAGCATCAGGCAGTGGGTACATCAGGCGTTTCCTGCAGAGCTTGTCAGTGTTGTCGACAACCAGCTTCTGCTGGATGGCTGTGGCTCTGCTTCTACAAATATTATGGGTGGCTTTCTTGTGCCAATTTTCAAGCTGGGCTTGGTCTGTTCCACTGACTTGCCGGAGCAAAGGATGGCTATGACGGATGTGGCAGTGACGCTGAAGAAGATCAGAAATGATTATGTCAAGTCAACAGCACCGGAGCATTGCGTTGCAATCGATCACCATTAGTAAAATTATGTATGCGAAGGCATATATGTCTAGTCTCAAGTTTTGTTTCTCAGTTGTATTTGGACCTTTCTCCTAATAAGTAAGAGAAAAATTTTATGGTGCTCCTTAACATCATACTATCTTATCTTATTATTACTAATTGGAGGCTCCAACGAGAGCCCAACATTAACTCTCACCAGATACACTAAAAAAAAGATAAATGCTAAAAATTCTCACGTTAATCAGAAACATCCGGTTATCATATCAAAAGTCTATAGCCACCTAGGACCATTGGATCTATTTTGTTATCTAAGAAATTACCCACCTATGCCATTATAAATAGATTTAAAAAATAAATATCTCTTTTTTAGAGAAAAACAGAAAATCCATCGAACGAGTACTGAGAACTATACCGAGTGCTGACATCATAGTAAAATATATACGGTGGCGTAACAAAAATTCTTCTCCATAAAATATATCGGAGGCAATCTAATCTATCTACGCCAACAAATTCATCCTTCGTGCCCTGCAACATCGCCGTCGAGGATCAGAGTCGCTGCGGCCGTGGACGCCGCCGTGGCGCGGCCCGGCCCGGCCGGCTGGATGTCTTGCTCAACAGCGCCGGCGTCGTGCGCCCGCTGTCCCCTGGCACGTCGCAGATCGCCAGCCTGGACCTCACGCAGTTCGACGCCGTCATGTCCGTGAACGTGCGCGGGACGCTGGCGGGGATCTAGGACGCCGCGCGCATCAAGCTGGCGACGCTGCCCGCGGGCGCTGTCGCTGGCAGAGGGTTCAATCCTCTGCATGGCGAGCATCAGCGGCATCCTCGGCGGGCTGGGGACGTACCCGTACTCGCTGTCCAAGTTCGCCATCGCCGGGATCGTCAAGGCCGCCACAGCCGAGCTCTTGCGCCACGACGTCCGCGTCAACTGCATCTCACCGTACGCGGTGCCCACGCTGGGCGGAGCCGCCGACGAGGCGCAGGTGGCGGCCATCATCAGGGGGCTCGGGGAGCTCAAGGGCGCCACCTGCGAGGCGGTGGACATTGACAGGGCGCCGTGTACCTGGCCTCCGACGACTACGTGTCTGGGCACAATTGTGGTTGACGACAGATTCACGAGCTACAAGCACATGAACCTGCCTTTCCCTACCAAGCCACCACTACAGGAAACAGCTAATTTGCCGGGTGTAAAATAATTTGGCAGGTGTTTTTATCGGGCACCCGGCAAAGTCATTCTTTGCCGGGTGCCAGACCTGGCGGCACCCGGCAAAGAAAGGCCTCCGGCAAACCAGCCTTTGCCGGGTGCCAGGCACCTGGCAAATTACAGCCGTCGGCAAAAATTTACAATTTTTTATTTTGTGCGGTGCATGTACAGTGTAATTATCTGATGCAAGAACTATGTGATGCTACTAATGAGGAAGTAGATGAAAATGAAAGAGTTCAGATAGCAAACTTTCTATGCCCTGTAAGTGTTTTATCTGATGCTGTCGGTGATCTCGTATGCTAGCTCTTGATTGATATGAAATGAAGTACATAAAAATACATTGCAGAGAAATCATATTTATTGAAACATTATCTATAATTTTATATGGTTGTGCATATTTCAGTTTTCAGTTATTCTGTCTCACATTCTCCTTTTTGTTTCAATCTTAGTATGTTACCAAAGTAATTTACATGCTTAACCATTGTATTTCCAGGTTCGCCTAGCTGTTGCTGGTGCTTTCCATACTAGCTTCATGCAACCAACTGTTTCAAGATTGGAATCTGCGTTGGCTGCCACTGAGATTAGAACACCTAGAATCACGGTCATCTCCATTGTTGATGCGCAGCCCCACTCAGATCCTGATACCATCAAGCAGATTTTAGCGCAGCAGGTGAGTTCTATACCAAACTTGTGTTCTTACTGCCTCATTAACAAACTTTGGATGAAGTTCAGTACTATTTGCGAACTGCTGTCATCTGCACTCAAGACTAGGTGATTTGCTGATGTTAGGAAACACAATTTTACTGCTTAAAGTCCCATGACATTTATAAGATCTCTAATAGCATAATGTTCCACTGTAGGTTTTGTCTAATGAGGATGAACCCTGTTGATGCAAGTATGCCAAGGAGGGTAGTGTAAGATAGGATAAATCTTTGTATACATAGCATTGATATATGGCTTCTATATTGTTTGTTGAACTTAATAAATCCACATATGTGGATTGATTTATATTATTTGAATCTATCCATGTGTGCCCTATGTAATATGATTTATATTAGTTGATGCTTCAGATGTGATATATATATCTTTTATATGTTGTGTTTGTAATTATAGAATAAAAAAATTAGAGGCTTTGCTGGGTGTTTAGAATTCCTAGCTTTGCCGAGTGTCAGGGCCAGGGCACTCGGCAAAGACTTTTTTAAAAAATTCTTTGCCGGGTGCCGCCCTGACAGGGCACCCGGCAAAGAAAATACTAAAAAAAATAAAAAACTCTTTGCCGGGTGCCCCGGCAGCGCGACACCCGGCAAAGAAATTATAAAAAAAATTAAAAAATCTTTGCCGGGTGCCTCCCGGCAGGGCACTCGGCAAAGAAAATACTAAAAAAATAAAAAAAAACTCTTTGCCGGGTGCCCCGGCAGCGCGACACCCGGCAAAGAAATTATAAAAAAATTAAAAAATATTTGCCGGGTGCCTCCCGGCAGGGCACTCGGCAAAGAAAATTTGAAAAAAAAATAAAAAATCTTTGCCGGGTGCCTCTGACATGGCACCCGGCAAACCAAGGGCTGATGGAGCCGGCGCCGTGACGGCCATTTTTCTTTGCCGGGTGCCGGGTTTGCACGCGGCAAAGTCTTTGCCGGGTGCCCGATAAAAAGCACCCGGCAAAGAAATCTTTGCCGACTAACTTTTTGCCGGCGGCTCTTTGCCGAGTGCTGCACCCGGCAAAGGCTTTGCCGAGTGCAAAGTAGCTTTTGTCGGGTGTTTTCGGCACCCGACAAAGCGCCTGAATACTGTAGTGCACAGGAGTGACTTGGCACAGCTTGTGATTCAGGTGTTGCGGATTTCATTCTGCTCTGTTGCTTTGTACTACGGAAATTCAGATGCTTGCATCACTATGCATCGCATCGATCTGACGTCAACCTCCAAGATGGGCAAGATGCACCATGCAATAATGGACAATCATGCAAATTGCAAGGTTGGTTTGACTGAGAAAAATCATCCAGACCATGGCATTTTTTTTGTGTGCCCTTCCTCTATCTGTAAAATAGTTTTTTGTATAAGTAACATGTTTTGTTTCTGTCTTATGCTTATTTTTCCAATTACAGGCAATATTCGATGCAAACCTGATGTGAGTAGAAAGATCAGAGCTTGGACCTGGGATATATAATGGTTGATTTGCAATGAGTGTACGAGGTCCCCCGGTCATCAAGGTAATGCATCCACGTATCTCTACATAAACAATGTAACTAAAATATTCAATTTTTAACTTTTTGTGGGAAAAGAAAAAGGCCGTACATATGAGTTACACTACTACAAAAAAATCGTTTTCGAGGCGTTTTGAAATAGGCCTCTGAGGCGGGCAAAATTTTCAACCGCCTCGGCTAATGCCTAGCATTACTGAAGCGGTCATTTTTTATTAACCGAGGCCGTTACAATAACAGCCTCGCAAAAATCAATTAACCGAGGCGGGCACCTTAAAATGCCCGCCTCAGTTAATATTGATTAACCGAGGCGGTTATTCTAACGCAAACGCCTCGGTTAATACATTAACCGAAGCGGGCATACTATAAGGCCCGCCTAGGTTAATAGTGGCCCATCTCAGAGCCCAAACAACCCATCTCGGCCCGATAGTGTGCTCAGTGTATATATACCGCCACTTAGGGTTTCATTCCACTTAGCCTCCTTAGCCACTTAGCCTCCTCCCTCTCCTTCACCCGAAGGGCACCACGGCGGCCCCTCTCCCTTAACCAACGCGCGCACCGTGGCCCCTCTCCCTCTCCCACCATGGCGGCGCCCCTCCTCCCTCCCACCACGCCAGCGCACCACCTCCTTCCCTCTTTCTCTTAGGCGGATCCGACGGCCCTCCCCCTTAGCTCTCTCCTCCCCTCACGAATCCGGTGGACGCGGGCCATGGAGGTCGGATCCGGTGCGGTGGTGGCCGGATACGGTGGCGCGGTGGCCGGATCTGGTGGCGTGGGCTGGATCCGGCCTCCCCGCGGCGGCGCTCCTCCACCTCCACGTCACGGACAACACCGGCAGTGGCCCTCCCTCTCAGCTCTCTCCTCCACTCGCTGATCTGGTGGGTGTGGGCGGTGGAGGCCGGATCCGGTGGTGAGGAGGCCGGAGCCGGTGGCGTGGTGGCTAGATCCGACCTCCCGGCGGCGGCGCTCCTCCTCCTCCACCTCATGGGCAACACCGACGGTGGCCCTCCCTCTCCTCCCTCTCCCTCCCCACGCAGATCCGACCAGCGGGGGAGCCACCTCCCTCCTCCCCCGACTAGATCTGGTGGCGGCGCGGGCGGGGAGCCACCTCCCTCCTCCCTCCGGCGGCTCGATGGCGCGCGGGGATGCGGGCGGCGGTGGGGCCACACGGAGCAGGCGAGCTCACCGGTGGGCTCCAAAACGGGTTCGCCGGTGGGCTTTGGGCTTTTTTTTGTTTTTTTAATTTATTAACCGTGGCAGGCATTTGCAAGGTGCCCGCCTCGCAAAATCGATTAACCGTGGCAGATAGGGCAACCGCCTCGGTTAAGGCACAATTAACCGTGACCTTTGTGCCGAGGCGGTTGCGAAAACTGCCACGGTTAACCCAAAATGCATGCCACGGTTAAAAATAGTATAGTAGTGTTATTCATAAGTAAATACAATCACTTAGAAGTTAAACAACCTAGGAAGAAAGTGCTTCACTGATCTGTCGCCTAAAAATAGTCCAGTCCAGTTCTAGAACAAAGAATGCAGGCAGAACATCTCGAATAATAGTTTCCCTATCCAACCTCTTAAAGCCTTGATTGACGTGTATGCAATAAAAATCACCATCCAACAGTTTCTCCATCAACATACTATATTTAGTGATATGCTAAATCTTCCTTTATGTCCGTTCAATTTGGGGTGACAATGACACATTGTCCACCCTATATGTTATTTGAGATTGGAGAATCTTGGAGAAAGGCAATATTTAACGGAGAACTTTTGTTAAGATGCACCGTATGGGGATAAGTTTAATTTAGAAGGGCTCTGGGATATGAGGAGATCTAAGTGTCCTATTTTATTTGTGGCTTAAATTTAGAACAACATGAATTAGTTAAACCACTTTAAATTTCACAAAACATGTGGTGGTTATTGTGTTATTTTACGAGATTGTGAAGGGGTACGTTTTGACATGGGACAATATATATATTTTTTAAAAATAGTAACAATTTGTTCGAAAATTTCGTTTAATAAGGAAAAATTATCAAAACAAGTCGATTACTATTGCATGCACATGACCAATCCAAATATTTGCTCTTAGAGCAACTCGAGGAGACTCTTTATATTTTTCCTAATTTTTAGGAATGGGGATTTTGGTGACAAAATTTGCCTCCATAAGCCTCTTTAATTGGATCTGCAAATATAGACATTCTCTATTCTAGATTTCTCGCTATCTAAAGATGGAGAAAGAGGATGACTCTCTAGAGTGCACACAAGTTTTACACAAGATGGACAAAAGCTGTTGCAGCATACAAAACAAGTTTTACCCAAGATCTTCAAATAACGATTTAGAGAATAAATTTTAGAAAGACTCTTGGAGATGCTCTTATATTGTAGTCCAAGCTACAAAAATTTGGTCTTGGGTGTTATATTTATATCCATGAAGTGTGAGCACGCTTCTACTACTACAACAAGAAGCTGGTCAACACAAGTACAGTTTATGATGTTTGTACTGCTTTTGGACATTCATGCTTGAGCAAATTCATCAAAATGCGAGTCAGCAGTTTCGATTTCCATTTAGATCTATATATGTCTTGATTTGTATGGTTTGTAGAATGCTAATAATTTGCATGTCTTTCTTATGATTATGATACATTTTTCATTATTCAAAATATATAATAAACTTAATCACATAGTTTGTGGGCACTCTATGGGAACAAATGTACATACTTATCTCTTTAATCTTATTATAAAATGTACTTAACCTATTCTAGAGCTAGAGGGAGAATAAGGTTTTACTAATTGAGGGGCTTATTTTATATAGTTTCCATATGTTGCCACAACATTCTAAATAGTCTATACCCAAATTTTAGTGGAAACTTTATTTGTTCATGACCTATTAAGTAAGGAATCTATTTGTCTTTACAGAAAGAAATTTAGATTTACATATCGTTAGCACGTGCTTGTGTTAGAAAATGAACCATGAAAAGTACAATTTAATATTAGTTAAATGTATTAAGCACTAGTAACTAATGCTTATGTTTTCTTAGATTCTATCCCGTGTGAGAGCATGATCAGTTGATGGACTAGTGTCTCCTAATGTAATAACAATTCCCTCTTACTAGATCAGCAGTGTCCTCCCGGATCACATCTCTCATGCTCTCCTCTCGTCAGCCGTGTCCTCCCAGATCACATCTCTCTTCCAAACTGGCTATCCCTCCTAGAACTGGCAGTGGACACACCGTAGTGATGCCTGTTTGAGGAAAGTTTTGATGCAGGACACCATTCGAACGTGTAATATGCTATTAGACACTGCCAAAATTGTGTACATTTGCCGTAACATACCACATTTATTATTTAATCCATTCATTTCTCGTATTCGCGGAGAGAGGAGATAGGGGAAATCACTTTTTTGCTCTTCTTCAACCTTCGGGCGTGCACTGATTTTTGTCGTAACACACCGCTGCAGCCTATTTATTGAGTCCATCTTTTAACAAAATATTAATATGGGCCTTCAGATTTATTTGATTTTAATTGAACTAAAATTAGCCTTGCCTAATTAAAATCCAACACTTGTAACATTGCATTATATTAATATTTTGGTAGGCTTGATTAGAATGACGCTACAAAAGTGTAATAGATGAATGTTGCTTGCAACATGATGTTAATGTTGGTGGAAATTTTCTTGGCTCCTGCGCGGCTGCGTGGACTGTCATTAATCCATGGTTCTATGAAGAAATTGTTACCAGAGAGATGATGTCCATACGTGTTGCCTGCCTCATTCTGAGCACGTACATCCAACGCCGCATGTTTGTCTTTTCTACTGTTTCTGTTTCCAACAGATGGGATTCGAAATTAGCATCGTCGGCTGATACGCTGTTGCGTGCGTGACAGCAGCGTCCGACGCTAGCGGTACATTAAGTGTTTCATATAGATGTTGTAGAAGTAGATTGGGATGTTGCATATATTGCAATGATTGTACACGTATGTTCCAAGTTTTTGTTCCCAATATTTCATCCGTTTTTTCAGACATATGTTGCAAGTGTGCTTATCTAGATGTTCATATGTTCCATGCATATATTATAAGTGTTTTATCTGGATATTGCATATGTTTATAATGGTTTCAAGTATTTTTAGGTGTTTTGGTAAGTGTTTCAGACGCATATTTGAAGTGTTTCATCAGTCTTAAGACATATGTTGCACTTGATGATTCAAAACTAGATTGAGTGTTGCATCTTCCTCCTCGTCTCGGTGTCTCAGCCTCCAACACTGCCAGCAAGGTCCAGCACGGCTGTCTGGGTCCTTCCCCTTCCAAGTGCTCAAGTTGGGCGTAGGGCAGCAGTGGAGGAGCAGGGACCAGTGTTGGCCTGCGGATGGGGATGGTCTGCGGATGCAGATAGGTTGGCGCAACACAAATCGAAGGGAGGTATGGGCTTCCGAGACCTGCACATCTTCAACAAAGCCATGTTAGGCAACCAAGGCTGGAGGCTCATCACACGCTCGGATAGTTTGTGCGCCAGGGTGCTTAAAGGCCGTTATTTTCATGACGGTGAGTTCTTGAGTTGCACGAGAAAGAAGCACTTGAGTCAGACATGGAGATCGATCCTAGCTGGAAGAGATGTTCTGACAAGAGGCTTGATGAAAAGAATTGGCAATGGCAGGTCCACTAACATCTGGAATGATCCTTGGATTCCGATGCATTTCGATGCGAGGGCCATCACACCCCATGAGGGCCAGGAGGTGATCAATGTTTCTGATCTTATAACGAAGGCTGGGTTGTGGAATGAGGAAGTCATTAAAGCAATCTTTCTTCCCATCGATGCCAATGCTATTCTCCTAATCCCTATGCGGCCACAGGAGGACGACTGGTGGGCTTGGGAACTGGAGAAGCATGGAGATTATATGGTTAGATCAGCATACAGAAAACGAACCTTCTGTGAGAGTGTGTGGGGTGGACACGGAGTCTATTAAGCACACTGTAATTGAGTGCACGATGGCAAGACTCTTCTGGCAGAAAACGAAGGAATCGACAGGAGTTAAATTGCCCCGGCTGCACCCCTATACTTGGGCATCTGATGTAACGAAGGAGGACTTCTGCCTTGAGGCTGATCGCAGTGTCCTCATCATTGGAATGTATGCTCTTTGGATGCAGCGGAACAAGCATCGCCATGGAGCTGAGCAATTGCCACCGGAGGAAATAGTTCAATGGACAATTGACATGGCGCATGCACTATTACACGTTTTCTTTTGCGTAGCGTTTCAATTTTGGCCTTGCCTCTGTTATTCCAGGCCAGGCAGCCAGGCCAGCAACCGCCTCGGTTAATCCTTAACCGAGGCGGGCTCTGTAAGAAAACCGTCTCGATTAATGCTTATTGACTGAGGCGGTTTTTGTAAGTAACCGCCATAGTTAATAGACATTAACCGAGGCGGTTCAGTTAGGGAAACTGCCTCCGTTAATGCATTAACCGAGGCGTTTGCTATAAGCCAACTGCCTCAGTTAATAGCCGATTAATCGTGACGGTTTTCTTATGTTGCCCGCCTCGGTTAAGTCTGGGCTATAAAGGCATCTGCACCCACCCTTCTTTCCCGTGGCTCCTCCATTTTTTAGGGGGGAGATTTTGCCCTTGGATTTGGTGAAGGGGGGCACCGCAAGAGGTTGATTCTCACTCTCAAACCCTCAATCCTCTCGCTTTTTCCATGATTTGGTGAAGTTCTAGATCTAGATCTATTTGGAGGAGAGAGAAATCCTCAGATCTAGAGCTACCCGGCTATCTTTTCTCTGTATTGCTGTGCTTATATATGCCATTTTCGTTGTTTGTGTCTCTGTAAGGTGGAGCGGATCATGGACAGGGAATGGATGTACAAGACATTGAGGAACATGTGACCAAGTTTATTACCGTTGCCAAAAGGCATTATCTGAGTCTCAAGAAAGAAGTCACCATCTGTCCATATAAGAGCTGCAAGAACCTTTATGCCCACGGAGATGACATGGTGAAATCTCACTTGGTCCGGTATGGTTTCGTCAATGATTCCACCGTTTGGAAATTTTATGGGGAAGCAGAGGATCCGAGTGTTGGTGCATCTGGAGGAGGAGGGAACTCATCGACAGCGACGGCGGCGGCGGTGAATGTCGAACAACAAACCTCATTAGCAGCGGCCGGCGGACATGACAATGTTGGTACTGGTGACAATACAGAGTGTGACAATGCTGGTACTGGTGACACGGCTGATGATAATCATGGCCGCCCACCAGTTCGGGTAAGTCCCAAAGATACTTGAACATATATATATATATATATATATATATATATATATATATATATATATATATATATATATATATATATATATATATAGCAACTGAGATCATGACTTGTCATATTTGACCATTTCAAATCTGTATTGTGTGAATGGTGCAGGCAGGGCATCATGGGCCACTGGATTTGCTTTGTAATCTATCATCAGGACGGAAAGGCCGTTATATTTGACTCATTGCGGGACACAAACAAAGAAGGGTACAAGCACTTTGAAGGCATATTGAGATAGTAAGTAACAAAACTTATTCATTTACAGTTAACATATGTGTTAAAATTCTCGTTGACACTCATGGTTTTTCGACAGCGCTTATAAGAAGTACATTGAAAATCCCAACTCCTATGATCGAAGGTCTGAGAAGAAGAAGATCAAGAATGGCAAGAAACTGAAAATCAGACGTCAGCTCCTGGTAA
Organism: Saccharum hybrid cultivar R570; assembly: GCA_038087645.1. NCBI lineage: Eukaryota > Viridiplantae > Streptophyta > Magnoliopsida > Poales > Poaceae > Saccharum > Saccharum hybrid cultivar. The sequence goes on along the minus strand of JAQSUU010000805.1, from coordinate 23,768,943 downwards.
GTACCAATACTACTACTACTCTACTACTACTCCTAATACTACTACTACTCTACTCTACTACTATTACTAATCCTACTACTACTCATACTACTAGTACTACTCCTCCTACTACTACCCACCTCCTATTACTCTACTCTACTGCTGCTGCTGCTGCTGCTCCTCCTCCTCCTCCTCCTTCTACTACTCCTACTCCTCCTCCTCCTCCTCCTCCTCCTCCTCCTACTGCTGATTGTTTATTATATATGATCTAATGATTGTGTATTATACATCATGCAGTAAGCCAAACAACCCTTGGTTCAATTCTATGTGGATTCTCGCTTGCGAGTACTTGAGGATGTGCAAGCAATTCAGCAGTAGCTGGCGGCAGCTCAAGAAATCAAAAGGATGGTGGCAAAGGGAGGCAGTCGACCAAAATTTTAGACAAACAGTAGCTGACATATGCAAGTTTGTCACAAAGCCGCGCATGAAGGGCGAACATTCTTCAACAAGGAAAGCAAGTTAGCTAAGGATTCGAAGTTCAAGAGGGTCAAAACTGGAGCAACATGTTAGAAATCAAGGATTACGTGTTGCCAGCCTTAGCTGATATGTAGGACTGAACTTACGTGCTCGATCATGTATGAATGACGTGTGTTTATGAAACAATGATAAAGACATCAGTAATGTATGTTGGTTCGTTGAACAATGACCTATTTTATCTGTGTTTTCATTTGTGAAATTCAAATTCAAATTTAAATTATTATTTGAAAAATTATTTTTTTAAATCTGAAAATCATTAACCAAGGCGGGCAGGTAATAACAACCGCCACGGTTAAATATATAATAGAGGCGGGCGACTTAAAACAACTGCCTCGATTAATAATTTAACCGTGGCGGGCAGTTTAGGATAACCGCCTCGGTTAATATGTTACGTAATGCCGACCGCCACGGTTAATCAATTAACCGAGGCGGTTAGGGCAACCGCCACTATGCAAAAGTTTGGCATTACAGACACGCATTAAGTGTGATCACAGACACGCTCCTGCGCGTCTGTCGTAAGACGTCTGTGATAATGATAAATTACAGACGCACCTCTGCGTGTCTGTGATATATACCTATTACAGACGCGTGTGGCATAACAACCGTCTGTGATCCACGACACTCGTCTGTAATAAGCTGTAACACCGACGCTCTTGGGCGCCTGTGAAAAATACAACACACGTCTGTATTAATGTTCTTGTAGCGACGCTTTGCGGGAACACGCGTCGGTGGTAATAATTTACCTACTGACGCTAATCTCTCAAGCGTCTGTAGTAACGAGGAATTACACGCTAAGCATTAGTGGATCAGCATCTCATTACACAAATACATCACAGATTAAGTTTAATTACTCAAAGTTGCTCCATAAACACAAATTTAGTCCACACTGATTTGACACATAAAATCCACAAACTGGTCCACACTGATTCGACACACATATTAATAATCCACAAAAACTTATGGTCTAGACTGATTTAACACTACAACACATATCAATTCATGTTCAAGTTTCAAACGCCAGAAATAACTCACTGCATACAATTCCAATGCATGCATGGCGGGTCTCAGGCAGCTAGCGCAGGTGGGACAACTTGCATGCTTCCGGTGGCTCCACGATTATTCATCATCATTTTGTTCATTAGCAGCCAGAGGAGAATGGAACTGGCCATTTGGCTCCACAATCCACTCCAGAATGAAATCGGCGATCTGTGTTCTAATCTCTTCCGCGCAGACTTCCGTGGTTGACAAGTCAAGGTCCTGTGTAACACAGCATTAGCCAAAGATACGTGACAGAATAAGTTTATAAAGATATATACATGCATCAATCCCACAAGCAGCATATATACAATAAAATTAATTAGTAGTAACTTTTTAAACTACTAGTACACGTCTTATTCATGTACATGGCTAATTAACTACTGACTATACTACTATAAAATTGTTTAATTAATGTTCAGGGTGCCATCTAGTACATATGGTTGATTAACAAGTTACTACTACTATATTTAAGAAGAATGAGCAATATGCACCAGGAGTCCACTAGCTACCTTTTTTTCTTTGTGTCATCACCTTCTAAAGTGCACTTTTACGTCCATTATCTTTATTTGGGCTGCAGGGGAGGTCAAAATCTGCCTACAAGCATCCAGCCATCCGACGTGCCTGTCCAGCGTGCCTGCCAACCCAAGTTGACCACACCTTGTCTACCGATTGGGTGCTACATTTTCTATTTCCCCCCTACATTTTCTAGTGGTAGTGCACAATTTATTTTACTGAGGAAGACAGTGAAGAAGATAGTGACTTTAATTTGTGGATACAGACAATGATATTAAAGCTGATGATGACAACCTATTCAGGTGAAAGATGAAGGAGTACTCAAAGGGAAGATGTATCTACTGGAAACAGAGGCAAAGCAAGGATGTCTAGAGGAGTAGTTGCTGCTGATCATGGAATATGTCCAGTGATGATGAGTTACAATACAACTGCCTGATTCAAGTTTCAAAAAAAAAACCTGCCTAATTCAGATGGAGAGGGTCAAGATAGGCTCAGATTCAAGTCTTTCGTATCAAAAGATTTGCCTATCTTCAAGGTTAGAACGTTGTTTGAGTCAGTAGAGCTACTTAGAAAGGCAGTCACAGAATACAGTTTGAGGGAGAGCGTAGATGTCAATCTCGTAAGGAATGAGAGGAAGAGTACCATGCCATCTGTGGTGTTGTTCATGGGAACTGTATGCATCAAATGACCCTAGAGCTAATGGAATGGCTGGTGATCAAGATATACAATGGGACACATTCTTGTCAGGAAAAAATGGGAGCTCAAGAGGTGCACAAGCAAACGGTTGGCTGACAAAGTACATAGAGTCATTCAGGGCTGTTCAGAAAATGACACTAACCAGCAGGAGTGTTCAGAAAGAGTGGAACCTAACACCATCTAGATCAAAGCTAGCTAGCTAGCTAGCTAGAGCAAAGAGACTAGCCATGAAGAACTATGGGATGAAGCTAAACAATAAAGTTTGCTTTGGGATTATGGACAAGAACTAAGGAGGAGTAACCCAAGGTTCTACCTTCTTGCTGACCCTAAATGAAAGTTCAACACTCTATATATGTCCTTAGATGCTTGCAAAAGAGGATTTCTAGAAGCTTGTAGGCCTCTGATATGCCTAGACGGTTGCCACATCAAGACAAAATAGGGTGGACAGATCCTAACTGCAGTATGTATCGACCCAAATGATTGCATATACCCAGTTGCCATTGGTATATATAGTTGACGTGGAGTGTTTGGCTTCGTGGAAATGGTTTTTGCAATGTCTAAGAGCATCTCCAGCAGGGTCCCTATTAAGGCCCTCATCCTATTTTTGAGGGCTAAAGTAAAAAAATTCAGAAGGGCAGCGTTGGTGCAAGTGGTAGAGCTTTACCGCCTGTGACCAAGAGGTCCAGCCTCTGCACATTTATGCAGGAATGGTTGACGGCTATTTTCCCTTCCCCAGACCCCGCAGTGCGGGAGCCTACGGCACTGGGTACGCCCTTTTAAAGTAAAATCTTTCCTCTGGGCCTCAAACGCAGGGGCTCTCGCCCAGCCCTCATCGGTCGTGTGCTCCATCCTTCCCCTCATGCTCGATCCTTCCCGCGCGCGCCGCCAATCTTTCCCGCGCAAGCCCGACTTCCCTCCTTGTCCCACAGAAACCGCGGCTGCCAGATTGGAGTCCGTCCAGCCCCATATCCTCTTCTTCCTCTGTCCAGCCCCATCCTAGGTCGAGGATCTCTCTGTTGCTGTGCGATTCCGGGCGGTGGCCAGCCTGGGAAGAGGTCCCATGTCTCTGCTGTGACCGTGGAACAACTGCAGCTAGCCGGACATCTAGGTGAGATGCAATCTCAAATTCTTTTGGTTTTTTTCTGTTGCTCGCATCCGGACAGTAGCAGGTCGGATGCACTCATCCAGGTCAGATGCAATCTCGCATGTCATCCAAAAGGAATAGCATGCTCGTGTTTTGGATTCTAGTATGCTCGTGCTGTAGCAATAGGAGCAGCACATATAATTTAGTAGTATTTCCTTGCTTGTTGCCGTGGCAAGATCCTAGCAATAGCATTGACTCTTGTCTAAGAATTTGAGGTTAGGTGAATAGGTGAATGTTTTTTATTTCTAAAATGTAGCACTTCTGAAATTATTTTGGATCCTAGTATGCTCGTGATGTAGCAGTAATAGCATCTGGCTCCATCTGCAGCACAACTTTTAGCATCTGATAGCCTGCTGAAGTTTCTGAAGATCCTTGTACAAAATTTTGTACTATATATGTGATTCAAATTGATATGTATGTGTGCTGTTTTTTTTGCACAGTTTGGAATATGTCGCAGGGAGGTCATTGGTCACAGATGGTGTCCGGTGATGTTGACGCTGATGACATTGCAATTTTACCCATTGGTACCCAGCCTAGTCAACCTAGTGCTCCAAGGAGGAGGCCAATCCGTGCTGCCAACTACACTCCAGATGAAGATCTCCAATTATGTGAGAAGTTCAGACATTGTGATCTCCAACTACAAACAATGCTCCAAAGAAGAAGGGATTTCCTTTCCTGAATTGTTGGTTGAAGATCAGACATTGTGAGAAGTTCGTGTCTCCAATCAACAACAAAAGGCCTAGGGAAAGCAATTCACCACCAGCAGCAACGGATGTGTTTGATTTAGAAGATGGTGAGAGTACAAAGAGCCAAACCCCTGACTCTTCCATGCCTAGCAGTGAACGACCTATGGGGAGGAGGCAAGCAAAGGAGAAGCTAAAGAAAGGAGGAGAATCAAGAGATTACAACTTGATACAGAAATTTCTTCAAGACAAAGAGAAAGTTAGAGAGGATAGGTGGCAGGAGAACAAGCTACTGCAAGAGCGCAAATTATTACTTAAAGAGCGTAAGATTGCAAATGAGGAGAAGAATAGGCTTTGGGAGCAAGAAAAAGAGCAGCGTAAGATTGCAATTGAGGAGAACATACTCTGGGAGCAAGAACAAAAGATTATGTTTTCTGACCTCAACACATTAGACCCCTCCCAAAAGACATATGTGATAGCAATGAGGGCACAAATTGCAGCTGAAAAGATGGCAGCGTTCAACTACACTTTTGGTGGTAGTAGTGGAGGACATGAAGCTAGTGGTGGAGGAGAATTTTCAAATGGAAGCAGTGGAGGACATGGCAGCAGGTTGCAGGACTTCTCTAGTGAAGCAAGACTTCTCTTTTTTGTGATCTTGTGCTGAACTGAAGTGGCACAGTCAGCCGATGCAAGCTGTAGGCTTGCAACTCTAGTTTAAGTTTATTGCACCTCTATTCTTTTGAAATATCGCTGCAGCTTTAGTCTTCTGAAAGTCATCAGATTTAGACCAACTCTAAGTTTGAATTTCAATTTGAACATTTGTATTTTTTGTTTATTATTTTTTTGCATGGTACTTTATTGATATAGTCTAAATAGATTATTATATAGTATGTTCTTAAGTACATATACATATAGTGTGTGAGAAAATAGAGGGTTCATATGTTCTAGATGACAAGGTATGGTGGACAGATCCTATAACAATGTCCATATGTTCTTTTGGAACCTATATGTATACTCTAGATGAAAACGTGATGGCCTGTTATGGTCTTTATATATCAGTGCAACAACCTGAATGTTGTTCAGACCAACAACCTGAATGTTGTTCAGTTATATATCAGTGCAACAAGCTGTTATTGTGACAAATTCAGCATTGGAACCATACCACCTTCAGATTTTGGAATGCTCCTCTCGGTTATTTACCACAGATTGCAACAAAGCTAATAAATTCAAGGAATCAAATCTCTACTCCTAAAAAGATGAAAGTGGAGACATCAACAGTCAAATCAACGTGCCTCCGACTCCCACGCCTCCCCCAACTCCACTCCCTCGACCTCGCACCGCTCCATCGCCCCGCGCGGCTCAGTTCTGTCCGACACCCAATCAAGGCCCGCAGTTCCCTCAATCCGCAGCCCACGAACCTGCCCCGCCACCTGCTCGCCGCGGCAGCTCTCCGCTCGGCCGCTCCCTCTCCTAGCTGCCCGCTCCTAGGTCCCAGCGCGCGCGTGACCAGTCGGCAGGCAGCCAGCAGCCGCGGCCTGCGGGAGAGTGGAGACCGGCGGTCCCTGTCGGTAGCAGGCAGCAGCAGCCGCGGCTCAACGCCAGGCCGGCTCCCGCTGCCTCTCCGATACCTCCCGCTGCGAGCTCGCCGCCCTCCTCCCCCAGTCCCGACGCACTTCTCTCCATATCTCCAGTCCACCCCTTCGCCTCACCCCGGCCCCGCCGCCGCCGCCGCCGCGAAGCGCTTCCGAAGGGGACGCGAACGCGGGAAACGACGCTTGCCTCTCCTCCGCCTCCTCCGTCGATGACAAGCGCCGGCGGCGATGACATCACGCCTCGTTCGTCTCCTCCCTCGGGCACGATCCACGACGCACAACTTCCACGCCTCCCCACCGCCTGCTGGCCCTGGCGTGCGCTCCCTTCACCTCCCGCCGCCCCCAGCTCCCCTCCGCGCCTCTCGCTTCCTGGCACGCGGCCGACATCCCTGGACGCCTGTAGGAGGGAGATTTTCACTTCTCCGCATCTGTGCGGGAGCAGCGGCAGCGACTCACATCTTTGGTGAAGTCCGTCTGTGGCACGTGTATCAGGACGGCGGCGGAGGCTCGCGCATCAGAGCGGCGGCATCTGCTGTGCTCGCATCAAGGGCGGTGTCAGCTGCGCGCGCATCAGGGGCGCCGTCGGCAGCGCTTGCGCATGCGGCTGCTGCTGCTGCTCTGCTCCATCCAGCTCGGGCGGCGGCACGCGTACATCCGAGCGGCGGCGGCGGCTGCTGCTCCTTCTCGGGCGGTCGGCTCTAGCTCCAACCTCCAAGCTCAAGCGGTCCAGGCGAGCAAGCAGCACCGATCGGTCCTAGCTTCAGCTCCATGGTCCACGCATCCACCTCGACATCTCAACCTCATCCCCTCCCGTGCTGTTGCTGGTCTGCTCCACAGTCCGTACTGCTCAACTAAAGTAAAATTTCTTCTTTTTCAGAGTATGCATATTGTTCCCAGATTTCATTTTTATTTTAAAAAAAGGAGTTGTGCTCGGTTACTCTGAACCTGCAGAAGCTAACAGACATGAAGAAGATGTGCCCAGTTGTTCAGAACTTCAGATGCATCAATTGTCAGAACTTCAGAACTTTGGTTCTATAGTTTGGGCAAGTTTTCTCATGTACTACTCCTTGTCCTATTGTTTTTCAGGGATCTTAGCTTGAATCAGTTGAAGGGTCACATCTCAGTCTTCAGTATGAGATATTGGGTTTACTGTAAATGTTTAGTGTATTAGAAGTGGCACATTATCTTTGTATTAGATAAACCGGACTATAAATGCTTGGTTATGCTCTGAATATGTGATTGTAAATGAATACGCACAGTGTTAGTCAGGGAAAACAATCTGCGGTTCTGCACTGTCATCTTAGCAGCAACTGTATAAAGTTTGGAACTGTCATCAATGGCTCTATCTTTTCAATTGAGAAGAAACTTCTGATCAAATTAATTGCGAGTCAAGTTTTTAGAAGAAACTTCTGTCTTTTCAACTGAGAAGAAACTTCTGAACAAAATTAGTTGTTTTGGAATTCTTAATTTTTGAATATAGAGAGTGAGAGGGAGGGAAGGACAAGGTTTTAGAGGGAGTTTTTTAAAATTTTAATTGCTTGTGGCTCTGTCATCCCTTGAACATCAAGAATAGTTATTCCAGTCAGATGCTTTGTGCAATTTAGCTCTCTTAACAAGCCTGCTTCAATCAAAAGGTGTCTATTTAACCTCTATATGACCACTTTTGTGGTGCCATAAAGAGTATTGGAGCCATTTACAATATGCAAGAAATCTGAATTTTGATCTTATAATGCATGAAAAAGGAATTCAGTATTTCAGTTTAGTTTGAAAGGAAAAACAAAGATATTTTTTTGAAGCAAAGAAAGGAGAAAAGGGATATCACAGGAACCTACAAGAAAATGGAATGTATCAAGATATATTGTTTGGGAATTAGTCATGTGATTATGCTTTCTACAGTGAGGCTGATATATTATTTGTTAATAGCAGTGTAATTTCATTGTCACATTCTCGCATTTTCTCATATCTTAGGCTCTATACATTATATGAGGAAGGCGAGTTCCTAAATTGGTCTGATTGAGTACGTATGAATTTTAATTCATACTATGGATGTGGCTTACATGATTTTTTCCTCCGTGGATATGAATTTGGTGTACATGGATTTCCTTATGGTGTTCCTGGAGACCTGGTCCCTGGCAGGTACTCCTCACTGGAAGTAATAACAGGTATATCCTTCACTTTGTTTCGGTTTCTGCTGGACTTGTTGGTGGCCTTTTCTAAAAATTTTTGTTCAAGCGTCAAAGCCTGGTTGTTTATTTATGACTTCTATTTACTTTGATCATTTGCTCTGTTTGTGCTCCTTTGTCCGATGTTGTCTTGTGGTTGAGTTTCAGTATCCAGGTTGGCGCAAGTTGTATTCTTTGCATTTGTCCGTGAATATTCTTTTTCAAGATGAATAACTTATCTATGCTATAACATGGTCTGCAGATAACAGCTTTCTGTCCTTGTGACTGATCCCAAGTCCCAACCCATTACCAAATGAAGAGGACTCCAGCTGTACAAATGGTTTTCTTTGGGCCGATGGCAGAGATCATAGGCTGTCCAATCGATAAAATTTTAGATGCCGATGCCAAATTTGCGACATTTATTCCAAATATCTATGACAAGCAAGCAATTTGAGCTTTGAATCAGTATCTCTTCAGTCTTCGGAGAACAAATGTCACATACCATGTTGACAAATGGCTAATTATTTACCGGCTTATGTGATAAATTCAGCTAGGCTCATAACTCTTGTTGGAAGTATTATTTTTTCCGTAACAATAAAACACACATATATTGTCGTGATATTTTTTCATACATTCGCAGTTATATCATTGTGATGTTTTTTCCGTTGCAACGCATAAGCATTTACATATTTATTTATAATTTATAACACTCATGTAAAGATGATGATTGGCTACAAACCGCATACTGTGAAGATCAAACTCGTTGATAATATTTTTCATTATCATGGTATAAAATATGTGCAAAATTGAATTACTATGGTCTTAATTTTGAATTGGCTACCAAACATCTCTTGTAATTTTCTATTGTTCGCGCCTCAAAAGTTTTAATCTTAAATTATGCACAAACTTATAAATTAGGAGTGACCTGTCCAAACTTATTAATTAGCACAGTTATTGAATTTGTGGACAATGGGTGTAATACAATAACCATTATATGTATCGTGATAATAATCATTAAATTTAGTTCATCTATTTTTTTCTCAAGGGGGCCTGTTTGCTATTTTGCTAAGAATCCAGAATTGACATTTATTTGGTGGTAACGTCGGGACATTGCTGCTCATGTATTTATACGAAAATTGTTGCTTCTGATGTCTCTCTGATAGGAGAGAAAAGGGTTGGGAGGGAGGACTGCAGACTTCACCTGAAAATTTCTATATTGGCAGACTTAATGTAGGCATAGCATTCTTCAGACTCTGAATATAACTCAAGAACGCTGATTTGGCAATTGTGTTGACTGATCACTCAAGTAAATGGACGGTGAATCTTTGGTAGGGTGCATTAGGTCTAGGAATGCCACCAACCTATCATTTAGCAAAAAAAAAGCAGACCCTATAAGTAAGAGACTGTATGGTGTAAGTAATTTATGCTTGGCTGTATAGCACATCATGCCTCCTGTAATTTAGATTTGGCAATGGACTGTGAATGTTTTCCCCTTTTTTAACATTACAGTATGCCTCCCGTAATTAGTAGAGCCAGAACAAATAAAGTATCTTTTTGATTAACTGATGCAAAAGGACAGTCCAAATTCCATCTTACCCAACATTGTTATGGCTGCTCATTGTTAATTAGTTTTCAGAAGTCTTCAATCTTGTTCTCCCTGACAACCATGGTTGAAAAATTGTTTTGTGTCGAGTGTTCACAGAATTTGCACAGGTCTCGGTTTCTGAGTACCTGCTAGGTACACGTGTAATGGTTATTTACTCATGATTATTGCCTTCAATTTTTGCAGGTGGAGAAAGATAGAATTGGAAAACACAAGGTACAATGCCTATTGATATATGATGGTTAGTTCATTATTATGACCATCGATTGGTACACCATAACCTGGGACGAACCTTCAGTGTTTTCATGAGCCTGGTTACCATGACCAAATTAAAGATTGTAGTTTTCTGAGATTACTACCTATGTGATGGCAGTGGCAGAGCTTGGACCTAAACCTAGCAGGGGCCAACCATTAAAGATCAATGCTAATCTTTGATTTTTATCAAGCCAAATAACTACCACTAATGGAGTTCATGAAAATTCAGGGGTGGCCATGGCCCCTGTTGGCCTGTGAGAAGCTCTGCCACTGCGTGATGGTACTAGATGCCTGGTCAGTTTTTATTCAGTTGTCAGTACAATTGCAAATCACAATAGTGCTAGAAAACTTAAGAGTCGTTGTTCCGTTGTTTCACAAGTTTGATTTTCTTCGGTATATCTCTGCTCTGATCTTTGTTTGTATTCGGAGGTCCTGTGTTACCTTGTGGAAATGATTGAGAACATAGCGCAGGACGATTGGATCCCAGTTCTGAAGGCGTCAGAGGACCATTTGAAGGTTATCAAAATTTGACATGTCACATTGTTTCACTAGGTGCACCTTTTTAATCCATTTACAGTACGAGATCTCTAGCATGGTACTCTGTCATCACGTTACCTCGTTTTGCACTCCACAGGGGTTCATTGCTCTATGTGAAGTACTAGAACTAATTCAGAGGATGAGCTAAAATTGTCTAGGCGGAAGCAGCCTGATACTATGGCAAACAGAAGAGCGCAGAAGGTGAGACCGAATTACTTTCCCTTTGAATTCTCAAGGTATCAGTCAAGTTTCTACTCTGTAATTGGAACACAGTAATATGGGACACGGTTCTGTCATTGTGCTGAATCTATGATGCACAGGTTGATATTACTTGTAATAAAATTTTAAAGTGGGTCAGTTTATGTAGTTCACGCTTTATGGTTTCTTTTCCTAAACGTCAAAAGGCTGTAGAAATGAAGCTCCAATAGATCAGAGAGAGAAAAGTCAGTGAATCGGTGGTGTTCCTCATATGTTCATACTGCCTAAATTTGCACCTGCTGAGCGCAGGAATGGCACAAGCTTGTATCGTTGGCGACTTTGTGCAGTTCATCGTGAGGCGTTGGCGTGTGTGCAAGGACGCATTGGATGACCTTATGCATTGCATGTTGGATTTTACCTATGGCTGCAGCCTGGTGGGCAACATGTAATTATGTATTAGGAAGTCAAACCTACTATTTTTTTCCCTACATATGTATAAGGCAGATTTAATGTTTTAGTGGGATCTATCCAGTCTTACCTACTGAAACATGCACAAAGTGAAGATGAACTACACACATAGGAGGAGCGCTTAGAAGGCCACAAGGAAGCATAGATGGATCATAGATGAAGCCAAAGTCATATAGTTTGATTGATGTCCATTTTGACAGATTTCGACAATGCTGCATTTTTGTTGATATGCATATCTGTCATATAATTTGATTAATATTTCGACAAATCAATTCTGCGTTATCATGTGTCGCTTTAATTTCATTATTGGCATCAACATCATTTCGAAAATCCTTCTTATTAGAGCAACAAATTGAATTAACATGGTTTTTTCACCCGTAGCAACGCACGGGCATCGGCTAGTATCTGAAACACCTCAACTTGATATTAGTGGTGCACTTTAGAAGGTGATGAACCTAGATGACACAGAGAAAAAGGTAGTGGACTAGTGATGCATTTTGCTCTATAAGAATCTACCATCCAGATCCAGCACAGGACCCAGCCACAAGACAGGATGCTGAAGCTTGGGGTTTTCAGCATTAGACTAGTATCACATTCAACTACGAACAACAACTAGTAAGTAATTAGATCTGCCATACCTTAGAATCCTCTGCACCTGTCTGTACCAACATACACATCAAGTTGTGGGCTGCAAAGAACCCAGACCCACATCTATTGTTCAGATCTTGCTGCTTGCACTGCAACCATATCATCAAACATGGTTAACAATATAAATACAACACTAAATTAAACTAGAAGTGAAGCACTACTAACTGGAACTTTGGTGGCATGCTGCAACTTGAATTTTGTACGCCCTTTCTTCACCTTGGCCTGGAAATTGCCATATGCCCTACAAATACAAGAGTTGTTACAACATTTGTTGGACTCCAGTAACAAATTTAAGAAAGGGGCAATAGTAGGTTAGAAAATACTCACTCATCTATCACAGATATCAACCGACTCAAATCTGTCTTCATGCCTCTATTGGAGTCGATGTACAACACTTTGCACCAGCTAGGAACGATGATGACAGCAATCCAGTGCCGACTAGAGTAATATGCAAACATCACATATTTTGCCTTGACATATTTCATTAGGCATGTTTCCAGATACGCCACGCTGTAAGCTCTATCACGTCTCAGGGCTGATATTGACAATGCATCTGGATCAAGAACGCCAACAGGCACAGATTTCTGCCTAGCTAATACAATGAGGTACCTAGGAATAAAGAAGTATAGAAAAGCAATTTAGCAAACAATGCAAATATATGAAAAGCATCTCTAGCTAAAAATGAACAAGTCTAAAAGAGAAGAAATTGTAACATACAATGTTATCACGCGAAGAATCCCTACATCTAATGCATCAAGTTTGAGGAGGTTAAACAAGTCCTCAAATCGCACGGTAAGAGGCTCAGATTCGTTCTCACACCAGAAAAAATCCCGCTCGATCCTACCTACTATCCCGGTGTTTCTATTCTCTGCACATGCATTCATGTAAAGGGCATGAAGATCAGCACACCCAGGTCCTGCGTTCACAAGCTCTTCTTCTGATAGCATTGGCTGTCCAAAATTGAACTTGGACTTGGGCTGAGGTTCTGCGTTCACAAATTCTTCTGATAGCATTGGTTGTCCGAAATTGAACTTGGAGTTGGGCCGTATCCATAAGGAAGACTCAGGAGAACTCGTAGACGCTTTGGTCATGTGCCCCTGCTGCTGCTGATTGACACCCACCTGCTGGCACTGTTTTGTGTTACTGTTGGGTGCTCTACAGGCAGCTGGACCACGTGTGGACTTATTAGTTTGTTTTGGGTCTTCTGCATGCTCCTTGGAAGCACCCTGTTGCACCTGCTGGTCCTGTTTACTGTTACTCACGGGTGCTCTATAGGCAGCTGGACCACGTGTGAACTTATTAGTTTGTTTTGGGTCTTCTGCATGCTCCTTGGAAGCACCCTGCTGCACCTGCTGGTCCTGTTTAGTGTTACTCATGGGTGCTCTAGAGGTTGTGGAAGATCCAGCTGCACCACTTGTGGACTTATTAGTTTGTTTTTGGCCTTGTGCATGCTCCTTGGAAGCACAATTTCCGGCTGACCCACCAAGCCATGACCGTTCTAATGAGCTTTTACTACGAACCTTCGGTGATATCACAATGCAATCCTTCCTCCACTGGACCCTCTTGTACATAGCATCTCCAAGAGTTGTTATCTCATCGGTTGGGGGCGGATTCAACAGAAAGCTCTCATGTTCCGGATATACAAAATCAACAAGTACAACAATACATCCATCCTGTACAGGAACTGAATATACCTCCTTTTGTTGTGGAAATGCGGTTCCCTTTGCTACCTCCACCTGATTGCTTACAAGTGTGCACTCTACCTGTCTAACATGGTCCAAAAGATTTGGATATAAATTTCCACCGGGTCCATCCAACTCTACATTGTTGCAGACTGCATCCGAGGTTGAGGCACAACTACTCTTCCCACCTACAGAGGGAAGGGTGTTGGAGGGCAGTGCCAAATTAATTCCATGCTCACGTAGAAAAGTAATTACATCTCCTATGACCTCCCCACGGACCTCCTCGCGAAGTTCATCTTTCAAGGCTTCCACATCCACATCTGAACGCTTCCTCTTTCTATACATGCTGGAGCAATCCGGCCAATACCGCCAACCACTATAACTAGAAAAACCGCGAATGCGTCCTGTCTGTTCTGGGCCCAAGACCTGTGTGAGCACATCTTTATCCCTGACCATGTCTGTGCACCCTGAAGACTCAATTTCTGCTTGTTTTTCTACAACTTGCTGAGAGACCCTTTCAGTTGACTTTGACCCCCACTGAATCTCAGCAGAAGATTCAGACACAACCAACTTACTCCGTCCACGCAGAAAACTCCTAGAGCGACCTAGAGGATATTTGTGCCAAGGATTACTGATGCCTTTGGAGGCTAAATACCTATCCTCTTTCGCCCACTTTTTGAATGCTCCAGCATACCCTGCTGTCCCCAGGCAATGGTTGTGCTTATTCCTCTCCCGAAGCTTCTGAAATCTCGCCCTTTTTTGCTTTGCTTCATCAGTCTGCTGTAGTTTCACAAAATCTTCCCATTCTTGACGCGGAATGTATGGGTGCTTCACCCTGGCATCCAACCCTGTGCAGACAAACTTGCGTACTAGCTCGCTTTTGTAGGTTCTCCAAGAATGGTTTATCATCCTCATCATCATGTAGCATGCTGTATCCCTCAAATGGTCATCAAACTTCAATTTAGGCTGGACATATTCATCAAATAAACGGTCCCTCTCTTCATCATCCAGCTGATCAAATGAAGGCATGGTCAACTTCAACCTTTCTCTAGCAATCAAACCAGCAAGCTTCCTCATTCTTCTCAGGGCAGCCTCTTCAGTGGGCATCCCATCCTCCGTGAGCTCCTTGACATGTATCTGGTCGCTTGGCCATTTTGCGACTTTCCTCCTTCTCTGGCGGCGACCAGAAGGTTGAGATGCCTGCACCTCTCTCTCTTGCTCATCTGCAGTATCATGTCCATGTTGGTCCTCTGCATTAGCATCCCTCTCTCCCACATCTGATGCATGTTGGTCCTCTGCATTAGCATCCCTCTCTCCCGCATGTGATGCATTGTAATTAGTGCCTCTGTTGGCAGATGATGAAGCACGCCTTTTACACCGCCGTGCCTATAAAAGAAATTTTAGTAAGGTTCTTAGGGACCATGATACAGCTCTGCCATGTAACAATACAAAGCTAGTCATGTATATCACAATCACAAAGCTAAAGCTTACCATTCAGAAAAAGGGATCTGTGCGTAGCCAACAGCTACCGCTAACACCAATAACCAGCGCCTTTGTTCTTTACCGTAGATTCCTAGAAATGGCGAGCAAAATGAGTAACTTAGGCATAAAAACAGTGGTGCTATTTGGTAAAACGATATAACTTGTCCAGCTGTGTCCTCTAAGTAGATAGTTTGTGCTGAGAACTAGAATATAATTGTCCTAGGCTAACCAGCAGATATGCTAAAGAAATAACAAAAAGAATTTATATGCTTTCAGTTAATACTTAGTAGCTCATCCATTGCACCACCAAAGTTATTAAATCATCCATTGCACCACAAAAGAATTTATATGCTTTCTTATTCTTGCCTAAGTATTCAGTATGGAACAAGTGCTGAACATGTAGTACAAGTAAATTAGGTACCGACATCTAACAATTTTACTAATATTCGGTCTCAAGAACAAACTGATGAACCTTAACAACTAGCCTAAATGCACTGCCAGGATGGAGCCTGCGTCATCATAAACATCAAAAAACACGAGCAACTACAGAAAAGCTAGACATACATGGCAGTAAAGTGCTTACCAAAGCGGGCAAGTGCCATCACCACTAGCCATTTAGACAAGGGAGGTGGAGAGCTACTACATCAAGCGCCTAGCCATGAACAAATGAAGCGAGGAAGACGAAGTCAGTGCCCTGTAACCCTAACCCTAATCGACACGGGCTCTGGGTCCCAAGGCGAAAGGGGCAGGCACGTACCTTCGTCACGTCGCTGATGGATGAGGTGGAAGGCACCAAGGTCACCAGCCGACCTCTCCCTGACCGCGAAGACGCCGGTTGGCGAAGGCGCCGCCCACGCCGCCCTGTCACCGGAGTACAGCAGCAACAGCAGGGGAACGGCAGCGCTAGGTGCACATGGCGGCGAAGGTGGAGCAGCGCGTGGAGTCGAGAGGGATGAGCGCGCGGCGCCGGCGGGAGATGAGATGGAGAGGGCGCCGGCGGGCTGGAGACTCGGCGGCGGCGGTGGGGAAGAGTCAAGAAGTCGCGAGATTTTTCTTTTTGCCCGGAACGGCGTGAGCGACTTCGTTCGGGTCTGGGTAAACGCGTCCAGAAGAACCCTATAACTCGTGGTCTGGTTGGACCAAAATATAAGCGGCCCGGTGCCGGCCGTTATTTCTCCGTCCCCAGTCGCCGTTTCCTTATCCGTCCCCTTCTCCACGACGAGAAAATGGCGATTGTGCCATTATGAAAACTGGGCTTCGTAATTTTGCCATCCAGATTCGCTCGTTTTGTCTTCAAATTTAATTATTTTTTTTTGTCATGGCATATTTGCCTTCCAGAGTTTTGCACCTGGCCTGATTCCATCTTTCCTCTTCATTCACCGTCGTTCACGCAGACAGACGGTTCACGCAGATAGACGACACAGACGAGAGAGAACGAAGCGACGCCGCTAGGTCAGGCGAGGGAGAGAGGGAAGGGAGATCTGGAGGGAAGGGCTCCTTGCCGCCGCCGCTGACGATCCACGCGTCCAGGCCGTTGTCGTGTCCGCGCCACGTCCACACGCGACCACCAGGCCGGGAACTCGACTGCAAGCTCGATGACTGCAAGGGGAAGTGGCAATAGTGAGTGCCCCTTTTGCCATGTTCCATTGCCCCTCTTGTTCAAGTTGTCTGGTAGTGATGCATAATTATTGGAAACTGGGTTTGTTTTGAGATGATGTGAAATTCATGTTTAGAAAACAAGATCCCCATGTGACCATATGTTCTTTTTACGCTGTAAACACGAGGAATCAATTGTTTCTGGTGTACTAACTATTTGGGTCACAAGTTCAAAATCGTTGCTTGGTAGGCAACGTAATAGAATGATTGATTGGCCTTGATGTCAGTAGCCTCCTGCACCCAATTTTAGTGCTCTGTTTTGAATATATACAATTAGTATTTGGTTAGTATTTCATTATGTTTTTAGGCAACATAATGATTGATTGGCCAAATGTTGATTTGCCTTTTGGGGTTATGGCAGGTAGGTACAGAAAACTTAGGATAAAAGGCTTCCTAGGAGGTGGTGGTGGCAGGAAAGAAGGCAGCGAAGGAAGCAGCAAATTGGCAGTTGGCAGAGGAACAAGCTGCAAATGACACAGAGGCGGCCACGGGTACTGTTCACAGCCAGGTTACTGTCGGGCGACACGTTCAGAGGCGGGCTACTGTTCACAGTCGGGTCCTGTTCATAGTCACATAAAACGGGTTCACCACCTTCGACCCTCGACCCGGGTTCGTCGACCCCGACCCAGGTTCACAGGTTCATTATCGACCCTAAGTGTAAAAATATCTCGCAAGTAGCGTACCACGTACCGCGACCCCGTACCTCGACCCTATCGACCCAGAAACTTTGTGACTATGGTCCTGTTCATAGTCGGGCTACTGTTCACAGTCGGGCGCTCCGTTGCGTCTGTGTCGTGTGGCTCCGTGAACACGGTGAATGAAGAGGAAAGACAGAGCAGGGCAAAGGAAAGACAGGGCAGGCGCAAAACTGGAAGGCAAATATGCCATGGCAAAAAAAATAATTAAATTTGAAGACAAATTCTTCCCAGGCATATTTGCGGGGCTGCGTATCGTTTGAGAATGACAAAGGGATGGCAAAATTAGGAAGCCCAGTTTTGGCACAATTGCCATTTTCTCCTCCACGACTCACGAGCTCGTTCCCCTTCACCAGGAGCCGCATCTGGGCGAGTGTCGGCGGCGTCTTCGCAGGCGGAGCTCGGTTGGGCCTCGCGAGCGCGGCGTGGCGCGGCGTAGGGATGGCCACGGGCTCGCGTGCTTCATCATCAACAGGCTCGCGTGGCGCGAGTGGGCAGTCGAGGACCCCCAAGAACCCGGACAAGAAGTTCTACACTTGCACGAAACGGGGTTTGGTGAGTTCATGTTTTCTCAGTTCCTTCATATCCGAATCCTGATCTAGGTAGGGTTCTTCTTTTTTATCTTGGGTTTCAATTTCGTGAACAGGGCAATAGCAATTGCGATTTCGGAACACTGATGGCCGGATTACAAGCACTGCAGAACTCTGTGCAGTTGTTGAGCAATGTTGTTCAAGCTGTTAGTGTTGATGTTAGAAGCTTAGGTGGCCAACAGAGTTTCAATAAGTGGTTGCATGTGGCCAGTTTGTTTGTAGGAGTTGTGCTGTGCATTTTCATGTACTACAAAGCATGAACTTTGGTTTGTTTGTAGTAGTTGCTCTATGAAATAAATGTAATCAAGACTCAATTGGGAACTTTTGTAACCTTTTGTGTGCTCTTCTGTGAACTTGGTTGCTTCTGTGCACTAAGCACAAGCACTTGGTTGGTTAATTTCTGAACCTGGTTATGTAATGGTTGTGTAATGTTTGAAACTAGAGGCTCCTATGCCCTATGAACCTGGATATGTAATGGCTGTCATTTGGTTATCTAAATTTGTTTGCTTTTGTTTACATCTTGCCAAAGATAGGCTAAGCAGCGATACTGTTGAGGCACTGATTTGCCTTCAGGACTGGATGCGGGTTCCCTCTCCAGACCTGCTTGTTCTCCAAGTGGTAGCACCACCGGTTAGTATTATGGTCTGAAACTTGTGGATTTGCATTGATACTTTCTTAGTTCTCTTGTTATAAAGTTTTAATCTTCTTAATTAATATTCTTGCTGTTACAGACTTACAAAGTTTTGACAAATTCGAACAACAGTGATGAGACAACATATGAATCTGATGTTACTTCATGGGCATAACTGTTAGCTTTGCATGTATGGTTGCCTGTTAGCTTTGCATGTATGGTTGCCCAGAATGAATGAATGAATGAATCATGCATCTTTTATGCAATATAATATATTTGGACACCAAGTTCACATCCAGTTCAAATAGTTCACAAAGCAGCCTAACAAGTAATACACCAAAATTTCTCCACCTGTTGTGGAAGGTACAATATTTTTCCAGTAACTTTAGAAACTTGACTGAGAGAGTACGCGGCATATATTGTTTCGAGTACTCAGTAATTTTTCCAGTATTTAGCTGCAGAACATAGATCGAATGCATTCGTCAGCCATAGAGCGCGCTCTTGATTTCAATTCATCACTGTTAATTGCAAATCTAGGTTTGCTCAACCTTGATGCCTTTGTTTGCAACAAAAATATGAAATACAACTAGGCTAAAATTATGTGGTTCTTGGTTAACTCTACTTTGAATAACAGAGTACGATGTCCACTTTTAGATTACCCTTGAATATCTAATACGATGTCCATAGTTCGTTCATGACTTACAGTGGACCCCAACGAAGGAGAAACCAGGCACTACTTTTGAAGAATGGATAAGGTGTTAGCTTCCTATGCTACAAAACCCTCGTCTACCGACAAAGGACAAAATGCATCTCTGTCTATTCAGATTGTTGCCATCTGAACCTTTTTTATGAAAGATATTTGTCTTCACATTACTCGCATGTTTTTAAAATTCCTCTGTGCTTATTCTTGTCTATCGAAAACTGACCATACATGTTCCAGGTATTTGCATGTCACCCACTTTTCTTTTCGGTATTATGAGTTCTTGTTTTTGCACAGGCAAGCAGATGGGCAAATGGATCCAGCAAGGACAGCCAGGTACGACAATAGATGGTGAGTTCTTGTTTAACCCAGCCACTTCAATTGTGTAATTCTTCTTTGAAACATGATAGCCTGGAGCTTATGGATTTCACTTTTCCTACATTTTGGTATGCTTTGCACGAACAAATACTGAGATACGTCTTTGATTTCTTATACACAAATGGTATGGTCTATTGTGCCACGATTGCTGTTGTGCTTCTGTAACATAATCCAGAGAAACAAATAGATCTGTTCCTCAGTTAACCTTTGCTAAATAAACCTGCATTGTTAATCATGGTGTATGTACTTGCCCCGATTATTTCCTATGCCACTTTAAGGTTTACTTCTTGGGCTACTGAACAAAGGAGAGGGATTTGGCGAACTTTAGAGGTTGCATTTTGGTCTGTTTTCCTGTGACTGCTCTGCTTGCTTGTGCAGTGTAGACTTCTCTATACCATCAGGTTGGAGACCAAATGGATGATTTCGACCAGGAGCTGCTGTCCTTTTTCTGCCTTCACATGCTGCATACATTGGGATTTAAGAGATCTTCTACCAAAAACAGGAATACAGTTTGCCGATATTTTATTTTCGTGAATCTGATTATTTTTACATTGACTGTTTTTAACAGGTCTGATTTCTAATGGTCCGTTGTCTACCTCTCCATATTGCATTTCATCAACTAAAGATCATTGTTGTGCTGTGAATCAACTGAAGATCAGCTATTATGCTTTGGTATACCTACCGTACTTCGTGGTTTACCAAACCAGGTCTTTCTTTGTATATTACTCCATATTATGCATACGATGCAACGTCGAGTATACATTTCCGTGTCTTCCAATTTGTGCCCGCATTTGCGTGCGATGGCGTGCGCCCTGCCACTAGTGTAATATTATGTACTGGAACCTGCCCTGTGCTGATCGAAATGTCATTATGGCCTAATGTCGTTTTGTGGGGAATCTCTTATCAAGTTATCATGTGTTTTAATATATGACCTAAATGGCAAATATCACATACATGTGTTGGTCGACTTGCTGGAATCATGGACGGAATGCATTATTCTAATTATTTTGTGGCTTGTTTCAAGAGAGTTTGGATCTGTACATTTCCATGGGGAAATATTTTAACAATTTGCCAAGTGCTGCCCTGTTGAATTTGTTATGAATGCTATAAGGACTATAGGCTAAAACATGAACTCTTTGTCCAGATTATAGCATTCATTTTAACTTGGCTGTGTCCAGATTATAGCATTCATTTCAACTTGACAGCTTTAGTGACCGTTTCAGCATGTCAGAAGGAAGGACTCACACACTAAATTGGGAGAGGCGACAAGGCAAGTTTTTGGCATTCTTCATGGCTGTATGGTCGGGCGCCAATTGACATTGCACCCAACCTGTACCCGCTTGCATGGAGGAAAAACAAAAATGTAAAGGATGATTTGCTACACATGAATTGGACAAGAGGACTATGGAGGATGGACTCTGTACAACAATCTGGACATATTGTTATGCAAAATCTGGACATATTGTTACATGATCTGAACCTCAATGACAAGTTGAACTGAGCTGCTCCAAAAAGGGAACAGGGACAAGGACAACTCTAAAAGGTCCAAAAATCTGGACCTATTTTCAAGTTGAATTGAGCTGCTCCCAAATGAAACTACAATAACAGTGACATGAACGTGGACATCTCCAAAAGCTGAACTGAAATATTACATGACAGTATGACACACATCAGGTTCTTCATATTCTCAAAGAACTACAGATTTCATAGTTGAAGGGCATTACCATTGAAGGGCATTACAAACTATACAATTAGTTCTTCCTAGCAGAACTACATGTTACAAACTAGACAATTAGTTCTTCCAAAAGCCTTCCTTGTAGCCAACACTTGCTACATTTTACATATATAGCAGAACTAGTTCTTCCAAAAGCCTTGTAGCCAACACTTGCTACATTTTACATACTACACAAAGCTACTCATCAGTCTCAACTGGCCATAGCCTACCGGCACTTAACACACAAGACCCCTACTGCAAACACAAAAGTAAAAGTTGAGACTGCAAACAACTCTGTCAAACTCTTCCTTGCCGCATCCAACTGCTTCTTGGTCTCCTGCAACTCTTGCAACACTGCAACCAACTGCTTATTGGTCTCCCGTATCTCCCTCTGTTGCGCCCGCAGCCGCATCTCATAACTGGCTTGCATTTTGTTGCTTTTTGTTTTTTCATCAGCAACATCCCTCTCTAATGCCTGAACTTTATCGCGAAATTCTGACAACGATGTGCTCAGAAATGGACTGTAAGGATCGATCCATTCCTTAAAGCAACAATCCCGATCCGTCTACAGAATTAGTTCAGTGTCAATTTCATCAACTATTGATTCATTAAAAACAAGAACTCACCCCCGCATAGAAGCATCTATAGTATCTCCGGCCATCGTTGCCAGCCTCCCACGACTTCAGCTTGAAGCATGGCTGGTTGCTGCAGCAAAGCTTCGGCGGATAGTAGTCGAATGGTCCATTGCCGGCAGGAACAGGGGCGGCATTGCCAAATGCATACCCGGCGCGCAGCTGCGGGCTTGGTGCCTGCGGCAGCTGGGGTGTGTTCAGGGATGTGGAAGCGGCCTTCTCTCCGTCCTCCCTTCCCACTCCCGTAATCCCCGGCGTGCGGACACGGCCTCGGTGAGCTTCGTCCTCCCCCCTTCCTCCGGCGTGTGGATGCGGGGTCGGTGTGGGATGCAGCAGCTGGGTCACGGGAGCGGACACCCCCGTGGGCTGCAGCAGCCGGTGTAGCGTTACGGGTGCGGCCTCTCCCATCTTCTCCGGCGTGCGGGGAGGGGGTGCGGCGGCAGCTGACCTCCGTGAGGAGGTCGGCCTGTTGCGACGCGGTGACGAGCGGCGGCTCGATTGGGAAGGGGATGAGTA
Source organism: Saccharum hybrid cultivar R570 (assembly GCA_038087645.1). Lineage (NCBI taxonomy): Eukaryota > Viridiplantae > Streptophyta > Magnoliopsida > Poales > Poaceae > Saccharum > Saccharum hybrid cultivar. Next base: position 23,746,214 of record JAQSUU010000805.1, on the reverse strand, counting down.
CGAGGCTACGAGCGGGTGCGGCGGCTCGACTGATGAATTATTGTAAGCCCTTGTTTAGATTCCAAAGTTTGCCTCCCAAATTCACTATGCAGAATTCCTATTCCCCGTCACATCAAAATGTCGGCACATATACGGAGTACTAAATGTAGATGAAATCAAAAACTAATTGCACAGTTTTATTGTACTTTGCGAGACGAACATTTTGAGCCTAATTAATCAATATTTGGATAATTATTACCAAATAAAAACAAAATTGCTACAGTGTGACGGGACATTTACTATGCAGATTTTGACCCCAAAGTTTGGTAACTAAACAAGGCCTAAAGGAATTGTTCTGTGACACAAAATTATTGCATGTGAAATATATTGCTTTACGCACGGGCATATGCTAGTGTATACTTATTTCACCCGTGGATATCCAATGGATATCCAAAATAAATCGTTTGGAATTAAAACTCATGTTTTATAATATGCTAATAATAACTTGTTTACTTAGATTATTAAATCTATTCAAAATTGACTCATGAAAATATTTATTATTTATTGCCTCTTATTTATACATGTGAATATGTGTATATTTATCTACGGGTTTCGAGTATCCATTCGGGTTTCGGGTATCCGTTCGGGTTTCGGGTATCCACGGGTTTGGTTTTAATGATGGATTTCCACCCAAATCCGTTTTCGGTTCAGGTTCGGGTTTCGGTTTTGGGTGCACGCAGACTCCATCCGATCCGAACCCGACTCGTTGCCATCCTTAGTGGGACGGAGGGAACCCTTTTTCTTTTTTAAAACATTCTCCTTTTTTTTGCTGAAGCCTGGAGGAGGACATGACTTCTTTTTTATTTTCATCCCTCCCGCTTGCTGTAGCTTCGTGGTAGGCCGCAAGGCAGGACTGAACCCAACCCTGCCTTGAATGACCCTGCCTTGAATGCTTGCGGCCCTCGTTTTCTCCATCGGTAGTGGTGGGCAGTGGTGGGTAGTTGCCTTGAATGAAAAATGTTAATGACTGAACGCAAGGGAGTGCTTAATCTATAGTGGTAGTGGTGGACTCCACTAGCTAAACAAAGAAAAAATGTTATAACTCACAAACCAAAAATCCAAATTAAATTTCGATTGCACCATTAAATTCGTCTCAATAAATCCTTCAAAACTAGATCATACATGGATATATTTAGATACAGTGACAAGTAGGTCCTAGAGTGGATAGAAGATGCTATAGAGGATGGATGAGTGCAGAAAAATTAAGTATAGATGAGAAAATCTTGCTGACTAGGACGTATAGAGGCTGAATATAGAGGTCCATGAGTGCGGATAGCCTTGTGTTAACCGTATGGTTGTGCCGAAGCGCCCGCAATGGCAAAATCTGCAGAAGCGCCGCTCCAGCCTCCAGGCACAGTGTTGGCATAAGTAAAAATTGTTAGATGAATTTCTTAGATGTAACTGGAAAGTTCTACCACTTCTGTGTTAAATTTTATTTCTAGCGTCTAGACACTCTAAATTCCATCGGCCTCTAGTAATGAATTAGCAGAGATGGTTTGCATTTTATCCTACCTCTAAAATACATTCAACACAGTAAAAATTGTTATATTTTCATATTAGTACTGTGGAAATTATATACTCATTTGGTCCCCCAAAGACTGAGACATTACAAAAATACCCTTGAAAAGATGTCTCTTACACCACACTTGGGAGGAGGACTAGCCTTATTTAGATGATTTTTTTGCTAAAAAGTACTATAGCACTTTCGTTTGTATTTGATAAATATTTTCTAACCATGAGCTAATTAAGTTCAAAAAATTTGTCTCATGATTTGCAGCCAATCTATGCACTTAGTTATTTTCAACTACATTTATGCTCCATGCATGCATCACAACATTTGATGTGACAGAAAATCTTGAAAATTTTTCAACTTTTCGAACAGCCTAATTTAGTTGCTAAAAAGTAAAATTAAAAAACACTGTAATACCTTCGTTTGTATTTGACAATTATTATCTATTTATGGACCGACTAAGCTCAAAAGATTCGTTTTGTGATGTTACAATTGGTTATTTTCTATTTACATTTAATACTTTATGCATGCGTCCTAAATTTATATAATGAGAATGTGACAAGGAATCTTCAACTAAATTTGGTTATTTTTTGAACTGCAGGTACATCTATAATTTTTACAGTTTTACAGTATAACGCGACGTCAGAACCGCAATTACTGACGAGTGGTCGATGATGCTTGTCTGTAGCAATGAACTTCTCATCGACACCTGTGCTACTTTTGGTGGGTGAGTGGCAGGTATATACCAGCATTCAAACTCTTCAATTAATGGGTGCAGCAATCACCGGGCTTCAGCGAGAGGAAGAGGGCTCAGCTCGATCATCAGCAGGGCGGCGGCCGGCCGTATAGGTGGTGCACGCGGACAGCGCTCGATCCGGCGCGCGCCAGTGGCGGGCGGCGGCCTCCGGCACTTGCGGCTGTTCCGGCGGCGTACAGCGGTACTTATTTTAGGATAGAGGTTAATAAAAAATACTAGTAAATTTGGTGATATGTTTTGCTATGTCGACAATCAAAATGTAAGATTAATATATCATATATTTTCCTAAAAAGTATTAATATATCATTTATATGTATACATATATACACTAAAGTAGGGTGGCGCCCACGACTGATCTGCAGCGAGCTCGGTCGTCTGAGATTGGGCAACCTAGATGACAAGGAGGGTGGCGGCGTGGGCCCTCGATGCTGTGTGCAAGACGGCATCGCTGCTGCAGCGGAGGCTCGCGAAGTAGGCGCACTCTCGCCCCATCCTCACGCTCGACATTGTCTGGAACGTCGCCTTCGTCGCCGCCGTGCTCATGTCCAAGCCGAGGAGAGCCACTCCGTCGTGCTCGCGTCCTGCGCCGATGGCCCACGGCTCCCGATCAGATCAGTGACGGGGAAGAGGCGGGGTGCTCGCGACGCTGGCACACGGGGTCAAGCATGGACCCGCGGCGGTGAGGCCGGAGATTGGGATGGAGCGATGCTGAGAAAAAAGTCGGGGCTGGTGGGACCGAGAGGAGTTTTGGGTCCGTAGTTGCGTATGTACGTGTAGAATTGCGCTAGGGGCCTTTTCAATGTGCGCCACCGAAACTAGTGCATGGGCTCTCGCGTTGCGTTCCATTTGTTGGAGATAGCCTAACACACCAAAGTTCATTCATCTATTTAGAGGACCTTTAATTAGGAATTACTAGAGGTTATTTGCACAATACTCCCTCCGCCTACAAATATAAGACGCGATTTGACACTTGGTGCAGTCTCCAAGAACATATTTTGACCTATAATTTCTCTTATAATATATAACTTATGGTGATAAAATTTGATGATATAGTTTATGGTAATATAATTTAGATTGGAGAAGATCGATGTATAAACAACTTATAAGCAAAGGCTATTGGGGACTCACCACACAGTCAAATTTGATCCTTGCAAATTATTAGTGTTTCATATTTGACCCGTACCACTTAATCAAATTTGATCCACGACACATGCTATTAAGTACTATTATTTTCTCAAATAAGAGGGCCACTAGTGATTTGCATATTGTTGGGCTTAAAGAACAACCCTTAGAAAATCTAAAACGATTTTTTAGTTGGTTTCACCGTATAAAAAAAGTAAAAAAATAATATAACCTTAAACAACAACGCTATTAGTGCGCGGGATTATAAAACTGTGAGCACGAAACCCTGAAAACTTCGCGCTGCGCGTGGCCTTCTCGGCTTCTCTACCCAAACAGTTTGGCACACGCAAATTACCGTTTTGCCCTCACCAATTGAACAGCACTACCTCCCTTCGTTCCATAACAATTTTTGTTTAACCATTCACTTTATTTAAAAATTTTATATAAATAAAATAAATAACTTACTATGAAAATATATTTAATGATAAAATAATATTTTTATTAAAATTTATGAGAAGAGTAGGTGTGGGACGTAGGGATGGTAGCGGATCGGGTTCGGGTCGGATACCCGCGGGTTTCGGGTCCTGCGGTTTCGGGTTTGGGGATGGTTTCTCACCCACCGTTTTCGGTTTCGGTTTCGGGTTTGGTATCGGGTTCGGTTTCGGGTTTGGTTTTTCACCCGTGGATATCCAATGGATATCCGAAATAAATCGTTTGGAATTAAAACTCATGTTTTATAATATGCTAATAATAACTTGTTTACTTAGATTATTAAATCTATTCAAAATTGACTCATGAAAATATTTATTATTTATTGCCTCTTATTTATACATGTGAATATGTGTATATTTATCCACGGGTTTCGAGTATCCATTCGGGTTTCGGGTATCCGTTCGGGTTTCGGGTATCCGCGGGTTTGGTTTTGGTGATGGATTTCCACCCGAATCTGTTTTCGGTTCGGGTTCGGGTTCGGGTTTCGGTTTTGGGTGCACGCAGACTCCACCCGATCTGAACCCGACCCGTTGTCATCCTTAGTGGGACGGAGGGAACCCTTTTTCTTTTTTAAAACATTCTCCTTTTTTTCTGAAGCCTGGAGGAGGACATGACTTCTTTTTTATTTTCATCCCTCCCGCTTGCTGTAGCTTCGTGGTAGGCCGCAAGGCAGGACTGAACCCAACCCTGCCTTGAATGACCCTGCCTTGAATGCTTGCGGCCCTCGTTTTCTCCATCGGCACAGTGGCCCGGCATGACCGCACGAAGCAACCAACAGGGGCGAAGCAAGGAGTGTGGAAAGCGTGTGGGCACGGCCGGCCCCCCTGAGGACGGGCGGACGCGGCGGCCGCCCCGGGCCTCCGATCGCTTGGGCCCCATCCCAGGTATATGTAGGAGTACTACCATATACGTATTATACGTATTGCGTTGCGTAGTTGCTACTTGCTCAGGGCTGCAGTATACCGCCTCTCCGGATTAAGGAAGTGCAGATCCATAGTTCAGATTGATTGAACGCATGAAGAGAACAGATAGCAGTCGTCCTTGCTAAGATAATTTACCACACGTACTTCAACTTCATAGGTATGTGTATATAGTGCCCGATCTAGCACACGAGTATGAGTATATGGGTATCCCTGAGCTATCTGGTGGGCCCTTAATTTATAACTGTAAGATACAATAATATTTAGGTATAGCTATATATATTATGCTTTATTTGCTCAAAAGATATATATTATCCTTCAGGGACAATACATGACACTGCTAACTTGCTTTGTTCATCTTCTATTAAACAAGACATGAAAGCTTGACTGCTTCAACAATTTGCTAGTTTCCTTCGCTATGTCCTTCAGCAATACATGACACCATTTAAAAATAATCATTCAGCGACAAGCGACCAAGTTCTGCTGCATGGTGATTTTAATAGATGAAGGAAACGATTTAAGAAAGGGGCGGCGATTTGATTTGACGAACACGTCAGGGACATCAACACCATGGAACCCGAAATCCACCGCACAAGTTTACTCCGATTCGACGAAATAGGGGGTGATTAACCCGCCTTCCCGTTCCGAATTAAAAACTCATCGCCACGGTGATGATCTTGGTGGAGGTGGAGGTCGTCGTCGGCCGCAGCGCCCTCATGGGCCTCGCCAGCGCCCAGCGGCCGGAAGATCCAGACGCGATTCATCAGAGGGGCAGGCGCTGACGACACACGCGAGCGCATAACGTGTGGATCCACGGCGAGAGTTGATCTGCAGCAACAAGCAAATCCATGGCGAAGGGTTCCCGAAGAGTAGAAGCAATCCCAGGACCTACAGGCTCGAGTCGAGTCTGACGGAGCAGCAGGGGTACAGTCGGGCGAGGCGGACTCCCAACTCTCTGTACGCACCTCCCGACTCTCTGTACGGAGAGTGCCGCGGCAGCAGCTTCCGGGCTGATTTTGAGGCGCACAGTCGGGTCCCGACTCTCTGTACGCACAGTTCTTGATGATTGCTAAAGACGTGAAGTAGATGACTAGTTTGGATAGGTGACTAGTTTAGGTCGAGTTTAGTATGTTGCTCGATCGTATTTCAATCTTTTCCGCTTTTGGTGCAAGATTTGTATAGATGCCTGGTTTGGATCAAGCTAGTCCAGGTTGGGGTGGCGCTTTTGTATGTGCTGGTGTCCCTAGGTGCAGTAGATTCCATGGTTTGAACATGTGTCCCTGTTATTTTGGTGGTCTGGTTTAGGGATTGGATCATGGCATGCTGGCAATGTAAGAACTGATGGTATTTGTGGATCTAAAATGAAAACTCTGTTCTCTGTGTGAACTTGAGTTGAGTTGACTTGGAATGTGCATAATTGTTGTCTACGGGGAGATATCATTAGGGTTTGTGCATTTTGAGTTGAATCTGTAATGGATAGAAACAAAATGGAAAAAAAATATTAATATATTTTGCTTTGTTGTAAAAAAAAAGCATTTTGCTTTCAAAATGGTACCGACAGATCAGATGGCCAATATGCATATACGGACATGATCAATAGAAATAAGATGACAGGAATAGGATCCGCGCGGAGGTGGCTGGATCCATGCTGGGTGCGGTCTGGGGGCGAGCTACTCTATAAAAAATAATTCTTGAGTTGATCCACCTCTAGATTTAGGCATGTACAACCTGATGGGCTCTTAAGGAAATAGAATAGTTAAACAATTATATAAGAGCCAATCCATAATGGGAAACAATATTTTTTTGCTAATCTACTTGTCCATCTTTGAAACCATGACTTTTTGAGCAACAATCTCCTTAATGCGGCACGTGCAGCGCACGTTTTCGAAAAAAAGATTTTTTGAGCAACAAAGCCGCTTCAAGCGGTCGTCTGCTTAGACTACACGCGGCTACTCTAAAGAGATACTCTAAATCTTTAGAGTATGTGAATATAGAGGGTACTATAAAGAGATACTCTAAAGCTTTAGAGTATGAATATAGAGTATAAATTGCTGCACTGGGTACTCTAAAACGATACTCTATCATTTCTCTCACTCTAGGCTACGTTTAGATTGCAAATATTTTGAACCCGATGAATAGTACCACTTTCGTCTTATTTGGCAAATATTGTCCAATCGTGGACCAACTAGGCTCAAAAGATTCATCTCGTGATTTCCAACTAAACTATATAATTAGTAATTTTTTTACCTACATTTACTACTTCATGCATGGGTCCAAAGATTGATGTGATGGAGAGAGAGTGAAAAAATTCAACTTTTAGAGTGCATCTAAACAAGGCCCTATATTTAGAGTGGTACAGTGCTTACTCTACAGTGGGTAGTGGTGGACCCCACTAGCTAAACAAAGGAAAAAATGTTATAACTCACAAACCAAAAATTCAAATTAAATTTCGATTGCACCATAAATTCGTCTCAATAAATCCTTCAAAACTAGATCACACATGGATATATTTAGATAAAGTGACAAGTGAGTCCTAGAGTGGATAGAAGATGCTATAGAGGATGGATGGGTGCGGAAGAATTAAGTATAGAATAGAGAATCTTGTTGACTAAGACGTATAAATGCTGAATATAGAGGTCCATGAGTGCGGATAGCCTTATGTTAGCCGTATGGTTGTGCCAAGCGCCCGCAATGGCAAAATCTGCAGAAGCGCCGCTCCAGCCTCCAGGCACCGTGTTGGCATAAGTAAAAATTGTTAGATGAATTTCTTAGATGTAACTGGAAAGTTCTACCACTTCTGTGTTAAATTTTATTTCTAGCGTCTAGACACTCTAAATTCCATCGGCCTCTAGTAATGAATTAGCAGAGATGGTTTGCATTTTATCCTACCTTTAAAATACATTCAACACAGTAAAAATTGTTATATTTTCATATTAGTACTGTGGAAATTATATACTCCTTTGGTCCCCCAAAGACTGAGACATTACAAAAATACCCTTGAAAAGATGTCTCTTACACCACACTTGGGAGGAGGACTAGCCTTATTTAGATGATTTTTTTTTGCTAAAAAGTATTATACCACTTTCGTTTGTATTTGACAAATATTTTCTAACCATGAGCTAATTAGGTTCAAAAGATTTGTCTTATGATTTGCAACCAATCTATACACTTAGTTATTTTTAACTACATTTATGCTCCATGCATGCATCACAACATTTGATGTGACAGAAAATCTTAAAAATTTTTCTAACTTTTCGAACAGCCTTATTTAGTTGCTAAAAAGTAAAATTAAAAAACACTGTAATACCTTCATTTGTATTTGACAATTATTATCTATTTATGGACCGACTAAGCTCAAAAGATTGGTTTTGTGATGTTACAATTTGGTTATTTTCTATTTACATTTAAAACTTTATACATGCGTCCTAAATTTATATAATGAGAATGTGACAAGGAATCTTCAACTAAATTTGGTTATTTTTTGAACTGCAGGTACATCTACAATTTTTACAGTTTTACAGTATAACGTGACGTCAGAACCGCAATTACTGACGAGTGGTCGATGATGCTTGTCTGTAGCAATGAACTTCTCATAGACACCTGTGCTACTTTTGGTGGGTGAGTGGCAGGTATATACCAGCATTCAAACTCTTCAATTAATGGGTGCAGCAATCACCGGGCTTCAGCGAGAGGAAGAGGGCTCAGCTCGATCATCAGCAGGGCGGCGGCCGGCCGTATAGGTGGTGCACGCGGACAGCGCTCGATCCGGCGCGCGCCAGTGGCGGGCGGCGGCCTCCGGCACTCGCGGCTGTTCCGGCGGCGTATAGCGGTGCTTGGGGTGCGCGCGGCAAGGCAGGCGGCGGCTGTGGTGGCAATCGTGGTGCAGAGAGCTCGCCTCGATCTCGTCCGCTCAGGGAGGCGGCCGGCCGTACGCGGTGCGAGGGGCAGCGCAGCCCTTCTTCCTTCTCTCGGCCTTGGCTCTGCTTCCACATCCCGCTCGCCACGATCGTGAGCACACCGTGGCCTGGCGGCCTCGCTGTGACCCTGTCTGCGTCGCGCCGTCGTCCGCCGAGCACCACCATCCTCGCCCCCTGTCGCGCCGCGCCGCGCCGACAACCTCGGCGTCACAGCCCCGGCCACGACGTCCGCGCGCACCGCCCTGTCTCCGCCCGGACTCCACGACGTCGAGCCGTCCACCACCGCGCGTGCGGCACCTACATAAGCGGCGCCGGCGGCTAGGGACATCAGCCGGCGACGTGAGGCGTGATAAGGCCACCGACTTGCCAATCCACTTCAGCTCAGCTCCGTCCACCGACGGCGCGACCACATCCTCGCTCCTCGGTCCCTGGCCAGCGTGTTCTCAGCTCAGCTCATCAGGTAGTGCCAAATTTGCTAATAATAATAGCTTTGCAATTAACTTTTATGTGAGTATTGTCAAATTCATCAACTGTCTGATGGAATCCGGCCGTGTGCTTAATTCTATCTCGGTCTTTGCAGCCGGGTGTGCCCTCGTGCTAATCGATCTATAGCTTCTCGCTCTCAGTAGTGCTCGCCATCTTATCTCGATCGGCTTCGCTGCCCAGCAGTGGCCAGAGGTGAGCTCAGCATCAAATATATTGCAACTAATTAATTAACTTGCATTCTTAACTTAGCTAGTTTCAAACCATATCATGGCGGAACAATGCTGATGAATTGTGCCAAAATTCTTGTACAGTAACAATTTCTTGATATGATTGATGACTTATTCTTCTATTTTCAATTTTCTTTTGTAGACTATGGAGGATCAAAGACGGTGGATGTATGCTGTGAAACGTACTTCTGATGACTATTTAAATGGGACTAAATCTTTCATAGAAGCTGCAGAGACACATATGTTGACTAGTAACAAGTCATCTATGTGGTGTCCATGTGTTGACTGTAAGAATCAAAGACTATTCATGGATCCGTTGACAGTCTATGACCATCTAATATGTCGTGGATTCATGGATGACTACATATGTTGGAACAAACATGGAGAAGAAGGTGTCAATGTCCGAGATCAGTCACAGGCTGCTGGTCAGCGTGATGGTGAGGAAGGACTTCATGAGAATGATGCCGATGAGGAACTAAGTGATGATGTTGTAGCAGAGATTCTTGCAAGCCCTGTCCCTACGGTTGAAAATCTAGATGAGATGGTGCGTGATGCCCTTGGCTTTGATGGGTACACTCTTAAAGAATTCAAGAAGCTGAAACAACTGCTGAAAGATATGAAGACACCACTCACTGCAAGTTGCAATAAGAGCTATACGAGGTTGTCAGGCACACTAAAGCTTCTCCAACTGAAGGCAGCACATCATTGGACTGACAGGAGCTTCAAAGATTTGCTAGAAGCTCTTATTGATATTTTCCCCGATGGGAATCAAATGCCCAAGACTACATATGAGGCCAAGAAGATTGTTTGTCCGATGGGATTGAAGTTTGAGAAAATTGATGCTTGCAAGAATGACTGTTTCCTGTTCCGCGGTGAAGAGTGTAAAGAGCTCAAGAAATGCCCTAAGTGTGGAGCCTCTCGTTACAAGAGATCAAATGAGGGTGATGGCGGTGAGGAGACGCGCAGTAAAGTTCCTAGGAAGGTTGCTTGGTACTTCCCTATAATTCCTCGCCTCAAACGTCTCTTTGCAACCTCCAAGGATGCAGAACTGTTGACTTGGCACTCAGACAAGCGGAAAGTTGATGGTTATTTACGACACCCAGTAGATGGTATTCAATGGCGGTTCTTCGATATAAAGTATAAAAGTTTTTCTGATGAGCCACGGAATCTTCGCATAGCATTGAGCACAGATGGCATGAACCCATTTGGTAACATGAATAGCTCATATAGTGTTTGGCCTGTGTTCTTAACTATCTACAACCTTCCCCCATGGTTGTGTAACAAGAGGAGGTACATGATGATGTCAGTTTTGATCTCTGGTCCGTCTCAACCAGGTATTAACATCGATGTGTATCTGAGGCCGCTTATTGATGATTTGTTGAAACTCTGGAAAGAGGAGGGTGTGAGGGTGTACGATGGGTTCAGGAAAGAATTTTTCAACTTGCGTGCCATGCTCTTCACCACTATTACTGATATTCCAGGGCATCGTAGCGTTTCTGGACAGTGCAAAGGAGAAAAAGACTGCTTTCATTGCTTAGATGACACAGAGAGTGTTTGGCTGAATAACTCGAGGAAGAGGGTTTATGTAAGGCACCGACGTTTCCTTCCTCATTCTCATGCATATCGGGAAATGAAACATCAGTTTGATGGCACGAGGGAGACAGGATCTGCACCAAGGCATTTCAATGGACAACATGTGTATGACCAGATGGTAAAGGATACAACACCTACAGTTGACCTTGAGAGCACTGTTGTTGGAAACCGAAAGCGAAAGCGCAATGCAAAAGCTAAGAGTGAGGTTAAGAAAAGGTGGAAGAAAGTGTCAATCCTATGGGAATTGCCTTACTGGCAAGACTTAGCGGTCCGCCATAGCATCGATCTCATGCACGTGAAAAAGAATGTTTGTGCGAGTTTGCTTGGAACACTCATGAATGATAAATTGAAAAACAAGGACCATGCAAAAGCAAGAGCGGACCTAGAGGAATTGGACATAAGGCCTGAGCTCTACCTGGATAGTAGCAGTGCCCAACCACGTTTATCTGCCGCAAACCTAACCCAAGAAGAAAAGCATGAATTGTGTGACTTCTTTCGTAGTGTCAAAGTTCCCTCTGGATATGCTTCCAATATCCGAAAGCTCGTGCATCCAAGAGAAAACAAAATGCTTTCCATGAAGGCTCATGATTGTGATGTCATGCTCACAACCATGCTTGCAGTAGGTATCCGGAACATATTGCCAGAAAAAACCCGAAAGGCAATCATGAGCCTCTGCTTCTTCTTTAACTTGATCTCTCAAAAGGTCATTGATAAGCAATCACTGGACGATGTTGAAAAGAACTTGTGTGAGGTGATGTGTCTCCTTGAGGCTTACTTCCCGCCGTCTTTCTTTGACACGTCTGTCCATCTCATTATACATTTGGTTAAGGAGATCAAGTATCTTGGACCGATGTTCCTCCACCACATGTACCCATATGAGAGATTTATGAGTACTTTGAATAGGTATGCCAAGAGTCGGGTTCATCCTGAGGGAAGCATGGCACAATGCTATTCTACTGAGGAGGTGGTCGATTGGTGCCTTAGTTACATTGACCCCATTAATCTAATTGGCATCTCCAAGTCTCGCCATGAGGGAAGGCTAGCAGGGAGAGGGTGTCTTGGGGAGAAGCAAATTACTCCAAATCCAGATGACCTTGACAAAGCCCACTTTCTAGTGTTACAACACACAACAGGAGTGGAACCTTACATTGAAGAGCATAAGGAGATGTTGAAGCAACAAAATCCGCATCGGAGTGAAGATTGGATTGCGCGGGCACATATGAGAGAGTTCAACAATTGGTTTAAAGACCAACTATCTAGCTCAAGCTCTTGCCCAGACAAAAGGCTTCGACAGCTGGCAGCGCGCCCTTTCTTCACAATCACAACTTATCAAGGCTATGACATAAATGGTACACCTTTTACACCATTGAGCAAGACCAGAAAAGCATGTACCAGAACAGTGCTATTCGTGTGGATGCATTTGACACCAATATGCAGAAGACAGTGTATTATGGTCAAATTGAAGAGATATGGGAACTCACATATCCTGGCGAAGAAAAGGTGGCCGTTTTTCGTTGTCGATGGGTTCAGGGAAGTGCGGTACGAAAAGACATGTATGGCTTCACATCCGTTGACCTTGAACAAGTTGGGTTTAGGGAAGAGCCATTTGTACTAGCAAGGCATGTTTCCCAAGTCTTTTATGTGCGTGACACTACAAACAAGAGACGACAAGTGGTTCTCCCTGGTAAAAAGCGGCCTTTCGGAGTTGAAAATCAAGTGGGCGAGGAAGAGTTCAATCATTCCAGTGAAATCCCTCCTTTCGATACTTCCATCATCCCTGTGATCTTAGAGAGTGAGCGAACACCATACCTAAGAGACGGTCGTAAGAAGGATGCCCCCATGGCAAAAAGACGCCGAAAACAGCAAGCACGCAGAAAATAATGTCATGTGAGTTTTGCAATTTCTAAGCTGCTCCAATTTCTAAGCTGCTCCATACTGTTATAGAAGTTATAAAATATGCTAACTTTTCTAAGTCTTCACCTAAGCATCTTAAGCTAGAACACTGACAATGTTCAATCTGTTCTCAAGCAGGGTTGATGAAGTTCAAAATGCTGATGATCTGTCACTTGAACTTGATGATGAAGCAAAAGATATGTAGATCATTCTGTCAGTTGGACCTGATGGCGAAGCAAAATATATCTAGACCATTCCCCATGTGCACCATGTTGTCAACAATTATAGTTAGATGGGCTGCTTGAAGTTTAGATTAAACTGTGATTTTCTTTCATTTAGCTGTCTTTTGTCATTTTTAGTTTGCCCAATGCAACTTTGTAATGTTCCACTGGATGTATGGAATTGTGTTCTATGAATTTCTAGGTGGATGGGATATTTTCAACGACACATTCTCTCTTACCAGTGTGTTGGGTTCATATTTCTGAGCTGATGAGTCTCATTGTGTGCTAAAGCCCCTGTGCTGACTGCTTTTTTATGTTATGAAATCCATTTGTAATGTGTTGTCTCTGGGTGAGTTTCCAGAGAGCTTGGAGACTGGCACTGGGTTTGTCTTCGGTGCCCAAAACATGTCTGCGCTTTCCAGAGGTTTGGAGACCTGGGGGATGGGGTTTGTCTCGGGTACCTAGAACAGAACATGTATGTGCTTTCCAGCACAATGGCAGGTCGCAAAGCTGTAATCTAAGGCTGCCTGGGTTTGCAACAGCTTCATCACTTATCCTATCTGTTTATAACCTTGTGCTACTTTTGTATGACTAATTAATGTTCTTGGGAATCATTCTTACAGGCATTTGTTTCACTGATTTCGTGGCACTGAAATCTGACTTCTCTGCTCTCAGTCTTATCTCCCGGAACTGTCGTGAAGATGGAGTGACCGAGAGGGTGGTTCCTTCCCTCCATAATCCTAAGGTGATGGACTACTTGAGAACACTACTTTACCAACTAAGGCTCCGGTAAATCTTTGTCTATGAGATTAAGTCTAGCAAATATACTACAGAAAATCTAATTGCTGGTGGCTACAGTGAACTGAATAGAAACGTACCTGTATATTTGGCTTTAGTGAGTAGCTTCACCATCACCACTACTGCTAGGAGAAAATGGCAATTGTGCCAGGCTTCCTAATTTTGCGATCCCGAAAATGGATTCGCTCGTTTGTCCTTCTCAAACAATAGGCACCCCCAAATATGCCTGGGAAGAATTTGTCTTCAAATTTAATTATTTTTTTTATCATGGCATATTTGCCTTCCAGTTTTGCCCCTGCCCTGTCTTTCCTCTTCATTGACCGTGTTCACAGAGGCAGACGACACAGACGCCGCTAGGTCGGACGAGAGAAGGGAGCGCCCGCCTGTGAACAGTAGCCCGACTATGAACAGTACCCGACTGTGAACAGTAGCCCGCCTCTGAACGTGTCGCCCGACAGTAGCCTGACTTAGCCCGACTCTGCGTCATTTGCAGCTTGTTCGTCTGCCAATTTGCTGCTTGGTTGGCTGCCTTCTTTCCTTTGCTGCCACCACCTCCTGCGAAGCCTTTTATCCACCACCTCCTAGGAAGCCTTTTATCCTGAGTTTTCTGTACCTACCAGCATGCCATAACCCCAAAAGGCAAATCAACATCTGGCCAATTAATCATTATGTTGCCTAAAAACATAATGAAATACTAACCAAATACTAATTGTATATATTCAAAACAGAGCACTAAAATTGGGTGCAGGAGGCTACTGACATCAAGGCCAATCAATCATTCTATTATGTTGCCTACCAAGCAACGATTTTGAACTTGTTACCCAAATAGTTAGTACACCAGAAACAATTGATTCCTCGTGTTTCAGCACAGACCCAGTTAGACAGCGTAAAAAGAACATATGGTCACATGGGGATCTTGTAGTCACATGAGGCCAGGTGCAAAACTGGAAGGCAAATATGCCATGACAAAAAAATAATTAAATTTGAGGACAAATTCTTCTCGGGGCATATTTGCGGATGCGTATTGTTTGCAGACGAGTGAATCCCATTTTCGGGATGGTACAAAGCCCACACAATCGCCATTTTCTCCTCCCAAAACGTGCACGCGCGCTTCTCTTCCAAAATCGCCGCTGCACTCGCCACCTTCACTGCGCGCCGCCCCGTGCATTCGCCCGCGCCACCACAAGCCTCGCCGCCGGCCGCCGTACCTCTCCAGCATGCTCGCCAAGTCGCGCCCATGCTCGACCGCGCTCGCCCCGCGCCGCACTCGCTCCTAACCCTAGCGCCGCCCTGGGCTTCACCGTCGGCCGCCGCGCACCTTGTGACTCCGGCCGCCGCACCACCTCCGCGCGTCTCGCTCTCCGCCGCGTGTGCTCTCCATATCCACTGCGTCGCTCCTCGCGCTGGTCGCCACCTGCTCGCTGCAGAGCTCTCTACCGCCGCCGACGGGAATGCTCCACCTACTCGCCGTCAACTACGTCTTCCTTGGCGATTTGACTTCTTAGGAGTCCGTCCGTGGCGTCCCCTTTGCCTGGTTCTGTGCTGTATGCTCGCCGCCAGGCGTCAACTCGGCCAGGAGCAATTCCATCCTTGGTGAGCACTACTCCTGCACGCAAGCTGTTCGCTAAAATGCCCAAATGCAAACTCCTTCACTGTCGCTCATTCTCTTCTATCAATTCGTTGCTGCAGTTGACGATACGACCCTGTGACACCCTTTCCTATTGCTTTGTCATCAATTTGTCATCAGTTGTCAGGTAGCAATCCACTCCGTTCAATTTCTCATATAAAATTGCTTTGCTTCCATCAGGGACCTTATCTCTAGAAATAAATTTCTTAAATATATTTCTACCTATTTCTATCGCTGCAGTGTCACTTGGTCCGAGGCAGTTTGGTCAGTGGGCATTGAAAATTAAACTCGGGGCCAAGCCCGTGAGTACGGAACAGAGGCCAAGCCTCTTGAGCGTCAGTTCTTGACAGATGGCAGTGACCTAGGGGCAGCTTGTGTGGACTGTTTCTACTGTCAGTGGGCAGTTTTTATCGCATTTGCAGCTGGGCAGAGATGACATAGCCAGGGGGAGTTTCTTTTTTCTGTTAGCAGCTTGACTTGACAGTGATTTCTGGGCAGTATTTCCTGCAGTCCTTCCTGTCAGTGATTGCTATGGCTCGTACCAAGCTTACGGGTCCTCGACCTCCTCCAGGTGGAGGTGGTGATGGTACGGACCCTCCGTGTCCGCCAAATGACAGGAGCAAGAAAGCAGTAATCATACAGGCCAAGAAGCGAAAGAGGCAGCATCGACAGGCCGAGCATGCTGCTATAGCAGCGCTTGTTCACGACAGAGGTGTGCGAGGTGGTAGGAGTGGATCTCTTCAGATTCATGAGTCAGGATCACAGCCCCAGACACCGCTCCGTCGGCCGTCCCGCACCTCTGTACACCCGACGCTGAGTCAGCGTGCGTCAAGGCAGGAGCAGCAGGCTGAGGAGCCAGAGGAGGAGCTTCCTCCTCCTTTACTGAGACAACGCTTTAGAGCGTGTGATGAGCAGGAGATCAAGCAGGCTCCGGAGGACCCCCGCCTGTTAGAGCTTCGTGGGGCTACATCTAGCAGAATTCGTCATTTTAGGGGTGTTGCTGTTGAGGAGTGGTTTCCAGAGGAGCGAGATGAGCTAGCTTCACCACTTTTCAGCACGATTGTACAAGAGTCGTTCTACCGAGCACAGCTACTTGAGAGGTGTGCTTTCAGCCCTCACAGGGTTCTAGACTTGGCATATCTGAGGAGAGCAGCAGGTACTCGTGAGATTTCACAGTGCATCTCGTACTTACCAGGCCTGGAAAATCTTCTGTGCAGATCAGGATTATATATGGAAAAATGGATCAGGGTTTTTTATGCCACAGTTTGGGTTGATCCGGCTCATGATTTCTTCCAGTTCAGGTTTGAGGGTGAGACCTATCGGATTTTTTCTCATGAAATTCGTGCTCTGTATGGCCTTCCTGAGTCATCTATGAAACTACACAGTAAATGCTATGGTACAGTTGCCCCTCCTAGACGCCCTGCCTCACGGTGGGGAGCAGCCCTCGGCAGACTATGTGACGCCTATCTTTGGTCCACAGTTCATTGAGGAGTCTCGACGTGGTCCGAGGAACATGACACGTCTTGCCCAGGTTCTTGAAGTAGCAATGAGAAAGACACTACTTCCACGAGTTGGCAATAGAGAGGCCCTGACACACCTGCAGCAATGGTTGCTTGGAGCACTTGTCTCTCACACAGAGTTTGATGTTGTGGATTTTCTGTTCTGTGAGATCGAGGACACAGTGATGGATGGCAGGCAGCGCCGTCAGCTTCCCTATGCACACTACATGTGTTACATCTTTGAGAGGTTGATCAAGTTCCCACAGTATGCCATGACCAGAGAAACTCATCCAAGACGCTTTGGGATATACAGGCCCATACCACTTGGGGATGATGCAAGACATAGAGATCCTGACTCAGACTTTGTTGAGCAGCCAGAGACAGAGAATCCTCCGGATGATCAAAATGTTTGTGATGATCTTTATGATGATGAGGATGACGACAACGAGCTGCCGGTTTTTGGACCTCCACCACAAACTATGACAACTTGTGGTCATGACGCCAGGGCGAGTAGCTCCCGTTCAGCTCCTACAGTTCCTCCAGCGACAGATCCTTCGGTTGCAGCTTTACTGGAGAAAATTATAGATGAGCAACAGCGGTTAGCAGCAAAACAGCAGCGTTTGGCCGCAGAGCAGCAGCGCCTAGCCGCTGAGTAGGCACGTTGAGAGACCGAGGCTCGTACTCAACAGTTTAGGCTCAACGAGCGGATGCTCACTATGTTCGAGAGTATACAGGCTCGGCAAGACACGTTCCAGCAGCAGGTGCTTGAGAGACTTCTAGCGATAGCGGCTGCTCCCCTTCAAGTTTCTTTGGCTCCAGCTATACAGTGCAGCGTACCTCAAAGTCAGAGCTTTTTAGCAATACATGGTGTTGATTCGCAGGCTGCCCATGTGTCTCAGCCTCTCCGGCTTACAGCTACAGAGACACAGTCAGTGATCGTGGCGACTACTGCAGCTCCATTGTCTGCCACTCACAGTCAGGTAGTCAGGTCACAGGAGAGCATGCTCAGCCAGTCTCTACTTCAGGTCCTGTGTTACTGATTGATCCACCAGACACTGGTGAGACACTTCACTCCTCGGTTGGTTCCACTGACCCTGACCCGCAGCAGCAGCCGGTCTCAGAGAGTCAACCTCCGCCCGTCACTACTGCTGAGGCTACAGTACCAGTGTCCATTGCGTTGACTAGTGTGGCAGCTCCAGTTCAGTCAGTTCCACCTACAGAGCGTGTCGGTCCGTCTGCAGCTTCGACAGAGTCTCCAGAGTCAGACGAGGTCGCTTTTGCTTCACGGTTTGAGATCCCAGCACCTGACACTACTGCGACCGCCCCTCCACGTGACTCTTAGGTGAGAAGTAATTCTTTATCAAGGGGAAAGTTGATTCCTAAATCATCTAATGTTGTCCTTAAAAATTGTAAATTTCTGCAGCTCTGGGAGCAGCTTTTACAGGCGAGGGAGCAAGTGCTGGTGGCTCAAGTGCATGAACACTTATGATGTGGGTTTGAAAATTTGGAAAGTTGAGGAGCTCATGTCATCTGAGAGCTTGAGGAAGGGCAAACTGCTAGTTGGTAGAATGAGATCTGATGAGATAGCACATTTTTAATATGTTAGCCTTTATGGTTTTTGTTTCCATTAAACTTTCTTTGCTTGAACTGTGTCACCAAACGTTCATAGTTATCTGGGCTTGTATGTAATCTGTTTTTTTTCCCACATTCCCGTACTTGGTCTTTGACTATTTGTGCTGAATGCAATTATGAATCTTGAAATGTTAGGACCCATTTTGTGTGGTTATTTAACTCGTGAAATGTTTCCTTGCTACAAAATGGTAGCAGTTCAGTTCTAGACCTCCAGTAAGCAAGTTTTAGAAATTGCTTGGACAGAAGTTGTGGTTCTAGAGATGTTATTTTGCTAGCCACGAGGAATCAACTAAGTATGCATTCTGATTTCTGACTCTCTTTTGTTGCTGTGGGAGTCTGACATCTTTGCCACAGAGCATTGTTCAAACTCTGTGGTGGTTGTTTTCTTTTGAACAACTTGTACTTGTACCTTGCATGTTTCATGTCAGATTATATTGACAGGGCTAAATAAATGGTTGGTTTATAAGTGCCGTTTGTGTCTACTGAAAAAAAAAGAATGTGTTTGAGCTTCCAGTTTCCAGGAAGCGAGTATATTCTTGTGATGATTTAACAGTGAGTGATTTGGATAAGAGTGGTGGTTCTTTCTACCTGAAAAATTAAGCTGGATTTAGTCAACAAATTGGGTCATCGGCCATCAAAATATTGTTGAAATGTTGTATTTGAAGTAATCAAAATCACATGATCCATGGCTTTCAGTTCAAGTAACAGTTTGGGATTTTCAGTGCAAAGGCTGATGCACAAAAGGTCATTTAACTACTAGTACAGAAATCATGTCTGTATATAGTTGTGTGTGAAAACTAGTTGCAAATCTCAGGTTTGTGAGGTAAAACTTTGTTCATGGGATGAAATGAAATGAACATGAAGTCATAAAAATCTGCAGCAAACAGGCCCAATTTCTATGTTATTATCTGTCTTGTTCTGCAGCAAAAAGGCCCAACATGTACGTGGCAAAGTATCGTGTATATCCCGCTAGGCCCAAAACATACGTGGGCCATCTTAAAGGACGCATAAGGAAAATACAGACACGCGTACGAAAGAGCGTCTGTAACTCAACGCACGTCTGTGATAATAAACCTGTAACAGACGTGCATCAGAAAGCTCGTCTGTAACTTAACACGCGTCTGTAATTACTAACTAGGCACAGACGCGCGTCTGAAAGCGTGTCTGTAACTTAACGCGCGTCTGTGATTAGTTACTATGACAGACGCGCGTACAAAAGTGCGTCTGTAATTTAGTGCGCGTCTGTGATAATTGATATTACAGACGCGTGTTAAGAACAGTACCATTGCCAATCTATCTGTCGGGTTATTACAGACGGGTGTTCTTAAAGCTCGTCTGAGGTATGTCTACTACAGACACGTTTTAAGGGTGTGTCTGTGATTGGGTGTTGGATTTGCCAAACTTTTACATAGTGCGCCTCGGTTAAGCCACGATTAACCATGACCTTTGCACCGAGGCGGTTGCATTGCCCGCCTCGGTTATTCTTCCTATAGTAGTGATGATCTCTGGCTGCTCGTCAAGCCTCCAACGCAGCCGGCTGTGCGAGTCAGTCGACCAAGGTGGACTGCACCGCCTGATGGTTGGCTTAAGTGCAATATTGATACGGCTTTTTATTCGGACACTGGCCAAGGTGTGATTGGAGCTGTCATCCGAGATCAAGTCAGCACCTTCCGAGGCGGCATAGCAAAGTGGCATCCCTATGGCTTACGCACTGACGATGGAAGCCATAGCCTGTCGCGAAGGTGTGCCCTATGCTGGAAGCCGGGGTATCCAAAATTTGCAAGTTGAAACAGACAACCAAGAGTTAGTGAAGCTTTGGGAAATGGGTCAGCTGTAGCGTTCGAGTGTTTCACCGATCATCAGAGAGATTATTAGAGAGTTATGTACTGTTTTTCATGCTTTCTCTGTAGTGTATGCTAATAGATCTCGTAATCATGTAGCCCATGCTCTAGCTAAACAAGTTTCAGAAGGCAGCAGGGTGGGTGGGTGGGTGGGTGGCATTCAGCCCCATCCTGCATTGCCAATCTATTGACTGAAGATTGTATGCCAGCTGTTCCCTGATATATGAATGAATCAGAGTCGAAAAAAAATACCACGAACACGCGCGGCCGTGAAGCAACCCCCATGTTCGAGCGATCCTTCCTTGAGGGAAAGATAAACATCTGCAGCAGCTGTCCGCTGGTCGGTGGGAGACTTCCGTCTGATCTGTTGGATATGATGAGTTCCTAGAACAACCGAGCAAAAATAACTTGAATAGAAAAAAGAAAGTAAACGAAAGAAGATAAATCAAATGAAATAAGAATACACAACACCAAAAAGGAAAAGAAAAAGGAAAAAGAAATAGAAATATAAAAAAAATAGAAGCACACTTGCTGCAGCCGCTCGTTCCAATCCGGACTATGAAAAGAAAAAGAATATAATTAGCTCGATAACCCAATAATTAAAAAAATAAGACACAATAAACATGAAACAAAGAAAAAACATAATTAGAAAAATAAATAAAATACAATAAAAAGAAGAATAAAAACAAAGAAAAGAAAAAAGAAATACAAGAAAGAAAAAAAAGGAGAATCGCAAGGTGCCAGCACCGGCGTGTGGAATGGACGGAGTTGCTTGCTGAAAATATAATAAAAAATAAAAGAGAAATGGAAATGAAATAGAGTAAGACAAAGGAAAACACAGTTGCGTGGTGACTGGAAAATAAACGAAGACAGCCCATACGTGTAGCAGTGGTGCACCGTGAGGGATGCAGACCACCTACCACCTGGTTAGTTTGGGCTGAGAGAAAAAGAAAAAAAGAAACGGCCCAAAAAAAGAATCAGCAAAGCGCGGGAGCTGATGATGTCTGATGGTCGGCGAGGTGCTCCGGTCCCGACTGATCGGCCCAGATGATTCGCGGAATCGCGGGTGCTGGGTATTCATGTCGGTTCAAGTGTGCATTTATGTTTTTTTTAGCAAAAGTGTGCATTTATGCGTTTGGGCCTTTTCTAGGAAGCTCCTGTTGGGCCTATATGCTTATGCAAGAGACACTTTAGGTATGGATTGGCCCGTTGTTTTGGTGTGTGTATTTAGCGCTAAGGCCTTGTTTGGATGTTGTCCGAATCACCTCAATCCAAATTCTCCCACAATCCCCCTAACACATGTGGATTAATGCGAATCTGACTACGCCTAAATAAGACCTAATGTAGATGCGGTATGTATAATTTCGTACACTGTTCTTTGGTACACGTGTGGTGGTTTAAGCCACATGACATTGTTTTGTTTTTAAATTGTCTGAACTGGACGTGCTTTTTATGTTGGTGGCGTCTGTGGTGGTACGTGCATTCTGTGCAGCGGATGTGTCATTGTATTGGTGTATTCCATGCCGTGTTATCCGAAGCTAATAGTCGATTACTTTGTTTTTAGCGTTTACACCGTTTAGATATTGTTTAAGCCAAGCTAAACAACCTAAATGATTTTGCAATGGTAACAAGAACAAAAATACTATTTATGTATGAGCCAAATATGACAGAATGCATATATATATATATATTTATGCATATAAGAAGTAAGTATTCTACCAAAATCCTATTCTGCTTCATATACTTACGATGTTAATTAGTTGGGTGTCAAATGTGGTAGTTGTATTCCTACTATTGACAAAATGGTAAATTAAATGGCCATTTAATTCATTTAACCATGTTCAATTTTATTATGTTTAGAGCAATCGAGTTTTAATGGTGTAACTATGTTTAAATGGTCCAACTGTTCAATTCACCATTAGTTCCTAAACAATATGGATTGCTTTTGTTTACTGTTTAAACACGGTTTAAACGAACATTAGGCGAATATTGATTCCATGTCGTATGTATGGACGTTGATCCGATCTGGTGGGTAGAGGTTCCAGTGTAAGGCCGGGTTTTTAGAATTGGTGGTCTCGTTGGTTTTGTCTGTGCTACTTGGTAGTAGGAGTTGCTACTGTGATGTTATGATAGAGTGAAAGGAAGGGGCACCCTGGTTTGGAGGGGTGGCGGCGAGGAAGGGGCCACAACGCCGAGGGCACCCTAACCCACTGACGACTCCATCGATATGTCCCAAGCAAGGGAGAGGACAGTGCCTCAATATGGCGGGCGCTGTGTTTAACGCCGAGGGCGAGGAAGCAGGAACTGGCACAGAGCATATATGTAGTCTGCCAGCGAAAATGCTAGAGGGCCCATTGAACCATGCGTTGGAGATCTAGGCCCACACATATGGCGGGCGCTGTGTTTAGGAACGCCACATCAACGCTTGTCGTCGTTTCATTGGCGTGTTAGCCAGAGGGAGCTCCCGAGTGCAGCAATCCTTTACGCAATACATATCTACTTATTTCTCACAGTAATATTTTCTATGAATTATGAAAGATGCGTCATGTAGACCATTTTTCCTCTTTATATTCTTTTATTTGCAAAATTGTTTTTTTGTTTCAAATTGCTTTGTTTATTACTATGTATCCATGAATCATGAAAGACAAAGACAAAGACAAATTGGGTTTAAATTTGGTTGGCTAAGCCTAGTTAGAGAGGCATCCCGTTTTTTTTATATTGCTAACAAACATGCCCGTACGTTGCAACGGGAGAAAAAAACAATCAAACCTTTATGGTAACTATGACTGTAGTATCCAATTAAAGTCAACAAAAAGTTAGTTACCAACATGTTAATGATTGATCTTTTTTTTAAACACCACCAGGATATCATGTAAGGGCTCTTGTGGCATATGTGAGCGGAGTCCGGACAAGAAAAAGAAGCAGTTGAGCTGGATCCGGACCAAAAACAAAAATGAGCTCACTGATCCGAAAAGCCTAATGCGAGAGGCCAAAAGAAATTTACCAGCCAAAAAAGTAGCATTTCAATATTAGATATAGCGGTATAGATATAGATATATAAAAAGGAGATATTTGAAAAAAAAAAGAATAAAACAAAAAAGTCCGGAACGAGCATGGGAAAAGACGACAGAAAAACAGACATGGAAAAAAGAAGCCAAGGTTGGACGATCAGAGGAGAAAAAAAAACAAACATGAAAACCGAGCGGCACAGGGTAAGACACGGAACTATAGTCTAGAAAAAAAAAGAAAAATTACATGGAAAAAAATAGCGGATGTCTGAAGTTGTACGAAATATTTCATAGTAGAAATCTTGGATCTTTACTAGGTAGTTATAGATAGATAAATAGATTATATGTATAGATTTGGCTAAAAACAAAGAAATTAGAATGGGTTTGAAAAAAACAGACGAGACAAAAATCATAAGGAAAAAGTCACGTTGCATATATACCAATAGAATATAATAAAAGAATGTTTTTTTACCTGCATTGGTAGTGTTAATCTTGTCTTCCAATGATGCATCAGAATCATTATTTTCCATTTATTTCACCTCATTGGAGATCATTTTTTAATGAGGGAGACGTATAAGAGAAATAAGAATGGTAAACACACTTTTGACCCATAATTAGCTTCTTTATTAGGAGCATCGCCAATTATTTACATTAGCACGAAGGGAGTAGATCAGTCTTGAAATTAATTAAGAAAACTACGAAAAATCTTTTAACGTGAATCACTTTGCATATTTGTATCTATGCACAACAAGTCATGCAGATCAGGCCATGTCAATCAATTGTTTACTTACGTATGTGTTGTCGCAGCATCACCAAGTTGAGATGTGGAAGCTTCTTGTTTTTTTTCTGGTCCAGAGAAGCTAATGGATTCAAGCTCCAGCGGACGTTATTGGCAAGGTTTTTTTTTTTTTTGAGGGAACGTTATTGACAAGGTTGGGCAGGAAGTAGTAGTCGTGGTTGGGGTTGATTAACTATATATTGATTTACGATTTCCCTTCTTCAACCTGGGCCGGAGCTCAAGGCCCAGCAAATTATCGTGTGCAAAACAAGGCCTATGATTCTCACGTTTGTGCTGGCCCAACGCACGAAGCCTGATTTGATCCGAACGGGGCCGAGGGGAGTACGTTTAAGCTTGGGCCGGACCAAAAAATTGAGGAGAGAAATTTTGCCTCTTTAAAACGGACGTTGCCCAGCGTGCGTGAGCCAGAATATTTGGGTTTAGCTCAACCGTGTTTCAATTAAACACTAATAAAGCTCATAATAAATAATATCTGCACTAAATTATTTGTCCCATATGGAAAATCAAGGAGAGATTGACTCAGTTTAATTAGGTGGCTATTATCTCGTATGGAAAATCAAGGAGAGATTGACTTGGTTTAATTAGGTGGCTATTATCTCGTATGGAAAATCAAGTAGAGATTGACTCGATTTAATTATGTGGCTTGTCTATATCTGTTGTAAATCTATACCTAATAATAAAGAGGCAATGCGAATAATGTTTTTTCATCAATTCTAAACTAAGAAGAAGAGTGATGTTGAGTAGTGGTTTTTCAATTCCAAACTAAGAAGAGTGATGCCGAGTAGTTAGGGGAAGGCCGAATAAAAAAAACGGTGAGAAATTTTGCCTCTTTATTATTAGGTATAGAAAAATAGGATTCAAAAGGACAGGGGATCCTGGTTAGGCTCAACCCAAAGAAATCCCATCCCTGTGTGAGGTGAGTAGTACAAAAAAGTTCGAAAAATATGCTAGTCACCAGCTTTTATGTTGAGCCACTCACTGCTGCTTGGCTAGGCAAGTTAGTTAAATCTGCAATCACCATGGGAGCAAGCGTCGCCCACAATTTTCCTCCGTGGTATGGTAGGCTGCTGGAATGGGCCGTCGTTCTCTGATCAAGGACAAGTATGGTTCAATAAGAGTTCCGAAGAAACCATATACAAGATCTTGTGGTATATATGCATGTCTATTTTGTACCTACACACACTTGTTCGGAGCATCTCGTGTCTAGTCCAAATGAAATGCTACCGATTTGCTGCCTTACAACATACAAAGACTAGATCTTTGCCAAGAGTTTCACATACTACAACATAATAGTTTGTCCCATACAACATATGTACACTTTTGATATATAAAAAATCTGTAGCATGAAACGACTGTATACATAATTAAACTGCTAATAAAGTAGAAAAGCAGCATGTCCACTTTACACTACGGTAACATCACGTCGTGTTAAAATTCTGTGACTCACTTAAAGTTGGACATAACACTCATTGTTGTCTTATTACAATTAGCCCATAAAGCATATGTTAACTTTGCAGGTATCAGACCAACTAGCTTTTTTGCTTTGGTCCTAAAAAGAAGACTCGTCCCAGTGCATTGTGCACTCATTTTAAAGAGCGTAGTTTACACTAGCATTAGTTAATTTGCTCTCTTCCAGTTCCCACAAGCAACAGATGGGTCTTCTTTTCGCAGCCTTGCAGAGATAAAATAACAAGCACATAACCAGCGAAGAGAGCCATGCAGTACTGCAGAAGCATACTAAGGACTACTGCAATGGGTGACTAATAAGCTAGCTGTAAGTATTTTTTTATATTTTAATGAAAGAAAGAGAAAAGGTAGTTCTTAGTCAAGACCTAGGCTCATACACACAAGGCTCATACACACATTTTAAGATCATGTGAGAGTGTCTATATGCTAAAGTAGCACTATTAAAAAAGTTGACTTAAAACTAGTAACTAGCTTATACCATTGCGGATGCCCTAAGCAAGTTCTGTAAGATAGATAAAGGTAGTTGAGTCTGCTAACCAGCGTGGAACTCAGATTAGATTACTGAGGTAAGCTATACTATTCTCGACTTATGACGGTTCAGTTGTGTGAACCTGTTTAGTTTGGTTCTTTTGCCCTTTTGAGTACTATTGCATGTCGTTTGAACTGTATGTTCCTCATTTATATTTATATACTCTGCTGGACAGGCTCTAGTATCAATGGATTGACATCTTCTGCAAAGTGCCTTTAGAAAATTATAATGCTGCTAGTAAAAGTATTCAAGGTGTAGCGTTGGTATACCCCTTATGACTTACTAAGTAGAATCTTTGTTGGACATCATCTAGAAAGCATCAGCTGAGAAAAAGGAGAGTGTGACTACTTTGATTATTTCCTTCTTGTTCTTACTGCTATGATGATTAAGAAAAAAATTGATAATTATCCATAAGGAGTGTTTTTTTAAAACTATCCATAAGGTGTTGAACACACTATCAATTTGTTTTTGAATAGTGTAGGTCATTAAATTGTTTTAAATGAATAGGTACTCAACTACAGAGTTGCAGGTCTCTTCAAGTAATACAACTTTGTTTTAAGTCATTTGAAAAAAAAATGAATTTCAAATTATCAAAATTTGAACAATATTTTTGGGCATTAAATGGTTTCAAATAAAATAGTCATCAAATAAAAAGTTGAAGATCTGTTCGAGTACTACAATTTGATATAAAGTTTGTCTTCATCCTATTTGATTTCAAAATGGTATAATTTTATTATGCTCCACCAATTTTTTGAGGCGGACCAAATTAACAACTGTCTCTAGAAATCTATTTCCAAAGGCTGGAAAAAGACTAACTGCCTCTAGAAATGGTATTTTTAGAGGCTTCTTAAAATAGAAGACGTTTCTTAAAGGTAGAGGGCATTTCTAGAGGCAGCTGGGCTTTCTAGCTGCATCTAAATTTCAATTTCTAGAGGTGGACCACATCAAAAACCATTTTTAGAGGTAGATTTTGATAGTATTGCCTCTCTTAATGAAAGGAGACGTTTCTGAAAAACCATTTTTGTTGTAATGACAGGGTGTACTCTAACAGTCACATCTCTCCGCTTCTCTTGGTATACGTGAAAACGTTGTCACGGCTAAGGAAGGTGCCTGGAGGGAGAAGAGAGGAACCAAAGTCGAAGGAGATGAAAGAAAGTAAATGCAAATGAGAGGTGCAAGAAAACTTTTATTTTTAGAAAAAGAGACTCTTTACAATGGTTGGAGTCGGTTCCCATCGGTTCCGCTAAATAGTTATTTTGGTTAATTTAATTCGTCGAAGGGTAATATGGACATTGCGCATGGTCATCTCAATCCCCACACCCTCAACCCGCCCGCCCATCCTTCACCCCGACCCCCACCACGCCGAACTGGCTCCCCTCGGTCTCGCACAGACCTAGCTCCCGTCGGTCTCGCCGCCGCCACCGCCGCCCTCGCACGTCGTCTCGCCGCCACCGCCGTCGCTGCCCTCGCATGTCGTCACGCCGGCGGCCCTGCCCTCTTCCTCGCTCATCGCAGCGGCTGTCGTACTCTCGCCCTCACTCAGCCCAGCGGCCGCAGTGCCCTCGGCCTCAATTCGACGGCGGCACCAAGGCAGCGGCAGCGTCGCGGCACGCAGCCAACGTCGCACCCCCAAGCAGCGGCCTGGCCCCAGGCAACGACGTGGTTCCCAGGCATCGGCACGCCCCCCAAGCAGCGGCGGATCCGGATGCTCTGCTCGTCTCCACCTGTTTCAACTAGGCGCCAGGGACTCCAAGGCGACGAGCTCTTTCATCTCCGGCACGGCAGCCGTGGTCGCGTCATCAAGGTTTGTGCTCTGAAACCCTATCTACTCTAGAAGTTTTGCTTCAAAATCAGCTCCTGTTATTAGGTGTGTGTTAGTCATTGTAGAAATAATGAATGCATTGTTAGTGTTCTGATGAATCACTGCAAAAATTAATAGTGGAATCGAGGACAGTGAGATTGGATAAATGATAAGCACCTTGTGCTAAATTAGTTACAAGCAACTTTGAACTGACAGACATTAGCTGAATAAAAAGAAAAGAATGATATATGTGTTACAGATTTTAAGTCTAATAATTAGGATGGTGTCATATTTCTTAGTTGCTGGTTATCATCTTCAATGTCTTGATGTTTGTCACTGAAGTTCCCATTTCATTTTTTCTTACATTGGCATGTTTTAGAGGTAGTCAGTATCTATTTCCTGTACTTTTTTTTTCATTTTTACCTTTTTAATATGCAACAAGAAACTGGTACGCAAGCGTGCTGAGTTGTTTAGGTGTTGTAGTGTAGTGCCCTTTAGTTCTCAGCATTGCCACAAGAAAGTTTTTAGAATTTTTGTATGCTCGAGATGTTCATGCTTACTAGATCAGACGTTTTTTCAAATAAATTCTGCAGAGCAGGTTATATCAGTGCACATGGTAGGCTGGTTAACTACATGGCACAATCATTGAATCACATGCATATATTGTGTTCATTCATGGTCATCTATTCCCCTATAGTTATTCATCAATTATTATAGAGTAAATTCCAGGGACCCCAGGTTTTGTTGTAGAGTAAATTTCAACCCCCCCTAACAAAATCTGATCCAATTGTCACTCGCCCTCAATGTCTATCTGTCATCTATGTTGGCTAGTTGACAAAATGGAAATTGTGGGTAGCATTGTCATATCAATTCAGTTAAAAATTTGTCAATAGTGGATTTACGAAACCATATTTACTCAATTTGAAATTGTTTTTTTAGTCTAACCTGTTAGAATGTTCTTGATGAATTAACCAGTTGCAACTAGCTGACAAATCCAAGAACTGATAAAAAGGCCCACACTGAAATGTAGAATAGCATCCCAGAGTTGCCCCTTTTATTTATTTCATAATCATGAAAACAGGTTACTAATTAACAAGTGAACATTCATTGCACAGAAGAATTGTTGCATTATACAGTATTATTTATATACAGTGTGATACAATAGCATTTTATCTTCGGTCTGACTTGTGTGGGTTGTGATCATAGTTGTGATGTCATACAGTGTGATACAATAGCTTTGGGGCTGGGCTGCCATTTTTCTCTGATGGAACTGGAGTATAATAACTCCATTCTAGTAAGATCTTTTATAGGTTGTGCATGTTAGCATGATCCATTCAGGGCAGGAAAATGAGGAACTAAGTGTGCACGACCTCCACATTATTTTCAAACTTGAGATGTATGTTTCAGTTGCCAGATAATTTTGTCATTGATTAGTGCATGTGTCAGCCAATCTTTTGTCTTCAGAGATATTAGGCTGTACATTGATTAGGATAAACCGGTGAATTCAATAGTTCCTACACTTTTGAGATGCTATGCTTCATGTGATTAGTTTTTTTTTCTTCGTAGACAAGCATGCCACTAGATTCCTCTCTGTAGTGTTATTTTTCTTTCTGGAGACTTGCGCGTTTTGCAGAAAGAACTTTCACTACAATACAATCTGTCCATGTCTCAATGGTTGATCATATTATTTTATATCTCTAATTATAGTATCCATCGTAATTACTTCTGCATCAAGTTTTTACCATATTAAGCAAACAATGGTGAAAGCATCTAGGCCCCGAGGTTTGGTTTCGGCAATTGATGACAATGCTTTATTACCATGACTAACGTGTGTTTTGCAGAAACTTTGGTAAGTTAGGTCATGGAGGTTATAACTGCTTTGGGCACCATGGTATTCATGCCTCTTGATGGAAATCGTTTCGGTTTTCAAAAGAGTGACGTCAAGATTAAGGACGGTTAGTTCCGGATGACGAGGTGTTGAGATTCATTCGGAATAGTCGTTAGGATCTTCGTTTTTCTCTTTTGGCCGTACTATAAAGGGGGGCATGAGCGGGTAGCTTGA
Organism: Saccharum hybrid cultivar R570; assembly: GCA_038087645.1. Classification (NCBI taxonomy): domain Eukaryota; kingdom Viridiplantae; phylum Streptophyta; class Magnoliopsida; order Poales; family Poaceae; genus Saccharum; species Saccharum hybrid cultivar. The sequence goes on along the minus strand of JAQSUU010000805.1, from coordinate 23,715,974 downwards.
CCTAGGCGAGTCCTATGTTTAGGTGTGGTGCACACTTGTTAAACTTGGCGCTAGGCAGTTCTAGAATAGCTCAAAGTTCAGTTGGAAGCAACTTGGTTCAAGTTGCGACGCGTTTCGGAAAGTTTCGGGTCGTTTTCCCTTGACCGGACGCGGTCTTCGGCATGACCGGACGCGTCCGGTCAGTTCAGTTCCGCGGCTAGGGTTTCGGCTCTGACGACCGGACGCGGTCCTTGCGAGGACCGGACGCGGTGGTCAGAAGTCGACACGTGTCACTTGAGGGAAACACCCGATCGGACGCGACCTGGGTGTGATCGGCGCGTCCGGTCACAGTCCAGTAAGGTCCTGAGACGACCGGACGCGTCCGGTCATCACCGATCGGACACGGTCGCGCGTCCGGTGCGGTTACAGTATGCTCCCTGCACGATCGGACGCGTCCGGTCACCCCTGACCGGCGCGTCCGGTCACTCAGTTGAAATTCGGATTTCGACCGTTACGAGCGACCGGCGCGTCCGGTCAGTTCGACCGGCGCGTCCGGTCAGCCCGTGTTTTGCTGAGTCAGCGGGTAACGGTTCGTTTTGTCTGTGGGGTGTATAAATACATCCCCACCACCTCTTTTAGAGGTCTCTTGCTCATTTGATCAGCTGAAAAACACCTTTGGAGTGCAAGGGAGTGCAAGAGCACTAGTGAGGATTGTGATTTGAGAATCAAAGCTTGAGAGTTCCTCACTAGCGATTAGAGAGTAGCAAGTGTGCATCCACCTTCTCATTTGGGCTCGTTGTGGTCAAGTGAGAGTTCTAGCTTGTTACTCTTGGTGATCGCCATCACCTAGACGGCTTGGTGGTGATTGGGAGTTTGGTGATCATCCGGCGGAGCTTGTGGATGACCCAACTCATCTTGTGAGCGGTTTTGGGTGATTCACCGCGACGGAGTGTCGAAGAATCAACCCGTAGAGAGCACTTGATCCTTGCGTGGATCAAGGGGGAGCTACACCCTTGCGTGGGTGCTCCAACGAGGACTAGTGGGGAGTGACGACTCTCCGATACCTCGGAAAAACATCGCCGTGTTCCTTGCCCTTTTACATTCAAGCATTTACATTCTCGTATTTACATTCATTGCTTGATTTACATTCCTAGAATTGCCATGCTAGACTAGGATTGGAAACTAGGGTGCAAAACTTTTTTTCGGTAGACTCTCTAGGAACACAAGTAGGCACTAGGGGTGAATTCCGGCTTGTAGGATTTAATTCTTGTAATTAATTTTTAAAAAAGCCCAATTCACCCCCCCTCTTGGGCATCTTGATCCTTTCAATTGGTATCGGAGCCGAGTTGCTCCTAATTTAGGCTTTACCGCCTAGAGCAAGATGTCTAACGGGGAAGGACCACCTCCCACCTTTGAGGGGGATGATTTTCCATATTGGAAAATCCGCATGGAGGCGTATCTCGAAGCCATAGATGTTGGGTGTCTTAGAGCCGCAACCCAAGGGCTTCCCGCTATCAAGGATCCCGCAAACCCCATTGGTGACGAGGAGAAGTATGACCAGTGGAATGCAAAGGCCAAAAATGCACTCTACCGGGGCTTAGGCAAAGATATCTTCAATCGTGTGCGTAATGCAAAGAACGCTCATGAATTGTGGGAAAATCTTTGTGCTCTCCATGAGGGAACTAAGAGTGAGCGTGAGGAACGCTATCACATAGCTTTAAAGAAAATTAATTCTTTTGAAATGCTTCCCAAAGAAAGTGCTAATGACATGTACACTCGCTTGAATGTTCTTGTAGAGGACCTCAATGCTCTTGGGCTCACTCAAATGAGCCAATCGGATGTTGCAAGGAAGATCTTGAGTGTGCTTCCCGTTGAGAAGTATGGTCACATTGTCACCGTGCTTCACCAAAGTGATCTTTCCACCGCAACACCGACTCAAGTATTGGGGAAGATCAATGCTCATGAGATGTACATGCATATCACTCCGGAAGAGGGCTCATCATCTTCCAAGAAGAAAGACTTGGCCTTCAAAGCTAGTCATGACAAGAAGAAGAAGAAGGGCCAAGCCATGATGGTGCAAGAAAGCTCAAGTGAAAGTGAAGTTGATGATGAATCACTTGCACTCATGGTGAGAAAGACCACTAAGATGCTAAAGAAGCTCAACAAGAGTGGCATCAAGTTCGATGGCAAGAAGAAGAAATTCTTCACAAGTAGCAAGAGAAAGCCAATCTCGGAGATGGATTGCTACAATTGTGGTGAACTTGGCCACCTAGCTCATCAATGCCCTAGACCACCAAAAGACAAGTACAAGAACAAGGGCAAGAAAAATGATTCAAGTGATGAAGAAGAAGAGAAGAAGAAGAACAAGCCATACAAGAAGAAGGATGGCAAGAAGAAGGAGTTCCACAAGAAGAAGAGGGGAGGAAAGGCATATATTGTTGGTGATTGGCTCACCGACATTGAATCATCTTGTGAGTCCTCCGAAGATGAGAGCGATGATGAGAAAGAGAAGGTTGCCGCATTTGTGATGGGGCCATCATCTTCACCGACATCTTCATCACCACCTTCACCGCCTCCTTCACCATCATCGTCCACTACTCACCTATGCCTTATGGCCAAAGGTGAACAAAAGGTACAAAACCATGATAGTGATGATGATGATGATAGTGATAGTGATGATGAATATGACGCACCTTCTTATGATGAACTTGTAAAGTTGCTAAACAAATACACTAAAATCATAAGAAGGACTAGAAATGAAAATGATGATCTTCAAAATGAAAATGAATCACTCTCATCTAAGCTTGAAAATGCTCAAAAGACTAGTGGTGAGCTTAGAGATCAAAATGAAGTTATGTCTTCCACTCTCAAGGAGCTCAAAACCTCTAATAAAGAGCTTAAAGATCAACATGATAAACTTGAGAAGAAGCATGATGAGCTCATCACTAGACATAACTCTCTAAAAGACAAATACACCACATTAAAAATTGACTATGATAGTCTTGTGGTTGCTAATGAACTTGCTCTTGAGACACATGATGCTACTAACAATGTTGTTAAGTGTGATATAGCTACATCATGTGATGACTTGATCATTGAAAGCATTGAGCAAGGTTCTAGTAGCAAAGGCAAGAGTGTGGTTGAGTCAAGCAACTATGATGATTATGCCAAGATCAAGTGTGAGAATGAGAAGCTTGCAAATGAGAACAAGAAGCTTAAAGGTTTGATGGCTCTTGAGAAGCAAACAACAAATGAGTCACTCATTGAAGAAAACAAAAAGCTCAAGCAAGAAAAAGAGCATCTCAAGACCGGCCTAAGCAAGTTCACAAGAGGTCAATATTTACAAAGTGAGCTCCTCATGAACACCGTAATGAAGATGGATAGAAGTGGAATTGGGTACTTGGCAAATCAAGAGAAGAAGGCAAAAGCTCAACAACAACAAAGCAAGTCAAAGCCCAAGCCAAAGAGATGTGTTGAGTGTGGGCAAGAAGGTCACTTTGCTCATGAATGCAAAACTCCACCACCACAACCCTTGCCCAAGCATGCTAGACCCTTTGCCTTCAATGCTCATTATATGCTAAGAAAAGATTCAAATGGAAAGATGAAAGTCATGTTTTTGGGTCCCCCAAACAAGAATAGGCCAAAGAAAATTTGGGTTGCCAAGTCACTAGTTGAGAAAGTCAAGGGCCCCTCTCAAGTTTGGGTCCCTAAACAAAAAGCTTGATCTCTTGTGTGTAGGTGAACTACAAGACCGGTGGATCTCATTGGGTTATTGATAGTGGTTGCACTCAACATATGACCGGTGATCCTCGTATGTTCACCTCCATTGAAGAGAATGGGATATGTCAAGAGAAGATCACATTTGGGGATAATTCAAAGAGCAAAGTCAAGGGTATAGGCAAGATCGCAATATCAAATGATCACTCACTCTCAAATGTGCTCTATGTTGCTTCATTGAGTTTCAACTTATTATCCGTTGGGCAACTTTGTGACCTTGGCTTCCAATGCTTGTTCACACCAAATGAAGTTGAAGTTTCAAAGATAGATGACAAGCAAGTGATATTCAAAGGCTTTAGATACAACAATCTTTATCTAGTTGACTTCACCTCCGAAGATGCAAATTTGATGACATGTTTGTTCACCAAGACCTCACTTGGTTAGCTTTGGCATCGGAGGCTTGCTCATGTTGGAATGAACACTCTCAACAAGCTATTGAAGAAAGAACTAGTGAGAGGATTGAAGGATGTGAAGTTTGAAAAGGACAAACCTTGTAGTGCATGTCAAGCGGGCAAACAAGTTGCAAACACTCATCCAACCAAAGCTTTCATGTCAACTTCAAGAGTGCTAGAACTTCTACACATAGATTTGTTTGGGCCTATAACATACAAGAGCTTGGGTGGTAATCTCTATTGTCTTGTGATAGTGGATGACTACTCACGGTATACATGGACTTTCTTCCTTCATGACAAATCCGAAGTGGCAAATTGCTTCAAGAAGTTTGCAAAGAGAGCTCAAAATGAATTTGAAGTCAAGATAAAGAAGATTAGAAGTGACAATGGCAAAGAGTTTGACAACACCAACATTGAAGCTTATTGTGATGAAATTGGAATCAAGCATGAGGTCTCTTCAACCTACACTCCTCAACAAAATGGTGTAGTTGAGAGAAAGAACCGGACTTTGATCACCCTTGCAAGAACAATGCTAGATGAGTACAACACTCCGGAGAAGTTGTGGGCCGAGGCAATCAACATCGCATGCTATGCTTCAAATCGCCTCTTCCTACAAAAGTTTCTTGGCAAGACCCCCTATGAGTTGCTTAATGGGAAGAAGCCGGACGTCTCATTCTTCTGGGTGTTTGGTTGCAAATGCTACATCTACAAGAAGCGTCAACACCTAGGGAAGTTTCAAAGACGTTGTGATATTGGTTTTCTTGTTGGTTACTCATCAAAGTCCAAAGCATATAGAGTATTTAACCATGCCACCGGATTGGTTGAAGAAACATATGATGTGGAATTTAATGAATCTAATGGCTCCCAAGGAGCAATTGAGAATTGTGATGATGTAGGTGATGAACCCTTGAGGGAGGCCATGAAGAATATGCCGGTGGGAGACATCAAGCCAAAAGATGATGATGACGATGTACAAATTGTTGATCCACCATCTTCATCACGTGTGCCTCAAGATGATGACAAGAATGAGAGAGTTGAAAATGAAGATACTTATGTCTCTCATGAACAAGCCGAGGCACAAGCTCAAGATGTTGATGCTCCCCATCCACCTCCTCAAGTGGTTGATAGAAGAAATTCACCTCTACTTCAAGCACATCCACAAGAACTCATCATAGGGAGTCCTACAAAGGGAGTAATGACTCGATCTCAAAAGCTAGCTTCTTTTGTTGAACATCACTCTTTTGTCTCTTGTGTTGAACCTAAGAATGTAGAAGAAGCTCTTCAAGATCCGGATTGGGTGAATGCCATGCATGAAGAATTGAACAACTTCACCCGCAATCAAGTATGGACACTTGAAGAGCATCCTAAAGGTGCAAGAGTCATTGGAACCAAGTGGGTGTTCTGAAACAAGCAAGATGACCAAGGTATAGTGGTGAGGAACAAGGCAAGACTAGTTGCAAAGGGGTTCTCTCAAGTTGAAGGTCTTGATTTTGGAGAGACCTTTGCACCCGTTGCAAGACTTGAAGCCATTCGTATCCTCCTTGCATATGCATCACATCATGATATGAAATTATATCAAATGGATGTGAAAAGTGCATTCTTAAATGGCTTTATAAATGAACTAGTCTATGTTAATCAACCTCCCGGGTTTGAAGACCCTAGATATCCTAATCATGTTTATAGGTTGTCCAAGGCGCTATATGGGCTCAAGCAAGCCCCTAGAGCGTGGTATGAGCGCCTCCGGGACTTCCTCATTGAGAAGGGCTTCACCATTGGGAAGGTCGACACCACACTATTCACCAAGAAGCTTAATGGGGAGATCTTCATTTGTCAAGTTTATGTTGATGATATCATCTTCGGATCAACAAATGAAGATTATTGCAAGGAATTTGGTGAATTGATGTCGAAGGAGTTCGAGATGTCAATGATTGGTGAGCTCACATTCTTCCTTGGTTTTCAAGTCAAGCAAATGAGAGAAGGGATTTTCATCTCTCAAGAAAAGTATACCAAGGATCTTCTCAAAAGATTCAAGATGGAAGAATGCAAACCAATCAAGACCCCAATGCCATCAAATGGACATCTCGACCTAGATGAGGGAGGTAAACCGGTTGATCAAACTCTCTACCGTTCTATGATTGATAGTTTGTTGTACCTTACCGCATCTAGGCCCGATATCATGTTTAGTGTGTGCATGTGTGCTCGCTTTCAAGCGTGCCCTAAAGAACCTCACTTAAGTGCCGTAAAAAGAATCCTAAGATATCTTAAGCACACCCCAAGCATTGGTCTTTGGTATCCCAAAGGAGCTAGATTCCAACTAGTTGGCTATTCTGATTCGGATTATGCCGGTTGCAAAATTGATAGAAAAAGCACATCCGGAGGGTGCCATTTGCTTGGGAGATCTTTAGTATCTTGGTCATCTAAAAAGCAAAATAGTGTGGCTTTGTCCACCGCCGAGGCGGAATACATTGCCGCGGGGGCTTGTTGTGCACAAATCTTATATATGAAACAAACCCTCCTAGACTATGGAATTGTTCTTGAAAAGGTGCCACTTTTATGTGACAATGAAAGTGCCGTTAAAATTGCCAACAATCCGGTACAACACTCTCGCACCAAGCACATTGATATCCGCCATCACTTTCTAAGAGATCACGTTGCTAAAAATGACATATCACTAGAAGGTGTAAGAAGTGAAAATCAATTAGCGGATATCTTCACTAAACCTTTGGATGAGGCCACCTTTTGTAGGCTAAGAAGTGAACTCAATGTGCTTGATTCTAGCAACTTTAAAAAATGAGTGTGTGTTGTCCCTTGCATTGCATTGTATTATATGCCATGTTTATCTTATCGCAATGCATTTAGGGCTTGGCTAACACGGTTACGATAACCCTTCCTTGGAGGAGTGAAGAAGCCTAACCGTGGATCAAACTTGTCAAGCAACCTAGCTTTACTTTCTTGTATTGCATTGCATGTGCATGGTTATTTGTTTTGTCGTTTCTTTTCGGTTTAGCTTTGAGCAACCTCTGTGTTCGTCCATGGATAGAGAGAGCATTTTGACGCTCCTAAAGGTCCAAAAACTCTATTGCATGGCCATACGTTGCTCCTCGAGTGTTTATTGCCTATTTTCTTAAAAATAATACTAGCCTAAGGCAAACTATTTTGAAAAAATTGAGGGTTTGAGTGAGGTCACTCATATCAGGTTCCAATTGGTGTTTATTTGAGTCTCTTTGAATTGGAACTTGATTGGGAGAAGTCACGTCGAAGTTCGGAACGAAGAAGGGCGAAAAACAGTGACCGGACGCTGGACCGGACGCTGCACCGGACGCAGTGATGCTTCACCACCGCGTCCGGTCCCGGCGTCCACCAGCGCGTCCGGTCATCCAGAAGACCAACTCCAGACCTAGTGACCGGACGCTGCACCGGACGCGCCGCTGTTGACCACCGCGTCCGGTCCCGGTTACCACCACCGCGTCCGGTCATTCGCGATGAATTCCCGAGCTCCCCTCGACCGGACTCTGTTCGCGTCCGGTCAGTCCTCACCGGACGCGTCCGGTCGCTCCAGGAGCTTACTGGAGTGTGACCGGACGCTGCACCACCGCGTCCGGTCATAACGACCACCGGTCCGGTCATCGCGCGTCGAGCGGATCTAACCCCTTCATAAAACGGTTCGTCCTCGGCCATGTTTTTTCACCCGCACGCGCTATTCCGCCGCCGCCTGCCCTAACTCGCCAAATCCGCTGAGTCGCCGTCGAATCACCGGAGCCGCCGCGCCCTTGCCGTCTTCCTCGCCTCCGGCAAGCCCAGCCACGACCCAGCCGCGCCTCCTCACCCGCGCTTGCCCGCTCGCGCTCGCTGTCGCCCTGCCCACAGCCGCGCTCGCGCAAGCCCGCAGCTGCACCCTCGTCGCCGGTGAGCCGCTGTTCGCTGACCGCCTTGCCTTGCTAATTCTTCCACAGCAGCAGCTACGTCCTCCCTCGTGCCAAGCATCCACCCTAGCCACCCTAAATCCATCCTTCGGCCGAGCCCATCCTCTAGGGTTTGCCCTAACCCTAGCTCAAGGTGAAGAACTCGTTCGTTTTTCGCTGAATTTTGTTCAAATCCGTCGTTAGGGCTTACCATTGACCGTAACTTTCCATTGCTTATCATCGACTCGGTCCTTTCAGAGCTCGTTCGACGAATTCGGGGAATCTCGCGATCTAGGTCACCTCATCTTGTCACCGTCGTCTCGTCGATCCGAGGTAGCTTCGCGTTTCGATTCAAATCGTATCTCATATGCTTGCCATCTCTAGGGTTTCGTACCTTTTAGTTATATATGTGCTTATAGTAGATCTCTCTATTCCGTCGTTGCAGCGAGTCAGTCGGTGTGTCAGGGTGAGTTCAGTTTGCTGAATCCGAGGCCAAGCCTGCGGATACGGATTGAGGCCAAGCCTCTCGAGTGACAGTTCACCATCTTTCAGAGGTTTTCAGTCAGTGTGTCAGCATGGTGCGTTGCAAGAACGCCGGTGGTGCTCCTGGTGACGGGGACGACAGTCCTCCTCGTCGGTCTGAGATTGTGCGTGGGAAGCGCATCAAGATCATGGCCAGAAAGAAGAAGAAAACACTTACAGAGGCAGAGATTGCTCAGGCCGTGGCAGATGCAGCAGAGCAGGCAGAGAGAGGTGGCAGGAGCAGTGGCATACGCATAGGCGAGCGTCGCTTTCATCTTGAAGGTCGACAGCTCGGCACAGAGGCCACTGAGGGTACAGAGGATACTGGAGCTACAGAGGGTATGTCAGTTGATCCTCCAACAGAGGCTACAGAGGCCACAGAGGCTCCAGAGGCTACAGAGGATACAGAGGGGCAGCCAGCTCAGTCTCCACCACGTCGCCGCTCCACACGCACACGTACTCAGGTGACTCCTAGGCCAGAGGGCCAGCGTCGTGGAGCACGTCCTCCTCCCAGAGCTAGAGGTTCACCCCCGGTCGAGCACTTTGACTTGAGGGGTGCTACTGCACGTCAGGTGCAAGGGTTGAGGTTCGTGGAGGTCAGTCGGTGGTTTCCACCTGTGAGGGATCACAGAGCTTCAGAGGGTTTCTATACCCCACTTCAGGAGGATTTCTACAGGGCTCTAGTTGACAGCGGTATTGCTTTCCGACCACAGAGGGTCTGTCGACTTGAGTCGCTGGTTGAGGTTGTGGGAGAGCAGCTACGTCCGCACCTGTCCTTTCTGCCAGGCTTGTCAGATCTTCTTGGACGGACAGGTGCATACTGCGGCACATGGGTCAGAGAGTTTTATGCTTCACTTTGGATTGATCCTGCCCATGAGTTTATTCACTTTGCATTCCGAGGCCGCGATCACAGACTATACAACACTAGAGTGCGGGAGATTCTCAGACTCCCAGCTTCCGACACGAAGATACATCAGCTGTGCTTTGGTCAGACTCCTCTACCGAGACGCCCTCACGGCGGGACAGTGCCACCTACAGACTTGGTTCGACCCTGCTTCCGTGAGCCTTTTGGCGAAGGGTCTCGTTGCACGCCTGCTAGCCTGACACCACTTGCCAAAGTTCTGGATGCTATAGTCAGACGCACTCTTCTTCCCAGACTTGGCTACAGAGAGGGACTGACTCGGATGCAGCTATGGGTTGTTCACCACCTCCTCTCACAGACACAGTTTGACATTTGGGATCTCATACTTAGTGAGATGGAGGACACCATAGCTGAGGGCTTCAAGGGTAATCGTCAGCTGCCCTATGCACACTGGATCTGCTTCATCATTAGATCATCCATTCAGCTACCAGCAGAGATCCGAGCTGAGATATCATATACTACTACTACTTTCCCTGAGTATGATATCCGTCAGCTTTGGGCTTCAGTCACTAGAGATCAGGCCCCAGTGCCAGGACAGTGTGAGCGACCTGAGGTTCCTGAGACAGCGGCTGAGCAGGACGCCACAGTTGATGAGCTTGCAGAGGCAGAGCTTGCCGATCTTGACGCTCAGCCTACTGATCTTCCTGAGGATGTGACATCTGATAGCATTGATGAGGACTACCAGCCCATTCCCAGGTACCGGTCCCCTCGGTCTCACGACCACGAGGTCGGTGGCTCTGGTTCAGCCTCCCGCTCAGACCCAGCCATGGTGGCTATACTTGAGAGGTTGACCCAGGCACAGGAGCAGCAGCAGCAGCAGATACAGCGACAGGCTCAGGACACAGCTGCAGCACTTGCACAGATACAGGCTCGTCAGGACGAGTTTCAGCGTCAGCAGCTTGAGATCCAGAGGCAGCAGGTTGAGATGCAGAGACAGCAATACGAGATACAGCGACAGAGTGCAGCTAGTCAGCAGCAATACTTGGATCTCCTGCGCCACCTTGTCACTGTTGGGGTTCCTCCGCCTGCTTCTGTCCTGACTTCTGCTTTACAGTCCAGTGGTCCATCGAGTCAGGGACAGCCGAGCTTCCAGTTCACATCTCCACAGCAGTAGGTTCCCTAGTCGTTCCAGTCCCCGAGTTTCACTCCTATTCACACGGGGTTTACACCTTCAGACCAGCCTCGCCCTCACCTCCTGACAGGCACACCCTTCGGTGATTACAGTGCTACTTACAGCGAGTTGACTGGTCAGCCGACACCCTCGCACACTACCACATTTGCTACTTCTTCAGGGTTGTCAGCTCCCGAGGTAGCTATTCCTCCAGTGACAGGGACCGGTACTACAAAGACTATTCCTTCGTCAGTTGCCTCGACAGATCCCCCTGCTATTGGCTCGCTACAGGCTCAGGTCACACAGACGGATCCTCTTGTTGCTACTACGTCAGTACCTGTTCCTCCTACTCTGACCCAGACCGTTTCACAGCCACGTGCTTCTTCAGAGGGTCAGCCAGATAGCTCAGATTCCGAGGGAGATTCTCTACACTTCGTGATTACTCCGCGCACCTCGGCACCCGACACGACTCCGTCTGTCCCCCCGTCAGATCCTTAGATTAGTTTTTTCTTTGGCGCTTGATGCCAAAGGGGGAGAGAGAGTAGTTTCAGGGGGAGTTTTGAGAGAGGGTTTTCGTTCTTTGTGTGCTTCTTTCATGCATCATGTTTACTTTTCAGTCATTGTATTCGTGTGACATGTCGTCGTGTGATAAACTTTGAGTCTAATGTTTTATCTAGTCACAGTGTTAATTAATGTCACCGTTTTGGTTATAGCTCTAAGGTTGTGCTTCCGTGCCTTACTCCGATTTCTTATGAGCTATATCTTTATGTGTACTAACGCTTTTTGTCTTATCTTATGAAGTACACTCTTTTGGCTTGGGGCACATAAGCAACTCCTAACCCTTTGTGCTTATTGCTTTTTGCTTATGTGAACCAAGCATGCTCAAAAACCTCAACTCAAATCTTTTGAAACTTAGTGTTGTCATCAATCACCAAAAAGGGGGAGATTGAAAGCATCTAGGCCCCGAGGTTTGGTTTCGGCAATTGATGACAATGCTTTATTACCATGACTAACGTGTGTTTTGCAGAAACTTTGGTAAGTTAGGTCATGGAGGTTATAACTGCTTTGGGCACCATGGTATTCATGCCTCTTGATGGAAATCATTTCGGCTTTCAAAAGAGTGACGTCAAGATTAAGGACGGTTAGTTCCGGATGACGAGGTGTTGAGATTCATTCGGAATAGTCGTTAGGATCTTCGTTTTTCTCTTTTGGCCGTACTATAAAGGGGGGCATGAGCGGGTAGCTTGACCTAGGTGAGTCCTATGTTTAGGTGTGGTGCACACTTGTTAAACTTGGCGCTAGGCAGTTCTAGAATAGCTCAAAGTTCAGTTGGAAGCAACTTGGTTCAAGTTGCGACGCGTTTCGGAAAGTTTCGGGTCGTTTTCCCTTGACCGGACGCGGTCTTCGGCATGACCGGACGCGTCCGGTCAGTTCAGTTCTGCGGCTAGGGTTTCGGCTCTGACGACCGGACGCGGTCCTTGCGAGGACCGGACGCGGTGGTCAGAAGTCGACACGTGTCACTTGAGGGAAACACCCGATCGGACGCGACCTGGGTGTGATCGGCGCGTCCGGTCACAGTCCAGTAAGGTCCTGAGACGACCGGACGCGTCCGGTGCGGTTACAGTATGCTCCCTGCACGATCGGACGCGTCCGGTCACCCCTGACCGGCGCGTCCGGTCACTCAGTTGAAATTCGGATTTCGACCGTTACGAGCGACCGGCGCGTCCGGTCAGTTCGACCGGCGCGTCCGGTCAGCCCGTGTTTTGCTGAGTCAGCGGGTAACGGTTCGTTTTGTCTGTGGGGTGTATAAATACATCCCCACCACCTCTTTTAGAGGTCTCTTGCTCATTTGATCAGCTGAAAAACACCTTTGGAGTGCAAGGGAGTGCAAGAGCACTAGTGAGGATTGTGATTTGAGAATCAAAGCTTGAGAGTTCCTCACTAGCGATTAGAGAGTAGCAAGTGTGCATCCACCTTCTCATTTGGGCTCGTTGTGGTCAAGTGAGAGTTCTAGCTTGTTACTCTTGGTGATCGCCATCACCTAGACGGCTTGGTGGTGATTGGAAGTTTGGTGATCATCCGGCGGAGCTTGTGGATGACCCAACTCATCTTGTGAGCGGTTTTGGGTGATTCACCACGACGGAGTGTCGAAGAATCAACCCGTAGAGAGCACTTGATCCTTGCGCGGATCAAGGGGGAGCTACACCCTTGCGCGGGTGCTCCAACGAGGACTAGTGGGGAGTGACGACTCTCCGATACCTCGGAAAAACATCGCCGTGTTCCTTGCCCTTTTACATTCAAGCATTTACATTCTCGTATTTACATTCATTGCTTGATTTACATTCCTAGAATTGCCATGCTAGACTAGGATTGAAAACTAGGGTGCAAAACTTTTTTTCGGTAGACTCTCTAGGAACACAAGTAGGCACTAGGGGTGAATTCCGGCTTGTAGGATTTAATTCTTGCAATTAATTTTTAGAAAAGCCCAATTGACCCCCCCTCTTGAGCATCTTAATCCTTTCAAATGGTTCATCGCATCACCTTCTATTTTTTGGGTAAGCTATTAGGTTCAGCTAACAATATATGTTTCATTAATCTGTCCAATATACTCAATGCCAACTCTAAGTGTAGTTTAATAGTTGCTCAGTTTTTTCTGTACCATTATTAATTATTTTAGATTATGTCTGATTTCAAGTGTTTGCTGCAATATCTTAAAGAGTTGGATTTCAAGTGTCTAATTGATTAATTTTCATCTTCAAGTATTTTTATTAGCTGACAAGGAAAGCTAATATATGAGATACCAAGGATTTTGGAATCCTTGCATAGAGTAAAGCAGGCAGTTTAGTCAGATTTGTGTAGCTCCTTCGATGTTGGGCAGTAGCTGACATTCGGTTCTAGATTTGTGTTGACTAGGTGGGATTAGACCGTTTGAGGTGGGGGCCTATGCGCTAGTGATCTTGGTTCATTTTTTTTGTTTGGCTGCTCCTGATAATATGAGATGTGATCTGTACAAGTGGCCAATTCAAAATTTGTCAAATTATTAGGTTTTCTATTCTAGCCATGATCTAGTTGTAGTATGTATCTTCATCCAGGTCTTTTTGGTTTCCCTCTTATGATTCAGGGGAGAAATGTCGGGTGTTGAGTCTTTGCTGGAGTACGATGAAATTGTTAGGAAGATGTTTGGTAATGAAGAGGAAGGATTTCAGTTTTATAACAGCTATGCTTAGGAGAAAGGCTTCAGTGTGAGGAGAAGCTACTGTGAGTGGGACAATGGTCACAATGAGATGACCCTTCGGAAGTTTGTCTGCAGTCGTGAAGGTTTCCGCGAAGAGGAGCTGAAGAGGGAGAATAGGAAGCGGAAGGCGCGGAATGTTACTCGTGTTGGATGTCGTGCTAAACTTGTGATTGCACGAGACCAGAACACAGGGCAGTGGTATGTGAAGGAATTCATCGAGGGACATAACCATCGGTTGGCGGAACTAGACGTTGCTTGTCTGCTGCGTTCACATAGAAGAATCAGCGATGATCAGAAAGCTGAGATTCTGGAGATGCAGATTTCTGGGATCCGCAAACACCAGATAATGGATATTATGCTAAACCAGTATGGTGGGTACGATAAGGTTGGATATACAATGAGGGACCTGTACAATTTCTGCCATCGCAATAAGGTGGAGACAGTTGCCGCTGGTGATGCTCAAGCAGTCATCAGTTTCCTGACAGAATGCAAAAGTAATGATCCTGATTTCTTTTTCCAGTACAAGACTGATGGGGAAGGGCACCTAAAGGGACTGCTCTGGTGTGACTGCCAATGTCGGCTTGACTATGCAGCATTTGGTGATGTCGTCGTATTTGATAGCATGTACAAAACGAATCGATACAACCTGCCCCTTGTTCCTTTTGTTGGGGTGAATCACCATGGCAGCACGGTTCTTTTTGCATGTGGAATTACTACTCAGGAGACTATTGAGTCCTATGTGTGGATGCTTAGGACATTCTCTGATGCCATGGCTCAGAAGCATCCGGGTTCCGTGATCACTGATGGAGACCTTGCTATGCAGAGAGCAATCAAGCTGGTGTGGCCGAATTCATCGCATAGGCTATGCACATGGCATATTGAGCAGAACATTGTGCATAATGTGAAAGATGATGGTGTCAGGGATGATTTCAGGTATTTCCTTTATGATTCTTGCTCCATAGAAGTGATTGAGAGGAAATGGCTGGAATTCTTGGATAAGCACAACGTTATAGATAAGGAGTCCTGGCTGTATCAGATGTATGAGAGGAGGGAAATCTGGTGTGCTGCGTATTATGCTGATAAGTGCTATTTAGGACTGAGGAGCAACCAGCGGAGTGAGAGCCTGAACTCTAGGCTCCAGGAAAATCTAGATCGTAAGATGACAATGTTTGAGCTGGTACAGCACTTTGACCACTGTCTTTCACGGCTGCATAGTAATGAATTGCATCTGGACTTTGAAGCAGATCATTCTGAGCCATGCTTACAACCAGATGCTTCAACTATTGAGAAAGAGGCTGCGAAGTCGTTCACACCAGGAATTTTTGCCAAGGTGTAGTTCAGCATTAAAGCAGCCAACAAGTGTTTTATGATTGAAGACCAAGATGGCTATGATTTGCATACGTATATTGTTGGAAGGGTCGATAAAGGAGACAGACAATACTTTGTCAAATGTGAGATATGTGTTGATGAAGGCAAGCTAAAGAGAATTTCTTGCTCTTGTCTTAAGTTACAGTCCCTTGGAACCCCTGCTCACACATCTTCTTTGTATTGGGTTATCGGAATGAACACGAGCTTCCAAAATGCTGTGTTAGTTCTTATAATGTTAGGGCTAGGAAAAATACAACATGCACGAACAGGGGACTTTTTTTGGGTTAAATAATGCCAAATAAAAAAAATCATATGAGGAGGGCCACAACCCCCTAATGCCCACGATGGGCCTCCTGACTCGTGGACTTAAATGGGCTGGAGATTGCTGCATTGGCTTGATGGAGGATGCCGCCGTGCACGCTGCTCTCCAGGATTGCCGGCGCCGAGCACCCAACCGTCACGGCCTCCCTATCCCAATTAAAAAAAAAGGAAAACACCTCCTCTACCTCCTAAATTATAGGATCTTATTCCTCTTTCTTGATTTAGGATGCTTATAAACCTCCTCCGTCTCCTCGGTCTCTCTACGTACGTTGCTGCTAGTCCTCCTCCACCGCCGGTCGACGAGATGACCAAGAGAGGATAAACCGTCGGGTTGCAGTCCTTGGCCGGGACAAAGGAGGCATCTCCGTCTGCTGCAAAGACCGGCGTCGAGAATCCCAAAGCCCTCTGGAGCGACGACAACGACAAGATGCGCAAGATTTGCTACTACGGCTGCGTCAATAATCACGGTTTGGCTATCTGAGTCTGCCCCACAGATTCGAGCTCCGAGGCACCCGTACGTGCTCCTTTACTCCATGCATCCCTTAGTCTATCGTTCTCATCTTCTGTTAGGTTGCGATCACTATCTTTTAGAGCCTGAGCAATTGCTAATTGCTAACTTCACATTCACAGTCAACTGAACGTCGGGGGCGTCGGGAGCCAGTCGCGAAGAAGAAGCACTCTCCCCGTCCCCGATCCAATCGATACTCTCTCCGTCCCCGATCCAATCCATTTAAGAACATCAGGGCTGTCAAGAAGCCATCCTCCTCGGCCGCAAAGGAGGAGCTCCCTGTACGATCCAAGGCATTCATGAAGGGTTTGTGCCGCTACTGCTTCCACCCAACGATGCGCACATGCGTGAACGGATGTACGCCCGATGTTTCAAGCTCCGACGACGACGTGTCAAGCTATAAGGTATCGTCTTTTCTTTTTATTTATCACTACAAGTTATCTTCTTGCATGGTATATTTTACTGCCCTAGTTTTCCAATAGTTTTTTTGATGAATTTCAAATAAACCTGAATTATTTTGTTTGTTTGTCCGTTGTGTTTTGAGATCTGGACTGTACGTACATTCATGAACTTTTATCTTCCATAGTCACCCCTTAAACCGGAGATCCAGGAGCTTCAAGTGAAGGTGAAAGCCATGAATAGGATCATCGAGGACCTCCAAAAGAATATGGACGCCATGTCTGCGCTGATCCAGGATCTCACAAAGAAGACTTAAAAGCCATGCCAAGTTTAATTTCAGTTAATTTCTACGTTGTCGCCATGTCTGCCACAATCAGCATGTTCTTTATTCTTCCTAGAAAAACACAGCGTTGTATTTGATTTGTCAACATGCAAATTCAGCCATTAAGTCCATGGGTCAAGTCAGAACAGACACTGAGGACTTACTCCTTTGTACTTTTTTTTTAAAAAAAAGAGGCGAACCTCTGCATTTAAGAAAGCAACATCATTCAGTACAGAACTGGGTATACCAGTTTTCCAGGTAAAGTTCAGAAAGCCACGATAAGCCTATTACAGATAGAATTCAAAGCTCAACAATGTCCGAGCAGAGCATATCATTTGGCTTAAATGTCTTCATCCAGCTTAGTATCTCCCCTTTAATTGTCTCCAAGCGCTCCCGGTCTGCTTCCTTCAGCAACACAGCCCATCTCTGTAGATAGGATAATGCAAGAAAAATGACGTCAGTTGGAGACTTTGGGAACTTGTGTTCAATCGCCATCTTGTTCCTTGTAGTCCAAAGAGCCCACGAGAACCCTGCAAATATGAACATGATCAACCTCTTAGGGAGGGGCCCTTTGCCCAAGAGCCAATTTTCAGAGAGTGATTTCAAGGATCTCGGCATATGCTCCCAGTTAAACACCTCTCCAAGAACATTCCAGCATAGTTTGGATAACACACACCGGAACAGGATATGATCAATGGTCTCCCACTCATTACCTAAGCAACATTTACCATTTCCTTTCCACCCCCTTTTAACCAAACTAGTGCCCACTGCTAGCTTATTATTAAACGACTGCCACAAGAAAATTTTGATTTTCAGTGGTATTTTACATTTCCAAATAATGCCACAAGAAAAACATGCTTGAGTTGGTCTTGATAAGATCTTAATTCCACAATCCAACTGCTGTTTACAAACCTTTCAACTAAGCCTCAATTATTACCCAAGCACTAACGGAAAAATGTAATGACCGCTGGTCCAACTGACATGATACAATAATGCATTCACTAACAAAAAGACACTATAAACCATGACAAAACAAAAGACATTCACGTAGTTTCCCAGGAAAATTACTTTTTGCATTGATCGAAGAGGTATAAAACATCTTTCAGTTCCATCTCCGGCACCCAGTAACATGATACAATAATGCAGGACAGACACTGTGCAATGGGGATTCACTCAAAAAAACTTGTCAAGTATCACACTGTTCAAAAAAGTCTGTAAAAATGAGATTAAACACTGAAACTATTGGAGATGCATCAAGTAGTCAAATATCACACTGTTCAAAGTAAGGGCTTCCTAGCTGGATGCCATAATAACCACCCTAATTAAATGACACCCTATGAATTGAATCAATATACAGGTAATTGACAGGGTCAGAGCAAATTTAGTATGATTCACACAAAATTTGGAGGGGGGATTTGAGTACAGTAAATCTTATACAATCATGCACAACCAAGGAAAGCTTGGCAATTCTAACTCTCTGAGTTAGTACAAATGTCAGGGAATGCAAAAAATAGGAGCAATTCAATCAGCGCAGTTTGCATCAGTTTGGACTGAGCTTTTCACTTACAGGAAGTAACCTGAGCACATATGCTTGTCTTTTCAGCATATGACACAACGAGGCACCTAAGAACTCAGCGTTCCCTTCATCTGCTATCATCTGCTGGTTCAGGCTAGCAGCCATGTTGGCAGCCATGCCCTCAAGGCCTTGAAAGTGGCACCAGTACCTGTTGGTTCTGATGACCTGAAAAATAAACAAACATTAGAAGATGAGCTGCTTCCTTTGGAAGAAAAACAACATGCAATTCCTATCAAACAAGTGCTTGACAGAAGCATCAGACAATAAGGAAACGAATGTACACCATACAGATCATGATGTTATAGCTTTGATCCCATCCATGCTGAGATGCAGGGGTGATGACACCAATGGAATTGTAAATAAATGGAGTATCATCTGAACCAAAAGAGCTGGCAAATATTCAGAGTTCAGAACTGAGATATGTAAAATACCAAGGTAACAGGCAAGACAAGTTTAAGCGATATTTATTCAGATAGGTAACTGAATCAACTGTTCAAATCATACCACGTGGAACAACGAATATGAAAAGGGACATACTCAGTACATGACAATGTTTAATTAGCAGAAAAAAAAACTTGGGTGTCATATTGGCATATTCATATTTCTATACAACAATTCGGTGACTTATCTATGCAATCATGGACCTTTAGACAACAGAGTTTCAGGCAGAGGACAAACAAGCTATAGCAATTCTTATTCACTTAAGTATCACTATTTGTTGCTTTTTAACAATGATGCCTTCGTTTGCTTGCTTTTCTTAGCCTGCAGACTTCAACCGAAAGCAAGCAATGCAAGCAGCAGAGGAAGAGGAGAGCAGCAGGTATGTACCATCTGGCCGGTGGTGAGGAGCGGCACATTGGGGACGGGGCTGAAGCTGGGATGCGCGTTCCCGCCGCGGCCGTAGCTCATCTGCGCCCTGAGCATGGACTCGGCGACGTACTGCGGGTCGTTGTCGTGCCCCGCGCCGCCGTCCTGCAGGCCGGATTCGCCCTCCAGGTCGTCGACGCCGTCCTCCTCCTCGTCGCCCGCCACACCGTCATGAACGACGTCGGCATCGCCATCGAAGTCTCGTCCCTCGTCGTCACGGCCGCGGCCGCCGCCGGCTTCTTCACGTAGATCGCGTCGCCGGATCCACCTCCCACTCGCGCGCAGCTCGACGGCCTGGATGTCCTCGCGCGAGGTCGGGAGCGCCGGCGGGAGCCAGGCGGCGGCGGAGGAGGATGCGGTCAATCGGTGTGTCTATGACCGGTGGCCAAGATGAACCCTAGAAATTAAATATTAATCTAACTATATTACTTTAATTATTTATCCTAACTATATTATTTTTTTTGCAATTATACATTTACCGTTTTACCCTTCATTAAAAATAAGAACTGCGAAAAAGGAATTACCACCCTTCTGATTGGGGGTGCTAAATCCCTCAATTTCGGAGCCGATGGCGGTTGACATGACGTATATGACCCACCTGCCATAGACACACCAATCGGTTCCCATCGCCTTATTCCCCATTGCTTCTCATCGCCTCTCATGTTCTGGGCCCACCGGTCATAGACACACCAATCGGTTCTCATTGCTTCTCCAACCATTGTAAAAATTCTCTTAGAAAAATGATTAAGAAAGTGATGACTGAATTAACTGTATAACTTAATTAACTAATTATTGGACTTTTGAAACATACAAAAATATAAGGGGTGACCTTCGGTATGCCGAATGTTTATGTAACAAAGAGTCTAGCTGTGCAAGGCATGCATAGAGCAGTGTTTGGATGTAGGGCAATGATGAATGGGATGGCCTCGAGCGGAATATACCGCCTAGATTTGGGATGCCTGTCCCTCTAGAAACAAGCGGACAGAGTTATCCCATATTGACGGCGGTGCTGGGTCACAGCAGGCAGCTTTTATCTCCTCGCAGAGGTGAATGCTACCTGCTGTAAAGAACTTAATATTTGAAATTTTTCCGGTTATACTCCTTCAAAAATTATACAATTTGAGAATTATACCTCCATTCCATTGAATATGCGTGGTAGATCTTCTAGCGCTACTACTAGGAAAGACAATACATCAATCTTTTTTTAACAAAAATATTGAAACATTTTCTTTCAAAAGTAGGCACTCCTTAAAAGAAGAATAAAGGTAAAATAAAGCTGAAGACTAAGTGTTGATGCATCCCCTCGGAACGGAGGTGTACCGAGGCAGGCGTTCACTTTAAGGGATTCCATGACTTTTCCAGTCTTTTGATTCAGTGGCTAAATGCTAGGTGTACCTTGCTAGGGCTTTCTTCATACCACATCATTTGTGGTATGTTTGGTCTTCCCTGACGAAAAAGATGACGATACTGGCAAGTGTCTCCCCCTCTTTGGTTTTGATGACGAATCAATGTTGAGCAGTGTGGCTAACGAAATTTCGAGCGTAATAAACATATACAGAGAGGAAAAGCATGCTAATAGGGCCCCGCCATGTCAGAAATTTGACCAAGGACGTATTCCTCCTTTTCTCCACCTACTAGTGCTGCTACCTATTCAACCACTGAAAAAATCTTGTATTAGTAGTAGCGACGTCTTAAGCTAAGATTTTGTTCCAAGCCTAGCTCCCATTTGTGACAACTTCTATATACTTCTATAGAGGTGAACATAGAATTATAAAAATGGAGGCAAAAAGTTGCTGAAGGGATATATAGATATCATATATACAGTAGCACGTAATACACACTTTCTTAATTTACTGTTCAAAACACACACTTTCTTTTATATAAGAAGAAATTGTGTGTCCACATGGATTAAGAGAGATTGACATCGGTGATTTGTCTGGCTTTCTAAAATGCCCTGACATTGTAGTTTACCGTGTTTGGTAAATCGCCGACAAAACTAGCACCACAGCTTTCAACTGCCATTACCTAGCAAAGTCAAAATTCATGTCCATAGTGGTATGTCTACACCAGCATATATACCGACCACATATCCCCGGTAGCTTCAAACTCCATTATAACCTCAATGGAGTGGCATATATGATTTGCTCTTAGCTAGTGACCTGTTGAATTGTGCCATACGTAGCCTCATGGAAGTCGATGAGAGAGTTGTGGAGAAAGGAGAAAAAAAAAGGTGTGATCACTAACTCAAAAATGACTGCGATCTCTGTTTTTTATTTCTTTTTTTTTTTGGTTGACGGTGCAGTTCATTATCTTAGGCACATACCTTTCAGGCCTATCAGCCAGTTAGAAAAATACAAGAAAGGTCCCCACATTAGCAATATATGGTTAGGGCGTCCCCAATAACTAGTTATTTGGCTAACTATTCTGATGTGGACATGGAAAAAGTAGGAGAGAGAGTAGTCACTAGCGATAAACAAATAGCTGATCTTTTTTATGTAGTCCAAGAATTTGAGAGAGAAACATATGGGTCCAATAGTACATAGAAAAATAAAAAAGTATAAAATAGTCTTTGCTTTTGTCTCTCATCTCCACGTAAGCTGGCTACATAGCTACTCTGATAAAAATCTTGTCTCTATGTAATATCGTTGTTTGTTATATAATAAAGTATTGTCTCTTGATACTATTGTAATTTTGTGTGTGACTGATTCTTGGGCACACATAGGATTCTGCATCCGATCTTGTCCTTAAAATCGAGTGTGACAGACATGGTTAAAAAAAATTCAGAGCAAAACATTAATAGTACAACTTTTTTTTGCCATGCACAGTACCAATGCCGACACTTATATACGTTCATGCGCGCGCACACACCCATATGAACGGCAGAAACACATCCTACTACATGAGCATATATGAGAGACTAAAAAGTCAACATTCACACCATAGGAACCATGGTGTCGACAAACATGTCGCCTTCCATTGACCATTGATTGAGAATATGAGCCTTGAATATAAAGGTGGTTAACTTTTTTCTCAAGGAAAGTAGGTTTTTAGTAATTTGACATTCAGTGAGATTAATTTAACTGCATTTATCAATTTGCTCTGCAGCTGAGAAAACCAGAAACATGTAGCTAAATTTTCTGGCATGTGTTTCTCTAGCTAAATGCTACTCTCTCCGATCTAAACTATAAGTCATTTTGGCTTTTCTAAGTACGTATGAAAGCTATGTATTTATAAAAGCTAAAACGACTTATAATCTCAAATGGATAGAATATCATATTCATCTATCCTACCTATACATGAAACGAGAAAAAATCAAAACGAATTACTACTGCTACAACTATCCCATAATTGGTGCCACCACGTCACAGCAGGGAGCACACAACAAAGCAAAGCATTCCCTCTCCTTTTCCATCCAAAGTAGTGAACGTAATTTAGCCACAAAGGCCCAGGGCTGTCGACGACGCGACAGCACTTGGCAACCCCCGTTACCTTTTTTTTTCCCCAACTTTTGATTTGTTGAGACAAAATTAGTCGTACAGCCGTAGAGGGGCCGGTGTGAGCGCCGGAGAAGCAAGCGTTTGCGTGGAATATTGGAGTGGCGGGCTGAAAGAACAAGCAGTGGCTCCACCTGGAATCCCTTTACCCAACAACCTTATCCTCCTTGTTGGCCATTTTTTCGCCATGCGCGGCCTCATGTCGGATTGTTCCATAATCAGGTAGTTCAAAGTTAGTGGCAATGCAAGAATATTGGACTCGGTTCCAATTGGAGTAGTGTCTCAAGAATTGGCAAAAGCTAGCAAGCATGATGCGTCGTGTAAGAACAAGCTGTTACGTCTTTCTTAGCGTAATGCATGACGTGTTATGTGCTTCGTAGAACGAATCGGAAGATTATAAACATCATTTCCTTAGCTAGAAACTGTTGCACATCAGTGCCATCCAGATATATGCCCTTGAGAGCTGAGCAGAGCTATGTCTGGAAAGTCTGGATCCACTGTTGCGGCAGCTAGGCACCGGAATTCCAAGATCGATAATGAGACAGGCTCTCTTAAGCATATGCCAAACACGATTAGCACACGCCCCACTACTTGACGACACATGGGCATGCGAGTAGGTTATGTATATATGCTCAACCAGAGTATCCGAACAACTGTTTGGTGTGTAAGCAAAGTTGGCCGCTTTTTGGACTTGAAAATTCCAATTGAAAAGAAAAAACCAAAACAGCATGCCGTCCTATTCTATTGCACGGAGAATTGTTGAGGGAATCTGCTCCCCTTTAAAATTCCTCATCACTTGATGACGAACTAAAGCCAGAGCCAGAGCCAAAGCAGCACTACTCTATCCATTATCCAATGGGAAGAAGAAGAAGAATAGATGATGACTCCGTACAGGGGAAATCCCCAATCGCGTTCAGGAGATCGCAAATCCATCTGTCAGTAATGGCCCTTTCGAAAACAGTTGAGCGAGCGAGATCGCTTGAATCTCCATCCACTAATACGTGTTCATCATGCAGTTGATGATCAATTATGTTGATCGATCTCTTCTCCCAATAGTATATTCATGTGAAATCAAGTGAATCGATCATAGTGCTTGCAAGATTGTGGAGCTCAACTAATGCACAACGGCACCACATGTAGTGCAGGTGATGGATTTGGAATTTTATACGTGTGCACGAGCAAGCATGATTCCCAGTTTTTTTGTTTATTATTATGCCTACAGGTGCTGCAGCCTGCAGTGCAGATGGTGGTTGCCGAAGCTCAATCCAAATAGCATCGACGGACGCAAACACAGACAAGAATAGACACCTACTAAATTCATGAAATACTTATGGTCGTAGCACTGACGCGACCTGCCGGTGAGCATAGCATCGTCGTCGAGCCTAGGCTCCGCCATGCATTATTGGTAGCATCCTGTGTTAGGTGCCTAGCTAACTTTGACAGTACAATTCATAGGGTAGGGGATAGCTTACCGGTTAACCATATGGTCAAGTCATTCTGAAATTAGGCAGGAGGGCATAAAGTTTTCAAAAATTACTAGTGGTTGCTGAGTAGCACTTGGTCAGTTTCTTGCATGCATGCCCAACAAGCAACTCGGTTGGCAGAGTTGAAACTGGCCTAACCAAAGTGCTGCATTTTGACCACGGGGTGCCATTATTAATTAGCGTGTGAGTTAGACACGATGCATGTGTGTACCTTCGTGTGCGTTTCCGGTGCCGACCGTGGTTCGGGTGTTGCAGACCACAACAATGTCAAAATGTTCAACATGGATGCTAGATCTAGCATATCTAATGCCACTATAGGAATCCTTCATGGTGAATGGTAGGCCTTTTATCTCCCTGGACCATGCATGCATATGACCATCCAGATAAATCGTCAATGCGTTTCTATAGTGATCTAGCTAGGGACCAAAATTCTACATAGCTTACTACAGCACTCGTGTTCTCATTTACATTTTCATAAGGAAAGGAGAATATAGCTTACTACAACACTCGTGGTCTCATTTACATTTTCTTAAGGAAAACAGAGCTTTATTAATCAGTTAGCAACCGCGATACATTCCCGAGCAACAATTTCACTACTACCCAAGATATTTTATCAGGCGGTCAAAACTGATTTTGGAGGCGGGCTGGAAGTCTGCCTCCAAAACAATGCCTACGTAAATTCATATTTTCAGAGGCAGTCCAGGGCCCGTCTCCAAAAATAGATTAAAAAACAAAAAATTATGGTCCACTGCCCGCCAAGCTAATCCACGAGGCCTGCTGAGCCCATAGACGTGTCGCCACCATTGTTGCACGCCGGATCAGGACGCCGTCGCCATACCTTGCCAGATCCGAGCCCCGACAGCTAGATTCCACGCCCCACCGCTGCCGCAAGGCCCACCCGCCGCGGATCTAGAGCCTTGACGATGCTAGGCATGTGTGGCCTCCACCGCTGCCAAACGCGTGCAGACCTTGGCCACCGGGCGCTCGCGGCCCTTGCCGCCGACACTGAGAGAGGAGAGAGAGGCGTCGTCAAGAGAGACGGGTTTTTTCTAAACTCACAAGAGAGATGGTTGAGAGAGAGAATGAGGAGCCTTAATTTATCCAAAACCCTAACTCACCTATATACACGTAACATAGGTAACAGGCTTTTTGGGCCTCTTTAGGCCTCGGGCCATTTAAAGTGGTCCACCTCTAAAAATGCCCTCTATTTTTGGTTGCGGACCTCTTGAGGCCCGCCTCTGTTAATAGATTTTAGAAAATGAGCTACTTTTGACCGCCTCCGTAAATCCATCTTGAGAGACGTGTATTTTGTGACCGCTTCCGTAAATAAAATGATGGCCGCTGAAATTCCTCATATATTTTAGGAGACGGTTGAATTTTGTGACCACCTCTATTAGTCATTGGATAGTGTCTTGCAAAATCATTTATGCAGTAGTGTTTGCTGAACATACAAGTGAATCGAAACGCTAAACTACTAAGTGTTGTGTTAGTTTCGCCAATTGAGCCAGCTGATGAGCAATGCAATTCTACTTGCTTTTCATGTGAGTGACCTTCCACTGCATCACTCGCTTCCACTATGGTAGGAACTTTCTTGGAATAATCCAATCTAGATGACAATAGATCAAAGAACCAAAGATAACTTGCTGCAAACAAAGGGATAACTAGCTTTATAATTGCCAAAGTTGGATGCAACCAATCAACCGGAAGAGGAGCACCGAAACCATGAGGACTTTAACTCGATCTTTGAACAATCACAGAACCATAATTCGAGACTAACCCACACATAATGCCCTGAAGCTTAGAGCAAGAATTAGGGGACCCCAAAGAGATCTCTTCACAAGTCCAAGAAGAGCAAGGAAGAACAAAGGTATGAGTAACACACTCGACAACTCATCCTAATTGCTCAAATACAAAGAATATTTTATACTAGAAACATTCGTCCTAGTTGGGTGTGAAAAGGAATTAGGGTTTCTGAAGATAAGCTAAGTGAAAGGTATCCACGGGATAATTTCCGAGGAGGTCTCGCATGACTGTTACATATTGAGCAATCTTTTCTAATCTGGAAATAGTGTGGACTAGTTCCATGAAACTCATTTCATCCCTTGTCAGCATATTTGCTAAGTTAGTAGCTTATTTAATGCTCATGAAACTCTCATGGAGAATGGCCTTATTGGTAAGCCCAAATGACATGGGGTTTGTTGCATTGGAAACTAGACTTGATAAACTTTTCATCAATTACTTATGGACCCACAAAGCCTTCGAAAATCATGAGTTATTGTTGCTTCTTTCCAATTCTCTGTGATGTAAGTTGGGTGGTCCGATTGTCCGATCCTAGCATATTGTAGCAGTCCAATCGTTTGATCCAAGTAGTCCTAGTCCAATTGTAACATTATATTTGATCCTCGTGTAATGTATCTTCCTCCCCTTCATGTGTTAACCTAAGAAACATCAATATAGAACATTTAGGTAGTATAACATCCTGAAATATGTTAAAATCAAAATCAGCTAGGAATGAATTCACTTTTCTTATATTTTCTTGACACAACTTCTTGTAATTGGCCCTTGATTTGTGTCTTTTATGCTTGATAGCAAATGGTTAACAAGTGATGAAACATGCTGAACCAGGATATCCTCATTGCAGTGCCTCCTCCACAATGAAGTATAGCTTTGAACCAGGATATCTCGGGCAAATGAACAAAAGAGATACAATCTAATTCGAGAATGTATAATTTGACGACACCATTATGTAGCCAAACAAAATCCTTCCATGCACACCTTCACCAATCTCTTCTGCATTCCGAATATAGCTCCAAGATGTCAACTGAACCTTCCCATCTGCATCTAGAAAAATGATGTCCAACCCTGCCTCGCCAAAGGTTTCATAGAAGGCCCCATCGACGCTAATCTTGAGCCAATCAACTTGTGGCGGCTTTCTGCAGTTCTTCTAATCTAATCCCTCTTTCTGCTAGCCAGAAATCAAAGAAGTATATCTACAAGCTACTTCCCGTAATTTCCATCATGTACTATAGGTTATCGAATGGAGAGCACATTTCCATCTAGTACCTTCGAAGGAAGTTAAATGAACCTACAAAAGATAGTTTTTCAGCATCATGAGTTATATTATTTCATACTCCATTTGTTCCAAATTGTAAGTTATTCTTGCTTTTCTAGGTACATAGACTTTGCTATGCACCTAGATATAGGCTATGTCTAGAAAAGTCAGAACAACTAATTTGGAATGGAGGGAGTACATTCTATGTCTTCCACAACAACAATATAATAGAGAGCTGCATAATTTTTTCTTGTCTTGGCAAAGACCAATTTAATCCCATTGCTTCCTTGAGGACTTGAATAGGGGGCAGTAGACAAGTGCATGCATCACTAATTCTTCTTTACCTCCACATATTTTGCATGTATTTGTGACCTCAATTGTTCTATTATTCTTGTTATGTTATCATGTGTTGCCAAGCTATTATGCATATTTTTCCATCCAAATATTAGTGTCTCATGAGGCACAGGATCTTCCAGTAACAAATCCATAAAGGCCTGTCCTCTTTAACCGACAACCAAGATTGTCTATGTCCACTCTTTCCTCCTTCAACTGCTTTGCCAATTTATATGCACATTGGACAGTGTATATATACCACTTGTTGACACTAAAACATGCCATCACATGGGTACGTCATGTGGAAGTCACACAAGCACATCACATGAAACCCACATAGGTGCATCCTGTAGCACTATTTGTGGAAACTAGACCACCTGGTTTTAGAAGCTTGATTACCTAGTGTCATCAGAATAGACTAATGAATGCTAGTCTTGGAGGAACCATGTTGGGGAAAGCGTACCTTGGGTTGCTCTAGCATCGGCAGGCCAACTAAAGCACCATCTCATGCCATGGATACAAGAGAAAAACATCACGTATATCTTGGTGCATATCAAAAAGGTATGTACTTAGAAAAAACAAAATGACTTACAATTCTATTGAACTTCTCGTGCCATTGCATAGATGCTTTCTTAAGGTCATAAAAAGACTTCAACAATTTTCACATCATTCACCTTTGACATTTTGGTACAAACCAATCTGGCTAATCCATATAGATCTTGTCCTCTAGCTCCCCATTAAGGAGAATTGTCTTAACGTCAATCTGATGAATGCGAAGCCCATGAGATGTTGCTAAGGAAAGTAAGACACAAATTGTGATGAATTGGGCAATAGGTAAAAAATGTTGAAAATGTATTTGCCTTCATTTTGTGTATAACCCTTAGCCACAAGTATTACCTTGTATTTTTCAATCGTACCATCAGGACTAAGATTTTTCTAGAACACCCATTTGGATCCTACAGGACTACACCCACTACGCCATAATCATCAACCTTTGTTGGTTCAAAACTGCTTTCATTGCTGGATTTTGATTCGATAGCGATAGCCTTGGCCTTTCACCGCTAGTTGCTTACATGGAAGTGATGCGCATTTTCACAAAACAAAACAAAAAACACAAAAAATAAAAAACAAACACACGATGATGCTAGATCTATTGCCCGCACCAGTTGCACTCCTCCACACTATTGCGCTTGCACGCGTTAGCCATCGTTGTGCACCTTTCCTGGGCCACCTAGTTGTGCCCTGTGCTGGGCCTAAGGCTAGGGGAGGTGAGCAGAGTGGAGGAGATTTGGGGTGAGAGAGAGAGAGAGGGTGTTGAGATTCTATGAGTGTGAGAGGTCGGGGAAGTGTGAGGGAGGAAGATGGAAACGATAAGGGAGAGGAATAGGAGTCTAAGTCATGAGTCTACATGGATTTAATTGCATTTGAAAAAAAAAATAGATCTGGTTATGTTATCGCTACTGGTGCTTGTTATAAACCGACGTGACACCATCACTCTTGGTTGGTGGCATTATCTAGCAGTGAAATCCCACCTATCACTACTGGTTGTAGTATCACTACCAATGGAAGCCAAAACCGGTAGTGATGGGCCGCCACAGATTGCCTGCTCTATAGTAGTGACCCATAAGGATGATCAATGACCTACCATGTTCCATTAGACATAATAGAATCCATATCATGACTTTATACATGTTTCTTCCTAAAGTGAGTGCCACGAGGTGAACATGCCCTCCTCTATGAGTCTTGCAATGTCATCCACTAGGTATACCATGTAGTCATCACCAAAAAATACTTTGCAGTTATATGTCTCGTGCTCTCTCAAATAACTGTAGTTTTATCCTCCTTAGATTATATTAGCTTGTTTATTGTGTTCTATCAGAACATATTGTTTAGGAGATAAAATAGGTTCATGATTAGATAAGCTAGGCGTGTTTGAAAGGAAAATCAGTCTCACAAAATATAGCTTCTCTGGATTCTTTAATTGTACCAGTATGCATATCAGGTACTCTAGAGTTTATTATTAATAAGCTATATCCCATATTGTGTATATCATACCTAAGAAAGATACAGCCCACACTTCTGGTTCAATTTTCTTAATTGGCGCATTCATCTTGGGGAAACAATCCCAAGTGTGTAAGTAAGAGAGATTGAACTTTTTATTTTCACATCCTCAAACAATGTTATTTCTTTATTTTTTTATAGGAACTTAATCAGGACATGAGTCGTAGTCAATATAGCCTCACCCCAACCATTCTTTAGGAAGTCCCACATATGTAACATGGCACTAACCAACTCATGTCGTGGTGGGTTGACTAGCCGATTGGGCCAAGTCTATGCATAAAGAAGTTGTCTATAAAAATGTATTAATAGGTTGATACTACATGAAAGTGTGACAATTTGTAATTTGCATACATTCTATGTATTCTATGAGCGAGTTGAGCGGAAGCGAGGAGGAGCGCCCTAATGGTGACATCTTGGCTAGGACATGAGGTGTTAGAGCAAGCATGGTATGATGCCAAGCGGCATGGCAGGTCCTAGAAAGCTAGATCTGCACATCCTGCCTATGCTCCCGCTGCATGTTCTAGCCCTATGCGCTACACCTCTGTGGGTAGACAAACACGGTGTGCAGCACGCGTGAAGCTGTGCGGGTGGGGTGGGCACACGATATGCAATGTGGGGGAGGGAGAAGATGGACCTAGATGGTACAGTAATACGAGTTTAGGGAGCTGAATGTGTGCTTTGCTAGCACCTAGAACGGAATAAGAACTTGGGATAAGTTTATGAAGTTGAATATGCAAGTTTAGGGAGCCGTTTGTGCAATTTACAGGTACTAGGATCAGGATGAGGGATTATAATAAGTTTAGAGAGTCCAATGTGCAATTTGTAAGTACAACGATCTAGATGAGAACTCAGGACAAGTTTAAGGACCCCTTCTATATATATTGGTTGGGTAGCTGCTACATGGATGATAGGAAACACAAGGCCTACTTGGTTGGCTTCTAAAATTTGCCAAGCTAAAGATTTGGCATCAAAAGGTTGCCAAAAGTTAGGCAAAAATATTTGTCATAGATTTGACAAATTAAATTTGAGGTATTGATAAATTTTTGGCACTAACTAAATAGAGACCAAATCCTTGGGCTTGCTCAAGTTTTAGGACCCAAAATTTGGTCATCAACCAATCATGCTCACAACATTATAAGGGCCTGTTTAGTTCCTAAATTTTTTTTAGATTTCTCATTACATCGAATCTTTAGACGTACGCATGAAGCATTAAATATAGATAAAAAAATAAAACTAATTACACAGTTTAGACGAAATTCACGAGACGAATCTTTTAAGCCTAATTAGACCATGATTGGACACTAATTGCCAAATAACAACGAAAGTGCTACAGTACCATTTTTCAAAAACTTTCGCGAACTAAACAAGGCCTAAGGTCATGCTGCCAGCGTGGTGCAGATACCATAAAGAGCCTCCAGAGGTTGGATCATTTAAGTTCTATCAAGTTGATCTGTCTATATATATATCAAAGACATACGTACGTGTATTACTAATAACCCGATATTTAATCCTCCGTTTTGCTTGACTTTGCGCTGTAAACGTGCAGGCCGGCTTCACTCAGTGCAACATCGTAACAACTAACCATGTACAATTTGCCTAAAATATACTGAAACAAATAATTCAGTACGACCTGCATGCATGTTGAGGCTGGCTGCCTGGCATGCATGCAGACAAATGGATTGTTTGTTTTCTGAACTACCGAGAAACCATGCATGTTCTTTCCCTGACGACTTTATTTATTTGTTTCTCCACGAAGTTCCGCTTCCAGCGCCTGCGGTTGAGTTTTGCGTGATTTCGCTGTAAACGTGGACACTTGACGCAGCGCACAACCCCATGCAGGTCGTTGCCCAAAATACTAGTAATATTTTTGTTCCAACTTATTATTTGTTTGGTGTTGCTGGGCCTTTCTTTTGATCCGGAAAAAACTGGGATCCGTGGGTTCCTCCGCAATAGAAGGTCATACCACCATATTACGGTCCCTTTGGTAGGATTCGATGTGTAACTGCACGCTAGAGCCAGTGAAGTAAAAAAAAACAAAAAAAAAATTGGATCCGGAAAAAACTGGGATCCGTGGGTTCCACCGCAATAGAAGGTCATACCACCATATTACGGTCCCTTTGGTAGGATTCGATGTGTAACTGCACGCTAGAGCCAGTGAAGTAAAAAAAAACAAAAAAAAAATTGGTTCCATCGGCTCTGTGAGTCGAGAAGAGAGGAGAGGGAAAAAAAACATTACCGAAACAGTGCACTTGTCGGGCCCTATAAGTTGAATCCATACAAAAGGAGCCAAACCTACCTAGCTTTTTCAGTCTCGTGCGTAGAAACTGAAACTCACGTTTATCAGCTGAATATTAGTACCAGATGATGATCAGTATCCTAATGAAATGAAACCCTGCAAATCAATTGACCTCAGTGAGTCAGTGGTAGTCACATGATGACCAGCTGGTCGCAAGTTTCATATGATGACGCGGGATAATAAACTTGAGAGAAGTGGACCCTGCTGAAAATTTTTCATTTGTCAGCAGCGAGCACCGTTCCCAGAAAAGGATGCCCAGACTGTGTTTAGATTCGAAATATTTGGAAAAAAAATTCCTGTAGCACTTTCGTTGTTATTTAGTAAAATTTGTCCAATCATGTACTAGCTAGGCTCAAAAGATTCGTCTCGAACTTTACAGACAAACTGTACAATTATTTATTTTTTTACCTATATTTAATGCTCCATGTATGCGTCCAAAGATTCGATGTGATAGGTGGAAGAGGAAATATTTTGGGAAGTGAACGGGCGCCAGTGAGTGTCGGCCCACCTCACTCACGGTCACGTCTACCGACCCCAAACGTTTCTTCAACCCCTCTCCAGTCTCCAGGCAGGCCAGTCATCTCCCACTAGTGTAACATGCATATAAACTCCGGGTAGCTCGGGTCCCCCAGACTCAGCTCGTAAAGACCACCACACGCGTCTACCCTCAGCTCAACTCTCGTAGTACCACCAGGGGAGAACGAACGATCGACCAAGATAATGGCGACGGCGACGTCCAAGACGACGGGGCCATGGAGCAGGCTCTCGGCGGCCGAGGCGGCCGTGAACCGCGCCGTGGCCGGGAGCCGCGTGGGTACCTACTTCAAGCTGGACGCGCGTAAGAGCTCCTTCACCAAGGAGCTCCGCGCGGGCGCCGCCACGTTCCTCACCATGGCCTACATCATCTCCGTCAACGCCGCCGTCCTCACCGACTCCGGCGGGCCGTGTACGGCGCGGGACTGCACCCCCGTGGCCACCACCAACTCCACGTCCACGACCCCGCCTGGGCCGGAGTGCACGGTCGTCGGCGTGAACCCGGGGTACGAGCAGTGCCTGGCGCGCACCAAGAGCGACCTGATCGTGGCGACGGCCGTGGCTGCCATGGCGGGCTCCTTGGCGATGGGCGTCTTCGCCAACCTGCCGCTGGCGCTGGCCCCCGGGATGGGCGCCAACGCCTACTTCGCCTACAACATGGTCGGCTTCCACGGCTCCGGCCCCATCGGCTACCGCACGGCGCTGGCGGTCGTGATGCTGGAAGGACTCGTCTTCTTCGCGCTCTCCGCCGTGGGGCTCCGGTCCAGGCTGGCGCGGACGATCCCGCGGAACATCCGCCTTGCCTCGGCGGTGGGGATCGGCCTGTTCCTGGCCTTCACGGGCCTGCAGGCGCACCAGGGGGTCGGGCTCGTCGGCGCCAGCCCCTCGACGCTGGTCACGCTCACGGCCTGCTCCGACGTGGACCCGACCACGGGCGCCTGCCTCGGCGGCACCATGCGGTCCCCGACGTTCTGGCTCGGCGCCGTCGGCTTCCTCATCACGGCCACCTGCCTGGCCAGGGACGTGAAGGGGAGCATGATCTACGGCATCCTGTTCGTCACCGTGGTGTCCTGGATCAGGGGCACAGCCGTGACGGTGTTCCCGGACACGGCCGCGGGCAATGCCGGCTTCGAGTACTTCAAGAAGGTGGTGGACTTCCACATGATCCGCACCACCGCGGGGCAGGTCAGCTTCGCCGGCTTCCGGCACGGCAACGTCTGGCTGGCCTTCCTCACGCTCCTCTACGTGGACGTCCTGGACACGACGGGGACAATGTACTCCATGGCCGAGTACGGCGGGTTCGTCGTGGACGGCGCCGGCGCCGGCGCCAGCGGCGGGTCGTTCGAGGGCGAGTACCGCGCGTTCCTGGTGGACGCCGGGTCGACGGTGCTCAGCGCGGGGATGGGGAGCTCCACGGTGACCACCTACATCGAGTCCACGGCGGGGATCCGGGAGGGCGGCCGGACGGGGCTCACCGCCATCACCGTGGCCGCGTGCTTCCTGGCGTCGCTCTTCTTCGGCCCGCTGTTCATGAGCGTGCCGCCCTGGGCGGTGGGTCCGTCGCTGGTGCTCGTGGGCGCCATGATGATGCGCGTCGCCAGGGACATCGAGTGGGGCGACATGAAGGAGGGCGTCCCAGCGTTCGTCAC
Organism: Saccharum hybrid cultivar R570; assembly: GCA_038087645.1. Lineage (NCBI taxonomy): Eukaryota > Viridiplantae > Streptophyta > Magnoliopsida > Poales > Poaceae > Saccharum > Saccharum hybrid cultivar. Next base: position 23,681,870 of record JAQSUU010000805.1, on the reverse strand, counting down.
CATGGCGCTCATGCCGCTCTCCTTCTCCATCGCCAACGGCATCATTGCCGGGCTCGGCGTCTACGTCGCGCTGCACTGGTACGACTGGGCGAGGCACGGGTACGGCAAGGTGAGCAACGCGCTGGACGAGCGGCGGAACCAGGTGGCCGCCGCTGCGGGCGGCGAAGTCGGCCCGGCGGCGGCGCAGGACGTCGTCTGATCGATCTCCGATGTGGAAGACCGTAGCAGTTGGTCGTGTCGTTTAGTAGGCTACCCGTAAAAAAAAGTTGTTTAGTAGGGTGATTATTAGCTTTTTTAGCTTGGTCAGTCATGCATCATCACTCTGGGAGAGAGCTTTCAGATGCATTGCTGGATCGTTAGGAGAGTTTGGGCGGCACGGGTTGGTGCTGGGCCCTACGTACCGGTCGTACCCCTGTGTATGTATGATAAATGTTGTGGGAACAGCTGAACGGGGCCGTCTGCAGGGAGATTCTTGATGTGTAAGGAGGTGTCTGTACTTTGACCATCATTGCAGCCTTCTCATTGATTCCCTCCCTTGCTTTAGGGCCTGTATGTTTGATTGCTACACCTGCACGAGGGCTAGTCCATCAACCCGTGCGTTGCGCTTGTCTTTTTTATTTTTTATTTTATGTAGCTAAAATTTTTGTTGTTAGCATATTACATGAAGATAGATAGCTTATTCTCTACAGCTTGAATGCAGAAACGAAAAATATTGTGTCACTTAAGAATTAAGATGCAAAAAAAAAGCCCAAGCTCTATGAATGTAGCTGGTTTTAAATCACAACCTACTATCTAGTATTAAATAAAATATATGTAATAGTGACTTATCGATTATATTGCATCCGTAGGCTGTTTGTCTCGAGTTTGGCAGCCATTGAAGATTATATGGACAGGTGTGTGGCTCCTATTTTGGTATTGAACTGCTTAGGAAAAAACTTAAGGGATAGTAATTGTTAATTCACCAGGGAAAGAATTATGATAGGATGATGGAACATTTGTTTTGTTTTTTTTCATCAATACCTGCAATGGTTTCCTCCAAAATAAAAAAAACTCGGCCTGCGAGGGGTCATCACTGCCCCCGGGTATTGTGCTTAAGAAGAAGGTCTTCTCACACAGACCGAGAAAATTCCCGAAGCCCTGCCCCATCCATAAACAAGGAGACGTTACCCGTGAGAAGGGCCGATCTCTTTACCTGTGCTTTGGCCTGGGGCGAGCGAGGGGATTTTTTTACCCTTAGCCTGAAATTCACTCCCATGGGAGTTCGAACTCGGGACCTAAGGGGTGCCGTCTGAACTGCTTAACCAGCTGGTCTAGCATCTTTGACTATATTTTATCTTTCATGGTTGACCTGAATTGATGAATTTTTATTTTTCTGAACTTGATTTCACTGATATGAGTTATGTCCGTAGATTGTCTTTGACCTTCTGTTTCCTCAATGTTTTTGCATATAAATGACACAAATAGATTTGCTTGTTTTACACCTTGAGATTTCACCATTTGGCTAATTTAGGGTTTAAATGGCTCTAATACCCCAAACTAACCGTTTGTATTTCGGATTGCAAAAACTGTACTCACCGAAGAGTTTCGGTGATGCCATGTCGACTATCCATTACAACCAACTATTGGAGATCTAAGCTCAGATGGGGAGCTCTGGTGAGTGTTAATCTCCTCCACCGAGTCTCCAACATCCTCTCGCGAACCAACCTCCGGTGCAGCTTTCTGGCGACCCACCGAAAGATAAGGTGGCCTCACTAAAATCCATCCTTGCATCCATTGGACTAAAGCCTTATATACTAGGAAACAACATTAACCTCAATGATCATGTTGTCACTCAATCACCAAAATCACTAATTTCCCTTGATAGGTGCCATTTTCCATGCAATGTTCCCCTTTTTTGTAATAGATGACAATACCACTAAAGCAAGCAATAAAATAATACCAAAATGCAATCTACCTACTTGCTTGGGTGCAATGTGTAACAGAACCGCCCAATTATACGAGATTAAGTAAGAAAATCATCCAACGGAAGGACAATTTAACAAACTTAAGCCCGTATAACCCGGTAGTCCGTGAAATCTCGACGGATTTCAAACCATTTCATCTCACAGCCAAGATCGTACTAAGTTTAGCGGTTACCGTCATAAGTTACATAGAAGTTTACGGCACAAAATACATCGGAGTTTAAACATAGTTATTACAAACCAGTTTCAAATAAAAGTAGCGGAAGCAGTAGTTCAAAGCACACACACAGCGTTTTGAAATAAAGTGCCAGCTCGCGATCATCTCCCACAAAAGCATCAGGCGAGGAGTAGTGAGTGACCATTGCCCATGGTCCTAAGCTTCGCCCATCGCAGGGTAGAGACAGTTGATACAATAACCATAGTACATCTGTCCATCTGCAACAAGTGGGAACAAAGCCCTGAGTACGAGAAAGTACTCAGCTAGACTTACCCGACAGAACCAAAATAAAAAATGACACCAAGGATCATGATAGGCTTTTTAGTGGGGTAGCTGACTCATTTGTAAGAAAAGCATTTTTAGCTTAGCAGTTCTTTTACAAAAGCATGTAATATTTTAATTCTTTATTCTCCTATCAACTATGTTTGCACTTATGCTAAAGTAACCATATGATTAACAAGCAAGGGTTACCATTGAGCATTACAATAATTACCATGTCATTTTCCACATAACTATCCAAGTGTTTCATCAATGTTACTACGATGAAGTAACTCAAGTCAAGTGTTCACTATCCAGTGAACGATGGCGATTCGAATCGATTATTGACCAGCTGGTAATTTATTCCTCACACAAACCTCACTCACCCGCTAAAGTGAGGTATTGGTCACCGAGTCAACCATTCAGGTAAAGTCGCGAGCTTGCCAGGAACCACATGTACCCGGGGGCCGCCCGACTGCTCTTTGGCCTTATCATCGCGCCCCCGTTTCCTGCCACTACTGCTCCGGTACAGTGCGTTGCGGGCAATCCACTTGGCCCGAATAATCTCCCGGCTTCGCGGTCGAAAGGTACTTTATCCGGCCAGCTAAATGTGAGGCATGCGTTCAACATGACTCGAGGCCCGACAACGGACGGTCCTTAATCGACACAGACGGAAGACATTACAGTCCAGAACCCTGCAAGCTTCCGCCCGGTCTCAGATTCATTTCAACACTTAGTTATTCTCACATGACATTCTTTCGCATAATTCCAGGTAATCCCCTATAGCTCGCGGATGACAGGCAATCACCCGACTTCTACCGGTCTAAGCAAGCTAAGCAAGTCTTGACCGTGGACACCAGGGTAACAAGGATCAGGTAAAGCAAGGTGAAACAAGGCGTAATGCAGCAACGTTTGCAAACAACTCCTAAACTTAATGCATCAGATTAAGTAAAGTTAATAAATAATTAATTGCAAACCGGGGGAGAAATGCTCCGGGGCTTGCCTCGCTCAAAGGAGCTGGGACGATGATCGGGGCACTCCGGAAGCTCTTCACCGGTCTCCTCTTCTGCTTCTGTTGGCTCCGGTTCCGGCACCTCGGGCTGTTCCTCTGCGTCCTCGGGAACTACTGCCGGGACCACTTCCTGCGATCCTGTATGATGCAGAAGTATGAGTGCCTCATGCATGGTTGCATTGCATAGGTGACATGAGATGATGATGATGATGATGATGGATGCATGCGATGTAATGAGCATGTTACGTTATGGGATTACGTGGAACTTATGATTCTTCTACAAGATAGTCTACGTCATTCAAGAACATGTACTCGAAAACTACCACCACTATTCTCTACCATGCAAGAGTATTTGAACACTCAAGATGCTTCAAAGATACTCCAAAGTATATTTTACTAACTATTTTTGCATTAAAGAATGAATAGAAACCCTAATTAGTCCTATGATTGAACAGCAACACATATTTTAGTAGTTCAGAAAAATCTTAGAAAATTACAGTGGATTACTAATATCAAAACTAGCATGACACAATATTTTTACTGCATTTGGATTAATAGAACTGACTATACAAAAATAACAAACTAAGGCCTAAAAGGGATATTTAAAATACTTTACATTATGAAAAGTATCAAACAACAGATTTAGGAATTTTCCTACTATCTACACACTAAACAAACACTATAGAAAAATTATCACTTGCATGTTCTATTCAAATTTATTTAAATAACAAAAATAACAAAAATTAGTGATAGAAAGCATTTGAACTACACCTATACATTTTTCTACAGAACAGGCATGAGATAAAATTTCCCTAGCAAGTACATGGCACAAAAAGATTAATAAACTTGGAATCATATTTTTCTGATTTTTCTAGGATTTATTAAGTATTTAACAAGAAAACAGCCATTTCAATAGTTATTTAAAAACTCTACAGAAAAGTATCTCAAATTTGACATGCAATATTTTTATATCATAGATCTGGTTCCAATGAATCTAGAGAAATTTATTTCACCATTTTTGGAGCTAATATGAGTAAGTTATAGATTTTAGAAGACTTTTTAGCATTTTCTGTAATTCATTTCAAAAATCATTTAAAACAAACGGATGGAAACCGCTACGTGCACCCGGCACCGTGCACGCACGCGCGCGAAAGGAGACCGACAGGCGGGCCCACGGGATAGCCGGACCCCACAAGTCAGACGCACGGGGGAAAAAGGCGCTGGCCGGTGGATCTCGCCGCCGGTGAGCTCGCCGGCGGTGAGGTCACCAACACCGGCTTCCTCTCGGAAAGGCGAACCCAACGCACTAGCTTAGGGCACCGGAGGGGTTCCCGGGTGAGCGAGGCGGCGAGCATGGCGGGACGGTGGTGCGGCTCGCCGGCGATACGCCGGTCCCGGCCATGGCATGGGCGGATTTGGAGCGCACAAGACCCGCGGAATCAAGGCGAATGCGACGGTACAAAGAATTTGAGGAAGAAGGGGAAGGGAGGGCTCCACCCACGGGAGCACGAGCTCGGCGACCATGGCGCCGCCGCGCAAATGCGAGCTCGTCTTGACCTTACCCTGGGAAAAAGAGGACGAACTCGTGCGCACGGGACGGAGGAGGTCCAGGCGGAGCTGGAGGCGGATGCTATCGGCAAATGGCGCTGCGGTGGCGGAGCTAAACGCCGGCGAACGCGGGCAACGGCGTGCGGTGGCGTGCACTCCGCCCGGCTTGCTGCTGCGGTGGAGGGCGAGCGCGCGGACGCGGAGGGGAGCAGGGGACAGCGAAGATGAAGGGGGAGACAGTGCGCGACCAGGTGGAGATCAAGGCGAGCCGGAGGCTACACGCGGCAGCTTCGACGGCGCATGAACGCCACGCGGCGGGCACGCTCTGCCACGGCGGACAGCGAGGCGCGGGCGAGCGGGAGGAGGAAGAGGCCGAGCGGCTTGGGCCGGGCCGCCTGCACTGCGCGGGCGCGCGCGCGGCTGGCTGGGCCGGGCGGCTTCGCGAGCGGGCTGGGAAGTGAGGCCGCGGCCTGCTAAGGCGAAAATTCGTTTTTCCAATTTCCAAAAATTCAAATCCAAAGAATTTCAAACTTCAAACTACATTTTGAACAAGAGGGAGACATTTTCTGGAATTGACCCAAAAATAAAAGTTGCTTAGAATTAAATTCTCTACAACTTTGATTAAGGGGCCAACTGAAAATTCTTGATAGATTTTGAATGGTAGAATAAAAGCTAAAATAGGAAATATTTTTGAATATTTTTCATGAATATTTTTGAACAAGTTTTGACAAAATTTGAGTCATCTAGCTGCTCCAAAAATTGAACTAGGGTTTTAAGTGATGTAAGAATTATAGTTGCAAGGCTTTTGGTGTAATGTGATTATCATATTAATATAGCTCATCAATTATATCATTTTCAAGCTTTTAATTTACTCAAATTATACCATTATCACACATGATTATAATGATATGAATGCTATGCAGTATGATTGCCATGCAAATGCATTGCGTAACACCGGAGTGTTACACAATGCAAGATCAAGATCATATGATGCTAATTTAAATAGATAGTGTATGAACATCCCATTTATAGTGTATAAACATCCCAAATACGTCATAGAACATCACATTCATACTATGTGAACATCACATATATTTTATGAAATGTGCGAAAAAGTAAAAGATTAAAATAAAAAGAAAATAGTTAATTAGAGTAAAATAACGAGTAAATAAAAATGAATAACAAATGCTGCAAAATATATATATAAAATAAAATAAATGAATTACTTAAATATAAAACAAAATTAATAAAAGTTAGAAAACTTAAGGGAAAAAAACTGAAAAAAGCCATAATAGAGGAAAGTAGAAAAGAGCATCACAATGGTACTACTCAAACAACCTAAAATATATACCACAAAACATCTCATGGATACTATGCAAATAATCAAAGATACATCTTGGAACATCTGATTTATATTATGTGACATCCCAAAATACACCATAAAACATTTCATTAACATTGTGTGAATAAACAAAAATACATTATCGACATCACATAAATACTAAATGATCATAGTATCTCATGAAACTAAAAAAATTAATATTGTGTAATTACACAAAAATGTATCATCAAACAACACATATATACTACATGAACACCATAGTATATCATGGAATATAAAAATATAAAATGTAAATATAATTCTTTTAAAATATTTGATTAGAGTAAAATAAAAAAGAAGAAAAAATAAAATCAAATAAATATAATAAAAACTATAGAAAACATAAAGAAAGAAGATAAATAAATAAATAAATAAATAAAAATATAAAATAATAAAACATGAAAATGAAAATAAATAATTATTGGTAAATGCAAAAAATAAATAAAAGAAAGATAAAAACATAAAAATGAAAAGAAGAATAAAAAACTAGGAAATTAAAAGATAGGACAAGAAAGAATTAAATAGAACCATGGAAAGAAAAAGGGAATAAGAAAAAATAAAATAAAAATATAAACAAAAATAAAAATAAAAAGGAAAAGAAAAAAGGGAAAAGAAAAGAAAAGAAAAAATACACACGAGCTGCGGATGAACACTACATTTATTATTGGGCCATGAGAAAGAAGTAAGGCCCATGAAGAAAAACTGGAGGAACAAACAGGAAGATTATTACTGGCAACAACCCGCCTCCATCGCTTCTCCCAGACGTTCCCTGCCCACCGCTAACGGAGAAGCTAGGACGTACGCACAGGCACCTCGAGGAGCACGCGAGGAAGAAGGCCAGTGGCCCCGGCGTCGCAGCTCCCTCGCGCCCCTGTGCTGTCTCGCGCGCCAGCCATCGCCCAGCCAGTTACAGGCAACGGCGACTTTTGGTGATGCCCATCAGCTGCTCGAGGCATTGCCTGCAAGGTTTGTGGTCAGTCCTCTCGATTTTTTCCTTCTCAAACTGCCAGCCACCAGCAGCAGGTCAGCTATTTTATCTGCTCTTTCTCCAAAGCCAAGCACTAGGACCAGCGCCTGTTCCTCTCCATCTCCCTTGCAGGCATGAGCACCCAGGCCACCGCCATACACCAGCGCCTCCTCCAACATCTCCCCTGTCTGCAGATCCATCGTGTTTTTTTTTATTTGGCTTGCAGTTAGCTCGTATATCATGTGGTTTCATTTCATTTCCAACTTTTCTCCTTCGCATGACGCATGGACATACGTGCTTATTGCACTTGGCCTTGACTGGCAGGTACTGCCACCTGGTTTATGATGCATCCGGCTATGGAAGCTTGTGCTGCAGCCTGCAGGTGGCTTTGATGGCCACCACTTTTCAGTGTCGTCTCAACGCTTTTCCTATACCCCTGTTGATTTGGCTTAGTTTAATGATGTCTCTGCTACCGCTCTGATTCATCCATGGGTTCTATTTAAAATAAGAAGAAAGTTTTCTCCGCAACAGCAGTGAAGTGAGTGCTGGAATTGCAGAGTCTATCTGAAGACCTTTGCTGCAGTCCAGCCAGGTCATGGCACTTAAGGTGGAGGAACTAATGTGAAAATGCTGAGGATTGCTCATCTCTCCTTCCCTATGTCAATCTAAATTCTGAATCTGATTAGTGAAGTATTTTCTACTATCTGACAAACATTCAAACTCATGTCTATTATCATTTGTCCTGCACAAAAGTATGCAGGATAGGTGGCAGTTATTTAGAAATTGCCCTTTCATTGTCTGCAGGTACACTTGTACTCTTTTTGTGTTTGTTTCTCAAGGGATAGTGACAGCTTCTCAAGGTATGCATCCAACTTATTGTGAATCTTCTGATTTGGTACTGCAGAAGAAGCAAATGAAAAATACTATGAAGTCTGTCATATTTCTGTAATGTGTACTGAATATGTTAGTGGATGTTCAACTATATAATTATTCTCACTTTATAATCATTTAAGCTAGGGGTAATAGACTAATATTGAATGCTACCAGTTATGAGTAGTATAGAAAAGAATGATTAGTTTCTGTCCTGCCTCCTTTTCTTTTCTGCACAATGTTTGGTGCTTTCCTGCAGCCACTTATCTATAGTAACCAGCTATGAGTCCCGACAATATTTTGCTTTAATGTTTTCTTTTTTACCTTCCATAAACCTGTGGTACACTTATCTATAGTAACGAGCTTAGATTTAAAAGAAATGTGCACGAAATCTGCCAACTGAAGCACTCTGGTGTATAGTGTAATTCTAGGATATGACTTTGATCTCCGTATATACATAAGATGCAGCATCAATTTCATAATTGGAGAATATACACATAATTGTTTGTAATACAAGGCAAGAACTTCTGGTTCAGGTGAAGCGTAAGAGTAGTTTGGTCATTGGTGTATGGAGTAGCTTCTGGTTCACGTTTGAACACTTCATTTTTGCCAGGTTTGTTCTTTTTAATTTATTCATACAATCCCTACAAGTACAGTAGGGCTCCCATATTATCTAGAACTGTGTACATATCACATATGCAATTTGGCAGGCATAATCTATTTGCCTAATCCACATACATTTTCCTTGTTTCAGAAAATGCCTAACTCATGTCATTTTCCAATACAATTGATTTGGTTGACTGATTTGATTTACAAATGATTCAAGTTAATTCCTAACAATGCCTGTCCCTATCTCAAAATAATCATTGTTTTGCAGTAAATATTTCCTTCAAGCTGCTTCTGTTAGTGCTTCACTGTGGAAGACCCTCACATTCCTCTCTGTCTAGGTCGACCAACTGGTGAGCAGTAAAATTCAGTCTAATCTTGCAATCACAAGCAAAATGTAACCCAGTAAAAAACAGAATGCTTCTACACTGTTAAGTTATTGCATACATGATCAAATTACTATCTTCATTGCATACATAGTCAAATCACTCTCTTGGCTGTTACTATTTGCACTCTCGGTAGCAGTAAAAAACAGAATGCTTTCTGCACTATTAAGTAGGAGAGATTTGTTGAGAGCAACAATGTAACCGAATTTCATTCAGTTAGCGTCAGTTTATGAACGCATCTCATCTTACTCGGATCATGGACCGAGTACTTGTAATCTGCTGCATAAAAGTGGAAGGAATCCCAAAAGGATTAGCATAGAGTTCTGCAACCCCCATCCATTGCTCTGTTGAAGACTTGTAGCACACTTCTGAAATTTTATCCGCAGTGAAGGACTTTCCATGCACTTACCTTGGCTTCCCCCTTACTCTTCCAAAGCTGTTGTTACCTCTGATTGATAAGGATGCAGATCATCTCCCAGGATGGAAAGCTTCTCTAATGAATAGAGCTGGGCGTCTTATTTATGGTCCGGATGGTGCTGACAGCCACTCCTATTTATCTTATGATTGCTCTTGATCTTCCAAAATGGGTTGTCAAGGCCATCCACAAAAATGCAGAGGCTCTGGTGGGGCTAAGAACAAGCCAATGGAGGTAATTGTCTGGTGGCCTGGGAAAGGGTGCAGCGTCCACTTGAATTCGGTGGCCTTGGTAATAATCTTAAAATAATGGGATGGGCCTTAAGCATCCGTTGGCTGCGGGCACAAAAGACAGGTCCTTTAGAACCATGGGCTGGGCTGTCAGTCCAAGTACTGCAGAATGCATAAGCTCTCTTTAATGTGTCTGTGGACTGTATAATGGTAATGGCGAACAAATTCGGTTCTGGGCTGATCGTTGGTTGCAGGGAAAGACAATGGCAGAATTGGCCCCTAACTTGCACAAGATGGTCTCCAATAGCCAATAGGGTTGTATAGACAAGAGTGTACCGCAGGCGTTTACAATCGTGCCTGGGTGGCTGATATCAAGGGAGCTCTAACTGTACAGGTGCTAGTTGAGTATCTGTACATTTGGGACTGAGTGGATTGCATGTCTTTGCAACCAGATATTTGACCAGTACTGTTGGAAAGCTCTCCAATTATGGTTCAGCCTTTTTTCCAAGGATCTATCAATTTTGGTCTCTGGAAAAGAATTTGGAAAAGCTGAGCCCCTCTAGAATGCAAGACGAAGATAATGAGCAGGACACGCAGAAGGTGGGAGGGCTGCCCAATATAAGAAGAACCTGGAGCACAGGATGAAGAATGCAGAGCTCAAACAGATATGCAATAGACCTGACATATAGAGGTGCTTCCATCTTTCCCATTGAGTGATCCTCAACAACTGTTATGTTGTCAGTTATGGACATCTTATGTTTAGAATTTTGATCATTTATCTTAGTCTCATGGTTACTTTTGCTTTTTTTCATTTACAGTACCTGTCCCAAGGCACTGACGCAAAGACCCAAACACACAAGTTCTTGCAGGTTTGTGACTTCTATCTTCACTCATATTTGGTGAAATTAGATTGTGTTTTCCATGCTTTTCTCAGAGAGCAATTGAAGGGGTGATGTTTGGGAGCGCAATGTCCATATGGTTTCACGCCTCTGATAAAGAGACAATTCTTCCAGGGGTGGTTGTTACTAATTTCACCAAATATGAGCGAAGTTGCAGAAGTTGAGCGAACTAGAGATTAGGGCTCTGTCTGAATATATTTTTTTGCGGTACATAACAATGATGTAACCAATCGCCTCCTACTTTAGTTTTTTTGGCTCTTAATTAATAAAATAAAAGGTAAAGGTCGTAATGCCAGAGGAATCATTACTGCAAGGCATAGAGGGGGAGGTCATAAGTGCCTGTACCGTAAAATCGATTTTCGACGGAATCAAAAAGACATATTTGGTAGAATCGTAACCATAGAATACGACCCTAATCTTATTATGAAGGACCCACTTATATTTTTAGAAAAACATTCAAAGGAAAGTATACCAATACTTACCTTTGTTTGCATCTTACATCACAAATGTTTGAGCTGCTGCCATGATGAATTCAAGAGATGGTGACCATTGTTATTTGCTCCAAAAGATGTTGAAAGGTTTTAGTTTGACATGTAGACATATATACCATGAAGTGTTCATGTATTTTATTTCCATGTTATTTTTGGGAGAGATTTATCTCTGTGTAAATTTTGTGTGACCCTGCCAATTGAATGCATGGGCCAATACTTTTTTTTAACGTAATGGCAATGAGCTTTGCCTTTCAATTAACAAGAGTAGAATGGGCCAATACCTAGATAAAAAGCAATTTATACCACTCTCCAAATGAATATGCAAAATGACAACATAAGGACAATTTGCCGTGAAAAAAGGACAATTTGTCGTATTGTTCCAATTAGATCATACGAGTAACATTTCACATTACCTTTCTATTACCTTGTAGCTAGATTATCTTTTGTTAGGACGAGTTCTTTTTGTAGATAGCACCAACATTGAGAGGAAGCTTTAAATTCCAAATGAAGCTGTTTCTTGGAATGACAATAAGGTCTATCAAAGCTCTATACATATATTGGACTATGAATTGTCTGTGCTTATGTTATTGTTATGCAAAAATCATCTAATGGCATTTTTATTGAAAAATAATTAATCAAATTATATGCATCTTTACAAAAGTGGTATTTGCCTCACTTTCAATTTTTTTTCCTTGATGATATTACTATTCTGTAGCAATTATAGCATATTATTATGACTTATAAGAGAAACAAAATGCGATAATCTAGCTTTCAAAGATTTTTTTTGACCAAAATATGGCTTACATTAATGAGGATTAAGGAGTACTTCAGTTTAATCATTGTACAAAATACCTGCAAGTGCACGATCCTATGAATTGTCCTATCACACAGCGCAGATCAGGGAGTCAACGAAGAAGCAGAGGCATATCTGTCGGTGGCAAAGAGGCAGAGCCTGCTCCAAAAATTCAGCAGCAGCCCTTGTTGCTGCAGACCCTTGACGGCGGCTGTCCGCGCGGGCTGCAGGGGCCCGCGCCGGCGTCGGTGAGCATCTTCACCACGTCCCTCATGGTCGGCCGGCCCGCCGGCAGCTTGGCGGTGCAGAGCACGGCGATCTTGAGCACCTTGAGCATGTCGTCCCTCTCCCTGGCCAGCACGGCCACCCGCGGGTCCAGGATGTCGTCGAGGCTCTCCGAGGCGAGCTTGCTCGACAGCCAGGACACGATGTCCCTGCCCTCGCCGAAGCGCGGGTCGATCGGGCTCCGGCCGGTGACCAGCTCCAGCAGCACCACGCCGAAGCTGTACACGTCCGTCTTCTCCGTCACTTTGAGCGAGTAGGCCAGCTCTACGAACGTGAACACCGCAGCCGATCAGTACGTGGCATGCAAACAATTGTGCAAGGCCAGTGTCAGATGAAGAAGAAGACTCACCGGGCGCGAGGTAGCCATGGGTTCCGGCGAAGCAGCTGAACTCGGAGTCGGAGGAATCCTCGGCGACCTTGGCGATGCCGAAGTCAGCGATCTTGGCCTCGTAGTCCTCGTCGAGCAGGATGTTAGTGGACTTGATGTCGCGGTGGATGACGGCCGGCGTGCAGTCGTGGTGGAGGTACATGATCCCCTTGGCCGCGCCGAGCGCGATCTTGCACCGGCGCGGCCAGTCCAGCTCCGGGCGCCCGCTGCCCTTGACCTCCCGCCGGAGCGCCTGGTGCAGGTTGCCGAGCGGCATGTACTCGTATACGATGAAGTTGAGCTCGCCGCGCGACAGGCACGCGTGCAGCTTGAGGATGTTTCGGTGCCGGACCTTGCCGAGGATGGCCATCTCGGCGGCCATCACCCGTGCCGCGTTGCTCTTCCACAGCCGCTTCACGGCCACCACGCCGCCGCCGCCGCCGCGGCCCTTGAGCTCCAGCCGGTACACACGCCCGGTGCCACCCGACCCAATCAGGTTCTCCTCCCCGACGGCGCAGATCTCGTCGGCGTCCAGCTCCAGCGGGTGGAACGACTCCAGCTTCCACTGCCCGCACCCGTCGCCGTGCTCCAGGTCCCCCTTCTTGAGCTCCTCGAGCTTGAAGCTCCGGTAGCTCACAAACAGGATGCCGGCCACGAGCAGCAGCGTCGCCGAGACAAGGACCAGCACCAGCACAAGCTGCGACTTCCTGGCGAGGCCGTCCTTGTGGCCGCCGTCCACGTTGCAGACGCCGAGGTCGGACCTGCCGTCAACGCAGAGGCCGGGGTTTCGGGCAAACGCCTGGCTGCCGCCGGCGAGCACTAGAAGCCCCGGCGGCACGTTCCCGGTGAGCTGGTTCGAGGAGAAGTCGATGGAGCTGAGCTTGAGTGCCTGGAGGCTCGTCGGGATCGGCCCGCTGAGCTCGTTGTTGGAGAGGTTCAGCGAGTTGAGCGACGACAGCAGCGACAGCGAGGCCGGAATCGGCCCTGACAGCGCGTTCTGGGAGACGTCGATCTCGACGAGCCTGATGCAGCCGCCGATGTCGTCCGGCAAGGCGCCGCTGAATTCATTGTCCTCCAGGTGCAGCGCCGTCAGCTGCGACAGGCTGCCGATCTCCGACGGTATGGAGCCTGAGAAGGAGTTGTTGGACAGATAGAGCTTCTGCACCTGCCCGAGCCGGCCGATTTCCGGCGGTATTGCCCCGCTGAGGTTGTTGTTCTGCAGCCACAGCTGGTTGAGGCTCTGCGCCTGCCCGATCAGCGGTGACATGGCTCCGGTGAACCCGTTGTCGGACACGTCGATGATCGTCACCGCCGGGAGCCCCCACAGGCCTTCCGGGAGGTCGCCGGTGAACTGGTTCTTGTTGATCCGGAAGCGTTGCAGGCTCTTGCAGGCCGCGTACTCCTCCGGGAACTCGCCGGAGAAGCCGTTCTGGAGAGCGAGAAGGAACTGGAGGTTGTTGCCGCGGCACAGGTACCTCGGGAAAGGCCCGACGAAGGCGTTCTCGGAGATGTCGACGCTGTTAAGCGGTGAGAATCGGCCGAAGTTGGCCGGGAACTCCCCGGAGAACCGGTTCTCGTAGATGGAGAAGCTCGTGAGGTACCGCAGGTCGCCCCACTCGTCCGGGATCGGCCCGGACAGGTTGTTGTGGTAGAGCTGGATCACCGTGAACCCCGTGAGCGCCGCGAAAGCCGGCGGGATCCCACCGCTGATCTGGTTCTGGGACACGTCGATCTCCCGCAGCTTGGTCAGTTCCCCGAGCTCCGGCGGGAGCTCTCCGGCGAGGTTGTTCTTGTACAGCTCGATCTTCCAAAGGTTCCGGAGGTTTCCGATGGCCGGTGGAATCGTGCCGGCGAGGTTGTTCATGGACATGTCCAGCGTCTCCAGCGCGGTGAGCCTGAAGATGGAGTCCGGTATCACCCCCGTCAAGCTGCTGCCGGCCAGGAACAGGTACGTCAGGTTCCTGAGGTTGCCGATGCTCGGCGGCGTCTCCCCTGGGTCGTAGCTGTTCATGCCGACGCTGAGCGTGGTGAGGCCGGACAGGTTGCCGACCCACGCCGGGAAGCGCCCGGTGAAGGCATTGTTCTCGACGTCGAGGGCCTGGAGCGCCGTCAGCGCGGACAGGTCCGGCAGCTCCCCGGCGAGGCTGTTATAGGACAGGTTCAGGAACCGGAGCTGCGTGCATTTCGCCAGCTCAGGCGGCACGGGCCCCGAGAGCGAGTTGGAGTCGAGCTGCAGCCGCGCCAGGCCGTGCAGCGCCCCGACGGAGGGGGAGATCCCGCCGGAGAGGTTCATGCTCGACAGCGAGATCTCGGTGACCGTGCCGGAGCCACCGTCGTCGCACTGGACGCCGAAGAAGCGGCACTTGGAGGTGGCGTTGGTCCATGACACGAGGTGGTTCAGAGGGTCGTTCAGCCCGGCCTTGAACTGGAGGAGGGCTTGTGTCTGGGAGTCGATTTGGCAGGTGCAGCTCAGGAATAGCGAGAGGAGTGTGATCAGATTCAGAGGGAGGCAGGCAAGGATTTGTCCTCTCATGGCAAGCAGATGGTGTTGGCAGATTCTCTGAAGAAATGGATCACATGGGGTTCTTGTAGTGTCCTGAATGTCTTGACAGATTCAGAACACCTGAAAATGGAAAACAAGACATAAAGTAGGGTTATAATGCATTAACCATCCAATTTCTTGGTGATACTGTATTAGATGCGTTGAAGTGACAAAAAAAAAGCTTCAACACTTCTATTCATCTTTTTTGGACTAGGCTAACGTAAGCCTCAAAAACTGCATAGGTGTTGCCATGGGCATTGGGCCCTAGGGTAGCTAGATCGAGGCTAGGCTATGCGGCTCATAGCCTCCATCCGTAGGGTTGGGGCAAAGTTTTACCTCTCAGCGCCGTGTTGTTGAAGGGGATGAGATTAAGACTAATTGTTCTTCATTGCTTCCCCTATCCAGAGATGCCAATTGGCTTAAATAGCCTCGCGGCTAGCTATTGCAATGACTAAGCTCTTTCACTCACTGCTAACCGCTCCTTCACTCACTGCTAGCCATTCACTGCTAACCCTGCTAACCATTCACTAACTAAACCTCCGGCTGGACTCAGCCACCATGCGCTGGACGTGGTCACCATGCACTCCTCAGATTCAGGACAGCAAGCTTGACTCAGCCACCAGCGCTGGACACATGCGCCTACGGCAGCCTCACATGACAGGTGGCCACAACTATGTGTACAAATTGGTAGCTGATTTGGACACCCCAAAGGCCCCAAGTTGGTTTCCTATGCAAACATGTTGAGAGACGATGACCTGCCAGCTACCACCTTCCACTTCCTCTACCCTGTTCTGTTGCCTTCATTTCACCACAAACACCAGGAAATGCAATAGATTGCCTCATGGAAGCCACACCACACCACACACCACACATCACACATTCACCTCCACCAAGTTAACCGGGGGCGAAAAGGCAGAGCACTCACCAGAGATGTATAATGGGATCAGATGATGGAATCCACATACAAGGATAAAAAGAAGATGGTCAAAGCAATTTCAGTGGGAGCATACTTTGGTGGCACTTACTATTTTAGTGAACCATCAGTGTCTAACATCTAAAATGGCCCAAAATCATGGTGCTTAGCTGGATAACTAGTGAAACCTAGAAGCGACACGTTATGAGGGATCTGTGTAAAAGAGAGAGTGTTATTGGGGGAGGAGTTGATCCAATTTTGGTATCAGTTCTTGGCGGAATAGCCAAGAAAAGAAGAAATTGACCTAACATGTTTTGTCCCATGACTGAATTCTAAAATGATAAACGGTAAAGAATAATTATCGGTGGTAGCTTTTGATCTTGCTAAAGAAATGTTTTTGGGTTCTACCTCCACTGACTAATTCTCCAGAGTATCATGTACTCTATCATTGCTGCATAAAACGTGACAACTTGTCTGCAGCTGGAATCCTCATTCAGTATCTAGAGATTGATTCTTACTTATCATGTCAAATAAATACTAAATTGTAGGTGTACTTAGAAGGCTAAATCAAGAAAGTAAACCATCATTTCACTAAAAATAATGAAAAGTACGTATTCACTTTTCATGAATAACTCAAAATTTCTCAGAGAGTACAGATTTGGGAAGAGTTTGCACCTCACCTATCAAATTTACTATTTCTTTACATTTCATTTTACTAAAATTCCCACAAATAAGAGTTTCCTGAACTAATATAGTTTTGGCAGCATAGTCAACTAGTCATAATTCCAACAGGTTCCTATATGCCCTATCTGAGAGTGAGATATTGGACTGTTAGAACGACACATGCCAGAAAATCATCTGGAGTCATCAAATCAGTTCATATCATGCAACCACACAGCAGGTTAATTACTTCCTCTTCTTCTTTACTTCCTATTAATATATATAATGACAGCTCTTCTGCCCGGTTTGATTTTTTTTTTGAAAAAAAATATACAGGGTTCCTCCCTGTTGAGGCATTTCTTTGGTGACATGATTCCAAAAATAGCACATATATTAATTTTAGGTGCAGAAACATTAGCTATTATCTTCATTCAATGATCATGTACAGTATATTTGTTCAATCAGATCAGATTATTTCAACTAAGTTAAAAGCCCACAAAGGAAAAAAAAGGAAATAAATAGAAATTCAATTTACCAAGAAAAACGAAAAAAATATGTTTTTTTAAGGCGGTGAAAACTGGTGCTTCCTTAATTGGAGGCTGCAAATATTTAGCATGCCGACAAAGGAAATATACTAGTGCAGGAGCAGGACTACTGGCTGGGAGACGCTGGAACGTGGGTGCAGGAAGCCCAAGCTACATTCTACTATGCATCATGAAATGATTGAAGTGGAAGCTTCCACAGGGCAGATGCAACTCTCACAAAAAGACACAAGTGACAACAGAGTTTAGATGGTAGCCCAGCAGAACACAAATGAATACTACACTACCTACTGGCGATCGACGAAGAGCGAGATACGAAGCGCATCAGCTATCATCTCTTGCAAGAACTAGGTAGGTAGAAGCAACCAACTAGAAAGGGAATCCATGGAAGGAAACACCCGTATAGACTGACTACTGCATGTCAGCATCAATCAAGAAAGCCTATTGCCAACAGGATGCAAAGCCATCAATCAGAACAGAGAGGATCAGAGAAAGAGTAGCTCAGTTACAGTGATTTATATACCTTCCGATCCAGCACCTTCCTTCCTCCCCTAGTTCTTGATCAGCTCCTTCTTCGACTGCACCGAGCGACAATCTGACACCACGAGCAGCAGCAGCAAGAAGAAGAAGAAGAATAGCGAATTGAGCGAGCAAGCGAGCGAGGAAGAGTAGAAGGGAGGAAGCTGCCGGTTTGGGAGCAGATACCCAGAGCAGAGGATGCAGCAATTTCAGGGTTTACTAGCTAGCTAGTGTGGGGTTAGCTCGTGGTATGGTAACTGGGGATCGATCGAGCTATGCGTTTGACTCTCGTGTGGAGGCTCAGATTCAGCGATGATATACGCGGCCGGCGGTCACGGGATGCGCACCGGAGCGGAGATATGTACACGGAGGCACCGGAGTGAGTGAGTGAGATAGGCAAGAGGCTGTATCAAATTGGTGGCGGTGGCGGGACAAAAGGGACTGCAATGCGATGCAAGAGCCGATGGTGTTGTTGCTTGCGGGACTGCGGTTTCAGCCGTGGCATCCGGCCCCCCTGCCGGCCTGCTTTGGCTGCCCGCGCTGGTGGCTTCGGAGTGGGACGGATCGGAGGACCCACACGATCCTCTGTGCCGTAACTGGGGTGCTGAGCAGAGCGGCTGGTTGACGGTGCTTAGGCCTAGTTTAGCATTACATGTTATTATTCATCATGTTTACTACCTCTTATTTCGATTTTTAAACCAAATTTTGGCTAGTAATCCCTTCATCCCAAAATAAGTTTTGTTTCGTTAGTGTTGGGACACACTAACTTTTTTTTTACATGGCTGTGGTTCTAGTTGGATCAAGCTCACTGAGAAGCAGTACATTGCTCATATAACAAAGTGAGATACACTCTCCTCTCTCCTAGCTGGATGAAATTTCTTCTCGTATTGAAGACCATGGTCTTCATACATTTTTGTTCCCAAACTGAAACCTTTGTTTGGATCACGATTCACGTGGACGACATGCACGACAAGATCCTCCCACACTTTACCTGCAGCGGTTACACAGTTCCCAGGAAATATCTTCTATACTACACTGTATTTAGCAAAACAATGTACATGCAGCAAAGGGTGCAAGATGAGCGGGAGTGATCGAGTGTCCTTGAGCCACGGGCAACGTGACGTGGCTTACTATGAACGAGCCAGGCAACGAGTGGTGGCAAGTCCACGCGTTCGATCGATGGACTCGCCAGCCGGTCGGCGTCAGGTCGGTGAAAAGAGGCCCGGAAATGACGTCACCAGTGAGGCGAGCACGTATCACGAGTGACTCGATCCACTGGCTTGGCTAGTGCTAGGATTGCTCTCCGATCCTCGTAAGTATGAAAACTTTTGCCTTTGATCGTCTTTAATTTGCCTCGTTGGATCTCGTGTCAAGCTACATGCGTCACAGTCGTCTCTATCTATCTAGCACGTAGTGCTACTGTATATAACAACTAGCTAACCGTTGACTTGTTGCTTTACATACGCCCTTTCCAATATATGATTTGTACATACTGACCTCTACGATTACTGACATAAACTTAATTATCCTTATGGAAACCTTTGAAAAACTAAAACAGTAGATATCAAGATTGACAAAATTAACACAGCCACTTCGCTAGGCACGTTTGTCCACCACTGAACAAACAATGCCATTAAATTTTAAAATAAATCTAGAAAAAACTTATAACAAGGCGAGGACTTCAGTTCATCATAGGTGGACATGTGCTATCACAAGGAACATAACCAGCTGAGCTAACTGAACTCAATTTGCGTACTTTTTAAATGAATGAATTTGAACACTAATTCAATTTTGCATGTCTGTATAGAACATCGATACACATGCACATGTACATCGTTTCAAATTTCCCGTAAACCTCAGGTTATGTTTTGTTTTCAAGGTTTTCGTAAATTAATTAATACCCGTGTCATTTTCACAAGAGATGCAGGCACGCAACACCCCAGTCCCTCATCATATCCTCAAAGGAAATGAGCGCCGCTCGAAAAGAGATGTATAATATGGTTCTTATCTTAATAATAATCTCTGAGTTTTTATTAACCCCCCACCAAAAGTATGCATCTCGATCCTTTTTATGTGCGCATTACAGCATAGTACTAGTAGGGAATGTAATACGGTGAACAGATTTATATTTTTTACTACTATACTTCCAGTAAATTAGGTAAGGAACCATATATAATTAATTCCAAGAAATTGGTGAAGCAAGCTATATGGAGGACGCGATTGCTCTGACATTGTGACACATCGACCACGATAATCAGTCGCATTGTAATCGAATCGGTCAGAGCGCGTTGTTAATTGAGGCTTTGTTTAGTTCCAGGGTGTAAAGTTTGGGATGTCACATCAGGTATCACATGGGGGTATTGCATGGGATGTTTGAATACTAATAAAAAAATAAATTACAGAATCTATCAGTAAACCGCGAAACAAATTTATTAAGCCTAATTAATCCGTCATTAGCGCATGTGTTACTGTAGCATTTTATCCGTCATTAGCGCATTAGGCTTAAAAGATTCGTCTCGTAAAGTACTCGCAATCTGTGTAATTAGTTATTTTTTTAGTCTATATTTAATACTTCATGTATGTGCCTAAACATCCAATGTGATAAGGTGTAGAGTTTTACCGTGAGAACTAAATAAGGCCTGATTGATTTCGAAAGCACCGCGGCATGATTGGCACAACCAGCCCAGGCATCATTTAATTTGGCATTGGCTCGGTCGATCGATGCGGCCGGTCCATCCATTATCCGTGCATCTCACCATCACCGTCATCCTCAGTCCTCACCAATAAGCAGCAGCACGTACGCAGCAGGCCGGCGCGCTCCCGTGACGATCGATCGCAACAGGCAGGCCGCAGGCAGTAGGTATAGCCTCAGACTTGCGCAACACGCGACGCAACGCGCATCCATCCATAAATAAATAAATACAATCATGCAAAAAAAGCTCCATATGCTTATGTGTTTTTTTTTGGGGCCGCGTACGTGGATATGTATCCCTCGGATATACATCCGCCACGTATATACAGACCGTGGTGCGCCAAGGTTTTCATTTTTAGAAATTAAAATTTATCAGGGATCATAGATAAAGAGAATAAATAGGATATATCGAAAATATCGGACCAAATTCAAATAAAATTTAATTTGAATTTAAGTAAATTTAAATAAATTTAAACAAAATTTACAAAAAAAGATAGATTATTTCTTATCGGCACTTAGGGATAAACAGGATATATCGGAAATATCGGAAGATTTCGGCCGATAAAAAAAAACATGGGTGGGCAGCATCGATCTGCCCGTAGGTCCGGGTCCGCGGCTCTCGATCTCCAAGTGGCCGCGAGGCTGAGGCGCCACGTACGTACGTCGGCCGGCTCGCCGCATCGGGGATTCCGTGGTATCTTCACGTCCCTGCACGTACGTGTGTGGTTGCAATCGGCCCTGCCCCGCCTGTCTCCACTTAATCCCCAATGCAATTTGGGAACATACACGTGCCGTCAGGCCGCATACTCATCATACCGTAAACCGTCAACTGAAACTAAATTTTGCGTCTGAATTTTTTCGCGTAAGCACGTACGTGCTCTACAACTTCTTTGTCGTTATTAAATTTTTTATTTGAAATTTTCTAGAGTCCCAAAAATTCATTTTAACCTTATTGATTTCGAAATTTAAATTTATTTAACAATCTCGGATCTAACATGATCTACACAAAAGTAGCCGCTCTCAATACGATTTGTAGCTTTCGTAGTTAACAAGTTTTTTTTTATTCTAAGTCATTTATATTCCTTAATATTAGTTTTATGTTCTAAAATTTCAAAATTTAAAATTTTAAAATTTCAGACGACATTGGACATTAGCATGATCTATACTAGAGTTATAGTTGTCGACGTTATCTGCAACTTTACAGTTAACATGTATTTTATTTGAAAACATGTAGAGTCCCAAATATTTATTTCAAAAACCCTCAAATTTTGAAATTTGGGTTTTTGAATATTTCAAGCTATCTTGGATGGAGACACACCCTTTATTCAAATTGTAGAACTTGACAAGTTGAAACTTTTGTCATTTAAAATCATTTAGGACAAAAAACATTCAATACAAGATTGCAAAATTAATGTTGACAAAAAAGATGGCGTCCTATATCTCTATACTCTTATAAAGCTAAATCCCACTAGATGATTTTTCTCTTCATGCAAGGTGTCCACATCATCCCCACTAAGTGACCCCACTAGATGTTATATCTCTTTATTCGAGGTGTCCACGTCATTCCCCACTAAGTCCATGTCATCCCTTATTAATTACAAAAACTATCCACGTCATCTCTATCATGTGCAGTGCTTTGAATCTTTAATCTAAACCACACTAGATGTTCTATCTCTTCATGCAAGGAGTCCACATCATTCCTCACTAAGTCTACGTCATCCCTTTTTAATTTAAAAATTATCCACGTCATCTCTATTATCATCTTATACAGCTAAACCCCACCACATGATTTTTCTCTTCATACAAGGTGTCCACATCATCCCCACTAAGTGACCACACTAGATGTTTTATCTCTTCATATAAGGTATCCACATCATTCCCCACTAAGTCCATGTCATCCTTTATTAATTACAAAAACTATCCACGTCATCTCTATCATATGCAATACTTTGAATCTTTAATCTAAACCTCACTAGATGTTCTCTATCTCTTCATGCAAGGTGTCCATATCATTTCCCACTAAGTTCATGTCATCCCTTATTAATTTAAAATACTATCCACGTCATCTCTATTGTCATCTTATAAAGCTAAATTCTACTAGATGATTTTTCTCTTCATGCAAGGTGTCCACACCATCCCCACTAAGTGACCCCACTAGATGTTCTATCTCTTCATTTAAGGTGTACACATCATTCCCCACTAAGTCCATGTCATCCTTTATTAATTACAAAAACTATCCACGCCATCTCTATCATGTGCAATACTTTGAATCTTTAATCTAAACCCCACTAGATGATTTTTCTTTTCATGCAAGGTGTCCACATCATCCCCACTAAGTGACCCCACTAGATGTTCTATCTCTTCATGTAAGGTGTCCACATCATTCTCCACTACAAAAACTATCCACGTCATCTCTATCATGTGCAATACTTTGAATCTTTAATCTATTAACATACAAGTTATCTACATACGCTATTTGTTTCATCACCTATTCCTCTATAATGTAGTCAAATATTCTATTGGTTTTTCTTCTATTATCTTACCGATTTTTACCAAATATGATACAATAAAATAACATGTAAGTCAAATTCATATATACACACAATATACAGAATATCATATAGTAATGCTATGTATATAACAGATTTATTTTTACGAAAATCCCGCAGCAACATGCGGGGTATGCTTCTAGTATTATTATGTATGTAATCACAAATGAATGAATGTGCAGTTATATGGAGCTGTTATATGTGCTAGAGGTCATGAGCCCAAATCTCAAAGTGGTTATTTTTTGTATTCACCAAACAGAATTAATATGCAGTTCGGTTTGCGTCTAGACATGCCCACTCCCTCCATCAACTATGCATTGCTAAGGAACTAAGTACGTATAGGGCATGTTTATGACCACTTATAACTCGATTATAGGTGAAAATAATCAAGAATGTCATCCAAGTGTCTAGGAATCAAGCGGTCAAAACAACTGTAGTTCTAGTAGCAGCGTTTTCTATACCGACGCGGCCTGCCGCACGCGATTTCCCTTGCGTGAGCACCACCTGTTGCCCCTCGTCTTCCCCGCTACCCCCGGCACTAGATTAAGCTCCATCGCCACCCCCACGCGGGCTTGGTTCACTAGTGCAGGAACGACCTTTGCTCCCGGTGGGGAACCCCCTCTAGTCCCGGTTCCCCACCCGGGAGCAAGCATCCGGGACTAAAGGGGTGTCCTTTAGTCCCGGGCTAACCGGGACTAAAGGGGGACCTTAAAGGGGACCTTTAGTCCTGGTGGGTATTACCAACTGGGACTAAAGGTGTCTCCTGACATGCCACGATCCGGTAACCTTTAGTCCCAGTTGGTTGTTTTTTTTCTTTTTCTTTTCATTATTTGATTGATTTTGGTTTGAAACTAGGTTTTCGAATTCGTATTCAAGCGTTATTGGACGGATTAAATTAATAACAAGTATAAAACTATATATATATTTACATGCATGCATGCACACATATATATGTGTATTTTACATCATATTATTTCATGTGCGTATATTACAAAAGTTTTAATTACCGTCATTGTGATATAACAAATTCCCTCTCTCATCCGGCCTCTACGTCGGCTTCCATGGCTGTGTGGGGTCATAGTGGAACTCGTCTTTGGAGTCGACGACCTGGTCATTAAGAAATCCAGCTGTGGACTCCTGAATTGCTTTGAGCTGGTCTTGTCGTATGACCTTTGCAGCCAACCATTTAGCCTACAGGTTTGAATTAAAGAAAAATGAATTAATATATGTATATATGTATAAAGACATATAGTAAGCACAAGTAATAATAATTAAATGAATATATAGTGTAGTTTAATGTACTTTGAGTCTCTCTTTGTTAGTTCTTTGTGCGCATTCCTTGATAAACTCGCAGACGTAGTAACCACAAAAGTTGTTTCCTGGTTCCTCGCTCAGACACCACTTTATGAGAAAAAGATTCGTCATCCAATCTGGTGATCCGGTGAAAGCTATATGTTTAATTAATAAAGATCGATGATGCGATGCAGGGGACTTACTTTCAAAGGAATTACGTGCAGTGGAGCTTTGCATTTTCCCATGTGTGGATTCTCAATAAAGTTTTTCCAAACACTGCCCAATAAAATAAAAATGTTGCACGTTGTCAGATATAGTTAATCATCTTATGTGTATATATATATAGTTGCTAGAGAGATACCGAAATTACCTCTGGATAATATCTATCATATCTTGATAGTCTTGTTGTGGTTTTCTCATCGAGTCATAGATTATCAATTGACTTTTGACCAGATCGATGTCCATCAATATCCAGTGATTGTTTTTTTTGAACTGAAACCGTGGGGCAAAGCCCCCCCCGGTGGCGCAAATATATATAAAAAAGGAAAGAACTTACAACAGAGTCCAACTAACGGTTAGACAGAAGGGAAAGACTTCTAACTAAACCAACCCTCTAAACTTCTAACTAGCTAACAGACTGAAAGATACTAAGGAAAAATTACAAGGCGTCAAGCCAGAGCATAACAGCATGATGGAGACTTGGTTTGATTTTGACTAAGTGAGCATTGACTTCCTTTTTGAAAGCAGACTTCCAAGTAGCCAGATTTGGATTTTTCCCATTAAAGATGAAATCATTTCTTTCATTCCATACACACCAGGCACCAATCATGAAAATTTCCATGAAAAAGGGCTGCAGAAAAGCTTCTTTAGCAATATAAAGCTTCTGATGAATGCTGACATTTTCTTCCCAAGTAATTCCCAGTGCAAACCATCTACTAACTGTAGAAGGGCACTCAAAAAACAGATGCTCAAGAGTTTCCTCAACAGTATCTTGACATAGGGCATAATTATATCCTTCCTCCAAAAACTTGTTCCTCCTTCTTAACATATTCTGGGCAAAAAACTTTATCTTTGGGACACATTTTGTCTTCCATATCCAGAGGATAGATTTGTGAGGTTGCAAACCCCTAAACTGATATTGATAGAATCTGCTAGAAGCATACTTCTGCTGTCCATAAATGAAGATCCAACAATCATTAATTCCTGGAATGACTGGTTGCATCTGGATCAATTCTTCATGCAATCTCAGGAAGTCATTATAGGCATCTCGCGTTATGGGAATTCTAAAACAATCTATGAGCTGCTCTGAACATCTTAGACCCCAGAGAGAGATCCTTGGGTTCTTTGCAAAGCTTACTAAATTTGGAAATTCTTGAGCATGAATCTTACCCTCCAAGAGGTCATCCCAAAAACTTACAATATCACCTTTGTTAGGAACACAATATGCCACTCCTCTGAACTGAATGTTCAGTCTCAAAATATCCTTCCACCAGAAGGAGCCATTTTCTTTAGCCATATGTGGGACTTCCGCAGAATAATATTTGTCCCAAATGAGCTTAACCCATTGGACATTTTTCTTTCTGTATAATTTATCTAACTGCTTAATCAGCAGGGCATCATTCTACAAACTCAAATTGATGACACCCAGGCCTCCCCTACTTTTGGGCCTTCGAACTAGGTCCCATGCAGCCAAGTTATATCTCTTTTTCCTAAAGTCCCTCCCCCTCCACAAGCAATTCTTCCTATGCTTGTCAATAATCTCAATCACAGTGACTGGAAGTTTTAAAGAGCACATATAATAAGTAGGCAGTGAAGATATTACTGAATTAACCAGTTGAAGCCTCCCAGCATAAGTTAGGAATTGTGAGCTTGTTGATAATCTTTTTTCCATTCTGCAGATGAGAGGAGCATAGTCCTTAACCTATGGCTTAGTGAGTCCCATTGGGAGGCCCAGGTAAGTGAAAGGAAAGTCACCCACAGTAAACCCAAAAACATTTGCCAGAGAAGTTGCCTTTTTATGGTCAATATTGATGGGGACAAGACAAGACTTGTGATAATTCACTTTTAATCCACTTGAAAGGGCAATCTTTTGAAGGATTTCTTTCAGCAGCAGCAACTGAGTTTGACATCCTTGCATAATTAGTATAGTATCATCAGCATACTGTACTACTGGAAAAGGGGTGTCCTGATTCTGAGAAAAGGGTGGAAGTAGATTTCCTTGCTGATATTCATGATTAATCACACTCTGCAAAAGGTCAGCAGCAATGGCAAAAAGGAGTGGAGAAAGAGGGTCCCCTTGTTTTACCCCTCTTTTGCATTTAAATTCTTTCCCAGCTGTGCCATTGAGAAGGACAGAGGATGTAGCAGAAGAGAGTATTTCCTCAGTCCAAGTGATCCATTTGGAGGGGAAGCCTTTTGCTCTAAGCATCTCACTGATGGCAGCATGCTCAACCAGGTCAAAGGCTTTCTCAAAATCTAGCTTGAGAATGATAATTTCTCTCTTTGAGTGATGGCACTGATGAAGATATTCAAATGCCCAGCTAAGACAATCTTGTATGGTTCTGCCCCTTATAAAGCCATACTGATTCTCATGAACAATGTGCAAAGCCTTTTTTGTAATCTATTAGCCAGCAGTTTAGAGATAACCTTTAGAGAGGAGTTTAAAAGAGAGATGGGTCTAAAGTCATTGACACCTTCTGGATTGTCTTTCTTGGGGACCAAAGTAATGTAGGACGAGTTAATGCTCTTGATGTCTGCTTGATGAGAAAAGAAATCCATACACAATTTGTACATGTCCTCCTTTATGATGGGCCAGGCTTTCCTAAAGAATAGGTTATTGAACCCATCTGGCCCAGGGGCTTTATCATTTGGAAGATCCAAAATTATTGAATCTATTTCCTCATGACTAAATGGCTGGCATAGCTCATCAAGACTGTTACAGGGCTGAATGATCTGCTGAAAGTCAAATTGCATTGAGATGCCCACTGAAGTGCCTAGCCTTCTCTTGAACTCTTGAAAGAATAGTGCACTTTTCTCACTATGTTCAGTGACCATTCTACCATTTTCATCCACTATCTGACTGATAACGTTTGTATATCCAGTGATTGTTGCATGTGTTTATAGGCATATAACGCATAACACTCATTAATTAACTAGAATCAACATATGAGCCAATAAGGATCGATGATCGACATTATTAACACTCACTTGAAGTTGTAGGGGAAGAGTATATCTTGCTTGTGGCGTTGGTTCACTAAGAACTTCATGAGCTTGCTCTCTGACTCAGGCTTCCAATTAGGCTTGAGAGTAACTGGGTATTTGAATACAATATTGGGATCAACAAAGCCAACTTCATTGTAGCCTTTCTTTTTGCGCTCTATCATTGTATATATATATAACTTATATGCATATACTTGTAATAATAGATCTTCGAAATTATTACTTACAGGCAATAGCAACTAATCACAACTTTGTCCAGAGAGTTTAGGTGGCATAGTTGATGAAATTCTGTGTAATGAACATACATAACGTCATGGCCATGGAACCAATGTTCGTCTCTAATTCTGACACTAAGATATTCGTCTCCTTTAGCAGACGCCTGCATGTACCACTTGTTCAGTAGGTACATTTGCGTCCCTAGATCACCTAAGGCTTCAGGGTTGTATAAACTCTAGCCTAGTACAAATTTTTTTCTTCCAAAGATCAACCTCCTGTGCACTCTCAATGTTTCCATGACCAAACATCTGGTAAAGGTCGAGACCAGTCTCTTCAATAAATTCACCAAGGTGATCCAAATCGACATCCGGAGGTATGTTTGCCTGATGCATCAATCCTAAATTCGAACCATATTCATTACCAACAACTAGCGGGGGGACTGATTGGTGCGATTGTTGTCCGAGTTGTGCAACTCCTTCCCTGCCCGCTTCATTTTCTGTGTCGTCTCAATTGACTTGGTGAGAGTGCGGTCATAGTCCGTTAACATTGCTTTGGACGGCTTACAAGATTCCCGCTGCTGCTGGTAAGAAGCCACCTTTTTTCTTAGAATATCTGGAGCTACGAAGAAGTACGGTTTCTCTGGGTTTCTCCTTGCTTCTTGATCCTTTTTTAGTTTGTCATAGAATCTGGACATATCTTTTTTATATGCATCAGTTACTTGTTCCTTCTCTTCAGATATTATTTTAGGAACAGCCCTTGGTTTCACGGTGGCTTTCTTTGCTGGCGGGGGCTGGTTCTTCGTTTGTGGGGCGGGCCTCTTGCTAGTACTGGCTTCTTGGTAGGTGGGGGTGGGGGAGGTGTTGGAGACCTCCTTGGAGGTGGTGGCAGCGGCGTTGGAGACCTCCTTGGAGATGGTGTGGATGCAGCCTCGCCTTCCAACACATTGTCATCGTACAGAGCACTATGATGATATGGCGATTGAACAATTGGACTTAGGTTGGGGGAGGATCTGGTACAAAAAAGGAATGACATATTATTATGAGCAAATTGTTAATTATTTAAGCCAGTATAAATTAATGAGTTAGTGTTTTCATCCGCACCTATGGTGAGGTAGTTCAGGAGGAGGTGGAGGCGACATCCCGGGAATGATGATGTAGCGCTTGCGCCATACAATGAATGTCTTCTCTGCTTCTCCTAGAGTCTTCTCGCCATCACCTCTAGGAATGTCAAGAGGCAAATCACTAAAACCTTTTTCAGCTTTATCTACCAAGACGGTAGCATATCCTTCTTGGATTATATTTCCATGAATCCTTGGTGTCTTGGTTCGGTCGATAGGATTAACAAGACCGATAGCCACCTTGATTGTGGAATTCCCCTTCAGAATGTGTAGCTCACACAATATACAAGGTTCAGTAATGTCATCCACAGGGAAGCACAGTCCTGTGTCCCCTTGATTTGGTATCTCCGTGGAAGCGCAGCTGCTTTTTATCTGAGCAGAGGGGCTAATGTTAATTTATGGCTCTGATGCCTGCTTGCTTGCTTGCACTCACTGCTATTTGCACTTGTCTTCTGATTTCCTCCTGCATTCTCACTTCAAGGATTTTTTTCCCGCTCCTGTGATTCACGCACCGCTTCCTCCAACCTCTGGAGCCGCTGTGTCTCTTCTTCCTTCTTTCTCTAGCGGCTTCTGTAGAAAGGTCTGTCCTGAGGGAATCCATGCTCCCACGCGACACTTCCTTTGCCTCTAGTTCGGCCACCGTGTTCAGTAGTCCCGATAGCGTATGTCAGTTCATCCTTCTCTCTGTTGGGCCTGAACGCACCACTAGCAGTAGCTCTCTGAGCATAAAACAATCTTTCGCTGCTTCTTGCAGTCTTGCGCCATAAACGCACTTCCCTGTCTCCTGGTCCAGTGTTCCCCCATGAGCGAAAAACCAATTCTTTGCACGCTCTCCCCAATCGAGTGATTCTGGTGTGATACCCTTGGCAAGAAGGTCTGCTTCCATTTTGTTCCACTTCTTAATGGCAGTCGGGTAGCCACCTGATCCTAAGTTATTGTGGTATGTCTTTTGTTGGGCATTATGTTGGTTCTTTATCACCCGACTCACACCCTCTTCCGACGTCTTGTACTGTACAAACTCATCCCAATAGGGCCTCTGCTTTGAGATCAGGCCTGGGACAGTGAAATCTGGTGCTACATTCTTCTTTACATACGTCGTGTATAGGTGTTTCTTCCAAGTCTAAAACTGGGTGGCCATCTTCTTCATTGCCAAATCCCTAACTCACTCTTTCAATTCATCACCATCCATTATATCATCATAACCATCTGTTTGGAGCGTGAAATGTTCCAAGACATCATTCCAAATTAACGTCTTGTCACGATCGGAGACAAAACTGATATGAGGAGCATTGGTCTTCTTCTTCCATTCACGGGTACTGATCGGGAGCCGGTCCCTTACAAGGTAACCACAGTGGTGCACGAATTTCATTTTATTTGGCCCCCCCGGTTCGCCTGTATCCACATTGAACTCCGAGATGATGAAGTGGCCCTCCAATGGCTTTTTGGGACCTCGAACATTTTTACTCTTCGTTGTAGTTGTTGATGTCGATCTAGAGGGCTACAAAACATAAACATTATTTTTAACACTGTTCGCCTACACGGCCATGTAGGCCGTTTACACGGCGTGTAAACACTACTCGATGGGTAACCGTGTAGGCCGATTAGCCGTGTAAAGCCGTGCAAAATCGTTTCGACCGTTTAAAAGGCCGTTTAAACGGCCGTGTATACCGACTTTTTGCTAAACGATGGGTGACCGACTGTTCACCGTTTAACGTTTAGGCTAACATTGATTTTTAATGTCATGAGCACACATAAGACATATTATAATATATATAGCGACCAATCCCAACTAAAACAGACAGATCCCCCGATTGTGCAACATCTTTGGGCTTTTTCGGCTGGATCACTGCCTCATTAGCCGTTGTATCTGCTTGTTGTGTAAGATATTTTTGCACGAGTTCAACGTACTCTTCCTCCCAGTAGAAGCCTGAACATCGTCCACTGCCATCCCACTAAAAATAAAACAAAAAATTAGAACTTTAATCACAACCATCATGAAAATAGGTATAAACTAACCATAATCATAAAATACGATAAAATAACTCACATTGCGATCCGGACACTTGTAGACGATACGACCCTTGTTGGGACCCTCCTTCTTCACTCTGTACTCCATCACAATCTTCGTCTCATCACGACACTTGCCGCATGGAATGAGAGGGAGGCCTGGCCTAAGTCGCTTTGGAAACCCATGAGAGGCCGAGGACCTCCCGGAAGCAGTTGCCATCTACTCTCTATACTCATTTTTTAATGCACTAACTCATTTTATAAACAAATAAAATTAAGAAACTATAAAATTCTCTATATATCTAAATAATGAAGTGTGCTATGCATGCTAGAAATAAAAAGTGAATACTAATTTTAAATACCTACTTTAACCTTTCTTCATCCAAATATGCAAACTATAAGTTATTTTGAGCTTAAATTGTTTACAAATAAAAAAACACCATAAAAACTATATATATATATATATATATATATATATATATATATATATATATAGTGAACAATATGAGATATGCCAATGATGAAAAATTAGAGTATGAAATTGGTAACCTTTACAACTGAAGAATCGACGGAGGAATCGAAGAAATCGATGGATGAATCGAAGAATGGATGGAGCAACAATGGGAGAAGCAAGAACACTGAGCTTCAAATTTGGTCCAGCTTGGGCTCGGGAAGGAAGGAGACTGCCGGGATTTAAAGAGGGAGACCTTTAATCCCGGTTGGTGGCTCCAACCAGGACTAAATGTCCCTTTCCAACCCCGGTCAGAGGCATGGCCCGGGAGTAGACCTTTACTCCCGGTTGGTGGATCCAACCGAGAGTAAAGGTACACCTTTAGTCCCGGTTGGTGTCTCCAACCGGGACTAAAGGTCCCCTGCCACTGTGCTGAGCGAAGTAGCCATTGGGCATGGACCTTTAGTCCCGATTGGAGACACCAACCGGGACTAAAGGTCTCTCTAGTCCCGGGCGCAAAAAATGCCGGGACAAGAGCCCATTTTGGCCTCGAATGAAAGGTCTGTTCTCTACTAGTGGTTGGAGGCATCTTGCTCCTCTCGTCTGCTCCTCTGCCGCCCCCATGCATGCTGGTCTTGGTCGGACGTGACGCTCTCGTTTGCTCCCCCACCACCCTGCGCTAGCCCGGTCGGAGGCGACGCTCCGCATTCCCTTTGTCGACCAAACATTGTTCAGAGAGAGGCGATGAGGGAGGCATTGGAGTAGCTGAATCTCTCTAGCGGCGGAAGATGGCCGAGTAAGACGGGGAAAGGTGATATGAGTAAGTAGAGTGACACATATATCCTTTTACACTCCGATTATCATACAATCAGAATTGCCAAACACCCTCGATTCCCTATACCAGAGAATTTTAGACCACAACTCATAAAAAACATAATTAGATTACAATCGAGCTGTCTCAAACAGGACCATTGTCTTTTGCCAGACTTCCACGTAGCTTTCCGATTCCACTGTGGGCTTTTTAGCGGACCTTTGAGCAGCCAGGCGTCCCCCCATGAAGCCAGATGGCCATGTCATACTCATACAGTAGTCATCAATCCATCAACATATATATGATTCCTGTTAGAAGGTGACACACTCCACTACACATGATCAACTAAGCGCACAGCCATGGGCGCCTTGTGTTACATGGCAATTTGAACTAGGCGAGGTCGGCAAGCAAACGAGCTAACGAACAAAGCACTTGTTATATATATCTGCCATATATGTGCCAAAGGATCCAATATAATCTCAATGACAAGTGCCGTCGTCGACTGATGTGCTGGATATATTAGAAAACAATCAATTGGACCATTTTGACGTAATTTTGGTTGCAATTTTAATTATCCAACAAATTAAAGTAGTTTTATATATGTGACTAGTTTTGGATGAACAAGGGATCACGTACGACATGATTAGGGGATCGCAAGGCGATGTGGATTTCCCCACCTGGAGACGATTCGAATCCGTTGTTATGCAGATGGCTTGATTGGCAGCTGCCGTTTGGGCCGGCATTATTTAATTTATTAGGCAATAAGTGTTTCCGATCCGGATGTTTACAGCTGATTTGGACTGCATGCTTAATTTGGGTGGGAGGGAAGGGAATACGCATGATTACCGCGGGTGCATGTTCTAGAGGGGGCGAACTGCACTACTGCAGTGGCAGTGACAGTGAATGAATGGATCCTTAATTATAGAACGTGATGGTTTGTAAGCGCATGGAGTGCTGACAGCTTATCTACCACGCACCTACATACCTAGGTCATCTACAATGACACGAGCAATATATTAGACCATAGATCCTGAGACTACATGCATGGAAAATATTTTTGTTTATATATGGAGAATGTGACCTTGATCAAAGCATAAGGACTGAGAACTGTTTGCTCCAACTGGAGATTCTGAAAAGCAGCTAGTAGACCGATCATGTGTCGTGAAAATATGGAATGTCGAAGATGAGGGGTCCAAAAGCTCAAACAAATATATCCTACTCCCTTCGTTCCAAATTATAATAATTTTTGTTTTTTCTAAATACATTATTCTTACACTATATATCAAGAGATAATGTATAGTTAAGTGCATAGCAAAAGCTATGTATAAGACAAAATGTCTTATAATTGGAATGGAGCGGTTCCGGTACGGTGTAGGTTAGAGTATTGTTTGTGAGCTACCTTTAAGCTAGGTAACGTGTGGACCAAGCAAAAAAAAAAAGGTGTATATATATATATATATATATATATATATATATATATATATATATATATATATATATATATATATATATATATATATATATATATAGTGTACAATTACATGAATTTGTGCAAACCGTGTATCATAGTAGTACAACATGCATGTGTGGTCAAAAGCTAACTATTTGTTTCAGTAAGAGCCTAACATGGTAGTTGTTTCTCTTGAATTATGCAGGTAGTTATGCCTCCGACAATTCTTGAAGTCCTGAAAACCTTGCATGAGTCGAGATGAGATTATTAAGATTGATGTGGATTTCGTAAATGGATCACTTGGTCCAAATTAAGGGTCGGTTCAGATTTGTGACCACTAAAATGTAGTGGCCGGCGCATAACCAATAGTGCGGCGCGGTTAAAAGTTAAAACTACGGTAGAAGGAATGTGCCCAACTTTAATTTAATTTCTTTATTTACCAGTGGCCAGTGATGAATGCCAGTCAATTTTGGAGTATTGAGTAGATGCCAACTATATACTTTACCAAAGTCTTTCCATGAGACTTTTGGAAGTGTGTTCATGGACCACACAGCATGATCTGTCCTTTCTAGCAATAAAATAAGCTCATAATTGGATTTAGATGTGCTGGGTGAGCTAGAGTGCTAAGGTTTTAATCCCATCGATGTATCTGTACAGACTACGGAGTGTTGCGATGCATGACTGAATCTAGAAATTAATGAAAAGTGTTGAAAAATGGCTGAGTCCTCTGTTCACCAACTCTACTGCTTTTTAATTAGTCACCTTTTCTCAGCTTCTGTTCACTAAGTTTCCTTTATGGATGTATTTAGTACTTCTCCATGTTAATTACCTGCAATATTGCTGAAGCTTTGAGCTCTATTTTTTTAAGATAACGGAACGAAGTTCCAGCCTCTAACCATCCGAAGATGATACACGGCTGAAGCTTTGAGTTCTATTTAAGTGAGCAAAGAACACTTAGATTCATCAATGCAAGCAAGATGCTATACAGAATTCATGCTGGAAATTCCAGAATAAATCCACCACACTATCACACAGCTGTTATGTTAGCCATATAAAACACAGGTGACATGCATACTAGCTAGGTGGACTGTCACTGCAGGTTGGCGCACGGCTGCACTGTATACGCTGATCAGTTATCAGGTAACCACTATGTTACCATAGTAGCTTAACTGAGCGCATCACTGTCAGATTAAAGGGCTCCACGTTCTTTTGCATTGACATGACAAATTGGTCCGTCCAAAAGACGTGCTGTCTCGTCACATTTTTCTTTCTATTAACATCTCTTCCGTTAACATTTTTAGCGACGGAAAATATGTAAATTCGACAAGATTACTGAAGGACTGAAAACGGCGACCACAGGGGGTGAATGGGAGCCGCGAAATATTTGGCCGCTGTCCTAAAATCACCGCCGAACACGCGAAGCAAACACCATGATATCCACGACCTAATTGAGTGGGTGGATGTTCCCTAAGAACACAGCCGGACACCACAAAGCTAACACAAGAGACGGAACACGAATCGAAGCTCAAACGCGCAATCCGCAGGTGAAATAGGAAGCACCGGAAATATTGGAAGCTTAAAACAATTACACACACCACTGGAATTAATGAACATGCCATGAAAGCTCCCTGTAGTATGAAAGTGACAACTCGGGATTCAGAAAAGTAAATCACGTTACTGCAAAAATCCACCGAACAAGGGAGCTAGGCACTGGCAGGAGCCGCTGCGTGCTCTGCAGTGCTCGGCCTCCCCACAAGAACAGAAGAAGAGAGCACAGCACCAGCGAAGAGATCTCAGGGCTAGGAACTAGCACTGCTCATGGGAGCAAGCACGGCACATAGTGCTCAGCGTTGGTAGTGCTGCTCCTGAGCCCCATCGATGAACGTACACAACTGCTGCTAAGAACAGAACAAGCAAAAAGGGAGCGACCACGAGAACCAGCAAAATCCGACACAAATCAAAATGATTTGCTCTCAAAAATTGCACAGACGCAATTCAAGAAGGATCGAAACTATTCTCCAAAAATCAGGGCCTGGGATCGACCCAAACTCCGGGAAATCGAGATCAAACCCAAGAACGAAAAAGGAGAAAAACTCAAGAACAAAAATCACAGACGGACTAAATGAACCCCGGAGGACAACCGGAGGATTCGGACCTCTATTCCCACTCGAAAATCACAAGTTTATTACACAAATTTAGAATTTATGGACCTCTCTCAGAAAAACCTAAGGGGAGAGAAAAACCTAGAGCAAGGAGAAAAAAAATGAAAGAGGTGAGGAAGATGAGGACTTCCTTATCCTATTTAACAGGGATATTACACAATCTTAGTTTTGTCCTTAGATATTTTGAGTCGAACACATAACCCGAGTGCGTTATGGTCCAACCCGAGGTAATCTTCATCCGACAGCCACCGCGTCCTTCATGAGATAGCTTCGCCTCAACGCGAACTCCTCGATGCCGCCACGTGCCGTCCGTTTCTCCTCGGAACCTCCGTCCGGGTTTTGAGGCCCAAACCCGTAAATCCATTTTGAGGCCCAAACCACCAAACCGCTCGCGAGTAGCGTATTCCATATGCGTCCCCGCAACTTGACACGTGTCACTGCCGTCCTCGACCGGCCGGACGCCAAGTCCTCCTAAGTCCCGCTCGACTCGCACGTTCAACGTCTTGACTCGGTCACTCCCATATGCACTTGCACTTGTTGATGTCCTAGATGTCAGCCACCGCGGCTAGTCATTCGGCCTCCTGGTTCCTCGGTCCAAGCCTCACGTCCGTCCTTCACCACTCCCGGTCCATCGTTATGGCATGTCCCTACTTGACATTCACCTCGCCGTCGACCACCACCTTCGAGCTCTACACCTGCACACCACAAACCAAGAGACATGTCGCACAACCTAACTTACGCCATGGTTAGTCACAAACTCGACCTAGGTCGTGGATCACGTTGACAATTACTCATCACAAAACGAACGACAAGGGCACATATCAACTTTGTGTTCGCAATTACTTGATTTCATTAAGCTTGTCATCAGTTGACAGATCTTTTGTGTATCGTAGAAAGGAGAGAGCGACACAATGCAATTTTTTTGATCAAAATTCAGGATGGTTCAGGTTTTAATTCTGCATAGATGATGTGATTACACTTGGTGCCACCTGGTTGTGCATGAGTACAGGAGGATGGCAAGTGGCAACTTGTCAGCTGAGCCCCAAGAAGCTAAGCACCACACAGGTGTAGCGTTTGCAGGTGAGGCTTTAGTTCCCACCTTAAAAACTTTTTATTCCGTCATATCAAATGTTTGGACACATATATAGAGCATTAAATGTAGATAAAAAAAATTAATTGCACAGTTTGCATGGAAACTGCGAGACAAATCTTTTAAGCCTAATTAGTCTATAATTAGCCATAATTACTACAGTAACACACATGTGTTAATGATGGATTAATTAGGCTTAATAAATTCGTCTCGTAGTTTCCAGGTGAGTTATGTAATTAGTTTTTTTATTAGTATCCGAACACTCATTCCGATATTCCATAAAACATCTAATATGACACTCAAAAACTTTTCACCCACAAACTAAACCAGACCTGAGGAGCCGTCCATCTGAACCGTGGAACTAAACAAGGCCTGAAGAGCCATCCATCTGAACCGTGGGAAGGTCACGTCCCTGTCAAGGATGCTTTAATTGCTTTAATTTTCGTGTGGCCAAAGCCTACGGCGGCCTACCCATTTAATTTACTCTGATGAAAGGTGAGGATAGAAAGAATACACGTTTTGGCCAAATGCATGCGTGAAGGATGTATATGTACACACACGAAATCCAAATAATGGACCACTATCAGTGATATCACCACTAACAAAATTAAAGAACAGTAGATGTCCATCACAAGTTCTTCGGACAAAAGACAAGAGGGGTGACCAAATAAATAAAAGGATAAAAATATATAAATATAATACTCCATCTATTCCAAATTATAAGTCATTCTGATTTTTTAGATACATTGTTTTTTTATACACTTAAATATAGGTTATGTCTAGATGTTTAATAAAAACTTTATATCTAAAAAAACAGAACAACTTATAATTTCAAACGAATAGAGTATTATTACATATCTATATTTGCTTATAGATATGGTATACTGCCATGGAATTGAATTTATATTATCCTAAGTCAAGCAACTCTAAATTTGAAAGTTTATAGTAAGAGTATTGACACTTATGACACCAGAAAAAGAGGTAAACTATACAAATTCATACTATAATATAATATATCTAGTGATGCTCATTTCACATATAAATACTGTGTTGTTCTTTTCTTTCAATTTATCAGATTTAGAATAATTTGACTTAGAACAATAGAAAATTATTCATTATATTTCAAGATGGAGGTAGAGCTAATTAATTTGCATCTTCTTGTTGTACATACTTTTCAAAGAAAAAAGTTTGATTCGCCGATGACACGCAATATGCTCAGCGTGATCCAGATTATTCCCGTGTTGTTGGTTTGTTGCCCATTCCCTGCACTAGCAAATTAACAAGTATTTGCATGCATGCGTACCAGGGAATAAATTGTAAATATGCACGCGTCTTATTGGGAGAGATGGTGGTGGGTGATGAGAAGGCGTGACAGATGACAAGATAAAAATTTAATCAGGAGAGGGTTCATGCGCGAGATCTTTGGGCTTTATCCGCACGGTAACTTTCTAAAGTAATCCACTAGGTAAAAGTTACTTAGTGGAAATAACAGCATAAAGCCCCACCGGCCACGGATTTGATTTCATTTGTCTCGGTCTAGTGCTGTTATTTTTTTACCAGGCAAGAAAGAAGCAGGAAAGGTATCAAATGGACTAGCATACAAAAGCAGCAGAAGGGGAAAAAAATGAAAAAAAAAAAAAGAAACCAGCAGTGTGTATAGCGTTACAAACAGCTGCCCCAGATTTGGGCCAACAGATGGGCTATATTCTTGAAGAAGTGTACAAATGGGACTTATGGGCCAGGCGTTGGAACCTCGAATCCTGGAGAGTAGTGCATGGGCTGGCAACATCTATGGGCCTTAAACTTTTGCCATCGTTTTGGGGTTCTTGCATTTTACTTTTCTTTGAAAGATAAGGAATATCAACTTGCAATTGAGCAAGGCCTAAGAGTCCAACAAAAATATAAACAAGCTAGCAATGTTTAAAGTAATGATAGAAAACCGGCTTCAGTCTTGAAAGAAACATCATTCCACATTAATGCCCCATTTGAGATGGCTTCGGATCCAATCACTAGCAGTCCAGCAGTCTCCATTCTCGATCATCTGTCCAGGTCGGCACTTCCGCCTCTAGTTCTTCAATTAGAAGTCTAGATTCTAGAAAGCCAAGGTTAAGAGTTTACTGATTTACACTGTTATTGGCTATTGCAGTATTACTGACTTTTTGTGACATGAAAGTAGGAGTACCCAAGTTTGAAATCCTAACCCCGCCACTGGCTTGTTGGTGCACGGTTTATGAGACTTTTGCTCACTATCTTGGATCAACTCGAGAGCCAAATGGTAGGGAAGACTATGCATTCCACTTGCCATAGAGCTATGGTATCATAAGATGGGATGGTGGCTATAACAATATGTACTGAGATGAGTCTAATTACAACTTCGACCAGAGTGGTTGGGATAAATGAGGGTCTACATCCTACGCTTAAGGAGCCTATGGATGATGACGCTTGCTTCACTTCGCTTCTGCTGATGTTCTATTTGAATTCAGTTCCAGTGGACTTGCAATAAGAGGATGAATCCTTGTATTTGCCCGTTATACATGTATTTGAATGCTACGCATATGACTCTAGTACTAGCTTGAGATGGAAATATATGTGATATCACTGTTTTTGGGACAACCACCTATACTGTGGATTTTACATGAAGATTTAGAGCTCTTTAGGTTATTAATATTTATAAACAGGGGAGGAAGCAGATTGTTGGATTTAATCATTGTTTAACAATTTGTCGATGGGTTGTTACCATTTCTAACCTATTTGTTTGAGCTTGAAGACTGTAATAACAACTTGCAACCTGCAATCCACATGTTTCAAGCTAAAACAGACATCACTTATTATTGTCGAAAATCATCACACTTGTCGAACTAATAACCCATAGTTGCCTACCTAATTGAATATAACAAAGGACCATCTGATCATTACTATTTCTGGATCTTTTACCATGGTTGGAATACCTTCCTATCGCCTCCCCACCCTACCCCCACGCCGAACTCCCCAGTCCGGCACATCGCCCTAGCCGCCCTCGCACGGTGTCGCGCTGGCGGACTTGCCCCACCGCCGCCCCCGCCCCCGCCCCCACCGTGAGGGCCGCGGTGGTCGTCTCCGTCACCGCCTTCCTCGAGTCCGCCGGGTTCCTGCACACCCTGGCCGTTGGCCTTGAGGTACCCTCTCCCATGTACACTTTTGGTGTTGCCGTTTTGGTGCGATGTCGCTGAGGCGCCGGATTGGGGGAATTTCTTGTTCCAGGCCGGCGGCCGCGGTGTCCTCAGCCACCGCCCCCGCCCCCACAAAACGCCAGACACCGATGTGTGCTAGCTTAGCAGTTGTGATGCTTCTCCTTGCTTTTTCATTTGTACTGAATCATCCTGTGTGTATTTGCAGCTGTGTAAGCCTTGATTTGTCTTGTGATTTGATATCTTGTATGAATTCATCTTCCATCACTAATTATTGTCTCCATTGTTTTACATTTTTGAAAGAGATGTTTTATAGTGGTTGGAAAAGTACCATGGTACCTCTGGGTACTTTCATCTTTTTGTATTTTCTAAAAATTAATTGAAAAATATATTGTAATGGGTATTTTGGTAATTGAGTTTGTGCCCTTCCAGAAGTAGACGTCATGGCTGGGCGGATCCAATAATGGAACGACGCGAGCCGGAGGTCTCCGTCCAGTAGACCAGCAGCTCACGTACTACTCAAACGATCTGGGAAGAATGCAGAGACTCCGGCCAGACCGCAGGGTCACCATGGTCGTGGTGCCGGCCGCGGCCGGGACCAGTGGCCGCCGACCACCGCTTCGTTCATGGCGAGTCGCTTGCGGAGCATCTCCTTCATGACGCACTGAGAGGCGGGCCACAATGGTGTCGCACACAGCGCAGCCGCAGCCGACGTCGGCGTCCAGCTCCGCCCATACCTTGGACTGGAGGTCCAGGTGCAGCACCTTCCGCCGTCGTGGATTAGCGAGCTCTGCTCAATGCGGGCGTTTGCAGCGGACATGTACTCATGTAACTTAATTAGTCTTGGATATGTTGGATGGATTTGGATTTAGGTGCAGCTGGATTGGACCGGATTGGATATCTATACTAATTATTAGGATTGTTGGACTGCATTGGAGTGATGATTTTAATTGAATTTCAGTTGGATCTTGGTGATTGGATTCGGATGTCTAAAATGACTGATTTACCCTTGTTCTATAAAATGAAAAATAGATATTTTTCTGCATATTTTGGTACCGGTCCCACCTAATTTGGTACCATTTCCACCTATTTGGTACCTTCAGGTACTTTCTGTTGGGTACCTCCTATTTTTCCACCGTCCGACTTCGTCCGATGAATGGTCCATGTTTTTTCCAACCATTGTAAAATTTCTCTTTTTGAAAACTTACTCTACAGCGAGCATTTTTCAATTGCTATATATATATGTTGATTTGGGGCTTCAAAATTCAGACATGTATAAATGATGCATTGTATTGTTGATATTATTCTTTCTGGACATGATTTATTTCATTTCAAAAGAATGGTTGTCCTTTTATCTTAGTGTACTATCTTTGAGCTGTGCTTTGTTCTTCTATTGTTTATCTACTTGCTAACATTTGTAGTCCTGAACAGCAAGCGCGTGAGTGGTTTTGAGCAAGCACCTCCACAACAGGAACTTCCTATTGGAGCTGCTGGTGCTATCCCTGGTATGAACTTGCTGATCAGTTATTATGCTTACATATGGATATTTACATTGTTCTTTAAGCAATATAGAAGTGTATTTATAAACTAGTGATTCTGATGGTGTATTGAAATTTAGTGGAATAGACTCACATAATTATTTTTCATTGTTTCCAGTGTATGATCCAGGCAATAAAAAATGTTTTGCCAATGTAGACTTGATGCTTGCCTAGCTAGTGCATTAGAATGTATGTTTTTTTAGTGATCCCCAAGATGGTCTCACACGGTTGGCTATTGGAGCCTATGAAAATTGACAATTGTAGAAAATTGTATTTCCTCGTAGTTGAAATGGCTTAGTTCCTGTACCTATATGTAGGGATGAAAACGGTACGGATATTTTCCGACCGTATTCGAGACCGAATCCATTTAGAGAGGTTTTAATCCGTCCGTATCCGAGTCCGGATATTTAACATCCGATACCGTATTCGTATCCGAATATTTAAATCACATATTTATGATGTCGATATCCAATCGTATCATATCCGGTATTTTTTATACTATCCGTATTCGAATCCGAATCCGGACATAAATATGAAAACAAATACGATATCAGTGATATCCGTCCGTATCCGATCCGTTTTCATCCCTACCTGTATGCACATAGTCAAGAATGGACTTATTTCCTTCTTCAGGTTATCTCTCATTATCCCATATATCTTCTCGACATATGCTGTCATCTGTTGCTTGAACCGAAGTGCTGGATATTTTGCCTCTACCATTGATGCAGTGTCAGGCCTTCCCACCATTCCACTGTATCCACTAGCTATGGCTAATCCTGAAGTGAAATCTTGAACAATTGTTCAACCTGCTATGTGCTAACCTTTCTTTTTTTTCTAGATGAAGCATGTGCTATCTGTAATGTAATGCAAACATGTGCTATGTACTCAACCTGCTATGTGCAAACCTTTTTTTCCTGAAGTGAAATCTTTACTGTTAGATCCAGTATAACAGAGAAAAATTGAACAACCAGCTATGTGCTAGCCTTTCTTTTTTTTTCTAGATGAAGCATGTGCACTCAAGCATCTGTAATGTAATGCAAACATGTTAAGATGGTTCCTCCTTATTTACACTTTTTGACATTGCAGTACAGATGCTTGCTGCTACTAGTTATAATTTTTAAAAAAATATCAAGTGAAGTGCTACTGCAAGCTGAGCTGCTGATGCTTCTTCAACTAATACTTAAGGATATTTTTCCCATTTTGATAGAAGCCATGTCTTTCTTCAATGTCTCTAATTTGTTCTGTGGAATTTTAATTTGTTTAATGTTGAGATGGCTTACTTCTCCATGCCATCTCTCAGAATTTCAAGCTCAACCTGTGTCCAATCCGCAGCCAGCGGCCCACCATATTTGAGGCTTTGCCCGGAATCTGCTGGCATATTAGATATTTAGATGAACCAGTGGAAACAACCATTGAAGGTGTGGTCAGCAGTCAGCACCCCCACACTGGCATACATCCCAGTGGAACAATCCAGGTATGTTGGCATGCCTCCTGAGCCACTAGTGGCTACGCTTGTCTGAAATGAAACTACATGCTGGTTGCAGAGTGACTGGGAGAATGCCCCCAAAATTCATATTAGGATCGTCTGCCATCTGTAGGCACAGTAAATTTTCGAGAACAGATTTTGGATCTTCCAGCCTAGAAGGAAGCTCAGCTCCCCAAACAACTTAAGAAATGCCACAGTACAAGATGAGATAGCCCCATTAGCTACTGGCTGCACTGCATTTTTTTGCAGAACACTGCACTCGCCGCTTTACTGGATAATATAGCTTTTCTTTCATATCCTTTGAACATTGTCACATGATCATCAATTTCCTTTTCTCTGGTTTTTGTTCGCTGAGAATATGTTAGTAGTGTAATGTGATTTGCAATCATTTGCACTGGTTAGTACACAGCTAGTAAGTGAACTCAGGTTCAGAGGAACTTGTAAGTCCAGTTAAAATGAAACCAT
Source organism: Saccharum hybrid cultivar R570 (assembly GCA_038087645.1). Taxonomy (NCBI): domain Eukaryota; kingdom Viridiplantae; phylum Streptophyta; class Magnoliopsida; order Poales; family Poaceae; genus Saccharum; species Saccharum hybrid cultivar. The sequence continues at coordinate 23,638,295 of JAQSUU010000805.1, read as the reverse complement.
GCTCTGTAGGGCACATTTTATTTGATGAACCTGTTTGACACCGTGTAAAGAGATTTGTGGTGTGATTTTCTTTATTGTTTGTTTCATCTGGTAATTGTATTGTAGTCTTGGATGAGGACATCCCAAGACCCAACTCTTGGTTTCTTGTCACTGAAAATTTGATTTTCATTTTATTTCACCAGCTGCTGGTTTCTGCTGGTCATCAGCTTAGCTTGTTCTTTGAAATCTCCACTTGGCCTGCAATTGTTGCATTTTTTATACTGTTTGTTTTGACATGTACAGGAAATATAACTGATCAAAAGAATTTATGTCACAGGCCAGGTTTTTGTTGCAGAGGATGAGGAAAAGGAAGCAGAAGATGTAGGAAGTAGGGGCAGCTGTTCTTTTTTTTTTTGTTATTTTCCTGTTAGAATTGACTGAAAGAAGCTAGAAGATTCGGGGAGACAAGATGTGAGAGTGGTTGGTTGACTTGTTATCGCATAGCGACTATAAGTTAACTCGGACAAGACATGAGAGTGATGGCTAGTAAAAATAAAAAGGTTTTCAAACTTGCTTATTGTGCACTCGGATGCGAAAAATCATGCTAATTTCAGTTTAACACGGACAAGTAGTGCTTAAATAAGTCAAATAGAAGAAAAAACAAAAATTGAAAAAATGGCCACAGTTCAAGTTATGCTAGGACACTGAATCAGTTCAAGTTAAATTAGGTTATCTTGAAAATGAATACGTAAAAAGTGTAGGAACCGAATGTAATAATGTCTTCTTCTTTTTTTTTTGAAACAACCCACTAGTCCCCGAAGGATGCCCAACACATGATTGCATTAGCTCATATACTGCCGGGTTTATAGGGATACCTCACATTCTGTGACTCGTCAGAAACTCAAAATAATACCAATGGACAAAGAAGGGGGATTCACACAAACTCAAAGATGACAGTTAAATGATGTGTCCCTCAATAGAGTTACGGCCATAATCATGCGTACATACCAGATCGGCAGAGAATGAAGAAAAGAAAGACCGAAAACACAAAGAACATTCAGATAAGCGTACAAACTGAAAACACAAAGAACATGATCGTGAGGACAACAATAGTCGGTTCAGAGTATTCAGAGTTATCTTAATTCATAAGTTGCCTTCCTCTCCATGACTAAAAGCATATAATTGGCGACGATCATCGACCAAAATAAAAGTTGTGCCAAACTTTTGGCCTATTGAAGCCATGTGTAGAGCTGTTTGTTCCTTCTTATCTGTTTTGAAACCAATCCCTAGATCCTTTTTAACAGCACAGTGACCACCTCCACATGGCCTATTCTTGCTGCTGAATGCAAAGTCTGGAGAGGATGGTGTTCCCCATGTGCGTTAGCAATGGCCAGATCCAATGCCACTCCCTGAAAATCATCTCTAAAAAAAATCCAACAACAAGTGCCTGCTAAAAAAAGGTCCAACAAAAACAAAAAAAAAGATGGTGAATTCCTCACTCAACACTTATGCAATGCAGGTGAAGCAGAATTTACCACCTTACTGTTTTGGACTTTTGGTGGGTAGAGGAATGAGCAACAGGAATAAATAATCATTGAACAAAGCACCAAAATTCAGAAGTTATTATTTCACCCATCAATCATAGGCCGAACAAAGCAGGAATAATTAGGTAATTCTAATGTGTATCACCAGTCAAACAAATTTAACAAAGTAAACATTGCTCCAATTCATTTCAGACATTAAGATCTATGGACTCCACATCTACTTGACATTCTAGCTTTTTTGTCAGAAGAATGCTCAATTCGCTTTACTGGAGGTGATCTTCATCAAGATGAAGACAAGTACCCTGCCTTGATTTTGAAGCAACAGCGATATCCTCAGAGAATAGAAGGAGCAGTACTGCAATAGTAAATCTATATATTAAACCATCACACATATTGGCTCCTGAGCGATATCTTGCAAAAAACATTGGACAAGAGTTGAGTCTTTTTTATACTAAAATAATCAGTCAACTAAGATGAACTTTATAACTTCCAACTATTTAACACTGATGGTGGCATCTAGCAGAACCTTAGTAAACCAATATTCAGAGATCCAAAGTTTAAAACAGTTCAGAAAGACTCGTAATATCACCAGGACTGATAATGTTTCAGGCATCGATGATAACTGAGAGAGGGGGAAATGTGCAGACCCAGAACCAGAGGCGAAGCGCGAGGTGGAGCTGGAGGTGGTAGTCTTGCCTGCTGCGCCTAGTACCTGCTGCTCGGGGTTCGGCCGTGGCCTGCGGAGTTTTCGTCCTAGACAGCAATGGCGGCAGCCTCTGCGAGCTCTTCCTCAGCCAGATGCAGCACGACGGAGCAGCGCCCCGCAGCGGCCAGGTCAGAGTGTGGGTCGGTGCTGGGCGATCGAACGGGAGCGCAGTCGCTGCCGAGGCGACGGGCGGACGGCGGCGCACGGATGCCGCGACGTGTGGAAGCCTTGTAGAAGTTTTTTTTCTAATTAAGATATTCATAGAACTATAGTACTTAAATCATACACCCCACCTATATACTACTCAAAATGCTCAAAAAAACTATACTACTCAAAACATTATTTTTAAAATTATGGATTTATCGTTTTACCCTTGATTACATAAAAGAACTACGAAAAAGAAATTACCACTCCTTTATTTGGAATCCTAATCCCCATAATTTTAGAGGTGATGGGAAGCGACTTGGTGAATATGGGCCCACCGACTATAGACATATCTATCGCCTCCCTTTCGACGCCTCTCATCGCTTTCTAGCTTCCTAGCCGTCGGATCGCTCGACGTGAGCCGTCGAAATTCCCTCGACCATTATAAAAAATTTCTATTTTTAATTGCAAATGGACTCTGTGGCTTCTTCTGGCTAGCTAGATCTTTCTAATTTGCAAGATCGTATAAACAGTTATCTGACGCAAGAAGCCAGCTCCAAGATGAAGACTGCAACTGCAACCAATGGACCAGTTTTTTTTACTGAAAAGAAAATAACAGTTATTACGTTGCATAAAGTTGTTTGTAGCATGGATGCATCTTCCAGTAAAAGATCTAGCAAGATGCTTCCTCTTGTCGTAAAAGAGCCTGCTAGAAATCTCTCTTCTAAAGTGATTCTCGCTTGGTCTAAAGGATTAAAGACGCTGAGTTGTGTCTCCCATGCATATATGATCAGAAGAAAAGAGAACAAGTTCTTGTTTCGCTTTATCCTACTGCTCTTTATATCTCGTTTGGCCGGCCTTTTATCTTTTCCTTTTCATCACTGTCGTCTCTGCCTTGCAGAGCTCTCCAAATCTCTCTCTCTCATCAGACCCAATAATTTTGATGTAATGAGCTAATGAAGTACACTGAGCAAAGATAGCACGATCGATTCGATCCAGTGAAAAGCAAGCATGCACTTACTGATCCGTCGTCATTTCGACAAATAACACGACTCTGTTTCGTCCAACAGGCTGCAGAGATTGATGCTGTGAAATGGGAATTACTTCTCAACGAAGCAATTCATGTGAACGTGATCTGCAGCTTGCAAGCAGGAAAGATGCACCTGAATGCGTGGCAGACTGAATTGGACGTCCTCCATTTATCTTCACGTTATGACGCCATGATATATATGGTCTGTAACAAAGACACCATAACAATTTAAACTAAGATTCAACTATGGGCGTGTTTGATACCAGCGCTAATCACTAGATAGCTAAAAATTAGTTTAAATTAGCTCGTTCAGACAGGAGGGCTAATAGGTGGCTAGCATATAATAACTAGCTAGCCAACCATAGCTTATTTGGGCTAATTTTTAGCTCCAACTAGTAGCTAGCTATGTGTATCACACTACCGGAAACAGCATCTTTGCCGAGTGTCATATGCTTTGTCGAGTGCCAAATATCGGGCACTCGGCAAAAAGGCTCTTTGCTGAGTGCCGCTCTCGGCAAAGTAAGACACTCGGCAAAGATCGCTTTGCCGAGTGCCCGGCACTCGGTAAAGAAATACACTCGGCAAAGAAAGTCTTTGCCGAGTGTCCAGCTCTCGGTAAAGATTTACACTCGGCAAAGACGTACTCACAAAAGGTGAGCCCGAACGGTGATCCTTTGCCGAGTGTCTGCTGTTAGGCACTCGGCAAAGTTTTTTTTTATTACTTTGCCGAGTGCCAGAAATCTGACACTCGGCAAAGAATTTCTTTGCCGAGTGTCAGAATCTTGGCACTCGGCAAAGAATTTAAATTTTTTTTTCTTTTTGCACCCAAATTTTTTGTGAAGCCCTACTATAGTATTAGGAGCTAGATTTTAAAATTTGGTACATTTTTTATGTTTTTTGCTGCACTTAGTTAATTTGTATCATTTACTTGAATTTTTTTGTAAAAAGCAAATTTGAACTGCAGGTGCATGGAATAATAGAATTTAGCCATTCAAAAAATGATATTCATGCTTTTGAGTGTATTATGAGGCGCTATCTAGGAACACACCCGAAATTTCGAACATCATGTTCACGAAACCTGGGCGGGCGATTTGTTTTTAAATTATATTAAATACAAACGAAGTCCGAAAATCACAAAAATTGCCAAGATGTCATGATATCGCATGTAGATGCTATGATAAAAAATTAAGAATGTTTCGAGGAAGTTGTGACGTACGTTGTTTAAAACCCAGACATCTCCACATGTGTTATCACAATATCACATGTGGTTTGTATGGGTTTCAAGCAATGTACGTCACAACTTCCTCGAAACATTCTTAATTTTTTATCATAGCCTCTACATGCGATATCATGACATCTTGGCAATTTTTGTGATTTTCGGACTTCGTTTGTATTTAATAGAATTTAAAACCAAATCGCCCACAAGTCGGTGCCCATGTTTCATGAACATAATGTTCGAAATTTCGGGTGTGTTCCTAGATAGCGCCTCATAATACACTCAAAAGCATGAATATCATTTTTTGAATGGCTAATTTCCATTATTCCATGCACCTGCAGTTCAAATTTGCTTTTTACGAAAAAATTCAAGTAAATGATACAAATTAACTAAGTGCAGCAAAAAATATAAAAAAATATACTAAAATTTAAAATATAGCTCCTAATATTATATTAGGGCTGCAAAAAAAATTTGGGTGCAAAAAAAAAATTAAATTCTTTGTCGAGTGCCAGCATCCTGGCACTCGGCAAAGAAATTCTTTGCCGAGTGCCAGGATGCTGGCACTCGGCAAAGAATTTAAAAAAAAATAAAATGTTGAAGATTCTTTGTCGAGTGCCAAGTCGTGGGCACTCGGCAAAGTAATTTTAAAAAAAATTTGGTGCAAAAAAAAATTTAAATTCTGTGCCGAGTGCCAGATCGCCGGCACTCGGCAAAGAATTTTTTTTAAAAAAAATATAAACTTTGCCGAGTGCCGGCGATCTGGCACTCGGCAAAGAAATTAAAAAAAATGCTGAAAATTCTTTGCCGAGTGTCAAGTCGTGGGCACTCGGTAAAGTAATTTAAAAAAAAAATTTGGTCCAAAAAAAAATTAAATTCTTTGCCAAGTGCCAGATCGTGGGCACTCGGCAAAGATATTTTTTAAAAAAAATTAAAAACTTTGCCGAGTGCCGGCGATCTGGCAGTTCGCCGGCACTCGGCAAAGCATTTTAAAAAAAATAAAATCTTTGCCGAGTGCCGAATCGCGGACACTCGGCAAAGCAGGGATATAACCCGCGAGCCCGACATCTCAGCCGTGCCCGCCCACGCCCAAACTCCTCCCCGCCGCCCGGCCGCCCCACGCGCCCGCGCCCGCGCCCGCCCACCCGTGCCGCGCCCGCCCCGCGCCCGCGCCGGGCCACCCCGCGCTGCACCGCGCCCGCCCGGCCCGCCCCGCACCGCGCCCGCCCGACCCGCCCCGCGCCGCGCCCGCCCGCCCGACCCGCCTCACACACGCGCCCGCCCGCCGAGCCGCGCCCGCCGCCCGCGCCGCTCGCCCTGCACGGCCGCGCCTCCGCGCCTCTGCGCGACCGCGCCGCCGTGCTGCCGCACCGCCGACGAGCACACACTAAGTTCGTTCATTCCTTTTCTATGCAATTCGTGTAATGCGTGAAATAGTCGTGTAAGTAGTAATTGTTGTTGTATGTGTTGTCGTTGTATGTGGTTTTCGGACATTGAGCCGTTGTATGTGGATATTGGCCATCGAGCCGTTGTATGTGGATGTCGGTCATCGAGCTGTCATATGTGAATGTCGGCCATCATGCCGTTGTTTTTTGCAGGTATTCGAAACTTCCCGTGCAGGGGAGGTTCTGCCAAAATTTTTAATTAACAGTATTATTTTTCTTTCTTTTTTTTGCATAGAAGAGCCCGTTGAAGCGGAGTCGGAGTACGTCGATCGTCTTCCTCGGTGTTGCGGGTCTGCCTACACCGCGTCGCCTCGCCACTGCACCGACTCGCCACGGCTCCGCTATCCTGACTCCACCGGCACCCTAGGTATAACCCCTTTCCTTATCATAGTCGTAGCTCGCGTAACTCGGTTAGGCGTCTCCCGTTCGAAAGAGATACATTTATTGGCATGCAGATCTTTGTATATCTATGACCATATCTATTTCGGATTGTCCACGTATTTTGGACAGCCCGTGGATGCGTAGATGAGTACTCGAATTCATTTCTCTATTCTAACGCTCAATTTTGCCTGATTTCTAATTATCTTGCTGTCTTTCTCGTAGTCGGCGTCACATGCGGGCCAGGAGTGCACCACGTTCATGGCATATGCTATGGCCCACAAGGGCAAGGCGACGTCCGATGTCTCCTACAACCCGGAGGACCCGCCCGAGGCGTACAGCAACCCGTCCGTCTACACCCGCATCAATGAGTACACATCGACGGCAAGGGCTCTTCATGGAGACGACTACGACCCGAGCTCCTAGGACTTTGATTCAGAGGTCGTCATGAGGATTGGAGGAGGCAATAAGCATGGGCGGTACTATCTTGGCGACGGCGTCATCGACGCTACCTCTACTCCCTCCCTCTCCCAAATCCGAGCACGGAGCATGGACGCAAGCATTCCCATACGTCCACGGCCAGAGACTTCACAGCAGCGGATTTTATCACTCCAGGTGATTCCTGTTTTATTCGTCATACATTGATATTTACATATCTTAGCTTTACATTGTTTAAACATTGTGGTGAAATATTGCAGACCCAGATCAAGCAATTGGAGGCCCTGCGGGAGGCCGATCGCCAGAGGATGGAGGCTATGGAGGCCCAGCGCATTGCGATGGAGCAGAGGCAGCAGCAGCAGATAGCGGAGGTTCTCCAGTACATACAAGCTCTTAGGCAAAAGACGGGTGTAGCTCCGCCAGCTTCGCTATTCGTTACACCGCCACCTCCACCTTTAGTGCATGCTACTCCTGTAAGTATGAATATAATTGTTTAAGTTTGTATGTTCATGCTTAGGGCCAAACCGTAACACTACTTGTAGTCTAGTGGATTATTGTCTCACACATGCGATGTCTTCTCCTTTGTGCAGCCTCAATCGGCGGGTTCGAATAATCCACCTCTCGGGCCCTCGAATGATCCAGTTCATGGTACACCACAGTCTCAGTGGGGAGCTTGGGGATCTGGGTAGTTATCTTTCTAGTTGTTGTTCACTTGGTGATGGACTTGTGATGCACTAGTGTTAGTTATTTGGACTTGTGATGAACTTGTGTTAGCTATTTGGACTTACGATGCACTTATGTTATATATGTTGTGATGCATCTGATCTATATGAGATATTTATGATGTATGTGAGATATATGTGATGAATTTGATATATATGTGAAATATTATTTTTGTCGCGATGGAATGTAAAAATTCAAAAAAATAGGACGGTTATGGTCACTTTGCCGAGTGTAACACTCGGCAAAGGAAGCCTTTGCCGAGTGCAATCACAAAAACACTCGGCAAAGCTGGGAAAAGCAAGCCAATTTTGGCAAATTTCCCAGCTTTGCCGAGTGCCAGGGAAGAGGGCACTCGGCAAAGAATTTTCAAAAAAAAAATCTTTGTCGAGTGCCACTCGGAGGGCACTCGGCAAAGAATTTTCAAAAAAATTGTTTTCTTTGCCGAGTGCCAGTCAGAGGGCACTCGGCAAAGAATTTTTTTTTAAAAAAAATTCTTTGCCGAGTGCCACTCAGAGGGCACTCGACAAAGAATTTTTTTAAAAAAAATCTTTGCCGAGTGTCCCACAGCTGGGCACTCGGCAAAGAATTTTGGAAAAAAAATTTTGCCGAGTGCCCAGCTGTGGGACACTCGGCAAAGAATTTTTTTTAAAAAAAATCTTTGCCGAGTGCCCAACTGTGGGACACTCGGCAAAGCACCCGTTAACGTTATCTCCCCCGTCACGGCAACTTTTCTTTGCCGAGTGCCCGACAAAAAACACTCGGCAAAGAGGTCTTTGCCGACGAATTTTTTGTCGTGTACTCTTTGCCGAGTGCGGCACTCGGCAAAGCCTTTGCCGAGTGTATTTATGGCTTTGCCGAGTGTCCTGGACTCTCGGCAAAGCGCCTGATTCCCGTAGTGTCATGTCCTAAGTCATTTCAAGATACACACAGAAGTGTCATGTAAAAGGAAAAAAACTAAGGATATGGATGAAAATATAGGTCACTAATTAATATGGGTCAATAATTGATAAGGTTACCACAACTAGATAGAGATTATTGAGTATATAATAAGTATGGTTAAATAAACAAAGAAAAAGAAACTTACAAATTAATACAAGTAATTTTATCTGTTGTACGTAGGAATAAGATTATAACAGGGTGATGCATGGATTAGTATAATCAATTCCACCTACATATAGCTAGTAGGCCTTTGGTATAAAAAAAAGGCAGATCGAAATATACTATATCAGTAGAAATGGTTGATGAAACACTTTGCGAGTTGGCATCACATGGTGGTCACTAAGACCCACGACAGAGTGTAAAGCCCTGCTCTACAAAGGTAAATTTGAGCTGAATGATCGATGGTAGGGACCATACCTAATGCACACACACGGGCAGAAATCAGCAAGATTCAGACGACAGTTTAATCTGATGATGCATTACGTGTGCATGCACTATATATTGCATCGCACCCGGGCGTACGTACGTGCAAGCAAGCTTAAGGGCACTTCGCAAAGGTTAAGAGTACATTATGGCTAAGCTAATAAGGCCTGGTCGATCGATCTGTCTTGGACAAAACTAGTAGGATTTGTCCACACGCATGCTTGGACGGATCATGCATGCGTTATTTCTCATTTGATTTTGGTGTGCATGCATCATTGCTTCTTACAGCCTTACAGCCTGCCTGCGATCAAGGCCAGATATATATAAACGTACTACTTGAGGTCGGGCTTTAGAATATGTTAAATAAATTAAGATCCAATTAAGATGGTGAATACTTTATATTTTCTGTGATCGCCTATAGTACTTAGCAAGTATATTTTCTATGTTAGCGAGATCCAGTTATAGGTTAATAATTTGACAACTTTTGACTTCAGCTTTGCAATTTTTTCAACCTTTTAAAATGTATAATGTTAAGTCAGTCATCCCTAAAAGTGAATTTCCAGATTACTTATGTGAACTGTGTGTCTCTGGATGATTGCAGCCCACCCTTGTAAATGGATTTTATTTTTTGCTTGTATTGGCCATTCTTGGCCACAACTAAAACCGGCGGTGATAGGTATTTTTGTAGTTCTAGAATCAATGATGCAAGAGAAATTTCTAAAAGCATAGCTGAAAATTGAGTTTGACTGTCGGGAAAACCGTTTGCCCAATTGTTACAATCATTTGCTTGTGTCTGAAGATATGCCATGCGAAGTGCATGTGTCATACTTTTGTTGTGAGAATATAATGTACGTCGTGATGAATTATATATGCACCTACGTTTATGCATAAACTTAATTATTACATCATGATGATGAACTTCTGTTATGCTCTCAAGTAGATACATATACATATATATACACCAACAAGAGATGAACAGATAACATCACGTGAAACCTGATTTTTTTATTCAAAAAAAAAACTAGATGAAGACGTGTGTAAAATCGATCCATGTGGTGTTCTGAGCCATATGCAGGAGATACAAAAGGTTAACCCCATGCAAGACGAAGTTGAAAGGGAGCTTCTGCAAAGCGGCGCCTTCTTCCCTTGTACGTTCCGGGGGAGACGCAGTAGTCCTTTGAAAAGCGCGCGAACAGCTAGGAAGCAGCACCACGCAGTGATCTCGGTCGGTAGTGGTCACTAGCTACAGTACTGTGGAGAGACGAAAAGAGATGGCAAGCAAAGGAGAGAGCTAGAGAGAGAGAGGATGGATCGGAGGAGGGAACTAGCTTTGCAAAAGCACAAGCAAAAAACTAAAGATCATATCGAGAAAGTGCAAGAGGGCAGAGTATGGTATGGATACGATTATACGAACACATGCGTATGATACAAATGCACGCTTTCCGATGTGCTGTGTGGGGTTCGCCGGCCGGGCCCAACGCAAGAACATGCATGCATGCATGTCTTTACTTTTTTTTTTCGCTTCCTTTAGATTTTGATGAAGCGCGCGGTGCGAACGGTGGAGCGATCCAAACTTGCAAGCCCCATGTTTGCGCATCTCAGTAGCTTGCATTGCTTTTACATGCTGTGTCCTTTAGCATCAACGTACACTTTTGATTAACCTTTCTTTTATTTGTAAGGAACGACGATACTTTGGATTTAACTACGAGACATTTAGCTGCAACCCAACTACAGGGTGTTTCTCCATCTTTACAGTTGTTGCTGTCCCGTTCTTGGATTGGATATTAGCGATGGAATGCAGGCCCGCACAAGTAGAATTTTGTTTTGACTGAAATATATATGAATATATATGTTGAGAGTTGAGATGACGGCCACGATTTAAATATAGATGTCGATTTTCACTTTTCACGCGCGCACACACAGAGTAGCCTTCAGGTTATGATTCTACTAATAAGTTTCGTTTTTGGATCACTGTATTTGTCTCGCCTTTCCCTTTTCGAGACTACCGTGCTTGTCTTGTTCGTGCTGCTTTTGCGAAGTAGCAAACGCTTCTTCCAAGATTCCTTTTTGTTTTGTTTGAGCTCTCCACGCTTTGGCGATTGTCGTGCATGCATAAGATGGTGAACAACGCAACGAACTACTCATCATTATGCAACCATGTGAAGCTGTTGCATTGGAAACTTCCTATTAGCAGAGGAAAAGGTGGACGGGCTAATCTACCATTTTTTTTTGTTAAATCAACTTCGAACTTCATAATAATAATATACAATGATGGAGACGCATTTTGTGCTGGGAACAGCCCATTTTCTTTTTGTCGCAAACCTACTATATCGAAATACATACATACACTTTTGCAAAAACCATCTTGAAAAATACTTCACCCTTCCAAACGGAACCAAAAAAAAAGAGGGAAAAAGTTCTCCCATCCTCGTCCAGGAACAAAACATACCCAGGTGAGGGGCATAGTTATTAGGACCGGACCTCACCGGCGGTTCAACTGGTAAAAGACCGAACCGGAGAATATAGCGGTCCGGTTCACTTAAAAGACTATCCATGCAATTGTACCAGTAAAAACCGGTTGATCTGGCCGGTTTTTTACACAACCGGTGAACGGCCGGTTTCATCTGAACCGTCTTGGTTTGGGAATCTCGTCTGGTGGTGCACGTGCTGCGGCCTCCTGGTATACCGCGTGAGCAACTGGCGCTGGGCCCGGTGGCTGTCTGCTACTGCTGCCTGCCAACATGTGTGTTTTGAGCATGATGTGTGCGTGCGGATAGTACTGGCCTGCCAGGCTCCGTGCTTCATGTTTTTGTTGTTGACTTTGGATGCTTTTTTATTTCAAAATTTAATATCTTTTTCATTCTAGCTCTAAAATATATAAATAATATATCTATTTTGATTATCTCGATGAGCTCTTCACAATGGTACACTTTATCTTAGCATTGAGATTATTTTCCAACAGTGAATATTTGAATTACTGTTTAAATCCTTTTTTAGAACTTGTCAAATTAAGGTAGTTGTGCAATTGAATTTGTGTTGTTTATTATCTATCAATTATTAACTGTAGCATATATATACCGGTTTAAAGTTTTTGTGGCCGGCTCAATTCGTCCGGTCCAAAACAATTGAACCGGCAGTTTAACCGGTTCTAAACGGTCCAATCAAGCAGTGAGGGGACGTACTGTCCAAGTGTCCAGTCCATTCCTGCATGGCGGAATGGGCGCCGGACGAGGCGGCGCTTCGAGAATCATGCATGCGTGCGTGGCAGGCAGAACTCCAATGCAAGGCAGCTGCTATCGATTGCCATGACTGAAACACGCATGCATGCAGAGTTCTAGTGGCTGCAATGCAATGCAATGATGAATCCCCTCTTCCCCTGCAGCTTCAGGGCTGCATGCAATGCTCCAGAGTCCAGACAAGCCGGCGACCGATCGGCGGCGTCGACCACCCGCCAGTCGCCGCCACCCACCACCAATTAAGCTGCGCATCATCGACCAGTCATCATCGCCATGCACCCGGCCGGCTGCCCAACATTGCGCCAGCCAGCCAGCCAGCCGCGTTCTCCGCGCCGTCGTCCGTCCCTGCCTGCCTGCCAATCTCCCCGGGCCCCGGACACAACACAATGATTCGTTCATGATCACACGCACCAGCAGCTAGTCCATCGAAGCACCCGTGCTGCAGTGGCACCACTGTCTCCACTGCACTGCCGGCAGAGGTGCAGGTCGGCAGGCCATGCCTGCAGCCGTGCAGCGCGGCTGACCTTAGGGCCTCTTTGGCACGGCTCAGCCGGCCAGCACGCAGTCAGCGGCAGCGCCAGTGGCCGCCTGACGCCTGGTTTGCTGCCAGTGCCAGGCAAGCTGACGCCTGGATTCCTCCACCACTGACCGGCCACCGCCAAGATCAGGTTCACTTCAGAAGCGGAGAGGAAAAGTGGGCACGATGGAGAAACACTGTGGGCTTCAGTTTGCAGTGCCTGATGATGTTACAGCACGGTGGCCCGGCCGGGGAATAGGAGGACATGTGCTCAGCTGCATCACCCGGCTTGCTACATGGCTCATGTTTCTTAACCAAGATCGAGATCAAACAATGAGTAAGGACTTAATAAGGTGTCATCAGTCATCTAGAGACCTCAAGTCATTTTTTTTCTAGTCCATTGCCGTACGCGGCTTTTATCCATTCCATGTGAACGACGTAGGGATCTACTGAAGCCGAGGCCGTGAGAGGGATGATCTAATTGCTGCAGTTGACGCTCTGAGGCCCCCTTTGATATGGATTCAATCGGCTCCAGCTATATCACTGTTCAGCTACTGTAGCATTGAAGGAGCCGGAGCCGGTGAAGCAAAAAAAAAAAAAAAAAAACAAAACAAAAGCTTCACCGTCTCTGTAAAAGAAGAGAGGAAAAAGGCTCATGCAAACAGTGTAGCTAAAAAGGAGCCAAAACTGATCATACCAATGGGGCCTAAAACGAGGAGAGCACAGCGGCTCCGGCGGCTCCGTGGCACTGGACGGAGGAGTGACCGAGTTCTCGTCACGTGGTGAACCTCTGCTGGCTCCTACCCGTGGTACTGGTATCGGGATGCTACACAACCTGACCGCATGCACGGTCCTATCCTGTGGCATATATGTGGATGGACCACAATGCCAAAGTCTTCGACGGATTGGGTCTCCGGCCCCGAGTTTAAATTTTTCTTTTTGCTATTTTTTCGGCTTAGATTTATTATTTCTATGCAACCATTTGTAGAGGCACAGCCGCCTCTATAAATCTATTTCTAGAGGCAGCTCTGGTTTCCGGCCGCTTTGAGAAATCTAATTTTTAGAGATGGCAAGACGGACACGTCTCTATAAATTGTTGATCTGTAGAGACGGAAAAGCAAAGGCGGTTGGAGCAGCCGCCTGTATAGAGGCTTTCCAGCTGCCTCTGCAGTGCTTTTCTAAAGTAGTGTACAAGGTACATAATTTTTAATCTCATTGTCTGGAAAAACTGGTCAAGCAGATGCGCACTTGATTGTTGCTGTCGGTGTCTAGAGAACCGGGAGTCTAAATAGAGCGATGAGTGAATTTGTATCTGCGCGTCTAGATCCGGATGGTGTGCAAAGCGGACATAAGGGTATACTGGTTCGGGCAAGAACATCCCTACGTCTAGTGGGTTCTACTACTGCTCGTGTTGCCTTGCACCGGAGTGCTCGTAGTAGAGATTATAAGCTTTCGAGAGAGGAAATGGATCCCAGGTCTCTTCTGGGGATGTGTGTGTGAGGTGTGTGTTTTCGGTTGGTCATTGTTCAAAAAAATCCTCCTCGTGAGGTGTCCCGTGCCTCCCCTTTTATAGTCTCCAAGGGGAGGGCTTGGGTTACATTTGTTGTAAAAAGATGAAGTGGGGAAAAGACAAAAAAAAGAAAAACAAAAAAGGTGGCCTCGGGTGTGGCCGTCTTCCTCCTTATCCGGTGGGAGTAGTTCCCCTGCAGCGTAGAGATACAACAGGCGTTGATCTTTTGGCCTCTCCATCCGCTGGTGCAACATGTTGTGGCCATGCTTCGTCCTGTGTGCTTCTGTGCCGTCGAGGACAGACGGTATGGGCGCTCGGATTCACGTAGAGAGGGGAGTAGGTGGTATAGTTGCCGTTATCCCCGTCGTTGTAGAGGTATGGATGTCGTCGTGGTGGAATGACCGGGATCACGTTGGGTCAGAGCGTGGTTCCCGTGCTCCTGTTCATTGTGGGCTTCAGTTTGCAGTGCCTGATGATGTTACAGCACGGTGGCCCGGCCGGGGGAATAGGAGGACATGTGCTCAGCTCCATCACCCGGCTTGCTACATGGCTCATGTTTCTTAACCAAGATCGAGATCAAACAATGAGCAAGGACTTAATAAGGTGTCATCAGTCATCTAGAGACCTCAAGTCATTTTTTTTTCTAGTCCATCATTGCCGTACGCGGCTTTTATCCATTCCATGTGAACGACGTAGGGATCTACTGAAGCCGAGGCCGTGAGAGGGGTGATCTAATTGCTGCAGTTGACGCTCTGAGGCCCCCTTTGATATGGATTCAATCGGCTCCAGCTATATCACTGTTCAGATACTGTAGCATTGAAGGAGCTGGAGCCGGTGAAGCAAACAAAAAAAAAAGGCTTCACCGTCTCTGTAAAAGAAGAGAGGAAAAAGACTCATGCAAACAGTGTAGCTAAAAAGGAGCCAAAACTGATCATACCGATGGGGCCTAAGGGCACCTCCAGTGTTGGTGCCGAACCATACCATTCGACGCAGCGAACCAACAGCAGAGTTCGGCCTCTCCAGTGTGAGCATCACCTCGCGGGACCCACATAGAATTAAAGAATCATTTTTTATGCAAACGGTGCCGGGCTGTTGGCTTGCGCAAACGAGCGGTTGGCGTCCAGAAAGCTTTTTTAATGCTGCTCGGTGCGAACCGTCTGGAGAGTCCGCTCTTGCCTCTGACAACGAAGGTTCGCATGCTCCAGTGTGCTCGGTTCGCTCTTTTCTTCCCCCGGTTCGATTCATAGCACACACTGGAGGTGCTCTAAGACGAGGAGAGCACAGCGGCTCCGGCGGCTCCGTGGCACTGGACGGAGGAGCAACCGAGTTCTCGTCACGTGGTGAACCTCTGCGGGCTCCTACCCGTGGTACTGGTATCTGGATGCTACACAACCTGACCGCATGCACGGTCCTATCCTGTGGCATATATGTGGATGGACCACAATGCCAAAGTCTTCGACGGATTGGGTCTCTGGACCCGAGTTTAAATTTTTCTTTTTGCTGTTTTTTCAGCTCAGATTTATAATTTCTAGGCAACCATTTGTAGAGCACAGCTGCCTCTATAAATCTATTTCTAGAGGCGGCTCTTGTTTCCGGCTGCCTCGAGAAATCTAATTTTTAAAGGCAGTAAGGCGGACACACCTCTATAAATCATTGATCTGTAGAGACGGAAAAGCAAAGGCGGTTGGAGCAGCCGTCTGTATAGAGGCTTTGTAGCTGCGTCTGCAGTGCTTTTCTGGTACAAA
Organism: Saccharum hybrid cultivar R570; assembly: GCA_038087645.1. Classification (NCBI taxonomy): domain Eukaryota; kingdom Viridiplantae; phylum Streptophyta; class Magnoliopsida; order Poales; family Poaceae; genus Saccharum; species Saccharum hybrid cultivar. The sequence continues at coordinate 23,622,325 of JAQSUU010000805.1, read as the reverse complement.
ATTTTTAATCTCATTGTCTGGAAAAACTGGTCAAGCTGATGCGCACTTGGTTGTTGCGGACTTGTTATCACATTTAGAAGAAGCTACTACTCATCATGCCCATGAGGGGTATAGCTAATGTTTGCCATCAGGTCTGATTTTGGTGTAGTACCGCAACGGCAGACCATCTTGCCATTTATTCTTCGGCAAAAGGTTACTCGTGGACGATCGCATGCAATATTGCACCCCTCTGTGTCGCATGTTGGCTTTAACATACATTTGGATGTCTGCACAATGGAAATGAAATGTCGTAAGTATGCACCCATGCACCATAAACACACAGTGAAATGGATTTGCAATATCGAATAAGAACAAAGAACGGCAAGGAATAAATTAAATACCTCTACCAACACATGTTCAAATGAACAGGCAACCATGGCCATGGCTATGACAAGTGCCGCGAACAATAGGACACTGGTGCCGTTCTTTTGGAGTGCCATGGTGACCAAGTAGTGATACAGAGGATGGAGAAGCTCTTATTCGATCTTCTATTTGGATCCAGATGTGTGTTATGCGTTTGCTCCTCCTAGGGTCTAGGGTAAAATTATATATAGCATTACGAACAATAAATGCCAGGCACATACAAAATAAAACCAAATAAATATCTGGTTTATTTCATTCCTTAACCATCCATACAGAATAATTTGATACCATATCCCATATTAACACATATGGATGTCATTTAAGAACGAAATGAGTAGAATATATGTAATGACTATCATCATTGATGGTGATTAGAGGTACGTGAATGTTTAGGATTACCTTTTTAGCACGTCCTGTAAGAAGAATAATGTGGAGGCTCTGTTAGAGAAATGCAATTAGTAATATTCCCTTTGTCTTGAAATATAAGGTTTTTTTAGTTGTTGTAAGTCAAATTGTCTTAAATTTGACTAGGTTTATAATATTTACAAAATTAAATTAGCAGCATTGAATGCATTATGAAAATTAGTTTTACTGTTTACTTCATATTTTAGGACTATCTCAGGACGGGGGGAAACTAAGATGGTGATTAGAATCTATCAAACTGATAGCTACTAGATCTTCATAACTTTCATGAGAATTTTTATGATTTATGTTTTTTAAGCGCATCTCGTGAGGATCAATACCCGTGGTTGAAAACTTGAAATGTTCACAGTTTGCTAAACAAAATCAAATTAACTTAACTTACTGTTTTATACAGCGATAGCTTGCCGGCAGTTTGCTTTTTTTTTTGAAAGATCCAGATTTCCGCTATTATATTAATAAGCAAGAATTAGAGTTGCAAACACATGCACAGGAGGCGCTAACCCACACAGCAAACGGCCGTGTCGGTTACCAGACACCTATGCTAAATACTCATGTTGTTTAGAACAATCCTTGGGAAACTAAGCCACTGCCTTCCCGCTGAAGCCCAGTCACAGCATTCGTCCTTGATCCTAGTGAAGACAGATTGTTGTCCACTCGATGATTTGTTGAAAACTCTGGCGTTTCTCTCTTTCCAAATATGCCAAATAGTCAGTATGGCTAAAGAGTGCGCCTCCTTAGTGCCTCCCGCCGTCATTGCCAGGAACCAGTCCTCCATATCTTTATACTCAGTCCAAACAGTAGGCACAAGGTTTGCACAATTGCTCCACTCTGCCACTAGAGTCCAGACCTTCCTCCGACTAGAGTCCAAACAGTAGGAAGAGTTTTCTCCGGCAGTTCGCTTTTCATGCTACAAATTTGCGGCGCAGCAAGGTCACCTCCAAATGGGCATCGATGAGTAAGATCCTGCTCAGTCACCTCCAAATCGGCGCCGATCAAGGTCCTGTTCACATGCTGCCTGCTGGTGCTGGAGGAGCACTGCAGTGGAGCAGAGATAGCCTGCTGGTTTGTGTTGCTTAGCTTCAAATCAGTCATTCGGCTCAAAGACGACCTCCCTTTAACTCGCTGCGATCAGCGCATCAATCATGCACCGTCCGGCCGTCCATGCTGCGTACGCCCTTGTGACCGGAGGGAGCCGGAGCCATGCGATGAGGTCCATGCCGCGGTGCCGCTGGCCGCGTCATCGCTTTGCCGAACTGGAGCCGCCGGACCGGAGGGGGTAGGGACGGCGGGGCCGCTGCTGCATGCAAAGCGGTCAAGCGCGGCCTTTTGTTTTGCAGCCGGCGCGCCCCGGCACCAGCAGCGCCACCGGCCGCTTTATTTCTCTCACCTCATCTCACCTCCCCTTTGCTTTCTTTTGCTGGCTGGCCCCTGTCCCCAGTGTCCCGTGTCCCAGCCGGAGCCCGCCGCCTTTGAACGCCGCTTTAGCCGGGCGGCCTGCCGTGTGGGTTACCAGATCACGCATCGCCTTGGCCTTGGCCTGCAATTGCACCTGCCTCCCACCTCATCGTGGATGGGCATTGGCAGGGTGACATGGAACCTGTCCCTTCCTGACTCGCCTTCCTATCCTGCCCACTCAGATCACTCACCTTTAGCATCTCTCTTTCTTTCTCTGTGACTGAGCTCAAGAATGGAGTATATATTTATTTTTTTAGTTTTGGGTTTCAGAGTTATTCGTTGCTTCACCTAACAAGTAACCAATCTAGAGGATATCTGCAAGGTGTGGTTCGAAAGCTCTGGTTTCATGGTGACTGCGGCGGGCCGTAGCTCCTAGCAAAGCGACAATCCAGGAGGTGCAGATCTCCCCGATCCATTTGTTTTGTGTGCTCTACACAATCATTACCGAAACCCATAGGGCCGGCCAGCCGGCTCTTGTACGTTGATGGAGACCGGAGTGCATTCCTCTTTTCCTGTCGGACGCGACAACGCCATCATCATAATTCAAACAAACCTTTTCCTCCAAATACCCTCTTAAGTCATAACCAATAGCACAAAAGATTTGAACCAACAACCAAAATACAAATACCAAAGGGACCATGCATGCATGTCCTTGGAGAATTTCAAAGCTAGAGAGAAACTCCCTAGCACACACAGTGCATGCCACTTGCCACACCCATCCCCCATCTCTTTTGCCATGGCTGGCTGCTTCCTCGCCTACAAAAAGCCTTCAACAGTTGCCTTCCCTCTCCTCCCAAAGAAAAGAAAAGCAAAAGGAAGGAGATGAGAGAATCACACTAGCACCACTGAAACCAGAGAGCAGAGGAGAGCAATGCACTAGCTAGATAGCAGATCAGAGTACTGCTGCCCTGCGCTGCTCTATAGTGAGTCTAGACACCCTTCACCCACACGCCATATATATCTCAAAAGACAAACCCCCCTCCATGTCCATACCACAGCGAACGAACGAACGAACATATTCCCCTCGATCGCCCCTGACAGACACTGTCATCTTCCACCTCCCAGCTTCACTCTCAAGCCTCCACTCCATCTTCTTGTGAAGCTTCTCAAGATTCTCGCATGCCTTTACCCCTCCTCCACTTCTCTCTGCCCAGCTTACTAAACCACCTCCAATGCCGGCGCCAATGGCAGCAGCTCAGTTCCTCTAGCTAGTCTCCTGAACAGCAATTCACACACCCGGAGACAAAGAAACAATCGACGCACCCCGATCGATGAGGCCCTCGCCACCTCTGCTCCTGCTCGCGCTCCTGCATTTCGCGCTCCTGTCCACCAATGCCGCCGCCGCCGCCGATGGCAATGGGACCGGGACCGGCGACCTGCGCGGCGACGCGATGGCGCTGCTCGCGCTGAAGGCGGCGCTGGGCTGCCGCCCGGGCGCGCTGCGGTCGTGGTCGGCGGCCAATGCCGGGTCCGTGTGCGCCTGGACGGGCGTCCGGTGCGGCGAGGCCGGGCGCGTGGTCGCCGTCGACATCGCCAACATGAACGTGTCCGCCAGCGGCGGCCCCGTCTCGGTCCGCGTGACGGGGCTCGGCGCGCTCGAGACACTCTCGCTGGCCGGGAACGGCATCGTGGGCGCCGTCGCCATCGCGTCGCCGCTCCCGGCGCTGCGCCACGTCAACGTGTCCGGAAACCAGCTGAGCGGCGGGCTCGACGGCGGCGGCGGCTGGGACTTCGCCTCGCTTCCCGCGCTCGAGGTGCTGGACGCCTACGACAACAACTTCTCGTCCCCGCTGCCGCTCGGCGTCGCGGGACTCCCGAGGCTCCGGTACCTGGACCTCGGCGGCAACTACTTCACGGGCGAGATCCCGGCGGCGTACGGCGCGATGCCCGCGGTGGAGTACCTGTCCCTCAACGGCAACAACCTGCAGGGCCGCATCCCGCCGGAGCTCGGCAACCTCACCACGCTCCGGGAGCTCTACCTGGGGTACTACAACGTGTTCGACGGCGGCATCCCGCCGGCGCTGGGACGGCTGCGCAGCCTCACCGTGCTGGACGTCTCCAACTGCGGCCTCACGGGGCGGGTACCCGCGGAGATCGGCGCGCTGGCCTCCCTCGACACGCTGTTCCTCCACACCAACCAGCTCTCCGGGCCTATCCCGCCGGAGCTCGGCAACCTCACGTCGCTCACCGCGCTGGACCTCTCCAACAACGCGCTCACCGGCGAGGTCCCTCGCTCGCTGGCGTCGCTCACCTCGCTCAGGCTGCTCAACCTGTTCCTGAACCGGCTCCATGGCCCGGTCCCCGACTTCATCGCCGCGCTGCCGCGTCTCGAGACGGTGCAGCTGTTCATGAACAACCTCACGGGCCGCGTCCCCGCGGGGCTCGGCGCCACCGCGCCGCTCCGGCTCGTCGACCTGTCGTCGAACCGCCTCACCGGCGTCATCCCGGAGACGCTGTGCGCGTCGGGGCAGCTCCACACGGCCATCCTCATGAACAATTTCCTCTTCGGGCCCATCCCGGGGTCGCTCGGCTCGTGCACGAGCCTCACCCGTGTCCGGCTCGGCCAGAACTACCTCAACGGCAGCATCCCCGCCGGGCTGCTGTACCTGCCGCGGCTCAGCCTGCTGGAGCTCCACAACAACCTGCTCTCCGGCGCCGTGCCGTCGAACCCGAGCGCGTCCGCCAGTTCGTCTTCGCAGCTGGCGCAGCTCAACCTGTCCAACAACCTGCTGTCGGGCCCGCTGCCGACCACGCTGGCCAACCTCACCGCGCTGCAGACGCTGCTCGCGAGCAATAACCGGATCGGCGGCGCCGTGCCGCCGGAGCTCGGGGAGCTCCGGCGGCTCGTGAAGCTCGACCTCAGCGGCAACCAGCTGTCGGGCCCGATCCCGGGGGCCGTCGGGCAGTGCGGCGAGCTCACGTACCTCGACCTCAGCAGGAACAACCTGTCCGGCTCGATCCCCGAGGCGATCGCGGGCATCCGGGTGCTGAACTACCTCAACCTGTCGCGGAACGCGCTGGAGGACGCGATCCCGGCGGCGATCGGGGACATGAGCAGCCTCACGGCGGCGGACTTCTCGTACAACGACCTGTCCGGGCAGCTCCCGGACACGGGGCAGCTCGGGTACCTGAACGCGACGGCGTTCGCGGGCAACCCGAGGCTGTGCGGCCCGGTGGTGAGCCGGCCGTGCAACTACACGGAAGGCGCCGGCGTTGGCGTCGCGGGCGTGACGACGACGACGACGCGGCGCGGCGGCGGGGAGCTGAAGCTGGTGCTGGCGCTGGGCCTGCTGGCCTGCTCCGTGGTGTTCGCCGCGGCGGCCGTGCTCCGCGCGCGGTCGTTCCGCGTGGACGGCGGCGGCGGCGGGGAAGGCAGGTGGCGGTTCACGGCGTTCCACAAGGTGGACTTCGGCGTGGCGGAGGTGATCGAGTGCATGAAGGACGGCAACGTGGTGGGCCGCGGCGGCGCCGGCGTGGTGTACGCCGGGCGCACCCGGTCGGGCGGCGCGATCGCGGTGAAGCGCCTGCAGGCACAAGGGGGTGCCGGCGACGACCGCGGGTTCAAAGCTGAGGTCCGGACGCTGGGCAGCATCCGGCACCGGAACATCGTGCGGCTGCTGGCCTTCTGCACGAACCGCGACGCGAACGTGCTGGTGTACGAGTACATGGGCGGCGGCAGCCTCGGGGAGGTGCTCCACGGCAACGGCAAGAAGCGCGGCGGCGCGTCCCTGGCGTGGGAGCGGCGGTACCGGATCGCGCTGGAGGCGGCGCGCGGCCTGTGCTACCTCCACCACGACTGCACCCCGATGATCGTGCACCGCGACGTCAAGTCCAACAACATCCTCCTCGGCGACAACCTGGAGGCCCGCGTCGCCGACTTCGGCCTCGCCAAGTTCCTCCGCCGCTCCGGCGGCACCGACGAGTGCATGTCCGCCGTCGCTGGATCCTACGGCTACATCGCCCCTGGTACGTCTCTGCTCATCATAGTCATACATGCATGAGGTGTTGTCAATCAGACGGTTAGGATTGGATTGATCGGTTTTAGCACGCTGTCGGTTAGTATCTGCTACGGAGTACAGTAGTAATGGCTTGTCGCGTTGCACGGTTAGGAGCAGGGGTAGCGTGTAAGGGCGGTCCGTCCCTGGGGGGAATGGGCGTAGTAGGACCCAGTGCTCAGGGAGAAGTCAATGGTGTGGTGGTGTCAGCAGGTGAACGTGTCAATGGTCAATCGGGACGCGACGCTTCAGTGGCGCCTCAAGCGCTGTCTTGCCTCCGCGCCGGCCGGCACGCCTCTACTGTACACCGTAGGACACGAGCACAGTACTGTGACCCGGGCAGCAGTACGTACACACTCCCCGTACCAACGTAGACCAAGAGCATGTTCGCCCGGCTCATAATCCGTTTTTTTCAGCTTGTTTTTTCAGCCGGAACAGTATTTTTCTCTCACAACAAATTAGAAACAGTATTTTTCAACCGGCTTATCAGTCCAACCGAACGAGGCCCAAATAAAATAGCGTGTGTATATAATCCATTTTTCCCGCCACGAAAAAGATGGAGGAAATATTGTGAATGATTGAGCCATTGTGAAATGGCGATATCTGGGGGGCCACATACACGTACGAGTACAGTACGTACTCACACACATAGTACGTACTAGGAGTCAGTTGCAGCCACGTCAGCACTGAGCCGTGGGCCCGGCATCGAAAGCGGCCAAAAAGAGGTCCTCTGGGCAGACTCGGCCCTCGGTCAGGGGCCCGCCCGCACTCGATCGCCCAATAATTCCCGGCGCGGGCCCTAGCCGCCCTACCCCAGCGCCGATGGTGACTGGACGACGCGGGCGTGGGCCTCCTCCGCGGCGCCGCTCGCCTCCCTTCGCCGTTCCCAGCCAGCACGGTCATGCATGCATGCATGCACGCGATGCCGATGCGCCCCACGACACGGCACGGCCGGCAGCCCCTCGGAAGCCGCGCATTGAACGCGCGCGCCCCAGGGCAGGGCGCGCGGTCCCGGCGTGCAGGGGACTGGCACGTCAAACCGCCCGGCCACGGCCTGATCGGGTCAGCTCAGGCCAGTCCGGAGAGGCGCGGCAGGCCGCAGAGGAGCAGCATCGGGCTTGCCACCAAACTCCAAAGGCCATCAATGGCTAAAGGCCTGAATGAACCCCGGAACGCATGCATGTCCGTCCTCCTGCATGGTCATGGTGGTGCGCGCGGTCCAGATGTCAGATGTCTTGGCCACCGACCCACCCAGCGCGATTCCAAATTGGAGGTACACATACGCTGTCACTGTCTGTACAGCTGCTGTGACGAGACGAGAGTCTTTGCGTCGAAGAATACCCACTCACGTTTTTTCCGTAGCTGCTGTATCTTTGACCGGCACATAGTAGGCAATAACCCAGCCCAACCAAAAGGGCTCGTCGTCCGCGGTCGTCCTCCCCGCCCGGACCGCATGGGGCTTCGCCAAAGCGGCGTGCTCCTGCCTCCTCCCTGCCCCATGCAATGCAACGTCCGTCGCCAAAGGGAGACGGGGCCAAGCATGCTTTTTCAATGGCAGAGGCGCATCGCATACGCCACTGTTAATGCGTGCAGCCACGAACTTCTTTCCCCCCTTTTTTTTTGTCTTTTGGGTAACAGTGACATTCGTTTCGAAACACTAGTTTATTTTCCGGTTCATGCGTGCTCAAAGATACGATTTGGCTCGTTTCAGAAAACAAAGATACGATTTGGCTGGGATCGCCTTGGCCAGGCATGGGCACGCGTATTAGACAAAGATTAATTCGGGCAGCGGTCTCTTGATCCGGATCGGACGACGAATTTTCCTTGGATTTGGCGAAGGTTTATTTGGCCATTGTTTTGGGAAAGATTCCGATGGATTTGACGCTGCTCTGCTCGGCATGCCTCTTAGGATTCGTTGCGGTCTTGTCCTCCATGCACAGGACCAGCTGTGGTAGGATGGTAGTAGTAGTAGTAGCCAGTTTATGCACTATTCAAAATTCATCATGGGAGCCTACCAAGCAGTCGTGTTTAAAAAAACACCACGTAGCTAGATACACTTGGATTTGGATTCCTGCTTTTAACACGTACTGTACTACGATTATGTTACTGCTGCTTTAATAACCTGCTTATATTAATTTGATGATTAAAAAAACATTTCAGAGTACGCGTACACGCTGCGGGTGGACGAGAAGAGCGACGTGTACAGCTACGGGGTGGTGCTGCTGGAGCTCATCACGGGGCGGCGCCCCGTGGGGCCGGACTTCGGGGAAGGCGTGGACATCGTGCAGTGGGCCAAGCGGGCCACGGCAGGACGACGGGAGGCCGTGCCGGGGATCGTGGACCGCCGGCTTGTTGGGGCGCCCGCCGACGAGGTGGCGCACCTCTTCTTCGTCGCCATGCTCTGCGTGCAGGACAACAGCGTGGAGCGCCCCACCATGCGGGAGGTGGTGCAGATGCTCGCCGACGAGTTCCCGCGCCACGCGTCGTCGTCGTCGTCCGCGCAGACGTCGCCGTCCACCTCCTCGTCGGCTGCCGCGGCGCCGACACCGGGCGGGGAGGAGAGCTGCAGCCCCGACGACGGCGGGAAGGAGCCGCCGCCGGCCAACTGCTACAAGCTGTTCCCGGACCTGCTGGCCTGACGGCACCTGTTTCTCGCCATTGTTACAAGACACAAGACTCATCATCGTGCAGGACTAAAGTTACAGCATGTAGGTCGGCCGACATTGGAGATGGTGTGACAAGAGCTGGGGATCAATAACATGTAACTTTATTAGTATATTTTTTGTATCTGTCTTCTCTCTCTTTTTTTCCCCAAATTCTTTTCTTTTCTTTTTGGTTCATCTAGCAATTCAAAGGTGTATAGGTTCTGATCATATGCTATCGCCTAGCTAGGGGTTTGTGCTGTCCAATGCAATCCATCATCATAGCTTTCGCACTTTGTAATCTCGTGGTAATCTTTAGCCACCATCCATTGTCCACTGCAACTCTACTAGTACTACTAGCTTCCCTCACCTTTACACTAATCCTTGTTTATGTCTAATGAGTACTCCCGGTACTTGTTCATGGCTTTTTGTATCATTTGAGCCATTTTTTGTCAGCAACAGGTGTGGTGATCATCTGTTGGAAGATTCTTGACTGGAGCTTTGGTTTCAGGGAAAGCAAAGCATGAAAGAGAAGTGCGAAAAAAGAGCGGTACTTGACAGTCTTTGAAAACATCTCACTTCCCAACGCTTAAAGCACAAGGTAGCTCGACAACTGAATCGCACAAGGCTGAACCACTGAGACAAAATTCAGAGGTTCATGAACAGATGATATCCGTATAATGTATATGGACAGCAGCAACAGCATGGTTTCAGTCAGGACTTGCAGTGTCAGCATGCAGCCCTAGAATTCACACGAGACGAGAAAACCGGTTCGACCGTCGCGCTTATATGTGTAGCTTTAATCATGAAAGTTAAAGGAGAGACAGAAGCTGCTGCAAGTTTTATAAGGGAGGGAAGACACGAGACAAAGATGCTTACTGGAACACCTTGTACTTTTGTTAGTCATTTCACCAAACAGGATTGACAGGATGCTGGATTTCTAAGAAGCTGGAAAAACAGTGCCAAATTAACTGTGACTTGACATGGCAAGAGCTCATGTAGCAATGAAAACGAAGCGAGAATATTCTCATTACCTCTGATAGCACGGTCACCGGGAAAGCCCGTTGCACCATAAACCAATCTAGATGAATTGAATATTCTCCAATAGAGCTGCCGCAGGTGTAGCTATACGCCTGCTGTAAGTTGGTCCTTGTTAGCAACATTCTTGTTGTAGTGTTGTGTGCATCTCTGTTCTGTACTTTCAGATGATAGAGCTGGTGCAAGGAGTGTAGTACATAGTATGAAAGCAAAAGCATCATTAGCATTTTAATGGACAATATCTCAGCATAAACGTTCGCAAAAAAATAACTCAGCACAAACATGTTGGAGAAATCACAATTATTTGGGAGCCGATCCACTTGTCTGAAAATTGAAGACACAATTGGTCAGAATTCAGATGGTGCTTTTCACTCGAGTGTTTTTTCTGGACTCTGAACAGAAGATCAGTTTAAACATCTACAAATACTGAAACCAGCAGGTGTTAAAATTTGAACACGCTGCTGTTTGGCCAGCAACACTTTGTCTTTCCACAACCATAAACAGTGAAGGGTACATGTTTCCCTTCTTATTACTGGTAACACTACAAGCTCACCTTAATTGTGGTTCTCTATGAAAATCCCATAATCATGGGTAGTTAGCCACTTGCTTGTGCCTCAGTGCTCGCCAACCAATGTCACGCCTGAAGAACCCTTCTGGCCAATCAATAGCATCTACTGCATTATATGCTCTTGCCCTTGCTTCTTCGATGTCCTTGCCCTTGGAAGTGACACCAAGAACTCGGCCTCCAACGGCGACAAGATTGCCATCTTCGTCTAGTGCTGTCCCAGCATGGAATATCTTGACAGATGGAGAGGCCTGCTCAGCCTTGTCTAGTTTTTTTATTACAGTCCCCTTCTTATAAGAGTCAGGGTACCCCTGGCTTGCCATTACAACCACCATTGCCATTTCAGGTGACCAGGTTAGTGAAACATTGCTTAATCCTCCCCGGCAAGCAGATAACAGAACTTGTGCCAAATCAGATTCCAATCGCATCATCAGAACCTATAATTACAGGAATATAAATAAGTAGAGAAAAGGATAACTGGAATATAATGGAAATAATATTTCACAGGTCAAGTACGTAATTCTGAGATGTATTAGACAAGCAGAACGAAAGCAAAGGAAATTTTCTATAAAGATCATTGAACATTATAGTTAGAATATAGCAATGCATTAGCATTTTTAGTTACAACAATAGCAATCTGAAGTGATGCTGGCCTGCAATTTGGTTCCTATGTACTTCGATAAACAGCTACTCCTGATACAAAAAACAATCATACTTTTTTTCTGACATACTTTTAGATTTAATTTTGATAGGTAGTACTTTTGACCCCCCGTGTTTACAGTTCCAGTAGACGTAAGGTTTGTTCTTATTTAGAGGTAAAATCGTATTGGTTTGTTTCCTTACCCCCTGTTCGGCTGAGCTTATCAGCACGGCTTATCAGCCGTGGAACAGTGTTTTTCTCTCACAGCAAATCAGCCACAGCCGGCTTATAAGCCAAAAAACAGCCTGCCGAACAGGGCCAAATTTCAGAAATCAGTTCCTTAAGGGTCAACTTGCCCTATGTACTGTATCTCCTCTCATTAAGCAAGAATCATAGTTCCTACTTCCTAGTATTTCATCTGTCCCTGCCCTTCTGGTGCAGCTACCGGGCATCAGCATAGTCCCCCACTGTTGGGTTCAGGGCCCATCTAAACAGGCCAAACCGAATAGACCATCATTGATGTATAAAAACAAAAATGGAACTTTTTATAGCAGATATTGGAGTTTCCACAATTAAATGAATTAGAGAAACTTTATAGTAGTTAATACTTTTTTTCCTCGAAAACTATGGTTGTTATACTGATTAAACAAATAATATGGGACAGTATAATGGCTAGAAGATTAATCCTGAATAGGCAGATCTAAAAAAAGGTACGCATTGCAATTACTCACTGGGCTCTACCATCATTGTTTTGGCTATACCTCGTATCTCCTTTTTTAGATTGTACATCATATCTCTGATCACCTAGGCTAACTCCACTATGCTATTGTGTAACACAGAAATGCACCATTCCCATAAAAACAATAGGACTGCAGTCTACTCAGCTTCTCCACAGGAAGAAAATAGAGTGAGCGTTCGTTAAAAAGAAAAGAAAATAGAGTGAACTACTGGAGCCAGACCTAGAGAGCAAATCTCAGCACAAAAGTGCAGCACAAGGATCGACTCTGTTGGAAAGAAATGCAAAATTCATTGTATTCTGTTGTCCAATGAAAATGCCTTGACTATATTGCTGTCATGTAAACCAAAAACAAAAGTGCAAAAATCAAATTTAGATATGTCATATATATATATAAACTATAATGCATTGGTCCGTTAGATTGAAAGTCTATTAAACAATCAGATGATTTTATTCCGAAAGATCCTGAAAGCAGATGATCTCTTTCTGTCTTTTTTCATTCAGCCAGAGCTCTTTTAACATCCTTGTTTTCTGGGTTCTGGCTGCAGATATTTAGTTTGATACTTTTTTGTCTGTACTACATTCTTGCTGGATGCATTCCAACACTCTACTATACAGGAGTTAAACTGCATGAACCTTTTTGATTTGATCTCATTTTTGACAATTAATATTGTGAAACTTCTTGCCCTGTAAACATACAGAAATGAATACTACTAGATTTTAGAGATGGGTAACTAACCTGGCATTCTGGGTCACCAAATCTTACATTGTACTCAATAAGCTTAGGCAGCCCAGATTTCTTCTCAATCATAAGCCCAGCATATAATACACCAACAAACTTGCACCCTTCGGCTGCCATGCCTTTAACGGTAGGGATAATTATACTTTCCATGACTATGTGCTTGAGCTCATCTGTCACTATTGGTGCAGGGGAGTATGCACCCATACCGCCAGTATTTGGGCCAACATCACCATCACCAACTCTTTTGTGATCCTGTGCTGATTCAAGAGGCAAAGCATTTTCACCATCTACCAATGCAAAGAAAGATGCTTCTTCACCCTCTAGAAATTCTTCAATGATAACCCGTGAACCAGCAGAACCAAATGAGCCTTCAACCAACATAGAGTCTATGGCTTCAAATGCTTCATCCAAAGTCATCGCAACAACCACACCCTTTCCAGCGGCCAGTCCATCAGCTTTAACAACAATAGGGGCTCCTTCTTGTTTGACATATTGTTTAGCTTCCACAGCATCCATGAATGTGCGATACTACAAGAGAACATAAGTGCTCAGACTAGCAAGGTTTGTATGGCTTTAACATCTGAAATTATCAATACATACAAATGAATGAGCTGGGTTTTCCTCCTTTTTTGTATACTGACTTTACATTTCTCTTTTCCAAGCAACACAGTGACTTCAATAGTTCAATGTCAATTATAATTACGAATGGTTCTTTAGTATAGTTCAGCCAGAAAATCAGAGATGCCCATGGAAAATAAGAGATGATTACTCATAGTGTATGACTATTTGATATGATTTTAGTACAACATGAGCAGGGCTAATAATTGTCTCGAAACAAAGGAAGTGTCTCTATGACAGTACCTAAAATGGTATATTTGATTCATTTCTTAACCTGCAGATGCAGTCACCTATATGCAGGCATCTTTCATAAACAAAACCCTGTAGCCAGACCAAGGTTAGCCTATAGGGCTTAAGCTTAACAGTCAGCATAAATTGTAATAGGAAGTACCTTGGCTGTTGGGATATTGTACTTGTCACATAGCTTCTTCATGAAGTCCTTTGATCCTTCTAACGCTGCAGCCTCTGATGAAGGGCCAAAGGTTGGTATCCCAACTTTGACGAGGTCATTCACAAGACCCGCAACAAGTGGGGCTTCAGGACCCACTACAACCATTCCCACTCCCCTCTTAAGACAGAACGAGATAACATCAGCACTGCTGGAGATGTCCAAATCAGAGACACAAGTTGCATCCCCGGACTGAGCAATGCCCGCATTACCAGGGGCGCATAGAACTGCACTGCAAGATGGGGAACGGTTCAAGGCATAACAAAGAGCGTGCTCCCGGCCTCCACCACCAATGACCAATACAGCTATCCTCTCATCTGAGAAAAAGGCAACAAACAGGCGTCAAACCAGCTTGCTCTTGGGTTTTCATTTACATTAACACACTTCATTTCAGATTGCTGAGTTGAAGATAACAAAATAACAATAATCTAGTGTCTTATATACCAGAAGCAGTGCCCATTTCGGTTGCTGAAGCTTTCGAGTTAGAGCGCCACCTTGCTGAAGCCCTAACAATCAAGTGCCCACTTCGGTTGGAAGAGCAATTGCTGCTCCACCGCTGAGCTACGGAGTAAGACACCGAAGACTTCAAGCCAATGCACAAGTTATTATTGGCCAGCACATCGGTGTGGTGCCTTGCAGCGAGCTTGAGAGGGCCTCTGATACTGTCAGCGGCGCAAGCCATGGCAGGGGAGGGATCAGCGCGGGGGCACGGGAGCTCAGTTCAATCCCCCCAATAATTCTGGAAAACAAGCTGCCCCGGCAGCTTGATTGCGCTGAAGCAACAACTGCTGTGGTCCGCAACCAATGTCGATCTTGCGCGCTGCCGCTGAAGAAGAACCTAGTTGAATAATCCTCTGCAGTGGATGGATTGGATCGAGTTAGAAGGGCACGACGCAGCACAATAATCCTCAATTTGGTTTTGATTGAGAAGAGAGCTACTGTAACAGCTAGCTGTCAGAGCAAGGGAATCTATCCAAGCTAAGCTAGGAACTAGGATTACTCACCAAGAACAGAAGAAACAAACGAACATCCTGACTAAGGAGGGTGACGCCGTGACGGCGATGGGGTCGGTGTTTGGTGAGGCAGGATCCGGCGGCGGCTGGTCGGGCAGGTGAGAGGCGGCGGCGCCGCGGCGGTGGTGGCGCAAGTTGAAGGCGGCTTCACTGCCGTGGCGATTCTGAGACCTACCCAGTAATCCAGACCAACAAAGCATGCGGAAAGGCCCAGGACGGCCCATCACTTAGGAGGCGGGCAGCCTGACAGTATTTTTTTTTTCACTTCCTTCTCTTTGTATGTGTCCGGATACGGTCCCAGGAGCGGACCCTTAAAAAAACAAATCCTCATTCTTGTGCTCATCTGTCCGTCCCTCACAAGCCCACATCATAATCCTTTGTGCTTATCCGTCCAGCACCAAAGCAGCATGGCTGCTCATCTGTCCGCTCCCTTCTCCAGCGCGCGCTCGTTGGGCTGCCGCGCCGTGCCCTTCCCTCCATCGTTAGCCATGCCGCGCGCCCTCGCTCCCTGCGCCACTCACCTGCATGGCAGTCACCTATGTCGCTCGCTCCCTCACCGTTCGTCCGTCGCCCATCCTGTTGGCGCGCCGCTGACCCCGCCATGGCAACTGGTGCGCACATGTCGTGACGCCTCAGGTCTTCCCCGGCCGCCAAGGACACCCACGAGTGTGGCCGATGTTGGTGATGCTCGCGCACCATGGCTCACTGCTAGCTCCTATCCCGACTGCTGGAATCGACTCGCCCGACTTTTCCTCCCCTATGTTATATACGTATGTTTCAAGTGTTTCAGACGTTTTGGATGTATGTTGTAATTATTTTATCTTGATGTTGTAAAAGTAGATCGGGGATGTTGCACATGTTGCATATGTTGCAAATGATTCGAGGCATATTGTAAGCGTTTGTTCAAAATGTTTTATCTGTTTTCAGATGTCTGTTGCAATCTTTTTTATCTGGATGTTGCATATATTTCACACATATATTGTAATGGTATGTTCCAAATGTTTCAACTATTTTAATCTTATGTTGCAGCAAGTGGTTTCATGTTGCAAGTTGCAAATCTGGATGTTTCGTGTGTTTCACACACATGTTGCAAGTGTATGTTCCAAATGTTTCATCTACTTTCAGACGTATGTTGCATTCAAATGTTTTTCATGTTGCAAGTGTTTTATATTGTACGGCCAGGGGCGAGCGGACTGGGCACGCGCCGCACCGGGGGCCGCCGAACAGTGGTGCTGTGGCTAGGGGCGCGCTGGGGGTGTGCTTGTCCTCAGTTGCTCGTCCCGGCTCTTGAGTGTTGCCCGCACGGAGAGAGAGGAGGGGGTCAGTGACGACTAGCGGGCGCAGAGACGTGGCAAAGTCCGCGCGTGGGACGGAGCGAAGGCGGATGGCGGCGGGCTGCGCGGGCGTCAAGACACGCGCATCCGTCCAGACGTCCGGACACTAGCCACGCCCGTGTTTATATCGCTATATAATAGGTAGACTTCAGTTGGATCAGCTATATTTGTGTCATTATTATATCTTTCAACGAAGAAGGAAGGATATATTTAGATCAGCTAGTCTTGTTACTAATTGGGGCTAAAAATTAGTTTAAATTATTTAGTATTGGTTAGCTAGTTGGTTAGTAACTAGTTGTAGGTTTGACTTAGTTGACTAAAAATAACCTACCTACTAACCTTATTTAAATGATTAGTAAATTAAGGTTAATCTGTTGACTAATAAGAATATTGTCTTGCTTAACAACTGGAAAATAACTAGTTGTAGGTTTGACTTAGTTGACTAAGAATATTGCCTTGCTTAACCGTTATCTCTATGCATCTAAACAAATTCTTATTATCTACTCCCGCATTCTGGAAAGGAATGACACTTCCAAATGCAACTTTTGCCTTCGGCTAACACATGACATGCATCCGGTGGGCACTGCAGGAGAAAAGCAAAGACCACCTTGCAGTCAGCACTTCGTAGCCATGTTCACAGAACAAAACAAGAACGTGAAACGGGAACAGAAACATAAACCGATACTTTATAATACTTTTGTATTATGAAAACATAAATATTTCTGAAACGATTTTCTTGGACGAGAAACACGATCATGTTATACGATTGCGGCTACTAAGTCCCTGTTGGGTTTCTGAATGATTCATTTTAACTCACATCACATCAATGTTACGGTAAATACATGAAGTACTAAATATAGATTAATTATATGCATGTCGGCACAGATTATGAGTAATTTACGAGACGAATCTATTAAGCCTAATTAGTTCAAAATTGAAATTTTTTTGTCAAATAAGACGAAAGTGTTACAATGTTTGTTAAACTTTAACACCTCTAACAAACAGGCCCTAAGAATCAGCGGGGCAAGGAGGAAGGGCAATCATCAATCAATCGAAAAACCTCACACAGGGGCAAGAAATCGATGGTGATCGGGTCGGACTATTTTGGTAGTACCTCGCCAACCAGACCAACCCCATACATATGCCAAATTTACTAACATCTGCACTCGATGATATCTTTTGAAATTTTTATAAAATCATTGTTGCCAGACTGAGCATCCAAATTAAATTTCGATTTCAACAATATGTTATTTACAATAAATCTTTCAAAAGAAAACCTAACTTGAGTATATTTAGATAAAATTTTGTTGGAGATCATGTTTCTCACGAAGATAGAACTTATTTCTTTTTTGTTAAGCAAGGCAATATTCTTGATTCCAGAAGTAATGTTCCACCTTCACAAGAAAATGTTCTATGTCCAGTATTTGAAAAATGAGAACATTTCATGTATGATGAGAACAGTTAAATAATGCCATAAAATAACTTAAAATACACCATAAAACATCTATGGTTATTACTACACGAATAAGATCATGGATACATCAAAGAGTGCTATGAAATATGTAGAAAAAAATACAAATGGGAGAAAAGAAAAAATAAAAAAATAACAAAACATGGAATGGAATAAAAAGGATAATAGTGATAAAAAGAAATGTGTAAATTAAAATTATAATATACCATGGAACATCTTATGGATATCGATTTACTGTGTGTGAATAGACAAAAATATATTACGAAACATCCGATGGATACTAGCTGTATATAACCCAAAATATACCATAAAATGCACAATTGAAAATATATTAACATCATATAGCAAAAACAAAGATATGTAAAAAAGTAAAAATGTCTTATAATTTGAAATGAAGTACATAAACAACAAAAATACACTAGGTAACATCTCACAAATACACCATGTATAGAAAAAAGAACAATTTAAATAAAATAAATATAAAGGATGAAAAAATAAAATAAATATAAAACAAAAAATAAAATCCACTTAAAAAGAAAATATAGAAAAAGAAAGATAAAGATAAAGAAATACAGAAAACAAAAGAAAAATAAACGGAACAGCTAGCGCGCGTCCGAACGCCTGTGCTGCAGTCGCACCAGCAATCCACGCCCCGTGCTTGCAAAAAAACTGCATGCCCCCGCCTGCGCCTAGGTTTCACGTGCCCATGCGGGGCCCGCGCTGCCCAGACACTGCTCGCGCCGCCAAACCGTGCGCGGAGACCGCTCGCGCCTCCTCCACTTCTCATGTGTATTACAACATGTGCAAGATCCGATCTATTTTTGAAATATCCAGATGCAACACTTGCAAAACGTGTGAAGACAAATGAAACACTTGAAACATGCTTTTGAAACATTTACAAAAACACATGAAAAACACTTGAAAACCATTACAAACATACACCATATCCAGATAAAACACTTGCAGCATATGTGTGAAACGTATGCAACATCCAGATAAACACACTTGTAACAATACGTTCAAAAACACAGATGAAACATTTTGGATGAACACTTGCAACATACGTGTACAACTATTGCAACATATGCAATATCCTGATCTACTTTTGCAACATCCGTGTGAAATAACTGCAATATTTCTCTAAAACATATGAAACCGTTGAAATGTACACTTGCAACATGCGTTTTTAGCACATCGCAACATCTCCTTGCTGCTTGCGAAATAGAGGCTCGTCGGCGTGTGGAGTTCAGCGAAGGCAGCCACGCCGTCGCAACCATTGACCAGCGCCAACATTGACCAGATGGACTTCGCCTACTACAGTCCCCACCACCATCGGATCTCTCGCTGCGCAGTGGATCTGATGGAAGGAGCAGCGAGGCAGAGTGGGGCCGAAGCAGAGTGAGGCAGTATGGAGCAGCGAGCGAGAGGCCACCCCACCGGGGGCTACGCCACACGGCTGGGGCACCGCCGGGTCGGCCTTGTGCAGCGCGCGGATGTGGCCGTGCTTTGGGCCACATCCGAAGAGAGGGAGAGAGAGAGGAAGGGGAGGCTGGGGCGGAGACACGGATGGTACGGAGCCTGCGGCGTCGACCGGCGGGGGTGGGAGCGACGGTGTCGCCTGCGGGTGCGAAGCGCGTCAATGGTTTCTTTTCTCTTTTTTTGCAATGCGGGCGAGCGGTGCCGCACGATGTACACTGTGTTCGCTGTAGCTAAAGCAGCGGTTGTGGCGGGAAGCCTCCCTCACAGAGGCACTGTAGCAACTGCAGCCGAACATACTGGTAGGCGTCCGGGTGCAGGTCACGGGACTGACGCCCATGCTGTAGCATTATCGAAAAATAAAAGGAATTCTCGTATTGGGTTTGGAGGAACTACAAGAATCTCTTTATATCTTCTCTATTGACATGAATACAATTTTGGTGAAAAAAAACTAATTCAGTTGCTTTTTCATTTGGATCTCCAAATATTTTGATCGGCTTCTTCTTGGTTTTTCTCTCTAAAGATCAAGAGCAGAGCTCGTTCTTTCCGGAGTGTCAAACAAGATATAGAAAAATTATTAAAATATCAAATAAATATAGAAAGTGATTTTATTAAATAGCTCTCTAAATAAGAATTTAGAAATTTAGAAAGTGCGTAGCATGCATTTGAGTGAGCTTCTGTAGACAAAGCAGGCATTGGGCCGGACCTACGTGGGAAAATAGAAAACAGAGTTCTGTCCACCGGACGGGACGATTCTTGCGCACCGCCTGTCTTATATAGACCTGAATTCCGGTCCACGAGCTGCGGAGAGGCACCAAGAGGGCGATGAAAAATC
This sequence comes from Saccharum hybrid cultivar R570, assembly GCA_038087645.1. NCBI lineage: Eukaryota > Viridiplantae > Streptophyta > Magnoliopsida > Poales > Poaceae > Saccharum > Saccharum hybrid cultivar. Next base: position 23,602,492 of record JAQSUU010000805.1, on the reverse strand, counting down.
CTCGTGCGCGCGGCTCCTCCGACCGTGAGCTCGTTCACTGTTGTCTCTTCGATCGACGGCAGCCGCGAGCCCGCAAGGAACCAAAAAGGTCATCTTCTAGTACTACCCTTTCCATATTGATTCTTTTTCTTTGCCACAGGAGGGCTTAGTTTCTGTTGTCGATTTTGGCGCTCCTCTCCTATGATTCTTTGCGAGCGACGACGCATAATGGTATGCTTACTACTGGTGCCTCAAGTGATTTTGATCCTCACGTGCTCTCGATGACAGGGCTCGTGCTATTTTGATGTGTATTTAGGGCATGGAGTATATAAGCTACCTGGGGTTCTATTGGTTGGTAGGTCAATTTGTGACCTCTTGCAATGATTGGAGTCATGGTTTTGGGAAAAAGAGTAGTGTTGATGAACCCTCTGGTGTGCGGTGCGCTCTACCAGAAATTCTAATGCCCTGCTTTAGTTTTCTCTGCTGAGATTTTTGGTACCTAATAAAATACCAAAAGGTTCTATGAAGGGTTGGTGTCTAATTTTTTTTATACTACCTTTACCCCTAAAATAAAGCAATTCTAGGTTTGGACTGTCAAAAGTAGAAAACAACATCAATATTTATGTTTATGAGTACAAATAAGAATACTGCAAAAATATATTCCATGATGAAACCAATGATAATTATTAGATGACATAAATAAATATTAATACCTTTTTGTAGATTTATTCGGTCAAATCTGAGTTAGATTGACTTAAAGGAAACTATAATTGCATTTTCCCTAGTACGGAGGGAGTTGTTCTTACGGTGTAGGAGGAATGGGAGTTTATAGTTTTCTGATTTTTCAGTGTGCATAGTTTCCTATTTTTACCCGTGTGCCATAAATGATTTTCTTCCTCATTTTACCTATCGAGTTTAACTATCGGGAATTTGAAGTGAAGTGTGTTTCCCTAGAAGTTTAATGCACTCATAAGATCTTCCATGTCTCTGTAGTACGGAACAACACAAACTTCATCTTGCAAATGCTTAAGTTTTATGAGCTATTTCATGGAGAAGTATATTTTTCTTAATTATTCGTTTTTATGATCTTCTGCCTTGAGTTTATTAATTGTTTTCCCTTCAACCTTCAACTTCACTAAATGTGTGCTTGGCTGCTTGTGAAATTTTTTTTTAGAAATTTACAATTATGATTTATGAGTTTATTTGGTCCTAGGCCTCTATGAGAAATAATAGGGTTTGTTACGTCATACACATGATCCTTTTCCTCTGAATTGCTCTATGCTCTAATTGCTTTTAACTAAAGGAATTTTCAGTGATTGAGTTATGCTCTTGACCTTTATTTTTGATATTTGGTTCAAATCTCTAAAATATTTAGAGTTGCCATTTGAAGATGAATTGCAAGCATATCTTATGTTATCCATGCTTTTTTTTTTGCATCCAAATGGTCTTCCAAGTTTCTTGAGTTCTCTTTATTTCGGTTTTGGTGCCGTCTCAGTTCCATATATTTGTTTGTAAGCTAACAAGTTCCACCTCTTAGGAGCACATTCTATTTAGGAATTTACAAAATCTACATTGTAATCCAAAAGGGGCACTGCTAATAAACTTAATGCACAACAAATTTTGAAGGATATATGCTACCGCTACAACTTTTCTTTAGTATGCATTTGGTTTGATAAAGAAAGCAGGGTACGAAACAGAAAATTATGTAGGGATCACAAGAAACTGGTAAAATAGGGATAGGATGTACAAAACATTATTAGCTGTTCCAGATTATTGCATAATGAGACGAGGGTAAACTGTATGACACTAGTTCTACTAGTTAATTTTTGTATAGTATAATGAATCTGCTAGACCAAGCGCCTGACTACCTCTGTAGAGATTGGCATGGCACGGATATAATTAAGAATTCTGGAGTTTTTTGCCCTTGTTTCTTCAAATTAACACTCTGTTCGTTTCGCTGGTTTATTGTGGCTGAAAGTACTGTTCGCTGGTTTGTTGTGAGAGAAAAACACTGCTGGATTGCTGCTGATTCTGCTGATCCAACGAAACGAACAGGGTGTAAGTTTTTCGGTAGTGGCTTATTTCTTCCAGAAACACACGAACAATTGCCATTTGACCTTTAATATGATGTCTGATGAAAAGAACAGAACATTTTCCTAACACCATCTATTTCTGTTAGACAAACAAAGTGTCATGTGCTGCCAAATTAAATTTCATAAGTTTTTCTGAATACAAATCAAGTGTTCCTGTTTTCATTGTTGTGCTAGTTACATGGCAACCTTCACCATACTACTTTCCAATCTACAGAGGGTGAAAGTTACTTTAAGCTATACATGTTCATTTTGTTCTATTTACGTGATGTGTTATTTTTATAACTGGAGCTTAGTTGCACTTCAACATAGTTAATTGGCTTCTAGTGCCTCCATTTTTTAAAATGATTTATTGAATCATAAACCCACATTACAAAGTCAGTGATTCTTCACATTCGTTATCCCAAAACTTGTTGTCATTACATAGTGCCTTAGGACTTAGGAGCTGCAGGCAAACAGCCGAACACCAACAGCTAAGGAGGTTTTGTGGTCACGTTAGTTGGACAGCCTGCAACCCGTGAATGTTGCTAGTTGGGGGAATGTAATCTCTTTAGTAGTTGAAGTTTGGAATTGTTTTTGGCCTCTGAGCGTTCTTAGTGCTGTGAGTGTGCACGGTTGCTTGCTAAGTCGTTACTCATTAGAAGCCTTTGTTTGGCCTCACTTTCTAAGCCCAGAGTGCTTAGTATTGTGAGTGGTATTGTTATTACAAAACTAAACGTCTCTGTACTTTTGTTGCTGTTTTGGTAATGAAATTTGGGATTGCCCGTCGTGTATGCCTTAGGAAGTATTGGCGTGTTGAAGAAGTGTGGAGTTAGAATGTTCAATTTTATCCTGCTCTTTGTTCATTGTTTTGTGTCATCTGAACGTTGTCTTAACCTCTTATGTTCTGCGTTCTGCCATCAATGGTTCTATTTTCTTTGCAATATTATCAGTTGGTTGCATAGCAACATCTTTGAACAGTTTTTTTTTTCTTCCCTTCAGTTAACCTGCTGTGGATCTAATGCTGACAGTAGCTTATCTTGATGTTGTATCAGCTGGAATAAAGTGAAACTAAATACTAAAAGGTAAAGTGCTGGCTGCACAAGTACCTGCACTACTACATGCTGGTAAGTACCCTTATGATTCATCAACTGACAGTAGACCAAGTACAGCCAATATAGTTATGAAGTTAACATCCACAAACTGGCATGTCATATAAACTCACTGTTATTGATATTTACATGTCAACCATTGTGAGGCCTAAAAACCCCCCACCTACATGACTAGGCACCTATGCCAATCTTGCATCTTTTGCTTGGGCCACTATTATAAACTTGCCTGGGCCCAGTGCTCTTATGCTTGTGAAGTAATTTACATGAGGTACAAACATATCTCTTTGGCACCTGATCAAAATCACTAATCCCAGCACACCTAGTGTGCTGCCACACATGGCAAGAGTCACAAGACAGCATCCTCTCACCATCATCATCCTTGGCTCCACAAGAGCAATTGACCGTCCATTTATCCACACCTCTCTCCATCCGGTAAATTCCAACCCTGCGTTCACCACCAGCACACCTGCCTTGGACACGAACAGTTCCATTTGCTCCAAACAAGAGTTTGAGCTGAGTTGACTCACTTGCAGTTCCACAGTCAACAAGCTGATTGGCTACAAAAGACTGCAACATCAGATAGATGTCACGGAATGTTCTGGTTACCTCCACCTTCAGATCAGCCACAGTTGCTGTTTGTGGAAGAGTTAGGAGCTCTGGTGGAATGCAAGGTGGATCGCCAACCTGGTCTAACAGCTCTACTTGGCACCACATGTGCAACATGGATGGGTTTTGAGGCAAGAACTCCTGTTCCAGGTCATAATGCTTTGTGAATTGCTTGCAGTCCAAAAGGATCATGGCAGACCTCTTGGCATGCTCATAACAGTTTTCTGGTTTGTATGGATGCATTGTATGTGGGTAGAGGAGAGCATCATGCAAGAACTTTATGTCACGGCGAAGATGGTCTAGAGTTGGCGTGGATACATTGGACTGGAAAATTGGTTCATCCGTAAGCCTGCAGTAAAGAATTATTTAGAACTTTTTGCGTTGAAACAAGAATTAGGATAAATTATTATCAATGCTGGTAATAAACTAATAAGTAATAATAACAGGTATATTAACCACCAACCTGTACTCTAGGGTATTTGTCTCGCTGTTGCATCGGACTGCAACTGTCATTCCATCAATTGTTTTGGCCTCAAGGGTCTTGAGGCAGTAGTCAACTAGCTGCGGTGAACCAATTGGATGGTACATGGTTGCCTTTAGGGTTCGCATGGCCACCCACCTTGTTTTTTCGACAGCACGAAGAAATTTTATAGCAATTTCTGTTGCACGTTTCATTTCCTCATCAGACCATGTCTCTTGCACATGGGTATGTGAATGCTCCTTATGCATTGATCCATAGTGCATATTCATACTCTTGCTGGTGGCAAGGCCCAGCACATAGAGGAACAGTTCACGAATTGTGGTGAGAGGTTGCTTTGAAAGAGATTGGTAGAATGAAATGGTATCTTGTAGCTTGTTTCGAGGATATCGGGAGTGGGGGAAGAAGTGTGATAATGGAGTTGAGGAAAGGTTGTCTATAGCTTTTAAGTATTCTTCTGATGTGATTCCAAAGCTCCCCTTGTTGAGTTTGAATCCCCATTGGCCATACCAAGAATAACCAGTGGTGATGGCATGCAAGATCCGGTAATCTGTTCCATACTTCTTAGAGACATCCATCAAGGAGACATTTCTGCAATTAAGCTTTACATGTCAGTTCCATACTTCCTAGAGACTGTTCTGCAATTAACTAGAAAACTAAATCCAGTGCAGGTGAATTTGACTTTACAAATTACAATTTGTATTGTAAATAGCTTTGTGTGGCATGTGTATAAAACAATTCATACTTCATACACAGCTCTAGTCAGATGTGCAGCAAGTTGCAAACTAATTCTGTTCTGTTCTCATAGTTCAGTGGAACTGCTAAAGTGGTCATCTCGAAAATGTATCAAGATTGTTTTCTAGTGTCCACAACTCCATTATTTATATATCAAAGCAAGATGCGCTGGGTTGTATTATACCTCTTTTTTGTTCAGTTCAGTTGAATGCTACAACTGGTTTAAGGAAGCAGCCAAGAATGCACAAGTTTTTATGTGTTTGTTTTCTGGTTATGTCAAGCACAAAGTCCAACCTATTATATTCCACAATATTTTGGTTACAGTTAGTGTTGCTCATGCCAAGAACTAAGCACACTAGACAATCTTCTTTTTCTGCCTCTGTCCATCCATTTCGTAGCTGAATATATTTGGAGAAACAAATTGCATGCACACAGCACATAATCATAAATACGGCTTACGTGAATTCATAAATTGCTAATCCCAGTGTCACAAGTCACATTGTGGTCAGGCAGAAAGGAAATCATTAGGCTTTACCTGACTCTAAGGTATTTGCAGAGACGATCCCAGAAACCCATCAGTTGAATCCCTGTCAGAAGACTAGAGCCACCCTCTCTGCCATTTATCCGGACAAGGTGACCAAACCCATTGTCATGTACAATGCCATGCAGCAAGTGACACAGATTATCCAGCTGCCTATAGTCCCAATCTTCCGGATCATCATACGAGATCCCATGTTTGCATGACGGGCACCTGATTATTAATGATGAAGATGATCAGTTCTTGTAGGGGCTTGCGTTGATGGAAATGTACATGTGTCTCAAGTTGCTTCAATCAAACAATTGCTTGTTAAAGTACTATCTTTTTCACTCCCCCTGTTCGGCTGAGCTTATCAGCACGGCTTATCAGCCGTGGAACAGTGTTTTTCTCTCACAGCAAATCAGCCACAGCCGGCTTATAAGCCAAAAAACAGCCTGCCGAACAGGGCCACTACTTGGGTTCTTGTTGTGATGGATTTGATTTTATATTACACTACAGTAGCAATTTAGCTTACCGCATTTCAAACAGTTGGGCCATATGCCCACAATGCTTGCAGGTTTTGTACTCGTGCACGTCGTATTCATTCCGAATTATGAAGTGGTACCTCCTCCCACAAACAGGGTGTCTGCTCCAGCCTATTAAGTTGTAAGACAAAAGGCAATGACATTGAGATTCTCCAGCCATAACAGTCACCATTGTGTTTGGTAGAATTTGTTTATTGATTGACATCTGTAGAAGAAAAAAAAATGTGCACACACATTCAGGCGAACTCAGAGTAGCAGGCAGAGCATGTCTATGCGGAGTCAAGGCTCCTAAATTTATCTACAGAAATAATCAGAGGTCCCTACGAAGCAGATTCACAAGAGAACTAAACGCCTATGCAACCAAGGCTGTGTTTAGTTCCAAATTTTGGAGCGCCAAAATTTACTGTAGCATTTTGTTTATATTTGGTAATAATAGTCCAATCATTGACTAATTATGCTCAAAACATTCGTCTCGCAAAGTACAACCAAACTGTACAATTAGTTTTTGATTTTACCATGAATGTATCGCAAGTTTAATGTGACGGGAAATTTTTTTGCACAGTACACTTAAACACAGCCAAAAAAAAAAACAGAGGGCAGATCAGCATAAGCGCGTCCCTTCAGCCCGATTGGTTCCATCAATTCACCCATGAGAAACGAACAGTCGCGCGAACCAATGAACACACTACTTCTACCAGGTACGTAAAGCCCAGCTGTCAGCAAGAGATGGAGCCGGGCACGGCGGACAGAATCCGGACACGGTCACTCACCGGCGACGGTGCAGTGCTCGCAGTAGATCCGCCCGGCCCCGGCCCTGGCCACGTCCTCCTCCACCACCTCCATCGCCACGACCGCCCCGTCCCCGTCCCCGTCCCCGACGCGGAAGGCCACCCGCCACGCGCCGTCCGCGGGCACCGCGGACCGCGCCAGGAACGCCCGCACGCAGTCGCGGAACGCCCCGCGCGGCGGCGCCTCCCCGGCGGCCGGGAACGCCAGCAGGTCCAGCGCGCGCGGCCCCGCCGTCACCCGCACGCGCTTCGGCAGACGCCCCGTTGTCACGGCCATGGCCGACGGGATCCCGGTCGCTTCGGCGGGAGGAGAGGGGTCAGATCCGATCGGGTTTGAAAGGACACCCGGCGGCCGTTTGAATCCGGAGAGGGGGCGCGGGCGGGCAGTCAGGATTTGGGGCGGGCGGGCGGGAATTTTGGCTCGGAACGGATCTCGCGCGGGAGAGCGGCGGAATTTGGGGCGTTTTGGATCAGCAGGGAAGAAGTGGGGGCAGGGCGTGTATTTATACCCGGGAGGGTCGAGTCGGTTCGTGGCGAGAGATTGACGAGTCTGCCCCTGCGCGGCTCGCGTGGGCCCAGGAGTGAGGAGGAGGAGGAGGAGTACGCGTACACGTCAGCCAGTAGTGGAGGGAGCGGGAGGGTTTGAGATGGAAAGTTTTTGGGGAAGGTTCCAGGCGTCTCGGGTTAATTTGTGAAGTCGCACAATAATGTGGCTGTTGGGTGGTGGAGGGATAGAAATTGGGAACGAACGATGGGGCTGGGCTGGTCTCCGGTGGGCCGTGAGGCTGGAAGAGCATAGGGAGGCCGTAGTGTAGCTGGGCCAGGCCTTAGCACATGTTGCTCTCTTCTTTTCCAGTGTAGCTCTACAGTCCACCCTAGCAAAAAGAAAAGAAGAAGAAGAAGATGGTGTTGAGGTAAACTCTACGGTTTTTTAGTTCTTCAATTCAAAAACTTGAGTTTTCAATTTTTGTTCTGAAGTTGTAAAAAATTATCTATCATGTTATTGGTAACATGTTATCGATTACTATATCTATCGCACACGGGAAACAAAGATGGAGATTGCCAACATGAATGAATGTACCTAGAGATGGCAACGGATCGGGTGTGGTGTAGGTGAAGCAAATACCTGCCCGTAACAACACCTCGCCCTCAACACACCTTGTGGACGCAATTTTGCATTCGCGCCCGTAGGTTTTGGGCACCCATCTGATGTGTTAATCTACATGTAATATATCATCATTATTATATTATAATTCTAGAAAGTTGAAAACAAGAGAAGTTTGTCATCTATATATCACATATTTAGTCATCTACAACATAGGTGCCATGTAATAATACAAGTTTTTGAAATAGACAAAAAAATTAATTCTTAGGTGACAAGCATGTTATTAGAAATTGGACACGGATACTTAGTTATATATGGGCTATTCCTTGTATTTCGGGCCTTGGTGGGTACCTCGCGGGTGAGATTTAGCACATGCACCCGACCCTTGTTCATTTCGGGCCCCGATCTAATAAGACCTACGGGTTTAACTACCATCCCTAGACGTACATGTTCTGGTGTTTTTTTTCTCACACATTAGTCAATCTGGGTCTGGACGACTCTATTCTCTGATGCCTTTGCTAGGGCACCACCAGAGTTTTACGGTACTCCTAAGCAGAGCCCATTTGGCTCCATTCCTCCACTTTCTTCACGTTCTGGCTTCATCTATTTGATGTCTTGGACTTCTTGCATGTCTTTTAAAATCTTCATAGTAGTCCATATCTTGAGGTGTTGATCACTTGATCTTCACATTGCCTTTGTCCAAATTCATCCTTGCATCCATTTGAACTAAACACCTTATATGCTAACAAACAACATGAGCCTAATAATCATGTTGTCATTTTTTCGCACAATAGGTGCCATTTTCCTTGGGGGGATGAGATGGCAAGTGGAGCTCCCTTGCTTTTTGTACCGAGTGATAAAAGTGTAATGATGAGTTGGGCATTTTGGAGATCCGGTTCATGGGGCATTTATGTGGCAGAACCTCCTAATTACTATGGCACACATGTACTTGTTATCGTCTTAAAGACCTTTGACTACTGTACATGTGTACCACAGAACTTAAGAAGCCTGTCGGGTGTCCTCGGGAAACCCGAATCATCCACGATCTTCCGAGCAGGATCACATTTCAGAGGCATTATAGTATTACAATAGTTTATATAATAAATTACATCAGAGTATAAAAGCGGAAGTCTTACATAACATAAGTTTACAAACCTGTTGTTCCAAACTTACAAAACTTAAGTTTAGTGTTACAACCATAGTAGTGGAGTAGCATTATTAACATTATTACAACACCCAAAACGCGACGCTCTGCCCAAGAGCCAAACATCTTACTCGTCGTTGCTCACCGCAAAGACTGTCATGCAACAGGGTCCAAAACACACCTGCTCATGAGACGCACCTGCAACAGGGATTTAACAAACCCTGAGTACGAAAGTACTCAACAAGACTTAACCGACAAAACCGGTGAAATGACTCAGGAATGCAGGCTCAGGGGAATCAAGGTGAGGTTCCAGCAAGAATCCAAGTTCTTTTGCATAAAAGCTACTAATAGTGAATCCTTAAGATCACGATTTTATTTCAGTATTACTTATCGATAGAATGTAAGTGATCCTAATCTAGATCATATAACTCATTCAGTATCTTTGTGATTCTCCACCAATGTTCCATTTCTTAACTACGATGTTGAACAGAGAATCGAGTCTCCTTAACCGAGGAGCAGCGACGATTCGAATCGATTAAACCCAGTTGGGGATTCCTAACCACACGACATATGTAGGACTCTAACCGACATATATCAACCTTCACTCGGATCCTCCAACGCGTGACCGGGTCCAGCGCCACCCGAGAGTACAGTACACCTCCAATCCAGCCATTGGCTATGAGGGTACACACTACTCTCGTCATCTCTCCACTCTCAGTGCGCGGTTAGCCGTTCACATGTTGGCATTACCGAGGTCTTAGGCTTACCGGAGCATGTGATCAGTTGCAAAGTCTCGACGCACATAATTCAAACAACGGTACGGTCCTTAACTGACTCAGTCGGAGACACTACATGGGGACTCCTTTCCCGATGCAAGTCCACCGACCGGTCTCAGATTATCACCATCATTATTCATTAAGCGGTTGTCCAACAACCCTTCAAACTTTGCTTAACATTTTTAAAGTTTTCTCATTAAGCATGGCTAAGCATACTAAGCATTTTCAAATAAAAATAGTATCAAGGATGATATCAAAGTATCAAGGATGGTAATGCAGTAATTAGGTTATCACTCAACTCCTATCACTTAGTGCAATAAAGCAGTAATATAAGTGAAGTAAAACTTTTCAAAACGCAAGGAATGGTTGAATGTAACTGGGGCTTGCCTTGGTCGACGGGAAACTCAGGCTCTGGATCAGTTCCACAGATGTCAAACCCTACTTCCATGGACGTCGGCGCTTCTTCGGGAACGGGTTCGGCTTCGGCAACCTCCTCGTTCACGGGGACTACACGTGACGATAATGCATGCTTAAGATGATGAAGTAATAAACATGATGCTCGAAGGATGCATAACAAAGTTAACAACTTGAGTACAACTTTTCTTCGCGGTACAGTTGAACAACAAAATCTTCTAACCTAACCCTAACCTAGGGTCCGATTACGCTAATCACTTCATTAAAGAATTTCGTTAAACACATGAAATAACACTAATTAAGCCTTAACAACATAATTAAGAGAGCTTAAACAATCAATTAAGAATGCTGAAGGTCATTAAGGGTTAATGACCTAAAGTCAACACTCAATCATAAAGTCAAACAAACCTAATCCTTAATCCCTAATTAATTGATTAACTAATTAATTAATAAAGCATAAATTAAGAATAAAATCAACTTAGCCTAATTAAGCTAAAATTTTTATTTTAGAAAGCTTATATCATAATTAAGTAGTAAAACAATTTTCATGATTTTTGGACAATTAATTAAACCTAGAAAAATTATGTAAAAGCCATTTAATAATTAAATGAGCTAATTAATTAACTTACAAAAAGTAATTAAATTGCCATTTAATATTTTTCTTAAATAGTACACAGTACATAGAGGTTAATAAAAAATTTTCACTAATTTTGGAACCCTAAATAATTTACAACAAAATAATTAAAACTGAAAACTATTCACATTTTTGGAAAATGGAAAAACGAAAAACCAGCACACAGGCTGTCTCCTTCTCTCCTCCCTCGGCTCGGCCCAGCAGCGCGGCCCAATAGCGCACCCGCGCTCTCCCTTGTTCTCTCGCGCACGCGGCCCGTTTCCCCTCCGTTCGGCCCAGCAGCGCCGGGTCGGCCTGCTCGTGCCCGTCCGCTCTCTCCTTCTCGCTGACACGCTGGCCCCGCGTGTCATCCCCTTCCTCCCGCTCTTCTCTCCCGTCGCGGTGGCACGGTGGCTGGCCGGCGACCACGACCTCGGGAACCTAATTCAACCTGACCAACATGGCCTACTCCATCCCGCGAACTCATTACACCACTCAACAACGAAGCTCAAGCTCCGGCGACCCCTCACCGACGATGGTGGCGGACCACAGTCGACGGTGAACCGCGAAAACGCGCCACCAGCGACGTAGCGACCAAATTAAGGCGAGAAAAACATTTAGGGGCTCATAGCGATCACGTTGGTGCTCTTGGTGATGACAGAGAGGGACCAGAGTGGTCTGGCCACGTGAGGGCGGTGATGGCGGGGCTCCGACCGGACGCGGGGAAGATGGCGGCTACGCGGGCACTCCGGGCGGTAGAGATGGGTGCGAGTGGCCGAGTAGGTGCGTGGGAGCGAGGCGGTTGCGGCGGATCAGTTTGCGTGGCCGGAGGTGGCTCGACGGAGGCGACGACTAGCGGCGGAGCTGCGGTGGCGGCGGAAACCGAGGAAGAGAAAAACTCAACCACGACGGTGCTCGGTATATAAAGGGCGATGAAGACGGCCTCAAAACGACGTGTGGCAAGTCATGAATGCGCTAAAGCCCGAGCTGGCAGTCAAGGGCGCGCCTGGAAGGCGTTCAAAGATCGCCAGCGTCGGCGGGAAGTGGCGCCCTGCGGTTGGCGGCGATTTCAAATTAATTACAGAAATGCCACTGTCATAATTTTACAAATTACTCTCAAATTTTCTATAGAAGTTGAAAATCTGTAAATACAAAAGTTGTTTAATTTTCAAAGTTCTACAACTTTCTCAATATAAACATTTTCCAATTCGGCTTAGAGTTTTGAAATTTGAATTTGAATTTAAAAGGGGACATTTTCTGGAATTCTGTAAATTCAAAATTACTTTGAATTTTGTATTGAAACTTCAAAAACTCAAAATACCAAAGTTGTACATCCAGGTAAGACCTACAACTTTGCTATTCAAAATATTTTCAAATTCTGCCTCCATTTTAAAATTGGATAGGGGAGATGAAAAGGGGTCAAATTTGAGATTTGAATCTTTTCAAAATTACTTCAAATTTTACACTGAAACTTTGAAAACTCAAAACACCAAACTTGTAGCCCTTGAAAATATCTACAAACTTGGTTTTACACTTTTTCCCAAATTTTGCTTAGATGTTGATTTATTCAAAAAGGGGTAAAACTAGGGTTTTGCTTTTCAGGGTTTTCGGAAAGATTTTAAATTGAAACTTGATACTCTATTAATTGGTGATTATTTAGTGATCACACCATCACCCAAGGGCATCATTGAGTCAAGCATCACATGTTTGACCAAATGTCACTCTAGGTTGACCAGTTTGACTTAGGAAATTCTTTTAATAATTCCTCAAATTTGAATTCGAATTCGAATCGGAACACTTGCAACAAGCTTTGGATTCCAAATCCTAACTCAAACTTGAAGCTTTATTTTATAAGTTGGACTTGAGCTCATACCCTACACTTGGCACTAGTGTATAACACAGTCATACACCTCAAATTACGCAGGGCATAAACTAAGTATTTGCGGTGACCTTCGAAATTAGGGTTTTTCGGATTCGAATCACACAACGAGAAACACATCCAACCTAAGAAGGTAAACTCATTTTAGTTGGTGCATAACATAGTTAACCTAATCATGGATGATTTGCAGTGCAAATGATGACATGGCAGGTTTTTAGTTACTATAACACCAAGGGTGTTACAATTTAGAGCCTACGTTTCTCTAATTTTGCCAAAGTCAAGTAGGATAGCTAGTCTACATGAGTTGCTGTTATGTCGATTTGGTTGAAACTACTCTCTATTTTCTATAGACAATATTATTTGTACTCAAATGATTGGCTTTGTTAATTATCTATGGACATGGATATCTATGGGTAAAAAAGATGTTTTATCATAATGTGTTTTTGCTTTTTTACTAATTTATTTGTAATTTTAATATTTTACATCCTAATTCAATTGGTAAAAAAATAGGCATCCACATATGCCTACAAAATGTCAAAACAAACACAAACATCATCTAGGAGAATATTATATCTTTTCCTGGAAAACCTCATGTTACTAGAGCTAGGTAGTTACAAGTCAAATAGGTCCACCTGCTCTAATTAAAGATGGGATTGCAACTCTGCAATGAAGCTGTTCTATAGTGGAATTGGCAAAGTAGAGCTGGTTTTGATGGAGCAGAGCAATTCTAAAGAGATCCTACGAGAATCTTGTTCGGAAAACAAGTTCAATGGGACTTATTTTGAAATGAGTCATTAGGAGTTTTTTTAGTTCTACCACTTGTTATTCACATTTTACATTTATTTAGGAAAGTATAGTAGTGTTTGTTATTCTCATTCCCTGAGGTCTTATTTGTCTACACTCGTATCCACCTCAACCTAGTCAATACACGTGGATTAAGGTGAATTAGAGTGCAGCCAAACAAACTCTAAATAAGATATGAGATTGAGAGACCCAGAGTTGACTACTATATTCTAGTTGTGATTATGACGATGGGCCACAAAGCTAAGTCATATGATGTGGTCTTTCACAAATCCAGCTAAATCTCCTTTGCATGCATGTCCCGTTGCGCAATGTGCATGCTGATACCGCCTTAAACTTTCCTGGTACATAGTTCTCTTTGCAGTCCTGGTCCTACTGATTTAATTAAGGCCTCGTTTAGTTCTAGGGTGTAAAGTTTTGGGGTGTCACATCGGATGTCACATGGGGGTGTCGCATAGGGTGTTTGGATACTAATAAAAAACAAATTACAGAATCCGTCGGTAAACCCCGAGACGAATTTATTAAGCCTAATTAATCCATCATTAGCACATGTGTTACTGTAGCACTTTATTGTCAAATCATGGACTAATCAGGCTTAAAAGATTTGTCTCGCAAAGTAGTTGCAATATGTACAATTAGTTATTAGTCTATATTTAATACTCCATGCATGTGTCCAAATATTTGATGAGATATGGTATAAACTTATAGGAGAGGAACTAAACAAGGCATAAGAAGGAAAACTCATCTACATGTTTTTCATTGATACCCATTATCAGAGGTACTTTATGCAGAAAGAAGAAGAGAAACACTTTATGAAACGGATTACGGATATGCCAAAGGTTGGAGGGTACAATTGTGCACATCTTGCTAGTTATAGTGCACATCTAGAATTCTAAATGTTGCATACTATTTACGTTTCGTGCTCGTGCTCCTCACTTTGGGAGTTTGGGTCTTCTAATGATTATTATGAAAGGCTCTGTGTATCTTTAATTGATTTCATTAGTCAAGCATCTCCATTATGAAATTTCTCTTACATCTTACACCAAATTTGTCGCAAGTAAATACTGTAACACAGTGAGCCCATGTTGGTATTATGTGGGCCCCGACATTAAAATTTGTAGCCCATGAACTTGGTCTAGGTAATTGTATAAACATGGGCCTGTGGATACTGGTTAAATCCATATAGACTTGATTGTTTTTTTATTCCCGCTTTGATTGAGTAGGTGGATTCGGCCCATTAATGCTAGTTGGGCTTCTTTTGACTTTTCCTCAAGATGGTTAGCGAGTTTTTCTTTTGGGCTGATGTAAGTTGCTAGCTTTGTCTTGTCGACAGGAGTATCTTCGTGTTTTTATTTTCACTTAATAACCTAAGTTTCATACTAAATTGCATTAGTCTTTTGTCATAATTATCCTTATAATTATGTGCTTCTAGTGAAAGGTACATGTATGCTCGTAGTATTTTGATCTTTTATATCTACTAGCAAACATGTCGGTGCATTATAATATGAGAATCAGGAGAAATTAAACTATCAAATGTTCATGAGAAATAAGAATGAGAATGGTATGTTTCATCCTTTCTATAAAATTTTAAAGCTATATAATTTATTTTATGAAGATCATGACATCTATAGTATAATGTTGGCAATAACAGGATAATGTCCGATTAAGCCTGTATCTAATTAAACCTCAATAGATTATTTTTTGCTCCCATTGCAAAGTACAAAAATATTTGTTCCGTTGCAAAGCACATGAATGTTGACAATAATATGATAATGTGATGCTTCTATATTGCCATCGGTTTTCATGGTGGAAAACATAAGTGATGTAGTAGTAGCCACCCCCCACCAACAATTGGCCTTATTGGTTTCAATTACTGTATTGGCCAATTTGGGTTGGCTAGACGATACATAGCTCGTTTGTCTTTAGAAAAGTCGAGCATCATCCTATATATATTGAGGTCGGTTAACAACCAGGAACGATACGATCCACTAATAGATGCATCATGAGTAAAATATGAATTTTAGATTTTCCCCTCCCTTTTATTATGGATACCCATAAATTTGCTAAGATTTTCTTACACTGGGGTTTTAACAAGTCTAATACGTGCAACAAGAATATATCAGCGCATTGATCATGTGTCATGCCAGATCTAGGGGAAAGTTGATCAATTTTTACCTAGTAATTGAATTAAACGCTAGATGCATCTAAACGGCCAAACTGTTAAAAAAATGGCTCAAACATGGCATTAAATTGTGGCTAAATGGGTCTCAATGCCAAAACATTGTGTTTAAACAATCGCTTAGGCAATAAACCATGAAAGTTTAGGTTCTAGAACTTTTTGAGCTTGTGAAATTGGTTTTGCACGTGTGGAGGGGAAATTTTGGTACTATATAAACGATGTCTCTATTATTATTATATATATGACTGTATGTGTAATTGTTTATTGTCTATATCAAATTATGCAACTATGTTCATGCCTCAAATTGCACTTAGAAAATTATATAAAAGTTATAATTTTATTTGTTTATTTACTACTACAATGCAAACCATTTCAACCATCTAGTCGGTCGTCTAAACCGTCTAAACACTAAACAGAGGGTGACTGACCATTTAGTGTTTAGCGTCTAGGATAACACTGCTTCAGGAAGTTGATTAGCCGAAGGCTTGTTGATGCTCTTAAGATTGTTTGCATCTTTAGGATTATCTTGCTAACCATGCATCGTCCATTGTAGTAGATTTATTTGCTTTCTTTTGAGTCACCAAAAAGTGTGTTGACGCTAAATCTGGTTACACACTAGCAAGGGCTTGATCGTCCGGGCCGCATATGACTGAGATACACAACGGATGGAGATTTAAATGGCGAGGTTGACCAGTGAGTCATCGAGACCGATTTGATGCTTGTTCATTGCCTGAAACACCTCCTGCCAGGGAGGAGCACAGCGGAGGTTCCTTAAGATCGGCATGGCCACCTAGAACAGTAGCGATTTTTGTAGAGAGATGTCCTAGATAGCAAGGGGGTTAGAAGAGTTTGAGGTAGAAGAAAGGGAAAAAAGGTAGTAGATTAGTTTTGATTGATTGGATAGATGGATCTCTCAATCCACTGTAGGTTTCTTCTCATATAAGTAGAGGGGGTGATCTTATCCTAATAGGAAACCTATTGCTCGTTCAGTTTACATGTTTCCCATGAGATAGGATGAGTTTCCCAATAAGAAAATCTCGAAGTTGCCTCATACTACCAAAACTGGCTCAGGAACCGACCTAAGCCACTTTTTACTGGGCCGTGTGAAACTCTTGCCAAAATTGGCCTGGGTCGACTTTTATTGTTGGCCATTAGGATGTTGACCAAAATCGGCCTATGCCGGTTTTTACTGAATTTTGTTCAGTTGTCCTAAATTTGATCCCATTCAAATGCATTTGATTTTTAGTCTATCTTCAACTCTCCCATTCTTTTGCTGTCACACATTTATTGGTTAATCAAACATGCTATATAGTTCTAGAATATATATCAAATCTTCAAATGCAGTTTTAGTCCTATTATCGAATTTTCATGTTTCTCTCGGTAGCATTACGGGCATCGATTGGTTAAATGCTATTAAAGGTGATTATTCCTTTGTTTTAGCTTGTTTTTACTTAGTCCTATCTGTTGACGTTACAGAAATCATGTATCACGATGGTCCAAGCCTACCATCTCATGATGATGAGAAAGATACAAGATCCCTTGGCTGGCCCAGGGCCATTAGGGACGCAATCTAATAGGACCTTGACACAACCTCTACCTATAACCACCACTTTTATTAAGTTGAATGTTCAGAAAGTTGCAATGTTTTAATGCGATTGGCATGCTCCAACTCAACTTTATTGTTGAAGGGAGGGGAACTCTTCAACATGGTTTCTTTTTTTCCTAACACAACTAATGTCTATTGGGCACGGCTCCTCCTCAAAGAATCGGAGGGAGGCACAAATTGCAGCTCCTCTTTTGTAGACAGAAAAATGGTTCCAGTTTCTCTTCCATACTTAAAAAACGGCCTTTCTTTCTAGAGTGTTTGATGGAACCCCTCCAGCTCTTCTATCGAAGCTGGTACCGGAGCTGGAGCCATACTAATAAGGTCCTTAGAACCCGTGCCCTCACATGCACGCTCATATTGTCATTGTAGTAATGCCTTCGATGCATTATACTATATGAATACTTTTTAGAGAATAGATCAACAAATCTTAAAATTGACAAAGTTACCATATACATATTGCAATCGACAGGCATGTTGACATGCGGATCGGAGCAGGCGTACTAATAAGACGGAGAGTCCAATCTAGGTGGTCAGCTTCTATTTTGAGACAGTATTGTAATTAGCTCCGTTGTGCCATAGATAAATAGATGATGGAATTACAAGCTATGAAGTAATAATAATATTATGGAAGCTACTCCTATATATGTTTACCAAATCTATACAATGTGCTGAATAATTAAAGTATTTTATATACAATTTCTTATATAAGTTTCACATGTAGGCAAAGGCCAAACTTTTATCATATGAGGGTAAACTGGTTTTATTGAATTCAACAATTAGTACTGTATCCATGTTCATGATGTCCTTCTCTAAATTCAATCGTTAAAAGGCTGGATTTCTACTAACCCAGGTTGATGTCCTTTTCTAAATTTGAAGGAAGTCATTAAAAGGCTGGATTTCTACCGACCCAGGTTCTTTTGGCAAGGTAATAATGACAAATGAAAGTATTACCTCACCAAATGGACATTTTATGTTATCCTAAAGATCAAGATAGTTTGGTATGACATCTCCTCTAGATCAAACACATTTTTTTTTAACAAAATGGCTATTTAAGATGCTTAATGAAGAAGAAACCTGATAGACCTTGTTGAGGAATGAATATCTAAGTGAAAACTAATTTTCTTGGGTTCATATAAAACCTAGGTGCTTACAATTTTGGAAATGTTTTTTTAAGGTGAGGGAAGACTTCCTAAGATGTGGACGTTTCAAAATAAATGTTTGTTCATAAACCAGATTTTAGAAAGACACAAACGTGGGTATCAAATCCCTTAAGAAGCATTTTCCTAGTATATATAAGATTTTCAATTACCTTCATGTTAGTGTGGCATCAGCCACGGATCAAGTGTCACTAAATATTTATTTTCGAAGACAAATTGGGGATAAATTAAAGCTTGGTATAACCTAGTAGCTCAAATATATAGTTACATTTTAACTATCCAATGGAATGGATGGAGAAGTAATAATATAAACTTTGAGTATGATTAGTTTGTTAGATATTATGGGCTTGGCCCATTTATTTAATATCTTTATTAAACTCTATGGTCCGTACATGTGCATTAATGGTTTTTATACCATATGGGAATTTAATCGAGAGGCGGCTCTACTTAAATACTTGATCATTGACTGGTCTATTTGAGGCGTGGCGAGGCAGGCAGGCAGGCGACGAGCGAGCGGACGGGCATTTATTTTGTCACTCAATCTCTCTTTGATGGAATTGATTGGAGGAGTTTCTGTTAACTCCCATGACGAATTGATTGGAGGAGTTTCTATTAACTCCTGTGATTTTTGGCTCTCCGTCTCCGTCTCTCCCACCGCAAGGGGAGATGTGACTCCTCGGTGCCGCCGGCTTCTCCTCTTATGGCCTCCGCCTATAAGACAAATCCTCCTCTCTCGGTTAAGGCTCCTTGGCGAAGTACACCACTTTCCAGCAAGCGCAAGTTCTTCTCGCTCCACCTCCGGCGAGCACCAGAGATGGAAGAGTAGGCCTCCGGAACGCGTCTCCGTCGTGGGCTTCACCTGCTCGGGTGAAGACGGACGATTACGTTTTTGGGGAGTGTCGGTGGTGGCACGACTACTCGCTGGTGAACCTGTAGCGGTGCGTCTTCACAGCGTCCTTTTCTGCACTGCATCGAGCAGGACAACTACAGCAACAAAGCACCACCATGGCCTTTCCTGGTGCGAGCGGCTCCGCCGCAGGGTATAATCTCCTTCATCCTTTTCTGAGTTTCATTATCGATATCATGATGTTCCTAGGCAATACTGCTTTCATATTCAACATGTTCTGTTTGATTGATTTGGATGATTATGCTAGTACTGTGTTTCTGGTTCCTTTTAATTTTGTGATCATCATGATCTTGATATTTGAGAACACATCTTTTATATTCACCCTGTTCGGTTGCTCTTATCAGTACAGCTTATCAGCCGTGGTATAGTGTTTTTCTCTCACAACAAAACAGCCACAGCCGGCTTATAAGCCGCAGAAACAGCCTGCCGAACAGGGTGATTTATGATCATGTCTGTGATGCTTCAACTGTGTAAAACAATGTTTCACACGTGTTTCGGTACTATAATTTGCCTTATCATCATATTAACAATTGTCATGAATTGTTTCTGTCATTTTATTCATGAAGTCACTCTTATTTTTATTGCGTCATTTTTATGGATTAAAATAAATATGCGAATGCCTTATTTTTCAACATAGTTCATTTGGTTTTTGTGCTTGTTTCCTTTTTTTAATTGTGACCACGCTTGAGCTGAAACTGTCATAAGAGCGCAGAGGCCGGAACTTCTCCATTTCAAGAAAAAAAATGTTCAATAACCAAAGACTACACAACTCTTGGCGCTGTACGTGTTCTACTCAAATCTCACTTATTTGCGACAGAAGGACGAGAGTACAGATTCCATTCTCAAACTCAGCAAGTTTTATCAGTACCAGGACTCTGCGTAGGAAAAGATTGAAAGCATGCAGCAAATACTACAAAGAACAAAGGCTGCACTTTAAACAAATTGTTAAAAGAAAAAGGGTCAAAATAAAGCTGCTGATCTTGTAGATGACTTGTGGAATAGTATCTCGTACCGTTCCAGGGTATCTAACGCTAGCTGCACAAAAAGAGAGCAAGGCAGCAAGCACAAGGTATCTATCTCGCCGCCTTCAGGCTTCTGGGACAAGCACAGACATGTGTCGACGTTTTGCCTATCAATGTCTCCGGCCGGCCGGGCCCCATTGTACTGCAGATAAGCACGAAACGGAGACTGGTCCTTCGTCCGGTCCATGATTAGGGACGCTTTAGCGCACGTATCATCATTGTCTGTCTGCCATGGATCCGTCGCACGAAAAACTACCCTTCCGTTTCCGCTGCGGCGCCCGCCGTTCTTTTTGCGGCGTGCTCGTGCTCCTGCCGGCTGGCGGCCGATCGGTGTCGTCTGGTCTGAATCTGGTGACTGATGGATGGTTCGTCTTCCTGGCCCTCTGTGTTGCTTTAATTTGTCCCCTTGTGGCTGAATGAGTGCTATGGATTATTGCTCCCACGTTTTGATGCGTTGGATATGGCTCACTGTCTCTCATGGAGTGATATCCTTTCTTGGAAGAGCTGAGCCAGGATTGGATTCAATCCTGTATATATGTTGTCAAAAATGAATTTCTCAAAAGGACATTCTTTTTGTTTAATCACAGTATAAATCCTTCTTCCACGATTAGTATGTCTCGTTGCCGATTAATCTACTTAGGGCACTCCCAAGTCCCAACCAAAAAACTAGGACAATTTAAATAAAATGATGATGTGGCATTAAAATTAAAGAAGAGATACAAGGAAATGGTTTACTAGACAAGAAGCTATATCTTCATGTAATCAAGATAGGAAGAGATGTGATAGGTAGATGATCAAGAGAGAAGACACCTGTTGATGCTAATTAGGTCACACACTAGCAAGGAGCTAGCACTACTACATAAAATATTTTGCGAGACCGAGGCGGTCAGTTTTTATTAACGAGACGGTTAAAAAAAACCGTCTCGCAAAATCTATTAACGGAGGCGTCCTAAAATCAATTAATGGAGACGGGCCATATAAGTGGCCCGCCTCTAAAAATGACTCTATTTTCGGAGGCATGCCTCCTAACTAGGCCGTTTGCGAAAATAAGGCCGAGGCCCAAATAGGTCCAGACCGAGGCCCGATAAGCTGTGAAGTATAAAAACAGAAACTAGGGTTCACCCACCTCAGTCTCTCCCCGTGCGAGCGCCCCCTCTCTCTTCGCGTGACTTCCCCGTACGAGCCCGACGCCCCCTCTCCCTCACTCAGCCCGACGGCCCCTCTCCTTCTCCCTTCCCCAAGCAACGCCGCCGCCCCTCCCCTCCCTTCCCCGAGCAACGCCGCCGCCCCTCCCATCCCTTCCCCGGGCAGAGCCCAAGCAACACCGCCACCCTCTCCTTCTCCCTCTCCCTCTGCTCGGTTCACAGCATGGCGCTCCTCTGGCAGCGGCATGGCAGGCGCGGCCCCTCTCCCTCACCCTGGATCTGGCCGGATCCATGGCAAGCGCGCCCCCCGGCGGCTGGATCCGGTGGAGGGCGGCGGCGTGGAGGTCCCCGAGCAGTGCCCAAGCAACGGCATTGAGGTAGTTCCTCATCTCCCTCTGTTCCTCTCTTCGTCTCCTCACTCTTCCCTCTTCTCCCACAGGCGAGCGCCCCTCCTCTCCTCCATCCATGGCGCAGATCCAGCGGCTAGAGTTCTCCGGCGGCAGATCTAGTGGGGAAGCACCCTTTGGTGGCGGATTCGATGGCGGCGGGTGCACCTCTCGCGGGCGCCGGCGTGGACGAGGCCGGATCCGGCGCCGGGGTGGCCGGATCTAGCGAAGGACGCCGACGGCGAGTAGCGGCGACGGCGGACGCGCGTGGATGGGCTCAGCGGGCCCGTGGATGGGCTCATTGGGCTTGTCCACGGGCTTTTCTATTTTTTATTTTATTTATTTGATTAACGGAGGCGGGCGGCCAACCGCCTCCTTTAATGCACGATTAACTGTGGCCTTTTGTTGGAGGTGGTCGGCAAAACCGCCTCCAAATAGGCTTTTTGCCCACCTCCGTTAAGTTTTTTTTGCAGTAGTGTAGATTGCTCGGTAGAGGCGGGCCAAAGATCATCATAGACGACATTAGGTTGATCGTCATCTAAGAGCATGTTTGTGGACAAACACTTCATTTGATGCCTCTGGTGACGAGCGTGATACACAAGACACGTCACCGGAGGCGTCTCGTCGGGAGCGCAGTATGAAGATACACCGACGAGGTTTTTTGAAACTCGAAACGCCACGTGTCTATGGGGATACTGTCAGGGCGTGCTGTGGTGATGGGCTGCTCCATCTGGCTTGACCGCTCTAGAGTTTGATCACCGTTGATCTATTGACCATGCAGCAGCAACAAAAAAACGAGGGGCAATAGTAGATGGGGAAGAGATGGTAAAAAGTGTAGAATGCATTTTTTGTGGATTGGATAGACGGATACTCAATTGGCCGTGATCCTCTCATATAAATAGAGGGGGTGGTCTTATCTTAGTAGGAAACCTATTCCACATGTAATTTACAAGTTTTCACGAGATCCATTGAGTTTCCAAAGAAAAAACATGAAATTGGGCTCGGATTGTCATAGCGGGGCTCTGTGCTGATTTAAATAGTAACATGTGAGGACTCAGCAAAAATTGATTTGGGCTGGTTTTGTCCGCACAAACCGGCCTAGGCCAGTTTTTTTAGGACGTTGCAAATTGTTTCCAATTTGATCTTTTTTTTTGCTATTTTCTTGTTTAGACTTGTTTTCCAATCCATCTTTAACTTGGATCATATTTTGGTCATCGATAACTTGTGACTGGACAAAAAGTTATTTGAAGAAACTATCCATTAAGAATATAGTTTTTATGTGTAGTGTCTATAAGTACAAAAACTATCTTGTGGTTTCTGGATTGGGATTGCTCTAATACTTAACTGCTCTACAATATACATGACAAACTTATATATAGAAAAAGATGCATAGAACCCTATCGTGAAAGTTGTTTAGACCTAACAAAAGGATGGAATTCCAGTTGTAATCATGGCTTCGGGGGTAGGAATGAAATTGGCTTTGTTGTTTATTATGCTCTTGCTTTAATACTCAAATTTACTCAAGCAGTGGCCAATGCAAATAAAAAAAACCCCGTAGCACGTAAGTTCATGTGGACCAAACTTTGGAAGGAGGGGGATTTCTTTTCTCTTTACGTGATCATGTCGGTGGAAACAAGAAAAGAGGGGACACAAAATATTTATTGCGTGAGGGATGTTGAAATTCTAGGATTTTTTTATTTTTATTATTTATTTATTTTATCTTTTCCTCAAAAATCAAGGGCTATGATTTTTTATGGCAGGACTAGTGTTCGGACGTTCAGACAGACGCTCGCATCCGGACAACCACGGCCGCTATGTTTCCGCGCGTAGTGAGCGGACGGCGCGGGCCTCATCTTGCTGCTGGGCCACCACGCGGGCATAGCTCCGCCGTCGGGCCCACCCGAGGCTACCACCTCCCTGGGTGTCGACGTGCTAGTCGGGTATGGTTTCCCCGCCGAGCTTGAACTGCCGCGACAAGCAAATGGAGGGAAGGGAAGGGAAGGGAAGGGAGGGGAGGGCGAGGCGCATCGTGTGAGGAAGGCTGCTGTAATGCCAGCCACCGGCGCCATTGTGATATGTGCAACACCAGAGTAAAAAAACGTGCAACACCAGATCTACTTTTGAAACATCCAGATAAAACATTTGCAACATACGTCTGAAAGCAGGATGAAACACTTGAAACATGCGTGTATAGCCATTGAACATGTGCAACACCAAGATCTACTTTTAAAACATTCAGATGAAACATTTGCAACATACGTCTGAAACATGTGAAACACTAATATCTACTTTTGAAACATCCAGATGAAACATTTGTAGCATACGTTTGAAACACGTGAACACTTAAAACATAGGCTTGCAACATGTGTATATTGTTATTGCAACATATGCAACATTCTAGATCTACTTTTGTAACATCCACATGAAACGCTTGAAACATAACTTTGAAACGTTTGAAACACTTGAAACACAGTGTTGAAACACTTGAAACACAGTGTTTATCGCGCGGCCACGGCCTACCTGGTGGGGATTGGAGTGGCAACGGCGAAGAAGGAGGAGGCCCAGCGTAGAAGGAGCCCGAGGAGGGCTGCCGCCTAGAGGGGCCCCGCGAGGAGCGCCATCTCCTAGGCTGCCCCCACGCCGTGCGTTGCTGTAGCACCCTTGCCACCGCTGACAACACGAACCCATTGGAGCCGACTGGCCGGGCAGCAACGGACCTTCCCTATGTGGGTGGGGGTGAGGGTGAGGTTCGAGATGGGGTGCGTGGCGCAATGCAAGATGGAGCGTGGCAAGGGATGGGGGAGCCAAGCGTCGCAGGCGGGATGGGGCATGGGTGAGCGACGGGTGAAGGCAGCAGCAGCTAGCACGGAGTGGGGCACAGTATCCGAGCGGGGATAGGGATGGAGGCGCCACGGGGAATAGAACGAGCGGACCAGGATTTTTTTTTTGTGGGAGCACGTCCGGAGGGGAGTCATGGGACGGACGTCCTTATCGGATCATTATCATTTTTTTTTAAGATTTTACCTTCTAGAAGGTAAGGGAGTACCGCAGCAGGGCCCCTGTTATCAAACTTAGAATACCCAATGAGTGACTGTAACCTACATAGACAATGCAACATGAAGAGCATATACACAACCATTGCATTGGATTACTTTAGAAAAAGATATATCATGCATTCATGCATTGTGATATTGAAGAGGTTTAATCATCTGGATGGAGGCCCGTGGCAGCTATAGCTATTGTCCGGTGTCTTTTTAACTAACTGTGACCCTGTTCAGTAGCATGGTACAGTAAAAGGTACCCTAGCCGGAGGACAAGAGGGCGACTGATGTTATCACTCACCACGCTTGCTTTCTTTGAAGCACACTTTGTTGGAGCTATAGGTTTTGAAAGACACAGGTTTGGCATCCGGAGTACAACTTGAAGCTATGGCAGCTTTAATTTCCAGCTCCATATCCAGACAAAGGAAGGCAAAACAAAGCACGAAGATCGGCCTGTCTTTTAGAAATAAAAACATAAAAAATGTTCTAAATTCTCCTTGTTCTAATAATATTATTCCTGCAGGCACATATCTAATGGAGGTCACTTTTAATGCCAATGGAATCGAACACAAAATTGTGATATTCTAGATGTGGAAAAAGTTTTATTCTTCGATGATATTTGCTTGCCTTTTAGGGGCTGTTTGATTTATGCCTAAATTTGTAGTAATATTCTGTTCTCATCACTTTTCCTTTTTTCTTGTCACTTCTAGTAAAATAGAAATTTCAGGTGTAGAGGTTAATTGTACTTGAGTCACCAATTTTGTCTTTCCATTATCTTAGGGTCTATTTGTTTGAGCGGTATCTTTTGGGCTTTTTGCTCAAAAGCTGGCTTTCTGACTTTTGGCTTCTGACGGTTTTTTTTATTATTGACTTTTGTAATAAATTTTAGTTTCTCGGTGCATCAAAAGCCAAAAAGGCTCCTCAAAACATGTTCCTTTACTTCATTTCCTCAAAAGCCAACTTTTTATCTTTTCAAAAGCGAACTCAATAGCCAGGTTGTTTGTTTCAACTTCTAGCTTTTGGCTGGCAGAAGTTAAATAAAATCTTAAACAATCAAGCCCTTAGATTTGCCTGTAAATCATACTTAATAAACTTCATGTTTCTGCATAACATCTGGTGCACATTATATTATTCCTATTGTCATATACAATGTAGATTTCATATGAAACCCTTCTGCATCCTTTTGGATTTATAATGTTCTTTTTTTTATCGGAAGCAATACACTTGCATTGTAAATTGTTCCGAACTGCAAATAAAATGAAGGACCAAGCAAGGTGACTGGAGGGGGGGGGGGGTTTGAATGCGAGCCTAATCCAATTTTCTTTTGATTTCAGCCGCTGTCCCAACACAGTCCAATCAAGCGCTCAAAACACCTAAAACTCTGAGGAGAGTACACACACGCCAACTGGTGGCTAGATGCACTCAAGAGAGAGACCCGAGGACGCAACATAACAACCATGAAAGCAAACGGAGATAAAAACATGCAACCTTAGAAACCAACAGCAAAACCGGCCTGAGCAAGTTTGCAAAACTGGCCTGGGCCAGTTTTTTAGCCCACAGAGGAGAAAATGTCAAAGACTAGTTTAACGATTTTGAACGGACTTGAAACTTGGTGGGGGAGCTTAAAAACTAACACTACTACACTCAGATCTTTCACAATCACGTCGTAACCCCCATCGTAGTCCAATTTCAGCCTCGGCAGTAAGCTATCGGCAGTGATAGTCATAGCCATCATAGTCGGTATCTGAGACCGACTGGGGTGTACACTACACCGCCGTATTGGCTTGTCATCCGTCCGTGATAAGGTCCTTAATTCCGTCGTATTGGAGCACGACCTGCCTGTATGGGAATGCATTAACATCGCCGCATGGCTTATGATCCGTCCATGATCAGATCCTTATTCCGTCGCATTGGAGCACGACCCGCCTGTGGCGAGACGAACATCACCGTCGCTTCATCGTATGAACCGTCTGGTCATAGGGCTTGGTCACTGTCGCGTTGCAGTATGATCCACCTGTGATGATACTTTAGTTGGTGTCGGGTTACTAAACGATTCGGTGGTGATACACTATTGACCCCTACCGCATCAGACGAATAGCGGCAGTGATAGCCTCTCCTTCACCAATGGCGAGTGGTACGGCGGTGATGACAAAATAACCAATGGCCCTTACATCCGTCGGTCCTAGAATTGCATCCAGTTTTCACAATGCATTTACTAATTCAGCCTGGGCCTTAATAACTTACTAAACACATACCATACAGATATAATCATTACACATCATTCATCAAGTCCACAACAAAGAGTACTTGTTATAATAACAATGCTAGACACTAACATAACAACTGTGTCAACTGATAAATTGACACAAGCGGTATATAGGTAGCCTAATAAAGGTTCTGCTCCCTACAGACTTACATAACCGAAACAAGGTAGATGTGCTCTGCTCCTTCAGATTGGCACTCCTTGATCAGCTTGGCAGCCAATGCACCATGGAAGCCTTCTTCTTCCTCCAACAGCCATTGCGGGAAAATCGTTCAAAAGTACTGACACTCCAAAACCTGCACAATGCAAAGCTTTACTGCTCTGAACAAAATTGGACTATATATATAGACTCAAAACAACTCCCTACCTGAACAAAGACATGCCCTAACAATAAAATAAAGCATATGCACCTTTACTACTCTGCTAGTGACTCCATGAACAAGGGAACATAAGGCAGATAGTGAGGTCCGTTCAAATAAATATTCCAAGTACTTCTAGGATAGCAGATAACCCGGGCAGAGAATACATGAACTTTTCTATGGCTCATGTCATATGCCATTAGTGTTCTGTCCTCCCCAATAAGGAAAATCAAATTCCATTCTAGGTGAACTGCAATCACTTTGTAGTCCGCATTGACAGCCTCCGAACTGAGTCGAATATTGTTCAGTCCAAATAGCTGCAGTGTGTTCACCATATGCTTTAATGTCCATTTACTAGTACCATAATCTTCAAGGATCCAGATTGAAAGGTCAGACCTATTGAAAATATCAGCAATACATAGACATAACTGACCCTGATCTCCATGGATAGACATTGTAGGACCTGGTGGCCTAAGAATTTTCCTTCATGTCTTTCCCTCCATATCAATAGCAACTATCTGGGACACCTCCAACATGTGTATAAAACCATTAAGAAATACAGTTCCTAAAAATTTGCATACTAGAATATCGTCTCCCCATTAAAATTCTTTACACATTCATGCTCTAGTTTTGGATGAGTAGATGCTGACAACTAACACCCCAGGCGACCTTACCCACAGTTCTGTCACATGGAAGTGCGAGGAGATTGTGGGATCGAACCCCAAGCAAGCTGAACCATAGCAAAGGTTGCTATGCGGTAGTATCACTGATTTGCTGGTCACCGGATTGCAAACAACATAGTGAAGCCCAATGCACCAACAAAGGAAGAGGCCTCTACAGCAATCGGAGATGACTAAATCCTGAATGGGGAAGGGCAAGAAGGAAAAGGAGGGGTATTCACTAGTGAAGCTAGCAAATCGGCGTTTGCCTTTCCAGTTGCCATACATGAATTCAGTGACAAACTGGGGCAGCTCCTTACAGTACTCGGATTCGAAGATGAGGTGGTACCAGGAGCGACACATGCACTTGCAGCTACACAAGGTGCAGGCGGTGAGGTGGTGGAGGATAAGGACCAAGACTTCGTCTGTGAGGATGTCTACTTCGTTCCTCTTGTTGGTGGCCGCCTCCTCCATCTTGACTAGGATCTGGTGGAGTGGGGCCGATGATGGAAGCGGCGACGCTGTCACCTGAATCAGAGTAGGAGCGCCTGCGGAGATGTGCTCGTGAGCTCCTTAATGATCGGATGGAAGCTTGATTCGTACTCAGATGAGATAAGAGGGGAATAAAAAGCCAAGAAACATAGATATGGGAAGTGCGAGAAAGCATTACCCTTGCATTTGGATCTTGCGGTAGTGTGCTCGTGCAGCCATGACGGTGATGAGTACCAGCCTAGTCATCGGTGGATTTGTGCGGGCGTGCTGGTGAGGCATACTGGTGCGGAGCACTAGCTTGGCGGCGGTGTGTGGCAGCTTGCACGCCGATGAGTAGGTGAGGAATAGCAGCACTTGAGTAGGAGACGGATAGGGTGGCTGGGTGGGTAGCGGTCTTTATAAGCTAACTACAAAGTAGGACTTGCGGGAACATAAATGTCCGCGAAAATTTCTAAAAACACGCGGGAGTCTCGCGCTGGCTTGCAAATTTTGACGATATCGACGCTGAAGGCTACCGGCGGTGGTGATTGGGTCTTAAAGAAGATGAGACGTAGCACCTATTGACGGACGTTGGAAAGGAACAAAATATTATGAATATTATTTTTGCAGGTTACAGCTAGAAGATGTTAGCACCTAACGACGAATAGCGGCAGTGATATAATTTTTTCAACGACGCTTATATCCGATGGTGACAGAATTGTACAATGTTGATACTAATTCAGCTGGGCCTTAATAGCTTGCTAAACACATGACGTACATTTTACAATAACAATGGATGCTAACATGACAAAGTTTGTCAGCTGATGTTGCATAATGAAGGTATTGATCTCTACAATAACAATGAACGCGATAACAAAGCCATACCTACAGCGGTTTGCACATACAAAGCAACACTCCACCAGCATCTCAGTGAGGTAACAACGTTCAAAATCAATAAAAAACATTCTTTTTCGATTAACTTTGTTACACTTTTCATTCACTAGGCATACAATAACAAGGATCTATGAGCAACTACAGTTATGATGACAAAAACAAGGCGTACAATAACAAGAATATGTTACACTTTTCAGCAAATGAATAGTATTTTTCTCACACAACAAATCAGCATAAGCCAAATTTTAGCGATGAGCATAGATTTATCCCCGCACTCAGTGATAGACATCTCGTGAAGCATAGAAGCCGAACAAAGGTGTAACTAAACCTTCACCGTGCCTCCGGATCTTCGCCACGAGCAGGGATGACGCCTAGAAGAAACCTAGGGAAGAACCACCTTGCAGAACTCCCTCTAACATCCGAGAGGATGAGGAGCCCCATGAGGAGCCTTGCCTGTGCCGTCTTCTTCACCGTCGGGAGGAACGCATGGCACGACATCGAGAGATCCTAGGTCAAGATCTGTGGGCTCAAAAGGTTTCCCGGCAACAGCAAGGCACCCTCCGCCCTCTAGGATTTCCCACAGATATTCTAACTGGAAGTCTCCCGCACGCTGACCATCAATGAGCCTAGCCGCCGTGTCACCAGCGACCCAGACCACCGAAGATGGTATTGTTCTTCCCCATCTCTTCACTGAACTTCCTCTAACACCTAAGATGAACGGCCACCAACAGGCCGCTGCAGAACCCGATCTTGAAAGCCTTCTCCTAGCAACGGTAGAGGCACCGAAGTATGCCATGAACCATGGTGGACGAAAGGAGTTGCCACTCTCTCACTCAGTCTAATGCTAAGGGATTTGGAGGGAGGGGAGGCGAGGGGAGGGGCGAGAGACTCAGTGCACCTAGACCCGGCTTAAATACGCCAACCTTGAAGATGCACCTAGACTCAATGCAATTAAGATGCGTGATCTAGGCAGCACGCATCAACTACAAGAAATTTGGGCTTCTATGACGATTTTCTGGATTATGACGCACCTTCTATAACAATAGTCATATGTCACAGAAGAGGTACAATGACAAGAAAAAGGCTATAATTGTCACAATCAGTTTGTCATAGATGGCTTTTCCTTCTATAACAAACTGATTGTGACAATTACGACATTTTTCTTGTCATTGTACCCCTTCTGTGACATATTATTGTTGTCATAGAAGACGCGTCATAATCCAGAAAATCATCACAGAAGCCCAGATTTCTTGTAGATAAGGGAAGACGAGGTATACGATGGTTCTCGATGTAACAAGTGATGGGTATAGTGTTGGAAGTTGGGACATTCAACACTCACCTTGAAGATGCACCTAGACTCAGCATAGTTAAGATGCGTGATCTAGGGAGCATGCATAAGGGAAGACGAGGTATACGATGGTTCCCACCGTAACAAGTGGTGGGGACGGTGTTGGATGTTGCAGGACGCCTGTTGGTATTTCTTAACATCACTACTAAGTACAGGGTTTAAATCCATCCTTAGCAGTGGTGCCAGAATACCTTGTTGGTACTTCTTAGCAACATAACTAATGTGTAGCCATGCTACTAAGAAATAGCCTTGATAGTTCCTTAACAATTTTAGATATTTATCTGCAAGCGCACGGAGCTATCATTGTAACATTTCACCCGAAAGTATTCAGGGTATCATTATTTATATTTTCCCAAAGAAAGGCATTTGATTAAGATTCTAGTATGGATATGAACTTGAATAATAATGCTTGCAAGTACACCAATGCTTATAATAGGGGTAAGAATAGTAATTCCAAGATAGTGGACACATACTTGGCATTCCTCAAAGGATAAAATTGAAAAGAAAGGATAAAAGAATAATCTTAAGTCGAGCAGGCATTGGTCTAGTGTAGTCATACAAAGATTAGTTGTAATAATACAAATTACATAATTAGTTTTAGGGCTAAGTGTGAAGCAGGTCGGGAGGCCACCGAGTACTGGTTCGCCAGCAACCTTATGTCACAATTTAGACTCCTACACCCTAAATGAACATAGGGGATTATGAAGGACGGGCAGGGTTGTCACCACGTGCTGCCTACCCCTCAATCGGAGAGTAGGACAATGCATTCACCTGTCTCTCCATACTCAAGCATCACACTTACGTATACAGAAACTACCCAAATCCCCTCGAGTCCTCGACCCTACGGATCGACAGGTAAAGAACTTGGGCACACCTGACAGCACGATGAACCACCACCTCAACTTAGCTCTAATTCCGATTATATAAGTTATATGATTGTTTAGCATAAAGTTAAGTATGCTACTCTCATGACACATAAACTCTGCACTATTTTATATATCAGGATCATAACACAATAACTATACTCTAGTTCGTAAGTATGACTATAATAAAGTGAAGACATGACTTTGGAAGAACCCATATTGATATTCATACCAAGAATCTTTTCTTCCAAGGAGCCAAGCCCTCCAAGGTGGCTTTGCCTTACTCTAATACAACTAAAAAGTAAAACTAAAGAGAGTAGAGAGTGAGATGTTGCTCAATGTGGTGTGTGTGAGAGGGGTGTACCCCTTTATTTATACAAGAGTGAAGGCGGTGCTTTTGTCTATCTTTAGCTCGGAGGCATGGGATGCACCGCCTCAACATGAAGCCATGTCACTGCCAGAGCAAGGGGTAGCTGAGGGGTGTTGAAAAGGGGGCGGCCACCCCTAGGGAACGACCAGTCCTTGACCGAGCCGCCTTGCCACCACCTTCGTGTGGCAGGCCATGGGCTAGACGTGAGTTGCTTCCCCAGGGTGCTTGGCCCATTTTGAGTTGGTTTGGTGGGCGTCTCCCTTGTTCCTTTGCACAAATCAGCGTTGGAAAGCGCCTTTCGATGAGATCCTCCATGTATTTGTATTTATGACCTACAAAATGTTCTCTAAATACATGTGGAAGTTGGTTAATAGTAAATGCATGTGTGATTAAGTTTGCCAATTTCTCCTCTTTTTGTAGCTTAATTGGCGGTCGTATTTGATTGGTAAAGACCGCCAACAACGCCTTAAATGCTAAGGTGGAGGAGAGAAGGAAGGAGAGAGAGGAGAAGTGGGCTGTACGCTTACAGCCGGCTTGGGCACAAGAACCAAGAAACTCTACGAAAGAGACAAGTGGGCCATATATTAATTATGAAGAGCTAACTACTACTATTAGAATGCAATTCTGGAATAGTATCATGTTTTAGTATACCAAGTTTGACAAATTAGAGATAAAAAGCATAAACATTTATAATATCAAATAAATACCATTAGATTAATTATGAAATGTATTTTCATAATAAATTGATTTGGAGCCATATTATTTACTAAAAACTTGGTCAAACATGAAACACTTAAACTGACATGTATACCATAGTTGCATTATTTTAGGGACAGAGGTATATGGGTGGGCTGAGAAGGTGCAAGGAACCGTACAGCTAGGAAGTTGGCTGTATTATTAGCCTTGCTCTACGACGGTTCCCAGTGTAATAAGTGGTGGGGATGGTGTTGGAAGTTGGGACGACATTCAACACTCACGCACGCTTCCCTGAGTTTTAGGCTTCCTATGCATCTTTCCAAATTTTGGTGTGAACATATGATTCCCAATCTCACGCGTAACTCAATGAACCCACTATAGAGGTCCCTTGGGGCTATAAATTTGGAGGCAAGGCAGAGTAGAAGGAATACTGCTTGTGTTCATTTGTTGTGCTGTGACACATATCTTTTCTTCTTTGTTTTCTCCTTCTAATCTTCTTTTGAACAATGGCTCATAGTAAGTGTCCCAGGGAGGAAACTCCAGAAGCCGCGGATCCACCTCCGTGCCTTCGTGTCCCTCTTCGTCGCCAAGGGTGAGAGGGAATGCTTTCTTATCTCTATGGCTGCCTTGCATTAATCCTTTGAATATGCAGGGCTACCTCTTATGCTATGGTACATCGACCAACTCCGACGGTGGTTGGACAACAATGGATTGTGCATCTTGCTAGGTCCATGGTATCTTCATCTTTATCCACCGACTTCGAGTCATATGATGGTCAGGATGTCCGGAATCTTATCCGTGAAAGGAGGGAGGCCAGAAGCCTGTATTCTGAAGCGATGCGTGAGGTAGGTCGGCTTGAGCTATGTCTCGATGCCATTGAAACAACCCTCTCTGCATCTCAAGAAGAGACCAATGTTGCTCAGATGAGGGCTGATGAAGCTCATGCTAGGGCAGCAGGTAAAATTTCTTTGAAGAGTCTTTCCTTTTATATTCATGACTTTATCCAATAACCCTTCATTTTCATTAGATCTTGAGGAACAACTGTCTGCTTCTCATCATGAGATCGAGGAGGCTCGTCGCCAGGAGATTGACCTAGAGAGTCGCCATGAGATCCTCCAACGGGCAGCACATGGTGCAGTTGTAGCAGTCAACGCTAGGGGAGTTTCTCTTGAAGATCACATGCAGGATATCCCGGTTCGGGCTAGAGAAGTGGCAACTCATGGGGTCTACTATGGTGCCGGCGCCGCTTTGGCTGTAGCGCAACTGCGTTCAGGGCACGAGCTCCATCACGTGGAACCTGGTTTTCTGTACACTGATCGGCTGGAAGATCAAGAGGACATGATTGGAGACTTCACTGATGCTGCCGAGGCTATCACAGTGATCATCCATGCAGAAGATGTTGTAAACAATGTTTCCTCAAGACCATGGATTATATCCAGGGTCTTATAAGTAAAGAATCTACTTTTTGAATGTCACTTTTGATCCTATGTCTTTTATTGTTTTTTGTTCTAAAGGCCACTACTATAGAAATCTTAACCGTGGTGGGCAAAATGAACCGAGGCGGTTTATGCAACTGCCTCAGTCAAAAGGTCACGGTTAATAGTGGCCTTAACCGAGGTGGTTGCCCTGCCCGCGTCGGTTAATGTATTAACTGAGGTGGGCTCCTTACAAACACCTGCCTCTGTTAATGAATAAAAAACAAAAAAATACCCAGAGCCCACCGGTGAGCCCATTTCTGAGCCCACCGGTGAGCCCATTTCCAGCTCTACCGCCGGCCACCGCGGCGCCACTGCAGATCCGCTTGCACATCCACTGTCGCAGCTCATAGATCTGCCGTCGCAGCTCGCAGGCGCTAGATCTGGAGCCATGCCTCCCCGTCGATGCCACGTTGCCGGATCCCCCACCAGTGAACTCCTCCCCACCGGATCCATAGCCCGAGAACTCCTCCCTGCCGGATCTGCTGCCGGAGTGCACCTCCCCGCCAGATCCACCGCTCGAGCGCTTCTTTGAGGCCGGATCCGCCGTCGGCGGGCTCCTCCCTGTCGGATCCGTGCCATGGTGGAGCCGTGGAGGGAGGGTGAAAGGATCAAGATGCCCAAGAGGGGGGGGGTGAATTGGGCTTCTCTAAAAATTAATTGCATGAATTAAATCCTACAAGCAAAAGTTCACCCCTAGTGCCTACTTGTGTTCCTTGTGATTCTACCGGTAAAAAGTTTTGCACCCTAAGTTCCAATCCTAGTCTAGCATGGCAATTCTAGGAAAGTAAACCAAGCAATGAAAGTAATACGAGAAAGTAAATGCTTAAAAGTAAGGGTAAGGAACACAGCGATGTTTTCCCGAGGTATCGGAGAGTCGCCACTCCCCACTAGTCCTCGTTGGAGCACCCGCGCAAGGGTGTAGCTCCCCCTTGATCCGCGCAAGGATCAAGTGCTCTCTACGGGCTGATTCTTCGACACTCCGTCGTGGTGAATCGCCCAAAACCGCTCACAAGATGAGTTGGGTCATCCACAAGCTCCGCCGGATGATCACCAAACTCCCAATCACCACCAAGCCGTCGGTGATGGCGATCACCAAGAGTAACAAGCTAGAACTCTCACTTGATCACAACGAGCCTAATGAGAAGATGGATGCACACTTGCTACTCCCTAGTCACTAATGAGGGATTCTCAAACTTTGATTCTCAAATCACTACCCTCACTAGAGCTCTTGCACTATCTTGCACTTGAAAGATGTTTCTCAGCTGAACAAATGAGCAAGAGACCTCTAAAAGAGGTGGAGGGGATGTATTTATACACCCTACAGTCAAATCCAACCGTTACCTACCAACTCAGCAAAATACGCGCTGACCAGACGCGCCGATCGACGTGACCGGACGCGCCGGTCGAACGTAACGGTCGAAATTCTGAACAACTACGCTGAGTGACCGGACGCACCGATCATGGGTGACCAGACGCGTCCGATCGTGCAAGGTACTTACTGTACTTTGACCTGACGCTCGACCGCGTCCGATCAGTGATGACCGGACGCGTCCGGTCAGCAAAGTACCTTACTGGAACGTGACCGGACGCGTCCGATTACTTCCCAGTCGCGTCCGATTAGTTGTTTTACCCTCTGAGACACGTGTTAGCATGATCACCGCGTTCGGTCCTCGCAAGGACCGCGTCCGGTCAACCATGCCAAAAACGCAGTAACTGTTAGTACTGACCGGACGCGTCCGGTCGAGACAGAGACCGCGTTCGGTCAAGGGAAAACGGCTCTAACGACTTCGAAACGCGACGCAACTTGAACCAAGCTGCTTCCAACTGAACTTTGAGCTATTCTAGAGCTACCTAGTACTAAGTTTGACAAGTGTGCACCACACCTAAACAAAAGACTCACCTAGGTCAAGCTACTCGCTCATGCCCCCCTTTATAGTACGGCCAAAAGAAAGAAACGAAGATCCTAACGACTATTCCGAATGTAACTCAACACCTTAACATCCGGAACTAACCGTCCTTAATCTTATCATCAATCCTTTGAAAACCGAAATGATTTCCATTAAGGGGCATGAATACCATAGTGCCCAAAGCAGTTATCATCCCCATGACCTAACTTACCAAAGTTTCTGCAAAACACACGTTAGTCATGGTAATAATGCGTTGTCATCAATTTCCGAAACCAACTCTCGGGGCCTAGATGCTTTCAATCTCCCCCTTTTTGGTGATTGATGACAACACTTAGATTCAGAAGATAAGAGTTGAGGTTTTCGAACATGCTTGGTTCACATAAGCAAAAAGCAGTAAGCACAAGGGGTTAGGAAATGCTTATGTGCTCCAAGCCAACAGGGTGTACTCATAAGATAAAACATGAAGCGTTAGTACACATAAAACATAGCTCATATGAAATTGGAGTAAGGCACGGAAGCACAACCTTATGAGCTAGAACCAATTAAGTGACATGATATATAATAGTGACAAGATAGACCACATAAGACTCAAGTATCTCACAAGCACACATGTCACAAAATGCAAGTGCGGAAAGGTAAACATGATGCATGAATGTAGCACACAAAGAAAAACGAAACCCCTCTATCAAAACTCCCCCTGAATCTACTCTCTCTCCCCCTTTGGCATCAACCGCCAAAAAAACAAAACTAAGGGTCCGACGGGGGAACAGAAGTAGTCGAGTCGGGTGCCGAGGAGCGTGGAGTGATCACAAACTGTGAAGTATCCTCCTCAGACTCTGAACTATCAGGCTGACCCTCTGAAGAAGCACGTGGCTGTGAAGCAGTCTGGGTCTGTAGAGCGGGAGCAGGGACTGATGCAGATGTAGCAACAATCGGAGCAGTCTCTGTCACCTGAGCCTGAAGAGTGCCAACTGTCGGAGGATCTGTCGAGGCAACTAATGACGGCACTGTCTCTGTAGTCCCAGTCCCTGTCACTGGAGGAGCCACAGTCTCGAAAGCTGACAACCCTAAAGAAGTGACAACAGTGGTATGCGAGGGTGTCGGCTGACCAGTCAACTCACTGTAGGTGGCACTCAAGTTAGTGAACGGAGTGCCTGTCAGAAGGTGAGGTCTGGGCTGAGCTGGTGGAGTGAACCCCGTTTGAATAGGAGTGTAGCTCGGGGACTAAAAGGACTGAGGAACCTGCTGCTGGGGAGAGGTAAACTGAAAGCTCGACTGTCCCTGACTCTGAGGTCCACTAGACTGTAGTGCTGGAGTCAGGACAGACGCTGGAGGAGGAACCCCAACTGTGACTAGGTGACGCAGGAGCTCAAGGTACTGCTGCTGGTTTGCTGCCTGCTGTCTCTGCATCTTGAATTGCTGCCTCTGAAGCTCAAGCTGCTGCCTCTGGAACTTGTCCTGACGAGCCTGAATTTGAGCAAATGCAGCTGCTGTGTCCTGAGCCTGTCACTGCATCTAAAGCTCTTGCCTCTCCTGGGCCTGGGTCAGCCTCTCAAGTATAGCCACCATGGCTGGGTCTGAGCGGGAGGCTGAGCCTGAACCACTGGCCTCATGGTCGTGAGACCGAGGAGAGCGGTACTAGGGGATAGGCTGGTAGTCCTCGTCTGTGCTGTTAGTAGCATCATCCTCAACTGGATCAGCAGGCTGAGCATCAAGATCTGCAAGCTCGGCCTCAGCAAGACCCTGAACGGTCTCATCCTGCTCAGCTGCTGTCTCTGGGACCTCTGGTCTCTCACGCTATCCCGCCTAGGTGCCTACTCTCTGGTAACAGAAGCCCACAACTAACGAATGTCGTACTCTAGAAAAGTAGTGGTGGTATCTGATATCTCAGCTCGAATCTCTGCAGGCAAGTCACACGCAGATTTGATGATGAAGCAAATCTAGTGCGCATACGGTAACTACCGGTGGCCCTTGAATCCCTCTGCCAAAGTGTCCTCCATCTCACATAGCATCAGATCCCAAATATCAAACGGTGTCTGTGAGATAAGGTGATGCACCACCCATAACTGCATACGAGTGAGTCCCTCTCTGTATCCCAGCCTCGGAAGAAGTGTCCATCTCACAATAGCATCCAACACTCTAGCGAGGGGTGTCAAGCTAGCAGGTGTACGTTTGGACCCCTCGCTAAAAGGCTCACGGAAGCAGGGTCAGATCATGTCTGTAGGTGGCACTGTATCTCCATGAGGGCGTCTCGGTGGAGTAGTCTGACCAAAGCAAAGCTGGTGAATCTTCGTATCTGAAGCAGGGAGTCTGAGAATCTCCCATACCCTGGTGCTGTACAGTCTGTGGTCATGGCCTCGGAATGCAAAGTGTATAAAATCATGTGCAGGGTTAATCCACAGTGAAGAGTAGAACTCTCTGACCCAAGTGCCGCAGTAGGCTCCAGTCCGTCCTAGAAAGTCTGACAAGCCTGGAAGAAAGGACAAGTGTGGACGGAGCTGCTCACCAACCACCTCAACTAAAGCCTCAAGTCTACAGACTCTCTGAGGTCTGAAAGCAATTCCGCTGTCAATGTAAGCTCTGTAGAAATCCTCGCGCAGAGGTGTGTAGAAGCCCTCTGAAGCATGGGGGTCCCGCTGAGGTGGGAACCACCGACCAACCTCAATGAACCATAGGGCCTGCACCTAGCATGCTGTAGCTCCCCTCAAGTCAAAGTGCTCGACTGGGGGGTGACCTCGAGCCCTGGGAGGTGGACGACCTCCACGACACTGGCCCTCTGGCCTAGGAGTCACCTGAGCTCACGTACGTCCTGAGCGATGACGCGGTGGAGTCTGAACTGTCTGCTCCTATGTCTCCTCTAGATCCTCTGTGGGCTGCTCTGCAGGTATATCCTCTGTCTCCTCAGTGGCCTCAGTACCGAGCTGTCAACCTTCAAGATGAAAGCGACGCTCGCCAATGTGAATCCCACTACTCCTGCCACCCCTCTCTGCCAGCTCTGCTACATCTGCAACTGCCTGAGCTATCTCTGCCTCTGTGAGTGTTCTCTTCCTCTTCTTGGTGGAGGTCTTCTTGCGCTTGCCATGGGCAACCTCTGTCAGTCTGGGAGGACTCTCGTCCCCGTCACTAGGTGCACCCCCAGCATTCTTGCAGCGAACCATACTGACCAACCACTGAGAAAACCCTGACAGATGGTGAACTGACACTCGTGAGGCTTGGCCTCAATCCGTATCCGTAGGCTTGGTCTCGGATTCAACACTGACCAACTGCCACACAGAGCACCGACATGACTCACTGAAAAGATAGAATAGATAGAGCTACTATAAGCAACATATATTATCTAATAGATAAGTGAGGTCCTAATGAAAGCAAGCATATGAGATAAGATCTGAATAGAACGTGATAGCTACCTCTAAACGGCGAGAATTTGGTGAAAGGATGAGGGATCTTGACGTGCGAGAATTCCCCAGAAACGCCGAAAGAGCGCTGAATTTGCCGAGACAAGCAATGGATGAATTAGAATTTTAATGGAAAGTTACGACAAACCCTAGAACAAGATCAAGGTAACGTGAAGGAACCTTGCGGAGAAGACATCACGCGGAGAAACTTCAACGAAGAGCGGCCGAAGCGAAGTCACGCGAGGGCTAGGGTTAGGGCAAAAAGAAATTCGTGAGGAGGAGGACTCGGTGGTGGTGCACGATGGAGGAGGAGGTGACGGTGCACGGTAGGGGCTCGGCAGCGCGTGTGCCGGAGGGAGTTGGCAGCGCGGGCACAGGCTCGTGGTGCGACGGCGGCGCGGCGAGGTGAAGCATGGCGCGGTGGCGGGAGCGGCGGCACGGAACAGCGGGGCAGCGCGCGGAGCTCGGTGCAACGGCGGAGCAGGGGCGGGCTCGGTAGCGCGCGGCTCGGCGGAGGAGGAGGCGCAGCACGGGCTAGGGCACGGCGGCGCAACGGCGAGAAAGCTAGGGCATAGAGGAGCGGCGGCGTACGGCGGGCGAGAAAACGGATGAGAGAAAAACGAGATCGGAACGAAAAGGTTATATGAGGGCTCAGATCTGCTTTTGAAGCATTGATCGGACGCGATGGTCGCTTGACCGGACGCGGTGGAGCAGCGTCCGGTCAGAGTCCAGTAAGCTCCTAGAGCGACCGGACGCGTCCGGTTAGGGCTGACCGGACGCGGATAGAGTCCGGTCGGAGATCACCCGGGGAACTCAAGCGCATGACCGGACGCGGTGGTGGGGTCCTGGACTGGACGCGGTGGTCACAACGACGCGTCCGGTCGAGCGTCCGGTCATAGATCCAAGAGAAAGTCTTTGAGATGACCAGACGCGCTGGTGGTCGCCGGGACCGAACGCCGTGGTGAAGCAGCACCGCGTCCGGTCGCTGTTTGACGCCTTTCTTCAATCCGATCTTCGACGCGACTTCTCCCAATCAAGTTCCAATTCAAAGAGACTCAAATAAACACCAATTGGAACCTGATATGAGTGACCTCACTCAAACCCTCAAGTTTTCAAAATATTTTGCCTTAGGCTAGTATTATTTTTAGGAAAATATGCAATAAACACCCGAGGAGCAACGCATGGCCATGCAATAGAGTTTGTGAACCCTTGGGAGCGTCAAATGCTCTCTCTATTCATGGACGAACACAGAGGTTGCTCAAAGCCAAACCGAAAAGAAACAACAAAGCAACAACCATGCATATGCAATGCAAAGCGAGAAAGGGAGACTAGGTTGCTTGTCAAGTTTGATCCACGGTTAGGCTTCTTCACTCCTCCAAAGGAGGGTTATCGTAACCGTGTTAGACAAGTCCTAGATGCATTGCGGAGAATTAAACATGACATATGATACAATGCAATGCAAGGGACAACACAAGCTCATTTTTTAAAGTTACTAGAATCAAGCACATTTAGTTCACTTCTCAACCTACAAAAGGTAGCCTCATCCAAAGGTTTAGTGAAGATATCCGCTAATTGATTTTCACTTCTTACACCTTCTAGTGATATATCATTTTTAGCAACATGATCTCTTAGAAAGTGGTGGCGGATATCAATGTGCTTGGTGCGTGAGTGTTGTACTAGATTATTAGCAATTTTAACGGCACTTTCATTGTCACATAAAAGTGGCACCTTTTCAAGAACAACTCCATAGTCTAGGAGGGTTTGTTTCATGTATAAGATTTGTGCACAACAAGCCCCCGTGGCAATGTATTCCGCCTCAGCGGTGGACAAAGCCACACTATTTTTCTTTTTAGATGACCAAGATACTAAAGACCTCCCAAGCAAATGGCACCCTCCGGATGTGCTTTTTCTATCAATTTTGCAACCGGCATAATCCGAATCGGAATAGCCAACTAGTTGGAATCTAGCTCCTTTGGGATACCAAAGTCCAATGCTTGGGGTGTGCTTAAGATATCTTAAAATTCTTTTTACAGCACTTAGGTGAGGTTCTTTAGGGCACGCTTGAAAGCGAGCACACATTCACACACTAAACATGATGTCGGGCCTAGATGCGGTAAGGTACAACAAGCTACCAATCATAGAACGGTAGAGAGTTTGATCAACCGATTTACCTCCCTCATCTAGGTTGAGATGTCCATTAGATGGCATTGGGGTCTTGATTGGCTTACACTCTTCCATCTTGAATCTCTTGAGAAGATCCTTGGTATATTTTTCTTGAGAGATGAAAATCCCTTCTCTCATTTGCTTGACTTGAAAACCAAGGAAGAATGTTAGCTCACCAATCATAGACATCTCGAACTCCTTCGACATCAACTCACCAAATTCCTTGCAATAATCTTCATTTGTTGATCCGAAGATGATATCATCAACATAGACTTGACAAATGAAGATCTCCCCAATAGTGAAGCCCTTCTCAAAGAGGAAGTCCCGGAGGCGCTCATACCACGCTCTAGGGGCTTGCTTGAGCCCATATAGCGCCTTGGACAACCTATAATCATGATTAGGATATCTAGGGTCTTCAAACCCGGGAGGTTGATCAACATAGACTAGTTCATTTATGAAGCCATTTAAAAAAGCACTTTTCACATCCATTTGATATAGTTTCATTTCATGATGCGATGCATATGCAAGAAGGATACGAATGGCTTCAAGTCTTACAACGGGTGCAAAGGTCTCTCCAAAATCAAGACCTTCAACTTGAGAGAACCCCTTTGCAACTAGTCTTGCCTTGTTTCTCACTACTACTCCTTGGTCATCTTGCTTGTTGCGGAACACCCACTTGGTTCCAATGACTCTTGCACCTTTTGGATGCTCTTCAAGTGTCCAAACTTGATTACGGGTGAAGTTGTTCAATTCTTCATGCATAGCATTCACCCAATCCAGATCTTGAAGAGCTTCTTCTACATTCTTAGGTTCAAGACAAGAGACAAAAGAGTGATGTTCAACAAAAGAAGCAAGCTTTTGAGATCGAGTCATTACACCCTTTGTAGGACTCCCTATGATGAGATCTTGTGGATGTGCTTGAAGTAGAGGTGAGTTTCTTCTATCAACCACTTGAGGAGAGGGTTGGGGAGCATCAACATCTTGAGCTTGTGCCTCGGCTTGTTCATGAGAGACATGAGTGTCTTCATTTTCAACTCTCTCATTCTTATCATCATCTTGAGGCACATGTGATGAAGATGGTGGATTGACAATTTGTACATCATCTTCATTATCTTTTGGCTTGATGTCTCCCACTGGCATGTTCTTCATTGCCTCCCTCAATGGTTCATCACCTACATCATCACAATTCTCAATTGCTCCTTGGGAGCTGTTAGATTCATCAAATTCCACATCATATGTTTCTTCAACCAAACCGGTGGCATGGTTAAATACTCTATATGCTTTGGACTTTGATGAGTAACCAACAAGAAAACTAATATCACAACGTCTTTGAAACTTCCCTAGGTGTTGACGCTTCTTGTAGATGTAGCATTTGCAACCAAATACCTAGAAGAATGAGACGTCCGGCTTCTTCCCATTTAGCAACTCATAGGGGGTCTTGCCAAGAAACTTTTGTAGGAAGAGGCGATTTGAAGCATAGCATGCGGTGTTGATTGCCTCGGCCCACAATTTTTCCGGTGTGTTGTACTCATCTAACATTGTTCTTGCAAGGGTGATCAAAGTCCGGTTCTTTCTCTCAACTACACCATTTTGTTGAGGAGTGTAGGTTGATGATACTTCATGCTTGATTCCAATCTCATCACAATAAGCTTCAATGTTTGTGTTGTCAAACTCTTTGCCATTGTCACTTCTAATTTTTTTTATCTTAACTTCAAATTCATTTTGAGCTCTCTTTGCAAACTTCTTGAAGCAAATTGCCACTTCAGATTTGTCATGAAGGAAGAAAGTCCAAGTGTATCATGAGAAGTCATCCACAATCACAAGACAATAGAGATTTCCACCCAAGCTCTTGTAAGTTGTAGGACCAAACAAATCCATGTGTAGAAGTTCTAGCACTCTTGATGTAGACATGTAAGCTTTGGTTGGATGAGTGTTTGCAACTTGTTTGCCGGCTTGACATGCACTACAAGGTTTGTCCTTCTCAAACTTTACATCCTTCAAGCCTCTCACTAATTCTTTCTTCAATAGCTTGTTGAGAGTGTTCATTCCAACATGAGCAAGCCTTCTATGCCAAAGCCACCCAAGTGAAGTTTTGGTGAACATGCATGTCATCAAGTTGGCATCTTCGGAGGTGAAATCAACAAGATAGAGATTATTGTATCTAAAGCCTTTGAATATCATTTGCTTGTCAT
Organism: Saccharum hybrid cultivar R570; assembly: GCA_038087645.1. Taxonomy (NCBI): domain Eukaryota; kingdom Viridiplantae; phylum Streptophyta; class Magnoliopsida; order Poales; family Poaceae; genus Saccharum; species Saccharum hybrid cultivar. The sequence continues at coordinate 23,558,430 of JAQSUU010000805.1, read as the reverse complement.
CTATCTTTGAGACTACCACTTCATTTGGTGTGAATAGGCATTGGTAGCCAAGGTCACAAAGTTGCCCAACGGATAGCAAGTTGAAACTCAATGAAGCAACATAGAGCACATTTGAGAGTGAGTGATCATTTGATATTGCAATCTTGCCTATACCCTTGACTTTGCTCTTTGAATTATCTCCAAATATGATCTTCTCTTGACATACCCTGTTCTCTTCAAGTGAGGTGAACATACAAGGATCACCGGTCATATGTTGAGTGCAACCACTATCAATAACCCAATGAGATCCACCGGTCTTGTAGTTCACCTACACACAAGAGATCAAGCTTTTTGTTTAGGGACCCAAACTTGAGAGGGACCCTTGACTTTCTCAACTAGTGACTTGGCAACCCATATTTTCTTAGGCCTATTCTTGTTTGGGGGACCCAAGAACATGACTTTCATCTTTCCACTTGTATCTTTTCTAAGCATGTAAAGAGCATTGAAGGCAAAAGGTCTAGCATGCTTGGGCAAGGGTTGTGGTGGTGGAGTTTTGCACTCATGAGCAAAATAGCCCTCTTGTCCACACTCAACACATCTCTTTGGCTTGGGCTTTGACTTGCTTTGTTGTTGTTGAGCTTTAGCCTTCTTCTCTTGATTTGCCAAATAACCAATGCCACTTCTATCCATCTTCATGACGGTGTTCATGAGTAGCTCACTTTGCAAATATTGGCCTCTTGTGAACTTGCTTAGGCCGGTCTTGAGATGCTCTTTCTCTTGCTTGATCTTTTTATTCTCTTCAATACGTGACTCATTTGATGTTTGCTTTTCAAGAGCCATCAACCCTTTTAGCTTCTTGTTCTCATTTGTAAGCATCTCATTCTCACTCTTGAGCTTGGCATAATCATCATAGTTGTTGGACTCAACCACACTATTGCCTTTGCCACTAGAGCCTTGCTCAATGCTTTCAATGATCAAGTCATCACATGATGTAGCTATATCAATCTTAACAACTTGGTTAGTAGCATCATGTGTCTCAAGAGAAAGCTCATTCGCAACAACAAGACTATCATAATTGATTTTTAATGTAGTGTATTTGTCTTTTAGAGAGTTGTGCCTAGTGTTGAGCTCATCATGCTTCTTCTCAAGTTTATCATGTTGATCTCTAAGCTCTTTGTTAGAAGTTTTGAGCTCCTTGAGAGTAGAAGACATAATTTCATTTTGATCTTTGAGCTCATCACTAGCCTTTTGGGCATTTTCAAGTTTAGATGAGAGTGAGTCATTTTCATTTTGGAGCTCATCATTTTCATTTCTAGTTCTTCTTATGACTTTAGAGTATTTGTTCAACAATTTTACAAGTTCATCATAAGAAGGTGCATCATATTCATCATCACTATCACTATCATCATCATCACTATCATTGTTTTGTACCTTTCGTTCACCCTTGGCCATAAGGCATAGGTGAGTAGTGGACGATGATGGTGAAGGTGGCGGTGAAGGTGGTGATGAAGATGTCGGTGAAGATGATGATGGCCCAATCACAAATGCGGCAACCTTCTCTTTCTCATCATCGCTCTCATCACCGGAGGACTCACATGATGATTCAATGTCGGTGAGCCAATCACCAACAATGTAGGCTTTGCCTCCCTTCTTCTTCTTGTGAAACTCTTTTCTCTTGCCATCCTTCTTCTTGTATGGCTTGTTTTTCTTCTTCTCATCTTCTTCATCACTTGAATCATTTTTCTTGCCCTTGTTCTTGTTCTTGTACTTGTCTTTTGGAGGCCTAGGGCATTGATGAGCTAGGTGGCCAAGTTCACCACAATTGTAGCAATCCATCTCAGATATTGGCTTTCTTTTGCTACTTGTGAAGAACTTCTTCTTCTTCCCATCAAACTTGATGCCACTCTTGTTGAGCTTCTTTAGCATCTTGGTGGTCTTTCTCACCATGAGTGCAAGTGATGCATCATCAATATCACTTTCACTTGAGCTTTCTTGCACCATCATGGCTTGGCCCTTCTTCTTCTTCTTGTCATGGCTAGCTTTGAAGGCCAAGTCCTTCTTCTTGGAAGATGATGAACCCTCTTCCGGAGTGATGTGCATGTACATCTCATGTGCATTGATCTTTCCCAATACTTGTGTCGGTGTTGCGGTGGAGAGATCACTTTGATGAAGCACGGTGACAATGTGACCATACTTCTCAATGAGAAGAATGCTCAAGATCCTCCTTGCAACATCCGATTGGCTCATTTGGGTGAGCCCAAGAGCATTGAGATCCTCTACAAGAACATTCAATCGAGTGTACATGTCATTAGCACTTTCTTTAGGAAGCATCTCAAAAGAATTAATTTTCTTCAAAGCAATGTGATAGCGTTCCTCACGCTCACTCTTAGTTCCCTCATGGAGAGCACAAAGGTTTTCCCACAATTCATGAGCATTTTTTGCATTACGCACACGATTGAAGATATCCTTGCCTAAGCCCCGGTAGAGTGCATTTTTGGTCTTTACATTCCACCGGTCGTACTTCTCCTCGTCACCACTTGGGTTGGCGGGATCCTTGATAGCGGGAAGCCCTTCGGTTGCGGCTCTAAGACACCCAACATCTATGGCTTCGAGGTACGCCTCCATTCAGATTTCCAATATGGAAAATCGTCTCCCTCAAAGATGGGAGGTGGTCCTTCCCCATTAGACATCTTGCTCTAGGCGGTGAAGCCTAAATTAGGAGCAACTCGGCTTCGATACCAATTGAAAGGATCAAGATGCCCAAGAGGAGGGGGGGTGAATTGGGCATCTCTAAAAATTAATTGCACGAATTAAATCCTACAAGCCAAAGTTCACCCCTAGTGCCTACTTGTGTTCCTTGTGATTCTACCGGTAAAAAGTTTTGCACCCTAAGTTCCAATCCTAGTCTAGCATGGCAATTCTAGGAAAGTAAACCAAGCAATGAAAGTAATACGAGAAAGTAAATGCTTGAAAGTAAGGGTAAGGAACACGGCGATGTTTTCCCGAGGTATCGGAGAGTCGCCACTCCCCACTAGTCCTTGTTGGAGCACCCGCGCAGGGGTGTAGCTCCCCCTTGATCCACGCAAGGATCAAGTGCTCTCTATGGACTGATTCTTCGACACTCCGTTGCGGTGAATCACCCAAAACCGCTCACAAGATGAGTTGGGTCATCCACAAGCTCCGCCGGATGATCACCAAACTCCCAATCACCACCAAGCCGTCTAGGTGATGGCGATCACCAAGAGTAACAAGCTAGAACTCTCACTTGACCACAACGAGCCTAATGAGAAGATGGATGCACACTTGCTACTCCCTAGTCACTAATGAGGGATTCTCAAACTTTGATTCTCAAATCACTACCCTCACTAGAGCTCTTGCACTCCCTTGCACTTGAAAGATGTTTCTCAGCTGAACAAATGAGCAAGAGACCTCTAAAAGAGGTGGAGGGGATGTATTTATACACCCCACAGTCAAATCCAACCGTTACCTGCCAACTCAGCAAAATACGCGCTGACCGGACGCGCCGGTCGACGTGACCGGACGCGCCGGTCGAACGTAATGGTCGAAATTCTGAACAACTACGCTGAGTGACCGGACGCACCGATCATGGGTGACTGGACGCGTCCGATCGTGCAAGGTGCTTACTGTACTTTGACCTGACGCTCGACCGCGTCCGATCAGTGATGACCGGACACGTCCGGTCAGCAAAGTACCTTACTGGAACGTGACCGGACGCATCCGATCACTTCCCAGTCGCGTCCAATTAGTTGTTTTACCCTCTGAGACACGTGTTAGCATGATCACCGCGTCCGGTCCTCGCAAGGACCACGTCCGGTCAACCGTGCCGAAAACGTAGTAACTGTTAGTACTGACCGGACGCGTCCGGTCGAGACAGAGACCGCGTCCGGTCAAGGGAAAACGGCTCTAACGACTTCGTAACGCGACGCAACTTGAACCAAGCTGCTTCCAACTGAACTTTGAGCTATTCTAGAGCTACCTAGTGCTAAGTTTGATAAGTGTGCACCACACCTAAACAAAAGACTCACCTAGGTCAAGCTACTCGCTCATGCCCCCCTTTATAGTACGGCCAAAAGAAAGAAACGAAGATCCTAACGACTATTTCGAATATAACTCAACACCTTGACATCCGGAACTAACCGTCCTTAATCTTGTCGTCAATCCTTTGAAAACCGAAACGATTTCCATTAAGGGGCATGAATACCATAGTGCCCAATGCAGTTATCATCCCCATGACCTAACTTACCAAAGTTTCTGCAAAACACACGTTAGTCATGGTAATAATGCGTTGTCATCAATTTCCGAAACCAACTCTCGGGGCCTAGATGCTTTTAGAGGGGAGGAGGGGCACGGCTTGGAGGGGTTGTGTCCACCCTGCGCCGCCGTCGGAAGGGGCCGGGCCACCCTGCACACCACCAGGAGGGGCCATGGCCGGGGCCGCCCCATGCCGCCATCGTGATGGGCCAAGCCACCCCGTGTTGTGGCAGCCCCGCACGTCGTCGGGAAGGGGGCCGCGCCATGGCTGCTAAGGGAGAGGGAGAGGAAGACAAAGGGAGAGAGATGGAGCCGTGCCGTGGCCGTCGGCCACGCGCCACACTACTGTCGGGCCCCTAACGGGAGGAGCCGCCACTAGGATTGAGGGAGGGAGAGCAGAGGGAGGGGAGAGGGGGAGAGTAGAGGGAGGGAGACAAGATCCATGCGTTGTCGGGAGAGAGGGAGTGGGAGGAGCTGAGAGAGAGATAATAGAACAATGAAACCCTAATCTTGTATATATACAATAAGCGGGATTTGGGCTGAGATGGGCTACCTGTTGGGCCTCTATTTATCGAGGCGGGCCTTATAGAGTGACCGCCTTAGTTAATGCATTAACCGAGCCAGCCGCCTTAAAACAACCACCTCATTTAATCGGCATTAACCAAGGCGGTTATGTTATGTTGCCCGCCTTGGTTAAGCATTAACCGAGGTGGTTGTTGGCCTGACTGCCCTGCCTCGAATAACCGAGGTGGGCAACTAGGCTGCCCGCCTCTGAGGCCATTTTGGAAATGCCGCGCAAAAGATTTTGTGTATAGTGGGCGATACTCTAGGTGTCAGCTATTTTGAGGCGATGAGACTCAGCTATCAAGCATTGACCCAAATACTTGGGTACAATACTTATTTACGTATTTTGCATTGAGGTCTATGCGATAATAGATCCGTATCATACGGCGGTTTGCACATACAAACCTACAGATCTGCATCTCGATCCTTCGAGGTACAAAGAATATGGAATCTAAAGAACAACACAGCATATCACAAAACTTCACCCTCAGTGAGGTGCTCTACCATCCATCTTGCAACCCTCACGGTCAAGGGATGCGATCTGCTTCTTGACCGTGAGAGCTGCAAGATGGAATATAAGCACCCAATCTTGAAGAATGAGCACCTCGCAACTTGAAGCACCCCAATCGAGTATGGAGACCCTGAACACGAGAGAACCAGATGATTACAGATCTTCTATTAACACAAGATCTGCAAGAAGATCTACAATCATCAAGGTCAAGCTCCTGTTCAACGACAGCACCTTGCAAAGAACGAAGAAGAAGCACCTCGCAAAACTTACACTAGCATCTCAGTGAGGTTCTTTATATTCCATAATCTTTCTACCTCTGAGGGTCGAGGGATATAAATCTGTATCTCGATCCTCGAAGGGAGCAATATTATGGAATTTAAAGCACCCAATCTTGAAGGCCTTCTCCAAACACCCTGTGAGGTGCTTTATCTCCATCTTGCACCTCTCACGGCCAGGAGGAGGTTGTGAGAGAAGTGCAAGGATGAAGACAAAGCACTTCTCGGTGATGAGGAATGTGTGGATTGAGCCCAAGAGCTGCATGCAGACCCTAGTTAAATAGACCAACCTTGAAGATGGAGAAGTGCAAGTAACGGTGATGCAACTATGTTGTGGGTATTTGGGAAATAACTCACGCTGACTTTATCGCCGATAGACCAAACAGTCATGGAGGGTCGGTGGCTATAACACGTATCCCAGTCGGCTCGGCTTTTCATACGACTGAGAAAATACCACTGCCACATCTATTGTTAACCCGTCGGTCGTAGAAGTTTCAACTGCTGGTTTCCTTCCTTAGGACGCCTCGTTATCGATCCAACCACCGGTGGAAGTATAACACCGTCGCTTCTATTGCTACGGCAGTGAAAGACAACGATATATCAATCTATAGTAGTGTAAGGAGAAGATCTCCACCAAAAATCAGCTCAATCAGAGTAACATGAAAAACCGGCCTGAGCTGGTTTACGCAGGTTTCAGCGGAATTCTCTCCAAGAAAAATTTGAAATAAATTCAAACGAGCTTCGGAAATTTTGAAATTTTACAGAGGAGTTCCCTTAGGTGCTTAGAAGCTTTCCCCAAAGATCATCACCCATAAGTCAAGGGATCAACACAGATAAAAAATCCATCAAAAGGGTGTGAGGTTTTCTTAATTTTTTTCCTCAAAGTGATGGATCTAAGTGCTTGTGAGAAATCTGCCCAAACCACTTGGTAAGGATGTTCCTCAGAGGTCCTAGCACGAACCTGTCCACTCAAATTACCCTCAACCTGCAGGAAATCAAATCCATCAAAAGCAGAAGAGAGGGAGACCGGGATGGGAAAAATTAAAATGATTCAAACACAAGATCTTGCAACAACGATATCAGAGGAATGATTGATTTATTGCTGGAAGATTAACTTGAACAAGGTCAGACCCTTTGCCACAGATGATAGGATTACACAGACAGAGATACACACTCTCTCGACTGCAGATCTCTCTCTCAGTACAGAGTACAGACTCGGTGACCCGACATTCCTCTCTGTTCCGTGGCATCCACCCCGTGTCCCATGGCGTTACTTGGCGTTATGCAACGCCCCTACTGTTTATTGCTTCATGCATATTTAAAGTTACAACTATCATGCCTGGTCGCGAGGCAATAAAAATGAAAGTATAGTCATCTTGGCTTGATTCACATGAAGACCCAGTTTTCACCAATGCGACGGTAAGTATGTATGTTTCTATAATTATTATATTTTATTTATATGATCTGAATTTTGAATTTTCAACATAAATACATTGTTATTAAGTAGTATGAGGTATGTGGTATGTGGTTAGCTTCATGTATTTGAAATAAATGGCACGGGTGGGTAATAGTGAAATTGCTATAATTGTATTTTGGGCTAACCTTTTAAGTAATGACAATGTTGCATAATTTATTCACACACATATGGGGAGTTTGATACCATTTTCTTTGACAATGTGGTGATTTCTAGGTCTTGAAAATTAAGGTGCAGAGTGGAAGATTCCATTTGTTGTCCAAATACTAAGATAATATATAGATCATTTGCATCTACACACAGCTACATATACACAATATTAGCTCAACCCGTGCAAGGGGACTAGGTTTAGCTACCCAAACCACTTCTACTCATGCATCCTCGCAGGAGTTGAATTTACATAACTACCCTTAACATTAACTTGGTCCGCCAAGGTTAATTTTGATCAGCTTCACCTTCTGAGATTAATCTAACTCACACACATACATATATATCTTCTAAGATAGACGCGAATGAAGAAAAACCAAGAAATTAGAAAAGAAAGAAATAGAAAAGGTTAACTACACTTAACGTACGATAGGTTAATTGATTAATTGGCTGAGGCTGTGTTCAGTTGAGAAAAATGGGGTGAAAAGTTACTGTAGCACTTTTCGTTGTTATTTGATAAAATTTGTCCAACCATAGATTAATTAGACTCAAAAGATTCGTCTCGAACTTTACAGACAAACTATGCAATTAGTTATTTTTTTACCTACATTTAATGCTCCATGCATGCATTTAAAGATTCGATGTGATGGATGGAAGAGGAAATATTTTAGGTTTGCATGGGAAGTAAACCGGGCCTGAGATATTTCAGCTGGGCCTCCTTTTCATGGACCCATGCATGCATATTAATCTCAGCACTCAGGGGTGTCCTTCTCGTCATCCTGCTGCTCGCCGCCGCCGCTTCCGACTCCGACGACCTGCACCGTCTCTACGCTCTTGGAATACCACCTTGCCCAGAAGAGGTAGTTAAAGAAGTTAAGGATGCTGAGCGCCGCAAGGAGCCAGTAGAAGAGGTCGAGCCTGTCCTTGTTGAGGTCGTTGTTGGCAAGCCAGCCGCCATTGCCTGATGCGGAGCTGCTGGTGATCCTGTTGACGAGCGACACGAGCACGGAGCTGAGGTAGAAGCCGAAGGAGTAGGAGCAGTAGGTCATGGAGGTCAGGAAGGCCTGCATGCCGGCGAGCGACTGCTTGTAGAAGAACTCGATGAGCCCGACGGCGGTGAACATCTCCGAGAGCCCGAACACCAGGAACTGCGGCGCGATCCAGAAGATGGAGAGGAGCCGGCCGCCGGCGGCCACGGCGTGGCGGCGCCGGGCCTCGACAAGCGCGGCGGCGACCATGGAGAAAGTGACGGCGAAGAGGCCGACGCCGATGCGCTGGAGCGGGGTGATCCCCGTGGCGACTCCCGTGAGGCGGCGCATGGCGGGGACGAAGGCGGCCTCGTAGGCCGGGACGAGCGCGACGAGCATGATGTAGGGGATCGCCTGCAGCGACGCCGGCGGGATGTGGAAGCCGGAGGCGGCGAGCCGGGTGTCCATGGCGCTGCCCTGCTGCACGGAGAAGGTCTGCAGCTGCGCCAGGATGGTGTTGAACACGATGGTGCACGCGAAGATGGGCACCACGCACAGCAGCAGCTTCACCTGCTCCACCTCTGCCGGCGTGCACAGACGCCACGGGCTCTCCTTGCCGGGGCCGTCCGGCGAATTCACGCATGCCTTGTCCAAGAACCTTGATTTGCAATAATCCAAGATTTGAGACACTTTATTATTATTAGCCAAAAAAAAAAACCTCTACAGGAAAACCTCGAATATTCTCTACTAGTTCTGTACTACTCTGTTATATATTTGGCACCTGAACTTGTTGATGTGGCAGATGTCTGTGGTGTTAACGGACATCTCACGGACGGTAACACCTGCGACGGCCTGCACGGAGGCCGTCGACGGGCACACCTGCTTCCTCTTGCTCACAGCGGCGACAAATACCTACACAGAGAAAGTCCCAGGCCACGGTCATGCATGATGAGTTCAAAGAAAATGAGTCTACCACGTGCAAATCACTGATTGTTGTATAATCTATGTAAATTTTGTTATTAATTATATAGCTACGTTCTAATTAAAAAGGAAGAAATCATGTCTAATTGGTCATGCCTTGATGTTATTGTATGCATGGTGGTGCGTACACGTGTTACACGACCCCACTATACATGCATGACTGATTTGATTGATGCAATGCGAGCGTAACAGAATGGGCCTCCAGCTATGTGATTATTAACAATCACAGCATGCACAGGCACCTTCCAACAGCTAGCAAGCGTACGTGTGCTGTTGTTGACCCACCCAGTGGAAAGTTGAGCCACTAGCCCTTGTCAACTTGTCCCACAGGTAAAAAAGTGGAGACACCAGTGAAGCCAGTAGTGCACAAATCAAGTCATCAGTAAAACTACTTAAACTCTAATAACATGCATGCACACAATTTTAATGTAAGGGAAATTAAAATTACAAATATCTAGCTGATGGACCATCAATCGAACAAGTAGTTTTAAAGTTTACGACGCTATCATAATAATTGCTCCCTCTATTCCAAATTACAAGACGTTTTGATTTTTCTAGATACATTTATTGAGTTGCTACACGTATCTAGACATAGAGTATATTCAAGCACGTAGTAAAACCTATGTACCTAGAAAAGAGAAGTCAAAACATCTTACAATTTGGAATTGAGGTAGTAATAAATCTTACTTATTTTTCCATGAAATTAATGTTTTATCTTAGTCACATGAGTTGGTTGAATGGGTAGATCCAAGTTTTTTATTTTTCCAAGAGTCTGTTTCAATCTTGATCGTTTATTGGTGGTCACTCTTCAATATGTTTTTGTATAAGCTCTACCTAGGTTTTGAACACACATATATATAAACTCTACCACCACAACTACTTCGCCAAATTAACCTCCTGATGATAGGTGATCCCCTGTGGCTTTTGGATCAGAAAGCTTTGCCGGATTAAACAACATCGGCGGCCATCAGCTTTGCTCCTAAAGCTGCATATATGGAGCCCTACTTTCTTCATAAGGAATCATGATAGGCAGCATGGTCAAACTTTCTTCCTTTTTTCCAGTGTTGGATATACACCTGCCTGCTCTCATCCATATGTACTACATTACATCTTTTTGGTTCACTCCGATCCGCTAGTGCGTCTCTTCTTATTGGATTTCTTGTATGTACTACTATACTATATCTGTGTAGCTAGTGCATAGACGTGGAGGGCCCGGTGGCGACCATATATGTTGATACTTGACAGTGCATGTACGTGGGAGCTAGGGCCCGACTGGTGACCATATTTGCACGATTGCACCGTACCTTTTAATAATAAACATATATATGAGGTTAACTTGTGCTCATAGTTTTTCTTAATCTATCCATTGACAATATGCGCTTCAATTTCACATGTTGGCCCATATACATACGTACGTGGATGTTGGATGTGTTATCTAGCTACTAGACTTTTTGCATATATATTTCTTAATAAATGCACCAATCTTAGAGCAAAATCAATGGTCAGTAACATTAAAGGATATCGACTTAGGTATATTATTCGATCGAATTACAAGTCCAACTAGCTAGGCTAGACATTTTGCTTTTAGACATGTGCTAAGCTTATAGTATATGAATATATATTTTTTTGGGAGTAAAGCAGCGTGATGAGTCATGGGAGAGCTACTTGTTATATGCCCCCATAGGCAAGCACAACGAAAACAAATATTTATCACCGACAGAAAAGCCGATGGACAAAAAAAATTCAATTTTATTGGTGATAGGCTATGGAAAGCGTTTATTGGGCAAAATTTTTTGTGGATTTGAATCCAGCATGCTAAAATTTCACCCAATTGGTTTGCACAAGTCCAAAACTAGGTGGGTAAATACCTCTGATAACCCTAATCCTAAAATCTGTTCCATTTTTACCTCCTCGCCATCCTAGCTACCGCGCTCTCGGCTCTTACTTCTTAATTGTCTTATTATGGCCATGCGCACCATGAATGTGTTATATCATCTCATTTGTATATTTTGTGTTGTATTCAGATGTTATTTTTTTTGAAGATTTTCAACTTGATTATCTTTGCAAACCAAGTTTTTTTTTAAAAAAATGTCATAATTGTTTTCTATCGCCAGTAGTTTACCATATTTCTAATATTCTTATTCAAATATCAATAATGTAAACCCTGTAAACAACAAAAAATAGGAAAAAGGAATCTGTACAGCTTTAATTTGGAAGAGGGAAAACAAAGTAGTGTGTGTTTTGTTATTGGTTTTTCTTTATATATCTAGTCAAAATAAATATGTTTCAGCTTCACATGTTCCTCCTACGTGGATGTCCTCCTAGTAGCTACGTAGTACCATTTTTGGTTCTGCCCTGAAATCTGAGTATATTCATAATATTATTTAAAAATGAGGGAATCACAAAGCAAATAAAACCAGTGGTATACCTATGCTAGTATAGTACTCTCAAGAGTGAATCGTCGTACAAAATAGATATATAGCGTCTCCGTACGTACGTAGAGTGCAACACAATAGTATAGGAACAATAATATAATATACTACGTTGCTGCGCATGGCGTATACTATACGTACCTTAGCTATGGGAGTGAAGATGCTGCCCTGTGGCGGCTTGTTGCGGTAGAAGGCGACGCCGGCGACGAGGCTGAGCAGGCCGATGGCCATGGCGGCGGCGGAGACCCCGAAGCCGACGTCCATCCCGGAGCGGGTCTGCACCCAGACGAGCACGGTGAGCGCCACCAGCTCGCCCACGCAGAAGCTGAAGTAGGCGGCGTTGAAGTAGCTCGACAGCCGGCGGGCGTCGCCGCCGCCGCCGCCCCGGTGGAACTGGTCGGCGCCGTGCGCGATGATGTTGGGCTTGAGGCACCCGCTGCCCAGCGCCACCAGGTAGAGCGCCGCGAAGAAGATGCCGGCCTTCACGCCGCTCGCCTGCTCGCACGCCTGCCCCGCCGCCGCCGCCGCCATCATGTCGCATGGCGGCGGACGCAGCTGCGGCAGGTGCGCCTGAACCGCCAGCAGGATGAAACCCTGCCAGTGCCATATAAGTAATAAGTAGATATATATTAGTAATGATAAAGATTATTACTAATTGTCATCATTCAGAAGAGATTAAGTTAGTTGGTGCATGTACTGCAGCAGCAGCATTATATTTTGGTGTTGCCATTCTTGTGATGCACTGAACCAGCGGCAAATGCAAAGATGAGGCAGTGACGAAAAGTGGATTGGCGTTCGGGGCGCGCACTCAAGGCGCACTAAACTGTTAGTGTCATTGGGGGTGATGATTTGTTCCTGTCCTTTCAGTGCCTTTATTTAACAGTTGACAGCACTGTTTTCTTGCTTCTCACTGACAAAACTGTTTGTATAGTATATCTTTTCGTTTTGTTTCAGGCCGTTAATTAAAGTAGCAAGCTTTCTTTATTTGTTGAACGTACGTTTAATTAATTTATGTTTCTTTTTGTCGTACTAGTTTACTTATAGAAAAAAAATTTAAAGAACAGTAAGCTGCAGAAAGAGGTTAATTAAATTAAACGCCATGATCCTGTTCATCATGATCAGGCAGGACTTCTTGCAAAGAAACAAACAAGAATGCAATCAACTAACCGTATTCAAATGAGGCCCCAGGTGGTATGGCATCATTGTTTTCTTAATTAGCGACTAGCTTCTTTATGTGATGATGATGATTGAAGCATCCAAATAAGTGATGATTATGAGATTAATTATGAATTGCTTATTAAGTATTACCGAGAGCTCGACGAATCCAAAGATGAGCATGGTCCAGAAGCTGCCGAGGTAGGAGTCGGAGAGGAAGCCGCCGAGGAGGGAGAGGAGGAAGACGGTGCCGATGAAGTTGGTCACGATGTTGGCCGCCTCCGACAGCGGGAAGTGCATCTCCCCGAACACGTACGTGATCAGGTTGTTCCCCACCGCCGCAATCGCCATCATTTCAAACGCCTGGATCCCTGCATCGACATGCAAGCGTGCGTGTTCATCAACCAAATTATGAAGAACAAAAGCACTTGTTCAACCATAACTGTGTCTCTGAACCAAGAGCGGATGAGAAGGAAGGGTCTCGCATGCACGAACCTAGGACGAAGACCGCGGCTTTCATGCCGCCGTGCTTGAGGGGGTCGCAGGGTCTTCCCCTCCAGTCAATAGAGACAGCAGCAGCAGCAGCCATGGCGTCCCCTTTGGAACCTTGCTTCGACTCCACATCCATCCTTCACCTCAGCTTGCACTGGCAGTCTGGCGCCACACGTACACCACTCACTCCCTTCTGCTCTGCTCCCTGCTGGAGTCCAATGTTTCTTTTCTCTCTCTGTCTCTCTACCTCTGCTCTTGTGATACAACAAGCCTATTGAGGTACATCACACTATTGAGCTAGCGTGTGTGTTGTGTCGTGCTCCACCTTGTTGGAGTTTAGTGATGCCTTGGTAAATTTCTAGGCAACTGGGCTGGCTATTTATAAGGGCCCTGGGTGGGGGTGCCAGTTATCATGGGAGCCTGGTGTTTACCCTTGGGAAGGCCAAAAAAATGCCGATAAATAAATATATTTAAACAGTATCTTGATTAATCATGTGCTCTCACTGATGAAGAAATGACTTGATGAGAGATATGATGTGAAATGTCAAAAAAGGGGAGATAACAAGAGACGGCGCCGCATTATCTCCTAGTTACTACTTTGATACGGTTCACTTTTACTTTGGATATGGACATAGCCTTCACTCTACCATGCACAGATTTCAGAATTTTTTTTTAAAAAAATGTTTGGCCATGAAGGTTAATATTGATAGATCTGAACACTTCGATGTGCATATAGCTGTAAATGTTTTATGACAGTGTAGATCTGATATGAAGAGAAATACGACCCACATGCCATCTCTGGTAAGATAAGGAAGCATCTTACTTTTTTTCATGTCCATTCAGAATTTTGATCCAGACAGCTGGACAGAAATCTGAGGCCTGTGATTCTGATTGTGATCGACCTGTTGCCATTTACAAAGGCGAGCCTCTTCAACTGTTAGTGTTATTGAACTGTTGTTACCCTTTTCAAGCGTTTTATCTCAGAGATAAACACTTGAGCTTTCGCCAAAATGGACCGCACCAGATCTTTTAAATGTCAGAGCTTCCATTATTAGAACTATACTATTATATATGAGAAATCATTCTACATGGATGATGGATCATACTACTAAAATGAGATATTTACAGGAGCAGTGCTCATAAATGTAAAATTTCTGTATGGAGAAGGGAAGGAGTCATGGAGTTGGCTATGGTGAGAACTGAGAAGTTGCTGTCCAGTGCAGGTCTCTGTTAAAGGTTCAGAGCGTGTTTGTGCTTGCTTTGGGGAGGGCATTGGCAGAGGCATGGGCCTGAAACCAACACAGGTCATACACACAACTTTCCAATGGGAAGTGGACACCTCTTCTAACGAAAATATTCCTACCTAGCCATGCCCAATCATGTAGCTTTTCCCACTGATGCTGGACAGAACTGTACAGCACTTATATTCTCCTTAAGCTGTGGCTAATCAAATGGTATCTGTGCTTTGCTGATGCAAGTGGTACAGGACCTGGGAAGCAGAAAGCTTGGGCTACATCTGATTGTAGCTTGGTACCACAGCATCAGCGGTTAATCTTCATAGTTTTATTGCGAAGATACAACAGCATATTTAATTATTCCTGACATAAGTGGATCAGATGTCCAGAATGTATCTAAATTGGGCAAATGTAGCTGTCGGAAGCACCGATTATCTCTGCTCCGGTGCATTTTTTTGGTTGATATGAAGATTTGTATCCATCATGATTTGACTGAACCATATAAGTGTTGAGGAACTTGTTCCTGAGAATATAGATATAGGAATTAGTAAGCGCTTTTGGGCATTGTTCAGGCAAAACTAAACTCTGAATGTAGGTAGTTATCCATCATGAATGGTACCCTTAATTACTCCAGAATTAATTCAGTTTAAAATTCTTTTAGTTCATTTAAAGCTGTGTCCTTAAACCAGTGTACTAAATAATAGTAGAGCAAATTTATAATACAAACAAAAGGATTACGCTGACTTGTGAAGCATTGTGGCTTTTGCTGGGCTTGACAACTTGACATATTGCTCAAAGCAACCTTTATCAACAATCACTAGGATTAATTATTATCATGTTGAGTTCTTTGGGTGACTACTTTTACGATTGTGTGATAATGCATTGTATCTCCAGATTCATCAGGATCCAAACATAGATCTTGATTAGGCAGCGTGCATTTGGATCCATGTGGATGACATGATCAGCATTCGCCATTTACCACAGCAAGAAGAAAGATAGCACTATTGTGCTAGCCACTTGTCGGCGGAAAACGTTTATGGGCAATATTATTAGTTAAAAAACTAGAAGTGCTTCGAAATTGGATTTCATAATTGTTTCAACCTCATCAGAATCACAGCCAAGCCAAGTAGCACTCTCTCGCTCTTTCTGGACAAAGATCTTCTATGAATAGAATATGTAAGTCAGCTGCTGTGTCGAGGCTAAGAACCATATTTTAGAATATCCTGTAGTGAACTCAGCTAGCGATCTTGCTTGCTGTAGATCAGAATTGCCTTTGCCTGCACCATATATATTTACAATTATTTGCTCATATGCTTTCTACCTGCTTGCAGGAGAAACAAATGGACGATGATCTGTCCTCCAATATCATTGCGAGTCAACTTGCAAGATAGATCACAAGCCGTAGCTTGATTTTCATACACATATGCCAAGAGGTTAGTTTATGTCCACAAAAGCAACATGCCTTTACACTAGCATGATTATGCAGCAGATAGATGCCAGGACATTCATGTGTTGAAAGTGAAATAGCAAAGCACAAGAAGTTGGTCAACCACAGATGTATTGATTGTGATGAGTTACATATATACGAGTACATGGGAGGCTTAGCTCCAATAGAAAGGCGACGTGGAGCATGTATGGGACACGGGCGACGGGTTTGCGGTGATCTCTCACGTGATCATACTTCTACACAAATCTTTGTTTTATAGTCGGCAGCGATTTCTTACATTGATAGCGAGTGAACTGCCACTAAAAAATCTATTTTCATAGGCGGTTTCATTAAGAAAACTGCCCCAAGAAATGTATCCATTTTTAGGAGCATTCTCTTAAAAGAACCGTCCCTGAAAATGAGATTTTCAGGATTAGTCTTATTAAGTGGATCAGTCCTGGAAATCAGATGTTTCTTGGGGCTATTCTCTTAGAGTTGCAAAAATAGAGGGGGAGGTATTACATTTTGAAACACTGAAGGAGTTGGTTTTAAGAGGTAAGATTATGCCATCCACTATCTTTTTAATGGTCTACTCATACATTTTGTTTGTTTAAGTATGGTTTCCATCTAGAGAGAGACATGCTTTTTAATTTTAAATTTTGTTAATAGTTTTCACAATTTTTTTCCCAACTTACTTCTATGGAGTAGGCTCACATCAATCTCTTATTTTGTGTAAATTTCTTGCTTCACATAGGGTTATACAAGGTTTGTCCATGAATGGATCTGTTTGCAGATCTAGATCTATGTCTATTTGTAGCCATGCTTGGAGAGGTGAGAGAGAATAAGAGAGAGGCGATTGTTTTGTTTAATAAAAATAAAGTGTATTTAAATTTATGAAGAGTACTATATGCCAATTTTTTTTCTAGATTTTAACATCAATTTTCTTTGTTAAATTTATGCTGAGAACAATACATTTCCACTAGTTAATGGGAATAACATTTTGACACAATTATATGTTTTCATGAAGTCCCATACATGGACACATGTCATGGATGTACACCAAACAGAGGAATGTTGTCTCTTTTTATCCAAAATGTGAACAAATTTATTAAAGATGCCAAAAGGCATGCATTGATTAAGCAGACAAAAGATGTACATTGTCTATTGATTTGACTACCGGAACCATATAGTATGGCAAGATCCGGATACAATAAGATCACACTTGATCGGGTGAGGTTTCATGGAGAACTACATGATTTAGGACCATCACAAAGGGAAATGTACCGAAGCAAGCAACCAAGAAGAAATTACACATGAAGTAGGGGGTGAAGTAGAGGCTGAACAGGAGTTCTACCATGCCACCTCATGAACCATCTTCTAGTATCTTGAGTAGGGCCTCAAAGGTGCCAATCTTGGCGGATGGGTCACTAAGGCTTGGAGAATGGAGTGAGCCAAAGCCACCCAAAAGTCTACGCAGCCCAAGAGCCGTCTGCATCATGATAACATTGCACACAACACACTTTGGAGCTTGCATGGCTTTGTCGACATGAACTTTCTTCTAGTATCTATTGTGCACCATATACTGACTATGAAGGGAAGGTGCATGTGGAGGCCTTTCTCCTAAAAAGAGTGTTCCTCCCTAAGATGCATGAAGGAAGAACTTAAGATGAAGCTGGAGCATCTATAGGAATCTATGGATTGCTATCTAATGCCATGGAAGCAAGGAAGAAACCTCAGGGCCTATTTATAACTAGGAGCAATGGCTATCCAATGGTGAAGAACAGAGTAATTAGGGGTTCATAAGTGAATCCAACAGCTGATAGGTAGTAATATAGTGTCGAGTAAATCTACAACCTAGCAGTGTTATCATGTTGCTATCGCCGGGTCAAGCCATGACTCTGTATTAGGATATCACTACCGGATTGTTGCCTGATCCAACAATGAAACTCCCCATATCTCAATGCCGGCACATGCCTCTACCCAGCATCGATATATCAATAATTTGTAGGTCATGGCTCAAACCACTAGTAAGAGAGTGAAAGTCCTGGTTTGGTATTGGTAATGGAGTGACAAACTTTGGTGGACTAATGACTTTCATGTGAGATGAACATGTGCTTAGTCCATAAGCTAGGTCAACATAATAGCCATTGAGGAGAAATGGTTTGTGCAATGTGACGAGATGGTAGTGCTTAACTAGCGAGGGTTGATGACTTGATCAAGGTAATGATCAAGAGAAGGATCGATCTTACTGAATATGGGACATGACATAGTCTTATATGGAAAGATGGAGAAGATCAAGGCAAGGCTTGGCTACGAAGTACCATGTGCAAGTGTTAAGGGAAGCTAGAGGCTCAGGACGCAGTGGATTGTTGAGGTGGTGAAGTGCGAGTAGAGAGCTTGGCATCCATGGACCGAGCCAATAGTGAAGAGAAAGGAAGGCTATGATCAATGGACCATGAAGGCTTGTGAAGCTATGAAGTGGATCATATCTTCCATGAAGATCAATCCAGGTGAAGATATATGTTGATATCATGTAGCTTGATGAAGTGAAGATGGAGGACTTCATGCTATGGATAATTGTAAATGTAGCATGGTTGGCTACACTTGTTCATGACAATTGTTCACCATTTGATGAAGATGGAGGTTGGAGATGAAATGGAATGTGCAAGGCAAAAGTATATTTGCAGGGTATTTCATTTTACTAGTCTAAGGTTGAGTAAAGAATACTTGACTGGGTTTAGGATACATAGTTGTACTATCAAGAGGGGCGTTCTTGTTTTCTAATAACCAGTTCTCTAGTTGCCACTAGGTGAGATCTAACTCGAGGTGCATTTAGATCAAATGGCAGGAAAAGGACGCAAGAAAAAACCTTTGCAAAATGTTTTTGAAAATGCTAACTCAATGCTAAAGGTGCTGATTGTGGGACACCATTTGGAGTTAGTGCATTTGAAAAAGGGTTTAAAATGGAGCTTAGTGTGCTGATTGTAGTAGCACCAGAACAGTCTGGTGGGGCCCACTAGAGTGCCCACAGGAGAGTTCAAACAAAGTCCTATTGTCGAGTGTTTTTCAGAGGCCAGCATGTTACCTTTCGATGCCCACTAGAGAGTAGGCACCGGAGGTTTTGCACAATGGCCGACCAAGGTGTTGGAGAAGTGTGCTGTAGTCACTGAGTCCCTCTAGTTACCACACCAATGGTTGTACTAGACAGTGTGTCTAGTGTGGGCTATTGGCGTTGGGTTGAGCTATTGTGCTCATCGAGTTCCTCTAGTGTGCACATCAGATGTGGCACCAGAGCGTGTTCCCAGAGGCATTTCAATGCAGGTTTTGGTTGTAGCACTCATTAGATCTCTCTAGTGGAAGCACCCTAGAGAGCACCAAAGTTTGTAGTCCAACAGCTAGTTTTGTAGCCATTGGAACTCGACCATTGGGAGAGCTTCGGTGTTGCACCGAAGGTCTCTGTTGCCTGTGCAGTTTGTGTAGCTTTTGCACAATGGCTAGATTGTTGGCTTGGGCTATAAATTATGGGCTTGGCCGGGCAAGAGATGTCTCTTGGCACCCCATGTTGGTGTGCTAACATGCTAGAGCCTAGTGGTCATCCTCCACTCACATATTTATAGTATATATCACATTCATGGTGAAATTGGAGTGATTTAGTTTGTTTTCTTGAGAGCGATAGCATCTAGTGGCACTAGTGATTGGTTTGCAAGCCTGATGGATTGTTAATCTTAAAGGTTGTCGCTCCCTCAAAGCCTGTAAGGACATTGTGTGGTGTTTTGGCGAAGGCATTTGTCGGTGTTTTGAGAACCGATGAGTAAATTTAGCGTCGCCCCGCTCAAGGAATTTGATGGCTAGCACTCGAGACACAAGGAATTATACTGGTTCAGGATGAAGCCCTATGTCCAGTGCCGGAGACTGCGAGTACGTATTCCTCAAGTTCAAGTGCTCCAAACAGCTTACAACAGGGGGGTATGCAAGCTAGGGTTCTATGGATAGAAAGCTAGAGTCAGGCGAAATCGATCCTTAGGAAGGAGGCCCGGTTCCCCTTTTTATAACCGTAGGGGCCGGGTTACATGTAGAGAAGAAGGGTTCTCCCAACCCGAGTGGCCGAGAGCCCGAAGGGAGGGAGAAGCTAGTTTGCTTGGTCAGCACTTCATCCTATCTTGTCCTGGCTTCTATATGCGCGTCCAGGCATGGTCGTTGAGGCCTTGCTCCTTACGCCGCACTGTGGGAATGGTGGTTGTTCCCCAACTCCCCTGTATGGCATGGGCTCATTGTGGTCGTCGTGGCCTTCATCTCGACGTTCGTTTCTTCGAGAAGAAGTTATGATGTCACTGTACGGGGAGAGTGGCCGTCCATCGTGGCACTCCCTTGGTCGTGGCCCCGTTACCCTGACCTCTCTAGATGGGTAGGGGCATTGGATGCGGCTGGTTTGGGAGGAGCTGGCTCCTGGTCATGATTCCCATACCATAGTAGGTGTGATCATACGCCCATCCATCAGGTTGGACGTTGGGCGGTGCAGAGCCACGCTGGGTGATGTAGCCGAGTCCTGGTGTTGTCTTATCTGTCAGCGGAGTGCAGCCCAAGGTGATGCTCTATCCTAGGGCCTTGTGGCCTACGGAGTACTTATCGTACTCGGTGGAGTGCACGCCCATGCGTGTCCCATCTGGGCAGGTGCATTCAATGCGTCCATCCACCTCTTGTCCTTTCCTGGCGGCTAAGGCCGAAGGTGGTCGGAGGAACCGCGTGATGCGTGGTCGAGAGACGGGAGAGGTTGAGGCGGGCCTCGTACGGCTCGGGGGGCGAGAGGTCAAGGCAGGCTGTAGTTTAGCTGGGTCGCGGCCATTTGGGCCGCCCTGAGTGACTCTCTAACCATGTCTTTTGGGTACCCTGGTTTATATAACCCCAACAACGACATTGTTTGGGGATCTTATGCTCATCCATGTCGGAGAAGGCGAAGAGCAATTCTAGTAAAAGGAGACATAAAGAGTGCTAAGTTGATAATCCAGCTCAAGAGGCTAGTGCTCATGTCTGAGCTCACCTTGAGGGTGATCCAAGCTTGCAGGCTCTGTGTCTAGTAGGAGGAGCGCATCCTTGGACTCGCCTCAACGGGAAGTAGGTGGTTGGCAAGCCATTGAACAGGGGTGGGCAAAATACCTGTTACCCAATCCCTGAACCCAAATTATCCGAACCGGGACCTGAAGTATCCGAACCCAAAATTTATCCAAACCAATCACAATTTCGATCGGATAGTAATTGTAAAACCCAAATTTAGTTTGGATAGTTCAGGTGATGTTCCACGGTACCCGAACTACCCGAAATATCTCAAATATTTGCTCTTTTATTCATGATATGAAGACATGAAGTGGTTCACTGCAATGTAAATCTATTATTTGGTATGAATTAATGTAGATTTATGCTAACTTGATAATTGATTTGTTGTTAATTGATATGAAGACATGTGATTTGAGGGACCGTTGTTTATTTCTTTAAAATGCTACTAGAATTCTTCAGGTAATATTGGGTAAAACCCGAAGCCATACCCGAATTATGGGGTATCCAAAATTTTGCGTAATGCTTTTTTTTACCAAAATCGGGAAGCAATTTCTAATACCCGGATTTGCAATATTGCCCGAATTACTCGACCCGACGTTTGGTTTGCAACTCCCTAACACCCTTTGCTTGCAATGTCTTGTGCTAGTGTTGTTACTCTTGTGCTTGTACGTAGCCTGCTTATTAGTGTAGCTTTTAGTTGTAGTTTACCGTGTGCTCACTAAGATGAGTAGGAGCTACCTCGCATGCTAGACTTGTGTAGGTGAGTTCTCACTGACTTGACACTTTATTTGTTACTTTGATTACGATCTTATGGTGCTTATGAATATTGATAGAGGGGTGATGTCTTTGCTGGTGTTAGTATAATTCCATTTTTACATATATTGTTAGCCATAACAATTACTTTTAGAAAAGACTATTCACCGTCCTCTAGTCCGCCGTCTCGCTGTGGGGCCAATAGGATTCCAGTTATTATATATCCAGACCTAGACTTATAGGATCGGGTAATGATGAGCTGGCAAGGGTGATGTGTTTTTATAGTAGTGGTCGATTTTTGGAGAAAAATAGATGGAGGCGGTTAAGATTTTTTTGGGCCTTGGCAAAGACAAGTAGACTCTAAATTGCGGTCCCAAGTTTGTGTGGGAGCAAGTGCAATTATTTGGTCTATTTGATTGAGCCGAAATGATGTGACTTTTGACAAAAAGAGGATTTATTCTTACTTGCAGGTTATTTTCAGGGCCACATATTGGACACGCTTTTGGTCCATCCTTGAGAAGGAGAACGACAAGCCAACACTAAAATGGGCATGTCGAATGTTAGAGACAACATCAATGGTGATCTTCGCCAAGCATGGGTGGCTGTCTTCTAATAGACTTAGTGCTTATTTTGGTGCATGGGTTTTTTTTTCTTTGTTCTATCTGCTCTCTGAGTGCTTGCTTTTTTTTTTCTGCCGGAAGCTGGACTTGTAATAAGGGATGGTTAAGTTCATAATTGTGCAGAGGCCGGAATAGAAATTCCTTTTTCTAAAAAATCTATTTTGACTACCTCTGAAGGTCACCTCCGCAGTAGTGAATGTACACGTACGCACACGCGAGGCCTTATCTACAAGCATACAAGTAGTCGAAAGTCTAAAGGCTTCATTATAGCGTGGTCTTTTTCACACACGCACGACCGATTTCATGAGCTTGTTCCAGAGGTCAAATAATCTGTTGTTTCTTGTGTGCTTGAGATCATGTGGCCATGTGGGTGGCCAAAAATAGGATGGAAGTGGGCGTGGTTGCTTGGTACTTCAGGAAGTGTTGGAAAGGAGTTTTTTTTTTGTTGACAACATAAAGGAGTTATTACCACTAAACGGGTAGTGCATGCCTGTCTTTCCTACTAATAACTGATGGCACTACCAAACATGCATTTGACTTGACGCAGTTCTCAAATGCTAGTTGGCAACTAGTAGGCACAAAAATGTTTAGCTTTCTCACAGGAAATAGTTTTTACCAACAATTGTGGGTTGGTTAGGTGCTTAATTTTACTTACGAAAATTAAAGTCACTAGTTTTTCCTACACTATTTACTCGGGAAAAGGTTAAACATGCGATGTGCATGTCAGTAACAAGCAGATCAGAATGCCCATGTCGACCAGTGGCAAGTCAGATAGGAGGCAGTCTCTGCCAGTAAAATCAAATGGCATGAGCACCATGCACCACTATCCACTGCTACAAATCTATTGCCACTACGAGGCCATTGATTTACTTTTTACCGTACCACTATTGATCTTCAACTTTTTATTTGATATGTTGTTTTTTTATTTCTATTTATATTTGTTAACCACGACATTGTGACTTTGTGACTTGTTCGAAGCGAATTCCATTTGTTTTGGGTTATTGGTGTAGGGACCATGACACCTACAAGAGAGGTGATGAATTAGACTTTCTAAAAACTTTTACTTTAAACTTGGCCTCTAATTTTTACTTAACAAAACCTACGCAAGAATGTAATTAGTTAGATATGCCACTAAGATTTTGCTAAGTGTGTTACTATCTTTATAGCAAAAGAGTTATGCAACTTATGTTCTAATCCTGTCAACCAGCATAGCAAGCTAAACTAGAAATATAGCACACAACCTAGGTGCATAAAGTAAAATGTGAAAGCTTAATTGAGATAAAGATGTAAATTCCCGTCGATCACTCTGTTTTTATCGAGATATCGAGAAGCAAGAGCTTTAGCACTATAGCGGGAAGCAGAGCGGGTGCAGGACGGTCCTCACATGCATGCGCATGGAAAACAGAGCGGCACGTGCCAAGCGGATGAAACTGGCGCGGTGTTTCCTGTGTACCGGGGATGGGCGCGGCGTTTCTTGTGTATGCGCAAAACAGAGCAGGCAGCCAGGCACGGTCATTCAGATGCGGGTGTCCGGGCTCTAGTATCTCCGAATTATAAACCAATATGTGTACATCAAAAAAATTAGAATAGTTATGCTGGACCATATGGTTTCAGACCACATAAAAGTTTAAAGTCGGGGGCAGATTTGAGATCATGCTCTCCTGCGGTGTAAAGAGTACGGCAAACTTTCCGCATAGTCATATTGTGACTTCAAAAATGTCTGTCCATGCTAATGGGGCCTACACCAGTCAACAGAGCACAGAGTGGATATATAGAGTTGACTTTGGGTCCTATGTAGGATCTGGACGACGTGCAATATGCGCTCACCAGGAACGGTGCATGGTCCTACTATAAATAATATCCAAAAGGATAGTACGAGTTGCTTTTGTAATTGGGAAGGATCCCATCCAATTCTTGTCGTGCTCAGAAGGTAGAACAGGAGTGGTCAGGCTAGCGAAGATATGCACTAGGCTTGAGGTAGTGGGCTCGAATTCGTCCGGCCACACGCACGCATTTTTATTTACTTTACTGCAGCAGCCAGTGGCTTCCCCGAGTGCCGGTTGCACTCGGGGAAGACCCAATTGCACTCGGGGAAGCCTTCCTCGAGTGCAACACTCGGGGAAGAGCCTCCGGCTAATCCTCTAACGGGAAAGGCGGCTTCCCCGAGTGCCGAAAATCGTGCACTCGGGAAAGGCTTCGCCGAGTGCCGTGCTGGCACTCGGGGAAGATTTGACGCCGTCGGCCGACGGCCAACGCCATTTTCTTTTCTTTTTTTATTTTCTTCCCCGAGTGTTTTTCTTCCCCGAGTGCAACACTCGGGGAAGATTTTTGTCTATTTTTTTTTAAAAAAACCCTCTTCCCCGAGTGTCGCAGCCCAGGCACTCGGGGAAGAAATTTATCTTTTTTTAAAAAAAACCTCTTTCCCGAGTGCCGCAGCCCAGGCACTCGGGGAAGCCTGTTTTTTTATTTTTTAAAAAATCTAACCACAACATGTAATATATGATTCGAATTCAAATTCAAATCTAATGACCACATATATACATATATTCATCCACAAACGCACGAGCACGATTTAAAACATCATTACAAGCCAAATTAAAAAGTTTCACAAGTCCATTACATAGTCATAAGAAACAAGCCATAATCCAATTTGACTTACATAAATCACCAACAGAAGAAAGGATATTAGTTTGTTTCACCTAGTATATCTGGGAAAGTTTGTGAAATAGGTATATTAGGAAAGCTTTCTGAGCTTGTAAATAGCTTCATATAACATCAAGTCAAGACACTGACCAAGTTCACATTGAAGTTGAATAAGAAACAAGTATATAGATAAATAATGCAATCATTGTTCTTTTGTTAGAGATACCCCCTGCAACAGAAATACATATATACCTAAGCAATTTGAAGAAAAAAATTGGACAAGAGTTCCAGCACAAGTTCCAGCACACCTGTCTCATTCGTAGCTATCGAACAGATGGTGGCGATGACCTTGGTGGCGCACATATCTAACAACCAACCTGCAAAGAGCAGAAATGCATTGCAGTTAGGACAATACAACAAAACACATAGTGAAAGACAAGCTTCTAGGCAAAAATCAAAATAAAAGGAAATATCTGCCAAGCCTTTACAAGCCTTGTGTCTACATAAGGATTTCCCAGAACTCACTTAGCCAGCTTGGTTGTGGCCAAGCAGGAGACAGACAGACAGATGAGCCCTAAGAACACAGTAGTACTAGTACTACCTGTAGCAGCAGGCCATCAACCAGAGTGGCAAGCAGGCTTCAATGGGAGAAATACATTCGGATTTCCATTCTTAATGCAAACATCATAATCATCAGGCTGGTGCTCATTCAAGACCTACAGAGCTTCAATTCACCAGCAGCCCAATGAAGCAGGCAAGACATCTAAGCGCGCATTAACCATAGTGTTATTAACAGTTAAAGTAATCAGCAGATACATGTATTAGAGCAGCCCAATTCACTGAAATCATTTGGATCAAATAGTGTCCCGGCTCACAGCTATTTCAACATCAGGAAAGTAAATCAACAGCTTCAGAAACTATCACCATTTTCTAAAAATGATACACGCACAATTTAATTTCAAAAGAGCACATTAGGACTGCATGACCTATGAACAGGTTTTCACAATGTGAACTAAAGGAGAGATAGAGAGCTATCTGGTATGGTTCATTGCCAATGTGTACCAACTGAGCTGAAAAAATAGGATGCAAACAACTTACAAAGGTGATGCGCATAGCAGATAAGGTCCTCCAATCCTTTTATTTCTCTTGATCCCTGATTTTCTCACCTACATGCAGAATATTTAAAGGTATTCACCACCTTCTTTTTTGTAAAGGAAGAAAAATCCTACAGAAGAGAAGGTAGGATACAGGGAAGTAAAAACTAAAAGGATACCTAATATTTTTGGTTAAATAAAGTCTACATTAGAATCCATGGCTCGACTGAAGCAAATAAAGTATGCGACGATGAAATAGAGAGTTTTCTAGGTTAGAAAACAGGAATGTTGGGGAAAACAGTAGAGCCGGTGAAGTTTTTTTTAAGTTGTATTAGAATTGCAGCAGGTTAGGAAATGAGATAATAAGCATATATTTTTATATAAGTGCAGGAGGCGAAGTAGCATTATAGTACTTGGAAATAGTAACTATTCATGGCAAGGTAACTGCTTTGCCTAGAATAAAACAGGACACTAACTATTATATTTGATGGTGAAGTCATTGGCAATTCGATGGAACCATATTATGAAACAGAGAGCAATCCAGATGCAGGTAAATGTGACTGAGGCAGGATCTATAGAAGGGAAGAGTGTGATTTTTCAATGCAAAATATGTGAGTTGTCATGACATAGGAAAACAATTGGAGATTACACACGCATTACATTAGCAGTTCATAAATACGTATTTCTGTTTCTATCTTTGAACGAACCATTCGGAATAGAATAATCTGTTATTTAGAGAGCAACTGTATAGGAACGCATTACATATTTATTTATAAATCATCTTGCAATTATATACATATATTACATGGTGGCTTTGACATTCCGTCGAACACATTACATGCACTGGCTAACTGCGTTCATGTTTCTTTGATAAAGTCGTCAAATTTAATTGCTGCACAAGCTGCCTGAGCTAACTGTGCTACGAGATCGGGTAGATTGGCCCCTTTCCCCCTCAATCCACCCACGAACCGATGAAGAGATGGCATACCTTGTGCGTGCTCGTAGCAGGAGCCGACGAAGAACTGGCGTATGATGACGGCGGCGTTCGGCTAGAGGCCGCGACGGAGCGCACGCGCGCCTACGAGGCCACGACGGAGCCCGCACGTGTGCCCGTGCTTGCGCCGGTAGGTGTCGTGCCGCACGTCGTCCTCATGCCCCGACCTTGACCCGTGCCGCCCGCTGCTGCTCCCCATCGTCGTCCTGATGGAGAGGGGGCGCCGAGCACAGATCTGGTGGAGGGGGCGCCACCACCATAGGGGCCGGCCGCTGGAGGGAGCACCATCTCCAACGCAGGGCATGCAGCACCGCCGTCGCCTACCAGGGTTGCGTGAGGAAAAGAGAGGAGAGAGAGAGCAGGAGGTTAGGGTTTAGGTGGGATGAAGAGGTGCTTATATACTTGTGCTTGCGATCCAACGGTTCTGATTCATGAGGGATTCATCCAACGGCTGAAATACATCAGGCCGCATAGTGCTGACCAAAAAATCATTAAGTGGGCTGAATTACACTCTTTTTTTCCAAAAAAATTTATAAACTCTAAACTGAATAAGACATGATTTTTAAACTATAAATGAATTGTAGATCATGAGAGTTTGTTTTTCACTCTCATGAAAAATCATCCCTCTCACGAAATGTAGATCTTGATGAGTTGTACAATCTTGGTATTCAAAAGTTTTTCATCTGAGGTCATTTAGTGTCTCATTTGACCAAGTTTGACCAAGTCAAATTTTGTATTTTAAAAAAAATGACACTTCGACTGCAGTTTTGAAACCCTAAATGGGTTCAAATGGAAAAGACATGAATACCATGTTTGTTAAAATCATCAAGGTCTACATTTATTGTAATGGCCAACTTTTCATTTGACAATCAAATTTTGAATTTTAAAATTTTGACAATTACAGACCAGTTTTTGAAACCCTAGATGGTCTCAACTTGAAAAGTCATGAATACCAAGATTGGTCCACTCATCAAGATCTAAATTTGATACATAGGCCATTTTTGCATTTAACAAAGTGTTAGAAAGTGTAGTTCTAAATCCACAAGTCTACATATAGTTTCATAAAATCTATGTGAGATTCATGATTTTGTGACTAGTGTTTACTGACACTTTCTCAAATACAAAAATGACCTATGTATAAAATGTAGATCTTGATGAATTATTCAATCCTGGTATTCAAACGTTTTCCATTTAAGGTCATTTAGTGCCTCGTGTGACCAAGTTTGACCAAGTCACGTCTTGGATTTTTTAAACATGTGACTAGAGTTTACTAAAACTTTCTCAAATGGAAACATGAACTATGTAGAAAATGTAGACCTTGATGAGTTCTAACACCTTTGTATTTAGAAGTTTTTCATCTGGATCATTTAGTGCCCCATTTGACCAAGTTTGACCAAGTCAAATCTTAGATTTTTAAAAAACGACACTTTAACTGAACCCTAGATGGTCTCAAATACAAAAGTCATGAATACAAAGTATGTCAAAATCATCAAGATCTACATTTGGTGTAATTGTCAACTTTTCATTTGACAAAGTTTGAACCACTGAAATTTTGAATTTTGAATTTTTCACAGCTACATGCCAGTTTTCGAAACCCCAGATGGTCTCAACTCGAAAAGTCATGAATACCAAGATTGGTCCACTCATCAAGATCTACATTTGATATACATACCATTTTTGCATTTGACAAAGTGTTAGGAAAGTGTAGTTGTAAATCCACATGTCTCGCACATAGTTTCTTAAAGTCTATGTGAGATTTAAGATTTTATGACTAGTGTTTACTAACACTTTCTTAAATGCAAAAATGGTCTATGTATCAAATGTAGACCTTGATGAGTTCTAATATCTTTGTATTTAAAAGTTTTTCATCTGGGGTCATTTAGTGCCTCATTTGACCTCCTCATGTGATCACATGTGGAGATGTCCGGAGATGTCTGGGTTTTAGGCATCCGACGTCGCTAATTGCTCGAAACCTTCTCAATTTTTTATCATAGCCTGTACATGCTATAACACGACGCCCAGTCAAGTTTCATGATTTTTGGACTTTGTTTGGATTTTATATAATTTAAATACACTTTTCCCGCAAGTTGTTCGCGATGGTACGGCGACAAGATGGTTGACATTTCATGTGGCTTCCTGGAAACGGACTCAATATACACCAAATAACATGAATATGATTTTTTGAATCACCATATTCCATTATTTCATGCACCTGCAGTTCAAATCGGAAGTGTGCAAAAAAATTCAAAGAAACGAAAAAAACTAACGAAATATACCAAACAAAGTCAAAATTGTCCCAAATTTGAACAAGAAGTTTGAAATGATGTGGAAAGGCATAAAAAAAAACTAGGGCAAAAAAACAAAAAAAATAAAAATTCTTCCCCGAGTGCCAGGAGCAGGCACTCGGGGAAGAGGCCTCTTCCCCGAGTGCCAAATTCTGACACTCGGGGAAGCTTAAAAAAAAAAGAAAAAACGTAACGGCGTGCGAAGGCGGACCGTCATGTACAATTTTCTTCCCCGAGTGCCTCTCTTCTCCGAGTGCAACACTCGGGGAAGAGGACCTTCCCCGAGTGCCGTTCTTCCCCGAGTGCCTATAAATCTGGGGCACTCGGGGAAGCCTCTCTTCCCTAAGTGCATTTCTTCCCCGAGTGCAACACTCGGGGAAGAGCTAGTTCCCCGAGTGCACGTTTTTTTTACACTCGGGGAAGCCACAAACACTCGGGAAATTTCAGTTCTCCCGTCCAGCTGGATTGTAAAATGTAAAATAAATATTTGGGACTCTAAATTAATTAAAATAAAAGAGGTTTAACTTTAAAGTTGTAGATATCAATGAGGACTAGGTTTGGATATTTCTCTATCAAGATTGTTTGCAAACTTTGAATTTCATAATGTGAGAAATTCAAACGAAATTTTCCTTGATAAAGATTTCAAATTAAGAAGTTGTCAACTATATTCTTGTCATTTCTCCATCCAAGATTGTTTAATTTGAATTTTGAAATGTGAGGTCTTCAGATTGAATTTTGGGACCATAGATTATTTTGAGATCAAATGCAATGTTTAAGATCTTTTTGCGATCTATAACTTTGGTTTTGGTCATTTCATGAAAAATTTAAAATATTAGAACTACTTAAACAGAATTTGTGGAAACTAAATGATTTAAATGAAAAAGTTGCTAACTACTTTCAATTAATAGAGATTCTTGAGCACAAGCGGAGTGCTCAGCCTGCCTCTCAAAATCTGTTATATATGGCTGGCTCATATGTAGTGTAGTCCTAAATTTATTTGGTCATATAATATCCTCTCATCCGTGAGATGACACTTTTTTCTCGAACATGTAGGAGAGCTGCATGTCATTATATTAAGAAGAAAAAGGGACAAAAAAAAACACAAAATCACTAGGATCCTAGACAAACAGTCGCACCCTAAACAAGAGTTGGACACGACCACAATCAATATATGAAAATTGAGAATGAAACTTTTTACGATTAAAAGTATGTACTAGGCTCAATATCCTTTCTCTAATGGTAATGCAATAATTGAGATTGAAATTTTGAACTTCAGTTTCGTGTCTCAACACACTCGTCTTCTCAACCGTACCACCTTCCTCTTCTTGTCCCTGGTAGTGCAAGGCCCTCCCTTTGCCTCCCTTCTGACCAACCTTCCACTATGCCTAACTACGAGATCTCCCCATCCTGAAACGTAACACCCCTTCCCTGAAAATCTAACCTCCTTGGCATGAACACAGCACAGCGATCGAGTGAACTCGTAAGCCCTCTTTGCATATCGTGAAAAGCAACTGACGTCCCTTCTACGCTGCCATCTAAGCAGCAGCGATCAGGTGTCTCTACGCTGGTACCCGGGTTACAAGCCTCTGCCATCTACTCTGCTGACACAAATAATATCGTATTTATTAAAAAAATGGTTGATTTTAATGGGTGGATGAACTCGAAAATATGCCTTTGATTTGATGATAGAATGGTGTGTTAATGTGATTTGGGCAAATAAAACAGATTTGCTAATGCTTCTTCACAACTTTAGGCCCTAATTCAACATGATCTCTCCACTTCTCTAGTTAAGTGGAATATGTAGACCTATTTACATGTTACATACACAACCTTTGTGGCATTGAAATGGAGGGTTTTCAATGGAAAATGACCGTAGGAACCGGAAAATTGATGAAAAGAAAATTCTATTAGAAATCTTAATCATCAAATCTCTATCCAAGCAAAAATAACCAGCTTTGTTTTAGAGTTCTGAAATCAACCTTTTCTTAAGGCAATGTCTCAACCTCTACACATTTTTTCACCAGTAATTTGGTGCACACTAGCCACACATATGCCTTTAAGACTACAGTAAAATTTAAATAGTAAATATGCCAATGCACTATAACGTAACCAAATTATTGTTCCTTCCTTTTCAAAAGAAACATAATGAAACTTTTTCAACGATGTCGAAATGTATAAGCAAATTGGGAAGGGAGAAATGTTCACCTCTCAGCACCCGAATTGTGCGTGGACACAAGGATTTGCATCATGATGTCCTTGAATGGTAAATCAACTTTAAACTTTCACCGCTCTCTGGACATCACAAAGTGGTAAATGCAGGACCAATTGTATGAAATAAGTGTACTGCAAATAGTAAGCAAACAGGAAGTCAAACTCCACTATGTACATGCATGTCCAATCAGGTAGGTAATAAGAATAAAACGAATTTATTGCAGAACTCAAAAGCACAAAAAAATGCACATGTGGACACCAGAAAATGTCATCCATCTTAGTTGGCCGAGTACAGAAATTCATTGGGCCTTGTTGGGCAAATGTATATGGTTACTCGCCTTGCTGGTTGGCTGGGTGCACATGGATATATTTAGGCTTGTGCATGCAAAATGCAAGATGGATGGTGTCCAATCGAAGATATGCTACTGCATGAGTTTGATCAGTGCTGCTTTTTTGGAGTCTCAAGGAATAGAGAAGATGCATGTAGTATGTGCAATGAAGTAATGAAGGAAGAGGCAACAGCATGAATAGCTACACTAATCAGTGTCGCTGGCTGGCTCATGGCTGCCAACTGCTTTGATAGTTGATCTAGGTGCTGAGATGTCAGGACTACAAAAGGAACTAACCAATTTCGTCAAGGACAAGGTGGTCATGGAAGATGGAGTTGTCGACATTTTATTTGTGAGCAAGGTGTAATCGTACAAAACTATTGTCTAATTCGATGTAATTTAATTGTAAATTTGTAATATACATTATCAAATCATGCGATGAAGGAACTTGCTATAATTATAGTGTAATCTTGATGGCAGTGAGACATATA
Organism: Saccharum hybrid cultivar R570; assembly: GCA_038087645.1. Lineage (NCBI taxonomy): Eukaryota > Viridiplantae > Streptophyta > Magnoliopsida > Poales > Poaceae > Saccharum > Saccharum hybrid cultivar. Next base: position 23,526,047 of record JAQSUU010000805.1, on the reverse strand, counting down.
TGATGCATTAATAATGTAAAAATATTAGATACTGACCTCACTTTAAATGTGATAATAAAGCATATCATCAAAAAATTAGGAAACGAAGGTTACTGTCGGGTTGATGCCAATGACCTAGCAGTGAGTATCATACTCTCAATACCAGCCCAAGGCTTGACTCAACAATGGTTATCATCGTATCACTGCTGGGTAAGCCTTGTCCCAACAGTGATATCTATGACACCTGGATCCAGGAAAATACAATGATGGCCTTGCCTATCATTGTCAATTACCCTATATCGAGTCAAATTCCATCAGTCATGCCAGGTTCGGACTTGACGGTACCTTCTAGAGTTACCTCCAAGGGAATCAAGTGCAAAACTTCCCCCTTAGATGTGAAATTTTAGGAATGCTCTTGGAGCTCGCCTCTTCTTCCTCCTCGGGCTACAATTATGTATTCAGGAGGAAGAAGGATTGAGCTTTATATTCTACATGCCATTTACACTGGGGGACCATCCGCCTTTAAAAATAGCCTTCATTTCAACGAATGGCTCTTGTTTCTAGCTGCCTTTGGAAATCTTCCCTTTCTAGAGACGGCATGATTTCCAACTACCTCTGAAAATGGAGTCCATTCTAGCCGCCTAAAAAAATGTACTTCTAGGGACGCCTAGGGTCATCTATAGAGGCCTCTAGGAAAAAAACTATGATGCCTCTGGGAATCGTTTCAGTAATAGTGAAGCCAGCGCTGGTGCTACAACGCCCTTGCTCTAAGCCTGTAGTGATCAGCAAAAGAACATAATACAATACACAACAAAGCAAGTCTTCGACCAAACAAGATGGTCTTCAAATAGATATATTTTCTTATCTAGTGCAACTGTACGATAGAGAAGAACCCAAATTGCTAGTTTCTTCCCTTCAGGCCAGGTGTGCTAAGGCCCTATTTGATCGTAGTTGGATTATTGTTATTCAGATTATACATTATAACCTGAATTACGAACTATAATAATCCAAGTGTTTTGATTGCTGAATAATTGTAGTGGATTATTCTTTTAGAGTTCAAATGATAAAAAGTAGGTTCAAGGTGGATTGTATGGTTATTGTAATATCTTGTTTCGATTACAATAGTCTTCCTTATAATCTAGCCTGTTTGGAGAACAATTAGATTATTTTAGCTGATTATTATAATCACCGTGGATGTAAACAGGCCCGTAGAATCATTGCATATCACCTTAAGTCAAACAAAGGCGGTTTAGTTTCTTAGTCTCCTTAAGCTTTTTCCGCTCTATATTTTTTAATTCCCTGATCGCACCAAAGTCCACTAGGAGGCACAATCATCTCCATTTAGCTTAGCAAGAAACCCAAAAAAAGAGTGAAGCTAAAGTTGTCGCAAAACAATAGATTGTTGCCGACCGTGAGCACTAATAATAGTAACAAATGCTTTGGTCACTACTGGAGGTCATGCTTTGGTTTCTGGGCTCCCCAAAAGTGTAGCAATGTGTTCAGCATTTTCTTCCTTTTGCACCTTGGTTCATGTTTTGTCAGGCACTAAGTTACAGCTTTCTACTGAAGGAGAAATATGCGTCCTTTGAACAATTTATCACTATAATTTAAAGACGAGTCTATCAACTCGTGCTACTGCACAAATATGAGACATAAGTATTAAAAGTATTATTTCTTTCCTCTTTAGGTCTCAGAGATAACCAACTAAATCTAGTCTAATATGAAATTTAACATGTTTTGAAGTACATAAATAGGATATTTCTTTGCTCTTCAGATCAAGCCTTTTAATATTCCCAAAAAAAAAGATCAAGCCTTTTAACGGACTTGTCTTATGCTCTAAGTGTGCATCTTATCTTACTATTACTAATTGAAGGCCCCAGCGGAAGCTCCACGTTAATTCTCACCAGATGCGATTGGAAAAAAGATAAATACTAGAAATTCTCACATTAATCAGAAACATCTGACCATCAAATCGAAAGTGTATAGCCACTCTTGACCATTGGATCTATTTTATTATCTACTAGAAAATTACCCACATCTGCCATTATATAGATTAAAAAATAGATTCCGTCATTTTTTTTTGAGAAAGTCCATCCAAAGTGCCGACGTGATATAGTTAATTAATAAGATACGGTGGTACGTCCATGGTTGGCCTCTGCGGCTCTGCCATATAGATTAAAATATAGACAAATATCTCTACGGTGCTATGTCCATGGTTGCTTATTATATCCATGCTAACAAATCCAACCAACCGAGAACTAAATGTATTAACAGAAATCCTAGATAAAAGATATCGAAGGCAATATATCAACACCAACAAAACAGATATCTACTGGACTCCCTTTTTATATATTTTGTCAGCAACCACGTACAAATAGGAACCCATCTAGCCGAGATCTAGACTGCCTTTACATATTTTGTCAACCACCGCAAACAAGAGTCCATCTATTCACACTATTCGTCCGGTTGTTTCCATCATCACCATCGATCTATTCACCGCAGGAATCCATCTATTCACTATTCATTCGGTTGTTTCTGTCATCACCAACCAAAGGTCTATTGTTTTCATCATTCACCAACCAAAGGTATCGTTGTCTTGCTTAATCCATTTACAATCTAATCTGTCTCCTGCAATCTACATGAATCATTATTTTTTTAGTTTACAAGTTGCAATGATTAGCAAAACCTTAAGTGAGATTAGGCCAGGAAAGGAATTGTGGAAAATCAAAGCACGGGTCACTAGAATGTGGGATGCAATCTTGCTAGGTAGTGGCAAACAAATCAGTCTCGATATCATCTTTATTGACCATCAGGTATAATAATTCTTCACTGTGTTTGCAATGGCCTCAGATTACTTCTGGTTTACATGCTAATGATAATAAAAAAAATTGGGAGACCAAGATGCATGGAGTTATCAATAAGGCATGCATGGAAAAATTCAAAACACTGGTCGAAGAAGGTAAAGTTTACATCACTGCAAATGTGAGTCACAAAAGCTGCACAAAAATATTGACCAGTGGAGAATGATAAGGTACTCAACTTCTTGCCAACAACTAATAATATGAAGAAAATCAAAGATACACAAGACATTCGAAAGTATAGTTTCCAGTTCTTTGGTACAGGCATGCTTTCTAACAGAGTAAAAATAACGACATGTACCTCTCAGGTAAACTACTGCTAATGTTATATTTTTTATGCTTTTCCTCATTTGATCACTATTTGATATTAAGAACTCATATTTATGTGTCATAGATATCATAGGAGTTGCAGCACACATTGGACCGATAGAAGAAACCAGGACATACTTTGGAGCGAGTGACCAAAATCTGTGATATTGTGCTCCTGATCAAGTAGGATTTTTTTCCTTCCCAAGTGCAACTGCAGCAACCCTGTTGAACTGAAGATATATCCTTATTGTTTTCCACACTTTAAATTAGATTATTATCCTAAATGTTTTGGCAATCTTAGATTACATTATTTTTTACTTCAAAATTTGCAGTGGACAAGAAGTTAAGGTTCCATTTTATGGGGTCAAAGTTGAGCAAATTGATGAGAGTCCAAAATCTCATGTCATTGTAATAACGTCTACAACCATGAAAAAAATTGGCAGTACGTCTTCACTTAATATAAATAATTCAATAATATTAGCCATTCAGCAAGCCTCTAAGGAAAGTAAATAATTCTTATTTTTGTAGAATATTCTTTGTCATCAACCAATGCAACACAAGTTTTTGTAGATTTACCAATTCCTGAAGCTATGAATGCATGTGACAGGTAAATCAAATTAAAAATAGTGGTATTCTATTTTGTATATGTAGCTCACACCTAACATGGTAAAATTTCTTTGTATAAAAAAGCATATCTTCAAGTGGTATTAGAATAGAAGAGATTCATATTGATGACCATTTAAAAGGGAAATTGGAGGAGCAAATGCAGTACAATAGAAGAACTTTAGAAGAATTGGGTTTGATTTTGTATGACTCACCAATTAATTATAATATTTTTTTCTTAACAGCTTTCATGACACACTAGGAAAAGCTAAATCCTAAAAAATATCAATATTAGCCATATGATATAGTATGTTTTATAAGAAAAAGAATCAGGTATGTTAAATATGACTCTACCATTATGAACTACAATTCAATGTAGTCCTTCAATTTGTATCTAAATTATCCACATTTGTTATTAAAAAAAGATAATAATCTTAATATTGCTATACATGGTTCAATTACTAAAGAGAGATATCCAACACGTCCAAATAATGTACAAAATCAGTTGGGGCACAAAACAAAAGAAAGAAAAGAAAATATCCAACTGTGGAAATGCCACGACGATCTCTCTCACACATACCAATGCCAATCTAAACATTTGTGTAACTTTGGATTCAAATAAAAGTTAACTGAATGAAGTATATTTTTTTATTAAAACATATATTAAACATGGTTTTCTATTGCTGAGGTATTCTCAAAGTTAGCCTGTGTTGAAGAATCTAACCCGTGTGTCGCACGGGTTGATGGACTAGTTTAGAACTAATAAGAATGACATGTATACTAAATAGGGCTATCAAGCTTGTATTGGAGCTATGACTTGTGCATTTTGGAACATGTAACTGAATGCTTGCATATATTAAGATGCTGACACAGCCCCATGGTTCATTTGTGATTTAGATATCTTTGCTTGAGCTATCAAATCAATAGATACTATCTATGGTACTTATAATTATACAACTTGTCTATATCCTTTTGTAGAGAGTTTGTCGGATGAAACTCCAAGCATTGGTTTTGGTGCTGGTGAAGGGTACAATTAAACTGTTAGTAATAACTTAACATCTATATGATGTCTTAGAGTGAAAAGGAATCTGCTTTTGTGTAGACATGCTGCTCTGAAATTACTACAGGAGAAATGTATTTTATGCTATTGCTTTTATGGATGTAGCATTGAAAGTATGCCATGAATACTTTTTATAATTGTTAATGTAGTGTAATAAATTGTACATATGCTTGCATCACGTGTCTATTGAGTTTAGTGACTAGAATCCTTGGAATGTATTGATTATTGCAAGAATTTTTTCTGTTGGTAGCAAGCATTTCATTGGAGATTGGCCCTCGAGGAAACCACAATTGCCTTGGCAGTTAAGGGCAGCCAAGGAAAAATCACAATTGCCTGCCAAGGGAACAATTATTATCTTGGTGGCTTGGAACATTTTTTTGGCGGCTACCGGCCTCCAAGGAAAGTTATTTACTTGGCAGTTCAAATGTTTTCTTGTTTCTTTGGAAAATTAGGTGTGTTTCTAATTTTCTTGGCGGCTAGTCTTCATGTAAACTATCCTTGAGTGTAACAAATGCCAAGGAAATGTATTTCCCTCATCCATTGTGCTTGAAGTATTTTGCTTGATCATTTATGGTTAGTAATCATTTCACTGAATAATATGTGTGTTTCCTACTCACAAGTAATTGCACAACAATTGCTAGCAACTTCAACTTAGATTCTTGAACCAGGTTAAATTAATTGGTAGTGCTAGCGTTCGGACATCTGGACGGATGCCCATGTCTCGACGCCCACGCTGCACCCTGTTCCAGCGCTGCACTTCGTGTACTGCCCAACCTGACGCAGCTTCTGCGCCCCCACCTGACCCCACATGGCGACTGCGCCCCCTTCCTGACCCCCTCGCGTCCTTTCCAGCAGCTGCAGTAGTTGGGTCACATTGCAATGTGTGCAACACCCTAACTACTTTTGAAACATCCAGATACAAAACTTGCAACATATATCTGTTAACCGATGAAACACTTGAAACATGTGTCTGAAATACTTGCAAAAAAAACACTTGAAACACCTAAAAACCATTGTAAACATAGTAACATCTAGATAAAACACTTGCAACATGTGTGAAACTTATGGAACATCCTGATAAACACACTTGTAACATATGTTTGAAAAAATAAATGAAACATTGGGAACAAACGTTTGCAACATACTTGTACAACCATTGCAACATACGCAACATCCATACGAAACACTTACAACATACCTCTGAAACATCCGGAACACATTGAAAGGTCCTAATATGGCTAGAGGGGGGGTGAATAGCCTATTTAAAATTCTACAAAACCACTAGAGCAATTGATTAGTACAACAAACGGCGTAATGCAATTTTGCTCTAGCTCTACAAAGGTTGCAAGCCACCTACGCAACAATTCTAGTTGCTATGATCTCTAGGCACACACAAGAGTTAAGTTGCTACTCACTAAGAGCTCTTAACAAGGCTACACTAAAGAGCTCCACTAGATGAACTAAGCTACAAGGCAAGCTCTCGATTCTAACTACACTAAGGAGCTTGTTCAACTAGTTTGTGGGAAAGTAATGGAGTGAGTAAGGTGATTATACCGCCGTGTCGAGGAATGAACCAATCACAAAATGTAGACAATCCAGTCATCGGGAGAAATCCAATCACATAAGAGACACACGATTTTTCTCCCGAGGTTCACGTGCTTGTTGGCACGCTAGTCCCCATTGTGTCGACCAACACTTGGTGGTTCAGTGGCTAAGAGGTGTTGCATGAACCTCATCCACACAATTGGATACCGCAAGAACCTACCCACAAGTGAGGTAACTCAAAGACACGAGCAATCCACTAGAGTTACCTTTCGGCTCAAGGTACAAGACCCCTCACAATCACCGGAGCCGACCACGAACAATCACCAACACGTGCCTATTGGTATAAATTAATGCACATAGAATAATCTGTGAGCGCACGGATATTATACCAATGTAGCACTTCACCGGGAGTACCCAGTTTTATATTGAACTCAAGGAAACATGTGTGAGAATAACTAAATCGAACTTAACCCAACTTCACAATCAAGGCTAGATAATAGGAGCATAGAGGAGATCACAAAGGTCTTCTAGTTCTAACTTCGGTAAGCTTTGTCTTCTATTATTTAATTTTGGGGAAAATTACTAAAGAAAACATAGGCAAAGTATGTTTTCTATAGCAACAAGGTCCTGCTAGGCCTACTAATAGGAGGTGGACTACAAAGAATTCAACGAGGCTATAAGAGTCACCCTCGCGAGCTACCACTAATCCGAAACGTTGGGTACATCCACGAGTAACCGAGTCTAAGCACCATGCTTACACTACGTATACTACTTTAACCCAGGAGCTACAAGGATTAAAGTACTCAAAAGAGAGTCGCAAACCTGAAGAACAATATGAACAAGATACTTACTTGAATTAGAAGTCTTTACCAGAGAAATATTAGAAGCAAGCTCAAGAAGAACTTGATTTTGCTAGGGTACAAGCCGTAGAGAGAATACCGATAGGCCGGGACTCCTCCGAAACTCTTTCTTCTCACTCTATCTCTCTATCTCTAATACAAGACTAGATCCTATCGAGGACTAATCTTCTCTTGATTGCTAGCCCTAATCCTGATGAAAATATGGATTAGGGTTTCTGGCTTTTTCAGCTCTTAGGATCTAACTTGGCATGCCCTAGAGGGGGGTGCAGGCAGATATATATAGGCCAAAGCGTCAATCCTGAGCTCTCGGATCAAACAGACTTAAATAAACGGTGGAGATGCAATCCTTAAGGCTGTGGAGAACCGATGTAACAACGAGGGACTGACATGGGGGCCCCATAGGCCGGCCGGCCTATAGGTGGGGCTGACTGGCCCCACATGTTAGGGTCTCGGGCTCCTGTTCGGTGATTCACCTTCTGGAGTCTTCTAGAGTCTTCCCACGCTGTTTACGCGGCAGAATTCCATGATTTCCTTTAACGAGTTGGTCCTCCTTGGTAATTTTCTGGTTAAATCCTGCTGGAAACACAAATTCACCAAAACTCATAGAATTTGTTAGTTAAAATCTTTAAGTCTATGTTGGTGATCCATTCTAATCATTTATACAAGGTATATTGACGGTTTATGATGAAGGTTAACTACCATCAACAAACTTCCCCACACTTAGGCTTTTACTCGTCCTCGATAAAAGGACGGATTACTTAAGACATAACCTTGGGACAAGACATCAACATAAAACCATGTCCAGTCATACATGCATTGTAGGATTTAAAGTGTCTACCATGAAACTTTGAGCAGTTGAAGAATGGAACAGCTTGAAACAGATCACCTTTTTCCTTCAGTCAAGTCAATTGGAGAAACGTTTTAAGATTTTTGAAAACAAAACATAGCTGTAACCTTCTCCTTTTGTAGTACTCTCAAATCACTCAATATATAGTATTTTTAGATCCTCACCAAGGCAATGAAGACTCTGCCTTCTTTTTGCCTACTTCAAAAAAGTTTATGTGGAGCTCAGGTAGGAATGAATATGAGAACATACTTGCATTACATATATTGTAAGGTCAAAACAAGGATCCAAGGAGAAAAATGTCATACTCTTAGATCAAGATGTGTATGTGTATGGATATGTATATGGTGGCCATCCTAATTCTATTAGGCTCCTTGAAAAATGTCTTTTTTGTTTGAAACTTGGAAGACTTTTGCAAGAAAACATAGGCTATCTTTTTCATCTCTTTCTTCTCTTTTTTTCAGGCGGGCATCTGAGTACCCATTGTTTCAAATATCCACGCAGTCCTCTCTAGCCAGTCTCTATGAAGTGTGGGCCCACTATTAGGCTTCTCAACAATTAGCATGAGTTGTTACAAAAAAACAGATTAGCTGTGCGGAAGACAAAAAGGTATTGTTGATGGTAGATAACTCTTATTTTTAACCGTCAACGAAACATGAAAAAGGGCCTAAACATAATTACCACTTAGATATAGGGGGTTTACTGACAGAATTCCATGAGTTTTGGTGAATGTTTGTTTCTGTAGGGTGTCAGCTGAAAAGAACCAAGGAAGGCCCACATGTTAGGTTTACATAGAGACAAAAGGGGTACAAACAATTTTTCTGGAATCTGAAAGGTACGAGAAGACTCTGGAAACAAACCGGAGGCGAAACGGGCCCGGAAGCCGGGCGGCCGCCCAAGGGGTAGGGGCGGGCGCCCGGGCTGCAGAGCCAATCAGGAGCGATCTCATGGATCCTGCCTTCACCGCCTTTGAGGATTAATAAAAAGTCATTGATTAAGGTTGGTTTGATCCAATGGCTGTGGTGCTTCCTAGAGGGCTATATAAGCAAGGCCCCCCTAGGGTTTGGTACCATATCTCTTCTACAGATCAAAACCTAGGGTTTCAATTCGCCATCCAAGTAGAAGAGGGTCCCTCTAGTTCATCTAGTTCTAGTTCTAGTTCATCTAGATCTAGAAAATAGGGAGAGAGAGGAGGAGAGAGCTGAGGAGGAGCCGGATCTGTCAGATCTTCCTCAACATTGTACTTTTGTAGCATCTGGTTCGTTATTCAGCAATCTCCAGGTTCTTCAATTATTATTTCTAAGTTCTAAGTTCTTATTTAATTCTTACTTTATTTTATTTACTTGAACTTCGCTTGTATTTGAGTGCTCTAGTTATAATATTTGGCTAGAGTAGTAAACCCTAGCGTAGACGTGGTGTCTAGGCTATAGTTTACCTGAGTTTGCGCCTAATCTCATGGTTAGTTGTGGTAGCCCTCAGAGGTGACAGCTCTGTCCAGCCATTGCAATCCACCCCATTCGGGTTGGTGTTTCGTAGAGCTTTTGACAGCCTTCCCCTGACTACTTTCTTCCTAGTCTCTTTCAAGAGTCGGAAAGGTACTGTTGCTCCATAGTAAGTAAAGTATAGTAAGCCCGATCTTGATCACCCAATCAACTTAGAAAACCCTAGAAAGTTTCTCTCTTCCCACCAAAAATATATATATTTTTCTTCTCTTATCTTTATCCTTGGACGACCTTGATTCTCTAGTACACTTCATGTTCTCCGTGAAAATCGATACTCTGGAATACTCCCGGGTGAAAGCTACATCGGTATCCGTACGCTTGCGGATTTCTCTGTGTGCGTTAAAAATATCCAACAAGCTTTCTGGCGCCGTTGCCGGAGAACGGGAGCTGTGCTTGTTAAGAACCAAGTTTGTCCATGTACCCTTTTCCTTTTACCACCTTTTTACCACAACCACCTTACCATATGGATTCCACTCCTATTCATAAATTCTCTGCACCAAAGGGTGAGTTCTTAGAGCCACTACAATCATCAAAGCCAATTACGGCATCTAGCTATGAACTCAAACCTGGCTTTATAGCCATGGTGCAGGTGCAATCCTTCTCTAGGTTAAAAGATGAAAATCCTTATACCCACCTTCGGGAATTTGAGCACTTGTGTTCTTGCCTCGTTATCGCTGGCATGACACAAGAGACCCTTAAATGGAAATTATTTCCGTTCTCCCTTTTAGGAATAGCAAAGCAATGGTATGCTCATACCGTAGGAGGAGTAAATGGAAACTGGGATGAACTTCGAGTCAAATTTGGTCTCGCTTTCTTCCCTATTTCTAAAGTTAATGTCCTTCGAATAGAAATTCTTAAATTTGAATAGAAGGAGAAGGAGACTCTAGGAGCAGCCTGGGCTAGGTTCACAAGCCTTAAAAACACTAGCCCAGACCTGTCTTTGCCTGACCACATCCTTCTAAATCACTTCTACCATGGTCTTAGCAAAGAAGCTGCTCTGCACCTCGACATATCTTCTAGAGGCTCATTCACGCACATGTCCTTAAGTGAGGGGGAAGCTATCCTTGAGAAAATCCTTGAAAACACTCCCTACACTGGCATTTTTTACAAGTTTCCTAAAGAAGAAAAAGAAGTCGAGCCAAGCCCTGACCAACAAGAGGAGATACATGCAACCGAATCCGAAATTCCTTTAGATTCTTCTAATGATTTGGTTGTCAAAGAATCTCCTACTATGAAAACACAAAATATGTTGGAAGACAATGAGCCCCATCCTTCCACATTCCTCTCTGAAATTGAGGATGGTCTTTTTGAAGATTTAGGGAATGCCTCGAACTTTCCAGTTCAAGTAAAGCCTCTAGAGCACTCCTCACCGTTTAAGGATGATGATGTTTCACACAATGATCCCTTCTTAATGGAGCACATTAAAGGACTATCAACCATCATGGGCCATGAGTGGTTGGCAGAAATAGAGTTATCCACCGAGGTAGCCCGAATCATTGCCCCGTCAAAAGTTCTAATGTGCATCCTAAAGAAGAAAACCATAGAGGCTCATTATAATCCTACCGTTGGGATGAACATTATTTCTAAGGCTTTGGCTGAAGAACTTTGCCCCAACGAGTCCTTCATCCCATCTCATAAGCTTTTAAGAACTCCTTTTGGAGTTACTCTAGAAAGTTATGGGGTCATGAGGTCTATTCCCTTGCACATAAGAGGCTCTGAGTATCATCTAGACTTTCACATCTATGACTTCTCGGACAGGTCCATTTTGATTGGTGTACCTTTGGGGACACTCTTTCTAGAGTGACCAAAACAAAGTCTCTTGAATTTAAAGTTGGGAAACTCTACTATCGATGTCTCGCTTGCACGCTCACACAATGCAATAGTTGAACTCAAGCCCGAACAAGAACCTATTGAGGAAGTTTTAATGGCATCTCTAGAAGACAAGGCCCAACCTCTTTTCAATGATGAACACTTCATCGAAGAAGAGGAAGAGCTAGTAGAACCTGTCGAGCTAGACCCTTTGGAGGTGCCTCCACAACCCTCAATTGAGCTAAAACCTCTTCCTCTTGGCTTGAAATATGTCTTTCTCAATAATAATCTAGAAACTCCTGTCATCACAAGTGACAAGCTTTCCCAAGAAACCTATAGGCTTGTCACTATCCTAGAAAGACATAGATCAACTATAGGCTACTCAATCCATGACCTCATAGGAATTAGTCCCATTCTCTACGCACTGTATCCCTACAGATCCTGACATCTCACCGACAAGAGAACCACAACAGAGACTTAACAACGCTATGCGAGAGGTTGTTAAGAAAGAAGTCTTAAAACTTTACCAAGCTAGGATTATTTATCCCGTACCACATAGTAAATGGGTTAGCCCTGTCCAAGTGGTGCCAAAGAAAGGAGGGATGACAGTTGTTACAAATGAAAAGAATGAACTCATTCCTCAACGAACTGTCACTGGGTGGAGAATGTGCATAGACTATCGAAAACTCAACAAGGCTACAAAGAAAGATCACATCCTATTACCCTTCATTGATGAAATGTTGGAACGGCTTGCAAACCACTCTTTCTTTTGTTTCCTTGACGGGTATTCCGGATATCACCAAATCCCAATCCACCCTGATGACCAAAGTAAGACCACTTTCACATGCCCATATGGAACTTACGCATACTGACGAATGTCGTTCGGATTGTGCAATGCTCTAGCTTCTTTCCAATGGTGCATGATGTCTATCTTCTCCGAGATGATCGAGAAAATCATGCAGGTGTTCATGGATGACTTTACCGTCTATGGCAAAACCTTCGATGACTGTTTAGAGAATTTAGACAGAGTCTTACAATGGTGTGAAGAAAAGCACTTAGTCCTGAACTGGGAAAAATGTTATTTTATGGTTTGGGAAGGAATAGTGCTAGGACACAAAGTGTTCGAACGTGGGATAGAAGTGGATAGGGCAAAGATTGAAGTCATTGAACAACTTCCACCTCCCACTAATGTGAAAGGAATCCGAAGCTTTCTAGGCCATGCGGGGTTCTATAGGAGTTTTATCAAAAACTTTTCTCAAATCACTAGACCCCTCACTAGCCTATTAGCTAAGGATGCACCTTTCATCTTCAATAATGAGTGCCATGAAGCTTTCCAAACTCTTAAGCAGGCACTCATTTCAGCTCCAATCATCCAACCACCTGATTGGACGCTGCCTTTTGAGATCATGTGTGATGCTAGCGACTTTGCTGTTGGTGCCGTTCTCGGCCAAACAAAGGATAAGAAGCATTATGCTATATCCTACGCTAGCAAAACCATGACTGGGCCACAACTCAATTATTCTACCACTGAAAAAGAGTTGTTGGCAGTTGTCTTTGTAATAGACAAGTTTAGATCTTACTTAGTTGGATAAAAAATAATCATCTATTCAGACCATGCTGCCCTTAAATACCTGCTCACTAAGAAAGATGCTAAATCCCGTCTTATAAGATGGATTCTTTTGCTCCAAGAATTTGACATTGATATAAAAGATAAGAAAGGAGTAGAGAATTCAGTAGCCGATCACTTGTCTAGGCTTCAATATAAGGAAACACATGAGTTACCTATCAATGACTATCTGAGGGACGACACACTCCTCATGGTAACACACTTGGACCCTTGGTATGTGGATATTGTGAACTATATGGTTGCAGGCTATGTTCCACCAGGAGGAGACAAGAGAAAGCTCAAATATGAAGCTCGTTGACACTTGTGGGAGGATTCGTATCTCTATCAGGTATGTGCTGATGGATTGTTATGGAAATGTGTCCCAATGGTTGAAGCCATGAAAATCATAGAGAGATTTCACGCATCACCCTATGGAGGACATTATGGAGCATTCCGCACAAATGCAAAGATCTGGCAAAGTGGATTTTTCTGGCCATCGATGTATCAAGATACAAAGGAGTTTGTTAGAAGATGTGCCAGATGTCAGAAACATGGAAACATAAATACTCGGGATGCAATGCCACTCCAGAACAACCTCCAAATAGAGTTGTTTGATGTCTGGGGAATTGATTACATGGGACCATTCCAGAAGTCAGGAGATGCTGAATACATCTTGGTGGCAGTTGACTATGTATCCAAGTGGGTAGAAGCCTTACCATGTCGAGCTGCCGATTCCAAGCATGCCAAGAAAATGTTTCATGAAGTGATATTTTCAAGGTTTGGAATGCTGAGAATGGTCTTAAGTGATGGAGGATCACACTTCATTGATAAGTCCTTCAGACAGTTCCTTGCTGGATATGGAGTCAAACACAATGTTGTAACTCCATACCATCCCCAAAGAAGTGGTCAAGCAGAAACGTCAAATAAGCAAATCAAGAACATTTTGCAGAAGACCGTGGATGAGATGGGAAAGAAATGGAAGCACCAGCTTCATGATCCACTATGGGCATACCGGACTGCATACAAAACACCCATAGGCATGTCACCTTATCAGCTTGTATATGGGAAAACATGCCACTTGCCTGTTGAATTGGAATTTAAAGCTCATTGGGCAATCAAGAAATGGAACATGGATCTCCATCTAGCTATTAAGAATCGTCAAATTCAAATATTTGAGCTGGAAGAATGGAGAGAAAAGGCTTATCACAACCCCAAGATTTACAAGGAGAGAACCAAAAGATGGCATGATAAGAGAATCAAACATAAGGAATTCAAGCCTAGAGATAAAGTTCTACTGTTCAACTCAAGAGTGAAGCTCTTCGGTCATGGACAACTTAGAAGCAAATGGGAAGGACCATTCAAGGTGATTGAAGTTGCATCCCATGGTGCTGTCACACTTCAGGATGATTCAGGTAACATATTCAAGGTAAATGGTCAACATTTGAAAGTTTTTCTTGAACCTAAAAACTTAGAAGAAATTGATGTAATTGAATTTTTGCAATTTAAAGATCCAATTTAAAAACTCCTTTGTAAAGGCTCTAGACAACTAAGGCTCGAACACCTAAACACTTAATTAGTTCCACAAGTTTTGTTGTCTATTTAAGTTCTACAGGATCTGGGAAGTTTGAGAAGAGTGAGACCTACATCAACCTACCACAGAATGACTATGTCAACATCCAGCTTGGGGGAGAGCATTCCCCGTGTATCTAGCTAAGTATTTCTTATTCCCTTCTTATATATCTTAATCCAGATTTGCTTGCTATATATATTTAGTTCTGTGTAATGTTTAAGTTTGTTAAATAAAAGGAGAGTGTACAAGGTTTTGCCTGCTAAAATAAATCCCTATAATAAACTCTTATGGAAATGCTGAATAGTTGCTCTGTCGTAATTCCTTTCAAGTGTCTGTTTTCAACCTAGAACTCTCCCAAGATTTGGACACACTGTTTTGATCTAAGATTTACTCTGAACCTAAAACTTGTGGGTGGCAAACACTTGATCTAAGTCTAGGTAGTTGACGGGTATGATATAAGAAGGTCTGAGCTGCTATTTATCTTGTTCTAAGTGATACTAGAGTTCTGAAGAATTTATCTTTTGAAAAATTAAACTACTGCATGATGAGTTCCTATATGATGAGAGTTTAAATTCCTACCACAGCCATATATCATGCTTGTTAGATTAGGAAAACTTCCACTTATATTTGCTGCTTGTGAGCATTGAGTATGGTCAAGTTTTGTTGACCCTTAGGAATTGGTCATGCGGTTAAAATCAAGATCATGTACACTCCACCCATATGTGCTGCTTCTACCTTGAAAGTATGCATCCACATACTTTCCATTTAGACACATCCCAAAATTGTTCTACTCCTACATTAGGAGTGAGCATAAAAAAATCCCATCATCCTTGCTAGCCCCTTTTGTTATCCAATAAAGCTCCAAATATTCCTATTACTACCTCCATCAATATTTCCAAAAGTGGCTTGGGTGCTCTGAAAAAAAGAAGAAAAAAAGAAGAAGAAGAAAGAAAGAGGACAAATGTTCCAACATAAGAGAGGTTTTGAGCAGCCCAAGTTCTTCCCAAATTCTTCAAAGTTCAAGAGAGGTATAAATTTCTTCAAGGAGCAAAAGTAGAATTAGGTGTTTACCATTATCATTTCTTTACCCCTTTATTTCTACTCACCATCATCGCTATGTGCCACTACTACCACATTTCCACTCAACCCACATATTTTAGGACCACACATATGCACATCTTGATTTGACTGTATGGCTAGACTCATTCCTCTGGATCCATATTTTGACTGTGCAATATATGTTTGCAAGTATGTATGCACTGTCTCCCCACCTATGAGCTCCACATAAGCCTATTAAGTTGTAGGGTGAGAGAGAGAAGACAATGCTATTATGCCTTATGCCAAAAATACCACATATTTTGAGAGAAGAGAGAAGGTAATATGGGTAAGTTTGAAAGTCAGAATAGTTCACTCTAAACCGGAGAAGAGTTCTCATTTGAACGCATGTGTACTTTTGAGGCATGAAAGCATTGTAGCAACTCTTGATCCATCACTGAGTTTATCTTTGCTCAGGGACGAGCAAAGGGTAAGCTTGGGGGAGTTTGTTGATGGTAGATAACTCTTATTTTTAACCGTCAACGAAACATGAAAAAGGGCCTAAACATAATTACCACTTAGATATAGGGGGTTTACTGACAGAATTCCACGAGTTTTAGTGAATGTCTATTTCTGTAGGGTGTCAGCTAAAAAGAACCAAGGAAGGCCCACATATCAGGTTTACATAGAGACAAAAGGGGTACAAACAACTTTTCTAGAATCTGGAAGGTACGAGAAATGTGAGAATTTGAAATGTAATCTTCATTGGATAGAAGATTTCAAACGAAAAAACTGTCAACTACAATGTTGTAGAACTTTTCGAAAGCTACAACTTTTATTTTGGTCTCTTGTCCATCCGACATCCGCAACTACAACTATACACTCATTTATGACTATAGAGCATATGGATTCCATTGGTATCGGCTTCTATTAAATCTGGTGAAACAAATACCTCAACATCAGAAACAACTTTAAATTACTACAAAGTTTTATAACTTTTTGAGATATATAACTTTT
The DNA here is from genome assembly GCA_038087645.1 of Saccharum hybrid cultivar R570. Lineage (NCBI taxonomy): Eukaryota > Viridiplantae > Streptophyta > Magnoliopsida > Poales > Poaceae > Saccharum > Saccharum hybrid cultivar. The sequence continues at coordinate 23,509,450 of JAQSUU010000805.1, read as the reverse complement.
ATTTTAGTTGTTTCTCCGTCAAATATCCTTTTCTACCACTACAACTCACTTGTGACTTTAGAGCATATGGATTAACTCTATAAAATCTTATGATACATAATTGGGTATCCAAGTGACCTCAAATCATAAAAGTTTGAACTACAAAGTTGTAGATCTCAAAAAGTACTATAACTTTGGTATAAACTTCGTCTTCATCAGACATCGTATGAGAAAGTTACAAAGTCTTTTGTGCAACCTATCACAAGGTTATGAAATGTGATAAAAAATCAATGTCCTACATATCCTAACAAAAGCATGTGTAGTCTAATGTTAGAGAGGTGTTTAGTTTGTTGGGGGTCATAGGTTCAAAACCATAAGAAAGCTGTTTTTTGTTTTTAGAAATCAAATCTTGAAAAGCGTTTTTTTTGTTTTTTAGAAATCAAATCTTGAAAGGCATTTTTAAGAAAATATACTTAAGTCAAATTTTCCTATTTTTTTAAGAAAAAACAAACCATGATACCTACATGTTCTCTGAACCAGTTATGAAACTCTTTATTGTGTATATTCTCAATTTGTTATGAAACTCTTTATTGTGTATATTCTCAATTTGTAATTAGGGTGTTGGTTGCGTGCAGGATAGGACTGAGGGGCTATAATTTCTAGATCTGGCTCTTTCCAATTACATACAATTTTGTGAGGTAAACAAACACAAATATCAATTACCTAGACTAGTTACCGGGGAATGATGTGCCTCGTATTCTTTGGAGGTTGCAGGTTCGAAACATGTGTTTGGGTTTTTTTGTCATTTATTAATGGTTAAAGAGTAGCAATAATTAAAGATTAAAGAGCTGCAGCAACGTGCGCCTGATCAAACCAGCACCTGCACAGTATAAAAATACAGCACTGCTTAAGAAGCGTTGCCATCTTATTCCTTGCAACTAATAAATCAAGCGTTGCCATGTGTCCATTGCTAAAGAGGGGTTTCTCTTGTAGTGCAAGTTTATGAGCTTGCTCCCCCTACTTGTGTGCTTCTAATTGATCCCCTTACAATGTCATTTCATTAGTTTGCTCCCCCTATCTTACTATCTTTGTGAATTTCTCTTCCCCCTTTGTCACAATTAGCACAAAAGGTGAGCTCCAATTTTAGAAAGGTTGGGGTGAAACCATATGAAGTGAGGATCATTTTCCTAATTTGGTTCAATCTAGATTACTTGTCAAAGATATTTAACTCGGTTTGATCCAAGGACAAGCTTCTTCACACCTCCAAATAAAGGTTATTTTGTACCATGTTGAGTTAAACACTTATAGCTCATTTTCTAGATCAAACTAGGTTCACAAGCCCACAAACATGTCATATGATACCACTAGATCATATGAAGCACAAGCAATAGTGGTACCCTACAAGCATCAAATTCATTTGATTTTCATGAATGAGCCAAGACATGATAGGAATGACTAGATGCACTAAACAAGTCCTGAGCAATGGATGAATGACATGTCCATCAACTTTACCTTGCTTTGCTCAACGGAGAGGCATGTCATATATGGGGGTGCATCAACACATATTTGAGAAGTCAAGTATGTTCAATTCATTCCTTAGCTTGCAAAACCTCTTCTCATCAAGTGGCTTGGTGAAGATATCGGCAAGTTGATCATCGGTGCCCACACTCTGAATGCAATTGTCCCCTTTTTGTTGGTGATCTCTTATGAAATGATGATGGACATTTATGTGCTTTGTTCTTGAATGTTGAACTGGGTTGTTGGTGAGCTTCACGGCACTCTCATTGTCACATAGCAATGGCACTTGTTTGAATTTGATTCCAAAGTCACTCAAAGTAGCCTTCATCCAAAGTAATTGAGCACAACAACTATCAGCCGAAATGTACTCCACTTCGGTAGTTGAAAGTGCTACACTATTTTGCTTCTTTGATGACCAAGACACAAGTGATCTTGTCACACCCATATTTTGTAAACACAAAATTTGGATGAAAACCATATGTGTAGAACATATAGAACAAATTGTAAAGAAGAAGTATCATACTCAGTGCCTTATTACAATAGCGAACCATAGTTCATTACATAAATAAAAACATCTCAAAGTCTCGAGATATGATAAATAAACTAAACAACTCCATGGGCGTCTTCATCACCACAGGATCTGGTCGACTAGTTGACCCCAACCTAGTTGTCCTCATAGTAATCATCGTAGTCAATGCCATCTCTACCCATCCGGGATTTTTATCCAAATAATGAAAATAAACAAGCATAAGTACATCTCGTACTTAACAAGTTAATATGGGGTTCATGAGGCTCAAAAGGTAGACACTGGTTTAACTGTGATTTGCTTTTAATGTGTTACATCTATCATTAATTAATTTTGATTATGCTTAGGCTCCAAATAACCCCAGTAGTATCATGAATAAGTAATCAATATGAATCATCATAATTTAATGAGCATCATTACATTAGCTTCAGCAACAATTCATCTATTTCATGAGTTTTCCAGGCCACCCGTGACCGTGGGAACGGCTGTTATAACAGTTTATTAAACTCTGCGCAGAGGTGTACACTTTCACTGTGAGTCGTGATTTACCCTTTCGTCTGAGGTGATCAGCCTCTTAGCCCACTTCCAAGGAAGGCCGGCAGGGTTCACTATGAAGCCTTTCAAAAGTTCGTCTAACATGTTAGGGCCGCTAGGTTTCGGTGGCAAGCAGATATAGGTCTCCCCTTCCCAAATGGCACAATGACACGCAACCTATACACATAGGGACAGGAGCCAAACTATACCCGAGTTGGCAGACCCCTTTTGCGCCCTTTCGGGTAACCTCCAACATGCTAGAAAAGGTCTTCATACTTGACTAAAGTCAGAGCCATGTGGCCCTCACAGTTGTACTGTATGTCTCAGCTTTTGCCAATGAATAAGTCCTTATGAAGGGCCAAGAGCATCATGATAAGAAAAAGCTCTCTCGCCCTTAGTCCGGTTCCTCAAAAGCAAGTTTTAACGTATGTTGCATATAATTATCAATCATTATTTAGATCCAATATATTTAAGTTGGGCGCTAGCAACTACCCATATGCAAGAGTAAACCCATCGGTAACAAGGTACAAGGTAATCAAAATCTAGGATGTCCTTACTTTGCTCCATATTGACACATGCATATGTCTAATTAAATCATGAATAGGACAACAAGGAATATCCCATATTATACTTGCCTTGCTCATAAAACTCCTGCTGGTCTAGATTATCATAGTAGTAGATCTCGTCACCCGTGTAGCAATTACCGTCTACTCGAACCACAATCAACAACACGCATTCCAAGATCATCCATGCAAGGCAAACAAGACTATAGGTTAGAACAGTACACCAACAGAGAAAAATCAGTATAAAAGGTTTGTAAAATTATTGTACACGTTGCTACGATCACACAGACATAAAGATCACGAAAAACGGAGTTGAAACGCGGAAGTTATGAATTTACTAAGATTTCCTATAGATAAATAATTACTATAATACAAACCCAAAATTTAAATATTACAAACCTACTGTACAAACCTAACGGAATTTGAACGGGTCAAAACGGAGTTAAAATGAGCATTTTATGGCTAAAACAAAATCAGTGGCAAACTTGTAAATAAAGGAAAACGTATTCTTAAATTTACCGAGATCAACTACGCTTTCAAAAGAAGAAAATGTATTCGGGATTTATGTTTTGGACTGCAGGTTTGATTCAAGAAATCCCGAGGGCTTTTTAACAAAATTCCCCACGAAGGGGTATCCGGCGATCTGGACCGTCGGATCGGATTCGAACGGCCCCGATTGAAAGAGGGAGAAGGGGGGGGGGGCGGCGCACCAGCCGGAGAAGAAAGCCGCACGGCGGTGCGCCATTGCCGGCGACGAGTAAGCTCGTCGGCACAAGTGAATAGGGCCCTAGGGGCCACGGTTTGGCTCGGGGCCGGTCCAAACGAAAGAGGGGACAACGGGGAGTCTCACCGCGTAGACAAAGGAGGCGGGAAGGGATCGACGACGGCGGGGGGGGGGGGATGAAAATGGCGGCTGGTGCAACCCCTGCAAGTTCAGCAACGAACTATGAGTCAACAGAGGGGTCAAGGAAGGGGAAAATGGGCCAGGGTGCTCCATACCGTGCGGCGGAGCTCGGCAGCGAGTCGATTCCGTCAGCGAGGCGACAGAGAAGCTCGACCCAAGCTCGGCGACTCGAGCTAGGTTTCGAGGTGGATGCGAGCTCAAATCAGTGAAATAGGATGGAAAAGGAGCACGACGGGTATGTGGCTAGCTTTATAGGAGAACTTGGCGTGGAATCCGCTGCAAAATCGAGAAGGAAATGGGCTTGATTGCCCGATTTGTGGCGGCGGCGAAAATGGGAAGGCTCCCGGCCATCCCGGCGGGAGGTAGGAGACGGCTGACGCCGCGGCCCCATGCGACAGTGACGGTGGGCGCGGGCCCCGCACGTCAGCGGGCCAAGGCGAGAGGGAGCGCGCGCTGTGGCTTGGCCTGTGGGCCGGCCCAAGAAGGCGCCCGCGCGGGCCTGCGAGAGAGGGCCAAGGAGAGTGGCTGACTGGGCCAGGCCTAAGGGAAGAAGGGCAGCGCCCTGTTGGGCTACCGGGCCAAAACAGAGAGAGGGGAGGGAAATAAGGAGAATTCCTTTTTCTTTTGTAAAGCAGTTTTGAAATTTCATTTCCAAGAGATTTTAAACTCCTTTTTGAATTCTGTAAAAACCACTCAACTCATAAATAAATATGCAACAACATGTATGCCTCAACACATGTCTAACCTTATATTTGATTTTAAATTCATAAAAAATTATTATTTCCCTTATGTTAATTGCCCACAAATAAACATATATAAATCAAATTTCATCTATTTGAAAGTATGCAAAATTTTGGGTGTTACAGATCTTCTCAATAGTTGACATGTGCCCGATGTGCTCTTTCTCTCAACTTTGCATCCCACATACTTAGAGTCTGAATATCCAATTAACTCAAATCTAGCTCCTTTGGGATACCACAATCTAATATTTTGTGTATGCTTTAAGTATCTCACTATTCTCTTGGTTGCCTTCAAATGACTTTCTCTTGGTGAGGCTTGAAATTTAGCACACATGCATATACTAAACAACACATCCGGCCTTGATGCTGTCACATAGAGTAGGCTTGCAATCATAGACTGATATATCTTTTGATCCACCATGTTGCCACTAGCATCACTATCCAAGTTTCCATTTGTTCACATTGGTGTACTAATAGCTTTAGCATCATCCATTCCAAACTTTTTAAGCATGTCTTTGATGTACTTGCCTTGACGCATAAATGTGCCATTCTTCATTTGCTTAATTTGAAGACCAAGGAAGCAACTAAGCTCTCCAATCATGGAATATCAAACTCACTTGCTATTATCTTTCGAAACTCCTCACAAAAATCTTGATTGGTTGATCCAAATATGATATCATCAACATAGATTTGCAACACAAACAAGCCCTTGCCAATCTTTTTGGTAACCTTGCCCATTGTGAATCTCTTAGAGAGTAGGAAATCCTTCAATCTCTCATACCATGCTCTAGGTGTTTGTTTCAATCCATACAAAGCCTTTCTCAACTTGTAAACATGGTTGGACTTCTTCTCATCTTCAAAACCGGGAGGTTGCTCAACATACACAAGCTCATTGATGTACCTATTGAGAAATGCACTTTTCACATCCATTTGGTATAACTTGATGTTGTGGGCACAAGCATAGGCTAACAAGATCCTAATTGCTTCCAATCTTGCAACCGGGGCATATATTTCTCCAGAATCAAGATCTTTAACTTGAGTGTAACCTTGAGCCACTAATCTTGCTTTGTTCCTTACAACTATCCCATCTTGATCTTGCTTGTTCCAAAAGACCCACTTAGTTTCAATCACATTATGATCCTTAGGCCTCTCAACTAACTCCTATACTTGATTTCTTGTGAAGTTGTTTAGCTCTTCATGCATAGCATTCACCCAATCAACATCCAACAAAGCTTCATCTATCTTCTTCAGTCCAATGGATAACACAAATGAGCAATGTTCACAAAATAATACCAATCTTGATCTTGTTTGCACACCTCTAGAGATATCACCAATAATAGAGTCCAATGGATGATATCTTGCAACATTGGTTGGTTAGAGCACTTGCACTTGTATGCTTCCATTTGATTGATCACTTGGTTGAGATGATGAACTAGCCACTTGTTATTGATCCTGCACTTTGTCATCACTTACACTAGCTTGATTTTGATCATGAGAACCACTAGCTTGCACATTTGAGTTAGAGAGCACTTGATCTTTGTCATCTTCAATTTCAATCACTTCTTTAGGCCTTATATCACCAATATCCACCTTCTTCATTGTATTGGCCAATTGAGTGCCTCTTACATAATCTAGATTCTCATCTTTCTCTTGGGAACCATTGGTTTCATCAAATTCTACATCATGAACCTCCTCAAGAATACCACTAGCCAAATTCCACACTCTATAAGCCTTGCTAGTAGTTGAGTAACCAAGTAAGAAACCGTCATCATATTTCTTCTCAAACATGCTCAATTTTGTGCCTTTCTTCAATATGTAGCATTTGTAACCAAAAACCCAAAAATATGCAATATTGGACTTTCTATCATTCAAGAGCTCATAAGGTGTCTTCTCCTTCAATGGGTGACAATAGAGTCGGTTGCTATAGTAGCAAGCCGTGTTAATTGCTTCGACCCAAAATGAATGACTTATATTGTACTCATCCACATTGATCTTGCCGTGTCAATCAAAGTTCTATTCTTCCTCTCAACTAGGCCATTTGATTGAGGAGTGTACTTGGCCGAGTATTGATGCCTAATTCCAAACTCATCACACAAATCATCAGCTCTTGTGTTCTTGAATTCACTTCCATTGTCACTTCTCACTTTCTTGATGGTTGTTTCAAACTTATTATGAATTCTCTTGATGAATGTCTTGAAGGTTGCAAACACATCACTCTTGTCAACAAGAAAGAACACCTATGTATATCTAGTGAAATCGTCCATAATCACAAATCCATATTTGTTTCTTCCAATGCTAGTGTATGTGGTTTGTCCAAATAAGTCCATGTGCAACAACTCAAACGCGTTAGATGTGTTTATCATGCTCTTCTTAGGATGTTGCTACCAACTTGCTTTCCGGCTTGACATGCACTACAAAGCTTATCTTTCTCAAATGTGACATCTTTCAAACCTCTAACTAGATCCTACTTAATCAACTTGTTCAATTCTTTTAATCCAACATGACCAAGCCTTCTATGCCATAACCAACCCATGCTAGACTTAGTGAGCAAACATGTTGACAATTGAGCTTCTCTAGCATTAAAATCAACCAAGTATAGATTCTCATATCTAAATCCTTTGAATATCAAGTTAGAGCCATCTACAATTATGATCTCTACATCATCCACACCATAATATGTACTTGAAACCAAGATCACACAGTTGAGCTACTGACAATAGGTTGAAGTTCAAGCTCTCTACTAGTAGCACATTGGAAATGCTCAAGTCATTGGATATTGCAATCTTACCAAGACCTTTGACCTTGCCTTTGCCATTGTCACTAAATATGATACTATCAATCCCATTGCTCTCATTTGTGTTGATTGAATTGACATTCTTGAATCACCGGTCATGTGTTGTGTGCACCCACTATCAAGCACCCAATGCCTCCCTCTGACTTTGTAATTGACCTACAAAAGAAGATCAATTCTTTTTAGGTACCCAAACTTACTTGGGTCCTTGAAGATTAGTTACTAAGGTCTTTGGCACCCAAATGGCTTTCTTCTTTGAGCCCACAATTGGTGCACCAATGAACTTAGCCTTTACACCATTGGCACCCTTAACAAGCATGTAACAAGAAGCAAATCTAATTGAGGATACATTAGCTTGTTCTTGTTAGTCTTGCAATATTACTCTATATGCCCAACTTGCTTGCATCTATTGCAAAACCGACTATTTTCCTTCATAAAGGTAGCTTTAGGAGTGACAAAGGCCGCCTTGCCTTTCTTGGGGGTATAGCCAATCCCTCTTTGTTGAGAGAAAAACTTTGGCTATCCAAGCACTTTAGCAAGCGGGCATCTCCACCATAGGCAATGCCTAAGGTAGGAGGAGCTCATTCACCTCCTTGAGGGTCTCATTTTCCACCATTAGTGAGGTATCACAAGTGAAACCATCACTCATAGGTGAAGTAGAAGTGGAAGTACTACAAGAAGGGTTAGTGGGAGCAATAACAATGGGCTTATATAAAATAATTCATCAAGAATATCACATGTTAGTCCCACATCACAAGATACAATCACTTGCTCCTTCTTGGCTTTCTCCTTCTTGACTGGCTCGAGGAGAGAGGAGTGAGCCTTTTCAAGCTTAGAGTGAACTTTGACAAGCTTCTCATGGTGTTCCCTTAGACTCTCATGAGAAGCATTGAGCTCATCAAAGGATTGCTCAAGAGATTTGATCTTCTTACGCAATTCTTTACACTCCTTTCTCTTCATCTCAAAGCAAGTGTGCACTTGCTCACATATGTCCAAGAGTTCCTCCTTAGTGTACTCCTCCTCCTCATCATCATCATCACTCCTACAATCATCACTTTCACATTTATCATCATCACTCACATTATATTTTACCTTGGTAGGCTTTGCCATGAGGCATGTCAATGGAGTTTCGAAGATGGAAGGCTTGTTGTTGATGGCAATGCTTGCTAGTGCTTTCTTGAGTGATTTCTTGCCATCATCACTAGAGTCATCACTATCTGAAGAGCCATCACTATCCTAAGTGACCACATAGCCTCCACCCTTCTTCTTTTGGAAGGTCATCTTCTTCTCTTTCTTTTTTTCTTCTCCTTCTCCCTTTTATTCTTCTACTTCTCATCCTCATCATTGTCACTATTGTAGGGACAATCCGCTACAACGTGATCAAGACTCTTGCACTTGTAGCATCTCCTAACATACTCCTTGTTGTGATCTCTTTTCTTTCTTGCACCATAGCCCTTCTTCTTCATAAACTTGCCCATCTTGCCCACAAAGAGAGCCACGGCCTCATCATCAATGTCACTAGGATCTTCATCATCACTTGATTCTTGCTTCTTGGACTTGCCCTTGTTCTTGGATGATGAGCTAGCCTTAAATGTTACACTCTTCTTCTTCTTGTCTTCATCTTCCTTCTTCTCATCCTTGTCAGCCCCTTCCCATTCCACATGGTATGTCTCTTGTGTCATGACAACACCTAGTACTTTGTTAGAGGTAAACTCCTCTTATAATGAGCATTCTCAACATCTCAAATCTTGGTGGTAAGCACATCAAGAACCAGTGAGAGACATCATCATCATTGATCTTCTCTCCTAATGCCTTCAAGTCATTGACAATCACTTGCAATCGATGGAACATCTTTGGAATGCTCTCACCATCCTTCATCTTGAAGCTTGTCAACTTGTCCTTGAGAATGTACAACTTGGCACTCTTCACCACCGGTGTGCCCTCATAGGTCTCCTCCAATCTCTTCCACACCTCACTAGCTTTCTCACAATCCTTGATTTGCTCAAACACCTTGGAATCAATGGCACTGTAGATGGTGTTGAGAGCCGTTGTGTTGCATTGCTTGTTGGCCTTGTCTTGGTTGGTGAGATTGGTGGGATCAAGAATCACATAATCACTTTTGGTTACATCCCATACTTGATCATTGATTGAACCAAGATATATCTTTATCTTTCTCTTCTAATAATAATAGCATGTGCCATCAAAGAACGGTGGTTTGCTCCCCATATGGTTGAACACAACTTGAGCCATAATTTGACACCGAGATTGTTAAGTCCTCAATCAAATGGTGACCATAGCTCCGATACCACTTGAAAGGTCCTAATATGGCTAGAGGGGGTGAATAGCCTATTTAAAACTCTACAAAACCACTAGAGCAATTGATTAGTACAACAAACGACGTAATGCAATTTTGCTCTAGCTCTACAAGGGTTGCAAGCCACATACCCAACCATTCTAGTTGCTATGTGTTGGTAGTCTTTACCGACCAAATAAGACTGCCAATTAAGCTAAAAAAGAGGAGAAATTAGCAAACTTAATCACACATGAATTTACTATTAACCAAGTTCCACATGTATTTAGAGAACATCATTTTGTAGGTCATAAATACAAATACATGGAGGATTTCATCGAAAGGCGCTTTCCAATGCTGATTTGTGCAAAGGAACAAGGGAGATGCCCACCAAACCAACACAAAATGGGCTAAGCGCCCTAAGGAAGCAACTCAGGGACCGGCTGTTCCCTAGGGGCGGCTGCTCCCTTTCTGGCGCCCCTCAGCCACCCCTTGCTCTGGCAGTGGTATGGCTTCAGGCTAAGGCTATGCATCCCATGCCTTCGCGCTAAAAATAGATAAAAGCACCACCTTCACTCTTGTATAAATAAAGGGGTACCCCCTCTCTCACACACACCACATTGAGCAACACCTCACTCTCTACTCTCTTTAGTTTTACTTTTTAGTTGTATTAGAGCAAGGCAAAGCCACCTTGGACAACTTGGCTCCTTGGAAGAAAAGATTCTTGGTATAAATATCAATATGGGTTCTTCCAAACTCATGTCTTCACTTAATTATAGTCATACTTATGAACTAGAGTATAGTTATTGTGTTATATACAAACTAGTGCAGAGTTTATGTGTCATGAGAGTAGCATACTTAACTTTATACTTAAACAACCATATAACTTATATAATCAGAATTAGAGCTATGTTGAGGTGGCGGTTCATCGTGCCGTCAGGTGTGCCCAAGTTCCTTACCTGTTGATCCATAGGGTCGGGGACTCGAGGGGATTTGGGTAGTTTCTGCAAGCGTGGTGCTTGGGTATGGAGAGATAGGTGAATGCATTGTCCTACTCTCCGGTTGAGGGGTAGGCGGTAGGTGGTGATAGCCTAGTCCATCCTTCGTAATCCCCCACGTTCGTTTACGGTGTAGGAGTCCAAATTGTCACATGAGGTTGCTAGCAGACTAGTACTCGATGGCCTCCCGACCTGCTTCATACTTAGCCCTAAAACTAATTATGTAATTTGTATGATTATCAACTAATCTTTGTATGACTACACTAGACCAATGCCTGCTCGACTTAGGATTATTCTTTTATCCTTTCTTTTCTATTTTATCCTTTGAGGAATGCCAAGTGTGTGTCCACTATCATGGAATTACTATTCTTACCCCTGTTATAAGCATTAGTGTACTTGCAAGCATTATTATTCAAGTTCATCTCCATACTAGACTCTTAATTAAATGTCTTCCTTTGGAAAAAAAATAAATAACGATACCCTGAATACTTTCGGGTGAAATGCTACAATGATAGCTCCGTGCAATTGAGAGAAATATCTAAAATTGTTAAGGAACTATCAAGGCTATTTCTTAGTAGCATGGCTACACAGTAGTTATGTTGTTAAGACTACAAATACAGTCTTACACGTGGGATCAGGGCATGTTAGCTTTCATATGCAAGGGCAAACAATGAGATGCCATTTAATGGGTTTAAAATGCATAAACATATTAAAACAAACCGGCCCAAGAAATAACCACATAAAGGGATCAAACAGATATGGACGGTAGAAGCATCAACATCTGCATCTACTTCTCCGGACACGGATGTACCTCCATCAAGCAAAAAGTGAAAGGAGAAGAGTCCTGCTCATTGGACTTTAAAATGGTGAGTCCTTGCCGAAGGTAAATCGGTATATTCATGATTTAAAGTTTCCTAAAAAAATATTAGATAATAAAACTATAATTAAAAATATATATAATAATAATATAAATAATAATAATAATAATAAATTCTATGGTTCTCTTATTCACCTTTCAATGTCTTTGCCTCCGTTGAATGAATCTTGTTTATCTTTTCATCTACGCTGGTATGTTTTGGTTTGGGGGTTGGTCATACATCTTTTAAATTAAGCATGGTGCTTAGTTTAGATATATTGATCATACTTCCATAGGCTTTTTGAATTAAGTATGGTGCTTAGGTTAATAAGCCTATCTTAATCAAATTAGACATGACGTCTAGTTTGATCATTGAACCGAAACTGTTAGTGTAGAGTTGGGTTGATGATATGAACTGACCCTCATAGGAATTTATCAACTTCATGAGGATAAGTCTTTTAGATGACAACAGAGATAAAAACTTATTTGGTAAACCGTGACTAAAATAATAATAATAAAAAAACTTTCAACCCCAAGTATGGTTGTCCTATTATTTCAATGTTAACATAAGACAAGCTTGGGAGGAACCTCCTAGCATGCTCAAAGGAGGCCACGAATCACAAATCAGGCCACAACGTCTACCAGCCAGCAGCATTCCTTGCTGAACCACAGACCATAAGTCTAGAGCTAGCTTGGGAGAGGACTCCCACAGAGGTAACTTGCATCTCACATTTCTTTTAGCTATTTTATCATCTTATACCTAAATACTGATGAGATATGAAGAACAAAAATATTCCACTCCAAATATGTGTTGTAAGAATGTTCAATTTCTCCTTTGTTGAAATGATAAATAGTTGCTCTGTCTATAATTCATCTGTGCCTAGGCTGTAACTTAGTATTCCCAAAGATTTAAGTTTGTTGGCTAAAATATCTCATCCTTAAAATTTGAGACTTGTGGGTTGTAAAAGCATGATCCTTTTCTAAGTTGTTGTAAGTTATGATATGGAAAATAGAATATGCTATGACTTTATTCTAAGAGAAACTTGACATCCGGAGTTTTCTTGAAAAAATACTAAAATCAAAAGTTTCTCAATGATTATGAATTCCTACCACGGCCATATGATAATATTCAAATCCAAACCTTAGTGATATGCTACTTGTATTCGCATTGAGTTTTATCAAATTGTTGTGACCCTTGTAGTGATTCTAGTTATGCACCCATAATTAAGATTCACATACATTCACAAATAAATGCTGACTCTTACACTGAGAGTTACGCAAAAACATGTTTTTTGTCCACCTAAAATAAAAACTCCATTCATTTGTCATGAGTCTTTCTCTCCAAAGTTTTCATATGCTAAAAAGAAGTATGGGGCTGTGCTAAAAAAAGAGAGAGATGCTTGAAGCTCTCAAATTAGCAAAAGAAAAAAAGAAGAAAAAGAATGGGACACATGAAGGTTCCAAAGTATTGAATAAAAAAAGAAGGGGAGAGATAGCCCATACTTCCAAGGCAATCATTAAAAAGAGAGAAAGTCATGATCATGGGAATACAAAAATATTAGAATTAAGAATCACTTTTTATGCCACACACTTGCACATCTTGATCAAAGTATATGACTTGCATCTCCTTGGATCCGGTTTTTGACTTAATAATATATGTGATGCAAGTATGCCTCTCATTCATACCTACCCAAAAGTCCATTCAAGGCCTTTAGTGATAGAATGAAAAGAAGACAAATCAAATGCCTTGGTAAGGATCATACACATTGAGCGATCGAGTGAATCATTTGAGGAACTTATGTTTTATTTTGCAAAACTCATAAAACCTCCAGATAGAAGGTTGATCAAAGAATGAATGATTGGTAATTCTGTTAAATCCGTTCTATCTTGCAACCGCCTAAGACATGGAAAAGCAATAAACCCCATAGGGATTAAGTTAAAAGGGTGGATAGAATGCCAACTTATCTAAATTGAGGAAGAATACTTTATTATAGGCATGGCACTTGTGAATTATATTCGTCATTGTAGCAACTACTGATCAACAACTAATAACTTAGCTATTTGCTTGGGACGAGCAAAGGTTAAGCTTGGGGGAGCTTGTTGGCGGTCTTTACCGATCAAATACGACCCCCAATTAAGCTACAAAAAGAGGAGAAATTGACAAACTTAATCACACATGCATTTACTATTAACCAAGTTCCACATGTATTTGGAGAACATAATTTTGCAGGTCATAAATATAAATACATGGAGGATTTTAATGAAAGGCGGTTTCCAACGCTGATTTGCCCACCAAACCAACTTAAAATGGGCTAAGCACCCCGGGGAAGCAACTCATGTCCAGCCCATGGCCTACCACGCGAAGGCGGTGGCAAGGCGGCTCGGTCAGGGATGGGCGATTCCCTAGGGGGGTCACCCCCTTTCCAGTGCCCCGCAGCCATCCCTTGCTCTGGCAGTGGCATAGCTTCATGTTGAGGTAGTGCATCCTGTGCCTCTGCACTAAAGATAGACCGAAGCACTGCCTTCACTCTTCTATAAATAAAGGAGTACCCCCTCTCTCACACACACCACACTGAGCAACACCTCACTCTCTACTCCCTTTAGTTTTACTTTTTAGTGGTATTAGAGCAAGGCAAAGCCATCTTGGAGGGCTTGACTCCTTGGAAGAAAAGATTCTTGGTATGAATATCAATATGGGTTCTTCCAAAGTCATGTCTTCACTTTATTATGGTCATACTTATGAACTAGAGTATAGTTATTGTGTTATATATGAACTAGTGCAGAGTTTGTGTCATGAGAGTAGCATACTTAACTTTATGCTTAAACAATCATATAACTTATATAATCAGAATTAGAGTTAAGTTGAGGTGGCGGTTCATCATGCTGTCAGGTGTGCCCAAGTTCTTTACCTATCGATCCGTAGGGTCGGGGACTCGAGAGGATTTGGGTAGTTTCTGTATATACAAGCGTGGTGCTTGGGTATGGAGAGACAAGTGAATGCATTGTCCTACTCTCCAGTTGAGGGGTAGGCGGTAGGTGGTGACAGCCCAGTCCGCCCTTCGCAATCCTCCACGTTTGTTTAGGGTGTAGGAGTCTAAATTGTCACATGAGGTTGCTGGTAGACCAGTACTCAATGGCCTCCTGAGCTGCTTCACACTTAGTCCTAAAACAAATTATGTAATTTGTATGATTATCAACTAATCTTTGTATGACTACACTAGACCAATGCCTGCTCAACTTAGGATTATTCTTTTATCCTTTCTTTTCTATTTTATCCTTTGAGGAATGCCAAGTGTGTGTCCACTATCTTGGAATTACTATTCTTACCCCTGTTATAAGCATTGGTGTACTTGCAAGCATTATTATTCAAGTTCATCTCCATACTAGAAGGAAAATATAAATAACAATACCTTGAATACTTTCAGGTGAAATGCTACAATGATAGCTCCGTGCGCTTGCGGAGAAATATCTAAAATTGTTAAGGAACTATCAAGGCTATTTCTTAGTAGCATGGTTACACATTAGTTTTGTTGCTAAGAAGTACCAACAAGGTATTTCTGGCGCCATTGCTGAGGATGGATTCAAACCCCATACTTAGTAGTGACCTTAAGAAATACCAACACTATGATCTCTAGGCACACACAAGATCTAAGTTGCTACTCACTAAGAGCTCTCAACAGGGCTACACTAAAGAGCTCCACTAGATGAACTAGGCTACAAGGCAAGCTCTCAATTCTAACTACACTAAGGAGCTTGCTACAACTAGTTTCGGGAAAGTAATAGAGTAAGGTAATTATACCGCCATGTCGAGGAATGAACCAATCATAAAATATAGACAATCCAATCACCAGGATAAATCCAATCACATAAGAGACACACGATTTTTCTTCTGAGGTTCACATGCTTGCCGGCACGCTAGTCCCCGTTGTGTTGACCAAAACTTAGTGGTTCGCCGGGCTAAGAGGTGTTGCACAAACCTCATCCACACAATTGGACACCGCAAGAACCTACCCACAAGTGAGGTAACTCAAAGACACGAGCAATCCACTAAAGTTATCTTTTGGCTCTCTGCCGGGAAAGGTACAAGACCCCTCACAATCACTGGAGTTGGCTACGAACAATCACCAACACGTGCCGAAGCTCCTCCATTGCTCCAAGCCATCTCGGTGGTGGCAACCACCAAGAGAAACAAGAAGACCCGCAACCAACATAATCCCAAGTGCCACTAGATGCTCAAACACAATGCAAATGCACTTTGGATCACTCCCAACTTGACTTTGGATGATCAAATCACAAGCTAGATGAGTGGGAGGCATGGAAGTATGCTCACAAGGTGTATCAACAAGTTAGAGAGCCAAGAGAGAGCAAGAGCCGGCCACCATGCTTTTATAGTGACCCAACAACTCAACTAGCAATTATACCCATTCACTGGGCTTGCTGCGAACTGACCGGCTGCGTCCGGTCACTGCTTGGATGCGACGTGTCCCATTCAAACGTAAATAGCCGTTGGCACCCAATGGCTCTTTCTGTGTGAAAGTTAGTGAAAGATCGAACACGCTGCTTGAAAACAATTGGACGTAGGCGAGGCAGCGTCAGGTTGAGTCCAAAGATCTCTCGGAGCCTCTCAACTGCGACCGGACGTGTCCAGTACCGCTGACTGGATGCACCTTGCATCAGGTGCACATCACTGCGCAAAACATCTCATCTGACTAGATGCACTGCTCAGAGTCAGGTCAACGTTTCACCCAGAGTCCGGTCACGATGAAAATCTACACCAAGAGGTCTATGGCATGACCTAACGCGTCAGATCCAATGCGAACAGATGCAGTCTAGCGTCCGATCATCCCTGCCTTAGCTTCTCATGCTGGGGTCAAATACCAGACGCGTCCGGTCTCAATTCTGAATGTGTCTGGTCTCTTCTAAAAAACTACCGCTGAGACAAATACCGGATGTGTCCGGTCTCTGTGTCGGACGCATCCGGTCTCTCCGAGACTAGCACTTTCAATACGTTTCTCAACTCCCTTGTTTCTATGTGACAACACAAAAGTGTCTCACCACTTGTGCACGTGTGTTAGCATTTTTCACAAGCATTTTCAAGGGTTAATTATTAGCACACTAGATCCTAATGCATATGCATAGAATTGAATCACCTAGTGGCACTTGACAATCGTATGAACCATAAGAATTTTCCTCTTAATAGTATGGCTATCGATCTTAAAGCACTCACATTCTCTATGGTGTCTTGAGTGCAAACCAAAAATAGCTCCTATCAAAATACCTTTGCCTTGAGCCCATTTTTGTTTTTCTTTTTCTTCTTTTCTAAATGTAAAGCACTTGATCATCTCTTTTGCGGCCATCGCCTTTACCATGACCATCATCTAGCTTCACCACTTGGATTGGACTACCTCATCTAATTCACACACTTAGATCAAAGGTTAGTTCTAGGTTTTATCAATTATCCAAAATCAAACTAGGACTTTCACACATGAAACATATGCTTGCCACATGTGGTTTCAGCACAACATCTTCTTGCTGCTTGGGACAATGGGGGCTTGTTGGCGTGTGGAGTTCACCAGTGTAGAGAAGAGAAACCTTGCATTGATCGTGCCAGTCACACAGAACATGCTGGACTCTGCAACACACAGTAATCGCCCGCAGCACTGCATCCGTGTCACCCAAAACAAGGGCGTGCAAAGAGATCCCGTCTGATTCCGGTGCCGGCACCGGCGGGAAGTTGAAGCACTTGCACAGGGCAGGGAGAGCTTGAGCATATGGAGAGAGCCCTCGAGGAACTCTGCGAGGACGCGCTCGTCGTCGGCGGCGGAGTGCAAGCCGCACGCCGTGCAGATCGTGGTTGGCACTGGCGGCAGGCCGTGGGGGCGGATGCGGAGCCGCCTCGGGGTCCTAGAGGTCGCCGTCATGCCTGAGATGAGGGTGGGTGGGAGGGGATAGGGAGATCTTTGGGTGGAGATGGTCGTGCTCTGCTCAGTCTGCTGTGTCGGTGGTGGGCTGGTGGCTTGCTCGTTGCCAATGCCAACTTTGTATGCTGGACTGGTATGGGATCCGTGGTTGCATGGGGGTTATTTGGGCTGGCGTCGCGACCCACGAACGGGAGCGTCCGTGCGGAGGGACACCCTATTCCAAGCAGTACCATAAATTAATTGTAGAAACCTTTCAAAAGACGCAAGAAAGAAAAAGGTAAGTGTTTCAAAACACCAATGTTTTAGCATATAGAATACTCCCTCTATCGTAAAGTAGAAGTTGTCTCGCTTCTCGAGAAGTCAACTTTTTTTAAACTTTGACCAACTATAAATAAAAGAATATTAATATTTATGACACATAATTAGTATCATCAGATAGATCGTTGAATATACTTTATTATAAACTTATTTGGAGATATAAATATTGCACGCATTTTCTATAAACTTATTTAAAGTTGAGAAAAAGTTTGACTACACGCATCCCATAACGACTTTCTTTCTGGAACAGAGGGAGTAGCTCTTTATTTTTAGGAAATGCACGACGATCTTCTAAGTTGAAACTCAATCGACCTGCGAATATCTTGATTGCTACAACAAATACATAGGTAGATAGAGACTAGGTACAGTGCTAGAAATCTGTGGCTGCTTCGGCAAGGTTAATTTGGCGAGTGAAGAGCATGATTAGGCAGACAACTAGACGACCAGAACAAACTCTATCATCCACTTGGCTTTGTTGCGCGCATTATTGACAGCACATCATGCGACCAAGCCACTAGCAACCCTTTCTGTCAACCAAAGCCTTTATTTGTGAACTGGCAGTGAGCATATATAGCTTTTCTCTGATGATTATGTCTTGGAATATGGCACATATCGTGCTAGATAGAGGAGAGGTGTTGATCTCTCCGACATTTTATGCCTGGAAAAAGAGATGGACATCGCAACATGCATGTAGTGCCCCTACCCCACACCTGCATGTTTTTCTCTCTAGAACAATGTTGCTGGGCTCTACAATCATCGGACAATAATAATGAAGCAGCAACGCACAATATCTAGGTCCCAGCATAATGCAAATTTTTTATATGCGAGAATATGCTCCACCCTTCGAAAATATGCTTCACGACCCGAAGCAGGCCCCAATAATAACTCGGCGCCGACTCTTTTTTTTTTTTTTGAGCAACGGGAAATGACCACCTGGACACAGGAACCGTGGATGATGGCGTGGCCACAATAACTCGGCCTGCTAAGCCCAGCTGGTCTAAGACGGGTCATTAATGCGGCCCATGGCTATATGGCCTATACTGAAGACTAATTATCATTCTAAAGAGGACTATCTTATTTTTCAATTAAAGAAGGCCTTGTTCTGCTTGCATATTAAAAAAATCGAAGGAAAATGAGAATTATATTTAAACTTGGCACAATGTATCTCCGTGTCACATACGAAAGAAACAATATTCCATCCATGTCCTACCACCACCTTCATCGGCGCCCTTGGTTGATGCAGTCAATACTACACATGAAGATTGCCCCCCTTTGAACACTGAAACCAGAATATTGCCCTGATACAAAATCTGCCGACCAACCCTAAACGTTGCAAATGCTGCAAGATCCAAAGTTTTGAAATCAGATCGAAACACATCTGAATTGATAAAAGCACGTCGTTGGTTGAATCATTGGGTATAACACACGCTGCAGATTCTTCAATACCTCCAAACCCTTGATCTATCAAGTTGGAATCCTGATTTTTCTCTCCATGACTATCAACGATGAGGTCGACGACTGAAAGCCCTAGCTTGGTTTTTGTATCTGAGTGACAACTTATTATTGACTAATGCTTTAATTGAGATGATTAAGCTAGGTCCACAAGTCAGATTGAGCAAGGCATAGCCTTGGTGGAGATGATGGTGATCAAGTGATGCAAGTGCTCAACATGGAGATGGTGGAGATGGTGATCAAGTGATGCATAGCCTTTGCTTTAAACATGCAAGTGCCGTCTGGGGAGCACTGAAGCTTAGGCTCAGTTAATGACTATTTTTCCAGTTTTGAAACTAGACGTTAGCTAGCCGTTGGGAATGAAGCAGTGGTCTTCTCCGGTTACCACTGGAGAATTCAGTTGAGTACATTGACAGCCCACTTGAACGGTAGTTCTTGAGTGGCTCTAAAATAGGGGGTGTGACCGAGCTATTTGGCTCTCTTGGCTATTCCTACCGGTGTCTGCAGTCATTAGAGCTCAAGAACACACTCCACTCATATAAGCACACAGAGAGATTTGGTCACTACTACTATGAAGGTTTACACAGGCAGGCGTTTTAGGTATATGGAGGTGGGCAGGGCGTCCGCCTCTGGCTTAGATCCACTATTAATCATGCTTTCCAGAGGCGGACAGCTAAAGACATGACTGTCTTCGTTAATACAATTAATGGAGGCGGCTATTCTAAGGTGCCAGCCTCCATTAATAGATTAACAGAGGTAGCAACATTTATATTGTCCGCCTCCATTAAGGCCAGTCTCAGTGGAGATTTCATGTCACTGTTTTCGACACATCCAGATTTTGAAAACAATGCAGAAGAGTTTCGTCCCCATGAAACTCTCTACTCTCATGAAACTCTTAGGCCAGTCTCAGTGGGGATTTCATGTCACTGTTTCCAACACATCTAGATTTTGGAAACAGTGCAGAAGAGTTTCATCCCCATGAAACTCTCTCTACTCCCATGAAACTCTTATCATCTCTCTCTTCATTAATATAGTGCCACATTAGCATAATTAATGTCCATGAAACTCTAATGAAACCCCATTGAGACTGGCCTTATAATCTCTCTCTTAATTAATATGGTGCCACATCAGCATAATTAATGCCCATGAAACTCTGATGAAACCCCATTGAGACTGGCCTAATGGACTAATAGAGGTGGCTGTATTTATTGAGCCTGCCTCCATTAATGAATAAATTTAAATGTATATTAGGCCAATCTCAATGGGAGTTTCTAAGAGTTTCATGGGCATTAAATATGTTAATATGGCACTGTATTTATGAAGAGAGAGATGATAAAAGTTTCATGTGAGTAGTGAGAGTTTCATGGGGGATGAAACTCTTCTGCACTGTTTCTAAAATATGACTGTGTTGGAAACTGGGCTATGAAACCCCCGCTAAGACTGACCTTAGTGAACTATGACTGTGATTAACCTTGTATATGATGCGAGAAAAAGTATGTTAAGACTCATGCGAGTAGTGAGAGTTTCATGGGGGATGAAACTCTTCTGCACTGTTTCAAAAATATGACTGTGTTGGAAACTGGGCTATGAAACCCCCGCTAAGACTGACCTTAGTGAACTATGACTGTGATTAACCTTGTATATGATGCGAGAAAAAGTATGTTAAGACACATCCAAATGAGATGGTGCGTGCATGCATGCATAACTTGTGTAATTATCTTCTCTTTCTCGAACAAAAACAAAAAAACACTTGAATGACGTAATTTGTGTATGTATGGAGCTTGATCTCTTTGTCTCACAAAAAGATATACAGGCATATATACAAATAAAAACAAAAAGATGATGAACTAAATCTAGTTTCTTTGTCCTCCACCATAGATATAGATCTAAATCATCATAAAACCACTAAAAATAAACTCCAAAACGAGCACAGCAAAAATGATAGCAACCTCCTACATTCACCTAGCAAAACCTTGCCCCATGAAAAATGATGTTTTTTCAGAGTTCTAGAGCTCAAACCCAATCAAAATTAATGGAGCAGCTCTTAGGAAGAAGATGGGGGTGGTTAGGCTGCGTTGACAATAGTTAACAACCATCATAAACCGTCTATATAACTTGAATAATGTATGAAAATAATCACCAACATAGACTTAGGGGTTTAAACTAACAAATTCCACGAGTTTTAGTGAATCTGTGTTTTCTGCAGGATTTATCCAGAAAACCGTCAAGGTGGACCTAAACGTCAGAATTAATCATGCTTATCTGTGACGAAACCTGCACCAGAAGACTCTATAAGATACCAGAGGACACCACACCACGGCAGAGGGCAGCCGGCCCCACCTGCAGGCTGGCCGACCCAAGGGGCCCATAGGACAGCCCTTCCTTGTGATGTCGGTTCTCCACAGCCTCAAGGATTGTATCTACGCCGTTCTTTCAAGTCGGTTTGATCTGAGGGCTCAGGATTGATGCTCCGCCCTATATATACCAGCCCCTACCCACCTCCCTCAGGTATTCAAGCAGTCATTCAATCAAGAGATCAAACCCTAATCATCCTCAGAGCTCCACAATATTCTAGGGCATAGCTAGCTAGGTTAGATCTAGAGAGAGGCAAGCTTTGTTTCAATTTCTGATCTTGTCAAGAGCGTGGCTTGGTATAGCCCTTGTATCCTCTCTTGTATCTTTCATATTTCATGTGTTTGCTACAATTGAGATAACATTATTCTTTATATTATTTATGTTCCTAGTTATCATGTTCATTGTCTACTTTGATTATATGCTTAGTATAGCTAGATTATCATCATGTTTAAGCGTAGGTTTGTATAGCGCTCACTCTAATGTACACGGGGTGAGTGGTCGACATTGTGTAAGCGTGGTGCTTATACTTTGTTTACCTGCGGATGCACCCTATATTCCAGGCCATGTGGTAGATCGTGAGTGTGACACTCTCGTTGAGTCCTTTGTAGTCCACTCCCCGAATATAGGTCAAGTAGGATCTAGTTACGAAGTAAGTCATGCTCTGTTCTTGATCTTCCTTAGTAATATCCCTTATGTGTAGATATGAAGTTGATCTTAGCCATGACTACTAAGTGTAACTGCACTAAACAACATATGCTTTGACTTGTAATTAAGAATGACTTAGGAATTATTTCTCTAATATCTACTTAGTCATGCTAATGCCATAGAAAGAAGTACTCTGAGTGTTCAATTATCATTCATCATTTACCATTCATATTATATTTCTGTCTTGACTTACCCCTGATGTATGGTTTATTTCTCCATCAAAAGTCTAAGCTATCAATATATTCCCCTTGGTCCGTTCTTCCCTGTGGTAAAAATATAAATAACGATACCTGGAATACTCCCGTGTGAAATGCTATAATGGTATATTATCTGTGTGCTTACGGATTACTTTAATATATATTTCCTCAATTACAGGTGACATGAATAAATACCAATAAACATTTCTGGCATCATTACTAGGGATGACAACTTAGTAAAAATGTGATGTTAAGTAATATCAACAAGCTGCTGGTTTTACAGCCTATCATTAACGGAGGTGGGAAAAAGGAGGCCAGCTCTGTTAATGATTAATGGAGGCGGCCGCCTTAGGTTGCCTGCCTCTGTTAATGATCTATTAATGGAGGCGGTTGTCGTTGATAGACCCACTCCGTTAATCAATTAATGGAGGAGGTTGTCTTAAAGTGGCCACTTCCATTAATGGTGGTGGTTGATGCCTGACTCTTAAAAAAATCACAAATGCTTTGGCAGATCATCCCACGGACCATCCGATGATCTGACAGATCGTCCGTCAATGCAGTCGACAGAACAATGATACTATGCTACACACACATGTTATATATACATATAACCTAAACAAAGAACTGTCAGGGTCCTCCTAGGAGAGGGGGTGTTGGCTAGGGTGGAGGGGGTGGCGGCTACGGTTGGCAGTGTGGGGAGGGAGACGGCGCAGGGAGACAGAGGGCGGTGGGCAAAGAGAGGGAGAGAGGTAGGGGAAGAAGCAATTGCTCTTCTCTTGCTTAGATTAGATTGATTACATCCTCCTGTATTTACAGACCCTACAGTACAACTACGGGAGATATACTTATAGATTTGATTTTTCTTTCCTAAACAAACCAAACTCCTAACATAGTAATTCTCCTAATCTAATCTCTTCCAGTCTGCGGCAGCAGCGAGGGCATTGGCGCCCCACCAACTAGCGCGCGCGACCCCCTGGGTTGTGTTGGAACCGGTTGAGATCGGCTAGCGCCCTCCTTTGGGCCTCACTATAGGCCCATTAGCTCTGGGTTGGGGGCCTCTCATCAGACGTATGACATCACCACCCTTCTCCATTCAGCGCGTCCTCGCGCTAAGGCAATGCCCAGTCATTGACGCCATCGGGTGGAAAGTCCTGTCCTGGTAGAATGGCCTCGATGCGAGCAAGGAGGTGACCACAGACTGTGTCGGCTAGGATCATGTTCCCCCGCATGCACTCGGGGACGAACTCTAGGTAGTAGAGGAGGTTGTCGATGTAGCTGTAGAAGTAGTAGCTGTATGGTCCAGTGCCTGCCCTCGACCTCGCCGCCTGGCGTGCTGCCATGAGAAGGGGGCGATGGATCGCCGTGTCGATGGTGAAGTGGAGCATCTCTCATGGTGGAGCGATGAATTCATGGATCCTATCTAGGACTCAGTGCCATATCATAGCGCTGGAGCGTGTAGATGGCATCATCGTTTGGTCTAGCATGGTGCCGAACATGAAGTTGCCCATGTCGAACTCGTTTGGTGAGAGTTGGTGTAGGTTGGAATCGGGTCGTAGAGCGATGTAGACGTTGTCAACATGGATGAGTTGGTGACCCAAATTGTCGATGAAGATCACCGTGGTGGACGACACCGTGCCCTGCAACCATGGGCGCCCTAGCAAGATGCCTATGGGGGTGGCATTATGGTGTGGCACTATCGGTGGTGGGTGGTAGCCAAGTGCCAGGAGCGCCATCTATGCTAGGCCTTCACATAGTAGCACCTGCAAGGAGATTGGGTAGTAGTGGCGAGACTGCGGGGATGTAGAGGCAGCCGTCGAAGAAGAGCAGCCCTCGGTCCAGCATCTAAGCTAGGGTGGTGGTCGTGTTGTTGATGGTGAGGGCGAGGTGTCGTAGCTGCTGTTGTTGAAGGACAGCTCGGTGTAGGTTGTCGAAGACGACGTCGGTGGTGTTGACATAGTCCAAGGCGTTGGGGCGTCAGAACCGGCTTATCCGGTTCATGATGTCGTGAGGTGGTGATGGTGGCACTTGAAGTGGTGCCCTCTTGATAGGTCGAGGAGCTAGTAGGGCGAGGGCGGTCGACGGTGTATGTCGAGGTTGGATGGTGGTGAAGGTGATGGGATGACCGTTGCGGTAGTATTGTAGTTCCATGGTGGAGAAGTCCCATGTCAGGCGTCTGAGGCCGTCTAGCCATGGTGTACCCAGGATGATGTCGACATCGTTGCTAATGTCGAGGAGGAAGGCGTCAATGTAGAAGATGTCCGCGTCAATGTGGAGGGGCACGCTGAAGGCTGCTGCTCGACATGAGACCTCTTTGCCGCTACCAATGAGGATGGTGGTGTCAATGTGCTGCTCGAGGAGGCCAATGAGGCATGCGACGTTGATGTCAATGATGTTATGTGTGGCGCCCGTGTCGACTAGGATGTGGACGCCAGTGCCAGACACCACTCCTGTAAGGCACATGGGGGGATAACCGCGCACTGGGGACTGTGTGGTACCAATCATCATGAGGAGGTTGTTGTCGATGTTGTAGTTGTTAATGGATGTGATGTCGAAGAGGTGTTTGCACTTGTGGCCACGGGTGAAGGGTTCGTCATAGTTGAAGTAGAGCCCTGATCGGTGATGTTCTGCCATCTCTTCGGCGATGAGGTGCTTGATGGGTGCGGAGGAGCTACTGGTGATGCGCTTAGTGTAGATGTCATTATCGAAAGTGTCGATGAGGGTGCCTTCAAAGGCACGGACCAAGCGGTCGGCTTGGTGGTCGGTGTCTTGTTGGCATGTACGCCCTGGTGAGGGATATGACCATCTCCATGTCTTGCGGGTTCTGGAGCTTGACGTCCATCTTTAGCGGTTCGAGGAGCCCACTAGTGTAGAGTTCACATGCTGTTGCCCATCCATCAGGCTCCCAGCGTGAGCCACGTGCACCAGGAAGTGCTCTGTGTAGTCATCAATGATACTGGTCTTGTGTAGGGATGCAACCTCACCCAATGCGTGGCACTGGGTAGGGGGCGAAGCACTCGTTGACACAGTGGGTGAGGTACGCCTAGTCCGTCGCTGCCTTGTTCTGCGTTAGGTGCATGTACCACTATTGTGCACCACTTGTTAGATAATAAGATGCATACCAGACTTGCTCAGTCTTCGGGGTCTTTTGGCTCCTAAAGAATTGCTCGCAGCGATTGATCCATGGCAATGGATCCTCCTTGCCATTGTACGTGGGGAAGGAAAGCTTGTGGATGCATGAAATCAGGACAGGGAAGGAGCCCGACGGTGTCTCGGGGTACTGGTATGGTAGCAGAAGGTTCATCTTGGGGAGCTCTGGCTTGTGGAGGTTGTCAAAGAGCTTGCCCTCCAAGTCATCTACAATCTCAAGGATTGCAGATGACGGCAATGAATCCTTCTACTGCTTGAGGAAGGCTCAGCCGGCTTCCTCCATGGTCTTCTTGGCATCAACCTCCAGCTTGGTGGCGGTGGCCTCACGCTCACGTTGGGTGCGAGCAGTGGCGGTGGCCTCATCTGGTTGGCCGCGTTGGTCGATGCTCATCAGGCATTCGTTGATGGTGTTGAATTGTTTCTTGACAGAGTCGACTGCTTGTGGAGGTCTACAATGAGGGTATCGAACATGGCCTTCAGGTCGGTGGCATTATCGTTGGCACCCATGGTAGCGGCGTAGGATCCAGCTAGCCTTCGGGTACTAGGTGTAAGGGTCCTCCTTACAGAGGGGGTGTCGGCTAGGGTCGAGGGGGTGGCAGCTAGGGTTGGTGGCGTGGGGAAGGAGATGGCACAGGGAGAGAGGGGGCAGCAGGCAAAGAGAGGGAGGGAGGTAGGGGAAGGAAATTGCTCTTCTCTTGCTTAGATTAGATTGATTACATCCTCCGTGTATTTATTGTCCCTATAGGACTCGTATTCCAAGCAACTACAGGAGATATCCTTATAGATTGGATTCTCCTTTCCTAAACAAACCAAACTCATAACATAGTAATTCTCCTAATCTACTCTCTTTCGAATGGCGGCGGCATCAAGGGCATCAGTGCCCCTCCTATTGGCACACGCAACCCCCATGGGGTGCGTTGGAACCAGTTGAGACCGGTAGTGCCCTCCTTTGGGCCTCGCTAGGCCCATTAGCTCTAGGTTGGGGGCCTCTCATCAGATGTATGACAAGAACACAATTGCATGCATATCATATCATGTCATTGACTCATGCATTGTAATCATGTTGCTGTTGGCAAAATAGGATCACAACCGCACAACCTTGAGTGTGGCTAGCCTAAACAATCGAAAGAATCAGTGATGAAACGAAGAGGAACACAAGAACATGATGTACATGATGGCAACCGCCCGGCTGACGACCGGGAGACAGTGCCCTTTTTCACTCTGAATAGAAATGAGTACAGTGACAGATACAAAGTGCTCAAGGCGCTAACACACACTCTGACGCGCCCACTACTTAACCCAGTATCTGGTTCATCTAGTACTCACACAGAAAACTGGCTAACACACGCGATACATGTTGCCACAATGCAACGGACCCGATGCAGACACACAATCATGGTCACCGCAGCAACTGCCATTCCCGCTGTGCGCCTCCAATTCAAACACGCCGGCCTCCCGCTTCTCGCTTCAGCTCGGCTCCTGCTTCTGTGGCTTCAGGATTACATCAACAGTTGCATCATGCAATCATTAGGTGATGAGGACTCCGAGGAGGTCCAACTTGAGGAGACTCAAACCGCCAAAGTTGTTGATGAACCCCCAGCAGATCAATCTCAAGGCAGGCCCCTATGCATCCCTCTCTTTGCTAAAATGCACAAGTTGATTATGTTAAGTATTGTATTGATATGTTACTGTATGACTATAACTATTGGTGAAAATCATTTCCACAATCGACTTGTATTACAAACCTTGCTGATATTTTATCGAAAGAGGTTTTTAATGAACCATTGTGTGGAAACTGCTGTTGCAAAAATGTTTTCTATAAGGTGATCGATTTGGTGGATAAGTGGAGCAAAGCCTCTACGATCATGGACCGATGTATGGGTACGTATCCAAGCACAAGGGATGTAGATGGAAGTTGCCAAGGGGCACAGGGAAATGATATGTTAGTGGACTGAGTACTAACAATGCTCCTAAAATTTGGCCCATGATGGCAGAGGCTTTTACCATGTTGAATGATATCAGAGAATGTGAAGTCAAAAGTGCTTTGAATCACCTGCCCTTTTGTGGTATTTAACTGGTGGTTGCTCAAAGCCCACTATTACAGTTTTTGCACGTTTTGAACATCAACTTGGGGACTTGTTTTTCTTGGAGATAATCATGGTCATGTGCTGGTCTATTTTTGGTCAGTTCAAAATGATTAGATTTTCAGAGGAATTCGACCTCTGTTAATGGATGCAAACATGGATATTTTCCAGAAAGAGTTTGCTCATGTTATGTTCAAGGCCTAGGAGCTTTTCTGTAATGGTGTTCATCTTTTTCGTTTCCTTTTTAGATTCTTTATCGTTTTTCTAAAACCTAGTTCCCCTTTCTTGTGTATAAGATATATCCAGTAGGCATAATGCACACCTATTCACCAAAAAAAGCAACAGTTCATTGCATTCAAATAAACACACGATCTCATTGTGAGTTTAGACTTCAGAAGCAGCAGCAGACTACATTGTGAATTATCTGCATTATTTTGGCTTGAATTTGTATAATGTAAAGGATGCTTGCAATAGGAGATGCTGTAATGATGCGCTTAACTTAGAAGGCATATTTTTCTCAAATAAATTTGCATAGTATGTCAGAAGTTGTAGACAGATGTATCACCTGGTGTTGGTACAGAAATTCAAGTCTTTCAGATTACCCTTGTTTTGGGTGGACATGTCTGTGCCTGTCGTTAATATCCACAAATTTGTGAGGACATAAAAAGCAGCTTCAAGACTTTGCTTTTCTTTCACATGACAAGTACAAGCTGAGATTGTAGCATGGTAGAAGACAAAAGCACAATAATATCATGTAGTCTAATCCTCATTTCTTCTTTCATATGAAGGTTAGTGAATGTTTTTTAATTAGGGTTCAATGGAGTAGGTACTTTACTTAGTAGTACCAACTCTGGAAGGTTTACATGTAAACAGTGGATAAGAAATATCTCAAGACACCTCTCTTGTTCTTGTTTGAATTCTGAAATGTTCCACACCATGGTTCCGTATTTTTTTAATGACATCGAGTCGCACTCAAATAGTTTCATAAATATCATACAACAAAGTGGTCAGAGAAAGAATGTCTCAAGAAAAGTAAACTCAAGACTTCAAGTGGAATTGAGTTCAAAATCATAGCCAGGAAATCACCATACTTGGTCTAGTACCAAAAAGGTTATGTTACCTACACATATTTTATTAACCAATATTAATTATAAATTAATAAAATGAAAGGAAAGGTTGATCTAGTAATCATCTTATCATACATTTTAGCATTGACACACATAGCAGAAACTAGCAAGCCAGATGATCAGATGTTGGTGGGGTGGGGGGGGGGGCGGCGAGTTCAAACATAGCCAGACATTTGAATCATTTCTGGATGTGGGAAAGACAGGCAGGAAGGTATTATTGTGGCATTCAAGTGGAATCATTTCTCATGACAAATGCACCTAACAATGTTCTTGCCAAAAAAAAATCCAAAAGCATAATTGAGGGTAATAGATTCATTTATTATACCCCCCAACAGCAACCTTGTTATAAAATCCAAGTTACTGGATGTAAAAAAGGTTTTGATTCAAAAACTAAAGTTGAGCATTCCTCATAGCAGAATCACTATGTAAAAAAAGCACATCACAGATGCGCGTTCAGGCACATCACAGACGCGTGTCTGCTATAAAGTGTCTGTAATAAGGTCTTATTATAGATGCGGAAAAAGCGCGTCTATAATAAGCATATACTATAGACATGTGTTACAAAAACGCGACTGTGATAAACGAACATGCGTCTGTGATAAGCCCTTACCAGAGACTGGTAGGCATCAACACGCGTCTGTAGTAACCCCTTACTGGAGACACATGCTGCCAAGATGCGATTGTGACAAGGTTAAGACGCATCTATAGTAAGAACCACAGTGCATACACACGTCTATAGTAAGGATCATACTACAGACGGCATTTATAAACGCGTCTGTAGTAAGAACTATAGTGCGTCTGTAGTAAGGATCATACTACAGACGACATTTATAAACGCGTCTGTAGTAAATAGCATACTAAAGACGTGTTTTTGAACACGCATCTATACTAAGCAGGCTACAGACGCCTCTAGTCTACACGCTCTACATGCTTTTGTAGTATTTTCTTTGCTATAGATGGGTCTAGGCTCCAAATGCGTATGTACTAAGGAGAATACTATAGACGCGCCTGTAGCCTAGACCCATCTGTAGCTCATAATACAGAAATATACAGATCATAGATATATATATACATAGATCGCAGCTGTTCATCACACTGCTTTGTTCATCACACAGTTCACGGATTGTTCATCACACACAATACAGACCACAGATAATTCACATGTATCTCCAATGCTCACAGCTCCAAACTCATGATCACAGCTCTAGACATGCAGCAGCTAGGACAGAATCAACATATATACAAAGGCACTTCACACAGTACCTTTGTATTCTTCCAAAGCATCTAATCCAAGTCATCATGATATATTTGCACAATGAAACTCGCCTTTTTGGTCGATGATCTGCGACACAATAAACAAGGCGATTTTCTCTCTAATATACTCCATGTTGATTGGAGTGGTCAGCACTTCAAATTCCTGTAATTGCCATAAGAGCATCATCCATAAACACAAAAACACAGATATTGTGTATGGATAAAGACCAACGCCTGAGACAGATGAGATACTACTGATAGTGTGTATAGGAACAAAAGCATCGTCGTTAACACAAAAAGAATCATCAGTGCATCATCAGTAAATACACAGTAAACACATCACATGCTAAATTGCTGATACAAAGCTAGTATGTATAGCAGCTAGGTAAAGCTCCAACGAGCGCCATTGCCATTCCATGACCCAGCACAAGCACTCAATTGCATTACACACTGCCTGCAAGCATTCATTCATTCCCCAGTTGCTAATCCAATGCAAGATCTCCTAGCTTGCAGTCAGCTATATACATAGCTATATGCAGATTTCTAAAGCATTCAATCATCACGGATATATATTTACAGTCGTACCTGTTGATCATCCAAATTGGCCTGTCCCATTGCAAGCATCAAGTTGTGGGCTGCATAGAACCCACATGTGTGGTCCAGACCTTGCTGCTGGCACTGCGAACATATGAAACACATGGTTAATAATTGAATTGAAACACTACTTCACAACTAGAAGTGAAGCAATACTTACTGGAATTTTGGTGGCATGGGTCAACTTGATCCATTCCTTCGCCTTGGGTTGGCAATTGCCAAAAGCCCTACACATACATGAGTTGTTATCACATTTTTTTGACTTTCAATAACATAATTAAGAAAGAAATACATGGGTCAATAGTAGGTTGTAGAAAATACTCACTCATCTATCACAGATTTTAACCCACTCAAATCTGACTTCCTGACTCTATTGGAGTCAAGGTACACCACCTTCCGCCACTTGGGAACGATGATAACAGCAATCCAGTGCCCACCACAGTTATGCGCAAACATCAGAAAATTTTTCTTGGCATGTTTCCTTAGGCATCTTTCCAGATACCCCACGCTATAACCTCTATCAGTGTTCATAGTCTTTATTGACATTGGATCTGGATCAAGAAGGCCAACTGGCACAGAATTGACCCTAGCTTCTACAATCAGGCATCTAGGAATAAAGAAGCATACAAAAGCAATTTAGCAAGCAAATATATGAAGACCATCCCTAGCTAAAAATGAATGAGTCCAGAATAGAAGAAATAGTACTTACAGTGTGAAGCAACGAAGAAGGGATATATCCAATCCACTAAGTGTGAAGAGGTCAAACAAGTCTTCTAATCCCACAACCAAAGGCTCAGATTCTGAATCACACCAAAAATGTTGGTGCTTGATCATAGCAACCATCCCGCCCTTTCTCTGCTCTTCACATGCTTTGATGTAGTGGGCATGAAGAGCAACACACCCAGGTCCTGCCTTCTCAAGCTCTATTGCTGGTAGCATTGGCAGTCCAAATTGGAACTTGGCGCTGGCCTGTGTCCATACAGAACCCACAGGGGCACTCTTAGATGATTTGGTAGCTTTCTCCTCCTGCTGCTCCAGTTGGCTGTCACTCTTGGCTGTCCCCACATTGTGTTCTTCATCTACAGCAACCACAAAAAATAAAACATGAGCTAGAATTAATTAGCTATAGAATTACAACAGATAATCATAACCAGGGCATATGATTCCTTGAAAGGTATCAATGAAAGCTATCATATATGTTTCTAGCAATGTTATTCCTTGCAATATAAATTTTTGAAGCAAATAAGTCAGCATTTTAATGCCTTTTGTGTTTTTACAGAAGCCAGTATGTGTGTCGAATGTAGTAGATAAATAGCAAATTTAGTCTAATATGATGACATAATTCATACTCATACCACACAAAATAGTATAATGCATGCTCATACCACAAAACAAATTCATCGTAACAAGACTTGTAATATAACAAAGTAATAAGACAAGTCTAATCTGGAGATGGGGAATGTACTTATCGGTTGTTTCACACTGCAAGATTTCATATTGCGAAGT
This sequence comes from Saccharum hybrid cultivar R570, assembly GCA_038087645.1. Taxonomy (NCBI): domain Eukaryota; kingdom Viridiplantae; phylum Streptophyta; class Magnoliopsida; order Poales; family Poaceae; genus Saccharum; species Saccharum hybrid cultivar. The sequence continues at coordinate 23,477,091 of JAQSUU010000805.1, read as the reverse complement.
AGTGTAACATAAGAGTAATTGATTAGGATCACAGAGGCAAAACATTTTCATGGTTACTTGCAAAACATGCATTTTTACTCATGGGACAATACTAAAGCTAGATAATTTGTACAGATTCACCAATAAGACAACCAGTAAAAGAAAAATATATTTATATTGCTGAATTTTCGTTTAGACTTATTCAGCCATGAAACTAGAACAGAAAACCATTTGTAACAGAAGTAACACAAATTCCTCAAACAATAGTAATAGGACATTTAAAACACATATAAATATTACCGTGGGGTTCGCTTCTCACTTGCATTTTTTTTCATATTGTTACCTTTGATTGTTGCTATGACCTCACTGCCCTTGGACATCAAAAACTCCTTTATCTCATCCTTGGGGATTCTCTTTCTAATGTTTATTCGAACTGGCTCCTCATGATGAGCCTTTCCTCTAATAATGTTAGGCTCCATAATTGTATTTCTTTTTTGTACATCAAAGCTACCCTGAAGATTGTCTCCATGTTTGCCTCCAGCCTGTGTCGCATTGATCTCTCTTTTAACCTTCTTTCGGAGAGGAGTCTCCACAGTTGGTCTCATTTTGCTAGGTTCTACCATGGTCCCTGGAGATGAAACAATTGCTCCAGTGTGAACATTCTCTGTAGTGGTTGTACGTTGGTTTCGAGGTCTTGATACTTCAGTGGCTTTGAATGTTTCACTGCATTGAAGGCAAGAAATGGTGCAATCAAGATACTCTATGGAAAGTTTGTTCTTTTTCTTGCAACTTGCACATGCTGTCCAGAACGTTTGATGTTTGCGCTCTGCACGAAATGGACCAGGAACTGGATTGCCAGGAGCAGCAAGGGCGCATACAATAATTTTTGTGTCTCCTCTGAGATCAACCGTGTCTGGAACATGATTGTTGGAAAAAGGCTTGATGGCATGGGAGGGTACTGCAGGGGCAAATGAAGTAGGGACAGCAGTAGTAACAGAACCAGCTTGTTGCTCCATTTATATGATGTGTCTTGAAGAACAATCCTTCCCTCAGTTCAGGGCATGCAATAAACAAAACTGGATGGATTGAACACCGGAAAGATGGAAAGAAATTAGATAGATGGGAAACATATAACATACTTTATAAATGCAGCGGAATTGAAACTTAATGATTCTATAAATATATCATATAGAAGAGGAATTTTAAATTTTATGGGTATCAAAGCTGACCCAAATTTCATTTTCTTCAGTTTCATTGATTGCTATTCGTAATCCACATAGAAAAAGTCATACGTACAGCCAAATAAATAGACCTAGAAAGGACTATGATCTAAGATCAAGTAGGAACATTTGTAATATATGGGATGACCTCATGCATATCCACCATGCATATAAATGGCATAGAAATAGAAAACAAATTATGTAGGAAGCAAGCTAAGTGTGGATATAATATCTAAGAATTCCTTTACTTACAACCTCTCCTCTATTGTTTCACTTGGTTCTAGACAATCTCGCCAATAGTTTTCTGGCACTTCTTCCGATCCTGTTACATTTAAAGACAAGTAGAATGTAAAGGATATTAAAAGGCATATATAAACAAGGAAGAATATGCATGGGAGAGCTTGTATCTTCTATTAAAAAATTTGAATGAGTAACAAATATGTATTCCAGAATTATACCAGTCAATTATCCCACAGTAGGCATAAAAATATGTCTTAATCTACCTAGTTTTTGAACATGCAAACATATAATGAAAATAATGGTACAAATTCAAACAAATTGTAATGGTTTTCAATTTTCATGTGACAGAAACTAGCAAGGATATATCTCAGCATGCACACAGAGGGCACATTATACAATGGAAATCAACAAGGCATTTGTTGTTATTGGCAATATGAAGCCAAAAAAATAGAAAAATCTGAACCATCTTCCTTGAACAAACAGAGTGTCAGCTCAGATGATCAATATATCTCAATATCTGCACAGGCTAAGATCTTTTAATGAATTTGTGGAGCTACTGACATTTGCTGTTTGTTAATTAAAAGATCTTCATGCAGTGCACATTATTATGAAGGATTTCAGTGTCATCTGGCTAAGTTTTTAGTGACTTAATAATAATATGTGTTTACAAATGTTCTAATTAAATTCTAAGTGGAAAACATATATTCTTCCAGAGACATCTGATGGTAAAACTGAATTCTAGCTACCATACATGCTACCGGCGTATATAAGTAGGTTTGTGAGGATGAAAACTATGCAATGATTATAGACGAAAAGGCTTTTCCAAACATTATCCAGAACAATATTACTAAATGAAATGGCTTTTCCTATATTGTGCATCGATGGTAGCTGGAGAAATGCTTGAGTGTTTCATCATAAATCAAGAAAATGCTGGCTACACCATAACTTATTTTTGTCTCTGATTCTGTTATTGCTCCCTCCTGTTCTATATCCTTTATAATGCCATATAATAATTGATTAATTGTACATATAGATATTTGAAATAAGTCATACTAACTGGAAGAATATGAATATAATATACATCTAAGCATAAGAAAATATTACTTAAAGTAAGCATTCCATAAACTAATGGATTCTTCTTGACTACACAAAAGAAAATAAACTTATTAGTAATTAATAATGCAAACAGCCAGATTATGTAGCATAAGTATAACTTGAAATAATGAGTAAAAATAAAATTATATGCATGCTAAGCTGTTGCGGCTATACTGATGTCTAGCATGGAGGGTACAAGGACATAGCTCATGTATTTGATGTGATATCGAGTGGATACATTAAAATGAACTTTTGTGTAGAGGACCCAGTATTAGGGATCAAATTCCATTTTACATGTTTTTCCATTACATATGGAATTAGTGATACTAGTGAATACTAGGTCACACATTCTCGAAGTATGGTAAAACTAGTTCAATCAACCTGACAGACCGAACAGGCAACCAAGGGTGTGATTGGTTCCCTGTGTGGGCAAACCTGGTATGTGGGGTGCAGCCAGGAGGTATTTCGTTTCCTGGTTGTCTACCTGATCCTGGCCAGAAGCTTGCTCCTGGACTTTTGCAGGATTATTCGAATTTGCCCCTAGATATGGTCACAGAGGAGACAAGTTCAATTTGCATGGCCATAGCTGGCTCGCTCACGCCAGGGCAGAGATGTCCCTTGGCATGTGCCACGGCGCTAGAGACACCGAGGCCCGTGTGCTGCAGGAGCAGTCGTGGCCCCAGACGGCTTCGTCCCTGGTGATTGCCCTGTGTCCCAGCCACTGAGAATGTTGTGACCGATGACTCCAACACTGCCTTGGGTTGCTCTTTGGGATGGCGTGCAAGAGGTACACACAGCTGTCGAGATCACTCACCGCAATGTCCTACTGATATACTTCATGTACAGATCTGTCTCTTTTATTCCTCTCCTCTCCACCATTGTTGCTCGAGCTCTCACAGTAACAAGTCCCCGGCCCTTACCCCTTTCACTTGTCTATGTGCAATATCTGTTTCCATCTGCATTGATTGTCCTTTGATCTTTGTAATTTTGTTTATGCAGAATTGGTAAACAAGTTTGAGTCTGGCAATTATTGATGAAAAGAACATCACAACTTTAACTGAGCACGTGATGAGAAATATGTTGGTAACATTCTGAACATTCTCTCTAGGGAATGTGCAATGATGACTTAGTAACTATTTTTTGAGGCAATATGCTTGTGCAATGATGATTACTTATGATGGAGGATGTGAGCTGATGATCTATTCTAGTGAGGCACTGTATTATATTGGGCAACATTACTATCAATCATTTCGGCTGATGCATTTCTTATCATGTCTATGATGAAATTGTCTATATCCATTTGTCATATGGAATATCCATTTATTCTCATTACATTTTCATGTTATTGTCTTTGCTTATGCCCCAAAGATCTTGATCATTTGATGATTGATAGATTTCTGAGGCCTCAATCTTCTTGTGTCTGTGATCTGAGGCCTTTAATTTCCTTGCAGTCTTGTGTACATGTGATGATATTTGACATATCCACATTGTTCTTGTCAAGTAATGGGCATTGATTCCCCACTAAATCATATTGTTGGTTCTTGCTAGGTACTTCTGCAATTCTGTTTTACCATTCCTGGATGCTCCAAGATTCCTATCAAATTAGTAACGTTATTTCTAAGGCACTGTGCACAATTCATAAAATCATTCTATGGTACCTTAAGACTTTTGCTAATGTCAAAATCTTTTCTGTTGCTCACTTTCTGAACATTTGAACTGTCAACTAGATTATTATGCCTTTGTATGCTGTTCGTGTTGGCTACCAAAGTCTGGGAATCCGCCCATGAACAATTTTTTGGCTTTAGTAGTGGTTGCTGCAAACGATACAACACAATAGAAAGCGCTTTCGAAGCATTGCAACTGTGTGTAACCTATAGACTGAATATGTTGTCACCTGAGATATAGTTGCCACCACATGCAAGAGGTCAACACACTACCATGCATGCAGCAAACCAAACAATCCATTAATTGCTGCGTCTGAGTTTCATGCTGTTCAATCCATCCAAACACACCATCTCTGTGTAGCTTGTCTCTCTGCAGCTAGGCAACCAAATATACACCTTTTGCATGATCTGAACCTGGTGAAGGGGTGCCTGGCTGCCCAGTAGTCAATTGCCAGCTTAGGAAGAGCCATAAGAACCTATCTGCAATCATCCCCCGGTGATAACGGCACTCTGTCTAAATTTATCGATACATTTCCTTACAAAGAAGAGAACGAGAGCGAGCCTGAACGAAACCTAACAGAAGCTGCACTTGACTAGGAAGACTGTTGCACTCCCTGCGGGTAATAGCAAGAGAGTGAAGAATGCGATCCTCAAAACTCAAAAGTCAACATTGAATGAGTCCAACCAGGGTTCGCACAATTCAGAGGGGATGCCACTTACTGCACATACCTAGGTTTTTCCTTGCCCCAACATCTAAATAAAGGGCGGGCGCCAAAAAGAAGCAGTGACGCCTTTTCGATAAAAGCTTAGCTTGGTTGGCACATGAATTTCAAGAAAAAAATTATTCTATTGGATTGGATTTGTTCGAGACCTGCGCGAAAGTCTCATCATTGTTGGGTTCCATTTGAGATCTGATACGTGGGGTCAGAGAAGGGATGTCCTCAACATCGAGGAATATTTGCTAGGGTATGACTCATTCAGATCATGAGTTCAAACAAATAATAAAAATTTTGAAGTATCCATGATCAGTACCAATGAATAGGATATAGAAGCTCTATCCTAGATTTCTATGGTACACGGATGACTTGGCTTCTTTCTCAAGTAAGCACTTGGCATAATCATTATCCTTGGGGCTCGCTGCTTCCTATCTAAGTTATTCTTTCTTTGTTACTCTAGTAATGACGTTCCGAAAGAAATCAAGGTTACCAGGTCACAGTTCTGATTCTTCTTCCTCCCTTATAGAAACTTCCCAAAAGAAATCAGTAGGTAGGCTGGGTCCGCCCCATCTTTCTTTTTGTAGTAAGCAACTCTATTGAGAAAGCTCTTTCTTGATAGAAGTAAACAATCGTTGTAGTTCCTCTTTAGGCAAGCTCCTTTGTTCCTATTGTTCATATTCTCCAATTCTGATTAGGATCAGGGAGTTTAGACGAGTAAATAGGCAGGACAAAGGCGGCTTAGAGGAGGGGCCAAAGGAGCTAATGCGGTTGTTGTCCTTCTTTTTGTATTCCTCAGTTTCTGCTCTAGCTTTAGTCTTTAGTCATTTCATCAAGTCTATTCTATGCTTCATTGCCCCTTCTCACTTCACTATATCGGTGGGTGGTATCATAGCATACTCTCTTTCTTCTTTAGTTTTAAGGACTTTGAATCATGCACTTTGTTCCCTAATTTCATTCAAGAGATCCTGAGGAAAAGAGTTGGGTTTCCACTGAGAGCTGAAACACATAACATAAAACTTGAAGGTTTTTTCTTTTTTTGTTTTATTTGAGAACCCTTTGCGCAAATGTCGTTATCCTAATAGGAGTAAGAGGAACAATCGGCCCAAAGTTAATAGAAGAACTGATAGAGATTGGGTATCGGAAGAAGATTATGACAACGATTTGGATGTCAAAAAATCTAAGGAGACTCTAAAGAATGGTGAGTGGCCTAGGATGTCGTTACACCAATTGGATGTCTATAATGTTTTGCTGCATGGTGACTTCGAAGAGCCGGTTTACATGCTTCAACCATCGGGTTTGACTGATCCAACCTCGGCCCGAGCTCTTGTGATTGGTCTACTAGGCAGGTGGAATGGATCCTTAGCAGGTTCAGCGATCCAAGGTGCCAGTAAACAGAAGTTTTTCACACATACCCGTGTTGCCTCTTCTTTTGCCTAGTACACTCGCACAAGAGCTTCAATGTTGATGTGCTCTGTCAAATCTCTATAGCTTACTTGCCTTAAAAACTACTACCACCACCGAGATCGATCCCGATGTTTCCTTTCAAGAACAACACTCTTCAAATAGGAATCCATGGTATTCGAGCTTTGGTGAGTCATCCAAACCCGAAGCAAAGGAAATAACCTATTTGTCTTCTTCCCCTACTAGGCATGTTTGCATCCTCTTTTCCTCTCTGTTTTGGATGTCAATTGAGTTTAACTAAAGGAATGGCTCCTTAAATGAGGCTAGAAGCCTGGTTGCTCTAGTGATTTGATATCTGAAATAAAACAAAATCACACAACATTCTAGTGATTTGATATCTAAGCTGCCACAATCACTACAAGAAATGTCTCGGTTTTTGACGAAATATTGATGAAACGTGCGTCACAAACCATGCGTCTTATTCCATGGTTTGTGACGTTTATATGTTCATGTCACGTCGTTTATGACGTTTAGAATGTCACAGAACACGTTCTCTGACATTCGTTTCGTCATAAATGACGTGACATGAACATATAAACGTCACAAACCATGGAATAAGACGCATGGTTTGTGACGCACGTTTCATCAACATTTCGTCAAAAACCGAGACATTTCTTGTAGTGAATCTAACTGCAAAAAAAAAGGAATTCTTATCCTATAGGTGCCTTTTCTTGCTCATGGCAATGAATATAGCATCTGATCTTAATCTAAACATTCCCAGCTCAAGTCTCATACTATTCTACTTCCACCTTGACGTTTCTTCTTTGACGCAGCCCACATACTCTTGATGCTTGTTCTGCCTATCGCCAGCCGCCTCCCATCCCCGCTGCTGTCGCCACCACTGAGCCTACCTCCGCTACACCCCGCCATGCAAACCCAGCATCGCCGAGCCATTCTCATGGCTCCCCTCCCCTGCAGCCCCTCCCTGACCCATCTGCCATCATCCTCCTCCTCCCGTGCCTGGCAGTGACCCAACCATCTTGCCACTCTGCCCCGTGTCTGCCTTCTATTCCTGGCCGGCCTACCTCCCCAAGTCCCTTTCTAGTTCTGTAGGAGTTTCCAAACTTGGACCAAGGAGAGCGGCACCTAAAACCAATCTCGATTTCAGACACTTGTAGTATATAGAGCAGATGTGGAAACAAAAATACAGACATCGTTGCAACAAACAGTACAAACCGAAACCTCTGTCCCAAGAAAGGATTCACGAGAGAGCAATGGATCACTGTGAGTATATTGGTTATTAATGCTCTCTGCACTAGTAAAAAGATGATTTTTCCCAGCGCCTGATTTTTTTTACTGGCAGTTTTAGTTATCACGCGCCAGTAGAAATGAAACGGTGGACCCCAAGACCAAAACCGCCTGTAGAAATCTACAGGCGATTTGTTAAGACAACCGCCTGTGAAAATAAGACATTTCTACATGCGGTTGTCTTAACAAACCGCCTGTAGAAATCCATTTCTACAGGCGGTTCGTTAAGAAATCCGCCACTAGAAATACCCGTGTTTTTTAAAATTCGATTTTTTCAAACAATCTCGGATGAGAAAACACCCAAAATAAAAGTTGTTCGTCTCAAAAAGTTATGAAACTTTGTAAATTACAACTTTTTAATTTGAAATCATCTTGTCAACGAAAACTACGTTTGAATGGTCTCAAATTTTAAATTCAAATTTGGTAAATGACCTCGGATGGAGAAATGACCAATACGAAAGTTGTTCGTCTCAAAAACTTATGAAACTTTGTAGTTGACAACTTTTTGATTTGAAATCGTTTAGGACCTCAAACAAGCAAATTACACACGGACTTGTATAATATGTGGGGAACCGAAAGGGTATATGGACACATGTGAGTGTGTGGTGCAGTGGTAGAGGAGGCTCCGCGCGAGGCTGAGGTCATGGGTTCGAATCCCACCCGGAGGGCGTAGCGTGTGATTTTTGCGCGACTTGCTATTTATTTTTGCGCGAAAAATTGCGCGACTAGGGAGTGGGGTCCTCCCCCTAATTAAATTTTTTTTTGCTATTTATTTTCGGGTTTTTTAGAGAATTTTTTGTACAGGCGGTTCGCTAAGTGAACCACCTGTGCAAATTCATTTCCACAGGCGGTTCACAAGCAACCGCCTGTGGAATTGGCCCATTTCTACTGGTCTCCAGCGCAGGCGGTGCTGGAAAACGCCAATAGAAATAGGTTACCAACCGCCTGTATAGTATGCCCGTGTACTAGTGCTGCCCTCGTTATTGACAGAATGTTTGGTTACTGTTCCAGAGAGCAACACAACGAGGGTTAAAGAAAAGAGAACAGCCGTGCTGCTTTGACCTGGAGCGTGAAAACTCGAGCAAGCTGATGGACGGCGGAAGCAGATACGGTTGAGAGAATCAAAGAGACGCACAGCACAACCACTGAACTGGATCAACATCCTACTATCTGTACCCTGCGGGTGAGCTCTTGATCTCACCGTTCCACCTTCCGATAACCAGAAGCACGTACAAAACAAACAACACAAGAACACAAGATTTTTCTAAAACCACACACAAATCAGGTCCGATTGAGCTGAGCTTTTAACCATAGCCTTGCCACATCATATGCGACCCGTCACAGCACTAATCCCTCAAAAAGATTAAGAATTTAAACAGCAATTTCAGAAATCGGGAAACCCTAGCTAGACAAGGGAGAAGTGAGGAACAACCGAAATCCAGGGTACTTGTGAGAGGGTTAAATCAATTGATGGAAAAGATATCTTCTCATGTGTCTGAGCACCAGTTTCCCCCAAAAATCGGACCCCAAAACATAGGCTAATTGCAAGAACGAAAATTCCAAGCAAATAGCTCTAAAGTCACACAAGTAGAAAAACGTGAAATTAAGGATGAACTTGAGCACGAATTTGGGCAAACAACCTTTAATTAAACCACGAGGAATTCACCTGTGTATGAAGCCTTTTAGCCTACTCCAATCTCCGCCAACATCCAAAGACCATGAGGCACTTGTTAGGACTGAGCCAAAAGAGAAAAAAGGGGTTAGCTAGAGATTAGGCCCTGACTCTTGCCCTATGGCCTATATTTATAGTGGAGACGAGTGGAACCCTCCACCCATCTCCCTTCCAACCCTCCTTGGTTTACAAATTAAATATATATGTCCTTGACACTTATTGCTTGAACCTTTTACAAGATGGGGTATGACTAATCTATCTCACCCCATAGCCACTGTTAGAGAGTGAACCCTTGGCCCATGGGCCTGTCGACCCAGGCTCCCCACCATGCCGATATGTATCCACTATTATTCACTGGTCAATACATCAAGCATTCCCTAGTCCATACGATCTCATGGTATCATCAAGAGGGTTTGCTCCTGTGACCTCTCCGCCGGCTTTCGCAAACCCTAACTGTGCCGTCACCGGGCCTTGGCTCGCCGGCTACCGATCCCACGCTGCCATTGGGCCCTGGCCCACCAGCTACCGATCCCACGCCGCCGCCGAGCCCCAGACACTGGCTCCTCCGAGCCTCTCTCTGGCCTCCTTCCCTGCGCTGTCGTCCCATAGCCGCGCATTCTCTCCCAGCGTGCCTCTGGTCCACGATCTGACGCATGCTCTCCCCTATGTCCCGTGTCTGCGCCTGCCAAGCCACATGATGCGCTCTACTCTCGTGCCCATGCGATCCTATGTGACGCGCTCCCATCCAGTCCACGACGTGCTCTGCTCCTCTCCCTCCACGTGGTCACCTCTGTCATGTGGATCTCGCACCCTGCAGCCTATCCTACATGCGCCTCCGTGCCTTCCTAGCGCCCATGCAGGACCTCACCACCTCACCGCTCTCCTCTCTGTGCGAATGCCGCGTCCCAAGGAGGACGTGCCCGTCCATCCTGCCCCTTCGCTCCTGCACCTGCGCATGCATCCTCTCTCTCCATGCGCGGATCATCCTTCCTCACGCAACGCGTGTGCATGTAAGCTAGTTCCCATGCGCGGTATTTTCCACCACGTGTCGCCTTCTCCGTGCCCCGCGTGCGTGTGTGATCTCATCCACATAAAACGTGTGCAACCTTCCTCACATGCGAGAAACACGTGCCCTCTCCTGTGCCATCTTTCCCCGCTCATGCAATCTCATGCCCGTGCGATCCCCATGTGATATTCAGCTGCACCAGGATGGTTGGAAGGAGAATAGGAAGAAAACCCTACTGATAAGGTGCGACACCACACAAAACAAGGAAATAGGGTAATGCTGTTGCCTTACTAGCAAGCTGTGCCTAGACATCTGCCATCGCGGCTGAGGCTGCGGCTGTCTCCCGCTCGGCCATGGTGAATGTTGTCTCCACAGTGGACTGCAACCGCTCCGCCTCCCGGCTCTCCTCGTACGAAGAGCCTGGTTGTTCACATCCAAGTCCCTCACCATGGTGCGGATGTCTCCCCCTTCCTCGTCACTCCACGAGCCAAAGGAGGAAGAACTCGAAGAGTGCGAGGCCTGTGCTATTGGTTGCGATGACGATAAGGGCCCGCTCCCACCGATAGAAGGCCGCGATGTCAGGCACACCATGGAAATGTCCCTGCATCAAGAAAGAGCATCGGTGTCTCCTAAGAAGAGTCGAAGGCGAGAAGTAAACTCATCTGGCTTCCATCAGCCTCACACGGAGGATTGGGGAAATGCCCTCTCCTTCGCTGGCTCCTTCGATGGCTCCTCCTCAGACGCTTAATTCTTCCCTGCCATGGATGGACTTCTTCAAGAACTGGGCACTAGGGAGGAGACGGAGCGAAAGAAAGGTGAGTTTGCAAGGCTACAAGGTGATCATACTGACTCCCTTTTCCTCAGTTTTTATAGCAGGGGGAATGCACGACCGATGGAATTCCAGCAGCTTCGCTGGGTGACAGTGAAAGTTAAGGCGAGGCCACACCCCTACAATCTCCAAGAGGTACGCCTTCCAAGAATTGTGCATGGGGAGACAGGCCGCCAAAACTGATGCTTCGACTTCGCCGAGAATGAACCCACCTGAGTAACTGTAGCCCCAAAATTGACGAACCATCACGCTTGTCAGTGCACCCGAGTGATCTTACACTCAGATCGAGTACTCAGCCTAGCTTGCATCCCTTGGCTAGTGTAAGCGGTAATATTATTATTACCGACCCAACCATTAACAGAGTCTGGGGGAACTCGGGAGGGCCACTAGTATGGCCCAAAAACATCTAACAACAAGTGTTACGTATATCTCCTATATACCCAAACGAGCTCGAAGTACCATAAATATTGGAGGATGTGTGCCCCTTTGTGGGAAACCAAAAAAATTGGTTGATTAAGTTCGGACCGAAAGTACGAACTCCCAAATTATGGAAAAAGAGTTTTATGACGTGCTTGATGGTTAGGCTTTGTCCTATCATGCTTTAAACTAAGGCATGTGTCATGGGATTGAAACCGCGGCAAGCATTGTTGTCCGTTGGGTGTTAGAGCGTGTGTCCTTGGTGGCTCAGGTGGACTCAAGAATACAAGAATTATAGAGGGGACGCAACGGTTTATCCTGGTTCGGGCTATCGGGGCGCTATGCCCAACAGTTGATGATCTTTATACTCAAGAGCACCCAAAATCTAGGGGTTACAACAGAGTGTAAGAGAGAGATTTGGTAGGGGATCGCACGGTGCTGATCAAGGAAACCTCATCGCCGGTGAGGCCTTCCCCCTTGTCGGAGAGGTGGAAGACGATGGAAGCAGGGGAGGAGCTCTCGGTGCCACTCTCTGGATTGCTCTACTCTCGGTGCCGAGCTTGAGCTGATTGGTCTGGACTTGAATGATCTGTCTAGGATTGCTTGGGAATCGTCCTCCCCCTCTAGGATCTGACCACCCATTATATATCGAGGTGGGTCGGGTACATATCGGTTTGGGGGAGTTGACCCTGTCAGCGCTGAAAAGGGGTGACGGGGTCGTCCCTCATTGATGGCCAGGACACATGAGTTACGTCGGGGAGAGACCACGCAGAGAAGATCCCGAGCTTCTCTCCGAGCTTTGGGAGGGCACCACCGGACCGAACAGCCATGACCTTCGGGCGTGCTAGTCAATTTGACCTGCAATTGACAAGGGAGCAAGGTTGATCAGTAATTTAAGGTGGAACATGCTGGTCATTCGTCCAGACAGTTCCAAATGTGTAGCCAAGTGGCTAGTGAGACAAGGATCGACTAGAGAGTCGATATCCAACATTTTCATGATGCATGATAAGTAAAACAAGCATATCAACAATCATCAGTTACTTAATTAAATAGATCTAACCTGCCGATTATCATGAAAGCATGCAAAAAGTTGAACAAAAGATGGGCGTGAAAGCATATGACTTGATTGAGAAACATGCCAGCTTTTAACCAAGACAAAAACAAGTAAAAAGCATGTAAAGAGCCAACATATATTCTCAAAAGATAGGCTATCAGCTAAATAGCCGATTCCAGTGAAAGAAGGGTCATAGCACGCAACCACTCAGCCGTTAGACATGTATAAACCCATACACCTATCAGATCCAATCTACTATCTTTAGCAGTGGGGGTCAGACCTAACCGATGCAGCCATAATAAAGATAACAAATTAAACCCTCAAAGCATATAGATCTATAAACGCTTAATGAGATCGCGAGAACATGTCATGATCATGAAAGCACAGTCGATCGGCTAAATAGCTGATCTAGACATAGCATGCAACCGAAGACTATGCTAGGCCATAAGCGAGGCTTACTACCTGACGATCTCAGATCTATGATGCTAGTAGTGGGGGTCAGACATAACCATGTAGCCGTAAAAGCACTTCTAGACCCGATCTCGTTAGCTAGCAAGCCTCACCTAGGGCTAAGCATGCCTTTGACCACACGCTATCTTCAGTCAAAATCAGAACAGAACGGCTAGACTAGTATACACCATCATTAGAGCAAGATGTAAACAATGTAATGCGATGAGATGACGGTTCAAAAGGATACAAAGCCGATCTATCTCGATCTTAATTGAGCAAGGGGTTCCAACCAAAATTCATACAAGATCAAACTTAACCAAGGGCAACCGTGCGGATTTTGATAAGAACCAAGGATAACTATCAGCAATTGCAAGAGATCAAACTAAACCGAGGGCAACCTTACAATTAACTGATGATAACTAACTTATACAAAGCTTGCAAGATGTCAGACCTAACCGATGCAGCCTTACAAACAAGGTATAAGTCATGATAGATACTCACAGACAAACCAGAGGTCGAACCTAACCGATGCAGCCCTGCTTGCTGAAGAACTCGTCGAAATCTACTCTACTCCTACTCTTAAGGAGTGGCCTGAGCCAAAAAGTAAAGGTACTGGTTCATATTGATCGTTGGAGATTTCTATTCCAATAGCCGGGGTTTAGTATTTATACCCAAGGCCTGACAACGAGTCCTGGTCAAACAAGACCAGTTCCAAAACTTTAAAAAAGCGAACAAAACTTCTTAATCCAGGATAACTTGGACTCTAATCTTTCCCTTCTATGGAGCCCGATGCGTCTTCTTGTTTCTTGTCTTGCTGTCTCCACCGGTAGGGCTTATTCCCTTGATGTCATCATTTCACTAGCTGATCTGGCAATCTGTTTAGCCAATTTCATTGGAGGATTCAGCCTTCCTTGATAATTTCCTGTCTTTAGGGACTTCTTATCTTGAACCAAATTTCTATGTCAACACATGCCCCCCAATTTCGGGATAAAAGTGATTTTATTCCAGAATTATCTCCTGTGCTATCTCAAGGCTGTCGACGTGTCTTGACAGGGACCGAGAACTTTATCTTGGGGCTCACTGGCACTGTTTCTCTTTATGCTCTCGATCATTTGCATTATTCATGGGTGTGCTACTTCTTTGTTGGCATCCTACGTCCCAAAGTTTCATGGGTGCACTATTGCTTCACGGGCGTTTGGATTTAGCCTCACTAGTTGACTATAAATATTCATCTGGTCTTGATGAGAACGACCCAACAATCTAGCATGTTCCCCTTGCTTCCACTCCTCCAAGCCCTCTTGGTCTTGTTAGATCCTCCTTGGACCATCGCTCCACCATGAAAACCCTGGTGGCTAGAAGAATTCTTGCGTTTAGAGAGATTGTGTCACCCATTTTAGTGCCTTGTCAAGCAAGGGAATCAGTCGTCGTGGCTAGAAGAATTCTTGCGATATCACCTGAGTCTTCTCACTGTCGGTATGAAGCTGTTCTAGTGTTTGCAAGTGCTTGAATGTGTGGACACCTTCCCCTTATTTGCTCTGCCTATGCCAAGAAGCCTGCGAAGTTGACCAATGCATTCTTGATTAATAGGTCCCCCTGATGCTACTTCCATCTCTTAGCCGATGCTACCCACGTTTTTCAGCTTTGTGGGGTTCATACTCCCTTCAATCCAACGAAGTCTTCTTGAGCTGGCTAGTCAGTTTCGGGTGTAATCCCTTTTGTAACAATCCTCCGGGATCCGAGGTACCATAATCATGGAAAGCAATAAATTTTGAATTGTTGCATCTCCTAATTCTTCGCAAACTGTCCCTTGATCTCCAGAGCGACGAATCCTTTCCATAACTGATTCTGATTGCGCAGCCTTGAGGAGGTCTATCGTCACATCTTCTAGGTTATAAATACGGGCCATGGCCACGGATGAGAAACCAATCTGCCACATCTTGATTTTCCTGTGTCCCAAGCGCAAACTGCTCCTTTCATCTTTAGGTCCAAAATCATCATCTTTCCCGTAGAGATGGAGAACGACAAGCGACCCACTGATGAGATTCCCAAAGAGTTCATGCCGCCACACCAGCGTTCTCGTCTCCAAGAGTAAGGATGAACATGGTTTCATGACCTTGAGCAGCTTAGTCTAATCTTTCATATTTGCAGGGCCAATTCGAATGGTGGCCTCCTTCCTCACATGATCATTGGTCCCAGTGGCATGCAGGTAGTGACTCTAGTAAACTCCTTCACGGGATCCTCTGATTCCCATGGGAACGACATCCTTCGGCTTCTTCAAGAGAGAGATGAGGCCCGAGCGTGGTATTCCAATGCAGCTCGTGACCTTGGGCGCATGGACTTCCATCTGAATGCTCTGCAGAATGCGCTCACCATTTCAGAGAATAGGGCCAACTCTGCTCAAGCGAGGTTGGCCAAAGCTGAGGCTAGAATCATGGGTTAGATTTCTTGCGATGACTTCTATTCTCACAACCCTGATTTCGCAGAACTTTGACTGTTTCTCCTTTGAATTCATCAGCCTGTCAGCGCAGCTTGAAAGTCTCCAACTAGCCGCGAATTACACAACAATATTCGTCAATGCTAGGGGTGCCATACCAGTGGCCTATTGGCACGATGTCCCGAATCGCGTCAGGGAGATTGCTCTCCATGGTGTTCATCACGGTGTTGCTGTTGCCCTGGCCATGGCACAAGTTCGCTCTGGATGCGAGCTTCGACCTCTTCCCCATGGTTTTCCAGCCACCGACCGTCCTAAAGATCATCAGAGCTTGATTGAGGATTTCTTCAACGCCGCCAATTCCATAGCTTTCTCTTCCCTGGCCGGAGACATTGTGAACAAAGTGTTTCTCGGCCCTTAGACTGTAACAGGAAACTAGGGAATAAACTTTTAGTGACTTTTCCTCTTTTCCTTATGCAAGGTGGACCTCCTTTTTCTTTATTTATTTTTTGCACTATAGGCGATGCATACCGCACTGGCTATTGCCTCCTTAGGCTGAGTTTCGGTTATTCATTTTTGTTCTGAAAGCGATATTTTCTTTCTATCGGCTATAAAAGCTCGATTGAAAATTTAATCAGCTAATTCAAGCATCGACCCAAATACTGGGACAATACTTCTTGAAGTGCTTTCCATTGAGTGCTTTGTTGAACTCTTCACCTTCTACTATTTCATAGAAGTAAGCATTACCAGGTACGCATTGAGTAATGCGATAAGGCCCTTCCCAATTAGGTGTCCATTTGCCATATGCGCTATATTTGGTTCCAATTGGCAAGATCAGCTTCCAAACCAATTTGCCTTTGTGGAACTGCTGGGCCTTGACCTTCTTGTCATAATACTTAGCGATCCTTAGTTTGTTAGCTTCAATGTTTTCCAAAGCGCGAAGCCGATGACAATTTAGATCTTCCAGATCGTCCATCATCAAAACTTTGTAATCATCGGCTGTTAGATTTTCTTGATATTCAAAACGTCATGATCCAGTCCTGATCTCCCAAGGAAGAATGGTTGTATGTCCATAAACTAATTCATAAGGAGAGCACCTAGTTGATCCATGGCATGCCATCCAATAGGCCCATAATGATTCATTCAATGTTAAGTGCTACTTCCTTAGCCGATCGATTACCTTCTTCTTGATTAATTTAATCAATGTCTAGTTGGACGCCTCTACTTGTCCTTTGGCCTAGGCATAGTAGGGAGAAGAGTTCAATAACTTGAATCCTGTATCGGCAGTAAAGCTCTTGAACTCCTCAAAAATGAACATTGCCCCTTGGTCGGTAGTGATAGTCTAAGGGATCCCAAACCAATGGATGATATGCTCCTAGACAAAGTCAATCATGTTTTGAGATGTCACCATCTTCAGTGGGATTGCTTCAACCCAGTTGGTGAAATAATCTGTCGCCACCACTATGAACTTATGGCCTTTGCTAGATGGTGGATAAATTTGGCCGATTATATCAATTCCCCAACCTCTGAATGGCCACGGCTTGATTATAGGATTCATGACTGATGATGGTGATCTTTGGACATTAGCAAATCTTTGGCAATCCTGACATCCTTTGTAATACTCAAAACAATCTTCTAGCATCGTCGACCAGAAATACCCTGATCTTCGGATAATCCATTTCATTTTATAAGTTGACTGATGTGCTCCACCAACTCCTTCATGGACCTCACCCATGAGGACCTTGGCATCTTCTTGACTCAGGCATCTGAGCAACACCCCATCGATCGTCTTATAGTATAGCTGCTCATCTAGTAGTACATATTTGATCGATTTATACCTGAGCTTTCTAGAGACCTTCTATGATGGATTCCTAAGACAGTTCATTATTTCTTCCCTTCGATCACTAGCAACGACCTCATTGCTGAGGATCTCTTCAATTTGCCAATAACCAGAAGCGCCTTGAGCTAGCCTATTAGCTTCTTGATTCTGAGCTCTCGGGATATGCCAGATGGTGACCATAGGGAATTCGTTGATTAAACTATGGCATTTTTCATAGTAACCTCTCAAGATATCATCTTTACACTCGATCGTATAGGCCGATCAATTGATTAACCACCAACTGAGAATATCCAAAGATTTCAATTGCATCAGCCTTTACTTCTTGAAGAAGTTGAAGTCCTTTGAGGATAGCCTCATATTCAGCTTGATTATTGGTCATCATTGGCTTGATGGCATATGCATATTCAAAACTTGATCCTCTGGGTGAAATGATAATGATGCCAATACCACCGTCCTGCTTGCACGACGAGCCATCGAAGAATAAAGTCCACGACATCGGCTCCACATAACCAATACTAGATTTATGATGATGAGTCACGAAGTTAGCCATTATCTGTCCTTTGACTGCTCTGGCTGATTCATACCTTAGGTCAAACTCAGACAATGCAAGGATCCACTTTCCTACTCTCCCATTCAAAATTGGCATCGACAACATATGCTTGATCACGTCGGCCTTAGATACCACAGTACATTCGGCCGATAGCAGATAATGTCGTAATTTGGTGCATGAAAAATATAGGCACAACCACAACTTTCCCACGGGAGAATACCTCATTTCTAGGTCCAAAAGCTTTCTACTTAGATAGAAAATAACCCGTTCCTTCCCTTCAAACTCTTGCATTAAGGGCGATCCAATTGTATGGTTATCAGCCGACACGTACACTTTAAAGGGTTTGCCAAGCTGCGGAGGGGCCAGCGGCGGTGGAATCTTCATGTATTCCTTAATCTCATCAAATGCCTTTTGTTGTATGTCACCCCATTTAAATTCTTGATCAGCTTTCAGCTTCAACAGGGGAGAGAACGTCAACATCTTTTCTGATAAATTTGAGATGAATCTCCTGATGAAATTAATCTTGCCGATCAAAGATTGTAGCTGGGTCTTATTTGTTGGTCGAACTACTTCATCGATAGCCTTCATACTTTTCTGCCCAACTTCAACCCCCTTTCGTGCACCAAGAAACCTAAGAATTCTCTAGCCAATACCCTAAAAGCACATTTGTTTGGGTTCATCTTCAAACCATGTTTCCTTGTGCATTCTAGAGTTTCTTGTAGATCAGTTAGGTGTTCTCTATAACATTTGGATTTCACAACCACACCTAGGGCTAAGCATGCCTTTGACCACACGCTATCTTCGGTCAAGATCGGAACAGAATGGGTAGACAAGTAAACACCATCCTCAGAGCAAGATGTAAACAATGTAATGCGATGAGATGACGGTTCAAAAGGATACAAAGCCGATCTATCTCAATCTTAAATGGGAAAGGGGTTTGAACCAAAATTCGTACGAGATCAGACTTAACCGAGGGTAGCCATGTGGATTTTGATAAGAACTAAGGATAACTATCAGCAATTGCAAGAGATCAGACTTAACCGAGGGCAGCCTTACAATTAACTAACAATAACTTATATGAAGCCTGCAAGAGGTCAGACCCAACCGATGCAACCTTACAAACAAGGTATAAGTCTTGACGGATACTCACAGACAAACCAGAGGTCGGACCTAACCGATGCAGCCCTACTCGCCGAAGAACTCATTGAAATCTACTCTACTCCTACTCCTAAGGGGTGGCGTGATCCAAAAAGTAAAGGTACTGGTTTGTATTGATCATTGGAGATGTCTATTACAATAGCCAGGGTTTAGTATTTATACCCAAGGCCTGACTACGAGTCCTAGTCAAACAAGACTGGTTCCAAAACTTTAAAAAAGCAAACAAAACTTCCTAATCCAGGATAACTTGGACTCCAATCTTTTTCTTCTATGGAGCTCGACTCGTCTTCTAGTTTCATGTCTTGTTGTCTCCGCCGGTAGGGCTTATTCCCTCGAAGTCATTTCACTAGCTGATCTAGCAATCTGTTTAGCTAATTTGATTAGAGGATTCGGCCTTCCTTGATAATTTCCTATCTTCAGGGACTTCTTATCTCGAACCAAATTTCTATGTCAACAGAGCCTATAGTCTACATGAACTAGAGTCCAGGAGGGTCTTGCAGCTACACTGTGTGGACTGTGGTGATGTTGTGGAGCCAAAGAAACTCTGGGCATCGCCTAGCTGCTCTGTTCTGACACGCTGATTGTCAGGTTGTGTCAGATTTTACCGGCCTCCGCCACGTGCACCTTTTGGAGGCTTCTTGATGGCGAAGGTAGCCGGCATGAGGGCCAGATGCATAGGACCAAAAGCCCTCAACCTCTTGAACCTAGTAGAGGAGTTTGTCTTCTTGCATCACACCCCATGCGTGACACTGTCGAAAGAGTGGTTGATAGCGCCGCGCCTACGAGGCAGCACCGGGGGAGCCCCCGAGCCTTGGTGGCTCGGGGCGGCTATCTCAGGCACAGGCCTTGGCTGATGCCGAAGGCGGGGAGGAAGCCAAGGATCGGGTCTAAACTCTAGTCGATCGGGAGCCTGAGGCTCGAGCGAGCCCCCGTGTCCTGAGTAGAGGCGGCGGGCGTGCTCGGGCTTGGCCCAATTCCTTAGTCGAAGGGTGTGTGCGAGCGTACCCGATGGCTATAGCCCCCGAGCCCCCAGGCTATAACAGAACTGACCAATTATACAAAATTAAGTAAGAAAATCACCCGCTGAAGCAGACAATTTAGCACACTTAAGCCCGTATAACCCGGTAGTCCATGAAACCACGACGGATTTCAAACCAACCAACCAACATACAAAACAAGATCGTACAAGTTTAGCAGCCATAGTCACATATTACATAAAGTTCGCAACATCCTTGAAATACATCGGAGTTTAAAACATAAAGTTATTACAAACCAAGTTGATAATAAAGTAGCGGAAGCAAATAGTTTGAGACTTCACACACACACACACTTAGTTGAATTACAGTGCCAACAGATAGTCAAGTCCAACAAAGGCATCAGATAAGACGTATGGAGCGACCATGCCCTTGGTCCTAGTCATCACCCATCGCAGGATACAAGCAGTTGATATAGTAGCCATAGTACATCTGCCCATCTGCAACAACTGGGGACAAACCCTGAGTACGAGAAGGTACTCAGCTAGACTTACCCATCTTAAACTAAAATAAAGTGATACCAAGGAGTATGCAAGGCTTTCTTTTAGTGGGCTAGCTGACTCATTTGCTAAAAGCATAACTTATCATGAATAAACAATTTTAAGTATTTTGCACCATATTTATCATAACCTATCAATCTAGGTAAGCACCTATGCTATAGCAATCATTTGATTAACCATTAACGTCCAGTTACCATTTTAGGTTTAGCAATTCCAACATTATCCATATAACCATCCATGTTCCATTATCATTACTACGATGTTGTAGCTCAAGTCAAGTGCTCACTATCCAGGAGCAATGGCGATTCGAAGCAATTCCTAATCAGCTGGTGATTTATTTCTCACACAAACCACACTCACCGATCAAGTGAGCTACAGATCACCAATGACACCATTCCGGTAAATGTCGCGGGATAACAATCATGGACCACACTGTCCAGGGGCCTCTCGACTGCCAGAAATCAGAACCCAGCCTGCCCTTGGGCTTACTCTTTGTGCCCCCGTCTTACTCCCTTCAGCACCAGTCTGCCAGCCCGAGTTTACCCCAGCCTAAATAGTGTCACGAGCTTCACGGTCGAAAGGTACGTTATTCGACCAGCTAAATCTGAGGCATGCGTTCAACATGACAAGAGGGACGAGCAACGATTGGTCCTTAACCGACACAGGCAGAAACTACAAGCACCCTAAAACCCTGTCTGGTTGCATCACAACTATTCCATCCAGTCTCCAATTATCCACCAACACTTGGTTATTTCCAGGATATCATTCATTCTATAGCTAAAGTATTCTAGTAACCACCTATAGTTGCCAGTGACAGGGAATCACCGACCACTACCGGTCTAAGCAGGGCTAAGCATTTATTCGATCCTAAACCTAACAGGGTAAGGATATAATGAGGTAGTCAAAGATAATAATAATTGCATCAACGGTTTCACACAACTCCTATAACCTAATGCAACAATATAGATATCATATAAATTTAATTGCTTTTATAAAGTAGGAGACTTATGATGCTCTGGGGCTTGCCTCGCTCAAACGAACTCGGGCGGTGGTCGGGACACTCTTGAAATTCGTCAACGGCGTCCTCCTCGGCCTGCACCTCCTGTGCGGGCTCCTCTTGCGGGACTTCCTTGGTTGGTTCCGGCTCGGCTACTACTGATTCCTCCTACGATCCTATTATGATGCATAGGTGTAAGTGATCATGCAAGTGGTGCATCAGATGAGATGGCATATGATGATCATGATTGCATGCAAGGTAGATGAACATGTTTAGCTTTATTAGACAGAGCAGATGCAAAACTCTTCTACTAGGTAGTCAACATCATCCAAGAACATGTACCATAAGTACATGTCATCTACTGTATTCTCATCTACTACTAACTACCACCATGCACCCTAACTACTATAAAGCCACACACAGGTGCTACTTATACTAACACCGCAACAACTATCCTAACATGCCAAGTCATAATAGCAAGTTAAGATGCTTCAAATATACACCAAAGGTATACAATTTAACTAATCATGCAATAAAGAATCATATTTTATTGCCATTTAAACTAAGGCTACTACAGCAACATATAGTTCTGGTGCATATAAAAATCTAAAAAAATTATAGCGCTTCTTCATACAATAATTAGTTTACCATAAAATTTTCATTGCATTTGAATAAGTAAAACAGCCTACACAAAAATGACAAACTATGGTGGATAAATGAGCATGAAAATACTTTGTACTATGAAAAGTATCAAACAACAGATTAAGTATTTTTCCCATGATCTACATAGTCTATAATCACTGCACAAAAAGTTTCACATGCATGCTTTATACACATTTTTAGCTCTAGCAATTTTACAAGAAATAACAAATAAATGCACATAAAATAGACAACCATATTTTTCTATAGAACATGCATGACATATAATTTTCATAGAAAGTGCATCACATGACTAGATCAACAAAATATGTTTCACATTTTTCTGACCTATATTGTATTTACTATGCACTTTCCAAGAAATCAGTATTATAATCATTTAAATAAAGCTACATATAAAAATATCACAAAAATGACCTTGTATTTTTTTAATAGATAGATCTCATGACCAGGAACCCAAAAAAATTGGTTTCACAATTTTTGAACAAGTATTTTGCAAGCTATGAATTTTACAAGATTTAAATCAAATTTGAAATTCATTTTCTCTGTTTATTTGAAAATCAGGCCGGCTAAAATATTAGGTGCACCCAGATCTACACACAGGGGTGCCCTCCCTGCGGCTGACGCATGGGCCCCCGGTGCTGACTGGACCCACTCGCCAGTGAGCCGGGCTAGGGCGGCCGTTGACCGGCTGCAAGCTCGAGGCCGGTGCGACCTCCGGTGATGGGGACGGCACCAGCGCGTTACCCGCACCGAGGCGCATCCCGTGCGCCAGCTACCCGAGGCGCAGGAGCTCAGGAGGGAGCTCGCTGGCGATGATGGCGGAGTGGCGGCGTGGCAGGCCGACGTGGAGGCCGCTGCGGGCCACGGCGAGGGCCAAGGAGGCGCGCATGAGCTCCGGCGGGTGGAGGCGGCCGTGGTGCGCAAGAGAAGGAGAAGAATGCGGGGGTGGAAAAGGATCTCCGGCGGGAGCCGCGACGGTGAGCTCATCGGCGGGGAGGTAGATGGCCGATTCGGCCTCTTACCTTGCCGATTCAAGCCTCAAATGGCTTAGCGAGGTCGGGTAGAGGATGAGGAAGGCAAGTGCGGACGGGATTGAATGGAGGAGCTGCGGTGGCGAGGTATGACGGCGGCGGAGGTGGAGCAGCGGCGCTGCTGCGGCTGCGGCTGCGCTGGCGAGGCGAGCGTGGGCGAGGCGAGAGAGAAATGAGGCGAGGGGGAAGCTGAGCAGGGCTGCTGCTTGCCTTGGTGAGCGCGAGAGCGGTGGGGGCCACAGAGGCGCCACCCGTACACCGGCGACAGCGAGCGTGCGCCACCCGGTGAGCGCATGCTGCCGCTGGTCGGGGCACGGCGCGAGCGTGTGCGTCCGAGCGCGGGAGCGAGCGTGGAGGTGGGCCAGGCCAGCTTGCTCTGGAGGGCCGGATAGGAGGGGCGCGACCCGTTTTCAAAATAAATTAATTTTTCTTTGTCTTTTTCAACTAAAACAGCACAAAACCCCATTTTTGAGCAAGATAAAAATATTTCTAGGGTTTGGTGCAAAAATAAAAGTTGCTCAGAAATTTATTCTCTACAACATTGCTTTAGGTACATTTTGAAATTCCATCTAGATTTTGAAATAGGGATTTAAAGTCCATTTTAAATCAAAACTCTCTTTCCTAAGATTATTTTTAAAGCCAAATTTGAGAAAATTTTGAATACAACACTTGCTCCAAATTGTTTGCTACACATTACTAAGTTGTTTATTTACTCAAGCAAGCACATACAAGTCCTAACAAGCATCAATGAAATTTTAAATCTACTGAAACAACATCTTGCAACATGCATGTTTCGATAACCTGTTTCAAGTCTATATTTCATATGATGCTTATGTATGCATAATGATGATTATGCTCATGATTTGCAAATGCTAATGCATGCTTAACACCGGGGTGTTACACATGTGATCCTGGAAGGCTCGGTTGGGGGTCTCTCGGTCAGGAACCTTTGATCCCGAGGCTTAACATACCCCTATGTTAGGATCTCGTCAGCATGTACGCTCACTCGTTCTATCCGTTATTAACTCAAAGAGTAATATGCGCAAATGCCAACAGCTGCTCACGCGTTCGTTATTCGCCTTGGTGGATCTAAAACTAGGACACTATAATATTGACTCCTAAGCCCATGGGGCTCTGCCCCCACACACCCTCATCTGAGATGTAAGCATAGACTCGAGGTCCCATCATATGATGTTGCTTGAAGGAACGTCAAACATTCGGCTCAGTGGGAAAAAATAGCATGAACTGGGATGACCCGAGGTAACTATTATACATTTTCTAAATAAGAAATTTTCCTTTTTTTGCCTGAGATTTTGTTACCTTCTTTCTCTCTAGCAGGTGAATCTGGGTGGAATGTGTCCCTCTGTCTAACAGTGTATAGGTACAGTGGACCTGGAGTATTGCAGATATAGCAGCATGCAAAGGACTCAAGGCATTACGGCACCACCCTATCCAGTCAATCCTTTCTTCAAAAAGGGCTCAATGATGCGCGTGAATCAAAGCCCATGCAGGCACTCGAGCACCTGGGAACCGAAATCCCTACACACATGATGTTGTCACTCGAACAACACTCCGTACCCGAGAGGAAGCCTTTGTACTCGTGCAGAGCACCAAGGAGACCTCAAGACTTGAGGGCGATAAACATTGATTAAAAGTCCAAGACCTCGGCACCCGAGGAGCACTCATCAGGACTTACAGTACCCGAGTGTTAGGCCAGTCTCAGTGGAGGTTTTATTAGAGTTTCATTTGTATTTAATAGCCTGCCATATATGCACTTTTGATGACATGACAATGTTTCAATGAAGAGAGAGAAGAAATGAGTTTCATGGCTCTTGGCACAAATATCAACTCTCCATGAGTCTTAGAATTAAACGCCTATGAAACTTTAGAATAAAACTTTGCATTGAGAGTGGTTGTTTCATCCGAGTTTTATTTCATCCTATATGACATGGCAGTCTTGGAAACAACGTAATGAAACTCTCCGCTGAGACTGGCCTTACAGGGGTTTGCACCATCACCCGAGGACGGAGCTGTTTAACCAGCTTGTCATTAAGTCCTACAAGGGCTACTGTCATATATATGGGCCAGTGGTACCCGCACCACTCGTATATTTGACCACGTCCATCTATCGGGTTGGAAGTCATGGCAAAGGAGGCCCATGAAGTATGGGCGATTCCACCGACTTGGAGGTCAAGGCGTACTGAAGATATCCAGAGCCATCATATCTAGCCGATAGAGTTGTATCAATCTGTTGTGCATTCTGTATAATGAATTAGGAATCCAATCTGTTAGTCGATCGCTCTCATTGCAACCCTAACTCCCCTAGGCTATATAAAGGGGGTAGGGGCCACATGATCGGGATCCCATCTACTTCGTTCTAGCACATAATTAGAAGGAGCAACAGCCCTTATAACCGAGCATATGAATACAAGAGAAGCAGCGTCACCCCCAACTGGACTAGGATACTCCATGTACCTAAACCAGTATAAATCTTGTGTCTCATGTGCTACCATCAGATTCTTCTTACCCAAGTAGCTGCTAGGTATTGCCAGAGCTAAGTCTTCCGACACTAGTCTCCCCTAGCATTATTACGAACTTGATTTCCGTTTGTCGCTTTACCACTGAAAACAATTGTTCCATCAAGTTTGACCCCTTTGGCCTTTCTATGAAGGACCTGCAAATACGGAGCATGATCGGCAAGTGCAATAGCACAGGTGACTGACTAACCAGGATTCTAACGGTTCCCACTGGGTCGACTACCCGACAGAGGCCTGGGCCAGCCCGCAGTGTACTTGAAGGCATGAGACAAGGTGGCGTGTACTCCAAGTAAAAAAGGACTGACCTAGTCGGATTCAAGGAAAGATAGCTTCCGTAATAGAACTAGAACTCTTCTGCCATATCCGACTAGTACTCAGCATATTAGCATGTTTAGTGGTGATGATAGTAAATCAACCATGGAGCATGTTAGCATGTTTCTTGCTCAAATGGGTGAAGCTAGTACCATAGATTTTACAAATGTATGGTGTTTTCCTTTGTCTCTTACTAGTACATCTTTCGCTTGGTTTACATCTTTAACCACTTGCTCAATTAGTTCATGGGCTGAATTAGAAGAGAAATTTCATTATCATTTTTATAATGGAGTTCACGAAACAAGATTATCACATATAACATTGGTTCATCAAGGGCGTTATCATTTTTATAATGGAGTTCACGAAACAAGATTATCACATATAACATTGGTTCATCAAGGGCGCGATGAGTCCATCCTTGATTTTGTGAAACATTTTAGAGACATTAAGAACGTATGTTTTCATTTAATAATTTTTGAAAGAGATTTAACTGATTTAGCTTTTGAACAGCTTGCGTTCTAGCATCAAAGAAAAGCTTGAGCATTATGAGTTTTTTAATATTAACCAATTGTTGCAAATATGGGGATTTGAGCAAGAGTGAGAGGGAGTGTGGGAGTTTTTGAGAGAGAGAGAGAGTGGGCTTGTTCAAAGTGTTGGGGAATGAAAATGAGCAAGAGAGAGAAGGAAGGGGGCTGCTGCTCCCCAAATCCCCTCAGCTTGCACTCCTGACCGTTGGGGCGGCCATATCTGAGCTGAATTGGAAATTCAAGTTCGGGCACGAAAAATTTCTAGGCGAGGGTTCTCTGTCGTGAGACGGGAATTGGGGGTGTCTATGGAATTTATAATTGATCTTTTCAGTACTTAGGACACCTGCAAGTAATACTTCCTCCGTATCGGCAAAGAACGTCGTTTTAGGGTGTGGTGTTGTTTGCACAAATCAAGTCGCTTTAGATCTTTCAACTCTGTTTTGGATGCTAATGCCCCCGTGCCGTCGCTTTGGTTCCATCACGCTACTTCACAAAGAGTAATAAAGTTGCCCTACTTCACGATGTTGCCGTTCCCTCTATTGCCCCCTCCATACTGTAATGTACCTTGCTCGCTCGCTCGCACCGGTTACGGAGCGGATGCACACGCCCTACGGCTGCCATCGGCTTCGTGGCGCTGGTGTCACCGGCGCTCTTCGGCAGCCATATGGAGGTGACGCTGGACTCTGTCTATGGTGCCGCAAGACTTTGAGCAGGACTCCATGACGCCACAGGTACTCACTCTGGACTCCACGACGCCATAGTTTCTTGAGCTGGACTCCGTGGCGCAGCAGGACTTTGTGCCAGACTTCTTGCGAGCGAGCATGAAGCGAAAGAAAAACGAGCGCCAGGCCACAAAGCGAACCGAGCGCGAAGGCAAAAAATCGAGTGCCATCAACTAAGCATGCAATCCAGTGCGCACTATCAACTAAATTTGCGGCATGCAATCCAATGCCAGATCTTAAATTCGCGTGCCACAGTGCCATGCAAAATCGAGTGATTAACAAAAAAATAGAAAAAAATGTCCCCGCCAGTATTCAAACCTCTACCCTCCTGCCTCATGCCTCGCCACATTAACCAATCCAGCTGCGAATGCTTGTTGCATAGAGGATACCCGCAACCATATTTAATAAGGGCAAACAAGGAAAATACACCCTAATTAATCACTCCTTGGTATGATAACTCCTGTTCAAAACGACTTCCTTTACTAGTATGGTGGGAGTATAATTTTTTATCCCTCTTTATAGTATGACATCCTATAACTCAAGTGAAATTCAAATGAAATTGAAATTAAAGCCAAAATTCTCTCGAATTGAAGCGTGATGCCGCATCTTTCTTTGAAGTAATAGCTGAGGGTCACATATTTCAATTGCACTTTTCACATTAATAATTAACTGAATATCTCATAAAAAATCACTAGCTCTTTATATGCATCATCATCTATTCACCAAAACCCACAAAATAGGATTTAATGCACTTACACATAGGCAGGGCTGGAAACGGACACTGGAGGGCATCAGGCGATGTGGACATGTGTCCAATGGCCCCGAAACTTGGTCCAAATCCTCTACACTCATCAAGGAACCCAAGGGAAGAATTGTTCACCCCATAGGCCCAATTAGGGGTCGGATGACCCCACTCAAGGTTGGGCGACCCAAACCGAAGTTCGTCCACATCACCAATCCGTTCCATGCTAAAGAAACACACATAGGAGGCATCCAAAAAGTTGACTCAATGAAGGTTCACATCAAGGGTTGAGATGGTGTCCATGTGGCCTCTCCCATTGATCCATGGGCCCATCAATCGAAGAAGGAGAACTCCACTGTGACAACTTTGTAAGCAAGACAATATGAACCATAGAAGATCTTCGCACCGACTCAAGATGGACGTAAGACATGCCAATGTGGTGTCAGCGACCCACCCACGTTAGCCAATGGGTCAGGACGCCACCAAACCACCTTGGACAACCTTCCCACTGACTCCAGGGAGCTCCCTCAGCAGATAGATGGCAAGGCGGTGGAAATGGAGGGTCAGCTGATGCCCAAGGAGGTCGACCGACCTCCCTACTACTCCAACCGACATCCACCACTCCCTACAAGTACCCCCTACAAGAACCGACCTTGGAGAGCTATATATAGAGGTGTTAGGCTCCATTTGTAAGTATCCATCAATCCAAGAAGGAATAGAAGATAGGCGAAGCTCTCTAGCTATATCACTTAGAAGTAGAATATAGGGAGAGAGTATGGAGAAGCTTGGAGAGGAGCTGAGGCTGTCGACATCCTCTCCCACTTGTACCTCGACAGATGGAGCTCTTCTTCAATTGAAGTCCGGGATCTTCTGTGGTAACTCTGATCTACTGCATTACTTAAGTGTTGTTTATACTATTGTTGTTTATGGGTTTCACCGCTTGGTTAGAGTGCTTTGGCTTACTTCATCGTGGTCAGGATCGGAGTAGTGAGACCATAGATTAAGCATGGTGCTTAGGCTACAACTTGCCTGTGTTTACGGCTAGGCCTCCAGATAGTTAGTGGTAGGTAGCAGGTGGTGACAGCCCTGTCCAACCTCTATATTCCACCATGTTAGGTATAGTTATTAAATTATAGGGCTCATGGCAGACCGTGTCTAGTTAATCTCCTGGGTTGGCTAGGCCGGGCTGTGCCCCCAAAGTAAACAACCATGATATAGTCTTAGTCTTGCCATAGTTCATAGAAACCAGAGATATCCTCCCTACCCATCATCTTTTACCCTCGCTCTATTCTTGGACAATCTTAGTTCTTACTCTAGTTCACTTCGCATTCCCATGGAAATTATATACCTTGGAATACTCCTGGGTGAAGGCTACATTGACATCCATGCGTTTGTGGATTTATCTATTTGCCATACCTAGTGTCAACACGGTCGCACGTCAAACACCTGGGGACAATAGCAGACGGCTCTTCTCTCTCCCTTTCGCCTGTAGGTGCACCCAGTGCACCGTGCGCCATGCATGGACCAAGTCGATGGTCTACGGTGCACCGAGCCCTAGTCCACCATGAGCCAGCCCCATGGATCGGAGCCCAATAGGAGCCCAGACAGGCCATGTGGCTAGCCTCAAAGCCCGACACAAGTCTGGGCCGGACTGGCCTAGACTCGGACCACCAAGCCTGGTCAGGCCCGGTCCACATTGACCATCGACCAGTCAACGCTGGCCGTTGACCTGACCCACCTATTAGTGGTTGTTACATGCCGGACTCACTTGTCAGTGACTCGATCCATCGCGACCAATCAGACGCTGCCATGTGTTAGCCCTATGTTTTCTCTCCCCTTTTTTTAGAAAATGATTTTAACTTAGAAAATTCATACCATCTCAGAAAATATGAAACCAACATCCAAATTTTTCTAAAAATGAGCTCTACATCATAGGCTTGTGTTTGAGTGCATTTGAATGTTTTGGATTTCTGTTGGTTCTTTGTGAATATCTATAGAGGTCACTTATCGCGACCATTGTCTCATTTAATAGCACCGAAGGAGCACCAGCCTGACCAGGAGGACTACGACTACAACGAGGAGCTCGGATACAACCTGACCACAGGTGCCACGTTCCACCCAACCTCGTAGAATCCTATTTAGGCATGCATTTTACTTTCTGCAATGAACTATGATAGGTTGCATGGTAGTATTGCTTGAAGCCCATAGCATGACACAACCTTACTCCTGCACACCCGCTAATATGATAGATGCTCGCTTATACTTTGCTACTCACTCCTTCTACTAGGCATGATATCTTGTGATGTGATGCATGGTGGAGGTTGTGCTTGTGTGGATTAGGGACTTGGTGTCACTAATATGCTTATAACCATGGAAAGATATTCTAGCATGTGTCTTGGGTGTGTGGTGAGGGTCGAGTCGACCAGACAGGATTCTACGATGAGTCCTTAGATGAGTCTTGCCGTCAGAGTGTGACCTGATCCTCTCTAAGGGGTACCCATGGCAGGTAGTGAGCTAAGTAGTCCTAGGAGTGAGACTCTTCATGGGATGAGTCCCCGGGAAGGAGGTGCCATCAACGGCACGGGAAGTAGAGCTAGCTTCCCACTTGAGGAGATGTCTTGTCTGGTCCTTCTAAGGACTGAGTTGGGAGAACCAGTCCATAATCTAGCTAGGGCGATGCCACTACTTCATAGGATGTAGGTGATTGTGTCGGGATATAAGGGCAAATCCTCTAACCCTTCCAAGACTTTGTGGTGACCACTGGAGGCCCGGTACTACTTTTCATAGTCTCAATGTGCCGATAATACTCCGAGGTGGCTCAGGGCTGAGTTGTAGGGTGGTATCATATTGGTTAGATGACCGCTTGAAATCAGCCTAGGCGGGGCACCGCCAATGATGGTGATCTTGTGGGTACAGGTGTATACGCTCTACAGAGTTAATCGATCTATACGTATAGTTGTGTCCACGGTTATGGACATTCCTATGATTCTCACTTCACTTGACTAGAGGGTAGTGTTTTCTTCTCTTCCACCTAGGTTGGATAAGGATCTGGCCTGAGGCCGTTGAGACAAGGACAAGTGGGAGTTGTCCTTGTCGCCTAGAGAGAGTGGTGGTGAGATGTGAGTGTGGTGCGACTGTGTGTGGATATGGGATGGAGTGGATGGATAATGGGTTGAACTTCAGAATTAACTATTACTTAATGATGAGAAGTGAATAGGAAACCACAGCCAAATAGTAGGTCCTTTTCTCTTATTACCCTTGCATACCACTTTCCACAAGCAATGACCAAAGCATAGGGTGGGAGCCAGTGGCCAATACAAATCATACTGAAAATTGTTTAGCAGGTGAGGACCCCGAGTACGACTTCACCACCCACGGATGGGAGGATTAGAGGGTCTTGTCCTATGCTCTAGTCTTCCTGTGGGGGATGAGCCTTCTCCCGCTGAGGTGCTACGTCTACTCTGATGCTATTCTGGATGCTGTGTGATTCTGCCAAGTGGCGATGAAAAAAGAAATGCAATTGTTTTCAGATGACATTTGACTCAAACTGAGCAGGTCTCTACTACCTTGAAATTCCATCGTGTTCTTTAAACTATATGATGTGAGGCATCAATATCTCAAAAATGTAAAATTGTGGTGCCATGAAATTAGATTGCTGCAATGTAGATAAGTTCCATGTAAGGAATAAAGTGGTACCGTTTGTGCCACAAAAGTAATATCATACAGTACTCCATTTTATCTGTAAAAGGAGACTTTGATAGATCCATCACAGAGCATCTATCTCAACAGTTGCGTGTACACAATATGGCATGTTCCTCCATCTTGCGTTTTTACTAATTTGGGGAAATGATAGCACTACTCCTACATCTAACGGTATAGACTCCTGTTCAAGTAACAATGATAAATATGCTTCATAAGCTCCACCAGGTCCTCAGATCAAGCATATGAGAATGTATCCTCTGATCTGCAAATTTGCATACAGTCAATACTAAGATGTGAACATTTCACATTAGCTACAACATCTGGTTGCATACAGTGCTTACCAAAAAACATCACGGCATATCTGAAGTATATGAGCATGTCTCCACTGACCTGTACATTTTACAATGCTTACGGAAAACATCATGGTATATCTGATGGCTACAAAGGGGCACTGAATGTGTGTGATCCAACACTAATTGTCTTGGTGACTTTGGTGGCCTATATCAATATGTGAAAAGCAGCATGTCTTTGGGAATTGAAACTACTGCTAATCAAAATGGACTCACACAATAACCAATTTCTAAGAAATCAAATTTGTGAAACTTGCAGATTTCGCTCCAAAATCATGTAACTTGCGTAGAGAACTTTGCAAAATCTATCAAGTGCATCAATGTCTAGTATGTAAACCTTTTAACAGAAAATTAGAACGAGTGGGGCAGTTTGCTGAACACTTGAAGGCATTGGTGGAGGCAACGCCAGCTAAGGGCATTTCAGCCATTGATGGATGGCACAGAGGCTGTAGCCTTGTAGGCTGTGGCTGGAGCTATATCTTGCTCTCCGGTGTCGCATCGTGGTCTCGAGGTGAGGATGGAGTGCCCAGTGTGTCCGCATGGACTCACCGACGGCTACAGCGGCGCAACCCAAGGTCGGATGCTCCGATCGCCACTGCCGCCGTTCCAGGTGCGCTGGACACCACCGCCTCCGCAGCTGCGGCCCAGACCCAGGCAGTAGTAGTACCACGGTAGAAATTTCCTGGAGACGAACAGAGGCTCATCTCTGTAGCCACAGTAGCAAAAGCTCGAGCACCTTCTTGCCATCGCCTCTACCGAGCTCATCTACGGGCTACATCTGCCAACCGCATGCGCTGCCGCCATCGCCTGCGCTGCTCCTTGTGCTGCCGCCCGCCGTCATGCCTCACATCGCCGCCTTGCGCTCGCGCCGCCGCCATGCGAGATCCTGCGTGAGCGCCATCACCACCGCGGCTTGCCGGCATGCGCGCGCTGCTGCTGATGTCGCCGCATCGGGCTCCTGCTCGCGCCACCGCTAGGCTTAGGTTAGGTGAAGGGAGGAGTGAGGGACGAGCAGGAGGAGGGAGATGCGCGGCGCAGTAGAAGGCGGAGCTTGGCGCCTTGGTGAAGCATGCGGAATGCGGGAGGGACGAGCGGGTTCTCGAATCTCGATGGTTCGCGACCGCTCGTGCGTGGGGCTTAATGGGCGAGACCCGAACCGATTTGCAATCGGACGGTCCATATCTGTAGTTGGCTTGATCTGACGGTTTGCGGGTTAGCGGACGACGTGGTCCGCTCCACCGCCCGGGAATCCCAGGGGATTTCGTCTTTCAGAGATTAAATAAATATCGATATTAAATAAAAATGCTAGGCTTTGTGTTTAGGCAGAAGCCGAAAGCGAATTCACTTTTATTGTATCTCCTTATTGATGTAATAACGATGAATTAATAAAATCCTTCCTTCATCAAAAAAAATTGTAGCACCCGGTTTTAAGAACAAAACCAGATACACACCATATGTGAGCCCAGGAAGTCAAATCTCACATATAGCTACAAATAAGGGTAATATCAAATGACAATGCTTAATATATAACGTACTTATTATAAAAGATATAACCTTAGATAGCAAACAACGGAAAGACAACTCCAGTCTTCAGGTAAAGACTCCACTCCACAGGGACAACTGACTGGTTGATCACAAGCCTGTCTGCTCCAATCTCTGGCAATCTGGTACCCATCCGGGATTTTTTCAAAGTATTGAAAAATAAACAAGCGTGAGTACATTTCGTACTCCACAAGCATAACATGGGGATTCATGAGGCTCAAAAGGCAGACACGGTTTACTGCATTTAACATTTTAGTAAGTCAACTTTTTATCATTGGTTAACATCAACTTATGCTTAGGCTCCCAAATTAACCCACATAATCATATACTAGAATTAAATAGAGTTATTGATCAACATTATATCATCATCATCATCGCCATCATTATAATACCATCATAGTTCACCATGAACAACATTATCATAAGTAACCAGTTATTCTGTGAGTTTTCCGGGCCGCTCGTGACCGTGAGCACGGCTGTTATAACAGTTTTAACACTCTGCAGAGGTTGTGCATCTTTACCCGTGAGTCGTGTTGCCCATATACCTGGGTTAATTACTCCCATAACACTTCCAAGGTGAGCGGGCAGGGTACACTATGAAGCCTTCCATAGG
This sequence comes from Saccharum hybrid cultivar R570, assembly GCA_038087645.1. NCBI lineage: Eukaryota > Viridiplantae > Streptophyta > Magnoliopsida > Poales > Poaceae > Saccharum > Saccharum hybrid cultivar. Next base: position 23,442,792 of record JAQSUU010000805.1, on the reverse strand, counting down.
TCTCGTCTAACAAGTTAGGGCCGTGAGGTTTCCTCGGCAGGCAGATATAGAGAACCCCTTTCTGTGGCACAATTCCCGCAGGCTATACACACCAGAACAGAGGCAGTTCTATACCCAAAGTGGCAAGCCCCTCTTGCGCCCTTTCGGGTAACCTCTAACAAGCTAGAAAAGATCCTATTACTGAGCTAAAGTCAGAGCCATATGACTCTCACGGTTGCACTGTATGTCCCAGCTTTTGCCCTACAGATAAGTCCTTACGGAGGGTTTAGGGCAACATGATCAACATCATTTGCACCTTCACCTTATAGTTCAATTGTCACCATCATGTTTATCCGTTTGTTCCATTAATCATAGTATTGATCATGTTTGAATAGAGCACTAGCATTCTACCCATATGCAATAAAACCCATAGGCATCAATGTATAAGTCGTCAATGGCTAGGATGTCCTTATAGTCGAGCAATATTAGACACATGCATAATGAGTAGATTATATAATGAATAGGAATCAAGGTAGGCCCATGCTATACTTGCCTTAGCTTGCACACTCCTGCTGGTCCTGCTGGTCTTCGAAGTACTCCTGGCTCCCAACGTACTCCTCACCGTCTGACTCGACCAACACGGCAACATACACATTTCAGGAGTATTCATGCATAGCAAACAAACCTATAATTAGAACAGTACACCAGCAGTATAAAAACAAGATAAAAAGTTTATGAAAATATCCTACGTCTCGCTACGATCACATCGACGCGAAGTGCACGAAAAACGGAGCTAAATCGTGAAAGATACGAGTCAAACAAGATTCCTACAGCGAGTTAAATAACTTAACCTAATCAAGAATTTTAAATGTTGCAAACCTAATTAACAGTGGCATTAACACGTAGTTTATGAAATTACGAACCTAACGCAAGTTGAACGGTCGAATCGGAGCTAAAACGACGATTTTATACACGTTTTACTGCAGTGGCAAAACTGTAAATAGATTGAAAGCATTTCAGAATTAAAATAAATCGAAATTCAGAAAATTCATTAGAACCGAGGACTGCGGGTTGGAAATGCAAGAACTTGGGGGTCTCTTTAGAAAAAAGGACCCGCGAAGGGGTATCAGCCAACCAGGGCCGTTCATCTCGCGATGTGCGGTCGAGATTAGATGGGGAATAGTCCAGGGGCGCGGGCCGCCGGAGTTGGGGGTGGAGACGGCGGCGCCGCCATTGCTGCGGCGTGGAGCTCACCGGCGCTGCGTGCACGGGCGCTACAGTACGTTATTTTCAAAAAGGAAGGCTCCGGAGTGAAGAGGAGATGATAGCGAACTCGGTGGGGCACATCTCGCGGGCGGAGAACATCCCGCACGGAGCCGCCATGGCCGGCAGCAAGGGGAGCTCGTCGGCGCAACTAGCTAAGGCCCTAGAGGCCACCAATCATCACGGGAGATGATCGGGGAGAAAGAGGAGAGAGAGGCGAAGCTCACCGCGGCAAGAATGGAGCCGGAGAAGGAGTGAGGGCAGTGGTCCACGCCGTGCTCCTCGGCGGGTCGAAGCCGCGCTGCGGTTGCGGTTCCAGCGCGTGAGCGAGGGAGAAGACGGGAGTTGGAGCGGGGAAAAGGCCGGAGACGGGGTCGCCCTTCCCTTTTGAAGGCCGGGCGCAGGGTGGGACGCTCCCACGACGTGAGAAGGTGGGCGCGGGGCTGAGGCAGTTTGCCTTGACCGCGCGAGCGAGCGAGCGGAGCGGAAGGGAGGAGGCGAAACTGACGGCTGGGCCCGGCGCGTCAGCGACAGCGGGAAGGGAGAGCGCGGCGACGGTTTCCCAGCCTGAAATGGGCTGGCCCAAGAGAGAAAACGCAAAGGAAGGGAAAGAGAAGGAGGCCAGCGGGCCGGCGGGGAGTCACACGGGCCGACGCAGCTGACTGGCCGTTTTTCCCTTTTTTTTCCAAATCCATTTTCACATGTTTTTGAATCTCTTTTGAACTGTGGATCAAAACCAATCATCACAAAAATACAATGCAGCGGCATGGATGCATGAACATGTTTCTATCCTTGTATTTGTTTTAAATTTTTCATAAAAATTATTATTTCCCTAGGTAAAAATGCTCACAAAAATGCTTATATAAATCATTTTAACTATTTTGGATAAATGCAAATTTTAGGGTGTTACAAAAATCAAATAAAAATGCAATAAACTTGGGAGGCACAGACTTATGCGCACCATCCTATGGCGGACCTCGAGTGACCTTGTTGGTAAAGTCCCTCGACTACCGCAGAGTAAAGTTAAACGTTTAACGCAACCTTGAGAACAGATCATTAAGTGCATTGGTTTTACCTAGATCTCACGTGGGACTTCTGTCAGATGTACCAGTAAGGGCTCTGTCCTACACGTCATATGCATTATACACTTTGAAGATATACATAATCCCTATCTAGGCATTTAACACAATGGCACAGTCAAGTTCAATCAAGAAATAAATGGTAATAATAGATAACGAAACATCAACATAACTGTAAAACTATTACTTTCTCGATTCCAAATTATAAGACTTTTTTAGATATGTACATTATGTCTAGATATATAATAAAAACAATGTATTTAGAAAAACCAAAATATCTTATAAATTGGAATCAAGACAACAATACGTCCAAGACTTATTCTGGATCCACACTAGAATTGCCCTACATGCTACTGAACACTGTGCAAAACCAAATGGAGTGGCTCTTGTTTTACCAATATTTAGTTTGGTTAGCAGAACGGCAGGGGAAACACAAGGATGCCCTAAACCTTCACATCATGCAGTGAAATTTTAGAACCAGACAATACAAGCATAACCAAAATATTTAGTTTATCATCACATGAAACATAATCCAAGATACGACAGGTACCAAGTTCTGGAGACGCAGGTCTGCTGCGAACATAAATTAAAGATTCATAGGATAACAAGTATTAACATCTCACAAACCCTAGTTTTCCTCGTTGTTTGAAACTGGTGGGAAGTTTAAGTCCAGCATCTGCACGTCATCTCCGCTGCCACCGCCGCCATCTGAGTCAGATCCCTCCTCTACCATTGTCACTTCGTCTGGTGATGGTGGATCTGCCTGCATGTTTAAGACACAAAAGCCTGTATCCGATGACGATGGCAGCAATGCATTGCCTGCAGCAGAGCTGCTGGGCAGTTCAGGCCTAGGCGGTGGAGGAGGCCTGTAAACAGGCAGCTTGGGCGGTGGAGGAGCCGGGCGCCTCATGACCACAAGTTTTGTTGGGCGCACCACCCTGTACGATGGAAGCAAGGCAGCAGGAGGCAACCACCGTGGCACGGCGGCACCATGCTGAGCAGTGGGGCCATGCGTGGCTGCAGCGAGAGCTGTCACTGCCACTGCCTGGGTGCTGGATGAACCCTGCATTGCCTGGTTGCTGGATGATGAACCCTGTCCAAAAACAACAGGATTTGTTTGCTGCACGGGCCTGCACGCCAGAGACCCGGCAGCGGTTGGTGACCTTGGCATGGTGGCACCACACTGAGCAGTGGGGCCAAACATGGACCCAGTGCCAGTGCCAGCTAGCGCAAGGACCTGCAGCGACAATGGTTGGGGGTGCTGCTGCACCGACCTCAATGGCACAGACCCGACGGCAGTGCCACGTTGAGGTTGAGCAGCAGAGCCGTCCGTTGCTGCAGTCCTAGAGGCCACGGGCACCATCTCAAGGTTGGAGGAAGGCTGCGTCTTAGGGGGCTCATTGGCTGGCGGCGTGACCTTTGCAGCAGGGGCCGCTGGTGCTGGTGGCTGGGAGTTGTTTTCCATGGCAGGTAGCTCCAAGTTCACACTTCACGCAAAAGCTGCACAATATACATCCACATAGAATACGAGGTGTACAATTAAGGGTTAATTTGATGTGGAACATCAATATGATAGCACTTGATGACTACATTCAGTAAATAGATGCACATCATTATTGGCTACAAGTGCAAGGCTATGACATTCAGGGCTAAGGTATTAGTTAGTGATTTAAATAAGTAGAAGTTTTCTTCTCGTGAAATGTATGAGCAAGCAATGCTAGCTAGCTAGGATAAATTTAGTACGCAGAAGAGAATGTGCAACACAAACAAATTAACGACACATTTCACGTTGATGGCTATATTATTAGAGTAAAATAAATCGAGGTTTTAGGGAGTTTCTTTTAAGCCAGAAACAACATCATATGTACTCAGCACCCTTATTTTTTCTTTATCTATTTGAACCTTAGTTCTCTTTATTATTATTATCCTTCACACACATGTTGGTAAGTGATTTGCTATAAATTATTCAAGAAAAATGTTTGTCAAACTATTGACTATTACTACTACACTCTGCAATCCATATACATAAAGAAATTGTGTATAAATATTTAGGTATAGCAAAAAATGTCATTTTATTATTTAATGCTGATTGGATAAAAGAACATGTAGCCCAACTAGAGTCATATCAACTAAATCAAGCTAAACTATGACGGTTATTCATAATCCACATAGAAAAAGTCATACGTACAGCCAAATAAATAGAGCTAGAAAGGACTTACTATGATCTAAGATCAAGTAGGAAAATTTGTAATATAAGGCATGACCTGAAGCTTATCCACCATGCATATAAATGGCATTGAAATAGAAAAATAAATTATGTAGGCAGGAATTACGGATATAATATCTAAGAATTCCTTTACTTACTAACCTCTCCTCGATTATATCACTTGGTTCTAGATCTCGCCAATAGTTTTCTGCCACTTGTTCCTGTTACATTTAAAAACAATTAGAATGTAAAGGATGTTAAAAGGCATATATAAACAAGGAAGAATATGTAGGGGAGAGACTGTATCTTCTATTAAAAATTTTGATTGAGAACCAAATGTATTCCAGAATTATATGAATCAATTATCACACAGTAGCATAAAAATACATCTTAATCTACCTGGTTTCTCAACAAGAAAACATATAATAATAATGGTACCAATTCAAACTAATTGTAATGCTTTTCAATTTTCATGTGACAGAAACTAGCAAGGATATATTTCAACATGCACACAGAGGGCAAATTATACAAATGGAAATCAACAATGCATCTGTTGTTAGGTAGCAATATTAAGCCAAAATAAATAGAAAAATCTAAACCATCTTCCTTGAAGAAACAGCACAGTATCAACTCAGATCAATATATCTCAATATCTGCACGGGCTACGATCTTTTACTGAATTTGTGAAGCTACTGACATTTGCTGTTTGTTAATTAAAAGATCTTGATGCAGTACACATTATTATGAAGCATTTCAGTGTCATCCGACGAAAGATTTCAGTGACTTAATAATTATATATGTTCACCAATGTTCTATTTAAATTCTAAGTAGAAAACATATATTCTTCCAGAGACATCTGATGGTAAAACTGAATTCTAGCTATTATACATGCTACCGCCTACCGGCATATATAAGTAGGTTTGTGAGGATGAAAACTATGCAATGATTGTAAATGAAAAGGCATTTCCTACATTATTAAATGAAAAGGCTTTTCCTATATTGTGGATCGATGGTAGCCAGAGAAATGATTGAGTATTTCATCATCAATCAAGAAAATGCTGGCCACACAATAACTTATTTTGTCTCTGGTTCTCTGTTATTGCTCCCTCTTGTTCTATATCATTTATATGCCATATAACAATTGATTAATTGTACATATAGGTATTTGAAATAAGTCATGCTAACTGCAAGAACATGAATATAATATACATTTAAGCACAAGAAAAATTGCTTAAATGACTACTCAGACAAAAATAAACTTATTAGTAATTAATAATGCAAACAACAAGGTTATGTAACATAAGTATAACCTGAAATAAAGAGTAAAAATAAAATTATATGCATGCTAAGCTGTTGCGGCTATACTGACATCTGGCATGGAGGGTACAAGGACATAGTACTGTGATATCGAGTTGATACTTTGAAATGAACTTTTATCTAGAGCCCCAATATTAGGGATCAAATTCCATTTTGCATGTTTTTCCTTTACATATGGAATTAGTGATACCAGTGAACATTTTAGATCACTCGTTCTCAAAGTATGGTAAAACTAGTCCAATCAGCAACCTAACTGGCAGAATAGGCGACTATGGGCGTGATTGGTTCCCTATATGTGTGGGCTAACCTAGGTTGTGGGGAGCAGCCAAGAGGCGTTTCATTTCCAGGTTGTCTACCTGATCCTGGCCGGCAGCTTGCAAAACGCCTGGCCGGGCCTAGCTCTTGGGAAACAAAAATCAATTTCATTCCTCGCTAGCCTGGCTCACATGGACATGATGGAGCACGCGGCGGTTCACGCCAAAAATATGTATCCGTCACCTCCACTCTCTCCTATTCTTCGCCCCCTCTCAATCATCTTCTCTCTGCTCTTTGAATTCCTCCACTCCTAATGCTTGCTGGTTAGGCTATTCCTCTCCCATGTTCCTCCCCTTGACTCCATCCAATATATTGCGGACCATGGATGAGTTGATTTGATTAGTCTTGTTCACTTCTCCCCTTTGCTCTTCGATTTTAATTTCCAGGATTCAAGTAGAATCCTCTTCTATTTTTGCAGGATTATTCAAATTCTGCCCCTAAATCTGGTCAAAGAAGAGACAAGTGCTGTTTGCATGGGCATAGCTGGCTCACAGCACGTAGGGGGCAGAGTCGCCCCTTGGCATGTGCCATGGTGCTAGAGACGCCGAGGCCTGCATGCTGCAGGAGCAGTTGCCATGCTGGCCCCAGATTGGCGGAGACTAGGCACTTCCCAGATGGCTTACTCCCTAATGATTGCCCTGTCTCGGGCATTGAGAATGTCGTGACCGATGACTCCGACGCCACCTTGGGAATCCGCCCATGAACAAATTGTTGGCTTTAGTAGTGGTTGCTGCAAACGAAACAACATAAAAGAAAAGGCTTCCGAAGCATAATTGTGTGTAACCTATAGACTGAATATGTTGTAACCAGTGGAGATAAAATTACCACCACATGCAAGAGGTCAAAAGACTACCATGCATGCAGCAAACCAAACAATCCATTGCTGCATCTGAGTTTCAAGCTGTTCAATTCATCCGTCCATCCAAACACCATCTCTATGTAGCTTGTCTCTCTGCAGCTAGGCAACCAAATATACACCTTTTGCATGGACTGAACCTGGTGAAGGGGTGCCTGGCTGCCTGGTATGAGTGTGGTTGCTCTCCTCCCAATCACACCTAAATAGAGGGTAAATGGGAGCACCATGATTTCTTGGCATGAATTAGGAACTATATTCCAATTTTATCTGATGCTCCTCTTTTCCAGCAATGCCGAATCCTCATAGCCATGTTAGACCTATTGGACCTAAGAACTATGCTAGGAATGTTACCAAACACTTTGGAAGGAGATTTGCCTGGACCAGAGACATAATAAATATTAACCAAAATCACACAGTATCCTAGCGCTGTGACATCTTAGCTGCCACAATCTAACTGCAAAAAAAAATGGGAATTGCCATCCAATAGTTGCCTGCTTTTTTTCATTTTTTTTTCAGGCATTGAACGCAGCATCCGATCTCAATCCAAACATTCCCAGCTCAAGTCTCATAATGTTCTTCTTCCACCTTGGTGTTTCTTCTTCGACCATGCAGCCCACATACTCTCGATGCTCGTTCCGCCTACTGCCAGCTACCTCCAATCCCCGGCACCGTCCGTGCCACCAAGCCTGCCTCCGCTACCCCTGGCTGCCCTAACCTGGCGTCGCCGGCCAATCTCATGGCTCCCCCGCCCCTCCCTGACCCAACCGCCATCCTCCTCTGCCCGTGCAATGGCGGTGATCCCACCATCTCACCACTCTGCCCATGCGCCGGCCTACCTCCCCAAGTCCGTTTCTATATCTATAGGAGTTTCCAAACCCGAACCATGGAGAGTGGTGCCTAAAACCAATCTCGATTTCAGGTGCCTGTAGTATAGGAGATGTGGAAACAAAATACAGACACCACCATTGCAGCAAACATTACAAACCGAAACCTCTACCCCAAGGAAGAAGCATTCACGAGAGAGCAATCCAATAGTTTATCGATTAATACTGTCCGCCCTCGTTATTGAGAGAATGATTGGTTACTGTTCCATGAGAGCGACACAAGGAGGGTTAAAGAAAAGAGAACAGCCGTGCTGCTTTGACCTGGAGCGTGAAAACTCAGGCAAGCTGATGGACGGCGGAACCGCGGAAGCACATATGGTTGAGAGAATCAGAGACGCACGGCACAATCACTGAACTGGTTGCCTTCCGATAACCAGTTCCTACTATCTGTGCGTGAGCTCTTGATCTCACAGTTCCACCTGCCCATAACCAGAGGCACGCACAAAGCAAACACAAGAACACAAGAATTTTGTAAAACCATATAGACAAATCAAGTCCGATTGAGCTGATCCAGCTTTTAACCATACCCTTGCTACCTCCCATCACAGCACTAATCCCTCAAAAAGATTAAGAATTCAAACAGCAATTTCAGATCCGGAAACCCTAGAAAAGGGAGAAATGGGGAAAAACCAAAATCCAAGGTACTTATGAGAGGATTAAATCAATTGATGGAAAAGATACCTTCTCATGTGTCTGAGCACCAGTTTCCCCCAAAAATCTGACCCCAAAACATAGGCTGATTGCAAGAACGAAAATTCCAAGCAAAAAGCACTAAAGTCACACAAGTTGAAAAACATGAAATTAAGGAACAACTTGAACACGAATTTGAGAAAATAACCTTTTATTAAACCACGAGGAATTCACCTGTATGAAGACTTTTAGCTTGCTCCTATCTCCACCAACTTCAAAAGACCATGAGGCACTTGTTAGGACTGAGCCCGAAAAGAGAGAAAGGGGTACACTAGAGATTAGGCCCTAACTCTTGCCCTATAGGCTATATTTATAGTGGCCACCCATCTCCCTTCCAGCCCTCCTTGGTTTATAAATTACATATAGGTCCTTGACACTTATAGCTTGAGCCTTTTATAAGATAGGGTGTGGCTAGTCTTTCTCACACCATAGCCACTATGCCTTGGTGGGTACAACAAGACTTTCTTTCTACAACATAGGAAAAAGACCTAAATATATAACTCTCACGACATGAGGAACTCCCTCATGTGATTACCTCCTCGCTCATGATCACCTCCGTGTATACATGTCCCTAGAAACTCCATCCCAAAAACTCAATGGGAAAAAAGAACATGGAGAAAAGAGCACGCACACAACAGCACCAAGCTAACTATGCAACTCCTAAGCCTAGATGTGATGACTGTCTTGGATTTCGGTTTGTAGCTTTCACTGGGGAAAAACTTTGGTGGATTACCCTAATACAGAAAAGATTTTTACAGACGCCTCTCTTTTCTAATAGAGGCGGTCTACTTAGGAAATCGTCTTTAACCATTGCGGGAGGCACTGTAGCTAGAGAACCGTTGCTGCAAATCAATTTTCAGAGGCGGTTCCATTAAGAAAACTACCCTTAAAAACATATCCATTTCTAGGGGTGGTTTTGTTAAGAGAACCACCCCTCAAAATACGATTTTTGGGGATGGTGCTGCTAAAAACCCACTCCAGAGATATATCTATTTTCAGAAACGGTTATACTAAGACACCCGCCTTTAAAATACAATTTCTCAAGACGGTTCTGTTAACTCACCCATTTCTGAAAAGGAACTGAATTTTTAGTAGCGGTACCCAAGCAGTTTGAACGAGTACTGGCTTACACTTTCCATGTCTATGGAGCCACCCTCCTTGATTTTCTCCCAACAGTGGCAGAGCATCCTTATCTTCCCAAAAGCTGACAAGCAACAGCAACCTTATCTTCCCTGAGTGCCATTCTCATCTCTCGAACTCTCTCCAACTTCCTCTCCCTTATTGTATCTTCTTGTTCTTGTTCTTGTTCTTCGCAACCAAGGCTCGGCAACGACAGCGACACTGACGGGGCGCGTGGTGGGACAGGGCGGGGCACGTGGTGGGGCGACGTGCTGCGGTGCGAGCGGCGGTGTGGCACTGGTGAGCTGTCCGGGTGTGGCGGCTCAGCGTCGGTGTGCTGGCTGGGCGCAGCGGTGCGACATTGGTGAACTGGCCGGATGTGGTGGCTTGGCGCCAGTGTGCTGGCCAGGCACGGTGGCACGTTGCGGCACTAGTTGTCGTAGCTTGCAGGCGGTACGGCGCCGGCTGTGGTAGCAGCATGGTGGTGCGGCACTGACAGTCGTAGCTGTGCGGCGGCACGGCAATGGCGTGCTGGCCAGTGCTAGTGAGATTTTTTGTTTCTATACGGTAACGAAATGGTCATAGCAACGGTGATGCGGCACGGAACGGCCGTAGCTGCACGGTGGTGTGGCACGGCGACAGTCGTAGCTTTTTTTCTACGCCCAAAAATCATTTTTAAGGCCGGTTGCTTAAGCCGTCCAACTCTGTATATGCGCACAACTTCACCGCCTGTGAACATGCATTTTCAGGGTTATTTAACACAACAGTTCTTAGAAATTATTTTTTAAAGTCGGATATTGATCCATTGCTAGAAATGGACTATTTTTACAATTGGTGGCATAGTGTCGTTTTTTACAACCGTTCCTTGAATTTGAATTTGACCATGTCTAAAAATCTATTCTGTAGTAGTGTTAGGTCGAATGCTATGCTCCGATGATGATAGCTTGTTGTCTATGCAGTTCGATGCTCTCGGTCCTCTTATACTTGTCCGCTTCAGGGTTCTTCATTTCTCCTATGGTTGCTCTCTGTAGCAGTAGTCACGGTTTGATCTTCGCTGTCACAGTTGGCAAACCAGATGGCAAGGGGGAGAATTTATCGACAATGCTCAAACTAATGATGGGACCTCGAGCCAAACGTGACAGTGGGGTAGAGTGGTTGTCCAAGATGATAAATCTGATGCTAAGCCCTCATACTGAGCGAGATGGCGAGAAAGATGTAACATAGATGCCAACACTGATGATGTGGCCCTCAAGCCAAAGTTGTCGACAGCGAGGTGGTGGCGAAGCAAGTGCCAAAACTAATGGCGAGCCTTTGAGTCGAGTGTGATGGTGAGGCATAGTGGTGGATGATAATGCCGGAGCTGACAGTGAACCCATCATGCGAAGTAGGAAGACGAGGTGGAGTAGTCAATGATGCTGAAGCTGACGGCAAGCCCCTCAAGCCGAGCGAGGTCAAGGAGTAGAAGTGTAGATTGGCACCGAAGCTAGCAGCTAACCCTCAAGCCAAACATGATCGTGAGTTGGTGCTAAAGGGCATGTTTGCTTCATGGGATAGCTTAGTCTAGCCTAGCTCACACGAGCGAACCTGGCCTTGCCAACGGAGGCAAGCTAAAATCACTCTCCTGCAGAAACAAGGGAATATTTTGCTTGCACAAAATCCAAAAACTGTTGGCCCCAACCAACCTCATTCGGCTCATGAGCTCCTAGTAAGACATCTCCTCCACGTAGGATTGCCTCTCCAATGCGCCCTACTTAGCCCCGGCCTCTTCACCAATGTCGTGAATGGGCAAAGGTCAGTGTGTAGTTGATGAAGTAGAAGTTGTCGTAGTTGACAAAAACATGGTGGTGATGTCACCTTCGAAGTGGACGGTGAGCCCTTCGAGGCAAAAGTGATGTAGATGCAGAACAGTCAGCGAATCCCTTGAGCTGAAGAAGACAACAACGCCCTCACTACTAGAAAAATGATTTTAGGAGACAGGTCAAATCATTTTCAGAGGCGGTCGCATCTAGTTACCACCTCTGTAAATGGTTAGGGGGCTCTAGCAAAATGCCCGACGAGAGTCAAACATAGGGGGTATGTTAAGTCCCTAGGAAAGAAGTTCCTGACTGACGGATCCCCCCACCGATCTCTCAAGATCACTCTGGAGCTCGAGGGAGATATACCCATCGGGTACACTCACGCACACCCTCTAGATGGAGTTAGGCCGAGCCCAAGCATGCCTACGGCCACTGCTCGGAGCCTAGGGGTTCGCCAGGGCCCCAGGTTCCCGAGCGGACGGTAGCTCGAGCTTGACTCTAGCCCTAGCGCCAACATGAGCCAGTGCTCGGGCAACGAACCAACGTCCCGAGCGATGGGCAACCTGCCGGGCATCCAAGGCCCTGGCAAGTACGGAGATCCCACAGTGCCAGCCTATTCAACGGGCGTGAGGCGTTGTCTACCACTCCCTCGATAGGGTCACGCAATCGGCATGACAATAGGACAAGCAACTTCACCAACTCCGGAAGCAACAGGCCCTAGGGCCTACTTGTCAGCTCCTCAAGCTAGGGCTCCTTTGCAGCCAGGAGGCCTCGACAAGGTTCACCCAGGGGAGGCCAGTCCGCAGCAGATAGCCCTGACGGTCAAGTGTTGCAACGACGTTAAGTGGCGCCTACGGCTCCTCCAACTCCCCTACACGATGAAGCTGAGGTCCATCCACGCCACAGCGGCACCCTCCTGCACCTGACGCACGTAGACCATAGATCGAAGCCCCAAACTGACTTGTACCTGACCTTCCCTAGAATATAAGGGCAGGGTCGGCTCCCATAGAGAGGAAGGTCGATTAGACATTAGATGCATCGGCAAAACAGAGAAGCAGAGGAACTGTAGAGAGTTCAACCCGACAACCTATCTAGAGAGAGCGCTGATTCCTCACTCGTTGTGGAAGAAACCTCACCGTCGATGAGCCATAGGATAGCACCGAGCGATCCCCTGCCAAACTCTCGTTCTCCTCGGTTGTAACCCCCCCCCATTTGGGTGCTCCTGAACATGAAGAACACCTCACTGCTGGACGTAGGGCCTTTAGCCAACCACTGTGTCTCCACTATGCCAGAAAAGCTTATCAGTGACGTCTCGATTAGTGACTCAGAAACGAAACACGTCACTAATTACTATATTAGTGACATGGGTGAACCAGACGCATCACTAATTAGTTGTTACCCATGCCCCAGGAACAAGACGCGTCACTAATTACAAGATATCAGTGACTCTTCATAAGAAAACGCATCACTGATAACACCTGTGACGCGTATTATCCAGGCACGTCACTGATATGTGGCCGTATTAGTGACTCCTCTCAACAAGACGCGTCATTGATAAGAAAAGTGACGCATGTTCTTATGACACGTCACTGATACAAAGACATATTAGTGACTCTTCTCAACAAAACGCATCACTGGTAAGAAAAGTGACGCGTGTTGTCTAGACGCGTCACTGATACAAAGACATATTAGTGACTCTTTCCAACAAAACGCGTCACGTATAAAACATACGACGTGTGTTGTCTATACGCATCACTGATATCACTACAACTGGTGCGTGGCAACGTTTCCTTCGTAGATTTTTTTTTGAGAATTTTCCTTTGTAGATACGTGTGCACGGTGCACACACAGCGAAGCAGACCCATTTAAGGCCCTCCACGTAAGGCCCAAGCACCACGTAACCCTATTTGCTCAAAAAAAAGCAACGTAACCCTATCCCCTCCACACACCCGTAACCATAGCGTGGCGGCGCGGATTCGCTCCCTCGCCTCCGCACCACCCGCCTTCGCCAAGTCTTCCCCTCCGCCCCTTCCCCAAGGCTCTCTTCCCAAATCTGCTCCTTGCCCGACCCGCCACTTGACGTCGCCGCCGGAGATGCGACCGTCGAGGACGACTGGCCCACGCCTGACGACGACCAGGACCAGGAACAGGAGGACCGTGATGAGATCATTGGCTTCCAGATCCAAGTGTCCAAGGTCGGGAAGTGGAGCCGGCGCCTTGTGTGCGCGCAGGTGCGCGTCCACGCCCTGCTCGAGGCCGTGTGGGCCACGCTCACTGACTACAAGGGCCTTGCCGACTTCATCCCGGGGCTCTCCGAGTGCCGCCTCCTCGACCAGCACGATGGCTTCGCGCGCCTCTACCAGGTCCGCACCCCCAATTCGATTCCTCCTACTACTACTATACAGCTCAGCCTGAAAATGCATCCGGCTTGTTCATGAATGAATGGGGAATTCCTCCTGACGATGCAGCCGCAGGTAGCGTCGCATCTAGAGTGCTCCACCCCCGCCCCTCGTGCGACGAGATCTGCCGGCGGCGGCCCCCTAACCCGCTCGTGCTACGAGATCTGCCAGCGGCAGCTCACTACCATGGCCGCTGGAGAACTGGAGTTGCTTCAGCTCCTCAACCCCACCGTCGAGTACATCAACAAATGGGTATGCAGCCGATTCTCCTCCCTGCGCTCCATTCGTGTGCAATGCCAAAAATTAACCGTGCATGATATATATGAAGCATATATATAACAGCCGATTCTCCTCCCTTCGCTTCAGTTTCTGTATAATTCGCCTAAACAAGTAGTTTCAAATTTTGGATTAGAGTACTTTTAATTTCCACCAAAATGACTTATGTTTTACTTTTGTTTGGTAAGTAACAAAATTCTCAGTTGAATTACTGTCCTGCTGGTACTATTCATCTCTGATTACGCTGATCTCCCCCCTACAATGGCAAGGATAAAGCACGCAGGCGAGCTGGGACATGTCCAGCCATTGGATCCCGTCATCAACGCTCCACAATCACTCCCCCTCATCTACAGTACACTAGTAAAAATATCTCCTCTCCTCCCCCTCTGTCTCTCTCTCTCCCCCACTACAAGAAACCTTTCATCTTTTGACATTTTCATCCATTTATAATGTCACAAGTTGAGTGTCTATAATGACAACTTGTGACGTTTACGTAGTGGTTTTATGATATCAAAAATAGTTATGACATCAGTTATGACATTAACCTGATGTCATAACTGTTTTTGATGTCATAAAATCACTGCATAAACGTCACAAGTTGATATTATAGACACTCAACTTGTGACATTATAAATGGATGAAAATGTCAAAAGATGAAAGGTTTCTTGTAGTGCCCCCTCGTCACTTCTCTTCCCCTCCCTCCCTCTTTCTCCCGATCTCTCCTGAAACGGACGGGGCGGCGGCGCGAGCGCACCTCAGCGGTGGACCTCGGCGCGGCAACGGCCACCCTCGCGGGTGCCACGCTGGCCGCCCCCTCCCCCTCCGCCTCCTTCGTCCCTCTCTGTGCTCTCGACCTCCCCTCTCTGCCACTCTCCCCACGCGGCGGCACATCCAGGCGGATAGGGCGAGGCGACAGCGCACCGGCCGGCCAGCGGCGCCTCTCTCTCCGTCTCCCTCTCCCTCTCTCCAGATCTGCAGCCGCACCGCTCGGGCCCCCATGGCGGCCGGCCTCCGGCGTGGCCAGGCCCAGCGGTGGCTGCAGCCGCCTCCCCCCCCCCCCCCCCCCGCTGCACGCATCTCTCTCTCGCGCGCGCACGCCTTCGCTTTCGGGGCGTGGCAGCGCACCGCCAGGCCGCGAGCGCCGGTGGATCCCCGCTGCGTGCGGCCATGTAGGCGGCGCTACCCTGCGTGGCGCACCAACACGAGCGCGGCCAGGGTCCGTGCCTCCGGCACGGCGCCGGCGGCGAAGAGCTCTCCTTCCCTTGCATGATTTCTCACTGCATGTGAGATTTGGAGGGGGAATCTTGGTCACAGGAGGCAAATCAACAAGGGAGGTTCAGTTTCAGCCTAGATCTATTTTTGTCCCCTGGTCTTACCAGTTTCCATGCTACTAAGGATTGTTTTGCGTTTTGTAGGTTGTGGCCTGCTCGGTTTGGTTGGATCTTGAGAGCACGCAATTATTGTGCCACGGATCTGAGCATGTGACCTTCTACACTGCAGTTCTGATGGTTTCTAGTTCGTTGTCTGCATTTTTGGTCACTGGCAATGATGAATACACTTTTCTCTTGCTGTTACATTTTACTTTGAGGGAATGGGCTACTGCAGTGATGATTATTGTAGTGTTTGGTGCAATGATCATGAGCTATGTGTCCTTGGTCTACATCTCTTCCTTCTTTCTCATGACTAATGAGGCAATGCTCATGAGCTATGATGATTCTTCCTTCATTTGACATCTCTCTACTATGTCCATAACTGAGGCAATGATCATAGGCTGTTAAGTTCCATTTTTTGCCATCTCTTTGTGCCTGTTCCATGGTAATTGAGGCGATTGTCAATTGGTTGTTCCTGATTTTTAATGCATCTCTTGCTACCTGTTCTAATTTGTGTGGTTTGGTGACACTAGTGAGGGGTACTATTTATTGCCTATTTAGTCACGGACCATGCAGCTGCGACTATCTCTTTGTTATGAAATCGGCTTCTGATGACGCTGCCTGTGATGATTTCCTCCTTTGTGCACTCTGATGATTGCCTTTCGTATTCTGCTCATGCTTGCTTATGATCGTTGCCTGTGATGTCAATACACACGATTGTGCAATCTGAGCTTGTGTTTACTGCCTGTGAACTGATAGATATATTCTTGTTCTTTGTAGCCTTGTGATCATTGTTTGTGATCGTTGCTTTCTAACGTCAAATTATATATTGTTGGTTCTGAGCACATGCCCTATTCCCAATGATTACATTGTCAAGCTTATGTTTTCTTGCTTTGGAAGTTCATCTAATATAATCGTAGGTTTATTTTCATTGTGGTCTGGTAAAGTGTGAACTGGAATGGTATAGGCTCAAGGACTTTTTGGTTCCTGATTATGCTGTCTCCTCAGCTTGTTGTCTGCGGCTGGTGATGTCCTCCATTCCTCATTTCATTCCCCTCTGCTATTTGTGACCCGTATTGGCTA
Organism: Saccharum hybrid cultivar R570; assembly: GCA_038087645.1. NCBI lineage: Eukaryota > Viridiplantae > Streptophyta > Magnoliopsida > Poales > Poaceae > Saccharum > Saccharum hybrid cultivar. The sequence goes on along the minus strand of JAQSUU010000805.1, from coordinate 23,426,160 downwards.
GAAGCGTCGCTGATAGAGGGTTATCAATGACGCGTCTTGGATACACGCGTCGCTAATAGAGGGTTATCAGTGATGCGTATTGCCAAGACGCGTCACTGATAACCCTCTATCAGTGACGCGTGTATCCAAGACGCGTCACTAATAACCCTCTATCAGTGACGCGTTTTTACGCGTCACTGATTTGCCCTTATCACAAATGCAAGAACAGTGACGTGTCTTTTCCGCGTCACTAATGACTGTCTGGATGATAAGGTTTTCTGGCATAGTGCTCCCTTGTGTTTTTTAGTACCCGAGCCACCGAAGACCCATAATCCTACATCCAACGAACTCAGAAAATATAAGAGTTAGCGATTTGGAGTTTTAGTGATAGGTTAACTTGAGCTTTCCTAAAAATAGGTTTGCGATCAGTGTGGACTAGTTCTTAAGTTAGCTTCATCAAGTTTGGGAGGTGCCGGTGCCGAGCGTGTGACGCCGGATTCTCGCTGAAGTTAAGGCAAGTGCATGACAAACCTATGTGTGGCTTGTGCCTGTTGTTTGAGTTTTTAATCGGTTCGATGGTTACATGTGTTATATGTCGGTTTCACATGATTCCAGTTCCAAAATTTTCTTTTATATTCAATTCATGTTGTGGTAGATCTGGATGTGCATGTGGTTTTCATGTTCAAGTTCTAAGTTTCATGTTTTTATTTACATTCAATTCCTGTGCTGGTTTATTCGGAAGTGCAATTTGGTTCTTATATTCAGGTTCTTGTGAGTAAGTGTGGGCCCCACTTGCTTGGCTTTACCGGTAGATGCTAAGGAGGATTCATGTGTTGTCCGTTTCAGACGGAAACTACTATTTATTTGGTGTTCCAATAATTCACTCATGGATTCCCATGTAAAATTTGTTCCATCGATTCTAATTATACTTGCTGAGTGTTTTTACTCACCTTGTGTTTATCATCGTGACATGCATGGGAACTAGGAGTAGCACCATCATCACAAGCACTTACCTTTTAGTCTACACATGCTTAATCTATTGCATAGTGGTTGCAACTGTAACGGTAAAATAGAGGTTGCTAAATGGTTGCTTTGGTTGAGACCATCGTGCTATTAGGATCATTCTTTTATTCTATCGTTCGATTTGGGCTGTGATGTGTATATCCTTATGAGAATATTTCATGCATGTTATAAGTTTTTACCTGTTAAAATGCCAGTTTACTAAGGAGACTCTGCTAAAAAAATTAATAATTTTCTAAAGTTAGTAGGATTTTTATATGTTGTTTGGTGACCTCCAGTGGTGTTTCTAGCCGGGGCGTTACACCCGTCTTCGTAGCAAGAGGTGATACATGCAACGATCGATAGCGTAGCAATAGACATTTGCCACGAACAACGTCGTTGCAATTGTTTGTATTGTCATGCTAGAATTTTGTTGCCTAATGTATTATTGCCACGACCGCCAGGCCTTGGCAATTATACTATTTGCCACCAATTTTATTCGTTGCGAGAAATCATCATATGTTATTGCCACGACCGTCGTGCCGTGGCAATAGTATCATTTGCCACACAATTTTATTCGTTGCAAACAATCATATGTTATTGCCACGGTAGTCATGCCGTGGCAATAGTACCATTTGCCATGCAATTTTATTCATTGCAACAAATCATATTGCCACGCAAGTGAGTTCGTTGCTATAGATCATATTGCCACGCATAGCAGCTTGTTGGCATAGTTTGTATTGCAACGCTAGTAGCATTTGATTTGTGGTTTAAGAAATCGTCATTGCAAAAACAATAAACCATAATAAAAGCAATTACACACATATATTAATTATAATCAGTCATTTAGTAAGTTGTCAAACCATTGAAATAGTATCTAAATCTAAAATGATAAACGAGTGTACAGTTCACTCATTATTTCACAACTTTTTAAAACTTGCAGCAGTACAAGACTTCCTAACATCTACGCAGCACTTGAGGGTTTCCTAGCAGGTAACATGTCATCACCTCGGCTATGTCCTAACTTGATTATGAGCCTCCCACTCAGACCTTGACCACCTACTGACCAAAAGACTAAGATTGAGATATTAGAAAAAGATTAGGTTTACTACTTTATGGACATAATGTAAAGATTCGGATAAAACATGGTTGTAATTAAGCAAAAGTAGAATTAATCAAAACTATGGAAGGAGTGCTATCAATTTAATTAATCAAAACGTTAGAGGAGCTTGCTCAGCTTAAGATCAGAACATAGCTCCCACTGTTTTAAAAGAAAAATACTTTCTTAATCTATATTAGTATGTGTAGCCCACATGTTTGGTGTTCTCGCTTTTCTAGTTGCAAGTCATATTGCTATTGAGTTCCATATTTCTAGAGCTAAATGGAAAAAAAAATGGACACCGCAATTAACCTCTTCAGCAAGCACATCATGCACTACTAAGCAAGCACCGTAGCTAGCTTATAGAGGATAGAAAATACTTGTAGGGAAATAAAATACCACGTTTATTGCTACCACGTGTAATTTGCTTGTGTCATTGTGTGACATTTTCCTTCCTAGATTAGCTATAGGCTTGTTGTTAGGATTGGCTATAGGTTGCTAAACTCTTTGTGGGTTGAGGATAAGATAGAGCACACTAGAAAAAACCTTAAGTGCACATCTTGCTAGAGTAGCTTATGGTTTTTTCAGTGGCAATTTAAATTGGACACTAGGTTTTTCTAGCAATTTAAACCCTCCCACTGGTCACGAGAACTTTCACCTGTGAATCCTTGAGTAATCACCATCCATGAAGATATTATAGGCACGCAATGCAGTGAGGAAGCAAACCATGAAGATATTATGCCCTTGGATTGTGGCAAACCTGGCAGAAGAATCCATAGATAATACGAAGAATCATCGGTGTAAGGCAAGGATGCTTAGAACAGAGGTTGGAGGAGAGCAGAAAGTTTCCCACCCTTGTTTCTTCTGGAACTGGCTGCTCCTTGATGGGCATGGGCTCTTTAATGATAGTGAACTGGACCACTTGTGCGTACAAGCACCTCTCTAGGATCTGCCTTTGGATGATCGATGAGTACATCCACTGAATTTAACCAATTGTAACACCCTACATCCAAAAACTGTCTATGGTCTAGCTCCTCACATGGAACGGATCCACATATGCTTAGTATATCTCTTACACTTTTGTCCTCACTTTGTGTAAAAGAGTTAATTCGGAGGTGCTATGTTTGGAACAAGGATTACAAGGTGGCCCTCGCCTTCCTACTCTTCCAATGTGGTACAAAATGCACCAACTACCACTTTTCATGTGCCATGCCATGTAGGCCACATGGCTAACAACACAACTACTATAGACTTCTAACGGGCTACGGTGTTACACCAATACAACACATGTTTCAAAATAATGGTTAGGACTGAAAATATATCAATCATTTTATTTCCAAGAGATATTAATTACTCATTTCTTTCTTGGGCATATTAACTTGTGTATCAAACTTTTTTTTGCAAGAGGACAATTTCATGGGACGATAATGCTGGCACACGGGCATCCACATAGGGATGTTCCATCCGAATGGCTCATTCCCAGGCATGCCCAACGATCAGGCCCATTAGACCTCCTCCACTCCACGTTCAGTACAACACGGTTTCTCCAAAAAATAAAAAATACAGCGATATTTCCTTTCCCAACTGCTACACTCATGCGACTGCCACGGGTGCATCCACCGTGCCGCCCGCCCGTCGCTAGCTTTCTCCAATGCGGCGGTCTTCTCTAGCCACGACCTTCCCGTTCGAACATTGCGCGCACACTCTGCCTTGCTGCTGCCGTGCGCCCATCTCGCGCCGCTCGCTCCCGCCCATCGCGCGTGCCACCCGTGGCCGAGCCAAGCCTGGCGCCACTAGTGATGGTGGTAGTTCTCGCGCGGCGCTGGCTCCGACCCCAACAACTGGAATCGCCCAGCCCTGGGCTCTCCAATGTTGCAAGCACATGTTTCAAGGGTTTCAGATGTTTTATAGGTATGTTTCAAATGTTTCATGTGGATGTTGCAAAAGTAAATCAGGATGTTGCATACGTTGCAATGATTGTACACGTATGTTGCAAGTGTTTGTTCCCAATGTTTCATCTGTTTTTTTTTAATTATTTGCAAGTGTGTTTATCTGGATGTGTGCATAAGTTTCACACATATGTTACAAGTGTTTATCTAGATGTTGCATATGTTTGCAATTGTTTTCCAAGTGTTTTTTATGTGTTTCAGACGTATGTTTCATACGATATTGTAATTATTTCATTTGAATGTTTCAAAAGTATATTAGGGGTGTTGTGCATGCCACAGCCGCTGGGGCGCCGTGTATGGAGGAGAGCGATGCAACAAGCATGGAGGGACACGGGAAGCATGGGAGAGTGGCGCGGGCGGGCCCCACCTGTGCATGCAGCAGGCGCTGGCATGGGCGTCCATGTCCAGGCACTAGTGCTGCCGTTCATGGAGATTATGACATTATTGTCAAATGGTGAAACAAACTTGAATATCAATGGCTAAAGCATGATTCCGTTAATTAGTTATATTATTGTCACGATCTTCTCAATGACCTGATCTGATCAAGTTGTAAAAGGAAACAACATATTTCATGACAAGCTAACCATATTTTCTTACAGTCTATTTCATTATATACCCAAGTGTGGAATGTGCCAAAAACTAAACTAATTATCATCTAATTTATGAAGAATTCCTCAAACTCAACTCACTAATTGGTCCTCTCTGTTGAGAAGTTAAACCCTTATGTTCTGACAGCTAGAAATTCCTAGGGTAAGGTAAAACCATCTTCCATGCACTCAGTTCTTGTCTCCTGCATAAGCTGCTGCAGGAGAGGGGTTACTGGTCACAATGGCATCAACATGCTCATACAGCATCTTCTTCATGGAGCTGCTATCATCAACAGTCCATGCAAAAACTCTCCTGTCATGTCTGTTTCAAAATTCAGCAATTTTAAGCTCACATGAAGTCGTGCAAATTGCAAATAGGGCATAACAAAAGGAGCTCTAAGTGTAGGTTATCACATGCATGTACCTGCGCATGACCTTCATGACCTTCTCATGGATCAAAGGATGATATACGCCAGCAACTTTAGCCCCTTCAATCCTCACTAACTCAGTTCTTCTGTTGGTAGATTTATCCACCATAACAATATATCCAACCTATAACAGATAAGGCGCCTGTTAAATTGTGCAGTAGAAGTGGTCGTAGGCACAGATAACAGATGTATCGTTCAAATAAAGAAATGAAAAAGAGAGAACAATGTACAATAACATCTTTAGACAACTTAATTATATCTCTTCCTAGGTCATCACTTTTTGCCCAGACAAGACAATTCTTGCAATTTGTTCTCCTGAGCTGCAAAGAACAAAAACTGGCATTAAATCACGGTAAGTTTTCAAAAAAATTGCTGCAAAATTGCAACATTCCAGTTTCGAGATAAACACAAAAGAGAAATCACAGAAAGTGATAAATAAACACAAATTTAGGGGAGTTTAGCTAGATATCTACTGGATGGGACTACAGGAAGCTTTGTCATGAGTGCATTCCCTGAAGCAAAATGTGATCAAGTAAAAATAAACAATTAACAATTTTATTAGCTACAGTAAAAGCATTTGTCCCTAAACACTTTATTAAGATGAATGATCTGTACATATATAGCACACACCACACAGTAATTTCAATTAAGATCTAGAAATTTGATGATATGTTACAGATATGGTAGGTACATGTGACGAGCCAAGAGGTACAAGAACGGTAAATAAAAGAACACATTCTATTTAAAGCACGTCACAACTCATTAGGCAAAATGTCATGTGGGGCCACCATTATTACTCCCTAGATAGCGCCAGCAGCAGCAATATTGCAGGGATCAGCATGAATGGCGACAGCGGCAGCACCATTCCAGGGATCAGCATGAAGGCAAGAGCTAAGAGGATTAAAGAGAGCAAGAATTAGGGGATTTATGGAGTTTATTTCCTTTTACTTAGCAGGCCAAGTGCCTATATATTCCATGTACTCAGCCCTCATTTGGATTAAGCAATAACAACCAATTTTCCTAATCTCCCTCATTTCTCTTAATCTCACCTCCTTCAACATTGGGCGCTTAGGAAGAATCCCTGCGCCATTACCGGTCCAAGCTACTGAACTCCATAGCCACGGACCAGCTACCTTGGGCACCAACGCTCTTGACAACCAGGTATCGGGTTCCAGGCGTTCCTCTTCCACCACTACTCCGCCGCTAAACCCCACCGCGCCTGCCCCGTCACCTGCTGTTCCCAACTCGCCGCTGTCCTCCACTGCCTCAATGACCTCCACGATGGGCGAGCCGACCACAGCAGATCTTGCTGCCCTCATCAAGTCGTTGGCAGCGACCGTCGACAACCTGCAAGCCAAGTTCAACGCGCTCCAGCAGGATTGCCCTCTGCGACTTCCTCGTCCGGCGCTAAGGCTCCGGCCTCCGGCGAGCACCACAACGACCGACCCCCGCGTCTCCAGACGATGGAAAGTCTGATCCGATGGCGTTCATCAATCGTTTGAGTCTTATTTTCATCAGCAGTGTATCGCGGAGAGGAGAAGGTTTGTGAAAGCATCTAGGCCCCGAGAGTTGGTTTCGGCAATTGATGACAACACATTATTACCATGACTAACGTGTGTTTTGCAGAAACTTTGTAAGTTAGGTCATGGGAATGGTGACTGTTTTGGGCACTATGGTATTCATGCCCCTTGATGGAAATCGTTTCGGTTTTCAAAGGATTAACGTCAAGATTAAGGACAGTTAGTTCCGGACGTCGGTGAGTTGAGTTACGTTTGGAATGGTCGTTAGGATCTTCGTTTTTCTCCTTTGGCCGTACTATAAAGGGGAGCATGAGCGAGTAGCTTGACCTAGGTGAGTCTTTTGTTTAGGTGTGGTGCACACTTGTCAAACTTAGCACTAGGTAGCTCAGGTGAAGCCCAAAGTTCAGTTGGAAGAAACTCGTTTCAAGTTGCATCGCGCTTCGAAGTCGTTTGAGCCATTTTCTCTTGACCGGACGCGGTCTCTGCCTTGACCGGACGCGTCCGGTCAATACTGGCAGTCACCGCTGTTTCAACTCGGTCGACAGGACGCGGTCCTCCCTTGGACCGGACGCGGTGATCGGGTTGACCAGAGTCAGAGAGGGTAAGTGATCTGATCGGGCGCGACTGGGAAAACGATCAGACGCGTCTACAGTGCGTCCGGTCCAGTTCCAGAGAGGTTCTTCGCTGACCGGACGCGTCCGGTCATCACCGATCGGACTCGACCGAGCGTCCGGTCAAAGTACAGTAAGGTTCTTGTACGACCGGACGCGCTGTGCGTCCGGTCACTCAGCACCGTTGGTTTCAAATTCAACCGTTGCCACCGACCGGACGCGTCCGGTCAGTACGTAAAATGCTGAGTTGGCACATAACGGTTGGATTTGACTGGGGGGAGTATAAATACATCCCCTACACCTCTATTTGAGGCCTCTTGCTCATTTGTTCAGCTGAGAAACACCTTTCAAGTGCAAGAAAGTGCAAGAGCTCTAGTGAGGGTTGAGATTTGAGAATCCAAATTTGAGATCCCTCATTAGTGACTAGGGAGTAGCAAGTGTGCATCCACCTTCTCATTAGGCTTGTTGTGGTCAAGTGAGAGTTCTTACTTGTTACTCTTGGTGATCGCCATCACCTAGACGGCTTGGTGATGATTGAGAGTTTGGTGATCATCAGGCGGAGCTTGTGGATGACCCAACTCATCTTGTGAGCGGTTGTGGGCAATTCACCGCGACAGAGTGTCAAAGAATCAGCCCGTAGAGAGCACTTGATCCTTGCGTAGATCAAGGGGGAGCTACACCCTTGCGCGGGTGCTCCAACGAGGACTAGTGGGAGTGGCGACTCTCCGATACCTCGGAAAAACATCGTCGTGTTCCTAACCCTTTACTTTCAAGCAATTACTTTCTCGTATTACTTTTGTTGCTTGATTTACTTTCTTAGAATTGCCATGCTAGACTAGGATTGGAACTTAGGGTATAAAACTTTTATCAATAGAATCACAAGGAACACTTGTAGGCACTAGGGGTGAACTTTGGCTTAGTAGGATTTAATTCTTGCAATAAATTTTAGAAAAACCCAATTCACCCCCCACTTGGGCATCTTGATCCTTTCAGTCTGGATGGCCTTCTACAACCTTGAAGTCGGCGCCCAAATGTGGTTCATCCAAGTCCAGCAGGACGAGGGCACACTGCATGGCGTCACTTCATCGAGCTGCTGCATCTTCGGTTCAGGCCGCACCAGCGCTCCAACCCCCTCGGCAAGCTCAGGGCTTGCAAGCGCACGGGCTCCGTCGTCGACTACCAGGACCGCTTCAAGGCCCTCCTTCCTCGTGCGGGCGCTCTCACTGAGGCGCAGTGGGTGCAGATCTTCACGGCGGGCCTACAACCACCGCTCAGCCTCGACGTGGAGGTCCACAATCCACAGTCGCTCGCTTTCGCCATGAGCCTCGCCAGGAAGCTGGAGTTGCGCAACCAGTGCGCCACCGCTGTTGCGCCGCCTCCCGCACCACCTCGCGACTAGCAGCGGGGCCTCCTTCCAGCGCCTCCACCACGTCTCGCTCTACCGCCCCTACCACCTACCGCGACTGCAGCAACCGCCACCGTCACGGTGGAGGGCCGCCCCATCAAGCGCCTGTCGACATCCGAGATGGAAGAACGCCGCCAGCTCGGCCTGTGTTTCAATTGCAACGAAAAGTTCGAGCACGGTCACAACCGAGTGTGCCAGCGCCTGTTCTTGTTGGACCTGGTGGAAGCGGATGATGACAATAATACCTCCTCCGAAGACCGCGACACTACGGAACCGCAGATATCGCTCCACGCGATCACCTGTGTACTCAGCAGCACCATGCAGGTGCGCCTCCGGATGGGTGACGTCCACCTCCACGCCCTCATCGACTCTGGCTCGACACACAACCTCATCGCCGAGGAGCCTGCCAACCGCACCGGACTCCCATGGTCCACTGCAGCTCTATGTCCGTCACGATGGCCAATGGCGAGCACGTACCGTGTACAGGCGGGCAACATCCTCCATCGCCAGCGATCAATTCTCCGCCGACTTCTTCGCGCTCCCTTTGCCGGGGTACGACGGTGGCTCACCACACTCGGCCCAATCCTGTGGGACTTTGCGGCCCTCACCATGTCCTTTTGGCACAAGGACCATCCGATCTGCTGGCTCTTGAAGAAGTTCGTCGGCACCCCTCCGGCTGCACCACCGGCCATGCCGCCTACCCACCATGGTGCTACGGTGCCCGAACCAGAATGTGCTGCCCGCACGCGCCTCGCCCGGGGTGTTTGTCAAGTTCTCGTTCACTAGAAGGGGAAACCTGCGGCTTCTGTCACCTGGAAAGACGTCGACAACTTCCTCGACCGCTACCCGTCTTTCCAGCTTGAGGACGAGCTGCTCATCGAGGGGGGGGGAGAGATGTCATGTGGGGCCACCATTATTACTCCCTAGATGGCGCCAGCAGCAGCAATATTGCAGGGATCAGCATGAATGGTGACAGCAGCAGCACCATTCCAGGGATCAGCATGAAGGCAAGAGCTAAGAGGATTAAAGAGGGCAAGAATTAGGGGATTTATGGAGTTTATTTCCTTTTATTTAGCAGGCCAAGTGCCTATATATTCCATGTACTAAGCCCTCATTTGGATTAAGCAATAACAACCAATTTTCCTAATCTCCCTCATTTCTCTTAATCTCACCTCCTTCAACATTGAGCGCTTAGGGAAGAATCCCTGCGCCATTACCGGTCCAAGCTACGAACTCCGTAGCCGCGGACCAGCTACCTTGGGCACCAACAACCTTGACACAAAACAATAAAGGAGATACACTGAACTTACAAGAGACAATACATCCTCAGCTAAACCTTTCTCAAATGAAGGGGGTCCAACTTTCACATCAAGAACGACCTGCCTAACTGATTGTGATATCATCTGCAAGAGGGGGAAAATTGTCAGGCATGCAAACAATAAAATTTACAGAACTATCCAATAAAAGCATAAGATGTTTATGCATAAGATGTTTATGGCAAAGCTTTCACTGTTCCACACAAGTCAGTTAAAGCTTAAGTGATTACATAGACTATCCATCAGAACTATCAAATTTCCTACAGCTTAAATTGGTTGGGTTAATGCTTACCGCCAGAGCATCTTCTGCCTTGGGAACTTCCTCGTTTTGGACTCTTTTTAACAACTGAAACCTTGTCCTTAGTGCTTTTATCTACAAAAAAACTAAAAGAACAATGCATTAGCATCACAGCTCCAGAATCAGGAAATCCCTGTTTTCATATCTGACGACTAATCGCGATTAATCGTAATTAGTCGTCCTTATCGTAACTTCGTGCTCGATAAGGGCATTCGATAAGGTTTGTTCGATCAGAAACCTTATCATCCGACTAATCGCGATTAGTCACGATTAGTCGTCCGATCAGGCTTACTGGACGACTAATTGGGCTGGTTTGTAGGGAGCAACTCGGCCCACCTTTAGCCGGCCCATTAGGGCAAGAACAAGAGGACTGAGTGAGTGAGTGACCTACTCCTAGAGCTGCAGCCGCCGCACGATTTCCAGCTCCCGCTCGTCACTTTTCCCCTTCCCGCTCTGCCTCTGCTCTCTCTCGCAGCCGTCGGCACCTCGCCCGCGTCTCCTCCGCCTGCCCGTCGTTCGCAGCTCCGTCCGCGGCTCCGCATCTCACCGTCATCTGCATCTCCATCCGCGGCTCGGCTCCGCATCTCCGTCCGTGCGTCTACCTCTGCCCGCGCCTCCACCTCCGCCCGCGCCTGTCTCCTCCCCTGCCGGAACCAGCTCCGCCCGCCTCTGAGGCTCCTCGACGTCTGGAGGACGGACGCGGGAGGCCTCAAGCATCAAGATGAGCACAGACTCTGAAGGTTAGTGTCTAGTCAGATTGCCTCTGCTACTCGATTGTTGAACTGCTGTTAGTTCTTATTTGTTAAAATTTGTGTACTTGGTTAAGTTGTTTTGCCTTGCTCTACTATCTACTACTCTTTAAGGTCTTGTTTTTCTGCTTTTTTGCCTGTTTAACTGACTATATGTTCTTTCTTTGTAATTTCAGAATCAGCCACAACCACAAGTCAGCAGTCAGCTAAAGCCATCAGCACGCAGCAGTTACAGGTAAGAGGTCAAATCACCATGATACTGATTCATTATGGGCATGATTACATATATTTACATCATATATATATAGTATATACATGGTCGATCAGGTCATCCAGGCACAAGGACGACTAAATGTCCGACTAGCCGACTAGACCGATCAGGACCGACTAATCGACCCTGATCGACGACTAATCGACCCTGATCGATTAATCGGTGGTCATGCGACTAGCCTCGATAATACGATATGAAAACATGGCAGGAAATGATCATGAAATGATTGAGGAAGCTATATCAGCAACAAAACAACTGCTGATATCTCGAACCATGTGCACCAACTCCAATTAGTCAATTACAGTTTTTTTAGGGGAAATACAGTAGGGAAGGCCCCTACTGTGCATCTTATTAAAAAAGAATGAAGAGAAAAGGAGTTACAAAAAGGAAGAGAATGGCCCAAACGCAGTAGTTTTTAGCAAGTGATGACGAGACTGAAACTGTAAATGAATCACCTCATCTGACGTCCAGTGGCCAACTTTTGCTGTAGAATTACCAGACATCTTTTGTAGATCCCTGCCTGTGTCAATTGTAAATTAGGTCCAGGTATGTTTGTTTGGAAGAAAAGGAAGCACTAGCTGATTTGTTCTAAGAAATGTGCTGTCACAAATTTGATCGCATTTTCAGTAACATTTTGCTGGTTGGTGCTAATGGATGTCATGATCATACTAAACCATTAACGAATGTTACTCAAGCTAAAATATTTTAAAAATCCATGCATTCCACAAAGTTGATTCCAAACCATCTCATAGCCATGCACTCCATGGTAATAGCCTTATATAGGTAGTAACAACTAAGAACACTAAATAAGACTGTAATGACATGCTTCCTGCAGCCCCTTGCAAAAACTGAAGTGTGCATCATTCATGAAGTAGACCAGTATTGAAGACAGTAATTGGCAGATCAAACTGTGTTCTCATAATTATAAACCAAACTTGATAGTTTGCCAATTTAATAAAAAATGACAGCATTTCAGTAAATAGCCAAACTATGTCATCCAACTAATAATCAGCTAAGTAGCAATTGCAGTGGATAAACAGTCACACATGATAGATAGTGATCTTGGGAACTTTATCAGATGTTTTTCATTTAGATGCCTGTTCACGTTCTGCAGAAGCAACATGCTTGTGATACATTACACCACACCAGCAAAGTGGCAGTTCAATTACCTGTCATGCAGAGCAAACAGCACACCGTCAGAGGACCTTGAAACATCCACCTCCACACAGTCTACCCGTGCATCCAGAGCCATCCGAAATGCGTCCATCTGAATCATGAGATCCCGACAAAACCAACAACTCATCAACACATTTACCTCATCCCGAACAGAATGGAGGGGGGGGGGGGGGGGACTCCTGTTATAGAACAAATTCGAATTCACTGAGACCGTATCAGTCTCCCACACCGACCGAGTTGGGGAAGGCGTTGGTGGAGTCACCGCCGTGCGCGCACACCATAGGTGGGCTCACGATCCACCCGCACTTCCTCTCGCGCATCTGGAACACAAACCAAAAAGGTTTAACAAACGTGTCAGGGAAGAAACCGATTAAATCGAATAAGTGAAATCTCGGAGCGTAAAAGGCTCCTTATTGAAGATCTCGAATCTAGGTGGCTGGGGGGCGCACGCGGTGGAAACGGCGGAGACGGAGGTGGAAGAAGGCCGGCGGGACGAGGGAGAGGAGTGCGAGGAGGAGGAGGAGCCGGAGGATGGGGCTGGCCGGGAGGAAGCGGCAGAGGCGGGCGAAAAGGAGGTTCGCGGGTGTGGAGGAGCGCTTGGCCGCGGGGAAGAGGGGGAGCGGCGGCGGCTGCCGCCGGCGCCCGAGGAGGATGCCTCTCATTCTGCGCTTTTCCCTGTGGCCTCCGTTCGCTCCTTGCAAGCCACTGAAGCCAGAAATGGAGAAAATTAGCCCAGTTTTTTTTTTAAGGAACAGAAAATTAGCCCAGTTGCCATTTTTTTTTTTTGAAACTAGCCCAGTTGCCAGTTGGAGTAGATTAGTTTTCAAAACCCGAGTCCAGGCCCCCGGCCCGGCCCGGCCCAGCTTTTTTGTTCCGTACTGTTGAAAAGCGCTCTCCCATTCTAAATTATAGTTTTATATAAGACGAACTAATTTTATCTAACTTTAAATAAATTTATAGAAAAATATCATCTACCATATCAAATCAGTTCGTTTAAATTCTCCATAATGTCTTCTAGTTATTTGAACTATAGATGTTAATATACTCCCTCCGTTTCAAATTATAAGTCACTTTGACTTCTTTGTTTCATTCATTTTGATATGTATTTAGACATATTATTATATCTAGATGCATAGTAAAATGGATGTGCCAAAAAGTCAAAGCGACTTGTAATTTGGAATAGAGGAAGTATCTTTCTAAAATATAAGAGTTTCAATGTTTTGCTTAGGACAAAACTACAATAAAATTATATTTTGAAGTGAAAGTACCATTAGTGAATATAACAATTAATTTTGTAATGGTATAGCAGAAGCATGGATCGGTCAAAATAAAGAAAGTCACCTATGAATCTGAAATATCAACGAGATCAATAATAATTATAATAATGCCTCAAATTGATCCTTCTTGTTATTGCAACATGATGAACCATGCAATTAACAAAATATATTATTAGAGTCTGCTCGGCAGGATGCCCAACCAGCTCTGACCCATCTAGTTCCACTCCACATCCTCGGCCCCAAGTGTTTGGTAGAGCTCCCAAACTCGCTCCACCACCCGCTCTAGCTCATGCCTGATGGTGTCGGTGGTCTCAACAGCATAAGAGGGGGATGAGGAGACCGCTATCTTTGGAGGAGGACGAGGATGGAGAGTTGTGAGAGGACGTTGCAGTGAAGAAGGAAGGCGAAGAGTGCGAGCCACATTAGGTTGCGTTGTGGCAGGGTAAGACGAGGAGGGTGTGCAACGAGATGTTGCATCGGTGTGGAAAGCCAAGGCTTTCCATATTGAAGGAAGAGGAGACTTTACCATGGCAGAGGATGAACAGGGGCTCAAAGAGCTCCAATGTGTCCCTAAAGGGGCAGCAGGGGACGTCATGGTTTCCTTGGAAGGCGAGGAGTGCATCGGGGAGAGGAGCAGCGGGGTAGTGGAGAGGGGTGGATAAGGAGCAAAGCATGGGGAGTGTAATTTTTTTGCTCCCTAATCGGGAATTGATTTGCATTTTTGCCTATACCCTATGGAGATGGCCCACGCATACACTTTGATTGTCGTGGAGTGAAGCGGGGAGAGTCTTAGGGCTAGTTTGGCAAAGCCCCTGTTGCACCAAATTTTCTGTGGAAGTTGATTCTATGTGAGAAGTGATTCTCTAATTGAAATTGATTCTCTATGATCCCTAAGATAAACTCTATGCATACAGTGATTCTATGCGTGAAGTGAATCAGGAGAAACTTATTTTTTTTAGCTCCTAACCCCCTAGTTTAGTTTATTTCAGAAAATCACTTCTCAGTAAAAAAAAACTGTTTGACAGAACTTTTCCAAAATTGTTGGGCAGGGCTTCTCCTAAAATTAGCTTGGAAGCTACTCTGGGAGCTCTATCAAACTGCTCCTTAAAACATCTCCAGCAGTTCGCTAATAATTCATCCCTAATAAAGTAGCATTGATTTTTATAAATATTAGGGAGAGATACTCCAGATCACTGGTAAATCTCCCCCGATACGCTGCGTCCGGTCAAACTTCTATCAAGCCACCTCTCAACTCCCAAGCAGCAGGCCAGTCCCGATGGTGCCCCAATGTCTAGCCATCACAAGCTGTGTCCGATCACCGAGCAGACAGACGGTCTCGAGTTGGCCGCATCCCTGACTAAATATAGTACATTTCTCTTTGCAGATGAAGACGCGGGAAGGTAACAGGGCGATGGGTAGTCGCCTAGGCAGTGGGCGTTTCAGGCCTTGTTTAGTTCGGCCGATTTGGCGCCGGCTGAAACACCGTGGAGCACTGTAGCGCACTGTAGTATTTTGTTTGTATTTGGTAGAAATTGTCCAAACATTGACTAATTAGGTTCAAAACGTTCGTCTCGTAAAGTACAACAAAACTGTATAATTAGTTTTTGATTTTATGTACATTTAGTACTCCATACATGTGCCGGCATTCTGATGTGATGGGAATCTTCTTTTTGCATAGTGAAATTTAGAGGAAAATTTGGGATCTAAACATGGCCTCAGTTGAAATGCCAGCGCTGACAGTTGAGGTGCTAGTGATACCGTACCAGCACCAGTGAATGCAAACCTGGTTGGGGCAAGACTGCAAGAGGTAATGCTCTAGTGGAGGAGATGACTAGTTTTGTTGCTACCATTTGTGGGTGTATATCAGTCTCATGTCTCAATTCAAATGTCTAGTTTTGTACCAAAACTGCATAAGTCATTCAGGCATATACCAGTGTTATGTCCCAATTCAAATGTGTGGCGTGCATTTGTGCTTGCAAGGGAAAACATTAATAATGTAGATGCATGACTATCAGTATCAAGTATCATAGGGACTCTGAAGTCTGAACATGAACGATTTCCGGTGTGACAAATGCTCTGCATTTGTTCTAAAAACTGTGGGAATGAAAAGTTGCAGAAAATTAGCAGAGAATCAAAGGAGCTTGACGGCTTGAACCTGGCAGCCTGGCCTGCAGTTAACACACTATGTTGTTACTGCTAAAAAAACTAGGAAACATGTGCCCTGTCTGATTTCAGTTTCAGTTTCTGGTACTAAGTATGGCTTATAGCTTACACAAATAACATATGTTTCCTCCTTAATTTGATGCAAGGCATATGCCAATTTATGAGTGTGTCAAATTTGTATTTGACACATAATGTGAAATTAGTTCAGTGCCAAATATTGAGGGAACGCTTGCAGAATCAGCAACATTAAACATAATATTTACCAGGTAGCATTACATCTACTGCAAACTGAAATACCATTCGTAATGAACTAGAACAGTCTGCTGATATACAAACACCATATAGATAAAATCTGTGTTCTGCCCAATTGAGATTTGCATTGGATGTTAGTGAAATTCAGAAAGCTGTAAACAGAAATTTACAAACACAAGGGAACAGATAGTAAGCCATTGTAGAATCTGCATTTAGGTTTAGAATAACACTTCTAACTTTTTACGCAGGACCTGTATCAGTCTCAAATTTCAGTGAGACGCGTAACGTAAAATTTGGGAATTGCAATGCGACAGAAATTTTATCTGTTATACTGAATTAGCAATATGACACAAGATATCCAGGTTACATTATGTCACAATGAAGTAGAACAATAATACGACAGAAGCGATGTAAATTTATCGACACATGGGAAGGAAAGTTAAGTGAGTCATTAGTCAATCATTGTGAAATCTGCATTCAGTCTTAGAATCTCTTGGCTCTCAATCCTCTCAGCACCTACTTTACATGAGACAGAGAACTTCATAACAAAATGGGAATGGCTACAGAGAATTCTTCTGAAGATAACATAATCACATTTCAGATTCCACAAAAATATTCTGCACTCAAGTTTAAGACAATGGATAGGCAAGGAAAGGAAAACTGATATGTTAAAAAAAAGGAAAGGAAAACTGAGAATTAGTAAGAACAAATCTAAGTGCACACAGATCTTGTTGCAGAGTGATTACTGAAATTGAAAAGAGGCTGTTCAGAGTTCACAGCTTTTTGTTATGCAAGCCCTGTATCAGTGTTAAATCTCAGTGAGAGGCGTAACGTAAAATTTGGTGATTGCAATGCACACAAATTTTAAACTATTATACAGAATAAGCAATATGAGACAAGATGTCCAGGTAATGAACTAGAGCAATAATCTGACAGAAGCGTTGCAAATTTCTGGACACTTGCGAAGGAAAATTCAGTGAGTCAAGTCAATTAAGGAGCATTCAGGCTTATCTAGAATCTCCAGTCTGTCCTCTCATCAACTACTTTATATCAGACAAAGAGAACTCCATAACAATATGGGTTTGAATACTGAAAATTGTTCAGAAGATGACATAACCACAAATTCACAATTTAGTTCCCACGAACATACTCAAGTTTAATAAGTTGGGTAGGCAAGGAAAGCAACACTGAGAATTAGTAATGACAAAATCTAACAATTCAATGCACAGATATGTTGTTGCAAAGTGATTACTGAAATTGAAAGAAGGCTTTGCTAACTTCTTGAGTTCACAGTTCAACCACAATGTAGCATTGTGCTAGACTAATCAACAACCATCATGCCATGACAACATCACTGATCTGAGCAGCAAGACAAGAGTCTGAAATATACTGTGAACGAGTTAGGATACAGAATTTGACTGGTTCAGATCCCTTGCACTTCCAATTCAGTACTAACCTGTACTGAGATAAGGAAGACCCATAGCAGTAGCAAATACATGTTCAAACCCAATTGAACAAACAAGCAAATCGAATTGCCATGAACAGCAACCATTGTTTGCTCTTCATTTAGTAAAGAAAACAGATGCAACACCGCAGACAGAAATCAGAGAACATTGGATTCAGGTTTAGCAATCGAAGCAGCAGTATGTGTGATTTGAACAGCTACTCACTCTGAATATTGCAATCAGCAACTATCTCACTCTGAATATTGCAACCAGCATCTACCTAACTCTCAAGATTGGAATCAGCAACTACCTAGAACGTCAATTAACACGATCTCAAACGAACCAAACTCACGGTAGCCAATGGAAAAAGCCTGTCGCCTCAAGGGAGAAGCCAAACCGGAGGAGAGTAGTCCGATGAGTTTGGAGGCGGGAAGCAGCGCTGGATACGGCCTTCGGATTCGGACCACATCCCATTGTCCCTGCAGGGGTACGGCCTGGTATTGGCGTCGCCGACCATGAGTGACTCGCAGAACACGCCATCATCCAAGAAGTAGATGCCGGGGCCGGGCTTGAAGCCTGGGTACTTATCCTCATCCGCTTGGTAGGACCTGGAGCAGCCATAGCCGACGAACAGAATCCGGCCATCCAGCGTGTCCATCTCGCTCCATTCCCAGGGGTACTGAGCAACGGGGAAGTCGGCGTCGCCGTCAGGCATCTGCGGCCGATTCGTCGCCCGGAACACCTTGAACTTGGACGTCGGCTGATTAGCACCAGTCGTGAACCTGACGACCATGAGCAGTTCGCCGCGGCACACGACGAGGTATCGAGCGCGGACGGTGGCGTTCTGGCCGGAGATGCGCTCTCCGGGCGGCATGAAGCGGCGAAGCGCCCAATTGATCTCCAGGACCATAGGATCTTCAGGATTCGCGGTCGGCGTACACACGAGGATTTGGTAGGCTCCGCCACGGGTGAGCAGAAAATGGAAGGCGCTGTCGTGGTAGACGACGTCCTCCGTAAGGCACAGAGCCAGGTCCACAGCCACGTCCTCGCCTGGAACCAATTGGAGCGCCACCTCCCAGCCCATTCGCCAGAACGCAATCCAGCGATTGAAGGGCTGCTGCAAAAACTCGTCTGGGGCTTGCTCCCGCTCCCGCGCGATGATGGTGGCGCCGACGCACTTGGAGTCGTCCGGCGATGACGAGAGCGTGGCGGCGAGCATGACCATACTGTAGACAATCCGGTGTCCCTCACGATCGCGAACGAACGCTCCCGGGAGCACGCAGCCTTGGCCTGTGCGGAGGTTGAGGAGCTCGTGCGCGCGCGTCTCGTCGGAGTAGAGGAAGATCCAGGCGCCGTCGTAGGAGCCGACGAAGCGCGTCCCGGGCGGGAGGATGGTGCGGTGGTTGTGGTGGGGGTGGACGCAGCCGCTGAGGACGCAGGCGGCGCGGAAGAAGGCGGGGTCGTTGCGGAAGCGCGAGGGGAGGAGGAGCCACGGGAGCGGCGGGGGCGCGGGCGGCGCGGCCTCGCTCTTCATGAGGCGGTCGATCCTGTCGTGCCACGCCTTGCAGACGAGGGACATGCTGGCGCGGTCGTCCTTGCACGGGACGCGGCCGAGTATCGAAACCACGAGGTCGTCGGGGAACTTGTCGTCCGCCAGAAAGTTCGTCGGCGCGGGCGGAGGCTGGGGTGCGGCCATGGTGGTGGCGGTGGGAGAAGGGATAGGAGGCCGGAGTGGATGAGCGTGGCGCGGCGGCGGTGGGCTCGCCCCGCCCGGCTGCTGCCTGGTACTGGTGGGATGGTGGAGGAAGAAGGCGTTGGGGTTGGTGCGGGATCCGAGCGCACTTTTTATTTTGGTGCGGAAGCCGGCGGAGGAGCCAGTTGTGTCGGCGTCGGCGGCCGTTGCTACGAACTGCACCGGTGCCTGGTAGAGGAACTGCACCGGTGCCTGTAAAGGCACCCGGTATATCTCCACGTTGGCTTTTAGCGTTCAAAAGAGCTGCATCGGCATACGCTACAAGTTTCTAAATGGGAGCGGTTCCTCTGAGACTACCCGCAGTGGGTACTCTAAAACGATACTCTAAAGCTTTAGAGTATGAATATAGAGTAAAAACTGCTGCACTGGGTACTCTAAAACGATACTCTATCCTTTCACTCACTCTATATTTAGAGTAGTACAATGCTTATTCTATACTCTACAGTGGCGGACCCCACTAGCTAAACAAAGGGAAAAATGCTATAATTCACAAACCAAAAATCCAAATTAAATTTCGATTGCACCATTAAATTCATCTCAATAAATCCTTCAAAACTAGATCAAACGTGGATATATTTAGATAAAGTGACAAGTGGCTCCCACAGTGGATAGAGTGGATAGAGGATGATATAGAGGATGGATGGGTGCGGGAGAATTGAGTATAGAGTAGAGAATCTTGCTGACTAGGACGTATAGAGGATGAATATAGAGGTCCATGAGTGCGAGTAGTCTAAATCCAGCGTCTTCCAGTACGTACGCCAAAAGGACCGGGGCCTACGGTGCTGCCGCGCGCGCAGAAGGCGTTCGTCTCATGTGCGGGAGGAGGGAGGAGAGAGGATGATATGCCTAGGAAAGCGTGTCCAACCTTTTTTATATAAAAAAATGTTATAACTCACAAACTAAAACACCAAATTAAATTCCGATTATACCATTAAATTCGTGACAATAAATTCTTCATAACAAGATGTCACATGGATATATTTAAATAAAGTGACAAGTGGGCCCCACAGTGGATAGAGGATGATATAGAGGATGGATGGATGCGAGAAAACTGTATATTTTGTGATGACTAGGATGAAATATTCCTTTTAGAGGATGAATATAGAGGTCTATGAGTGCGGATAGTCTTAGCGGCTTGGGTGGCAAGGAGGAGAGAAAAGCCTGGCCCACCTCGTTTGGGTCTGGTTGTTATGTGGGCCGCAATTGGTCAGGGCTGCGAGGTTGGGCTGAGTTAGGATTGTTGGAACCAACTCAGCTGGGAAAAAAAGTCTAATTTAAAACTCTCAGCTATCTCGGTTGTTTAATATTTCTTTCAAAACTATAAAACCAGTTTTTTTACCGTCTTCAACTTTAAAAAGTTTGTTTTACACTTTGGATAATTTTGATGGTGATTTTGCTAATATAGCGCCACGTCAGAGAGAGGTGAATTAGACTAAGTTGAAAGTCCAGGGAGATAATTGAGACTAAAAACATTTTAAAATATATAAAAGATCATAAAAATATTTTTTGAAAAATCCTAAAATCTAGTTTAAACTTATAAAATTCATATTTGTTTTGTGTCAGAAAATTGAAAATAATTCCACATTTTTTTAAATAATGCCCTATCTTATGGTGTGTAGCTTAAAATTGTTTGAATCTTGATGGACTTATTTTGGTGCTTATTTGCTAGTAGAAGCTCTCATATCTTTTATAATTAGTCGATATTGATCGTCAGACTACGTAGAAGTGCCAGTACAGCATCATCACAACTGCAGTGGGTGCTACTCCCCTAGCTAAGTTAGCCTGCACAGCTACACATGCTCTCATTATTATCAGTTATAATTGGTCTATGTTAACGACCAAGTGACTTCGATGACAACACAAGTGTCATGTAACCAGATTGTACTTAATACTATTTAGTGTAAACACAAGTGCCACTCAATCATGCTCATGTCACTTGACTCTATTTGTACTTCTCGACAAACATTATTAATTTAGATTTCCCTATCATGGTATGCTCCATAATTCATTGTATAGAACTTAATTAAATTCAATAGTTTATAAAATATAAATAACTAAATTTATCTAGGATTAGGGGACTAACACCCACGGTCTTGACGATGCTCCACTAGCGCTTCTACATAATCTAGGTGATTAACATTGAGTAATTATAATAGATAATAAGTGCTTCTACTGGCAAATAAGAACCAAAATGAGTTCATAAGGCACCATAAGATAGAGCATGACTTTAGAAAAAAAAATCCTAATAATTTCCAGAGATTAAACAAATTTTCTATGAATTTTCTAAGATTAAACAAGATTTTATGATTTTTAATGCATTACTTAATATTTAGATAAAACTTTGAAATTTATTTTATGATTTTTGGATATATTATTTTTAAAATGTTTCTAGTCCGATTTACCTCCTGAACTTTTAATTTAGTTCGATTTACCTCATTTGACGTGGCGCAGCAAAACCACCTAAGGTGCAAAAACAAATGGTTTTAAAAGTTGAAAGAGGTAAAAAAAACTTGTTTTGTAGTTCATTGAGGAAGACAAGATGACCGCGATAGTTAAAGGAGGTAAATTGGATTTTTTTCCTTTGAGTGATGATACGATGCAAGTGTGAGCTAATAAGCCCATTGATCATTTTTTTTATCAGTTTTTACATGGTGTCATGTTTTATTGTGACTCAGAAAGATTAACAAAGGTTTTGTGTGTGGGAATCATCGTGGACAATGGTTTTCAGTTGCAACATTATGCACCAGGTCAATCCTCTTTAAAAGAACAAAGAACATTTCCCTCGAGGAGAGTACTTCTCCACAGTGGCGGAGCTAGCCTTGAAATGAAAGGGGGCCAATTCAATGGTAATGAACAGCTTCATGCCACTGCTGGCCATATGCCGCTGCTGGCCTTTGGTGCCTGCGCCTGGCGCTGCTGCCGCATGCCGCTGCTGGCCTTTGGTGCCTGCTGCTGGCGCTGCTGCCACATGCTGCCGCTGGCCGTTGGCGCCTGCTATGGCTAAGGGTGGGCATTCGGGTTACCCGAAAATTTCGGGTCGGGTAATTCGGGTAGTTGGAAATTCGGGTACTGAAAATTGCTACCCGATTTTTGCCCCGAAAAAGCATTACCCGAAATTTTGGGTACCCGATAATTCGGGTTCGGGTTCGGGTTTTACCCGATATACCCGAAATTGACAAAACCAACCATTTTGAAAGAATTCAAGTACCATTTTAAAGCAATAAACAATAGTCCTTTAAATCGCATCATGTCTTCATATCAATTACCAACAAATCACTTATCAAGTTAGTATAAATCTACATTAATGCATGCCAAATAATATATTTATATGACATTGAACTACCTCATGTCTTCATGTTAGGAATAGAAGATCAAATATTTGAGATATTTCGGGTAATTCGGGTAGTTCGGGTACCGGAAAATATTACCCGAATTACTCAAACTAATTTCGGGTTTTTACGATCACTATCCGAAATTGTGATGGGGTAATTCGGGTTCGGGTACTTCGGGTCCGGGTTCGGGTAATTCAGGTTCGTAAATTGGGTATCGGGTATTTTGCCCACCCTTAGCTATGGCCACGGAGCGCACGGAGGCAAGGGTGGCCATGGCCCAGTATGGCCTACACGAGGCTCCGCCGGTGCTTCCCCATGTCACATTTTACACATCGTCATCTTGTTTTCTTTCTTACTCTCTTCCCGTGGTCTTCCTGTGGACTAGAGGACTAAGGTCGGTTGGTTTTGTGCGTGGGAATCATCGTGTGGACAATGGTTTTCAGTTGCAACATTATGCACCGGGTTCAATCCTCTTTAAAAGAACAAAGAACATTGCCCTCGAGGAGAGTACTTCCCCATGTCGCATCTTACACATCGTCATCTTGTTTCCTTTCTTCCTCTCTCCACGTGGTCCTCCCGGGGGCTAAGGACTAAGGTCAGTTTCAATATGAGTTTCATGTGAATTTTATTTGCATTTAATAGGCTATCACATATGTGTTTTGATGACATGACAATGGTTTTAAGAAAAGAGAAGAAATGAGTTTCATCTCTTGACACGTTTACCAGCTCTATATAAGTCATAGAATTAAATGTGTATAAAAGTATGTATTAATGATGGATGTTTTATCCAATTTTGGGCGAACTCAAGGGCGAGCATATGCGATACGGTGTCGGTGGAGCGGAGGTTACCTGCAACGGTCGCGGGGAGAGAGGCGATGAGGTCGGAGATATCAAACGTTTCTGTAACACATGGTGCTAAGCGTGCATTAGCATTTGCAAATTATGAGCATAATTATCATCATGCATTCATAAGAATTACATGAATTATAAACTTGACACATGCTAATGAAACATGTATGTTGCATAGTCTTGTTTCAATAGATTAGATGCCATATTAATGCTTGTTTTGCCATGTTTGTACCTTGTTTGATCACCTAAACAACTTAGAAATATTTGGGAGACAATTTGGAGCAAAGTTTATATTCAAAGTTTTCTCAAAATTTTCTTTTAAAAATAATCTTCCAAAATAGGATTTTTGATTTAAATTGACTTTAAATCTATAGTTTAAAATCTATTTGGATTTTGGCTTTGCTCTTTTTGGCAAAGTTGAAGATCACAAAATTTTGAGCAACTATTATTTTTGAACCAAACCCTAGAAATGTTTTTATCTTGCTCAAAAATAGGGTTTAGTGCTGTTTTAGTTGAAAAATAAAAAGAAAAGCTAATTCTTTTTCTTCTTGGGCCACCGCCTCCCTTCTGGCCCGCTCACGCAGGCCGGCCCGGCCCGCTCCAGCCTCCACGCCTGCCTCCCTGCCTGCGCGTGCGCTCGCTCGACCGCGGTAGCACCTGCCCGCCGCGTGGCCGCCGCTCGCCGGCGACGGCATACGGGTGGCGTCCCGCAGGCCTCGCCACAACGCCTTCAAGTCGACCGAACCGCACCCCCCTACCTCACTCGTGTACTCTTCCACCCTCTTCGCCTTGATCTCCTCTTCGCTCGTAGCCGCAGCGCAGCGCCAGCACCACCGCACGCCGCGAGCTCCGCCGCGGAGCTTTGCCGGCACCGATGCTGCTCCCCTACTCGATTGCTCGTGCACCGCGCTTCGCCTAGCTCCACCCAAGCCCCTGCGCTTGCTCTTGCCATCCATCGAGCCAAGGTAAAGCCCAATCGGGCCATCTTCTCCGCCACCGGCGCCATGGGCGCCGTGCTCGGCCGCCATGGCCGGAGCCCCTCCGCCTCTCCGTTTCCTCCATCTTCTTCTACTTTCTGTCTGCCTTGACCTCACCTGCCTCCGCCATGGCCAGGACCGGCGTACCGCCGGTGAACCACGCCGCTGCACCACCATGCAAGCCATCGAGCTCAACCTGGAGCTCCTCCGGCGCTTTCTGCTAGTGCATCGGGTCTGCCTCGTCACGAGGGAGCCACTGGTGGTGACCTCACCGCCGGCGAGCTCACCGGCGACGAGATCCGCGCGGTCAGCGCCTCCCCTACCCCAGTGTGACTGGTGCTGAAGGGGGTATGACGGGGACGCGAAGAGTGAGTCCAAGGGCGGGTAAGCTGACTCCTGGTTGTCGGGCGGTCCCTGGGTAGTGTGGCCCCAATTTGTCCCGCGGTGTTTACCGAAATAGTGTCATTGGTGATATGTAGCTCATTTGATCGATGAGTGTGGTTTATATGAGGAATAAATCACCAGCTAGTTAGGAATTGATTCGAATCGCCATCGCTCCTGGATAGTGAGCACTTGACTCGAGCTACGGCATCGTAGTAATGATGATGGAACACGGATGGTTATATGGATGATGTTGGAAATGCTAAACCTAATATGGTAACTTGATGTTAATGGTTAAGCAAGTGATTGCTATAGCATAGGTGCTACCTAGATTGATAGGTTATGATAAAGATGATGCAAAGTACTTAAAATGGTTCATTTATGATAACTTATGCTTTGCGCAAATGAGTCAGCTAGCCTAGTAAAAGAAAGCCTTACATACTCCTTGGTGTCACTTTATTTTCGTTTAAGGTGGGCAAGTCTAGCTGAGTACCTTCTCGTACTCAGGGCTTTGTTCCCATTGTTGTTGCAGATGACCAAATATACTTTGGATATTGCATCAATTGTCTGTATCCCACGATGGACGACAATTAGGACCAAGGGTGTGGTCATTCCTTATGTCTCATCTACTGCTTTTGTGGGACTTGATCATTATCTGGCACTGTATCTGAACTAAGTGTGTGTGTGGGGTTTTAAAACTATTTGCTTCCGCTACTTTATTATGAACTTGGGTTGTAATAACTTTATGTTCTGAACTCCGATGTATTCGAAATAATGTTGCGAACCTTATGTAATATGTGACTGTGGCTGCTAAACTTGTATGATCTTGGTTTGTATGTTGGTTGGTTTGAAATTCTTCGTGATTTCACGAACTACCGGGTTTGTATAAGCCCAAGTACGGAGATTTATTTGCTTCCGCAAGTGATTTTCTTATTTAAGCTTGTATAAATTGGTCGGTTCCGTTACAGTTTCCTTCTCGCTGCCCATAGTCGATTCTTCGGTTAGGCTCGTTTCGCACTTGATCGCTGTGGCGCCACTGAGGAGAGAGAAGCTAGACAGCGGGAGAAGAGAGAGAAATGAGGCTACTAAAATCCTAGTCTCCCAGGTATAAGAACAGCACTGCTAGCGCACAGACGTCCGGAGACACCCGTGCCCGGACGCCCGCGGTGTACTATGTTTTCACGCATCCACGCATGAGCACACGTCTACGTCTCACATGGCCACGGGGGGTCCGCACTGCCGAACATTGCCCGCGCCCCCTCCCACTTCCCACGTACATCTTATGTGCAATACCCGATCTACTTTTGAAACATTTAGATACAACACTTGCAACATAAAAAAGATAGATAAAACACTTGAAACATGTACCTGAAACACTTATAAAAACACTTAAAAACCATTACAAACATACGCAATATCCAGATAAAACACTTTCAACGTATGTGTGAAAATATATGCAATATCCAAATAAACACGCTTGCAACATACGTATGAAAAAAACAGATAAAACATTGGAGACAAACTCTTGTAACATGCATCTATAACCATTGCAACATATGAAACATTCCGATCTACTTTTGCAACATCCGTATAAAACGTTTACAATATACCTCTAAAATATCTGAAACATTTGAAATATGAGTTTGCAACATGTGTTTTTCACCCATCTTCCGTGCGACTAGAGCAGAGCAGGAACAGACGGTTCCGGCCAGCCAACGGCCGAGGATGGTGGTGCAGCCTGGCAACGGCCAGCTTCGCCTGCGCCTGGCCTGGGCTCGGCGAACGATGGCCCCCTTTCCTAGGGTGCCCTCGGCGATGGCCATGAGCGAGAGGTGGACACTAGCCGCGGCGCGTCAGAGGTGGAGGTCTTCCTGGCCGCCAAATAGGCATTCAGACATTGTGGTGGAGGTGGCAGCAGCGGTCGGGTGGCTGCGATCTCTCCCTCCATGGGTGAGCAGCGCCGGTCGATCTGCAGGTTTGCTGCCCACGGTGAGCGGCCCAGCGGCGGAGAAAGCAAGCGAAGGTCGGGCAATGCGGTGGAGGCGCCCGCGGCGATCAGTGCTTGGTGGCGAAAGTGTTGCTTTCTTTTCTTTTTTTAGAAACCATGTATATGCCATGAGGGGAGAAGGACCGTGGGCCGGTCTGCAGGCCTAGCTAGAAGCATCCGTTCGAATGGATGCGAGATGGACGCCCGCGCTGGAGCATTAGCGGTATAAGAAGGGTGGGTGGCGGCTTGGGCAAGTGGAGTAGCTGTTGTGGTGCCTCGCGCCGTGGTTGCGGTGGCGAAGGCGTTGGTATTTCAAATTTCTCATGGGTTGTGGGGCCGTTGGGGGATTCGAATTCGAATTCCATTTCGATTTGTGTTGAAATAATTCCCTTTCGAATCTGGAAGCGCCAGCAATTAGAATTCGTCGCCAGCGCTTGGAGGCGCACCTCTGTCCCCCGTACGGTGGCATGCTGCGCCTCCGTGTTCCTGAGGAATATTTGGGGCGCGGAAAATCTTTTTGTTTGTGTATTTTTTGTGTAAAATTAAATTGATTCCTGTGAAATTGAAACTACTTCTGCATTTTTGTCACTACTACTGTATATAGTCATGTTCTATCGTAATTGAACGAGTTATATTTCAGTTATATACAACTTTTTATTATACTTGTATAATATAAACGTTTAATTCTGTGTCTTAAATAAATCCAATTTATGGTGCGTATAGCAGATTCGCAGGACACAGGGCGGAGCCCATCGGCGCCGCCCGGGAGCCCAGGACGGCAAAACACCGTGTAGTCCCCTCGTGCGCTAAACCATCACGGCGTCAAGACGCTCTACCACCATCTGCCGTCGCACACGGTGCTCAACGTTCTGCAGTTGTTCTCCTTCTAACGCTCTGCAGTTGCTTTAGCGTGATTCTGTATCCTAGGCAAGGTAATAAATAGCGGTGGTAGCGGCCGCAATTTCACCCGCAATAGCGGTAGCGGTCCATTGCCGCTACCGCTATGAGGTAGCACTCTGAACTTTGCATCCTGGAACTTTGCGGCCGCAATTTTGAATAGCGGGCTGATATTGCGGCCGCAATTGCGCGTAGCAGGCCGCAATAGCATGGAAGCAAATAACTCTAATTAGTCTAGCCCACTATGACTCACACCCTAAATTCAAATACTCACGCATCGGTTGTGGAACTTAAAATTATTCATGATATATGCACTTAAAATTATTTATACTCATTATTCATGATATATGTACTCAAAATTATATGGGATTATCAGGTGCCACTATTGGAACTTATCGTCCGCAATATCGCCCGCTATCCGCAATCCGCTACCTCGACGCCAATCCGCTACCAACCAGCTATACGCTATTTATTACCTTGATCCTAGGACATTTACAGTATATTTACCTGGTAACTGGAATAGTACCATTCATAATCAACCAGAACAGTCTGCTGATATAAAAACACCACATGCATAAAATCTGCGTTTCTGCACAATTGAGATTTGCTTTGCATGTTCAGTGAAATGCAGAGAGTTTCAAACAGAAATTTAGAAAATGCAAGGGGACGCATAGTAAGTAAGCCAGTACTGTGGATGGAATCTGCATTCAGGTTTACAATAACACTTCTACCTTTTTGTTGCGCAAGGCCTGTATCAGTGCGAAATTTCAGTGAGAGGCGTAACGTAAAATTTGGAAATTGCAACGCCACACAAATCTTAATCTGTTATACAGAATTAGCTACATAAGACAACATGTCCAGGTAATGAACTAGAGCAAATTTCAGGACACATGCGAAGGAAAATTCAGTGAGTCAAGTCCATTAAGGAATTATCATTCAGGCTTAGAATCTCCGGTGTCTCAATCCTCTCATCCACTACTTTATATCAGACACAGAGAACTCCATAACAAAATGGGTTTGGACACTGAAAATTCTTCAGAAGATGACATAATCACAAAAATTCAGTTTCCACGAAAATATTCTGCACACAAGTTTAAGAATTTGGGTAGGCAAGGAAAGCGACACTGACAATCAGTAATAACAAATGTAACAATTCAATGCACAGAGATCTTGTTGCAAAGTGATTCCTAAAATTGAAAGAAGGCTTTGCTACCTTCCTGAGTTCACAATTCAACCACAACATAGCATTGTGCTAAACTAACCAACAATCACCATGCCTTGATTTACCTTCAAAAAGAATCATCATGCCCATGACAACATCACTGATCTGAAGAGCAAGACAAGAGTCTGAATATACTGTAAATGAGTTAGGATACAGAATCACACTAGTTCATATCCCTTGCACTTCCACTTCAATGATAGCATGTATTTAGATAAGGAACACATTGCAGTAGAAAACACATGTTGAAACGGGATTGAACAAGGGCAATGCTATGGTACAACCTTTATTTCTTAAGAGGTAATATCTCAAATAAATCTAAGCCCTTGATTTTTTTTGGATTTTAAATTAATTAGTTAATTAATTAATTCATTTAAAAAAAGAAAAATTACTGAATTCCCAAATCACGGGGACAGAAGCCGTGGGTGCCCCTTCCTTTTCTGAGCCCTGTGCCCTTCGTTGAACGATTGATGTCTTTTACACTCATAAGTTTCAAGTGGTTAAATAGTATAAGTATGTTTCAAGACCTTTTAACACTCATATTTTAGATCTCTACACACACAATTACTTTTAATATCTATGAACGATTGTATTAAAGTGGTTAAATAGTATACTAAAGTCGAGTGAGAAACAAGTCATGCTAACTAATAAAAACCGTTAAACAAGTCATATAATGAACACATATGTCACGTCACATGCAAATGAAGTACACTTCACGTTGGCACACATGCAAATCACGTCCATACGAATTCAGATGTATATTAAGTCCATGGGCGGAGCCAAGGCCCGGCCACCCTAGGCCGGTGCCCGGGCTCCTCTCCAGGCTGCTGCAGACTGCAGACACCAATAGCTATCGTACAGACTTCAATCAAAACAAAAAACAAAAAAAAAGAAGCTACGTACAGACCCTACTCAAAAGAATAGCTGTTTCTAAATAGAACTCAAAAGAAAAGCTACATACAGAGACGAGGTAGTACAAAGATGATGTAGGCAGCAGGCGCCGCCTAGGACTTAGCGATTATTTTAGTTTAAAACTTAAACTATTTTGCAATATATTTTCATAATAAATTTATTAAGTAATATAAATATTACTAATATTCTCTATAAAGCTAGTTAAATTTGAGAAAGTTTAACCAGCGCGCATCTCATAACGTCTTTCTTTTTATGATGGAGGGAGTATATTCATGTTGGATAGTTTCTACACAATAATATTTTGTCCAATGATATATCTTTTCTCTCCCTCATCTACCTATCATATCTCTTCGTGTCTTAGTTACTCTGTAGACATGATTTCTTATTAAGAAATCATTTCATTCTCTCTTTTAATTGCAGTGTCACGTCATCTTTTAACTTAGTTAATGTCCTAATTAATGAACATAGAAACCATGTGATTTCTGCATTTGGGGTGATCTTACTATTAGCATGGTGTTTTGTCTCGTCCAGACTCCATAAAATTCCTGGCTCCGCCACTGATTAAGTCTATGTAAAATTACATGATAACCAAATATATCAATTCTAAAGTTGCAAAATAAAAAAGATTTATCGTATCCACCAGATTACGCATGCATGTCAAATTTAGGAAAAAGATTTTTTTTATACCTAAACCTTTCCTAATTTTTTCTACTTTACAAAATAAAAAAATTAAATAAACATATATTTCAACTATTACCTCCTCGGAGGTAATATATGACCATAACCTTGAGATCAAACTGAATGAACGGCTCACAGTCATTTGATGGTACTGCAGCAAAGCCCATTGAACAAACAAGCAAACCGAATTCCATGCTAGTATGTTATCAATTCAGTCATACTAAGGTGCCATAAACGGCAACCATCGTTTGCTCTGCATTTAGTAAAGAAAACAGATACAACACCACAGACAGAAGTCACAGAACATTGGAAAGTAGTATGCAGGTTTCAGCAATCCTAGCAGTACGTGAGATTTCGATAGTTGCTAACTCTGAATATTGCAATCAGCAACTATATTCTCACTCTGAATTTTGCAACCAGCATGTACCTAACTCTGAAGATTGGAACCAGCAGCAACTACCTCAGAACGTCAACTAGCATGATCTCAAGCAAATCAAACTCGAGGATCACATGGTTGCCAATACAGAAAACCTGTCGCCTCAAGGGAGAAGCCAAGCCGGAGGAGAGTTCCACGATGGGTCTGCCGGCGGGAAGTTCTGGACACGGCCGTCGGGCCACCTCCCATTGTCGCTGCATCCATGCCCTTCCACGAAGAACATGCCCTCATCAAAGAAATAGATGCCCGCCTTGAACTTGAAGCCCTTATACTCATCCACCTCGTAGGATCTCGAGCATCCATGCCCGACGAACAGAATCCGGTCATCCATGCCCAGGGGTACGCAGTGACGGGGAAGCCGGGGTCGGCCTCAGGCATCTGTTGCTGCCGTTCAGTAGCCCGAAACACCTTGAACTTACGTCGGTTTATTAGCACGGGGTGTGAACAATGTTTTAAAAAGCGGGCTATGTTATTTAGCGGCAACCTTAAAAGCTATAAAATGCTATAGCAGGCCAACAATCTTCGGCGATTACGATGACTTGTCTTCACCAACACATCGGCAGAAGGGGCTTCACTATCATGTTTGGCCACTACAACGGCTCGAGAGCCTTTGTCGACACCTGTGGCATCAACGTTTACGATGACTTGCCTTCATCATCTAGCTCGAGGGGCTACATCAACTCGTTCGGCACCGATGTCTACTTCACCTTCCTCGACCACTTCGACTCGAGGGGCTTATCGAGAACTTCGGTCTGGACATCTACTTATGCTACTATATGGCTACTATGACTAAGTCAACTACAACATGCATATATGAATATTCGGCCACAAGTGCCAGCCAAGAGGAGCTAGGGGAACGTACTAGAGGACCTGACACTCCAGAGGGTCAAGTATTTTGCTCAACGCTCATGAGAGTAGATTTGGAGGCTTCACGGTAACCTTTGGCTACGACTACTTCGAGTACATTGACTATGATGACTACACTCATTCATGAAGTGAAGGTGTGTCTCCACGTGAAGCCTCATATGAGAATGTCGTGAAGGCAAAGATCTGCACGTAGCGAAGGTTCCAGGCTAGAGATGAAGATCTACCCAACGAGAAGGTCCTAGAGGAAAGATTTGCATGCTGAGAAGCTTCTAGAGGCAAAGACTTGCATGTTGAGTGAAGCTAACAATTCATGTCATAGAGCAGCCAAGGAAGCCGAAGCCCAAATATGAAAATACCATGGATATCGACATCGAGGGACTTGGAGTTAGTGGGAGTTAGCACTTGTATAGACTAGAGTCATGTGCGTGCTCTTTTCTACGTTCCCTTTTTTCCCATGGGGTTTTTGGGATGGAGATTTTAGTGAGGCGCACACGCATAAGTTGCGAAGGGCGATCCTCGCGATTAGGGTTCGAGTTCTATTTGCGCCTCGTCTAGTACGAGCATCTATTAGAACATGTTGTACCATCCATAACCCAATAGTTAAGGGACTAATGTTGTGGGAGCCCTTGAGGTATATGGGCCAAATCTCCCCTAGAAGAGGCCCAACTAACAGCTAGCGTAGTATCATATGGAATCCTACCCCACCAAAGGGGCCACTCGTAAGTAGTCATTGCCTATATAAGTGGCAAGGGCATGAGGGCAAGAGACCTCACCTCCCACTCATTTCCACTTGTTTAAAACCCACTCATTTCCACTTGTTCAATACCCTAGTGCGTCCCTCTCCACTATTGAGCTATCTCCTCCCTCTCTCTCCCCTATTCGAAACCATCAGTTCCAACACATTATTTAACATTCATCATACCGATCAACATACTGTTGTGCTCAACACTCAATAATTAATAGTTAATCAATGGTTCAATAATTATATTTGTTTATTACATCATTTATTAAGTAAAGAACATAAAGGGAGAGATATAGATTATATATAGTTCTATAGAATAAAGATATACCGTGCTTAGGATTAGGGTGCTAAAAATATATCGTGGCTAAACTAAATAACAATGTTTAGAGGAGTAATGTCATAGCGGCAAGAGTGGAAGGCGATAGCGTAGCGGTAGATCCTCAGAAAAGCTATAGCGACACTATAGCGGAGCTATATATAATGAGCCATTTAAAACCATGGGTGTGAACCATTAGTTGAGCAGTTCGCCGCTGGACAGGACGAGGTAGCGAGCCCAAACGCGCTGATGATAGTTGCGCCCTCCGGGATTGAAGAAGCTCCGGTTCTCCCATCCATCTCTGCATCTGTAATCCTGATACGGTTCTGGACTGCAAATACTGATCTCATCGCCTTGCCGTTCAACAAATGGAAGCCTCCCTCATAGTAGACCACGTCTTCGGCAAAGAAGAAGCCGTTGGGTGGTCGAATTTCGATGGCAAATCGCCACCCCTTCTGCCAGATTGCAATGTAGCGATAGTGCAGTGGCACGGTGGCTCTGACGATGGAGACGGCGACGCAGGTCTCGCTATCTGGTGACGACGAGAGCACGGCAGCGTGAAAGATTATTTTGATTAGGTAGGGGTGGTGCAGGTCGTTCGAGAACAACATCTTGCTAGGGACGGTGTGGACGTCGCCGTTGCGGAGCTGGTGGCCATGCGGGTCGCGGAAGAGCCACACGCCCACGTGCTATCGTGGCAGCCGAAGCAGCACGCCCCGTGCGGGATGATGGTGGGGTAGCCGTGGTCCTGGTGGACACGACAGCCGTTGAGGACGTAGACAACACGGGTGGAGCCGTTGGTGTTTGGTGCAGGGAGGAGGAGCCACGGGAGTGGGTGGCACCTTTGGGGGTCGGCACTCCTTGAGCACGTTCAGCCACGCAGGGCAGGCGCGGTACGCGCGGTGACGATCCTCCGCTCACGGGACGCGACAGAAGATCTCGTACAGGCAGGCGGCGGGGAGTTTCTCCAAGGATGGGGCCTGCGGAGCGGCAGCCATGGGGATGGCCGGGCAGGAGAGGGGGAAGCCGGAGCCGGGGCATGTACTCGCTGCTGGCTCGAGAGGGTGATGGAGGTGAAAGAGAAGGCGGTGGCGAAGCGAATTGGGAAGGGGTTGCGGGTGTTGTGGGGAGCTGCTTCCCCTTTTGTACTGGAATCCGGAGGAAGGCGGCGCTACAGAAGAGGGGGAGGAGCCAGCTGTTCGTCGTTGGGACTCGTGCTGCAACTTGCAACAAGCCGATTAGCTGTGGAAATGTTGGTTCGGTGGCGGTTACTCCGTATCTAGGTTTGGAAACGCTTAGATTGGGCCAACATATTCAGCCCGGTCTACTAAATCTAGGCCCAATGATCATTGCCATTCTTCTTTTACGCAAACTCTAAAACGCGACAAGTTGCACTATTGCGTGACCATGGGAACTGCGGGGGAGCTCGCTAGCGCCAGGTTGGAGATGAAGGAGAAAGAAGTCGGTGGTGCCTAGGATTTCGGCGACAGCGAGGCAGAGTTTCTTCTCCAATTCCGGCAGGCTTAGAAGGGGCTGGCCGATGGGAGGCAGGCTGGCCGGGCGGTGGGGAAGGAGGCCGGGTGGCTCAGGGCCCTAGCCACGGCCGAGGCGGCCAGACCAAGTCGGGGCAGGGGTGCCATGGCCGGAGCTCCGGTGAGAGGGGGAGGGGAAGAAGGCGGTTGATGTGGGCGCGCTAGGGGGGCGAACCCTAGCGTGCCACGGCGGGTGCGACGAGGAGGAGGAGGGTGGCATCGGGGACGACGCGGGGTGCTCGACGACGAGGCGGTGGGGGCGAGGACGAGCATAGGAAGCGAGCGGGCGGGGAGGGAGGGAGAAGGGTCCCGTCGCGACTTAACTTCTCGTCCTTCTTTTTTCACTAGCTTTTTAGGGGGGAAATCTATACTTTACAAAAATAATCTAGAGAAAACAATTCATTTAGAAAAAAAATGCATAAAAGACATGTATAGGGAAATATTCTCCATAGTTTTGTCTACAAAAATAATCTTCCAGCAACTTTTTTAGAAAGCTCTACAAAAATAGTATTTAAAATATTATCCATCAGCTTTTGTGGAAGACGTTTTCCCACAAATTATCCTAATAAAGTTTTCTATATATCTTTCTCCTATAATGAAGTTTCTAGAATAGAAAAAATATTTTGGAGAAAAAGAATAAATAAAAGGAAACATTCGGTCCATACCAGTTGCCACTAACAAGATCAGCCTTGCTCGTACCGATTCAGCCACTAGTTAGCGGATCTCTTCGCACTCCACGGGTCTCATGGAAGATGAAGCTTTGCTGGACTCCTCTGTACGGAAGCTCTGACCTAATGATGGAGCCATGTAGGGCAGTGGTCATCCTGTCTAATACTAAGAGTATACTAAAAAATTCCTTCAACTTCCAACACACTCCCTCCATCCATAAAAAGAAAATACAATTCTCATTTTTTGAGAAATCAAGTAATTTGAATTTTAAGTTATATAAAAATACTAACATTTATAAAAAAATACTAACATTTATAAAAAAATACTAACATTGACTAATAAATATCATTAGATTAGTTATGAAATATATTTTCTTAGTGAATTTTATTGTAGAATAAATATTAATAATATGTATTATAAACTTAGTCAAACTTAAACTAGTTTAACTAACACAAATCTTATAGTGATTTTTTTTTATAGATGGAGGTATAGATGGCATTCTTTTATAGATGGAGGGCCTCCGGTATGACAATCACCATGTAATGATCATAAAGATAGACAAAACAATAGACAATGCTGGGAAGAGCTAATTTATTTAGTACAAAAATTGTGTATTGACTATAGACATCTCTAACTTGCCTGTTTGGTTCCCCGCTAAAGTTTAGTTACTAAACTGCCAAACAAACTGTTAAAAAGGGAGTAAAGTAATTTAGTCACATTAGTCACCCAAGAGTAGCTAAAAGTGGGCTAAAGTGTCATGTGGACAAGGCTGCCCCTCATTATTGCTGATCCCCCACCCTGATTTAGGCATTCATTAGAGGTAGTTTGGTCTTTGCTGAACTGCTTTAATAGCCTTTAGTCACTTTTAGTCACTAGAACCAAACAGGAGTGACTAGAGTTTAGTCATTGATTTTAGTAGCTAAATTTTAGTCATGGGAAACAAAATAGGCAGAACTAATTTTTTAGTCAAGTATTTAACTAGTTATTAGCTAATTAGCTAGCTAATTCAGCTATTTTTTTGGTCTCAACTAGTAACTAATCCAAACAGACCCCTATTGTGTACACAAGCGCTAGCGTACCCACCTTGACCAGTGCCTCCGAATTCACCTTGACCAGGTGCCTCCGCAGTCCGAACATGCTATATACGGTTTAGTTACCTCCTCCGCAATGTGCATGCTACAAACGGTGTGCATGTTTGGCTCGAGACACGTCCCATTTTTTTATACCTATTTTTTCATTTTATAAACAAAGGAAAATAAGTATGTACGTGTTACAGGGCCGTAGGCCTAAATTTTAGAAACCAGGGTGAAATCAATGGAAATTACACAAAATATTTCTAACAACAGCTTTAGTTTTGGCTTCCCCTTATGGACTAGCAGGGAGATTCAAACGGTTCCAAATAGTAAGCTAAACAGTTCCACCATCAGTTCTCAAAAAAGAAAAAAAAAACAGTTCCACCATCGAAGATAACAGCGGCATGTCCCGTTTCAACATAAGTACGTTTTTGGAGGTATATTAAGGCGATTCGGGTTTTAGAGATCAAAAGATAGAACCTTAAACCATACCCCATGTGTTAGAATAAAATTAGGATTGAACCTGAAACCAAAATAGGCCAATAATTTAGGTTATTTAGGTTTTGTTTTCGGTTATCGGTTTCAAGTGTCCACCCGGACTAGCCGGGTTAACACTAGAGTTGCAATCTCCCTATTTCCCTTGCCTCTACCTGTACTGTTAAGGCATCATTCAGTTATCTGAGATTAATTCCAGCCGAACACTTTGTTTCATAAATCTATACTACAGAGGAATAGTTCCAGGCCCGGAATGGCTTGTTCCGGAACAACCAAACATGGCCTAACGGGGAATGATTGAGAAAAATCTAAATGAATATTAACATTATTTTCAATATTACCATCTCTGCATTTAGTAAAGACAGCAGACACAACACCACAGACAGAAGCCAAAGAACATTGGAAAGTACAGTAATATTCAGGTTCAGCAATCGAGTATTGCAACTACTCAGTAGTCAGTACTCAATCTGAATATTGCATTTAGTAAAGAACACAGATACAACACTAGTCACAGAACATTAGGAATTTCAGTAATATGCAGGTTCAGTACTCACTCTGAATACTGTAATCAGAAACTATGCCACTATGAATATTTCAAGCGGCATCTACCAAACTCTGAATATTGCAATCAGCAGCTACCTCAGAACGTCAATTAACACGATCTCAAACAAATCAAACTCGCCTCATGGGAGAAGCCAGGCCGGAGGAGAGTGGTCTGATGAGTCTGTCGTCGGGAAGCAGCGCTGGGCACGGCCTTCAGAATACTTCCCATTGTCCCTGCAGGGGTACGGCCTGAGATTGTGGTCGCGGAAGAAGACTCCCTCGTCGTAGAACTTGCCATCGTCCAAGAAGTAGATGCCGGCCTCGAAGCCCGGGTACTGATCCGCGTCGTACGATCTGGAGCAGCCATACCCGACGAAAAGAATCCGGCCATCCAGCGTGTCCAGCTCGCTCCATGCCCAGGGGAACTCCGCCACGGGGAAGTCGGCGTCGTCAGGCATCTGCGGCCGTTTCGTCGCCCGGAACACCTTAAACATGGACGTCGGCTGATCACGACGAGGTTTCCACCTCATGACCTTGAGCAGTTCGCCTCGGGACACAACGATGTGGCGAGCGCGGACGAACTGGCCGTAGATGCGCTCGCCGGGCCGGAAGCGAAGCAACTCCGACTTCATCCATCGACAAGTTCCTTGATGCACGGGTGCGGCCTGCGTACACACGAGGATATGGTCGCCATAGTTGACGAGAACATTGAAGGCCCCGTCGTGGTGGACGACGTCCTCCGCATGGTAGACACCCGGGTGGTTCGCCGCCGCGCCGCCTAGAACCATTTCGCTGGCCACCGCCCACCCCATCCGCCAGAACGCAAGGAAGCGACGGAGTGGCGGCAAGGGCGCTGCTATGGCGGTGTACGGGTCTGGATCCCGCCATGCTACGACGATGGCGGCGCCGATGCAGTTGGGGTCGTCCGGTGACGATGAGAGCGTGGCGGCGAGGATGAACATGCCGTTGAGATACACGTCGTCCCAGCGCAGGAACGAGGACGGGATGGCGAGGGATTGGCCTGTGCGGAGGTTGAGGAGCCCGTGCGCGCGCATCGAGCCGCCGTAGTGGAGGAAGATCCAGGCGCCGTCGTAGGAGCCGACGAAGCGCGCCCCGGGCGGGAGCGGGAGGATGATGCTGAGGTGGTTGTGGTGGGGGTGGACGCAGCAGCCGCTGAGAACGCAAGCGGCGCGGAAGGCGGGGTCGTTGCGGAAGCGCGAGGGGAGGAGGAGCCACGGGAGCGGCGGGCGCGCGGCCCTGGCGCTGAGGCGGGCGACCATGGCGCGCCACGCCTTGCAGACGAGGGACATGCTCGCGCGGTCGTCCTTGCACGGGACGCGGCCGAGTATCGAAAGCAAGAGGTCGTCGGGGAGGGTCACCAAGGTGTTCGGCGTTGCTGGAGGCTGGTGCGCGGCCATGGTGGTTGCGGTGGGAGCAGGGAAGAGCGTGGCGCGGTGGCGGTGGCGGTGGCGGAGGATGGGGTTGGGGTTGGGGGTGGTGCGGCGCGGGCGGGATCCGAGCGCCCTTTTTGTTTTGGATGAAGGAAGTCGGCGGGGGAGCCAGCTGTCGCGTCGGCCGTTGCTACGGCCAGCGCGGCTTGTGTTGTGTGAAAGCTCGTTTGGTCGTGTTACATGGACCGCACTTGGGCCGCGGGCTGGGCTGAATGCACCCGAGAAGCTTTGGGGGAAAGAGGAGGCATTGGATGATTCTTGGCGGCGGGGATTGGAAACAAAACCCAATCGAAGTATTTCTTCAATCTATTTTTTTTTCTAAAATCTCTGCGTGTGGTTTCTTTCTTTTGTCCCATTTTTTACTTATCAAACTGTCCACGCATCTTCTATATCTCGTAGTAACCCAAATTCATGATCCGTGCTCATCATACGAGTTAGAAAACTCGCGTGCAACGATGATAGAAAGTCTAATTCGAAAATATATTAGGTTTCTCCTCAAACTGTAAAACAAGATGTTTTACCCTTGAACTCTCAAAACCATTCACCTTACCTTCCTGCCTTGGTTTGAAGTGATTCCGAAGTCCGTTTTGTCTTTTTATTTAGACAAAAACAATTTGATAAATACTTTATGGGATTTTTGAACTACATAAAAGGTCTTTAGGCCTCGAAAAGTTCTGAGAAAAATCTTAGAGATAGATTAGAATACTAAAAATAAAAACGAAATATTTAGAGCTTGTGAAAATATCTCTACATGCTTTCAAAACTAGATTTAGCTCTAGGATTTTTTTTAAAATGGAATATTGTGAAAACACTTTCTTCAAAGTCCAAATGCATTTTTGAAAACTTTTCATGACAGAATTATGAGATGCAACTAGCATAGATGCAACATATATTAATGTTGCACTCATGCTATGCATTCATGCTGGTTGCACCTTATATTTTTTATGTGGAAATATGTTATGCATTTATGCATAAATTCTAATATTTTACAAATTTTTGTATTTTGCTAGGTCTTTTTTCAAAATTTGTAGGGATAAATCTATTTTGGATGTTTCAAGAGTTATTTTCATAGGCTCTAAACATTTTATTTTGATTTGTCATATCGCCATCTATCTCTAGGAGTTTTCTCAAAAATTTTACAAATTTAGAGATACTTTTTGTGGTTTAAAAAAACCTTATCAAGTATATACAAAAATTTGTAACTGAGAAGGACAAAAACGCCTTCAGACCACTTCAAACTAAGACATCAAGCTAATTTGAACGGTTTTGAGAGTTCAAGGGGCTATATATATAATACACTAGTAGTTCAAGGAGGTTAAATGGACACTTTCCAAAAGGATTTTGTGCCTCCTCCAAGCGGCACAAAACTATATATACGTTGTCACATATAGGCACAAAACTATATATACGCTGTCACATATAGGCACAAAACTAGTAGGATATTGAATAAGGCGGTAGCAGCGCAAGAGAAAGAAAGTGGGCCCTTTAACTGTCTCGCATGTTACGACTTACGAGGGAAACATATGCCAAAATAATAGCCCTTCAAGAAAAGGTGGACGGTCTTTCACTCCTTTCTCATCCATACTATTTTTAGAAAAAATAATCAATATTTTAAAAAGATTCTATAATTTTTTCATAAAAGGGTTTTGAAATATTTTTTGTGAGTAAATAGAGAGATTTATTAGCTAGGCATGAAGTTCATACATTCGGTGTTGAGTAGGTTTCCAACACACGCAGGTGTATCCTCTTTACCAAGCCTCGGACAATTTACTACGCCTAGCTAAACAAGGCCTTGTTTAGATCTCAAATTTACCTCCCAAATTTCACTATGCAAAAAGAAGATTCCCTATCACATCAAAATGCCGGCAAATGCATGGAGTACTAAATGTAGATGAAATCAAAAACTAATTGCACAGTTTTGTTGTACTTTGCGAGACGAACATTTAGAGTCTAATTAATCAATATTTGGACAATTTTTTGCACTAAAAAACAAAACACGCTACAGTGCAGAATCGGGTGTGCCAATTCGGCAACTAAACACGGCCCAAGCGAGAGCATTTGCAACTTGATTCCCTTCTCTCTTTACATGGGAAATGAGCCACTTGTTCAACAGACAAATGAGCCCCTTTGCCTCTTCAATAACAAAGCCGATCTCCGATATGTCCTTGTGCGCGCTCCTCATAGACTCAACTATCTGCACGCAGTCCGTCTCGACAATAACTGGCTGGCCGGCCGACTCAACTACAGGGAGCCTTGCCACCTCACTACTAGTGCGTCTGCGTAGTAAAAACTATATATTTAGAAAAAAAACAAAAGAACCTACTACTTAGAATAGAGAAAGTATAAAAATTAGTCATATGTATATGAATTCTTTTTGCCAACACAATTCTCATTCGACAACTTTATATAATTTCTCAAGTGTTTCTTGTAATATTTACACAAAAATACCTCTGCTGGAGGGAGGCATAGGGTATTCTATGGAGAGAAAAAAAAATAGTGACATGTTTGCTGGCGCAACGTCAGTACATTGATGGCTCATTATGCTTACCCCAGAGTAGCAGAGAAGTTTTGTTTCATCAGCTAGGTAGACTTGGTTTAATTGTGTCCCTTTTTTTTTAACCATTCTAAGGGCCTGTTTAGATGGTGAAAAAGTTTAGGTAAAGTTCCTGTAGCATTTTTCGTTGTTATTTGACAAAATTTATCCAATCATAGACTAACTAGGCTCAAAAGATTCGTCTCGACATTTACAGATAAACTGTGCAATTAATTATTTTTTTACCTACATTTAATGCTCCATGCATGCGTCCAAAGATTCGATGTGATAGTTACTGTGCAAACTTTTTTTTGGTAAAGTTGGCAACTAAACAGGCTCTAAAATTAATAGTGACAAGAGGTAGGCGATAAGATGAAAGATGCAGCCCTCTTTTCTGTCGCTATTGCTGCTGCTGTCGCTACCGATTATAGACCGGCACAAAATATGAAAAAGAAGAGGGGAAGGAAATTAATTTAGTATGCGAGTTTGCAGTTACTTCCTGTGAAATTTTAACTGACCGTCCAAAATAACCCCAGCAGAGTGTGGTGTGGAACCAACAGCTGGAAGGTCGGAGCAGAGCATGCATGTATGATACAGTATCTCGGACTCTCTCAGATAGCCTTGAGGATGTCGGCCGCCGCCTGGTACTCGGCGAGGGTGACGATGTTCGGGGAGTCCATGGCGACGACGTCCTCCGCCAGAAAACCGTCCTCGTCGCGGCGCAGCTCCTCGCTGCCGTGGCTGACTAGCTCCGGCAGGACCAGCGTCCTGTGCAGGCCCGGGAGCAGCCGCTCGCGGTCGGTGTCGCCCTTGTCGCCCACCAGCACGGCCACCTTGGACAGGTCGATGCCCCATTGTATCGACAGGTACCTGGACACACAGCAACATACAAGATGGTCAGAAATCGCCATGGCCGCGTTGAGCGAGCCAGGGCGCGTCCACGGTTTGTCTGTCACCTGAGCGCGCGCGGCCGCGACGCGGAGAGCGGGATGACGTTGAGGCGCGTGCACGCGCGCGTGTACACGAGGTTGCACCGGAACCCGCGCATACGCAGCGACTGCCGGATCGAGTCCACCTTCTTCACCTGCAGACGGAGCTCGTAAATCCGCCATTGACATGGAAGAGAGACATGAAACGAGGTGCCCAAGAACCGGCCGTCACCTTGGACGCGCC
This sequence comes from Saccharum hybrid cultivar R570, assembly GCA_038087645.1. Classification (NCBI taxonomy): domain Eukaryota; kingdom Viridiplantae; phylum Streptophyta; class Magnoliopsida; order Poales; family Poaceae; genus Saccharum; species Saccharum hybrid cultivar. The sequence continues at coordinate 23,383,821 of JAQSUU010000805.1, read as the reverse complement.
GGCGGCGGCGTAGGCGTGGCAGTGCACGGAGCAGGCGGCCTCGTCGACGGCGAGGTCGGCCTCCAGCGCGCCCTCGACCTTCCCGAGCCTCGGCACGGCCGCGCGCACGTGGTCACCGGGCCACCGGAACGCCACGTGCCCCGCGTACTCCTCGTCCGCGGCGACCTCCTCCTTCCACGGGTAGCAGAGCTCGGCGCCGCTGCTGCAGATGAGAGCGTCGAAGGCGGCCGGATCGGCGCCGCAGGCGCCGAGCGCTTCCGCGGCCTCGGCGATGGTCATCCCGGTCGACAGGACGCAGCCGAGCCGCCCGCCGGCCGCGGCCGCCGCCGACAGCGCCAGGTCGACGGCCTTCTTCATCCGCCCGGCGTCCGGTGCGCCGTCGCCGTCGTAGCAGTCGACGGCGAGGACGAGGAGGCTCTGCCGCCGGCCCGGCGCGTGCCCGATCGCCGCCCTCGCAGCCGGCGGCCGGTCGTCGGCGGTGGAGCTGCGGCGCCTGCGGCGGAGCGCGTCCATGATGGCCGCGGCGGCGGAGTCCCCGGCGCCGGCGGCCTTGAGGTCGTGCGAGGCGTCGATGGAGATGGACAGGCCGCGGAGCGACTCCGAGAGCGAGTCGTAGTGGGTGCCCCGCTCGCCGGCCGCCGCCGCCGCGGCGCGCGGGCTGGCGGGCACGCGGAGCAGCTGGTGTGGCGCCGGGTGGTCGCAGTTGGCCGCCACGTGGGAGAGGTAGAGGCGGCAGTGGTGCGGCCAGGAGAAGCGGTGGATGTTGCGGAGGCCGTTCCGCCGGCACTCGGCCCACCGCGCCTTGTCGGCCAGCAGGCTCAGCAGCGCCTCCGTGATCGCCGCCGCGTCGTGCGGGTCCACCAGCAGCCCGTTGTGCAGCGCCTTGATGATGTCCACCGGCCCGCCGTTCTTGGTGGCCACCACGGGCAGACCATACGCAGCGGCCTGCAGGTATTACAGACACACAACACAGGATGTGAATTTCATTGAAAACAAACCAAAAAATTCATTGAAGAAGATGATCAAATCAATTTTTCTGAAACTGAAGCTTGACATCACGAGATTCTTCTTACCTCGATCAGGGTGAGGCCGAATGGCTCCACGAGTGCAGGATTGATGAACACTCCCTTGGTCTTGGCGGCAAGGCGGTATATGTTCGGCACGTCGGTCTGCTTGTGGTGCTTAGGATAGGCGACGCAGCCGTACAGGTCGTAGCGGTCGATGAGTTTGAGCACTGCCGTCAGAACAGTGGCGGTGCCGCCGGACATCTCCTCGATGTCATCCCTGTTCCCCAGTATCAGCGTCTGCAGCATCGCATTGGGTCAGCTACTCAGCTCAGCAGAACTTGGTTAGCAGCAGAATCATTACCAATCGGCAATAAGCTCGGGCTCGGTTGTGATTCTTACAAGGTTTGCAAGCTCGCGGAGATGGCGGCTCTCGCCGTAGGCCTTGAGCAGCGTGGTGACGTTCTTCTTGGGGTCCGGCCGTGACAGCGCCAGGATCATGGGCTTGTGCGGGTTGGCGAAGAACCTCAGCACCTCCGACCAAATGGGAGGCAATGGCTTCTTGGGGCTGCTGATGATCATCTGAAGGTCGGCCGCGTCGCCGCCGTCCTGCGTGTCGACGTAGCTGAAGTCCATGCCAGGCGGTATAACGACCATCCGCGGCATGTATCGTCCGAGGCAGCTGACGCCCCTGCGTCGCCGCACCCGGAGCTTGCGCTCCACCAAGAGGTCGAAGCCGTCGTAGAGCCCCCACTGCTCCTCGATCTCCTGCTTGGTGCTGGTGACCACCACCTCGGCGGCGTCGAGCCCGGTCTCCTCGGCCTCGACGCGGCGCGCGATCCGGTACGTGCCCTGGATCTCGGCGCGCGGCATGCGGCCCAGCTTCAGCAGCTGCTCCAGCTTGTTCCGCCCCAGGGAGTGGCCCGTCATCACCATGGGCACGTTGAGCGCGCTGGCCAGGTGCGCCGCCACCTCCGCTGCGTCCGCGTAGTGCCCGTGGACCACGTACGGCCACACCGGCGGGGATGGTGCTCCCGCGCCGGCGCCGGTGGCGTCGAGCTGGTCCCCGAGCGCGCGCGCGACGTTGGTGACGTGCGCCAGCGCGCGGTCCACGAACTCCGGGATGTGCGGCCACAGGGACTCCTTGGGGAGGTACTTGTCGCGGGGCCCGCACGGCAGGCGCACGATGTAGGCCCCGCCGCCGCCGTCGCTGTCGCCGTCGTCGGCATGGCGGGTGATCATCTCGACGGGCTCGCCGTAGGTCCAGTCGACGTCCGGGCAGGAGATCTGGCGCGTCAGCAGGTCCACGCGGTGCACGCCGGCGGTGGCCGCCAGCGCCCGCGCCAGCTCCACCACGTACTTCACCTGGACGCGGTGAAACACACGAAAAGGAAGGGTTAAAGTTTGTTTAAAGGGTAAATTTGGTATAGATCAGATCAGATGAGCTCAGGTGAGTAACACTAGCGTCGTCCAGCACCAGACGTGTCAACATCTGGACTGGACTTTGACAATTCCCCGATCCCGGGATAAGATTCTGGACTGGACCAGACAAACGCACAGGTAGTATAGCGGCCATTCGAAAATTCATTCATTTTACGACTGCGTGCAGGAAATCACAAGGGAATGTTTGAGGCTGACCTGCCCCCCGGTGTCAGAGTCACGGCCGAGCTCCATGTTCTCGCCACGGACGAGCCCGTGAATGCTGTAAAGCAAGGACGACCCAATTCTCATCTTATTAGAGTGAACAAAAATCATGTCGTGTGGTGTCGTGTCAAGCAGTGAGTAATGTATCCCTGGGACGGAGTCGGACAGGAACGGATCACATGGGTATTAATATACCTGATGAGCACGATGTAGAGGTTCCTGTTGTCCTCGCCGTCGTCGTCCTCGTCGTCCGACACGATCCGGGCCTCGGAGCCGACCCTGGCCACCGACAGAGCGGCGTCGGGGCGGTGGTCCTTAGTCGTCTCGCCCTCGGAGACGGAGAGCTCCTCGGCGGCCTCCCGGCTGCCCTGCTCCTGCTCCAGGCGCCGCAGCGCCAGCTGCCGCGAGTACTCCCATTCCACCTGCTCGATCGTGGTTATGGTTACACAAAAAAAGTGAAATCCTACTCCCATGTTCTCAGCGCTTTTTTTTTTCCGGAATCTAGAATCGCAAGAGGAATCCTCAGATTCGGACACGGCTCCAGGATGGACACTACGCACGACGCAACGTGGACCGTCCATTTCCCAGACGAACGGCCCGAATCGACTGCTCCAGGAAGCAATAGTGGAGTAAGTAGCAAAGTGATGCCTATCTACGCAAATCCGGGCTTCCACTAATTAGCTAAGCCTGTGTTTAGTTTCCAAATTTTTTTTGCCTTCTACAGTAAAAAGAACATCTCTGGACACATGCATCGAGTACTAAATGTAGACGAAAAAAAACTAATTACACAGTTCTCGAGGAAATCGTGAGACGAATCTTTTAAGTCTAATTAGACTATGAAAAGCTTTAAGTGCTACAGTAACACCGCATGTGCTAATGACAGATTAATTAATATCATTAGATTCGTCTCGCAGTTTTCTGACGGGTTCTGTAATTTATTTATTTTATTAATATCCGAAAACCCCTCCCAACATCCTTTCGACATATCCGATGTGACACCCAAAATTTTCTTCTGCCTGACTAAACACCCCCTAAGTTCCTTTTGAACGAGGAAAGGGGTATATGTGCAGTGCAGGGCATGGCTTGGAACTCCTCTCCTGACAACGAGATGTGCCGTGTCAATCAAACAGGAAAAAAAGAAAACAGTTGACAGTCGGAGGCAGGCGCCAGGTGCGTGCCCTATGGGCCAGGTTAACTGCGAAACCGATGACGATGATCATTTTTTTTTCTTTCTTCTGAGCAGAAACGCAGAACGAAGAACTTGAACCGAGAGAGTCTTAAAAAAGCAGAGCAGGCGCGTGCATGTGCTGCATCTCCGGGCGAAAGAAGCAAAGCACAGCAGTAGCTGATTGGCTTGCCGCGTTTCAGCCTGAAAAGCATGCGTACCTGCTTCTTCTTCCTGGCGACGTGCCAGATCCTCCAGCACAGGTTCTCCAGCCGGTTGCTCCGCTCCTGGCTGTTGCGCATCGCCACCACCTGCTTGCGATCGTGTAAATTAAAGAGCAGCCAACAACCGATCACCGCTGCTCATGAGTCATGGCACGAGACGAGACGATGATCGGGGACACCGACCGGCAGCCGACGACGATTGGCTCGCCGCCAGCACCCAGCGTACGCCACGCACACGCACCTTGGTCCACGTCTTGTGGAGGTCCCGGTCGTCGAAGCGGCTCACCACCTCCTCCACGAAGTAGCGCGTGGGGCTGTACGCCGCGGCACCCTGACCGCCGGCCTCCGCCAGCAGCCTCGGCAGCGCGGCCGTCGTCAGCGGCGGCGCCGCGCCGCCATGGCCCTGGCCCTGCCGCTGCCCGCGCAGCCTCGCGCCCGCGTCCAGGATCGCCTCCAGGTACCCGTTGATCCACTCGTTCCCCGCCGCCGCCATGATCGCGCCTCCTCTGCTCCTCCTCGCCGCCGCCGCGGCGGCCTCAGCTCAAGTGCAGTACCGAGCTGAACAATTGCTGGTCTGGACGTCTGGTTATATACGTGCACCTCCTCTCTCTTTGCTGGCGTCGAGGAAGAGTCGCGCAGAGGAAAAGACGCAGGCAGCTATGCTATTATAGCGTCGAGCAGAGCATGTTGTTTCCCCCCCATTTTTTATAAAGGAATAAAAATCAATTCTATAAAAAAAGGAATAAAAATCCGTATTAATAAAAACTGAAAAGTGATGTAAATCTTTATTTTCATAGTGATATGGAATATTTCCCTTTTTCCTTTTGCGGTGCATCATTTTTCATATCAAAGTAAGAATAACATTATTGGTGGCTGTAGGATTCTTGGGCATTTATCTAGTAGTAGACTAGTAGCTATATATCCCGGCGATGGGAGGAGAGGAATAAAGCGAAAGAGATTTTCAGCGGCAGCGCGGATGACCGGCGACGGTGAGGCGATCGATCCACTGCGGCACAAGTGGCTTGCGGCGGACGGCGGCGTCGCGAGGGCAACGCGATGGCATTGGCACACGTTTCTACGGCACCTCACATATGCCTCGAATATGCCGCTTTATCCCTTTTTTTTTCCCCCTATACACATAATTGTTATAGTACTATTAGTTTTTCGTCGGCGGCCCAACTCCATGTACCATCTCCTCGTCCTTGAGGGCCCGTTGAACGCTCTGCTAATAATCTGTATCCGTGTCTCCTGATGACTCGTAACGTCTCGAGGACCATTTAGGAACAGACACAACGGTTTTAAGGTGCCGTTGAGCATGGCTCTAGCTCCGACAATCATTTGGGCAAAGAAGCTAGAGAGATCATACCAAATATCTTAGAGGCAAGAACTGTTATAATTTGCTGCATTCCAGAGTAGCCGGAGACTTTTTTTTTTGTAATATAAAAACTGGAGCTGTAATTTATGATTCTTTTCTCGATCTGCGTCTGGCCCCGCCTCCTCCCAAGAAGTATCTGAGAAGAAATCGTACCAAACGAGCACTTGGCAGTTCGCACTGGAGAGGATCGATTACAAATAATGGAGTGCTCTATCAGAGCACGCCGCCGTTCCAGAAGGCCATACGCGCCAGCTCTGCTGTGTGTTGTGTTGGATCACCGACACGTGGTTTGCCACCTCTGTCATGAAAAAGAAAGAAATCATAGCATGTATTGTGTAGTCGTTGGGTTTAATAATTGATTAAATACCCTTACCAAAATACAACTAAATCAAATAAATCTAAGGTTTATTTCTAAACTATAAACCATGTGTATAATTATCCTACATCAGAAATTGAGAGGAGGGTGGTACGGTGGTGCTCCCGTGGCTTGTCCACGCCGGCTTCCTGTGAACGTGGTGTCACGCTATTGGTCTGAGTAACTTGCCACGACGTGTCCAATGTACAAACTGCTGCGTTTTCATGTCAAAATTGTGGATCTTTAATCTTTCTTGCTTTTTATTCATTCTGCACGTTATATTTGTCTCGATTATTGCCTCGATAATGAAAAATAATATTAGATATAAACGTAGTGGTGCATAATGCAAAGAATTTCGCTTCAAAAAAATACAAAAGGAAACAAGCACTCTTCAAACTCAACGGGTGAGTGGACTAACTTGGGACCTGTCTGATAAAGCTTCAGCTTTAGTCAAAACAGTTTAAGCTATGTTCTTTGAATAAGAGATTTTTTCCTAGTTTCAGCTTCATTAACTAGAAAGACAGTTTCTCCAGCTTGTTGGTTGAATGTCAATAATTTTTTTTTATCTTTTATCTTTTTCTTTCTTTCGCTTCTCTCTCCACTTACTTGCTCTCCCACTCCTCCACGGCACACATCCTCTTCAACCTCCTCCACCGCACTACACACCTCTTCTTCTCAAACCTCCTCCACAGGGTGCTGCCAGTGTCGGGCCTCGCTGGCTTCCTCCTAGGCCTCGATGCCCCTCCGACGCCGATGCTCAGTCTACTTTGCCCTGACAACTACTTGGGCATGCCTTCACGTTGCTATCGGCTGGCCACTCCTCGAGCCATGCCACCATTGCCATGCCTCCATGACACGGTGAAGGGTCGAGATGGCGGACTAGAGGGGGGTGAATAGTCCTTTCTAAAATTAAGCGTGTCGGCAAACCGAAACAAATGCGGAATTAAAACTATCGGTCTAGCCAAGACTACACCCCTCTATCTAAGTTCACAAGCACCTCACAAAGATCCTAATTATGTAACTAAGGTGCTTTCCTTAGCAAGAGCTCTCCTAAACAATTCTAGTAAGAAAAAGCACGAAGCCACCTATGCTCACTAGCAATGCTCAATAGCAAGGCAACTAATGCCAAACTAGAGAGCGCAAATTACTTAGCTACACAAACTAAGCAATATGGCTAACAAGGTTACACAAACCAAATTAGCCACACAACGGGAGCTACTTCTATGCTACACAAGCAAGAAGGTAACTAGCTAACTACACAAGCAAACTAGTTACAAGAGCAACTACACAAGCACAAGTATATAAATGTAAATACAAGCTTGTGAATCGAAAGCAAACCACCAAGAAGATGTACACAATGTTGACACGGCGGTTTTTCACCGAGGTTCACTTGGTTGCCACCAAGCTAGTCCCCGTTGTGGCGATACACCCACTTGATGGATCACGAGCTAATTGACTATCAAGAGTCAAACCCTCAGCGGGTGCCGCACATCCACTCTCAAGATGGGGATCCTCCAAGCCACGAGCTTTACTAGAGTTGCTCTTCGCGATCCCCGCGAGGTGAGCACAATCCCCCTCACAAATCCTCCTCCGGAGCCACGCACAATCTCCACGCGTGCTTCAACGGAGTCGCAAGCCACCAAGCCGTCTAGGAGGTGGCAACCTCCAAGAGTAACAAGCACCACCGGCTTGCAACACGAACACCTAGTGCCACTCAAGCAATCCTCACGATGCAATCGCACTAGAATCACTCACTCGCTTATTGATTCGCAATCTAGCAAGCACAAGTGAGTTAGAGGCTCTCCTAGCACTCCCAAAGCATGGACACTAAGTCCCAAGGGTGCCAAGCTACAGCCAAGGCCGGCCACCACTTCTATTTATAGCTCCACAACGAAATAGAGCCGTTACCCCTTCACTAGGCAAAAACTCAGGATGACCGGACGCGCCGGTCGAAACTGACCGGACGCGCTCAACCGCGTCCGGTCGCCCTGCGACGTCCACGTGTCCCTCAAAATCAAACACGGCTGCCAGATCTTCCAACGGTCACTGCGCGCCAATGGTCAAACGCGATGACCGGACGCGCAGCTCAAACGACCGGACGCGCCGGTCTCACTGTATCGCGCGCCCGCGAAGCAACGACCGGACGCGCTCCTCGCAACGACCGGACGCGCCGATGCGCATAGCACCCGCACTCGCGAAGCAACGACCGGACGCGACAGTGCCAGCGTCCAGTCGGAGTCCAGTAAGCTCCTCTCGTGACCGGACGCGTCCGATCGCGTGTGACCGGACGCGCACCGCGTCCGATCAACCTTACGAACCACAGTTCCCTCAGGGCGCCTGACCGGACGCGCCGGTCCCGCGAGTGACCGGACGCGCCGGTTGCAAACCCTAGCCCGCGCGCTGACTGCTGCGCTGTACTGACCGGACGCGTCCGGTCACACCGTGACCGCGTCCGGTGCAGCGTCCGGTCACCACTGTGACCTCCGTTCGCCTCCGTTTCTTTTCCGACTTCCGGCGTAGTGGAAAATAGGCATTTCAACTCCTCGAAAACGCCTGATTCCCGCCGAGCAAGCTCGGCGGGAGGAAGAGAGGAACCCAAACCCCCTCTCTACCACTCAAACTCCACCGCCTTCGCAAATGTGCCAACACCAACAAGTGATCACCACCTTGTGCACGTGTGTTAGCATTTTCACAATCATTTTACCGAAGGAGTTAACCACTCAACTTGCCACGCCACTCGATCCTAGCAACGATGCATAGTTAGATCACTCGAGTGGCACTAGATGACCGATATGCAAACAAGTTTGCCCCTCTTAATAGTACGGCCATCTATCCTAAACCCGGTCATCAACTTCTTTACACACCTATGACCGGTGAATGGAAATGCCCTAGGTTATACCTTTGCCTTGCGCATTCCACTCCATCTCCTCCGACGTTGATGCAACACATGCACCAACCAATCACCAAATGATATGATCCACTTTATATCATCACGTGACCGTATTGGTTCATCGATCTTGACCTCACTTGCTCTTCACCGTTGCCTCGGTCCTTCGGCGCCAAGCCATCACACAACTTGCCCTTCACCCTAGCAACCGGTCCATCAAGCCAAGCCTCATCTTGATCTTCTCCACCTTGGTCACATGACTCCATGTCATGTCTCATGTGCATTAAGCTCCTTCATGACATCATCACATGTGGACTAATCTCCTGTGTATCTCACATAACCACATATTAGTCCACCTAAGTTGTCACTCAATTACCAAAACCAAACAAGGACCTTTCAATCTCTCCCTTTTTGGTAATTGATGATAACTCTACAAAGATATGGAAATTAAGCTTTTTCAAGCTAGCACTTCACACAAGTGTAAATTGCTAACTTGTTTTGGATTTTATACTACTTATCCAACATTTAAGCTCTATGTCAAGAATTGGATAAGCACCATAAAATCCGACTTGGTAGTGATAACTCCCCCTACATATGTGCTCAAATGGTTTGGTTTCAAACTTGCACATATGCATAAATATGAAATTTGTGGGAGGGTTAGCACTACTAAGTGATGCCAAGGTGTATAGAATAAACCTTTGTAGCTCGATACCAATTAGTAGCTTGATACCATTTGAAAATCACAAGTTTGCCATCATCCTTAGCATCATGAGTAGCTAGACATCAAAAACACTAGAAACCCCGTGAGATCAACATTATAAGCATGGTTCTAGTTTTTGCATGATAATCACAAGTCTAGCTAACATCCTATGCATGCTAGTTATCAAATCATCATTCAAGTTCTATAACTAGCATACACCACACAAGCATGCATATTGAATTTAAGAACTTATGCAATGCAAGCAAGCATATGAATTATGCACATATCAAATGCAATCATTCAATGTTCATGAGCTTGCTCCCCCTACTTGTGTGCTTTCTTTGTCCAAGAATTTTAATCCCCTTACATTCTTCAATGTTGGTCCCTCTTTGTCCATATCCATGTCCAATATCATCTATCTCTCCCCAAATCAATCTCTCCTTCAAAGGAAATCTTGCATATCTTTGTCCAATCTCTCCCCCTTTGTCATCAATTTCCATAAAAGGTGTGCTTCTCATTGATGTAAAGGCTAGCATTTGGTTAGATGGTTGAGACTTGAATCTTGCATTTTTGATGGACATTACCACAAAAGTTGGAATGACAAACTTTATGGTTGCTCTTGAGATTCCACATAGGATCTTTGACCTTGATACCAATCGGTGGGGCTCCTCCCCCTATGTCATAGCATGTGTCATTCACTTGAGATACCACTTGAAGATGAGGGTAGCATTTCTTGATTTGATCACTTAAAGTTGAGGACCACTTGTGAAACCATCGTCTTGCATGAATGATACCACGTGAAGATACCATGAGTAGGGATGTGATACCATTTGAAAGAATTTTCTAGTATGGATCCACTTTGAAGGATTTGACAATAATATTCACTTCTTGAACATTTGCTATCTTCATGAGTACCACTTGTAAGATATCACTTGTAGATCATTATCTAGACACCACTTGTGAATACCACTTGGAAGATCAATTTGAGTCTAGATACTACTTGAAACAAACTAGATATCCATTTTCATTGTTGTCTTATGCTTGTACTCTTATCATTGTCATGAGCTTCTTGTATGACTTGAACTATGTTGATTTTCTTAAGATTCCAAGTCCGGTTTGATCCAATGACAAGCTTCTTCACACCTCATGCAAAGGGTTATCTTGCCAATGTTGTACTTGTCACTTGTTAGCAATCCAAACTTAGATCAAGTACTTGGGTTCACTAGCTCATGAACAAACTCATATTCATACCACTAGATCAATTAATCAATCAAGCAATAATGGTAGGCTATGAATTTAAAATTTTCATTTGTCATGCATGATCCTAATAAACATGTACTATATGCACTAACCGCATACTAGTAAGGAATGAGATGATCATGCACATTACAATGATACCTTTGCTATGTTGGAGTAGAGGATAGTCATATAGATTCCAATTCATTACTCCAATAGCAATGTGAAGTTCAATTTATTGCTTGGTGAAGACCAATCATCATAGATAAATCCATTCTTCACCCATATGAAATGAAAACCACTAATAATCAAGTGCATTATCTCTTGTTGTGGTTGGCTTGCTTTTTCTCTTTGATCAATGGTTGCATGAGAGAAGTACTTATGATACCAATTTTATAACCATGACTAGCTCTCTTTTGGGTGTTGCTTGCTTTTCTTGATCAACCCTATTGATTGCTTCAATTAAGCATCTTAAATGTCCCTTGAATTCATCACTTCCATGTTAGCCTTCCAAGCCGGTGCTCGGTTTACCCACCCATGGGCGGCAAGCCCCCTCAGCAGGGAGAAGTGACCTCTCTCCAAAGAACCATCCTTGACACTTGCTTGAATTGCCTTTGATTGATTGATCTATGGACTTAACTTGATGAGTAACCTTGAATTATTCTTTAAGTCCTTTTCTTTCTACCAAGTGATCTCCAATCATTACTAGAACTTGAACCTCATCTTCATCTTGAGTTTGATCTTCATTTTCAAATTTGAGTACCAAATTTGTACACTAAGTACATTCCACAATCAATGCCCTTGTACTCATTTCTTGTCATGCTTCTAGATCAATTCAAAACCAAACTTAGGTACCTCAAACACTTATAAATATGTTTCCAACTTGAGGACCTTTCACTTAAAGTGACTCTAGATCAATCCAATAATTGTCACTTTTTTGGCAGATTCTGTACCCTTCAAAGAATAATTCATATCTCCCAATGTACAGATCCAAATGCTATGAAATTTGGTGGAGATGTGATTCACTAAGTCATCTAGCAACTGTAAAAATTTTAGCTTCATTTGACTTCTAGATTGCTACTAGATTTCAAATCTTCCACCACTGCTACATGCTGAAAACTGCTGCTCTATAGTTTACAAGATGTACTCCAAAGCCGAAGCATCTCTTATCCAATTCTCATGAAATTTGTACAGCATCTTATAACATAAGTCTAGAGCATGTATACCAAAATTCAAGCCAATCCAAATAGATTTGATCGTCTAAACTTAGACTTGATCACTGCTAGCTCAGATTTTCAACTTTGGACAGATTTCAATACATTGAGCAATACTTTATCAAATATGAATAAATCTTGAGATTAACTTGTTTGAACACTCTCACAAGACATATATCCATTCAATCCACTTACTAAATGTCATCTTATGAATTTATCCAACACAAATCAATCCAAATTTGATTGCTAGGCATTTAATCCATTCAATCATCTTATAGCAAGCAACATTGCATATATATCCAATTCAATCAACTCATATGCACCCAAATAAAATGATTAACTAGAGATATACCTTGGTTATCACATGATCATCCACTTAGCAAGCTCTAACTCAAATATTTGCAAGCCATCAAATATATCCAATAAATCACCACAATCTTGAATGTTGCACTAGTATGTTGTAGCATGTGGACTCCACTTATTTTGACTTGGCATTGGGATAGAATATGCACTAAAGCTTTAAAACTTGATTCACCATATGATGACCAATATGAATCCAAATGAATCAAGCCTCCAATGCCGATGGTACCTACAACCAATCATCCACTTTTTGATGGTACCCAAACAAATTTGGGTCCTCTCAAGTTAGGAGCAACATACTTAGGCAAAGCCTTAGTATGGGTAGCGGGATGTTTTGCAATTCCAACCAATGAGGTACCATTGCCATCCTTTCTAAGCATGTTAGTATCATTAATTGAACTAGGCTTAGAATTATTACCTAGGGGACATGAATGAGCCATGTGTCCCCTTTCCCGGCATGAATAGCATCTTCTCTTTGGTTGAGCCTTTTCTTCCTTGCTCATGTGATGCTCTTCATTGCCTTGCCTCTCATGAGTTGCTTGAGCCTTCTTCTTAAGCTTGGTAGGACACCCCGAGGCAAAGTGTCCCATATCTCCACACTTGAAGCACTTGATGTGAACCAAATCTCTCTTCTCGACTTGATTCTTGCTCATCATCTTGGCATCTTGGATTTGTATTGGATGCCTTCCTCTTCCACCCCTTCTTGTTTTCTTCTTCATCATCATCAAGTCACCAACATCATGATTGATCTTGACTTGAGCTTGGGGTATCTTCTTTTCATCTTGTGGCCTCATCTTTGGCTTCTTGGTTGGGCAAGACTTGGCAAGGTGACCCATCTCATGGCATTTAAAGCACACGAAATGAGATAGCTTCTTTTGTTCTTGCTTCTTTTTGTTGCCCTTGTTCTTGTTGAAGCCAATGCCACTCTTGTCACCATAGCTTCTTTGAGTCTTTATCATGTGCTCAAAGGTGACTTTTGAGTTGTAGCACCTCTCTAACTTGTTGCTCAATTTCTTCACTTCACTTTTGAGCTCATTGTTCTCCTTCAAAATATTAGTCTCACAAGACATAGACGTAGAACAAGCATATATATGTGAAGAACATGGCATATCTAATAAGTCATCACAAGAGGTGGATACATGCTTTCTCCCTATATCACATGGGTTAGTCACATTTTGCAATTGATCATTTGATCCATGTGATGAGCTCTCATTATTTTTAATTTTCTTTAAAAACATCTTAATGAGAGAAGCATGTTTTTCTAATAATTCCTCATGAGATGCAAGTACTTTCTCATGAGTCAACATTAGCTTCTCATGTGAAGATTTAAGAACATCAAGTAAGTGCTTATGTTCTTCACATGAGTTCTTTAGAAATGAGTTTTCATTTTCCAATTCCATTGTTTTAGCTTTCTCATTTTCTAAAGACATGGTCATGCTAGCAAGTCTACTAACAAGCTCATCATATGAATCAACATGATCAATCACATTATCATTTGATACCTTTGTGTCACCTTGTGACATGAAGCAATGTGATGTAGTGGATGGGCTTGTAGTAGCATCATCAAGGCCCGAGCATGAACCAACGTTGTCACCATCAAGTGTGCTTGGGGTAGAAACATCACTTGCAACACTTGATGCATCATCGCAATCCTTGTCAAGTGAACTTGTGGTAGATCGATCATCATCATCACTTGACCATGAGATGGAGCAATCCTCCACAACCACCGTATTGTGGTCGTGCTCAACATCATCATGTGCAACCTCCTTAGTCTTGACATCATCATCATCATCGGTGATAGCTCCATACTTTTCATTGAGATAGGCCCATATCTCATGAGCGGATTTGAGGTCCATGATCTTACCAAAGATGCTATCATCCAAAGATCTATACATGATGTTAGTAGCTTGGATGTCAAGATCTAGGCATTTCTCTTGTGCTTGAGTTAGATTATCTTCATCCAACACATGAGAAAAGCCTACATCTACCATCCACCACATTTGAGGGCAAATAAACTTAAAATTGCATATCATCCAATTTTTCCATCGTGCAAAGTGTGTGCCATCAAACATGTGTGGACACTCAACATCTAGCCCATATTCCGCCATCCTCTCGGGTCGGTGAAGACCACAAAAGAGAGACCCGGCTCTGATACCAATTGAAGGGTCGAGATGGCGGACTAGAGGGGGGGTGAATAGTCCTTTCTAAAATTAATCACGTCGGCAAACCGAAACAAATGCGGAATTAAAACTATCGGTCTAGCCAAGACTACACCCCTCTATCTAAGTTCACAAGCACCTCACAAAGATCCTAATTATGTAACTAAGGTGCTTTCCTTAGCAAGAGCTCTCCTAAACAATTCTAGTAAGAAAAAGCACGAAGCCACCTATGCTCACTAGCAATGCTCAATAGCAAGGCAACTATTGCCAAACTAGAGAGCGCAAATTACTTAGCTACACAAACTAAGCAATATGGCTAACAAGGTTACACAAACCAAATTAGCCACACAACGGGAGCTACTTCTATGCTACACAAGCAAGAAGGTAACTAGCTAACTACACAAGCAAACTAGTTACAAGAGCAACTACACAAGCACAAGTATATGAATGTAAATACAAGCTTGTGAATCGAAAGCAAACCACCGAGAAGATGTACACAATGTTGACACGACGGTTTTTCACCGAGGTTCACTTGGTTGCCACCAAGCTAGTCCCCGTTGTGGCGATACACCCACTTGATGGATCACGAGCTAATTGACTATCAAGAGTCAAACCCTCAGCGGGTGCCGCACATCCACTCTCAAGATGGGGATCCTCGAAGCCACGAGCTTTACTAGAGTTGCTCTTCGCGATCCCCACGGGGTGAGCACAATCCCCCTCACAAATCCTCCTCCAGATCCACGCACAATCTCCACGCGTGCTTCAACGGAGTCGCAAGCCACCAAGCCGTCTAGGAGGTGGCAACCTCCAAGAGTAACAAGCACCACCGGCTTGCAACACGAACACCTAGTGCCACTCAAGCAATCCTCACGATGCAATCGCACTAGAATCACTCACTCGCTTATTGATTCGCAATCTAGCAAGCACAAGTGAGTTAGAGGCTCTCCTAGCACTCCCAAAGCATGGACACTAAGTCCCAAGGGTGCCAAGCTACAGCCAAGGCCGGCCACCACTTCTATTTATAGCTCCACAACGAAATAGAGCCGTTACCCCTTCACTGGGCAAAAACTCAGGATGACCGGACGCGCCGGTCGAAACTGATCGGACGTGCTCAACCACGTCCGGTCGCCCTGCGACGTCCACGTGTCCCTCAAAATCAAACGCGGCTGCCAGATCTTCCAACGGTCACTGCGCGTCAACGGTCAAACGCGACGACCGGACGCGCCGGTCTCACTGTATCGCGCGCCCGTGAAGCAACGACCGGACGCGCTCCTCGCAACGACCGGACGCGCCGATGCGCACAGCACCCGCACCCGCGAAGCAACGACCGGACGCGCTCCTCGCAATGACCGGACGTGACAGTGCCAGCGTCCGGTCGGAGTCCAGTAAGCTCCTCTCGTGACCGAACGCGTCCGATCGCGTGTGACCGGACGCGCACCGCGTCCGATCAACCTTACGAACCACAGTTCCCTCAGGGTGCCTGACCGGACGCGCCGGTCCCGCGAGTGACCGGACGCGCCGGTTGCAAACCCTAGCCCGCGCGCTGACTGCTGCGCTGTACTGACCGGACGCGTCCGGTCACACCGTGACCGCGTCCGGTGCAGCGTCCGGTCACCACTGTGACCTCCGTTCGCCTCCGTTTCTTTTCTGACTTCCGGCGTAGTGGAAAATAGGCATTTCAACTCCTCGAAAACGCCTGAATCCTGCCGAGCTTGCGAACCCCCTCTCTACCGCTCAAACTCCACCGCCTTCGCAAATGTGCCAACACCAACAAGTGATCACCACCTTGTGCACGTGTGTTAGCATTTTCACAATCATTTTACCGAAGGAGTTAACCACTCAACTTGCCACGCCACTCGATCCTAGCAACGATGCATAGTTAGATCACTCGAGTGGCACTAGATGACCGATATGCAAACAAGTTTGCCCCTCTTAATAGTACGGCCATCTATCCTAAACCCGGTCATCAACTTCTTTACACACCTATGACCGGTGAATGGAAATGCCCTAGGTTATACCTTTGCCTTGCGCATTCCACTCCATCTCCTCCGACGTTGATGCAACACATGCACCAACCAATCACCAAATGATATGATCCACTTCATATCATCACGTGACCGTATTGGTTCATCGATCTTGACCTCACTTGCTCTTCACTGTTGCCTCGGTCCTTCGGCGCCAAGCCATCACACAACTTGCCCTTCACCCTAGCAACCGGTCCATCAAGCCAAGCCTCATCTTGATCTTCTCCACCTTGGTCACATGACTCCATGTCATGTCTCATGTGCATTAAGCTCCTTCATGACATCATCACATGTGGACTAATCTCCTGTGTATCTCATATAACCACATATTAGTCCACCTAAGTTGTCACTCAATTACCAAAACCAAACAAGGACCTTTCACACGGGCTCCCAGTCTACTCCGCCCCGATGGCTGCTCAGGTCCACCTATGTGCTGCCATCACCGCTTGGCCCCTCCCCGAGCCACACTGCCGTTACCCCACTTCCACGGTGCCATCAGCCGATCTCTCGTTGAGCCACACAGATAGTTTAATAGAGAGGAAAACTTGAAGATGTGGGTGTGTGTCAATATTTTTCATACATTCTTAATGAGTTGTGGTGCCAGAGTCTGCTAAGGCCCCCTTTTGGTTGGGCTTTTGAACCCGTTTTGGCTTCCCCAAAAGCCAAAAGCCAACCAAAGAGGTTGGCTTTCACCAAAATCCACAACCAAAAGCATCTTTTAGCCAGTACAAATTTCATGGCACCCTCACTCCTGCTTTCACCTGCTATGGCTTCAACTTTTCACAAAGATTACCCACTTGTCATCGGTTATGTTATATAACGGTTTCTTTTCTTTTTCGATTCCTTCCCCTATCCACACGGAGAAGCTTCCGGATACCTTGCGACCTTGCTGCTCCACACGGCACTCCACCGGCTGGCAAGCTTGCAGTTCTAAGCCAGCAGTCACCCGTTGGTGACCCGGCGGCCCCCTTCCTCAGCTCCATTCCAGCCTTCCTCTGCTGCTTCTCCGCGACGACGACGAGGTCCATGGATCTAGGTTCGGCCTGTGGTGGTCCTTCCCCAGCTTCGCTTCAGCTGCCATCTCCACCACGGGTGCAGCTCGACCTCGGGCACAATGGCCGCTGTTGACCTCGGGTACAAACCAATAAATTTCCTTGCACATATGCACAGATGTCATAGAATAGGAGATTATTACTGACAAATTCTATGAGTTTTGGTGATTTATAATTTTCTAGGATGTTATCCAGAAAGTCGACAAAAGGGACCTAGGAATTAAAATAATTCACGCAATTTCGCCGCAAGACATATACTAGAAGACTATAGAAGACACCAGAGCGAGTCGGGGGCCCAGCCCCTGCCAGGTGGGGCCGACCGGCCATAGGGGTGGCCGGGCGGCCACCCCCCTCTACATCCTTCCACGAGTTTCTGGAGTATTCCTGCATCGCCTTTGAGGAGTCATCTAGGCTGTCCCTTAAGTCAGTTTGATCGAAGGGCTCACGTGCATCCCACCGGGGTATAAATAAAGAGCCAGACCCCCCTGGAGGAAGGAAGCCAGATCAAGAGCTGAAGAGCCAGAGTTCCAATTCCATATCTAGAGATTTAGGCTAGCAATCAAGAGTAGACTAGTTCATCTTAGGATTAGTCTCAATTAGAGATAGAGAGATAGAGTAGAAGAGCAGAGTTCTAGAGAAGTTTCGGCCTGTCGGTGCTTCTCTGCTGCTGTGTTCGTCGGGATCAAGTTCCTTCACAGGGGGCTTGCTTCTGAAACTCTTTGGTAATCAACTTCTGATTAAAGTAAGCAATTTGTTCGTATTGTTCTTCAAGTTTGCAACTCCTTTGAGTACTTTGATCTTGGTAGCATCTAGGTTGAAGTTGTTTTCGTAGTGTAAGCATGGTGCTTAGGCTATGATTACTTGTGAATGCCCCCTGATTTGCTGAATAGTGGTAGCTTCATTGAATCCTCTGTAGTCCACTTCCAGTTAATAGGTAAAGGTAGGCTTATGCATGCTAGTAGGGGAGAACTCTGATTTCATCCCTTATTGAAAGTTATCGCCCACTGAATGAATGATTAAGAACATAGTTTATCGAGATTGGAATTAGATAGTCCTTAGTAGTCTCCCTATTTTCACTATTATCTGAGCTTGATTGTGAATTGGGTTAAGTTTATAGACTCAGTCATCGTCACCAACCGTTTCTTTGAGTTCGATATTAAAACTGGGATTATCTTGGTGAAGTGTTACAATGGTATTATATCTGTGCGCTTGCGAATAGTTATCTTTTCTAGTGTGCATTTAATTTATACCAACAGCTGCCACAGGCCGAAGCTCTGTAGTAGGCACAACTCAGCGCGGGCACAAGGACCACATGGGCGCGAGTGTCGCCACAGGCCGGAACTCCACCGCGGGAGTAGCTCGGCCGCGGGCACGAGCGTGCGACACAACTCACAGCTCGGTTCGTTTTGTGTGAGCGACATGAAGGACTGCCGCCGTCATCCACCTCCCGTCACCAAGAAATGAGCAACCGAGTTCATGCCGTCGTGCTTGTGCCTTAGAGCCACCGTGCTCGCGTTTTTGAGGATTGGAGCGCGAGATCGAGAGCCACCATGTGCCATCCATGGCCTCGTTGGCGAACGGGAAGAAACACACAGAAAAAACAAAGAAAAATGTATTGGGTGGTTGACATGTGGGGTCGAATGACAAGTGGGGCCGTTGATAGCAGCTTTTCCAAAGCCATAGCGGTTGAACCAAACAACATTCAGTTTTCTTACAGCCCACAAGCTACAACAACTTTTCCACATCCCACAATTCATAGTTACTTTTTCAAAAGTCACGGCTCAACCAAATAGATCCTAAGTTTTTTTTTGAAGGAACAGGAGGGGTTAAAACAACTAACTCCTCCAAAAACAACAACTCAACCAAACATACCTTAAGTTTTTTTTAAGGCACAGCATATATGAAAAAAGCCAAATCCTAGTACAACAAACACAAGGAGAAGCAGGAGTTGGAGTTAGAGCAACTACACTAAAAGGCCCTAAGGTTATTACCGTTTTAAATTATACCTAAATTTTGATTCCATAGAGGAAGCCCGTTCCTTATAATCTTTTCTTCTGGTAATTTCCCTAGATTTAAGCAATATTTTACTAATAAATTCTTGAGGATTAAAATCTCAAAGTTCACATACCCATTCGCAGGATATGGAGGATATACACACATATGGAACCTAAACCTATAGGTGCAGCATCAGATGGTTTGTGCTAACTAGATGCATCACTTGTTCCCTTGTTGGTGCGCATGAGTTGTACTTTAACTCTTGAAAGACTGGGCAGTTCCCTCAACCGTTGATTCGAAGAATGAAGCTGACATGATGCGCCTATTGATATCAAGGTCTCGTGGCACAAGATGAATGAAGGAAATTAAATATGCTGTTACCGACGTTTGACTTTGACACAGGATATCAGCACTTTTTTTTTCATAATGTAATGCTAAGAAATCTATCTCCTGAAAGAAACCACCTGAGTACCTGACAACACGCGAGAGAAACAGGCGAAACACGTACTCTCCGTCATATCAACTTTAGATACTTTTTTTCTCCCAATCGCCCACTATAGACAGACACATCATATACCACTGCATATTCAATACAATAACAACATCTTTAAATCCTAAAATAAATCTAAAAATACGAGCATCGCATGAAATTGAGACCTTAAACCCGGATTGACATGTTTCATCATAAAAACCCAACCATCTAAGCTAGAGGTGGAACTTGGGCTGTGCCATTTTAGCTCGTGATCTCTAAGCACGTGAGGCACGTTAGATCACGCCGATATGACATGATAGCTTTTTGCTTCGATCCAAGCACACTGACACAACTTAGTCGTGCCGCCTCAAGCACGGTCCTCAAAATATCTTTCATAGTTTTCTTTGTCTACATGTGATATACAAAAAAAATATATTTTTATGTACCTTCTTTTATAAAAGTTCGTGTGATTTTAATAGTCCATTTAAGAATTAGATGAGAGGTGGTATAGTAAATAGAAATTATATCGTAGCATTTTAGATGTGCTTACGTGCCATTTTCGTGCCATGTCGGCCCAAGTCGTGCAGCCAATCGTGCCAATATCCTAGGCACAACAGAAAGCCCTAGTTTAGTTTTGGCAATGGAGTGCCAACCACTAATTCTTTTATATTGAGTATGCTTAGCTAGGATCCACTTGATGGTGATGAACAAGGCATAGGAGGTGATGGAGATGGAGATCATGCTCTCACATATGAAAGTGTTCATCAAATGAAGAGAAGATGGAGCATAGGCAAGCCAAGCCAAAGGTATATGATAGGGCTCTTCTTTTGGCAACAAAGGTGCAATAGAGTGCACAATTGGGTTCAGGATAGATAGTCAGTCTATAAAAAGAAGAAATATTTAGTTGCAATGATTATCTAGTGCCACTAAGTGTGAGTTTTATGTGCATATGCATTACACTCTTGACATGGTAGGATGCAAGAGAAAACCCTTTGAAAAATGTTTGGTAAATGCCAACTCACTTGCACACATGTCGAACACTAAGTGGAGAACACATTTAAAAAAGAGGACGAAAAGAAGCTGATTGTGGTCCGTTGCAGGCACCAGATTAGTCCGGTGCTTGCCTGCAAAGGACACACCAGACCATGCGGTACACTGGTTGTGTACAAGTGCTTTCTAGTCGAGGCTAGGGTACCCATAGGATTAGTCTGGTGGTTAATCCTACGGGTCATTGGACCAAGCACCCGCATATTGCTCCAGGAGGGTATATTTGGTGCACTCACCGAATTAGTCCGGAAGCGTCGGACCAGTTTGGTGGCTGTTTTTCGGTTCTGGAACCTTGCTAGACCGCACCGGATTAGTCCAGTGCTTAGGGTTGGCTTAACATCAGACCATGCACTACAACATGACCGTTGGAGGGTAACAGCTAGTTTTTCCAGTGGCGCGGGCTGAGAAGGCACCAGATTAGTCCGATGCTGTCTTTGACAGAGCACCAGACCAATCCGTTGAGTGCGCAGTCTGTGTAGTTTTTTTTTTCCTAACAACTAGTATATACTTGTGTGGTCGGCCATTTTAACCTTCTTGGTACCCTTGGCTGATACTAGACCACTCATAGAGCTTGTGCAAACACTCCAACTCACTTGCTAACTTAATGATCGCATTTGTGTGAGATTTGGGACCTCTAGTGCATTGCATTTGAGAGATTGTATTTGGTGGCACTAGTTGGTCCTTGAGACTTGGAATTTCTTTTTACTCTTGGCAATTGTCGTCACCTAGCTAGCTTGGTGCTTGTGGAGGATCCATGAGGGGCTCTGGTGATCGTTGTCGCCCTCGATTGTTGGCTATTGTGAGGGGCTTTGTGCTCACCTCACGGGGAGTTTCACAAAGGTGTAACTCTAGTGAAATCAATTGAGGTTTGGAGAGATTCTTGGTGATCTACCGGCTTCTAAGTGAAGCGGTGATCTAAGGATCCATCTCAATGGGGACATAGGTTGCCGGCAAGCAATCGAATATTGGAAAAAAATCATTGTGTCACTTGCCCTCGTTGGTTTGCACTCTCAACACTTGCAATTTACATTTCATATTTTGTGCTTGTGTTGTTACTCAGTAGCTCTAGCTCTCTAGTTTGTTTAGTAGCTAGCTCTCTTGTTAGTTGTGTAGTTTAATTGCTCTTGTAGCTAGCTCTTTAGTTGTTTTTAGAGGCTCTAGTTGTTTGTGTGCTTGAGCGCTTGCTAGTTTAATTAACAGCTAGAATTATTTAGGGGCTTGTGTTGCTTTGATTAGGCTAGGTAAATTAGAGGCTAATAGGATTGTCTTTTATGCTAACCAACTTTGCCTAGACTTTGTGTGTAAAGTTTTTAATAAGCTATTCACCCTCTCTAGCCATTCATATGTCCTCTCAGTTGCATGACCCTCACGTTCGTGTTGTATCAATATGACCCAAAATATTTCATGCCATGCCATGCCATGCCACGGCCTACCCTCAAATGGTTCGGCCGAAGTCATCCAAGCTCTGATAGTTCAGTTCGCAACTCCATATAATTCATTTACACGCTTAACTAAATTGTCTTAGAAGCATAACCGAATAATCCATTATAATCTTATATGTGATGCTATTATTCGCAAGAAGGAATCTTGTAATCACGTCGAGTTTAGCACAAAGATGCGAATGATGCTGAAGTCACCCGTCATTCTCCTACCATAAATATAAGGGCGGTCTCTTTCAGCCCTGCCGTGTACGTCAGGGGCGGAGCTACATGGTGGTCCGGGTGGTCCGTGGACCACCATGCGCTCGGCCCATACAAAGCCCATAGATCAAATACGTCGAAGCGTCTGCGGCCTTTCGCAAATACGCGTCGTGTGACCCTTCGCGAATACGGCCGGTCTACACCCCTTCGTATCCCTTGTTGTGTTGTGCGGACGTGCGGCGGCGGCGGGCCGGCGGCAGGCGCCGCATGACGAGCAACTAGGGGCTGCGAGCGACAGCTGACGTGAGTGTGCAGGTACGTCTCCAGGCTCCCAATTGGCTTTCTCGTTTAGTCATGTTTCTTTTTTCCTCCCAGGCGCCCAATCTCTCCCAGTATGAACGAACGCAGAACGCCCTAAATCGAACACATCAAGCAATCAGCAATCCATCATCCATCCACCATCCACCATCAGACCGGCATCAGACGTCCACAGGCCGCAAGCCACAAGGTACACAAAACCTTATTTTATTCTGTGTCATTAGATTATATTATTGGAATGCATGGTCACATTGGACTATTTAGTTTTAATTGTAGGATAGGGTTTTGTTATGTGTCAATTGATTATTAGAATGGTCAATTGATATTTTCTGCAACGACCTTCATCAAGAATAAGTTAAGAAATACGATGAGTGATATAGCTTTCTGGATGATTGTCTAGTGACTTTTATTGAGCAGGATATCTCCTTATGATTGAGTGAAGAAGAGATCATCAACACTTCTCTTTTTTCATGGCTATTAGAAGGCGCAGGCTTGACAAGAAGTAGTGATATATTGTTCTTCAACTATTACGGGTATGTAATATTTCAATTCTATGTTAAGAAAGTTATACTTTTCTATTTTATTAACTTTGTATGTTCTTTTTTTTCCTTAATTGTGTTTTGCAATTCATATCCTTATGTATCGACATGTTAAATTTATAGCGGTTAAAAAAAATTAGACAATGGACCACCATAGCTACAAATCCTAGCTACGCACTGTGTACGTGTCCATCATCATCTACCGTGCGTGGAACCGTATCCTGCCTGACCTGCTTTCTTGGAGTGCCGAATCGCAGGCATCATTTTAGACAGACGTACGCGTACCATCATCTCTCGTGAAAGCGTGCGTGAGGCACCGCGCACCGTTCATTTCACATCCTGATCGAGCTCCTTCACTTCACATCCATCCAACACGACCAAAAAAACTGGAGCCTGATTGCATCTGGGTCCGTGCCCAGGGATCGATGCTCTACTACTCTTTACGAAGGATATGCTTGGGAATGACCCAGCCATGATGAGCCTACAGCATCAAAGCCGTGGGAAAACAAAACAAGCTTTACGCACTCTGCCACTTGCACCGCTGCATATGCATGATTGTGTTTGTTTATGCATACTGTTGAGGGAATAAATGATTTGGGGAACCAGGAACTTGTTTTGATCCTGTTTTTAGTCATGGTGTGCTGATGCACACTAGTATATATAAATCATTTTTACTGGCAGTACTTTTTATATTTGTACTAACGTTTTTATCAACTGACAGTGTGAAAGGCCAGCAAAAATCAGCCTACTGTGAAGGCGTCACCTAAAAAACATCACTATAAATCGATGTATATTGGCGCTATAAATGCTTTTTCAGAAATTACAAATTGGGCGAAAAAATAGAAATAAAAATGTTTATCTGAGGGGGCACGCACTAGTCAGACACACAATTTTTAGCATTTTTTTTCATTTTCGCAAAAGGTACATACATACTTAGGCCTCGATCATTGCATGCCTTACCACTTCACTCCAAATTCACTTACGACTTAAGAGTACATATATACCTATATATAATAGAGATGGCTGATGTTAGATGATATCTTGCAACCCTAATTTCATTTCTATAGGTTAGCCAAGTGCTTAAGGCGGAGGAGGAGAGTGGAGTTGAGAGAGTTGAGCATCTCTTGCTCTAATTTCTTCACTTTTGAGCGGGAGGATAAAGGGTGGTGACTATCCATGTTCTTGTAGATGAATTTGTGATGCATCCCATGTCCTCGTTACCTTGGATCTGAGTCAAATTTGTTCTCTCCCAACTATTTTTGTGTTTTTCCCTTTTGTAGAATTTTGGGCTATTTTTGTGGAATTTTCGTTCCACAATTTAGCTGCGTTGTTTGGTTGGATTTTTGGAGCAGATCAGTGCTATGACATGTGAGAAGACTTATTGGATGGATCTGGTTGGATTTGTTCCGATGAGAATTGGAGCAACTCAGTTTGCAGCCTGCATACAGTTATTGTTCTGAAACATCAGTTTTTCAGAGAAGCAACAACTCTGCTCCATCGTGTGTGGGATCTCCAGTTCAGTGAAGGAACATCAATTTGTTTGGGTTGCATTCCGTTTCTTTTTGGCTTGGGAGATTCTTTTTTCAGATCAGTCTTCAGCTGTGCTTTCTCTGAAAATTAATTCTAGCAGCCCTTTTTTGTGTCTGCACTTTCTGTACCTCTGCCCTGCCAGAGCTGTGTATGCTTTGCCAAACAACAGGAAGGCAGGTAAGCTGATTTAGTGCATCATTTCTACCACCCTCTCTCATTTTTGTGAAAGGTCCCTTTCTAGCTGCAGTGGCTAAGTAATCATTGTTGCATGATTTCAATCTGGCTGCTGGTAGCTAGTCCTTTCGTTTCCATTAGCTCCTATCTTTTTCAGTCGTTGTTTGATTCATCTACAGTTCTGTATATTCAGTTTCCTCAGAGTAATCTTGTTTCAGTTTAGCAGTTCAGTTTGTGCTCTTCCATGTATTTTTGTTTGCTTGCCTAGTTTAACTCAAGTACATGGTTTGATTAGTTCAGTAGACAGCAGTAGCTTTTGTTTTAGTAAGCTTCCTTCTCTTTAGCTCTAGTTCAGTTATCTATTTTGTTTTCTACTAGTACGAGTTCTGTTAGCCTTTTCTTGTTGTATAGTTTTTTTTTTATGTCAGTTCGGCTACTAGGCTGTAGCATTAGTCTTTTTCTATTAATTAAATTGGTTTATGCTTTGCTTCAGAGCTTGCATGTTTTCGCTTCGGTGATGTCTTATGCAAGTATTAATGGTTCCTAATGTCATAAGTTGGCTTATGTGACCTTAATGATTTGAAGAGAGGTTAGTTGGGTTAAAGTCAGGACAAATGCCAAATTCTTAAGGAAAAAAATTATCGGCTCCCATTCACCCCCTCTATCGCCGTTTCGGTCCTTTCATTGGTATCAAGCCCAAGTAAAGATCATACCACTTAACCCAAGTACGAAAAGCGACAACGGAACGCGCCAATGGAAAAGCCCCGTGGTTCCATGGAACAAACTACACAAATTGGAAGATTGGCATGTCCACTTTCCTTCAAAGTCTTGGTTCTCGTATTTTGGATATTTGCTTAAACGAGGACTACATTGTTCTTGCTGCTCGAGTTGGTCAAGACCAGATTGACCAACATGAGACCAACATCAAGGCTCGTAATAGTTGTTTGCTTCTCTTTGCATGTTTGATTGCGTTTTCAGTCTTGACACTTCTCATGGGGTTTGGTCTCCTCTTGATAGTACCATGAGGGATTTTCTCATGTCAAGTTCCGACTCTTTGAGACCTATCGGCGTAAATATAAAAACTTCTTGCACTGGTGTGAGTGTTGATTCGATGTTCACAGGCTTTGAGTCGATTGTGAACAAAATAAGAGCCAGTAAGACCTAGCCATCCTATGATGACCATGAGAGGGCTTTGAAACTCCTTCATGTTTTAGATTGTAGGGTGTGGGAGGTCAAGGTAGCGGCTATCACCGAGTCACCCACTATGAGACCCTTACTATCGATGAGCTTTCCACCAAGATCGACATCCAATCCAAAGCCTCAACTCGAGCGACGATAATTCCACCTCCTTTAGCGATGACGAGGGTGAGAGAAGATCGATGACATGTTCAATGGGCTTTGTGTCCTTGCCAGCACCGCCAAGTCTAAGGATGGCTACTACATGATGGCTATTGATGGCGTGAAGATGGACGGCAACAACGACGACGACTCTGACTCTGAGGTACACCGCTCTGCCTATGAACTTACAGTAGAGCTAGATACCCTAAATGACACTTTACTTATTTAGGACCACTTGTTGAAATGTGTTGTGTGTGAGTGTAATAAGTTTAATGCTAGACTTGAGGTTGTCACTAGAGAACTTGAGATTGCTAGGGATACTCCTGTTGTGTCTGATGAGACCAAGGTTTTAAATCGCGAGCTATGACGTTTATCGGTAGCCTCCTCCAAAAGCTATAAAATGCTATAGTGGGACATAAGAGGAAGCTATTTCATTTAGCAGTTTTATAGAAAAACATAAAAATTCTTAATTAACTATGTAGGAGAACATGTTGCTCTGGAAAATTGTTGACACAGATACTCAAATAGATACACCATGTTTTGGGGAATATGTCTCCAGGTCAATTAGTTGACATTCATTAAAACAATCAACATAATGATGACTATAATCAACATTCATATTCATTCAACTTTGAAATTCAATAGTTCATTACATCATTTATAAATTAAAGAACACAACAAAGATGCAAAGATTATAGTCTTCCAGAGTAAGAAATGAATATTTCCTTTGTTCAATATTAGCGGTAATAAACATATTTTTTGCGGCTAAGGCAAATGGTTGGGTTTAGCTGAGCTATAGCGTCAATAGAGACAATAGCGAAACAATTGGCAATAATGGTAATATCGCATACGAACTCCGATTTTGACGATCTACAAGTCCACGGAAAGCTAAGGAGATAAGCTTTCCACGGCCAACAATCCCACATCAAAATTCCTTCGGGATCAATGGTAATCATCGAAACAAGTGAGCGTCCAAAATTTGTATGGGTGCAATGTCACCATATTTTGGGCCGTTAGGCCGTGTATCATGTTGGAGTCCCTTAGGGACACAACCGGGGGTCCTTGGCCATCCTTTAGACTATATATTCAATATTTGTCACCTAAGTTAGGGTTTAGTTTTACTTAAGATTAATGTGTCTTTGAACAGACGCCATTCATCAGTTTTTGAGACCCCAACTCATGAACTACATCAACAATTATTTTTAGATTGCATTCTTTCTTTGTTCTTGCTCGTGTTCTTTGATGTGCAACCAAGGATTAGCCTTCGTGGAATGCTCAACTAGACAATGCAGTTGATAACCAGATGATACATGATGTTAACGGTGTAGGGTTCAAGTTTTTGCTTGATTGATAGCCAGATCGGTGGGTCAAGTCTCCACCAAACCAATATTTATCTCAATATGACAGAAGATCGAGCACTCCCATTCCATCAAGGTTTGACATGGTTTTCTATGTGGATACAGTTGTATTCCTCTATAGAGCTTTTCAAATTTCATGATCATTCTTAGAATGACCACAATTGTTCCTACCGATTCAGTGTAGTGAGAGAAACATGCTTATGGTCACTTTGGTTGTTTAACTCTCGTATGCTTACTTAGATGTTCATCACTAATTAATTAGCGACTTAAGCATAGCATGCAATGTTTAACCTACACCATGCTTTTGTGCACTTTAACAAAATACCTATTAAGTTCTTTTGCATCCACCAAATATTTGTGTTGGAATAAGTCCTCTGAGTACCTCTGTACTTATGGTACTGCCATTAAACTGTTTTCAGGTAGTCAAAAACCATGGTGGCCACTCGAACAAAGTTAAAATACGATCGGATGCATAGATGTGGATAAGGTAGGCACCATTCTATGCTGCGTGTAAACATTAGAACAGCAGACATCAACTCAAGCTACCCATCGAGTTTAGATGTGTAGTTTAGTAATCTACCTATTATGTGATTTGTGAATCAACCATGATGTAGACCTCATGTATGTTGATTCACTGGCATGGTTACCATGAGTACTCTTGCAACGAGATCCTACGATTTTTGTGCTAGTGGAGTTTGCGGATGGCAACTCCAGGGGCTCCTACGGCTGGTAGGCTTAAACCATGTTGGTTGAGAGGACGATACATGGTTTAGGTTGGCCAACCGAAGAGGGGTCCTTGCAGTGTGCTTCTTCATCCCATTCATTTTACTTTGTTTGGACACTTTCCTAACATCGTTCCTAGGGTTAGTTCATTCATTCTGACTATGTGATCTTGATGATAGCTAAAAGAGATTCTCATTGGCAAATACAGGATATAAAAGCCACATGGAAGTTTAACACCCGTAGTAATATGTTAACCATGGTCAATCAGACATGTTCATTAAGATGACTCCACATTGTTCAGTTGATATGCTTTGTGTCTATATGATCGTTGAATGGAATCATCAATCAATAATTATGTTAACCATATACAATCAATAATTATGTTATCCATATATGGTCCTACAAAATGATCCAAGATTATACGTAATGTAGAATCATTGCATAAACAGTGAGCTCACGTGTCACAAGTAAGTCACATAATAATTGCTTTTTTGTTCACCAATAAAGCGACACATAGAACTGACAGGAAGGAGTACTAGCTGCCAAAAAAAAATATGACACTAGTCAAACAACATATTCTTCATAAGTGCATAAATTACTAAGTGGTACAGTTATTATATCCATGATTGCATCTAGAGCATATCACCATGGATGAACTAACTCTGCACCACAGTTTTCCTTTGTACAGCTTGCACTATTCACCATTCAGTGAGCACGCCTTCTGTTGAGCTTGTCAACAATTTCAACAATAGAAGGTCTCTTCTTCTGATCGATATCCATACATTTTAGCCCAGTTTCAACGCACGTTTTTACTTGCTGGAGGCTATCTGCATCCAGTGATGAGTACCTGGATGCTATGTGCTCGTCTGTCCATGTTTGACGAACCTGCAGGATTGAAATTATGAGCCTTTGGTGATAGTATACAAACTAAATCAGAATAAGCATCTAAAAACATATTTCAGTGTTCAAATTCACTAGTAATATATGTATAGCCTTGCCTGATCTATAAAGCTCCTTGCAGACATGGCTTTGTCATTCATCGAGTTCTTCTGCCCTGTTGTGATTTCGATGATAAGTATGCCTAAGCTGTATATATCAGACCAGGTTGAGATTTCTCCTCTGTGCAGATATTCTGGAGCCATACACCCTCTGGAAAGCGTGAACGTCATTGTTATTATTGCAAAGATCATGGGAGACACACATGCAATTTACTCAGTAATTAGGAAACCAAACAATGGTATATGCTGCAGCATTATTACTGGACTTACTTTGCTCCCACAACATTCATTGTGTTTATTCGGGTTTGTTCTTCACCAAAGAGTCTTGACAGGCCGAAATCCGCAATTTTGGCACCATGTTATCATCCAACAATATGTTGGCAGGCTGAAGATCCAGATGAACGATAGGCTTATCTCTTCCCTTATGTAGGAAATGTAAACCCTGGCAGATGCCCTCGATTATTTTGAAGTGCGAATACAAGGTTGATATGTGCCATTGTAGTTCGTTTTGTGATGAGTGATTGTCAACGTGATCCACGACCTAGGTTGAGTTTGTGACTAACCATGACGTGAGTTGGGTTGTGCGACATGTCTCTTAGCTTGTGGTGTGCAGGTGTGGAGCTCGGAGGCGGTGGTCGATGGCGAGGTGAAGGTCAAGTAGGGACGTGCCGTGCTGATGGACCGGGAGCGGTGAAGGGCGGATGTGAGGCTTGGACCGAGAGACTAGGAGGTCGGGTGACCAGCTGCGGTGTCTGACATCTAGGACATCGACAAGCGCAAGTGTACATGGGAGTGACCGTGTTGACCGAATCAAGACGGCGGATGTGCGAGTCGAGCGGAGCTCAGGGGGACTTTGCAGACGGCCGGTTGAGAATGGTGGTGACACGTGTCGAGTGGCAGGGGATGTGTATGGAGTACGCTACTCGCGGACGGTATGGTGGTTTGGGCCTCAAAACCATCGGTGGCCGGTTTCGTGGGTTTGGGCCTCAAAACCCAGACGGAGGTTCCGAGGAGGAACGGACGGCACGTGGCGGCAGTAAGGAGTTCGCGTCGAGACGAAGCTATCTCATAAAGGGCGCGGTGGCCGTCGGATGAAGATTATCTCGGGTTGGACCATAACGTCCTCGGGTTATGTGGTTCGACTCAAAAATATCTAAGGGCAAAACTAAGATTGTGTAATAGCCGTGTTAAATAGGATGAGGGAGCCCCCATCTCCCTCACCTCTTTTATTTTGCTTCTTCCTTTCCTAGGTCCCCTTAGAGGTTCTTGTGAGAGAGGTCCACAAATTGAGAGATTTGTGTAAGAACCAAAGATTGCTACGAGAATGGAGGCCCTAACCTCCTCGTGTTCTCTGGGATTCAATTTGTGAGATGTTTTTATGATTTGTGTTTGTGTTCTTCGCGTTCTTCCTTTCCCCCCTTTCTTGTGTGGCTCGATTCATCGTTTTGAGACCGTCTTGATTTGTTCCTTTTGCACTAAGATGAACTAGGACGTGAGTTGATCCCTTTCACCGAAGGGTTTCATCTAATTCCTCACGAGTTCATACATCGGGACGTTTCAATTTTTGGGGAGAAAAACTTGACCTTGCTTGGATTTTCATCGATTCATGGAGTTAGGGTTTATCTCGGGCCATGATCCTTTAGTGGTAGCCTTCCTACTCCCTGATGAATCCGTGTGCAAAGTTTCAAGTCGATCTGAGTTGATTTGGTTAAGTTTTGGGCTTGAAATTGATTTTCCCAATATCTGCTCGTGCATACGGGACGTGTCCGGTATTTCAAACTTTCAAGTTTGGAGCTGAAATTTGGTGGAGAAATTCCCCTTGGTGTCTAGAACCTGTGGTTAAAATTTCATAATTTTTGGACACCGTTTGGTAGACTTTTCGATTTTTCTCCCAAAGTCGCTCTGTGCTGTCCAGCATACCGGACTATTTGCTGACTGCATTCATTTTAGCAGCAGTTTCTTCCGCGGTTTGTTCGTTTGAGCTTCATTTTACGTTCCGTTTGTTGTCCTAGCTCTCTACCATTCTATGGAACTTTTCTAGGTACTCTTGTCACTAGTTGGCTTGGGTATTTTGGTTTCGAGAATTTAGTTCTTGGAGGTGATTCTTGGGACGGCGGTCAAAAGTTTCAAAAGAAATTTAAGGCTAGTATTCACCCCCCTTTGTTCGCAGTTTCCGGTCCTTCATGAAGCATGTCGCCCAATTAGGCCTAGAAGATATATCTGAAGAATGAAAACAAGGGTCATTTTAGCAATATCCAAAATAATGCATTTCTTCATAATGTGTGATGACAGAACAAGTGTGTTGAATATTTCATTCATTCCCATACCGAAAATGCACTTGTCAAGGTTTCCATTCCGTGCATACTCGTAGCACAGCAAGCTCTCAACCACGTCCACAAGAATGTATCTTCCATTATGGTCGATCACTTTCTTCTGCACTTCATGGCAGAAACTTCACGATATTGTCATGCCGGATGGCCATCAGATTCGCAACCTCATTCTGAAACTGTTTCTCAGGTGGCACTGGGGAATTATCTGACAGCTTCTTCACAGCAATCGCTTGCCCATCTTGCAGAAACCCCTGTCAATCTGACCTCTCAGATAAGAGAACTCCCATCTATCGAGCTCTATTTATTATACGGAAACAGGGGGGAATATTTGAGCATAGCCGTACCTTATAAACAGTTCCAAATGCACCTTGACCAAGTTTTCTGTCAGGAGAGAACCCATTTGTGATATCTTTCAGAAACTCTGCTGGGAGTTCATTCGGTGAAGTACTCAGAAGAGTCGGCTGGTCACCTCCGCTAGCGTCCGTGGCCATTTTTGACGGTTCAAGTAGCTGCGGAGGACAGCTTCTTCAAGGATAATTACTACTTATATATACTTCCAAGTTCTAACAAAATAAGCAGCTTCTTACTTGTTAGAAGCACACACCTGGAGAAGAAGACTTGAGGGGTCCAAGTGAACAAGCTGCAGAGAGATCGAAGGACAAGAGCTGCTGATGAGATTGCTGGTCGGATGAAGCTTGAGCAGCTGCGCTAGAAGATTATATGAGTGAGGCAACCCGATGGGATCTGGATCAGGACGACCACAGTTGACTTGACTCGCACAATAGGAAATGAGTGCTGTTTCAGCGGAGAAAATTGTAATTATAGGACACCAAACAATGCGCTTCATAATTATAGAACTCCAATTATGGACTTCGTTAAAATGACCCTCGAAACATTGGCTTCTTGTTTTTCATAACATTTGGTGTTTTTAATCACTTTGTTAATCTAAAATACATGTATTTTGCCCTGATCTGACCCTTTTGCCCTTCTGCTATGTTCACGTACGAGATCGACATTTTGTTTCTTCCGTCCGACCCTTCCTCCCATCTGACCCTTCCTCTGCCGCCGCTCGCTACCTCGACTCTTCCTCTGCCGCCGTATGCAACCCCAGGCCGGCGATCCCCTGACGGCGGCCGGCGAAGTTCAGCTAGCTCAGCCATTGTCGTCCTCCTCGAGCTGCAACTGGATCAAAAGTTCAAAACGCCAGCTTTCCCCTCCCCCACCCACTACCTTTTCTTGAGCATGGAAATAATTCGTAATTCCAGGCCACGGTGTCACGGATAAGAGTGAAGATTATTCTCTCTGACTCCGAGAGAGAGAGAGCAAAAAGGATGTCTTTTTTCTCTGTTGTCTTCTTCCTGTGATGACGTCACAAAGATCAACCTTATTGTATATCTGTATCTATCTGTCGATCTGTATACAAAGGAAAGGATAACTTGCACTGGTAAGTGCGCGATCTTGTGCTTGCATTGAGCAACAAGACGATCGCATGGCCAAGGAAAGGAAAGCATCTTGGCCTCCCTTGGCCAGGACGCGCGGGCCGGCCAAGCCCAGACGGCGGCCATCCAAGGCGTGGACCTGCGCGCCCTAGGGCTGGTCATGCCGGGCGCCCAACGCACGACGCCGGCCGCCCAAGGGCTGGACATGGCCGGCCCCCGATGTGCAGGCTGCATGCCCGGAAGGCCGCTGGCCCTCAGTCCTGCCCACGATGCCATGTCCAGGCGGATGGGCAACCAACGTGAATCTATGTTCAAAACAGCAGAAGGGCAAAAGAGTCCTTTCAAGGCTCCAAATTCATGTATTTAGATTAACAAAGTGATTAAAAATACCAAATGTTATGGAAAACAAGAAGCCAATGTTTGGAGGGTTATTTTAACGAAGTCCACGATCAGAGTCCTATAATTACGAAGCACGTTGTTTGGAGTCATATAATTGCAATTTTCTCGTTTCAGCATAGGTGAGCATGGTGTTGCCATGGAGCTCCCAGTAGATCAGACAAGAATGTTTAGGCGTTGTCTAGTTTCCACCCTAAAACTTTGCGTTCTATCACATCAGATGTTTGATGCATGTATGGAGTATTAAATATAGACTAAAAAAATAACTAATTACACAGATTGCGTGTAATTTGCGAGACGAATCTTTTAAACCTAATTAGTCCATGGTTTGACAATAAAGTGCTACAATAACACATGTACTAATGACGGATTAATTAGGCTTAATAAATTCGTCTTATGGTTTACTGACGGATTCTGTAATTTGTTTTTTATTAGTATCCGAACACCCCATGCAACACCCTCACGTAACATCCGATGTGACGTCCTGAAACTTTACAGCCTGAAAATAAACTAGGGTGTGTTTAGGTGGTGAAAAGTGGGTGAAAAGTTATTGTAGCACCTTTCGTTGTTATTTAGCAAAATTTGTCTAACCATGGACTAACTAGGCTCAAAAGATTCGTCTCGACATTTACAGATAAACTATGCAATTAGTTATTTTTTTACCTACATTTAATGCTCCATACATGTGTCTAAAGATTCGATGTGATTGATGGAAGAGGAAATATTTTGGATTTGCGTGGGAAATGAACGGGCCTAGGCGCACGTGAAGTCGGATCCGAAAACAGGCGAGCAAAGTCGGTCAACAGGCGCGTTGTCTACGCCGCGTCCATGAAGGGAGATTGCTATGGCCATCTCTCATGATTTTTTTTAACAACTGGGTAGAGTATGTCTTACTGTGGTACCGTACATGTCCCAATTAATAGTCGTCTTTTCGGCAAACCATGCCTCTTTTTTGTTTTTGAGAAAGCTCAAAATGGGATTAGAATAAATCACGCATGGTACTTGTCCCAATAGTCCAAATATTTTTTTATTTTTTCTTCACTACTGTGGCGCACTGTTTTCACCGTACAAGTAAAACGGCTCTGACTGTAAACTTACGCCTTGAATGGGCTCTCCGGCTCCGCTACACTAGCCAACAATGTCTTTTTTCTTTTTTTAAGACTCCTCGAGAGTTTTTTGTGTGGAGGGCCCCTCTTGCTGTAGCGAACTTGCCTTCCTCCTCTTAAGCACTCCAGGCCAGATCCAGCCGGTCCCCTCCCCCGCCTCCGGTGAGCTCGCCAAAGAGGGCTGGGAGTGGGGCGCCCCTTTCTAGTTCTTAGTAGATACGGAGTAGTAGTTAGTTAGAGGTTACCCGGATGGGTCAGTCTTGTCTTGCAGTCGCCGTTGCCATCGTTGTTGCTGTCGCTGTGGTCTTCCACGGCTTCTTCCTCGCTGCCGATGTCGTCAACTCCAAGGTCAGTGGTAATAAAATAAATCTGTTCTTCGTGGATCTCCTCTCCTTCATCCCCGCTTCGACATCCACCCGCCATCGACGAGATACGTTCCATACCAATCCGCATCTTCGTCGCCTGCATCCATCTCCTTGCAGCAGCCTCCGGTCCTAGTGCTCCCTTCTTCAATAAGGCTCCTCCTCCTCTGGTGTTGGTTCGTCAGCTCCGCCTCCACCTGGGATCCTAGTTTGAGCTTCTTCTTCAACCATCGGCGACGACTTCAACAGCATCCTTCGGTCGCCGGTGCGAGTCTCCTCCGATGGCTCATCCGATCCACCTTTAACCGGCGCTTTGCGCGGTCAGTCCATCCGGGTGCATGCGTCCCTGACGCCCCTGCGGCCCTCCGCTGGCAGATTTGTCTTCCCCATCGCCATCGACATTGCTGCCTTTCCTTTCAGCTACAGGACTTTGTTGTAATTAGGTCTTCTTCTAAGGACCTCCTTGTAATATGGCTGTTGTTTTAATATAATATATATGTTGTTGTAAAAAAACAATGTCTTTTTTTATCTTTTTTTCGCAACCGTGCCTACTTGATGTGTACTTCATTAAGAAAAAGTAGAAGTTTTAGTACAAGTGAGCTAACCGTAATCCAGGGATTACCCCTAAACGCACAGTACAACACAACCAACAAGAAAAAGCAGGGAAGGACCCTCCATCTCAAACCTAACCAATTGGACCTGCAGAAGGAATAAAAACACAAATGCCAGGTTGCCAACATAGGTGATGAAGTTGCGGTGGCAAAGTATCCACCAAGAGGAGACGAGATGAACATCCGGTAGCATGGCGGCAAAGCATCCGCCAGAGACAACAAGAGCGGCGAAGTATTCGCAGGACAATAGCGGCAAAGTAACCGCAAACTGTGGGGAGCCATCACGCACTCTACAGCAAAGCATCTGCATGAGGGGGGAGACTAGAGCGACGTCGGTGGCAAAGTATCCATCCAAGCAGCAACGACGGCAAAACATCTGGCAAAGAGAGTGCTAGCGGCCAAGTATCTGCTGCGAAGAACCAAACGACTGCGGCGACACCAAACACGAAGGCTGAACCGACCATTGTGAAGAGCAGGTTGAAGCACAAGTAGGCACAGTACGTAAGGAGCAACTCCGGCGATTGAAGTGATAGGTGGAGCAGCGACACTGTTGTCGAAGCGCACCAACGAAGCCTTCAAGAAGAGAATGACATTTGCGGACGCCACCAACGTTGGATGATGCACTAGAGAAGGACTTTTGTCCTAAAGCTTGCCGCATCGACACCCCGTCGAACGGAAACTTTTGACGGCGCCTTCAAGAAGGTGGATGGCGTTGACCGCATCACCATCGTCAACCCGAGGGAAGCCGGGAAGGGTTTTTACCTAGAGACTGTTTGATCGCATATGTTGAGGAAGCAGCCCCGCACACATGCGCCAACAACACGCGCCGACCGCAACTGCGCAGGGGAGTGGGCTGCCAGCGGCCACAACCAGGGGCGCAAAGGCGGCGGGTGGGGCGACTTGAACCTCGCAGCAGATGTGGCGGCATCGGATTTGCTGCTGGGCTGTGGTGGGGTGTTGACCGCATGGCCCACCCGACTGGCCTCCCATGGCTCCACTCGCCTGTAGCCGCCCACTATGGCGCTGGCCATCGGCCAGCGGGCCTAGACCATACCGCTGCACTCCATGTTGCCGCCCACCACAGCGTGGGCCAGTCACACCCATGCGGAAGAGCATCAGCACTGCGTGGCATCCAGGCCCAGGTGATGGCGGATGCGGTAGAGGAGCAATGCAGGATCGGCGGCCCAACGCGAGATCCGTACCTGGAGCTCCCGGATCCGCTGCGCCACAGCCTGCCACACCACCAACAACAAAGATGGGGCCCCCGACGCGTCCACCTCCGGCAAGGCTACAACTGCCGCGACATCCACTAGATTCAGAGCATAGGTCGCAAGATCCAGCCGTTGGGGACCCGGATCCGCCCCGACAACCACGCCAATCGCCAGAAGAGCTTGAGAAGAGGAGGGGGTGAGGGATGGAGAGGGGAGTGGGGCGAGACTGTGGTGAGAGCTCATTTTTTAGCACTGCCACAGGCCGCCACTGCCGCTACTCGCCGAAGAGTCGCAGCGGCAGCGGCTGGAGGAGAGGCAGGGACGGTGGGGACTAGCGACGCCGGTGGTCGCCCCCTGAGTCACCTGTTGGGGAGCTCGAGGGTTCTTCATGCTAGGGGTTATTCACTAGCCAACATGTCAAACTAAAGCTGGACAGAGCCTAGGCAAACAAGCTCTCTGAAACATGAATGATCCTTGTTGACACTTCTTAACGTCACTCGTGTTAGGTTGTCATCCCCAACATGACACCAAGAGTGTGGTTGTATTATACTTATGCCATTTAACTAAATAAAGATATTATAGTATATATCCGCAAGCGCACAGATAAATACACCCATTGTAGCATTTCACCCAGGTTTTCCTAAGTATCGTTATTTATAATTTTACCAAGGAAAGGAAAAATCGAAACGGGACTATGTAAATAGTTACCATGGTAGTAGAGATAATCATTTGCACTTACTCAATAATAAATCTCAAAACAACTAATCACTTGTCATGAAAGGGGTAAGACAAATAAGATAAATGATAAATGATAATCATGGGTATTCCAGAGACAAGAGGGAGTTAACATTATTCAAGTCAAGTAGTCATGGAGATTAATTTAGAGAAGTAAATCATAAGTATTTCTTATTCAATCAGTCTATTAATCAATCTAGCTATACACAATCATCTATGATATAATCAATATGTCATCTATGAATAAGGAACATTACTGAGAGAAAAGTCAAGAACAGAGTAATGATATCTTCCCTGTAACCGTGTTCTACTAAGTTCTATACTCGAGGAGTGGACTACAAAGGACTCAATAGGAATGTCACACCCGCGATCTACCATATGGCCCGGAGCATAGAGTGTATTCGTAGACAAGCATAATCTAGCACCACGCCTACAATATGCCAGCCACTCAATCCTATCCAGAATTGGATCAAGCTTTCTACAAACATATTCATAAACTCTCTACTAATCATATTCATATCAAGATGTAGAACAAGAACAATCTCAAGAACAGAATGAAGTTGAAATATAGAAATATATTGAAGTAGCATAAAGTTGAATGATGATTACAACAAAATTACCAAGTCTCCGACGAACGATCCTGATCCCAAGCAGTTGCTTGCCTCTACTTGAATCAATCTAGACTAAACTCTAAACTTGAACTAGAACTCTAACTCTCTTTCTCTCTAGAAACCCTAACTTCTGGCCTTGCCTTCACAAATGAGGAAGAGATGATCTAATTCTTCAACTAATTCCTTAAGAGGGGATCCTGGGGGCTGTTTATATAGCCCAGGGCGTGGAACCGCAGCCCTTGGATCAAACCGACCTTGGCGTGGGGTTTAGATGCATCCTTAGAGGCGGTATAAGTAGCTTGCAAGAGAAGGAGCCGAGGCGGCACAGGGGAGGGCCGGTCGGCCTAGCCCTAGGGCCGGTCGGCCCCACCTGGCGGCGGGTTGGCTTGTGTCGCCTCGTGGAGTCGGTTTAGGTCTTCTAGAATCCCTATCCGCATCCGTGACGTGGAGATTAGGCCGACTGCATCGGTTTCTTCCTTTGGAAGGAGATTAGTTCTGTATTATGCAGCTTAGCCCCTGAAAAACACAGAATCACCAAAACTCGTGGAATTTATAGTTTAAACCTCTAAACCTACTGTGGTGATCCTTTTTATCATTTATTCCTCTTATGTTGACGGTTTAAAATGATAGTTAATTACCGTCAACAATCCTATATTTAAACATAAGCAAAATAGATGAATCAATTTGTAGTTTTGACCATGTTGTTTGAATTCAACTCCTATTTTTCCCCTTGTGACCATACTTAAATTTGATTTCAGGTACATCCATGGGTTCAAATTCAAGGGTAATCAATAATTTTGTTTAACCTCCAACTTGTATGGTTTCTGATTTTTAACCTAGAACTACGAAACTCAGTACAGGACACCCTCCAACCGTCAAACAAAATACCAACTTGTATGGTTTCTGATTTTTAACCTAGAACTACGAAACTCAGTACAGGACACCCTCCAACCGTTAAACAAAATAGATTTGGTCCTCTAGCAGGATTTGAATGGATTCAAAGGGGTTTTCTACTTTTTAGAAGTAGTTAAAGTTTAATTTAATCTCTAAAATTAATACCTCATTAATTTAAATAAAAAAGAAACTACTACTGTTTTTTTTTCCAAAAATGTCATCTCCTTGTTGATGCTCTATTTGGAGTAATTTGGATCTTATTTGTTTCAAACAATAATGAGCACGCTATGAGCAATAAAGTGACAGGAATATGAAAATAAGCTCCAAATAAATGTAAATACTGTTAGAAGTAAAAGAGCCGGAGAAATCCAGTGATTCAAAATGAGAGTTCTCATATTCCAATAAATAGTGTTGTACATATATATACTTGGCTTCATGTGGGCAGTTACTTACTAGAGAGGGAGTAAAATGACAGCCCTGGTCTGTACCTGTAGGAACTGCCATTTTTAGTTGCTAATGACAGGGATTAACTCCTAATCGATCATTAAGAATAATTCTCAACACTCTGCCTTGATCAATTAGATCCTTGTAGGCTACATTGTTCATCCACTATGCATCACCACAAATCTTTGGAAAACCTTGTGGTAAAAACCAAAGTAATATTAGAATACCTTCTTAAAACATGTTATTTAGACCTTTTGTAATAAGGATAAACACCATGAAATACAATCAGCAATGTTATTTAGACCTTTTGAGATAAACCCAAAGTCTTATTCTAAAAACATGTTAATCATATGATCAATATGCCCCAAATATCATCTTCTAAAAACCCCGATGGGGAAAAATAGATGATATTGCATATAACTTTGTGTTAACATTGCCTCGTTAGAAAATTTATATGAGAAACCACAAATGGGAAAACTCACACAGAGAAAAGAGTACAATGTAACTTATGTTCCAATATCACCCTCCCAAAACCCCCCATGGAGATAACCTTATCTCGTGAATGCCAAACCTCTATGCTGGGAATGTTCACAAAGAATAACCACCCATGGATGCTTTGCTCGGTGGCCCCTAGGGACACGACCAGAAAAATCCTATGTGTCTGGGAGTTCTCTGGTCCACAACGAGAGAGGTTTTGGACGCACTGCAAACACTACAGGGATCACCTGCTTTGCCTCGGCAAAGCCTTTGCCAAGTGCAACACTCGGCAAAGACCTCCCATCAAACAATCTCACGGTAAACGCAGGCAAAGAATTGACGCCGTCGGGGAAGTCACGGTGTGGTTTTTTTATTTTTTGCCGAGTGCAACACTCGGCAAAGAATTTTGTTAATTTTTTTAAACATCTTTGCCGAGTGCAACACTCGGCAAAGAATTTTGTTTTTTTAAAACATCTTTGCCGAGTGCCACTCTGCAGGCACTCGGCAAAGAAATTCAGTTTTTTTTAAAATACCTCTTTGCCGAGTGCCCTACCATGGCACTCAGCAAAGCATTTTTTCTTTTTTTTTTTAAAAAATATTCTTTGCCAAGTGCATTGACCATTGCACTCGGCAAAGCCACCTCTAAAAATTGTTTTTTCTTTTGCATTTAGACAACGATGTGTATATATATATATATATATATATATATATATATATATATATATATATATATATATATATATATATATATATATATATATAAAAGTTCTTACAAACTACAAGTCCACAGGTTCACAAGTTCAATACATAAAAACGACTCCGCAAGCGGCTCATGACGACTGTGAGGGTTGGGACGGCCCAACGTGCAATCCCGGCGACGGTCCAACGTGGATCCCGGCGACCCTTCGTACTAGTTCGACGCCGCCCTCGATTGATGCTGCACAAAAGAGAAGAGATTGCATGTGAGTGGCAAGATAAATATGTAAGCAGTTTAAAGAAAAGTTAAAAAAATCAGCAGCACCCCCTGTACGGGGATGTTTCCAAAACCTGCAAGAAAAACGTCGACACGAAGGCCGATGACCACATTTCCGGCCCGAAGGCTGACACATCAACAAATCTGGCACGAAGGCCCACAAATCAACAAAGCCGGCACGAAGGCCATCACTAGGTTTAACACTAAGCATGAGCATAGAAAGTAAAACATGCGTACTCATACTCACCAGAGTAGAATCTGGACGAAGTGGTGGTGGTGCAAGCAGGTGTTGTGGGATCTTCCAACCTTGTTGCTGCCCAATTTGTTGCACGAACCGGACCAAATCTGCCACCTGTCGCTGATCTTGCTCCCGCTGGGCCTCCAAAGCTTGTATCCTCTGATGCTCGGCCTCCCGCTCGGCCTGCTCAGCCTCCCACTCAGCCAGCTGGGCCTCCTGCTAGGCCCAAAGTTGCTGCAGCTCGGCCTGCAACATTTGACCCCAATGTTTCAATAATGCACAGCTAAGGAACGTAAAAGTCAAAGAACGACTAATGAAACTGAAATACTTACTTGGAGTGTCGCCACCGCTGACGGCCGTTGGCTTATGGGCACGCTAGAGCTCGTGCTCGCTGCTCGGAGGCGGTTGGGAGGAGGAGTAGAGCCCATGTCGAGGACGCCGTTGCCAAGCCAGAACCGTCCATGCTTCTTACCTTGCCCCACCCTCATCACGAGCTCAGGATCAAGGCGCTCCTCGGTCCTCGGATTGTACTCCAGCCCGTGGACTGACCTTGCCACCTCCGTGTACCTAGTGAGGCAGGTGTGGACGCTGGACTTGGTGTATGCCTCTAGGTTCGCCATCCGGGTTGTACTCGATGTTGGACCTTGCCGGGCCCATGTGGGCTAGAGCATACGCCATGAGTTGGCCAATTGGTTGGCCACCATGCGCCGCCGATTACGAGAAAGACAACAACATCCATGAGTGTTGCCTAAAGTGCTTCGGCGGCATTCTTCACAGTGTGCCTTACATCTATGTTATGTGGAAGGAGAAGGTTATTAAAATAGGGAAGCCTCTCCAATCCTGACTTATGAGTCCACATATGTTCCACACCATAGCCCACAAAGCGATCTTTGTTTGGATTATCTTTCTTTGGATTACCTTTCTTTCTTTTACCCTTCTTTGGATTATCTTTTTGCGCCGGGACCATGAGAGCATCTATCTGAGCATGAACCTGGGCACTAGTCATCTTCTGAGGTGCAGGGTTGGTCACTGTGACACCTTTCATGAAGTTCTTGGTGTCTCCTCTGAATGCATGGTCAAGAGGGAGGAACTGTCGATGCTTGTCGAACGACGAGAACTTGCCACCCTTCTTCAACCAAATGAACTATAGAGCTGCCTTGCATACCAGGCATGGAAACTTCCTGTGGACACACTAGCCGGCGAATATCTCATACGCTAGGAAGTCATGCATGGAGTACTGGTACCAAACATACATTCTGAAGTTCTTCTTTGTAGCTCGGTCGTAAGTCCATACGCCTTCATTCCAAGCCTTGATCAATTCATCATAAATAGGCTCCATGTACACACCCATTTTGTTTCCCGGGTGTCCAGGAATTATCAACGTCAAGAATATATTTTGCCGTTGAAGTAGGGCCCTGGGGGGGAGATTGAGGGGGATAGCGAACATGGGCCAACAAGTGTATGGGGCCGACATCATTCCATAAGGATTGAACCCATCCATTGCCAGCCCAACACGTATATTACGGGCCTCTTCATCTTTGGTACGATGGTTGCCATTAAAGCTTTTCCATGCTTCACCATCTGCTGGATGTACCATCTTGTCAGGATTGTATCGAACGCCATTCTTGTGCCATGTCATCTATTTCGCAGACTCCTCAGACATGAATAGCCGTTGGAGCCTTGATATGATCGGAAGGTGTCGTAGGACTTTCATGGGGATCCCCTCATTCTGCTCCTTGCCATCACCTTTGTCTACCTCCACATACCTAGAGGATTTACACTTTACATAGTACTTTGCATCCCTGTGTTCTTTCCTAAAGAGGATGCACCCCTTCGGATAACAATGTATCTGCTCATACGTCATCTTCAGTGCCCGAAGGAGTCTCGTTGACTCGTACAAGCTGCTCAACAGATGATGACCCCCCGAAAGCAGATCCCCAATAATTGCCATCATAGCATCAAAGCAGGCTCAAGTCATGTTGTGCTAGGACTTCAACCCCAGTAGGCGGCCAATGGCATCCAGTAGAGAAACCGTTGTCTTCTCATGTAGGAACTTCTGTGCCGAATCCAACATGGCCAAGAATGGCTTAGCACTTGGCTCTGGCTCCTCCTCCTCATCCTCCTGCTCATCCTCCATAGGTCTTTCAGCGAACGTCGCATCCTCATAGTCACCTAACCATCCTGCTACCCCGCCATCACCATCAAATGCCTCCAAGCATCATCTCACGACCTCCTCTCTAGGACAATAGGCTTCACCATGGTACACCCACCGGGTATAGTTTGGCATAAATCCATACTTGCAAAGATGCTCCCCCATGACTTTCCTTATTTTCTTTTCTTGTTTTCACATCTGCTGCAGGGACAGAACGTGTCTCTCGCTGCATTAGCTCCCTTGCCAAATGCTTGATCCAAGAAAGCCTCGGACTTAACCATCCATTCAGGGGTGATTTGAGCCTGACTTGGGCGTCCCGTGTACATGCACTCACGGTCCTCCATCCTCTAGCATATACATCACGCACCATCAATTGCATCTACACGGCATGCCTACTGTCTAATAGGTGGGGATAGGTCCTAATCCCACCTGCGGATGCGTAGATGAGGTTAGTTTCCATGCTCTACTCCGATCCGAGACAGAATTTCAGTAGCACCTCCCCGCTGTTCTCCCGATACACGTCCTGGAAGGGAGAGTGTGTATCTGGAGAACAACAGGGAGGTGGTGCTAAAACTCAGTCTCGGATCCGAGCAGACCATGGAAACTAACCCATCTACGCATCCGTGGGCTGTCCAAAAAACGTGGACAATCCAAAACAGATATGGTCATAGATATGCAGAGATCCGCATACCTCCAACCATATCTGTTTCGGATGGGAGATGCCTAACTGGGCTACACTGATCTACATACGACAACAGTAAGGAAGAGAGGTTAATTATACCTAGGGTGGCGGTGGAGACAGGCTAGTAGCACAGTGGCGAGTCGGCACTGTGCAAGCAAGACCGCACCACCGACAAA
This sequence comes from Saccharum hybrid cultivar R570, assembly GCA_038087645.1. Lineage (NCBI taxonomy): Eukaryota > Viridiplantae > Streptophyta > Magnoliopsida > Poales > Poaceae > Saccharum > Saccharum hybrid cultivar. Next base: position 23,339,453 of record JAQSUU010000805.1, on the reverse strand, counting down.
GATGATCAGGGTCGCCTAGGTGATCTGGGTCCCCTCCGACAGGTTCTGCCCTGCAAAAGAAGAAACACATCACTATTAGTTGAAAAATTTGGCAGAACCTCCCCTGTATGGAGAGGTTTCCAAAACTTGCAAGAAAAGTCGACACGATGGCCGATGTCCACATTTCCTAGCACGATGGCCCACACATCAACAAACCCGGCACGAAGGCTGTCAACGACATAAACGGCACGATGGCCGACAACCCTGGGGCTTTACCTTCTCCGGCGAGGGCGGGGATGACGGCGTGGACGAATGGCGTGGATGACATGGACAAACGGTGTGGACGACATGGACGAACGCGGACGAACAACGTGGACGAACGTGGATGAACGTTCGTCGCCTTCTCCTCCTCCCCTCCACCTTGGCTTCCGCCCCCTCTCCCCTTCTCCTTCTTCTTCCTTTTTCTTCTCCTTCTTCCGCCTCCTTTTTCTTCCTTCTTCTTCTTCCTTCTTCTTCTCCTTCTTCCTCCTCCTTTTTCTTCCTTCTTCTTCCTTCTTCTTCCTTTTTCTTCCTCCTTCCTCTTCCGGCTACCTTCTTCCTTCTTCCCCCTGGGCCACGGTGGGCTTGCCGGGGCCGCTGCCTTGGGCCAGGGCCGGGCGGGCGGGGCACGGCCAGGCGCGCCGGTGCGGGGCGCCGCGTGGCTGGGGCGGCCCGGATCCGGTGGCCGGCGGCTGGCCAGGTGAAAGGTCTTGATGGCTAGAGGGGGGTGAATAGCATAGTAAAACTTTCTACAAAAAGTGCTAGACAAGTTGATTAGTAATAACAATTAGCAAGATGCAAGTTTTGCCTAACCTAAGTGGGGTTTGCAAGCCACCTATCCAATTGGCAATTCTAGTTTTGATTCACTCAACCGTACAAGTCAAACCGCAAGAGTAACAACTAAACAAGCTACTCTTCTCAAGCTAACAAAGCTACTAAGACTAGCAAAGAACAACTAGAAAAGTAATGTGAGAGAAGGATAGAATTGATTTTACCGAGGGGCGATGAATTAAGCCAACCAATCAATAATTCCAATGGACAATCAAACACCGGGATGAATCAATCACAATCAAGAGATGAAGACCAATGATTTATCCCGAGGTTCACGTGCTTGCCGACATGCTAGTCCCCGTTGTGTCCCCTTACACCACGTGGTTCGGTGGCTAGTCGGTCTAACACACCGAGCCTCTCAGAAGGCGCCACAAGAACCTACCAATGGCTAAGTGTTGCAATGACACAAGCAATCCACTAGAGTTGAAATTCGGCACTCCGCCGGGGAACCACAAGAACCCCTCACAAGACAATCACAGGAGCCGGCCACGAACAATCACCAACACGTGCCGGAACTCCACCGCTGCTCCAAGCCGTCTAGGTGGCAGCAACCACCAAGAGTAACAAGAATTCCCGCAGCAAAACAATCCCCCCAAGTGCCTCTAAATGCAAGGCAATGATCAATGCACTTGAATCACTCAATCTCATTCAAGAATTGCAATCGAATGCAAGGAGATGAGTGGGGAGAAGTGTGAGAGCATTGGCTCAGCTCAAGATGCTCACAAGAATGTCAAAGTGCCAAAATAAAATAGCCCTAGAGCCGATCAACACATATATATATAGAGGTACCTCTTCGAAAAGAGCCGTTGGGCAAATTACGGGGGCACCGGACGCTCCGACGCTCATGCATCTGACGCACCCAACAGCGTCCGGTGCTCCTGTAGTCGCCACATGTCCCTACTTGTTCAAAGATCAACGGTCGATTCAGTAGCCCGCTCAGCATCCGACGCTCAGCGTCCGATGCGGTCCAGTAAGGGTCCAGAGCCGGTTTTGACGCACCGGACGCATCCGACGGCACATCATCGGATGCTCCAGCGTTCGGTGCATGCAGAGCTTTGCGAGGCTACCGACGTCACCACTTCACCGGATGCATGAACAGTGCACGGCCAGCGTCCGGTGTGAAACCCTCGGACGTGCTTGTGCACCGCGCTACACAGCGCTGTCAGCTCACTAGGCACCTGACGCTCGCACCAGCGTCCGGTGCAGCTCTAGCCAGCATCTGATGCTACAGAAAACAACACTTTTGCCTCCGTTTCTTCACCTCCGGCGCAGTGGAAAATAGACGTTTCACTTCTCGAAAAGCGCCGAATCTTGCCTCGCAAGCTCGGTGAGAGGGAGAGAGGAACCCAAACCCCTCTCTACCGCTCAAACTCCACCGCCTTCGTAAATATGCTAACATCACCAAGTGTACATCACCATGTGCATGTGTGTTAGCATTTTCACAATCATTTTCGAGGCATTACGTTAGCTCTTTACTAGATCCTAATGCATATGATCAAAGAATGACACCTAGAGGCATATGTAGGACTCAATTGCAAAGAGAATTCCCCTCTTCATAGTACGGCTACGTATCCTAAGCCATCCACACCCTCTATGGTGTCTTGGATGCAAAATGAAAATCCCTACATGATACCTTTGCCTTGAGCATCACTTGTTGCACCTTATTCCAACTCCACATCATGGTAAACACTTCATCATCACATTACTTGATCACCATGCTTCACCATGTCTCGTGCCAATCATCATTGCTACACACATTCTTATGCATATGATTAGCACTTAGGCATTGTCACTAATTACCAACACCAAACATAGGACTTTCAATCTCCCCCTTGTTGATAATTGGTGACAAACCTTTCACAAAGATATTATGATAAAATTTTGATTGACTTCATGTCACGTTGCCCAAATATGTTACCATGTGTAAGAAATATGGACAAGTGATCATGAAATCAAGTTGATAGCAATGGCTCCCCCTACATGTATGCTATATGTTTGGATTTAGGAAGCATACATGTTTAGACATCTAACGTCGCAACTTACTCGAAATATTCTCAATTTTTTATCATAACCTCTACATGCGATAACATGACACCTTGACAAGTTTCGTGATTCTCCGACTTCGTTTGGATTTTATATAATTTTAAAACACTTTTCCCACAAGTACCTCATCATGTTACGTCAACAAGATGCTCGAAATTTCATGCGAGTCCCTAGATACGGCCTCAACATACACCAATATCGTGAATATCATTTTTTTGAACGACCGAATTCGATTATTCCATGCACCTGTGGTTCAAATTTGAAATATTCCATAAAATTCAACGAAACAAAAAAAACTAAGAAAATATATCAAAAAAGTTAAAATTGTCCCAAATTTGAACATGGAGTTTTAAATAATGTGGGAAGGCCTTACAAAAAAATGGGTCAAAAAAACAAAAAAATTATATTTTGCCGAGTGCAGGCCATGGCACTCGGCAAAGAGGGTCTTTGCCGAGTCCCAGGCAGTGGCACTCTATTTAAAAATTTTTGACGGCGTGGGCATACTCTGACGGCATGTGCCACCTTTTTTTGCCGAGTGCGTCTTTGCCGAGTGCCACACTTTGCCGAGTGCCCGCGTTTTGGCACTCGGCAAAGCGTGCGGCACTCGGCAAATTTCCTGTTTCCTGTAGTGAAAAGTCTGGTGGTCCACACCTTGTTTTTTGGTGACCCCTTTGAATATCCCGCACAATGTGCTAAGGGACCTCTTTCTCCGGTGCACTATTAGAGAGTAGCACTAGATAAATCTGGTGGCTAACCCTAGCATCGGTTAACACAACACCTAAAGCCGTTGGAGAATATCACAACAAAGTTGTCATAGATCAGCAAGGCTACCTAAAATGCCAACAAATATCATCGAGAGAGGCAATGGACAATAGAGGTTGAAAAAGCTCAAAGTAAGGGGCAAAGGATAGTGGATGATAGATCAATTTGTTGATTTGTTGATTGGTTGTGTATTAGAGAGAGAGGGTGGTGGTCTTATACCGGTAGAAAACCTTCCTAAAAGCGGATATACAAAAGTTTTCCACGAGATCAGATGAGTTTCGATCAAATTTGAGTTGAAACATATTCATATTGACAAAACTAGCTTAAGTCAATTTCAAATGCCAGCCTAGGCCGGTTTGCACAGTGCGGCAACCAACTCAGGCAAAACCAGTCTGGGCCGGTTAAGTTCGGCCACTAGCAACCGGGCTTTTCCCCTGATTGGTCTGGTTTATTCCAAATTGGCTCAAATTTGACCATTTTCGCTTTTATTTGATTCTCGAATACGAAAATGCAGAGTCCACTGACTGTTTTTGCTGCCAATAGTATGTATTAAAAATTCTACGACACAGGCCTCGGGGGCACGGTCTCGCTGGGTTGTTACGCATGGTTCTTTACCTGCTGATGATATACAACTTTTTTTTTTTTTGGTAGCTGCCGATTATATATATGTGTAGCATCCATCTCCAACGCCAGGCATAAAGGTAGCAATCTAGCACACCACCACGGACCGCTAGTGGTTCGGCAGAAATTCTCGCAGGGAAATGAAACCGAATGCCTTTTGTGCTGAGCACCAAACCGTGTCGAGAGAGGCTATTACTTCCACAAATGCGTATGATTGTCCGTTCTCCCCGTAACGGAAATTCTTCATCTGGATTAAAGGGAGACGTGGAGGCCTCCCAGCGCTGCAAAGGATGCAGCCCGGAACGGCAAACATCACCGGCGATTTCAGGAGCAGACCGAACACGCAAGGAGTTATTTAGACCTTTTGAAATAAGGATAAACACCATGAAATACAATCAGCAATGTTATTTAGACCTTTTGAGATAAACCCAAAGTCTTATTCTAAAAACATGTTAATCATATGATCAATATGCCCCAAATATCATCTTCTAAAAACCCCGATGGGAAAAAATAGATGATATTGCATATAACCTTTTTTGTTAACATTGCCTCATTAGAAAATTTATATGAGAAACCACAAACGAGAGAACTCACGCAGAGAAAAGAGTACAATGTAACTTATGTTCCAATATCACCCTCCCAAAACCCCCGTGGAGAACAATATATAATACAACATAACCTTGTGTTGATATTGCTTCATCAAAAACTTTATATGCGAAACCCCAAAGAAAAACTCATACAAAGAAAAGAGTACAATATAATGTTTGCAACAAGTTATCACTCAGAGCGACTCTCCATGATACTTGCAAATCTATAAATCAATTCATACCAATGCACTCAACTAAAAGGATCTCTCTAGATGGCTAGAGGAGGGATGAACAGCCTATTAGAGTTCTCCACAAAGACAGAGACACTAGGAAAGTTAATTAGTATAGAAGACAATCCTAATAGCCATTAGTTGCCTAGCCTATTCACTCCAAAGCAAATCCTCCTACACAAGTCTAGTAGCAAGTTTAACTACTACAAGTAAACCACACAAGCTACTCAGAGCAAGAACTACAGCTAGTGAGCTTACAAGTAAAGCAACCAAACTATTCTCCTCACTAGAGAGCTACCACTACATAAACGACTACAGAAGCACAAATATGGAATGTAAATAGAAGTGTAGTAAAGAGCAAACCAGCGAGGGCAAGTGACACAAGATTTTTATCACGAAGTTCGGTTGCTTGCCTGCAACTTAATCTTTGTTGAGGTGGATTCTATTGGATCACTGCTTCACTAGCCTCGCGAGCATACAAACTCGCCCCCTACGACTTGGGCACTAGTATGAAAGCTAGTGGATCACCAAGAACCTCTCCAAGCCTCATGATCCCACTATAGTTACTCTTTGCGAATCTTCTACGGGGATGAGGACAAAGCCCCTCACAAAACCACCAATCGGAGCCCCCACAAAATCACCAAGCAGTGCTCGTCAATCTCCACAGCACCAAAGCCGTCTAGGCAGCGACAACCACCAGGAGTAACAAGAACTCACTACAAGAACTATTCACCAAGTGCCACTAGATGCACACTATTAATGCAAGGTATTAGAACCACTCCAATTATTCTACACAAATGCGGTCCCAGGCTATGCAAGTGAGTTGGAGGCGTTACTCAAACTCTATGGGTGCACAAATATCAGCCAAGGGTTCCAAGATAGTTTAAATGGCCAACCACACAAGTATTTGTTGCCCCTAAGAACCAATTAACAAAAATGTAGGCACCGGAGATTCCGGTGGGCACCGGAAATGGCCCACTGGATAAAGGAGCCGACACGATGTGACACATCATCCAACAGTCAAATTTAAATGGTCAACTAGCCGTTGAGTAGACCCTTTATCTGATGGTTTTCTGGTACCTATCACCTGACTTATCCCGAGAACGCCAAACCTCTATGCTGGGAATGTTCACAAATGTCACACCCGGTTTTCTAAAGAACAAAACCAGGCTAAGCATATGTGTGCCCAGGAAGTCCACACATATGTCAGAATGAAAAAGTATCAGAAACAATGTTATTATATAACGTATACATAGCTATATTAACACTTACATCAGAGTATCGCGGAACGGTGACTAAACTTCAGGCTCCATTCTTCTCAGGGACGGCTGACTGGGGGTAACATATGCCTAGCACTTCTACTAGTCTTCTGGAAACTCCACTACACCTTTGTCCTTCTTCCGAGTAGCATCTTACTACACACTGGAGTGTGGGGGAAATAGCAAGAGTGAGTCCATGTCGAACTCAACAAGTATATCATGGGGTTCATGAGGCTCAAAAAGGCTAGACACTGTTTGACTGCGTTTAGCTTTTAATCATCATATAATTAGCAATTGAGTAGCATCAAGGTAATCCAATTCCCATTAATGAATCAATGATCAATTGTAATAAGGATAATGAAATAGCATTAACATGGTATAATAATAACAACATCAGTATTAAGCATGATATATCAATGGTTATCATTTATTCTGTAAGAATACCCAAGGCCGCTCGTATCCGTGAGCACGGCTAGTATACCAGTTTATTAAACTCTGCGCAGAGGTGTACACTTTCACTGTGAGTCATGATTTCCATATGCTAAGGGGTCATGAGTCCCTAAGCACAAGAAACCATATAAAGCCATTCAAAAGTTCGTCTAACAAGTTAGGGCCATTAGATTCACTCGGCAGGCAGATGTAGAACCCCCCTTCCCAGTGGCACAACAACCGCAGCCTATACACACTAGGCCAGGGGCTCGCACTACACCCAACGTGGCAAGCCATTCTTACGCCATTTAAGGTAACCACTAACAAGCTAGAAAAGGTCTCTTGAACAACTAAAGCCAGAGCCATATAGCCCTCACAGTTGTACTGTCAATCCCGGTTAATGCTTACAGATAAGTCCTTATGGAGAGAAACCAGAGCATCAAAATAACCCACATGCTCTAGCCCCCTTTCAACAGTAATAAAATCTTCTTAATTGATTGATTGCATAATCCATTAGTCAAATTACAAGATCATTGTTCATAATTAAGCGCTAGCAATAGCTACCCAAATGCACAACCCATAGGTGACAAGGAAACAAGATATCAATAGCTAAGTTATAATCTCTATGGTTGTCAAGGAAGACACATGCATATGTATGATAATTTCAGTGAATAGGTAACAAGGATGGTCCCATGTTATACTTGCCTTTTTCCCAAAGTTAAGCTGCTCAGAATCTTTAGCTGCTATCTTTTGGCCTCCAACCTCTGCTTCGACTGTCAATCCTCAGCTTCTGATCTTCCGCGTTAATGGATCACGCTTGCTCTACTCGCAGCAACCAAACACAGCAGACAAACCACAAACACAACTAAGAACAAACACCACACAAGAGAAAACAACGCACTAAAATAATGCTAGGTGCTATGGTCACAAGGACGCAAGAAACGCCGAGATCGAAGCTACGATGCAAAAGAAACTATTATCAAAAGATTTATTATATTATAAAAGAAACAACTAAAAACATGGTTTTATATTAACTAAGAAAAACTATCTAAGTAGTATTAGTCCAGATTAATTTAATTTCAAAATTTGAGTTAATGCTAATCATATTATGTTTATAAATATTTTGACATTATTTATACCGATAATAATCTTTGACTTGCAAATGCAAATTGACATCTGAGAGCATCTAACCAGATTTAATATGCGGGTTTAGACTAAGCAAGTTTATATTTAGAAGAATATTAATATTACCAATTAATCATTTTAATATTTGTATACATATCTCTGACGAGATATAAAGCTTATGTTGCTTTTAAATTAAAGAAGCTAGTGGTTGATGCATATATTAACCAAAATAATATTGGTTCAATTTGTATTGTTCACAAATTTATGACATGACAAACATTGATACTAACACGTAATAGCTAAGCACAGCAGCAGCTTTGGCCCATTAGCAAACCTATTACTCACGGTAGCCGCGGAGCAGCAAACGACGAGAACGTACGAAAGTGGTGCCGGTTCTGCTCTGCTCGTCGGCGAGGTCTGAGCACAGCGGTGGGGTCGCTAGGGCTCACGGTGGAGGTTGTGGAAGGGGTCGGCAACAGGGTACAGACGCAACGAACGGCTCCTGCGACAGTTCAGCGAAGGCGTATGAGCCACAGAGAGCAAACAAGAAAGGAATTAGGGCAAGAGCGGCTTCGAAACCTCGTCGGACTCGTAGCGCGAGAGCGCCGACCGCGCGAGCTGCGCCTCCTCCTGGCGCTTCGTCTCCTTGGCAGCCAAAAACTCGCGGTCGCTGCGCCGGCGCTTCATGCCGTGGCGGTGAACGTTCTGCTGCTTGCGACGATCGCCGTGGAGTACGCGGTAGAGGATCTCGGGCAGGTCCTTGAGGCAGCCGAACGTGGCGAAGATGGCCAGGTTCCCGGCGAGCGTCTTGGGATGGCGCGCGTGCTAGGATGTAAACGAAATTCTCTACCGTCAATAAACAGACTCAATGGATAGATTAAACTTCAATCGACACAGAGAAAGATTAAACTTCAAATCGACAGAAACATACTGTACTGCCACGGATGGTAGATGGTCCAATGCCAGCAATCCCACTGTTGCTACTACAGCAAATATTTAAGCAATTTGGCCATCGATGTATTCCTCAAGCTGATGACGCTTTTCAAGCATCTCGGTTGTGGTGTCAACCTTGACACAGCCGTGCTTCTCCAACTCAGCCCTGACCCACTCCTGCATCTTCCTCCTCGTGCGGCGACTCTGCGGCATGACCGCAACAGCCTGCTTCCTCTCGGAGCGGTACTGCCTTTGTGCTCGTCGGAGATGGGCATGTCGTCCATGTCGTCAGGCGTCGATTGTAACGCAGCTAGGGCATGGAAGATGAAGGCGGCGGCGGCAGCAGGGCTGGACATTAATCTTCGATGGATAGAATTCAGATTTTCAAGGGTTTCCAAACAAATACATGAAGCGGAGCTGGATATTTATGGATGGACATGGCGTAATGAATATGGAGTCCTTGGCTTGCACGGCATATATTGTAGATACTAGATTGGAAAGGAAGCAGCCAACCGACGCTGTCTATCATCGTTAAGGTTAAAGCATATGAGCTTGTTGCTTGCACGTATACATATATATATATATATATAAGATACGGCGAGAGATAGAGGGAGCTACGAGCGGCGGCTCGCGATAAGGGTTGTACTTCTGAAACCAGGGCATCGAGGGCTACGCCGACATATATATAGTTGTAGAGTTTGGAAACTTTTCGGAATTTCTTAACTTCGGGATTATTTTAATTCCGCGAATAAAATAATTCCAGAAAATCTAGAATTACCTTTTAAGCCGCGAAAATAGCCCGGAGCTCAGAAAAATCACATGAAAAATCCTGAAGACTCTTGGGGAGATAAGGAACTCAACCAAATGAGTTTGGACTCATGAAAAGATTGATGAAGAGATCAAGGAAAAAGATTAAGCTCACGGAAATTAAAAATTTTAAATCCAGAAAATACCAAAAAGTTTTCCGATGAGAAGTAAACGTCGTCCTATGGTATTTTGAAAATAATAGCACTCACCAACACCAAAGACAAGCATCACACAAACACCACATTATCAAATTAATATGAAAAAAAATTTAAAACCACAATTTTCTATATTTAAATTAGCAACAACTTAACTTATCTAATAAATTTATTCAAATATTGAAATTATTTATTTTATTTAGTATTTTTCATGCACAACCCAAAATAGAAAATTTTGGGTGTGACAAATCTACCCCACTTAACAGGAATCTCGTCCCGAGATTCGGAGAGACTAAGGAGAAAGATAAAATTGATCTGCAAGTCTTCACTCTTCTCTGATCAATTCTTATCTAATGATGATGATGCCACAAGCTCAAATCCAACTTTGTAAATATCTCCTTTAGACCCTTACGATCCTTGTAGATGGTTCTAACAGGTTACCCACTCTGAGAAAAGATGCTTGCGCTCGATAATGACTTTGCAACCATGTAGATAGCTGATGCTTCCAGATAACGAAATAGAATGTATAAATCTTCCATCTTGTATCGTCTTTAGTTTGGGAACCCCCTTAAGAAGATATCAATTGGAGAACACCAATGGATAGATTGCATTTGTTTCTGAGTGATAACTATCATCATGTCCTTCTGACATCCCAAAGAAATTCATGAGCATATGCAAGAACAAGTAATCCTGCTCTTCCTCACGAGCAGAAAAACAGCAGTGCAGAAATATAGTTATAACTTGAGTTCTGTCAATCCGATGATAATGTAGCTTATACCGTTGGAAAGCTTATCAAATTTACTACAACTTTCTTATAGAACACTTCTCCAGATTCTGCAGTTAAGGTAGTCGAAAACTGTGCACAACAGAAACTATTCCAGATTGCTGACAGCACAGATGCGTCACCTTGTGATTTTCATAACTCCCAAACCATAATAGCTATCAGGGTGGTTCTTACGGTCAGAGAAAGATATTGAAGTCTACTATTGTCCAGAATTTATCCATGATTTTTGGGCGTCCAAAAATAGAGATATAAGCTATGGGAGACAGACTACTCTAAAAAGACAGGATAAGGTAGGAACAAGATTCAGAGAGACTAGAGAGATCGATGACACTAATCTTCAAGTCTTCATGCTTCTTTGATTTGCGTTGATGAGATATAAGACATAGATCAAGGATAGCCAAAAGATGACAAGAAAGATAAGGTTTGATCTTCAGTTCTTCGTACCTTGTCGCTTGAGATTGTTGATGGTAGCGGACACTACCCCACTTAACAAAGATTTTGTTCCATCTGGCAATGTCATTGAAGGCAACACTTTGCAATTCATAAAAATCTTGATCAGGATCAAACTGATGATGATACCACAGGTTCAAAACCAACATAGCGAAGATATCCCTCAGATTCTTGTGATCCACGTAGATGTCGCTCTTATAATCCCAATAAATGCCACACTTACAGCCTTAAGAGCTTTCCACATTCAACTCTCTTGAGCTCTTCTTCATAGTAACTCCACTAGAGAATACCTATCCAATTAGAAAACTCACTTCACTTAAAACTTACTAAACATACTTGATATGGGGGTGATGTCATCTAAGTTTTCATGAAACTAACTATAAACTTCTAACATCTCCTTCCTATGTCGTCCATGCTAACTTGTATAGAGTATGTTGAATTGAATATTGAACTCCCAACTGATGATAGCTTAAAGTGAAGACTAGTCCTGACGAATACCCGAGCTTCTTGTAGATGATCCAACAAAGCACTAATCTCAAGCAAACAACACTAGCACATGAGTAGACTTCTAATTATAGAGATAACCACTTCTTCCAAGTGAAGCAATAGGACATACGAAACCTTCATCTTGCAACACTCACAACTTTGCTACCCCTCTTAAGAAAAAGAAACTAGGGGACACCAAAGTAACTTGCATCTCCTTTTATACTAGATAACCATAATCATCTCTAATGTAAGATTCCAAGGCAAATCAATGAGATTCAAAGATATCCAATGATATATTCACTTATACAAGATAAGGAGTAATGCAGAAAATTTCTGGCCGAATTCCAATTTTAGCAGTTCAGTAAATCTGGCATAACTCGAGCTACAGAGATCCAAATGAAGTGATCTTTAAATGGTTGGAAAGCTTATGAAATTATCTACGACTTTTATTCACAACACTTTTCCAGATTCTGTCATTAAATTAATCAAAAACAGAGCTTAGCCAAAACTGTTCCAGAATTCCAGACTGTGCAGTAACCTCAACTTAGAACAGGTATATCTCTTAGCTCAAAATAGATAAAATGGTAAGTCCAGTGGGTTTGGAAAGATACAGAATTCTAATTATTCCCAGTAAAATTTCATAAATTTCTCATGTCCATATCTTGAGATATAACAGAAACATTACAGACTGCTATAGAAATCAGCATGTGGAGTATTACATAAAACCTACCCCACTTAACATGGATCGAGCTACTCCTCAAGACTTATTTCTTCCGAGCCACCTTTGAAACACGAGAACAAGGCAACACACAAGCAATACATCAAGCAAAACAAGCACACATCACATCATCGGTACTACACGTGCTGCTTCAACAATGGTGGTCATCCTAAGGGAAAAGTATGGATGATGAAAGGTCATCTAACTTTTGAAAAAGGTGAGATCAGAAAACTTTTAGTACAAACAACATAAAACAAAATCCAATGGAGTAAGAAATAATAGCTCAAAGGAAGCTATCAAGGAGGAGATACAATAGGACAAGGAAGAGGAAATAGTCAAAATCAATGAGTCAAGGGATGACAAAATAGTTTTATAGTAAAATAAGTTTTAGAATACGTCCAGTGCTACTTGGCATACGTCCTACAGTCAACACCGCTCTGATACCACTCTGTCACACCCGGTTTTCTAAAGAACAAAACCAGGCTAAGCATATGTGTGCCCAGGAAGTCCACACATATGTCAGAATGAAAAAGTATCAGAAACAATGTTATTATATAACGTATACATAGCTATATTAACACTTACATCAGAGTATCGCGGAACGGTGACTAAACTTCAGGCTCCATTCTTCTCAGGGACGGCTGACTGGGGGTAACATATGCCTAGCACTTCTACTAGTCTTCTGGAAACTCCACTACACCTTTGTCCTTCTTCCGAGTAGCATCTTACTACACACTGGAGTGTGGGGGAAATAGCAAGAGTGAGTCCATGTCGAACTCAACAAGTATATCATGGGGTTCATGAGGCTCAAAAAGGCTAGACACTGTTTGACTGCGTTTAGCTTTTAATCATCATATAATTAGCAATTGAGTAGCATCAAGGTAATCCAATTCCCATTAATGAATCAATGATCAATTGTAATAAGGATAATGAAATAGCATTAACATGGTATAATAATAACAACATCAGTATTAAGCATGATATATCAATGGTTATCATTTATTCTGTAAGAATACCCAAGGCCGCTCGTATCCGTGAGCACGGCTAGTATACCAGTTTATTAAACTCTGCGCAGAGGTGTACACTTTCACTGTGAGTCATGATTTCCATATGCTAAGGGGTCATGAGTCCCTAAGCACAAGAAACCATATAAAGCCATTCAAAAGTTCGTCTAACAAGTTAGGGCCATTAGATTCACTCGGCAGGCAGATGTAGAACCCCCCTTCCCAGTGGCACAACAACCGCAGCCTATACACACTAGGCCAGGGGCTCGCACTACACCCAACGTGGCAAGCCATTCTTACGCCATTTAAGGTAACCACTAACAAGCTAGAAGAGGTCTCTTGAACAACTAAAGCCAGAGCCATATAGCCCTCACAGTTGTACTGTCAATCCCGGTTAATGCTTACAGATAAGTCCTTATGGAGAGAAACCAGAGCATCAAAATAACCCACATGCTCTAGCCCCCTTTCAACAGTAATAAAATCTTCTTAATTGATTGATTGCATAATCCATTAGTCAAATTACAAGATCATTGTTCATAATTAAGCGCTAGCAATAGCTACCCAAATGCACAACCCATAGGTGACAAGGAAACAAGATATCAATAGCTAAGTTATAATCTCTATGGTTGTCAAGGAAGACACATGCATATGTATGATAATTTCAGTGAATAGGTAACAAGGATGGTCACATGTTATACTTGCCTTTTTCCCAAAGTTAAGCTGCTCAGAATCTTTAGCTGCTATCTTTTGGCCTCCAACCTCTGCTTCGACTGTCAATCCTCAGCTTCTGATCTTCCGCGTTAATGGATCACGCTTGCTCTACTCGCAGCAACCAAACACAGCAGACAAACCACAAACACAACTAAGAACAAACACCACACAAGAGAAAACAACGCACTAAAATAATGCTAGGTGCTATGGTCACAAGGACGCAAGAAACGCCGAGATCGAAGCTACGATGCAAAAGAAACTATTATCAAAAGATTTATTATATTATAAAAGAAACAACTAAAAACATGGTTTTATATTAACTAAGAAAAACTATCTAAGTAGTATTAGTCCAGATTAATTTAATTTCAAAATTTGAGTTAATGCTAATCATATTATGTTTATAAATATTTTGACATTATTTATACCGATAATAATCTTTGACTTGCAAATGCAAATTGACATCTGAGAGCATCTAACCAGATTTAATATGCGGGTTTAGACTAAGCAAGTTTATATTTAGAAGAATATTAATATTACCAATTAATCATTTTAATATTTGTATACATATCTCTGACGAGATATAAAGCTTATGTTGCTTTTAAATTAAAGAAGCTAGTGGTTGATGCATATATTAACCAAAATAATATTGGTTCAATTTGTATTGTTCACAAATTTATGACATGACAAACATTGATACTAACACGTAATAGCTAAGCACAGCAGCAGCTTTGGCCCATTAGCAAACCTATTACTCACGGTAGCCGCGGAGCAGCAAACGACGAGAACGTACGAAAGTGGTGCCGGTTCTGCTCTGCTCGTCGGCGAGGTCTGAGCACAGCGGTGGGGTCGCTAGGGCTCACGGTGGAGGTTGTGGAAGGGGTCGGCAACAGGGTACAGACGCAACGAACGGCTCCTGCGACAGTTCAGCGAAGGCGTATGAGCCACAGAGAGCAAACAAGAAAGGAATTAGGGCAAGAGCGGCTTCGAAACCTCGTCGGACTCGTAGCGCGAGAGCGCCGACCGCGCGAGCTGCGCCTCCTCCTGGCGCTTCGTCTCCTTGGCAGCCAAAAACTCGCGGTCGCTGCGCCGGCGCTTCATGCCGTGGCGGTGAACGTTCTGCTGCTTGCGACGATCGCCGTGGAGTACGCGGTAGAGGATCTCGGGCAGGTCCTTGAGGCAGCCGAACGTGGCGAAGATGGCCAGGTTCCCGGCGAGCGTCTTGGGATGGCGCGCGTGCTAGGATGTAAACGAAATTCTCTACCGTCAATAAACAGACTCAATGGATAGATTAAACTTCAATCGACACAGAGAAAGATTAAACTTCAAATCGACAGAAACATACTGTACTGCCACGGATGGTAGATGGTCCAATGCCAGCAATCCCACTGTTGCTACTACAGCAAATATTTAAGCAATTTGGCCATCGATGTATTCCTCAAGCTGATGACGCTTTTCAAGCATCTCGGTTGTGGTGTCAACCTTGACACAGCCGTGCTTCTCCAACTCAGCCCTGACCCACTCCTGCATCTTCCTCCTCGTGCGGCGACTCTGCGGCATGACCGCAACAGCCTGCTTCCTCTCGGAGCGGTACTGCCTTTGTGCTCGTCGGAGATGGGCATGTCGTCCATGTCGTCAGGCGTCGATTGTAACGCAGCTAGGGCATGGAAGATGAAGGCGGCGGCGGCAGCAGGGCTGGACATTAATCTTCGATGGATAGAATTCAGATTTTCAAGGGTTTCCAAACAAATACATGAAGCGGAGCTGGATATTTATGGATGGACATGGCGTAATGAATATGGAGTCCTTGGCTTGCACGGCATATATTGTAGATACTAGATTGGAAAGGAAGCAGCCAACCGACGCTGTCTATCATCGTTAAGGTTAAAGCATATGAGCTTGTTGCTTGCACGTATACATATATATATATATATATATATAAGATACGGCGAGAGATAGAGGGAGCTACGAGCGGCGGCTCGCGATAAGGGTTGTACTTCTGAAACCAGGGCATCGAGGGCTACGCCGACATATATATAGTTGTAGAGTTTGGAAACTTTTCGGAATTTCTTAACTTCGGGATTATTTTAATTCCGCGAATAAAATAATTCCAGAAAATCTAGAATTACCTTTTAAGCCGCGAAAATAGCCCGGAGCTCAGAAAAATCACAGGAAAAATCCTGAAGACTCTTGGGGAGATAAGGAACTCAACCAAATGAGTTTGGACTCATGAAAAGATTGATGAAGAGATCAAGGAAAAAGATTAAGCTCACGGAAATTAAAAATTTTAAATCCAGAAAATACCAAAAAGTTTTCCGATGAGAAGTAAACGTCGTCCTATGGTATTTTGAAAATAATAGCACTCACCAACACCAAAGACAAGCATCACACAAACACCACATTATCAAATTAATATGAAAAAAAATTTAAAACCACAATTTTCTATATTTAAATTAGCAACAACTTAACTTATCTAATAAATTTATTCAAATATTGAAATTATTTATTTTATTTAGTATTTTTCATGCACAACCCAAAATAGAAAATTTTGGGTGTGACAACAAAGAACCACCCACGGATGCTTTGTTCGGTGACCCCTAGGGACATGACCAGACAAATCCTATGTGTCTGGGAGTTCTCTAGTCCACGACGAGAGAGGTTTTGGACGCACCGCAAAAGTCCGATGGTCCACACCTTGTTTTTTGGTGACCCCTTTGAATCTCCCACACAATGTGCTAAGGGACCTCTTTCTCCGGTGCACTGTTAGAGGGTAGCACCAGATAAATCCAGTGGCTAACCCTAGCCTCGGTTAACACAACACCTAAAGCCGTTGGAGAATATCACAACAAAGTTGTCATAGGATCAGCAAGGCTACCTAGAATGCCAACAAATATCGACGAGAGAGGCAATGGACAATAGAGGTTGAAAAGGCTGAAAGTAAGGGGCAAAGGATAGTAGATTAATTTGTTGATCGTTTGTGTATTAGAGAGAGAGCGTGGTGGTCTTATACCAGTAGAAAACCTTCCTAGCTAAAACAGGATATACAAAAGTTTTTCACGAGATCGGATAAGTTGACAAAACTAGCTTAAGACGGTTTCAAATGCCAGCAGGCCGGTTTGCACAGTGCGGCAACCAACTCAGTCAAAACCAGTCTGGGCCGGTTAAGTTCGGCCACTAGCAACCGAGCTTTTCCCCAGATTGGTCTAGTTTATTCCAAATTGTCTCAAATTTGACCATTTTCGATTTTATTTGATTCTCAAATACGAAAATGCAGAGTCCACTGACTATTTTTGCCGCCAATAGTATGTATTAAAAATTCTACGACACAGGCCTCGGGGCACGGTCTCGCTGGGTTGTTACGCATGGTTCTTTACCTGCTGATGATATACAACTTTTTTTTTTGGGTAGCTGCCGATTATATATATGTGTAGCATCCATCTCCAACGCAAGGCATAAAAGGTAGCAATCTAGCACACCACCACGGACCGCTAGTGGTTCGGCAGAAATTCTCGCAGGGAAATGAAACCGAATGCCTTTTGTGCTGAGCACCAAACCGTGTCGAGAGAGGCTATTACTTCCACAAATGCGTATGATTGTCCGTTCTCCCCGTAACGGAAATTCTTCATCTGGATTAAAAGGAGACGTGGAGGCCTCCCAGCGCTGCAAAGGATGCAGCCCGGAACGGCAAACATCACCGGCGATTTCAGGAGCAGACCGAACACGCAAGGAATTGGCGGTAAACCAGACTGCCTGACGGCGAATGGGGTGTGACGAGCGGATGCTCCGATCCATGCGCGCAAGCGCCTATAAATTTGCACCTGGTGGAGATCGACTGCCACCACATGCATATGTATGCATATATGATTGGCAGGACCGCAGGGGGCAACAAACAGATCGGGCTCTCACTGCCTACTGCCCTGGTACGTCTTCTGCAGCCAGGACTTTCATTATTTCCGTTCCTTCCATTCCCAGCTTGTTTTTATTTTTATTGCCTTGGATTAGTTGCCAACCCGCAAATCTGAATATGTTTTGGTGTAAACAGCTTCCCTAGCTACTAGTACTTGGTTCTGCATCAAGGATCTTTAATTTCTCTTAGTTCGCTCTCATCTGTGTACACTCAACTTTATGTTTGCTAGCTCGTAGTAATAGGAAAAAGAAGGGAGAAAACCTATTGTGGGATTGGGATTAGTATGGATACCTAAATGCTGAGGTAGGGAGCGACGTACTGACAAGTCCACAAAGGGACCATATATATGGATGCACACTGGTTGACTTTAGCTACCTGTTGAAAACTCTAAGCACTGTTAATTTCATTAACGCTAATCACCTTGTTAGTCACTAACTGTGAATTGTCACCCTGTTAATCACTAACTATGAGTTAATAAAAATGTTCCTTGAACTTCAACTGCAAAACAACCATCGAAAAAGTTGTTATCACTAACCATACGGAACCGGCTCTAATTATAGAGTGAGCGTTGGATGTAGACAGTGCCACTGCCACCCATGTATTGTGGAGTAATGGTTGTAATTAAACAATATGTTTTGTATCCCTTAGAAAAATCTTTGGATATATACTAGAGCAATATGCCTTCCCAAACACATGATAAATTGCACTACAGAACAAAAGGTTGTACTGCTACACTGTATATAATCTTGTCAGCGGCTTTGTCATTACTGAAATTTCACCTTGTATATCCCCTGTAGTACACTAGGTCTCATGTTTTCAAATTTCAATAGCGGTCTCACTTGATGTGTTATCAAGGCAGGGGTGGTACAAGTGGAAGTACCTTTGAGCGGATCATATACTTGAGGTACAAAATGTTTTCACCAAGACATACGACGCAATTCTCCAATTCTTCCAACAGAACTCGCCAGAGTTCCCTAGAAAGGATGTTAGCACAAACAACCATTGATGCTGAACTTGGCACAAAATATGAAGATTGTCATAATTCCTTTGGCAACCCAATGATGTTAGAGGGGACCACTTCAAATAATTTACATCAGGGGCGTTCAGAGAAGGACATAGCATACTTGCAACCATTTGGTTGCTTGTTGGTGCTTGATGCAAAGAGCCTCAATGTCATTGCATTCAGTGAGAATGCACCTGAGATGCTTAGCACAGTCAGCCATGCAGAGTCAAGTATCTATGAATCCCCAATGCTGTCCATTGGGACCAATGTGTTGTCGCTTTTCGTGGAATATAGTGCCACATCACTATATATGGTACTAAGGTCTGCTGATGTTTCTTCTCTGAATCCAGTCCTAGTTGAGTGCAGATCATCAGGCAAGCTCTTTTATGCCATTGCCCATCAGGTGACTGGGACTGATTGTCTAATGGTAGATTTTGAGCGAGTGAAGCCTTCTGAATTTTCTACTGCTGCATGGGCTTTGCCACAGTCTTACATGCTTGCAGCGCCGGTAGTATCAAAGATCCAGTCAGTGCCAGGTGGAAGCATGGAGGCCTTGTGCCAGACTTTGGTACAAGAAATCTTTGACTTAGTGGGATATGATAGAGTCATGGCTTACAAGTTCCATGAAGATTATCATGGTGAGATCATTGCTGAGGTTAGAAAACCTGGTCTTGAACCATTTATTGGCCTACACTATCCAGCCACTGATATCCCTCAAGCCGCCAGGATTCTTTTCATGAAGCACCAAGTTCAAATGATATGTGACTGCTCTCTGAGGCCAGTGAAGATTATCAAAGACGAGGAACTCCCTTTTAATGTTAGCTTGTGTGGTTCAACTCTTGGGGTGCCACACAGTTGTCACCTTCAGTATATGAAGAACATGAAATCGGTTGCCTCTCTAGTAATGGCTGTTTTGATAAGTGAAAATGGAGAATATTCTGAAGCCAAGCATGAACAGCCAACACAATGGCGGCACCCGAGGAAGAAGCTATGGGGTCTCATTGTTTGCCAGCATATGAGCCCTAGATATGTCCCCTTTTCGCTACGGCATGCCTGTGAATTCATAGCACAAGTGTTTGCCGTCCACATAAATAAGGAGCTAGAATTGGAGAAGCAGATGCGACATAGAAGTATGATAAAAAGGTTGAAGGTTTTGTTCATTTGTTTTTATTAACTTCTCATAGCATGCTAGTAGTTTTTCTATCTGATTTACATCAATGTAAGGGCCATTGCCTTAATAATGTTCCATTATATTTCTGGCTCCGCAGGTCAAGTCATATGGATTTCGAGATGGGTGAACTTGTGTTACAAGACATGGTGGAGGCCGCAGTAAGTGAAGTACGGCCAGCTTGTCAAGGAAAAGGGATCACAGTATCTACCAACCTTGCAGAGAAATTTCGTAAGCAAAGGCTTAATAATCCGTACTTAATGCAGCTACTGCAGAATCTCCTATTCGAATTCCTATTTGCTTCTGTGAAGTTTTGTCCTATTGGAGGTTCCATTGTAATATCTTGCAACCAGACTATGAAAAATGGAGAAAACATTAATATCATGGATCTGGAACTTAGGTACACTTTTCATGCACTTCATTGCACTCATACAATATTTTCCTGATATGAAGTAGTGATATATGAATAATACTTAAAAGCTAGCATTGGATTTGTGGGTTTCAGGATCAAGCACACAATGATAGCACTCCCAGAGGAAATGTTTTCACAAATGTTAGAAGGAGACAACGACGAGCAGTCAGAGGAGGACTTGACCCTTGTAATTTGTAGAAACATTATGACTCTCACGAATTAAGGGAACTAGGAATGACAGGAAGCATGGACCCTGATAAGTATCGGTTGCAATCTTCATGGCATAGGATCATGAACAAGATCAGCAGATGAAAAACAACAGTAACTAGTACAATCTGAGAAATTAAATTCAAAGCCAACTACCATCTCCAATCGATGACCTCAATCGAGGATTTACCCAACCACACTATCAAAGAACGAACCAATACACCATAGAATCAATAATAGAGCAGGAGCACCAATTGGGTGCCAATGATGTGCTGTTTCTGCAAATCCCACAAAGGATATTATAAGAGTAAAGGGGTAGAAATCTCTCTCCAGGTTTGTTAGCACAAAACTGAACAAAAGAGAATTGTATTCGATTCTCCATCTCCGTGCAATCTGTACACCACTTTGTTAGCGTCCATATTGGCCTCCATTTACAAGTCATTGTACTCAATGTTATCCATCTTGACTTGGATGGTGGCTAGTTCCATCTCATATATTCTTCTGATATCTCCATGTAATAGATTTCAGCTTGTGTGTTTAATGCCTACTTGTGTATAAACATTGCTTGTCAAATCAAAATGCAGAGCTATTAGGTAGTATAAAGTTCTTATCTGAATTGAAGTAACACTTAGAAAGGAATGAGTGCACCTCTTGTTCTAACTTGCTGGCATGACTATGTGTAATATCCTTTGGTTCATGCCAATGATCTGTTGGGTTATGTGCTCATGTTGAAATGGTATTGCTGAGACATGTCTTGACATAGATGATAGTTAGTGGCTTATGCAATCTCTTATATGGGTTACCCCATATATTACAGCTCTTCCATGGACTCATGTAATTAGTTCTTGGGTTAGTCCATGGATTACATGGGTTAATCCATGGTTTACGCTTATTAATCCATGCCTTACTCATGATAATGGCTACTTCGCTCAAATGCCCTCATCACAATCCTCATTCTTAAAAAGGATTTGTCCTCGACTCTAATCCTTTTAAGCCTAAGAATAGTCTTAGGTAAGCAGCATCAAATGCTTGGATAATATAACAATCTTCTTCCACCATATCACAATGCTTCAATTTGTAATCACATAGACCACGTAGTAGTCATGTAGATGGAAACTAGAAGGATTTGGATTCAATTATAGTTTTCACCTTAGGAAGTTGTTCAGAAGATAGAGTAAATATTGATGTCCTTTGGGTGGTATTATTGAAAGCATCTAGGCCCCTAGTTGGGTTTCGGTGTTGTGACTAATGTGTGTTTTGTAGAGGTAATATGACTTAGGTCACGATAATGGTGATTGTTTGGGTACTCAATGGTTTTCATGGCCCCTTGATGGAATTCACTTTAGTTTTCAAAGGATGGATAACAAGGTTAAGGACGGGACTAGTTCTAAGTGTCTTTTCCTTTAGTCGTTGTCGGTGTTCGGTCCCGAGGGGGTCCTAAACCGACGAGTAAATGCTGCGTGTCCCTTTCCTGGATGGTGATGCAAGGAGAACACACGGGGGTTTATCCTGGTTTGAGCTCTTCATGACCTGATCGATCACGAGCTGGGAGTCGCCTCGAACGTCAAGGTGTCGGACCCCGAGCTCGATGGCGATTCTCAGCCCCGTGACGAGTGCCTCGTACTCGGCGACGTTGTTTGACGTAGGAAAATGAAGCCGGACGACGTAGCGCATGTGAACCCCGAGGGGTGAGATGAAGAGCAAACCCGCGCCTGCTCCTGTTTTCATCAACGACCCATCGAAGTACATGGTCCACAGCTCAGCCTGGAGCTGTGCGGGGGGGGGGGGGGAGTTGGGTGTCGGTCCACTCAGCCAGGAAATCTGCTAATACCTGTGACTTTATAGCTTTGCGCGGCGCATAAGATAAGGTCTCGCCCATGAGCTCGACTGCCCACTTGGCAATCCTACCCGAGGCTTCCCGGTTCTGGGCTATCTCTCCCAGGGGGAAAGAAGAAACCACAGTAACCGGATGGCCCTCGAAGTAGTGTCGGAGTTTGTGTCGCGTCAAGACGACGGCATATAGCAGCTTCTGGATTTGTGGGTATCGGACCTTAGTTTCCGAGAGTACCTCGCTGACGAAGTAGACCGGCCTCTGGACGAGCAAGGCGTGCGCCTCCTCGGCCCGTTCGACAACCAGGACCGCACTGACTACTTGTGACGTCGCGGCGACATAAAGTAGGAGCGGTTCCCCTGGGGTCGGAGGGACGAGGATTGGTGAGTTAGAGAGTGTGGCCTTGAGTTTTGTGAGAGCTTCCTCGGCCTCGAGAGTCCAGGAAAAATGCTCTGATTTCTTCAAGAGGCGGTACAGAGGGAGCGCTTTTTCGCCGAGGCGCGAAATGAAACGGCTGAGTGCCGCCAAGCAGCCCATGACCCTCTATACGCCCTTCAGATCTCGGATGGGGCCCATCTTGGTTATCGCAGAGATTTTTTCTAGGTTGGCCTCGATGCCGCGTTTGGACACGATGAACCCTAAAAGCATACCTCGAGGGACGCCAAAGACGCATTTCTCAGGATTGAGTTTGATGTTTTTCACCCGGAGGCATTTGAACGCAACGTTGAGGTCATTTACCAGATCATCGGCTTGTTTTGTTTTGACAACGATGTCGTCAACATAAGCCTCGATGGTCGACCCGATGTGTTTCCCGAAAACGTGCTGCATGCATCGCTGGTACGTAGCCCCTGCGTTCTGGAGACCGAAGGGCATCGTAACGTAGCAATACATGCCGAATGGGGTAATGAATGAAGTCGCAAGCTGGTCGGACTCCATCATTTTGATCTGATGGTAACCGGAATAGGCGTCTAAGAACGAAAGAGTTTCACATCCCGCAGTGGAATCGATGATTTGATCAATGCGTGGCAAAGGAAAGGGAACTTTCGGACATGCTTTATTCAAACTAGTATAGTCTACACACATCCTCCACTTCCCACTCTTTTTCTTAACTAATACAGGATTAGCTAGCCACTCAGGATGATGAACTTCCTTGATGAATCCGGCCTCCAGTAGCTTGTGAATCTCCTCGCCAATGACCCTGCGCTTCTCCTCGTCGAAGCGGCGCAGGCGTTGCTTCACCGGCTTGGATCCGGCCTGGATCTCCAAGGCGTGCTCGGCGACTTCCCTGGGTATGCCCGGCATATCCGAGGGACTCCACGCAAAGATGTCGATGTTTGCGCGGAGAAAGTCGACGAGCACGGCTTCCTATTTCGGATCGAGGGTGGCGCTGACGTTCAACGCCTTCCCGTTGGGATCAGCAGGGTCGAGGGGCACGAGCTTGACGTCCTCCGTGGGCTCGAAGCTGCCGGCGTGGCGCTTTGGGTCGGGAATCTCGTTGGCGAGACCGTCGAGGTCTGTAGCCAAAGCCACCAATTCCAAAACAGCCTCGCCGTGCTCGACACACTCGACGTCGCACTCGTAGGCATGTTCATACGAGGGCCCCACAGTGATGACGCCGTTTGGGCCTGGCATCTTGAGCTTGAGATAGGTGTAGTTCGGCATAGCCATGAACTTGGCGTAGCACGGGCGCCCGAGGATAGCGTGGTATGTTCCACGGAACTCGACCACTTCGAAGGTGAGGGTCTCCTTTCTGAAGTTGGCCGGTGTGCCAAAACAAACAGGCAGATCGACCCGTCCGAGGGGTTCCGCCCATTTCCCTGGCATGACTCCGTGGAAGCCCCCGACGCTAGGTTGGAGGCGCGCTCTCTCGACCCCCAGAAGGTCGAGGGTCTAGGAGTAGATGATGTTGAGGCTGCTCCCGCCGTCCATGAGCACTTTAGTGAGACGTGTGTTGGCGATGACGGGATCAACAACAAGCGGGTAGACTCCCGGATTGGGGACGTAGTCAGGATGATCATCACGGTCGAAAGTGATGGCCACCGCAGACCAGTCGAGGAAACGGGGAACCGCCGTTTGTACGGAGAAAACCTCACACCGCTCTCGCTTGCGCTGGCGAGCCGAGAGGCGGGTCGAGGGTCCTCCGTAGATCATGAAGCAGTCGTGGATTTCGGGGAATCCCTCATCCTTGTCGTCACCCTTGGGGTCTTCCTTCTTGTTGGTGTTCTTGACGCCTGCACCCTCGAAGTACCTGCGGAGCATATGATAATCTTCGAGGTTATGGTTAGTGGGTCCCTTGTGGTAGGGACACGGCTCTTTGAGCATTTTGTCGAAGATGCCCCCGCCGGGGGGGCCTTGAGGCTTCTTGCGCTCGGTGGCGGCGACAAGCTCGTCGGCCGGGGCCTCGAGCTTGCCCTGCTGGCCTTTCTTCTTCTTACGGTTGCTTCTCTTGGAGCCCCAGGCGGAACCCGCGGGATCGTCGGCCTTCTGCTTCCCTTTGTCCTGGTCACCGCCGAAGATGGCACCAACTGCCTCCTTGCCGGCGGCAAAGTTGGTGACGATGTCCATCAATCCGTTGGCAGTGAGTGGGGTGTGACGGCCCAACTCTCGGACCAACTCCTTGCAAGTGGTGCCAGAGAGGAAAGCCATAATTACGTCAGAGTCGGTGACGTTGGGGAGCTCGGTGCGTTGCCTGGAGAAGCGCCGGATGTAATCCCGGAGGGATTCACCCGGTTTCTGCTTGCAACTCCGGAGGTCCCACGAGTTGCCGGGGCGCATGTAAGTTCCCTTGAAGTTTCCCTCGAACACCCTCACGAGATCGTCCCAGTCGTGGATCTGTTGGGGCGGGAGATCCTCGAGCCAGGCTCGAGCGGTGTCGGAGAGGAACAGGGGGAGCTGTCGGATGATGACCCGGTCATCGGTGGCCCCACCCAGCTGACACGCCAAGCGGAAATCGGCGAGCCAAAGTTTAGGTTTGGTCTCGCCGTTGTACTTGGCGAGAGTCGTGGGAGGGCGAAACCACGCCGGGAGTATCGTTTCGCGGATAGCCTTACTGAAGACCCGAGGGCCCGGAGGCTCGGGTGAAGGGCTACGATCCTCCGAGCTGTCGTAACGCCCGCCCCTGTGCACGTGGTAACCTCGAGCCACGCCGTCACCGTGCTTGCGCGTGCGGCGCTCGACGATGTTGCCACGGGTGTCTCGAGGTCCACGGTCGTGAGCGATGGGCTCAGGGGCGGGAGCCATCCGAATCCGTCGGGCAGGTTCGGGATGAACCGAGGCCTCTCTCTCCTGTCGGGAGGGCTCTGCGAGCCGCTCCGAGGCGGGCTCGCGTCGCCTCGAGGCAGAGCTCTCGGCCTGCTGCAGGGCAGCGGTCTCGAGGAGTTCTCGGATCTCATCTCGAGCCCGGCGGGCGTCGGGGTTTGACGGCTCGGGCATGTTGCGGAGTAGCATGGCGGCGGCGACAACGTTCTGGCTGGCTCGAGCGAAAACCGGGGGGTCGGCCGCCCGGTCCTCGTCGATGCGACGGTTGACGTCGCGAGCTCTCTCGCGAGCTCTCCCGCCAAGTGCGCGTTCCGCGCGCTCACGCTCGAGGGTGTGTTGAAGTAGATGCAGGTTCTCTCGTTCCTCGTTGAGCCTCTCCTGCAACTCGCGGATTTGCTCGAGCTGCATTCCTTGATCCGCAAGGAATTGAGCCTCGTCCCGCTCGGCAGGGAGCTCGACATGAGGGGGCGTGTGCCTTCCTTCGACCGGCTCTTCTTCCTACGATTCCGACGTGCTTTCAACGTCGACGTTGAAGCACTCGCGGGTCGGATCGTAGGTGTCATCAGCCGAGTCGGAGTCAGGAGCGCCAAAGTAATAGTATGATGGGGGAATGTGTGGCCGTTGCAAATCGTCACTGGGGTTGCAACGTTGGGAAGCGGTCACACGGGGTTCTGTTTCTGGTGTCTCCGTAGAGTCCAGGTAATCAGAAGCCGGCGTGGACGCAACGAGGTCCAGAGTGGAGCGTAGATGGTGCCCGGGGAGTTCCTCATAAGCACTCATGCAAGTGCTCACGGAAGAAGCGTACACCCGGGCAGCCGAGTCTAGCCCAAACGGGAACGGTGAAGGAGATGTCGCTGCCCGTGCCAAAATGGTTGATCCGGGCAGTGGTGATGTTTCACCGGACGGGGGAGCGGCGGAACTCTCCATTGGCAGCTTACCCTCAGCCAAGCTCATCCTATCCAGGCCCTCGACGAGGAAACCTGGGTTGGCGTCTGGCTGAGGGGCGCCGGATCGGGGGATCCCACCACCCTCCATCAGGTGAAGACGGTGGTTGCGCCGGGCTCGTCGTTGTCTGGCAGCTCATGCCTGCCGAGAGCGACGATACCGGCGGAGCGCTCCCCCCGACTGGGAGAGCTCATAATCCTCATCGGTCGGGTGCCTGGGCGGGAGGAGGACCATATCGTAGCCATAGCCAAGCGACATGAACTCCAAACTCCCGAACCACATCACCGTGGCCAACAGGATAGGGCGTTCGGGGTCAGCCATCCAGGAAAAAAGGTGGGAAAGCGACGTTGGCACGCAGCGATTCCCCTACCTGGCGCGCCAACTGTCGGTGTTCGGTCCCGAGGGGGTCCTAAACCGACGAGTAAATGCTGCGTGTCCCTTTCCTGGATGGTGATGCAAGGAGAACACACGTGGGTTTATCCTGGTTCGGGCAAGAGAAAGCCCTACGTCTAGCGGGGGGGGAGAGATTTGTATTTCCTTGCACCGAGGTGCTTGTGTAGGGATTACAAGCTTGCGAGAGAGGGTGGTGAGCCCAGGTCTCAAAAGGGGAAAAAGAAATACAAGATGATTGCTTGAGATGTTGATCTCTGTCTTGTATATGGCTTGTCGTCTGTTGTCTTCTGTCCCCCTTTGTAGAGCCCTGGCCTGCCCTTTTATAGGACGAAAGGGGGCCAAGACGAAGGGGAGCTTGAGGTGATGTTTTGTCGATCCCTGTTGAGGTGGTTGTAGCGACGTGTGCTAGAGATGGGGGGCCATCCCTGGACACCGTGGTGACGTAGAGGACGAGACGCTGAAATGACCCGGAGCGCCGCGCCATGCCGTCCTCCCTTCCCTGTTGAGTCGCGCTGGACGTCGAGGCCGGGTCGAGGCTGGGTCGAGGCCGAACGGATAAGTCTGAATCCCTGGGATCGTGGTGTACGGACCTTGTCGTATCCTCCCTCGAGGGTAACTAGTGACGTACAGTGCGCGGTAAGGTGGGTACAGTGACGGTTTTCACCTCCCATCACGGGATGGGTGGTAAAACAGTGAAGACTGATACTGGCATTGTTCCCACGTCCACCCTGCTTGCAGCCATGTCGGTAGGTGGAAGTAGGTAACCGCATTAAATGATATGGCTTTTGTCCTGGGGTAGGTAAATAGGAGGGGTCGAGACACTCGACCCGGGCTCATGCGAGTCGGAGTGTTCCTGGTAGGCGGTCGAGCCTCGAGCGAGTCGGAATGTGGTTGAGGTACTTCACCGTGCGGGACGGGGCGCGGTCGAGGCGTCCCGTCGAGGGGGCCTCATGCGAGTCGGAAACGGGGTGCGGTCGAGGCATCCCGTCGAGGGTGCCTCGTACGAGTCGGAGCCGGAGCGCGGTCGAGGTACTCCGTCGAGCTACCCTCGTGCGAGGCGGTCCTGATGTTTGGTCGAGCTTGGGCGCGACTTAGTCGTTTTGGTTTTTATTATCGTTAAATGTGGGTACCCCTATACTATTGGTACCGACAGTCGTACTATAAAGGGGGGTATAAACTAGTAGCTTGACCTAGGTGAGTCTAATGGTTTAGGTGTGGTGCACACTTGTCAAACTTAGCACTAAGTAGCTCAGAGAAGTCCCAAGAATCAATTTGAAGCAATCCCATTCGCAAAGGAGATTGAAAAGGAAGTGAATGGTGCAGTTTTGGTACCATCGGATTAATTCGATGGGTACCATCGGACTATAAGCTATGTGTTGTTAAGAGGCTAGGGTTTGGTGTAGCATTGGATTAGTCTAATGGTCTAGGTCAGAGACCATCGGATTATAAGGTACAACCCTTTGTAGTTAGGGTTTGGTTAGCACAAGAGGATTGGAGTAATTAGTGCAGAGCATCGGAGTAATGCGTTCTGATTCGATGCCTTGCAGAAAGCAACTAGAGAGGATCTAGAGGCATCGGATTACTCTGATGCATGGCCTATATGCTACTACTATGCAGTAACAACTAGTTTATGACTGTTTCAGAACTAGCCATTGGGAAGGGCATTGGATCATTTGATGGTCCCAATTTTTGTGCAATGAGTGGTCTATGGCTACTTTGGTGGTTGGGGGCTATTTATACCCCTTCAACTCATCCAAAGAAGCCCTCTTGCCATTTGTTTTAGCTGGTTGCATCCATTGGAGAGCAAGGGGGTTCATGCCTAGTGGGGCGATTGAGATTTGATAACCGCAAGATTAAGGACCAAATTAGTGCATAGGGAGTAGCAAGTGTGCATCCATATTCCTCATTAGGCTTGTTTCAGTCAAGTGAGAGTTTGTGCTTTCTACTCTTGGTGATCGACATCACTTAGACGGCTTGGTGGTGACTGGGAGCTTGGTGACGATTGTGAGAGGCCCAACTCATGGTGTAAACGATTCTGGGTGATTCACCGTGTTGGAGTGACAAAGAATCAACCCTTAGAGAGCACTTTGATCCTTGTGGGGATCAAGGGGGAGCGATACCCTTGCGCGGGTGCTCCAATGAGGACTAATGGGGAGTGCCGACTCTCTGATACTTTAGTAAAACATTGTCGTGTTCCTTTTCCTCTCTTTAATAGTGAGTGAGCTATTGTTCTAGCAGTGGCCGACGTACTTGTGCTCTTATAAATTGGGCATTCTGTTACAGAAATGACATAAGTTTTGATAAGAAAAGGTATTATAATCTTATTTGCTGGTGATTTTTAAGTTGACCTACTGGACAGTGTCCTAGTCCATCCTTCAAAAGGAGGACAACAAACACATTTTTTAGGCGTGCCAATTGATGGAGACCGTGACAATCGAGATTTTTGGTGAGTAGAGATGGATGCCTTCTAATAGATCTAGCACTTACTTTGCTCTAGTCCATATTGGTCTCTTTTTTCTTTGCTTTTGGAGAGCTTCTACTTGTTAGCATCCAACTTCATAATAACTAGAAGCATATCCCACGCGTTGCTGCGGGAATTGCGAATGATTTAGAATGAAATTAGTCTATATATAATTACTTATATGAAGAAATATACTATTATAAATTAATGCTAATGGATTGTAACACCCCAGAGTCTAAACGGCTCAGATCCACTCTACACGCTAAATGAACCACACCTATCACCATCCCACTTGCACTTTCTTCCTCGCTTCGCGTAAAAGGATTAACCCGGGGATGATGGGATGGACTTTAGAAGCCTTATATGTTGGTCTAACCCACCTTTAACAACCAAGGTGGGACCAAATTGGGCCGGATGTGATATACACTCCCCCCTCAAAGGAACTGACGTCCTTGTTGGCCCAACACACCCACAACCGGGCAAACGATGACTAGGAACGTTTCCTCTTAGCATACGTGACCATGCATCCAGTGCCGGCACATGTGCCATGCCATGCACCCCGCAGAGCCTACACGCGCAATGAACCGCATGTTCGCACACCTAACCTGCACGCGTCCGTGGCCGCGAAGGTCGGCTCTGATACCATTTGTAACACCCCAGAGTCTAAACGGCTCAGATCCACTCAACACGCTGAGTGAGCCACACCTACCACCATCCCACTTATGCTTTGTTCCTCGCTTCACGTAAAAAGATTAACCCAGGGATAATGGAATGGACTCTAGAAGCCTTATATGTTAGTCTAACTGACCTTTAACAGCCAAGGTGGGATTAAACCCCCACGATATCTCATTAACATGCACATGGGCCACTATGGGCTAAATTCCAAATTGGGCTGAATGTGACATGGATTACGTGGCACGTTGACGTGGACAACAAAATGTTGGTGTCTCGCTGACATGGACATCACAATTACATGTGTTAGTAGGTTTCAATTGCATGTGATAGTGCCTTACTGAGGTGGACAACTTACATGTTGAGGAATATCTCTAGTGAGGTTTAGGATTATAAGAGATATAGACATGATTGAGGGATTGGAAGGAGGCTTGGGTAGCTAGTTGTTCCAGCTTTGGAGTAAGTGACATAAGTTCGAATCCCCGTGGTTGCGCTCTAGCAAGAGTTGGAGGGTGGTCTGGCCAAGGAAGAGCTTAGAGGTCTCTTGGTGCCTATAACGTCCTATAATAATACATGATTGAGCACAAAACACATGTAAAGGCTGGAATGAAATTTTCATTTCCTAAATATGGAATTTAATTTAGACTTGTGTCATGATGCACCCATGTGTAAAACACATTGCAGATGCATTTTGATGTTGTATCCAGTAGTCCTTTAATCTACATGGGAGATACAATTTTGTTGTTTTTCCTTTTATTAAACCTCATCCATGTCTGCTTGAAGAGTGTCTATCTCAGTTTTTACATTACAAGCAAAATATTCATGCGTTGTACCAAAACATAGACCTTATCACAGTATATTTTTTCTTCTATTGCAAAGCGCATAATTATTTAGCTATAAATATATTATAACTTTAATTTTTCATAATAACTATGTGTTTCTATGACTCAATATCGACCTTTCTAGCGTTTTTGATGCATCATATCAATCTCTATAATTTTTTTGTCGATGTGTCAATGATTGGTCTGTCCATCAGCAATTGAGATCTCTTTTGAATTTTCACACGACAGTCCTTGTCGTCGGAAATTACATAAATACATTTGTTTAGATTTCATTAGATAATAATCTCAAGATTTTGGTTTACGAAATAATTAGTTGTACAGTTGACTAATCCATACTTTAATAGAAATAAGTTTTGTTTCTAATCTAATCAAAACTACATAAGATGGTGTAAATCCTTCTGCTGAAATCAAAAATTAATGCACAAATAAACATAATAAGTGCTGAAAAGTAGGAGTTCGGACTGAACAATGGAAAGTTAGTGAAGGCTTCAGGAACACCGACGACGACAACCTCCTTCTCGTATTCCTCGGCCACCTCCGCATATTTGGGGTTTGTCTCTTACACGTTCTTGGTTATCGCCAAACCTTTATGCATGCAACATATGCAAGGATGATTTAACACACCTATAGACAAAGTACGACCTAAAGATTCATAACATACATTTTTATGAAGCTAACAAAACTGGTTTGGCATTTTTCTGATTTTTCTATGATTTTTGGTGAATTTTACAAGATCTCTGTTTTTATAGAAAAAGAGAAAAACGAAAGAAAAAGAAAAAAAACTTGCATGAGCTCAACTGGCCCAACTGCAAGGATTTAGCCAAGGTCGAAAGAAGCCCGCCAGGAGAGACGCATTCGGATATGGACATTTTACATCAGGAATTCTGATATATTTCAAAAACTATTAAGATCGTGTCACCTTTTCTTTCTCTCTAGCATCTTTACACTTGGAACCCTGTATTTATTTGTATTCTCTGCCCTACTCCTAATCTCTGTTGGCAACTGTGAAAATAGAAAAAGAAATAGGCACGGACACAGCTGAGCATGGTGAGACCGAGTCGGGGGTTGGACAAAAAAAAAGAAGCTACAAATTTTGCCTCTTTAGTATTTTATATATATATATATATATATATATATATATATATATATATATATATATATATATATATATGGGTCTTGAGTAAACGTACTGAAGAGGTGTGAGCACATTATGAAAAATAAAAAATAGACGGGAGAATTTTTTCAGGTTTAATATTAATACATGTATGAGCTTGGTAGCGCTCGAACGTCCGTACGCCTGCGCCTACAGCTGTTTTCACGCCATTTCACGCGCATGGGGGCCGTGCCGCCCTCTAACGTCACTAGCATCGAGAAGAGGAGGAGGGGCGGCGGATGCCTGCTAGAACCGGGAGGAGGACACACCAAGACGAGGCAGCAAAAGCGAGGATAGGATGCAACACCCGATCTACTTTTGAAATACCCAGATACAACATTTACAACATACGTCTGAAGGCAGATAAAACACTAAACATGCATCTGAAATACTTGCAAAAACACATGAAAAAACACTTGAAAAACATATGCAACAACCAGATAAAGCACTTGTAACATACGTGTAAAACATATGCAACATCTAAATAAATACACTTTCAACATACTTTAAAAAAAATAGATGAAATATTGGGAATAAAAGCTTGCAACATAGGTGTACAACCGTTGCAACATATGCAACATCCTCACTTTTGCAACATCCGTATGAAACAATTGCAACATACCTCTAAAATATCTAAAACACTTGAAATATGCGCGGGCAACATACGCTTTTAACGCAACATCTCCTTGCTGCCTGTGAGAATAGAGGCTCGTCGGCATGTGTTCACTAGAGGCAGCAACCCGCGCAAGGAGCGGAGAAGATGGAGTCCACATCGAGTTCAAGGAGGCGATGGACAGATCTCGGAAGAAGGGTAGCTGGCGGTCCTTGGCACCCTCCCTGAGTTCAAGGAGCCGACGGCCATCGACAGTCCAGGGTGCGGGGGAGCAAGCGTGGCGGCGCGGCAGGTGGGCGGGGAGGGCGGCGCGATGTTGGGTCAGAGCAGTGAAGAGGCGATGGGGCGCATGGCTACGCTGGTGGTCGGCAGGGCTACAGGCGATGGCGCGGTGCTGCGAGCTGCGCGCAGGGTGCGACGCGTTGGGGAAGGAAGAGGGCTATGAGGTAGAAACACCGATTCTTTTTTTTAGAAATTCCCGAGCCGATAGGAAGGGGTAGTTAGGCCAGCGTCGTGGCCCATCAACAAAGCGTCCGGGGCGGACGGATGTCCGCTTTCTAGAATTACCGATAGATATATATATAGAGTATATGATTTTGCAAAAAATAAAGAAGTTCTAGACCGAGTTCAAACATATAGACAGATGATATGATTTTGCAAAAGGTAGACACGTATGCTATTTTTTATTTGAAAAACTCACCGCATGCTAAAATTGATCGCCTATCCACGTCTCCTCAACGGACTCAGGTATCGATCCGGAAAAGGAAACAGGAACATGTGAGGAAATAAAAGACGAGAAGCTCATGCGGCGTATGCCCACGCATATATACGTACGTACCGCGGCTCTGTAGTAGACTCCCAACCTCAATCAATCAGTTACGAGCTGAGTATTACTAATCGGCAGAGCCGGCGGCAAACATGTCATCCGTGGCGGAGATAGCGGCGATGGCGGAGAAGCTGGCGCGGAGCGTGGGGAAGGCGGCGTGGTTGGCGGGGACGACGTTCCTCGTGCTGGGCCTCCCGCTGCTCTTTGTGCTGGAGCGCGAGATGCAGATTGAGCAGATGGAGTATGAGCACCAGTCCCAGATGCAGACACTCCTCGGCGGGCCGCCGGACGTAAACAATTCTTTCTATTAATCATCTATCGGCAGCGATTCAGTAGGTTTTTGTAGTTTGAGGTCTTCTCTTTTGCGTGTGTGTGGATTTGATCAGTTTTCTGGTCATGAGATGAGAAGAGGAAATTTCTTGGAGAAATATTAAGCCATCGATTAAGGTTTATATATTTGCGTGTGCAAGGATATATTGTCGTCGACATTCCAACTTGCACCGAGTTTCTTGATGAGAAAAATAAACCATGATCAATTGTTTCTTCTTAGTATATGTATGTATGAGAGCAGGAACTTTGCTAGCTGGAGACGCTAGGCAACAGATTGAGAGGTACCCTTCTTTTCATTGTGCCAGCTCGATCATGATCCGGTGATCCCTCTTTTGTTTACTGCCTTGTTCTTGATAGTCGATGGTTCAATCTCGATCGTTAGCAAAAGGAAATTGGTGTTTTTACTTTCGTTTTCGGTTGTGACAAATTAAATTTGTGGCTAAAAGATAAAGATTGTTCGTGGACGGACGATAAATAAATAAATTATTTAAGTGCCGACGAATTATTCGCCATGGATCCAAGCATATAGAAGAAGCAACAAACCACTAGAACAGAATTTATCCCTGTCATCTCCAACAGTATCTAAAAAATTATTCTCTAAAAACAGGTTTTCCAACATTCGCAAAATATACTGGAAGACATAAAAAAGATACAACTCCAACAATTTCCAAAATCTAGCGCCTAAAAGATAAGATAGAAGGTAATTTTACATACACCCCGCCCGCGCCCTTCACTCTCGCCCTGTTCGCCTGCGCAGATTTGCCCTGGTCATCACGCGCCCTGCCCGCGCACGGCCATCTCACAGGGCCGCCTCCACCGCACCAGGACGCCACGTCACCTGCCCATGTTGCATTGAAAGCGTATGTTGCAAACGGATGTGTCAAGTGTTTCAGATGTTCCAGATGTATATTGCAAGTGTTTCATATAGATGTTGCAAAAGTAAATCTATATATTGCATATGTTGCAATGACTATACACGTATGTTGTAAGTATCTATTCAAAATATTTCATCTACTTTAGAAGCATGTTGCAAGTGTTTTATCTAGATGTTACATATGTTGCAATAGCCATATACATATGTTGCAAAAGTATGTTCTAAATGTTTCATCAGCTTCAGACGTATGTTGCAGAAAGTGTTTTCATGTTGCAAGTGTTTCATGAGCACGTACAGGCAGTCCCTGTGTGCGTGATACGGTGTGGGCGCTGGTGGTCCCCATGTGCATGCGTGCGGGAAACGAAGCGGCGTGGGCCGGTAGGCGTGGGCGGGCTTGTGCAACAGCAAGCACGTGCAGTGGTAGGCGCAGCAGCATGTGCGGGCTTTCGAGCGCTTGCATGGCCCGTAAGTAATTTAGAGGCCGTTGTAACATAGTTTGTCCCAAAAATATGCCACTCTAGTTTTATTCTAAGTTAATCTATTTTAAGTTTTATTGAACTTATATTTATAAATAAAATATTACTAGCAAATATGCCCGTGCGTTGCAACGGAAGAAAAAGTACCAAACATTTAAGAAAAACAAGGATCGAAATAATACATTTCTCTTTATATTTTACTCTTTGTATAAAAATTCATCTAGAATTGTGTTTGAAAAGATATTTGTTAGACTAAACTGAACAACTAACTTTATATTTCAGTCCACAGTTCAATTGATTGAACCATATCGGCTGAGCAAGGTTGTATCAATAAGATACGTTTTGTTTCTAATTAGAACTGTACCAATAGTGTGGTGATGAAAAAAATATATTTCTTAAAGAAGAGGTCAAGGGCTTAAAGGCGTATAATATTATTATATTATTATTGATATTTATGGGAAATGACTAAATTAGAACAGACAGTTAAGTTGAAAACTGACTATTGAAGTGGATGCTTATAAAGCTTGGAAAAAGAACGGACGAAACCCGTTCGAATAGGGACGCGTGAAAAAAAGAGCATACCTAGTCCGGACGAGTCTTCAATTTGATCGTTGTTTTTGTTGAAGAAGATATGTATGGTTGGGGCAGCGCTCGCAACGGCTATGGTGAGCTCAGGACGTTCAATGCTAGCGCTCTAATGGCTTCGTGCCAGGGCGTGGCTGCTGAGAAGCACTGTAGCTACAGATCTCAACCTGGCAGCAGCAGCTCAAATGGTTAACGTGCATGCACATGGTCATCATGCCTAGCACAAGAACCGGCGCAGGTGCTAGCGCTGCTTCTCTCTTCTTAGCCGTGCAGTTTGCTCACTTCTCCTTTTCCTTTTTTTTGGTGTGATGTGATTTGGATTGTTTTACTTATTGATTGATTCTAAGCGCTGCTTCTCTCGTTTTTTAGCACTGCCACAGGCCGCCGCTGCCGCTACTCGCCAAAGAGTGGCGGCGGCGGCCGGAGGAGAGGCAGGGACGGTGGGGACTAGCGACGCTGGCGGTTGTCCCCGAGTCGCCTGTTGGGGAGCTCGGGGGTTCTTCACTAGCCAACATGTCAAACAAAAGCTGGACAGAGCCAAGGCAAACAAGCCCTCTGAAACATGAATGATCCTATATTTAAACATAAGCAAAATCGATGAATCAATTTGTAGTTTAGACCATGTTGTTTGAATTCAACTCCTAATTTTTTCCCTTGCGACCATGCTTACATTTGATTTCAGGTACATCTATGGGTTCAAATTCAAGGGTAATCAATAATTTTGTTTAACCTCCAACTTGTATGGTTGTCTGATTTTTAACCTAGAACTACGAAACTCAGTACAGGACACCCTCCAACAGTCAAACAAAATAGATTTGGTCCTCTAGCAGGATTTGAATGGATTCAAAGGGGTTTTCTACTTTTTAGAAGTAATTAAAGTTTAATTTAATCTCTAAAAATTAATACCTAATTAATTTAAATAAAAAAGAAACTACTACTGTTTTTTTTCCAAAAATGTCATCTCCTTGTTGATGCTCTATTTGGAGTAATTTGGATCTTATTTGTTTCAAACAATAATGAGCACCACCATGAGCAATAAAGTGACAGGAACATGAAAATAAGCTCCAAATCAATGTAAATACTGTTAGAAGTAAAAGAGCCGGAGAAATCCAGTGATGCAAAAT
This sequence comes from Saccharum hybrid cultivar R570, assembly GCA_038087645.1. Classification (NCBI taxonomy): domain Eukaryota; kingdom Viridiplantae; phylum Streptophyta; class Magnoliopsida; order Poales; family Poaceae; genus Saccharum; species Saccharum hybrid cultivar. Next base: position 23,302,423 of record JAQSUU010000805.1, on the reverse strand, counting down.
GAGAGTTCTCATATTCCAATAAATAGTGTTGTACATATATATACTTGGCTTCATGTGGGCAGTTACTTACTAGAGAGGAAGTAAAATGACACCCCTGGTCTGTACCTATAGGAACTGCCATTTTTAGTTGCTAATGAGAGGGATTAACTCCTAATCGATCATTAAGAATAATTCTCAACACTCTATCTTGATCAATTAGATCCTTGTAGGCTACATTGTTCATCCATTATGCATCACCACAGTCTATGGAAACCTTGTGGTAAAAACCAAAGTAATATTAGTATACCTTCTTAAAACATGTTATTTAGACCTTTTGAAATAAGGATAAACACCATGAAATACAATCAACAATGTTATTTAGACCTTTTGAGATAAACCCAAAGTCTTATTCTAAAAGCATGTTAATCATATGATCAATATGCCTCAAATATCATCTTCTAAAAACCCCGATGGGGAAAAATAGATGATATTGCATATAACATTGCCTCGTTAGAAAATTTTTATGAGAAACCACAAATGGGAAAACTCACACAGAGAAAAGACTACAAGGTAACTTATGTTCCAATATCACCCTCCCAAAACCCCCTGTGGAGATAACCTTATCCCGTGAACGCCAAACCTCCATGCTGGGAATGTTCACAAAGAATAACCACCCACGGATGCTTTGTTCGGTGGCCCCTAGGGACACGACTGGAAAAATCCTATGTGTCTAGGAGTTCTCTAGTCCACAACAAGAGAGGTTTTGGATGCACTGCAAAAGTCTGGTGGTCCACACCTTGTTTTTTGGTGACCCCCTTTGAATATCCCGCACAATGTGCTAAGGGACCTCTTTCTCCGGTGCACTATTAGAGGGTAGCACTAGATAAATCCGGTGGCTAACCATAGCATCGGTTAACACAACACCTTAAGCCGTTGGAGAATATCACAACAAAGTTGTCATAGATCAGCAAGGCTACCTAAACATCGTCAGGATCATCTCGCAAGATCTTGTACCGTGACGCATGACAAACAGGGCATTCATCTAAATTCTCGTGAACGCCATGGTACAGGATGCAGTCATTAGGACATGCATGTATCTTCTCGATTTATAATCCTAAAGGGCAGACGATCTTTTTTGCTTCGTATATAGTGGTGGGCAATTCATTAGGCTTCGGAAGCATCTTTTTTTGGATCTTCAGTAATTTCCCAAATGCCTTGTCAGATATACCATTCTCTGCCTTCCACTGTAACAACTCTAGTGTCGTGCCTAGCTTTTTCTAGCCATCTTCGGCCGACGGGTAGAGTAACTTCTTGTGATCCTGTAGCATTTGGTCAAACTTAGCCTTCTCCTTCTCACTTTCACAATCTCTCTGTGCGTCACGAATGACATCACCAAGAGCATCGTCATCTTCAGCGATACTGTTTTCTGCATCCGCCTCTTCTTCAACTTCCTCCATCGCGAAGTCACAGTATTGAGCAAAAACATCGTCAGGGTCCGCTTGTTCTTCTTCACCTTCTTCCATCATAACCCCGGTCTCTCCGTGCTTGGTCCAACAAATGTAGTTTGACATGAAACCCGACTTGAACAAGTGCAAGTGAATACTTCTTGAGCTACAAAATTCTTTCAAATTCATACACACGGCACATGGGCAACACATAAAACCATCCCGCTTGTTTTCCTCTGCCACTCTGCAGAATTCTCGCACGCCCTCAATGAACATTCAATGGCGTGTCGTTATCTGCATTATATGGCATCACATAATTAAAAGCCCAGCATGAGAAAAGAGCGCGGCACAACCTTGTCTAATTGAGTTCAAAATTTTATAAGTGGTTCATCATTTCATAAAATTAATTTGTGGACGTTAATAAAAAGATAGCAAAATCATAAATTTAGTATTTTTCTATTAAAAGGTGTAATTTTATCTCTAAATAAAATTAATTTGAAGAATTTTTAAAGTTAAAATAAATTTATTTCAAAATTAGAAAGAATCAACATTATTTAACATTTTAAAATGAGAACATGAACAAATTAAAGTAAAAAGTATCCTAAAAAGTCTATAATAGAACTAAATTATATTACTTTCTAGGTAATATAATTTAAATGTGTATACTACTTTCTAGGTACTATAATTAGCATCGTTCATAAAAATTCTGTCACACCCATTTAAAGACCAAATGGAATGCATACTCTTATGTGTGCCTAGAGATCAGTCACACATAAGTTAACAAATTATAACGGAAGTATCATCACAAATGTTATTACATCACGATATTTAACACATAGTCTTAACACAAATGTAGCGGAAGTAAAAATAATAAACTCTCGTGGTAGCTCCAATCACAGGCACATTGACTGGTTGACTGCAAGTCTAGTAATCTTCAGGGAAGTAGGCGTAGTAGTCACTATTACCACCATCTGTTACCCATCCGAGATTTTTATCCAAGTAAGAAAAATAAACAAGCGTAAGTACATCTCGTACTCAACAAGTGTAACATGGGGTTCATGAGGCTCAAAGTCATATCATTGGTTTATCAGCATGTAGCTTTTAATTAGCATAATTTTAGCATATCAATAGCATCAAAATATCTCAATGTAAACAATAAACATATGATCCATGTGAAATAATTGATGAATAGCAAAAACATAACCATTAATAATTATCAACTATTCCATAAGGGTCCAAGGCCACTCGTGACCATGAGCACGGCTGTTATAACAGTTTTACACTCTGCAGAGGTTGTACACTTTCACTATGAGTCGTGTTACCCATATGCCCGAGTTAATTACTCCCAAAATACTACCAGGGTGAGCAGGCAGGGTAAACACTATGAAGTCTTTTGAAGGTTCGTCTAACAAGTTAGGGCCATTAGATTCACTCGGCAAACAGATGTAGAGCCCCCCTTCCAAATGGCACAATAACCCGCAGCATATACACATAAGGACAGAGGCCGCACTATACCCGATTCGTCAAGCCATTCTTACGCCAAAAAGGTTACCTCTAACAAGCTAGAAAATGTCCTTCTATATGACTAAAGCCAGAGCCATATAGCCCCCACAGTTGTACTGTAAATCCCGGATGTTCGCTTATAAATGAGTCCTTATGGAGAGTAATTAGAGCATCAAAAGTAACCCCCATGCTCTAATCCCCTTTAAACATTAATCAAAATCATCTTTTAATGTTTGTTGCATATTCCTCTAATCAATTTACATGATCATAGTCCACGTTTAAGCACTAGCCATACTACTCAATGCAGTATAATAGGTATCAAGGTGTAGGATCAATCACTAAGTCATCCTTAACAAGGAATAGATGCATAATGATATTATTTGCATAATGTGAATAGGACAACAAGGATAATCCCATGCTATACTTGCCTTGCTCAAACTGGTCCTGAAGATCTTGCTCGTAGAAAGGCTCTTGATCCCCAACGAATTGCTCACCGTCTATACTCGATCAACAACAGCAACAACACACATCCAGAGGCAATCATGCATAAACAAACAAGACTATAATTAGAACAGTACACCATCAGTAATAAAATAAGATAAAAAGTCTTAAAAACGAATCTACAACTCGCTAGGATCACACAGACGCGAAGATCACGAAAAACGGAGCTAAAACGACGAAGTTATGAATTTACGAAGATTTCCTATAGAAAAATAAATACTTTAATAAAAACTCGAAAATAAATTAATCCAAACCTACTGTACAGTTCTATCATCATGTAGAGCTCGCAAATATGAATCTAACGCAATTTGAATGGATCAAATCGGAGTTAAAACGGAGATTCTACGACTAAAACAAGTTGAGTGGCAAAACTGTAAATATTGGAAAACGTATTTTCATTTACCGAGACGAAATACGCTTTCAACAGATCAAAGCGGATTCGGGACTTTACGTTTTGGACCGCGGGTTTGATATATCAAAAGTTTAGGGTCTCTTTAACAAAAAGTTCAAGCGAACCGGTATCTACACATCACGTCCGTCCGATTCGAAACGAACGATCCAGATTGGATCGGGGAGGGAGAGAGAAGACGCCGGCGGCGCTCCGGCCGATTTCCGGCCCGTCGGTGGGCTCCCGCGGCGGCGCCATGGCCGGGATACGCCAGAACTCGGCTCCGGGCACCAATCGACGAAGGGGAAACACCGTTAGAAGAGCAGCTCACGACGAACTCACCAAAGACAAGAATTAGGGCGCGGGATGGACGGAGACGACGGCGAGCTCGGGATGGCGGACGGTGGCGGTGAAGGAGCTTGCGGTGGCGGTATTTGATGGCTACAGCAGCCCCAAAGAGGTGGATGAGGGCGGAAGGGTGCGGGGGCTCCGTTTTATAGCCCGGAGGCATCACTAAGTATGGAAGGGAAAGGATACAGAGAGGGATTCGGATCTCCCGTATCCGGTGGAGAGAGGAAGACGACGGTGTCCGTTTTTGGAAAGCGCCGGAGGAAGGAGATGGAAAGGGAGATGTGTCGCTGACCGGTGGGACCGGCTTGTCAGCGGCTCGGGTGCGGAAGACGGCCGCGCGCGCGCGAAGCGGGCCGATGGCCGCTGCTTGGGCTCGGCCCGGAAAGACCGGAGGCGGGCGCGGGGGAGGGAGAGGAGAAGGAATGGGCCGCCGCAGCAGGCCAGAGGGATGGGCTGCGAAGAGAAGCGGCCCGAGAAGAAAAGAAATTCCTTTCCTTTTTCTTTTTCTAATTTTTCAAAGCCATTTTTCAAAAGATTTTCAAATCCAATTTGAATTTGACTTAAACCACTCATTACAAAATTTCAAATACAGCAGCATGAATGCTCAATCATGTTTCTACCCTTATATTTGATTTTAAATTTATAAAAATTATTATCATTCTAAATTTGCATGCTCACAAAAATATACAAAAATCATATTTCTCCTACTTTTCTTCTTTTCAAAATTTTAGGGTGTTACAATTCTAGCCCCCTTAAGATGAATCTCATCCCGAGATTCGACCGATGCTTACTCAAACAGTTGCGGGTAGGTTTTCCTCAGATCCTCTTCTCGTTCCCAAGTAGCCTCTTCTACAGTGTACCGATTCCACTGTACCTTACATATTTTGATTGTTTGACTTCTTGTGACTCTGTCAGCAGTCTCTAAAATTTTAACCGGAAACTCTTCATATGTAAGATCCTCCTTAACAGTGAGCTCCTCTAATGGAATCTATTCCTCTGGTACTCGCAAACATTTCTTCAGTTGAGACACATGGAACACATCATGTACACCTGCCAAACTTTCGGGTAATTCCAACTGATATGCCACTTCACCACGTCTCTCTATGATCTTGAAAGGTCCAATATATCTTGGTGCCAATTTACCTTTTATGTTGAACCTCTTCACACTCCTCATGGGTGACACTTTCAAGTAAACATAATCTCCTACCTCAAAAGTCAACTCTCTTCTACGAGTATCAGCATAACTTTTCTATGGGGACTGTGCTATTTTTAGGTTATCTCTAATCATTCTCACTTTCTTTTCAGCATCCTTAAGTACATTAGGCCCAAACACTTGACTCTCCCCTGTCTGATTCCAGAACAACGGGGTTCTACACTTTCATCCATACAGAGCCTCAAACGGTGCCATCTGCAGACTCTTCTGATAACTATTGTTATAAGAGAACTCTGCGTAAGGCAAGCTCTTATCCCAGCTAGTACCATATTGTAGAGCACAAGCTCTCAACATATCTTCCAATATCTGATTAATTCTCTCCGTTTGACCATCTGTCTATGGATGGTAAGCTGTACTAAAGTTCAGTTTGGTTCCCAGTGATTCATGTATCTTTTGCCAATAATGAGATGTAAACTGAGTACCCCGATCAGATACAATCTTCTTAGGAACTCCATGTAGACTCACTATTCTTTCCATATACAACTCTGCCAACTTCGCACTGCTATATGTAGTCCTCACTGGCAGAAAATGAGCAACCTTAGTCAGACGATCCACTATCACCCAAATTGAATCATATCCTCTCTGAGTCCGTGGCAACCCAACTATAAAATCCATACCAACCTCTTTCCATTTCCACTCGGGTATCTGCATAGGCTGTAACAATCCTGCAGGTCTCTGTTGTTCAGCTTTCACCCTTTGACAAGTGTCACACAAAGCAACATATTCAGCAACATCTCTCTTTAAACCATACCACCAATATTTCTCTTTCAGATCCAAATACATCTTAGTACTCCCCGGATGTATGGAATAAGCTGACTCATGAGCTTCACGCAGAATTGCACTTCTGATTTCCTTATCCTCAGGCACACACAGCCTTTTTCCAAACCATAGCGTACCACTATCATCCTTACGGAATCCTGGAGATTTACCTTTCGCTATGTTTTCAGCTATCTCTCTCAACTTTTCATCTTTCAGCTGACCCTTGCGGATTTCTTGCTCCAAAGTAGGCTCTAGTACTAATTCCACTGCATTGGTAGTAAACCCTAAGTTCAGATGCTTACATTCAGCACATAACTCTTTTGGCATAGGCATTACTTGTATTTCATTAGCGTAGCTTTTCCTACTAAGAGCATTAGCAACAACGTTGGCCTTTCCTGGATGATAATGCATCTCTAGATCATAGTCCTTTATCAACTCCAACCATCTACGTTGTCTCAAGTTCAGATCTGTTTGAGTGAAGATATACTTTAGACTCTTGTGATGAGTGTATATATCACTCTTGTGTCCAATCAGATAATGTCTCCATATCTTTAATGCATGAACCACTGCAGCTAATTCCAAATCATGAGTAGGGTAATTCAACTCATGCTTCCTCAACTGCCTCGATGCATATGCCACAACTCTACCCTCTTGCATAAGAACACATCCCAAACCCAATCGAGATGCATCACAGTAGATAGAGAAGGGTTTATTCAGATCTGGCAAAACTAAGACGGGTGCAGTAGTCAATCTTTTCTTTAATTCCTCAAAATTAGCCTGGCACTTCTTAGACCACATAAACTTGGCATTCTTCTCCAATAATGCAGTCATTGGTTTTGCAAGCTTGGAAAATCCCTCTATAAATCTCCTATAATAGCCAACCAATCCCAAGAAACTACGGATCTCACTTACATTGATGGGTGGCTTCCAGTTCAATACATCCTTCACCTTGCCAGGATCTACTGATATTTCTCCATTTGAGACAATATGACCCAGAAAAGAAACTTCCTTCAACCAAAACTCACACTTACTCCTTTTGGCATATAGTTGGTGTTCTCTGAGCTTTTGCAAGACCAACCTCAAATGTTCAGCATGTTCTTCCTCAGTCTTGGAAAATACTAGAATATCATCAATGAATACCACTACAAACTTGTCCAGATATTCCATGAACACCTTATTCATTAAGTACATGAAGTATGCTGGGGCATTAGTCAGACCAAAAGATATCACTGTATACTCATATAAACCATACCGTGTGGTAAAAGCTGTCTTTGGTATATCCCTGGCACGAATCTTCAATTGATGATATCCAGAGCGAAGATCAATCTTAGAGAATACACAAGCTCCTCTCAACTGATCAAACAGGTCATCAATTCTAGGCAATGGGTACTAATTCTTGATAGTAACCTCATTGAGAGACCGATAATCCACACACATCTTCTGAGTTCCATCTTTCTTGTCCACAAAAATCACTGGTGCTCCCCACGGTGAAGAACTAGGACGAATAAAACCCTTATCCTACAACTCCTTAATTTGTTTCTTAAGTTCTTCTAATTCATTTACTCCCATTCTATATGGACGCTTAGCTATGGGTGCAGTTCCAGGTAATAATTCAATAATAAATTCAATGTCACGGTCTGGTGGCATACCTGGCAATTCCTCAGGAAACACATCGGGGAACTCCTCCACAACTGGGTCCTCCTGGTTGGCACCATCATTAAGCTAGTTCACTGTAGTTGTCTCCTGTTTTTGCACTTTTACCTCAACCTTGATTCTATCACCCTTTGGCGTTGTCAGTACAACTGATTTACCCTTGCACTGAATCTCTGCTTGTTGTTGCATCATCCAATCCATTCCCAATATAAGATCAATCCTAGCTGTTCTCAATACTATAGGACTCACTGTAAACTCTACCCCCCTTAAATTAAGACTAATCGGAAGACAGCGATAAGATGCTGGCATGCTTCCACTAGGTGAGTTTACTAATATAGGGTTCTTCATGGCACACAAATGAATTCTATGTATTCTAACAAATGATTGTGATATGAAAGAATGTGATGCTCCAGAATCAAAAAGAACAGTGGCGGGAGTGGAGTGGACATCGAACGTACCAAGCATAACTTCTGGCTCCTCCACTGCGGTATCCTGGGACAAGTGATTCACCCTTCTAGAGTTAGGTGCTGGCTTCCGGTGGCTGCTCTGTCTCTGGGGAGTCTGCTGGTTGGGCTTTTCAGGGCAATTGTAGGACAAGTGACATTCTTTCCCACATTAGAAACACCTGTTGGGGGTACTGAGAGCACTAGTCTTCGTGGGAGTGTTATTGGAAGGACCCTGACGCTGTGCTTGATTCCCATTCTGTTGCGGAGGACGTTGGTTGCTATTCTACGGCTGGAATGAGGGATGTTGCGGGAATTGACCACGAAAAGGGACCTGACCACGATTCCACTGTCCAGAAGGAGGCCTCTGTTGATTATTCTGCTGAAAGCCAGTACGTGGACGGGTGTTGCTACCAGAGGCTTGTCCCTGTAACCTTTTCCTCTTAGCATCCATCTCCTTGCGCTTGTTATCCACCACGATAGTGCGGTTCACAAGCGCCTGAAAGTTAGGATAGGTATTGGACATCAACTGCAACTGTAGTCCATCATATAATTCCTTCAGGAAGCGACGCTGCTTATCATTGTTATTGGCTACTTCATGTGGAGCATATCGTGACAATTGAGCAAACTTGTCACAGTACTCAGCTACAGACATTGACCCTTGGGTTAGGTTCCTGAATTCCTCCGCCTTCAACTCTATCATCCCTTCAGGTATATGGTAAGCCCTGAAGTTCTCTCTAAACTCCTGCCAGGTGACTGCGGGAGCATTGGCGGGACGACCATACTCATATGACTCCCACCAATCCTGAGCTTCTCCCTGAAGTTGTCCAGAAGCAAACAACACCTTCTATCGGTCATCACATTGTGCAATATTGAGTTGCTTCTCCACAGCACGAAGCCAATCATCGGCTTCCAAAGGATCAGCAGCATGTGTGAACACTGGGGGACGACCCTTCAAAAATTCACCACGCTTATCACGTGGTTGAGCCCCAGCAACTGGCTGATTTTGCTGATTCTGCGCCAGTTGTTGCATCAACTGCGTCTGCACTGCCAACAGTTGCACAATAGTTGGTGGCGGTGGTGGTGGTGGATTTGGGGGAATGTTTCCACAACCCCTGCCTCTTCCTTTTCCGGCCATCTGCCATCCATAAACATGCAAACTTTAAGAATTCCATGTTATCAACCACTTATAAGATAAAGAATGAGATCTGAAGGTTTTCTGGACTAGTAGCAATATTGACAGTTCAGTATTTTAATCATATCTCAAGCTCCAGAAGTCCAAAACAGGCGTGCTTTATATGGTTGGAAAGCTTATGAAATTATCCACAACTTTTATTCAGACCTCAAGATCAGATTCGGTCGTTAAGTTTACAAAAAATAAGGTGTAACAGAAACTGTTCCAGATTCCAGACTGTGCAGAAACCTTAACTTGTGCAAATTATATCTCTCGAACCAGATCAGCTAAAAAGGTGATTCCAATGGAACTTGATAGATGCTTAAGTCTAGTTTCTCTCATAAAAATTTCATAAATATTGCACGATCCGTTTTTGAACTATAGCAGAAACATTACAGACTGCTCCAGAAAACAGCAAGGACAGAAATGTGATAATACCAAACCCAACTATTATTCCCTTGACTATTAAACTTATTATTCTTAAGAATGGAACTTGTAGACATGCCTACAAGCCCCAACACTCATAACAAAGATCCAACTCACACATAAGTATAATAATAAAGCAACTAGCACACCAAAGTTCAAACCACACGATACCCTCGACTGACTCAACTGACGTTACTAAGAACGTTTTTATTACATAAAGGACTCCTACTTCCTAAGGAAGTGGCTCATGCTCTAATGTCTTATAAATCTTGGGCATGCCTTGGTTTGCTCGGAGTTCATCAATGGTTGCCTGACACCTCTTGATAGTCTTCCCCTGTGCCTTCACCATCTCCTCTAACTGCAGCTTCCTATCCATCATATCATAAACAAGGTTCACCATCACCCGAGGTAGTGGCTCTAGCTGCACTGGATCCATCATAGCCCATCCAAGGTCAGGGTGTGCACGAGGGAAGTAGCGATGAATGTCATGCTTCATAAGGTTATAGCGAAGATAGCGGAGGCCCATACATGCTTCAAAAGCAGCATCTTCAATGCTATCCTCTATAGTAGCTCAATGACCCACGTGAGAAAACATCATGTCTAGCTGATACGCCCCCTTGTCTTGTTTATATGTAAAAATGCTCGCCCTTGCCTTCCAGTATGTGTCCTCCAGTGGATGAGTGTACTCCCAGCAGACGTACTCCACAGCTGGATGCCAATCAACGAAGTAGGCAGTGAGCATCCCCACAAGGCAAAGATGAGAGACAGCATTTCCTCCATTCCTGTGGTAGATCCTCACAGTCCACCCCATTGGAGGAGGTGGCATATCTCCAGCAGCTTCATGATGTGGTGGAGACGGGGGTTGCCCTCCTCCATTAGTTTCCTCTTCATCATCTTCAATCTCGATGATCTCTGGATCTTCTTCAGGCTCGGGCTCTTCCTGGGGAGGTGCTGGTGCTTGGATTGGTGCTTCAGGGGCCTGCTCCTATTCCTGGGGTTCTGGCTCTTGTGGCTCTTCAGGTGCAAGCAGGGCACGAGGTGGGTAGTATCCTCCAGAGCTGATGCGGGCAGTCTTACGGTCACGAGCCATCTACCGAATTTTTAGATGTAGTTAGAATAGAGGCAAAATTTCGTAATAGAATGAGACATAAGAAGCATAAAAATTTATCAAATAACAAGAGCAAGATAGTGAGCATAAAAATAGTGTAAAGATGATACTAAATCGACTATTTCTAGCTAGGCTTGCGTCCTACAGTCAACAAGAGCTTTGATACCAATTTGTCACACCCATTTAAAGACCAAATGGAATGCATACTCTTATGTGTGCCCAGAGATCAATCACACATAAGTTAACAAATTATAACGGAAGTATCATCACAAATGTTATTACATCACGATATTTAACACATAGTCTTAACACAAATGTAGCGGAAGTAAAAATAATAAACCCTCGTGGTAGCTCCAATCACAGGCATATTGAATGGTTGACTGCAAGTCTAGTAATCTTCAGGGAAGTAGGCGTAGTAGTCACTATTACCACCATCTGTTACCCATCCGGGATTTTTATCCAAGTAAGAAAAATAAACAAGCGTAAGTACATCTCGTACTCAACAAGTGTAACATGGGGTTCATGAGGCTCAAAGGCATATCATTGGTTTATCAGCATGTAGCTTTTAATTAGCATAATTTTAGCATATCAATAGCATCAAAATGTCTCAATGTAAACAATAAACATATGATCCATGTGAAATGATTGATGAATAGCAAAAACATAACCATTAATAATTATCAACTATTCCATAAGGGTCCAAGGCCACTCGTGACCGTGAGCACGGCTGTTATAACAGTTTTACACTCTGCAGAGGTTGTACACTTTCACTGTGAGTCGTGTTACCCATATGCCCGGGTTAATTACTCCAAAAACACTACCAGGGTGAGCAGGCAGGGTAAACACTATGAAGTCTTTTGAAGGTTCGTCTAACAAGTTAGGGCCATTAGATTCACTCGGCAAACAGATGTAGAGCCCCCCTTCCAAATGGCACAATAACCCGCAGCCTATACACATAAGGACAGAGGCCGCACTATACCCGATTCGTCAAGCCATTCTTACGCCAAAAAGGTTACCTCTAACAAGCTAGAAAAGGTCCTTCTATATGACTAAAGCCAGAGCCATATAGCCCCACAGTTGTACTGTAAATCCCGGATGTTCGCTTATAGATGAGTCCTTATGGAGAGTAATTAGAGCATCAAAAGTAACCCCCATGCTCTAATCTCCTTTAAACATTAATCAAAATCATCTTTTAATATTTGTTGCATATTCCTCTAATCAATTTACATGATCATAGTCCACGTTTAAGCACTAGCCATACTACTCAATGCAATATAATAGGTATCAAGGTGTAGGATCAATCACTAAGTCATCCTTAACAAGGAATAGATGCATAATGATATTATTTGCATAATGTGAATAGGACAACAAGGATAATCCTATGCTATACTTTCCTTGCTCAAATTGGTCCTGAAGATCTTGCTCGTAGAAAGGCTCTTGATCCCCAACGAATTGCTCACCGTCTATACTCGATCAACAACAGCAACAACACACATCCAGAGGCAATCATGCATAAACAAACAAGACTATAATTAGAACAGTACACCATCAGTAAGATAAAAAGTCTTAAAAACGAATCTACAACTCGCTAGGATCACACAGACGCGAAGATCACGAAAAACGGAGCTAAAACGACGAAGTTATGAATTTACGAAGATTTCCTATAGAAAAATAAATACTTTAATAAAAACTCGAAAATAAATTAATCCAAACCTACTGTACAGTTCTATCATCATGTAGAGCTCGCAAATATGAATCTAACGCAATTTGAATGGATCAAATCGGAGTTAAAACGGAGATTCTACGACTAAAACATGTTGAGTGGCAAAACTGTAAATATCAGAAAACATATTTTTCATTTACCGAGACGAAATACGCTTTCAACAGATCAAAGCGGATTCGGGACTTTATGTTTTATACCGCGGGTTCGATATATCAAAAGTTCAGGGTCTCTTTAACAAAAAGTTCAAGCGAACCGGTATCTACACATCACGTCCGTCCGATTCGAAATGAACGATCCAGATTGGATCGGGGAGGGAGAGAGAACACGCCAGCAGCGCTCCGGCCGATTTCTGGCCCGTCGGTGGGCTCCCGCGGCGGCGCCATGGCCGGGATACGCCAGAACTCGGCTTCGGGCACCAATCGACGATGGGGAAACACCGGGGAACGAGCAGCTCACGGCGAACTCACCAAAGACAAGAATTAGGGCGCGGGATGGACGGAGACGACGGCGAGCTCGGGATGGCGGACGGTGGCGGTGAAGGAGCTTGCGGTGGCGGTATTTGACGGCTACAGCAGCCCCAAAGAGGTGGGATGAGGGCGGAAGGGTGCGGGGCCTCTGTTTTATAGCCCGGAGGCATCGCTAAGTATGGAAGGGAAAGGATACAGAGAGGGATTCGGATCTCCCGTATCTGGTGGAGAGAGGAAGACGGCGGTGTCCGTTTTTGGAAAGCGCCGGAGGAAGGAGATGGAAAGGGAGATGTGTCGCTGACCGGTGGGACCGGCTTGTCAGCGGCTCGGGTGCGGAAGACGGCCGCGCACGCGCGAAGCGGGCCGATGGCCGCTGCTTGGGCTCGGCCCGGAAAGACCGGAGGCGGGCGCGGGGGAGGGAGAGGAGAAGGAATGGGCCGCCGCAGCAGGCCAGAGGGATGGGCTGCGAAGAGAAGCGGCCCGAGAAGAAAAGAAATTCCTTTCCTTTTTCTTTTTCTAATTTTTCAAAGCCATTTTTCAAAAGATTTTCAAATCCAATTTGAATTTGACTTAAACCACTCATTACAAAATTTTAAATGCAGCAGCATGAATGCTCAATCATGTTTCTACCCTTATATTTGATTTTAAATTTATAAAAATTATTATCATTCTAAATTTGCATGCTCACAAAAATATACAAAAATCATATTTCTCCTACTTTTCTTCTTTTCAAAATTTTAGGGTGTTACAAATTCAAACATAAAAAGTGATTGGAGCTAGCAATATGAAATAAAATAGCCATATACAACATGGATTTACATATGGTGCTGTTAAAACATAGGAGGATGAAGCTAGCAACCTTTCAAACAAATCGACGATGGCGTAAAAGCGTTTGAAGTGGATTGATCGCCGGAGATGAGACAAGAAAGAACAATAGAAGAACAAGCAACAAGAACATGAACAAGGAAGGGCTCGGACAGGGAGGAAGAAGAGGGAGGTTCAATTTATAAGGGGAGGTTTTAATCCCGGTTGGTAACACCAACCGGGACTAAACCCAGTCCTATAGTCCCGGTCGGTGCCACGGACCGGGACAAAAGATGTAGTCCCAGTCCATGGCACCGACCGGAACTAAAGACAGGGCTTTAGTCCCGGTTGGTGTTACCAACCGGGACTAAAGGTCCCTCCCGACAGCGCCTGACAACAGAGCCGTTGGCGAGGGACCTTTAGTACTAGTTGGTAACACCAACCGGAACTAAAGATCTATTTAGTCCCGGCCGCCGAAATCGTCGAGACTAAAGGCATTTTGGGCGATCGACGAAAGGTCAGTTGTGTAGTAGTGGGTGCACTATTAGAGGGTAGCACTAGATAAATCCGGTGGCTAACCATAGCATCGGTTAACACAACACCTAAAGCCGTTGGAGAATATCACAACAAAGTTGTCATAGATCAGCAAGGCTACCTAAAATGCCAACAAATATCATCGAGAGAGGCAATGGACAATAGAGGTTGAAAAAGCTCAAAGTAAGGGGCAAAGGATAGTGGATAATAGATCAATTTGTTGATTGGTTGTGTATTAGAGAGAGAGGGTGGTGGTCTTATATCGGTAGAAAACCTTCCTAAAAGAGGATATACAAAAGTTTTCCACAAGATCAGATGAGTTTTGATCAAATTTTAGTTGAAACAGATTCATATTGACAAAACTAGCTTAAGTCGGTTTCAAATGCCAGCCTAGGCCGGTTTGCACAGTGCGGCAACCAACTCAGGCAAACCAGTCTGGGCTGGTTAAGTTCGGCCACTAGCAACCGGGCTTTTCCCCAGATTGGTCTAGTTTATTCCAAATTGTCTCAAATTTGACCATTTTCGCTTTTATTTGATTCTCAAATACGAAAATGCAGAGTCCACTGACTGTTTTTGCTGCCAATAGTATGTATTAAAAATTCTACCACACAGGCCTCGGGGGCATGGTCTTGCTGAGTTGTAACGCATGGTTCTTTACCTGCTGATGATATACAACTTTTTTGTTTGGTAGCTGCCGATTATATATATGTGTAGCATCCATCTCCAACGCAAGGCATAAAGGTAGCAATCTAGCACACCACCACGGACCGCTAGTGGTTCGGCAGAAATTCTCGCAGGGAAATGAAACCGAATGCCTTTTGTGCTGAGCACCAAACCGTGTCGAGAGAGGCTATTACTTCCACAAATGCGTATGATTGTCCGTTCTCCCCGTAACGGAAATTCTTCATCTGGATTAAAGGGAGACGTGGAGGCCTCCCAGCGCTGCAAAGGATGCAGCCCGGAACGGCAAACATCACCGGCGATTTCAGGAGCAGACCGAACACGCAAGGAGTTATTTAGACCTTTTGAAATAAGGATAAACACCATGAAATACAATCAGCAATGTTATTTAGACCTTTTGAGATAAACCCAAAGTCTTATTCTAAAAACATGTTAATCATATGATCAATATGCCCCAAATATCATCTTCTAAAAACCCCAATGGGAAAAATAGATGATATTGCATATAACTTTTTTGTTAACATTGCCTCATCAGAAAATTTATATGAGAAACCACAAACGAGAGAACTCACGCAGAGAAAAGAGTACAATGTAACTTATGTTCCAATATCACCCTCCCAAAACCCCCGTGGAGAAAAATATATAATACAACATAACCTTGTGTTGATATTGCTTCATCAAAAACTTTATATGAGAAACCCCAAAGAAAAACTCATACAAAGAAAAGAGTATAATATGATGTTTGCAACAAGTTATCACTCAGAGCGACTCTCCCTGATACTTGCAAATCTATAAATCAATTCATACCAATGCACTCAACTAAAAGGATCTCTCTAGATGGCTAGAGGAGGGATGAACAGCCTATTAGAGTTCTCCACAAAGACAGAGACACTAGGAAAGTTTATTAGTATAGAAGACAATCCTAATAGCCATTAGTTGCCTAGCCTATTCACTCCAAAGCAAACCCTCCTACACAAGTCTAGTAGCAAGTTTAACTACTACAACTAAACCACACAAGCTACTCAGAGCAAGAACTACAACTAGTGAGCTTACAAGTAAAGCAACCAAACTATTCTCCTCACTAGAGAGCTACCACTACATAAACGACTACAGAAGCACAAATATGGAATGTAAATAGAAGTGTAGTAAAGAGCAAACCAGCGAGGGCAAGTGACACAAGATTTTTATCCCGAAGTTCAGTTGCTTGCCTGCAACTTAATCTTTGTTGACGTGGATTCTATTGGATCACTGCTTCACTAGCCTCGCGAGCATACAAACTCGCCCCCTACGACTTGGGCACTAGTATGAAAGCTAGTGGATCACCAAGGATCTCTCCAAGCCTCGTGATCCCACTATAGTTACTCTTTGCGAATCTTCTACGGGGATGAGGACAAAGCCCCTCACAAAACCACCAATCGGAGCCCCCACAAAATCACCAAGCAGTGCTCGACAATCTCCACAGCACCAAAGCCGTCTAGGCAGCGACAACCACCAGGAGTAACAAGAACTCACTACAAGAACTATTCACCAAGTGCCACTAGACGCACACTATCAATGCAAGGTATTAGAACCACTCCAATTATTCTACACAAATGCGGTCCCAGTCTATGCAAGTGAGTTGGAGGCGTTACTCAAACTCTATGGGTGCACAAATATCAGCCAAGGGTTCCAAGATAGTTTAAATGGCCAACCACACAAGTATTTGTTGCCCCTAAGAACCAATTAACAAAAATGTAGGCACCGGAGATTCGGGTGGGCACCGGAAATGGCCCACTGGATAAAGGAGCCGACACGATGTGACACATCATCCAACAGTCAAATTTAAATGGTCAACTAGCCGTTGAGTAGACCCTTTATCTGATGGTTTTCCGGTACCTATCACCTGACTTATCCCGTGAACGCCAAACCTCTATGCTGGGAATGTTCACAAAGAACCACCCACGGATGCTTTGTTCGGTGACCCCTAGGGACACGACCAGACAAATCCTATGTGTCTGGGAGTTCTCTAGTCCACGACGAGAGAGGTTTTGGACGCACCGCAAAAGTCCGATGGTCCACACCTTGTTTTTTGGTGACCCCTTTGAATCTCCCACACAATGTGCTAAGGGACCTCTTTCTCTGGTGCACTGTTAGAGGGTAGCACCAGATAAATCCAGTGGCTAACCCTAGCCACGGTTAACATAACACCTAAAGCCGTTGGAGAATATCACAACAAAGTTGTCATAGGATCAGCAAGGCTACCTAGAATGCCAACAAATATCGACGAGAGAGGCAATGGACAATAGAGGTTGAAAAGGCTGAAAGTAAGGGGCAAAGGATAGTAGATTAATTTGTTGATCGTTTGTGTATTAGAGAGAGAGCGTGGTGGTCTTATACCAGTAGAAAACCTTCCTAGCTAAAACAGGATATACAAAAGTTTTTCACGAGATCGGATAAGTTGACAAAACTAGCTTAAGACGGTTTCAAATGCCAGCAGGCCGGTTTGCACAGTGCGGCAACCAACTCAGTCAAAACCAGTCTGGGCCGGTTAAGTTCGGCCACTAGCAACCGAGCTTTTCCCCAGATTGGTCTAGTTTATTCCAAATTGTCTCAAATTTGACCATTTTCGATTTTATTTGATTCTCAAATACGAAAATGCAGAGTCCACTGACTGTTTTTGCTGCCAATAGTATGCATTAAAAATTCTACGACACAGGCCTCGGGGGCACGGTCTCGCTGGGTTGTTACGCATGGTTCTTTACCTGCTGATGATATACAACTTTTTTTTTTTGGGGTAGCTGCCGATTATATATATGTGTAGCATCCATCTCCAACGCAAGGCATAAAGTTAGCAATCTAGCACACCACCACGGACCGCTAGTGGTTCGGCAGAAATTCTCGCAGGGAAATGAAACCGAATGCCTTTTGTGCTGAGCACCAAACCGTGTCGAGAGAGGCTATTACTTCCACAAATGCGTATGATTGTCCGTTTTCCCCGTAACGAAAATTCTTCATCTGGATTAAAGGGAGACGTGGAGGCCTCCCAGCGCTGCAAAGGATGCAGCCCGGAACGGCAAACATCACCGGCGATTTCAGGAGCAGACCGAACACGCAAGGACTGCCTGACGGCGAATGCGGCGTGACGAGCGGATGCTCCGATCCATGCGCGCAAGCGCCTATAAATTTGCACCTCGTGGAGATCGACTGCCACCACATGCATATGTATATGCATATATGATTGGCAGGACCGCAGGGGGCAACAAACAGATCGGGCTCTCACTGCCTACTGCCCTGGTACGTCTTCTGCAGCCAGGACTTTCATTATTTCCGTTCCTTCCATTCCCAGCTTGTTTTTATTTTTATTGCCTTGGATTAGTTGCCAACCCGCAAATCTGAATATGTTTTGGTGTAAACAGCTTCCCTAGCTACTAGTACTTGGTTCTGAATCAAGGATCTTTAATTTCTCTTAGTTCGCTCTCATCTGTGTACACTCAACTTTATGTTTGCTAGCTCGTAGTAATAGGAAAAAGAAGGGAGAAAACCTATTGTGGGATTGGGATTAGTATGGATACCTAAATGCTGAGGTAGGGAGCGACGTACTGACAAGTCCACAAAGGGACCATATATATGGATGCACACTGTTTGACTTTAGCTACCTGTTGATAACTCTAAGCACTGTTAATTTCATTAACGCTAATCACCTTGTTAGTCACTAACTGTGAATTGTCACCCTGTTAATCACTAACTATGAGTTAATAAAAATGTTCCTTGAACTTCAACTGCAAAACAACCATCGAAAAAGTTGTTATCACTAACCATACGGAACTGGCTCTAATTATAGAGTGAGCGTTGGATGTAGACAGTGCCACTGCCACCCATGTATTGTGGAGTAATGGTTGTAATTAAACAATATGTTTTGTATCCCTTAGAAAAATCTTTGGATATATACTAGTGCAATATGCCTTCCCAAACACATGATAAATTGCACTACAGAACAAAAGGTTGTACTGCTACACTGTATATAATCTTGTCAGCGGCTTTGTCATTACTGAAATTTCACCTTGTATATCCCCTGTAGTACACTAGGTCTTATGTTTTCAAATTTCAATAGCGGTCTCACTTGATGTGTTATCAAGGCAGGGGTGGTACAAGTGGAAGTACCTTTGAGCGGATCATATACTTGAGGTACAAAATGTTTTCACCAAGACATACGACGCAATTCTCCAATTCTTCCAACAGAACTCGCCAGAGTTCCCTAGAAAGGATGTTAGCACAAACAACCGTTGATGCTGAACTTGGCACAAAATATGAAGATTTTCATAATTCCTTTGGCAACCCGATGCTGTTAGAGGGGACCACTTCAAATAATTTACATCAGGGGCGTTCAGAGAAGGACATAGCATACTTGCAACCATTTGGTTGCTTGTTGGTGCTTGATGCAAAGAGCCTCAATGTCATTGCATTCAGTGAGAATGCACCTGAGATGCTTAGCACAGTCAGCCATGCAGAGTCAAGTATCTATGAATCCCCAATGTTGTCCATTGGGACCAATGTGTTGTCGCTTTTCGTGGAATATAGTGCCACATCACTATATATGGTACTAAGGTCTGCTGATATTTCTTCTCTGAATCCAGTCCTAGTTGAGTGCAGATCATCAGGCAAGCTCTTTTATGCCATTGCCCATCAGGTGACTGGGACTGATTGTCTAATGGTAGATTTTGAGCGAGTGAAGCCTTCTGAATTTTCTACTGCTGCTGCATGGGCTTTGCCACAGTCTTACATGCTTGCAGCGCCGGCAGTATCAAAGATCCAGTCAGTGCCAGGTGGAAGCATGGAGGTCTTGTGCCATACTTTGGTACAAGAAATCTTTGACTTAGTGGGATATGATAGAGTCATGGCTTACAAGTTCCATGAAGATTATCATGGTGAGATCATTGCTGAGGTTAGAAAACCTGGTCTTGAACCATTTATTGGCCTACACTATCCAGCCACTGATATCCCTCAGGCCGCCAGGATTCTTTTCATGAAGCACCAAGTTCAAATGATATGTGATTGCTCTCTGAGGCCAGTGAAGATTATCAAAGACGAGGAACTCCCTTTTAATGTTAGCTTGTGTGGTTCAACTCTTGGGGTGCCACACAGTTGTCACCTTCAGTATATGAAGAACATGAAATCGGTTGCCTCTCTAGTAATGGCTGTTTTGATAAGTGAAAATGGAGAATATTCTGAAGCCAAGCATGAACAGCCAACACAATGGCGGCACGCGAGGAAGAAGCTATGGGGTCTCATTGTTTGCCAGCATATGAGCCCTAGATATGTCCCCTTTTCGCTACGGCATGCCTGTGAATTCATAGCACAAGTGTTTGCCGTCCACATAAATAAGGAGCTAGAGTTGGAGAAGCAGATGCGACATAGAAGTATGATAAAAAGGTTGAAGGTTTTGTTCATTTGTTTTTATTAACTTCTCATAGCATGCTAGTAGTTTTTCTATCTGATTTACATCAATGTAAGGGCCATTGCCTTAATAATGTTCCATTATATTGCTGGGTCCGCAGATCAAGTCATATGGATTTCGAGATGGGTGAACTTGTGTTACAAGACATTGTGGAGGCCACAGTAAGTGAAGTACGGCCAGCTTGTCAAGGAAAAGGGATCACAGTATCTACCAACCTTGCAGAGAAATTTCGTAAGCAAAGGCTTAATAATCCGTACTTAATGCAGCTACTGCAGAATCTCCTATTCGAATTCCTATTTGCTTCTGTGAAGTTTTGTCCTATTGGAGGTTCCATTGTAATATCTTGCAACCAGACTATGAAAAATGGAGAAAACATTAATATCATGGATCTGGAACTTAGGTACACTTTTCATGCACTTCATTGCACTCATACAATATTTTCCTGATATGAAGTAGTGATATATGAATAATACTTAAAAGCTAGCATTGGATTTGTGGGTTTCAGGATCAAGCACACAATGATAGCACTCCCAGAGGAAATGTTTTCACAAATGTTAGAAGGAGACAACGACGAGCAGTCAGAGGAGGACTTGACCCTTGTAATTTGTAGAAACATTATGACTCTCATGAATTAAGGGAACTAGGAACGACAGGAAGCATGAACCCTGATAAGTATCGTTTGCAATCTTCATGGCATAGGATCATGAACAAGATCAACAGATGAAAAACAACAGTAACTAGTACAATATGAGAAATTAAATTCAAAGCCAACTACCATCTCCAATCGATGATCTCAATCGAGGATTTACCCAACCACACTATCAAAGAACGAACCAATACACCATAGAATCAATAATAGAGCAGGAGCACCAATTGGGTGCCAATGATGTGCCGTTTCTGCAAATCCCACAAAGGATATTATAAGAGCAAAGGGGTAGAAATCTCTCTCCAGGTTTGTTAGCACAAAACTGAACAAAGGAGAATTGTATTCGATTCTCCATCTCCGTGCAATCTGTTCACCACTTTGTTAGCATCCATATTGGCCTCCATTTACAAGTCATTGTACTCAATGTTATCCATCTTGACTTGGATGGTGGCTAGTTCCATCTCATATATTCTTCTGATATCTCCATGTAATAGATTTCAGCTTGTGTGTTTAATGCCTACTTGTGTATAAACATTGCTTGTCAAATCAAAATGTAGAGCTATTAGGTAGTATAAAGTTCTTATCTGAATTGAAGTAACACTTAGAAAGGAATGAGTGCACCTCTTGTTCTAACTTGCTGGCATGACTATGTGTAATATCCTTTGGTTCATGCCAATGATCTGTTGGGTTATGTGCTCATGTTGAAATGGTATTGCTGAGACATGTCTTGACATAGATGATAGTTAGTGGCTTATGCAATCTCTTATATGGGTTACCCCATATATTACAGCTCTTCCATGGACTCATGTAATTAGTTCTTGGGTTAGTCCATGCATTACATGGGTTAATCCATGGTTTACGCTTATTAATCCATGCCTTACTCATGATAATGGCTACTTCGCTCGAATGCCCTCATCACAATCCTCATTCTTAAAAAGGATTTGTCCTCGACTCTAATCCTTTTAAGCCTAAGAATAGTCTTAGGTAAGCAGCATCAAATTCTTGGATAATATAACAATCTTCTTCCACCATATCACAATGCTTCAATTTGTAATCACATAGACCACGTAGTAGTCATGTAGATGGAAACTAGAAGGATTTGGATTCAATTATAGTTTTCACCTTAGGAAGTTGTTCAGAAGATAGAGTAAATATTGATGTCCTATGGGTGGTATTATTGAAAGCATCTAGGCCCCTAGTTGGGTTTCGGTGTTGTGACTAATGTGTGTTTTGTAGAGGTAATATGACTTAGGTCACGATAATGGTGATTGTTTGGGTACTCAATGGTTTTCATGGCCCCTTTGATGGAATTCACTTTGGTTTTCAAAGGATGGATAACAAGGTTAAGGACGGGACTAGTTCTAAGTGTCTTTTCCTTTAGTCATACTATAAAGGGGGGTATAAACTAGTAGCTTGACCTAGGTGAGTCTAATGGTTTAGGTGTGGTGCACACTTGTCAAAATTAGCACTAAGTAGCTCAGAGAAGGCCCAAGAATCAATTTGAAGCAATCCCATTCGCAAAAGAGATTGAAAAGGAAGTGAATGGTGCAGTTTTGGTACCATCGGATTAATTCGATGGGTACCATCGGACTATAAGCTATGTGTTGTTCAGAGGCTAGGGTTTGGTGTAGCATTGGATTAGTCTGATGGTCTAGGTCAGAGACCATCGGATTATAAGGTACAACCCTTTGTAGTTAGGGTTTGGTTAGCACAAGAGGATTGGAGTAATTAGTGCAGAGCATCGGAGTAATGCGTCCTGATTCGATGCCTTGCAGAAAGCAACTAGAGAGGATCTAGAGGCATCGGATTACTCTGATGCATGGCCTATATGCTACTACTATGCAATAACAGCTAGTTTATGACTGTTTCAGAACTAACCGTTGGGAAGGGCATTGGATCATTTGATGGTCCCAATTTTTGTGCAATGAGTGGTCTATGGCTACTTTGGTGGTTGGGGGCTATTTATACCCCTTCAACTCATCCAAAGAAGCCCTCTTGCCATTTGTTTTAGCTGGTTGCATCCATTGGAGATCAAGGGGGTTCATGCCTAGTGGGGCGATTGAGATTTGATAACCGCAAGATTAAGGACCAAATTAGTGCATAGGGAGTAGCAAGTGTGCATCCATATTCCTCATTAGGCTTGTTTCAGTCAAGTGAGAGTTTGTGCTTTCTACTCTTGGTGATCGACATCACTTAGATGGCTTGGTGGTGACTGGGAGCTTGGTGACGATTGTGAGAGGCCCAACTCATGGTGTAAACGATTTTGGGTGATTCACCGTGTTGGAGTGACGAAGAGTCAACCCTTAGAGAGCACTTTGATCCTTGTGGGGATCAAGGGGGAGCGATACCCTTGCGCGGGTGCTCCAACGAGGACTAATGGGGAGTGCCGACTCTCTGATACCTTAGTAAAACATTGTCGTGTTCCTTTTCCTCTCTTTAATAGTGAGTGAGCTATTGTTCTAGCAGTGGCTGACGTACTTGTGCTCTTATAAATTGGGCATTCTGTTACAGAAATGACATAAGTTTTGATAAGAAAAAGGTATTATAATCTTATTTGCTGGTGATTTTTAAGTTGACCTACTGGACAGTGTCCTAGTCCATACTTCAAAAGGAGGACAACAAACACATTTTTTAGGCGTGCCAATTGATGGAGACCGTGACAATCGAGATTTTTGGTGAGTAGGGATGGCTGCCTTCTAATAGATCTAGCACTTACTTTGCTCTAGTCCATATTGGTCTCTTTTTTCTTTGCTTTTGGAGAGCTTGTACTTGTTAGCATCCAACTTCATAATAACTAGAAGCATATCCCACGCGTTGCTGCAGGAATTGCGAATGATTTAGAATGAAATTAGTCTATATATAATTACTTATATGAAGAAATATACTATTATAAATTAATGCTAATGGATTGGAACGCCCCAGAGTCTAAACGGCTCAGATCCACTCTACACGCTAAGTGAACCACACCTACCACCATCCCACTTGCACTTTCTTCCTCGCTTCGCGTAAAAGGATTAACCTGGGAATGATGGGATGGACTTTAGAAGCCTTATATGTTGGTCTAACCCACCTTTAACAACCAAGGTAGGAACAAATTGAGCCGGATGTGACATACACCCCCCTCAAAGGATCTGACGTCCTTGTTGGCCCAACACACCCACAACCAGGCAAACGATGACAAGGAACGTTCCCTCTTAGCACACGCGACCATGCATCCAGTGCCAGCACATGTGCCACGCCATGCACCCCGCAGAGCCTACACGCGCAACGAACCTCATGTTCGCGCACCTAACCTGCACGCGTCCGTGGCCGCGAAGGTCGGCTCTGATACCATTTGTAACGCCCCAGAGTCTAAACGGCTCAGATCCACTCAACATGCTGAGTGAGCCACACCTACCACCATCCCACTTACGCTTTGTTCCTCGCTTCGCATAAAAAGATTAACCCGGGGATAATGGAATGGACTCTAGAAGCCTTATATGTTAGTCTAACTGACCTTTAACAGCCAAGGTGGGATTAAACCCCCACGAATCTCATTAACATGCACATGGGCCACTATGGGCCAAATTCCAAATTGGGCTAAATGTGACATGGATTACGTGGCACGTTGACGTGGACAACAAAATGTTGGTGTCTCGCTGACGTGGACATCACAATTACATGTGTTAGTAGGTTTCAATTGCATGTGATAGTGCCTTACTAAGGTGGACAACTTACATGTTGAGGAATATCTCTAGTGAGGTTTAGGATTATAAGAGATATAGACATGATTGAGGGATTGGAAGGAGGCTTGGGTAGCTAGTTGTTCCAGCTTTGGAGTAAGTGACATAAGTTCGAATCCCCGTGGTTGCGCTCTAGCAAGAGTTGGAGGGTGGCCTGTGTAACACTTCGGTGTTACGCAAGCATTAACATTGCAAATCATGAGCATAACATGTCATGGCATTCATAATCATATGTAGTAAGAGTATACCTTTAGTAAAATAAAAGCGTGGAAAATAGTATTCATAGCATGATGTGATAATATGCTAGTTATATTCATCAAACTTGTGCAACCAAAAATTTTATATCACTTAGAATTATAGGTGAAATTTTTGGAGCAACTAATTTACTCAAAGTTTTGTCAAAAACTTGTTTTAAAAATGTTATTTGAAAATATTCAAAAATCCTCTCTAAATTAGCTTTTATTCTACAATTCAAAATCTATAAGAGTTTTGAGGTTGGCCCCTTAATCAAAGTTGTAGAGAATTAAATTCTAAGCAACTTTTATTTTTGGGCCATTTTCAGAAAAGGTCCTTTTCTTGCTCAAAATGAGATTTGAAAACTATTATTTGAATTTATTTGAAAATAATAATTTGAAAAACCAATTCTCACCTAAGCGGGCCGCCGCCTCCCTTTCGGCCCGCTGGCCGAAACGGCCCACGCCGCCCCCGCGCACGCGCACCGCAGCCGCCGCCTCGGCCCAGCCCACGCCGCGCGGCCTTCTCCTTCTCCCTCCCGCTCATGCGTGCTCGCTGGCGCCCGCGGCAGACCACGCTCGCCGCGTGGCGACCGCATGCCGGCGACGCCCTCCGCGTGGCCGTCCGTGGCCCCACGCACTCCACCTCAAAGCACCACGCTGCGCTCTGCCTCCATTCCATTCGCCCGCTCGCTCGCTCCCTTCCTCCTTCCTCCGGAGAACCCGAGCGGGAGAGCCGCTCGCCACCGCGCGTCCTCGCCTCCGCCGCCGCGTTCTGACGATGGCAAGCCACCGCCGTCCGATTGCCTGCGCATAGTGCTCCGCCACCTTCTCCTCTCCTCCGAACAGTCGTCAGCGACTCCGTGCTCGCATAGGTAGGGCTCAATCGCGCGGTTCCCGCCCGTGCCGCCGTGAACGGAGCCGCCGAGCTTGCGCTCCGACCACCGGCGCTTCGCTCTTCCTCTCTTCCTCCATGTGGCACCACTGGGTTCGCCTTCTCATCGCGGTTCTCGTGCGCGCCACACCCCGCCCGCTCGCGACCGGAGACGGCCGTTGGCCGTTGGCGGTCGCCGCGCTGCCGCGGCCAAGGGCGCCGGCGTGGCGTGGCCACGGTCATGCCCGACCGCGCTGGGCCAGGCCGGCCTTGGGCCGGAGCCCGAGCCGGGCCGGCTCACCTCTTTTCCCGCACGCGCGCTCAGGCCTAAAACGGCCACGGGCCAGTTGGTTTACACGGGCCGGCCCAGTGTCATTAAGGAAAATCGTTTTCTATTTTTCTTTTATTTCAAGCATAAAAATACTTTGGAAAATGTTTGTGTATTCATTTGAGCTCCAAAAATTGTGAAACAAATTTTGGTAGACTTCTTAGGACCAGATCTATGATGTAAAAATATTGCATAATGTTTTTGTGGTACTTTTCTGTGGTGATTTATTTAATCCTTGTAATTGCTGATATCTTAGAAAATGTGTAATAAATCAAAGAAAACTCAGAAAAATATGATTCCACTTGCATGAGTTCTAGTTTGTGATGTGCTTCCTAGGAAAAATATGTGACATGCATGTTCTGTAGAAAAACTTTGATGTGTAGTTCAAGTGCTTTCATTTGCTAACTAGGGTTTACATTCAACCTTTGATGCAAGATTAGTTAGTAAACTATGCTTTGGTGTATCTTTGAAGCATCTTAAGTGTCAAGATGCCTTTGAATGGTAGAGAATAGTGATGGTAGTTTATGAGTACATGTTCTTGGATGATGTAGACTACCTTGTAGAAGAGTCGTAAGTTCCACGTAATTCAAACAAAATAACATGCTCATCTACATCTCATTCATCATCATCATCTCATGTCATCCCTGCAATGCACCTAGGCATGAGCACTTATATTTCTGCATCATACAGGATCGCAGGAAGTGACCCTGGTGGCAGTTCCCGAGGACCCGGAAGAGCAGTCCGAGGTGCAAGAGCATGAGGCGACCGAAGCCGAAGAGGAGGTCGGTGAAGATCTTCCAGAGTGCCCCGACCACCGTCCGAGCTCTTTTGAGAGAGGCAAGCCCCGGAGCATTTCTCTCTCGGTTTGCAAATAATTTATTATTGACTTTACTTAAATTGATGCATTACGTTTAGGAGTTGTTTGCAAACGTTGTTGCATTATACCTTGTTTCACCTTGCTTTACCCGATCCTTGTTACCTTGGTGTCCGCGGTCAATAATTGCTTAGTTTGCTTAGACCAGTAGAAGTCGGGTGATTGCCTGTCATCCGCGAGCTATAGGAGATTACTTGGATCTATGTGAAAGATGTGTCATATGAGAATAACTAAGTGTCGAACTGAAATTGAGACCGGACGGAGACTTGCAGGGTTTCGAACTGTAGTGTTCTCCGTCTGAGTCGATTAAGGACCGACCGTTGTTGGTTCTCGAGTCATGTTGAACGCATGCCTCACATTTAGCTGGCCGAATAATGTACCTTTTGACCGCGAAGCTGGGAAATTATTCGGGCCGAGTGGATTGCCCGTAACGCACTGTACCGGAGCAGTAGTGGCAGGAAACGGGGGCGCGATGATAAGGCTAAAGAGCAGTCGGGCGGCCCCCGGGTACATGTGGTTCCTGGCAAACTCGCGACTTTGCCTGAATAGTTGACTCGATGATCAATACCTCACTTTAGCGGGTGAGTGAGGTTTGTGTGAGGAATAAATTACCAGCTGGTTAATAATCGATTCGAATCGCCATCGTTCACTGGATAGTGAACACTTGACTTGAGCTACTTCATCGTAGTAATATTGATGAAACACTTGGATAGTTATGTGAAAGATGACATGATGCTCTTGTTATGATCATTGGTAATCCTTACTTGTTTAATTACATGTTACTCTAGCACAGGTGCAAACATAGTTGATAGGGTGATAAAGATTAAATTACTGCATGCTTTTGGAAAAGAATTGTTAAGTTAAAAATGCTTTTCTTGCAAATGAGTCAGCTACCCCACCAGAAAGCCTATCATGATCCTTAGTGTCATTTTATTTTTGGTTCTGTCGGGTAAGTCTAGCTGAGTACCTTCTCGTACTCAGGGCTTTGTTCCCACTTGTTGCAGATGGGCAGATGTATTACGGCTACTGTATCAACTGCCTCTATCCTGCGATGGGCGAAGCTTAGGACCATGAGCAATGGTCATTCGCTACTTCTCGTCTGATGTTTTTGCTGGAGATGATCATAAGCTGGCACTTTATTTCAAACGCTGTGTGTGTGCGTGATTTGAACTACTGCTTCCGCTACTTTTTATTCGAACCTGGTTTGTAATAATTATGTTTAAACTCCGATGTATTTTGTGCCGCGAACTTTTATTTAACTTATGACGGTGACCGCTAAACTTAGTATGATCTTGGCTGTTATGTGAAATGGTTTGAAATCCGTTGGGATTTCACGGACTACCAGGTTATACGGGTTTAAGTTTGTTAAATTATCCGCTCGCCGGATGATTTTCCTACTTAATCTCGTATAATTGGGCGGTTCTGTCACAGCCTGGCCAAGGAAGAGCTTAGAGGTCTCTTGATGCCTATAACATCCTATAATAATACATGATTGAGTACAAAACACATGTAAAGGCTAGAATGAAATTTTCATTTCCTAAATATGGAATTTAATTTAGACTTGTGTCATGATGCACCCATGTGTAAAACACATTGCAGATGCATGTTGATGTTGTATCCAGTAGTCCATTAATCTACATGGGAGATACAATTTTGTTGTTTTTCCTTTTATTAAACCTCATCCATGTCTGCTTGAAGAGTGTCTATCTCAGTTTTTACATTACAAGCAAAATATTCATGCGTTGTACCAAAACATAGACCTTATCACAGTGTTACCAAAATAATTTATAGGTCAGGGAATTATGTGATGGTCACGTCATCTATTATAATAAGTATTTCAATCAAACTCTATACTGTCATTAGAGTTAGACACACGAACATGTGCAGTTCTAACTTGAATAAGTACTAATAGATATGCCCGTGCATTGCAACGGGAGAAAAAAAAACTATCAAGCATTCATGTAAAATGATAACGTGAATGGTACATATCTACTTATGTTTTATCCTTTTATAATTTTATTTTATGATGATCATGACATCCATAATATAAGTCAATGCTCACAATAAATAACAATGTCTTATTAAACCTGTATCAAATTAAAATACACCTTGGTATATTTTTCTTCTATTGCAAAGCGCATAATTATTTAGCTATAAATATATTATAACTTTAATTTTTCATAATAACTATGTGTTTCTATGACTCAATATCGACCTTTCTAGCGTTTTTGATGCATCATATCAATCTCTATAATTTTTTTGTCGATGTGTCGATGATTGGTCTGTCCATCAGCAATTGAGATCTCTTTTGAATTTTCACACGACAGTCCTTGTCGTCGGAAATTACATAAATACATTTGTTTAGATTTCATTAGATAATAATCTCAAGATTTTGGTTTACGAAATAATTAGTTGTACAGTTGACTAATCCATACTTTAATAGAAATAAGTTTTGTTTCTAATCTAATCAAAACTACATAAGATGGTGTAAATCCTTCTGCTCAAATCAAAAATTAATGCACAAATAAACATAATAAGTGCTGAAAAATAGGAGTTCGGACTGAACAATGGAAAGTTAGTGAAGGCTTCAGGAACACCGACGACGACGACCTCCTTCTCGTATTCCTCGGCCACCTCCGCATATTTGGGGTTTGTCTCTGACACGTTCTTGGTTATCGCCAAACCTTTATGCATGCAACATATGCAAGGATGATTTAACACACCTATAGACAAAGTACAACCTAAAGATTCATAACATACATTTTTATGAAGCTAACAAAACTGGTTTGGCATTTTTCTGATTTTTCTATGATTGTTGGTGAATTTTACAAGATCTCTGTTTTTATAGAAAAAGAGAAAAACGAAAGAAAAAGAAAAAAAACTTGCATGGGCTTAGTCCAGCTCAACTGGCCCAACTGCAAGGATTTAGCCCAGGTCGAAAGAAGCCCACCAGGAGAGACGCATTCGGATATGGACATTTTACATCAGGAACTCTGATATATTTCAAAAACTATTAAGATCGTCTCACCTTTTCTTTCTCTCTAGCATCTTTACATTTGGAACCCTATATTTATTTGTATTCTCTACCCTACTCCTAATCTCCGTTGGCAACTGTGAAAATAGAAAAGAAATTGGCACGGACACAGCTGAGCATGGTGAGACCGAGCCAGTGACAGGGGTTGGACAAAAAAAAAAGAAGCTACAAATTTTGCCTCTTTAGTATTATATATATATATAGATGGGTCTTGAGTCCACGTACCGAAAAGGTGTGAGCACATTATGAAAAATAAAAAATAGACGGGAGAATTTTTTCAGGTTTAATATTAATACATGTATGGGCTTGGTAGCGCCCGAACGTCCGCACGCCCGCGCCTACAGCCGTTTTCGCGCCATTTCGCGCGCATGGGGGCCGTGCTGCCCTCTAACGTCACTAGCATCGAGGAGAGGAGGGGCGGCGGATGCCAGCTAGCACCGGGAGGAGGAGACACCAAGACGAGGCAGCAAAAGCGAGGATGGGATGCAACGCCCGATCTACTTTTGAAACACCCAGATACAACATTTACAACATACGTCTGAAGGCAGATAAAACACTTGAAACATGCATCTGAAATACTTGTAAAAACACATGAAAAACACTTGAAAAACATCGTAAAACATATGCAACAACTAGATAAAGCACTTGTAACATACGTGTAAAACATATGCAACATTTAAATAAATACACTTTCAACATACATTGAAAAAAATAGATGAAATATTGGGAATAAAAGCTTGCAACATAGGTGTACAACTGTTGCAACATATGCAACATCCTCACTTTTGCAATATCCGTATGAAACAATTGCAACATACCTCTGAAATATCTAAAACACTTGAAATATGCGCTGGCAACCTACGCTTTTAACGCAACATCTCCTTGCTGCCTATGAGAATAGAGGCTCGTCGGCATGTGTTCACTAGAGGCAGCAACCCGGGCGAGGAGCGGAGAAGATGGAGTCCACATCGAGTTCAAGGAGGCGATGGACAGATCTCGGAAGAAGGGTAGCTAGCGGTCCTTGGCACCCTCCCTGAGTTCAAGGAGCCGACGGCCATCGCGGCGCGGCAGGTGGGCGGGGAGGGCGTGGGTCAGAGCAGTGAAGAGGCGATGGGGCGCATGGCTACGCTGGTGGTCGGCAGGGCTACAGGCGATGGCGCGGTGCTGCGAGCTGCGCGAAGGAAGAGGGCTGCGAGGTGGAAAGACCGATTCTTTTTTTTTAGAAATTCCGGAGCCGATAGGAAGGGGTAGTTAGGCCAGCGTCGTGGCCCATCAACAAAGCGTCCGGGGCAGACGGATGCCCGCTTTCTAAAATTACCGATAGAGATATATATAGAGTATATGATTTTGCAAAAAATAAAGAAGTTCTAGACCGAGTTCAAACATATAGACAGATGATATGATTTTGCAAAAGGTAGACACGTATGCTATTTTTTATTTGAAAAACTCACCGCATGCTAAAATTGATCGCCTATCCACGTCTCCTCAACGGACTCAGGTATCGATCCGGAAAAGGAAACAGGAACATGTGAGGAAATAAAAGACGAGAAGCTCATGCGGCGTATGCCCACGCATATATACGTACGTACCGCGGCTCTGTAGTAGACTCCCAACCTCAATCAATCAGTTACGAGCTGAGTATTACTAATCGGCAGAGCCGGCGGCAAACATGTCATCCGTGGCGGAGATAGCGGCGATGGCGGAGAAGCTGGCGCGGAGCGTGGGGAAGGCGGCGTGGTTGGCGGGGACGACGTTCCTCGTGCTGGGCCTCCCGCTGCTCTTTGTGCTGGAGCGCGAGATGCAGATTGAGCAGATGGAGTATGAGCACCAGTCCCAGATGCAGACACTCCTCGGCGGGCCGCCGGACGTAAACAATTCTTGCTATTAATCGTCTATCGGCAGCGATTCAGTAGGTTTTTGTAGTTTGAGGTCTTCTCTTTTGCGTGTGTGTGGATTTGATCAGTTTTCTGGTCATGAGATGAGAAGAGGAAATTTCTAGGAGAAATATTAAGCCATCGATTAAGGTTTATATATTTGCGTGTGCAAGGATATATTGTCGTCGACTTTCCAACTTGCACCGAGTTTCTTGATGAGAAAAATAAACCACTATCAATTATTTCTTCTTAGTATATACTCCCTCCGTCCCATTGAAAGTGTCGTTGGAAAACCGTGTCCCCCTCACAAACACGTTTCCCGGGCGACACTTTCAATGGGACGGAGGGAGTATGTATGTATGAGAGCAGGAACTTTGCTAGCTGGAGACGCTAGGCAACAGATTGAGAGGTACCCTTCTTTTCATTGTGCCAGCTCGATCATGATCCGGTGATCCCTCTTTTGTTTACTGCCTTGTTCTTGGATAGTCGATGGTTCAGTCTCGATCAGGGCCGGCCCTGAGGGCGGGCGTGAGGGGCGGCCGCCCGGGCCCCCAGTCCCAAGGGGCCCCATCCCAGGTGTACCGTATAGGAATTGCGTGGTTAAGGCCTCAGTAGCGAAGAATTTGCGTCGTTGCGAGCCTGCAGGTACACAGTGCAGGTCCGTTCAGACCAGCTGAACGCACGCAGTTGTGATTTTACCACACCTGGACTTGAGGACATCATACGTGTGCGTATATTAGCGCCGGATCTAGCACATGAGTATATGCATGCACATCTATGTATTTGCTTCTCACAATATGCCGTCGTCCTCGTATAGGCTGCGTGTATATATATACGATTTGGAGGGTGCACACATGGACGCCATGAATAGTACTGGCTGTCTAGTGGGCCCCAGATGGCTCCAACATATAATTTATGTTCAGTTAGGTATTTTATATTATTCTTCAGAGACAGAACATTACACTGCTAACTTACTTTCTTCATCTTCTCCTATTAAACAAGACATGAAAGCCAGAGCAATTTGCTAGCTTCCTTCACTATCCTCTTCAAAGCGCGTATGATTATGCATGCACACATACAGTATAAAAGCTTAACCTGCCTCTTTATTTCTTATTTTTAATATTTTGTACAAAACCTCTTCAAAGCTTTTGTATATGTTGTAGCTAAGCGTTTGTCATTGACACTTTATATGTAAGTGTTTAGTTCATGTGTATATGAGGGAAAAAATTGCATGCATAGGTATGTACCAGCCCCTCCTCTCCTACATACATGTTGTAAATGAGTGTCACGTGTTCCCACCTCATGATCCAACAGCAGGTATCAGGCTATCTTCTGTGGTCTACATGGGCTGCGCTAATCACACATGTTCAATTGTTTTGTTTGTACACGTGGCAGCATATCAGAAAGGATATGCACTGGAGTTCCATGCCTACTGTATGCATAAGGGCCCTAAATCTTGGGTTCGCCCTGGGCCCCAAAAACTCAGGGCCGGCCCTGGTCTCGATCGTTAGCAAAAGGAAATTGGTGTTTTTACTTTCGTTTTCGGTTGTGATAAATTAAATTTGTGGCTAAAAGATAAAGATTGTTCGTGGACGGACGATAAATAAATAAATTATTTAAGTGCCGACGAATTATTCGCCATGGATCCAAGCATATAGAAGAAGCAACAAACCACTAGTACCGAATTTATCCCTGTCATCTCCAACAGTATCTAAAATATTATTCTCTAAAAACAGGTTTTCCAACATTCGCAAAAATATACTGGAAGACATAAAAAAGATACAACTCCAACAATTTCCAAAATCTAGCGCCTAAAAGATAAGATAGAAGGTAATTTTACATACACCCCGCCCGCGCCCTTCACTCTCGCCCTGTTTGCCTGCGCAGATTTGCCCTGGCCATCACGCGCCCCGCCCGCGCACGGCCGTCTCACAGGGCCGCCTCCACCGCACCAGGACGCCACGCGCCACCTGCCCATGTTGCATTGAAAGCGTATGTTGCAAACGGATGTGTCAAGTGTTTCAGATGTTCCAGATGTATGTTGCAAGTGTTTCATATAGATGTTGCAAAAGTAGATCTATATATTACATATGTTGCAATGACTATACACGTATGTTGCAAGTATCTATTCAAAATGTTTCATCTACTTTAGAAGCATGTTGCAAGTGTTTTATCTAGATGTTACATATGTTGCAGTGGCCATACACATATGTTGTAAAAGTATGTTCCAAATATTTCATCAGCTTCAGACGTATGTTGCAGAAAGTGTTTTCATGTTGCAAGTGTTTCATGAGCATGTACAGGCAGTCCCCGTGTGCGTGATACGGTGTGGACGCTGGTGGTCTCCATGTGCATGCGTGCGGGAAACGAAGCGGCATGGGCGGGTAGGCGTGGGCGGGCTTGTGCAACAGCAAGCGCGTGCAGTGGCAGGCGTAGCATGTGCGGGCTTTCGGGCGCTAGCATGACCCATAAGTAATTTAGAGGCCGTTGTAACATAGTTTGTCCCAAAAATATGCCACTCTAGTTTTATTCTAAGTTAATCTATTTTAAGTTTTATTGAACTTATATTTATAAATAAGATATTATTTCAACCTAATAGAGATATTATTGAAATATATTTCATAATAAATCTAATGGCTTTTATTTCATTTTACAAATATTTATATTTGTTTGTATAAAGTTTACTAAATTTAAGATAATTTGACTTAGAAAATCCTAAATTGAAATTTTTTAGTTGAATGGGGCAATATTTCAACAAAGTAAAGTAAATAGCAAAACTTTGAAACAAATTATACCACAGTACCTCACTACTACAACACATTTCACATTATGTGTTCATGTCACGTCAAAAAAAATCTGAGACTCACGTTACGAAGATGCTTTCATCAACTATCATCTACTCAACTAAAGCACCATTTTTTTTCAATGCTAAGCCTACCTTAAAAAAATCTCCCCCACAGAGATGGTCCTCCTCCACACACCAGAAAATATACCAAGAAAAACAACAGCATAGAAATCAACCATCCAAATTATTTCTGAGTCTTTTCTCTCCTTACTCGCTCAAATCTAACTGACAGGATTCTGTGTATGGTACTTCTCCCTCCCATCCCCAACAGCGAATGCTCGCTAGATTCAAATTTGGTGAACGATCAGACATCCCTGCGACTTTTCATTTTGGGCAAAAAAAAATCCGCAATTTTCCTTTTTTAGAAAGTTTTTCATTTTTGGCAAAAATATTTTCTGCAACTTTTATTTTTTTGAAAAGTTACAGAGTTATACTCACAACTTTTACGTATAATTTGTCGAACAAACTTCAACGGTATAACTTATACACATGACTTCAACATATACCTTCAACCGTAACAAAGTTATGCTCATAACTTATACATATAACTCCCTACGTGACAAAGTTATACGCATAACTTTTCTGTATAATATTTTGCGGAACAAACTTATCAATATAATTTCATAGAAACCTATAAAAATTATACACAAACTTTTATGTATAAATTGTATGTATAACTTAGATATATAACTTAACGAATGACTTAGATGTAAAGTTGGACGTATTCGTTATATTCAAGAACTTAGATGTACAAATCAAAATCATAACATATTAGTAGAAATATGAAAACTATGCACAAAAATAACTATATAGTATAACTTATAAATATATAACAAAAAAGTGCAAAAATGATAGGAAAAAAACAAAAAAAGGAACGTCTGCGCAGGTGTAGCCATGCTACCGAACAAATTCGACTAGCAAAAGTTATTCAATACAACTTGTGTGCATAAGTTTGCATAAGTTGTAATTTGCAAGTTACTACATGTCATAAATTAATATACATAAATTGCTACTAGAAAAAATCTTGGAAACATATGCAAGTGAGATCAAGTTTTGTTCGCCTTGTCAGCTTATCACACACGTCCTGATGACCAAAGCAAAACCACTTGTACATGTCCATATAGAACTTATGCTTATCATAGAATAGAATATCTTTCGGACTATGTAATGCTCCAGCTTATTTCCAAAGATGTATGATGTCTATATTTTCTGATATGATTGAAGAAATCATGTAAGTTTTAATAGATGATTTTTCTGTTTATGGAAAAACTTTTGATCATTGTCTTAAAAATTTAGACAAAGTTTTGCAAAGATGTGAAGAAAAACACTTAGTCCTTAATTGAGAAAAATGTCATTTTATGGTTAGAGAAGGCATAGTCCTTGGACACTTAGTGTCCGAATGAGGGATTGAGGTAGATAGAGCTAAAATAGAAGTAATTGAACAATTACCTCCTCCCATTAATATTAGAGGAATCTGTAGCTTTCTTGGCCAGATTTTTCACACATTGCTAGACTACTTACAAATCTTTTGGCCAAGAATGTTCCCTTTGAACTTATGATGCATGCTTGAAATTGTTTGAAATTCTTAAGAAAGCACTCATCTCTACACCAATCATTCAACCCCTGATTGGTCTTTAACTTTTAAAATTATGTGTGATGCAAGTGATTATGCTATAGGGGCAGTTTTGGATCAAACAAAAGCTAAGAAGCATCATGCAATTGCCTATACTAGTAAAACTTTGATAGGACCTCAACTTAATTATGCAACAAATAAAAAAGAACTTCTAACTGTAGTTTTTGCTATAGACTAATTTAGATCTTACTTAGTACTCTCTCTAGTCCTATATAAGTGGTGCCAGGAGGAGAATCACAGAGACCAAGACGAAAATTGATTACGGCCGTGAAGAGTAATTAATCCGTGTCGATTATGCAGCCACACCGCGCAGCCATGCATGCAGTCAGCCAAACCGACGAAGGGAGTTGGTCCACCGTACTCGTATTTTAGTTTCCCTCCGTGATTTTTGAACAGATGAAACAACTTGGCGCCACTTTTCTCACTCGAGATGAAAACCAACCGAAATCTGCATGCCCTTTCCTCCACAATTTCTTACTGCCAAGTGAAATTTTAAACAAGCTGAAGCTGTAGCGTTGTGCAGCCAGACTTTGCTCTATAAATAGCCATGCGTAGGCAAAAACACTCTTCATCTTCTCCACACTATTCTTGCTATCATGCGCTTCATCTACCATGGCCGAACCACCCCAAGGAATTGGCATTGACATCAACGAGCCGGTGTAGCAAGCTGTAGTCGAGGTGTTCCTTCCCAATCCAGTTGATTGGGATGAGATACCTGAAGACTTATTTTAGTTTGATAATCATGCGTTTTGGCAAGACAACGATGAAGTTATGATCCGTTTTCCACTTCATTCTTTTTCTGTATACCTCGCTGTTCTTTTTTTTGATGAAAGTATACGTCGCCATGTTGTTGTATAGATCATGATGAAGTTGCACGTAGTTGACGCCGTGGATCCGTGCTTCGCCACGAGCTGATTCGACCTCAACGCCGTTGTCCTCGTCTTCACTTGTGTCGAATGAATCTGGCACGTAGTCGACGCCATGGACCAGTCTTTCGCCATGAGCATCTTGGTCGTCTCCCTCACCGGCAGACGCCACCACAGTCATCGCTCGTGGAATAGAAAGGAGCATCAGAAAACACTCGTACCTCATCACTTGTATAGGCCGGTGAAAAAAGAAAGCGAGCTGCATGGCTCACGCATGCAACGGTTTGGTGTCTAGCGCTTCGTTATCCGGCTAGGTAATAAATCCCGGCCATAATTAGCTTCATTTTGCTAACTCCGCCACTTAAATCGGCCAAATTGAAAAATGGCTGTGCACCACTTAAAAAGGATTGGAGGGAGTAGGAGCTAAGGTGATTTCTTACACCGATCATGTTGCTTTGAAATACCTACTCACTAAGAAAAATGCTAAACCTCGCCTTATAAGATGGATTTTGTTACTCCAAGAATTTGACATAGAAATAAAAGATAAAAAGAGAGTAGAAAACTCTGTTGCCGATCATTTGTCTAGAATGCAATTTGATTATCCACAAGAATTACCCATCAATGATTCCCTGCGGGATGACATTCTCTTCAAGATCACAAGATCCGACCCCTGGTACACGAATATCATCAATTTTATGGTTGCAAGTTATGTACCACCAGGGGAGAACAAAAGGAAGCTCATTTACGAAAGTTGTCTCCACATATGGGATGAGTCGTACCACTACAGAGTTTGCTCTAACGGCCAGCTCAAAAGATGTGTACCAGCAGAAGAAGGCATCAAGATCATAGAACGATGCCACTCATCATCATATGGAGGACATTATGGTGCATCCCGCACTCATGCAAAGATCTGGCAAAGTGGATTTTTCTGGCCAACCATGTATGAATACATGAAGGACTTTATCCAAAGATGTGGTTCATGTCAGAGGCACGGGAACATTAATTCAAGAGATGACATGCCACTCACCAACAACCTCCAGATCGAACTTTTCGATGTCTAGGGTATCAACTATATGGGCCATTTCCAAAGTTGAAGAATTATGAGTACATTTTGGTGGCAGTTGACTATGTCTCCAAGTGGTTTAAGCTATGCCATGTAGAGCTACTGATGCCAAGAGCTCTAAAAGAATGTTTGAAGAAATAATATTTCCACGCTTCGGTGTTCCAAGAATGGTGATAAGTGATGGAGGCATTCACTTCATTGATAAGAACTTTCGCAAGTACTTGTCACATCATGGGATCTGTCACTACATAGCAACTCCATATCACCTCAAATAAGTGGCCAAGCAGAAACATCGAACAAACAAATCAAGAATATTCTGCAGAAGACGGTCAACAAGATTAGGACTGCATGGAAGGATAGATTACCCAATGCGTTATGGGCCTACCACATAGCCTATAAAACACCTCTTGGAATGTCACCATATCAACTTGTCTACGAAAAGACATGTCATCTACCCGTTGAGCTAGAATTCAAGGCTCACTGGACCATCAAACGATGGAACATGGACCTGGAAGCTGCAGGAACTAAGAGAAAGATACAACTCTTTGAGCTTCACAAATGGCGTGAAAAAGCATATCACAACACCAAGATATACAAGGAGAGAATGAAGAGATGGCACAATAAGAGGATCAAGAAGAAGGAATTTACCCTGTGAGATAAGGTATTACTTTTTAATTCTAGGGTGAAATTATTCAGGCATGGAAAACTTCGAAGCAAATATGAAGGACCATTCAAAGTCATAAGCACCTCGTCACGTGGAGCGGTAACACTTCAAAACGATGAAGATATGTTATTTAAGGTAAATGGTCATCGTCTCAAGATTTTTCTAGAACCTAAAAAACCTGCTGAGGGCTTAGATGAAATAGATTTCATTATTTTGCCATAGATATTTATCTCTGCCCTCCTCTTTACGATTCATAACATGAAAATAGATTTTTTTGAATTAGGCAAGCGTTAGGAAGTGTAACGAAAAAGTGGACCGCGAGGCGCTGTAGGGAGAGGCTGGCCGGCCTACTACTGAGGCCGCCCAACCCACCTATCTGTCTCCTTGCCTCCATTCAATTCCCTCACGAACCTTCGATCATTATCTAGTAGAATTCTCCAGATACCCGAGTCATTCAATCATCCATCGTTATGAGAGCCATTATGGATAGATCTTGATCCCTGCTGCCTATATCTCTCCCTATATAAAGAAGCCCCTGCTAGCCTCCCAAACCATCCCAACAAGCCTTACAGCAGCCTAGAAGCTCTCCTCCTCCCAAGTTCCAATGGCCAGAAGAGAGATCGTCCCCTTCAGAGTCAACCTTAACAAGAAGCACAAAAAAGCTTTAGCGCTGAGTGTCGTTCCGCCAAGAGAGATAGCTCTAGTCCTCCCTAATCAGTCCTACTTCACCCAAGCTATTCATCGTTCGGTGCTCGCTCTGCCACCACCTCGTCTACTTCTCGAAGATAAGCCACACCAGCAGGAGCCTCTGTTCGATCAACTCAATGCACCAAAGCCGATAAAGGTGCCCAAGGAGATCAACCTTCTTCCACCCAAGCCGAACGAGTTGATGATGGGGGTACGAACCAACAAATTTGGAGATGTCACCTATGCCAAGTACAAGGTGGTCATGAACCGTGTGACCATTGATAGTGTTCGGGCTGCTCCAGAGCAAGTTAAGGTTGTGCCATCCAAGCCTCAAGAAGAGAAGAAGAGGGTGCCACCACCTTCCCAAGAGAATGAAGAGGTGCTAGCAGATGACCGTTGGAATTCTGCATAACAAGATGAAAGACCTTACCTAGGCAACCCATGCTTTACAGCATAGGATCGACCAAGAGCACATCTATCGCAAGGATTTAGAATACAAGATGACTATATTATGCCATTATGTTGTCAATAAGGACAAGTATAAGAATTGAGAGTCAAATGTTGATTGATAAGGCACGCTTAGGTCGTTTGTTTAGATCGTTTGCTTAGGTGTTAGTTAAAATTTGCTTAGGATGAGATTGTAACAAAAGTGCCTTAAGTGATATCAATGGAATTTTGTTGCTATTATCTGCTCTCTACTTTTTGGATATGTGTTTGTCTCCACATGTTGTGCATAAAGGTTAACAGAAAGCAAGTGTGGGGAAAGGACACTACGACAACAAAACGAGATCCGATCACGAAAATCATGAATTTCAGAAAGAATCAACGCAAGGACCACATATGACAAAGCTAGACTCGAGCGAGCCCCAGAGTGGGTCGCCCAGCCTCCTACATGGGCCGGCCATCCCAGGCCAATCCCTCCCTGCCTTGCGCTTCATCCGCAGTCAGGTTTGTATCCCATATGATCAATTTTTACCTATCTCGCTTTCTGTTTTGAAGTGAACTGAAAATC
Organism: Saccharum hybrid cultivar R570; assembly: GCA_038087645.1. Lineage (NCBI taxonomy): Eukaryota > Viridiplantae > Streptophyta > Magnoliopsida > Poales > Poaceae > Saccharum > Saccharum hybrid cultivar. The sequence goes on along the minus strand of JAQSUU010000805.1, from coordinate 23,261,482 downwards.
CTTTGATAAAACAACTTTAAAACATGAGGAAAGATTATTTCAGTCATGACTTAAGGATAGATTCATATAATACTTTTCCTGGAAGTTTTGCTACTATTGGGAACTAATTATTAGGGACCCCATGTTACTTAAGTTGTTGTGGAATGAGATATAGTAGAATAATGAGAACCTGATTCTTGATGTCTCGTTATTGAAGAATTTTATTCCAAAGCTCTAAAAAGAATAGCTATATCTCTTCTTTGTGGTAAAGCAAAGTCCTACCAGAGCCAAATATGATAAACGAAGAAAACCTTCTACATATACTACTTGCTAATTGCATTGAGTTTGGTCAAACCTTGTGACCTTTGTTGAGAAACTTATCATGCTCTTAAGATCAAGATCATGTACACTCCACATATACCTGCTGCTCCTACACTGGTATTATGCAAAAATATATTTTTCATTTAGACCCATCCAAAAATATTCTACTTCTACATTGGGATTAGACACAAAAATATGTTTGTTAGGATTTCACCGAATAAATGCTCTAAGTACTTGTAAATATCTCTCTTGAAAGTTCTATTACAGAAAAGATGCATGGGCTATGCAAAAGTAAAAAAGAAAAAAGTTAAAAAAATGGACACAAAAGTATCCGAGATATTGAAAATAATGGGTTCTTAGATGCCCGTCTAAAAAAAGAGAGAAAAGAAGAAAAGAAAGATAGCCCCCACTCTTGCAAAGTATTTCAAGTTTAAACAAGAGAGATATGTTTCAGGAGCATGGTAGAATTAGGTTAGCCACAATTTATATATCCACACACACATGCACATCCTGATCTACGAGTATGACATTTTTCTCCTTAGATCCTTGTTTTGACTTTACAATATACGCAATGCAAGTATGATTTCATATTTATTCCTACCTAAGCTCCACATAAACTTTTAGAAGTAGGTAAAAAGAAGGCAAAGTTATCTATGCCTTGGTGAGGATCCAAAAATACCACATATACTGAGTGATTTGAGAGTACCGCAAAAGGAGAAGGAGCTATGTTTTGTTTTCAAAATCCTAAAATGTTTCTTCAATTGACCTAACTAAAAGAAGATGGTGATCTGTTTCGAGCTGTTCCATTCTTTAACTGCTCAAAGTTTCATAGTAGACACTCTAAATCATGTAGTGCATGTATGACTGGGAATGGTTTTATGTTGATGTCTTATCCCAAGGTCATGTCTCGAGTAATCCATCCTTTTATCGAGGACGAGTAAAATCCTAAGTGTGGGGGGAGCTTGTTGACGGTAGTTAATGTTAATCATAAATCGTCAATATACCCTGCATAAATGATTAAAATGGATCACCAACATAGGTATAATGTTTAAAACTAATGAGTTCTATGAATTTTGGTGATTTCATGATTGTAGGAGGATTTAATCAGAAAACCATCAAGGATGACTTATTCGTCAAAGTAAATCACGCTTATCCATGATGAAACCGACTTAGGAAGACTCCAGAACACTCTAGAAGCAAAACCACTGCAACTCAGACTAAGCCACTAACATGTGGGACCGATCGGCTCCACCTGCAGGTCGGCCGGCCTGTGGGGCCCACATGTCAATCCCTCCTTCAAATGTCGGTTCTAGACCGCCTTAAAGATCAAATCTACGTTGTTGCTCAAGGTTAGTTTGATCCAAGGGTCTAGATTTGACGTGGCCCCCTATATATATGCCCCTTTACCTCCTCCAGCAGAGCATCCTAAAATTCAGAAACCCTAAGCCATAATTCCTAACCTCATCATCAGGATCAGAGCCAGCAATCAAGAGAAGATTAGTTCTCCATGATAGGATCTAGTCTTTGTAATTAGAAATAGTGAGATAGAGAGTGAGAGAAGAGTTTAGAGGAAGTGTCGGCCTGTCGGTGCTCTCTCTCTATGGCTTGTACACTGGCGGAATCAAGTTCTACTTGAGCTTGCTTTTGAGATTTCTCTGGTAATCAACTTCTGATTCAAGTAAGTATCATGTTTATATTGTTCATCAGGTTTGCGACTCTTTTTGAGTACTTTAATCCTTGTCGCTCTTGGATTAGAGTAGTATTCATAGTGTAAAGCATGGTGCTTAGACTCGGTTACTTGTGGATGTACCCTACATTCTGGATTGGTGGTAGATCGCAAGGGTGACTATATAGCCTTGTTGAGTCTTTTCTAGACCATCTCCCGTTTGAACAGTAGAAGACATAACTTATCGAAGTTAGAACTAAAAGACCTTAGTGAGTCCTTCTACGCTCCTATTTATCTTAAGCCTTGTTGCTGCTCCGGGTTAAGTTAGACTTAGTTAAATTCACACACGTTTCCTTGAGTTCAATATTCTAGAATACTTTTCGATGAAATGCTATATCGATATTTGTGCGCTTGCGGATTTATCTGTGTGCATTTAAATATACCAACAATAATTCATAGAATCTTACCGAGACATTTTTCAAGATTGTTGAGGATACAAATATATTTTTACCGTTCATGCATACATATAATGCATGATTTCCTTACTAAAATTTATCTTTTTGCACAATAATAGTGATATAGTTGGTAATTTAATTTAAAACTTATAAAGATGTCATTTATATTTATTTAAACATTTTCCCATAAATGTTGCTAGTTTAGATATTAATTTGAGGAGGCACTTTAGTTTACTTTTATAACTACAAGAGTGATTAATTTATATGCATATTTAAGGGTTACTTAGATTATTTGTTATAATGGTTAGGTGGATAGTTTAAATGAAAATATAGATGTTGTCAATGGCAAAATGGCGATAGGGAGCCACCGACACGAAGCAAGCCGAGAGAAACTATGCGGAGCAGATCCCGAGCTCTCTCCGGGCTTAGGAAGGGCGTTGGACCGGATGGTCGTGACCGAGGGTGTGCCAGTCAATTTGAATCTACAATTGATGAGGAGAAAAAATTGATCCGTAACTTAAGGTGGAACATACCGGTGTTTGTTCAGACAGTTCCAAATATACGGCCAAGTGGTCAGCACGATAAGGCTATTGACTAGAGAGTCGATATCCAGCATGTTCACGATGTAATGTAAGCCAAACAAGCATATCGGCAATTATCATTTACTCAGTTGCATAGATCTAACTTAGCCGATGATCATGAAAACATGCGAAAGATGTAAGGGTAGATGTGTAAGCATACATGTGAGAGACATACTAGCTTTTAACCAAGACAAAAATAAGTAAAAGCATATAAATAGCCAGTACATGTTGCACGACATACGATCACTCATCTGTTGGATAAAAATAAATCTACAAACAACTAGACTCAATCTATTGTACCATCAACAGGTCGAGTCATCTAATACAGCATTGACAGTAGGACCCTAGATCAAAGACTAGCGATCGTTAGATCTACTTATATCACAATGGAATCATGAAAGCATGTTATGCGCGTGGAAGCTCAGGCCATCGGCTCTTCTTAATAGATAGTTCTATTAACCAACAGTGTCCAATTTGACACGCTATCTACAGATCGAGTCAGCTGATGCAGCATTGAGATTGATTAGTCATCAAATAGGATCCAACATCAAGAATTGAATTCAACTTTGATAGTAATCAGCAGACGATAGATCAAAATAGATAAGACCAACGAATTTCAATCTAGATCGTGCAATTAGTGATATTGTGTTAAACAGTGAACTATCTAGCATAATATTGATAACTTTGATTAATACCAATGTTTACAAGAGATCAGTTTGTCGATGTTTGATCACCGATAGCCTACCACAGGATACCTGGGACAGTTGTTTGGGCTTCGGCGTATACTGAAACTCAACGGTGAACGTAGAGATAGTCAATTTATACTGGTTCGGGACCTTGATCATGATCGAGTAATAGCCTTTACGTCCAGTCGGTGTTAGCCTTTGCGTTAGATTGATTGTTATTTTGTGTTGTTTTTTTACTGGAGTGCCTACAACCTCTCTTTATATCGGTAGAGAAGGTTGTGGTGTGATTACAATCCTTGTCGGATCCAAAGAAGGTGTCCTGTACTAGATACAGAAAGTACTTTCCTATAGGAGCCCGGCTAGTTTGGCCTATTCTATTCAGATTCGGTGTAGCAGTCGCTGCACCATTTCCTGCTTCGGTCCGTGGGCCAGGCCAGAGCCCACGACTTGAAGCCGTATCACTAGGAAACCCTGTGGGTCCCCCATCAACAAGTCCCCAAGCATTTCATGGTTCAACTCAAAAGCCTCCTTATTTCTCTGGCCTTGCTTGGTGAAACGAGCCCGGTCCGGGTTCTTTCGAAGAGAAGCCTTGAAGTGGTCTTTTCTTGAAGAAGTCTCCGGAGTGATGTGCGCTTTTTCGAAGAAGTGCACTCAGTGAGTGTAGCCGTTGAGCCTTTTGCTATTTGGAACAAAAAGTTGGAGGGTCCTAGATCTTTATTGTTGGAAAAACTGAAAATCTCTCCTGAGGATATGTACCCTGCAGCCCCCGAGCATATATACGGGTTCTTTTGTTCAGGAAGAACTCGGATAGAGGGTCTCTTATCATGTTCTCAGGTATGCTGCTCTCTGTTAGAGGCAGGTGGTAGGTGGTAGGTGGTAGTTGAGTCGGTTGAATGCTACGACATCACGGGTTGTACAGTGTTGGCGTATTCTTTCAGATATACTATCCTTGAGTACTGTCTCTTCTGGCGCGGTTGCTTTTCCTTTATTGCTTTCTGTCACTTCTTTGAGTCTTCTGTTGTCAGTGCACTTGTTCCATGTACACCGCTCCTTGGCCTATAAATACCCCGCTGGCGAGCTACTATAAATCAGCAAAGTCTTGGTGTAGAACTTGTAGTCTTACAGCCGTGAATATGTGAGGTTGAGCAGCCCCCGAACATGAGTTGGAAGTCTTGTATTGCTTGTAGTGAATGGAAGAAGTCTTGTGATAGAGATTAGAGGTAGACTAATCTCATGGCAGCATTGTGCCAGGTAGTCCATCCTGGCAGATGAAAGAAGTCTTGTGATGTGGGATGTGTTCCCTCGTCCAGCGGTTCTGGGCTGATCCTTCCACTCTGCCTTGCGACTGTTTGGTGCAGATCAACATCTGATCCAGGATCATATCGGGCTTGGGTAGATAGATGTCTGTGAGCCTCACCTGGTCCATGTTGTCATGCTGAGCCACTGACACCAATCTTGGATGCACTGCACTCCTCCTTTGAAGAAACCAGTGTAGCCGAGTAGAGTGTGTTCTGCTGAGTAGCAACTAGGGGTACGTAGTCATTTCTAGAGCCATGTTCTTTCTGTGCTCCTTGTTGCTACCTTGTTCGTCGTAGTTCTGATTTCATTGGGTCTTGTGAGATCTGCAATCTTGTATCTCTTGAAGATATTTGTAATAAAAAAATCTTGTTTTCTGAGTTGTTGTCTCCTTTTTTTGCTTGTCTGAGTGCCTTTGAGTATCATCTGGGTTGTTTCTGGAAAATCTGGGTTCTTTGGCAGCGTTTTGTAATCTCTTTTGTGTATCTTGCGATTGGCGAGTTCTTTCTGAGTGTTACGAGCTGTAACAGTTTGGCAACCTTGCAATGTGAACGTATAAGTCTAAAATCTGCCTGTTGTACTGTTCTATTGTAAAAAGGCGTGCAATTTGTTGCTTCGATTGCATCCTACATTCAATGTGTAAAAGGTGGAAATGACCTGTTGACTTAATGGGTCGTTTGGGCCGTGTTTTACCATTGTAAATCTATATAAGGGGCCCTTCTTCTTCTTCTTCTTTTTCCTTACCTGCCTTGGCCTTCTAGCATTCTGCCTTCGCAAAACCCTAACCTCCCTTCAGAGCTCCGCCACCGCCATCACCGTCGCTCAAGCGCCGCCACTGCCCACGCATTGCCATTGTCCTATCTATGAGACTAGAGCATCGTCAGTGTATGAGCAAGAAGAAGGCGTCAAGCAGCAAGTCAAAGGAGGTTCTAGTGGACGAAGTGGAGGCGCTCAAGGTGATTAAAAACCAAGAGTTTATCGCTATGAGGGCTGTGGAGAAGATCTGGCCTTCCCCGACTACCACGAAGGATCAGCTACGGGAGTTGGTCAGCAATGGCTTGATCCACGATCAAGGCTTAGCTAATTGGAAGACCCCTGGTGAGCACTGGGTTCCTTCCCCTAGACCTGGTGAGATCATTCTTTTCGTCTCCTTCATCCTTGCTGGACTCTGTCTCCCAGCATCTCCTTTTTTATCATTTTCTTCAATATTTTGGTATTTCCTTAAACCATCTTATCCCGAATGCTGTCCTCTACCTTGGAATCCTTCCTTCTATTTTCTTGTTTTGCTATTTCTTTCGCCTGAAACCACACCCCTGGAGTGACAGTACCTCTCCTCTGGGTGGTTGTGGGATTCAATTTTGGCAGGGTAAAAAAGGTTTATTCTTCGACTATGACTTGGTTGATTCTATCAACGAGTGGCATTCCGAGTGGTTTTATGCTAGGAACATGAACCCTCCTCTTGCTCTTCATTCGAACTCCAGTCCTATGGTCAACGACCATTGGGAGAAGGCCCCTCTAACGAGTGATGAACTCAAGAAGATCAAGCCACTACTTGAGAAGATTCAGACTCTGAAGCAGCAAGGCCTGACTGGATTTGAGATTGTCGCCAGCTTCCTTCGTCGTCAGGTTCAACCTTTGAAGGTGAGGGAAAACTATGGCTTCGAGTACTCTAGAGCTGAGGACCCATCTCGGATGGTTCCAGCTCTAGAGTTGATAGAAGAAGAAGTGTTGGAGTGCCTCAGTAAGGTCCTAAAGGGGGTGACCATTGTCCCTCATATGGTCCTAGAGTACCGTGCTGATCGTCTGCCCCCTTCTGTAAGTTGTTTTATTCTTCATGAGTAGTTTCTGTCTTTCTTTCTTTTCCTTACCTTCTTGTTTTTTGGTTGCTTGTAGGACTTGGGGCAAAATTTTGATGACTTGCCTTCGCTCTCCTCTGAGAACAACCCTGTTGGTGCAGGGGTTGATGAAAACCAGGCAGTAGCCTTTGTAACTAGTAAGTCCCGCTCTGTCACTATACTTTTTGACTTGTCTTTTGGGGAATTCGGTCATTATGTTGAATATGTGTCGCGCCTAGTTCCTCAAGCTCCTCGCACCACCTCTAAGAGGGCGCAGGCAGATGATACTTCCACTAATGCATCCGCTACCAAGTAGCCCCATCATCCAAGTACTCATCCAGGTACTCAAGTCATAGATAGCATGCTCCTAGGTGAGCGTATCAATATTCTTTGCCTTCCTCGGTGTTTGTTTGCGTCCTTAACCGAGTGCTTCTTTTCCTTTTCAAAGGCAGCATGGTTGAGCTCCACGAGGATGAGGATAAAGAAGATGGTTCAGCCCTTGCTACTCATTGGTGAGTAGTTAGAGCGTTTGTTCCTGTTTAGTCATGCGTTGATTCAAGTTCTTTTGTTGATTCGTCTTGCCTTCGTCTTTTGCAGTAAGCGGGGGTTGAGCTTGAGTTCTGCAGGGACTCAGGTGCTAATCTCGCCAACCTTGATGTAGGGTAGTGATGATATTTTTTCCACCACTATGCCCCCGCCTAAGCCATCTGTTCGGCCTGGGGGTATCAGCCTGAAAAGAAGAACAGCCAGGTGAGTGAATTCTGACTAGCTTGTTCTGTCCTTGTCTTTCTTGTATATTTTCTTATTGGAGAGTTCTTTTGTCATCTTGTAGGTTGTGGTCATCGCCTTTCCCCAACCCCTAGCTAGCTTCATCTCAGTCGGCTGGTGCTCCTTCGCACACCGAGTCCTAAGATTCAGAGCATACGGTCAGCAAGGCGACTATTGGGGAGGCGGTGGCCCAGGTTGATCAAGTCACTGTGGAGTCACCCAATCCCATTGTGACCATGACCGTAGTAGAGAACCGGCTTCAGAGGTGGCTGGGGCCTTTACCGCGCAAGACACGGCTCTAGTTGTGGTTTTAGCACCTTTGCCGATTTCTTCTCCTATCGTCCATGCTTCAGGCAGTCAGCGTCTGGAAGATGATATGGTGTTGGAGTTTGATGCCACCCATCATCTATCCAAGTTGACCATGGCTCGAGAGAACCTCTCGGCTGGAGCGGCTTCTTTTGGAGAGCAGCTTCAGGTAGGTATCTTCTTCTTTCTTATTTTTGGCATTTTGGCTTCTTTTTCTTCTTTTTCTCATTCCTTCCTTTTTCCGTGAGAGAAATCTTTCTCTTGGGATCACTTTAGCTTCTTTGGCTCGGGTGAGACTGAGAAGAAACTAGCCTTTGAATTGAGCCAGCTGAAGGTGGAGCTGGCCAGTAAGGAGGTGGATCTGGATTCCGAGTGCCAAGGGCGCCAAACTTCTGAGAGGGCTCTCCGTGCATGAAGTCATAGAGGCGGAGTAGAGGAGGGATGCTGCCATGGTTGCCTTGCGAGAGTTATCTAGAAAATCTGATAGTCTCAAGATGGAATGTGAAGGTATCTTGAGTACTTATATGTTTTGTTTCCTTTCACCTCTTATTTCTTTGTTCTTCATTTGTCTGATTTTCTCTATTTGCCTTGATTAGCCCTTTGTAGAGATAAGCAGAAGCTCTTGGATAACGTCAAAGTGATGAAGATATCGGTTCGCTCTAATCATAATAGGGCCGAGGAGGTAAAAGCTCGTGCTGAAGAAGACCTCGCTCGCGCCCAGCTGATTACACTTGGTGCTGACTGGGATCTTGTGCAAAGAATGAAAACCATTGATGATTTGTCGAAGAAGCTGGCGGTATTTGACCAACGGTTTGCCACCTTGTGAAAATCTTTCAAGACCATTGCGAAGCTTCTTCGAACTTCTGAAGATGATGGAAGGACCTAGGGCAACTTCATCCCGCTGATCCCTGTGCGCCTTCAGAGTTTCATCAAGAATGGGGTCCAGACGTGCGTCAAGAACGTCTTGGCTCATATCCGGGTTCTTGCTCCGACGGTCCCTCTAGAAAAACTTAGAGATGAAGCCAATGATGATGACTATTTGGATTCCATCGAGAAAGCTGAGCCTGAAGTTGAAGATCTAGCCAACTTTATCGCCAAGAAGCTTGATATTCAACTCCCTTCTTCTGATGATGAAGCTAACAGCTAGGCTTTGTAGTACCTAGGCGCCTCCTTTGTAAAGATATACTTTATATGCTGCCTTGTAAAGAAACTCTAGCTCTTCGAATACATTTTTACTATTTTGCTTGAATTATTCGAGTAGTCGTCCTTTTGTGACTCCTTTCAAGTTGTTTTCCCAGATCTTGAAATTTTCTTTAGCTATGTGCTAGACATAAGACTTAATCATTGTGGGCATATCCAGGTGCTTTAGAGTTATGTCACATCAACTAGCCGTACTCTTGTTTTTATGTCTTCATGAGTCTTGTTAAGCGTTGGCGCTAGGTTGGTCGGGTTCTTTTCGTCTGTTATGGAATAACTCCGTGATAGAGCGAGCGCTATCTGGCTCTCATCTGTGCCATAAAAATAGAGCGAGCGCTATCTGGCTCTCATTCGTGCTGTAAAAATAACTCGAGATAGGTCGAGAGTTGGCTTGTTAGCCTTCTTACTCTCATCTAAACCTAAAAAGACTTGGGATAGGGCCAGCTCAAGGTTCTTTTCAGCTCTTTTGCTCTCATCCGGGCTGAATAGCTCCGGGATAGGGCGAGCGCTATCTGCTCTCATCCATGCTGTGAATACAACTTGGAATAGGTTGAGTGTTGGCTTGTCAGCCTTCTTACTCTCATCCAAGCCTGAAAAGGCTTGGGACAGGGCAAGCTTAAGCTTCTTTTTAGCTCTTTTGCTCTCATTCGTGCTATGATAGCAACTCGGGATAGGTCGAGTATTGGCTTGTCGGCTTTCTTACTCTCATCCAAGCCTGAACAGGCTTGGAAAAGGGCGAGTTCAAGCTTCCTTTCAGCTCTTTTGCTCTCATCCAGGCTGAATAGCTCCAGGACAGGGCGAGCGCTATCTGGCTCTCATCCGTGCTGTGAAAACAACTCGGGATAGGTCGAGCGTTGGCTTGTCAGCCTTCTTACTCTTATCCAAGCTTGAAAAGGCTTGGGATAGAGCGAGCTCAAGCTTCTTTTTAGCTCTTTTGCTCTCATCCAGGCTGAATAGCTCTGGGATAGGACGAGCGCTATCTGGCTCTCATTCGTGCTGTGAAAACAACTCGGGATAGGTCGAGTGTTAGCTTGTCAACCTTTTTACTCTCATCAAGCTTGAAAAGGCTTGGGATAGGGCGAGTCCAAGCTTCTTTTCAACTCTTTTGCTCTCATCCGTGCTGTGAAAGCAACTCGGGATAGGTCGAGTGTTGGCTTGTCAGCTTTCTTACTCTCATCTAAGCCTGAACAGGCTTGAGATAGGGCGAGCTCAAGCTTCCTTTTAGCTCTTTTGCTCTCATCCGGGCTGAATAGCTCTAGGATAGGGCGAGCGCTATCTGGCTCTTATCCGTGCTGTGAAAATAACTCGGGATAGTCGAGTGTTGTCTTATCAGCCTTCTTACTCTCATCCAAGCCTGAAAAGTCTTGGGATAGGGCGAGCTCAAGCTTCTTTTCAGCTCTTTTGCTCTCATCCGGGCAGAATAGCTCTGGGATAGGGCAAGTGCTATTTGGCTCTCATCTGTGCTGTGAAAACAACTCAAGATCTGTCGAGCGTTGACTTGTCAGCCTTCTTACTCTCATCCAAGTCTAAAAAGGCTTGGGATAGGATGAGTTCAAGCTTCTTTTTAGCTCTTTTGCTCTCATCCGGGCTGAATTACTTCGGGATAGGTTTTGTAGATCTTAGCAAGACAATCATTGATGAGGAACATTATCTTTATTACTTTGATCATGCATCTTGATTACATAGTGTTTTCTTGCTGTAGAAGAATCAGTCCTATGTTTTTAGGCGTAGAATCTTCATAGCTGGCTGATGTGCCATGAATTTCTAACTTGTATCCCATCCTGGGTCATCAGCTCATATGTTCCTAGTCCGGTGACCTTGGCGACGATGAATGGACCTTCCCACGGGCTGAGTAGTTTGTGACGTCCATCTGCCTTTTGTATTCTTTGTAGTACTAGATCCCTGACTCGGATGGAACGAGGTTGGGTACTTTTGTTGTAGTGGCATCTTAAACCTTGAAGATAACGAGTGGATTGTAGAGTAGCATTGACTCTGACTTCTTCTGTGTTGTCTAGTTCTAGTCTTCTAGTATGTTCGGCTCCTCCTTTATCATATTGCTCAATTCTTGGTGATGTCCAAATTAGATCGGCATGTAATACAGCTTCCGATCCGTAGACTAGGAAAAAAGGTGAGTATCCGGTAACTCTGCTTACTTGAGTTCATAGCCCCCATACTACTTTGGGCAACTCTTCAATCCATTTAGATCCATAGTCCTCTAGTTCTTCAAACAACTTGGGTTTTAATCCAGCTAGTATGAGTTCGTTAGCTCTCTCTACTTTCCCATTGGCTTCTGGGTGTGCGACTGATGCGTAATCTATGCTGATGCTGCAATCCTATGCCCAACTTTTGAATTCTATAGCCATGAAGGGAGAACCCAAATCTGTGATGACTCGATTGGGCATGCCAAAATGGTGCATGATGTCCTAGATGAACTCGACTGCTTTGGCTACGTTGTATTTTACAAGTGGTTTATACTCGATCCATTTGGTGAATTTGTCAATAGCCACAGAGATGTACTCGAAACCGCCCTTGGCTTTCTTGAGGGGCCCTATTTGATCGAACCCCCAGCAGGAAAATAGCCAAGCGGGTGGTATACAGATGAGATTGTGTGCTGGGACGTGAGCCTGTCTTGCAAACATTTGGCAACCTTTACATTTTCTGACGAGTTCTTCTACATCTTTCAAAGCAGTTGGCCAGTAGAATCCGGTGTGGAATGCTTTACTAACCAACGTTCTTGAAGCGACATGATTTTCACAACAACCTGAGTGAATTTCGTCTAAGATCTCTTTGCCTTTTTCTGATGAGACACATTTGAGGAGTACTTCTGATGATGCGGCTCTTCTGTATAGGTTGTCTCCCATGAGGACATAGTTTTTGCTTCTTCAAATTATCCGAGTGGCTTCTTCTTTATTTGCCGTAACTTGTTTTCTCTGATGTAATCGATGAAGTCTTGAGTCCACGACTGGGTGATTACCAAAATCTGAGTAGCTGGTGCTGGGAGTTCAGGGGTTATCTCATGGGGTTGTTTGATAGAGGGTGCTAACAACTCCTCTACGAACACACTAGGTGGGACCTTCGCCGTGTCCGATCCTAGCTTTGCGAGGACGTCTGCCACGACATTTCAGTCACGTAGAACATGTAGAATTTCTAATCCTTGAAAGTTTTTCTCTAGTTTGCGTACTTCGACACAGTAAGTGTCCATGTTGTCTTTGGTGCAATCCCAATCCTTGTTGACTTGATTGACAACTACTGCCGAATCACCGTAAACGTGAAGTTGCTTGATTCCAAGGGAGATAGCTACCCAGAGCCCATGGATGAGTGCTTCGTACTCTGCTTCATTGTTCGTGGCTTGCCATAATATCTGAAGGACATATTTGAGTTATTTCCCATCTGGAGAGATGAAGAGAATGCCTACGCCAGCTCTGCCAAGTTTGAGTGATCCATCAAAGTACATCTTCTAATGTTCGAGGATAGCACCTGGCATAGGTCATTGGATTTCTATCCATTCAGAAACAAAATCAGTTAGGACTTAAGATTTGATCGCTTTTCATGGGGTGAAATCAACATTGAGAGCGCCAAGTTCAACTGCCCACTTAGATATCTGCCCTGTTGCGTCTCTATTATATAGGATGTCTCCGAGTGGAAAATCTGTTGCCAAAATATTCTTGTGGTTTTCAAAGTAGTGGCGAAGCTTGTGGGAGGTGATCAGGAGGACATAGAGTAGTTTTTGCACATGCGGGTACCATATTTTGGAATCTGATAGCACCTCACTGATGTAGTAAACTGGCCATTGTACTTTGTACACACGTCCCTCTTCCTCTCTCTCCATGACAATCGTTGTGCTGACCACCATAGAAGTTGTTGCAATGTATAGCATCATGTCTTTGTGCTTCTTTGGAGGTGTGAGGACGGGTGAGGATGTGAGGTATGCCTTAAGGCTTTCGAAAGCCTCCTTGGCTTCCGGTGTCCACTCGAACTTGCCCGTCTTCTTTAGTAACCTGAAGAAAGGTAACCCTTTTTCACCGAGTCATGATATGAAACGATTGAGGGCTGCCATGCAACCTGTCAGTTTATGCACATCTTTAACACATCAGGGAGGGCACATCTCTGTTATAGCTCAAATTTGCTTGGTACTGGCCTTGATTCCACAATGACTGACCAAGAATACGAGTAGTTGTTCTGATGTTACTCCGAATACACATTTGTTTGGGTTTAATTTTCACTTCCACTTCTTCAGATTCTCGAAAGTTTGTTTTAAGTCTTCAATAAGCATATCCAGATCCTTTGTCTTTACAACTATGTCATCCATGTAAGCTTCTGTGTTCTCACCAATTTGCTCACCAAGGCATGTCTGGATAGCTCTCTAGTAAGTAGCGTCAGCATTCTTGAGTTCAAACGACATGGTTTTGTTGCAGTAGGCGCCGAATGGAGTGATGAAAGATGTCTTGCTCTGGTCTTCTTCCTTTAATGTGATCTAATGATATTCTGAATAGCAATCAAGAAAAGACAATAGGGCAGATCCGACTGTTGAATCAACTATCTGATCAATGCGTGGTAGTCCAAACAAATCTTTCAAGCAATGTTTGTTGAGATCTGTGCATTCGACGCACATACGCCACTCGGTCGTGTTCTTTTGTTGTACTAAGACTAGGTTGGCTGGCCAATCTGGATGAAGGATTTCTCTTATGAACCCTACCACCATTAACTTTGCAATCTCCTTTTTAATCGCCGCCTTTTTGTCGGGTGAGAATCGTCGTAGTCGTTGCTTCACTGGCTTGGAGCCTTCGTTAACATCAATTCTATGCTCAGCCAACTCTCTCGGGACACCTAGCATGTCGGTCGGCTTCCAAGTGAAGATATCTTTATTGTCTCGAAGAAAGTTGGTGAGCGTGAGTTCCTATTTTGCCGAGAGGTGGGCACTAATGATCGCTGTTTTGGAGGGTCGCCAGTACTTAAGTCGATTTGCTTCACCTCAGGAGCGAGGATGCTAGGCTTCTTGGCTAGGATCTCTAGTTCTTCTGGGTTGATTTCAGCTGCTACAGTCGCTATCTCTTCTCGTCCACTGGCTGTTTGTGCCTTTGCTGTGATCTGGACTACTTGTACGTCGCAGTCGAAGGCATGCTTTAGGTCACCTCTGATGGAGAGGACCCTGTTGCGCCCTGGCATTTTGAGCAGGAGGTATGGGTAGTGTAGTATCACCATGAACTTAACTAATGTTGGTCTTCCAAGGATAGCGTGATATGAAGATTCGAAGTCTGCAACCTCAAATTTGATGAACTCTGTATGGTAGTTTGAGGGAGTCCCAAAAGTAACTGGTAGAGTGATCTATCCAAGCAGCATAGCTGCCTTGCCGAGTACTATCCCGTAGAAAGGAACGCTTGTTGGAGTAAGCATCCCGGTGAATTCTAGTCCCATCTTTCTTAGTGTTTCTGAAAATATTATGTTGAGTCCGGCTCCCCCATCGATTAGCACCTTTGTGACGGTCATACCAGTGATCGTTGGATCTAAAACCAGCGGGTAGTGGCCAGCATTCCCCACGCTAGTCCATTGATCCTCTTTTTAAAATTGGATTAGGTATTGTAACCAATTGAGGTAACCAGGAGTAGCTGGTTCCGCCGCCATGATGGTTCGTAGAGCTAGCTTTTCCTAATGTTTGCTCCTAGAACCCAACATTCTAGCAAATATGACTGCTACTATTCCATTTGATTGCTAAAATTATCTCCTGGGTTGTTCTCATCTTTCTTCTAGTTATAATCTTTCTTGTCTCCGTTGTTGCCCTTTCTTGTATATTTGTCGAGGAAGATGCGGCAATCTTCAGTTATGTGATTTCCTTGAGGGTGCCATATACAATGCATATTCTCAATGTCTTCAAACTTCTTAAATTTTGAGAATTTCTTTGATTTGTCAGCCACAGCTATGGTATTGTCAGGTTCACGCTTTCTGTCTTGATGCCCATTGTTTCGATGGTTTTGCCTGTCTAGGTTATCTCAGTTGTTTCTATCCGGGAACCTTTCTCGTTTTTTCTCTTCTACAGTAATCATCTTTTCTACTGTGCGTCTGAACTCTTCATTATTTCTCGGGTTCTCTTTGCAAAAGTCTTGAAACTGCCACTTGGCCGTGATCCCGTGGGAGAAAGCTTCGATTACTTCTCGTTCAGTGATGTCGTGTACTTGAGCATGTAGTTTGCCAAATTGATGATAATAATCTCTGAGGCTTTTGCCACCTTTCTATTTGAGACCCTTCGGTTCTGCATGGGTGATAGGATGCGTGATGATGCCTGTGAAATTTTCATAAAAAGCTCTCTGCAAGTCCCTCCCATCCCCTAATTGATCCAGGGCTTAGCTTATCAAACCATTGGAGAGGCATAGTCTCTAATGCCATGGGGAAGAAGAGTGCCTTGATGTCATCCTCTCCGCTGGTTAGTTCGATTAACTGAGAGTAGATTCTTAGACACTGCTTGGGTTCGGTTTTGCCGTCATATTTGGAGTGGTTAGAAGGTTTGAATTTGTGAGGTAGCCGTACCGAAGTAAGTCAGCTTGCAAAGCAAGGGAACCTATCGTGTGCTCTGGCTTCTCCATACTCTGATTTAGCTCCTCCTTCCTACCAGCTATCATTTTGGTGAGAGTAGTTTCGTGGGGCTATTTGGACGGGTACTCTGCTCCTGCTTTCC
This sequence comes from Saccharum hybrid cultivar R570, assembly GCA_038087645.1. Taxonomy (NCBI): domain Eukaryota; kingdom Viridiplantae; phylum Streptophyta; class Magnoliopsida; order Poales; family Poaceae; genus Saccharum; species Saccharum hybrid cultivar. The sequence goes on along the minus strand of JAQSUU010000805.1, from coordinate 23,245,722 downwards.
CTCGGTTGCTCAACTCGATTGCTTTGACTATGGTTCCTTCTGCTTTCTCTGTTGTGGCTTTTGTTTGGCCCTAGTCTTTTAAAAGCAGACCTCCTTTGACTTTGATTTTCTTGTCTCTAAGATGCTGATCTTGCGGGTAGTCTTGAGCGGGTCCTCCCGTCGTGTGCTCTTAAGGCTATCAACCGGAGAACCTCCCTGAGTCGTTCTTGCTCTTCACTGGGTGAGAAATAGCTTTGAGTTCTTCGGCTAATTCTCTAATCCTGTCGTATGGAGAGTTGCTTGCCTTTCTAGCTGCGTATCTTTCTTCTGCTTCTTGTTCTGACTTCTTTCTATCATATTCAGCCAGGTCAGACTCATATCTTGTCTGGGATTCTTTGTGTTGCCTTGCGCGGCATCTGCAACCTTCTTTCAACTTATTCTTCCTTTCTCTCGCATGCTTTTGGCTTTTAGTCTCACCATCATATTCTAGAGCATTGGGTGATATGTTGGACTCTGATTTGTCTAAGGACCTGACGTTGGGTGCTTTCGGCGGAATTAGAGGTGGCCGAATCATGAATACTTCTCGGGCGTGCGTTGTTTCTGCATCTGTGACTGCGCCATTAGAATTGCTAATGATCTTTGTAGAGGTGTCGGTGTCATAGAGCGTACTCCCTTCTTGGTAGGGTAGAATCATTGCTTCATCAACCAGTCGGATGTCACCACCTCCGGAGGCGGAATCCGGCCAATGGACAAGGCAATCTTGTGGAGTTATGGTCAGTACGAAGCCTTCTTGGGCTCCTACGAGTGGTACCCTTTGCACTGATCCGGCCGCTTCTTAGAGTAGAATATGGCATGACTTCGCCATATTGTTGAGTCCGAACGGGAAGGGGTCTAATTTTATGGAATAATTTTGAAGTAAACTTGAGTTGATCTCTTGATGGATTGAGGCTGTGTTTCGGAGCCCTATTGGAAAAGAACCCGGTTTGCCATGAAAAGAACCCGGACTGGTTTCCGAGGCGGATTCCGCCTTAGAGTCTGAGTTGAATTCGACCTTCAGCAAAGCCTGAGTCAATTCGGACATTGCAAGACGTGAGAGCTCTTCGGTGAGTTCTTCTATCGATCTCACCAAAAGAATGAAGTCTCCTGGTTTCTTGATCCTCGAGGAGACATCCTTAGAGCTTGCCTTCGTCGTTCGCCTCGCAGATCCATGATCCGAAGATGAAGGTTAATCCCGTCGAGAAGATCATGTTGTCGAGGTCTGACGAGCTCTTAGATGCAAATCCGTCGAAAGCTCCTACCTGGCGCACCAGCTGTCGATGTTTGATCACCGATAGCCTGCCACGGGGGTACCCGGGACAGTTGTTCGGGCTTCGGCGTATGCTGGAACTTGACGGTGAACGCAGAGACAGTCGATTTATACAGGTTCGGGCCCTCGATCGTGATCGAGTAATAGCCTTTACGTCCAGTCGGTGTTAGCCTTTGCGTTGGATTAATTGTTATTTTATGTTGTTTTTTTACAGGGGGTGCCCACAGCCTCTCTTTATATCGGTAGAGAAGGCTGTAGTGCGATTACAATTCTAGTCGGATCCAAAGAAGGTATCATGTACTAGATACAAAAGGTACTTTCCTATAAGAGTCCGGCTAGTTTGGCCTATTCTACTCGGATTCGGTGTAGCAATCGCTGCACCCTTTCCTGCTTCGGTCCGTGAGCTAGGCCAGAGCCCATGACTTGAAGCCGTATCGCTGGAGAATCCTGTGGATCCCCCATCGACACGGTCGTCTGTTGCAGCCATGTAAAAGTTGATACAAATCAATAACTAATCTATACCATGATTTGTAAGAGATCAGTCGTCTGTTGTAGCCTTACAAATAACAATATAGATCGATAACTAACTTATACTGCGACTCACAAGAGATTAACCGTCTGTTGCAGCCTTGCGAGTAACAATATAAGTCATAACAATATAGATCGATAACTAACTTATACTACGACTCGCAAGAAATCAATTGTCTGTTGCAGCCTTGCGAGTAACAATATAAGTCATAACAGATACTCACAATCAAGCTAGAGGTCAAGTCATCCGATGCAGCTCTGCTTGCCCAAAGAACTCGTCGAAATCTATTCTACTCCTACTTCTAAGAGGTGGCCTGAGCCGAAAAGTAAAGATTCTTGTTTTGGTTGATCGATGAGAGATATCCTTACAATTGGTCATGCACCCTTTATATATTTATAGGGGCGTGCCTGGCCTTTCTGTTACAAAGAAATTCTAGTCTAGCTCAAACATACCAATTTAATCCGGCTACGCCGGGTCGCCGGTACACAGCAACATCGATCTTTGTTTCAGCCACGGAGTCCCAAAAGAACACGTCACGGTCACGTGGACGTATTTGGGTATATCTCCTGGCTTCTCCTTCTTGCATGCAAGATCATATCTCTTGGACTTGCTTGCCTTGCGTCTGCTCTATATTCCTTCCTTGCCCGATCCTGCGTGCATGTAATCTTTTGCCAAAGCAAGCAACCACCGGCCTCATGCATATCTTTCTATATTGTGGTTTCGCTTTGCCTTAGTTCCTTCACGTCATGTACATGCAGCCAGCCATCTTGTCTCGCACGTTTGCTTCTCACGCCGGCCATAATCAAATCAATAAGATAAAATCCCTTTTACTTTCCTTGCATGGACGTCCTCGGCAAATAAAGCTGCTTCCGTCTGGACTCTGCCTTCGTGTAACAAACGGACTGCGCATCAACGTCGTTCAACCTCCGACGTATCTTTCTTCTATGCATGTAGATCTTGGCTGGCACGTGTTTACGAGTATACAAGACTACAATACCTCAAATCGACAACAAAAGCATTACAAACTTATTAATTTGGCCGATTAACCAAAAACATGTTACTCAAAACACCATCCGCCGATTCCTTTTTTCTAGGGTAAGCGTGCCAAATTTTGGTGTCAACAGATGCTACTTTAAATTATGTTTGAAATAGCAAATGCAGGTAATTTGGGTGCAAATTTAGGTGATTATTATTACTACTCCCTCCATTCCAAATTTTTTAGAAAGGCGGCAAGAGTTTTGCCGTATTTTTATTAGACGAATAAAGAGCAAAAGTAAAAGGCCATTACAACCACAAAAGTCCCACTACAAGACTCACAACTAGACTTCCTACTACCACCACTTACCCAACTGAACCGGAGCCTACTACGGCGCGCAGGCCGTCGCTCCAGAAAAAGAACAAAAACAAGGAGGCAGCAAAACAAAACTACTACCACTGGAGCGCCGAGCCACCAGCGTTGCAAAAAGGGGAGCCTATTCTTCGCATCTTGTAGGGGTTATTGCATGTTGGAACTGGAGTATGTCATCCTTGCATAGATGCGCTACCTGATCCGGAGTCAATGATTTTTGTTGGAACGTTCTCCTATTCCTTTCTTTCCAAATATTCCACCAAAGATAGATCATGATTCCATCTATACTTCTTTTCTATGTTTTGTCGAATTTGGCACGGCATTTGCGCCAGTAGCCATGTATTGAGCCAGCCATATCTACTGAATTTAGCACTGTCAGGTTGAACCATCTTCTGAGCGTTGACCAAACTTGCTGTGTGTAAGGGCAGTGTATGCAAAGATGATTCGGTGTTTCTGGTTCACTGCTACACAGCTTGCAGATGGGGTCGCTTGGCCAATTGCGTTTGGCCAGGTTATCGGCAGTAAGGATTTTCTTGTGCATTAAGGTCCAAGCAAAAAGAAATGGCACTTGGCCTCCGCTCTCGCTTCCAAATCAGTGAAAGCATTAGTTTGCTATAGCAGCCTTCGAACTGTATGCGATAAGCGCTCTTGGTGGTATAATCTCCATTCGTTGTCCATCACCAACTTATTGTACCTTCAGTATTATCCACTAATTGGACATCCCTCAGCAGCTCCCACAATTTCACATATTCATGTATCTCCTGGGAGGATTGCAACGGTAGTATGTGCGCAATCCATCTATTCTGCTGCAAAGCTTCGTGTACTGTTAGTTTCTTCCTCTTTGATTTCTTATAAAGTCCCGGTGCCAAGGATTTGAGGGTACTACCATTCATCCAGGAGGATGACCAAAAGCGAGCGGTTCTCCCATCACCAATCGAGACCACCGTGGAAGCCACGAAGAGCTCGCGATCGTGTTTGTCACACAGGAGCTCCAATCCCGACCATGCTCTCTCCTTGTGATTCCACTGGAACCACAGCCATCTCAACCCCTAGCGAAACGTTCCAGGTCCAAGAGTCCCAGGCCCCCTTTTATTTTTGGGCAGCATACTGTAGGCCAGTTAACCAAAGAGTGTCCCCCATACACTGTGTCTGGTGTTTCACCTCTCCAAAGAAAACTCCTTATTCGATCATCTTTCGTATTAACCACTTTTGTTCTGGAAAAGCTGTCATATGGTAAATAGGTTGGGATGATAGGACCGTCTTGACCATCGTCTCTCTTCCCGCCGTGGAGACTAATCTTCCCTTCCAACCAGGTAGCCTTGCCCCAATCTTATCAATTAGTGATTGGACATTGATTCTTCTCAGCTTCCGGATATGTAGAGGAAGTCCCAAGTATTTTTCGGGAAATTTGCTGATCTTCCCTGGGAAATTGTGCAGCAGCTGGGATACCATCGTGTTGTCTATTCGGATTCAGAAGATTTCCATTTTCGACATATTGATCTTGAGGCCCGAATAATTTCCAAAGAATGTTAAAATCTTGAGAAGCCGTTCAAGCTCCATTGGTGATGGCTCAGAGAAGATGGCGGCGGCGTCAGCATATAGCGAGCAGCGCAACCTTGCTGCCTTTGGTAATATCGGTTTTAGGATTCCTTTTTGGGCCGCAACCTCGATGATGCGTTGAAGTGGGTCAATGGCCAATATAAACAGAAGCGGAGAGAGGGGGTCGCCCTGCCTTAGCCCCCTCGCATGTCTGATACCCTCCGTTGGTTGTCCATTCACGAGCACCTTTGATGATGCGGAACCCAGGAGTGCCGCAATCCAATCATGCCATTTCATGCTAAACCCCAGCGCCTTCATGACTTCAAGAAGGAACGGCCAGCTAAGGGAATCGAAAGCTTTAGAGATATCAAGTTTGATGAACAGGGCCGGTTTCTTCTTACAGTGGAGCAGTTGTATGACTCTCTGGCAGTAAATAAAGTTGTCGTGAATACATCTTTTTTTGATGAATGCGTTCTGCGCCCCAGATACTAACTCGTTCATCCTTGGAGCAAGTTTGTTGGCTAAGATTTTAGTAATTATTTTGGCCGCGCTGTTGATTAGGCTTATCGGTCTGTAGTCTGAGATTGTGGCCGCTACCTGATTCTTGGGCAGAAGAATGATGTTTGCTTCATTTACCAGGTTTAGTTTAGCCGTTCGGTGCGAGTAGAAGCTAAAGATTGCCTGCGTCAGGTCCTCCTTTATGATTGTTCAGCATCTCTTGTAGAATATGCCAATAAATCCATCCGGTCCCGGTGATTTCTCCGAAGGCATATCCTTGACTACCGCCACAATCTCTTCTTGTGTACAAGGTGCGTCCAACTCTTCCAGATTATGATGCACATACTCGAGCTCCTCCCAATTAATGGCCTTTGTTCTTGCATTAGGAGTCCCCAGCACCTGAGAGAAATGTGAGTGTATTGTGTTTGCCTTCTCTTCTTGCAAGACCACAGTCCTCGATTGGGTCGTTAGAGAGGGGATATAGACCTTCTTTCTCCTTGCGTTGGCATGCAAATGGAAAAATTTTGTGTTCGTGTCCCCCTTCCTGATCCACGTTAACCATGAATGATGTCTCGCCCTTGACTTCTGTATTGTTGCTAGCCCCAGTGCTTTAGATTTGAGGTATCATTTAAAAGCTATCTCATCTTGTGTTAGATGTCTGGCTTCCTGCGCCCTCTCTAAATTTGCTAGGCTGGTGTTCAGAATAGCCCACCGCACTTTCCAGTCACTTAAGTTCTTCCTTCTCCACAGCTTCAGGGCCTTTGCGGTTCTCAAAAGTTTGACATGCAGTCTCAGAATGGCGTCCTGAGTGTCGACCGGTTTTTCCCACACCTCTTTCACCGTTTCTAGAAAGTCAGGCCAATTCGGCTAGTGGGACTCGAATATGAACCCCCTGTAGAACTCCATGGTCACATCACCCTGTAAGAATAAAGGGCAGTGGTCGGATCCTAGGGAGGCCAGGGCTTGTAGGTGTGTCCTAGGAAAGGAAGCTAGCCATTCAAATGTTGCAAAGAAATGATCTATCTTTGTCATTGTGGGCGTTTGTTGATCGTTGCACAAGGTGAACCTTTTCCCTTGTAATTCTATTGGTGCTAGCAGCAGGTTGTCTGTCATGGACTTGAAACTATTAAGCAGGGTCAGGTTCAGCCGGCCATTGTTTTTATATTGGGCTCGGTACATCAGATTGAAATCTCCTAGAAGGAGCCATTCCGGGAGCATGTGCTGCCTAAGATCAGTTAGCTCTTGCATGAAGAGAACTTTCTCCTGATCCGATTGTGGTCCATAAACTCCTGTGAGTGACCACTTCCTGTTATCCGCTAGCATCGTCAGTGTCACCGAGATCGTATTGGCAGTCAAATGGGGATTATCTAACTGAAAAAACCGTGATGAGGCCGCTAGTAGGATTCCACCCGAGTCCTATAGAGGGTAGGAAATGGGCGTTCCGTGCCATGTCGGCACCCACCATTTCGCCAGTAAAGTGTGTGTCCAGTTAGTGATTTTAGTTTCCTACAAGCAAACAACCGTTGCCCTCGAGGAGATGATCTGGTTGCGTACACTAGCTCTCTTGGCACCGTCATTTAGTCCTCTAACATTCCAACACAGGATATTGCAGTCTTTGACTGACATTGATCAACAAGCAATCTACTTGTGAGCCACTAAGCAGCAGAGAACACCAGTAAAAATACCGAACTAAGCAAGCGTTCCTGATCCTCAGTTTGATTGCATCCTTACATCCCACATGCCAAAGGCTACTAGGCCAGTAGGCTCTGAGTTCGTCAACCATGATTCGCCGAAGGCTCCATGGCCAGCAGGCTCCATAACTCTTACATTCGTCTTGCCGAAGGCTCCACGACCAGCAGGAATCACTACCAATTTGACCAACAAACCTAAAGGACGACAAGGGCCCGAAAGACCCCCATTGATACATTGGGCGCTCGGCCCGCCCCTCTAACTGTAGAGGGTGTAACTTGATCCACTTGTGCTGGAGGCCCAACTAGGCGTCCAGACCCACCTCAGCAGTCCTCCTCTCCATGTTGCTGCCCTTCTTCATCTTCTTGTTTCCCTGTTCGATCAGCACCTGGATCGCCTCCATCTTGCTCTGTTCGATGGGCCTCTCGAAATGCTGTGCATAAAAATCATACTCAAGTTCATCAGTGTTAGTTTCATCTCCTGCTAATTCCCCTAACTTTCTTATCAGTAGGTCTTGTGCAACTTGCACTTCATCTTTGCCTACATTGAGCTCTGCTTTCTTTGCAAGCCTAGTACTTTTTGTTTGAGTTGAGAGCTCAGCTTCCCTCTGGTTCTTCCTACCTATGTTCGAATTAACGCCTTGGGGGCTTTGAGGGACCTCCTGGACTAGAGGTTGCTGGATAGGTATGGAGATTGATTCTAAAAATTCATCTATTGATTGCGGTTGTGGGTGGATTTTGTTTTCTGTAGTGTGGTTAGTTACCACCTGATGTGATGTGGTTTCACTTCTAACTGTACCAATGCCGTGTCCACCCTCTGTAGTTGAGATGGGGTTTGACGCCCCCTCCCCAGTAGTGATGGCCGGGTGTTCCGATTCTAACTCTATTGGTGATGAAGCCTGAGTAACTACCAGATCCTCCCCAAGAACATCAGCATGTGTCCCTTGTACGGTCTCATCTATCACTACTTGTGCTTCCTGACTACCAGTTCCTATGTCTGCAACTAGTACCAGTTCCTGTGTAGTAGTGTTGTTCTCTAGATTCTGCTCCATCAGGGATGGAACATGTTCAACTGCTAGATCAGTCCCAGTACTGTCTACATGTACTACCCTAGAATCTAACACTGTTGTCCCAGGAGTAGTAACAGGTTGTGTGGATTGGGGGCATACTAGATCGTCCCTCGTAACCACCAGTGTCCTCTCCATGAGCTTCAAAGTCGCCGCCAGTGCCTGCTGCATCTTGGCTGCCTCCATCATCGTGAGATCCTTACTGATGCCGTTGGCGTGTTCAATACTAGGCTCCATAGCTGTGTGTGATGTTGGAGCAGATAAGACCATGCTTTCCTCTTCAAAGATGTCAACAGAGGTATGGACAGGAGGATATGGCAGCATGTTTTGGCAGTTACCCTTGATGAGGAAGATGTTGTCGTCTGGCTGAGCACGCTTGGGCGGCTTGAGCTCCGTCGCAATTGGGTCTGTGAAGGAGACCTTCTTCTGCTTCTTTGCTTCCTTGACATCCTTCACCTTCCAGACTTGAGTTGGCGTCTGATGGTCATTGTAGGCAGCCCTGCTTCTTCCTCCGCGTCATCTGGTGGAGCTGATGCAGTCTTCAATGCCTCCCCTACAGCGCGGGTTCCTAACCCAGCTGGAGACGCTGCGTTGGCGGCAAGTGCCCTAGATGCGGCGCGTGTGGTCGAAGTCGTCGTCGACCCTCTGGCGATGGTAGCCCAAGTCTCTATCGCGATCATTTCCCCGCTTGTCGGGGACATGCTCGCCCTCAGTGTCTGGCGCCCTGTAGGACCAAATCAGCTCCCGTTGAGGCTTGCGGTTCAGAGGCCCGCCCTCCCTGCCATGGCCTTGCAGGAAGGACAGGTCCTCAACGACCTCTAGGCAGTTGTGTAGCAGGAACACTTGGGAGCGCTTGAGGTCGACTAGGGCATCGTGGTGCGGTGGCGCCAGTGGCAGCGAGATAGATGTCGGTGGTTGCTCCCTGTCCGGCTCGGTGACCATGAGCACGACCTCATTGGGGATGTCGCAGGGGTCGCAGCACCACGCCCACAGGTCGAAGGTCCTGGTACGCTCATGGCGGCGTGTCTTCTCCTCCAGGTAGTGCACCGCACAGCTCCTCCCTAGCGCCCTTGCTGCCACATCCTCTGCCCAGCAGTGAACAGGAATGCCCTCGATACGCACCTTGACACGGAACTCCCATCTGGTGTTGGTGGCGTGGAGGCGCTCAGTCCATGGAGTGAAGTGGAAGTCTCTGACTCTGTTGGAGATGCCCCCTCGGTCTAGCAGCCTCTGCCTTATCTCCGGCTCTAAGCAGATGACAAGAAACTGCTTAGGGTAACGCTTGACTACCTGGAACTCTCCGTGGCGCAGATGAAGCTTGCTGAGGAGGGAGTCGCTAAGGTGGTGCGGGTCGGTGTTGTGGCTGTTGGAGTTGAGCCAGCACACCGCTGCCCTGTTGACGAGGTCATCGCGGTGACGCTTCATAGCGCCGGTGGCCATCACCGCATAGTGGTCGCAAGCCAGCCGGGCTCGCGGATCCCCTAGGTACCTTGCCACCACGGGAGCCGCCCCACGGACAACTTCAGCGTAGGACCGAGCGTCCCTCTCAGGTGGAGAAGTTGAGGTGATGAGCTTGAGAGTGGTCGTCTTGTGCTACTAGGTAGCTCTGGTTATATGGCGAAGGCTTGGTGCCTTGGCTCTACATTCATTGGCTCTGTGCCCAGAACAGAAGCATTTCCAACATCTATGCAAGGAGCGATAGAATCGAGCGATGTGGTTTGAGGCAAAACAATTAAAGCACTTCCCCTCCGGCTTGTGCTTGAAGAACTCAAAGCCCGTTAGACTGACCCTCGGTTGGTGGGGGGATTGAATCATCTTCCCTCCAATTTCATCTTCCTTCTGTCTATGGGAGCCCTCCTCTCTGGTGACCGGGCGCAATTGATGACCCTTGTGACGTGAGCTCGAATCACCCTGCTCCGTTGTAGGGGCCTTCTCCCCGGCGTGGCTGTGGAGGGGCAGCAGGGATCTAAAAAGCTGAGCTGCCTCTGTTCGCCATGAATATAGCTCCCCTCTTGAATTTGTTTCCCTTTGTGGCTTGCAAGAATCCTGGAGCGGAGGATTGAGGCCTCATTGACCGTACCTTATTTATGCGCTTGCCCCTCTGAATGCTTCTGGCTGGTTGCATCAATGCAATGGATCACCGGTGGATCCTCAGGAGTGGTGGTGGCTCTGCCTTCTCCTTCATCGGTCTTCGCCCGTTGCTTGCTCAGCCTATTCAAGTCTCTCGCCAAATCTGGTAGGAGCGCCCATCCCCTCTCCTGTAGTTCAGGATCGATCAGGGTCGGGCTCGGTAGTTGGGGGAAAGCTTGTGGTGCTAGTGACTGTAGCTCCGATGACGCCTTTGAAGCTGGCGACTGTGGCCGAGGCGCGACTGTCTGGGTTGATGGTGGCGCATGCGGTGGAGGTGCCGGTGACTTTAGGTCCTCCAGGGCCCATTCTTGAGCAGCTTTGATCTCCGTGCTTGTTGAGTGCCCACCCCCGAGGTGCCCATCAGTGTGTAGCACTGGCTTCCGGGAGTTCGGATCTGTAGGGGGTTGGTTGGGTGGAGCTGTGGGAGCGGCGGATCTGGGTGGGGGAGGTGGTGTTGGGGCGGGGACGAGGAAGGAGAGGAGCGGGTCGGGGTCAAGGTCGCTCTCCATTATCTCCCCAACCTTGGACATTTGACCACAGTACGTGGCCATGATCCGTTCCAAATTATAAGACAGGTAACCCTGACCATATCAGGTTGCATCTCGGTTCATAGACATACAACCACATATTATCAGCACCCCTACTCTGAGTGCAAAGAGAAGTTGTTCTCCACTAGATGTAAAGTACTTCGTAGCCGAACCAGTATAGACCTTACTTATGTGCTAACCTCTCTGATTCCCGATACGTGAAACGTTGATCACTTGTATGACGCAAAATCCTATGAGAAATATATACCAACAAATAGATTGTTGGAATCTTATGATCCATCACAAATATATTAATAGGGTATTATAGGTGCTTAAAAGATCAAATCCGATAATTCTGCACCTGTAATCCAGAAATCCAGATAACCTAAACTATTATAATCCATAATCTAGATTATTATAATCTCATTCAAAATCATATTCTAATGATCTAGAGGTCATCAAATAGGCCCTAAGTAATATTGTTCAACCCTTGTTTTGTCATTCTTGGAACTATAATGTGGCATTTAATTTTGATGTTCCCATTATTGCTCATTGAATTTGAAACTTTCCAAGAAACATCCTAAATTGGGTTCAAAATTGATGGGTTAATGTGAGCTTATCTATATTGTTAGTCATTTTTTAAATAGGAATCCATTTTTACTAGATTTCGTGCTTTGGTGAGTTGTCCAAGATCCTTTTGATGACCTTTGTTTTGTTGAAGGGGTATCTATATGATCCAATCGATTGCATAAGACCTGCGGTAGCAATAGAACAGGGAAAGTATACAGAAAAAGACAATTCTATGAAGAGAACTAGACCAACTACTATATCGAGATTAAATAACCAAATATGTCAAGCTCATAATTCAACCCTAGTATTATTTGGCCATCCAAAGGAAAAGAAGAAAGATATGATGGCCATCTTGAGCACTCAGCAAACATGGAGGATGCAGTTCTTGTTGTTTTTACCTCATTGTAACTACATCCAATGTAGCTAATGTGTTCCCTTGAAAATTTTTGGGTCAATACCTATAAAAAATATTTCATATGTGCTTGTCCCTTCTATTAACACTAAGGATTTATTTAAACTCCCCTCTATCTTTACCACCCATGAAAAAGATTGTGATTGTCACTTCAAGGTGTTAAACCTAAGCTAAATGTATTGCACACAAAAGAGATGTAGCATAAATACAATCAAAGACAAGGTGTTGAATTGTTATATTCATGCAACTTGCTACCACACAATTTCTTCTTGCTGAAATTTTCTTTTGTAGATTTACCCTCCTCAGGAACCATAGAGAAATCTTAATTTGAAGTGGTACCTTTAGACACCAAATTTTCTAGGACACATAAACTCGTGTGTTTAATAAGATATTTATATGTTTCATTTACAGTGAAGAGACCATTACTTTTTAAAAGACAAAAAAAAGTATCCGTATCTTTCTGTAAGTGAATATTTTCAATTATAGCCACTAAGTTTTGCTAGTCTATAAGCTTATTCCCAACTAATACCCTCCTAAAAGAGATATTGAGCAGGAAAGTAGCAAGAGTCACAACTACATTATGTTTTTTTGCCAAACAATGTTGTACATGTTTGGATACTGTGACTTAAGTTAAAAATGTACCCAACCAGCCATAACATGATTTGTGACCTATCTCCCAACTTAAGTGTCGGGGTTATGATACCCCGGGTATCTCAAGGCACTGATTAGTTAGCTGCTTGGGCGGCCCATGACAAACAAGCTAGTACAAGCCCAAGCGACCGAGGCCCAACTAAGCTATGAGGGCCTGGGCCAACCGCTGAGATGGGGAGTCGGCCATGACCTCTTCCTTCTCCCTTCACCATACGTCGCACGACCTCTCCTCCATCCCATCCCCTGGAAGGGATGGAGAAAGGCCAAGGTCCACCAAGTACGCCTGCTCTGACCAGAGAAGGCACGCCCCACTCACCCCACCAGGACTGAGGGGACAGCCATCCCCTTGGTCCGGACAAACGCTATCCCTGCACCACGCTGCGCAAACAAGACAACACTGCGAGGCGGTGAGGACAGGTACAGTGAACCACCGTACAAATACGGCCCGACGGAACGGGTGCATGACCCCACCCACCACGGGATGGGGCTCGTGACTATGGTCTTGACTTCTAAGGCCAGCCAAGCCAACAAGGGCCACGACCCAGATGCTCGGGATCGTGGCCACTAGCACCATGACCAGCAATACAACCAACGACCCCGGGGCAGCTACCTACTCTTGTACGACGCCCTCGGAAGACTAGGAGACGATGACGAAGGCCACAACAAGACCACATTGCACAGGACGGCTGGCAAAACACCACCATGCCAACAGTGCCGATACGGCCGGCACTATGGCACCACGCCGCCCCATGCCGCGACGTGGACAGAAGACCATGACGACAACCACGTTCGGGCGTACGCTAACATCAAAACAAGATGGCCTTCCTTGCAAACCAAGATAGCTAGTTTCCCTCCCTCATGCTCATGACCGCCTAGTCAGGAGAACCTAACTCTCTATACGTGACCTGGCCCCGAACTCTATATAAGAGTAGCCAGGGCACCCTTCCAAGGGGACGGACTCTCAAGACTTGATTCGGGCAGTCCCTCTCCACTCTCCTACCTCTTCCACTCTTCTTGCAACCCCCATTGTAAGAACTACAGAGCATTCAACCAAGGAACACGCACTCGATCTTTTCTCTAAGACTGGACGTAGGGTTCTGGCCTGAACCAGTATAATTACCTGTGTCTTTGGATGCTACCATTGTCTTCCTGGAGCAGCGCGACATTCGTATAAATTAACTCGTCGGGTGACAAAACACCGACATTAAGCTTACCTAGATATATAATAATGTGCTCAAGTACACATGTAGCCCTCCGCAGAAGTATCCAAATTAAATTGAACTGGTCGGGTTTCATAATACAAATCATAGGTAGTGAGCCATATTGATGACCATATATATGCATAACCATAAGCCATATAACTCTTATCTATTGTCTTCATCTAGGAAAGGATACATATTTTTCTATAAATTTGATCAAATTTTAGACAGTTTGACTAAGAAGAGAACTAAAATTATATCCTTTCTCGAATGGTAGTATGTTTCTAGATGCGTGATGAAGGTGAAATGTTATAGAAATGGTCATTTTTGTTGTAGATCCACCTCCATCCACAACCTTACGAGTCTATTTGGGTCCAATATCATTGTAACTTACGATATATGTTCGGTTCATTAGATTGTTGATTGATTCCCTATCACCGTTGTTTTGGAGCTTGATGCAATTTTTCATGGACATTTTTATTCTAGATCCACATCCATCACAACCTTTGAGTCTATTTGGGTCCCATATCATTGTAACTTAGAATATGGATTATGTTTGGTTCATTAAACTGCTGATTGGTTCGCTATCACCATTGTTTTGGAGATTGCGTTTTCATGGTCATTTTTGTTCTAGATCCACCTCTATCCACAACCTTTCGAGTCTATTTGGGTTCCATATTATATTGTAACTATTAATTAAACTTACGATATACTCCCTCTATCCTAAATAAAGTGCATTATGACTTCTAAAATTTATACTGAAATATAAGGGATTCTATGTAGAGGCCAAGTTCAGATTTAGCAAAAATTTTTAAAAGGAAATCATAAGTTCAGATTTAGCAAAAATTTTTCTTCATGACTTCAACAAAGTTGTGGCTCCAACCTCAGTGCTGATTAAAAAGTCAAAACTACTGTATCTGTGTTTCTCGATGTATTTAAAGTGGTTAACCTCATTTTTAATCTTCTAGTGCCGGTAGGTTTGAGTCCCCATCAGACACCATGCATCACGAAACCACCAACTTGATTAGTTAATTAAAATTTACATCATTCATCGGACTTATCATACCAAACTTACCAAAGTAACAATAACAATCACACACATTTTCTACTCTTCGCTCAACCACGCAAGCACACCACCACATCCTCCAAAACGTCACAGCCCACAGCACAAGGCTCGGCACGTCACTTGTACCAAACACCTCGCTGCTGCACATGCCACGACGATGACACACAACGGCGACAAGCACCTGGCCACTGCAGAGTGCAGACTGCTTCTCCAGCTCCGGCGGCTCTGATCACTCGCTAGTCGCTACTACTTCGGCCGCCGGCGCTTTCGGCGACGAACTCAGCGATGCGTATCATGAAGCCTCGCGCGTCGTCGAACCCGGGGAAGACGTAGAAGGCGTGGATGGCGTCGGGGTACTCAACCACCCGCACGTCCTTGCCCATGCTCTTGAGCATCTCGCCGTACCGGCGCTGCCAGTCCTGCAGCGGGTCGAAGCCGCCGATGGCGAGGAGCACGGGCGGGAACGCCGGGGAGTCGAGGCCCGCGGCGGCGGCCGGGGACGCGAAGTTGGCGGCCTCGTGGGTGCGGTCGCAGCCGGGCGGCAGGAACGCGCGCCACATCCAGTCGGTGCGGTCGATGGACACGATGGGCGCGGCGCCGTCCAGGCGGAGCTCCGAGGGCGTCCGCTCCTCGCCGCCGAAGAAAGGCTGGATGGCGATCAGGCCGGCGACGCGGACGTTTCCGAACGAGGCGGCGTCGGACGCGTAGCGGCGGGCCACGTGGTGCGCGATGTTGCCGCCGGCGCTGTCGCCCGCGACGAAGCAGCGGGAGACGTCGAGCGGGACGGCCGCGGGGTGGTTATTGGGGTCGTCGAGGAAGCGCAGCGCCGCGATCCCGTCGTCGTAGGGCGCAGGGAACCGGTGCTCCGGGGCACGGCGGTAGTCGACCGAGAGCACGGCCGCGGAGGCGTACCGCGCCATGCGGCGGCACGCGGCGTCGTAGGCCGCGGACGCCGCGGAGAGGTACGCGAACCCGCCGCCGTGGAAGAAGACGATCACGGGGAGGGGGCCCGTGGACTTCTTCGCCGTCTTCGTGGCCGGGTGGAAGAGGCGCGCGCGGAGGCGGAGGGCGCCGTCGAGGACGACGTCCCGGGAGGCGACGCCGCGGCATGGGGAGGTGATGGCCGGGACGCGCGGGTCCAGCAGCGACAGCGCGAAGCGGTTCAGCGTCCCGTCTGCCCGGCGGGTGGCGTCGGTGACCCTGTCCACGAACTTGAGGGACAGCCGCATGAGGCGCGACATCGGCGGCTTCGGCTTCCGCGGCGGCGTCGTGGGAGCCTCCGCCATGATTGCACGCTTGCGCGGGGACGAATGGCTGATGCGATGGATCGCTGCGGGCTCGGGAGAGTGGCTGAGTGGGTGAGGCCTCGAAGCTGCAGCTTTGCTAATGGGTCGTATGTATTTATACGGGCCAGGCCGGGCTGCGAGCGTGGTTTTCAAGTTTCAGACTCAGACGTGTGACCGTGTGAGCTACTGAGCTCTACTTTTTCCGCAGCTTAAGTAATTGCCACATAATTGGTTTCCTAGTTTGGTGAACTTCGGGTCTTCTGGAAGAGGTCGGCAGAAAACACGACTTCACACCAACTTATCTTATAAATACTCCCACAGTTCTGAAGTATAATCAATTTTGGAACGGGCCGTAGCTCGGTCGGTCTGCTCTCCCGACGCAGAAGCAGGCGGTCACGCGTTCGAGCGCTGCTCGATACGTGATTCCCCTTCCTCAAAATAAATTTTTGTTGCCTCCTTCTCACGTGGTGCCACTAAGGTTTTCATTATCGGAAATTAAAATTTATCGGACGTCATGGATAAAGAGGATAAGCAAGATATATCGGAAATATCGGACCAAATTCAAAAAAATTTAAATTTTTTTAAAAAAATTTATAGAATTTGACTTGAAACTATTCCTAAGATATTAAACATCACTTGTTCACAAATCA
This sequence comes from Saccharum hybrid cultivar R570, assembly GCA_038087645.1. Taxonomy (NCBI): domain Eukaryota; kingdom Viridiplantae; phylum Streptophyta; class Magnoliopsida; order Poales; family Poaceae; genus Saccharum; species Saccharum hybrid cultivar. The sequence continues at coordinate 23,229,277 of JAQSUU010000805.1, read as the reverse complement.
AAACAAGAATAAATCACTATAAGTGTCGGACCGTCGCGTGGCTGATTTTGGATTGTCTGTGTAGAAACATGAAAGAAGGGAAAAATTTGGTTGATATCAAATTTTATCGGACGCTAGGGATAGAAAGGAAATTTCGGAAATATCGGCGACTTTCGGCTGGTAAAAAAACCCTGGGGTGCCACAATGGTCAGAACGGCGTGCCCGTCATCTACAGAGCCCTCAGTGACTCTGTCGATCTCACTAAGGACGTGATCTTCAAGTTGCGTATAGTTGTAGGTCTTAATACGTGCGTAGAGGTATGAATGTATGCGTGTGTGGGAGGTTTGCTTGTGTTCGCACATGTTCAAATATTATAGCGGTTCCCAGTTAAGATGCGTCAAAAAAAATTGGATTGTTATAACATAAACTATATTAAGTCTAACTAAATTTTAGAATATTGTTGCAATATCAAATGAGATTTATTAAATGAACTGTAAATGCATTCTTGTAATTTATTAGATACAATAGATGTTAATACTCGTTCCTATATATATACCTAGTTAAAACTAGAATAGTTTCACTTAGAACAACTGAAATACATACATTATATTATAGGCAGAGGTCTGTGGCAGAACCTCCTAATTACTATGGCCCACATGTACTTGTTATTGTCTTAAAGACTTCTAACCACTGTACATGTGTACCACAGATCTTAAGAAGCCTATCGGGTGTCCTCGGGAAACCCGAATCATCCACAATCTATCGAGCAGGATCACATTTCAGAGGCATCACAGTATTACAACAGTTTATATAATAAATTACATCAGAGTACAAAAGCGGAAGTCTTACATAACATAAGTTTACAAACTTGATGTTCCAAACTTACAAAACTTAAGTTTAGTGTTACAACCATAGTAGTGGAGTAGCATTATTAACATTATTACAGCACCAAAACGCGACGCTCTGCCCAAGAGCCAAACATCTCTACTCGTCGTCGCTCACCGCAAAGACGGTCATGCAACAGGGTCAAAAACACACCTGCTCATGAGACGCACCTGCAACAGGGGTTTAACAAACCCTGAGTACAAAAGTACTCAACAAGACTTAACCGACAAAACCAGTGGAACGACTCAGGAATGCAGGCTTAGGGAAATCAAGGTGAGGGTCCAGCAGGAAGTTCTTTTGCATAAAAGCTACTAATTGTGAATCCTTAAGATCATGATTTTATTTCAGTATTATTTATTGATAGAATGTAAGTGATCCTAATCTAGATCATATAACTCATTCAATATCTTTCTGATTCTCCGGCCAAAGTTCCATTTCTTAACTACGATGTTGAACAGAGAATCGAGTCTCCTTAACCGAGGAGCAGCGACGATTCGAATCGATTAAACCCAGCTAGGGATTCCTAACCACACGACATATGTAGGACTTTAACCGACATATATCAACCTTCACTCGGATCCTCCAACGCATGACCGGGTCCAGCGCCACCCGAGAGTATAGTACACCTCCAATCCAGCCATTGGCTACGAGGGTACACACTACTCTCGCCATCTCTCCACTCCTAGTGCGCGGTTGGTCGTTCACATGTTGGCATTACCGAGGTCTTAGGCTTACCGGAGCATGTGATCAGTTACAAAGTCTCGACACACACGATTCAAACAACGGTACGGCCCTTAACTGACTCAGTCAGAGCACTACATGGGGACTCCTTTCCCGATGCAAGTCCACCGACCGGTCCTAGATTACCATCATTACTATTCGTCAGGTGGTTGTCCAACAACCCTTCAAACTTTATTTAAAAGTTTTAAAGTTTTCTCATTAAGCAAGGCTAAGCATACTAAGCATTTTTAAATAAAAACAGTAACAAGGATGGTATGGGAATATCAAGGATGATAATGCAGTAATTAGGTTATCACTCAACTCCTAGCACTTAATGCAATAGAGCGGTAATATCAGTGAAGTAAAACTTTTCAAATTGCAAGGAAGGGTTAAATGAAACCGGGGCTTGCCTTGGTCGGTGGGAAACTCGGGCTCTGGATTGGTACCACATATGTCAAACCCTACTTCCACGGACGTCGGCGCTTCTTTGGGAACGGGTTCGGCTTTGGCAACCTCCTCGTTCACGGGAACTACACGTGACGATAATGCATGCTTTAAGATGATGAAATAATAAACATGATGCTCGATGGGTGCTTAACAGAGTTAACAACTTGAGTACAGCTTTCCTTCACGGTACAGTTGAACGACAAAAGCTTCTAGCCTAACCCTAATCTAGGTTCCGATTACGCTAATCAATTTATTAGAGAAGTTCGTTAAACACATGAAATAACACTAATTAGGTATTAACAACATAGTTAAGAAAGCTTAAACAATCAATTAGAAATGCTAAAGGTCATTAAGGGTTAATGACCTAAAGTCAACACTCAATCATAAAGTCAAACAACACCAATCATTATGCCCTAATTAATTAATTAACTAATTAATTAATAAAGTATAATTTAAGAATAAAATCAACTTAACCTAATTAAGCTAAAATTTTTAATTTAGGAAGCTTATATCATAATTAGATGGTAACACAATTTTCATGATTTTTGGATAAATAATTAAGCCTAGGAAAATTAGGTAAAAGCCATTTAATAAATAAATGAGCTAATTAATTACTCTACAAAAAGTAATTAAAATTGGCATTTATTATTTTTCTTAAATAGTATACAGTACATAGAGGTTACTCAAAATTTTTCACTAATTTTGGAACTCTAATTAATTTATAACAAAATAAACAAAACTGAAAACTATTTTACATTTTTGAAAAAGAAAAACAAAAACTCCATCGCGGGCTGCCCCCTTTCTCCTCCCTCGGCTCGGCCCAGCAATCCGGCCCAACAGCGCACCTGCGTTCTCCCTCGCGCGCTCGCGCGCGTGGCCCGCTTCCCGGCTCGGCCCAGCAAAACCAGGCCGGCCTGCTTGCGCTCGCCCGCGCGCTCCCGGTCGCTGACACGCCGGCCCCGCTCACACTCCCTCTCTTTCTTCTCTCTCTCGCGCACGGATGCACTACCGTGGTGACCGTCGACGGTGAACTCGCCGACGACGAACCTCCGGTGAGTCGGAGCCACACCAACAGCCCCAACAGCACCACCCGAACCCCGCAAACATGACTATGGCACTATTTGGACCTAACACGACACGGAGGGGGCTTGGCCGCAGCCATGGCGGCCACGGTGGCGACCCGTCCGGCGACTTGACGAGCAAAACGCGCCTACGGTGCGGTAGCGATTAAAGTAAGGTGAGCATCACGCTCAGGAGCTCACAGCGATCGCGTTGGGCGACTTGGTGACGACGGAGACGCGCTGGAATGGCTGGTCCACGGTGAGGCGATCACGGTGGCGTTGCTGCCGGCCATGGAGAAGACAGCGGCTTGCGGGCGGTAGCAGACGAGGCAAGGCGCAATTAGTGGCTCCAGGAGCTGCGCACACGCCTTGCGGAGCTGCAAGCGAGAGCAATGGAGCGGTGGAGCAGCAGCGATGGCGAATTAGAGCGGCGGATGGCAGTGGCCGGTCGCGGCGAGAAACGGTGGAGGAAGGAAAATGGATATGGCCGGGGACTCTGGTATTTATAGGGATGGTCGGCCGACGCGGGGGCGACACGCGGGGCGAACCGAGGCGGTCGCGGAACGTCACAGGCGCGCCTGGAAGAAAATTGAAGATCGCCGGCGTCGGGCGGGAGGTGGCGGCCTACGGTTGGTTGAAGTTAAAAATAATTACAAAAATGCCACTGGAGGAAATTTTCAAATTACTTTCAAATCTTCAATAGAAGTTGAAAATCTGTAAATACAAAAGTTGTTCAATTTTCAAAGATCTACAACTTTCTCAATATGAACATTTTCCAATTTGGCTTAGATTTTTAAATTTGAATTTGAATTCAAAAGGGGACATTTTCTGGAATTCTATAAAATCAAAATTACTTTGAATTTTGTATTGAAACTTCAAAAACTCAAAATACCAAAGTTGTACATCTAGGATAGACCTACAACTTTGCTATTCAAAACATTTTCAAATTTTGCCTCCATTTTGAAATTGGATAGGGGAAATGAAAAGGGGGCAAATTTGAGATTTGAATCTTTTCAAAATTACTTCAATTTTTATACTGAAACTCTGAAAACTCAAAACATCAAACTTGTAGCCCTTGAAAAGATCTACAAACTTGGTTTTACACTTTTTCCCAAATTTTGCTTAGATTTTGATTTATTCAAAAAGGGGTAAAAACTAGGGTTTTGCTTTCAGGGTTTTCGGAAAGATTTTGAATTGAAACTTGATACTCTATTAATTGGTGGTTATTTAGTAATCACACCATCACCTTAGGGCATCATTGAGTCAAGCCTCACGTGGTTGACCAAAAGGACTCCCTAGGTTGACCAGTTTGACTTAGGAAATTCTTTTAATAATTCCTCAAATTTGAATTCGAATTCAAATCAGAAAACTCATAACAAGTTTTGGATTCCAAACCCTAACTCAAACTTGAAGCTTTATTTTATAAGTTGGACTTGAGCTTATACCCTACACTTGGCACTAGTGTATAACACCGTCATACACCTCAAATTACGCAGGGCATAAACTAAGTATTTGCGGTGACATTCGAAATTAGGGTTTTCGGATTTCGAGTCACACAACGAGAAACACATCCAACCTAAGAAGTTAAACTCATTTTAGTTGATGCATAATATTGTTAACCTAATCATGGATGATTTGCAGTGCAAATGATGACATGGCAGGTTTTTAGTTACTATAAAACCAGGGGTGTTACAAGGCCTGAGGGAGAATGTGGAATCAATTGTGAAAAAGAACTTGTTGACTGATTGCATGCTTTTGAAAGGAGTTTCCTACTGCCTCCGTTCTATAAATCTTGATGTTTTAATTTTGTTTCCATTCAACTTCTCTTAAGTTTGACCAAATTTATAAAAAAAAATATTGTTAACTACAACAATACCCTAGGTGCTGCTATGGGGCTGTTGATAATTTCAAATGAAATTATAATACTTATATCAATTTACATGAACAGATAAACTATGAATGTTAGCAGATGGTGTGGACATGTTAGTATGCACACCTAAATAAATGATAATGGATGATGTGGCTCGCTAACATCCATACATTTATCCAGAACACAACTGATTTAGAAGATCAGAAAAGAGAGAGCGGATTGACTTAAATTTAGAAAAGAAAAGAAAATTGTTTAGTTTGGGTTTGAGTTCAAACTTTACCTAGATATTTCACATTCTTATTTGGAAAAACAAATGTCTATAAGGTCAAGGTTTAAAATTAAAAAATTTTGGTTGTAACCTTTTTAGGTTAACTTTAGCACAAACTAAATGTCAAACATATAGTTTGAAATGCATTTATGCTAAAAGACAAGATCTCATCAAAAGATTTTATCTACCAGGCATAATTAATCATGACCAAACCAATTGTTTTCAAATCCAGGTTTCAAAATCTTAGGCAAAATAGTTACTTGCCTTCTAATTTGTAATTAAAACAAAATAGTTTTACCATAAGATCTCCTTGTGTTGTTCCTTCTCTTTTGGGGAGGCTTGCTTTCCTTTGAACTCCATGCCTTTTTCATAGCAGATAGTTGTGTTCCCATGGCCTAAGCCATAGAAGTGATAATGTACCTCCCAACCCCGGTCTTTCTGTTGCCCTCAACCTCCTCGACCTTCTAGCCCTTCGCTTTGGACGCCTTGACCTCCTATGCCTTATGTTGTTGGTTGTTGCAGGGGTTGTCTTATTGTGTCACAGTTGTTGACGTTGGTTATCGTAATTGGGGTTACTTCTAACTAGGTTGCTTGATACGTTGATATTGATTGGTATTTCTTATGTTCAAGTAGTTATTTATGCAAACGCGTCGAAACATGATTGTAGTACTTCACGCAGGAGTATCCCAGGGTATCATATTAATATCCTTGGGGAAAGCTATGGCTAAGAGTAATTGTTGAATAGATTGTTCTTCACTATACCAATTATATTGTACCAAAGTCTAGCAGGGGTAATGATAAATAAAGTGGTAGTGCGACACACTGAAGTTCCAGTGCAATAAAGATATATAGAAGCTAGTAGGGAGGGCACTGGGTGAGTATAAGATTCCTATATACTTCTCTACTACTATCATTGTATAATTAAAACATGAAATCAATACAAATGCATAGGAGCATAATTTAAATAGACAAAACATAACTCTAGAAAGATAATGAAGGTGGTTTCACAATTTATGGAGCTATGGTTTATTTTTTATGGTATTCCTATGCTTTAAAGGTTAAAGAAAGGTTTTTTTTGAAAAAATGGAGGTTAAACCTAGGGTTTTATTAGAAACCTCTATTTTTTGAAGACCTAGGGCTTTTCTATAAAAATGCTAAGACTACTCGCAGTGGGTACTCTAAAGTGATACTCTAAAGCTTTAGAGTATGAATATAGAGTAAAAACTACTGCACTGGGTACTCTAAAACAATACTCTATTCTTTCTCTTACTCTATATTTAGAGTAGTACAGTGCTTACTCTATAGTGTGCAGTGGCGGCCCCACTAGCTAAACAAAGGAAAAAATGCTATAACTCATAAACCAAAAATCCAAATTAAATTTCGATTGCACCATTAAATTCGTCTTAATAAATCCTTCAAAACTAGATCACACATGGATATATTTAGATAAAGTGACAAGTGGGTCCCATAGTGGATAGAGTGGATAGAGGATGATATAGAGGATGGATGAGTGCGGGAGAATTGAGTATAGAGGAAAGAATCTTGCTGACTAGGACGTAAAGAGGATGAATATAGAGGTCCATGAGTGTGGATAGCCTAAATATATGAAACATAGGAGCTGATTTAAAAGGTTGTGGTCAAAGGCTAGTTGATCCTCAAATCACCTAACCTGCTTCTCTCTTTAGCATACAAGGCCTAACCCTTCTAGTCTCCCCAAAGCCATCCATCCTTTTGAGTTTCTCTCAACTCTACCCCCTTCCCTCTCCTTTGCAGGTGTAATACAAAGTAAGGAACATTTACAGACAGTCATGATCTCCCGAGATCACCCGTACATCATGACAGGTAGACACCACTACTATTGGAACTCTATTTTGGAAACTCATTTTTTCATGTTCATACTGTTAGTTGCATTTCATACGGATGATTAAACAACTATCTTGATTTCACTAAAGATTAGTCTCACACCTTATGATGATTAGCCTTACATGATTAAAATTTGGTTTTGGGACATTTAATTATTCTTAGTTGGCTTAGAACTTAGAAGTCGAGTATGAGTGGGAACTCATATTTGCGCGTTCAAATGGCACACCAGATTCAATTAACGACTTAAAAACTTTTCAAGGGAAATTAACTTGTCTTAGCCAATAACTTGACTAAGGCCAACCTTTAATTAGACTTAAGTGATTAATTTATTGTCTAGATTGGCTCAATGAGGGGTAAGGTCACTATGAGTATCAGATCTCGAGTGGCATAGCTCATGGAGTGGCTAAGGACTATTTCTCTATTATACAAAGTAACCCCTGCACAGACCACATGGTCATGTATGGGTGTGACAAGCTAAGTACATAGTGGTGATGATCTAATCACATGGATTGAGCTTGGGGTGTAGCGCAAGGTAGCTAAAAGAAGATGGTACTTCTACTCATCGTCGTATCGTTCATGGATTAGTTGGACACACTAGATAAATGTTGGAACCTTGAGGCAACCCTTATTCAGGAATGGATATGGAGGTTCATCCTAGATCTCTGTGTGGGTACACCTCTGCAGAGTTCTCTTCGAAGGCATGAACATCCTTGGACGATAATGGTTATACTTCTAGTTTTAGAGTAGTGAGAGCACAACTGTGCAACTTATTCTTGAGCTATCCATATATATGTTTATATAATTACTTAATTGCTCCCACCTAATAGAATATAAACTTCACCATAGCATGTCATTTCCTAACCAACGCCATGCTTTTTGCAATGACTACAACTTTCTATAAATCCAACCCTGTTTGCTTGTCTTATAAGCCATACTTTTTCAGCGAGTGAATAGTGTTTTTCTCTCACAACAAATCAGCGAACAATACTTTTAGCCATGGCTTATCAGCCAAGTGAACAGAGCGACAATGGCTACTTCCTTGATGGATGCGGCCTTGTCTGTAAGTAAGCATCCAAGATTCTTTATGGAAACTGATCTGTAGTTCTGGTAAACTGATATATAACTTGTTCTCATTGGTACCTTCTTTACTTTAGTAGAGTGCTCTAGCTTCACTAAGGGAACTTAGTGGATTATGGTTAGAGTAGTGAGATATAGTGTAGACATGGTGTCTAGACAATACCTTGCCTATGTATGTTGCTTTTCACATGGATTATTTGTGAATGCTAGTAGGTGGTGATAGCCATATCTAGTCTTTCCACCATGTGTTTACCTGTTTGCCACCGTTGGTGTCAATAGGTGCTCCATGAGCCAAGGCACTAGATAAATCTAGTGACTCCTCAACAACAAAAAGTTAGTTCACAAGAAGGCTAAGTGCATAGCCTAATCTTCGATAGCTTCCCTAGTAGGGGCACCAAATAATTCCAGTGAGTGTAGAACCCCTACATTGAGCCCTTCTCTCAAGCAAGTTTTCAAATGTGCTAACTCCAAAGTGTGTTCCATTTCCATAGAACACCAACACCTTGAGCACTTGAGTTAGCATTTTCAAAACATTTTCAATTGCTTCCTCACCATGTCATTAGGTCTAATACATATGCACAGTTAATCATCATCTAGTGGCACTACATAACCATAATTGCTTTAGAGTTTCCCTCTTAATAGTATAGTTATCTACCCTAAACCTAACTGTGCACTCTACTACACCTTGGTCGGCAAAAGCAAAGTACTATTGATATACCTTTGCCTTCGGTCTTGCTCCAAACTCCATCTTCTTCTATTCTCTCCAAGGTTGAGCATCTTGAACATGTGGCCATCACCATCTTCACCACGATTGTCACCTTCCTCAACGCCTTCATGTGGATGTAGCTCAATCATCTTCATTAAAAGCATTAGTCCACTAGTTGTCACTCAATTACCAAAATCAAACTAGGGCTTTAAGGGTTTCATGCCTTGAATTCACCATGCTCTAGCACAACTAGCTCCTGTGGGTTGGATGGTAGGATGAAAGACAAACAACTATTGGTGTGAATTTATATGGTTGTGCATGGCTAAATTCTTTGACTCTTCACCGACAACATCCAGCACAATAGGTAATTGAAGATCAATGTCCAGATATCTAATGGTTAAGGTAAAGATGAGGGGCTACCTCTTGGTAGCAAGCTTGACCTTGTTCTTCTCTAATTTTGATTTGTAGGAACCATTCCGAGTGCCTACTACCAAGGGCTAGCTCATTGCCTTTGCCTCAACAACTGTATGTTCGACCATCCATCTTCAAGCCCCTATTGAACCAGAGACACCTAGCAAAGAATTTGGTCATGTGCCACCATATAAACTCACACTAGAGATATTAGAGATATCTTATAATTATTTACCAACACTCATTAACGAATAGTGTCTCATTAATGGTTTTCTTTGCGCTTGTGGATAATTGAAAATATTTGTAGTTCTCCATGGGGTGAATTGGGGTCCCTATAGTGTGCTAAGGACAACAATACTGAGGAATACACTCAATAGTTGTCCATAAACTCCAAAATAATATTCAGCTAATCATATAACTTGAGCATTCATCCATGAAAGATAAAGAATATGCAAATATTTGAGTTGGTACAACTCGATGACACACCATAGCATGAACTATAGAATGAGATAAATAAATATGATGATACTACATACTATTAGGAATTCACTTTATTACTTTTTACACCTCATATTAATGTATGTTATAGCATCAAGTAATCAGTTTATCAGTCCTTACACCTCATACCAATATTTTTCATAACAACAACAAATTGAAGTTGATCTAGACATGAAAAGGTTGGAGGATATCAAGTATTATATTATTTTCCTAAATGAAAAGTTTGAGGTGACTAAATGAAGTACTTGAGGATATGACACGATCCCAAACACATAACAGTACATGCTTTCTTTTGATGGTGTTTAGTTTCTCATGAACCATTGGTTAAATACTCATGATGTCCAAAAGTGTCTTTGTTTGTTGAAAAGCTTGCAAGTAGCGGTGGCTAGATAAGGATGAGCTGGAAGATATATCTAAAAAGCTTTAGAGATTTAAAAGTTATTGTGTGTGCCACGCACATAAATGCACTATGCGTTTAAGACACTCCAAGGTTGTTAGAATGGTGACAGACCATTAACAAACCCAAAAGAAATCCATTAGGGGCCATCAACCTTTTCTCTGATTCGTTCTGAAACGTATACATTTGTCCGTTACCTTAAAGTCACCTCGAAATCCTCTATATAAACCACCAAGGCCACTATTTCTCTTGTATTAATCATCAGTTGTTTGATCAGCAATTTCAAGTAGAAGTTCATAGAAGCTTGACTAAGGTAATAAGTCTATCTTGTTATTCGGTAAGTTAATTCACTAATGGAGAGGGTGATGGCATGATTTGTTTTTGAGGATTATTTTCTTTATTTAGGAAATAATAACTCCTTCGTTGTGTTCATCTAATTTTGTATAGTTTTTACAAAAGGTCCTGAATGTTATTGATTATGCCAATTTTTAGCATTATATTACGAATTAGGTAGTACCTAATTCACTTGATGTGCATGGAATCAATTTGAGCATATAGATCCTTGGCAATGTCAAATGGATCAGAAGAAAGAAGTGAGCATGCACAGGAGTTGCATGGATCACCATCAACACCTTTGATGACACCACAAGAACAAGCAATTGATGAGTTTTGGAGAAGACAAGAGGACATTGAGAATTTAATGAACTGCAACCATCACAATTTACCCATGGCCAATATTGAAGAAATCATTAGAGCCAATCTTGGTAGTCTCATGACATCATCTGACACTCCACCATTCGTGACAAAGCTATGTGAGCTATTTATCCAAGAACTGGCAATCCGTGCTTGGATGTGTGCCTCATCCCATGGCCGCTTCACCATACTTGAATCAGATATCACAGAGGCCATTAATTCTACCAAGCCTTATATTTTCCTCAATGGTGTTCTCCAAAGGCATGGGACAAATGATGATCAGGAATCCGCATCCAGCAATACGTCCCAATTACTACAGGTTCATAAGATAACTTAGGAAACTCCATTTTTCTCCATTATCATAACTCATTTAACACATAATGTTCAAAATCCTTTTTTTCAGGAAACACAATTTCTTGCAGCAAGCTATGAAAGTACCAAAACTGCCACATCAACCATAGTGACTCATCTAGTGGGCCATGGAAAAGTTGTTGATGGTGATCATCAAAATATTGTTGTGCAGAAATGCCCTGAGAATTATGATTGTACAAGTGGTAGCAACATCCATTCTACTAAGGATACGGTGGCTTCTGAATCTACATTGCACAAATTAGTGGAAGAAGACTCACAATTTCGTGAAGACAACCATGTTCTTACAAGTAGAAATGCATTGGAGATAAAGAATGGTGAAGATCTTAACAACATGTCTACCACCTCAAGTGGTGGCACTAAAGAAACCAAATAAAATACAAGCCGCTCGTTTATCCATTGTATCATCAAGTGCTCTAATAAATGATATGGCAGGAGCATCAACTATGTATGTATGCCCTACATATAGATATAAATTATGGGAAACCTTGTCTTGAGTTTTCTGTGATTGTATTTTACTTGTATTTCCATCCACATTTATTAAAGTTTAACTAATAAAGGTTGCCTCTTCTTTTTAATCCAATAGTTACACATATTCCACTTGATGCATTGAAATATCAATCAGAGGATCCAAACATAGCCTAGTTAGCTAAAAAAATTTATTAGGGGGCTTTCTCTAGCTAGCAGAAAATAATTATTTATATAGATCTATAGTTGTCCAAACGGACGGCATGGTATGGACCAACACGCACTCGGCGAGGCCCGGTAGGGCTTGATTGAGCCCGACATGACACGGTTAAGTTACGCATGGCAAGGTACAGCCTTACATGTGTCATGTGTGTCAGCCTAGCAAGCCTATGAAGCCCGATGGCGTGACAAAGCCTTAGAGTTGGAGACCATGGCTATACCGTTGAAGGTGGCCATGGTTGTTCTACCGTTTGTTGCCACTTTAATCCTCCCTGCACACGTATTGTTGCTTATGCACATATTTTATTGCATGTTTTACTGATACTTTCATACATATTTGGATCATATGCGCCACTTGCTGACTAATATTGACCTTGTTTTCAAATATGCTTTGTGTTTTCTATGCATATTCATGTTTATAAGAAATATATGATTGGACACTTGCGTCACACAAGAAGTTGTTTATATGGACTTGACATGGGCTTAATTGCACACATGATAGAAGAGGCCCGTTAGTACAATGATGAGCTAATCATGGGCCAGGATTTGAGGTCTTCGTGTCTTGATCCTCTAGCCCAAGGACAATCCACTAATAATGCCCACATGACATAAAAAAAGATGGTTATTCATAGGCCTGCCACTTACGTCCATGAGAAGCCAAAGACCATTTTCGATCGTTATCATGATCTCACACTAGTGCAACTGTGACGCGTCCCACACGGGTTGCATGATGAGAGCCACGTCACCCTAGACACACCACCATCCCAGTCCACGTCACTGACCCCAGTCACTCGCACAATCCGAGATGCATCCATCCGCCAACCTAATCCGCCTCTGCTAGCAGAAGCATATCCGCGACAGCTGCGTGCGCCGACGCCGTCCGTCGCCCGTCACTTGCTGCTGCCGGCGACTATCTCCTTGATCCGTAGCATGAGATCCTTGGACTCCGGGAACTCCGGGAACACGTAGAAGGCGTGGATGGCGTCAGGGTACTCGAGTACCCTCACCTCCTTCCCCTTGCCGCGCAGCGCGTCGCAGTACCGGCGCTGCCAGTCTTGCAGCGGGTCGTACCCGCCGATGACGACCGTGGCGGGCGGGAAGAGACTGGCGGCGTCGATGCCCGCGGTGGCGCCCTCGGGCGACGCCGCCTCGTGGTCGCGGTCGGCGCCGTGTGGCAGGAACGCGCGCCACATCCAATCGGTGCGCGGCACGGAGACGATGGGCGCGCCCACGAGCCGCAGCTCCGCGGGCGTGCGCTCCTCGCCGCCGAAGAAGGGCTGGATGGCGATGAGGCCCGCGAGGCAGAGGCTCGCGAAGGCGGACGGGTCCAGCGCGTAGCGGCGGGCCACGTGGTGCGCGATGTTACCGCCCGCGCTGTCCCCCGCCAGGAAGCACCGTGCGGCGTCGACGGGTGGGTCGGGCCCGAGCCTGCCGTCGTCGAGGAAGCGGAGCGCGGCGAAGCCGTCGTCGTAGGCGGCGGGGAAGCGGTGCTCGGGCGAGCGGCGGTAGTCGACGGACAGCACGGCCGCGCCGGCGTGCCTGGCGATGCGGCGGCACGCGGCGTCGTAGGCCGGAGACGCCGCGGAGAGGTACGCGAACCCGCCGCCGTGGAAGAACACGACGACGGGCACCGCCGCCGGGCGCTCCGCCTCCTCCGCGTCGTCATCGGCGGGAGCGGCGCCGGGGTAGAAGAGGCGCGCGCGGAGGGGCACGGCCGGGTCGATGGTGACGTCCCGCGAGGCGACGCCGTTGCGTGGGGCCGCGCACGCCGCGACGCCCTTGTCGAGCACGCCGAGCAGGCGGCGGTTGACGGTGCCGTCGGCGCGGCGCGTGGCGTCGGTGACGTACCCCGCGGCCAGCACGGAGAGCCGCGTCCGCCACGACATCGGCGGCGCCACCCTCCCCTTCGCCGCCGGCGCCGGATCCGCCGCGGCTTCCCCCATGGCCGCCGGCCGCGCGCACGGAGGATTTCGTGTGGCGTTGGACTCCTCACTCCTCGAATCGAGCGGGACTGCCCAGGCTGTTTGTCCAAAGCGGCGTCCGTCCACCCGTCGTCTTCTTCCGTCTTCCCGTGGGCTTAAAACAAGCGAGGTGTTGGTGTCTGTCCTGATGGGATTGCGGGACAGGGTAGTAGACGCACTCACGGTCCCTGACGTGTGGAGCCGATCGGGTGCGCGACGACCTGTCAGTCGCGTGGCCACACACACATCTGTCGTGATATTTACGAGGAACAGGAGGACTCGTGGCGGGGACGAGGTGTCAGCGGGGAGACGCGCGCCTTCGCCGCCGGCAGCTAGCGGCGGGTGGGTTCTGGTTGGCGGTGGGACAGCATTAATTTAATCAAGATTAAGGCCGCGCCGTGGGCCGTGCCGGAGGGGAAGAGAGAGACATGTCACATGCGCCGGTGGCCGGTGGGGGCCCGGCGGACGGCGAACTGCACGCGGTTTGTGTTTGCCAGAGTCCTGTGGCGGGAAGTAAAGGCACTGCAACTGCAACCGCCTCAGCGGCCCAGGCGCCCAGCATCGAATGCGCCGCCGTGGACGCGCACGGCGCGACGAGAACGGCCCGGCAGGAGGGGCGCGGCCGCGCGGAGTCCGTCGCCGGCAAGTTAATTGTACTCCTACCCAGGGTCCCAAACCGCCGCGCTCCGGTTCCGGTTTACCGGTCCGGTTTACCGGTAACAGGTCGGTAACCGGTCGAATTTGAATTTGAATTCAAACGCGCCTTCGGTTCGGTTTGTCACCGGTTTACCGGGCGGTTCCGAGCGGTAACCGCTCGGTTTGAGCGGTTTACCGCTCCAAACCGTTTAGATTTTTTTTTGCATGAATAAAAAGAATTTTTGGTACTTCCTTTGCACAAATTAATGTAAAAAGACCACACAATGTGGTAATAAATAGCATAAGTCACTAAAGCAACAATATATAACAATATATAGTCGCATACAAATACATATTCAACAATATATAGTCACTAAAGCAACAATATATAGTCGCATACAAATACAATATATAGTCGCTTACACAAACAAATATATAGTTTCCGCTCGCATGGTCAACTACGTAGGATGTATGGAAAGACCTCTTGTTGGCATGACATTTCATATTCGGCGGTGGACATAAGAGAGATACCTTGCTGTCTAAGCAGGGCAGCCTTGTAATCTTGCCAAGTTTGACCTGTCCATGCTGCTGTTGTCTGCCATTCTTGAACTAACGTATTGTAAAAACTAGGGTCTTTCCATTCATACACCCATCTAGTCTGAGTCTGCATGGTAATGTCAGGAATGGGATAGCTATAAGTAGGCTGTGAGGTATCGCTGTAGGAGGAAGAAGAGTACTGTGGAGTGTCGTAGTCCGTTGGTGCATATGGTCTCCTCTGCGATGTCGGTTGTCCATGGTCACGGTCTTGAGTAGCATGTGTGAATTGGGTCTCGCCTGCAATCAACCACAACACAAAGTCACACCTAAATAAAATGTATCCTAAATCCTACCACAAATCCTACCACAATATATACCTAAAATATATACCTAACATACACAAAGTCACAATATATACACAAAGTCACACAATATGTACCTAAAATATACATCCTACCACAAATCCTACCTCTAATCCTAAATCCTAAAAAAAACATCCTAAAGTAAATCCTACCTAAAACCTAACCAAAAACCTATCCTAAATCCTAACACAAATTCTACTTAAATCCTAATACTACTCTAAAGAAAAAAAAAAACAAAAAAAACGTACCTGACGGTCGCCCGGCGAACCGCGCGGTAAACCGCGATTCCCGGGCGGTTAGCCGACGGCGCGGCGGGCGCGCGGTAAACCGCCCGGACCGGACGGTAAACCGGCTCTTCGGGGCGGTCGGCCGGCGGCGGTGGGCGGACGGCACGGGCGGGGGGCGGACGGGAGAGGATAAGGCGCTCGGCGCGTTGACCCCCCCCCCCCTCGCGAGCTCCCGGCGCGTTTTGTGCCCGTGGTGGCCTAATGGGCCTCATGGGCCTTAACGGGCCGGGACCGGGTTTTTTTTCTTTTTTTTTTAAACTTCTATACGTATAAATAAATACTAAACGAACTCGAATTTGAAAAATTTTTACACCATTGGCTTCTATAAATCATGAACTATTTTTAGAAATTTTTTCAGCATTTTTTTTAAATTTTAAATTTGAATTTGGGGAATACCTAACTGGACCGGACCGGAACCGGTCCGGCCCGGTTAGGCCGGTAACCGCGGTAAACCGCGGTTTACCGAACGGTTTTTTTAACCCTGCTCCTACCTACTACGACCGCACGGCATGGACAGCTTGTGTTGGAGACTCGGGCGCTGTTTAGTTCGCCAATTTTTTTTTGGAAAGGCTACTGTAGCACTTTCATTGTTATTTGGTAATTATATCCAATCATGGACTAATAATGTTCGAAAGATTCGTCTCGTCAATTTCGTCTAAACTGTGTAATTAGTTTTATTTTTTATCTATATTTAATGTTTCATGCATGTATCAAAGATTTGATATGATAGGGAATCTGAAAAATTTTACAAAATTTCTTGCAACTAAAGAGGGCCTCGGAGCATTGCCGTCCTGTCGGCAAGTTCTCCGGTTCCCCGTTCCCGCTTCCCGGTGTTCCAGAAGGTGCCGTAGCCCGTAGCCCGTCGAGGCGTAGAGGAAAGGAACTTCTGGAACCGACTTGGGCCCAGTTGAGCATCTCCAGCAATTTAGAAAAAATCACTTGATAAATCTTGAGTTTTAGCAAGTTGCTAATTTATTTGGCAAGTAAAAAAAAGACCTCTCTCCAACAACTCCTTTAAATTCACTTGCCAAAATGAAGAAGCCCGCTAACGAACGAAGAGGCCCACTAAACTAACGAAGAGCCCCGCTAAGCGAACGAAGAGCCCCGCTAACGAACGAAGAGCCCCGTTAACTTTTCTCGTCACAACAGCAGCCCGCGCTTGTCGCCGGCACCTCACCGGCGGCCGCGGCACCTCCTCCCCGCGCTGGCGAGGAACAGCAGCACTGGCGGCGGTCCTCCTCGCTCCGGCCAGCCCCGCCCCGAGGCTCCAGCCCCGAGGCCGTCCCGGAGCGCCGCCGAGGCCGTCCGGGAGCGCCGCCGAGGCCGCCCGGGAGGCTTCTCCTTCCGCGCAGTGGCCCCGAGATCGGGATAGCAAGTCCTTTCCGCGCACGAGGCCGATGAATAGCAAGTGCGGATAAATAGCAAGTTGGTTTGAGAAGTTATTGGAGAAGAAATTTTATATTTTTGCCAAAGTTATAAGAACAACCTATTTTAAGGAGTTGTTGGAGACGGTCAGCCCGTTAAATATCACCAGTCCTATCAATCTGTCATGGATCGAATATGGCCGCCCATCCGATTTGGTACGCGGCGTGCAGCGTGCTAGCTCAGTTCGGGACTTCGGCCAGTTTTTTTTTTTTTGCTGACTGAGCCCCCAACGTTTTTTTTCTTTTGATAAAAAGCAACTTTATTAGCAGCAGTGTGCTGCAATGATGGTGAATAAGTCACCGATTACAGAGCCCCAACGTTGGCCACAGGCCAGCTTTTCTTCTGGTATTGGGTGGTTGTCATCCGATAATGAGTTTTGCTTTTGGCCCAGGCTCTTCACTACACATGGGCCGGAAAAGAAATATCAAAAAGGAAAAAAAGTCAGTTCTATCTCTCTGTACTATTTTGCTCAAAAAAAACTCTCTGTACTATTACAGATTTACAGTTGTCTGATTTTATTTCTCATTCTGAAACTACATATCTTACCCCTTCAATTCTTAGAACCATTCAAATTACCTTCATGTCCTAGTTTAGAGTGGGTTTGATTGTTTAAAGGTGGTTTTAAACCTTTTTAGTAAAAAAAATGGTAAATACTTGATAAGGTTTTAAAATTACATAAAACACCTCTAAGTTTTTAAAATTTTAATTTTTCCTTTAGAGATAGATTGGTATAGAAAAAATAAAATAAAAATACTTAAAGCTCGTGAAAGCATCCTTAGAAGTTTTAAAATAGAGTTAGCTCTACACAATGGAGAAATTTTTTTTGGAAATACGTAAAATTCACAAAAATTTGTAATCAATGTATAAACATGTTTTAAATTTTGCAAAGAAAATATGAGATGCAACCAATATGAATGCAACATACATTAATTTTGAAGGCATTCATAAAGACGGCACATATTTTTTTATGAATGCATTCTAACTATGGGATATACACGACATTCCAAAACATAAAGTCTCCTACCATGGACCTATGTCATATACACCACGTTCCAACTACTTTTGTATATCTTGTGTTGGATGCCACACGACGACAATCTTAAAGACGCGACAGTTTCCTACTTTGTGATAGATTTGATTTACTTTGGATAAAAAACTAAACAAGGTGGCATCCGTATCACACATGCCACTTGTCATTTTTTTATAAAATACAAAAAACAGACAAATATCCCTCTCTTCAACGGCGCATGATTCCGCGGCTTCTCTTCGCTCCGGTTACTATTCAAAGATTGTTTGATTACTATTTACACACTGTTCGGTCACTGCCCTTACAATTCATTCATGTACTATTTAAACAATATTCGGACACCATTTAAGTACCATGTTTTACTGTTCCAAACATTGTCCTACTGTTCAAACATTATTAACATGTCCCGCACTTCTCACTATCCACGTGTTTGGGCTAGTATTATGAAACCGAAACGAGTGCCTTGTAGGTTTCAAACTTAGGAGATATGACTGAGTGCTTTAGAACAACTTTTTTTTTGAAAGCGAGTGCTTTAGAACAACTTAGAAACAAAGTACACGAATGTTATTTTTTCTTCATCCGCCCTAGGCCTCCAATAAGCATCAACTTATATGTGAGAAATAAATGTGTTTAACAAGATGTGATACATGGTTACAATTAAGATTGTCCTTAAAATAAAAAGGTGTTTAATAAAATTTGATTGTTTAAAGCTATCGACTATTTAAAGGATGAGCAAAACTAATAAACGTATACTCAATGAAGGATAGACCGTTGGATAAAGCAAAATCTATCTACCTTTTAATCGTATTCCTCCTCTAAGTTACTAGAAGGATACCATATGATTTTAAATAAAATTAGACAACTTATATTTACTTATCTGAACAAATAAACTATCATAAGTGAATGTTAGCGAATAATGTGGCACGCTGATGTGATCAACTAAATGCATGCTACTGAATGATGTGGCTCGCTGACGTGGATAAATTGAAGGAAAAGTAACTATCATATTTGCATGTAGCTTGCATGTGAGGTAGAAGGCTAGTGGAGTTTACGCTAAAGATACCCCGCGCGTTGCTGCACAGGCCGTGAAGAATTTTGGAAGAAAATAAGTGGAGATGATGTGGATAACTTGCAATTAAGGTG
This sequence comes from Saccharum hybrid cultivar R570, assembly GCA_038087645.1. Classification (NCBI taxonomy): domain Eukaryota; kingdom Viridiplantae; phylum Streptophyta; class Magnoliopsida; order Poales; family Poaceae; genus Saccharum; species Saccharum hybrid cultivar. Next base: position 23,209,968 of record JAQSUU010000805.1, on the reverse strand, counting down.
TTACAAGTTAGTAAGATGACATGACTATTAGTAAGAGATGATGTAAATAGTTAGTGAGAATGATGTGGATGGTTTGTATGTTGAGATAGACTTATATTGGAGATTAGCTTTACAAAAGATATAGAATATAAATATAGATACAGATATGAGTATAGATATAGATATAGATATAGATATAAATACATATACAGATACAGATATGGGTACATGTATAGATAGACCAATTCTTTTCAGCGTGTCGCATCTTCCCCTCTAGTCTTCGCTCCTTGCTTTCATCTCTAAGGTTATCACTAACTTCTGGATCTCTCCTTGTGCTAGTCGTTGCCTTGATTATACGTCACTTATATAGACAATCTTTAAAACCCAAAAAAATTTCCAAACTCTCACACGCATGACTCCTTGCTATACCCATGGATCTCTCCTTGTGCTAGTTGTTGCCTTGATTATACGTCACTTATATAGACAATCTTTAAAACCCAAAAAATTTCCAAACTCTTAAAAAATCTTATACATCATCTAGAAAACTAAATCTGTCTACGACATACTTAACATTTTTTTAAAATATATAATCTAAGTATAGTATAAGATTTTACAAATTTAATTGATGGTGTAGAATAAATCCACGCTAATATAATAACAATAATAATGATAACAATAATAATATAATAAAAATAATAAAATTTAACAACCTCGGCACATATTTGCACACGGTGTGAATCCTCACCTAACCCGCAAAAACCATCCAAATAAACAAAAACTCAGGCGCCCGTCGGAGCCCAATAAACCCATTCGACGTCTCGTAACCCCTCCCTCCCCCGCGCCCCAATGTCTGACAAGAAGGACGACGAGGCCGGCACCTCGCCGCCGGCGCCGCCGAGGGTTGCGGTTGCGGCGGCGGCTCCGAAGCCATCCACCTACGCGCCCATGGGCGCGCTGCGGGGCGAGGAGTGCGCTGACCTCCTGGCGCTGGTCTCCGCCGTCTCGCGCCCGCTCGAGGACGCCGTCGCGGATTTCCTCGCACGCGTGCCCCCCGAGCGCCGCCCCCGGTTCGGCAACGCCGTCAGCTTCGTCCTCGAGGTGCGTGGCTCCTCGTGACCAGAGACCCTCCCCGCCGCTTACGTCTAGTTTCAGGCGCCGCTCTTGTTGGAGCCGCGTGCCGTTGGATTGTTGGGTTCTCAGGTTTTTAGGGGTGCTTGTGGGCGTGGTGGTGTGGTGGTTGTTGGAGTTCCGGGGACCGGGTTGATTCGGGGAACTGTTAGGTTCGGCAATGGCAGGGCCTGGCTTATTTACTTCTTGGTTTGATTGTTGAATCGAATTTGTGGGTTTTGGATGGGTTCTAGCGGCAATTCAGTGAAAGTTTACCTTTTCAGTTTCGGCAGTCATGTCTGTGGTTCTAGCTGCTTTGTTCGAACTAAATCTTCAGTTGAAAAATCAGTGGAAGTTTTGGCTTTGGTCGATGTTAGAATTGTGGCTCGTGGTGAGCACACTGCTAATGGAATCTCACTTAGTGGTCTACTTGGGCTCTGGAGGCTTCAGTGGATGTGGATTTGAGAATTGTGGTTAGTTGCGTACACAAAGAATGGCAATATAATTAGCTGCTTTGGTTACTGCTGAGTTTTTGTTGGAGTATTGGTATGGAGCGTAGCAGCGCTGCAGCGGATTGTCTGTGGGTCAAGTTACTTGGCACAAATGAAAAAGATATCAGGTAACTTTCCAAAAAAAAAGTACCAGGTACTGATGAGGTTGTTTGGTGTCAGTTTAGTTGAATCTTTTATTATTACTATTTTAGCTTATGTCTAGTGCTCTTACAATGATCCTTATCCTAAAGTTACCAGCGCAACCATCTGGCATCAACACAGCAAGGGGCAGTGCCTCAGCATTTCTATGCCTGTGGAGAGTAACCAAACCTTCCAACAGCCAATGCACGAGATATCCAGAGTTCTGTCCTGGGAACAAGAAATAAAAATCATCTAGTCAGCTAGGCATGAAAATCTGTACACATCATGATGTCTTCTTACCTGTTAGTTGGCGTAATCAATAGGCTAAGCTGAGATTTTCTACATTCTTTCGATCGTTTTTGCCATAAACTGTAGGTTTTGGTTCTTTTATCCCACCAAAGGCCGTGGGAAGTATGCGTATTGTTCCACGTGGCTTGTAGTTTCAATACAAAGGGAAGTATGCATATTGTTCCACGTGTCTTATAGTTTCAATATAATAATAAAGGGTAGTGAAATGCAAGTTTTCTAACTCCTAAAAATAATGCAAGGTTCTGATTTAAGTAGAGCAATAATGTGTTTCATAAGGTTTTGTTACCTTTGTTTCATTTATACAGTTTTATGAGTTCTCCGTGGCAAATTTTTAATTTATCTCATCTGTTTCATAATTGAATTATTATTTTTTCTGTTTTAGAGAATTACAAATAAGAAGGCACAGACACAAGTGGCTTCCAGAGCAGATAGGCTTGATTATATTTGTCATATCACCATTCCCAAAGCTTGGCATCATAAATTTGTTTGAATTATATATAATAGTTCACAGTTCAGGCTTAACTAGTGTGTTGATAAAAAAAATAGACCGGTGGGAGGGAGAAACCTCCTGGACATTTTTTATTTTTTTTTAACACAGAGCCTAGACTCTTACTGGTCCATTAAAGTCCCCGAAGGTTGTTTTTTCACACACAAGCCATTGGCGGCACCGCTCTTTGGGGCCAGCAGCTTATCACAGTTACCCTGGCTTATTGGATAAAGAGTATGAACCAACGAGGGGCCTTTTTTTTTCTCCTAACCCAGCCTGAAATTCGTTGCCACAGGGTACTTGAGCTCTGTTAACCAGTCACGTTGCAGTCTTCTTTGCATAATGTGTGGATTCTAAAGGAAATGCTGTTCGAAGCAAGCACTTTACTGGGCATTTTAACCTGAAGGACCTTTGTGCTCTTCTATCACTGAAATGAATAGAAAATATGCAGGCCAGAAGTTCACAGTCTAATTGATGTTCTATTCTTCCTTGGATTTATTCTCTTACCATAGCAGTATTAAAGCCAGGCTTTAATTATGGTACTTTTTCTCTAATCAGGACAAGATGATGCTTCAACCTGCTGAGCGTTTAGTTGCATTTGCAATTCTACATCAAGGTTATTCCTCACAGTTGGCAAATCCATTTCTTCCTCTTTTAATAAATGTAAGCTGTAAAACTTGTCTATTCCTTTTGCTAGAATACTTTGTCTGCATTAGATTGGGCTCACCCTAGAAGGGTAGCAATATAGGTACCATACATGGGCCACATGGGCCATCACACTCCAACACCCCCCCGCAGTCTGAACTACCGGCGCAGCGGAGTTCAAGGCTGAACAAGAAAGAAAACAAGTAAGAGCACAACACACACAGGACCCCCCTGCAGCCACAACTAGCCACTGGAGACGTTGAGACTGGAGCGAAACTCGGAGAAGGTCGAGGAAGGGAGGCCTTTGGTGAAGATGTCCGCAAACTGGGAGGTGGTCGGGACGTGAAGAACCCGGACGTCGCCGATGGCCACCCGGTCGCGGACGAAGTGTAGATCGATCTCCACATGCTTGGTCCTCTGGTGCTGCACAGGGTTGGTGGAGAGGTATACCGCGCTGACGTTGTCGCAGTAGACGAGCGTGCTCCTGGCGAGTGGGCGGTGAAGCTCAGCCAGGAGCTGGCGGAGCCAGGCGGCCTCGGCCACGCCGTTGGCCACGGCACGGTACTCCGCCTCGGCACTGGAGCGTGAAACCACCGGCTGGCGCTTGGACGACCAAGAGACCAGGTTGCCGCCGAGGAAGACAGCGTAGCCGGAGGTGGACCGGCGGGTGTCCGGGCATCCCGCCCAGTCAGCGTCGGTGTAGACAACCAGCTCGGCAGTGGAGGACCGACCGAGGAGCAGCCCGTAGCCAAGTGTGCCACGGAGGTACCGTAGAAGCCGCTTCATAGCAGCCAGGTGGGGCTCCCGCGGAGCATGCTTGTAGAGGCAGAGCTGCTGGACGGCATAAGTGATGTCCGGCCGTGTGAAGGTGAGGTACTGGAGCGCGCCCGCAAGACTCCGGTAGGCGGTGGCGTCCGCTGGCCTAAGCATCGGACCCCCAGCCTCTGACAGCTTGCCCTGGGTGTCAACCAGGGTAGAGCAGGATTGGCAGGCAGTCATCCCTGCTCGCTCCAGAATGTCACAAGTGAACTACCGCTGGTGGAGGAACAGGCCTGAAGGTCGGGGCTCAACAGTGACGCCGAGGAAGTGGTGAAGCACCCCAAGATCCTTCATAGCAAATTCCTTCTGCAAAGAGGCAATGATGCGGTGGAGCAGGGACTCGCTGGAGGCGGTGAGAACAATGTCATCCACATAGAGGAGCAGGTAAGCAGTCTCACCCCCATAGTGGTATATGAACAGGGAGGTGTCAGACTTGGCCTCCGTGAACCCAAGAGTCTGCAGGAAGGTAGCGAATCGAGAGTACCAAGCCCGGGGTGCCTGCTTGAGCCCGTAGAGAGATTTGTTGAGTCGGCAGACGAAGTCCGGACGGGAAGAATCCACGAAACCTGCCGGCTGACTGCAGTAGACCGTCTCAGTCAGAGTGCCATGGAGGAAGGCATTCTTGACATCCAGCTGATGCACAGGCCAGGAGCGCTCGAGAGCCAGGGAGAGGACGGTGCGGACTGTAGCTGGCTTCACCACGGGACTGAAGGTCTCAGCATAGTCAATACCGGGCCGCTGAGTGAAGCCGCGAAGGACCCAGCGAGCCTTGTAGCGCTCCAGGGAACCATCAGCGCGCCTCTTGTGCGTCCAGATCCACTTGCCGGTGACAATGTTGGAGCCCGGCGGATGAGGCACTAGGTCCCACGTCTGGTTGGCGAGGAGGGCCGCGTACTCCTCGTCCATCGCGCGGCGCCAGTGAGGATCCGCCAAGGCCGCGCGGACGGAAGAGGGTACCGGAGAGATCCCCGGCTCGCAGGCAGCGGCGGTGAGGGCCTGTGGGCGAGACGCCTGCCGCGTCACCATCGGGTGAGTGTGACGAGGATCCCGGTGAAGAAGAGGCGGGTGGTACACCGGCGGGTCGGCGCGAGAGCGTGGCGATGCAGGCGGAGCATGCACCGGCGACGACGGCGCTGGTGACGAGAGCGGCGGAGCCGGCTCACGCCGGCGCTCGTAGACGATGCCGAAGCGTCCGGGAGGAGGTGAGGGCCGACGCGGCTCCCGCCGGCGCTGGTAGACGAGTCCGAAGCGCCCGGGGGGAGGTGGGGCCGGTGTGCTCGGTCCCGCGATCGGAACGGCAGCATCAGGCACAACGGGAGGCAGCGAAGCCACAGGGAGCGAGGGTGGAAGCTCCGGGGCTGCCTCGACCGTGTCCGGCACCGGAAGGTCCTGGTGCGAGTCCGTCAGGGGTGAGGCGGGACCACCAGGAGAGTGCGCCGGAGTAGTACCTGCAGGGTAGAGGGAGAAGGGTGGCGAAATCGCCGAGTCAATGGAAAAGAAGGAAGCCTCCGCAGGGTCAGTGGGATATGTGGGTGGAGAGGTGGTGGAGTAAGGGAATGCCGACTCATCAAACACGACATGGCGAGAGATGAGGACACGGCGAGAGGTAAGGTCAAAGCATCGGTAACCCTTGTGAGCCGGCGAGTATCCGAGAAAGACACAGAGGGTCGATCGGGGAGCCAGCTTATGGGGAGCGGTGGCGGCGGTGTTAGGGTAACACGCGCACCCAAAGACCCGAAGGTGGTCGTACCGAGGAGGGGTACCGAAGAGAGCGTGGTGAGGCGTGGGAGCTGGGCATGCAGTAGAAGGAAGGCGGTTAAGGAGATAGGTGGAGGTGTGCAGACACTCAGCCCAGAAGCGAGCGGGTAGAGATGCCTGGAGCAGAAGAGTGCGCATGATGTCATTGGTGGTGCGGATCATGCGCTCTGCCTTGCCGTTTTGAGAGGAGGTATACGGACAAGACATGCGCAGGTGGACACCGGAAGAAAGGAAGAAGGCCCGTGAGGTTGAGTTGTCGAACTCACGGCCATTGTCGCACTGGACAGCCTTGATAGTGAGGCCGAACTGAGTGGATACCCAAGCAAAGAGGTGGCTAAGGGTGGGAAACGCCTCGGACTTGGCCCGCAGAGGAAAAGTCCAGGAATAATGGGAGAAATCATCGACCACCACCAAGTAGTACTTATAGCCAGACATGCTGAGAACAGGAGAAGTCCACAAGTCGCAATGAATAAGATCAAATGCACGAGGGGCATGTGAGGATGAGGACTGAAAGGGAAGGCGAACGTGACGGCCCAGCTGGCACGCATGACACAAGTGATCGTCGTGAGCTTGAGAGCACCGAATGTCAGAACGACGACTGAGTTGCATCAGGGCATCCCGGCCAGGATGGCCGAGGCGACGGTGCCAAGTGGTGGAGGAAGGAGTGGCGGCGAAAGCGGCTGAGGAAGGTGAAGAAGGTGAAACAGACGCCGAGTAAGGCGAAGAAGGGGAAGCCGACGCCGGAAATCGAAGGGTGTAGAGAGGCCCAGTGCTGTTACACCGGAGCAGAGGAGCCCGGGAGGCCAAATCCCGCACGGTGAGGCCAGAGGGGTCAAATTCAACCGAACAAGAGTTATCAGTGGTGAAACGGCGAATAGAGAGAAGGTTGTGAACCATCCCGGGAGCCACAAGAACATCAGAAATATGAAAGGAGCCGTGGGAACTGGCAGTGCCCACGGAGGAGACAGGAATGCAGGTGCCATTGGCGACCATGATGGAAGAGGGACAGGAAGGGTGGGGAGGACGAATAGAGGAAAGAAGACTCGCATCGGACGTGGTGTGGAAAGTGGCGCCCGAGTCGGCGATCCAATCAGGGCAGGCGGTGGTGCTGAAGGAGTAGGCAGCTGGGTCCCAACCGACAAGTCCGTGAGGTGTAGGCCACAGGGATGTGGGTCCCCCCGCCGCCAGGGCAGCAGCATGGGCGAGGTCCGGCCAAGGGACGCCGGGACCTGCACTCGGTGGAGCAAGAGGGCCAGCCACAGGAGGTGCGCCGGCTGCTGGTGGTTGGGATTCTGTGAGGGAGGAAGGCGCCCCGTGTTGAGTTGGGGCTGCACGGCTGCTGCTTGCAGAGGAAGGCGAGGACGCCCAGCGATGCGCACAGGAGTCGAGGGAGTAGGTCCGCCCAGCATACGATGCTTCCGGGCGAGGGAAGGAGTACATGCGCGCTGCAGCAGCGGACGTTGGGGGCGGAGATGAGCCGCTCGATGCCGCCAGAGAAACGGAGGGAGGGGGCGGGTGCTGCTGGGACAGTGGGGCGGCAGCTGCTGGCGGCTGCAGAGCAGCGAGGGCCGCCGGCGTGAACCCGCTCAGGAGCAGCTGCTGGCGGGGGGGCTGAGGAGCCGCTGCCGCCGGCGTGAACCCGCTCAGGAGCAGCTGCTGGCAGGGGGGCTGAGGAGCCGCTGCCGCCGGGCGGAACCCGCTCAGGAGCAGCTGCTGGCGGGGGGGCTGAGGAGCCGCTGGAGGCAGCAGGGGAGCAGCGGTCGCAGGAGGTAGCCGGGGAGCAGCAGTCGCCGGAGGCAGCAGGGGAGCGGCGGCTGCCTGTTGCGGCTCCAGCACGGGCAGAGCGGAACGGCTCGTGCCCGAGGAGCACCGCTCCGTGAAGGGCGGTGTCAGCCGTGACGGGTCGGCACGGGAAGAAGAAGGGAAGAAGGGAGGTGGGGAAGGAGGAGGGGGCCGGCCGCCGTCAGCGCCGCTGGGTCGGCGCCCAGTAACGCCGCCGCGCCCAACTCCGGCGGCGGATGCAGGGGGCCGCGCGAAGGGAGCGGGGAGGCAGAGGAAGGCGGCGGGGGGAGGGTGGGGTTCAGCAGGAGCAGCAACCGGTGGAAAGGCAGGGAGGGAGGTGGAGGGAAGAAGTGGCCGGCCGGCCATGGCGGCGGCGGCGCCAGCCAACCAACCAGAAGAAGCGGCGGCTGGGGAAGGAGAGGAAGAAAACCTAGCTTGATACCATGCTAGAATACTTTGTCTGCATTAGATTGGGCTCACCCTAGAAGGGCAATATAGGTACCATACATGGGCCACATGGGCCATCACACTCCAACACCTTTGTTATTTCAGTTTCAAGTAGTAAATCTGTTGCCATATGCATTAACTAAAGCAATAACTGAATGGGAAAACAAAAGTCTGTAGACCCACTTTATATGTCACCCACTTTTTACTTTCCCATGGTATTAACCTGAGGTATAATATCTGGTTTAACCGAGGGATTACTTAATACATGCTGACCTGTCCATTTTGTTATTTCAATGAAAATTGCCAAAGAGTAACTACATTCAGTTATTTTTCTTTTGAGTAAATTATATTTTGCCAATTGCCATTGGTAATTGAGCTACAGCTTCAGCAAATCCCAGGTCTAAGCTGTAGTCTCACTTAATCCTATATACAATGACATGGCTGCAAGTGAATGCCATCCGGTTCTGCTGTTAGCAAAATAAATTATGCCTAAAAATTTATACTTGATATATACATTTTTCTTGCTATGTTTTGTTGATTGTTAAACTATTCAAAGGGTTGATGTGTACACAGCTAGTAAATGGTTAGCGCTACATGAATATTGTCCTGCGATTTACTTATCGTGGCTTCCTTGAGTCCTTCGTATAGAGCCATGTATGAACTTGTTACCTTGAGCAAGGTGAACCTGTTGCAAAGTGTCTTAAGTTTAGAGGTGTGATGTAATGTTATACCAATCTGCATAAAATGTTACCCCAATTCGGAAATTGATTATGTTACCTTTTGTTTATCATCGTGCTTAGCTGTGATTCGTTTTGCCCATATAAGAAGACAAGTTACTGTTGATATTGTTCTTATGTACCACACCAATAGCATAATCCAATATTCCAATGTTTTGAAGATCTTTGTGCCTTTTGAAGTACAACAAATCATGTAAATGTTTGGACTTTGGAGTCTTTCATGACTTTTTTTTGTTTCTTGCAGGCTGCATGTGAAGAAACTTCTGAGAAAGCAGAACAGGCATTTCTCCAAGTTTTGTTAAGTTCGACTAATGGGGACAATAGTGAGGTTGTGTAGTTGTCCAATTATGTATGATGATTATTTTGGAAACATTACATGAATTGAGGCTGCATGAGTGCTGACATATTGTGCAGGACAGTGATGAAACATGGCTATAGAGTGTATACTTTCCTTCCCTAAAATATAATTGTGTCACACCTTATATCTGAAAATATAAGGCATGACTTAAGTTGAACTTTGATCATTTATTCTTGCTATAAGTTGGTACCAATTAAAAATTATGACCTTATAATTCCAGTTTTATATCACAAATCTAGTTGAAACCTACAAAGTTTAATTATTGAAATACACATGCACCATACAATGTTGGATGGAGTAGTGTAGATGATCTGGAAATAACAAGGAATAAAAGCGTTTGTTTGCTGTTAGATGGCAATGCAAACATTCTGTATTGGATGACTTGCAGTTGCAGCTGGCAATTGGTGACTGGTTCCCGCACTGGAAGGTTTTTTTTTCCTACTACTCTGATAGCTTATCCTCTAATTCTCCACATTTTATTGCCTGTATCAAAAAACCAAATAACATCATATAACAGTCCAAGGTGGCGAGATTATCTCGAAATATGTGTTTGGGATTTAGGTGTCCTAGCATGAGAAGATTAGGGAGTAGGATATTTGGTTTCTATGTTTAGGGGATTGTAATTGGATATAAGTTACTAAATTTCAGCATTAGTTTCTAGTCACCTTGCTTACATGCATAAAAAAATGGTAGATCAGCTGAGGCAGTTCTCAGTTTGTATGTTTACTAAAAGATATACTTCGCAAGTTTGTGAGGTAGATCTCAGTTTGTACATTTCCACAAAAGATATATTTGGCATTGTATACTAACTTTGCTTTTCATTAATGTTCAGGTTCTGAAGCAGTCTGCTGTCGATTACTTGAATGGATCTGATTATGCATCTCAGGTAGATGATTGTACCTTCATACAATTATGAAACTTAGTTGATACACTTGGTAGGCAAACTATGTCCAGTATATGTAGGATTAGTTGTTAAGATGGGCATCTATTTTTTAGGTCCTTTTGCCAAGAGAACAGCTCGAGAAACAATGTTCCTATGATGCTGCACGACCTCTGCCCTTCTCTAGTAATTTCAGAGATGCCACTGTCAGAAGTGCTATTCCTGACCCAGATGTTTTTCAAAGCTTCGGTAATTCATCGGAGTATGTATACACAACTATCTGCTTGCAATGACTGTTTGGGCATCCGTAACTTGGAATTCATTTTACTTCTACTGGTTTTATTATGAACCAAGTTCTTTATTCATTATTCACAGGGTGTCCTCAATAATACCCAATAGAGATGACATGGTTGCTACATTACTTCAACAAACATCACTTAAAGGATTGCCTCCTCAATGGATACGACCCTCTCCACCAAAACTTGAAATTCTTGAAGGGGAGGTAAGGTTGCAATTTAAGAGTTCATTTTTTTCTTGAATATGCAGGAGACCTGCACATCATTGCATTAAGAAGAATTGTTTATTCATACACTAATTTTATTTCTGAACATATGCATTTATCTATGAATGTACTTATGTACAGTTACAGTGGCTGAACATAGACAACAACCATGAGCTACTATGGGATGGTACCATGTGTGCGGACACTAGCCGAGGTGCTGGGATTCGAGATGTGGTTGACCAAGCTTGTAAAGGTCCACTTGCAGTGGCCCAGCAAGAGGTTCTTTCTGCAACCTTATTCTCAAATGGATATGCTGATAGTTCAGTCTACTAAAATAGTACCTGATCCATAGGATTTTGCATCATTTAAAGAAATGCGGGTTTGTTAGCGCTTGATTATTTTACCATTTGTTTTTTACTCGATTTCTTTAAATATTTTCTATAAAATAATAGAACTAAGCGTCTAAGCCCTTCATGCTACTTATTTAGTTGGTGTAACTGTTGCTTCCTTGTTGCTTCCTTGTGGGTAGAGCCCATACCCGCAATATGTGGGTGAGGCTGCATCCATCTGTTGTCTATTACTATCTTGTTCTCTTCAATTACTATCTTGTTCTCTTCAAAGTTAGCTTCACTGGTTCTAATCCTGAATTCCTCGCTGATAAGCATTGAATATTAAGGTGTTACTGAGTGTAGGTTGTGTAATTGGTGGCCAGCTGGCAGTGAAAGCATTGAGTGTTGATGTGTTGCCGAGTGTTAGTTGTGATTGTGGATGGTCCAAGGGAGCACCTTGTGGAATATGTTAGCGTGTGATGGCTAAGAAGACAAGTGATGGTGTGCAAAGGATAGTGTTGGCTAAGCAACTTGGGTCCCCAACGCTTAATGCAACAAAGGGCAGACCAGTGCGAGTAGTCTCAATCTGAGGCGACTTGTGATGATGTGAAGGGCAACTAGAGAAGTCCATGGGGCAAGAGTTAAGTCGGGAATGTCAATTTTTCATTGCATGCAAGAGGATAGAGCTGTAGTACTAATAGCTTACTTTTCTCTAGAGAAGATGGCGTGGAGATTGTCCATTCCAACTCAATCAAATTGGCTAGCTTATGGAAACTATAAGTTTTTGGATTGATCCTATTCACTATTGCTTTGTTTAAAAAGGAGTAACTAAATCACTAATATAAAAAGCATGGAAGGGTGTTTGGTTATTTTAAGTAGATTTTGTAGCATTTAGTTTATATGGGTTTTCGTGTATTTATTTTTACTATACAATTTTTAATATGCTAATTAACTAGAAACTGAGTTCTATTTGAAATTAGTCTTAAAAGTGAGTATGTATATTTCATATAGAAATAAGGGGCCTAGTAGAGATATATAAATAAAAGAAAATAAGGGACTCACACAAAGCAACTAGAAGGGAGTTTGATGGACCCTCAAAAGGATGGTCTTCGATGAAAAGGCTAAACAATAGTTTTTTATTTTTCCTTGTGGTATGGACTATAAAGGGTAGAACACCCAGTTTTTTTCTCATTCAATATCATACAATACAACAGTGTATTTTTTTACAGTGAAATACTACACATACATTACATCCATAGTTTTCGACCAGCTGGTGAGCAAATGTGGTAATGAAGTTTTTTTGATAGCATATAGTGATAGGCGTGACATTTGGGTGAAAAAAAATGCTCTGCTATGTTAAAAACTGAATCACATTATTCAAAATCAACAACTCCAGGATGTGTTTGCGCTTGTTGCACTTTATTTTACTTAACTTTTAAAAGTTTATTGCATTGCAAATGTTGGATTCACATTTTTCTGGATGGTACTATGTATTGTTCTAATGCTCATCTTATTGTTTAATGCTAATATTTAGTATATATGCTATAACAGAAATGCATAGTTATGCCTCCTAAGCCTAAGGATGCATTCCGCAATGTCTACAGCAGGCGCAACCGGAAACATGGTAGCGGGCCAACCCAATCATTGGGTTTCAAACAGCATTAAAATTGGAAAGATAAATATTATAGGCATATTTGTTTGTTGAATCGTTACTATGTTCCAAGATTTAATACACTGTTTGATTTTCTTAGCTTAATTGTTAGGTACTTGTAGATAGGACAATGTGGGATTGGTCCACAAAAGAGAGAACTTATTATAAGTATTGTGAGAATGTGAATACTGTGGATATTGGATTGTCTGTATTGAGCCCTGTGAGTTGGTTAAACAATCCTAGAGATAGAAATGGAAACTAATCCTATCCTACCATAACAACCTAGATTCTTATGGATCCTTGCCATAATCATAGCATGAGCAATGTGAATGCTTAGACTAGAGTCGGAAGCGACAAGGTTGTTCAACTAGATGATAGCCTTTTTTTGTTGCCAATGTTGCCAAGACCGGTGTGTTGTTGACATGCCTTGGAAAACAAAGTTGTAGGCCTAAGGCACCAACACGAGCACACGCGTGCACATAATCAACTTGATCTTCATTGTACGACCCACTAGCGGCTTTGAGGACGGTAGATGGTGTTTATTTGGATAGTGGATGTATTGCATTGAGCCCTTGGGTAGTTCATATATAGTACAAGACTTGGGAGGCAAGACAACCCATAGATACATATGGCAATCTACGATATCTGAACTACCAAATATATAACATCCCCCCGCAGTCGTAGCGGGAGCATTGCAGTGGAGAAGAGAAGCCAAAGGCTAACATCCGTCCCCGCAGAGTAGAAACCAACAAGGAGCTCATGCGATTATAGCCCTTTGTGCTGATGTCGAGGTAGCCAAGCGAGAGGGTGCAAAAGCTGTGGTCGAAGAAGCCATGCTGGAGATAGCTGAGGTCGACATAGTTGTGGTCGGGTCGCCGATGTTGAGACGGTCGCACATATGAAGCCGTAGGCGCACAAGAGGCACCATGGTGGCGACAGAGATGTGTCGTGGCAATCGTTGTGGAAGGGGGTGATGATGCCGGGATCGTCGCATTTAGGGCCGTCGTGGACGTAGAAGAAAGGTGACGATGCAACTGAGATAGACATGGTGGGAACGGGAGGGTCGATGCCGAAGTCGATGCAGTTAAGCCGCTTGAATCGAGATGTATGCCGGGTTTGCCAGACCTAGCAACGTGTTAGGGACAAAAGCACGCACCAGTGTTGCCAATACCGGACGTACAAGGGAGAGGGCTCCAACCAGGAGTGGTTGTGTTGGATGAAGAAGAACCAGTGCGGGAATGGATGCTTCCAACCCGAAGGTGGTGTAGTTGGATGGATGTATTGCATTGAGCCCTTGGGCAGTTTATATGGATTACAAGGCTTGGGAGGCAATGCAACCCACAGATACATATGACCATCTACGATACACTATATCTAAACTACCAAATATACTCTAACAAGATAGCCCACGCCACGAAAAGAGTGAGTAACATGAGGCAGACCCATTGCCTGGCTGGGCAGTGATCTCAACGATGATGGTGTTGACTCAAACGTTGGTTCTAGGAAGTGCGACACCTCATGGCTGTGGATGGTAAGCTAGCGATAATCTAGTGTTGGATGACAACTGGGTAGATATGCACTTGGATTGGCGCAAATAGGGCTTGGCCTAGGCGGGAGGGGCGACCGCCTTTGGCCTATGTGGGATAGCAGATGCAAAACCTGCAGAAGGTTCCCAGGCCCAGTAGAAAAAAAAAGAAATGTCGCATGTGTAGTCGCCTGTTGGCCTTTGGTATGTTCTCAGTGCTTTCGCCTCGACTTGATGGTGCCTTAGGCTCCTCGGTCCTCCTTGTTCGCTCATCACCACCATGGAGAATAGAATTGGCAGCAAAACCAGCAGTAAGCTAGTTTTCTTCAAGGTTGTACGGATTGTTTGGATTGTCGCCGGTTCTTTTGCCATTGCATGATTTGATTCCGGTTGCGCCCTTGCGTGCAATTTTGGGTGCTTTTGCATCTCTAGAATTAGGAATACTGATCTGTTGCTACTATTTTAGTTTTAGGTATGCACATTGTTTTTCAAGAATTAAGCATACTATTATTATTACCTGCTTTATCATGTTATAAATGAGAGTGCCTGTTCACCCTAGGGCCCTCGAACCATAGAGCCGGCCCTAGGCGCAAAGGACGCAGACCGGTCTATGATCAGGGAAAAACAGAGAAAACCTGATGTGAAGTGTTTGGAAAAATCTCTAGATGTTAGCATCGCACTGTGTTGGCAACATACCAATAGTGTGCAAACCCCGTGGAGATCATCTCTTTGGGGGTGGTGCAATGTTGAAGCATGGAGACGATAATTCAAGAGCTGTGGAGTAGTGGGCGCTTGCTTTGATACCATGTGAGAATATGAATAATATGGATATTGGATGATTTCTATTGGGCCTTGTGAACTGTTTGTATAGTACATGATGGCTTGGATGTTAAGATATCCTAGAGATATAGATGGAAACTAATCTTACCTGCCATGACGACCCAGATCCTTGCCTTATATTCAAACAAGTATTCCTATTTTACCGGCATGGCCCCAAAGAAAGATCTAATAAAGGCTACCAAATTTCTTATACTACCTCTGGATGTTAATACTTGACGCTCCGGCTAGTAGTCGACCTAGGATTTTGTAGTTGGGTGCTCCCAATAGAAGCTTTTATTTCACTTGTATAACTACCGAGCTCAGGTAGACATTGGGTTCTAGGCCTTCTAAATTTAGGTTTGGGTAACTAGCCAACTAACTTTTTTTTAGCTTTCATTGAAATTGATATGTTATCATTTATTATAGTCTCTTGTGTTGTTTGATACCCAACTTCAAACTGAGCTTACCGAAGCAAGCCAAAAGTTGAAAGTCATTCAAAATCACCTAATTTGATTTTAAGAAAAATGAGTTCAATCTCAGCATTTTTGAAACCAGCCACCAAGCTGGCCTGCTGGGTGTATAACCATTTCTAGGTGCTGCCTATGGGCATGCCTACAACCTTTGTTCGTCTATCTTGAGTGATTGGTTAACCACCTTGTTGAATGAAGAAATGAAAAAATAGGAAAAACTGAAAATGAAACATCTAGATAGGGAAGTCAGTTATAGGACTAGGAATACAAAATATTAGTGCCATCTTTAGAAACATGAAGTACAAAAGTAATAAATCATAAATAAACTTGCACGTATTTGAAGTATAGTGGTAGTAGTCGCAACATGCAATGTGCAGGTGGTTCTAGGTCAGTGAAGTGTTTATCTGGCATAATGTTACAGGATAACAGCAGAAGTTCTATAGTGTTATATTTTGAAATTTTGATCATTTTACATGTCTAATGAATTTATTACTTCTTGAAGAAAATTATTGAAGATCTGGGGAAGAACTGGAAGCTAGTTTATCATTGTGGGATGATACCACAGAAGCTCCCTGTATGTGCTTGCTCCTGACAAAATGCTGAATACTTTGCCTGCTTTGCTATTGGTCTGACAGTCTGACCAGTTTCTGCTTTCAGGACCTTGTTGAACATAATCCACTTATAGCTGTCGAAGTTCTTTCAAAGCTAATCAACTCTCCGGACATGGATGCGTATAAATACTAGCTTTTTCATTTGTTTTATCTTTATCCTTGTAATTATTGTGTTTTTTCTGCATGTCAGGTTCACACTTGCCTTATTGTTTGACAGATACTTCGATGTTATTGTCCATATGGATATGAGCTTGCATTCAATGGAAGTAGTAAACAGGCTCACTACTGCAGTAGTTTTGCCACCAGGATTTGTTCACGACTATATCTCAAACTGTATTCGGTCATGTGAAGACATTAAGGTCTATTTTTTAATCATGCATTCCATCTTTTCTGGTAGATCAGCATCTTTTGATAATCATGGTAACATGGTTCCAACATCAGTTTTGGGCTGCTAAAATGTTTATTGGGTTGAGCACTACTTGTTTTCGATCAAATTCTATTTATCCCAGGAACATGAATTTCATTTATATGTAAATTAAAAGTATTGCATTATATGGACCTAACATCCATTCTTCAATACCAAATGCAGCCACCTCCTGGTGGAATCATTGCATTGATTTTTGCTTCAGAGACTAACTCAACATGTTTTTTTTGGGAGAAATAATTATGAGTTAATGATGTTGTCTACGAAGTGCTGTTGTATTCACACTATAATATTTCAACTTCAAGTTTGAATGTCTATTGAGTACAGCCATCTATTTACTCCTGATGTACTACGATGGAGTGTTAATATTTTCCTATTTACTGCTTCCTTCCTGCACATGCTAAAATGAGGGTCCACTTTTGTTTCTGTTGACTATTTGAATGAAAGCTGAACATTCCTATAAGTGTGTTAAATGATACACATGGCACTTTGTTAAGTGTTGATAAACCTTCTTAACTAACATTGTTTGCAGGACAAGTATATGCAAAATAGACTAGTGAGACTAGTATGTGTTTTTCTACAGAGCCTCATTCAGAACAAGATAATAGATGGTGAGTGTATCAATGTGCAATTCTCATATTGCACTTCTAATGCAGTTCTCTATCTACTCTCTCTATTATAGTGAGGAAAATCATTAGAGATGTCTCTAGTTGTACAGTATTTCGAACTTGCATGTTCTCTGTAAGCTACTCAGTTTTGTACTTCTATTGATCTAAAGTTTTATAATTAACACTCAATAAATCATCATATTTGATCTCCTAGAATAAATAATAACAAGCTTTCATGCTGATCTTTAACTTTTCTACTTTGATGAAACTAATTTTCATTTGTTCCTTTTTCATGTGTATCTGTTGTAAACTCAATGGTTGCTGAAAATCTGTGTTCCAATTCAACATGTTTAATTGTTTATCTATCTGTTTACGTGGTTTAGTCATTAGTAGGGAGGTGCCTCATCGTAGTTGCCACTTACCTGAGATTTTTAAAGTTTTCATCCTTTTATAGGAAGGTTTCAAATGGAATGTAAACTGGTGACTGGTGTACTTATTATATGTGAAAATATTAATTTTTGCGAATTGTATGCACAGCGAATTAAGTTACCTTCTGGAACTCAGTTGGAACAATCATAGAAGCATGGTTAGAAATCTGTCTCCCCAAAATTGACTGAAATTTTAAGTGATTATTTTTTCCTTCACCTTTTGATGTTTGGATGTAGTAAAATCTGTTGCACAAAAAAGATGGGCAGAGCTGTGTCCTTTGGGCCCTGAGCTGGCCCCCTCACATAATATCTGGACTCATTTTCAGGGAGAACGATTGGTTTCTTTCACTGTTCATAGTTATTTCACACACATTGATTTCCTTCTTCAATTGAGGGCCTGTTGATTTAGATTTTTAGACTTGTGTTCATTTGTGTATTACTTATTCTGTTATTGATTAAGACTGAAACCCCATACTGTGCAAAGGATGACATTTTTCTAGATGCTTGGTTGTGTGCAGTGCAAGATCTCTTCGTTGAGGTGCAAGCATTTTGCATCGCCTTCTCGCGAATAAGGGAGGCGGTGGGGTTGTTCAGGCTCCTCAAATCTCTAGAATGAAGAGCGCTGCACCATCTGTTGGCTGTTGGATCCTCTAAACAGAAGTTTCCATTGTGTACATCCATGGCTCTGTTTTTGTTGCCAAACTGGTGATCCTGGCATAGGTCTGGACTCTGTAGGGCATGGCTTTTGTTGGTGTATTAGTTATCATCAAGCTGTGTTCCCTTCATCAGAACATCTCAGAAAGATGCGGAGAAAAAAAACCCGTAGATCTTTGATAGGTTGGGTTGGAGGTAGAATTAGTTCTATTGGGATTGCCGCTGCGTCATGTAATGTGCAATGTGAATCCCCCGCGGGGCTTGGTGTTCTTCTGCATTAGGCAACAAAGGCAAGCCCCTTAGGTCATAGTTGGATCGAAATGAGGCAATGGTACAATGAACTCTGAAACACCCAGGGTAGAGTAGCCTACTGGTATACTTGCTCTATGACACTGTACACATTTTTGCCTCAGAAACGGGTGCCTGCTTGATTGCACCCTTGTCATGAAGTTTGTCATACCTCTATTTCGAAGTTCACTGTTGCATCATACAGATGTGAGACAGCTATTGCCTCTTGCCTGGTATATCGTATCATGTATGAAAGACAGCAAAGCCGTATCCAGTGGCTCCATGAGTGGTGTATTTAGAGTTTCTTTCTTTCTTTTCATTTTTTTTTGAGATGCATTTGTTTTTCCTGCGTCCAAGAGTTGAAAAGATGGGTTGGCCTGGGTCCGTGGTCGTCGTGCATCAACGTAGACACTGACGGAGTGACGGGGAACGCAGCAGGGGCACATGATGACATGAAGCAATCAGGAGCCTATTTCGCCATGCTTGGCTTGGCGTCATGCACGCCGCAGTTGTCGCCACCGCCGTCCACCAGCTGCGTCACATGGGAGGCACAGGGTCCATGCAGGTGACGGAGTTGCCGTCCAATTCGCGGACATGTGTCGTGATTGCTCGCCGGCGCCGGGAGGCAAGCAGGGCAGCATCCCATTCCCCTGTGCTCTGCTTCGCAGCATGGTAATATTCTTTCCCGGTGTTTATGGCCGCAGATTATTTCTAATTTTCTAGCCAACTTCGAAGACGAAAATACGCTGAAAAAAAATCATTTCTAGCCTCCTTCAAAGGGCTGAAAATGTTGTGAAAAAAGAAAATATGCAGTTCAAGAGGAAACTTAGTAGTTGTAGTAGAATGTAACGTTTCCACATAAAGAAAAAAGAATTTGACATTTCACTGCATTTTTTTATAGAAGAAAAATATCACTGCAACTGTTTCTTTTTTCTGGCCTGGATGCTCTTCTGCATTGTTCAGTTCAAACTTCAAACATGGCCAAGCTGGGGTTAGAAGAACCTGCACACACAGACAACGTATCACTGGCTTCACGTTTCAGGGTCGTTGAAATGCTTGGCTACTCTTTTTTTTGTTGGCCTTGACAGCAACAAAATTCGTCAGAACAGAAGTGCTTTGTGTTCCCTGCAAAATGCCAAAGCACGCATAACCGCCCCCCATCAGTGCGCCCTTGTTTGGTTGTAGCACAACAGAACATGACCTAAACTAATTGCATGCTGCCATGCTTAATCTGTCAATACTTAAGGCCTGGTACAATGCATTAGTTTGCAAGTTGACGGCATAAAATACTTTCAGTAGCTACAAAAAGTCCAAAAGCTAGCTTGATTTGATCGATCATGGCACTTTATTCAGCGGCTTAATCAACTATATAAGCATGTCTCCCATCCTGTACGTATGGCTGGGTTGCTTGTACTTGCTGCTTGAATTTCTGAAGTACTGGCCTTTCTACACTTTTCCAAACCTTTGTTTTTAAAGATACTTCATACTGGAATTTAACCTGAGGCGTTTCATATTTTGATATATGGTTAAAATTGTGAATAGTTTCCCAAAGTACTAAACCGTTTCTCTTTCTTTTTCCCCTCTCTGATTAGCATTGTTCCATTCTATGTAATTATTGCTTGTTACAGTGCATATTTTAGAATAATGGGATTTTAAGAAAATAGTAATATTATTGCTTAGTACCGCCAACCTCCCCCAATACCCCTCCCTGTTTTTTACAGGTTTTGTTAGGATAATAATGCTTTCACCATTAACTACACTATTAATATTTTATTTATGTGGTACAAAATTATAATTATAATTATTTCAAATATGAATATGGTAATATAATTTTTTTTATAAAAGTTATGTATTATTAGAATAATTATTGGTAAAAGTTTGTCCCATGTAAATTTATATGACAAAGAGTATTGATTACTAAAGGCACTTTGGATATAAGCAGCCTAAAAAAGTAAACAAAACAATGCCATGATTCCCTTGGGCACAAGACTTTGGCTACTTTTTTATGGACAGTAACTTTCAGTCTTAAGCAAGTAAATAAACCAAGGAGCAATAGCTAAACTAAGTTGAGCAAAATGCTATGTGTTTGCCTCCAAAAGCCAATGCATGGCCGTTGAGGCATGCTTAGACTTTTTTATTCAATCATGATGAACTGTACGGTTCAGGATCATCAAATAGATCGATCTTGATCTACGTCGTGTAATCTTTATTAAACCATCGATCCTAATGCGTGGCACATGGCCAAATTGTGGCTTCAGTGGTCTTGAAAGTCAAGAATAATATGATTCCCCTGCTTTGCATAGAAGGTTGATGAGGGAGAGACTGACAGAAGGGACCAATCTGATAGTTTAGTTGAGCAGACGTTGTACGGGCTACGCATGCCAGATACCATTGCTGTATATTTATAGCTAAAATCCATATCTTCTAATTGAACTAGCTATGCATGTCTTGAGCTTAAAGTTTATTCAGATTTGGGCAAGTTTTGTTTTATTGAGCTTTGGGCTCAAATTGGAATTGTTAGTTACCAAACTGAAAGCTCCCCAATATACAAGTTCTCTGGAAATGGCAAATTTTCTCCTTTTGGATTTATTTGCTGCAAAAGATGGTTAGTGCAGGGTTTCAATATAATGAAAATCCTCGGCATTTTTCTCTGGAAGCCTTTCTAGTGCCTGATTACATAGACTGATAAACCACTATTACACATAATATACTAGTTCAATGCATCTGCAGATAAACAAAGGTGCCGACAGAAGCAAAGTTGCAAGGACAGTTGGTCGTACACCCCCACACTAAGCAGCCATATGCATGCGTATCTCCATGTGCTTCAGCAGCAGCATCTGCAGAAATCTCGCTGTTAGATTTGCTCACTAGTACTCAATTACACGAAACCATGCATTCTTAGTGCGGTTGCTGGATACTCTCAGCTCTGGTTTGCTTGCTTGATCACTCGCTGCTTTTATTCTTGATCCAGTGGTCGGACGTTGGATGTCAAGTGTTTATCTAGTTTTGATTCCATGTCCAAGTATTGACTGTGGGTGATGGAAGAACAATGGTGAAAATATTAGTATAGGTCTTGGGATTGTTAGGGCTGTTAGGAGCAGTGTTAGCCTAAACGTTAAACGGTGAACGGTCGGTCACCCATCATTTAACAAAAAGTCGGTATACACGGCTGTTTAAACGGCCTTTTAAATGGTCGAAACGGTTTTGCACGGCTTTACACGGCTAATCGGCCTACACGGTTACCCATCAAGTAGCGTTTACACGCCGTGTAAACGGCCTACACGGCCGTGTAGGCGAACAGTGGTTAGGAGTCATTACAGGTAGCAGGCTGCCTTTGGCTTGTCAGGGTTTTGAAGGAATACTCTGGCAATCACGGATTTTTTGGGTACAATTATGTTAAGAGAGAGAAGTTGTGTTGGTAGTAGAGATCATGAACTGTGTGCAACTTCGGTTACTGATTTTCTTTCATCAACGCAGAATTTTTCTTGGAGATGAAAATGATCTCTTCTTTATTCGAATGTTTACTAAAAGTAACTACTTTACTTGGGTTGTGAACCGAGTTTTTTGAAAAGAAATTTAAAACATTTTTTTGGCTTGAATAGCCAACACTGTTTTAAGGCAAGCCAGAATGGCATGCAACTGTTTTGTTTGATGTGATTGTTTGATGAAAGGAAAAGGTCCATTTGGCCGTATGGGCAGACAAACACTTGCACAGAAATTTAGCCACTGATTTTATAGGAATCCGCCCCACCTTGATTTATTAAAACAGATCCCATTATTTTCTTGAAGCATCCAAATTCTTCTTCAAATAATTGAACTTCCCTTCTTAAAAAAAAACAAAACAAACTGCATGCTGAGAGCCTTGGCAGAATACAACACATCAATAGTTCACCAAATGAATTTTCCATGCACAAGTTGAGCTGTGCAACGAGTATATATAACTAACTTGATTGAACAGCCATCCACTTGGATCGATGTAACTGACGCAACAACACTGGAACTTGAAGCCACATCAATTCCAGTCAGATGAGAAACCTACAGCTGCCACTTTGCTGTTCATGCTGGATTCTTCTGGAGACTCAACCAAGAAGAGCTGCATATATAATTAACACCTCCATTTCTAAATGATGCAATTCTTAGGGACATACGTGTTCACCTCGTCGCCCACTCGAAGTATCATGTACCTACAAATTCATCACAAATGCACAACCATCACATTGCATCACACAGACATCTTTGTTGATGCAATCTGGGGCAGGATGGGGCCTAAACAAATGTGGCTGGAGTTGATCTTGGCCCTACACCAGGAGACCAAGGGGCACCCAAGAATCTAGCCCGGTCGCCATCCTGCCACCACGGTGCGATTCTCCCATTGTCAAGCACATGACCGTAGAGCGGTGTTGAAAAGGCAGTGTATTCAAGCAAAATAAAATAAAAACCATGTGTACCTAGCTAAGTGCAGTGGTGTTGTTAGCTCCATTTTGGCGGAATTGTGGTTAGTGATTAATTATTAGTGGTTAGTGTCGAATAAAGTAAGGTGGAGATGCCTTTAGGTTAATTGTGCGGTGTTAAGTATGCTCCACATTGATTAGGGTTACGTTTGTTTTAGTTTAATTATGGGGTGACGAGGACATGAGGTGTCCCCCTATGTGCTGTTGTTTCGGTGGAGGGAACAAGGGTCAACACTGAAACACTAGGTTAAACAATGAAGATATGCAAGTAGAGATGGGGAGTAAGGGTAGCATTCAGATATTTCTGTTTCTTTGATGGTGTGCTTATGAGGACAAAGGAAGAAAATTGTATGAATTGACACTACTGGAAACTGAAATAATA
Organism: Saccharum hybrid cultivar R570; assembly: GCA_038087645.1. Taxonomy (NCBI): domain Eukaryota; kingdom Viridiplantae; phylum Streptophyta; class Magnoliopsida; order Poales; family Poaceae; genus Saccharum; species Saccharum hybrid cultivar. The sequence continues at coordinate 23,186,886 of JAQSUU010000805.1, read as the reverse complement.
CCCTTTTCAGTGTGGATCTTTTTGGGTGGTTATCCAGAAACCAATAGAAAAAGATTATGCATTGAACTTTCAATTTTCATAAATCCGATAGACATTTGTAAGATTGTTTTGAGTATGGAAACCTGACATAGGAAAAATTAATTTCACTGTCTATTGTGTGTAACTCACATGGAAATTCCATTAGTTCCAATCAGTTTTTAGGAAACTCACAAGGAAATTATGATGAAAAACAACCTAGCCATAAAAAAATCTGATCAGGGAGCACGCTGCACACGGGTACCATAAAAGGAAGCCCCAGCATGCTCGTTTCCGTACCGGCGTGCGACACTGGCTAATGGAAAAAAAGGAAAACAAAGAAAAAACCCCAAACCCTATCTAAATATTAGTGTGTGTATGGGCTGGATAGTGGCAATTTGAGTTGAAGTGTTTGAAATTGGTGTGATCCCCTTGTTCAAACACCAATGATCATACTACGCATTGTCCCTCATTTCTTTCCTCTCTTTCTTCTCGTCCGTTTTTTATTTGTTCTTTCATAGAGGACCCTTTGCATTTGTTTCCAGAAAATTGCTATTTATTCAAATGATGTCCAAGTGTTATTTCAGCCATACTGGCCATTTTTTAGATAAGGTCTTGCTTCAGGAAAAAGTTAGATGACTCACTTTGTGGACACACCGACCTATGCCGTGCAATGTTCTTATTAGCCCATATATCGCAGATCTTTGTTTCCCAGAAATTTGAGGCCTAATTAGGTTTCCAGAGGAAATATATATATGCTAATAATATGCATGATTATTTATAAAGTTGACATTCATTTGGGAGTTGCTATATTTCGGGTGCATGATTTTTTAGAAATTTGTAGACAACAATCTTGCACACTCAACTAGTACAATTAAAAGAACAACTCATATTTTTTTTCCGATAGCTAAACAATGACAAAATTGTATGGTGCCTGAACAACAATAAAAAAAAACCAGACACCTGAAATATAGGAGAAGCGAAGATGCGTAAATCTGATGAGTTATTGTGTGGCTACCATTCCAAGCAGCCCAACTTTCCTGACTATATCTACCCACGAAAGGTGCAATACATATACACACAGCTACTACATTCTAAAGTTATTTTCCCCACTAGAAAATATACAGGCAGCAGGATCTAAGCCGCTCAAATATAATTTAAAAAAAAGAGAGCTAAAGAACATGAGCCACTTTTGAACGACAGTGGATCCTGTTCACACATATGTAGATTTTTCGCTTCATTTAAAACCAACAATCGATCGTGTCCTATATATACGTTCATCAGCTTGTGCTCACTGCCATTGGAAACTGATTAAAAAAACAGCCGGCTTGATGAATGGTGCCTGGATCATGAAGCTACCAAATGCAAGCAATCAGGACCTCACAGTAACATGCATTTTCTAAACACCACCGTCTTTGTCCAGAACCTCTGAAAACCATGCCGATAATGGGTGGATTGTGCGACGTGTGCCGGGGGCATATGATTGGCGCCAAATCTCGCCCAACATGCCCTGCACCCGTGGTGGCCTCCCATTGCAAGTTGAGGTTCACAACAGCAGGGCTGCCTTTTGGCGATCTGAGGCTATCCGCACTCATCATCCTTTATTTCCATCCTCTATACATTCTGGTCATCAAGATCATCTCCTCTATACACATTTCTTCCGCACTCATCATCCTCTATATCTCATACTCTATATCAACTACCAACAACGGGCCCACTTGTCATCCTCTACATCTCTCTCTCCTCTATCCTTTTCCCATTGCATCCTGCTCTGCCCCGGCCACGACGCTGCTCAGCCTCGCCCTCCTCCGCTCCCTCCTCCTGCTCCTAGCGCTCTGCCCCGGCCAGGACGCTGCGCTCCTCCTCCTCGCCCGCACTCCTCCTCCTCGCCCGCGCTCCTCTCTCCGCGCGGCACGGGCAAGGACACGGCAGCGCTCCGCCGGCGCGACTCCGCCAGGCGACTCCGCGGGCACGACTCTGCCGTGCGCGACTCCGCCGTGCCGCTGCCACCCGCCGCCCTCCAGCGCCCCTGCTGTGCACTACTCTGGCGCCCCTTCGTCCTCCCGCCGGCCTGCCGCGAGGGCCGGACGGCATCGGGCGGCTCCGGCCGGACGAACTGGACGGCAGGTCGGGGGCGCGATGCTGGGGAGGGGCGGGGCGCGACGCCGGGGAGGGGCGGGGGGGGGGGGGGGGACGGTGGGGCAGGGGCGTGACGCCGCACGACTTCCGGGTCGAGGATTTGGGCCGGGGACCGTTGCGGGGAGATGACAGGAGGTGGGCCACGGTGTATAGCGGGGGAACGCGACTCCGCTACATATAGCGGACGGACGGCCGTTCCAAACCGTTTCCAGGACCACGCTGCAGAGCATTTCCACGCTAAATCATCGTACATGATGCGTTTACATGTCCCAGTGCAGCTAGTTTGAGACACTACACAGGCTGTACCGGATGCACGCCTCTTCATGCATGGCTTCCACATACGCCCGGCCTACGGGGAGTCGACTAGGGCTAGGCGCAGCAGGGGGCCAAACCGTGTGTTTGGTTGACTACATCTCTGATCTAGTGGCAGAGCCAGGAGTTTTAGAGAGCCTGGGCAAGACAATACGCCATATGCTTAACCGTGACAAGCCACGTACATAAATTTATAACATATTAGATCAAGCTATGATTTCTTAGCATGCATGTAGAATCAAATAAAGATTGCGTCCTAAATTTTTTCAGCGTGAAAGTAGAGTATGTGTTAATTTAGGTAACTAAGAGCAATTTTTTTTCCTTAACATGTCGATTGTGTAATAACAAGATAAGCTAAAATCAAAGATATATAGAATAATAAAATCAGGCTAATATTCTTGGCACCATGGTCAGCATTGCTCCTGCCACATGCTGCTCAACTGCCAGCTGCTGTAGCAAATGAGATGCGATAATTTGAGGCAGGGGAAGGGACGCAGGGCACCCGTGCACAGCAGATTAAATTCTACCGCCGAACACTCTCTCACATCATTAAATTGGATGGAAGTACTAATGGAGCATTATACAGATATCAAATAGACAAACGTTGCGTATTAGTTGCAGGCAGGGGAGCCCGGCAGTGGCCTAGAGTAGCCGGGGCTTGGCTCCGCCCATGCCGATCCTCTGTTCTAATTGAGTGGATCCATATGACATATCCTCATATGAAGGAATACGCTGGTAGGTAAATTGCTATTAGATAGCCTCGTGAAGTTGTTTGTTGTTTGTTGTGTTACCATTGTTATTAACATATATAATAATGGTGATGGCAGCACTGTTGTGTTGCGGTTACTTATTAGGCTATCTCCTATGACGATCGACGTAGCTAGCTGACAAAGGATCTGAAGTGACGTGGAGAGAGAGCGAATGAGCAAAAAGTAGCTCGTTAGTGCTCTTTTTGTCGCTAGCTAGGAGCGCCAAGGACACAAGCACACAAGATGGCCCGTGCAGCTTTCTCCTCCGCGTCATAGTGTGGAGTCAATCTCCACCGTAGATTGAGCATCTTCATGCCCCCCTCTTTGGTGTCCACATGCTTCTACCTCGCAGACATAGCCCACAGGCTGCAGTGGCCTGCAGGCTAGGGAGTCCAGTGGCTAGCGGCAAGCGTGGGCCAACATCAATGTACCCGATGGAGCGCCTCATCAGATTCTCCTCGGTGGCTTGTTCGGTTAATCCCCAATCAAGTGGATTGGAGATGATTGAAAGGGACCGAGGGAGATGTTTACTTGTATGGAATAAAACCCCCCTCAATACCTTTCAATCTTCTCTAGTCTCCACCAAACTGAACAAGTCCTAATTGGGTGCTGCTTCATCCATCACATCTTCCATGCAGGTGGGGAAGCCTGAAGGATCAACGTTTAGGGATCGGTAAATTTGGATAATGAGGCGAGGAAGGCATGTGATGTTGGTAGGATGGAGAGTAAGGGAACCTCCAATGACCAAATCTAAGCTAGTATTAGATGGCACATGGAGGAGAAAAGAGGACAAAAGCCTTTGATCTAGCAGTAAGAGAAAAGTTAAGCTCTGTGGGCGTCCCAATGCATGATAGATATAACTCATCTATCTCTGTTTTGACTAGAGAGAATATATGAATAAAAACACCATAGGACAAACATAATGAGGCAACATATAAGAGTTGATAACTGACTCTTATTATTGGAGGTGTCGTAATAAAGTATTGACTGTAGCCTCATATATAGATAAGAGAGAAGGTACAAAATAAAAAAATTCTTACATGTGGGGCCCATGCTGATGAGTTGGCACCAAGTAACCTGGAGCCAGCTTATTGTTGGGGACCCTTTTTTGACAAGTAGATAGCACAAGCAATAGGTTACAAACCATACAACCATTAAAGTATAACTGCCGCCAAGAGTATGAATAATCATATCATACTGTCGGAGGAACCGAAGCATGAAAGCCTTTGATGATTAATTAGTATCAGCATGATAGCATCATCCCCGGCAGGATAGATATGAACCAAGAAGAAGCATATAGGGACATGCATATATGTAGCCATATAGGTTAGTAGTACGCCACCGTAAAAGAAGCATCTAGATTTGTTGACAAGGCCACTAGTTTTTATTCATTTGTAATCATAAGTTACTAGTAAATATGCCCGTGCATTGCTACGAGTTTTTTTTTACGTTCAGTTAGGTTGCTAGAAAATGATTGTGTTTTTTTTCCTGATTGAATTGGCAGAAGTGAAGTATCGATTACTTCTTCCAAATATTAAAGAACAATAACCAATGGAATCTGTAGATAGTTTAGCACACATGATAATATATGCGACAAGTTTTTTGTTGACTAAACATTAGAATTTTTACAGGGAATTCATGCTTTAAAACTAACCTTTTGTATTTCTACTACTACACTACTACTCATCTCTTTAACTTTTTTTCTTTTGCTGAAACACTTCACAGATCCTTTTAACTCTTTCCTTTTTTTTTTTCATTGCTCATCTGTGCATACCGCTCTTGATCTCTTTTCCTTTTTTTTTCCTTGGCATCCATTACCAGATCTTCTGACCCTATTGGATTGTCTACCTGATTGTTTTTTGTACTGTTTGGGTCTGTAGATCAAAAGAATGTATAATAAGAATAGTGTGATATTTTCCATTAATGCAATAGAGAAAAAAAGACAATATTGAAGTAATTTTACCTAGATGTAATTCTTTTTTTAGGTTTTCAAGTGCCTTTATGCCACCTGCAGCATGCACATCTTGACGAGCATCAATCGTAGCATCTTCATGATGTAGAATATCGACTTCCGTTTCTTTCAGATGTGACGACTCTTTATTTTTTTTTCTTTTCATGATAGGCTTCACGGAACCTTTTAAGCCTTTCCTGTTTTTTTTCAATTGTCATCTATGCATAGCACTCTCTTTCTCTCTTCCTTTTTTTTCCTTGGCATCCATTAACATATCTTCTGCCTGAGTGTTTTTTGAAATGTATGGATCTGTAGATAAAAAAGAATAGTGTGATATTTTCAATGAATGCAATAGAGAAATAATTTAAAACAATATTGAAGTAATATTACCATGCTGCAATTCTTTTGCGGAGCAGGCTCGCCGGCCAGCGCTGGCCCCATCTCGGGTCACGGGGCGCGGACTTGCCCGTTGGCGATGGTTGTTACATCCATGATGTTGGGTGCAGGTCTGGCCGTGGACGCGGTGGCGGGGCAGGCTTGTCAGACAGCGCTGGCAACATCTCGGGTCGCGGGGGGCGGACTCGCCCACTGGCGCTGGTTGTTGACATCCATGATGTTGATTACAGTTTGACGGTGGAATTTGGAGAATTGTTGTCTTTCTGTCCAAACTATTCTCTGTAGGGAAGTTGCAGGCAGGATGTTGTATATTTAAAGTTGCATGCATATTTTGGCAATAATTGGACAAGAAGTGCAAGAAGTGCAGTCCTAATTGGACAAGAAGTCTGCTATTCACGCTTGATTTCTGTTGCATACGTAGGTGAGGTGAGTCCGTTTCGATTACTGTTGCATACGTAGGTGAGGTGAGTCCGTATACATATACGGAGGCAGTACGGTCATCTACACATGGCAGACAGAAGCACGGTCATCTACACACGGCAGACAGAAGCGGAAACAAAAAAATCACAGAAATTTTCCCTTTTAAATATTAGGCATAGATGATATTACTCCAATCCATCGATTTCGAAATATATGTCATCTTAGTTTTTATCCTAAGTTGCTTGTTTAATGTTAAGCAAATTTCTACAAAAGTACACAAATATCTATAACGTCAAATTAGTTAGGAGGCAAAGCTTTGTTGTTGTTGCCAAGGGTGTACATGGCTGCCTTGCCATTAGGAGTTCTCTTAAGTGAACACTAAACTTCACCTCGTAAAAGCTAACAAGAAAATTAAATAGAGTGAATTTTGGGGTTAGTTTGTAAGCTTACGCCCTTTAGAGAATTGGAATTATATACGAATTCAGTGAATGAAATTAGTTTCATCAAATTCAGAATAAAATATATCTTGATAGTGCATTTATTTGATATAGTGTACTTTATTTGTTTCAAATTTTACGTCACTTTAACTTTATCCAAAGTTAAACTCCTCTAGTCTCGTTCTAGGTACAGTCAAGTGTTTTTTTTTTTGCAAAGAACATGTATTGAGACGACAAATGCTAAACAACACTCGGGCTGTGTTTAGTTGAGAAAAATAGGGTGAAAAGTTACTGTAGTACTTTTCGTTGTTATTTGGTAAAATTTGTCCAACCATGGATTAATTAGACTCAAAAGATTCGTCTCGAACTTTACAGACAAACTATGCAATTAGTTATTTTTTTACCTACATTTAATGCTCCATGCATGCGTTTAAAGATTCGATGTGCTGGATGAAAGAGGAAATATTTTGGGTTTGCATGGGAAGTAAACAGGGCCTCGGTTGTTTTGTTTGCTGACGACGCGCTCCAATCCTTTACAACTCTAACTCACAGCAAGCACACATCTACAGTTGTTATATAAAAGGCGTGTGCAGCCCTCCCACAGGAGCACACATCACCCAACAAAGGCAGAGCGCAGCATGAACAAGCCGTCCACGCTCCTCCGCTCCTTCTCCTCGCTCCTATCCACGCGGTTCGCGCCCTCGCCGGCGGTGGCTCCATGGCCACCGGTCCGATCGGCCTACGACCGCTGGCTCGCCACTGAGCTGGACGAGCTCCGCGCCGACCCGCTCGCACCCTGCACCAACGCCGCATGGCTCGGCCGCGCGCTCAGCCTCGCCGTCGCCGCGCAGAGGCGCCTCGTCGCGTCGGGCACAGCGAGCGGCGGCGCCGCCAGCGCCAGCATCGACCGGAGGACCATCGACGAGTGCGTCGACGACACCGCGGAGCTGCTCGACGCGTGCGCCGGGCTCCGCGACCGCCTGGACACGCTCAAGGGCTACGTCGCCGCCACGCGCACCGCGCTGCACTGGCTCGAAGGCGGCCTCGGCCACGGCGGCGAGGGAGTGGCCGCCGCGCGCCGCGCCGCGGCGGCGTTCGCGGAGTGCGAGGCCGTGGAGCGGCGTTGCGGCGCCGAGCTCGCCAAGTGCGGCTCCAACCTGCGCAGGCTGGGCGAGAAGGCGCTGCTGCGCGCCAGCAGGCAGCAGCAGGTCACCACCGCCGCGCACTGCTGGTTCGACGAAGAGGCTGTGTCCGGCGCGCGCGCGCGCTGGCGGTGCTCGCCGTCGGCGCGCTGGGCACGGCGCTGGCGTTCCGGCCACGCCGCAGCGTGTCTGGCCTCGCCGGCAGCGGCAAGGCCGCGGCGCAGTGGGAGTGCGCGCTCCAGGACGTGCAGAGGCACGTCAGGGAGGAGTACGACCGGCGGAGAAAGGAGGGCGTCCCGTGCATGGCCGAGCTCAACGCCGCGGCGGCCGCAAGCCGGGCGGTGAGATGCGCCGTGGCCAGCGGGCGTGGCCGCTGCCCGGAGACCATCGTAGCAGAGGCGAGGAGAAGGTGCGACGAGCTGGAGGACACGGTGGCGGCGTTCGAGGAGAAGGTCGGCGAGCTGCATAGAGAGTTGATAGCTGTTAGAATGTTGCTCTTGGAGTGGGCGCAGATAGCAGGAGGGCATGAGGTGCTTAGATTTGCCTGTACTCCTGCTCATTCCGAAGCATCTTGTCCAAGATTGTCACGGTCTAAGAGAAGTGATTTAAACTGACAAAACACTCCACAAATTGCATTTGAGCGACCAAAAACTAGCTAGGCGCGCGTACCATACGAGGCTATTACTAGATCCAAATGACCAAACCAAGCGAGAAACAAGCAACAAGAATAGACAGTGACGGACTAGCAATTTTGATTAAGGGGACCAGTCAAACATGATGACACTTTTGAATATAATAAATAAATATATAAATAAGCGTATGTCTCATTAATTTTTTAACTTTTTTTTTACATTTGTAGTTAGTATTCATAAAAAATCATAATATTATGACAAAAAATAGGTAAATTGGTGTCTTATTATACTGTAAAATAAAATATTATAGAGGTATTAATAAATTCTCTGCTGTGTGTTGGGGGGGGGGGGGCATGGCCCCTGCTAGCCCCCTTCCGCCAGTGAGAATAGATTAGATGATTAGATGACTCAAATAAGATCATTAAATTGGATTGTTGGAATTCAGAAATAGGACATACTTGATAGCTTAGACATCCAATCCAACTCATCAAATGTTATACAACTGCCACCGGTTTCACCGCCATCCGGACAAAGCGTCAAAATAAAGTAGCAAGAACGACCAGATATAGAATGAACACTAAGCTTTAGGCCTTTTAAGACAACTTAAATTGTTAACGCTTCGATTCAAAGCTCATTTCTTCAAAAGCTAGCTCGCTAAGAAGCGAAAGGAGTCAAAGCGTTACATTTGGGGTAGGTGGGTTGGGGGCGGAGCGAGGGTGGGGGTGGGGGTGTCTGCCGAATGAGGAGGGAGACAGACATTGGGACCTCGCCTGCGTAGTGAGGAAGAGGAGGAGCTTAAAGCACGGAGCTGATGGCGCGTGAGGAGGAGCCCAGCCACACGTGGGAAGGATGAGCCTAGCCGCCATGCCCAGGGAGGATGAGCCTGACGGTAGAGCTCGAAGAGTGAAATCGGTGACAAAGCTTGAAGCGCGGAGTTGGCAGCGGCTGGGGAGGAGGAGTTTGGATGCTACGGCAGACCTTGGAGCTCTGTGGTGGCGGCGGTGGAGGATCTCGGAGGTGGCCGCACGTGGGGAGGAGAAGCCCGGTGGTGGCGCCAATGCCTCTCGAGCTAGCAGAAGGGTGAGGGCCAACGAGAGGAGGGGCGAGAGGGCCAAGTGAGTTGGGAGGATTTTCCCACTATATTGCCTGCCGATTCCGCTTCCGCTTCCACGTGGAAACACTGCATGGAGAAGAATCGTGGGCGGGAAAAGCGGCCTGGGAATCACGCCGTCCGAGGGAGTTCATCCGCCTTTTTTTTTTTACCGTAAGCCGGTAAGAGACGGCTCCAAACAGGACCTTAGTCTATAGACCTTTAATTACTACCACATCGAAACATATGCAAGTGGTGCATATTAGCACATATGACCTCATGGACCCCTCAGTGGCTTGGACTCTAGGCGTCCAACCTCCGGCGCCTAGGCCTAGAGACAGCCCTGTGCGCTGGCCAGTTTACTTTTTAAAATCTAATTAAGTTGAGTAGGAGTAGGACATAAAGATGTGCCATTCTTCACATCTTCCTCAACCAAACACAAGGTATGCAAAATCCTGTTCGCGGCGAGGCTCAGCTGTCAGCTTAACCACGCCGTATGAACCTTGAATTACTTACATGCAGAAGAGAAAACGGGGAAACTAAAAACCCTCTCTTTCGTGACGGACACCACAGGACCAGAGACGCATCTCTCTTCATGCTTGACGAGTTTGCCATTCGGTAGCCGCGCTGCTTGACCGCATCACGTACGCATGCATATGGCGCATGCATGGGGGACAGGGGTAGGCACTGCACGGGGGCTGATGAGAGAGCATCAAGGGGCTCATCACGGAAATGCCGTCCGTTTCGCAGACAGGCGTCGTGCAAGCTGTTCAGTGTTCACCAGCAACCGGCCGGGCGGCAAAGAAGCCAGCACCCATTCCTCGGTGTCCCATCCCATGCACGGTAATATTCCTTCCTTCGATTACGGTCACAGATATATTCTACTTAACCTCCGAGACGAAATGTGTGTGAAACAAAAAAGCTCTCTGTGTTCCTTGCAAAAAGACGAAGCACCAAAAACGAAACTTAAACTACTAATTGCTGTCATGCTAACTCTGTCAGTGTTTAAGATCTAGTACAATGCATCGATGTGCAAGTTGAAGGTATAAAATACAGGCACTACTTTCAGTTAAGACCAAAAGCTAGCTGGATTTGATAGATCTCAAAGCTTCGTTCACTTGCTTAATTAACAATCAATTTATTTGTTTCCCATGCTGTAGCTGTATGTATGCATGGCTGGGTTGGTTATACTTTCTACTTACAATGCAAGAGATTTATCTTGCAGTGTTGAGCGTTCTGTGTTGAACATTGTTATTCGCTTAAAATTGAGAATTGTTTCCTACAAGTACAGAAAAAGCACACCTAATTCTTCTTGTGTTCCATTATGCATTTCTATTTCTGTACCACGCTAGTAGTTTGGGCGTGACTGAGAATGGTCGGATTTTTTAATAATGATCACGTCGGTCCAGCCTTAACCTAACCCTGATCTTGCCTAGTGTAATTGGAGCTCAAGAATCCAGAGACTACTGGCCATGGCCAAGTGCTAATCCATCAACAATTATGTTGCCTAATTAAGAGAACCCCACAATTTCTAGCGTTCTATTTTAAAGAAAACTATTTCAACCTGCAAGAAGACTAACCATACCTGTCAATCAGCATTTCATTTTAAAAACTAAGTTGTTAATCACTGGAGGATCACAAAATAAATTAACAAATTGAATACCGATTAAATAGTGTTTGCACTTTGGTATAAAAAACCAAGCTAACAAAGGTAACAGAATGGATGAATTCCTTAATTTAATTAGCCCAAAATTGTGGCTATACTAATCTCTAACTAAAGTATATATATGACAATCGAAATGCTTTGCGTTGCCTCCAAAAGGCAATGCATTATGCATGGCCTTCCGTCCGTAGAAGTAGGCAAAATCTTATCAAATCATTGTTATCTTCTATGGTGACGGAACATCATGATCTTGATCTATGGTTGCAATGCTCTTGGGAGCTAAGAATAATTGCCAAAAGATTCCCCATCTGCGTGAAAAGGTTGATGATGAAGACTAAAAAAAGGGACCCATGTGTCATTTTAATTGAGCAGACATGTGGGACACATGTACACTGACAAGTTGGGAGTTTCATTTGTGCCCTGCACCATGATGCCTTGCATATTTTCCTTTTTCCTTGTATCTCGTTTCAAATTCTGAAACTTTCAATGGCCGCCGCACCGTCCTGTCAAGTGAATGTCTTTGAAGTTTTACATTTCAAAACTGAAAGTCACTTGAATTCAAATATTTTTGAACACACGTTTAAAAAATATATTTTGAACACAGGTTTAAGTTTATGTTTGTTAATTAAAATTTATAATGTATGTTCAGGTTTGTTAAATAGTCTATCAGTTGGATATATCAACATCTATTAAAAACTCGCTTCGTTGGGGTGAGTCTTATGATGTTTCTAGTTCAAGCTGCTAAACACTGAGAGGTAAGCTACTTTATTTTTGCTTTTTAATAAACTCTAAATTTGATGTGGAACTAGAGCTGGAACCCTATCAGGAGGAGGACAGCATAATTTATAAGTTCAATGCATAATGAGAGCAAGTTGCATTGCCTAAAGAGAACCATTTCCTTTCACTTTGAGCAGCGGCAAAGGTGCCATATGGCAAGGACAGTTGGTCGTACACCACCGCAAAGCCGCGGGCCACACCAGGCTCCAGCATGCTCTTGTCTCCATCCATGTGCGCAGCAGCAGCATCTGCAGGCTGCAGCAGAAATATCGCTATTAGACTAGACCCAGGCTTACCAATTATTAATCACTTTCACCCATGAATTAAGCGATCGATAGTGCGGTTGGATACTCTCAGCACTGCTTTTTTGCTTACTTAATCACCACTTTGGTTAATTGGTCCTTAATCCAGTGGTCGGATGTTGGGTGTTAAGAGTTATCTAACTGTACGCTTAGCTATACATATGTATGCTTATACACTATACCCTAGCTAGTATAGCTCTTGGGATTGTTAGCGAGATTGTTAGGGGTCATTACAGCCTTACAGGTAGGCGCTGCCCCTGGCACAAGCTACAGATCATACTATAGTAGATTTCCTGAAATATTCTGGTGTTGGAACTGGGACTCATGATCTTTTTTTTTTCTCGAATACGCAACAAGAGGGTTGTGTATCATTGCATTAAGGAGAAAAGGAGTTTAAAAACAAGGTTTGGCCAACGGCCGCAAACGAAAGATTACATAATGAAAATACTAGGAGGGGAGCAAAGAAGAGTTCTGTGCAGTCACTCTCCCGACATTAAGCATTCAAGGTTCTTTGCCCCCGTCCGCGCCCACTGTTCGGCCTCGGCTCTTATGATCAGCAAGAGTTCTGGCACAGTGGACGAGGCATCTCTGAAGCAGCGTGCGTTCCGCTCCTTCCAAATTTGCCAGGAAACAAGGTCGAACAACGAGTCAAAGCCCTTTTTTGCTTTACCATGCCATGCTGCTCGGAGCCTCTTCCACCATCGAAGTACAGACTGCTCCGCGGCCGGCAACAGCCTTCCCAGCGCACTGCAAATGTGGAACCAAATCTCGCGTGCATAAGGACAACAACATAGCAGGTGGTCGATTGTCTCCTGGGTTTGATCGCAGATGTAGCACTCGCTCCTTGCTTCTAGTCCATGCCTGGCTCGCCGATCGTTCGTCCAGTGGCGCCTTCGGAACGTGAGCCAGAGAAAGATTTTCACCCTCAACGGTGCCCAGGTCTTCCAGATCAGTGAGTGGCCGTGGAAGGTGATTGCGCCGGTGTGCAGCTTGTTGTAGGCTGACTTGGATGTATAGCTCCCATCAGGCGTCCACCGCCACACCGTCCTATCCGGCTGGTCAGTGAGCGCAACATGCTCGGTGGCCTCCCAGAGGTCTAGGTACTCTGCCATGGCATCCGTGTTCAAAGCCCCCGAAACAGTTCTGGTCCATCCACGGCCCTGTAGTCCTTGGCGGACAGTGAGGCGGCCTCTGGTTCTAGGTGTTACGTGAGTAACCAAATTAGTTGCCAAGTCCGCTAGTGCATCACCTTGCAGCCAACGATCCTCCCAGAATAGCGCCGATCTGCCATCACCTATCACAGTGTAGGTAGATGCTCTGAAGAAAGCCTGGACCTGGGGGTCAGTCTTGATTGACAGTTCACTCCAGGCGCGTGCACTGTCCATTTTTTGCAGCCAAAGCCATCGGGTTTGCAGTGCATAGCCGGCCAGCTTGAGGTCGCTGATGCCGAGGCCGCCAAGGTCCGTAGGCCGGCAAGCTGTGCTCCAAGCCACCATGCACATATCGCGCACTGACTCGTCTTTGCCAACCCAAAGAAACTTCCTACATATTGCATCAATTTGTTTCCTCGCCCACGGCGGCAAATTGTCCGCCATCATAGAGTAGATAGGCACCGCCCTCAGCACAGACTTGATCCAAACGAGTCTCCCACTTCTCGCCATCAGGGAGCCATGACATGGGGGCATCTTCCTCGCCACAGCTTCAACGACTGAGTGAACCTCCGCCTTCGGAATTTTCTTTGTGCTCAGCGGTAAGCCCAAATAGCGAATTGGGAACTGCTGTACCTGACATCCGAGGATGTTGACAATCTCATTCATGGATTCCTCACCCCCGAAGATCGGAGTGATCGAGCACTTGGCGAGGTTGGTCTTCAGCCCCGTGGCGTCACCGAACAGCCTCAGGATCTCCTTGACTGCCCTTGCTTCTTGAGTTGTGGGTCTGATGAATAGGATGACATCGTCCGCATATAGGTTGCATTGGAATTTGACAGCCTGTGGCGCCGTCGGCCTTAGCACCCCATCTCTGCATGCCTTGTCAATCATTTTGTGCAGGACGTCCATGGCGATTATGAACAGCATGGGAGAAAGTGAGTCCCCCTGGCGAACTCCTCTGAGGTGCCTGATGGGCGGCCCTTGGTGGCCATTCAGTATGATCCTGGATGATGCCGTGGATAGCAGGGAGGTAATCCAGCGGCGCCATCGCTGACCAAATCCTCTGGCATGCATGATGTCCAGAAGGAACGGCCAATAGAGTGTGTCGAACGCCTTTGAGATATCCAGTTTGAGCAGCAACGTTGGTATTTTCCGCTTCCGGATCAACACCGACGCCCTTTGGATGTACTTGAAGTTATCCTGGATTGTGCGAGAACGGATGAACGCGTTCTGATTTTTGTCGATGAGGGCATCCAACTTCGGCGTGAGGCGTAACGCCAGGATCTTGGAGATTAGTGTGGCAAAGCTGTGGATCATCGTTATTGGGCGGTAATCTGCCGGTGCCGCTGCGCCAGCCTTTTTGGGCAGCAAGACTATGAGCGCATTGTTGAGCTTGTTCAGCCCTCTCTGATCCCCCTGGGAGAAAGCGTGGACGGCCGCCATGATGTCTTCCTTGATCACCGGCCATGACGACTTGTAGAACGCACCCGTGAAGCCATCAGGGCCAGGTGCCCGATCCGCCGGCATCGCCTTGATCGCGTTCCATACTTCAGCGTCATCAAAGTCGGCCTCTAAGTCTTCCAGCTGAAGTGGCATGAGTCCAAGCGCATCGAAGTTGATTGTGGTACCGCCACTCGCTGCCCTGCCGAAGACCTCGGTGAAGTGGTTGCACATTGCTTGCTCCATTTGCACGTGATCAGAGATCAGGTGGCCGTCAAGAGTCAGCGACGGTATGAAATTTTGCCTCTTTCTTCCATGAGCGATCATATGGAAGTACACTGTGTTGGCATCTCCCTCACTGAGTTGGCGAATACGCGAGCGCTGCCTGGCCATCGTTCGTTCTAGGCTGGACAGGCCCAAGCACCGCAGCTTCATCCTCTTCCTCAGTGCCGTCTCCGCCTCGGATAACGTTCTTGTTTCCTGTGCCACATCCAGGCGATAGATTAGCTCCCTAGCCATGAGGAGCTGCTCCGTAACCCCGCCGATTCTTGCTGCAGACCAGCTCTGCAGTGCTCTCACGAGGCCCCTGAGTTTGGCATCGAGGCGGCCAATTGGCTCATGGACGGCAACGTCCTCGCTCCAGGCATCAGTGAGCACCTGGGCATAGTCCTCATAGCGGGGCCAGAAGACCTCGAAGTGGAAGCGAGGCTTGGACATTCTACCCAAGTTAGTGTGTAGGAGAAGGGGGCAGTGGTCCGAGGCGTCCGAGCCGAGGCTACGCAGGTGAGCACTTGGGAACATCTGCTCCCACTGGATGGACACAAGCACCCTGTCCAGCCTTACGAGAGTTGGGTTGTCGCGTTCGTTGCTCCAGGTGAAAGAGCGTCCATGAAGATGGAGGTCCTGCAGCTGTAGATCAGCGACCGTTCGTCTGAACCTGGACAGGTTAGTTCGGTTGATTCTGTCATTATTCTTGTCGTCCTCGTTCAGGATCAAGTTGAAGTCGCCGGAGAGCGCCCACGGCCCTGGACATTCGTCCCTGATAGCTTCGATCTCCTCCAGGAACAGAGCCTTATCATTATCATCTTGCGGTCCATAAACGGACGAGAGCCACCAGGAGCGATCATTCTCAGCATTCTGATCTTGAGTCTTGACTGAGTCGAAGATGCTGATATGAGCAGTTACCAAATGTTTCAACACACAGGAATTTTGGTACTGCCAATGCTGCTGTGTTAGCTTATCTCAGAACAGCTGTATATGGGAAAACTATATATTAGCCTGATCCATCTTTAATAGAATTCTCTTCGTTATTCTTTTTAAAAAATAATGGAGCTGCTGACTTTAAGTGAAAGCTTTGGCAGAATCCAATACCCCAATAATGTGCATTAAATCTATTTTCCATGAACAGCTAGTATAACTAACTTGATTGAGCAGTCAGTCATCCATTTGGATGTATGTAACTGACACAACAATATTATCAGAACTTGAAGGCACACATCAACACCAGCCGTCAGCTCATGAGATGGCCACAGCTGCCACACCAGTTAGGACAATCTGCTGCAATTCACCCACATCCAT
Organism: Saccharum hybrid cultivar R570; assembly: GCA_038087645.1. Taxonomy (NCBI): domain Eukaryota; kingdom Viridiplantae; phylum Streptophyta; class Magnoliopsida; order Poales; family Poaceae; genus Saccharum; species Saccharum hybrid cultivar. The sequence continues at coordinate 23,170,692 of JAQSUU010000805.1, read as the reverse complement.
GCTGTTCGTATTGGATTCTTCTGATGACTGACGAACAAACAATAAATGAGACGCCAATTTCTAAATGGTGCAATTCTTTGGGGGCATACGTGTTCGCCTCGTCGCCCACTAGAAGCGCCGGGGCCGTACCAACAATTTGATCACGAATTCGCAACAATTTCAGTGTGTGTGTGTGTAGTGTGTGTGTGTGTGTGTGTGTGTGTGTGTGTGTGTATCTCGTTGCAGCTGCACTCTGAAGCAGGATGGGACCTAAACAGGTGGCTGGGGTTCATCTTGGTCCTGCACCAGGAGACCAAGGAGCACCCAAGAATCAAGTGTTCGCTGTCCTGCCGCCACATTGTGCTTCTCCCTTTAGGATTAAGCACATGACAGGAGATTAGGAGTGTCAAAATTGCTGCTTTCTCTCGAGCAAACAAAGTCCTACCTTAGGTACCTTAGTACAGTGTTATTGGCCTCGCTCTGGCGTGAGATTCTGGCTAGTGGTTAATGCGTGCTTAGTGTTGAATAAAGTAGACGGGAATACTGTTATGTTATTAATATGTAACGGTGGTGTTGTGTCAGGCTCCGTTCTATCACGCACGTTGATTACGGTCGTTTTTGTCTCTCCCTCCATATGTTGTTGTTTCAGAGAGGGAGACAAGGGTGAAACATGTGGAAAAGCTAGGTTAAAAGGAAGAGATTCAAAGCAGGGGACTAAGATTTAAACATACATACTCATTTATTACTGTGTATCCAGCTAATGAATGATGCCTTGTTTGGATAATGCACTAACGGATTCAGATCTAAAAGTTCTCGAAGCAATCTCGTCATCCAATAGTTGCGCTAAGTCATCGATCTTTCCTTTGCTTCCCTTTCTTATTCCTAGCCATTTTCAGAAAATGTATGGCCTTTCCAAAATTAACTTCATCAAAAATGAACCACAAACAAGCAAGGACAAAATATGTGCCGGACTATGGATAGACTGTAGGGACCCGTTCAGGTTGTTAGAATAAACCATGTCATGTTCATGCATGATGTGTGAGTCGTCGATGTGTGTCATGTACTACTCAGTCCTACGTGTAGGTGCTTGTAGGCTATTTTTAGTTAGCACTAGTGTAGCAGATGCGGCTGTCAATTTGGAGACTGGATCCTGCGGATCGTGGAGCGTGAGTTGTGTGGTGCATGCATCAGGTAGTTGCCAGTGCATGCGAGTTCATGTGCACACGCACGCATGAGTTCCGGCGAGCAGGTTGTTGCTCAGGTGTGCGTCGCTGGGCTACAAATAGCCGTGTACTCATGACAGCTGAGATGCTCTCGCGTCGTGTATTTACCAGTTAATAAAGCCAACATACAGGCCGTCCGGCGGCCGGGGAGTTCGTCGCCGGCAAAACTCGCGTCCACTGTTCGTCTTCCACCTCCGTCTCCTCTCGTGTGTGAGCACGTGAGTGCAGTTCGTGCTGCCCAGGGCTAACACAGGTTAACCGAGTATTAACCACTTAACTGACTCAGCTTAAGCTAATTAACCCCAGTATTTCCTGGAGATACACATTGGGCACTCCATTAGCACAAATACAGAACCATGGTTGCAGTAATTACACAAATACCGGAAAACCTAAGATGAACTCAACATGACAAAATACGACTCAGTAAAATAGGTCAAGCATATCGAATTTACACATCCCATCACTTTGTTCATAGCGGGCTAGTTGCAAAAACTAGTATTTTAAGTACAAGATATAACCCAAAACACACTCCCTAGGTTCTTCTCGCCAATAATTGCTTACCTATTTCTTGCTTACCAAGCGTGATAGGTGTGCCCAGCCTACCGACCCCTTATGCCACCGACCATGCATACCTGAGTTTGCTCGAGTGACCATCAAGGTCTCCGGTAACCTAAAAAAAAACAATTTATCAGTAGCACCTTAGTATGGGTCGTTATACTCATATGACTTATCCACATTTATTAAATAAAATAATATGGTGCAGTGGATGCAGCAGCAGGGTCATAGGTAAATAAAATTGCTAAAAGCGAGTAGAGTATTTTGAAACCAACAGAAAATGTAAGGTAAATAACGGGTATGAAAACTTTGTATAAAGGACTTTAAGAAACAAGAGCAACTCAAATCTTCCATGAGTTCCACGTGTCTACAATATAGCTAAATGTTAAGAACTTTGCTTAAAACCGATCGAGAGTGTAGCAATTTGAATCAATTTTATAACCTTGCAGAGGCTGGTGTACAACTTTTTCCACACAAAGTGCAAGACTGAACCCATATCTTGGGGCCACATCACTACTAGAGAACAGACCTTACGTCGATATCCAAAATGGGTATTAGTCCCGGCGAAATTTATGTCCGGGACAAAAAAACGACTTTAGTCCCGGTTGGTATCCTGTCCAACGGTCGGACCACTTTTAGTCCCGGTTCGTAACACCAACTGGGACTAAAAGTCATCTTTTAGTCCCGGTTGGTATTACGAACTGGGACTAAAGGTCCTCCAACTTTTAGTCCCGGTTGGTATTACCAACCGGGACTAAAGGGTGACCTTTTATTCCCGGTTGGTGTTACGAACCGGGACTAAAGGTCCCCCATGAGTCAAATCAAAAGGAAGAGCACAAAGGACTTTGTCATATGTTGTGTTCAGTTGAGTTGGTAAGGAATCTACGCGCGAGGTGAGAGGTCCTGAGTTCGATTCTCACGCACCATAAGAGAGGCCTCTAGAATTTCATTTATTTTTTCACCCGAGGACGGGCTTTAGTCCTTTAGTCCCGATTTCTTAGTCCCAGCTCTGAAACCAGGACTAAAAGTCCTTAGGACCCGGGACTAAAGGACCTGTCTGTAGTAGTGCATGTGACGCCTTCAACATTTTGCATGTTTGGCGAAGACACCAATGAACGATCATAATGGTCAGGTATACCGGTGTCTCACTTAGCTATCCCTCGCTCTAAGATGTGCCGACTCCATAGGGTGAATCGGTCACAACAATCTACTAGGCTTATTGAACCAATAATTTGGCATTGTGTACCGAAAATTTCTTAAAACAGATATAACAATTTTTCAATCATGTTTTTCCTTCATATCTTTAATTTCCTAAGGGCCAGGGGACCATGTTTATTAATCTTAGCTGAGTGAATGTACATCTCCAAGAACTACTATTCTCACGAGTTAGGGCTTCCCAACCGTTGCTTGACTTGTACTATAATAACCAAGCATGGCTAAGCAAATTAACAACAGTGACCTATACTCCATAAAGGTATGCATGCATGCCATTGATTTTGACTACCAATTATATGAGTCATTTTGTACAAGACAGTGTTTAAAAGGCATATCCACACATTGATTGGATTGAACAATCCAGAATAATTATATAATTTAGGACAAATTTTGAACCTTTGATAGCCTGTATTTCAGGACGGAGAGCTTTGCTATCTTGGAAGCAACAGCTTGGATTGCAGTTTGAGCCATCAGAACGGAGCTAAAGGTAGCATCTTTAAATTGGGCCTGCATGTAGCTGGATAGAGTTTGAGTGCTTCCTGGGACGAGCAAGAGGATCCCATGACCTGCCATCTTTGGGGAATGGGAGCGATCATCAGATGGTGTCAGCAAATACTCCCTCTGTCTATGAAAGACCGTCATTCTCCGATTCAAAATTTTTCCAAGAAAGACCATCGTTCTGCAATCCGTACAGCTAACAGAGTAGGGTAACAGCTATATGAGACCCACTCCTGAGACCACCACTCCACATCTCACGTAAGAAAAGGCATCATAGCCATAATAAAAGAAAAAAGCACGTACACGTGGACGCTCTCCTCTCCACATGTTTCATCCCAGCATGTATCCTCTGTCGCTATGAGTAGTCCCGAACGTTCGTGTCCTCTTGCTTGTTACTACTCCCCCCATTCCAAAAGAATAAAATTCTGGAACAGTATCTGGAAGCCTTGGCCTGTCGAGATGGTATGCAATTAGCATTACAAAATGGAGTACGACGGGTCGCGATCGAAACAGACTGTCTACAGCTTATCAACTTATGGAAGAAGAAGGATGTCCAACGATCAAATCTTGGGCCGATTCTGGAGGAGATGGATGCACTTAGTCTTGCCTTTCAAGCTTTCTCTTTTAATTATGTTAGTAGAGCTTGTAATAATGTAGCACATGTTTTAGCAAAACAAGTTTCCAATACACATCGCACGGAGATGTGGCATGTAACTCCGGCATGTGTGGTGCAACTTTTGGCTTCCGAGGCTTCGCCCGGTTGATTAATGAAAGGCAAGCAAGTCACAAAAAAAAAGTTTGATCAATTATAAATAAAAAATATAAATATTTATAATATCAAATAAATATCATTAGATTAATTACGAAATATATTTTCATAATAAATTGATTTAGAGTTATAGTAAATGTGAATACTATTTATTACTCTCTCCGGTCCGATATATCTGGCGTGCGCTCGTTTTGGAGAATGGCCATTTTATCTGGTGCGTTACAATTAAATAGCATGCAACACTTACCAAACCTCTTTATAGGCAAGGCACTCTTCTCACTGCTTGCATGCAAAACTAATTCGCTATTCCGTTTGAGTTGTTTGACCGATCCTTCTCCCTTCGTTGCATACATGCAAAAAATTGATGATGACTTCAACAAACGAAGGGTTATGGCACCATCAGCTAGGAAAAGGGAGCTGGATTAAATAGTTCTTGGCATCTGGAATACTAGTGTTGGCGCCAGATAAAACGGAATGGAGGGAGTAGAAACTTGGTCAAACGTTAAACACTTTAACTGGCACACGTACCGTAATTTCATTCATTCCCGGACAGAGGTAGTACGGAAATGCAATGGTAGACTGTCACTCAGTTATAGGGGTATTCTTGTAATTTTTGAACTACCTTGGTTTTCGTGCTTGGTCCTAGAATCGCAGTCATTCTGACACGGAGGGAGTAATTCAATGAAAGCCGCTGCTCTTTGATGCTAGCTGCTGTGAAGCGGCTTGGCCTGTAACCTGACCTGCATGCTGACGTGCTGTCGTGATGCTATGCTAGTGTCGATTGGAGAGGTTGAGCAGATGCAGTGGCTGATAAGCTTGGTGATAGTGGCAAAGAAACAAACCATATGATTGTGGTTGTGGCCACATTCGATGCAGGCTTTTTCCTATATTTTACGCACAAAACAGGCATTTCTGCCGAACTGCCATGCCCCTAGTCACGTTGCATCATGCGGCCTCTACCATTCTTTAACACCATCGATCACACGGATCACAGATGCGCGCACAAATGTGACGCCCCGAGACCACGCAGATAAAATAAACCGGGCGCCCGCACAGCTGGGAGGGACACGTCGACATCAGTGTGCAACAGTTGACGCACGTATGATTGGCGCCCAGCCTCACGGTGCACCCGTACGTGGTGGCCTCCCATTGCATGCTTTGCGACAGGCGGCTGCCTCTGCTGACGCACAGGCTGGCCTGGAGGCACGCCCTCCCATGCATGCCTTCCACATACGCCCGGCCTACGCCCCCCTCGCTGATTATTCGCTCCGTCTGGGTTCTCGAGTAGGCCGTGCGTGGGAGCAGCGGTGTAGCACGACCGCGATCCGGATGAACTCAGATCCCGAGGTGCATCGTGCAGGGGTGCAAAAACGGTATCGCCACACCTATGGTGAATTAAGATGAGACTACATTTTTTCATAAACTTTTCTTACGATGACCAGCGAGAACCATACAAGCAAAAGAGGAGATATGAAAACATCGATCACACTGCTGAGCATTTGAACTGGCAACTCTTCTTGGCGAGTTTGAGCCTTAACCACTTAAGAAATTCAAATTTTAAATTAAATGAAAGTCTGGACTATTGAATGGAATTGAATATTCAGAATTTGCTAATTCCAGTAATTAATAATTTCATTGGTAAATGAGTTTTTTAGTCAACTAGAGGTTTGCGGATGTTGTGTTGACTGGACCATAACAATACGGAAAATGCTATGTATAGGGCATCTGTCCGTCCGGACATCCCTTTGTGGGCCTGCATACCAGCCTAATAAACCTCTGCTCTGCGTCCACTCGTTTTTTATTATGGTGTCCGCGTCCGTCTCTTCCGTTATGCCGGTTGGATAAGGAAAGGAGAAGGAGACGAGAGACATTCTCTACACGTAGACGGGTGACACCGCCTGCTCCTGCTCCTGCGGCGGCCTTGCCGCTCCTGCTATGTGGTCCACTCAGCCATCGATGGTGACACCGCCTGCTCCTACTCCGTCTGTCGCCCCGCTGCTCCTGCTCTGTAGTCCACTCCGATGTCCACTATCACCCCGCGTCGCTCCTTCCCCTGCTCCACTGCTTCCTCCCGCTGCTTCTACTCTACGGCCCAGTTCGCCTGACAGTGCGGCACCGCCGTGCCCACACGTGGTGACCGCTCCCTCAGCTGCAGCTAGCCACTGAGGCCGCTGCGCAAGGAGAAGCATCGGGCCCTGCGCGCGGAAGCCCTCCGGGCTCACCTCCTGCTATGGCTGCGGTGCCCCGATGCAAATGGCGGAGGAGGCCGCACCAAGATACGATGCATGTTGCAAGTGTACATTTTAAATGTTTCAGATGTTTTTTTGCAAAAGTAGATCGAGATGTTGCATATGTTACAATAGACTATACATGTATGTTTCAAGTGTATGTTCCATATCTTTCATCTGTTTCAGATGTATGTTACAAGTCTTTCATTTGAATGTTGCAAAACTAAATCGGGATGTTGCATATATATATGCAAGTATTTCAAGTATTTTTATACGTATGTTGTAAGTGTTTCATCTTGATGTTTGCATATGTTTGCAATGGCTATACATGTGTTTTCAATTTTTTCTGGTGTTTTGTAAGTGTTTCAGACGTATGTTGCAAGTGTTTTACCTGTTTCGGACGTATGTTGCAAATGTTTCATCTAATGTTGCAAAAATAGATCTGGTGTTGTACATGTTGCAATGTGCGTGAGAAGCGGAGGGGACGCGAGCGGTCCCTGCGCGCGATCTGGCGGCGCGGGCCCCGCATGGGCATGTGAAATGCAGGCTCGGAGCGGGGGCGTGCTGTCTCGAGCACGGGAAATGAGAGTACAGCGCAGACGTCTGTCCAGACGTCCGGGCGCTAGCACTACCGTAACAATATGTGTGTTCCCTTAGCATAAACCCACACTCCACATTGCAGTCATTTAGTACTCCTACTCCAAGCACAAGCACAACAGAGCCACACTAGTTAAAAATTCACAGGCAGCACAGACTCAGAGCATAGAGGCACAAACAGATATATAAAGAGATCACCAGCCCTCCTGGTGAACCACACCCACATGAACATCTCAAGCTACGATTTCTGCTGCAAGAGCAAGACCCGCCCGGAGACCATCTCACCAACCACAGCCCCAAGACGGGAGGAGGCAGCACCACTCCGCCAGAGACGCGCCGCGCGCGGCCGCAGCAAGCCATGAAGAAGCCTTCCGCTCTCCTCCGTTCCTTCTCCTCGCGCCTCTCCACGCGACTAGCGCCGTCGTCGCCGGCGGTCGTGGCGCCGTGGCCGCCGGTCCGGACAGCGTACGACCGCTGGCTGGCCGCCGAGCTCGACGAGCTCCGCGCCGACCCGCTGACAACGCCGTGCACCAGCGCCGCCTGGCTCGGCCGCGCGCTCGGCCTCGCCGTCGCCGCGCAGAGGCGCCTCGTCGCGGCGTCCGCGTCGGAGACGACGGCCGCCGCCGGGGCCGGCACCGGCATTGACCGGAAGACCGTCGACGAGTGCGTCGAGGACACCGCGGAGCTGCTCGACGCGTGCGCGGGCTTCCGTGACCGGCTGGACATGCTCCGGAGCTACGCCACCGCCACGCGCGTCGCGCTCCACTGGCTCGAGGAAGGCCACGGCGCCGGCGCCGGCGAGGCGGCCGCGCGGCGCGCCGCGGCAGCGTTCGCGGAGTGTGAGGCCGTGGAGCGCCGGTGCGGCGCCGAGCTCGCCAAGTGCGGCTCCAGCCTCCGCAAGCTCGGCGAGAGGGCGCTGCTGCACGCGAAGCATCCGTCGTCCGGGGCTCCCGGCGCCCACGACGAGGCTCTGTCCGGCGCGCGCGCTCTGGCGCTGCTCGCCGTCGGCGCGCTCAGCGCGGCGCTGGCGTTCCGGCCGCGCCGTGTGGTGTCCGGTGTCGCCGCCAGCCACGCCGGTGGCGGCGGAGGCGGCGGCAAGGCCGTGGTGGCGCAGTGGGAGTGCGCGCTCCAGGAGGCGCAGAGGCACGTCAGGGAGGAGTACGACCGGCGAAGGAAGGACGGCGTGCCGTGCATGGCCGAGCTCGACGCCGCGATGGCCGCCTGGCGGGCGGTGAGATGTGCTGTGGCCGGTGGCCGGTGCTGCCCGGAGACCGTCGCAGCCGCTGCGAGGAGACGGTGCGACGAGCTGGAGGAGACGGTGGCGGTGTTCGAGGAGAAGCTCGACGAGCTGCGTAGGGAGTTGATAGCAGTAAGGATGGTGCTCATGGAGTGGGCTCAGAGAGCAAGAGGCCATGAGATGCTTAGGCTCCCTAGGATTTGAGACGAAAGAAAAACAGAAAAAATTGTAGTGTAGAATTTGATGTACATAAGCATTTTGATAGAAATTTTTTATCTCATCTTTTGGCTAAACCATGTGAACCGATTGAAAAGTGGGAATATGTGTTTGAAAAAGGGGGAAATCCTTCCATTTCGCTATGCCGCCATTAGTACAACTTTTTTTATAAAAAGATATATAGTTTACTTGGATAATAATACTACATCGGTCCATGTTGAAATTATCTTGCAAATTTTCATTTTTCAAAATCATGTCACGATGTTAAGCAAAACGAAAAATATTCAGTTCATCACAAGTAAAAAAAAAATTCCCCACATCCAGTGAATAGCTATGACCTGATTTTCTTATATACAGGTGAGTCCGTGAGTGATATTGGTCACTAACTAGTCGTCTGTTGACTGTGTGTGGGAAGATTTTGATGTACTTTAAAAATTTCCATGTGTTTTTCTACCCCAGTTAAGTGCTCATTTCGAATGTATCATGAAGACATGAACCATGGTGTTGCTCACAGTTAACACAAAAGGAACATGATATGAATACATTTTGTATTTTTTTTGTAATGTTGGCAAATGTACTTTTCAACAATCCAAATACAATTTTTTTAAAAAAAAATCAAAATGTTAATCATGTTGTCAGAATTTGTTCAACATTACTCTCAAAATACTATTGTTGAATATTTCAATGTTTGGGGGTTTTTGCAAATATTGTGTCACTGAAAAGATGACATTTTACAAATTTTTGAAATTTTAAATTTCGAAAGCCGGTGGAAGGCAAACCCCTTATATACAAAAAAAAGTAGCTCAAAAATCGATCAATTACAATATACAAAAACAAGGTTTAGGAAAAAACAAGAATGCATGCCAGATCACACGAATTTTGGGCTGCACTGGGCCGAGTGAGACCAAATGAAGCTCCCGTGTGGTTGAGCTGCCCCCCAAAGGCCCACATATATAGACGGCCTCGGTTGAACTTGCCCGGCCCATGCACACCTAGTGTCGTGCGGCACGTTTCAGTTCAAACATGGCAATGACCGTGATCAGCGTGGTGGAGGGGATGCCGGCGGCCATGGCGTGCCCGTGCAGCTAGCTGTTCAACGCCGGGATAGTGCTTCTGTCCAAGGTGGTGTTAATCGGAGGCTGCACGCTGTTGGATGGACTTTCCTCAACGCATTCGTTGGGTGAATATATATGCGTGAAATTTGTTTCCAGATGTTTATGCTATATCTTCGTATTCCATTTCTATATAAGATTATAAATTGTGTAGATAAAAGAATAGCATCAGTTGTATAGTTACAGGTAGGTCCCACCAGCCCCTGCCACTCAGCATGACACGTAGGAATGATGTGGACGCTCACATCAGCATGACATGTTGGATTTTGTATCTGTGACCTTCCAATTAGTCCGTCATGGATGACTAAATTGATCCATAACGTCCAGTTATGACGATAATTTAACCAATCGTCATACATCCATCACCTTGGATTTGGACCATCACAGATGACTACATTTCGTGATGATTTCTTAAAAGGTCACAATAAAACCGTCACGTAAAGCCAAATTTCTTGCAGTGTTACGTAACTAAGCTGGTATAGACATTTGAGAGAACGTTGAGGTCTTGAGTTTGAATCCTAGAAACATTTTTTTTGTTCTTTATCACTTATATCACTGCCGGATCTAGAACCGACGTTGGCTGATTGCTCTCAACCCGCCGTGATGCTCTCTGCCGGATACAAATCCAATGATATCGGGTCTAGACCTGCAGTGACCGATTGCTCTCTGTCGGATCCAAATCTGTTAGTGATGCTGAGTTTTATCACTACCGGGTTTAAAAACCGATAGTGATGCTCTCAGCCGGATCCAAATCTGGCAGTGATACCAGATCTAGACTTGGCAGTGATGCAATAATCTAACGTAGTCAGAGGCCTATCGTCCAATATTCTTCCCATTCTTTGTAGTATTCATTGTTGTGTAGAGCCCCATCTTTATAGGAGATGACATCACTATATAGGAAGAGGTCAGTTGCTTCATTATTTTTTCTCACCGCTCATAACAGATAGAAATAGGAACCAAATTTAAATTTCATTTAAATCTAGTTTGAAGCATATCGATTAACGCCTAGTAGCAGCCCAATCCTCTTATCCTCCTCTTTTTTTTCCCTTCCCACCTCCCTTCTTTGGTTTTGGCCCATACAACCCATCTCAGCAAAGTTACTTCGTTTTTTTCCTGCTCCCTTCTGCCGGTTAGCCCACTTTGGTCCAAAGTAAAAGTCAAAAAGAAAAAAACCCCCACCAGACCTAGCACCTCAAACTTCCACTCCAGGACATCATACTCAGTGCACTGTTTGGAATTCTTCTTTTTGGTGGAAACAGAATGTTTGGTCTTATGGTTCTTGTGTCCACAACTACAGTAGATGAGTCCTTAGTGGCATAGAGTCGAGACGAGGAGCATGTCTTTGGGTATAGTCGGACGTTGGAAAGTCTAGAACTACTCCATCTGTAAAAAAAAAAAAATACAAATCTTAATTTTGAAGGAGTCAAATAATATTAAATTTAGCTAATTCTGGAACATACAAATATTTATGATTTATGATATCAGATACGTATCGTTAGATTAGTTATAAAATGTATTTTAATAGTAAACTTATTCAGAGATAAAAATAAATATCGATACTCTTTATTATAAATTGAGTATGGGTTCAAATACTGTTTTTGAAAATGGGAGTACTTCTTTGAGGTCTGAACCTCTATCACTGTAGGTGTCAGAACAGGTGGTGACAATCTGATTGGTCAATTTTTTTTTCATAAACCTGTAGTAAGTGCTTTAGGTTTCTGAACCGGGAGTGACGAGCACATACATTTTCTTCGGTTGGTAAATTGTGGCTTTGTGGTGGGTTTCATTTTCCAGTTTTCAAGACTGCAACCTCATTTTTGCAGACTTGAATTGAAAAATGAAATTGACTCTCTCAGTAGAAGATTTCATTTCACTATTTTCAAGACAAACTACAACAATTATTGTATGCATGATGTTGCAATCCTACATGCCATGTAAACTATATAGCCATTTGAAAATATATCTGAACTAAACATAGTTACACTACAATCACTATTCACACTACATGCAAACTAGAAATATCAGGTTCTTATATGCATCAGATTCATTAACGTATCACGACGCAGGGGAGAATTTTCCTGCATGCAAGCCGAGGAAGCAAGTACGTACGCGTACGCGACACGTGAAGTCCAATAACCGTACGCGACGCAAGGGAGAAATTTCTTGTATGCAAGCTGAGGAAGCATGTATATACGTACACGTATGCGACACGTGGAGTCCAACAACCAACCAGGCACCGTCCCATCTAGTGGCGGAGCCAGGAATTTTATGAGAGCCTGGACATGATAATACGCCGAGCTAATAGTGACAAGCAATGCACATGAATATATTATATAACATGCATAAAAAATTAGGAAGCCATGATAGATTCAAATTAAAATATTAAAATGATTTTTCAGTACACAAGTTTACGACTGAGATAATGAAACACAAAAGACAAACCTAAATGCTAATTGGTAACTACGGATGCCCACGGCCACGAGCATGGTTACGAGGCAGCTGCATCTTGCGACTCTTCAAGTTTTGGAACCGCCGAAGAATAGTAGCTTCATCAAGTGAATTGAATAGTTCTCGCTCAATATAGCAGAGCATCAAGTTGTTGAACCAATCATCAGCAATCCTATTGCGGGATTTAGACTTGATAGTCTTCATACATGAGAAAGCCCTTTCAACAGTTGCTGTTGACACCGGTACCAACAAGGGCAATTCAATGAGCTTGTAGACCAATGGAAAAAGCAAATGTTTTTCAGTTTCAACCATTTTCTGGGACAAACTTTCAATATCTTTGCAATTAGCAAAGGCAGCATGCCTCCTTACATGAAGAATATATGTCTCCAATTGTCCCCTTATGACTCCACGATCATGATTTGAGAAATCCTCAGCATAAATTTCAGCAAGCCGAGTAAGACTGTTGACATCAAAACTAGAGAAAGAGTTCTTTGGATCAAGACAAGAAAAGCACATCAATAGCTCCGTCATCGCATCAGTGAACCGATGATTCATCTCAGCACATATTATATCAAGAACAACATAGTCCTCGCAAAAAAATTAATCAAGAACAACATAGAAAATCCCAACACAATAATGATGAAGATTAGTAAGAGTAAATCCGTCATGCCTTGAACCACCTCTCACCGGTATCTTGAAGATTGCCTTTGTTAAAAGAGGAAGAAGATTCATCATGCCCACGAAAAGATAGGCCTTGCTTTAAGAGATATCTTGAACATCGTAAAGTAGAAGTTAAACGAGTTTGGTATAATTCCTCCGATTGTTTACTAGCTCTGTTTAATACTCTCTGCACACTCTATCTTTGATTTTAAAGTCACCATATTTCTGAACACACTTGTTGTGAGCACTACCTACACCACCAACATGTTTAGGTAATGCTTCGTATGCATGTTTCCAATCTCTCCAACCAGTTTTGTTAAATACATCATAACCAAAATGTTGTGCCCTTGCCGGCTGCTTGAAAAGGAAGCAATAAAAGCAATAACTAGCATCTTTGGATTCACTATATTCTAACCAATTATATTTCTTATACCAACCCACAGAAAAGCCCCTTGAACCTGGATCTTTCAATATATTTGTTGGTTGTGATGGACCTTTCAATATGTATGCTCTCCTAACTTGGTCTTGAATTTCAGGTGCATACTCAGATTTGTTTTCTAGGAGCTGGATCACATACGATTTAATTAGGATCAAACTCATTGGTGAAATTGTCCATGTTTGGTTCTGGTTCCGGATGACCTGGAGCTTCATGTGGCTCTTCTATGTTTGGATAACTGAAATTAGTCAAATTACCTGGTTGGGTCAACCTCCTCCTCTCTTCCATTTGTAATTTTTGCTCAGTCTAGGTGCTGTCCAACACAGCAGAGTAGCAGGCGGCGCTTGTGCCTTGTCCGCGGCTGCCTCCAGTCGCCGACTTTGCCTCTCCAGACTCCGACCACCGGCCACCGCCAGCTGTAGTTGCTCTCACTAGAAGCAGTAGCAAGGGGAGGTCAAATCCATCAGCTTCGTTTGGGGTTCGGGATTGGAAAAGAGGAATGACAGAGATAATGAAGGAGGATTAGGGTTGACCTGGGATCCAATTGGGGTTGAGGTTGGCGCATAAAGCGTTGCTTCAGCTTCCCCGCCATGGAGTAATGGCGCCTCCTCGGTACTGCCCTCGAGCGCTCACGCTCCGTGTCGCCTGGGAGCTGAAGCCGCGGCGGCGCCCCTCAGCGCTAGCCTTTTCCTCTATACTGGGCCTTTGGGCCTAAAGCGCAAGTAGCGGGGGAGCCCGGCCAACGGCCCAGGGTGGCCGAGCCTTGGCTCTACCACTGGTCCCGTCCCATCTCGTACTACTGCTGTGCCGTGAAATATCAGGTCTATGCAGAATCAGGTATGTACATGACACGTGAATTTACTGCAGCGCCGGGAAGGAGAAGACACGATGCAGGGGATCTGCTCGAGCACCAGAGATTGAAACTCATCGCCCTCAAAGCGGGTTTCATCGTGTTTCATCGCCTGGGTAACCGTGAGGACTAGATGAAACTCTCTTCTCCTCTCTCCTCATAAATACCTCGGCGCATAAGCAAATTTGCTATTGTGTCATGTTAGAATGAAACCTCATTGAGACTGACCTTAGTAATGAACAAAGTAGTTGTATCTTGGCAACTAATTTTGTTGTATTTTAGGTGGAATTGTAAATGCAACTCGGCAAATGTAAGGGTCCTAGCATCGCTCCCTGTGGGTTGATTGGTTCACACTTTTCGCTAGCGATACCGGCATTCACTTGGAATTTAAGGGCATGTTTGGCTAGGCTCTCCCTAGCTCTAGCTCCGGCACTGTAGTGCACTATAGCACGGACCCGGGCCGGGGAGCCTAGAAAATGCAGCTCCGCCTGCTCCTTCTGCTGTGTAGACAAATTTAGCAGGGAGCTAGAGCCCTTTTTTCGTTGCTACAGGCGCGCACAGTACCAGCAGGAGCCGGAGCCGCTGCCGTGCCAAAGACTCCCTGAGAAGGAATGCATCAATACAATAGGAATTAATGCAGCAAGCCAAAGTGGTTAACCCTAGGACCTCTGCACGGTGTGGCCGGTGGGCGTCAGCATCGTCAATGGAAATGCATGAGGTGCTCGCGGCTTCCGCGATGCCCCGTCCGTGTCTGGCATCACCCATGTGGCCATGCCATGTCCTGGCGTGGACGTACGATCGTTCGTTCATGATGAATTGTGCAAGGCCTCCTCGATTATTCGGTCGACACGACAACAACTGCACGGGAAAAAGGAAGACTACCGGCACGAAAATGAACATTTGAACAGGAGACGTCCTTGCGAGAGAGTCTACTAGATCAGCATTGGGCGGCCCTTGACTTTTTGATCAGGACGGTTCGTGAGCTAGCGAAAATCAGTATTTGCTCCATATTATTGCACCTAATAGTTTATTCGCACGGAAATTTTTATTTGACAAAAATAATGGGTATTCATTTGAATACCCTTGACTCACAGGTCGGCCACCATGAATAGTGCTGCCAGAATGGGGTTCTCTATTGTATTGCCGTCGCATATCCCACTGATGAGAGCTACGATTAGGAATTTATAGATTTCATCGAGAGCTATAATTTTCATATACAAAGTATAATCGAACAGCATATAAGAAAGACATGATTTTTCTAAGGCGACAAGCCCTAAGACGCGATTAATATGTTGCTGAAACTTTATATTATTATTTTTTGCATCTTAACGATCTCAAATGAAAAAAAAAACTCAAAACTAGAACATTGTGTAGATCTCATCGATGGCTACAATTTTCATGAAATAATCGTCTTCATCCAAGATTTTATGAAAGAATATGATTTTTCTAAGGAAGAGTCTTGTCGCTAATATGTGGGTCTCATCTGTTAGAGCCATGTAAGCATTGAATCAACATGCCATGTAGGATAGCGGGTGGGGTAATGCCCGTTGGGACCTAGATGAGACCTGTTACAACTTTAGAGAGCCAAAAATACATTTTGAGATTCTAAGGGCCAAAATGACACCTCTAGGCAACTTTGAGGGCCAATGATAAATTCTACTTTAAGAGATCTCCTCCAGCAAACTTCTTCAACTAGATGTCTAAATATTATCATATTCTATTCCTTGTTTCTCGCTCTCCAAAGACAGAGCGTGCGACTGGCTTTCCGAAGCTGTTAGAGGTCAGGTAGATGCTGAGAGCCATTCTTGTTAGAATATGAATGACTCTCCAAACCAAGATTTAGAGAGTGCATCGAAGAAAATACTGTTGGCGATGATATCATAATGGTAGATAGCCAGATGCTACCGTGGCCCATACATGCTACTTGCTACACATGGTGTTGCACTTGAGGCCTATTTTACGAAAATTTATATAAAGGATCCATTTTAGTAAGAAATTATCTCAAAAGGAATTAATGTTGCAAAAGTTCCTCAAAGCTAAGTCTGACGTGTAGAAGCATCGTCAAGCACGCGCGATCCGAATGGGTCTGTCATGTGCTCCTGCCTCTTGCCATTCGTTTAGGATTTTTTTCCTTTTTCGAAATGGTTTGTTTCGCAGGCAAACTAAAGTGTTCACGCAACCCAACGCAATGCAAGTTATAGAAACCCCCCGAAAAAGTGTGCGTTTCACACTTTCACTTGGAACACGCATGCACGTCGCCCCAAGGACAAAGGAGCACGAAATCGCGCTATATACACGTTTCTGCAATGGCGGCGCCGTAGGCCGTGTACACTCGTCCGGCGGCCTGATCGAGCCGTGAACCGCTCGTACACGAGGCCGGACGCCCGGACGGACCGCAGGAGATATATTGTTGGAGTTGGAGAGCTAGCTAGAATTTAACAGATCGGAGCTGACCAGTCATCAGCGGCCTTCGTTGATTGAGGACCGAGCAAGATAGAAAATCAACAGCTAGCGATGGTGGACGAAGAGGCAGGCGGCGTTAGCGCGGCGGCGGCTGGTGAAGTGAAAGTGAAGAAGGTGTCGCCGCCGCCACCGCCGGCAGATGACGATGAGATGGCGGCGTGGAAGGCGCCGGCCGCGATGGTGCTGGTGCAGCTGTTCAACACGGGCATGGTGCTGCTATCCAAGGTGGTCATCGGCGGCGGCATGTTCGTCTTGGCGCTCCTCACCTACCGCAGCCTCTTCGGTGCCGCCATCATCCTCCCCATCGCGCTCCTCCAAGAGAGGTGTGTGTACGTGTGGCTTAAACTAGATACATTTTCTGTTTTTAGTACTACATTATAATTTGATTTTTGATGTTGCTTCAATCAAGAAAGAAAAAGAGAAAATAAAGCTCGAGCAATGTTCGCTCCTTCAAAAATTGAGATACGTAGTAGCAATGGTACAGTTTTACTTCACTAGTGGAACTGAAGTTATTTTCAAACAAAGTTGTAGTGAAACAAATTCTTGTAGCAGATGTCGGAGGGGGAGTTGAGAGAAGCTGATATTTCCCACTCTCATCTAAAACGTCCACTTCTTGTGAAACCGGATTTTAAGGAGCTCCACTCAAGCAGCTGTTTTATTTTTAACCCGTTTCATTAAAAACCAACTACAATAAATTGTAATCTTGTCGAATCGTCCAATATAAGAGGTAGCTAGTAGCAAAAGCTCTAGATGACTATAGATCCCTCACGATTTTAGGTACTTTTTGCTGATGGCTGTCTTTTCCTGTCATGGAAAAACCTTCCTGCGGTAGTGATGTATAGCAGGACTGGAAATTCGTAGTTTCAAACAACTCTATGTACTCTTATTTTCATCCCTTCTGTAGGGGGAAGCAGAAAGAGATGGACTGGCACGCCGCTGGATGGATCTTCCTTAATGCGTTCATCGGGTAAATTGTTTTTTCTGGATCACGCAAAAGTTTGCGCGTGTTTATATTAAGGTAGAGAAAAAGTTTAATATAACACACCTTAACGGCGTCTTAGGAGGTCAGAAGAATTGTACATGGACGCTCAGACCCACCCTAGTGTACTGAAATTTATGTTGTTACATTGGGAATTGATCAACCTGAAAAGAGACGCCGGCTAGGACACCTATGCCTGCGCAGCCGAGCGGCGGCGGCGCCGCTTACGCGCACCCACGTCATCGTCCGGCGGGAACAACTCACGAAGCGCCTCCATGTGATCAGGGTGACCTCTGTAGATTTCTTCGTACATTTTCATTGTTGACGTGGACGGAGTCGACATCCCGCTGGCTAGTCCCAGGCGCTTCAAGACAAGGTGCTCACCTCGCTTGGCCACTGGGATATGGGACAGGCTTTGCGTTGCTATCCGCCTGCTCCTCTTGGGGAGCTCGAGCGGTGGACGTCTGTCGGTGGTTGAATCATCTTCGGGCAGCTCCAGGAGCGGTGGTTGCCTCGCCTTCGTGACTGGCATGATGAAACTCTTGAGGCGATCGTCGGCGGAGTCCGTCTGCGGGGAAGGAGTGCTGTTGATGACGTCCATGGCAGCCACTGCTGTTGCGCCTCCCGAGGTGGCAGCCCCGACCAATGCAGGGTTGACGCCAGGTTGCCCCCCCGGCGGCAGCGTGACCGGTGGTGGCTCCTGCACATGCGACGACGGAGGCAAGTCTGCCATCCACTGTGCAGTCTTCACCGGAGAGCGGGTGTCCACTAGAGATGTGTCCACTTCCTGAGAGGTGCCTTTCGGAGCAGTCAAGCATGCTCCTATTGGGGGGCTCGCCATGAGCAAGGCAGCGAACTCCTCCAGCATTGGGTCGATCCACGCAGGAGGCCCCGAGCACGTCCAAAGCACCAGTGCCACTGGATCTTGCTCGGAAGTGGGGAAGCAGCGTGTAGCGGCAGTAGCATTGCCGTCGCAGTCGGCTGACGCACCCAGCTGACGTCCCTCGCCGGCTCACTCCGGCGTCACCATCGTCTTCGTCGCGTTCCGCTAGCGCCCCCCATGAGACCCCGCCCAAGCCACTGCGAGGCGCGTGCAGGGGGCCGTTGGGTTGCCACCACGAGCGAAGTGCCGCGATTGTCTGCCATCCTTCGCCACCGATGCCGCCGCATGCCTGTCGTTTGTAGGTCCTGGCGAGGTGACTGAAGCCGTGGCAGCACAGGCAACGCCGCGGCAACTGGCAAGTCGCTACCCGGTGCGAGTAGGAGAGGCAGTTGAAGCATCAACCGTGAAGCTCTGTGGGTACCTTCTGAGTTTGCCGAGCTTGCTTGGTGTCATGGCAAGGCTCAGGCGAGGCGGTCGCAGGTCGAGCTTCCTACCGAGAGAGGATCTCCCGCCACCCATCGGCATTGGGGGCGAAGACTCGTCCACGACGGCCGAGACGCTGGCGTGCTGGGATGTGGCCTTCCACCGGCCGAGCAGGCATGCCGCACACTAGCTGTGGGCGCGGCGGGGCCATAGTTCCGCCCCGGCCTGACATCTGAGTTAGGGTGCGCGACGGGGACACAGCGACCGGTTTCAGCGGGCGACGAGCGGTGTCCAAGTAGCTGGTGGGGTGGTCGTCGTCGGCGTCCGCCCACCGGCAGCTCTTCGTGCGCCCTCCCATTGGCCCACCTGGGTAGAATGGAGCCGCGTCCGGAGAGAGGGTGGGCGAGCCAGGGGCCATGGCTGGCCTGAGCAGATCGGGCGGAGGTGAGCCATCGTCCTCTGCGCCGGCCGTCAGGCGAGCCCCAGGCTCAGCCCCGCCGGACGGCGGGGCCATCCCGCTCGATGGCCCCTGCTCCCGCGGTGGTTGGCCGGCGCCGGCGATGGAGGCAGCGTCCTTAGCCCCGGCGGCCGCCCTGGACCCGCGGTTGGAGGCCGCGGCGGCGCCATCATTGGGAGCAAGTGGATCGGGATGAGCAGCCCCAGATCTGGCCACCACCTGGGCATGCGCTAGAGACCCGGCCGCCCAGCCGGGCATGGCCGCCTCCACCGTCGCAAACTGGCCGCGCGACGGGTGGGGGTCGAGGTCGGGCTCCTTGCCGGCGCCACAACCGGAATCTGGACCTTCGCTGGCTGTCACTTCGTTGGCCTCCGGGCACGGTGGGGCCACGACCGCGGCAGTGGAACCGGTCAGCGCTGACGGGGCGCACGGCCGCGCGGCGGGCGTGCCAGCGGAGGCCTCCGCGCGCTGCAGGGGAGAGGAAGGGGCGGAGGATGCGGGGAAGAGAGGGGCCGGCACCGGCGGGCCGCCAGGGGTCGGGTCGCTAGGGTTGGGCCCTAGCCTGTTTGGGGAGTTCGACAAATACCATCGGGTAAATTGTAAACATATATGTTCATTAATCAAGTTATTCTCAGAGGTTCCGAACAAATATTGCCTGTTCCGTCGACCACATGTTTAAAAAAATATAAGCAAGCAATAATGTTTTGGATATATGTGTCCCGTAGCAAATCAATGTTGATCGATTTGAGTCATCACACCGGTTATCCAATTTGTTGTCTAACATAAAAGAGATCGTAAAAACTATTACAATACAAAAATATTATTGAGGCATACCTACACACTTTCTTCTCATACATTCAAATCTGAATGGTCATGATTCAGAAAGTTGTTGGTACTTAAAGCTTGAAGTCTTCAGGGGCATCAATTTGAACATGACTTGTGTTACATTACATACCTAAATGTCATGTAGATATGCCATACCAATGAGCCTATTCTACTACGGCCTTCATGACACAACGGCGTCATACGCTACTATATTCCTGAACTTAGTCCCGTTGACAACCTTCATACTCTCCTTCGTGTTCAGGTACAACTTCTCTATTTCTTCTGTAAAAAAATACACCTGTTATATGTTGATATAGTGCTTAACAATGAAATGCTTCTCTAGTTGTGCAGCATCTACAGGGATGTGCCTATGTTAACGTTAGGAGTGCACATCCCCTTGGCTTTGACCCATCCCAAACCTTAACTTTTATTCACATATTGTTTTTTTTTATAATGAATGATTTTATTAATTAAAAATCCTTACGTTAGGAGTACCCACCTACATTATGAATCCTTTCCAACCTCTGCATAAAGCACATAACTTAAAAAAACAAAAGAAAGAGCGTAACACTCTAATGACTATTAATCCTAGATTGCCAGCCATGTGTCCAGGAGAAAAACACCATGACCGTTTGAGCCAATTGTTAAGGATAACCCATGTGTGGAGACAATGAATAACCAAATGTACTATCTACAAGGGAAAATAAGCATGTTTTTTTTTCAAACACCAAATCATTTCTGCATACCAAAGTGCCCAATAGGTAGCCGCCACCCCACCCCCCAGCAGAACTTAAGGTTTTAAGTTGTTCCCAAACCCCTGAAGTCAACTCCTGAACATATGAGCAATACTACGAGGTTGAGGAATGCTTAATTCAACATGTATGCAGCCCAAAATCATACGGGCAAACCGACATTCAAAGAAGTGGTGCGTAATTGTCTTATTTTTGTGGCAAAAGCAACAATTTTCAATCACTCCTACATATTTAATTCCTAATAGCAATGTTCACAATCGATTCCATCATTCCATGGCAATGTCCTTTCCACTATAGCATTGTACTTCAAACGGTTACACAACTGCATAATTTGTGCGTGCATTATTCAATTCTTGCATTAGGATGGAGGCATTGCAAATGACGAGCATGTCAGGATCGCTTAAGATTGCAGGAGTTGTGGTGTCCGTTGGGGGCACAATGATCATCAACCTATACAAGGGAAAGATTATGCATCTATGGAACCCTGTTCTTCACCCTCACAACAAAGAGCATGTGGATGCTGCAAGCCATCAGCTACGTGGAACAATCTTGTTGACAGGCAGCAGCTTCACGCTTGCTTGCTGGTACCTAATTCAGGTAGCGCGCGGCGTGCTTTGGTGATCGTCATTGTTGTCATGTTCAATTTTGAAATGATTTTAGCTCATAATGTATTTTTTCTTTTTTTGTGAATCATAATATATTTTTTCTGTTTCTATATGTGGTTGCAGTCGAAGGTTATGAAGGTATATCCGTACAAATACTGGTCATCCATGACTACGTGCTTGGTTGGAGGGCTTCAGACAGCAGTTGCTGGAATCATATTTAGGAGGGACAAGAACGCCTGGAAGATAGGATGGGATATAAACCTTCTGACCATCGTTTACTCAGTAATTTATCTATACATTTTCTATTTCTACTAGTGACCAGAAATCGTTTGAGATGATTGGCAATCTTGACTGAGCTAATTTAACTAGTGACCAGACATGATCCATTCAACCCATTGTATGAGAATTAACCTTGCAACATATTGGGTGCAGGGGGCACTTGCAACAGCACTAAAATATAGCATGAACTCGTGGGCTGTGTCTAAGAAAGGCCCATCATACCCTCCAATGTTCAGCCCATTGTCTGTGGTGTTCGCTGTTGTGCTGGGATCCATCTTCATCGGCGACCACATCACCGTTGGAAGGTTAGTTCTGTTGTTTTTTTTTATGTTTTGTACCTTTTCCCCTTATCCATGCTCTGTTCTCTTGTTTCAGTAACAAAAAAAAGATACATTACTTATATAAAAACAATGCTATCTACTGACTAAAAACAATGCTATCTACTGAAATCCGTTAGTCTTAAAATGAACTAATTAAGAGCTAATTAGCACAATGAGTCATTTTTTATGACATTATGTCACAACTGATTGTACCTCGTCAATCTATCTTATGAATGTGCAGCCTCATCGGGACGGTTCTGGTGATTGTTGGGACCTACATCTTCCTTTGGGCCAAAGCAAATGAGCGACTTGAAAAGTGAATATGTGAGAGAGCCACATGTTTTGTTCATAGATTTCCATGGCTCGGGGTGTAAATACAAATGGAGGACGACTTTGTAATATATAAACATAAATTAACATATGCTATATAGAGAAAATGGCACATACATTAAAATACATAAAAACCAATGTTCGTCACAAACATTTTGTAGCTTAAAGTGAAGAATCATGTCAAGATTATCTTGTCAGCTGTTATGTAGAACATACAAATGACAACAATATATTTCCAGGATCCATGTTTTGTTATAACTATGTGCTTAATAATGTATAATTTTTTCCCTTGCTCATTAATCATGAGATATGTTATGCTTTTGGTCTTCTACTAAAGTCTTGTAATAATTGAGTGATGATGATGCTTTCAAAGAACCAACGGCCAGAATTTCTTGATATAAAACAATTTATATCTTGATATATAAGTCTATATTGATAGACAAACTTAATCACCGTCGGTCCATAGCCTGAGGGGTCCCTTTTGGGTGACCTGCCAGTGGAGATAAACGGTTTTCACAGCCGGCTTGGCATATGATCCGATGGTGATCATAGTGCCAGTCTTCGCCACCGCATCATGTGCTTAACCGATGGTGGAACATTTTACCACCGATAGTTATTCATCCAATGCGTGACACACAGAGAAACCAGCGAAGATACGAAGTTTCACCGCTAGTTTCAAGATGGAAGGACACACCACCGTTAGAGCTGGCGGTGAAACAAGCTAGCATCGTCGGTTCGCCATAGGATCCGACGGTGGAAATCGCAATGACTCGAAACACCACCTCGCCCGCCATGCCGGTGGTGATAAGAAGTTTCACTGCCAGTTTGTTTGGACACTGAATACCACATGCTTCGATCTGGTGGTACAAACAGATATCACTGTCGGCTGTCTGTTTAACCCTGCGGTGGTAAACTACCGGAAGAAAACCCCATTCCCTCCTTTTCTTCTTCACTCACTCAACTTTACTTCAGCCATGGATCCTCCAACCATTTCTGGCGGTGTTCTAGGGTGCTACGGCCTTTCACGTTGGTGCTAGCACCAGCAGTGGGTGTGTGTGCTCATGCTGTATCTGGTGCTCACCATGGTTCGGCCTTAGGACACCTCAGGTGGAGGGCCCAAGCTCGCAGCCACAACGACATACATGTTGGCAAAACAAGGGAAGGTGGAGTAGCTCACTAGGGGCTTGTGGTGGACATGCTAGTGGTGCAGTGTTGAGTCGAGGCAGTGGCGAGGCGGTGTGGTGCCGTGCCGAGCCGTTGCATCGACATAGCGGTTTGAGTCACTGCCCACTACTCTCGCAAGCTTCGGGTGGCTCCAGCGGCGATATCCTCCTTCTCCTCTCCTTGCTGCCTTCGCAGGGTTTCTGGGTGTGAGCGGTGAATGCCATTGAGGGTAGTGGGGTGGTCTAGGGCCTCACGGCCATGCTAGTGTGGCTTATATAGGCAGCGGCCGATGGTGCTAGGCGCTTGGGGGACACATGTAGGGGGATCTAGGGGCTTTTGCTTTGGTTTTTGGTGCGTCGGGGCTCACACGCATTTCAAATTCACGAGATAGAGTGGTGAACGGTCAAAAGTGATGAGGACGGTGTAGTTGTAGCGATGTCATTGCAGCGGGGCCGTGGCAAGCCATTTTGTTGGTGTCGGCATGGATGTGGCAACCATCAAGAGGGGCATGAGGTGGGGCTGCTCAGCCGATAGTGGGGAATCGACGCCAAGCACGTTGGATTCAGGCCAAAGGTTGTGGTGGCAAGAAAAGGAGAAAGGAGAGGAATGGGGAAAAGGTAGGGGATGATAGGTCACTACTATAGATTGATATATCGCTGTCGCCACTTTCACTGCTGTAGCGATAGAAGCGACGGTGTTATACTTCCACTGCCGGTTGGACCAATAGCGAGGCCTCCTGAGGAAGGAAACCGGTAGTTGAAACTTCTACCACCAATGGGTTAACAATAGATGCAGCAGTGGTATTTTCTCAGTCGTATGAAAACCGAGCCGACTGGGATACGTGTTATGGCTGCCGGCCCTCCACGACTACTGTCTGGTCTTTCGGCGGTAAAGTCAGCGTGAGTTATTTCCCAACTATCCACAACATAGTTGCATCACCATTACTTGCACTTCTCCATCTTCGAGGTTGGCCTATTTAACCAGGGTCTGGATGCACCTCTTGGGCTCAATCCACACACTCTTGAATCCACACACTCGGCCGCGGGGGGTGCAATAGTTGGAGAGTGCTGTGAGGGAGGAGCTCTTGCCACCAGAGCTATGGATGAGGTGCTGCCTTTAGAGGCCATCTCAATCTCCTCTAGGCCTCAACGAGAAGTTAGCCTACATGGCAAACAATGGCGAAGTTAGGGAAGGGTTTGGTGCGCTTTGATGATGGTAGCCATGTAGGTGAACTTCTCATTGAGGCCACGCAGGATGGCAAGCACTAGTGTGCAATCGAGAACTGGCTCTCCCAGCTCTCGCCGAGATCATCAGCCATGCTCTTGAGACGGCGATAGTAGTCGAAGATTGTGAGATCGTGCTAGACGAAGGTTTGGAATTCAGCATCAAGGATCATGGTGTCAGTCTCCTTGTTGCAGACAAATTGGTACTCTAGGGCAAGCCACGCCGTGGTCGCCATGATAGAGATACTGTTGCTCCCCATCACAAACTCGAGCCTCGATGGTGATCGAGCGTGGAGAAGATCCAGTGCTTGACCGTGGCATCCATGTGGTACAACCCATCATCGTCCTCATAGACAGTGTCGGAGAGGATGTGGTCATCGAGGGCGTACTTAGCGAGTGTTGGAACCAAGGATCACAATCACAATGCTATGAATCACAGTGGCTAGCCTAACAACAAGAACACACAAGAACAATGATGAACGTGAATGACAACTGTCAGAGGACAGTGCTGTTTTCCAATGAGATGTGTGAGCAGTACAAACACAATGAGTTCAGTTACAATGCGCTAACACGCTCTCTAAACATCCAGCATTTATACCCATAGCTAATACACATTGTGACACAAACAGAAATGCATAAAAAAGCGCTACAAAGAGATGCAGATGCAACTTCCTACAGTGCATCGCGTCATCGGCACAGTCACCAGCCTCGGCGTCAACTGCTCCCATGTCTCCTTTGAATTCGAACGCTCCAACTCCCTCCTCCACTGCTGTCCACCACGTCACATAGCTTCACACGTTAGCAGGCTTACACCAACATTCTCCCCCTTAAGCCTAATGACCCTCAAGCTCACGAACACCGAGCAGGTGCCTCATCATCCCCAGCTTCACCACTGGCATTGCTTTGGTCAGAGAATCTGCCTTTTGCTCCAAAGTGTTGACTCTCTTCACAACAATCTCTCCATGCTCAACACACTCCTTGATATAATGGTACTTAATATCAATTTGTTTGCTACGCCTATGAAACACTAGATTTTTCATCAATTGAACTGTAGAATTATTATCCACAAACAAAGTCACTAACTTTGGCTTGGTTCTTGTGAGCTCACTCAATAGATTTCTAAGCCACATTGCCTGCATTGCAGCTACTCTTGCAGCCATGAACTCAGCCTCACAAGATGACAATGCCACTGTCTTTTCTTTGTGTGAACACCAAGTGATCAAACTATCATTCAGATAGAATGCCATCCCTCTAGTGCTCCTCCTATGATTTAAATCACCTACTAAATCACCATCTGAATAGCCAACCAGTTTAGATACCATCCCTCACAAGATGACAATGCCACTGTCTTTTCTTTCTCTTCTTTGGTATAAACCACTCCAAAGTCAATGGTACCCTTTAGATACCAGAGAATTTGTTTCACTGCCTTGGAGTCCATAATAGTAGGCCTCTCCATGAATCTGCTAGCCATACCAACAGAGAAAGCCAAATCTAGACTGGTATGTAGTAAATACCTCAGATAACCAATAACCCTCCTATATTCTGTTGCATCAATGGTTACTCCACCCTTGTCTTCATGCAACTTAGCACCTAGATTGATTGGTATCTTGGTTGGATTGCAGTCAACCATCCCAAACTATGAAAGCACCTTCTTAGCATAACTGGATTGCTTGATAGTAATGCAGTCCTCCTGCTGCTCTACCTCTATCCCCTAATAGAATGACAATAAAAGCCCAAATCACTCATTTCAAATTCAGAGGTCATCTACTTCTTGAACACTGCAATTTCTATTGGATCTCCTCCAGTCACTATCAAGTCATCCACATAAACACCAAGAATTACTCCTGACACTCCAACCCCTCTGGTATACACTGCTAGTTTAGTTGCACATTTTCTGAACCCAAGCTTCTTCAGACTTCCATCTAGCTTCACATTCCAAGCTCTAGGAGCCTGCTTAAGTCCATACAAACCTTTGCTCAACTTAAGCACCATCTGCTCCTTGCCTTTCTTCACATACCCTTATGGCTGTGACATATAAACATCTTCTACAAGCTCACCATTCATAAAAGCTGATTTTACATCTAAGTGATGCACCTGCCATCCTCTGTTAGCTGCCATGGCTAGTAGCAATCTGATAGTATCAAGTCTTGCTACTGGTGCAAACACCTCTTCAAAATCTATGGCTTGCTTTTGCACATAACCTTTGGCAACTAATCTGGCCTTGTGCTTCACCACCCCTCCATCTGCATTTCTTTTGAGCTTGTGTACCCATTTCAAACCAATGAGCTTGTGACCAGCTAGTAATTTGACTAACTCCCAAGTCTTATTCTTGTTAATTGACTGGATTTCACTATCCATAGCTGCTACCCAGTCACTGTCCCTAGTTGCATCTTGATAGCAAGATGGCTCCTCCATCACTGCCAATAGTGCATTGATTTCAATTTCTGTGTCTGAAGCTAAATCCACTTCTATAGTGTCTTGGTACACACTTCATTGAAACTTCTAAACCCCACTAGCTCTTCATCATAGTCACTTGAATCATCTAGGTCCATATCACCTTGATCCAAGCCTGCTCCTGCAACTTCTGAAGCTTTTGCTTCTGTTATATGACCATGAACAATAACTGCCTATGAGTCTGCTCCTACATCCACTGAGCCTGTTGTTGATATTTCTTAATGTCAAGTGGTGGAATTCCATGCACAGAACAATCATGTAGCACTTTGCTCGGTGAGTACTGAGTGTCAAATTTATATTTTTCCAAAAGGAAGGTGGGAGACTAATTTATATATGATCGCTAGGACTGCTAAAGGGAAAGCATGTCCTTTGCCTAAGTAGTTAGATGGTAATGATGGTTGTGAGTGAATGAATGAGTGAACTGATAAACAAGCTAAACTAGAGGTAGAATAGCTAGGTGGGAGAGCGAGCAATATCTTAAGTAACAAAGATACACTAATGACTAGGAGGAATTGCGCTAGTACTTCGGGGCATAGCCCGCCTACCAACTAGGAGAGTTAAGTAGACAACATCTGCCACAAGCCCTATGATTTAATAAGTAGACCTATCATGGTGGAACATAGAGGATGGACAAGGCTGTCACCACTTGCCAACTACCATAATCTATCCAGAGGCCTAGCTGTATCCACAGGTAATCTATAGCCTAAGCACCATGCTTAATCTATAAACTTACTATTTTGATCCGAGCTCCCATGAAATGAGATCAAAGCACCCTAACCAGATGGTGGAACCGATACTAACAAATGACTACTAAACAAAAGGTAACCTATGATACTAATGCTAAGAGCAAGCACCTAAGCTCACTAATGATGAACAATAATGAACAAGTACTTGAACTAAGCCAAGCAATAAAACTAAATAAAGTAATAAAAGTAAAGTACTGAATAAGGTAAATGCGAAATGAAAGAATTACAAAGGAGCTACACCAGACCTAGACTCTTCCGGACTCCGAAGAAGCTCCGCTCTAGCTCTACTTCCACTACTAAGCTACCAAGCTACTCTAAACTAGAGAGCTTGGAGAAACTTGGAAGGCTTGAATATGTACGGGGCACTTCTCCACCGAGCACCACTGCTCCCTTTTATAGTGTCTAGAGGCAGTGGGGGTATTTATAGAGGGTGGAGAAGGTCAATGGAGGAAACTTGGGCGCCAGGCGACGTAGGGGGCATCGGCCAGCGTTGGATTGCTCTGCCTTACGATCGTAGGGCCTTTACTAGCTCCCAAAGTCAGTCACTTAGATAGCACATGTGAAGAATTGGTCTGGAAGTCGGTTTAGAGGTCAGTTGAGCTCTCCAAGTGAATGATAGTGGGCCCATGGATCCACGGCAACTCCATCTCAGCCTTTGAAGCAAACCAACATTGGATACGGTGGAGAGGCCTTGGGGAGTCTCTCCCATAGATCAGAGTGATGTGGCAGGGCCACATGGGGCTTTGGTCGATGCCTAAGTGGTGTCGGCCGACGTGGCCATGTGGGCCCATGGCCCCTTTCCACGTCCACTTGCCTACTATGTGTGGATTTTGCACCATTTTTGCTAAAATTCCTGCATACAAATATATCTCCAAGTACAAGTGGAACTAGGTGAATTATAAAGTAAATTCAACACAGGAGATGATGATTTACCTCACTTTATCTTGCTTTTGGGTGAAATGTTGATAGTCAAAACGGGTGTTAGTAACCGTCAACACCTGCTGCTTCTCTAGTGGATTGATTCTCATTTGATGCTCCCCCTACTTCACCAAAATTATGATTATCATGGTTCTCTCTAGCAACACCACCATTCCATGGTTAAGTCACATTCACTAAATTCTCATCAACAATAAAATTTGAGTTTTCACCAAACTCTGAATTCCACTTCCATGCTTCGGCTTCAAAGTTAACATCGCTACTGACCACAGTTCTCTTGGTCCTAGGATCATGCAACCTATGTGATTTGTTGCCCTCCTCAACACCAAAATAAACCATGGGCTCACTCCTATCATCTAGCTTCTTCAAATGTGGCACTATTGGCCTAACATTTGCTCTACACCCAAACACCTTCAAATGCCCCAATTGAGGTTTTCTGCCACACCAGCCCTCAAATGGAGTTCTACTCCCCATAGCTTTTGTTGGCAGCCTGTTCAACAAGTACACTGAGTGTCTCACTGCTTCTACCCAAAAACTCCCTGATACACTCATGCATTTTAGCAATGATCTAGCCATCTCCATGATAGTCCTATTTCTTCTTTCAACAACTCCGTTCTGCTGTGGTGAGTAGGGTGCTGTAAACTGCCTTTTGATGCCAGCTTGTTCACACGCATCCCTAAAAGCTGCTACTAGAAACTCACCACCTCTATCTGATCTCACCATCTTGATCTTCTGGCCCAAACTGTTTTCTGCCTTTGCCTTAAACTTGACAAATGCAGAACACATCTGATCCTTTGTCTTTAGAATTGAAACTTCCATCCATTTGGTACAATTATCAACTATCAGCATAAAATACTTGTTGCCCCCAGCTGTTTCAGGTGTAATAGGTCCACACTAATCAATATGCATCAACTCTAGAGGCTCATCTGCTCTCCACCTAGCACTATGTGGATATGAACTCCTTGTCTGCTTGGCTGCCAAACAAGAATGATAGACTAGATCTGGATGCTCAATCAGAGGTAACCCCCTGCCATCTCCTTCTCTACCAATATCTTAATAGACTGAAAATTGACATGGCCAAGCCTACCATGCCAAAGCCAAGACTCATCACTGACATTGGTTGAAGACACACTGGTTCAACAGTTTTCAAATCAATCTTATAAAGTTTGTTCAATGTTCTTTGAACTCTCATGATCATTCTCATGCTACTCTTCTCTGACACTTCTATCAAATCATCATCCATCACTACTCTATGCCCAATTTCAGTTAAATGACCAAGACTTATAAGATTACTTCTAAGCTTTGGAATAAAATAGACATCAAATAGGACCCACTGATCTCTAGAAATGCCTTGAAATAAAATAGAACCTTTACCATGAATCTCAACTACTGAACCATCACCAAAACATACCTTGCCACCCACAGTGGTGTCAATGTCTCTGGACTTCCGACGATCACCAATCATATGGTTGCTGGCTCCATTGTCTAGGTACCAAACATCACCTGATGACTCCCCATCGCCTGTGCAATTGCACCTCATTCAGAAACAACTCCCCCTGAACCTTGTCTGACAATGGGTGCTCGAGCTGTCCCAGTTCAATTCCACCATTTTAGCAAGCAACACCATCGGTTCATACCTCACTACCTTGACATGGTGCGCCTCCTCTTCCTTCTTCTTCTCGCCGGGACACCTGTTAGCGTAGTGCCCGAGCGATGGCACTTGAAGCATTTGATGTGACCCTTAGTCTATATTTATACCCTGATCTAAGGAAACATAACCAGACATGACTAGGACATCGAGTCTATACCTAAGGAAAAACGTGACTCTTACATGAATCATACTCTAACAAATATAGAAAAGGAAATCAACACCTATCTATTTCCCTGTCCGCCTCAATTATGATGGAATCCTCATCGACCTCCTTTCCATCGGCATGCTTCCCGTTTCATCGGCAGTAGTCTTCAAATCTTCCTTCATCGGCATCGGCAATAACATCTCCATTCTTATCGGCAACGCCTCTGAATCTAAGTCAACCTTTCCATCGGTCACCACCATTCATCGGCAACAATCCTCACAAGCTGATTTTCATCGGCACCCTTCTGTCAGCGTATACAGTAACTTTCCTCCTGCCGATTAGCCCACTCTGATCATTTTGACACGTGCCAAAAACAGTGTCAACACATGCCCCCCAATTTCAGAGTATAAAACCATTGATGCTCCGAAATTTACTCCAGACAACGATTGCCTTCACCCAATTATCTTAACTCATCCTCCGAGCATAACATAATTTGTTACCAAATCCAATCAAATCTAGTCCTGATTCACGCGCCTCAGTAAATATCGCATGATCTTCAACCACTTTTGCTTCGATTATGGTTAAGATATCAAAACAATAGTCCATTGGCAAGAACCTAACACAATGACGCCGCCGCTCTCAGAATTAAAATATCCTGTACCGAGATTTCTTCTGAGTCATGATTACTTGCCATCAAATCATCTGTACAATCCCTTGATTATCGTGCGAACAGTTACCATATCCATCTGAACCACCTCGACCCACACGCGCGCGGCAGAGAGATAAGTCTAGAATACCCCTATTCCAATCGGCCTATAAATAGATTTCTCTGGAACGCTCATCTTCTACCCTCAGACTCTAACCTTTGGCATTCTCTCTTTCCGGCGGCGACTCCGACGAATAACCGCGCGACCTCAACCAACAAGAACCTTCCCCAGTGACAACTTCAAGTCTCCAGCTTGCGCCCCCATCTCTCTCAAGACAATGGCAATCAACTTCGACGTTCCTGCGGTTTGTTTCACCTCCATCACTTTTACTTCGATTCCTTTTGCCCTTGTAAGTTCATATAGTTGGTGATTTTTTCTCTTTTTCTCTGTTCTTTTGATCCTCCAAACTTAGGAACTATGCAACAAGTTAGTCATCCCAACCAATCAGCTGCACTTCCAATGTCTAGGTCTAATGGGCAACCCAGATCCAACTAATTTGATCAATGCAGAGGTTAATAGAATACCCTTCAGAGCCCAGAATTTCTCTCTAAATTTATGAAAAGATACCTTCCGATCTTGGCCTAAAACCACCAAAGGGTGGAAAGATTGGTACTTGAGGGTAAACGGGTCGATGCAAGTGTACTGGGCAGAGCGAAAGTTAGATCAATGCATCAGGCTATCCATTGCCGATATGCAGAAGAATGAGTCAATGATGATTGTTGCTGCTTACTTCTGGTCTGACACAACAAATACTTTCATGTTTGGACATGGCCCAGCTACTCCCACCCTTGCCGATGTATACATGCTCACTGGCCTAGATATTTCAACTGCCGATGAAGCCTCCATTTACAGCAGAAGACCTGAGTATAGAGTGAATACCCGCAACATCGGCGGTTGGATAGGGTATATTCAAGAATACAAGAGGACCGGGACAGTTGGTCAGAGGGAACGCGCCACATTCTTAAACATGTGGTTAGAAAAATTCATTTTCTGTGGTCGATCGGTAGGGCCAACCAATGCTTTCCTCCTTGCAGCTGAACTCCTGGCCAATGGTGTAAGGTTCCCTCTTGGTCAATATCTTCTGAGTTCCACTTATCATCTTTTACATCAAGTATCCCAGAAGCTTCTGCTTGGTGAACCCATCAGCAACTTAGGAGGCCCGGGGTGGTTTATTAACATGTGGATAAATGCCCACATGCATAAACGCTTGCAATGGGACTTCTTTGCCCAATAATTCCCGCGAGAAATCGCCGAAGACCACGTACTTGGAGATGAAGAATCGGCAACACGCCCACCCCTTAATTTTGGTGAAGCCATAATTGTCCTTCCTGGAACAGAGGCCAATGAAGATCAGATTGGCCGATTCTTCCAAAGCTTTTACAACGGTCTCTCCCGTGATCATCGGGCCTGGATGCCCTATATTGACGAAGAAACCAGATTCCCTCTCCTCTTCAACTTTGCCGATGATGCCCTGAATAAGGATGATGAACTTATGATGGCCATCATTACTCCCAGGGCAATCCCAGTGAACACATTTGGCAGTGGGAAAAACACCAACATCACTTATGAGTTCTACAACCCATCGGCAGTATCACGTCAATTGGCTTTTGGGCAGCTGCCAATCAAACTTTGTTTTGCCGATGTGATTAAACCGAGAGAAACAATCACCAGCGGAACAGACTGGAGCAGGGTAGTACGACTTTCTCCTGATGTCGATGCTACAGATGTTGATCTATCCACCTGGATGCCAGCATCTTTTATTACTAAATCATATAAGCTATGGTGGCAAGAGTGGAAGGAACAATTATTTGCAACATCCGTTCATATGATTGACCCTGAGCATGTCATTCCCGATGACGCAGTAAGTTTCTTTTAACACCCTTCTACTTTTCTTCTTTTATATATCGGCAACTAACTCTCTTGTGACAGGTCGATGACCTAGCACCATCCATAAGCAGGAGTGGGAGACCCTTTGATCTTTGACCTGTCTCCCCAATATCACCGATCAGCTACAACGCCCCTACCTTGGCTGCTCTGACCCATCAGAGAACTCGTGCCAAGACAATCACCACCAAGTCCAAACTAGCTACGGCTAGAGCCAGTCCATCGGCTGCTGCTGCGACCCTGATAAAAGCATTCAAGGTAACAACCCTGTTTATTCTAACTCATACCAATCTCAGACTGTACTAACATTAATTTTTAGGATGTAAGAACCACTACTGGATCATCATCGGCAACTCCTCTGGCGTCAAGCACCACCATCCCTGACAAACCTTCAGAGGTATTCCTTCACTTTTACATTCAATCTATTAAATATCATATCTTACATCCATTTTGCAGCAACAAACGGGTACATCGGCAAGTGTACCAGATGTCTAATCTTCTCATGCAGCAAGTGCCGATGCCCCCAGCCAACCGTTGCTGAGGCCCAAGCAAAGCGCAAGGCTTTAACAGATGCTGAGGCACAGCCAAAACGGCAGAAGTCCGTGCCGATCCCAACATCTGATCCAGCACCTCCAAGCCAGCTAGAATCGGCCGATACAACTAAGCAAGCAGTCAATCCTCCTGCACAGGGCACATCATCGGCCATCGTATCCCAAGGGCCAACTACCAATGAGACCACAGAGGAATTGCCCTCAACTCTAGCATCAGTTAATCCTGAAGCTGAAAATATTCCATCGGCAAGCTCAGCCGATCCTCCACACGGCACACTCCAGGCGGCTTCCTCCAGTCAAAGACAAGAAATTGCCTTGAAACAAGTAAGCCGATTGACCTAGCCGATTTATAATATTCACACCTGTCCTTAACTGACCTCTTTTCTTCTTTTAGGAACAAGACTCTCCAAACAGTCTATTTTCCTTTGCCATCGATGTTTCTGACGATGACGGAGAGGAAGCAAGCTCTTCTCTTGCACTAGGAACAATATCGGCAGAAATCAAGTCCAAGCTGGAAGCCCTCCTGAACTTGCTGCAACAAGATACCGCCCAATTGGTAGATGATTTGGACCCTGCAAAAGTAATCTTCAAAACAATCCGTGGCCAGGTCCCTGCCGATGTTGAAGAAGCACTCTTCCCAGCAGCCCACTTAGAGAGCTGACAACTGCAATATCAAAGGGCTGCTCAACGTATCGCCGATAGAGCCGCTCAGGCTCAACTCAAAGAAGAAATGCTACAACTGAAACAGATTGCCGATGAGAAGCATAAGAACATCGGCAGTCTGCAGACTTCGGGTGCCGAACTTAAGCAGAAAATCTCGGACTTATCGGCAAAGAGAATGGCTCTACTGGCTGAACTGAAAGAAGTTGAGGCAGCCCTGACTCATGCCAGACAAGAAGAAAGCCAGTTACCCGATGCTATCAAGGCCCTTCAGCAAGAAAGAGATATCCAAGCTCGCAAAGCCCTGGCAATGAAGAAAAAACTCAAGCCAGTGGAGGGTGCTGCCGATGAAGATATCAAAGAGATAAAGGAAGCCGATCAGATTCGCCTGCGTGCGATATCGGCTATCCAATCTTTATTAAATTTGTAAACACTGATATCCTTGTATGATTCTAGCCGATAGGACTGTTATCGGCACTTATACTTTTATGCATCCATCCAGATACTAGGGTAATATTTCTTTAAATATTTTCCATTTAATGCTCTGGGAAACACAACCCCTTCGAGAGTTTCTAGAATATATGCGTTGCCAGGAACAGATTGGTTTATCCGATATGGACCCTCCCAATTAGGAGACCACTTGCCAAACTTTGAACTTTTAGTCCCAATCGGTAAAATCAACTTCCAAACTAGATCTCCATCGGCAAACTCCTTTACCTTTACCTTCCTGTCAAACCATCTGGCTACCCTTTTCTTATTTTCTTCGAGGCTAACCAAAGCCTTCAACCGATGACTTGCCACGTCTTCTAACTCGTCTTTCATAAGAGTATCATATTCATCGGCTGTTAGTTGATCTTGAAAAAATATCCGCCTAGAGCCAATTTTAATTTCCCAAGGTAATATTGCGTCATGTCCGTATACTAACTGATAAGGTGTTACTTTGATTGCACCATTACATGCCATCCGATATGACCACAGGGCTTCATTTAATACTGTATGCCACCGCTTAGGATTTTCTTTAATCTTGCGTTTAATGAGTTTGATAATCCCTTTGTTAGAAGCTTCAACCTGACCATTAGCTTGAGCATAATAAGGAGAAGAATTCAAAACTTTAATCCCCATACCAATAGCAAACTCATCAAATTCTCCTGATGTAAATATAGTACCCTGATCGGTAGTGATAGTTTGAGGAATACCAAATCGGTAAACAATATGCTCTTTCACAAAATCGATCATATTAGCCGATGTCACCTTTTTCAAAGGAATTGCTTCAACCCATTTTGTGAAATAATCGGTAGCAACAAGAATAAATTTATGTCCTTTGCTCGATGGTGGATAAATTTGACCGATGAGATCGATAGCCCATCCCCGGAATGGCCAAGGTTTAATTATAGGATTCATAGCCAATGCAGGCGCTCTTTGAATATTACCGAACTTCTGACACCCCTGACATCCTTTAAAATATTTAAAACAATCTTCAAGAATAGTCGGCCAATAGTATCCATTTCTTCTGATCATCCACTTCATCTTGAAAGCCGATTGATGTGCCCCACACACTCCCTTCATGAATTTCACCCATCAATATTTTTGATTCATCACCACTAATACATCTGAGTAAAACTCCATCTATAGTCCGATAATATAATTCATCATCGAGGAGCACATACTTGGTGGCTTGAAACCTTATACATCTTTCAACCTTTTTAGACGGATCCTTTAAGTAATTGACAATCTCCTTTCTCCAGTCATCGGTATCAACTGCCGATGTTAGCACTTCCTGGATAGGCTGATACCCTAAAGCATGCTGAGCTAGTCGATTAGCTTCTTCATTATGCAATCGAGAAATATGTTCAAGATGAAAATCTCTAAATTCTTTCAATAATTGCAAACATCTCTCATGATATGAAATCAAAACTTCACTTCGGCATTCATAAATCCCAGCTAATTGATTTATAACCAGCATAGAATCACCAAAGATTTCGATAGCATCGGCACGTATCTCCCTAAGCAATTCTAACCCTTTTATCAAAGCTTGATATTCAGCCTGATTGTTTGTCGATGTAGCAACAATCGGCAATGAAAACTCATACTTCCTTCCTTGAGGTGAAATCAACACAATGTCGATACCTGCTCCTTCACCACACGTAGACCCATCGAAGAAAAGTGTCCAAGGAGCAACTTCTAGAGAGTCCACTGTACTGCAATGCTGAGTGACAAAATCAGCTCTACTGGCTGAACTAAAAGAAGTTGAGGCAGCCCTGACTCATGCCAGACAAGAAGAAAGCCAGTTACCCGATGCTATCAAGGCCCTTCAGCAAGAAAGAGATATCCAAGCTCGCAAAGCCCTGGCAATGAAGAAAAAACTCAAGCCAGTGGAGGGTGCTGCCGATGAAGATATCAAAGAGATAAAGGAAGCCGATCAGATTCGCCTGCGTGCGATATCGGCTATCCAATCTTTATTAAATTTGTAAACACTGATATCCTTGTATGATTCTAGCCGATAGGACTGTTATCGGCACTTATACTTTTATGCATCCATCCAGATACTAGGGTAATATTTCTTTAAATATTTTCCATTTAATGCTCTGGGAAACACAACCCCTTCGAGAGTTTCTAGAATATATGCGTTGCCAGGAACAGATTGGTTTATCCGATATGGACCCTCCCAATTAGGAGACCACTTGCCAAACTTTGAACTTTTAGTCCCAATCGGTAAAATCAACTTCCAAACTAGATCTCCATCGGCAAACTCCTTTACCTTTACCTTCCTGTCAAACCATCTGGCTACCCTTTTCTTATTTTCTTCGATGCTAACCAAAGCCTTCAACCGATGACTTGCCACGTCTTCTAACTCGTCTTTCATAAGAGTATCATATTCATCGGCTGTTAGTTGATCTTGAAAAAATATCCGCCTAGAGCCAATTTTAATTTCCCAAGGTAATATTGCGTCATGTCCGTATACTAACTGATAAGGTGTTACTTTGATTGCACCATTACATGCCATCCGATATGACCACAGGGCTTCATTTAATACTGTATGCCACCGCTTAGGATTTTCTTTAATCTTGCGTTTAATGAGTTTGATAATCCCTTTGTTAGAAGCTTCAACCTGACCATTAGCTTGAGCATAATAAGGAGAAGAATTCAAAACTTTAATCCCCATACCAATAGCAAACTCATCAAATTCTCCTGATGTAAATATAGTACCCTGATCGGTAGTGATAGTTTGAGGAATACCAAATCAGTAAACAATATGCTCTTTCACAAAATCGATCATATTAGCCGATGTCACCTTTTTCAAAGGAATTGCTTCAACCCATTTTGTGAAATAATCGGTAGCAACAAGAATAAATTTATGTCCTTTGCTCGATGGTGGATAAATTTGACCGATGAGATCGATAGCCCATCCCCGGAATGGCCAAGGTTTAATTATAGGATTCATAGCCAATGCAGGCGCTCTTTGAATATTACCGAACTTCTGACACCCCTGACATCCTTTAAAATATTTAAAACAATCTTCAAGAATAGTCGGCCAATAGTATCCATTCCTTCTGATCATCCACTTCATCTTGAAAGCCGATTGATGTGCCCCACACACTCCCTTCATGAATTTCACCCATCAATATTTTTGATTCATCACCACTAATACATCTGAGTAAAACTCCATCTATAGTCCGATAATATAATTCATCATCGAGGAGCACATACTTGGTGGCTTGAAACCTTATACATCTTTCAACCTTTTTAGACGGATCCTTTAAGTAATTGACAATCTCCTTTCTCCAGTCATCGGTATCAACTGCCGATGTTAGCACTTCCTGGATAGGCTGATACCCTAAAGCATGCTGAGCTAGTCGATTAGCTTCTTCATTATGCAATCGAGAAATATGTTCAAGATGAAAATCTCTAAATTCTTTCAATAATTGCAAACATCTCTCATGATATGAAATCAAAACTTCACTTCGGCATTCATAAATCCCAGCTAATTGATTTATAACCAGCATAGAATCACCAAAGATTTCGATAGCATCGGCACGTATCTCCCTAAGCAATTCTAACCCTTTTATCAAAGCTTGATATTCAGCCTGATTGTTTGTCGATGTAGCAACAATCGGCAATGAAAACTCATACTTCCTTCCTTGAGGTGAAATCAACACAATGTCGATACCTGCTCCTTCACCACACGTAGACCCATCGAAGAAAAGTGTCCAAGGAGCAACTTCCAGAGAGTCCACTGTACTGCAATGCTGAGTGACAAAATCAGCCATAACCTGCCCTTTAACTGCCTTAGCCGATTCGTAATGTAGGTCAAATTCTGACAATGCTAAAATCCACTTGCCGATTCTACCACTTAATATCGACATCGACAGCATATATTTGACCATGTCGTCTTTGCATATGATAGTACATTCGGCCGATAGCAAATAATGCCTCAATTTGATACAAGAAAAGTATAGACACAGACATAATTTTTCGATGGCCGAATACCTTGTCTCAGCATCCACCAATCTTCTGCTCAAATAATAAATAACACATTCTTTCCCTTCAAATTCTTGAATAAGAGCTGAGCCAATAACAGTATCATCAGTTGATAAATACAACCTGAAAGATTTCCCGTGTTGGGGTGGAACTAGCACCGGAGGATTTGTTAAGTACTTCTTGATTTCATCTAGGGCCAACTGCTGCTCAGCTCCCCATACAAATTCCTGATCGGCCTTCAATTTAAGCAACGGACTGAAAGCCTTGATCTTACCCGATAGATTAGATATGAATCTTCTAATGAAATTAATTTTGCTGATCAAAGATTGCAATTCAGTTTTATCGGCTGGAGCAACCACC
Organism: Saccharum hybrid cultivar R570; assembly: GCA_038087645.1. Lineage (NCBI taxonomy): Eukaryota > Viridiplantae > Streptophyta > Magnoliopsida > Poales > Poaceae > Saccharum > Saccharum hybrid cultivar. The sequence goes on along the minus strand of JAQSUU010000805.1, from coordinate 23,131,393 downwards.
TTATTAATTGCATCAATAGACTTCCTACTGATTTCAATTCCTCTCTGATGCACCATAAAACCCAAGAATTGACCTGTCGATACACCAAACGCACATTTATTAGGATTCATCTTCAATCCATGCTTCCTTATGCACTCCAGTATCTTCCGTAGATCGGCTAGATGTTTTGTAATATCCCCAGACTTAACCACTACATCATCAATGTAGATTTGCACTAATGTGCCAATGTACTCATGAAAAATAAAATTCATAGCTCTCTGATAAGTAGCACCAGCATTTTTCAAGCTGAAAGTCATGACTATCCATTCAAACAACCCCACATGTCCTGGACATCTGAAAGCGGTCTTGGGAATATCTTCTTCAGCCATGAATATTTGATTTTAACCTGCATTACCATCCATGAAGCTGATAATCTGATGTCCGGCTGCAGCATCAATCAACAAATCAACAATAGGCATTGGATAACCATCCATCGGTGTGGCTTTGTTGAGGTTCCTGAAATCAATACAAACACGAAGTTTCCCATTTTTCTTATAAACAGGAACCACATTAGAAATCCACTCCGCATATCGACACTGCCGAATAAACTTTGCCTCAATTAATTTAGTTATTTCAGCCTTAATGTCAGAAAGTATATTAGGGTTGCATCGGTGCGCTGGCTGCTGATATGGCCGAAATCCAGATTTGATAGGTAACCGATGTTCAACTATCGATCGGTCTAATCCAGGCATTTCAGTATAATCCTAAGCAAAACAATCTTTATATTCTTTTAACAAATTGGTTATTTGTTGCTTACACTTGGAATCTAACTTAGCACTAATAAAAGTAGGTCTTGGCCTATCACCATCACCAATATCTACCTCTACTAAATCATCAGCCGATGTGAACCCCTGACCTAATTTTCCATCATCGGCAAACCTATTCATTAAAACTCCTCTTCAGAACCGACTGCTTGGATCGGTGGAATTTTATAATCAGCAACTCTGAGGAACTCTTTTTCCCAAACTTCTCCTGATATGCATTTGGTTCGTTCATAAGTATCTGATTCTGCCGATGCGATGATATAAGAAGAATCACCAGGGACAACCTCAATCTTATCTCCAACCCACTGTGCGAGGCACTGATGCATTGTGGAAGGAATACAACAATTGGCATGAATCCAGTCCCTTTCTAGAAGCAGATTGTATGCACCTTTACCATTGATAACAAAGAACATCGTCGGCAAGGTTTTGCTGCCGATGGTCAATTCAACGCATACTGCCCCTTTAGCTGGTGACACATTGCCTTTGAAATCTTTCAGCATCATATCGGTTTTGGTTAAGTCTTGATCTCCTTTACCAAGTTTCCGATACATCACATAGGGCATAATATTAATCGTAGCTCCTCTGTCGATAAGTATCTTAGATACAGGCTGCCCATCAACTCTGCCTTTCACAAACAAAGCTTTGAGATGCTGTCTCTCGTCATCGGTAGGTTTATCAAAAACAGCCATCATTGGATCTAGTGCCAGCTGAGCTACTTGATCGGAGAGAACAACTTCTTCCTCATCATCAGAGAGTGCCAGAAACTCCATCGGCAACATAAATATCATATTAACATCTACCGATGGGCCCTTATCTTTGTGTTTCACCTGCCATTGCCGATGTCTGGACCTCTCATTGGAAGAGCTTTCCTCTCGGTATAGGTCCTCCTGACGCTCCCGCTGCATCCTCCTTTTCTGTGTCTTTGTCAGACCCTCAGGGCACCATTGAGGAAGCTTAGTTTTCCAAACCGGCTGATAACAGATCCCAGTTGATTCTACACGACGTATATTAGGGTCCCTATAGAATATTTCTTCATCGGGAACTCTTGCATTTGCCATCTCCTCAAGCTCCTCTTGATTCCTTAGAAAATATCCAGCATGCTTACCAAGCCTTTCATGTACACTAAGTCTGCCCCCCAGCCGATCATGAACTGATGCTCTGCCTCTGATCGGCTCATTAATAGACAAACCCTGATTGCCAGGTTGAAATCTCCTTCCTGGCCGATTGGCCCCATAGTAACCATTGCACTCAGGGTAATTTTCAATAGTTGGCAATTTAATGCCTTCTTCCCAGCAATGGATAAAAAACGAGCACCTCCAATGATCTTTATGCCGATACCACTCTTCCCGATGTCTCTCTTCTTGATGTTGCCGATATCGGTCCCTACACTGACGCCAACTCTCCTGCTGTCTTCGATGGGTAATCACAATGCCAGGTCGAGGGGGTTTTTTTGAACTACTACTTTCTCCCAGCAGACCCTTACTTTTTGCATCATCGGTAGTTATCCGATGCTGAGGATCGACTGATGCATTTTTCTCAGCAGCCTCTGATGTCAATACCTTGGTTTTACCCTTGGCATCCAACACATTTGCTGGAAAAGGGTGTTGATCGATTTTCATCGGCTTCTGGGTCTTGGAGTTGCCAAACTTAATTCTCCCAGATTCGATGGCCGATTGCAACTGCTGCCTGAACACCTTGCACTCATTTGTACTGTGTGAAGTTGCATTGTGCCATTTGTGGTACAGGATCTTCTTCAACTCTTCTGCCGATGGAATCACATGATTAGGTGACAGCTTAATTTGGCCTTCTTGAAGCAAAAGATCAAATATCTTGTCAGCTTTGGTGATGTCAAAGGTAAACTTCTCTGGCTCTTTCTGACCAAAGGGACAAGATATCGGCCTTTTATTCTTAACCCACTCAGCTAAGCCGATAACTGGTTCTTCATCAGAATCAGAATCTTCTACCTCCTCAACAAATGATACTTTTTTGCTCCAATTCTTTTTAGGCTCAAAAACCCTAGTGTCTTGATCAGAGATCCTTTGTACAAGATGACTCAGGCTTTCAAACTCCTGAGAGGCATATCTGTCCTTAAGATGTGGTAATAACCCTTGAAAAGCTAGATCAGCAAGCTGCCGATCATCCAATACCAGGCTGTAGCACTTATTCTTTACATCTCGTAGCCTCTGCACAAAGCTTTCTACCGATTCATCATTACGTTGCCTTAATTTTACTAAATCGGTAAGCTTCTTTTCATGGATTCCAGCAAAGAAATACTTATGAAATTGTTTTTCTAGATTAGCCCAAGTAATAATAGAATTTGGTGGTAATGAAATGAACCATGTGAATGCTGATCCAGACAAAGATGATGAAAATAGTCGAACTCTTAATTCATCTCTGCTAGTTGCTTCTCCACATTGAATAATGAAGCGATTGACGTGTTCCATCGTTGATGTATCATCCTATCTAGAGAATTTAGTGAAATCTGGTATCTTGTACCGATTTGGGAGGGGAATTAAGTCATATGCTGGAGGGTATGGAGTCCGATAAGAATAAGTATTAACTTTGGGTTTTATCCCAAACTGATCCCTCATGATTTCTGCTATCTTATCGGCCCAAAAAGCATCAGTCTCCTGCTGACGAACTGGCTGAATTTCTATAGGAGGCGCCTGCTGATATCCCTCCATGTATCTTTGTGGCACACGATCTCCTGCAATCGGCATATTCGCCATCACTTGTGGCCCACTAACCTGCTGGAAAGGATTCATCGGCTGAGCTGCCGATGCCTGATTCTGAAGACCAGCTTGCATATGACCTTGCTGAATTCCTGTAACTTGCTAATTTTGCTGAACTGTATGCTGAACAGGTAACTGTCCTGACCAACCATTATTAGAACTCATCGGTACAAAATTTGCCGATGGCTAGTAACTTGCTGACATTGTTGGAGAACAATTAGTATAACCAGCTTGAGGCATGAACTACACTCTAGGTTGACTCGTAACAGGGGCCTTCTGCTGCATCGGCAGTAGGCTTGCCGATGGACTTGTATTGGGTGCTTGAAACGAAGGCATCTGGAAACCTCTTGAAGTTGGTTGCACGGTAGCTGATGTAGCATATTGAGGTACCTGATTCATCGGTGAAAAAGCCGATGATACAGGGGCTTTTCCTGCTGCGTCAAACACTTGAGGTAACCCAGAATTGAAGGCAGATAATTCTGGAGGCATACCATATCCCCACCAATTAACAGGAATCTGGCTATTTTGAGACACAGGCCCTGACATAGCTGATGCCGATAGATCTGTACTGAGCTGAACTCGTCCTCCTAAAAGTACTGGATCTGATCGTATCAGTGTAGATTGAACATTAGGCAAACCTGCCGAGACTGGAGGAGAAGTAACTTCTGTACCCACAACGGCTGAGGGAGCCGATGGAGCATTGACCGATGCCGGTTCTGGTTGGTGGTGAGCTGGCCCAACGTAATGTCGTGGCACTTGTCCCTCTTTAAAAGTTTGAACCACAACATTATGAATAGTACTGGATAACACATTGGAGTGGTTAATCAAAACATGATTTACTGCAGAATTAACCATCTCTTGGAGTTTACCAGGATTGAAGTCAAAGGTAACCTGCCGAGGCAACGGCAGATCTTGCTTCTGGATGACTTCTCCGCTCCTATTTAAGCTGAATGATTTCAGGCAAAGCTGCCTGTAATCCTCTATAGCCTTTTCCATAGCCTGCTTCTGATCTTCCTTAAGATCTTCTTCCGATATTGCGATGACGTTCCCCGAATCGATCTTAGGATTGAATATATTGATCGCATAGATTGGTCCCACTGGGCATGCCAAAAGATGTGTTGATGCAAAAGTGGATCTGCAAACACAAAGGGCTAATACCCAATCCAATATCCAAAGCGTGCCAGTCGATTTGACCTGTTAATCGACAAGGATGAAAATACGAGCACTTTGGTCCGGACAACAGCGATACACCCGGAAGTCACGGCCAAGAGGTACTCATGCGGAAGTCGAGGATCGCCGAAGGTCGCACTGAAGCGATGCAGCTCGTCGAATCGATGAGAACTCGTAAAAATAAAAATATGCAAATTGACGAAGTCGCCGAAAAGTAAGTAGATGCAAATAGGAGTAAAATTGGTTTGATATTGATTGATATATCTCTTTGTTGACACCATTTTTTGCACGTGTCAAAATGATCAGAGTGGGCTAATCGGCAGGAGGAAAGTTACTGTATACGCTGACAGCCGATGAAAATCAGCTTGTGAAGATGGTTACCGATGAATGGTGGTGACCGATGGAAAGGTTGATTTAGACTGAGGCGTTGCCGATAAGGTTGGAGATGTTATTGCCGATGCCGATGAAGGAAGGCTTGAAGACTATTGCCGATGAAACAGGAAGTATGCCGATGGAAAGGAGGTCGATGAGAATTCCATCGTAATTGAGGCGGATAGGGAAATAGATAGGAGTTGATTTCCTTTTCTATATTTGTTAGAGTATGATTCATGTAAGAGTCACGTGTTTTCTTAGGTATGGACTTGGTGTCCTAGTCGTATATGGTTATGTTTCCTTAGATCAGGGTATAAATATAGATTGAGGGACAATGTAATAGAGATATCAATCAATATCAAAACCAATTTTTACTCCTATTTGCATCTACTTACTTTTTGGCGACTTCGTCAATTTGCATATTTTTCTTTTTTACGAGTTCTCATCGATTCGGTGAGCTGCATCGCTTCAGTGCGACCTTCGGCGATCCTTGAGTTCCGCGTGAGTACCTCTTGGCCGTGACTTCCGGGCGTATCGTTGTTGTCAGGACGAAAGTGCTCGTATTTTCATCCTTATCGATTAACAGGTCAAATCGACTGGCACGCTTTGGATATCGATTCGGGTATTAGTACTTTATGTTTGCAGATCCACTTTTGTATCAACACATCTTTTGGCACGCTCGGTGGGACAAATTAATACGATCAATATGTTCAATCCTGAGATTGATTCGGGGAACATCATCGCGGTATCAGAAGAAGATCTTAAGGAAGATCAGAAGCAGGCTATGGAGAAGGCTATAGAAGAATACAGGCAGCTTTGCCTGAAATCGTTCAGCCTGAACAAGAGTGGACAAGTCATCCAGAAGCAAGATTTGTCGTTGCCTCGGCAGGTTACCTTTGACTCCAATCCTGGTAAACTTCAAGAGATGGTTAATTATGCAGTAAATTATGCTTTGATTAATCACTCCAATGTGCTGTCCAATACTGTTCATAATGTTGTGGTTCGAACTCTTAAAGAAAGACAAGCGTCACCGCATTACGTTGGGCCTGCCTATCACCAACCAAAACCGGCATCTGTCAATACTCCATCGGCTCCCTCGACCGTTGTGGGTACAGAAGTTACTTCCCCTCCAGTATCGTAGGCTTACCTAATATTCAATTTACACCGATACGATCAGATCCGGTACTATCAGGAGGACGAGTTCAGCTTAATACAGATCTATTGGCATCAGCTATGTCAGGCCCTGTGTCTCAGAATAGCCAGATTCCTGCTAATTGGTGGGGATATGGTATGCCTCCGGAGTCATCTGCTTTCAATCCTGGGTTACCTCAAGTATTTGATGCAGCAGGAAAAGCTCCTATACCATCGGCTGTTTCGCCGATGGCTCAAGTGCCTCAATATGCCACATCAACTACTGTGCAACCAACTCCAGGAGGTTTCCAGATGCCTTTGGTTCAAACACCCAATACAAGTCCATCGGCAAGCTTATTGCCGATGCAGCAGAAGGCCCCTGCTATGAGTCAACCTGGAGTCCAGTTCATGCCTCAAGCTGGTTATAATTATCCAACAATGTCAGCAAATTACCAGCCATCGGCAAGTTTTGTACCGATGAGTTCTAATAATGGTTGGTCAGGACAGTTACCTGTTCAGCATACAGTTCAGTAAAATCAGTAGGTTGCAGGGATTCAGCAAGGTCATATGCAAGCTGGTTTTCAGAATCAAGTATCGGTAGCTTAGCTGATGAATCCTTTCCAGGAGGTTAATGGACCACAAGTAACGGCAAATATGCCGATTGCTGGAGATCGTGGGCCACAAAGATACGTGGAGGGATATTAGCAGGCACCTCCTGTAGAAATTTAGCTAGTTCGTCAGCAGGAGGCTAATGCTTTTTGGGTCGATAAGATAGCAGAAATTATGAGGGATCAATTTGGGATAAAGCCTAAGGTCAATACTTATTCTTATCGGACTCCATACCCTCCAGCATATGATTTAATTCCTCTCCCAAATCAGTACAAGGTACCAGATTTCACTAAATTCTCTGGGCAAGATGATACATCAACAATGGAACACGTCAATCGCTTCATTATTCAATGTGGAGAGGCAGCTAGCAGAGATGAATTAAGAGTTCGATTATTTTCATCATCTTTGTCTGGATCAGCATTCACGTGGTTCATTTCATTACCGCCAAATTCTATTATTACTTGGGCTGATCTAGAAAAGCAATTTCATAAATATTTCTTTGCTGGAATCCATGAAAAGAAGCTTACCGATTTGGTAAAATTGAGACAGCGTAATGATGAATCGGTAGAAAGCTTTGTGCAAAGGCTACGAGATGTAAAAAATAAGTGCTACAGCCTGGTGCTGGATGATCGACAGCTTGCCGATCTGGCTTTCCAAGGATTATTGCCACATCTTAAGGACATATATGCTTCTCAGGAGTTTGAAAGCCTGAGTCATCTTGTGCAAAGGATCTCTGATCAAGATACTAGGGTTTTTGAGTCTAAAAAGAATTGGAGCAAGAAAGTATCATTTGTTGGGGAGGTAGAAGATTCTGATTCAGATGAAGAACTAGTTATCGGCTTAGCTGAGTGGGTTAAGAATAAAAAGCCGATATCTTGTCCCTTTGGTCAGAAGGAGCCAGAAAAGTTTACCTTTGATATCACCAAGGCCGACAAGATATTTGATCTTCTGCTTCAAGAGGGCCAGATTAAGCTATCACCTAATCATGTGATCCCATCGGCAGAAGAGTTGAGGAAAATCCTGTACTGCAAATGGCACAATGCAACTTCACACAGTACAAATGAGTGCAAAGTGTTCAGGCAACAGTTACAATTGGCTATTGAATCTGGGAGAATTAAGTTTGGTAATTCCAAGACTCAGAAGCCGATGAAAATTGATCAACACCCTTTTCCGGCAAATGTGTTGGATGCCAAGGGTAAGACCAAGGTGTTGACATCAGAGGCTGCTGAGAAAAACGCATCAGTGGACCCCCAGCATCGGATAACTACCGATGATGCAAAAAGTAATGGTCTGCTGGGAGAAAGTAGTAGTTCCAAGAAACCCCCTCGAACTGGCATTGCGATTACCCATCGACGACAGCAGGAGGGTTGGCATCAGCATAGGGACCGATATCGACAATAGCAAGAAGAGAGACATCGAGAAGAGTGGTATCGACATAAAGATCATTGGAGGTGCCCGTTTTTCATCCATTGCTGGGAAGAAGATATTAAATTGCCAACTGTTGAAAATTGCCCTGAGTGCAATGGTTATTATGGGGTCAATTGGTCAGAAAGAAGGTTTCAACCTGGCAATCAGTGTTTATCTATCAATGAGCCGATCAGAGGCAGATCATCAGTGCATGATCGGCTGGGGGGTAGACTTAGTGTACATGAAAGGCTTGGTAAACGCGCTGGATATTTTCTAAGGAATCAAGAGGAGCTTGCGGAGATGGCAAACGCAAGAGTTTCCGATGAAGAAATATTCTACCGGGACCCTAATATACGTCGTGTAGAATCAACTGGGACATGTTATCAGTCGGTTTGGAAAACCAAGTTTCCTCGATGGTGCCCTGAGGGTCTGACAAAGACATAGAAAAGGAGGATGCAGCGTGAGCGTCAGGAGGACTTATACCGAGAGGAAAATTCCTCCAATGAGAGGTCCGGTCATCAGCAGTGGCAGGTAAAACACAAAAATAAGGGTCCATCGGCAGATGTTAATATGGTATTTATGTTGCCGATGGAGTTTTTGGCACTATCTGATGATGAGGAAGAAGTTGTTCTCTCTGATCAAGTAGCTCAGTTGACACTAGATCCAATGATGGCTATTTTTGAGAAACCTACCGATGACGAGAAACAGCATCTTAAGGCTTTGTTCATGAAAGGCAGAGTTGATGGGCAGCCTGTATCTAAGATACTTATCGACGGATGGGCTGCAATTAATATTATGCCTTATGTGATGTATCAGAAACTTGGTAAGGGAGATCAAGACTTGACCAAAACCGATATGATGCTGAAGGATTTTGAAGGCAATGTGTCACCGGCTAAAGGGGCAGTTTGCGTTGAATTGACCATCGGCAGCAAAACCTTGCCTACGACGTTCTTTGTTATTAATGGCAAGGGTGCATATAATCTGCTTCTAGGAAGGGATTGGATTCATGCTAATTGTTGTGTTCCTTCTACAATGCATCAATGCCTCGTACAGTGGATTGAGGATAAGATTGAGGTTGTCCCTGGTGATTCTTCTTATATCATCACATCGGCAGAATCAGATACTTATGAGCGAACCAAATGCATATCAGGAGAAGTTTGGGAAAAAGAGTTCCTTAGAGTTGCTGATTATGAAACTCCATCGATCCAAGCAGTCGGTTCTGAAGAAGAGTTTTAATGGATAGGTTTGCCGATGATGGAAAATTAGGTCAAGGGTTTACATCGGCAGATGATTTAGTAGAAGTAGATATTGGTGATGGCGATAGGCCAAGACCTACTTTTATTAGTGCTAAGTTAGATTCCAAGTGTAAGCAGCAAATAACTGATTTGTTAAAAGAGTATAAAGATTGTTTTGCTTGGGATTATACTGAGATGCCTAGATTAGACCGATCGATAGTTGAACATCGGTTACCTATCAAATCTGGATTTCGGCTACATCAGCAGCCAGCGCGCCGATGCAACCCTAATATACTTCCTGACATTAAGGCCGAAATAACTAAATTAATTGAGGCAAAGTTTATTCAGCAGTGCCGATATGGAGAGTGGGTTTCTAATGTGGTTCCTATTTATAAGAAAAATAGGAAACTTCGTGTTTGTATTGATTTTAGGAATTTCAACAAAGTCACACCGATGGATGGTTATCCAATGCCGATTGCTGATTTGTTGATTGATGCTGCAGCCGGACATCAAATTATCAGCTTCATGGATGGTAATGCAGGTTACAATCAAATATTCATGGCTGAAGAAGATATTCCCAAGACTGCTTTCAGATGTCTAGGTCATGTGGGATTGTTTGAATGGATAGTCATGACGTTTGGTTTGAAAAATGCCGGTGCTACTTATCAAAGAGCTATGAACTTTATTTTTCATGAATACATCGGCACATTAGTGGAGATTTACATTGATGATGTAGTGATCAAGTCTGGAGATATCACAAAATATCTAGCCGATCTACGAAAGATACTGGAGTGCACAAGGAAGCATGGATTGAAGATGAATCCTAATAAATGTGCATTTGGTGTATCGGCAGGTCAATTCTTGGGTTTTATGGTGCATCAGCGGGGCATTGAAATCAGTAGGAAGTCTATTGATGCAATTAACAAGGTGGTTGCTCCTGCCAATAAAACTGAATTGCAATCTTTGATCGGCAAGATTAATTTCATTAGAAGATTCATATCTAATCTGTCGGGTAGGATCAAGGCTTTCAGTCCATTGCTTAAATTGAAAGCCGATCAGGAATTTGTATGGGGAGCTGAGCAGCAGTTAGCCCTAGATGAAATTAAGAAATATTTAACAAATCCTCCAGTGCTAGTTCCACCTCAACACGGGAAACCTTTCAGGTTGTATTTGTCAACTGATGATACCGTTATCGGTTCAGCTCTTAGTCAAGAATTTGAAGGGAAAGAACGTGTTATTTATTATTTGAGCAGAAGATTAGTGGATGCTGAGACAAGGTATCCGGCCATCGAAAAATTATGTCTGTGTCTATACTTTTCTTGTATCAAATTAAGACATTATTTGTTATCTGCTGAATGTACTGTCATATGCAAAGACGACGTGGTCAAGTATATGCTGTCGATGCCGATATTAAATGGTAGAATCTGCAAGTGGATTTTGGCATTATCAGAGTTTGACCTACGTTACGAGTCGGCTAAGGCAATTAAGGGGCAGGTTATGGCTGATTTTGTCACTCAACATTGCAATATAGTGGACTCTCTGGAGGTTGCTCCTTGGACACTTTTCTTCGATGGGTCTACATGTGGTGAAGGAGCAGGTATCGGCATTGTGTTGATTTCACCTCAAGGAAGGAAGTATAAGTTTTCATTGCCGATTGTTGCTACATCGATAAACAATCAGGCTGAATACCAAGCCTTGATAAAAGGGTTAGAATTGCTTAAGGAGATACGTGCCGATGCTGTCGAAATCTTTGGTGATTCTATGCTAGTTATAAATCAATTAGCTAGGATTTATGAATGCCGAAGTGAAGTTTTAATTTTGTATTATGAAAGATGTTTGCAATTGTTGAAAGGGTTTAGAGATTTTCATCTTGAACATATTTCTCGACTGCATAATGAAGAAGCTAATCGACTAGCTCAGCATGCTTTAGGGTATCAGCCTATCCAGGAAGTGCTAACATCGGCAGTTGATACCGATGACTGGAGAAAAGAGATTGTCGATTATTTAAAGGATCCATCTAAAAAGGTTGAAAGACGTATAAGATTCCAAGCTACCAAGTATGTGCTCCTCGACGATGAATTATATTATCGAACTATAGATGGAGTTTTACTCAGATGTATTAGCAGTGATGAATCGAAAAGCTTGATGAGTGAAATTCATGAAGGAGTGTGTGGAGCACATCAATCGGCTTTCAAGATGAAGTGGATGATCAGAAGGAATGGATACTTTTGGCCGACTATTCTTGAAGATTGTTTTAAATATTTTAAAGGATGTCAGGGGTGTCAGAAGTTTGGTAATATTCAAAGAGCGCCTGCATCGGCTATGAACCCTATAATTAAACCTTGGCCGTTCCGGTGATGGGCTATCGATCTCATCGGTCAGATTTATCCGCCATCGAGCAAAGGACATAAATTTATTCTGGTTGCTACCGATTATTTCACAAAATGGGTTGAGGCAATTCCTTTGAAAAAGGTGACATCGGCTAATATGATCGATTTTGTGAAAGAGCATATTGTTTACCGATTTGGTATTCCTCAAACTATCACTACCGATCAGGGTACTATGTTTACATCGGGAGAATTTGATGAGTTTGCTGTTGGTATGGGAATTAAAGTTTTAAATTCTTCTCCCTATTATGCTCAAGCTAATGGTCAGGCTGAGGCTTCTAACAAAGGGATTATCAAACTCATTAAGCGCAAAATTAAAGAAAATCCTAAGAGATGGCATACAATATTAAATGAAGCCTTGTGGTCATATCGGATGTCATGTCATGGTGCAACCAAAGTAACGCCTTATCAGTTAGTATATGGACACGACGCAGTGTTGCCTTGGGAAATTAAAACTGGCTCTAGGCGAATACGTTCTCAAGATCAACTGGCAGCCGATGACTATGATACTCTTATGAAGGATGAGTTGGAAGATGTGGCAGGTCATCGGTTAAGGGCTTTAGTTAGCATTGAAGAAAATAAGAAAAGAGTAGCCAAATGGTATGATAAGAAGGTGAAGGTAAAGGAGTTTGCCGATGGAGATCTGGTCTGGAAGTTGATTTTACCGATTGGGACTAAAAGTTCAAAGTTTGGAAAGTGGTCTCCTAATTGGGAGGGTCCATATCGGATAAATCAGTCTGTTCCTGGTAACGCATATATTCTAGAAACCCTCGAAGGGGTTGTGTTTCCCAGAGCATTAAATGGAAAATATTTAAAGAAATATTATCCTAGTATCTGGATGGATGCATAAAAGTATAAGTGCCGATAACAGTCCTATCGGCTAGAATTATACAAGGATATCAATGTTTCATAAAGTGCCGATGCAATAGACAAGATTTACAAGTTTAACAAGGATTGGATAGCTGATATCACACGCAGGCGAATCTGGTCGGCTTCCTTCATCTCTTTGATGTCTTCATCGGCAGCACCCTCCACAGGCTTGAGTTTTTTCTTCATGGCCAAGGCTTTGCGAGTTTGGATGTCTCTTTCTTGCTGAAGGGCCTTGATGGCATCGGGTAGCTGGTTTTCATCTTGTCTGGCATGAGTTAAGGCTGCTTCAACTTTCTTCAATTCAGCCAGTAGAGCTGTCCTCTTTGCCGATAAATCCAAGATTTTCTGCTTGAGATCAGCACCCGAGGTCTGCAAGTTGCCGACACTCTTGTGCTTCTCATCAGCAATTTGTTTTAGTTGTAGCATCTCTTCCTTGAGCTGAGCTTGAGCTGCTCTATCGATAATACGGTGAGCAGCCCGTTGGTATTGCAATTGTCGGCTTTCTAAGTGGACTGCTGGGAAGAGTGTTTCTTCAACATCGGTAGGGATCTGGCCACGGATTGTTTTGAAAATTGCCTTTGCAGGATCTGAATCATTTACCAACTGGGCAGTATCCTGTTGTAACAAGTCCAGGAGAGCTTCCAACTTGGCGTAGATTTCTGCCGATATTGTTCCCAGTGCCAGGGAAGAGCTTGCTTCCTCTCTATCATCATCGGAAACATCAATGGCAAAGGAAAATAAGCTGTTTGGGGAGTCTTGTTCCTGGGAAGAAGAAAAGAGGTCAGTTAAGGATAGGTATGAATATTATAAATCGACTAAGTCAATCGGCTTACCTGTTTCAAGGTAATTTCTTGTACTTGGCTGGAGGGAGCGGCCTGGAGTATGCCGTGTGGAGGATCGGCTGAGCTTGCCGATGGGATATCCTCTGTGGCTTCATCGGTGGTTGGCCCTTAGGGTATGATGGCCGATGGTATGTCCTGTACATGAGTATTGACTGCTTGCTCAGTTGCATCGACTGGCTGGCTTGCAGACGTTGGGGCAGATGTGGGGATCGGCATGGACTTCTGTCATTTTTGTTGTGCCTTAGCATCTGTTAAGGCTTTATGCTTTGCTTGGGCCTCAGCAATGGTTGGTTGGGGGCATCGGCACTTGTTAGTTGTGGAGGTGGAACATCTGGTACACTTGCTGATGTACCCATTTGTTGCTGCAAAACAGGTGTAAGATATGATATTTAACAGGTAAAATGTAAAGTTGAAAGGAATACCTCTGAAGGTTTGTCGGAGATGGTGGTGCTTGATGTCGGAGGAATTGCCGATGACGATCCAGCAGTGGCTCTTACACCCTGAGGATTGATGTTAATACAGTTTGAAATCGGCATGAGTTGAAATAAACAGGATTGTTACCTTAAATGCTTTGATTAGGGTCGTAGCAGCAGCTAATGGAGTGGCTCTAGCTGTAGCCAGTTTGGACCTAGAAGTAATTTTCTTGGCACGAGTCCTCTGATGAGTCAAAGCAGCCAAGGTGGGGGCGTTATAACCGATCAATGATATCGGGGAAATAGGCCGAAGATCAAAGAGTTTCCCACTCTTGCTCATAGATGGTGCCGGGTTGTTGACCTGTCACAAGAAGGTTAGCTGCCGATATATAAAAGGAAAAAAATAGAAGGGAGTTAAAAGAAACTTACTGCGTCATCAGGAATGGCGTATTCAGGGTCGATCATGTGCCGATATGTATGAGCAGATGTTGCAAATAGTTGTTCCCTCCACTCTCGCCACCATTGCTTATATGATTCAGTGATGAAAGATGCTGGCGTCCAGATGGATAGATCAACATCTGTAATATCGGCATCGGGGGAGAGTCGCACTACCCTGCTCCAATCCGTTCCGCAGGTGATTGTTTCTCTGGGTTTGATCACATCGGCAAAACAAAGTTTGATTGGCAGCTGCCCAAAAGCCAATTGATGGGATACTGCCGATGGGTTGTAAAATTCATACGTGATATTGGTGTTCTTCCCACTGCCGAATGTGTTCACTGGGATTGCCCTGGGAGTAAAGATGGCCATCATAAGTTCATTATCCTGGTTCAGGGTGTCATCGGCAAAGTTGAAAAGGAGGGGGAATCTGTTTTCTTCATCAATATAGGGTACCCAGGCCCTATGATCATGAGAAAGACCATTGTAGAAGCTTTGGAAGAATCTGCTGATCTGGTCTTCATTGGCCTCTGTTCCAGGGAGGACAATTATGGCTTCACCAAAATTGAGAGGTGAGCGTGTTGCCGATTCCTCATCTCCAAGCACGTGGTCTTCGGCAATTTCTCGTGGGAATTGTTGGGCAAAGAAGTCCCATTGCAAGCGTTTGTGCATATGGGCATTCAGCCACATGTTGATAAACCACCACGGACCTCCTAAGTTGCCGATGGGTTCACCAAGCAAAAGTTTCTGAGACACTTGATGAAGAAGATGATAAGTGGAGCTCAGAAGATATCGGCCAAGAGGGAACCTTACACTATTGGCCAAGAGTTCAGCCGCGGGGAGGAAGGCGTTGGTTGGTCCTACTGATCGACCACAGAAGATAAATTTTTCTAACCACATATTCAAGAATGTGGCATGTTCCCTCTGGTTAACTGTCCCGGTCCTCTGGTATTCTTGAATATATCCCGTCCAACCACCGATGTTGCGGGTATTCACCCTATATTCAGATTTCCTGCCATAGATGGAGCCTTCATCGGCAGTTGAAATGTCCAAGCCAGTGAGCATGTATACATCGGCAAGTGTGGGAGTAGCTGGGCCATGTCCAAACATAAAAGTGTTTGTTGTATCTGACCAGAAGTAAGCAGCAGCAATCATCATTGACTCGTTCTTTTGCATATCGGCAATGGATAGCCTAATGCATTGGTCTAGCTTCCGTTCCGCCCAATGTACTTGCATCGACCTATTTACCCTCAAGTACCAATCTTTCCACCCTTTGGTGGTTTTGGGCTAAGATCGGAATGTATCTTTCCATAAATTCAGAGAGAAATTTTAGGCTCTAAAAGGGATTCTGTTAACTTCTACGTTAATCAGATCAGTTGGATCTGGGTTGCCCATTGGACCTAGGAATTGGAAATGCGGCAGATCGGTTGGAATAACTAACTTGTTGCGTAGTTCCTAAGTTTGGGGGATCCGAAGAATAGAGAAAAAGAGAAAAAATTACCAACTGTATGAACTCACAAAGACCAGAGGAATTGAGGTAAAAAGTAACAGAAGTGGAACGAACCGCAGGGACGTCGAAGTTGATCGCCATTGTCTTGAGGAAGATGGGGGCACGAGCTGGAGACTCGAGGTTGACGCTGGAGAAAGTTCTTGTTGGTTGTGGTCACGCGGTTGTTCGTCGGAGTCGCCGCCAGAAAGAGAGAATGCCAAAGGTTGGAGTCTGAGGGTAGAAGACGAGCGTTCCGGAGAAATCTATTTATAGGCCGCTTGGAGTAGGGGTATTCTGGACTTATCTCTATGACGCGCGCATGTGGGTCGAGGTGGTTCAGATGGATATGGTAACTGTTCGCACGATAATCAAGGGATTGCACAGATGATTTGATGGCAAGTAATCATGACTTAGAAGAGATCTTGGTACAGGATATTTTAGTTCTGAAAATGGCGGCGTTATTATGTTAGGATCTTGCCGATGGATTATTGTTTCGGTATCTTAACCATAATCAGGGCAAGAGTGGTTGGAAATTGTGCGATATTTACTAAGGTGCGTGAATCAGGACTAGATTTGATTAGATTTGATAACAGATCATGTTTTGCTTAGAGGATGAGTTAAGGTAATTGGGCGAAGGCAAACGTTATCTGGAGTAAATTTCAGAGCATTAATGGTTTTATACTCCAAAATTGGGGGGCATGTGTTGATACCGTTTTTTGCACGTGTCAAAATGATCAGAGTGGGCTAATCGGCAGGAGGAAAGTTACTGTATACGCTGACAGCCGATGAAAATCAACTTGTGAAGATGGTTGCCGATGAATGGTGTTGACCGATGGAAATGTTGATTTAGACTGAGGCGTTGCCGATAAGGTTGGAGATGTTATTGCCGATGCCGATGAAGGAAGGCTTGAAGACTACTGCCGATGAAACAGGAAGTATGCCGATGGAAAGGAGGTCGATGAGAATTCCATCGTAATTGAGGCGGACAGGGAAATAGATAGGAGTTGATTTCCTTTTCTATATTTGTTAGAGTATGATTCATGTAAGAGTCATGTGTTTTCTTAGGTATGGACTTGGTGTCCTAGTCGTATATGGTTATGTTTCCTTAGATCAGGGTATAAATATAGATTGAGGGGCAATGTAATAGAGATATCAATCAATATCAAAACCAATTTTTACTCCTATTTGCATCTACTTACTTTTCGGCGACTTTGTCAATTTGCATATTTTTCTTTTTTACGAGTTCTCATCGATTCGGCGAGCTGCATCGCTTCAGTGCGACCTTCGGCGATCCTTGAGTTCCACATGAGTACCTCTTGGTCGTGACTTTCGGGCGTATCGCTGTTGTCAGGACCAAAGTGCTCGTATTTTCATCCTTGTCGATTAACAGGTCAAATCGACTGGCACGCTTTGGATATCGATTCGGGTATTAGCCCTTTGTGTTTGCAGATCCACTTTTGCATCAACACTCTTACATTGTCCCTTAGTCTATATTTATACCCTGATCTAAGGAAACATAACCAGACATGACTAGGACATCGAGTCCATACCTAAGGAAAAACGTGACTCTTACATGAATCATACTCTAACAAATATAGAAAAGGAAATCAACACCTATCTATTTCCCTGTCCGCCTCAATTACGATGGAATCCTCATCGACCTCCTTTCCATCGGCATGTTTCCCATTTCATCGGCAGTAGTCTTCAAATCTTCCTTCATCGGCATCGGCAAAAACATCTCCAATCTTATCGGCAACGCCTCTGAATCTAAGTCAACCTTTCCATCGGTCACCACCATTCATCGACACCCTTTTTTCAGCGTATATAGTAACTTTCCTCCTGCCGATTAGCCCACTCTGATCATTTTGACACGTGCCAAAAATGGTGTCAACAGCTTTCGCCCGGTTCCTACACCCGGCCTCAGGCCCTCTGAGTACCAAGCCCTAACGAAGGATTGCTAGGCCCTCCCATACGGCTTAAAAAACATTGCTTCTGAGTACATGTATCGTACACCTCATCTATTCATGGGTCCCATGGAGTGAGACCATGTTTCAGATTTGTACTTCTTGGATATACCTTGACCATCATCGGGCAATGTCGTCAACATGGTTAGTGTCCAGAAGCATCGTGAAGGCTCGGTTCATACACTTCCAGAGGATGGAGACTCCAGCACCAGATCTACACGCTCGGTCCATACCGAGGATGAACACCTCGAAGATGACAGATACGATCTGGATCCATTACCGTACCCTCCGGGTTTCTCTCAGATCCCAAGGTTCCCACCAAGACGTGGCGACATGGTGCTCAATGTCAGCAATGATGAGACCGCAGTCGATGGAGAAACCGATGAGCAACGGCAGCTTCGCGAACTGGATAATGCCGACCGCGCTGAACGCTGTCACCGGGAGGCTGAAGAAGAAGAGCATCGAAGGGGACCCCAACCAAGAGATCTAGCCAACGCCTTTGACAGGTTTGGCGAGCGGCAAGTTTTTAGGACTCCAAGTGCCAACGTGGCTGTCGCCATGGCCAACTTGGACCGCTTACCTGACCAACCAAAAATCCAGCATTTCCACGAAGACATTCTTGCACATCTGATCGCTGCTATGGGCCAAACCGTCGAGCTAGCTAAACGAGCTTAGATTACCCTGAGCATGTCAATTCCATCTAGCCGGAGTTGTCGTGTTTCAGAACACCCAAGTCATCAACAACCATCTAATCCGCGCAATGGTCCACCCCCAATCAATCCTCGAGGCGGTGGCAGCGGCAGTGACGGTGGAGGTGGCAACGACGGTGGCGATGGTAATAGCGGTGGCGATGGTGACGGTGCTCACAAAGGTGGTCATGGTCATCGCGATAACAACCGCAATCTCCACGGTAATCAAGATTAGGAAGTGAATCAAGACCCCAACCATGATCTACGCCAGCAACTCCCTCCGCGTGACACCCGTAGTCATATCCTTAGTCGCGCTAATGACTGTCAAGCTTATGAGAACGTTCGTCGCATCGAATATGACACTGAGCACGGTCCTCCCGACCTAAAACAGTTCACTTCTCATCTCCGACAAGTCGTATGGCCAAAGAAGTTCAAGCTCAAAAAGCTCAGGAAGTACGACGGCAAGGAGAACCCCGAGAACTAGATCACATTTTATGAGATCACCGTCCGATCAGCTTCGGGCGATGCACACGTAATGGCTAATTATCTTCCAGTTGTTCTTGATCAAGGAGGTCATCAATGGCTCTTGAGCCTGCCGGAGAACCAGTTTGATAGGTAGGCACAACTCAAGCAGGCCTTCATCACAACTTCATCGCCACGTGTGACCAGCCGAGCAATAAGTATGACCTCGAGCGCATACATGACCACAAGGATGAGCCGCTGCGTGACTACATCTGACATTTCTTGGATATACGCCTCAAGATCCCCAAGATCTCTCATGACGAGGCAGTCTCGGCCTTCATCAAGGGCTTCCATCACCACGACGCCCTCAGAAGCAAGCTACTCTGGAAATGGCCAACCACGGTCTCCGAGTTACTCGCTACTGCCAAAAACTACGTAGACGCAGATGACGCTGAAAAGATAATCAAGGAAGACGTGGGAGGGCCATCACGCCTCGAACACCCACCGCGCCATGATGACAACCACGATGACCGTGGTCGGAACGACAACCGCAACCGTCGTGATTGGCGCAACGACAATCATGACCACCGAGACAACCATGATCGGTGGCGCGACCGCCGTGACGCCACAGAGGCAAGCATCCCCACAAGGACGATCATGAAGTCAACGTGGTTAAAAAGCCAAGTGGTCGCTGTGACTACTAGGACGACTACAACAAGGCCCTGAAGGGTCCCTGCCAGCTTCATCCCAAATCCAATCACACATAGAGAATTGCCGCTTCCTCAAGAACATCTACGCCAAGCAGCTCACTGTCGATGATGCTGCAATGGCTGACGACGACGCACAATGGCGAGATGGTGACGATGATGACGACAAACAGGATAGAGATCCTTGTCATCAATACATTGCTCCCGCCAAAACCGTCCACTACATCTTCGGCAGAAAGGTGTCTCTAGAATCCAAACGTGAGCGCAAACTGCTCAAACGGGCTTGCATGAGCGTCACCAACGCTGACGGCCTCATCACCGATCCAAGGTTTCCAGCCTGGTCTCACTGAGAAATCTCCTTCAACCGTGAAGACTGGTGGGCCGTAATTTCCGAACTTAGTCGATTTCCCCTCGTTCTCGATCCCTGCATCAACAGCGTCCAGTTTGAGAGGGTTCTCATAGACAGTGGCAATTCCATTGACATCCTGTTTCGCAACAGCTTGACCGCTCTAAAACTAAGCCAGGTTGATCTCAAACCCTACGAGGCATAGTTTTGGGGTGTTCTCCCCGGACAGAGCTCTATACCTCTCGGGCAGATCACGTTTCCTGTGCAGTTCGGGACTGCAGAACACTTCTGCACCGACTACGTCAACTTTGTGGTCACGGACTTCGACGACACCTACCACGCCATCCTTGGTCAACCGGTGCTCACCAATTTCATGGTTGTGCCGCACTACTCATACCTGGTGCTCAAGATGCCTACCGAGCACGGCGTCCTCACTCTCAGAGGCAATGTCTACACTGCCTATACCTGTGAAGAGGAAAGTTTCAAAGTGGCCGAAGCCACCGACCTCTCGATCTGCATGGAGCAAACCTTGGTCGATGCCACCAAGACTCCCACCGACCACCTGGAGATCCCAAAGCTGCAAGCCCCGCGCAAGAGTATTAAGTCCAAGGACCACAAGGAGATCCAGCTGGTCAATGGTGATTCTAGCAAGACGGCCCTTATCAGGGCCAATCTGGATCCCAAATAGGAAGACGCGATCGTCAAGTTTCTGAGGGACAACGTAAGCGTGTTCGCATGGAAACCCACGGACATGCCCGGTGTACCTCGGAGCCTGATCGAGCACTCCTTGAATGTCTAGAAGACCGCCAAACCCATCAAGCAGAAGCTACGATGGTTCGCTCACGACAAAAAGGAGGCTATTAGGGCAGAAGTTACATGACTTTTAGCAGCCGGATTTATCAAAGAAGTGTATCACCCGGAGTGGTTAGCCAACCCGGTGCTTGTATGCAAAAAGAATAATGAATGGAAAATGTGTGTCGATTATACTGATCTTAACAAACACTGCCCTAAAGACTCCTTCGGCTTACCTCGCATAGATGAGGTCGTTGACTCAACAGCTGGCTGTGAGCTGTTGTCCTTTCTCGATTGCTACTCTGGTTATCACCAGATCGCTCTCAACAAGGATGACCAAATCAAGACGTCCTTCATCATGCCTTTTGGCGCCTACTGCTACATGACAATGTCGTTTGGGCTCAAGAATGCGGGGCCACATACCAGCGCGCCAGCCAGAACTATCTCCAGAACTAGATAAAAGATGACCTTATCGAAGCCTACATTGACGACGTGGTTGCAAAAACCAGGGAGGCCCATACCTTGGTCGACAATCTCTAGCGGATTTTCATGGTTCTTAACGAGTACCAATGGAAGCTTAATCCTAAGAAGTGTATTTTTGGAGTCCCGTCTGGTATATTGCTGGGTAACGTCATTAGTCATGACAGCATACACCCCAATCCAGCTAGGGTTAAGGCTGTTCTAGATATGCAGCTCTCGAAAAACGTCATGGATATCTAGAAGCTCACTGGATGTATGGCCGCCCTCAGCCGCTTCATCTCATGACTCGGCGAGAAGGGCCTGCCTTTCTTCAAATTGCTTAAGGCATCAGAGAAGTTCATCTGGTCAGAGGAGGCAAATGTGCCTTTACACAGTTAAAAGAGTTCCTTACCTCTCCTCCAGTCCTTACTGCTCCTTAGAAAGATGATGTCCTTTTCCTCTATGTTGCGGCCACTGATCGCATGGTCTCTACAGTCATCATGGTCGAGCGTGAGGAACCCGGCCACATTTACAAAGTCCAGCGCCCTGTTTACTTCATTAGCGAGGTACTCAATGAGTCCAAATCCAGGTACCCTCAAATTTAGAAGGTGATCTATGCCATCCTGATTACATCCCGAAAGTTGAAACATTACTTCGATGGATATCGGATGGTGGTCAAGACCAATTTTCCGCTTGGGGACATCATTTGAAACAAGGACGCTAACGGATGCATTGTCAAGTGGGCGATGGAATTATGCCCCTACTCCCTGGAGTTCCAGAGCCATACGACTATTAAGTCCCAGTCCCTGGTCGATTTTATAGTTGAATGGACAGACCTAAGCGCACCTCCCGATCAGGGGCTAATCGAATACTGGAAGATGTATTTTGATGGTTCCCTCAAAATCGATGGCGCAGGAGCAGACGTGCTCTTTATTTCACCAAATAAAGACGAACTCCGCTACGTCCTCAGGCTTTATTTCCCTGCATCTAATAATACTGCAGAATACGTGGCCTGCCTCCACGGCATGCGGATTGCGGTCGAGCTTGGTGTCAAGCGCCTGTATGTCTATGGTGACTCAGCCCTAGTCATAAACCAGCTTAATAAAGACTAGGACACGACTAGCGAGAAGATGGATGCTTACTGCAAGGAAATCAGAAAGTTGGAAGGCAAGTTTTATGGCATCGAATACACACATGTGGTTCGGGTAGCCAATGAGTTGTCTAACTTAGGGTCATCCCGAGCCAAAGTCCCACATGGCGTGTTCGTCCAAGATCTTGTCAACCCGTCAATCAAGGAAGCAGAAGAACATGTGGTCAAAAAGCCCCCAAACCAGCAACTAGTGGCCACGGTTCCTCCTCTAATCACTACGGAACCTTCTCTGACTACTCATACTTTGCCTTTGACCACTGATAATAGCGACTGGAGGGTACCCTTTATCAAGTATCTATAGGATGGAACTGGTTATACTGATCGAACAGAGAATGAGTGCCTTATACGCCGTAGCAAACAATATATATCGGTTGATGGCATCCTCATGTGCAAGAATGCGAAGGAAGAAGTCTTGCTGAAGTGCATCACTCAAGAGACAGGCATGAAACTGCTCGAAGAAATTCATAGTGGTACCTGCGGCAATCACACCGCCTCTCGAACCCTGGTTGGTAAAGCTTTTCGAGCAGGATTCTACTGGTCGTCCGCCGTGGTCGATGCAGAGAAGCTGGTACGCCACTGTGACAGGTGTCAATTTTTTGTGAAGCGCATACATGTACTAGCACATGAGATCTAGACCATACCAGCCTCCTAGCCCTTTGCATGCTGGGGACTGGATATGATTGGGCCCTTTAAGCCGGCCCCTAGAAATTTCAAATGCGTGTTCGTGATGATCGAGAAGTTCTCCAAGTGGATTGAATACATGCCCTTGACCAAGGCATCCTCGGGAAAAG
Organism: Saccharum hybrid cultivar R570; assembly: GCA_038087645.1. Lineage (NCBI taxonomy): Eukaryota > Viridiplantae > Streptophyta > Magnoliopsida > Poales > Poaceae > Saccharum > Saccharum hybrid cultivar. The sequence continues at coordinate 23,108,138 of JAQSUU010000805.1, read as the reverse complement.
CGGTCGAATTCCTCGACTAGATCATACACCGTTTCGGCCTCCCTAATAGCATCATCACAAACCTAGGGACTTAGTTCACTGGCAATACATTCTGGAACTTCTGCCATGAAATGAGCGTTGTTTTAAAGTATGTGTCAGTGGCGCATCTCAGAGCTAATGGACAAGTTGAAAGGGCAAATGACATGATCAATGATGTGTTGAAGAAAAGACTGTACAGAGAAAACAAGAAAGTGCTCGACAGATGGCTCATGGAACTATCAGCTGTGGTCTAGGGTCTCCGAACTTAGCCCAGTCGCAATACGGGCGCCTCTCCATACTTCATGGTCTACGGTGCAGAAGCGGTGCTCCCTACCAATATCACTTTTCGGTCACCAAGGGTTGAGAACTTCGACAAGGACAGGTTTGATGAGTCACAAGAACTTGAGGTAAACTGCTCCAAGGAGCGGCGGCTTGATTCGTGTGTGCATACTGCCAAGTACCTTGCTGTACTATGCAAGTATTACAATAAGAATGTCAAAGAGAGGTTCTTCATGGTCGGTGACCTGGTCTTGAAGTGGAAGACGAATCAAGACAACATGCACAAGCTTTCATCACCGTGGGAGGGACCATTTGAGGTCACAAAAGTTACACGGCCTACTTCCTACAGGCTGGCTTATCTCGATGGCACCGAGCTGCCAACTCCTGGCATATTGATAAGCTCAGGCGTTTCTACCCTTGAAGTGCTGAAAGAGAAAGATATGTACCCCTCTTGTACTTTGATTATTTCAATAAAGCATCTATGTTTCACTCAACATGTTTGTCTAGAGACTACTTTTTATCATTATTTTATAACAGACCAGTTGATAGACCACCATTCTTTCTCGAGTTTTTGGAGCCAGCCCTGTCTCTGACTTCTCCCCACGCGTGCACGGGACCCGCTCTCTACGCTCCGGGTGGTCGGCGAGTGCTCCCTGGTCGGACCTGTGTGCTCTTACGTGTGAACAGGTTCGGTGCCTCGCTCTCAGACCATAGATCCGGCTAGGGCCGTACGGATTCAACAGGATGACATGTCTCCCCACTGCTACAACTAAAATAGAACACTTATATGTTCTAACTTAGTTATTGTCCACACAATATACAAGCTTCAAACATTTTTTATACAAAAACACAACGAGCTTATATTGTCTTAAACAGTACATTATTACAGATTTGCCTGACGAGGCACAAGTCTACAATAAACTAAAACTATTCTTCCTTCTACAGCTAAAAGGCTACTGGCTGGTCGACGCTCGGGGCTCGGGCTGGGCGCTGCTCTTCGCCTTCTCACCGCTCGACAGTGGCAGTGTCGCCTTGACTGAGGAAGCTGGTGCCACCGGGGTCTGGCTGGTCGAGACCGCAGCCTCCGGTCACTCCGCGGACGATGATTCTGGTACCGAGGACTGGCTGGTTGAGACCGCAGCTCCTAGTAGCTGATTCAAAGATGATGGCTCCTGCGCCGGCGGTGGCGACTTCCCGCACAAGTTGATGTCGCCTATTATTGAAGCCGACAAGTCAAGCAACTGGATCCGTAGTTCATCTGCTTGCTTCGGGCCAACCTCCTTGGGATATCCCAGCTCGAAGTGCTTGAAGTCGATTAGCGGGTAGTGCGCACGCACCATGCTGAGCACATGGGCGCTCGCGTATTCCCTGGCCTCCTTCACGAACTGATGGAGCCATCCCAAGGCACGCTAGCACTTGTCGAGTACTCCAAGAGGCGGTGCCCTGGCTTCGGTTGCCGGGAGCTCTGGGTCGATCAGGTCCAACACTGGCATGATACTGCTCACCATTTGGTTGCACCGACCCTTCCAGAGATCCCAGTCCTTTTTGAGCTAGCGAGTCTTCGCTAAACAGGCGTCGCGATCTTTGATAACCTCTTCGAGGTGCTTTTTCGTGTTCAACTTTAATTCTGCAGAGAAGCACTCCGGTCAGGGAAGAATCATATGGAAACATACTGAACTGCTATACTAAGACCAAGACAACCAACACTTACTGTTTAGCTCTAGGTTCTTCGCCTTTAGCTCCTCGGTCATCTTTCTAGAATGTTCCAGGAGCTGCGCGTGGTCTTGTGCCAGCTGGTTGTTTGCTGCTATCAGTCGGGTGCACTCTCCGACCACGCGCGCATTGTCTTCTCGCAGACAAGCCACTTCATTCGCCAGGCCTGTAGACAGGCTGGTTAGTACAAGAATATGTATTCATAGCACTTTTCAGCGATCGGGGAGAGAAGGCTAGACAACTTACTCGTCCTCTCATGCTCTTTTTGGCTGAGCTAGGTGACGGTGTTGCATTGAGATGCCTCGAGCTCCGCTTTCTCCTTCTCAGCAACCTCGAGCTTTTCGTGCAGCCGATCCACTTCGGCTGCCAGCTCCTAATTCTCCTTGAACGTTGGTTCATTTTGGTCAAAGCACCGCTTACGGTACTTTGCCGTCTTCACGATATCCTGCAAGGCGAACACAGTATTGTTCAAGCAAATGCATCATGATACTGGTCTAAGAACGCACAAGACGGCAGCTTACCTGTACTTTGGCTATAAGCCGCTTCGCTGCCAGCTCAACCTTTTTTTGTCTCATCAACTGTGGGGATTTCCTTGTGGCAGATATAGTGATCCCCACGTTGACGGCACACATACACGTGTTGACGACCGTCCTGGGGATGTCCCTGAATCTCCTCAAGGACGTCGTCATCATCAGACTCCGTGGCATCGGCAGTCTTGGGCTGATCTTGCTGCTGGCCAGCTTTGGCCTCCTCCTGTCGTCGGCTTGACCCGGCATCAGCATACCCTAGGCTACTCCCGGGCTCCGACAACACCACCGGAGTTTTCCCCCGAGCCGTGGCGTCAGGTAGAACACCCTCCTATGTGCTCAGGGTGGCTGCAGACTGCTCTGGTGCTTCTTGTCCAGGCTCAGGGACTCGTCTCTCCTCCGTTGCTGTGTGGTCCATGACTGGTGCCTTAGGAGGTGCAGCCGATGACGACTGATGACGGCCTCCCACCGGTGGCAAGCTGCTCGGGAATGACAGCCTCATGCATATAGCGGATGAATATGCTTAGGTGCCTACGTGCATACAGCGGATGAATACAGCGGATAAAAAGGTTCATTTTAGACCCTGACACCACGTGCCTACATCACCTATTACTAGGCTCGGGGACTAAGTGGGCACACTTCACCTTGCGGTGAATATGCTTATTTTGACCCCTACACTTTGTTTACCATGCTTACATTTCTTTTTAGAAATACAAGTGGGAACACTTCACCAGGAAGGAAATCTTTCTTTTTCTCAAGAGCACCATACATTCCTCAGACAACCTACTTCTCCGGCGACAATGGTGGTCGGCTGTATTTCAAGCTGGTCGAAGGCTTGCAACAGCTACTCGGATGGCGTTTTGACTGGTCGGAGATGTCAATAACTCAAGCCTCACTGTTTAGAGAAGGTCAAGATGGCATGTTCCATCACAATGCATAGTGCTCAGGGACTAGCTGTGGGGGTATTAACCCCTATACCCCTACGGCTAGACTTGGGCTGGCCCGGACCAGTGGGCTCGGCTCATGAGAAGGATGATGCGCGGCCCAGTCGATCTGCTCGGTGTCCCGTGCAAGGAAGGAAAGTAAACTTGGAAATCAAGCAAGATCCTAGTCAGTTAGAATAGGAATCCTTATCTGACTAGCTATGGTAGTTGTAATCAACTAGGATTAGTTTCCAGATTTGTAACCCTGCCCCCCAGACTATATAAGGCGGGCAGGGAACCCCCTCAAAACAAATCTCATTACACCTCTCCATACAGCAATACAATCTGATCTAGGACGTAGGTATTACGCCCTCACGGCGGTCGAACCTGGATAAATCCTTATGTTTATCTTGCGTCACCATCTAGTTCATAGCTTGCGCACCTGTCTGCCAACAATCAATTACCTTGGGCATACCCCTCGGTAGACTGCCGACCATATCTCATCGATAGGTCCGTGATAATCGGTGCCAATGGCATCGAGGAGACCGTGGAGGCAGCATAGGCCAGTCCCATGTGGATCGCACCAATCATGGCGACAACTTCTCTGGTTTCGGCGATCCTCGCTGGACGAGGAAGCCCATCAACAACGACGATCTGATCGAATCGATCGATCGGGTCACCAACGGCCTAGCCAAGACCTTGTCCCTTGTGGAGTCGATCCTAGATCGACTTGCCATGAGTGATGGATTCCCCACGCTCTAGGATCACCAAGTTATGGCCTCCGAGTGCCCTGCTCGGACAGCTCAACAAAGGCAACCAAATTCAGATCTGGTGATTACGGCAACTCCAGGAGAGCGCACCGTGCGACATCGACCACTTCCAGCTACAGGCTTGCGCCTAACAGACTACGAGGCTCTGATGGAGAACCTACCAAAACCCTACCCTTTTGGGTTGGAAAGCGCGGGATCTGCTTACCAGGATTCCGTCCACCACCTCTTCATGGATCATGCCGAGCATAATCACATCTCTGACCTCTACACAATCGACCCAGTTGATTCTGATTTGCCCGCTCCTATGGTCAACATGGTAGCCTTCCGCTAGCTCATGGATGACTCTACTGATCCAATCGAATCTCTCCACAACATCCTGAATGAGAGCCCCGATGAGTCCTCCGAGGGCTCGACAAAGACTACTTCGGGTTGCCCTACCTTCCCTTTGGGGTTTGGGGCATGATTTTCCATGTCAGCATGGATACCAGCACCAAAGATGGCGAGACTTCTGAAGAATGCGATGCATGCTTGGCAAAAAAATGTCGACCGTCAATGCCGTCATGATGAGGAAGCCGCTCAAGACACGAACGGCCAGGATGTGAACCTTCAAGAAGAGTTCGATATGGTTGGAGACTAGCTAGTTCACCAGACCCCAAGCACCAACCTTGCAGTCGCCTTCAATGAGCTCAAAAAACTCAGCCAATCTTCAGAAGTTGAGAAGATCCGAGCTCACGTCATGGCAGCGCAGGTTCAAGTTATTGAGATTCAGAATCCGCTTCCATCACATTCGTCTACTTCAGCGCGCAGCTATTGCTCTCATCGCGATGGCGGAGGCCAGCGTTAGGACAACGAACGCCCTCAACATTAGGGTGGTGGACCATATCTCCACAGAGGTGCCAGGGGCTACTATGAAGCTCACTCCCGCAATGATGGATGCCCTCCATGCCCTCAGGGGAGCTGGGGCGGTAATCGTAATGATCAATGGAAAGTGAACCAACCGCCATGCGACTTGCGTGACCACCTCAACGCCGACGGCGCTGACGTTCATGGTCACATAAAAAACAATAGGCCCGAGTGGTATCGGGTGGAGATGGAGAGACGCTGCCATTTCGATGAGGAACATGTGGGATTTGCTACCTAACCCATCCCGGCTAGCGCTGCATGCCTTTAGCCTTTCACAGAGTGGCTCCAAGCTATACATTGGCCCGCAAGTTTCAAAGTCATCAGTGTCACCACATATGATGGCAAGGCAAACCCTACTCAATGGCTAACTTGTTATGAGATCGCCGTCCTAGCAGCGGGAGGAGATGAGGACGTCATGGCAAATTACTTGCTTGTTTTGGTCGATCAATCTGCAAACAACTGGCTCCTGAGCCTCCGAGAAAACTCTTTTCATTTGTGGGATGACCTCAAGCAGGCCTTCACTGTGAACTATTCGGCCACTTGCGAACAGCCTGCAACCAAGTATGACCTTGAAAAGCTACAACAATCTTCTGGAGATTCTCTCCGAGATTTCATCAGGCATTTCTCGGAAACAAGGAACTCCATCCCCAATGTCACTGACGCAGAAGCCATAGCCACCTTCACCAAGGGGCTCTGCCATGAACAACTTTGTGCAAAGCTATTTCATAAAAGGCCCAGCACCATCACCGAGCTAATCCACGTGGCCAATGGCTATGCCAATGTTGAAGAAGCCAAACGTGTCGCTCACCCAAGTCATCGACGCCGTGACAAAGAACACTGCGATGACAGGTGCCATGACGATCACGACCGTCGATGCCACGACCATGAGCCACGGCATGATGACTTCACAGGAGGTAGACAAGGATGGCAGCGTCGATTCAAGAACTTCGTCAATAGCACCAATGTCCGCACCAAGCGCGCCTATGAAGCTGACTTCGCCAAGCTCATGGACGGCTCATGCCCTATCCACAAAGACACCAAGCACACCATGCGATAGTGTAGAGGTCTGAAGACCACGTTTGCCGGCGAGACTTCCAAGAAGCCGTGTCACAATGATGATGCTGATGATAACCAAGGTGGAGACCTAAGCAAGCGCCTAGTCTTCTAGGACCCCTCCAAGACCATCACCACCATCTTAAGCAGCTGAGCTGTCTCTGAGGACAAGCAGAAAAGGAAGCTGGTAGCTCATTGCATAATGTTCATCACCACATATGATGGCCCCGTTGCTGACCTCAAGTTCCTACCCTGGTCAAAGCATCTAGTTACCTTCTCCAAGGCCGACCAGTGGTCGGACATCCCTTACCCAGGGCTGTTTTCACTCATCCTGGAACCCACCATCAAGCACGTACGTTTCTAGAAGGTCCTCGTCGACGGAGGGAGCGCCCTCAACATCCTATTCGCCTCTACTATGAGTGAGCTAGGGCTCAAGAGAGAAGACCTCATCCCCATGGATTCCCTGTTTTGGGGATCGTTCTAGGGAAAGCATTCTTGCTGCTCAGCCAGATCACGCTGCCTGTGCAGTTTGGCACTGTCGAACGCTTTCGCGTCGACCACATCAACTTCCTAGTGGCTGACTTCAACACCGCATACCATGCCATCCTTGGCCACCTCGCGCTGGCCAAGTTCATGGCCATACCGCACTATACTTACTTGGTGCTGAAGATGCCAACGAAGGAAGGGATCCTCTCCCTACGCGCCAACCTCGACATCACCTATGCCTACAAGAAGGAGAGCTTTGTGCTTGCAGAAGCTGTTGACATCTCCATTCGCATGCAGGACTGCCTAGCGATGGCACAGGACATCCCCCGTAGGAGCTGGAGATCCCAACCAGGGAGGCTCCCTGAGCTGCGACGAAGTCTAAGGAGGTGGTTCTCATCCCCGACGACCAGTCCAAGACTGCTCGAATTGGGGCCAATCTCGATGATAAATAGGAAGACACGCTTGTCAGCTTCCTCAGGAAGCATGTCAACATCTTTGTGTGGAAGCCCGCGGAATATGCCTGGCGTGCCTCGGGAGCTGATCGAGCACTCCTTAAATGTCTCAGCGACCGCCAAGCCTATCAAGCAGAAGCTATGATGATTCGCGTAGGACAAAAAGGAGACCATTAGGGTAGAAATAACCTGACTCTTAGCCACTGGTTTTATTAAAGAGGTGTATCATTCAGAGTGACTCACCCATCCGGTTCTTGTAAGGAAAAGAATAAAGAATGGAGAATGTGCGTTGATTACACCAATCTTAACAAACACTACCCTAAAGACCCCTTTGGCTTGCCTCGCATCGACCAAGTTGTGGATTCCATAGCTGGTTGCGAGCTCCTATGTTTCCTAGATTGCTACTCTAGTTATCACCAGATCACGCTTAAGGAGGAAGATCAAATCAAGACGTCCTTTATCACGCCTTTTGGCGCCTACTGCTACATGACAATGTCCTTTGGGCTCAAGAATGCTGGCACGACCTACCAAAGAGCCATTTAGTGCTGCCTCAAGGACCAGATCAGAAAAAAGTAGAAGCTTACATTGATGATGTAGTAGTCAAATCTAAGATTGCTGATACTTTCATTGACGATCTCAAGGAAGTCTTCACAGCCCTCAAGGTCTACAAATGGAAATTGAATCCCAACAAATGCATCTTCAGGGTACCTTCAGGCATACTCTTAGGAAATATCGTCAGCCTCCGTGGCATTGAGCCCAACCCCAAAAAAATTGCGGCGGTAACCAACATGAAGCCACCGACCTGCGTTAGGGACATCCAGAAATTGACAGGATGCATGGCGGCTCTAAGCCGCTTCATATCCCATCTCGACGAGAAAGGGCTTCCCTTTTTCAAGCTACTTAAGGCTTAGGAGAAATTCGTATGGTCAGAGGACACCGATAAAGCCTTCACCGAACTCAAGTGGTTCCTCACTTCGCCTCCAATCATGACAGCTCCCTGGAAGGATGAAATGCTGTTAGTCTACATAGCGGCGACTGATCGGGTAGTCAGCACGGCTATTGTCGTCAAGCGAGAAGAGGCCGAACATGCCTACAATATTCAACTCCCAGTCTACTTTATCAGCAAAGTCTTGAACGAGTCCAAAACTCAGTACCCTCAAGTTCAAAAATTGCTTTACGCAATTTTGATAACGTCCCGAAAGCTTCACCACTACTTTGATGCCTTCCACATAGCTGTGGTCACGGAGTACCCACTCAGAGACATCCTCCACAATAAGGAAGCCTGGCCGCATCATCAAGTGGGCAGTTGAGCTCGGCGCTTATACCATCGAGTACAGGCCTCGTCATACGATCAAATCCTAGGCTCTCATCGACTTCATCGCCGAATGGACGGACATGCAAACTCTAGTCTCAGACAACCACCCTGAGCACTGGACCATGTATTTCGATGGATCCCTCAATATTGTCGATGCTGGAGCTGGCATATATTTCATCTCTCCATCAAAAGACAAGCTTCACTATGTCCTTCGTCTACGTTTCCCAGCATCAAACAACACAGCCAAATATGAGGCAATGCTCCACGGTCTCTGTATAGCTATTGAGCTTGACGTCAAATGCCTTCAGGTATATGGCGAGTCTGCCCTTGTAATTAATCAGCTAAATAAAGATTAGAACTATACCAATGAGAAGATGGACGCCTACTGCTCCGCCATATGAAAATTGGAAGACAAGTTTTATGTCATATAGTATCACCATGTGGTTTAGTTTAGGCCAACAATCAAGCAGCCGATGAGCTATCGAAGTTAGGTTCGACCCGAGCCGATGTTCCAGCTAGAGTGTTCGTTCAAGACGTCATGACTCCTTCGGTCAAGCAAGACTAGGAAAGCGTTGAAGAGAAATCACCTCCAGAGAAGTTAATCGCCACGGTCCCCGGACCAAGCAGCGATTGGAGGGAGCCATTCATCAGGTATTTAACAATAGCAGAAGTTCCAACCGATAATGTTGAAAGGGAGCGCCTCACTCGCCATAGCAAGCATTACGTCCTAACAGACGAAAAGCTATACCGAAAAAATGTAGAGCAGGAACTAATTCAGAAGTGTGTCTCCATCGAAGAAGGCAAGAAGATACTCAAAGAGATCCATGCTGGCACTTGCAGCAACCATTCTGCATCTAGAACACTAGTCGGCAAAGCTTTCCGAGCTAGTTTTTATTGGCCCTCGGCCGTAGCGGATGCTGAGGACTACGTTCGACGGTGTGAAAACTGCCAGTTCTTTGCCAAGCAGATTCATGTCCCGGCTCAAGCTCTACAAGCGATATCTGCTTCTTGGCCCTTTTGCATGCTGGGGACTAGACATGATCGGGCCATTCAAGCTAGCTCCAGGGGGCTTTCGCTGGGTCTACGTCTGCATCGATAAATTCTCCAAATGGATTGAATACAATCCCCTAGTACAAGCTACTGCAAAGAAGGCAGTTGAGCTGCTCGATGACATTATCCATCGCTTTGGCCTTCCGAACAACATCATCACCGATCTAGGTTCTACGTTTACTGGTGCTAACTTCTAGGATTTTTGTGACAAAAGATCCATCTTAGTCAAGTACATTTCAATGGTACATCCCAGAGCCAATGGCCAAGTCAAGCGCGCCAACAGCATCCTAGCAAGTGGCTCAAAGAATTGACAGTTGTGGTCTGGGGACTGCGAACCCAACCCAATCGCAACATAGGGGTCTCCCTGTACTTCATGGTGTTTGGCTCCAAAGCTGTCTTACCGGCCGACGTCACTTTCTGAGCACCAAGGGTTGAGAACTATAACGAGGAAAACTTAGACCAGGCTTGCATTTCCGAGCTTGACAGTCTAGAGGAAGAGCGCCTTGTATTGAGTCTCCGAACGGCCAAGTACCTGGATAGCATGCGGAGGTATTATAATCGTAACGTCCATGATTGCTTCTTTGTGGTTGGAGACCTCATGCTTCGCAAGAAACAGAAGACTAACGGTTTGCATGAGCTATCCTCACATTGGGAAGGTCATTTCATGATCAAGGCGGTGACCCAACCAGGCTCCTATAGATTGTGCGACTTAGATGAAAGAGATGTGCTGAAGTGTTGGCACATTGAACACCTTAGACGATTCTACCCTTGAAGCGCTCGAACTCAAGTTATGTATTTTTTATTTCTAAATATTTAATAAAAGTTTTATTTGCTCCAATGTTTCTTCGAATTATTTTTCTTTTTATATGCTTCCCGTATCAAAGCAATCTTGAATCTAAACACAATAAAAAAGGTGATCCATCATTCTCCAAACAGTCCATGTTGATGCTCGGACACCTCCAGAAATGGCCCTGTCTCCGGTCTCTCCCTGCACGTGCACGAGCATCTGCCCTCTGCGTCATGGGTGGCCGACAACGGTTCCTTGGTGACTGCTTGATGCTCCCACATGTGCATGAGCTTAACGCTCTACATCATGGACATTATGCTAGCCAAAGCTGGGGACTCAGCTACACACTACTGTTCGGAAGGTTTATATCATATATAAACATCACATCGCAAAAAAGACCAAGTGTTTAACACTAGTCGCCAAGAATACCCTTTCTACTAATTTACGAGGTACTCCCCTCACCATTACCGAATAGCTCGACGTCTTCGGCTAACTTCTTCACTGGCTCCTCTGCCTCCTCCTCCAGCTTTGTAATCTTCCGCGCATCTGTACCTTGTGCATATCCAGTTGCAACCCACTGCAGGTCAACCGTCAGGTAATGTGAACGTAGCAGCGAGAGGGCATGAATGACAGCCCCATGAGCCACGCTATGAGCGAACTCCCTGAAGTCCGACCATGCATCACGGCAGCGGTCGATGATCGATCGGTAGGAACCGTCCTCAGGCAGCCGAGCACCTTCAGGTTGAGGGAGGCTGATATTGTCTAGCACAGGTCCTATCCCTGCTGCGATCGCTTCTATCTCATCCTCCTGCTTCTTCACATGTTCCATCAACACCTGGAACAGTGCTTGCAACTGGTGATGATATTCTGCACACAATGTTGCAGCAGTTACAACTTTTCACTATTCACCACCAATAAAAAGGAAAGGCAAACGGCAGGGTGTGAGGCCTGAGTCACGTTGAAGTTCCTAAATATCCTTCTCAGCCTTTTCTTCCGCCCTGTCTCCGACATCAGTGAGCTGGGCCACAGCCTCCTATGCAAGATGGAGTTCCACCTCCAATGCTGCATAGCATAGCCATATGTCATACTCGGCCAATGACAGCCAAATAAGATCCTGTAACTTACATTTCTGACAGCTGGCGCCGCGGGTGAGCTGCTCATCCATGGCCCGACCCTTTGCCTCCATCTGTTGGTGCTCTTTCCTCAGTGCCTCAGCCCTCACCTCAAGGTCCTCCCTTGGGTGGCGTTCCTGCAGCAGGCGCATTCCGAGATCCGCCACAGTTGCATGCAGCTGCTTGTTCTCCTCTTGTAGCGGAGCCATTTCCTCCAATTGCTTCCGACGCTGCTCGGAAACCCTCATGACGCTATGCACCAGGCAAAAAAAGAATGATCAAGGCCCAAAGGGGGAAAATATGTCATCTTTTCACCCTTACCTTCATGTGACCCATCATGGTCTCAAGATCCACCCTGAGATTCTTTATCTCCACGCTTGCCTCCCCCTCCTCTAGCGTCTCAAATTCTTCCTCGCGCCGAATCACTGTGCGAACAAGCTGAGGGGGCGGAGGAGGCCCTCGAGGAATTTCTTCAACCTCCACGGCAGGTGCTAGTGGAGGTGCCCTCCTTCATAGCACCCATGCTCGGGTAGTGTCCCCGAGCACCATACCACCCACCATATCGCTCAGGGATGGATCCGGAGCTACAGGCGGAGCTCCCGTCGCACTAACTGTACCGTCTCCCACGGTCGTGGCCATTGACATTGGTATGTCAGCCGATGTGGTGGCGTGCCACATCTCATCCGTGCCAGGGTCGCCTTCTTCATGTAGCCCACCACCTGGGGACGTCGGTCCTGCTTCTGGAATTTCCACCGCTGTAGGAGGGGCTGTCTTTGGCATGCACGTTTCCTCCAAAGACAAAGTTGCTCCGCTGGCATCTGTGCATCCCTCTTCACTGGTCGGCACTGTCGCACCAGTGCCTCCCTGGCCGTCAGCGACCCTCGAGGGATGCAAAACCTCATATGACTCCGCGTTTCAACAAATTCAAAATTGTCTCAACAAGAGCTATCCTGAGCCTATAAATTTTGACAAATAAAGAATAAACTTACAATTGTGATTCGTGGTTCATAATGTGAAATTGCCACGCTCGCTCTGATCTGGTCCGTCCTGGCGCCAATCTGTTTGGGGCGCTTGCTGCGGCCGCCGATGTCACCCGAGCAACAGCAGGTCCCTCGGTGTCGGCGTGTGTTGTGACAACCGTAGGCCTGTTGCCAGGCTCGGGGACTGTAGGCCTTGCTCAAACAGTAGGAGCCTAAGTTCTTGGTTGTGCGGTAGCCGCAGCCTTCCGCGTTTGCCGCATTCCTCGTGTTTCTGTCCCACTAGGCGCAACCGCAGGCGGTGTTGCAGCCCTGCTAGCAGGACACGCTCCAGTTCCATCATCTTTCGATGAGCTCATCACAATCATTTGCTGCCACCGATGCAGACCGGTTGCGCCGATCATCACCGGTCCTTCCTCACGCCGGTGTATCCCTGTTGACCTCTTCTTCGGAGACGGCTCTTCGTCGATGAGCTGCTTACCTTTACGCTTTTCACGGACCTGTGCCATCTGCTCATCTTCATTTCCTTTGCCCAAGATACCCCAGCTGTCCTCGCTGGCCTCCTAGCTAGCTTGGCACCGGGGACTGCTCAGCCGAGCGTCCACTCCAACCGGCCAGTCCTTCGAAGGAACCGACGAGAAGTATACAGCTTGGTCCTGCCCCCGAATCTTCAAAAACAGAGTAAGCACGGCAAAACGGATATATATGGAGTAATTACAAAACAAAAAAGGCAGTTCATACCCGATGAGGCAAATTCCCCATGGTAAATGGGCACTGTGGATCTTCGATCCTGCAGCATCCGACTAGGTTCAACAATGAAGTGACCCGTTGCTTCGCTTCTTCCCGGTCGATGTCCTTAGGGACTTCGCGCATCCCATCAGTGTCCCCCTAGAACTCAAAACCGGGGTGTGCTCTTTCCTTGCAAGGTTGGACTCGACGGAGGACAAAGTTGGATGCCACAATGACGCCATCTAACTTTCTTCGGTCTATGAGCTGAAGGATCTCCCTCACCTGCTCCATGCCATTCGTGTTCGGCCGTTCCGACCACCTTGCATTGCTTATGGGAATCTGGTCAACAACACAGGCTATGACATGCTCTTGCACTTGTGGCATGTAAAACCACCTCTGCGCCCAATACTTGACATTGGTATTCAACGGTGTGGCGATATATTGCATCGTCATTCCATCTCGAAGCTGCAAATACACACTCCTCATGATCCTAGCTCTGGTTCCCCCAACGGCTTTAAGACGGAAAAAATGGCGAAAGAGATCAAAGTGTGGCAAAATGCCCAAATACGCCTCGCAGAAATGGATAAAGATCGCAACACGAAGAATGGAATTGGGGCCCAGATTGCATAGGCTAATCCCATAATAATTGATAAGACTGTTCAAGAAGGGATGAACTGGAGATCCAAATCCGTGGTAGAAATACCCCTCGAATACAACAAGTTCATCACCACCAGGGGTAGGAAAGCCCTCACCAGCAGCCGGGCGCCACCCCACTGTCTCCCTGTCCGACAGCATGCCGTCGACCAATAGGCAGTTGAGCACCGCCTCGGTGCTTACAGATTCCATCCACTCCTCCACGCGGTTGAGCGCGTGCGCTCCTTGGCTCGATTCGCCACGACTCCTCTTCGGCGCCATCCCAACGGGTCTGTTGGTCGAAACGCTAGTACAAGCATAACCGTCGCAATGGCGAGGTGGCCACTAGGCGGAGCAAGTGCGAAAGGAAGGAAGAAGGTGAGGCAAACAAGAAAGTGAAGGAGGCGCCGCTCACTGCGGGAATTAATAGCAGTTCTCCTGGCCTCTTCCGCTTCAAGGGTTTATGGGAAACTATGCCAAAACCGCTGCTCCGCCTTCCACATCCTCCGCTGGCCTCATGGGCTGTTAGCTGGGCCGAAGCGACTGGCAACTGCAGTAAGCGCCCCACGCGGGCCGCTCACACGTGCAAGGATGCAAGAATTAAAAAGCCCATGTGCTGATATTTTCAATAGTCTATTTCCTTTTTGACCCTGCTACAAGATTTCTTCATAATCTTCCAGCAGGCTCGGGGACTACGTGTGTACACGTCATCTTGCGATGACTGTACTTATTCCTGCATTGGATCAGCACATGAAGACTACTACTTTGGACCCTGGCACCATGTGACTACTTCACCTACTGCTAGGCCCGGGGACTAAGTGGGCACACTTCACCTTGTGGTGAATGTGTTCGTTTGGTAATTTTATCTTTTACAAGGTGATCAAGTCCCTCTGGATCGCCTACGTTAAAGATGCAAAGTGCTCCGCTTTGATGCCCAGAACTCAAGTGGGCACACTTCCCTCAAGAAGAAGACTCCAAAAATTTTTTACTTGAGCACCTTACATCCTTTTGACAAACCTTGACTTCGCACAAGACTGTGCTCGGCTGATGGCCGAACAGTCGGACACTTACTCCAACAGCTCCGCGGCCTGTTCCACCGGCTCGGACACCCGCCCCAACAGCTCGGCGGCTTGTTCGAACAGCTCAGAGGCTCGCTAAAAGCTACTCGAACAAGCTTGGCAAGGCGGTCTCAGAGGATACAAGGTGCACGAGGACTAGCTGTGGGGGTATAACCCCCGGTATCCGCAAGACTGTGCATAGGCCGAGCCACCAGGGGAGGCCCAGCCCACAAGACGGTGCCGTGTGGAGCTCGGCGCAGATCTACGCGTCCTGCAAGGTAGCGCACATATCCTTAGCAATCAAGTAGAATCCGATAGGATATGTAGGATCCCGTGATATGTGTAACTTCCTATCATGTACGCCGATCAGGGTAGAAACAACCGATCTGTAACTCTACCCCCAGGCTATATAAGGCGGGTAGGGATCCCCCTCATTTTCATCTGAACGTAAGTAATACAATCCAAAGAGACACAGGACGTAGGGTATTATGTCACCTGACGGCCCAAACCTGCCTACACCGCGTTCTATGTCACATCTAGTTCGTTTCTCGCACTCCTTGCCAATTCATCTACTACCGCAGGCAACCCCTCGGTAGACTGTCAGCCGTATTTCGTCGACATATAGTCATTTTAATTTTTATTTCAATGAAACAAATACATATACTAAGTACTATATGCATACATGTATTCATGGGCCCCCTCGTGGCACGGCCCCTAGCCATCGCACCGGCTGCCCACCCACTAAGATGGCTTGTCATCACGGACTTGGAGACCATGATTGTTCATCCGTACAGCCAGTAGAAATGAAGTATCAATTGTTAGATCTCCCGCAAGCCCCTCCCCTAACCCTGGCGGCCCTGTTGGCCCTGTCCCGCCGCCGTCGCCGCCGCCGGTAGCCACCTCGGCGCCGGTGACGGCGCCCCTCTCTCCCCTTCCCCTCTCCCTCCACCTCCCCTCCCCTACCCACCACAGAGAGCCCCGCCTGTGGTCCTGTGCTGCCTCAGCAGAGCGCCGCCATCGCGGCCATCGCCGCGTCTAGGCCGGAACTGGCCGTCACAGCCTAGCCATACATATATTCGGTAGCCAAAGCCTACTCCCCAACGCTGGATGCCTCCACCTCACCTCCTCCTCGGGCCGCGTCGGGCCTCCTCTCCGGCGCAGCCACCGCGCCTCTGCTTTAGCCACCACCGGCGACGGCCGTAGACGCGCCCTGGCTGTGTGTCGGGGCCAGACCTGGCCCCTCCGCGCTGCCACCTGTGCCAGACAGCGTGGTGCGTGTGGGCCCCTCCACCAGCAATTGGCGGCCAACGGTGACGATTAACGCTGTAGCGGACGCCTTGTCCACCGAAGCCCCACTGCCCTAGGCACTGCCGGGGCAGCGGTTCTAGCTCCTCCATAGTGCCTCCTGCACCCGACGGTGGCCAGTCACCTGTGCGGAGGACTAGGGAAGCAAGGTCACCTCAGAAGACGCCGTCCAATCAGTCACAGACTGCCGTGCCACCGCTGGTCACCCCCAATCTCTTCCCTTTCACTGGCTACAGCTCCCTTCCACCCTATCTCAGGAGGGCACACCAAATGCCGCCAGTGGGCGGACGACGATGGCGAGGAGTCCGAGGACAACCACCCAACAACCTACTTGGACACCGCTCGTCGCCCGACGAAGGCGGACACCTTACCCACCGCAAGTACCGAGACTCGCCCCATGGTGGTTTTTGGGCTGTGCTGGTGCTGAACTTGGCCTACAGGGACATGACCGTAGGCAGAGGAAGTGTAGTCGGCCACGCCTGCAGCTGGTGAACGGCTTGCCTATTCGGCCAGTGGATGGCCGTGTCCCTGCTCGCCAATGCCTCGGCCGCTGTGGATGGGTCTCCGCCCCCAACACCAATGGGTGGCGTGAGATCCTTCCCCGGCAGGGTGACAGGACTTGCTGCTGCCTCGGCTGAGCCTCGCACCAGCCAAAAGCAGCTTTCGGAGGCCAAGAAGATCTTGGCAGAGCTTCACGACAGATGCTTCAACTGCCTCTCTTACTCGCACTAAGTAGCGATGTGCGGGTTGCCACGGCGTTGTCTGCACTACCGCGGATTCAGACACCTCGCCAAGGATTGCAGGCGGCCCAGGCCTGCTTTGACCTCAGCAGCGAAGGGTGCCAACCTGCCACGACACTCTACTCATGATGACCTCCCGGCCTCCCAGCACGTGTCACGCGGCAGTGCGGAGGGTGTTGCACTGAGGGCCGTGGGGGGCACCGGCGGGAGACGACGACGACACCGGCGGCACAGGACTAAGCTGAAGGACATCGGCATGGGTGCACCTACCGACCACACCGACAATGCAGCTACCTCTACTGCTACACTCTGCTTCTCCGAGCCAGATCTTTGGCGCTGTGCGCGAGTGGAGGGCCTCCTGCATGGGTTGTCTCATTGGACCCGATGCTGGAGGAGCTCGCCGCCTTGCTCGTCATGAGCCCACCAGTGAGTGAACCAGCGCCCGGGTGCCAGCCTACTCTAGAGGCTGCCTCTCCGAGGATTGAGGAATCATCTTCGGTGACGGCTGCTCACTCGCCTTAGTTATTGTTAGTGCAGGAGCTGCCACAGCTCATGCCGCCTCGGGTGCGACAACTCGACATCGAGGATGATATCACGATGGCCATGCGCACCCCAGCGACGCGACGCCCATGCCACGTGAGGCTACTCGGCGTCCCGCAAGGTTCACCGAGGAGGTGCAGTGCAAGAGAAAGTCGCCATTGATCGCCAGTCCTCCAAGGCAGAAAGCGATAACAAAGCGCCCCCTGCCAATCAGGAGCAGGCGGATTGCTGCTTAGCCATTGTCGCAAGTACCGACCTCCAAGCGGAGCGAGGTGCTACTCAGGATAAGGATGGGCATCGCGCTGCCGGCGGCACCAGTTTCTTCCGCGTCCAAGGGAGCATATGACGCCTTTTTCATTGGGAACTTGATGTCGAGCCAAGTTGAAGTGCGCCGGTTTCTTCCGCGTTCAAGGGAGCATACGACGCCTTTTTCATTGGGAACTTGATGTCGAGCCAACTTGAAGCTCTGGACGAGTTATTTCTAGCGACCAACACCAGGGCAAATAGAAAGCTCTTTTCGGATGCCGGAGTAGGATCATATAGCCAGCAGCTGAGGCGCCCAACTTCGTAGGTTGCAGTGTTACTCTTAGCTCGGTTGTAAACTTTTATGTAATATCGAAGCTTAGAGTTGTTTGTTAGGACAGTCCAGTCTACGGCTGTAATATCTCCGAGGGCGTTCGCCAGAAGCGCGTCGTTTGTATGTTTAAACTCTTCTTAATTACAATGATACGCAAATCTTTTGCGTATTAAAAAAAAAGTACAGCTAGTACCAGCAGCTCCGCATGGCTAGCTAGCTCAAGGGGTTAGTAATTCAACATGAAGCTGCGGCGGTGATTCCAGCCGCCGGCCGGCCGGTCACCAGCAGCAGCCCTGCCACCGCAATACCGCAGCCGCGCGTAGTAGCTAGCCCATAAGCTATAGCGCCGCCCCCATCTGCATCACGTGACCTCAAGAAGAAGAGCCAGACTGACAGATGAACCCAATTCCGTTGACATTCTCCATAGCAAGAACAGTACAATAACTGTTGCATTGTACGCGATGGAGACACGCGGAGAAAACCTAAGCAAATTACATAAAGGACGGGACGAGGAAGCGCGTGGTATACTGTACACAGTACACTTGCAGCGACTAGCAACCTACAGAAACCTCCAATAAAAAGTGTGCGTTTCACTTCAAAGTTGAAACACGCGCGTCGCCCCCAGAAGCACGAAATCGCGTTATGCAATGGCGGCGCCGTGCACTCGTCCGGCGGCCTGATCGAGCCGTGAACTGCTCGTGCGAGGCAGGACTGGACCGCCAGAGATATTTTGTTGGAGAGCGTGTATATATAATGTGATAGCAGATCGATCGGAGCCGGCCAGTCAGCGGGACGTCATTGAGGGTGGAGCAAGGAAAGATCAACGGCGAGCGAACCATGGACGAAGAAGAGGCAAGCGGCGTCAGTGCGGCGGCTGAAGTGAAAGTGATGAAGGCGGTGGCGCCGGCTCCGGCGGCGGACGACGAGATGGCGGCGTGGAAGGCGCCGGCCGCGATGCTGCTGGTGCAGCTGTTCAACACGGGCATGGTGCTGCTGTCCAAGGTGGCCATCGGCGGCGGCATGTTCGTCTTCGCACTCCTCACCTACCGCAGCCTCTTCGGCGCCGCCATCATCCTCCCCATAGCGCTCCTCCGAGAGAGGTGCGTGTGTGTGAGTGTGACTACCACTGTACCAGCTTCCGCGTCTGTCCAGCACGTCGGTCGTCCACTGCCATCATCCCTATAAATGTAGCCGATGCGACATAGCGGGCTACTCGATCACCCTGGACAAATTAAACTAGATACATGTTCTGTTTTTAATACTTGCATTATAAATTGATTTTGATGTTGCTTCAGAAAAAAAAGAAAGCCCTAGTTTCAAACAACTCTATGTGTTCTTATTTTCATCCCTTCTGTAGGGGCAAGTGGAAAGAGATGGACTGGCACGCCGCTGGATGGATCTTCCTTAATGCGTTCATCGGGTAAATTGTAAATATATGTTCATCAATTAAGTTACTGAGAGGTTCTGAACAAATATTGAACTTGCTATCTCAGACGTCCATTCCAGGGTGCTAATATCAGACGACTGCCGCGCACGTAAGAAGCAACGGGGCTTTCGAGCAGCCAGCCCCCATTCGTCACCCCGCCTTGCATGTGCAACCTGCAGTCGCTGCGCCCGCTGCTCTTTCCCCTTGACCCCTCCTCTCTCCGCACGGGCGAGACCTAGGACTCGGGATGAATAGCTGAGGATTAGTGCGCCCCATTCGTTGGCCCCTGGCTTGCCCCCATCCGCAAGCCCTCAACTCACCGCACCCTCATCCCCCGGCGTCCGGGCCGTGCGCCCATCACTCACCGCGCCCCCATGATTCTCCGAACAACATCAAACATTTACAACATGAAACACTTGAATGCAACATATGTCTGAAACGAATAAAACATTTAGAACATACATTTGCAACATATATGAAATATATGTAACATCTAGATAAAACACTTGCAACATGAAAACACTTGCTGCAACATAGGACTGAAAACAGATGAATTATTTTGAACAAACGCTTGCAACATACCTTTAAAAGACTTGCAACATGTGCAACATTCCAATCTACTTTTGCAACATCCATATAAAACACTTGTAACATATCACTAAAACATCTGAAACACTTGAAACATACATTTGTTACATAAGGGAGGGGAGGCTGATGCCGGTCGATTCTAGCCGTCGTGGTGGGAACCGGCGGCGAGCAACGGCGCACGACAACTACCAGCACCGGCCGCGCTTGTGGGTGCCCTTGGCTCGACCAGGGATGACCTCAGGTGCTCCGGCACATGCGCCCAACAGCCATCAAGGCAGCGACGGCGCCCCACAGCGGCAGGGTTGGGAAAGAGGCCAGAGAGACGCTGCGTGAACCAAGGGAGGAGGCGACGTGGTCGGCTTGGGTGGAGGAAGGAGGCAGCAGTGGCACTCTATGATTTCATGGAGACATGGAGGAGAGAGAGACACGATGGAATGGGAGAGGATAAATTTGAGCGGCCACTTCAGAGGGAGGTATTGAATATTTTTTCACATGTGGTGGATACAATACGTGGAGAACATGAGATGATGTAGCGTTCGGAGGGACTCCCGGCATCCAGACAATCTAATCATAGCATTACCGAACATATATTGCCATGTTCGGTCCACCACATGTTTAAAACTATGAGCAAGCAATAATGTTTTGGATATTTGTCCCCTAGGAAATCGATGTTGACTTTTGAGTCATCAAACCCGTTATCCAATGTGTGGACCATATTAATTTTTGACTTTTGACTATAGTATATTATTATACTTTTATATATATTAGCACATATTAATATTTTGTTCGATTTAAGGCTGTTGGACGTGTTACTTTTATATTATTACTATTCTCAAACTTTAGATAAATGCAAATATTATATTTTGTGTATTTTTTTGTTGCAATCATTAATCGGACATCTAGCCCAAACACCTCCGTGGCCATTTTAGAAATGTCATGGAAAAGATTTTGTGTAGTAGTGAGTTGCATCGTTGGTATAGCATAGGATGCAGATTCATTACCTCTAAATCTTGATTTCCTCCCCGTGACCGAGTAATTGTCTTCATTGGGAGTGCCCAGGAGCACCCTCCCCATGCTGATAATGGAAACAAATTGGCCGCCTGCTGATGAATTGACGTTTGCAATGGCGATCTCGTCGTGACAATCACCAAAGTCATCATAGGTAACAAGATTCAGACCGAGATCATCTGATTTCGCCGGTAGATTTATTTAGACTAAACCCTAAGCAAACTGGATATAAAACTACGAAAAAGAGAGATGAGTCACCTCTTCTTCTCACCACCGGCAGACGCACTGGAGAGGAAAAAAGAGAGGAGCCATAGGCGGAGATGGCGGCAGCGGTGAGGGGCAAAGCCTTTCTTGTTGCGGCGGCGGTGTTTTGGCTTCATACATTCAAATCTAAACGGTCATAAATCAGAAAGTTGTTGCTACCGAAAGCTTGAAGTCTTCAGGGGCATCAGTTTTAACATGACTTGTGTTACGTACATGTCATGCAGATATGCCATACCAATGAGCCTATTCTACTACGGCCTTCATGACACAACGGCGTCATACGCCACTATATTTATGAACTTGATTCCGTTGGCAACCTTCATGCTCTCCTTCGTGTTCAGGTACAACTTCTCTATCTCTATAAAAAAATGCACACCTCTTATATGTTGATAGCTTATAACAATGAAATGCTTCTCTAGTTGTGCAGCACATACAGGGATATGTGCCTATGTTTTCGTTAGGAGTGCACATCCCCCTTGGGTCCCTCCGTCCCAAGGAAATCTTATTACGTTTACACTGGTCCATCAACCCATGCTCTCACATGAGCCAGAATTTTAATAGGAGATATAAGTATTAGGTATTGTTTAATAATCCCTTCATTCTAAATTATAAGATATTTTGTCTTTTCTAAATATATTATTTTTATTATGTATCTAGATAGTACATCTAATTGTATAGCAAAAGCTATGTATTTAGAGAACTCAAAACACCTTATAATTTAGAATGGACGGAGTACTTTTGACTAATAAAGAAATAATTATATTGAATTGTATGTTTTTTATTTTGTAACATAATAGACATAATAGATACTCTGTAGTCTAGATCTAGTTATCATAGACTTATTAATTACTATTTTCCAGGAACTAATCTATATATTTTTCATCCATATTTATATTTTTCCTTTGCATGGCACCTCTATGTTTTTAATATGCAATTACTTTAAAACCTTACCATTAATCATAGTGTCTCTTATTGCATCATGTATCTTATGAAGTCATAAATCTAACTTTTGTTTTTATTTTTATTTTTATCGACTGCCACATATCTTTTCTCTCAAGTTAAGTTGAAACTCTTGTGCTTATTATATCTTTCATTAACTCTCATTTTTACACTTTTTTAAAATAATTATTTTAGATCATAGAGTATGTTCTTAAGTACTACAATAGCATGTGCCATTATTTGAAACATGTACCATATCACTTAGGATAAGTCACAGAGCTTGAAGTGGGATCTCGGACAGGGTAGTCGTGCTAACCTTAAGAGAATTTTAATATTTAAACTTTATAATGATTGACTTTTTACTCTAAAGTTTTATTAAACGGCTAGGAAAATATAGCTTGCAATGGTCTCGCACACTTCTCAAGATGATTGAATTTTTCTATCAAGGAATTATATTTGCAGTTATGGTTATTCTATCAATATAGAAATCTCAAACATTTTAGTTAAAATACATAAATATATATCTAAAGGAACAATCTATATAAATTATATGTTATGGTTACTAATATTGTTTTAAATAATTTTTTAGTATCATTACTATATGAGTTGTTAAAAAATATTTTTTATGTGATGAAACATAACATATATATGTATTTTATTGCTCATGCATGTTGGTATCACGCGTATATTTACTTCAATCAAATCTTACTATATTAATACTGATAGAGGTGGGGTAATGTAGAAACATATCTATGCTCTATTCGTTATCTAAACAAATTTTTTAACAGAAGATGTAGATTTGTGGGGCATTTAATTTTTCTAATAATGAGATGAAAACAGAGTTACGTAATTATCAATCATAATAAGAGGATATCGGTACTTAAATGCAAATTTAGGTCTACTTTGGATCATGTTTCTTAACGATATATATGGGTAGTATAAATTAGAGTAATGAGTTAGTTTATATTGTTTTACACAATAGTAGAAGTGGATAATTATTTAGAAAATAGAATAGATCCAACAGCTATTATTATTAACAGTGATTAGGTTATGTCATTCATTTTGAGGGGGTGATTAGGTTATATCTATTTGATGGTAAGATGTTTCTGATTTTTATGAGAATTTCTTGAATCTATCTTTTGTTTTCCTATCAAGTTCTATGAGGATTAACATGCAGGCTCTAGTGGGGACCTCTAGTTAGAATTTCTAGTATTTATCTTCTTTTCTAGTATGATTTGTATTTAGTTGAAATCTTGTCTTAAGACATATAAACTCTTGATACAACCCTTTTTGTGACTTCGTAGATCTATAGTTTATCTTTTAACTTTTAATCATGTTTTTGCAAATTTTTCAGCTGTTAATTAGAAATCCTAGTATTCTTTATCTTTTATTCAAAAATTGTTTTTTATTAAAACGAGTCTAGGTTGTAGTAGTATTGTTTTCCACATAAGTTCAAAATCAGCTTGCATTCCAACACTAAACACGTTGAATTTGTTATATCACAGGATTATATGTGTAGTATTATTTATGTCTTATAGAATGCATAAAATAAATTAATAATATTTATATGAAATAATGTTTTAGTAAAATGTATAAACTTATTTAAAATAATAACTTCTGGAATTTATTATCATGGAGTATTAATAAGTGTTAGTGCTACATGGTTTTTAGCTGAACATTTTTCTATAATTCGTAAGTTCTGAAAGTAAATATTTACCCAAATGTTTGTATGTTTATTTGATATACATGGTGGAACATAGCATTATAGTTATTTTATTTTGCAAGTCTGTAATTTAGAAATATACATATGTATCATACTTTATGAATATTGATTTATTTTTTGTAATATATACTACTATTTACGTGTAGATTTTTAGAGATTTTTTGTTTGTTTTTCATAATGGAAGCTGTGAATAATTTTTTATGCAAATTTTGGTTATTATTTTGAATTATTTTTCATAACTGCATATGTGGGTAATTTGAATTATCTTTTTTAATGGCCGAGGTGGGTAATTTACATACAAATTAGGGGGTTACTTTATGTATTTTTTATAATGGCACTGGTAGGTAGTTCTTTTAATAAAATATATTAAATCCAATGGCTATTATCGGTGATGATGGTTAGAGTCTACCAAATCAATAGCCAGAAATTTCTGATTTGTGAGAACTTCTTGGATTTATTTTTTTCTAGTGCGTCCGATGAGAATTAACGTGATGCCTCCATTGGGGCCTCTAATTAGTAATAGTAGGTGATGAAGGTTAGAGTATACCAAATCAAAGGCTAGATGTTTCTAATTATTACGAGAATTTCTTGAATTTAATTTTTTTAGCATGTCTGGTGAGATTAATGTGATGTCTTTATTGGGCCCTCTAATTAGTAATAGTAAGATAAGATATTGTAGTTTGTACATCTTTAATTCCTGATAGCAATGCATGCTCACACTCGATTTCATGGCAATGCATTATTCAATTCTTACATTAGGATGGAGGCATTGCGAATCATGAGCATGTCAGGATCGCTTAAGATTGCAGGAGCTGTGGTGTCCATCGGGGGCACAATGATCATCAGCCTGTATAGGGGAAAGATTCTGCATCTATGGAGCCCTATTCCTCACCCTCACAATGAAGAGCATGTGGATGCTGGAAGCCATCATCAGCTACGTGGAACAATCTTGTTGGCAGGCAGCAGCTTAATGTTTGCTTGCTGGTACCTAATTCAGGTAACGGTGTGCTTTGATGCCCATGATTGCTACCATGTTTAGTTTTGAAGTTATTTTAGTTAGCTCATAATGTATTTTTCTTTTTTCTTTGAATAATGTATTTTTCCTTTTTTCATATGTGGCTGAAGTCGAAGGTTTTGAAGGTATATCCGTACAAATATTGGTCATCAATGGCCACGTGCTTGGTTGGAGGGCTTCAGACAGTAGTTGCTGGAGTCATATTTAGGAGGGACAAGAACGCCTGGAAGATAGGATGGGATATAAACCTTCTGACCATCATTTACTCAGTAATTTATCAACACATTTTTTTCAATAAGCACTCATGATAATTTTTCTTGCAAACAAGGGTCCCTTTAGGTGACCAATTATCATTCTGAGATGACTGGCAATCCTGAGTAAACTAATTAAGCTAGTGACTAGTCATGATCCATATTCAACCGATTGTATATATGGGAGATAACATTGCAACATACTGGGTGCAGGGGGCACTTGCAACGGCAGCAAAATATAGCCTAAACTCGTGGGCTGTATCTAAGAAAGGCCCATCATACCCTCCAATGTTCATGCCATTGTCTCTGGTGTTCACTGTTGTGCTAGGCTCTATCTTCATAGGTGATGACATCACCGTTGGAAGGTCAGTTCTGTTTTTTTATGTTTTGTACGTTTCCCCTTATCCATGCTCTGTTCTCTTGTTTCAGTAATAAAAAAAATGCAGTACTTGTCTAGCAATGCTATCTACTGAATCTGTTAGTCTTGAAATGAACTAAGAGCTAATTAGCACAATGAGTTATTTATTATGACATTATGTCGCAACTGATTGTACCGCGTTGATCTATCTTATGAATGTGCAGCCTCATCGGGACGGTTCTGGTGATTGTTGGGACCTCCATCTTCCTTTGGGCCAAAGCAGATGAGCGACTTGAAAAGTGAATATGTCCATGGCTCGGGGTGGAAATACAAATGGAGGCCAACTTAGTAATATATAAACATCAAAACATAAATTAACATATGCTATATAAAGAAAATGGCCCATACATTAAAATACATAATAAAAAACAATGTTCAAGACAAACATTTTGTAGCTTAAAGTAAAGAATCATGTCAAGGTTATCTTGCTGTTATGTAGAACATACAAATGACAACAATTTGTTTCCAGGATCCATGTTTTGTTATAACTATGTGCTTAATAAGGAGAGCTAAGACATGACGCCATGTATGAAGAAAGAGACAATATTCTACTGTAAGATGGATGAGAGTAAAGTACAAGTACTGTTAATTAATTTGTAGTAGGGAGTAAAAAATAGGAAAAATGAAAACAAAGTGCAGCTCGGTAAGAATCTAACCTGCACTCTCCTATTTTGGGATATAAAATAGGAGGAAATAAAAATAAAAATTGAAGGGAGTAAAAGAATATGAAAAACTAGTCAGTACCGTTGCCACGGGGTAACCCAACAGCCGCAGTTGGGTGTTGATTGTGAAATCTAGAATGACATTTTTTAAAAAATTCAGAGTAATGTAAAATCATCAAATAGTTAATATGCACAGTTTCATACTCCGAGTGTGTTATGAACAACGATGCTTGCACGCGGGGCCTGCAGCGCCAGAGGCGGAACCGCACGCGGCACCATGGCCCGCGTATGACCGGAGCCTTTTTTTTCATTATCCATTGCAACGTGTGAGCTGGACAGGCTAGGAACATCCCGGAAGGCTCCTGGAACCGGTGATCCTTTGGCCGTCGATGCGGAATCGTAGGGGCAGGAAAAGCCGGTGACGTGGCTTCATGTGACAAGGAAAATGGTTGAATAACACGAGTGGTCAAACTTGGTGTCAAAATAGTGAAACGTCTTATAATTTGGGAGGGAGAAAGTATATAGCAATAAGAGTAAATAATAATAATATAATAATAATAGAAAGTGCAGCTCACTGTAGGAATCGAACTTGCACCCACAAAAAAGGAAATCAAGGTGTATACCACTGGACTATGACACCTTCAAGATCCACCAACAAGTGAAATTATATGTGATGGATAGTAATTAGCCGGATTGTGAAACCCAAAAGTTAGAGGTGCCGATCAGCTCTGGCCGGTCATGGTATCACTGTTGGTCTGACAGCAAAACTATAACTAATTTATGCTTAGCCAGTTAGCCTTACATGATCAGTCATTGACTTTCTTTCTATGAGCAAGAAAAATTGGATAGCGTATTGTTGTATGAGAAGTGCATGCGTATGTGTGCTGCTTGCCAAACACCAAGAGGTTTTTATTACGTGCTTGTACAATCTCTATCTCTATCTGTGCAACTAAAAAATATGAAGACAAGACTCTACCCGGTGAACGTCGTGCGTCGCATGCCTCGCGCGCTCTGCCCGGCTTCGCTCGCCTCTCCGGAGCCATCGCTCCACCCAGCACTCTCGCTACCCCGACCGGTGCTCGTCCCCTCCGGTAATCACGGCCTCGCTTCCAAAATCAGCGCATGAAAAAGGAAGGTCCATCCCCCCCACGCGAACACCTAGTCGGCTGTAAAAGAGGAAGCATACTGCGTACCACAATCTCTGGTGGAGTTGCCTTCCTCACGCCCCATATCCCCGCCCCCGCCCCCGCCCCGCCCTCGCTCCTTGCATTGCAATCTGCCGCTCTCCACACTCGCTGTATGAAACTTTGAGTATGTGTGGCTTTTCGTTCTTCTATCTATTTTGCTATTATTATTTTGCTATTATTTTGCTATTATTATCTATTTTGCTATTATTATTTATGCAAAACTATAGTATGTGTGAATCCTCCGATTCCGATTAGGAGAGGGTGGTGAAGGAGCAGTAGGAGAGGATGGCGGTCGGCGCAGTTGGCAAGCCGCTGGCCCAGGACGGTGGCAGAAAAAAAAAAGGAAGAAGAAAGACATCCAGGTGTCGATACAGTACTAGCTATAGTATGAGTGCACACACGTTGATTACTCCTAAAATATTTAGTGTTGGGCTTAGACTTGGGCTAGATCACGATTCATTACCAATTCTAGCTTTGGTGGATTGTACCTGTTAAAATGAGGGTTGGATTACGATGAAGCCACTCTTAAATAAAATATTTATAGAGCTAGGGTACTGGGGTGGGATTAGGGTGAAATCATGATCTATTACCAGGGTTACATCACAAACAAATAATCATTTTTTTGGTAATAGTATAATCGTGACATGAATTTATTCCTGTTGTAACACACGGGCACGATCCTAGTACTGTAATATAATTGTTTGTTGTCAATATAGTTGAACATGTGACTCATATAATCTTTGTACTAATCGGGGTGGTTGGTGAGTGTCATAT
This sequence comes from Saccharum hybrid cultivar R570, assembly GCA_038087645.1. Classification (NCBI taxonomy): domain Eukaryota; kingdom Viridiplantae; phylum Streptophyta; class Magnoliopsida; order Poales; family Poaceae; genus Saccharum; species Saccharum hybrid cultivar. The sequence goes on along the minus strand of JAQSUU010000805.1, from coordinate 23,079,936 downwards.
GAGATTGGGAAAAAATAAACTGCTTGTTCTTAACTATTTTTAATTATTGATTATTAGCTTTATCATTGTTCGTTAAGATTAGAGAAAAAAGTGGGGGTGTTACAAATGGCGCGCGGCTCCATACACTCGTCCGGTGGCCTCATCGAGCCGTGAACTGCTCGTACGAGGCCGGACTGGACCGCCGGCCGGAGATATGTTGTTGGAGAGCATATATAATATAGCAGATGGATCGGAGCCGCGCCGGCGAGTCAGCGGGCCTCATTGAGGGTCGAGCAAGAAAAGATCGACAGCAAGCGATCGATGGACGAAGAGGCAGGCCGCGTTAGCGCGGCGGCTGACGTGAATGTGATGAAGGCGGCGCCGCTGCCACCGACGGCGGACGCGAACGCGGAGACGGAGACGGCGGCGTGGAAGGCGCCTGCCGCAATGTTGGTGGTGCAGCTGTTCAACACGGGCATGGTGCTGCTGTCCAAGGTGGCCATCGGCGGCACCATGTTCGTCTTCGCGCTCCTCACGTACCGCAGCCTCTTTGGCGCCGCCTTCATCCTTCCCATCGCTCTCCTCCGAGAGAGGTACGGTGCGTGCGTGTGTGACTTCCGCGTCTCTGGCAGAGGTCGGCCGTCCATTGTCATCATCCCCTGCTGATGCGGCATCTCGGGACTCTTCCTTAACGTGCGCGCGCCAGGACCAATAGCAGCGCACACGCGCCCTCCCCGGCTTCCTCCCCTGCGCGTACTGTTCATGTTCCCAGCGAGCCACTGCCCCGGCCGCCCACCTCGACCACCACCCAGGCCGCCGGCGACCTCCCCGCCCACTAACCACCCTCGCTGGACAAGCCCGCCCTCCCCTAAGTTAGTCGGCCGCTTGTCCCCGCCATCTACCCTGCCCAACCAGATATCCTACCCCGCCTGCTCGGCAGCGCTGCCGCTGCCTCGCTCACCGCCGGCCCCCGCCACCACTGCCATGTCGCGGCCGCTGCCAGGCCGGCCGGCTGAAATCTATAGCCGGGGAGGGGAGAGAGAGAGGGGGGAGGGGGGAGGACGCCGGCCTAACCCTAACCCTAACCGCCACCTCCGCCGCCGCCTCGTCCACCGCCCCGGCTGCTCCGCCCACCGCCCGCCTGCTGCCCTCGCCTCCGCCCCCCTTCTTCTTCAATTCTGGCGCGCGGGACGTCGTGTGCGCTGCTACGGTTAGCGGCGCACACGCGCTGAATAGTGATTGTGGTGGCGTACTCCTATATAGAGACAGCTACTCCGATCATGCTGCACAAATTAAACTAGACGCATTTTCCGTTTTTTTATATACATTATAAATAGATTCTGATCTTGGTTCAAAAGAAAAGAGAAACAAAGCCTTGGAATGTGGCTCCTTCAAAAACTGAGATTTGTTGCTTTCTATATCGCCTGCATGCACACTAAGCTAAAGTACAAGAGAAATTCTTAAAATAAATTAGAGCTAGTCAAAGTTCAAGTCACGACGAGCTCCGTGCAATTTTAATAATAATGTGTGGCATGGATTAGTTAGGACGGTTGTGGGGCACTGGGGCTCCACCCTCCCTCTTGGCTTCATTTAATTCCTCAGCCGAAGGATGCATTCCCGGCCTGGACTACAGCATGGCCATTTATACAAGGCATTTAAAAATGCCTTTAAAAGTGTTCAAAATGCCTTCAAATACTTTTTTAGGCATACTTGAGAATGTCTGCTATAAGATGGACTCAAAAGATCTTTTGAGGCATTTTTCAAAACGCCTTTCAATATCAATATATAAAGATATTTTCTAGATGCCTATAATACTTTTTAAAGGCGTTTTCTATAAGCCTTCAAATATTGATGGAGGGGTTATTAAAAATGCCTCTAAAACCAACTCATATATGCATAAATTTGCTGGTAATGCATATCAAAACAGCACAATCCATTGAGAAATGAACCAATTAAAGCATACTTTACAGCACGATCCAAACATTTAAATCTTTTAGGCATACATAATTTTATTTGTAACCAGACACAATCAATGAGGTAGAAAAATAACCAAAATGTTCCTGAGTTATTATGTTTAGGTCTTCAATCCTCAATTATGCAAGTTTCTTGTCCCCTTTATAAGAGTGTCCACCTGGGATGATGTGAGTTGCTGAGTTTTTGGTTTACACATCTTCCACCTGCTAGCAGACCTAGGCCAGTCCTCCTTCCACTCCTCTCCTTTGGGAACAATGCATGTAGAGAATAAAGGTCAATAACAATAATGGTTCTGCAATCAGGAAATACCATTTGGTCTAAAACAACTGCATTACTTCTTGATCCAGTGGTGTGTCTTCCATTGAGTTGCAGTGCTCTAATGGACTTGTTCATCTCAGATTTAAGCTGAATAAATTAAGTTGAGGAACAAAATTTAAAATAGCAATAAGGCTCCAAAGCTTTAGTAGAGCAAAAACAAGCAACAATCAATCTAGAAATAATTAAGTTTTAGTAGATTTACCTAAGATGCAATGATGAAAATTCAGCAACTCATTGCAAATGAAAATGTATGCTCAGAGTTTTCCAATTTCCTGCAGACAGGAACCTAGAACTCTAATGGCAAAAGAATCCAGCATCTTAACCAAATTCATGATCTCCAAGAGTATCTGCAAGAAAAAGAAAGCCAGTTGTCACACCCAGTTTTAAGGACAAAACCAGATATACACTATATGTAAAATAAAGGAGTCAAATCCCACATATAGCCACAGATAAGTGTAATACCAAGAGACAATTGCTTAATATACATAACTCAATAGTTTAAAATATATCTTAGAGAGCAACACAGCGAAAAGACAACTCCGAACACCGGGTGTAGACCTCACTCCAGGAACAAACTAACTGGTTGATCACAAGCCTAAACTTCTCCTGAGGTGTGGGGGAAAATAGCAAGAGTGAGTCCATATCGAACTCCACAAGTATAGCAACAAGGTAGTATATATCCCATAAACTCATAATCAATGTAACATAATCAATATAAAACATAATCGATAAGTAAATGAGCATCTTAACAAAACAAAAATCATCATCATTAATGTAGATATCTCCAAGGCCGCTCGTGTCCGTGAGCACAGCTAGTATACCAGTTTATTAAACTCTGCGCAGAGGTGTACACTTTCACTGTGAGTCGTGATTTACCCTTTCGCCCGAGGTGATCAGCCTCTTGAGCCACTTGCAAGGAAGGTCGATAGGGTTCACTATGAAGCCTTTCAAAGGTTCGTCTAACAAGTTAGGGCCGCTAGATTCACTCGGCAGGCAGATGTAGAACCCCCTTCCCAGTGGCACACAACTCGCAGCCTATACACACTAAGAACAGGGGCTCGCCCTACACCCAACGTGGCAAGCCGTTCTTACACCATTTAAGGTAACCACTAACAAGCTAGAAAAGGTCCTCATACTGAGCTAAAGCCAGAGCCATATAGCCCTCACAGTTGTACTGTAAATCCCGGAGGTTCACGTACAGACAAGATCTTATGTTGCTAAAAAGCCATCTCTTAACCATCATAGTACTTATATTAATTAAGTCACAAGATCATGGTCACAGAAAGAAAACCCAAGCTTTACTTGCCTTAAATCAAGATCCTTTCTTTGATCCAAATCTTCAATTAATAGCTTCTTGAATCTCCACGTAAATCTCACCGACTGGACTTGATCAATAAATCACCACACACGCATCGAGCAATCATACACGAAGCAAACAATGAATAATAATTAGAACAGTACACCAATCAATAAAAAGGTTTGAAAACTGATCTACGCATTGCTACGAACACATAAACGCGGAAAACACGCTAGTCGGAGCTACGGTGAAAGAAATACATACACCGAAAGATTTTGTTGTATAAAACGGAAAATTATAGGTCTCATTTGTTTTAACTATATATAAAATCATATATATAGGATAAAATACTTTTTTATAGATATTCAAAAGTGACTTAGGTTAAATTACATTTAAATTTAGAAAACTAAAGGAAAAATCAATAATATTTTATTTATAAATCTAGTTGCACAGTTATTAATCAAGTTAGATCTAAATTATGAAATTCCAGAGATTTTGATAAAGAAAACATTAATACTAATACGTAGTTCATGTTGTTATAAATCCATTGCAATTAGAACGGACTAATTCGGAATTGAAACAAATAAGTTATGAATTAAACGAGATTTTCTTTAGTAAAATAATAGATTAAATCTAACCTTGAATCTTAAAGGTAGAAAACCTAACCAACAGTAGCACTAACAGTATAAAAAGTTTGTAAAACTCTTCTACACGTTACTACGATCATGCAGACGTAAAAATCACGAAATTCGGATTTAAAACGTGAAAGTTATGAATTTTCTAAGATTTCCTATAGATAAATAATTACTTTAATATAAACTCGAAAATTAAATTTTCAAAACCTATTTTACAGCTACACTAACATGTAGAGCTCGCAAATACGAACCTAACGCAACTTGAACGGATCAAATCGGAGTTAAAACGGAGATTTTATGACCAAAACAAGTTTAGTGGCAAAACTGTAAATATCAGAAAACGTATTTTTGATTTACCGAGAAGAATATGCTTTCAAAACACTAAAACATCTTTCGGGGTTTACGCCAAGGGACGGCGGGTTCTAATAAGAAAAAGGCCAGGGACTCTTTAGAAAGATTACCCCGCGAAGGGGTATCTTCTAATCTTGGCCATCGATTCAAAATCTAACGGCTGCCATTCATCCTCAACTTCACAGAGAAGAGCTCGGCCCTCTTCTCCAAGTCCGGCCGGCGGCCTCCATGGCCGGCCACCCAAGCTCGCCGGAATCAATCGGTTTTCCCGTTTTCGACCACTGTTTTCTCCGCAACCAACACCAACCGAACGAGAAGCTCAATGCGAATCCATATATGCGGTACAAGCTAGCTACGGTGGATTGAAAACGACACTCGACGTGAGGAGAGCGGCGGCGCCATTGCCGACTCGTCGGTGACCTTCAAAAGCACGATTCGAAGCATCTCCACCCAAAAGAAAAGCATGGGAAGGTAGAGAAGAAGAGTGCGGACTCACCAACGCGAAGAACACGGCCTCAAATCCACCCGCGAGCTCCCCCTACAAGCAACCGAAATCTCCAACTCCCCCCAATCCTTAGCGCTCGGTTTCACGTGGTTGGACTAGGGTTTTAGATGGAAAACGGAAAGAGGAGAGCCACAGCTACCCTTCTATAGGTTCACTTCGTCGATTACGGTTAGGAAATCAAGGATTGGAGATTCGATTCGGTTGAAGCCTTGTTCGAGTCCATCCCGGTTACGACCGGAGGTAGGGGATTCGGCTGCCACCTGGGCCCACCCGTCAGCGACCGAAAGAGAGAAGGGCGCGGCTGCGCCGTCGGCTGTGTTGGGCCGGCCCACGCGGGCGCGGAAGAGAGCGGGGAGGAGACGGCAGCTCAGTTTGGCTCGGCCCAAAGCAAAGAGGGAGAGGAGGGAGCAGACCGGCTTAACTGGGCCACCAGCAGGTAAGTAATTCTTTCATTTTTTTTCTATTTGTTTTTCAAAACCCTTTTCAAAGAGAGTTTCAAATCCAAATCAAACAAAATAAATTCCACACCACAAAATAAAATAAATGCAACAGCATGAATGCATCACATGTATCTAAACCTTTTATTTGATTTTAATTTCAAATAAAATATTATTTCTCTATAATTGATATGCACAAACAATTACTCAATGAATCCATTTTTTTTAGTTTTGATAAAAATCACTCACTCAAATAAAACCAATGCAATGGCATGTATGCACAAACAATGTCTCTAAACCCTATGATAATCTTTAATTTATTCAAAAATTTTATTTTCCTATGTTTCATGAGCACAAAATACTTAATTATCTCAATTTATCTCTATTTCAAAAAGAGGCAAATTTTAGGGTATTACACCAGTTCATTGCATTAACCAGTTATAAAAAAAGAGCCTAACACTAAAATAGATGGGTGTGTCAAAATATCTCGTTGAACCTGCTTCTATTGATTATATTTGCGAGTGGCATTCTTCTTTTTTATTGTGTCGACATGCAACCTTTTCAAAGACAAATAATTTGGGTAGGACCAGTCATAAATAATCCCCCTTCTCTACCATATTATATACCAACTTTTAACGTTTAATTGGTGCCCAATTTAAATCTTTGGTAGTGAAACTTGTGAATTACCCTACTACAGCTAGACTGATAGCAATCAAGCTTAGCATTACTCTACTGAGTGAAACATCCAGAAAAAAAATAGTAATAGGCAGCAAAACATTGTGTAGCAAAACGTTTAATTGGTGCCCAATTTAAATCTTTGGTAGTGAAACTTGTGAATTACCCTACTACAGCTAGACTGATAGCAATCAAGCTTAGCATTACTCTACTGAGTGAAACATCCAGAAAAAAAAGTAGTAATAGGCAGCAAAACATTGTGTAGCAATAATACTGCATGGTAAGTGCCAACATCAATCACCTATACCACGGCGTGCCGATTAGGGATTTCATGTCGTACATGGCACCAACCCAATTATGTTGCATAAATAGATGTGTAGTCAGCTGAGTAAACATATGGCCAACTAAAGCTGCACGACCATACCAGGATGAGATGGGAGGAGGTGGCCTTGAGCAGCTGCCTGACGTCCTCCCATGCGCTATGGTGCCAAATTTAATAAATCTTTTTATCAACAGATTCCAAACTGATATGGTGGCAAAGTTTTACAAGGGAGCAAGTAAATGATAAAAATCGAACTGACCAGTCGATACATCTCAATTCTCAGTATCTACTACCACCATCCAGTCACTCAAATTGTGCACCCAAAAAGTGCCCGAACAAATACCATGTGGACATAAGCCATCAACACAAAGGAGTTTATTATAGAAGCTTGATTCTAACTGCTGTGCTAGGTTATGCAACACAAGAACACTGACTGCTACGCTAGGTTCTAACTTCTCAATAGCTGAATGTTGTGCACACAGGTTAGAAATTTGACCGCTAGCTGATTATGGAATGAATCCAGTAGAACTACATTATCTACTGAAATAACAACCAACTATTTCAACCAGAAAGTAATAAGAATTTTGTTGACAAAAGAGCATACATCATTAAGTTCAGGTAGGAATCCCTTTTGTTTGAATAAAGTTCTGGTAGAAAATTTGAATTCGCACTAAATTTCAATTGAGCAGTCAAGGGACAACTAAACTCTTAGTGCATACGGATTGAGATGAGTACGACTGTATCCAAACATGTCCCGACGTGGTCTGGCCAAAACCCTACCAGATGACTATAAACATCATCCCTCACAATTTTAGGTACTTTCGCTGGTGCCTTTTTCTGTCATGGAAAGATCTATCTATCTATGTAGAGCAGCATTGGATATAAAAGTATGTAAGATCTTGTTTGGATGCCCATATATCCACCTCAACCTATGTGTGTTGAAGTGGTTTGGTGTGAAACTTAATCTAAATTTCACACCAAACCACTCCAACACACATGGATTGAAGGAGAGTATCCAAACAAGGCCTAATGTGGAATCTAAGGTCCCGTTGCGAACTTGGGAGAAATCTTTTTCTATTTTCCATTGCAAAATAATGTCGTGATTTCATCCTTGTGTAGGGGGAAGTGAAAAGAGATGGACTGGCACGCTGCTGGATGGATCTTTCTCAATGCGTTCATCGGGTAAATAAGCTAGCAATGTTTTGGATATATACGTCCCGTGATCAATGTTGATTTTTCTGAGTAATCAGCGGACATCCAATTTGTTGTATAACATAAAAAGAGCTACACTACAAAAAATATTATTGAGGCATATATATACCTACACAACACTTTCTTTTCATACATTCGATCGGACGGTCATGTTTCATAAAGTTGTTGTTGAAACTGAATAAAATTAAAGCTAAGACGTCATGGGCATCAATTTGTACATGACTCGTACGTGTTACTTAAATGTCAAGCAGATATGCCATACCAATGAGCCTATACTACTACGGCCTTCAAGACACAACGGCGTCATACGCCATTATATTCCTCAACTTAATTCCATTGACAACCTTCATACTCTCCTTCATGCTCAGGTACAACTTCTCTCTATTTCTATGAAAATACACCTCTTATGTTGATAGTGCTTAACAATATATGAAATGCTTCTCTAGTTGTGCAACATATGTATGCAGGATGTGCCTATATGTTATCGTTAGGAGCTAGTGCACATCCCCCTTAATTGGCTCCCTCCCATCCCAAAAAAATCTTATTACGTTTCCATATATCGTACATCTTTAATTCCTAATAGCAATGCTCACACTCATGGCAATGCATTATTCTTATTCAATTCTTGCATTCTAGGATGGAGGCATTGCGAATCATAAGTGTGTCAGGATCCCTTAAGATTGCAGGAGTTTTGGTGTCTGTCGGGGGCACAATGATCATCAGCCTATACAAGGGAAAGATTTTGCATCTATGGAACCCTGTTTTTCACCCTCACAATGAAGACGCTGCAAGCCATCAGCTACGTGGATCAATCTTTTTGGCAGGCAGCAGCTTCATGCTTGCTTGCTGGTACCTAATTCAGGTAGCGGCGTGCTTTGGTGCCCGTCATTGTTGTCATGGTTAATTTTGAAGAGGTTTTAGCTCACAATGTTTTTTTTTGTCAATCATAATGTATTTTTTCTGTTTTCATACGTTGTTGCAGTCCAAGGTTATGAAGGTATATCCGTACAAATATTGGTCATCCATGACTACGTGCTTGGTTGGAGGGCTTCAGACAGCAGTTGCTGGAGTCATATTTAGGAGGGACAAGAACGCCTGGAAGATTGGGTGGGATATAAACCTTCTCACCATTGTTTACTCAGTAATTTATCTACATACGTTTTTTTAAATAAGCATTGATGATAATTTGTCGTGGAAACCATGGGGTCGTTTTAGGGTCACCAGTTATCGTTCTGAGATGATTGGCAACCAGAGCTAATTTAACTAGTGACCAGACATGATCCATTCAACCGATTGTATGGGAAATAACATTGCAACATATTGGGTGCAGGGGGCACTTGCAACGGCAGTAAAATATAGCCTGAACTCGTGGGCTGTATCTAAGAAAGGCCCATCATACCCTCCAATGTTCAGCCCGTTGTCTGTGGTGTTCACTGTTGTGCTGGGCTCTATTTTCATTGGTGATGACATCACTATTGGAAGGTTAGTTCTTTTCTTTTTATGTTTTGTACCTTTTCCCCTTATCCATGCCCTGTTCTCCTGTTCAGTAACAAAAAAAGAGAAATTTTAGAATGGTTGAAAAAAATATGGACCATCCATTGAGAGAAATCGAACGGTGTAGAAATATGAGGTACCAATGTGAAAGTATTCAAAAGTACTAAAAAGGTAGGGACGGTACCAAAATTAGTGGCACCGGTACTAGAATTGGTGGGTTTGCATCCAGATTTTTATTATTTTGTTAAATCATTTATTAATCTTCCTTGAGGGTGAAACTGGAATTTGCCATCAGGATCAGTGCTCCACCTGCGACCGTCTCCGCCGGACTGCCCACGCATCCTCGGAGGCCGGCGCAGCGCAGCCGAGGAGCGTGGCCTCGTGCGCAGCTCCAACAATAAGCTTGGCCTCCATGCACATGGGCACCGGTGCTGATGCCGCGCAGGTCACACCCCTCTCCTGCAAGTCTGTAAGGAAGAGCTGTGTGTCTTGTTCAACTCTGGCAGGCGACGCGAGTTCGCACTCTTGAAATTCGGTCTTGAGTACGCCGTACTAGCAGTAGTTGGGAGCTGAACGGAAGCTAGGGAACACACCAGCAGAAGGAACACCAGGCTGAGCTTGCAGGCTAGTAGATTCTTGACCTTGCCATGATCCCATCGTTCTGCGCAGGCAGCCCGGCCCTTGCCGTTCTTGACCGTTGTCGAGCGAGAGCTTTATTAAGAGATTGAGCAGTTGATGAGCTGCACCGAGATTGCTCCGGCGAACTCGTTGTTGGAGAGCGCGCGTCAGCTCGCCGATCTGCGGCAGCGAGCCCGGCCAGTCGTCCAGAACCGCCCCTGACAGACTTGTAGCTGAGGACGACAAGGCTGAGCTGCTTGCACTATGCGAGCATCGCCCGGATGCTGCCGGTGAGCGCGTTGCTTGACACGTCTAGCAGCGTCAGCACGGCCATGCCGCTGCCGCCGAGCGATGGCAGGATCGGTCAGCAGAGCATGTTGCAAATAATTGCCAATATACCCTTAATAATAAAAGTCAAATTTTGTAAATAATGTTCCTCAATTAATTAACTAGAAAATAGAAAAAATGAAAGTACCTACAAGTACCGTGGTACTTTCCCAACCATTGTAAAAGAGCTCACAAAAAAAAAGATACAATACTTATCTAACAATGCTATCTACTGAAATCTGTTAGTCTTAAAATGAACTAAGAGCTAATTAGCACAATGAGTCATTTATTATGACATTATGTCGCAACTGATTGTACCGCATCGATCTGTCTTATGAATGTGCAGCCTCATCGGGACGGTTCTGGTGATTGTTGGGACCTACATCTTCCTTTGGGCCCAAGCAAATGAGAGACTTGGAAAGTGAATATGTGAGAGAGCACATGTTTAGTCCATAGATTTCCATGGCTCGGGGTGGAAATACAAATGGAGGCCACCTTAGTAATATATAGACATGAAAAAATAAATTAACATATGCTATATAAAGAAAATGACCCATACATTAAAATACATAAAAAACAATGTTCATCACAGACATTTTGTAGCTTAGAGTAAAGAATCATATGTCAAGGTTATCTTGTCAGCTGTTATCTAGAACATACAAATGACAACAATTTATTTCCAGGATCCATGTTTTGTTATAACTATGTGCTTAATAATGTATAATTTTTTCCCTTGCTCATTAGTCATGAGCTATGTTATGTTTTTAGTCTTTTACTGAAGTCTTGTAATAATTGAGTGGTGCTGATGCTTTGGAAGAACTAAAGACCAGAATTTCTTGGTATAAAACAATTTATAGCTTGATATAAGTCTATATAGGTAGACAAACTTAACACATGATGTGCAGAAACACCATATAAGTCAATTCATCAATCTTGCCATTGTTAATCGGCAATGTTGTCTTGGAAAACGAAGTAGCTAGGTAGGACTCAAGAGGAAGCATTGTTGCAAATGTTTGCCTAAATGGTCATTTAGCCAACTTAAGTACCATTTAAACCTTAAACTCTAAACGGTTCTAGCCGTGTCAATTTATGGCTATTTGGATGAATCTTGGTCAAGCTAACAAGCACGAAAAGGGATTTCAAAAGAGTAAGCTCATAATTAGGGATGAACATGAGTAATGGCAAGAGCCTAGTGTTCTTGGATAATAGAGCTAAGAATCCCCATCAAAGGAAGCCAAGATCATGTATTTACATGATTCTAGGGGACACAATTTATTTTCCTCCCTACTAGGGTCTTAGTTTGCCTCGTATCGCGGTGCACACTAACAAACAATGCCTACAAGGGATTTAAGAGTACTAGCACATGCTATGGGAAATGATGGTTGTAACATCCCAAACTCTAAACAACTGTCCATTATGCATGCTAAGTGAACCGCAAACTTCCACCAACCCTTTTATGCTTACATCCCCGCTTTACGTAAAATGGCGAGGTTGGTGGTATGGACTCTAAAAACCTTATATTGGTCCGACCCACCCTCAACCACTAGGGTGGGACTAAACCAACACAACCTCACATCAACATACCAATGGGTCCAATTCAGTATAGACCGGATGTCACAATTTATTTAATTATCTTGGTTCCATTCACTGTTTTTACATATATTATGATAAAAATTTGAAATATATAGTCATCCATGTATGTTGGTGCCTGTATGTCCAACACAAAAGGTCAGAGCAACTCCAAAAGTCTTTTTAATATCTTTTCGTATTGATAAAAATAGTGATTTTGGTTAAAAAAATTCACTCCAATAGGTTCTTCAGCTAGCTAAATCTCTAAATATTTTCATATTTTGTTCCGGATCAAATCTGTTGGAGTTCGGTTAGATATAGAGAGCAAATTTTGTTAGAATTAGAATAACACTCCAAATGAAGATTTAGAGAGTGCATAGAAGAAATACCGTTGAAGATGCAATCATAATGGCAGATAACCAGCTGCTACCTCGTGGGCCATGCATACATGGTGTTGCACTTTTTTTTTGCGAATTACACAAGCATAGACGTAGACGCTCAATATGCACGCACACTCATCCCTATGAACACACGTACGCAAACCCTAGCCCTATGAGCACTTCCAAAAGACTGTGCTGGCACATATCGAGATTGACGAAGACACCACAGGCGCCTCGCTGTCGATGGGAACTTCGCCTATCACTGAAAGCATAACGCCGTTAAATTCTAGAATAAATCCAGGAAAATACGAGCACCCGTGTCAAGTCGAGGACTTAAACCCGGGTAGGCAGGTTCCACCACAAGAACCTAGCCAACTGAGCTAGGTTCAGTTTGCACATGGTGTTGCACTTGCACAGGGCCTATTTTGTGAAAAAATAGATCTTTATGTGAAGGATCCATTTTAAGAAATTATCTTATGAAAGAAACGTCGCAAAAGTTGCTCAAAGCTAAGGCTGACGCCAAAGCATCGTCAAGCACTCAAGCGCGCGCGACGATCCGAATGGTCTGTCATAGATGTGCTACTGCCTACTGGCATTCTTTTAGGATTTTTCCCCCTCTTTCAGAGATGAACTAAAGTGGCCACGCAACGCAACGCAATGCAACACAACTTATAGAAACCCCAAAAAAGGGTGTGTTTCATTTCAGAGTCCAAACATTGCACACACATCACCCCAGAAGCACGAAATCACGTTATATATTGTATAATGGGCGACACTTGTGCCCGGACGTCCAACCCAAAGGACACGTCCGGACGCAGGTCAGGGTCATCCGATTTGACAAACAGAAGCTGTCGCGCCCGCGTTCCCCATCCACAGCCTATCCCCTCCGTGCCCCATCACCACCGCACTGCCATTTCAAGCATGCCCCTGCCAAGCCCCCTCCGCATGCCCTTGCCACGCCCCCTCCGCAGGCCCCTGCCACACCATGTAGCACCGCGCCCCATCCCCTGCCGCACTGCCTTCTTCGCATCTCTGGACGGCCGCTCCTCCGTTGAGGTCCGCACGAAGTCCTGTCGCGTCCCCTTCCGCCAACCAACAGTTCCATTGCAACATATGCAACATCAGATCTACTTTTGAAACATCTTGATGAAACATTTGCAATATACATTTGAAGGCAGAAGAAACAGTTGAAACATGCATCTGAAACACCTGCAAAAACACATCATAATCCATTGCAAAACATATGCAATATCCAGATAAAACACTTCCAATATATGTGTGAAACATAAACAACATCCAAATAGACACTTGCAACGCACGTCTGAAAAAACCGATGAAACATTTGGAGCAAACGCTTGCAACATACGTGTATATTAGGATGAAAACAGTCAGAAAACCTCTCAACCGTTTTCTACTTTTACATTTGAATACGAATACGAAAACGAAAGCGGTAAAGTCGGACACGAAAATGAATACGAACTTACGGAATTTCAAAAACGAACTAATTCGAGCAAAATTATGTCGAACACAGTCGGTATACGAAAAATCAATACCGAATATTGACACATAGGACCAAGTGCATAACAATTAACATGTGAATAATAATTAACAAGTTCTACAACTTTCTTAAAAAGTATCTTCATTGGACACCATGTAAAAAAAATATGATTGTTCTAAGACAACAAGCACTTGTACGCGATTTAATATACCGCTGAAACTTTGTTTAAATTTTTTGAACATCTTAAAGACCTCAAATGAAAAAACTGAAAACTAAAAAGTTGCAGATCTCATTGAGAGCTATAATTTTCATATAAAAATCATCTTCATCCGAGATCGTACGAGAAAAATACAATTTTTTAAGGTTGGACTTCTATTGGGCCAAATTTGGTTTAAACTGAATTTCGAAACCGAATTTCGAAATCGGGATATTCTGAATTAAAAGTAGAAAAGTAGAAAACGGTCGAAAAACTGTCTAAACCGTTTTCGTTCCGATTTCGAATTTGGTGTTCCGAATTTCGAACCGAATTCGAATTTGTCCGAAAATACGAATTCGATCGGATTAAATGTAGAAAACGATGCGGTTCGGTATGAGATATTTCCGTACCGTTTTCATCCCTACGTGTATAGCAATTGCAATATAAGCTAGCAATGTTTTGGATATATGTCCCCTAATCGATCTTGACTTTTTTTTTAGTCATCACCGGTTATCCAATTTGTTGTAACGTAAAAAGTCCTACGCTGCAAGATATCATTGAGGCATACCTGAACGATCATGTTTCATAAAGAGTTGTTGCTACTGAAAGCTTAAAGTCTTCAGGGGCATCAATTTGAACATGACTTAAGTGTTATTTAAATAATGTCATGTGTGCAGATATGCCTTACCAATGAGCCTATACTACTACGGCCTTCAAGACACAACGGCGTCATAAGCCATTTACCTGAACTTAATGCCGTTGATAACCTTCATAGTCTCCTTCATGTTCAGGTACAACCTCTCTGTTCATAAAAAAAAAATACACCGCTTATATCGTTAGTACTTCAAACGGTTACACAACTGCATAATTTGTGTGTGCGTTATTCGATTCTTGCATTAGGATGGAGGCGTTGCGAGTGATGAGCATGCCAGGATCGCTTAAGATTGCAGGAGTTGTGGTGTCTGTCGGGGGCACAATGATCATCAGCCTATACAAGGGAAAGATTCTGCATCTATGGAACCCAGTTCTTCACCGTCACAATGAAGAACATGTGGATGCTGAAAGTCATCAGCTACGTGGATCAATCTTGTTGGCAGGAAACAGCTTCATGCTTGCTTGCTGGTAACTAATTGAGGTAACAGTTTCATGGTGCCGATCTATGTTGCCATGTTTGATTTTGAAGTAATTTTACCTCATAATGTATTTTTTTGGTGAATCATCACGTATTTTGTCTAAAAAACTTTTGCGAGGCTGGTGTCGGAGACGGGTGGATATTTGAACCACCTCGGTTAATGCATGGGATTGACCGAGGCGGGTATTTTTATTAAACGAGGTGGTCACAAACAACAGCCTCGCTAAATCGATTGACGGAGGCGGGTCTCATAAAAAGCCCGCCTCCAAAAATACCCCTATCAAGCCCACCTCAGTTAATCGTGGTCGAGCCCACTAGCAATGAAAAAGCCCAAACCAGTCCAATATCATGCCCACACTATACACACTATATATACCGTGACTTAGGGTTTCAGCTCTCATTCCTCACCCTCACCTCTCATTCGCCGACGCGGCTCCCGTCCCTACCCCCCGCGCCCGTTCCTCACTGAGGCTTCCTCCCCCTCACCTCTCACTCCACTCTCTTCCTCCCTCCACTCTCCCTCCCTCCCTCCACTCTCTCCGGCGCGGTAGAGCAGCCTCGCGGGTAGGGCACGGCGCGGCCTCGCGGGTAAGGATGGAAACGGTCGGAAACAGTATTACAATATAGAAAACAGAAGTGGTCGGTTCGGCATATTTCTACATTTTAGCAATAAAAGAGTACAAAAAATGGTTGTGAAACCAATTGAAAATGACAAATTTTTATGTTTGGCGAAATTCGAAAATGGTATCATAATATAGAAAATAGTATCATAATATAGAAAACGAAAGCGGTCGGTTCAGAATATTTCCGTACCGTTTTCATCCTTACTTATGGGCGGGGCGGGGCGCGGCGGAGCGGCCTCATGGGCGGGGTGCGGCGCGGCCAAGTGGTCTTAGTGCAGCGGAGCAGTCTCTCTCCCTCGCCGGTGCTCAGATCCACGGCGGCGGCTGGCGGATCCGGCGGCCGTGGCCCAGATCTGCCCCCTGCTCCCGGATCTGGCCATCTCCGCGCGTGGCGGTGGCTTCACGAGTGGCGGCGTGACCCCAAGCGGCGGTAGCTTCGCACGGATCTGGTGTGGCCACAGCAGATTGAAGTGCCTCCTGGCAGCTGATCCAGGTTAGGCATGCCCCCCTAGTGGCGAATCTGACAACAACGACAACGACGGCGCCCCGATCCAGCGAGCGACGGCAGCGGCGGCCCGTGGATGGGCTCACCAGGCTTATCCAAGGTTTTCCTTTTTTTGTTTTTTATTCCATTTACCGAGGCAGGCATCCAACCGCCTCAGAAAAGGTCCCATTTACCGTGACCTTTCGTCCGAGGCGGATGTGTGCCCGCCTCGGTTAATTGTTTTTGCCCGCCTCGGTAAAATTTTCTGTAGTAGTGTCTCAGTCAAAGGTTATGAAGGTATATCCGTACAAATATTGGTCATCCATGGCTACATGCTTGGTTGGAGGGTTTCAGACAACACTTGTTGGAGTCATATTTAGGAGGGACAAGAACGCCTGGAAGATAGGATGGGATATAAACCTTCTCACCATCGTTTACTCAGTAATTTATCAACACATTTTTTACAGCAAGCACTCATGATATTTTTTCTTGCAAACAAGGGTCCCTTTAGGTCACCAATTATCATTTTGAGATGACCGGCAATCCCGACTAAGCTAATTAAACTTGTGACTAGACATGATCCATATTCAATCGATTGTATATGGGCGTTACTAGTGCCCAGACGTCGAGAGCCGCCCAATATATCAAATGCCTCCTGTCCTTCGTGTGGGAGGCTGCGCCGCACAGGAAAGAAGCCCGCATCGCCTATTTTCGCACGCCCCGACCGCGTGGACCCCATGCTGTTATTTCACCTAACCACTGCGTTCGCACGGAGGAACCCGGGGACCCCAGCAGCTGCAGCAGGCAGATGCAGTAGGTGAGTCCCATTTGCAACATGTGCAACACACGATCTATTTTTGCAACATCCAAATGAAACACTTGCAACATACGTTAGAAACACTTGCAAAACACCAGAAAAAACTTGCATATATGTATGCAACATCAAGATCTACTTTTGCAACATCCAAATGAAACACTCGCTGATGGGAGTGAGCATTGCGTGCGGGGCGCGAGTGAAAGGTCCTAATATGGCTAGAGGGGGGTGAATAGCCTATTTAAAAATCTACAAGATCACCAGAGCAATTTGATTAGTATGACAAATAGCGAAATGCAAACTTGATCTAGCTCTACAAGGGTTGCAAGCCACCTATCCAACAATTCTAGTTGCTATGATCACTAGGCACACAAATGGCTAAGTCACTACTCACTAAGAGCTCTCACACTTGCTACACTAAAGAGCTCCACTAGATGAACTCAAACTACAAAACAAGCTCTCAATTCTAGATACACTAAAGAGCTTGCTACAACTAGTTTGCGAGAATGTAAATGAGTGAGTCGGGTGATTATACCACCGCGTAGAGAAGTGAACCAATCACAACATGAATACCAATTCAATTACCGGGAGAATACCAAAGGGCAAGAGACAACCAATTCTTCTCTTGAGATTCATGTGCTTGCCGCACGCTAGTCCCCGTTGTGTCGACCAACACTTGGTGGTCTGGCGGCTAAGAGGTGTTGCACAAACCTCATCCACACAATTGGACACTGCAAGAATCTACCCACAAGTGAGGTAACTCAATGACACGAGCAATCCACTAGAGTCACCTTTCATCTCTCTGCCGGGGAAGGCACAAGACCCCTCATAATCACCGGGAGATGGCCACTAACAATCACCAACTCGTGCCTATCCTCCTCCGCTGCTCCAAGCCATCTAGGTAGCGGCAACCACCAAGAGTAACAAGAATTCCACGGCCAGAATGATCTCCAAGTGCCACTAGATGCTATCACTCAAGCAAATGCACTAGGAATCACTCAATCTCACTTTGAATTCACAATCAAGCAAGAGAGATGAGTGAGAAAAAATTTGCTCAGCTCACAAGGATGTCAAGAATATCAAAAGTCCAAGAGTGTAAGCCTAGGGCCGGCCAAAACGTATTTATAGAGCCCCAAAGAAAAAGAGTCGTTGCTCTATCCTCAGGCTGACCGAACTCACTTGACCGGACGCTGTGCTGCGTCCGATCGCCTACGTCCGGTCCTCAGATGACCGCCACGTGGCCTCCCTTCAAACGTCGTGCGCCGATCTCCAACGATCAAGTGAATTTGTGCTCGTGTGTTTAGTGATGACCGGGCGCGCTCCATTGCGCGAAGCCGAGTCCGGTCAGAATCCAGTAAGGTTCCAGAGATGTTTTTCATCGACCGGACATGTCCGGTCAAAGGTGACCTGACGCGCTGGGCATCCGGTCCTTGCACTGCTTCTCTCTATGCACGAATATTGCAGATGTCATCATACGCTAGCACTGACCTGACGCGGCCCTTGCGTGTTCGGTTGCGCTAACTCGCCAGCCACCAACAAGTGATCGGATGCGTAGGAGGCAGCGTCTGGTCGTTTCTCGGCCCTCTCGGCCAGCCAGCGTGCCGTGCTAAAAATGACCTAAAGCGGCAGCCAGCGTCCGGTCTGGATGTGGCATGCGTCCGGTCGCTGCTGTCTCCTCCTTTTTCTTTTTCTATGTCCACAACCACTTCACCCTTGCTTCCAACTTGCTAACCACAAAGTGTAGAACTTGTGTGCACATGTGTTAGCATTTTTCAAAGCATTTTACAAGGGTCAAAGTTAGCACACTAGGTTCCTAAATGCAATGCATGAGTCATGTCAGCTAGTGGCACTCGATAAACCGTTTAGCCAAAGATTTCCCCTCTTTATAGTACGGCTATCGATTCTAAGTCACTCACGCCCTCTATGGTGTCTTGAGTGGAAAACAAAACCTTTGCCTTGATCTTCTCGGTTTTTGTTTTCTCTTTTTTCTTTTCCATGTTGAGCTTTATCATTATCAACACATGTCCATCTCCACCTCCATGGACTTCATCACAATGCTCCACACTTGGAATGCACCAACCTAGCTCATATCATCACTCATGACAAAGGTTAGTGCTAGGTTTCATCAATTATCCAAAACCAAACTAGGGCTTTCAATCTCCCCCTTTTTGGTAATTGATGACAACCTATTTACAAAGATATTCAATTAAATCTTTTTGGATTCATGTTGCTTGCCCAAGCATATTACCATGTGTAAAGATTATGGACAAGTTTCATCAACCTAAATTGGTAGTATTAGCTCCCCCTACATATGTGCTAAGTGTTTGGATTTGAAAGCTTGAACATATGCATGGATTAGAAGTTTGGGAGAGAAATAGCTACCAAATGATGCTAAGGTGTAAAGGATGGACCTTTGAAGCATGATACCAATCGGAGTTGCCAATATACATCATCCTTAGCACCATTAGTAACTAGACATTCACAAAAACTAGAAAAACCCATGAGATCAATATTATATGAAAGGGTCTAGTTTTTTACATGATAAGCACAAGTCTAGTTACTCTTCCTATACATGCTAGTTTTCATTTCATCAATCATTTCCTATGATCTAGCATACACCACACAAGCATGGATATAGAGTTTAAAACTTGTGCCATGCAAGCAAACATATGTAATGCACATTCAAATGCAACATACAAGTTTATGAGCTTGCTCCTTGTTGATATTGGTTACGCACACGAAAGAATCTAAGACAAATAATCCGCAAGCGTACGGATATCAGTGAGCACTTCACCTAGGAAATATTTTTAGAGTATCGTATTTGTTTTATCCACTAGGAGAAAGCGTGTGATGACTAACCTAAGTCTATGTTTAACCCCTGGGCCGCACTACAAGGTAGCGAAGATATAAGCGATTAGAGAAGACTACTATGACATTCTAGTTTCAACCTATGGTAAGCTATGCGACTACTGCTCTATGGGGACGTACCGAAGGAAAAGAGACACCACAAAGGATGCTTAACCCTGGCACACAAATGCTACAAATCCTTCTAACGGGATGTGGGGTAGAAAGGAAGAAACGGGATTGTCACGTCCCGCGCTACTACCACGGATCCAGACAGGGGGCATCTACGAGTATCCTAGCCCAAGCACCACGCTTACGCTACAGATAATTACTCTACCCTCAACCAGAAGAGAATGAAGTAAACTCATAAACCATAGAATAATAATAACATTGTACTTACTAGTATTAGAAGTTGAATCACCGAAGAATCTCAAAACCAAGCCCCGGGTTAGGGAGACTTGATCCCGCAGGTACAAGCTAGAGAGGAGACACCGACATGTCGGGCTTCCTCCAACTCTCCCTCCACTCTATCTCTCTCAATCTAGAAGAAGAACTCTAATCTCACATAGAGACTACAAAGCTAATCTCTCTTGAATGCTAGGCTCTGGAGAGGAGATCCATTCAAGGGACCCCTCTCAGCTGATCCTCTCTGGAAATAACGAATTAGGGTTTCTAAGGATTTCTCCTCCAGGGTCCAAGGGCCTTGCTTATATAGCCCCCTAGGATGCACGACAGCCCTTGGATCAAACCGACTTTAATCAACGATGATTATTGATCCTCAAAGGCGGTGGAGGCATGATCCGTGAGACTTGACCTGATTGGTCCACGTAGGTGGGCGGGCGCCCAAGAAGGTAGGGCAGGCACCCTGCCACCGTGGCAGATCGGCCTCCTATTCGTTCCGATGCCTTCTCGTGTCTTCTAGAGTCTTCCTTCACGTGCTTGGGTCTTTTCTCTCTATGTAAACATGACATGTGGGACTTCCTTGGTTCTTTTCAGCTGACACCCTGTAGAAATAGACATTCACCAAAACTCATGGAATTCTGTTAGTGAACCCCCTATATCTATGTGGTATTTGCTTTTAGGTCCTTTTTCATGTTTCGTTGATGGTTAAAATTGACACTTATCTACCGTCAACAACTCCCCCAAGCTTACCCTTTGCTCGTCCCTGAGCAAAGATAGACTCAGTGATAGATCAAGAGTTGCTACAATGCTTTCATGCCTCAAAATTACACATGCATTCAAACAAGAACTCTACTCCAGATTAGAGTGAACTATTCTGACTTTCAAACTTACCCATATTACCTTTTAACCATGGGGCTTGTAGCCTTCACTTGGGTCTTGAGTAGTTGGAAGACAGAACAGTCAAGTCAAGCACTATGTCTCAAGTTCTTTGATCAACCTTCATTCCAGAGTTTTTGCAGATTTTCAAATAAAACTCAGAGATTCCTTTGTATGACCCTCTCAAGTCTCTCATTTGTGGTATTTGTGGATCCTTACCAAGGCATTGATGGTGTATGCCTTCTCTCTTAGAATATGTGGTATTTTTGGTATAAGGCAGAGTAACATTGTGCCTTCTCTCTCTCAACCTATAACTAGTAAAATTATGTGGAGTTCATAGGTGGGAAAGAAACAACTCATACATACTTGCAATGCATATGTTGCCTAGTCCAACCATGGATCCAAAGGAACTCGTCATACAATCAAATCAAGATGTGCATGTGTGTGGTCCTAAGTATATGGGTTGAATGGATATATGGTGATAGTGGCAAATGGTGATGATGGTAGATGTATGTAGGAATGAAGGGGTAAAAGGATGGTGAATACCTAATTCTACTTTTGCTCCTTTGAAGAAACACATACCTCTTCTTTGAACTTTGAAGACTTTGGGAAGAACTTGGACTGCTCAAAATTCCTCTATGTTGGGACATTTGTCCTCTTGCTTTTATTTTTCTTTTCCTCTCTTTCTTCTTCTTCTTCTTTTTTGAATGGAGCACCCAAGTCTCTTTTGGAAATATTGATGGAGGTAGTAACAAAGGGATATTTAGAGCTTTATTGGATAACAAAAGGGCTAGCAATGAATGAAGGGAAATTTTTGATGCTCACTCCTAGTGTAGGAGTAGAACAATTATGGGATGTGTCTAAATGAAAAGTATGTGGATGCGTACTTCTAAGGTAGAAGCAGCATATATGGGTGGAGTGTACGTGATCTTGATTTTAACCGCATGAAAAGTTCCTAAGGGTCAACACTGCTGGACCTAACTCAATGCACACAAGCAGTAAATAAATGTAGAAGTTTTCCTATTCTAACAAGCATGCATATATGGTTGTGGTAGGAATCTAAGCTCTCGTCATACAGGAACTCATCATGTGGCATTTTTAAGTTTTCAAAAGATATATCTCCAGAACTCTAGTATCTCTAGGAACAAGATAAACAATAGCTCAGACCTTCCCATATCATATCCGCCAACTACCTAGACTTAGATCAAGCATTCGCTACCACGAGTTTCAGGTTCAGAGCAAATCTTAGATCAAAACAGTTGTGTCCAAAACTCAAGAGAGTTTGAGGTTGAAAACTAGCTACTTGAAAAGAATTACGGTAGAGCAACTATTCATCATTTCTATGCAAGAGATTATTCATAGAGACTCCTCTTTTATTAACAACTTCTTTAAAAACAAAAACAAGCAAACTAGACACACCCTTTTTATTTTGTTTCTGTCATTTTAAACCATCTTTATTACTAATTAAGAAAACTCATAAAGAATAAGGTAAAGCCGAGGAAAGAAAATACTTAGCTGGATACATGGGGGTGCTTTCCCCCAAGTTGGATGTTGACGTAGTCGTTCAATCTTATGAAGTAGCAGACTGGCAGTAGGGGTGTTCTTCCTCCTCTAGTGGAGCATTAATTGAAGTTGATGATTGTTGAGACGGTACTCCAGTAGTGGATAGAACATCCATTTGCTTGTCGGCTCTTCTTGGTCCTTCAAATCCTGTGGAACTCAAATAGACAACAAAACTTGTGGAATAGATTAAGCGTTAGTGGTTGGCCACTCAAGCCTTAATTGTCCAGAGCTTTTGAGATTGTTCTTGATTCTTTTAACAAGAGTTTCAACAGGACAATATTTTTGTAATTTTATATTTATGACGCAGAGGGAGTCTAACAAGATGAATGCATATTTATTTTTATTTTTATGCCACCACAGTAAATATTCCTATGGGTTTTTACATGCCACAAAATTATTCACATGGGGCTTAAAATTTATGATGCAGCAAAGCAAACATATATTTTTATTTTCTTTTCTAATGCAATGCTTAATGCAGAAAAGTAAACATGCTAAATGGAGAATGATTATGCAAATGCTAGAAAGTAACTATGTAGCAAGGGAAACTAATGCAATGCTAAAAAAGATAAATATGGATGACTACCGATTTTACCTTTTGGCAAGGGTTCAGTGATTAGGTCCTCTGAACAGGACCGCTTACCATGTTTATTCTATAGGTGCATCATCTGGTCCCATGGTAGAGACCTTGATAGCTTGCACCTCTTGAGATGGTGTCTCCCATGTTCATTGCTTTTCCAGCAGTTTGAAGTAAAATACTAGTTGTGGAAGCTGGCAGCATGTTGCTCATTGTGCATGTTTGTAGGTCTAGGACTTTCACTTGTATAATTCTTGGGGAGTTGACAAACTCCTCCGCTGTTTTTGTTCAAAGTGTGTCTTGCTCATAGAGACAAGGCAGAGATCAAGTGCATGGGCTCTGTTGGTGGAAAAACACCAACAAAACCAAAACTATATTCATCTTCTCTAACCTTAGGCATTTTGAGCAAGAAGATAATGTTGATGTTTGTATGTTTTGCTCAATCTTAGCATGGGTGATTCGAACAATGAATGTAGCATTAAATCATTTGGAAGATTAGATTACTCAATCTTATAGAAGGATAGTCTATATATGCATGATGTATTTATTTTACATGACTATCATCTTCTAAAGATAAGATGTGCAACATTTTAGATCATTGAATTAGGACTATGAGATCAGGAAATTGGTGATAGGAATAAAGACTTAAAGAACTAAACATGTTGAGTTAAATTGGTTGAATCAAGTGAGGTTGCAACTCAAAATATGTTTGGTTCTCTATTTATGTGTATACCAGAATCAAGAAAAAGCTTTTAAAGTGATGATTACTTACCTTGGGAAAGTTACCTTTAATGTTGGAGCATGCTGGCATTGTAATATCTTGTGGAAGCTTCCTTAGTTGGTTGGTCTTGTCTCTTTGTTCATGTGCCACTGTCGCTATTGCACTCCTTTCTTGCCTTTTGTCACGCCATCCTTTGTGCTCTCTTTAGATTTGTGTTTGGACCTTTTTGCTCTTCTTTTTATTCCTGCAATCATTAGTGGACAACGCATACCCGAAGGAATATACAACTAATAATAGGGGCATTGTTGTCACAAGGCTAAAGGTCACTTTCTATGCTATCCTAAAGTTTGTTTGAACATATTAGCATAGAGCATTTACTATTACTTTTTTTCTAGAGGATTGATTTTATCTTATGTCTGATTCTCATATATAGGCATTATGAAATAGCTCAAACTCATAGAAATGAAGCAATAGTGAATTAAGAGATTGCAAACCAGCGTGTGGAGCGATGGGAGCATGAGAGGAGGAAGAGCTTGATGGAATCATCTAGAGGAGTTGATCTTCCTTCCTCATGCATCAGCTCTTCAATCTAAGAAGCGATGATGCAGAAAGTTGCATGCTCTTCTCTTGTCAATCTTTCTTGATTCTCGACGATCAGTGGTTGACAAGAGAATGCAACTGACACTGCAACTCAAAGTCCTCCATGATGGTCTTTGTCTTCAAGTGGCATGATGGAGACTTGTTCATCTACTTCCATGGAATGAGTGCTTTGATTATGGATCATGTTTTGTGGCACTCTTCTTCTTCTTCTCCTTGAGTTGTGTCTCCCTTGTGTAGAATTATTGTGTCTCTTTATCTCTAGTGTGAGGTCATCTCAGGACTTTCCCAATTTGATTTTGAAAGTTTTCATATAGGGGTTAGTCCAACAAAAATATACCATTGTCTACACAAGTAGTTTTTAGTTCAATAACCAAACTAGACTCCATGTCTAATTGGATTGAGGAAGGCTATTTAACCTAAGCACCACGCTTAATTTAAAAGCCAATGGAAGTAGGATCAATACTTCCAAACCAAGACTTTCTAAGATAGACAAAGGTAGCATAAAAGTATTATAGAGATTTACTCAAGCAATGATGAAAGAGCATGATTAGTGTTTAGCAAATTGAGCATGTCTTAAAGGTAGGGACAACCAAGATAGTGTAGCAACATGGCAAAAGATTTTTTTATTTTAGGAAGTATATCCCCAAGCTTGAATTTTGCAAAAATCAAGATTGGATGAATGTAAATCAGTGTTGTATAATGATTGGTCAGACATACCTTGTATCTGTCATTCCTTTGGTCTGTTTCTCCAATCCTGGAAGGTTAGTGACAAGAATACCCGAAGGAATATTTTCACAATTATAACTCTATGCTCATTTCACAAGGGTGGTGCAGCAGAAAGGTGAACACTCATGTTATGGTCGAAAAGTGCTTGTTTTAGGACACTAAGCTTGTCCTTGGGAAACCTTCAAGATGTGATTTGGTGAAGTGGTTTCCCCTCCTACACCAATTTATGTGCACCTATCTCAAGATCAAGCCAATACAACGAGATCTACAATATTTATGATAAACATATGCATCTACATCCACCCTTTCAAAATTCTTAGGAACAAGGAGCATGAGGGGGTTGAACATCTCGTGTGGGGGCAATGTTAGAGAGACTAAGTGAATCAGGAGATTTCTCATAGGAGCAAGGTCTTGATGGGGTGTTTGTGTAGTAGCTTCCTTGCTCATTGAAGTCTCCATCATTTTTGACTTTTGAGGATAATTCATCATAAATGTCCAAAGTTTCCATTGGATTGCCTCTCAAGTTGGCCTCATATAAGGCATTATCCATTCATTCAATGGCAATAGCACATAGGTTTTTAATGCTCTTCTCGATCTTCCTTGTGGTCTTGAAGAATCCTATGCGTTGGATGTTTACATGGATTTCTAGGATCATCAGGAGGTTTAGGAGAAAGGGCATAGGAGGAGTCATAGGGGTCAAGGATGGGTTGAAAGATGGGTTCAAATTTTATATTTGGTGCGGGCATAGAAAGGGAAAAGATAAGAGTGGATTCTAAATGGCTTCGCTCTCCTTCTATGGCATCACTTGACATGCCATCCTTGAGTCTTTCTAAATGTCCTTCAAATGGATCGGGTTTGAGAAGCTTTCTAAGAGATCCCTTCTTGAGAAGATTTAAACTATATGCACTAAAAGATCTCTTATGAAGCGGGAAGTTTATGCTCCTCTAAAATCATCATTAGAAAGGATTTCCAAGGGTAGAATTTCTTCTTCCCTTAGAGCATTTTGGAGTACTAAAGGTTTGGGATTGATAGCTAAATCATGGGATTGGAATGTTTGTAATGTCGCTATGGAAACTTCCTCTTCTTGTCTGGGGGATTCCTTCTTTTCCTCTAGGAATTCATCATGAAGGCTAGTGCAAGGAGTGTGTCCACTAATAAGGACAAACCTTGCTCCACTAATGGAAAAAGAAAGGAAAACTCCTCCAAAGGTGAAAAGATTAAGACCCATATAAAAATGTTGGAGAAGAACAAGGTCTTGTATGGCTGGGTCTAAACCTGAATTTATAAGAAGATTAAAAGATTCCCTAGGTGTAGCCAAAAGTTCATTACCTTCTTGATGAGAAGATAGGACCCCGGTTGTAGAAAAGGGTTGGTTATGACCTATTTTAGCCAACTTTGGATACAACTCATAATTAGGGGCAAAGATAGGCTTTGATGATTCCCATGGTCTATGGCTGGTCTCCGAAGGTGCAGATAATTCAAAGATAGGCATGGAATTTGGGTTATCTATAAGGATAGAAAAGAAAAAGAAAAGATAAAAAGATAAAAGGATAAAAGTATAGTACAAGGTTAAGCAAGACTTAAAGTTAACTCAGCAGACCGTCTTTCTCCCCGGCAACAGCGCCAAAAATGCTTGTTGATATTGGTTATGCACACGAAAGAATCTAAGAGAAATAATCCGCAAGCGCACGGATATCGGTGAGCACTTCACCCCGGAAATATTTCCAGAGTATCGTATTTGTTTTATCCGCTAGGAGAAAGCGTGCGATGACTAACCTAAGTCTATGTTTGACCCCTAGGCCGCACTACAAGGTAGCGAAGATATAAGTGATTAGAGAAGACTACTATGACAGTCTAGTTCCAACCTATGGTAAGGTATGCGACTACTGCTCTATGGGGATGTACCAAAGGAAAAGAGACACCACAAAGGATGCTTAACCCTGGCACACAAATCCTACGAATCCTTCTAACAGGATGTGGGGTACAAAGGAAGCAACGGGATTGTCACGTCCCGCGCTACTACCACGGATCCGGCCAAACAAGGGGCATCTATGAGTATCCTAGCCCAAGCACCATGCTTATGCTACAGATGATTACTCTACCCTCAACCAAAAGAGAATAAAGTAAATTCGTAAACCATAGAACAATAATAACATTATTCTTACCAGTATTAGAGTTGAATCACCGAAGAATCTTAGAACCAAGCCCCGGGTTAGGGAGACTTGATCCCGTAGGCACAAGCCGGAGAGGAGACACCAACATGTCGGGCTTCCTCTAACTCTCCCTCCACTCTATCTCTCTCAATCTAGAAGAAGAACTCTAATCTCACATAGAGACTACAAAGCTAATCTCTCTTGAATGCTAGGCTCTGGAGAGGAGATCCATTCAAGGGACCCCTCTTAGCTGATCCTCTCTGGAAATAATGAATTAGGGTTTCTAAGGATTTCTCCACCAGAGTCTAGGTGCCTTGCTTATATAGCCCCCTAGGATGCACGATAGCCCTTGGATCAAACCGACTTTAATCAACGGTGATTATTGATCCTCAAAGGTGGTGGAGGCATGATCCGTGAGACTTGACCTAATTGGTCCACGTAGGTGGGCGGGCACCTAAGAAGGTAGGGCGGGTGCCCTGCCACCGTGGCAGATCGGCCTCCCGTTCATTTCGGTGCCTTCTCGTGTCTTCTAGAGTCTTCCTTCATGTGCGTGGGTCTTTTCTCTCTATGTAAACATGGCATGTGGGCCTTCCTTGGTTCTTTTCAGCTGACACCCTACAGAAATAGACATTCACCAAAACTCATAGAATTCTGTTAGTGAACCCTCTATATCTATGTGGTATTTGCTTTTAGGTCATTTTTCATGTTTCGTTGGCGGTTAAAATTGACACTTATCTACCGTCAACACTCCCCCTACTTGTGTGCTTTAAAAATTAATTTATCCCCTTACAATGTCATTTCATTTGTTTGCACCCCTATCTTTACTATCTTTATGAATTCTCTCCCCCTTTGTCAACAATTAACACAAAAGGTGAGCTCAAAACTTAGATAGGTTGGGATGAAACCATGTGAAATGAGGATCATTTTCCTAATTTAGTTCAATCTAGATCACTTGCAAAAGATATTTAACTCGGTTTGATCCAAGGGCAAGCTTCTTCACACCTCCAAATAAGGGTTATCATGCACCATGTTGAGTTAAACACTTATAGCTCATTTTTTAGATCAAACACTAGGTTCACAAGCCCACAAACATGTCATATGCTACTACTATCTCATATCAAGCATACAAGTAATAGTGGTATCATACAAGCATCAAATTTATCTTATTTTCATAAATGAGCCTAAGACATGATAGGAATGACTAGATGCACTAAACAAGTCCTTAGCAATACATGAATGACATGTCAATCAACTTTACCTTGCTTGGCTCAAAGAAGAGGCATGTCATATATGGGGGTGCATCAACACATATTTGAGAAGTTAAGTATGTTCAATTCATTCCTTAGCTTGCAAAACCTCTTCTCATCAAGTGGCTTGGTGAAGATATCGACAAGTTGATCATCGGTGCCCACACTCTCAATGCAAAATGTCCCCTTTTTGTTGGTGATCTCTTATGAAATGATGACGAACATCAATGTGCTTTGTTCTTGCATGTTGAATCAGATTGTTGGTGAGCTTGATAGCACTCTCATTGTCACATAGCAATGTCACTTGCTTGAACTTGATTTCAAAGTCACTCAAGGTAGCCTTCATCCAAAGTAATTGAGCACAACAACTACCGGCCGAAATGTACTCCACTTCGGCGATTGAAAGTGCTACATTATTTTGCTTCTTTGATGATCAAGACACAAGTGATCTTCCCAATAGTTGACATATGCCCAACGTGCTCTTTCTCTCAACTTTGCATCCCGCATAATCCGAATCGAAATATCCAATAAGTGCAAACCTTGCACCTTTGGGATACTACAATCCAACATTTTGTGTATGCTTCAAGTACCTTAATATTCTCTTGGTTGCCTTCAAATGACTTTCTCTTGGTGAGGCTTGAAATCTAGCACACATGCATACACTAAACTTTACATCCGGCCTTGATATGGTCACATAGAGTAGGCTTCCAATTATAGACTGATACATTTTTTCATCCACCATATTGCCACTAGGATCACTATCCAAGCTTCCATTTGTCCCCATTGGTGTACTAATAGCTTTAGCATCATCCATTCCAAACTTCTTAAGCATGTCTTTGATGTACTTGCCTTGACTCACAAGTGTGCCATTATTCATTTGCTTGATTTGAAGACCAAGGAAGTAACTAAGCTCTCTAATCATGGACATCTCAAACTCACTTGCCATCATCTTTCCAAACTCCTTAAAAAAATCTTGATTGGCTAATCCAAATATGATATCATTAATATAGATTTGCAACACAAACAAGTCATTGCCTATCTTCTTGGTGAAGAGAGTGGTGTCAACCTTTCCCATCTTAAATCCCCTAGAGAGTAGGAAATCCCTCAATCTCTCATACCATGCTCTTGGTGCTTGTTTCAATCCATACAAAGCCTTCTTCAACTTGTAGACATAGTTGGGTTTCTTCTCATCTTTAAAACCAGGAGGTTGCTCAATATACACAAGCTCATTGATGTACCCATTGAGAAATGCACTCTTTACATCCATTTGGTATAACTTGATGTCGTGGGCACAAGTATAGGATAACAAGATCCTAATTGCTTCCAATCTTGCAACCGGGGCATATGTTTCTCCAAAGTCAAGACCTTCAACTTATGTGTAACCTTGAGCCACTAGTCTTGCTTTGTTCCTTACAACTATCCCATCTTGATCTTGTTTGTTCCGAAAGATCCATTTAGTTCCAATCACATTATGATCCTTAGGCCTCTCAACTAACTCCCATACTTGATTTTTTGTGAAGTTGTTTAGCTCTTCATGCATAGCATTTATCCAATCAACATCCTTCAAAGCTTCATCTATCTTCTTAGGTTCAATGGATGACACAAATGAGAAATATTAATAAAATGATACCAATCTTGATCTTGTTTGTACACCTCTTGAGATATCACCAATTATAGAATCCATTGGATGATCTCTTGCAACATTGGTTGGTTGGAGCACTTGCACTTGATTGCTTGTATTTGATTGATCACTTGGTTGAGATGATGAACTAGCCACTTGTTGATTTTGCACTTGAGATGATGAACTAGCTTGATTTGTATCAACTTACACATTTGAGTTAGAGAGCACTTGATCTTTGTGATTTTCAACTTGAATCACCTCTCTAGGCCTTATATCACCAATATCCATGTTCTTCATTGCATTGAGTGCCTCTCACATCATCTAGATTCTCATCTTCCTCTTGGGAGCCATTTGTTTCATCAAATTCCACATCATGAACCTCCTCAAGAGTACCACTAGCCAAATTCCAAACTCTATAAGCCTTACTAGTAGTGGAGTAACCAAGTAAGAAACCTTCATCACATTTCTTCTCAAACATGCTCAATTTAGTGCCTTTCTTCAATATGTAGCATTTGCAACGAAAAACCCCAAAATATGAAATGTTGGGCTTTCTATCATTCAAGAGCTCATATGGGGTCTTTTCCTTCAATGGATGACAATAAAGGCGGTTGTTATAGTAGCAAGCCGTGTTGATTGCTTTAGCCCAAAATGAATGACTCACATTATAGTCACTCAACATTAATCTTGCCATATCAATCAAAGTTCTATTCTTCCTCTCAACTGGGCCATTTGATTGAGGAGTGTACTTGGCCGAGAATTGACGCCTAATTCCAAACTTATCACACAAATCATCAATTCTTGTATTCTTGAACTCACTTCCATTGTCACTTCTCACTTTCTTGATGGTTGTTTCAAACTCATTGTGAATTCTCTTGATGAATGTCTTGAAGGTTGCAAACACATCACTCTTGTCAACAAGAAAGAACACCCATCTATATCTAGTAAAGTCTCCACAATCACAAATCCATATTTGTTTCCACCAATGCTAGTGTATGTGGTTGGTGCAAACAAGTCCATGTGCAATAATTCAAATACCTTAGATGTGCTCATCATGCTCTTCTTAGGATGTGTATTACCAACTTGCTTTCTGGCTTAACATGCACTACATAGCTTATCCTTCTCAAATGTGACATCTTTCAAGCCTCTAACTAAGTCATACTTGATCAACTTGTTCAATTGCCCAACGTGACCAAGCCTTCTATGCCATAACCAACCCATGCTAGACTTAGTGAGCAAACATGTTGACAATTGAGCTTCTCTAGCATTGAAATCAACCAAGTATAGATTCTCATATCTAAATCCTTTGAATATCAAGTTAGAGCCATCTACACTTATGATCTCTACATCATCCACACCAAATATGCACTTGAAACCAAGATCACACAATTAAGCTACCAACAATAGGTTGAAGTTCAAGCTCTCTACTAGTAGCACATTAGAAATGCTCACGTCATTGGACATTGCAATCTTACCAAGACCTTTGACCTTGCCTTTGCCATTGTCACCAAATATGATACTATCAATCCCAATGCTCTCATTCTCATTGATTGAATCGAACATTCTTGAATCACCAGTCATGTGTTATGTGCACCTACTATCAAGCACCCAATGCCTTCCTCCAGCTTTATAATTGACCTACAAAAGAAGATCAATTCCTTTTAGGTACCCAAACTTGCTTGGGTTCTTAAAGGTTAGTTACCAAGGTCTTTGGTACCCAAATGGCCTTCTTCTTTGGGCCCATAATTGGTGTACCAATGAACTCAGCCTTCACACCATTGGTACCCTTAACAAGCATGTAACAAGAATCAAATCTAATTAAGGATACATTAGGTTGCTTGTTCTTGTTAGTCTTGCAATATTACTCTATATGCCCAACTTGCTTGCATCTATTGCAAAACCGACAATTGTCCTTCACAAAACTTGCTTTGGGAGTGACAAAGGCCACCTTGCCTTTCTTGGGGGTATAGCCTAATCTCTCTTTGTTGAGAGAAAACCTTTGGCTACCCAAGCACTTTAACAAGCAGGCATCTCCACCATAGACATTGCCTAAGGCACGAGTTAGCTCATTCACCTCCTTCTTGAGGGTCTTATTTTTCACCATTAGTGAGGCATCACAAGTGAAACCATCACTCAAAGGTGAAGTAGAAGTGGTAGTGCTACATGAAGGGTTAGTGAGAGCAACAACAATGGGATTATAAAAAGATTCATCAAGAATATCACATGTTAGTCCCACATCACATGTAATAATCACTTGCTCCTTCTTGGCTTCCTCCTTCTTGACTTGCTCGAGGAGAGAGGATTGAGCTTTTTCAAGCTTAGTGTGAGCCTTGCCAAGCTCCTCATGGTCTTCCTTTAGACTCTCATGAGAAGCATTGAGCTTATCAAATGATTGCTCAAGAGATTTTATCCTCTTAAGCAATTCTTTACACTCCTTTCTCTTCTTCTCAAAGCAAGTGTGTACTTGCTCACACATGTCCAAGAGCTCCTACTTGGTGTACTCCTCATCATCATCACTCCTACAATCATCACTATCACAATCAACATCACTCACATCATATTTTACCTTAGTGGGCTTTGCCATGAGGCATGTCGATGGACTGTCGAAGATAGAAAGCTTGTCATTGATGGCGATGCTTGCTAGTGCTTTCTTGATGGATTTCTTGTCATCATCACTAGAGCCATCACTATTCAAAGAGCCATCACTATCCTAAGTGACCACATATCTTCCAACCTTCTTCTTGTGGAAGGTCATCTTCTTCTTCTCCTCCTTTTCTGTCTTGTCCTTCTTGTGCTTCTTCTTCTCATCCTCATCATTGTCACTATTGTGCGGACAATCCGCTACAACATGATTGGGGCTCTTGCAATTGTAGCCTCTTCTCACATATTCTTTGCTCTTGGTGTGATCTCTTCTCTTTCTTGCACCATAGCACTTTTTCTTCATGAATTTTCCCATCTTCCGCACAAAGAGAGCATTAGCTTCATTATCAATGTCACTAAGATCATCATCATCACTTGATTCTTTCTTAGACTTGCCCTTGTTCTTGGATGATGAATTAGCCTTGAATGCCACACTCTTCTTCTCCTTGTCTTCCTCCTTCACAAGCTCTTCACCTTCACTATTGTATTGGTCCTCGGTCATCACATCACCAAGCACCTCATTTGGAGAGACATCCTTCAATCCACCTCTAAAGATGATAGTTCTCAATGTCTTGAATCTCTTTGGCAAACACATCAAGAACTTATGAGAGAAGTCCTTATCCTTCATCTTCTTACCCAAACTCTTGAGGTCATTGATAATGACTTGTATCCTATAGAACATCTCTAGAATAGACTCATCATCCTTCATCTTGAAATTTGATAGCTTATCTTTGAGCATGTAGAGCTTGGCACTTTTTACCTTTGAAGTGCCCTCATATGTTTCTTCTAGTCTCACCCAAACTTCACTTGCCTTCTCATGATCTCTAATTTGCTCAAACACCTTTGAATCAATGCCATTGTATATTGTGTTGAGTGCCATG
The DNA here is from genome assembly GCA_038087645.1 of Saccharum hybrid cultivar R570. NCBI lineage: Eukaryota > Viridiplantae > Streptophyta > Magnoliopsida > Poales > Poaceae > Saccharum > Saccharum hybrid cultivar. The sequence goes on along the minus strand of JAQSUU010000805.1, from coordinate 23,046,251 downwards.
GTATTGCATTGTTTATTGATCTTGTCATTGTCGGTCAGATTGTTGGGATCAAGAATCACAAACTCTCTACCACATCCCACACTTTGTCATTGATTGAACCAAGGTACATCTTCATCGTTCTCTTCCAATAATCAAAAGATGTGCCATCAAAGAACGATGGTTTGCCCTCAACATGGTTGAATACTATTTGAGCCATATTTTGCACCGAAGGTTGTTAAGCCTTGAATCAAACGGTGACCACGGCTCTGATACCACTTGAAAGGTCCTAATATGGCTAGAGGGGGTGAATAGCCTACTTACAAATCTATAAGATCACTAGAGCAATTTGATTAGTATGACAAATAGCGAAATGCAAACTTGCTCTAGCTCTACAAGGGTTGCAAGCCACCTATCCAACAATTCTAGTTGCTATGATCACTAGGCACAAAAATGGCTAAGTCACTACTCACTAAGAGCTCTCACACTTGTTACACTAAAGAGCTCCACTAGATGAACTCAAACTACAAAACAAGCTCTCAATTCTAGCTACACTAAAGAGCTTGCTACAACTAGTTTGCGGGAATATAAATGAGTGAGTCGGGTGATTATACCGCCACGTAGAGAAGTGAACCAATCACAAGATGAATACCAATTCAATCACCGGGAGAATACCAAAGGGCAAGAGACAACCAATTTTTCTCCTGAAGTTCACATGCTTGCCGCACGCTAGTCCCCGTTGTGTCGACCAACACTTGGTGGTCTACCGGCTAAGAGGTGTTGCACGAACCTCGTCCACACAATTGGACACCGCATCCAAATAGTTAGATGACCTAAGGAGAACATTACTGTTGTATATATGGGAGATAACATTGCAACATATTGGGTGCAGGGGGCACTTGCAACAGCAGCAAAATATAGCATGAACTCTTGGGTTGTATCTAAGAAAGGCCCATCGTACTCTCCAATGTTCGGCCCATTGTCTGTCATGTTCATTGTTGTGCTAGGCTATATCTTCATTAGTGACAATGTCACCGTTGGAAGGTCAATTCTTCTTTTCCTTATCTACCTTTTCCTTCTCCAAGCTATGTTCTCTTGTTTCAGTAACAAAAAAAGATATAGTGCTTATCTGACAATGCCATCTACTAAGATCTGATAGCCTTAAAATGAATAAGGAGCTATTACCACAACGGGAATTTTTTATGGCATTTTGTCCTGATTGATTGTACTGTGTTGTTCTTTCTTGTGAATGTGCAACCTCATCGGTACGGGGGACCTACATCTTCCTCTAGGTCAAAGCAAATGAGCTACTTCGAAAGTAAATATGTCAGGATTCAGGGTGCACATGTTAGTTCGTAGATTTCCATGGCTCGGTGTGGAAATACAAATAGAGGCCAACTTATTTAATATATAAACATTAATATATGCTATATAAATAAAATGACCCATCCATTGAAATACATAGAAACCTTGTTCATTCCAAACATTTTGTAGCTTAAAGCAATGAATCATCTCAAGTTCATCTTGTCAGTTATTATGTAGACCATACACTAGGAGTACAGAGTAGGTATGCTTTCATATTACGCTACACGAGAGACTCCACCCCGCTCCTCATGACTCAGAGCACCGCCGCCACCGCCCCCCGCCTCCACCACAGTTGGTCCCCCTCCCTCCCCCCTCCAACATATCATCGGAGGCCGGAGGGGGTGAGGATCCATCTTTTTTTAATAAGTTTTCCTAGTAGATCGCGTCCTTAGGGTTAGGGTCTCTCCATGCCAAGTTTCTTGGTTTTGAGGATTTATTTCCTCCTCCTCTCCGGCGACAGCGAGAGGGCAAGGTGGAATCATTTTCTCCATGGCGAGTCTATTGAAGATGAGGACAACAATTACGGCATTAACATCCTCATCGATTTGACGACATGGAGACTTTTATTTCTGGACGATGGCATCAAGGCGGAGATGGTGTCGCCATGGAATAATTGTCTCCGGTCTCTTCTCCGTTTTATTGTGGTAATAAGATCTAGCCACGATGAAGGACTAAGGAGAAAAAGTTTTAGATCAGTCTTCCTCATTCTTCAGTGGTAGAATGAAGAAGAAGGAAGACATCAGAAAGAAGAAGTTTATCAACTCCGCCTACATGAATGTTGGCCATCGATTATTGGGCATCTGTTCTCAGGCCTTTTGCCAAGTGTTTGCCTATTGTTGACGGTAGTTAACAACCAGTATAAACCATCAACAAAACATGTATAAGGGCACAAATGAGATCACTAACAAAGGTTTAGTGTTTAAACTAATGAATTCCATGAGTTTTAGTGAATCGGTGATTTCTGTAGGGTGTATCTAGAAAACCGTCAAGGCGGACGTACATGTCAGAGTTAATTATGCAATTCCACCGTGAAACTTATGTAGGAAGGTTCTAGAAGACTCCAGAGGACACCACACTGAGGCGGGAGGCAGGACGCTACCATGTGGGGCTAGCCGGCCCCACCTGTAGGCCGCTCGGCCCCTAGGCCCACTTGTTAGCCTCCTCGTTGCTATGTTGGTTTCCTACCGCCTAATAGGATGCATCTCCGCCGTTCCTTAACTCGGTTTGATCCAAGGGCTCACGTTGCAAGCTCAGGGCTATATAACCCGGCCCTGCCCTCCCTAAGGCATCTAGTCATTTGAGAAGACAAAAACCCTAATCATCCTTAGAGCTCCTCCATATTCTAGGGCACAGCTAGTTAGACTAGGTCTAGAGGGAGGCAAGCAGGCTTCGCATGGATTCTCGATATTGTCAAGAGCGTGGTTTGGTATAATCTTTATACCCCTCTCTCATTGTATCTCCATTACTTTTATATGCTTGCTACAATTGTTATGCCAATATCAGTATTCATCTTATTCATATTCTTAGTTGCAATGTTCATCGTCTACTTTGATTATATACTTAGTATAGCTAGTTTATCATTGTGTTTATGCACAAGTTCATATAGCGCTTACCCCAATGTACACAGGGTGAGTGGTTGGCATTATGTAAGCGTGGTGCTTATATACTATTTGCCTACAAATACACTCTATATTTCGGGTCATGTGGTAGATCGCGGATGTGACACTCCCATTGAGTCCTTTGTAGTCCACTCCCCGAATATAGGCCATAGAAGTAGGGTCCAGTTATGAAGGTAGAGCAAGCTCTGTTCTTAATTTTCCCTAGTAATATCCCTTATGCGTAGATATGAAGATGATCTTAGCCATGACTACTAGGTGTAATTGCACTAATTAATATATGTTGACGATAGTTATCATCCATCATAAACTGTCAACATTGTGTTTAGAAATGGTCACCAATAGAAACTTAGGGGTTATTACTGACAATTTCCATGAGTTTTGGTGAATTATTATTTTCAGCAGGGATATTCCAGAAAGAATAAAAATGAGGATTGAATTGTCAAAAAGGCACGAAACTTAACTGCGAGGAAATATGTATCAGAAGACACCAGAAGACACCAGAAGGCATAGGACCGAAGTGGAGGACCGGCATCTGCCAGGTGGGGCTGGCTGGACCCACCACCATGCCGCCTGGCCCCCCTGTGGGATTCTTCCATGCCCTTCTAGAGTATTCCTCCACTGCCTCTTAGGATGCATCTCCACCGTTCGTGAAGTCAGTTTGATCCCAGGGCTGATGGTTCTTCCTTAGGACTATAAATACAGGCCCTGACCCCCCCTGAAGCACCTGATCATAAGTCAAGAGTAGTCCAAATATTAGGGTTTCTAGAGATTAGATAGAGAGAGCTATAGTTCTTTAATTTCTTAGTATAGGCTTTCTAGCAATGTTTAAGTAGAGTTGGGTGATTGCTTAGGATTTCGGATCTGTTCATCTGGAGATTAGTAATTTACCTTTGTATCTCATTTAAGACTTTGTTCTATTTCACTAATATGTTCCTCTTTCTTATGTTCTTAGTTTGATCTAGTTATATATTGGATATAGTATTATTTGATGATTTGCATTTGCATATGTTCATAGAGTACCTAATTCAGTTCACACGAGAGTTAGGTAGCTTTGATTATGTAAGCATGGTGCTTAGATATGAAATTCCCTGTGAATGCCGACTATGTGCCAGGACGTGTGGTAGATCGCTAAGGTGACGGCTTGGTTGAGTCCTTTGTAGTCCATCCCCCGTATATAGATGACATGGTAGAGCCTGGTCTCGAAGGAGAAGAAGATTCTGTTCCTTATAATTTTGCTTTGATTTAGTTTTACTAATAGATTAAGATATATGTGCTAGAGTGAGCAGCAAGACTTAGTGTTTAGGAATAACTTAGGAATTCTTTACTCTAACCAAATCTCGAGATTAGTCATACTACTTTTAGTGAGTTTCTGTTTTCTATCTCTGGAATACTATTATCATGCTACATTCATTTATCATTTGTTTATCTTTTACTTGACTTACCCATGCTAAAGCATAAGAGTGGTTGGTTTATCATAGGTCTGCACATTTATTTAGTCATATAAACATTTGCCTTACGGTCCTTCCTTTGGGATTAAAATAAATAACAATACTCGGAATACTCCAAGTAGAATGCTACAATAGGTGATTTATCTATGCGCTTGTGGATACTTATGTTTAATATTATTTAGAGTTTTCAAGTATAGTTATAATTACCAGCGTTTTGAGCATCATGTTAGGGATGACAACTTAGTACATAGTGATGTAAGAAATGTCAACAATGTATGCTTTGACTTGTAATTCAGAATGACTTAGGAATTATTCCTCTATTCAACCTGACCATGTTAATGCCATCAATAAGAGTGCTCTAAGTGATTTATTATTATACTTGATCAATACTTATCATATATATATCTTATATTATGACTTACCCCTGTTATGAGTAGAATATTGGTTGTGGTTTGTTTCTCCATCAATAGTATAAGTTATCAATACATGTCTATGCTACACCTTCCTTGTGGTAAAATATAAATAACGATACCTAGAATACTCTCAGGTGAAGTGCTACAATGGTATAATTATCTGTACGCTTGTAGATTCCTTTTCATTCATATCTTTATATCTTTCTAGTCATATAAAATGATAAAGAATTACTTAGCATTATTCTAATAGTAGTGCTAAGTAGTACCAACAAACATCTCTAGCACCATCACTAGGGATGACAACCTAGCAAAGTAATGTTAGGAGATGTAGGTAAATAATAGGTGGCTACTAAAACAAGTGACAAGTTAATAAATACCAACAAGCATTTCTGGCGTCACTGCTGGGGAAGGTAGCTAGAAAAGGAAGTATTGATAAACTTATATTATTTACTGTGATTGAAATAACCATTGACCTCTCCTCAAACAGGCTTACCCTTGTTTTGTCTGCTTGTGTATTTTATGCAGGGTAATGTATGATCGGTTTTAACCTTCCGATAAACTATGTTGAAGATCCAGAAGCATTAATCAGGAGGACTAAAGCTAAACTCAAGAAAGTCTTAGCTTTAGAATCGAAAGACAGCCAGACAAGGCGAAGCTTAACACCAGAATTTGAAGCCATGGCTAACAAGACTCTCCATGAATTCTCTGCTCTAGCCACTGCCAACATCCATACTAGACCAGAAACCAATGTAGGAGACAATGAATTCGAGCTCAAGCCAACTCTCATAAACATGGTGCAAGCTAGCCAGTGAATTCATGAGATCTACAACACTTTGTGAGGATGTGAACTTTGTGAACAATAACAACTACTATCGTTTAAGACACTAGGCACTCAGGGAATAACTGCTCTAAAATTCATGAGGATGTGAACTTTGTGAACAATAACAACTACTATCGTTCTCAATAAAATCAAGGATGCAATCAGCAACAGAGGCTGAACTACCAAGGTAACTATCAAGGTAACCCTCAAGGTAATAATTATAACTTCAATCAACCACCATCGAGAGAATTAATTTCTAGCCAATCCAAACTTATGGATCAATTATCTAGAAAAGTAGCTTCCAATGATAAGATTCTAGAAAATATAAATAATAGAATGAATAGCTTTGCTTCTGTCATTAAGAACCAGCATAGCTTTAATAAAATGATAGAATCACAAATAGCTCGCTGGCGGCTACTGTTCCTCCATCCGACAAAGGTAAGATTCTGGGGCAGCCAGAAGATCTAGAAATTGCAAATCTTGTCGATATTCATAATGCAGCTTTCTACTACACGGAGCCATCGATGGGAAGATGGATAGATTATACCTATCGCCATTGGACCTCACATTTTCCAAGAAGCTATCTATGACTTTGGAGCAAGTGTCAATATCATGCCAAAGGTAATCTATGAAAAGATTTTAGGAGATCCCTTATTGTACATAAATATGTGTTTGCAGCATGTAGATCAATCACTCTGCTACCCTAAGGGAGTTCTTGAAGATGCTATCATTCGAGTGGGATAATCATATATTCCCGTAGACTTTGTGGTTTTGGAAACAGGTGGAGATGAAAGGGCACCCATCATTTTGGGTCGACCTTTCCTGAGCACTGCAAAAGCCATTATCTTCACGGACAGTGCCAAGATCTGTTTCATGATCAAGGACAAGAAGGAGAAGTTCTCTTTCAAGAACCACATCCTGCAATCTCCTGCACATCCACAAAAGGCATACCTGCCTAAAGAGACAACAGTGACCAAGAAGAAGAAGAATCAAAGAAGAAGGAAGAACAAGGTCAGCCAGTCACCAGAAGATACAATCAATATGATCAACACACTTCGATTTGAGTACGACCATCTCCTCGCTCTACCATTCCTTGCTAAGAAGGATGATCCTGGCATACCGACGATCGAGTGTACCATCTGAAAGGTTCTTGTTTGGTTTTGGTAATTAAGTGACAACCTAGGTGGACTAATTGTGTTTATGTGAGATACACAGGTGATTAGTCCATAGGTGCATGTATGTGAGCAACATATGCCATGGAGGTGAAAATGGCTCGGAGATGTTGCAAAGCTTGCACATGTGATGATGGAGGAGCTCATTGCATATGAGACATGACATTGAGTCATGTGACTGAGGTGGAGAAGATCAAGACAAGACTTGGCTTGATAGACTAGTTGCAAGCGTGTAGGGCAAGTTGGAGGCTTTAGAGCGATGGACCACATGGTGGTGAAGCTTGAGCAAGACTTGGCACCGATGGATGAAGGCAACGGTGAACAACAAGTGAAGTCAAGATCGATGAACCAATATGGTCACGTGATGATATGGAGTGGATCATATCATTGTTGATCATGTTGGTGCATGTGTTGCATCGACATCGAAGGAGATGGAATGGAATACGCAAGGCAAATGTATAACCTAGGCATTTCATTTCACCAGTCATAGGTGTGTAGAGAAGTTGATGACCAGGTTTAGGATAGATGGCCGTACTATCAAGAGGGGCAAACTTGTTTGCATATCGGTCATCTAGTGCCACTTGAGTGATCTAACTTTGCATCGTTGCTAGGATCAAGTGGCATGGGAAGTTGAGTGGCTAACTCCTTAAAAATGATTGTGAAAATGCTAACACACATACACATGGTGGTGTACATTTGGTGATGTTGGCACATTTACAAGTTAAAACGGATCAACTTGGCGAAGAAATGGAGGCGGGACAGGTCACTGAGAGTGACCAGACGCTGGCCTTGGGGGGCACCTGCGCATCTAGCCAGTGGCTGCTGAAGTGGCACAGCCTCGATCTAATGACCGGATGCTAGGCTTGGCCTGACCTGCGCGTCAAGTCACCTTCTGGAGGTGCGCAGACGCAGGCGACTTGACACGGGCAGTTCACTGTGCTGCGTCTGGTCATCCTTGTGATGTGGCAGCTCTGGCATGGTCGAGGGTTGAGTGGACGCTGGCCTGCGTCTAGTCACCTATGACCGAACGTGGCAGGTCACATAAAACCCCATCCGAGAGCTCTCTGTTGTTGATCGAACACTGCTCGGTGCGCGTCAGGTCATCTCGGAGAGGCATGTCCGATCGTGCTTGAAGGCGCACATGCGAAGTAGCAGTTGGTAGCAACGGCTAAGTTCAAATAGCTAGTACACATGGTGGTGGCAGAGCGACCGGACGCAGGGATCGGCACATCCAGTCATAACAACCTGCGCGTCCGATCATCCCATGTTTTGCCCAGTGAAGGGGTAACGGCTCTATTTGACCGTGGGGTTATAAATAGATGCCTTGGCTGGCCTTGGGCCAGTTACTGAGCACCCTCATGCCTATGTGGCTTGTGTAGGAGTGCTTAGATGCCCTCTAACTCACTTGTACTTGCAAGATTGCGATTCGATTGCGAGTGAGTGCGATTCCTAGTGCATTGCTTTGAGAGATTGCATCGAGTGGCACTAGGTGTTCGTGTTGCAAGCCAATGGTGCTTGTTACTCTTGGAGGTTGCCACCTCCTAGATGGCTTGGTGGCTTGTGGCTCCGTCAAAGCATGCAAGAAGATTGTGCGTGGCTCCGGAGAAGGCATTATGAGGGGCATTGTGCTCGCCCCACGGGGATCGCAAAGAGCAACTCTAGTTGAGCGAGACGAAGGGTGACAAGTGGTCCAGTGGGTCAAGAGCTAGAGCTCGTAGTGAGCGCTCCACATGGGAGAGGCATGACTAGTGAGTTACCGCTAGCAAGAAGACCGGTGGCAACCTTGGAGCTTGTCTCAATGGGGACTAGCTTGGTAGCAACCAAGTGAACCTCGAGATAAAAATCACCATGTCAACCTTGTACATCTTCTCGGTGGTTTGCATCCTCCAACATAAGCTTGTTTACTTGTCCATACTTGTGCTTGTGTTGTTGCTCTTACGCTGCTAGTTTGCTTGATTAGCTTGCTAGTAGCTAGCTTAGCTTGTGTAGCTTTTTAGCTCCCTTGCGTGACTAATTGGCTTGAGTAGCCATGTTAGTCACATTGCTTAGTTTGTGTAGCTAAGTGTTTTGAGCTCTCTAGTTTGGCTTGTGTAGCCTTGCTATTGAGCATTGCTAGTGAGTTTAGGCTTTGTGCGCTTTGCATCACTAGTTTGTGTAGGAGCTCCCCGGTTTGCTAAAGTACTAGTTGCTTAGGTTTATGTGACCTTGCCACTACTCATACATATTCATAAATTATCAATACTATTGTATTCATAGTCATACCTTCCCAGTGGTAGAATTATAAATCGACAACCTGAAAATACTCTAGGTAAAATGCTACAATGGTATAATTATCTGTCCTCTTGCAGAATTCTTTTCATTCTTATCTTTATATTCTTTTTAGTCACATGAAATAATAGACTACTGTTTAGTGTTATTCTTGTAGTAATGCTAGATAGAACCAACAAACATTTCTAAGTTCCTCACTAGGGATGACAACCTAGTTTAATATTGGAGATGAAGGTTAATTGATAGGTGGCTACTATAACAGTGACAAGTTAATAATTACCATATCATTTCTGGCGCCATTGCTAATAGTAGGAGTAATTCTATTTTTAGTAGTGGTGCTAAGAAATGCCAACAAGCATTTTTGGCGCCGTTGTCAGGGAAGGTATTTAACTTAGAAAGTATTGATAATTTTATGTAACTGCTGAGAAGAAAAAATGACCATTGATCTCTCTACTCATAACAAGCTTACCCTTATTTTGTCTACTTGTGTATCTTATGCAGGGTAATGTATACGTAATCTTCTAGAGAACTTTGTTGATGATCCAGAAGTATTACTCAAGAAGACTAGAGCTAAACTCAAGAAGGTTCTTGCTCTTGAGTTGGAAGATCACCGAATCAGAAGAAGTTTGACATCTTCTTTGAGGCTATGGCATAGAAGAGTCTTCGTGAATTCTCTGCTCCGATAACAGCAAATATTCATACTAGACCAGAAGTCAGTATTGGAGACAATGGATTTGAGTTCAAGCCTGCACTCATCACTATGGTGCAAGCTAATCAGTTTTGTGGAAAGGCTCATGAAGATGCAAGTGCACATTTACAACACTTTCTAGAGATCTGCAGCACCTTCACTATCAAGGGAGTACCTAGATATGCTATTTTACTCCGCCTTTTCCCATTTTCACTATTGGGGAAGCTAAGCAGTGGTTCTACGCAAATAGAGATAAACACACTACATGGAATATCTGCTCAACTACTTTCCTGGCTAAGTTCTTTTCCACAGGCAAGACCAATGCTTTGCGCAGGAAAATTTTAAGCTTTCAACAACAACATGATGAATCAATCCCCAAAGCTTAGGAATGCTTTCAAGATTACATTGCATAATGTCCTCATCATGGGATGGAGAATTGGCTATTACTGCAGACTTTCTATCACGGGCTAAACACTAGCACCCGTGAGACCATTGATGCTACTGCTAGAGGTGTATTCTTGTCACTCAACCTCGTAGATGCAACATCACTTGTTGAGAAGATGACTTCCAATCAGAGCTGGAATGAAGAATGTGTTCAATCTCGTAAGAGAGGAGGTATGCATCAACTCAAAGAGGCAGACAAGCTGACTGCTAAGGTAGATCTGCTGATCAAGAGGCTCGAAGATCAAAATGGGTGAGAAGAAAGAAGTCATGCACATTCAGGATTCTCGCATGACTTGTGAAGAATATGGAGACATTGGGCATTCAGGGAGCAACTGCCCTGAACTCCAAGAGAATGCGAACTACATCAACAACAATAACAACTATCGTCCTCAGCAAAATCAAGGATGGAATCAGTAATAGAGGCCAAACTACCAAGGTAACTATCAATGTAACTTTCAAGGTAATAATTACAATGCTTCAATTCAACCACCTTTGAGAGATGTAATTGCTGGTCAATCTAGATTGTTAGATCAAATGACTAAAAAGGTAGCTTCTACTGATAAAACTTTAGAAACTATAAGCACTAGAATGGATGCCTTTGCTTCTATCATCAAGCACAACTTTAATAAAATGATAGAATCACAATTAGCTCAGCTAGCAGCTGCTGTTCTTCTATTGGAAAAAGGTAAGATTCCGGGCCAGTCGAAAGATTTAGAAACTGCAAATCTTGTTGATATTTACAATGCAACCAATTATTACATCGAATCACCGGAAGTGAAGTGGATTGATTACACACTTCCCGACAAGAAAGGCGATCCAAGGAGACCAGTCATTCCTATCTCCATAGGATGTCACATTTTTGAGGAAGCTATTTGCGATTTTGGCACAAGTGTCAACATCATGCCCAAGGTAATTTATGATAAGATATTAAGAGATCCTTTGTTGTATACAAATATGCGTTTGTAGCTTGCAGATCAGACACTGTGCTACCCTGAGGGAGTTCTTGAAGATGCTATCATCAAAGTGGGATAATCATATGTTCCTGTAGACTTTGTGGTTGTGGACACAGGAGGAGATGAGAAATCACCGATCATTTTAGGCTGATCATTCCTATGCACCACGAAGGCCATCATTTATGCGAAGCATGCCAAGATTATTTTCATATTAAGGATAAGAAAGAGAAGTTCTCATTTAGGAGCCAGATGCTGCACATACCTACATGACCTCATGCGCCATACAAGAGAGATGAACCAGGGATGATCAAAGAAAGAAAGAAGAATCCTAGAAGCTAGAGGAAGAACAAGGCTAGCCAGGCACAAGAAGAGACTGTTAAGATATCAACACAATCCAATCAAAGTATGAAGGTTTTCTCGCTCCACCATTCCTAGCCAAGAAGGATGATCCTAGAGTACCAACAATTGAATGCTTAATCAATTAGGAAGTTTTCCATAAGACCTTCTGCGATATTAGATCGGGTGTCAACATAATATCAAAGATAACATATGAATATTTTGTTAACAAACCCTTGTATCCTACATATATGCAGTTGCAGATGGCAAACTAATCAGTTCGGTTCTCGGAGAGAATAGCGAAGGATGTCATTGTACAAATCCAAGATCGTTATGTTTCTGCTGATTTTATGGTCCTGGACATGGGAGTAGAAGATGAAGAGACCCCCATTATCTTGAGAAGACCGTTCCTTAACACCACCAACGCTGCCATTTACATTGGATCTAGACAAGTCCACTTCCAATTCCCAGATGGAAAGGTATGCTGTCACTTTAATAGTTATACTAATTATGAACAGCACAAGAAGAATCGCAATAAGAGAAGACATCGATCCACTGTCAAGCAACCCATCCCTTGAAGGATGGATGGGCAGATTACCTAGAAGAAGTATCAAGGTATGAAGACCGCTAGAATGAATGGGACACTCAAGACAAGAAGATTGAGGAGCCTATTAATGAAGAAGCTACACAGCCAGATTATGATACACAGACCACTCAGGTATGGAGAAAGAAAACAACATCAATATCAACGCCACAAGAAGAGCAAGCATCTGATTCTTCTTCAGGATCAGATGATGCACCTGAACAGTAAGTACTTACTCCTATCCAGTCCTGTCCGAAGGACTATTAAATTTCATACCCTTGCCATGAGGTAATAATGGTAATTATCCATATTTACCTTGCATGAATTATTTTTTCTGCTCTAGCATTACATTTAGATTATTTTCACTTTAGCATTTTATGTCAGAAAAGAAAATAAAAATATTTCATAATGTTTTCATCTAACTTTGCATATAAAAAGAAAATAAAAATATTTATTTCATCATTGCACCATAAAATTCTGAAGCCCCATGTGAGTAACTTATGGTGATCCTGTAGGGTCATTCGCCGTGGTGGTATAAAAATAAAAATATATTGCATACGTATTTCCTTTTGCATTATAAATAGAAAAATCACAAAAAGATAAAAGTCAACATCCTATCAAAGTTCTGTCAATTTATGAATCTATCTTAAACAATAAGATCAGTCAATTGCTCAACAGCTGACCGCTAACCCCTTGTCATAATAAAGCTTCAAGTTTTCAGTGTTCTTGTTAGAGTATATTTTGCAGGATGTCACTTTGAGTAAGTTTATTCAGTGGTAGATGCTACACTCTGCCAGAATAAGAAGGACTGCCACTGACGAGCTCACTCTAAAGATTTCTTAATTTCCAATCACGACAACATTCAACTTGGGGGAGGAGCATTCTCTAGTGTATCTAGCTAAATATTTCTTTTCTGTTTAGTTATTATGTTTGAGTTTGTTTTCTATCTAGTTAAAAGAAATAAAAAGATGAATAACAATTCAAAACCAAATAAAAATTGTTCTAGCTAGTTATATATATTAAGGTGTGATCTTAAACTTTGAAAACAAAACAAAGAGTGTGTTTAGATCTTTTCTATTTTAAGAGTCATAAAATGTTGACAATAGAAATAATGAATAGAGCTCAACTATAATTCCTTTTTAGTAGCTAGCATTCAGATTTGAATTCTCCCGAGTTTTGATTTGATAAAAGAATTTGCTCCGAACATAAAATTTGTGGGAGTATATGCTTGAGCTTAGTCTAGGGAACTGAGGGATATGATATAAGAAAGTTTGAGCTGCTATTTATCTTATTCCTAACGATACTAGAGTTCTGGAGATTTATCTTTTGAAAACTTTAAAACTTATATTATGAGCTCTTGTATGACAAAGATTGAATTCCTACCAAAGCCAAATATGATTAGAATAGAAAACCTTCCACTTATATGCTGCTTGCTTTGCATTTAGTTTGGTCAAGCTTTGTTGATGCCTTATGAGAGGTTTGTCATGCTCTTTAAATCAAGATCACGTACACACCATCCATATATGCACTATTCCTACATTGGGAGTAGGCGCACTCATTTTTTTATCTAGATCCACCTAAAAATGTTTTGCTCTTACACTGATAGTAAACACCCAAAAATATACCCTATAGAATAGCCCCAAATAAATGCTCAAAGTTCTTGTTATTATCTCTCCAAAGTTTTGTTGTAGAAAGATGCATGTGGCTATGCAAAAGTAAAAAAAAGAAAAGAATGAAAAAAATGGACAAGTGTCCAAGAGAATAAAACAATGGGTATTCTGATGTCCGCCTGAGAAGAAAAAAAAGAGATAAATAAGATAGCCCATGTTTTCTTTGTAAAGTGTTCTTTAATTTTTACAAGAGAGGCATGTTTTCAAGGAGCAGTAGTAGAATTAGAATTAGCCACCATATACACCTATCATATATCCACCATATTCCATACACATGCACATCTTGATTTGATTGTATGACTTAACTCTCTTTGGATCCATTGTTTGACTTTACAATATATGAATTACAAGTATGCTCCGTTTATGTTTTCTCCACTCCTATGAGCTCCATCTAAGCTTTAGTTGTAGAAGAGAAATGCATAATATCATTAATGCCTTGGTGAGGATCCACAAATACCACATATATTGAGAGATTTGAGAGTGTCATACAATTGAAGCTCTGAGTTTTATTTTGAAAACCTGCAAAACTCTGGAATAATGGTTGAGTGAAGAGATAGACACATAGTGCTTGACTTGATTGTTCTATCTTTCAATTACTCAAGACCCAAGTAAAGGCTAAGAAGCTCCATGGTTAAAGGTAATATGAGTAAGTTTGAAAGTTAAATCATAATCAGGAGTAGAATTTTTGTTTGAATGCATGTGTATTTTCTAGGAGTTATCTTAGTGTTTTTCTAAAAATCTCAACATGTTCAAGTTCTTTTCCAAGTTTTCTAAGTTTGGCTTTGCTAAGGGACTAGCAAAGGGTAAGCTTAGGGGAGCTTGTTGATGGTGGATAACGTCAATATTTTATATGTGAATAAACAAGAGAAATGGTTCAAGTACAAGAATATACATGGGTCTAGGTTTAAACTGACAAATTCCATGAGTTTTGGTGAATCTCTGTTTTTTGTAGGATTATTCCAGAAAATGTAGGAAGGGGGACCTAATTAACAAAAAGGATGAAACTTGATCACGATGAAGGATACACTAGAAGACTATAGAAGACACCAGAAGGCACGAGAACGAATGGGAGGACGAGACGCCTCAAGGTGGGACCGCCCGGCTACACCCTTGTGCCGCCCGGCCCCCTATGAGGGGATTCCTAAAAGGTCCTTGTTTGATTTTGGTAATTGAGTGACAACCTTAGGTGGACTAATTGTGTTTATGTGAGATACACAGCGAATTAGTCCATAGGTGATGGTGTCATGAAGGAGCTCATTGCATATGAGACATGACATGGAGTCATGTGACCAAGGTGGCGAAGATCAAGATGAGGCTTGGCTTGATGGATCGGTTGCAAGTATGAAGGGCAAGTCGGAGGCTTTGGAGCCATGGACCGCGGGGTGGTGAAGCTTGAGCAAGACTTGGCACCAATGGACCGACGCAACGGTGAAGGGCAAGTGAGGTCAAGATCGATGGACCAACAAGGTCACATGATGATATGAAGTGGATCATATCATTTGTGATATGGTTGGTGCATGTGTTGCATCAACGTCGGAGGAGATGGAGTGGAATGCGCAAGGCAAAGGTATAACCTAGGGCATTTCCATTTCACCGGTCATAGGTGTGTAGAGAAGTTGATGACCAGATTTAGGATAGATGGCTGTACTATTAAGAGGGGTAAACTTATTTGCACATCGGTCATCTAGTGCCACTTGAGCGATCTAACTTTGCATACGTGCTAGGATCTAGTGGCGTGGCAAGTTGAGTGCCTAATTTCTTTGAAGAAAATAATTGTGAAAATGCTAACACACATGCACATTGTGATGTACACTTGGTGGTGTTAGCACATTTGCGAAGGCGGTAGAGTTTGAGCAGTTGAATGGTAGAGTTCAGGCGTTTTCGTGGAGATGAAACGCTTATTTTCTATTGCGCCGAAAGATGAAAAAGGAGGCGAAGTCGTGGAAGTAATCTGTGCTGATCTCTAGGCATCGGACGCTAGGTTGCTTGGCGTTAGACGCTGGCTATGACAGCGTCGGACGCTGACGTCAGTGTCCGACCAGCTCGTCACGCTGCAGTGCTCCGAGGGTGTGGCATCAGATGCGCTGGTGGTGTGGCGTCTGACGCGTGACGTCAGCGTCCGTTGGCGGTGGTGTCAGTAGAGCGCAGAGGAGGCGAAGGCGCTGGGCAGCATCAGACGCTGAGGCGCGTCTGTTGCCACACCGACGGATGCATTTGTTGCGTGTTTAGTGAAAACAGACCTTACTGGACTACGTCTGTTGGTGCGTCGGACGCTAGGGCTTTCTCTATCAGATGCGTCTGATGGTCGGTTGCTGAACGAGTTGAGTTCCTAGTGACCATTGAAGTTTAACGGTCCACATTCAATCGAGGACATCTGGCAGCGATCGAGCGGAGCTAACTGAGGAGCGTTGGACGCTGGCCGCATCTATCAGCCGGGCAACAGACACGTCTGTTGCCCCCGAGCTGGCTGTTTTGAGGAGGCAACAGCTATATTCATTTGTGGGGCTACAAATACTTGTGGTGGCCGGCCTTGGTTGTGGCTTGGCACCCTTGGGACTTAGTGTCCATGCTTTGGGAGTGCTAGGAGAGCCTCTAACTCACTTGTGCTTGCAAGAGTGCGAATCGATTGCGAGTGAGTGTGATTCTAGTGCGTTGCATCGTGAGGATTGCATCGAGTGGCACTAGGTGTTCGAGTTGCAAGCCGGTGGTGCTTGTTACTCTTGGAGGTTGCCACCTCCTAGATGGCTTGGTGGCTTGAGGCTCCATCAAAACTCATAAGAAATTGTGCGAGGCTCGGGA
Organism: Saccharum hybrid cultivar R570; assembly: GCA_038087645.1. Taxonomy (NCBI): domain Eukaryota; kingdom Viridiplantae; phylum Streptophyta; class Magnoliopsida; order Poales; family Poaceae; genus Saccharum; species Saccharum hybrid cultivar. The sequence continues at coordinate 23,029,697 of JAQSUU010000805.1, read as the reverse complement.
GAAGCTTTGTGAGGGGAATTGTGCTCGCCCCGCAGGAGCCGCGAAGAGCAACTCTAGAAAAGCGAGACGCGAAGGGCGACAAGTGGTAAGGCCGGGTCAAGTGCTAGAGCTCGTGACTTGGAGGATCCCCATCTTGTGAGTGGATGTGCAGCACCCGCTGAGGGTTTGACTCTTGATAGTCAATTAGCTCGCGATCCAACAAGTGGGTGCATCGCCACAACAAAAAGAGCAAGAGGACTGGCGGTAACCTTGGAGCTTGTCTCAATGGGGACTAGCATGAACCTCAGGATAAAAATCTTTGTGTCAACCTTGTTCATCCCGTTGGTTTGCAATCCCCGAAACACAAGCTTGTATTACTTTCACATATATACTTTGTGCTTGTGTAGTTGCTCTCATATCTAGTTGTGTTCGTGTAACTAGCTATATATCTTCTTGCTTGTGTAGCATAGAAGTAGCTCCCATTGCGTGGCTAATTTGGTTTGTGTAACCTTGTTAGTCACATTGCTTAGTTTGTGTAGCTAAGTAATTTGCGCTCTCTAATGTGGCATTGGTTGCCTTGTTATTGAGCATTGCTAGTGAGCCTAGGCGCTTTGTGCTTTTGCTTACTAGTTGTGTAGGAGCTCCCCCGGTTGCTAAAGTACTAGTGCATAGGTTTGTGTGACCTTGCTCTAGAATTAATTAGGTGAGCTCTTGCTAAGCTTGGCACCTTAGTTGCTTAATTAGGATCTTTGCAAGGTGCTAGTAAACTTAGGTAGAGGGGTGTAGTCTTGGTTAGATCGATAGATTTAATTCCACACTTGTTTTGGTTAGCCAATGCAAGTAAATTTTAGAAAGGACTATTCACCCCCTCTAGTCCGCCATCTCAACCCTACAATTCCTCCATGAGCTTCTGGAGTATTCCTCCACTGTCTCCTAGGAAGCATCTCCACCCTACGTCGAAGTCGGTTTGATCCAAGGGCTTACATTCAACCCCCAGGGCTATATAAGGACCCCTGCAACCCCCTGAAGCATCAAGTCATCAAGGTATTCAGTTGAAGATCAATTCATCTAGAGCCAACCCTAGTTCCTCAGAGTTCCTCTAGATTAAAGCTTAGGCTAGTTAGATTAGGTCTAGAGGGAGATCAAGCAACGCTTGGATTCCCGATGTTGGCAAGAGCATGGTTCGGTATATCTCTTGTACTTTACTCTATTCTTTATTTCATTGAGATTGTATCGTTGCTACTATGTTTATGTCAACATTAAGCTTTATATCATTTATGTCATTGAAAGCAATGTTCATTGTTTGCTGTAGTTTTATATTCGGTGTAGCTAGATTATGGAAACCATGTATAAGATCGTATAGTGCTCACCCTACAAGACCATGGGTGAGTGATAGACATTATGTGAGCCTGGTGCTTAGATATTTGTTTATCTACGGATGCCCCTATATGCTGGGATGTGTGGTAGATCGTGTAGGTGACAGCTGCGTTGAGTCCTTTGTAGTCCATCCCCCATATATATTGATGTTGGTAGAACCTGGTCTCGAAGGAGAGGAGGACTCTGTTTCCAACTTTCCTAAGTTGATGTTTCTTATGTGGCATAATTTGGCAATGATCACTAGATATAATTAATTAAACTAAGCATTTGACTTGTTAGTGTTGGCATTTCTTAGCACCGCTACTAAAAATAGAATTACTCCTACTAAAGCAATGGCGCCAGAAATGATATGGTAATTATTAACTTGTCATTGTTACAGTAGCCACCTATCAATTAACCTTCATCTCTAATATTAAACTAGGTTGTCATCCCTATTGAGGAACTTAGAAATGTTTGATGGTTCTATCTAGCATTACTACAAGAATAACACTAAATAGGAATCTATTATTTCATGTGACTAAAAAGAATATAAAGATAAGAATGAAAAGAATTCTACAAGCGGACAGATAATTATACCATTGTAGCATTTTACCTAGAGTATTACCAGGTTGTCAATTTATAGTTCTACCACTGGGAAGGTATGACTATGAATACAATAGTATTGATAATTTATGAATATGCATGAGAGAATGAACCAATATCATATACTCTACTCAAAACAGGGGTAAGTCACAAGATAATAAATAAAGATATATAAATGATAAGTACTTGATCAATCATCATGATAAATAAATAGTAACTCAGAGCACTCTAGTTAAGCAATAGGTTAAGTCCAATTAGAATATTAGAAAGATAATTCCTAGGTAGTCTTACTAACATGTCAAATGCTTAGCCTAATTAATTATATCTAGTGATCATAGCCAAGTTATGCCACATAAGGAACATCAACTTGGGAAAGTTGCAAACAGAGCCCTCCTCTCCTTCGAGACCAGGTTCTACCAACATCAATATATACGGGAGATGGACTGCAAAGGACTTAACGCAGCTATCACCTACGCGATCTACCACACGTCTCGGCATATAAGGACATCCACAGATAAACAAATATCTAAGCACCACGCTCACATAATGTCTATCACTCACGCCCATGGTCCTGTAGGGTGAGCGCTATACAAATTTATTCATGTTTCCATAATCTAGCTACACCAAATATAAAACTAGAGTAAACAATGAACATTGCTTTCAATGACATAAATGATATAAAGCTTAATGTTGACATAAACATAATAGCAACGATACAATCTCAATGAAATAAACAAATAGAGTAAAGTACAAGAGATATACCGAACCATGCTCTTGCCAACGTCGGGAATCCAAGCGTTGCTTGATCTCCCTCTAGACCTAATCTAACTAGCCTATGCTCTAATCTAGAGGAACTAGGGTTGGCTCTGGATGAATTGATCTTCAACTGAATAGCTTGATGACTTGATACTTTAGGGGGGTGTAGGGGTCCTTATATAGCCCTGGGGGTTGAACGTAAGCCCTTGAATCAAACAGACTTTGACAAAGGGTGGAGATGCATCCTAGGAGATGGTGGAGGAATACTCCAAAAGCTCGTGGAGAATCCCCTCATAGGGGGCCGGGCGGCACAAGGGTGGGGCCGGCCAGCCCCACCTGGCGGTGTCTTGTCCTCCTGTTCATTCTCGTGTCTTCTGGTGTCTTCTATAGTCTTCTAGTGTATCCTTCGTCACGATCAAGTTTCATCCTTCTTCTCAATTAGGTCCCCCTTCCTACAATTTCTGGAATAATCCTGTGGAAAACAGAGATTCACCAAAACTCGTGGAATTTGTTAGTTTAAACCCTAGACCTATGTATATTCTTGTCGGGTACCATAATTAGGGGTACCCAAATCAAGGTGGAAAACCACCCGGCCTCCCAAAGCAAACGATTAATCTGCCCCATCTAAGGGAAAAAATCAACTAAAGAGACCTACGGCTAAACTCTCCCTTCCTGGGCCTCTAGCGAGCTGCGCGAGCATACCAGCCCATCTCCCCACTTCATCCGAGGCCTCCCACAAGGGGTCTCGGAACATCTCCAACTCGCCTGAGACCTCAACGTTGGGGTCTCGGGCACAGCCCAACCCACAACATCATCACTGTCTCGTCCGAGCCCCAGAGACGACGTTATCTATCTCTGCCTCGCCCAAGACCGGCCTCTGACGCTGCTCCCCTATTGGCGCGCTCAAGACCCCCCGTGACGTCACCCACATTCTTCCGTCCACGCAACCGGACAAGCCAGGAATGACAGGGGTCAAATCACGACGTCGTCGCCCATAACAAGCATGGGGAAGAGCTGCTGGTCACTATGCCACCCATACTGGCACTATACGCATGATCCAGGTCTACGCAACGTACGAAACGCCGCTCTAGGCCACTATTCCCTCGAATGGAGCAAAATCATGCCATGATTCATGCCTCCGAGGCCTCGGCCCTCTACGCCAGTCAAACCGAAGGACAGGCATGTCGCCACAGGGATAATCACGACTCTACGCGTTGTAGCTGCGTCGTCCACAGGGCTACGTATGGCAGGACACGTCGCTATAGCATCAAAGGACAGGAGCCACTCCTCCAACAGTAATACGCCACCGACTACAGGAGGCCTCGGATCTTCCTTCCCAGGAAAAATAGCATGTAGCACATGCATGTAACCCTGCATTCCCCTTGCATCTATAAAAGGGGAGGGCAGGGACCATTCCGAACAAGAACAAGAACAAGAACAACAACAACGAGGATGAAAGACAGACAAAAGGCAAATCTATAGGTCGTTCAACTCATCAGAGGCGAACACACACACACTCTCCACTCACGTCTTGAGACCTGGGAGCTCCTCCCTCTCTCACCCGCTTGTAACCCCTACTACAAGCACTTCGGTGCAAGATAATACAAGACTCCCCTCCCCCACTGGACGTAGGAAATTCTTTGGCCCGAACCAGTATAAATCGCTTGTGTTCTTCTTGCACACCATCCGAATCCCAAACGCGTAGACACATATTACTCGTTGGTGCTAGAACCGCCGTTTCTTACACCGACAATTCTTGTACTTGAACCATTTCTCTTATTTATTCACATATAAAATGTTGACGTTATCCACCATCAACAGTTAGTAAGACTACCTAGGAATTATCTTTATAATATTCTAATTGGACTTAACCTATTGCTTAACTAGAGTGCTCTGAGTTACTATTTATTTATCATGATGATTGATCCAGTACTTATCATTTATATATCTTTATTTATTATCTTGTGACTTATCCCTGTTTTGAGTAGAGTATATGATATTGGTTCATTCTCTCATGCATGTTCATAAATTATCAATGCTATTGTATTCATTGTCATACCTTTCCAGTGGTAGAATTATAAATCAACAATCTAGTAATACTCTAGGTAAAATGCTACAATGGTATAATTATCTGTCCACTTGTAGAATTCTTTTCATTCTTATCTTTATATTCTTTTTAGTCACATGAAATAATAGACTCCTGTTTAGTGTTATTCTTGTAGTAATGCTAGATAGAACCAACAAACATTTCTAAGTTCCTCACTAGGGATGACTACCTAGTTTAATCTTAGAGATGAAGGTTAATTGATAGGTGGCGACTGTAACAGTGATAAGCTAATAATTACCATATCATTTCTGGCGCCATTGCTAATAGTAGGAGTAATTCTATTTTTAGTAGTGGTGCTAAGAAATGCCAACAGTTAGGTGAGCTCAAGCTAGCCCAGCACCTTTGTTGCCTGATTAGGATCTTGGTAAGGTGCTACAATTACTAGATAGAGGGGTGTAGTCTTGGCTAGACCGATAGTTTTAATTCCTCACTTATTTCGGTTAGCCGACGTAATTAGTTTTAAAAAGGACTATTCACCCCCTCTAGTCCGCCATCTCGACCCTTCACCATCGAACAAAGAATCTTCCTCAAAACCTTCTGTGACATTGGACCGAGCGTCAACATAATGTTCAAGATAACATATGAATATTTATTCGGTAACGAACCCTTGTACCCTACATATATGTAGTTGCAGATTGTGGACCAGTTAATCTGATTCCTAGAAGGCATAGCAAGAGATGTCATGGTGAAAATATAAGATCACTATGCCCCCGCTGACTTCATGGTTCTGGATATGGGAGAAGAAGAAGACGATACACCCATCATCCTAGGAAGACCATTCCTCAACACCACCAACGCGATCATCTACATCGGATCTGGACAAGTCCACTTCCAATTCCCTAGAGAAAAGGTACACTGTTATTTCAATAGTTATACTTCTTATGAGCAGCCGAAGAAGAACCTCTCTAGGAGGAGACGTCGATCAACTCGCTGTCAAGAAAATCAACCCCTGTGGAATGAATGGGAGAATAAAGAACCTGTGAAAAATGAACCTACTCCACCAAAGTCAAACCCACAGACCAAGCAGGTATAGAAAGAAAAGGTGACACCATCACCATCACAAGAAGTACAGTCATCTGGGTCTCCATCACCGAGATCAAATGATGCAACTGAAGAGTGAAGGGTTATCTCTTGCTAAGTCTTGTCTGGAGGACTTAAAAATCCGAGCCCTCGTCGTGAGGTAACATCGGAAGTTATCCATATTTACTTTCTAGCATTGCATGAACTATTTTCTACTTTAGCATATTTACTTTTCTACATTAGCATTGCACTGATAAAAGAAAAATAAAATAAAAAGTTTCATTACTTCATATTATCATTGCATAAGAAAAGAAAATAAAATTTTATTATTGCATTATAAAAATCCTAAGCTCCATGTGAGTAAATCTACGGTGTGTAAGCATCCATGGGAATATTCACTATGGTGGCATAAAAATAAAAATACCATGCATACGTATTTTCCCTTCTGCATATGAAAAATAAAAATACCAAAAATATTGAATAGACATCCTGCTAGAACATTGTTAATTAGAAAATCTGTCTAAAACCCACAAGAACAAATCCTCGAACGGCTGATCGCTAACCCCTTATCCTAATCTGTGCCACAAGTTTTTGGTGTTCTTGTTGGAGTATTATGCAGGATGATACATATGATTAAGAGCAAGTTCTCTCGGCTAAAGTCACTCACTACATAAGGAACCCAACTTCTGGATGGATGAGAAAGACTTATGTTGGTAGAGAAAGGCATAACATTATCATTGCCGTAGTGAGGATCCACAAATACCATATATATTGATAGACTTGAGAGTGTCATACAATGGAAGCTCTGAGTTTTATTTTGAAAACTTAAAAAACTCCAGAATAATGGTTGAGCAAAGAACTTGAGACATAATGCTTGACTTGATCGTTCTGTCTTTCAATTGCTCAAGACCCAAGAGAAGGTTAAGAAGCCCCACGGTTGAAGATAATATGGGTAAGTTTGAAAGTCATATCGATTTATTCTAATTTGGAGAAGAATTCTTGTTTGAACGCATGTGTACTTTTGAGGAGTTGCTACAATGCTTTCAAAATCCTTAAACTCCTGATCCAATATTTGCTAAGTTTAGCTTTGCTAAGGGGCTAGCAAAGGTTAAGCTTGGAGGAGTTTGTTGATGGTAGTTAACAACCAGTATAAACCGTCAATAAAACATATATAAGGGCACAAATGAGATCACCAACAAAGATTTAGAGTTTAAACTAATGAATTTCACGAGTTTTAGTGAATATGTGATTTCTATAGGGTATATCTAGAAAACCATCAAGGCGGACCTATATGTCAGAGTTAATTATGCAATTTCGCCACGAAACTTATGTGGGAAGTTTTTAGAAGACTCCAGAGGACACCACACTGAGGCGGGAGGCAGGACGCTGCCATGTGGGGCCGACTGGCCCCACCTGCAGGTCGCTCGGCCCCTAGGCCCACCTGTCAGTCTCTTCATTGCTATGTCGGTTTCCCACCGCCTCCTAGAATGCATCTCCGCCGTTCCTTAAGTCGGTTAGATCCAAGGGCTCATGTTGCAAGCTCAGAACTATACAACCAGGCCCTACCCCCCTTGAGGCATCAAGTCATTTGAGAAGACAAAAACCCTAATCATCCTCAGAGCTCCTTTATATTATAGGGCATAGCTAGTTAGGCTAGTTCTAGAAGGAGGCAAGCAGGCTGCGCTTGGATTCCCGACATTGTCAAGAGCGTGGTTTGGTATAATCTTTGTACCCCTCTCTCGTTGTATCTCCATTACTTTTATATGCTTGCTACAATTGTTATGACAATATCAGTATTCATCTTATTCATATTCTTAGTTGCAATGTTCATCGTCTACTTTGATTATATACTTAGTATAGCTAGTTTATCATTGTGTTTATGCATAAGTTCGTATATCGCTTATCCAATGTACACAGGGTGAGTGGTTGGCATTATGTAAGTGTGGTGCTTATATACTATTTGCCTGCGAATACACTCTATATTCCGGGTCATGTGGTAGATCACGGATGTGACACTCTTGTTGAGTCTTTTGTAATCCACTCCCCGAATATAGGCCATAGAAGTAGAGTCCGGTTACGAAGGTAGAGTAAGCTCTGTTCTTAATCTTCCTTAATAATATCTTTTATGCGTAGATATGAAGATGATCTTAGCCATGACTATTAGGTGTAATTGCATTAATCAATATATGTGTAATTTAGAATGACTTAGGAATTATTTCTCTAATATTCTACCTGACCATGCTAATGACATAGATAGGAGTGCTCTGAGTAATTTATTATTATACTTGATCAATACTTATCATATATATATCTTATCTTATGACTTACCCCTGTTATGAGTAGAATATTGGTTATGGTTTGTTTCTCCATCAATAGTATAAGTTATCAATACATGTCTATGCTACACCTTCCCTGTGGTAAAATATAAATAATGATACCTAGAATACTCTCGGGTAAAGTGTTACAATGGTATAATTATATGTGCGCTTGCAGATTCCTTTTCATTCATATCTGTATATCTTTCTAGTCACATAAAATGATAAGAATTACTTAGCGTTATTCTAATAGTAATGCTAAGTAGTACCAACAAGCATCTCTAGCACCATCACTGGGGATGACAACCTAGCAAAGTAATGTTAACCTAGCAAAGTAATGTTAGAAGATGTAAATAAATAATAGGTGGCTACTAAAACAAGTGACAAGTTAATAAAACCAACACCTATGTGGTCATCTATACTGCAAAGGGTCGTATAGGTTTGATTTTGAGATCTGGAGCTATTCACAGCATGGGTACAATTTAAATGAAAATCAGTTTATGAATATTTGTGTAATCCAGAATGTTTGTAATATGTTGATGTACCCAGCTATTCTTTAATATAATTCTTCTTTAATCGTAAAAAAAAGTTATTATGTAAACCATACAAATGACAACAATTTATTTCTAGGATCCATAATTTTGTTTAGAACAATTTATATATATAATATAATATCAATAGCTACGTATGTTTTTTAGCTTCTGTATTAAACTCTGTGTGTGTGTTTTTTCCCTCACACACTAGTCATGAGCTGTGTTATGTTTTTTATCCTCTTGTATATTAATTGAACGATGATGATGCTTTGAAAGAACCAAAGATCAAAATTTCTTTATATATAATCAATTTATAGTTTGATATAGTTCTATATAGATAGACAAACTTAACACATGATGTGTGGAAACACCACATAGCCTCCACTCAATTCATCAATCTCGCCATTGTTAATCGGCAAGGGTGCCTTGGAAAATGTAGGAAGGACTCAACAGGAAGCATTGTCGCAAACGTTCACCCAAACAGTCATGTAGCCAACTTAAATACTGTTGGAACTCTACATGGTGTGGCTAGCTATATCAATTTAGTACTCCTTCTGTCTCTAAATAAGTGTCGCTTGGTATTCATACCAGTCAAACTTTTTTTTAAGTTTGACTTGGTTTTTAGAGAATATATTAGCAACATTTGTATCTCTAAATAAGTTTATTATGAAAATAGATTCAACGATCTATCTAACAAAACCAATTATGTACTACAAATATTAATATCTTTTGATATATTAGGTCAAAGTTGAAAAGTTTGACTTAGCAAGAATGACACTTATTTAGAGAAAGAGGGAGTACTTGTTTGGATTCGCTTGTATTCACATGAATCCATGTGTGTTGAAGTATAGATTAGGTGAAAATTAGTTAATTTTCCACCAAACTCCACCGAATATATGTGGATTGAAATGGATACAAGTGCATACAAACATGATCTTAAATGACAATTCTGAGTTTTAACTTATTGACCCCAAGTTCTCGGTCTTTAATTTTATTTGCTCAGAATCGATAATATTTGAGTTTTAATTAGACCCTGTATGGCTCTAGCTCCGGCTTCTCGAGGAGCCCTACCAAATGGCCATATAAAAAAAATGCTCCTTGCAAGGAGCCTGGAGGAGACAGCAATTTTTGTACTGAAAAGCCAGATTCGAAATAAATAATATTTTAAATGACTGGAGGTGCTCTGGGCTCTGGTTTAGAGCCATGTTATATGATCGAGTAAGATGAAATTTTGAGTTCGACAATACATGCATCTGCCTTAATTTTATAGGTGGACAATATATACTTGATTGCAACATAAGTCACCAGGCCTTATACCAACTTTATATCGATGCAACCAGGCTAAAACCCACCCACCTAATGAAGACGGGTTTTGAAAACAATTTATTGTATCCTGCTGGTACTGACCCTGTTCATAGTGGTGTCGGTTTGGTTTGGTAATTAATGTATTATTGGGATCCAAATCATTAGTAATTAGTATAAACTAGCTTTCCTCTGAACTGCCCTTGTAGCTGGGATAGCCTTGTCTCAAAAAGTATGAACAGATAATAAAGTTAATTAAGTAAATTAGGTAGCGTGGTTCACAAACTTTGTGGCAACGTGCCACTTCTTGTTCTTCGAACTATACAAACCAAAAGGGGATTTTGTGTATCATGCAGGCATGCAGCACTGCACAAATATGAAAGAAGATGATAATGTGTGATCCTCGTGGGAGATATTAGAAGGAAAAAGTAGGATGAGGATGAAAAGATTTCATCAGGTCTCGCTTGTTATAATATGGTTGAGATCCAAAGTCTGAGGTCGTACAACTATGCCGTGCTTTAAAACGCTTATATTATTCGCTAGCAGATTTTACAACTGAGGCCCTGTTTACTTCCCATACAAACCCAAAATATTTCCTCTTCCACCTATCACATCGAATCTTTAAACGCATATATGGAGCATTAAATGTAGGTAAAAAAATAACTAATTGCATAGTTTGTCTGTAAAGTTCGAGACGAATCTTTTAAGTCTAATTAATCCATGATTGGACAAATTTTACCAAATAACAACGAAAAGTACTACAGTAACTTTTCACCCAATTTTTCTCAACTAAACACAGCCTGAGAGCCATTTCCAATAAAAAAGGAATACGTACATTGATCTGTATACCACCACCACTACTGCAGAAACCAATTCAGGCGATACACCGCCAAGTTAACATAGGCGAGCACTTAGTGGTGCTGTCTTTAGAAATAGAGAGGCGCGTCCACAGAAAACGACTTCTATTAATTATTAATATCTGGCTCTGTTAATAATAATGCGCCATTGATAAAACGGATGAGTTAGGACGACCGTCTCAGATAATCTGTACTAACAGAAGTAACTGTCATAACTTATCCGCCTTTGTTAATAATAGGGTATTAACATAGGTGGCCTACCTAAGCTGCATGTCTCTGTTAAAGAGCCATATTGTTAATCCTAATAGAGGCGGCCGAGCAACAAAGCCCTTAGGATAAAACAGAATTTAGTTATCAGTGCAAAATTTATTCATGCTTTTCTGTGGAATCAATAATAGTGATAAATTTCAGTTTATCAACTTCAATAGTATATTGTTGTAGTAAAAGTTTCAAACACAGAAATCATATATGACAGTGCAAAAAAATAAAATAGTGTTTTAATTGTTTATTTCATAGAGGGAGTATAATAATTGATCCAAAAATCATGAAACTTATACGCTAGGCTTGTCTTAGGAATAAATTGATGTGGTAAGATATGTAGCATATCTCAATAATGATTTTATTTCCATTTTATACTTGTTTATTGTATTGAAAATAATAAAAATAGTAAGATAGTTGAAATTTACATTTCCCATGTTTCAACCTATTAAGTAAACTAATACCAAGCATTTGATTGGTATAGAATAAAATGGTCATGAAAATATTAAGTTTCACTTGTGTGTTTTAATTAAAGCAAAGGTATTTTTCTTATAAACATTTATGTTATTATTAAATTGGAAATTAACCTACTCTGCATGTTAAGGCAAATGTTTACTTGATTTAGGAGTCATCTCATGAAAACATAGTGCCCATTACGTAGAAAGTAATCATATCACACGTTAATATTAATACTTTTCCTGCTTATTTAATTCATTAAACAATATTTAACAACCTCAAACGACGTGATTTCTATTCTCTTGTTGTGCCACACTTAATCTTACTTAAGGTAAAGACCAACTCATTTTGTGTAGTTTACAAAAGCTAATTTGGTTAACGAAACAAATTAAAGTAAAATGGCAATGCATAATCCTTATTTTATAAGCAATTATTATTACGTTGAAGTGTGCATTACGTTATAGGTAATCCCACCTGCATAAATACTTTATCCTACGAGCCTTGATAGTATGATAGTATCATGTAGATTTCCATGCTTTAGGACTTACGGTATAAGACGAGTGATGGGATATCACCCGCGAGAGATAAACCCTTATTATTATCGTTATCACTATTATAATTTGAGATGGACAATGAGTTGGACACTAGAGCAGCCACAGCCTAGGAAAAATCCGATGCTTGGGAAGGAAAGAGAAGATCCAAGCATCGGTGTCCACATTGCAAGGGCGATGCTTGGATGGAAAAAAGCTGGCATAGGCTTGTTCAATCTCATCCATGCCTGGTTGACAAAAAGGAGTTTACGCAGCACTACTGTGTCTGCGACACATGCATGGAGTGATAAAAAAATATTACTGTTATAGTGGGACCCACGACGAGGCTTACACACTGCACGTATAGCAACCGATGCTTGTACACTGACACGCCGGGTTCAACTTTTTCGGGGCATCATCGGTGACGACGCTGTGGCTGCTTTAAAGTCTTGCCAGATGCTTGAGAGTACGTAGTATATGACACTTACCTAAAATTGTTAGGCAATGAACTAAATATGACAGCTAAAACCTGAACATAAGGATGCACTAGTAGTAAGCTTTTCTATAATACCAACAAAATAGCTAGCCAAACAACCCCCTACTTATTGTTGAGAGTCGGGAAACTATTCACTTCTAGTCAGGTAAGTCTTGCAGAGTATACTGTGTACTCAAGGTTTTATTCCTGCTATTGCAGGTACACATTGGGTGCTGAAGCTAAATCGTGTTGTGTGTGGATACATCCTGGTGGACTCATGGAGACTTTCTTTCATTGCTCTATTCGTAGTTTATTTCAAATCTTCCACTATAAATATCTTGTTATTGTAATAACTTTTATTTTGTAAAACTCTGTGATGTATGAAATTGACTGAGAATGATGAAAGTTTTATTCACTTGTATGGTTTGATGACGAGTCCTTTCGGGTTCTCCCATGGGGTGGACTCGATAGACTACCGGATTTGACTTGCTCTCTTGGGTAATAGTGTTAATGGGTGACAAGTATATATATGGGATCAGGTTAAATTGGGTGGTACTACTATACACATGGATATCTTCTTCAACATTCTCAGAAGGAGATCGATGAAGCTGAGTAGCCCATCCTGCAAGCATTCATAGAATAGACTCTTAGCAGCCAAATCTACGCAACTACACAACTGACCTTTCGTCGATCGTCCAAAATGCCTTTAGTCTCGGCGATTTCGGCGCCCGAGACTAAATAGGGCTTTAGTCCCGGTTGGTGTTACCAACCGGGACTAAAGGTCCCTCGCCAACGGCTCTATTGTCAGGCGCTGTCGGGAGGGACCTTTAGTCCCAGTTGGTAACACCAACCGGGACTAAAGCCCTGCATTTAGTCCCGGTTGGTGCCACCGACTGGGACTACAGCTTTTGTCCCAGTCCGTGGCACCGACCGGGACTATAGGACTGGCTTTATTCCCGGTTGGTGTTACCAACCGGGATTAAAACCTCCCCTACAAATTGAACCTCCCTCTTCTTCCTCCCTGCCCGAGCCCGAGCTTCCTTGTTCATGTTCTTGTTGCTTGTTCTTCCATTGTTCTTGCTTGTCTCATCTCCGGTGATCAATCCACTTCAAACGCTTCTACGCCGTCGTCGATTTGTTTGAAAGGTTGCTAGCTTCATCCTCCTATGTTTTAGCAGCACCATACGTAAATCCATGTTGTATATGGCTATTTTATTTCATATTGCTAGCTCCAATCACTTTTCATGTTTGAATTTTTATGAATGATGCTAATTATAGTACCTAGAAAGTAGTATACACATATAATGTTTAGTTCTATTATAGACTTTTTAGGATACTTTTTACTTTAATTTGTTCATGTTCTCATTTTAAAATATTAAATAATGTTGATTCTTTGTAATTTTGAAACAAATTAATTTTAACTTTAAAAATTCTTCAAATTAATTTTATTTAGAGATAAAATTACACCTTTTAATAGAAAAATACAAATTTTATGATTTTGCTATCTTTTTATTAACGTCCACAAATTAATTTTATGAAATGATGAACCACTTATAAAATTTTGAACTCAATTAGACAAGGTTGTGCTGCGCTCTTTTCTCATGCTGGGCTTTTAATTATGTGATGCCATATAATGCAGATAATGACACGTCATTGGATGTACAATGCCGATCACCGCTCCAACAAGTTCATTGAGGGCGTGCGAGAATTCTGCAGAGTGACAGAGGAAAACAAGCGGGATGGTTTTATGTGCTGCCCATGTGCCGTGTGTATGAATTTGAAAGAATTTTGTAGCTCAAGAAGTATTCACTTGCACTTGTTCAAGTCAGGTTTCATGCCAAACTACATTTGTTGGAGCAAGCACGGAGAGACCGGGGTTATGATGGAAGAAGGTGAAGAAGAACAAGCGGACCCTGATGATGTTTTTGCTCAATACTGTGACTTCGCAATGGAGGAAGTTGAAGAAGAGGCGGATGCAGAAAACAGTATCGCTGAAGATGACGATGCTCTTGGTGATGTCATTCGTGACGCACAGAGAGATTGTGAAAGTGAAAAGGAGAAGGCTAAGTTTGACCAAATGCTAGAGGATCACAAGAAGTTACTCTACCCGTCGGCCGAAGATGGGCAGAAAAAGCTAGGCACGACACTGGAGTTGTTACAGTGAAAGGCAGAGAATGGTATATCTGACAAGGCATTTGGGAAATTACTGAAGATCCAAAAAAAGATGCTTCCGAAGCCTAAGGAATTGCCCACCACTACATACGAAGCAAAAAAGATCGTCTGCCCTTTAGGATTACAAATCGAGAAGATACATGCATGTCCTAATGACTGCATCCTGTACCGTGGCGAGCACGAGAATTTAGATGAATGCCCTGTTTGCCATGCGTCACGGTACAAGATCTTGCGAGATGATCCTGGCGATGTTGAGGATGAAGAACGTCCGAAGAAGAGAATCCCTGCCAAGGTTATGTGGTATGCTCCAATAATTCCATGCCTAAAACAATTGTTCAGAAACAAGGAGCACACAAAGTTGTTGCGATGGCACAAAGAAGACCGTAAGGTGGACAACGTGTTGAGACACCCTGCAGATGGGTCTCAGTGGAGAGAAATAGATAGAGAATTCCCAGACTTTACAGACGACGCAAGAAACCTAAGGTTCGCATTGAGTACGGATGGATTTAATCCTTTTGGGGACCAGAGCTCTAGTCATAGCACTTGGCCCGTTACTCTATGTATCTACAACCTTTCTCCATGGTTATGCATGAAGCAAAAGTTCATTATGATGCCGGTGCTCATCCAAGGCCCGAAGCAACCTGGCAATGACATCGATGTCTACCTGAGGCCATTAGTTGAGGAACTCCAGCTGCTATGGAGCAAACCAGGTGTGCGTGTGTGGGATGAGTACAAACAGGAAGAATTCGACCTGCGAGCATTGTTGTTCATGACAATCAATGATTAGCCAGCTCTAAGTAATCTTTGAGGACAGACAAATAAGGGATATAATGCATGCACCCATTGTTTTGGTGACCTTGAGGCAGTCTATTTAAAAAAATGTCAAAAGGTCGTGTACCTTGGCTATCGTCGATTTCTTGCTAAGAACCACCAGTTGAGAAAGAAAGGCAAACATTTTAAAGGTACGACAGAACACCGGTCCAAGCCAGGCAATCGAGATGGGGCAGAGGTATTCAAGATGGTCAAGGATTTGAAGGTAGTGTTTGGAAAGGGACAAGGCAGTGAACCTGTTCCAAAAGACGCTTCGGGGCGCACCCCAATGTGGAAAAAGAAGTCAATATTTTGAGAGCTACCATATTGGAAAGACCTTGAGGTCCGCCACTCGATCGACGTGATGCACCTGACAAAGAATCTTTGTGTCAATCTCCTAGGGTTCATGGGTGTGTTTGGAAAGCCTAAGGATACCCTTGAGGCTCGAGAGGACTTGAAGCGCGTGAAAGAACGAGACAACCTGCATCGAGAGAAGACAGATGATGGACGTCATTACTTAAGACCTGCTAGCTACACTCTTAGCAATGAGGAGAAGGAAAGCATGTTTGAGTGCCTAAGCAGCATCAAAGTCTCATCTGGGTTCTCCTACAATATAAAGCGTATAATAAATGTGCCGGAGAAGAAATTTGTCAACTTAAAATCGCACGACTGCCACGTGATTATGACGCAACTGCTTCCGGTTGCCTTAAGAGGAATTCTACCTCCACATGTACGTCTGGCCACCGTGAAGCTGTGTGCATTCCTTAATGCAATGCAATTTCTCAGAAGGCAATCAATCCTTTTGATCTAGCTACTCTACAGAATGATGTGGTTCAATGTCTTGTCAGCTTTGAGTTGGTGTTCCCTCCATCCTTCTTTGATATCATGACACATCTCCTAGTTCATCTGGTCAAAGAGATTAATATCCTGGGTCCTGTGTTCCTACACAACATGTTTCCCTTAGAGAGATTTATGGGTGTACTGAAAAAATATGTTCACCAGCGGGGTCGGCCAGAAGGAAGCATTGCCAAGGGATACGGGACAGAGGAGGTCATTGAGTTCTATGTGGACTTCATTCCTGACCTTGACCCGATTGGTCTTCCTGAATCACGGTATGAGGGGAGACTTGGTGGAAAGGGTACACTAGGAAAGAAAACATATATCAGCCAGGGTGATGATTTTTTCAATAAAGCGCACTACACAGTTCTTCGAAACTCCACTGTGGTGGAACCGTATATTGAGAAACACATGAATTTTGTACGATCCGAGAATCCTGGGAAGAATGAGGCTTGGATTACGCGTCATCACATGGAAACATTCGGTGATTGGTTGCAAAAAAAATGTCAGTGTGATAAAACTATTGGAGATGAACTGTATTTGTTGGCTAGGCAACCAGCATGGCACGTCCTCACGTACAAAGGGTACGAGATAAATGGAAATACATTTTACACCGTATCCCAAGATAAAAAGAGTACCAACCAAAATAGTGGTGTCCGCGTGGATGCTACGGAACCGAATGGGAACATACACACATATTATGGTCGCATAGAGGAGATTTGGGAACTAGACTATGCACATAATTTTAAAGTCCCTCTATTCCGATGCCAATGGGTGAAGATGAATGGATGGGTATCAGTCGATAAGGAGTACGGAATGACAATAGTGGACCTCAACAATATTGGGTATAGAAATGATCCATTCGTCCTTGCTGCTGATGTGAATCAGGTGTTCTATGTGAAAGACATGTCTACAAAACCCAAGAGAGGGAAACACGACGAGAAAAAAACCAACGAGCCAAAGCGCCACATAGTTCTTACAGGGAAACGAAACATCGTGGGAATTGAAGACAAGTCAGACGTGTCAGAGGATTATGAAAAGGATGAACGAATGCCACCCTTCTGTGTGGCCAAAGACCCAAGCATCCTGCTCGCTGCTAAGGACACTCCATGGTTACGGAATGATCATAACCAAGGGCATTATATCAAGAAAAAGTTTACCACTATGCCTGCTTGACATAGGTAGTGAACTCAAATTAATAATGTGTATTTGACATCTTGTGTAATATAATTGTAACATTATGTCTTGAAAACTCAAATTTGAGTGGTTCAAACCTTGCTATATGTGGGAATTGTGGATTTTCAACTACACTTTGCCAACACTTTGTCAAATGCAAAAATGGTCTATATATGAAATGTAGATCTTGATGAATGGAACAATATTGGTATTCATGACTTTTCCACTCGAGACCATCCAGCATTCCGAAAACCGGCGTTTGGCTATGAATTCTTTCAAAATTCAAAATTGAGTGGTTCAAACTTTTGCAAATGAAAAGTTGACCATTAGACCAAATATAGGTCTTGATGACTGGAACAAACTTTGTATTCATGAGTTTTCCATTCGAGACCATCCAGGGTTCGGTCAAAGTGTGTGTTTCTAAAAACCAATGTTTTGACTTTGGTCAAACTTGGTCAAATGACCTATTTGATGACTTCAAATGAAAAACTTTTGAATACCAAGTTGTTAGAGCTCATCAAGATCAACATTTGATACATGGACCATATTTTCATCTGGATAAATTTTAGCAAGTCCCAGGCACATGTTTTCAAAATCGATGACGGGTTTTGGTCCAACTTGGTCAAATGACAGACTAAATGACTTGAAATGAAAAACTTTGGAATACCAAGTTGTTAGAGCTCATCAAGATCCAAACTTTTTATATAGACCATTTTTTCTATTTGAAAAAGTTTAAATAAACAATACTCACCAAATCTTGAATCTCACACAAACTATATGAAACTATATGTGGGAATTGTGGATTTTCAACTACACTTTGCCAACACTTTGTCAAATACAAAAATGGTCTATATATGAAATATAGATCTTGATGAGTGGAACAATATTGGTATTCTTGACTTTTCCAGTCGAGACCATCCAGGGTTCTGAAAACCAGCGTTTGGCTATGAATTCTTTCAAAATTCAAAATTGAGTGGTTCAAACTTTTACAAATGAAAAGTTGACCATTAGACCAAATATAGGTCTTGATGACTGGAACAAACTTTGTATTCAAGAGTTTTCCATTCGAGACCATCCAGGGTTCGGTCAAAGTGTGTGCTTTTAAAAACCAATGTTTTGACTTTCGTCAAACTTGGTCAAATGACCTATTTCATGACTTCAAATGAAAAACTTTTGAATACCAAGTTGTTAGAGCTCATCAAGATCTACATTTTATACATGGACCATATTTTCATCTGGATAAATTTTAGCAAGTCTCAGGCACATGTTTTCAAAATCGAAGACGGGTTTTGGTCAAACTTGGTCAAATGACAGACTAAATGACTTGAAATGAAAAACTTTGGAATACCAAGTTGTTAGAGCTCATCAAGATCCAAACTTTTTATATAGACCATTTTTTCTATTTGAAAAAGTTTAAATAAACAATACTCACCAAATCTTGAATCTCACCCAAACTATATGAAACTATATGTGGGAATTATGGATTTTCAACTACACTTTACCAACACTTTGTCAAATGCAAAAATGGTCTATATATGAAATGTAGATCTTGATGAGTGGAACAATATTGGTATTCATGACTTTTCTAGTCGAGACCATCCAGGGTTCTGAAAACCGGCGTTTGGCTATGAATTCTTTCAAAATTCAAAATTGAGTGGTTCAAACTTTTACAAATGAAAAGTTGACCATTAGACCAAATGTAGGTCTTGATGAGTGGAACAAACTTTGTATTCATGAGTTTTCCATTCGAGACCATCCATGGTTCGGTCAAAGTGTGTGTTTCTAAAAACCAATGTTTTGACTTTGGTCAAACTTGGTCAAATGACCCATTTGATGACTTCAAATGAAAAACTTTTGAATACCAAGTTGTTAGAGCTCATCAAGATCTACATTTGATACATGGACCATATTTTCATCTGGATAATTTTTAGCAAGTCCCAGGCACATGTTTTCAAAATCGAAGACGGATTTTGGTCAAACTTGGTCAAATGACAAACTAAATGACTTGAAATGAAAAACTTTGGAATACCAAGTTGTTAGAGCTCATCAAGATCCAAAATTTTTATATAGACCATTTTTTCTATTTGAAAAAGTTTAAATAAACAATACTCACCAAATCTTGAATCTCACACAAACTATATGAAACTATATGTGGGAATTGTGGATTTTCAACTACACTTTGCCAACACTTTGTCAAATGCAAAAATGGTCTATATATGAAATGTAGATCTTGATGAGTGGAACAATATTGGTATTCATAACTTTTCCAGTCGAGACCATCCAAGGTTTCGAAAACCGGCGTTTGGCTATGAATTCTTTCAAAATTCAAAATTGAGTGGTTCAAACTTTTACAAATGAAAAGTTGACCATTAGACCAAATATAGGTCTCAATGAGTGGAACAAACTTTGTATTCACGAGTTTTCCATTCGAGACCATCCAGGGTTTCAAAACCGACGTGTATCTCTAAAAATTTTAAATTTTAAAATTTAGACAATTAATGTCGCGCATTTGGATAATTATTATTGAAGAAACAAAAGTTTAACGTCCAAATGACCCAAAAACAAAGTTTCTATCGAAAGCCAACAATTTTATATATTTTAATTGCCCGTTATATTTTTGCATTAACACAATATTCATTATAAATAACATTTATTTTGGATAATATGAAATATTTGAAAAAATAGTGTTTACAATTTTTGTAATGCACAATAGAGTCAAACTAAACTAATGTGTATTTTTGAAAAAATTTATGATAAATATTTAACTTACTATGCATTTAGAAAGATGAAAGGAAAAAAGGTGAAAAATAAAATTCACCAAATTCTGGCGCCTAAACGGGCGCCAGAATTTGGTGGAAGGACCTTTAGTCCCGGGTCTGGCCACCGCCCGGGACTAAAGGTCTCACCCTTTAGTCCCGGGCGGTGGCCAGAACCGGGACTAAAGGTCCCCTGGCCTATAAAGGCAGGGGCTTCTTCCTGATCCTCCCACACCCGCGCGCACAGACGAAACATAACCGCCGCCCCGAGCACCGCCGCCGCCGCCGCGTGCCCTCGTCCGCGTCCACGCCCTCGTCTGTGCCCTCGTCCGCGTCCGCGCCCACCGCCGCCGTGCGCCCTCGTCCGCCGCCCCGAGGACCGCCCCGAGCACCGCAGCCGCCCCGAGTACCGCCGCCGCCGCCCCGAGCACCGCCGTCTCACCGGCTTAGTGGTGTAATAATTTGATGTAAAAAATGCAGTCACCGAAGTCACTAAAAAATGATGTAAAAAAAGAAATAATCTGAAAAAAGCATTAGTATATAATAATTATATAAATAGTGATGTATTAATTAATATTTAGGGATAATTAGGGATACACACACACTAAATACACACACATATATTAATAATGTGATATATATAAATGTGATATAATATTTCATATGTATTAACACACACTCTTATAATACATTTGTTCCCTCTTTCTTCCTACTTCCAGATCGACGTCTCTCTGCCGCCGTCACCGAAGTCCCCGTCGTCTCCGCACCGATCGTCGTCTCTCCGCCGTCTCACTGGCTTCAAAATACAGGTATTGTTTAAATTAGTGCTATAATTAGTGGCACAATTAGTGGTATAAATTAGTGGTATATTTGTTAGCAAATGATGTTCATAATCAAATGACATACACTAAACCCTAAACCCTAAACTGTAAACCCTAAACCCTTAACCCTTAACCCTAAACCCTAGGCCGTAAACCCTAAGCCCTAAGCCCCTGTCACGCGTACTCACATATTTTTGCAGAAATGGCCAACCCGAGAGAAGACGAAGAAATATTGTTGAACATGATCCGCGGTAGCGCTGAAGAAGGTCGTTATGACGATCATGAAGGCGATGAGAACCCTGAGGGCATCGATGACGGTTCTCAGTACTTGGTCGACCCGAATGACCAAGACAATGTTGGCGAGGTCTGTAATATATGCAGCCTCCTATGTTTATATACATGAAATTCAAAAAAATTTCCTTTATTAATTGTCTTATTTCTGCCTACATAGCCCTTAGTCTCAACGACAACAACGGGGACCAGCAGAAAAGTACGAGGCCCGAAGAAGCTGATGGAGGGCCGGTTGGTTATCACGGATTTCGACGAGGGAACAGGCCAGCCACGTGGACCCCATGCAAGGGCCTTTGTCAACCACTTAGGGTACCTTGCCTGGGATAGGATCCCGATCAATGTCCGTGAATGGAAGAAAAATAAGCAACGCCCAGAAATCAGTTATGTCTCCGACCGTGACAAGGAACTAGTTTGGGGTGATGTGTTGCAACATTTCACGCTAGACACAAACGATGAACAGTTGAAGGAAAGAGTTCGGGATTGGTCTATGAAGAAGATGGCCACACAATTCTAGTGCTATAAGAAGAATCTATATAACGACTATATCAAGAAGAACAAGACTCCGGATTTCAACTGTAAGCACTTTGTCAAGCTGCGGCTGTTTTGGGACGAGTTTGTACAGTTCAAGACATCGGAAGAGGGTCAACAACGGGTGAGAAGGAACCAAGAGAATGCCCGACACAAGACCTACCACCATACGATGGGATCAGGTGGCTACCCTACTGCCATTCCTAAGTGGAAAAAAGCCGAGCAAGAGCTAATTGACAGGGGGTTGGTGCCAGAATCCCTCGACTGGCCTGAGTGCGCCAAGCACTGGTTTTTCACTCACGGAGGCTGCCTGGACCTAGAGACCGGAAAGGTCATGTATGGGGAACGCATCCAAGCTGTAGCAAAAAGATTTCATCAATCCCACTCCGTCGCTCAAAGTGGAGAGTGGCAGCCGAACAGAGATAAAGATGAGCTGACATACGCCCTGGGGAACCCTGAGCACGGTGGACGGACGAGAGGCTATGGCTCCATGTCGTGGGAGCATGCCTTCCCTCAGGACAGAGAAACTTATAGAAGCTGCCAGAGAAAGCAGGAAGAGGACAGGGAACGGCTACGCAAGTTAGAGGAGGCTGTTATGAAGACCAATGAAGTGGCTCGTAAGGCACTAGAGCGGGAGGAAGCGCTTAAGGCCACTATGAATGAGCAAATCAGAAAGGCCATTGAGGAAGTTGTAAGTTCCCACCTCCAGAGCTTGTCACAGCCGGCCGCCAACATCAGCCCTGGCTCAGCTCAGTTGAAAAGCAGTTGTGCTTCTACGGAGGTGCCTGTGAGGCAAGATGATGACACAGGGATGCGCTTCCCGGTGGATGATGTCACCACTCCGTTGATGTCCTGTGAGCTGCATATTCCGGAGGGGAATGCCATAGTCAAGGTGGCTACTGGTGTTGTATCTCCTATCAACCCCACCAAGACACCAAGGATCCACTCGGTCGCAATACCACCCGGATATGCTAGTGTCTCAGTGGATAGAGTGGTCAAAGGCCATGAAAATGTGGCTCTGGATATCGAAGGTGGTGATGGGGAGAAGACCCTAGGTGAAGCGGAGAAGACATTCATATGTTGGAAGAAACGGTACATCATTATTCCAGGGGCGCCGCCACCACAACCGAACCCTAGGTGTGGATGATTGTGAACGCAATTGCTTTTCAATAATTATGTACTATATCTAATTACAGTTCACTCATGTATATACCTTGTTCATTTTTTTTTCAAATCTAGGACCTCCCCAAGTCCGTCTATCCATTCACCACATGACCACAGTGCCGTGGGACACGACGACGACGATGATTTCATACAAGACAAGGCTGCATCCCCACCGCTGGCCGTATCTCCTCCATGACGTACTCCAACGCCGCTAGCGGCCCAATCTCCTCCACAACAGCAAGCTCCAACCGTGCCGCCGCCGCCTCCGCCAATGCCGACAACAGCCGCCTCGTCGGCACCGGCTGGTCCATCGAGGAACAAGAGGCCCGCTGGCCCACAGAGATCGGTCCCACCACCTCCGCCGAAGAAACAAGTTGTGGTCACGAAGATCCCGAAGATGACCAAGCTTTCATACGAGAAGACTGATGAAAAACTTAATGCTTTAGTCAAGGCAGAAGTGAAAGCGTTCTTCGAAAAGACCAAAGCTGACGCACGAGCTAAGCAAGAGAAGCCATACCTAATGTATCCTCGTGTAAAGCTACGTCAAGTGGTGCAGGCTATGCAAGACGAGAAGCGTGCCGCTAGTAAAAAACCAGCGCCACCACTATCAGACTATGAGCGTACTATCACAAAGAAAATCAAGGAGAACAAAAGGAAACAGAAGGCGGCCGGAAAAGATGTTGCACAGCTCGGCCAACAAGCACAGCAATCAGTACCACCACTAGTGGTTGAGAATCAATATGGTTCCAACATGAACTTGATGCAAATGTCGGTACCTGATGATGTGGACTTAGATGAACTCGCCAAGTGGATGAATGTGACTGGGCTTTCCTTAGAACAACTTCTCGGTCGGGAGGAACTGACAACTGTTAAAGAGGCTGAAGTTGTTGATGAATGGCAGAGGAAGTACGTATATGGCAGGAGTCTATGCGACCCTGCAAAGGTAAAAAATCTTGGTACACAAATGTACAAGCTGCACGAGTACTACTTGAGATTCTGTGCACAACATCAAATTGAACAATATCTGGGCATCCAAGTCAGAGGCCGTCACTACTTCTGTGGAGATGACATCATCTGGGTAGAGTTTAGTGAAGTACACCAGCTTCTCTATATGGATGCTCTTGACAAATCTCTCATAAGCTGCTACTGTCTGTAAGTGATTCTTCCTTTTAATCAATAATCCCACTCTAGCATATGTACGTATTCGTAATAACTATGCTCACGATGTGCAGACACATGATGAGAGAACTCAGATTGAAACAAGACGATCAAATTGGTTTTATCGATCCGTATGTCATGTACAAGGACACAAAGACTAAAGATCCATTCAATCTGAAGATCAAGGAAATGGAGAAAACCCTCCGGAGGTTCTTTTATAACCAAAGTTATAAGGATTTGATACTCTTCCCTTACAATATGGGGTAAAGTGTTGTGTTATATCATGTCTTAGTCAATCCAACATTAATATATATATATATATAAGTTGACTCTATAAACAAATGCAGGGATCACTGGATACTCATTGAGATTAAGATCAAGAAACAAACTATAAATGAGAAAAGAGCTGGCAATGTACCAAGACATGATAGACATGATCCAGAGGTAAGTTCTATCATTCTTTAATTATCGTTGACTGCTCCTTTACTTTACTATGCTATACGTAATCAACGACTGACTTATTGGGCAGGGCTTGGGCTTGGCTACAACAAAGATATCATACGGATCTGAAAGTGTGTAAGGTCCTAGATGGCTAGAGGGGGAGTGAATAGCTTATAAAAAATTCTACAAATACCACTAAGCAAACTTGTTAGAAAAACAAACGGCGTAAAGCGAGTTTTGCTTAGCCAAAGGTTGTGATGCAAGCCTCCTATCCACAAGTCTAGTAGATTATGATCTCTAGTTCATACAAGTGCTATGTCACTAACTTTACACTAGAGAGCAAGCTAACAACACTACTAGCAAAGCTACCACTAGAGCTACACAAGATAAACTAGTAAATGTAAAAGCAAGAGAGGATTGTGATTCTTATACCGATGGTGGAGTGAAGATGTTGCCAATCACCAAGATGATATACAATCAATCAATATTGACAACAATACAATATGAAGACCAATCACCGAGAGACAGGAGACACAATATTTTTGTTCACCCGGTGTTCACTTGTGCACCGACAAGCTACGTCACCGGTTGTGTCGACCAACACTTAGATGGTTTCCTGGTGTGACCCTCAAGTCACTTGCCCCTCAAGGCACGCCCCGCAAGGCACCGCAAGACACCACTCTCAAGTGAGGTAACTCAATGACACGCGCATTCCACTAGAGTTGCTTTTGGCGTCCCGCCGAGGAAAGCACAAGAACCTCTTACAATCAACCGGAGGTGGCCAAGAACAATCACCTTCTCTTGCCAACGCCTCCAACAATCTCCAAGCCGGCTAGGAGTGGTACTCTCCAAGAGTAACAAGAAATCCACCGGCTAAACCACCCACAAGTGCCACTAGATGCCCTCAAGCTATGCAATGCACTTTGGGATCACTCAATCTCACTTTTAATTTGCAATCAAGCAAGAGAGATGAGTGGGAGGAGAAGCTCTAGCTCAAAGGATGCACAAGAGTGTTAGAAATGCCAAGAGACCTCCCCAAGGGTCGTCCAACAAGTATTTATAAGCATCCCATACAAATAGAGCCGTTGCCACTCCACTGAGCGTTTTTCGGGACGACCGGACGCACCGGTCGAAACTGACCGGACGCGCTCAACCGCGTCCGATCGCCCTGCGCCGTCCACGTGTTCTCCAGTTTCAACTGCGGCCGCCAGATCCTCCAACGGTCACTGCGCGCCAACGGTCAAACGTAATGACCGGACGCGCTGCTCAACCGACCGGACGCGCTGATGCGCACAGCACCCGCGCCCGCGAAGCAACGACCGGACGCGCTCCAGACAACGACCGGACGTGACAGTGCCAGCGTCCAGTTGGAGTCTAGTAAGCTCCCTCAACGACCCGACGCGTCCGATCGCGTGTGACCGGACGCGCCCCGCGTTCGATCAGCTTTATGCCACGCGCTACACTTCTAGGCGCCTGACCGGATGCGCCGGTCCCGCGAGTGACCGGACGCGTCGGTTGCAAACCCTAGCCTACACGCCTACCTGCTGCGTTGAACTGACCGGACGCGTCCGGTCAAACCGTGACTGCGTCCGGTGCAGCGTCCGGTGACCTCTGTGACCTCCGTTCGCCTCCGTTTCTTTTCCGACTTCCGGCGTAGTGGAAAATAGGCATTTCGTTTCCCCGAAAACGCCTGAATCATGTGTACATCTCCATGTGCTTGTGTGTTAGCTTTTTTTCAATCATTTTCAAAGGTTTTCCAGTTAGCTCACTAGGCCCTACGTGCAATGCACTTCATGAATTCACCTAGTGCCACCCGTGCGTCGAATAACCGATAAGACTTCCCCTCTTAATAGTTCGTCTATCGATCCTAAACCACTCACACCCTCTATGGTGTCTTGAGTGCAAAACAAAATGGCCCTATGGTTATACCTTTGCCTTGAGCCCATTTTATTTCTCCAAATGATATGATCCACTTCATATCATCACATGACCGTCTCGATCCATCGACCTTGACTTCACTTGCTCTTCACCGTTGCATCGGTCCGTCGGCGCCTCAACTTGCTCAAGTCTTGCTCAAGCTTCACCATCGCATGGTCCTTTGCTTCGAAGCCTCAACTTGCCCTTCACCTTCACAACCGGTCCATCAAGCCAAGCTTCATCTTGGTCTTCACCATCTCGGTCACATGAGTCAATGTCATGTCTCATATTCAATGACCGCCTTTATCTAAATCATCCACTAAGATACAAAGGTTAGTCCTAGGTTTCATCAATTAGCCAAAACCAAACTAGGGACTTTCAAAGTGCCACTCCCCCCTCCTATTCTACATAAGTGGGTGTCCAGACAACCGTACGGAACCAATTTATGTGGATACTGCGTTTGTGAGTACATGCGGTGTAGCAAATTTACACCTGCTAAAGAGATGCTAAAAGTAAGTAACATGTGTATACAGTAAATTCATATCTTATTTATTTGTTGAAACTAAATAAATCTTATGTATATTAATATCTTTTCCTTTAATTAATGCAAATGGAAGGAGTGGGAATTGAAAGAACAAGTGTTTAAGCACACAATACTCGTCGCAATCTAGGAGACGATCGCAGGTTTCATCAACGATCATGTCATCCCGGAAGACGGCGAGTTCCACCACAACCCTAGGTTGGATTTGAAGAGTCCAAACAAGAACGAACACTTGTATGAGCTTTGAGTGGCGGGCAAACATTTGTGTAACTCATTAACCGGCGGCCGAACACTTGATTACTTGTATATTATTGTAAATGTAATGTGTATGTACGTATATGTATAGCTCTATAATATATATATATATATGTAGTTTCATACTTTATTTGTGTGCAATAATAACGCTCTCGTATAGGTGCAACGTATACAGATAATAGCAGCGAAGAATAAATTGGAAAACAATATAACTGAAAACCAAAATCAATAATGAATTGGAAAGAAAAAGAAAAAAAAACCTTTAGTCCCAGTTGGTAATACCAACCGGGACTAAAAGGTGTTGCGCCATGTCGATGCCTGGCAGCACCTTTAGTCCCGGGCCCGCGAACCGGGACTAAAGGTGGGACATTTAGTCCCGAAACCTTAGTGTCCAAGAGAATAAAACAATGGGTACTCTGATGTCCGCCTGAGAAGAAAAAAAGAGATAAATAAGATAGCCCATGTTTTCTTTGCAAAGTGTTCTTTAATTTTTACAAGAGAGGTATGTTTTCAAGGAGCAGTAGTAGAATTAGAATTAGCCACCATATACACCTATCATATATCCACCATATTCCATACGCATGCACATCTTGATTTGATTGTATGACTTAACTCTCTTTGGATCCATTGTTTGACTTTACAATATATGAATTACAAGTATGCTCTGTTTATGTTTTCTCCACTCCTATGAGCTCCATCTAAGCTTTAGTTGTAGAAGAGAAATGCATAATATCATTAATGCCTTGGTGAGGATCCACAAATACCACATATATTGAGAGATTTGAGAGTATCATACAATTGAAGCTCTGAGTTTTATTTTGAAAACCTGCAAAACTCTAGAATAATGGTTGAGTGAAGAGATAGACACATAGTGCTTGACTTGATTGTTCTATCTTTCAATTACTCAAGACCCAAGTAAAGGCTAAGAAGCTCCATGGTTAAAGGTAATATGAGTAAGTTTGAAAGTTAAATCAGAATCAGGAGTAGAATTTTTGTTTGAATGCATGTGTATTTTCTAGGAGTTATCTCAGTGTTTTTCTAAAAATCTCAACATGTTCAAGTTCTTTTCCAAGTTTGCTAAGTTTGGCTTTGCTAAGGGACTAGCAAAGGGTAAGCTTAGGGGAGCTTGTTGATGGTGGATAACGTCAATATTTTATATGTGAATAAACAAGAGAAATGGTTCAAGTACAAGAATATACATGGGTCTAGGTTTAAACTGACAAATTTCATGAGTTTTGGTGAATCTCTGTTTTTTGCAAGATTATTCCAGAAAATGTAGGAAGAGGGACCTAATTAACAAAAAGGACGAAACTTGATCGCGATGAAGGATACACTAGAAGACTATAGAAGACACCAGAAGGCACGAGAACGAATGGGAGGACGAGACGCCTCAAGGTGGGACCACCCGGCTACACCCTTGTGTCGCCCGGCCCCCTATGAGGGGATTCCTAAAAGGTCCTTGTTTGATTTTGGTAATTGAGTGACAACCTTAGGTAGACTAATTATGTTTATGTGAGATACACAGGGAATTAGTCCACAGGTGATGGTGTCATGAAGGAGCTCATTGCATATGAGACATGACATGGAGTCATGTGACCAAGGTGGCGAAGATCAAGATGAGGCTTAGCTTGATGGACCAGTTGCAAGTATGAAGGGCAAGTCGGAGGCTTTGGAGCCATGGACCGCGGGGTGGTGAAGCTTGAGCAAGACTTGGCACCAATGGACCGACGCAACGGTGAAGAGCAAGTGAGGTCAAGATCGATGGACCAATAAGGTCACATGATGATATGATGTACACTTTGTGGTGTTAGCACATTTGCGAAGGCGGTAGAGTTTGAGTGGTTGAGCGGTAGAGTTCATGCGTTTTCGTGGAGATGAAACGCTTATTTTCTATTGCGCCGAAAGATGAAAAAGGAGGCGAAGTCGTGGAAGTAATATGTGCTGATCTCTAGGCATCGGACGCTAGGTTGCTTGGCATTAGACGCTGGCTACGACAGCGTCGGACGCTGACGTCAGTGTCCGACCAACTCGTCACGCTGTAGTGCTCCGAGGGTGTGGCGTCAGACGCGCTGGTGGTGTGGCGTCTGACGCGTGACGTCAGCGTCCGTTGGCGGTGGTGTCAGCAGAGCGCAGAGGAGGCGAAGGCGCTGGGCAGCATCAGATGCTGAGGCGCGTCTGTTGCCACACCGACAGACGCATTTTTTGCGTGTTTAGTGAAAACAGACCTTACTGGACTACGTCTGTTGGTGCGTTGGACGCTGGGGCTTTCTCTGTCAGATGCGTCTGATGGTCGGTTGCTGAACGAGTTGAGTTCCTAGTGATCGTTGAAGTTTAACGGTCCACATTCAATTGAGGACATCTAGCAGCGATCGAGCGGAGCTAACTGAGGAGCGTTGGACGCTGGCCGCATCTGTCGGCCGGGCAACAGACGTGTCTGTTGCCCCCCGAGCTGGCTGTTTTGAGGAGGCAACGGCTATATTCATTTGTGGGGCTATAAATACTTGTGGTGGCCAGCCTTGGTTGTGGCTTGGCACCCATGGGACTTAGTGTCCATGCTTTGGGAGTGCTAGGAGAGCCTCTAACTCACTTGTGCTTGCAAGAGTGCAAATCGATTGCGAGTGAGTGTGATTCTAGTGCGTTGCATCATGAGGATTGCATCGAGTGGCACTAGGTGTTCGAGTTGCAAGCCGGTGGTGCTTATTACTCTTGGAGGTTGCCACCTCCTAGATGGCTTGGTGGCTTGAGGCTCCATCAAAACTCGCAAGAAATTGTGAGAGGCTCTGGAGAAGCTTTGTGAGGGGCATTGTGCTCGCCCCGCAGGAGCCGCGAAGAGCAACTCTAGTAAAGCGAGATGCGAAGGGCGACAAGTGGTAAGGCCAGGTCAAGTGCTAGAGCTCGTGGCTTGGAGGATCCCCATCTTGTGAGTGGACGTGCAGCACCCGCTGAGGGTTTGACTCTTGATAGTCAATTAGCTCGCGATCCAACAAGTGGGTGCATCGCCACAACAAAAAGAGCAAGAGGACCGGCGATAACCTTGGAGCTTGTCTCAATGGGGACTAGCATGAACCTCAGGATAAAAATCTTTGTGTCAACCTTGTTCATCCCATTGGTTTGCAATCCCCGAAACACAAGCTTGTATTACTTTCACATATATACTTTGTGCTTGTGTAGTTGCTCTCATATCTAGATGTGTTCGTGTAACTAGCTATATATCTTCTTGCTTGTGTAGCATAGAAGTAGCTCCCATTGCGTGGCTAATTTGGTTTGTGTAACCTTGTTAGTCACATTGCTTAGTTTGTGTAGCTAAGTAATTTGCGCTCTATAATGTGGCATTGGTTGCCTTATTATTGAGCATTGCTAGTGAGCCTAGGCGCTTTGTGCTTTTGCTTACTAGTTGTGTAGGAGCTCCCCCGGTTGCCAAAGTACTAGTGCATAGGTTTGTGTGACCTTGCTCTAGAATTGATTAGGTGAGCTCTTGCTAAGCTTGGCACCTTAGTTGCTTAATTAGGATCTTTGCAAGGTGCTAGTAAACTTAGGTAGAGGGGTGTAGTCTTGGTTAGATCGATAGATTTAATTCCACACTTGTTTCGGTTAGCCAATGTAAGTAAATTTTAAAAAGGACTATTCACCCCCTCTAGTCTGCCATCTGAACCCTACAATTCCTCCATGAGCTTCTGGAGTATTCCTCCACTGTCTCCTAGGAAGCATCTCCACCCTACGTCGAAGTCGGTTTGATCCAAGGGCTTACGTTCAACCCCCAGGGCTATATAAGGACCCCTGCAACCCCCTAAAGCATCAAGTCATCAAGGTATTCAGTTGAAGATCAATTCATCTAGAGCCAACCCTAGTTCCTCATAGTTCCTCTAGATTAAAGCTTAGGCTAGTTAGATTAGGTCTAGAGGGAGATCAAGCAACGCTTGGATTCCCGATGTTGGCAAGAGCATGGTTCGGTATATCTCTTGTACTTTACTCTATTTTTTATTTCATTGAGATTGTATCATTGCTACTATGTTTATGTCAACATTAAGCTTTATATCATTTATGTCATTGAAAGCAATGTTCATTGTTTGCTCTAGTTTTATATTCGGTGTAGCTAGATTATGGAAACCATGTATAAGATCGTATAGTGCTCACCCTACAGGACCATGGGTGAGTGATAGACATTATGTGAGCCTGGTGCTTAGATATTTGTTTATCTGCGGATGCCCCTATATGCTGGGATGTGTGGTAGATCGTGTAGGTGACAGCTGCGTTGAGTCCTTTGTAGTCCATCCCCCATATATATTGATGTTGGTAGAACCTGGTCTCGAAGGAGAGGAGGACTCTGTTTCCAACTTTCCTAAGTTGATGTTTCTTATGTGGCATAATTTGGCAATGATCACTAGATATAATTAATTAAACTAAGCATTTGACTTGTTAGTGTTGGCATTTCTTAGCACCGCTACTAAAAATAGAATTACTCCTACTAAAGCAATGGCGCCAGAAATGATATGGTAATTATTAACTTGTCATTGTTACAGTAGCCACCTATCAATTAACCTTCATCTCTAATATTAAACTAGGTTGTCATCCCTATTGAGGAACTTAGAAATGTTTGATGGTTCTATCTAGCATTACTATAAGAATAACACTAAATAGGAATCTATTATTTCATGTGACTAAAAAGAATATAAAGATAAGAATGAAAAGAATTCTGCAAGCGGACAGATAATTATACCATTGTAGCATTTTACCTTGAGTATTACCAGGTTGTCAATTTATAGTTCTACCACTGGGAAGGTATGACTATGAATACAATAGTATTGATAATTTATGAATATGCATGAGAGAATGAACCAATATCATATACTCTACTCAAAACAGGGGTAAGTCACAAGATAATAAATAAAGATATATAAATGATAAGTACTTGATCAATCATCATGATAAATAAATAGTAACTCAGAGCACTCTAGTTAAGCAATAGGTTAAGTCCAATTAGAATATTAGAAAGATAATTCCTAGGTAGTCTTACTAACATGTCAAATGCTTAGCCTAATTAATTATATCTAGTGATCATAGCCAAGTTATGCCACATAAGGAACATCAACTTGGGAAAGTTGCAAACAGAGCCCTCCTCTCCTTCAAGACCAGGTTCTACCAACATCAATATATACGGGAGATGGACTGCAAAGGACTTAACGCAGCTATCACCTACGCGATCTACCACACGTCTCGGCATATAAGGGCATCCATAGATAAACAAATATCTAAGCACCACGCTCACATAATGTCTATCACTCACCCATGGTCCTGTAGGGTGAGTGCTATACGAATTTATTCATGTTTCCATAATCTAGCTACACCAAATATAAAACTAGAGTAAACAATGAACATTGCTTTCAATGACATAAATGATATAAAGCTTAATGTTGACATAAACATAATAGCAACGATACAATCTCAATGAAATAAACAAATAGAGTAAAGTACAAGAGATATACCGAACCATGCTCTTGCCAACGTCGGGAATCCAAGTGTTGCTTGATCTCCCTCTAGACCTAATCTAACTAGCCTATGCTCTAATCTAGAGCAACTAGGGTTGGCTCTGGATGAATTGATCTTCAACTGAATAGCTTGATGACTTGATACTTTAAGGGGGTGTAGGGGTCCTTATATAGCCCTGGGGGTTGAACGTAAGCCCTTGAATCAAACAGACTTTGACGTAGGGTGGAGATGCATCCTAGGAGATGGTGGAGGAATACTCCAAAAGCTCGTGGAGAATCCCCTCATAGGGGGCCGGGCGGCACAAGGGTGGGGCCGGCCAGCCCCACCTGGTGGTGTCTTGTCCTCCTGTTCATTCTCGTGTCTTCTGGTGTCTTCTATAGTCTTCTAGTGTATCCTTCGTCACGATCAAGTTTCATCCTTCTTCTCAATTAGGTCCCCCTTCCTACAATTTCTGGAATAATCCTGTGCAAAACAAAGATTCACCAAAACTCGTGGAATTTGTTAGTTTAAACCCTAGACCTATGTATATTCTTGTCAGGTACCATAATTAGGGGTACCCAAATCAAGGTGGAAAACCACCCGGCCTCCCAAAGCAAACGATTAATCTGCCCCGTCTAAGGGAAAAAATCAACTAAAGAGACCTACGGCTAAACTCTCCCTTCCTAGGCCTCTAGCGAGCTGCGCGAACATACCAGCCCATCTCCCCACTTCATCCGAGGCCTCCCACAAGGGGTCTCGGAACATCTCCAACTCGCCTGAGACCTCAACGTTGGGGTCTCAGGCACAGCCCAACCCACAACATCATCACTGTCTCGTCCGAGCCCCAGAGACGACGTTATCTATCTCTGCCTCGCCCAAGACCGGCCTCTGACGCTGCTCCCCTATTGGCGCGCTCAAGACCCCCCGTGACGTCACCCACATTCTTCCATCCACGCAACCGGACAAGCCAGGAATGACAGGGGTCAAATCATGACGTCGTCGCCCATAACAAGCATGGGGAAGAGCTGCTGGTCACTATGCCACCCATACTGGCACTATACGCATGATCCAGGTCTACGCAATGTACGAAACGCCGCTCTAGGCCACTATTCCCTTGAACGGAGCAAAATCATGCCATGATTCATGCCTCCGAGGCCTCAGCCCTCTATGCCAGTCAAACCGAAGGACAGGCATGTCGCCACAGGGATAATCATGACTCTACGCATTGTAGCTGTGTCGTCCACAGGGCTACGTATGGCAGGACACGTCGCTATAGCATCAAAGGACAAGAGCCACTCCTCCAACAGTAATACGCCACCGACTACAGGAGGCCTCGGATCTTCCTTCCCAGGAAAAATAGCATGTAGCACATGCATGTAACCCTGCATTCTCCTTGCATCTATAAAAGGGGAGGGCAGGGACCATTCCGAACAAGAACAAGAACAAGAACAAGAACAACAACAACGAGGATGAAAAACAGACAAAAGGCAAATCTATAGGTCGTTCAACTCATCAGAGGCGAACACACACACACTCTCGACTCACGTCTTGAGACCTGGGAGCTCCTCCCTCTCTCACCCGCTTGTAACCCCTACTACAAGCACTTCGGTGCAAGATAATACAAGACTCCCCTCCCCCACTGGACGTAGGAAATTCTTTGGCCCGAAACAGTATAAATCGCTTGTGTTCTTCTTGCACACCATCCGAATCCCAAACGCGTAGACACATATTACTCGTTGGTGCTAGAACCGCCGTTTCTTACACCGACAATTCTTGTACTTGAACCATTTCTCTTATTTATTCACATATAAAATATTGACGTTATCCACCATCAACAGTTAGTAAGACTACCTAGGAATTATCTTTATAATATTCTAATTGGACTTAACCTATTGCTTAACTAGAGTGCTCTGAGTTACTATTTATTTATCATGATGATTGATCAAGTACTTATCATTTATATATCTTTATTTATTATCTTGTGACTTATCCCTGTTTTGAGTAGAGTATATGATATTGGTTCATTCTCTCATGCATGTTCATAAATTATCAATGCTATTGTATTCATTGTCATACCTTTCCAGTGGTAGAATTATAAATCAACAATCTAGTAATACTCTAGGTAAAATGCTACAATGGTATAATTATCTGTCCACTTGTAGAATTCTTTTCATTCTTATCTTTATATTCTTTTTAGTCACATGAAATAATAGACTCCTATTTAGTGTTATTCTTGTAGTAATGCTAGATAGAACCAACAAACATTTCTAAGTTCCTCACTAGGGATGACTACCGAGTTTAATCTTAGAGATGAAGGTTAATTGATAGGTGGCGACTGTAACAGTGATAAGCTAATAATTACCATATCATTTCTGGCGCCATTGCTAATAGTAGGAGTAATTCTATTTTTAGTAGTGGTGCTAAGAAATGCCAACAGTTAGGTGAGCTCAAGCTAGCCCAGCACCTTTGTTGCCTGATTAGGATCTTGGTAAGGTGCTACAATTACTAGATAGAGGGGTGTAGTCTTGGCTAGACCGATAGTTTTAATTCCTCACTTATTTCGGTTAGCCGGCGTAATTAGTTTTAAAAAGGACTATTCACCCCCTCTAGTCCGCCATCTCGACCCTTCACCATCGAACAAAGAATCTTCCTCAAAACCTTCTGTGACATTGGACCGAGCGTCAACATAATGTTCAAGATAACATATGAATATTTATTCGGTAACGAACCCTTGTACCCTACATATATGTAGTTGCAGATTGTGGACCAGTTAATCTGATTCCTAGAAGGCATAGCAAGAGATGTCATGGTGAAAATATAAGATCACTATGCCCCCGCTGACTTCATGGTTCTGGATATGGGAGAAGAAGAAGACGATACACCCATCATCCTAGGAAGACCATTCCTCAACACCACCAACGCGATCATCTACATCGGATCTGGACAAGTCCACTTCCAATTCCCTAGAGAAAAGGTACACTGTTATTTCAATAGTTATACTTCTTATGAGCAGCCGAAGAAGAACCTCTCTAGGAGGAGACGTCGATCATCTCGCCATCAAGAAAATCAACCCCTGCGGAATGAATGGGAGAATAAAGAACCTGTGAAAAATGAACCTACTCCACCAAAGTCAAACCCACAAACCAAGCAGGTATAGAAAGAAAAGGTGACACCATCACCATCACAAGAAGTACAGTCATCTGGGTCTCCATCACCGAGATCAAATGATGCAACTGAAGAGTGAAGGGTTATCTCTTGCTAAGTCTTGTCTGGAGGACTTAAAAATCCGAGCCCTCGTCGTGAGGTAACATCGGTAGTTATCCATATTTACTTTCTAGCATTGCATGAACTATTTTCTACTTTAGCATATTTACTTTTCTACATTAGCATTGCATTGATAAAAGAAAAATAAAATAAAAAGTTTCATTACTTCATATTATCATTGCATAAGAAAAGAAAATAAAATTTTATTATTGCATTATAAAAATCCTAAGCTCCATGTGAGTAAATCTACGGTGTGTAAGCATCCATGGGAATATTCACTATGGTGGCATAAAAATAAAAATACCATGCATACGTATTTTCCCTTCTGCATATGAAAAATAAAAATACCAAAAATATTGAATAGACATCCTGCTAGAACATTGTTAATTAGAAAATCTATCTAAAACCCACAAGAACAAATCCTCGAACGGCTGATCACTAACCCCTTATCCTAATTTGTGCCACAAGTTTTTGGTGTTCTTGTTGGAGTATTATGCAGGATGATACATATGATTAAGAGCAAGTTCTCTTGGCTAAAGTCACTCACTACATAAGGAACCCAACTTCTGGATGGATGAGAAAGACTTATGTTGGTAGAACCGCTCTAAAGAAAACCACGACAACATCTAGCTTGGGGGAGGAGCATCCTCCATGTATCTAGCTTAGTATTTCTTTCCCTTTGGTTTTACTATTTTAGAGTTTGCTATATATTTGCTAAAAAATAAAAAGATATATAAACCAAAAACAAAATAAAAATTTCTCTTAGCTAGTTATAAATATATTAGTAGGTGTGATCTTAAAACTTGAAAATAAAATAAAAAGTGTGTGTCTAGATAAATAGACTCTGAAGATAATCTTTTGCAATGGAAATGATGAATAGTTGCTCTATCGTAATTCCTTTCAAGTACCTAGTTTTCAGCCTTGAATTCTTTCGAGTTTTGGATACGACTGTTTTGATATAAGGATTTACTCTGAACTTGAAAGTCGTGGATAGCATATGCTTGATCTAAGTCTAGGTAATTGATGGATATGATATGAGAAGGTCTGAGCTATTGTTTATCTTGTCCAAGTGATACTAGAGTTTTGGAGATTTATCTTTTGAAAAACATAAAAATCTTTCATGATGAGCTCCTTGTTTGACAAAGCTTGAATTCCTACTAGAGCCATATATGATATTTAGACTAGGAAAACTTCTGCTCATATATGCTGCTTGTTATGCATTGAGTTTAGTCAAGCTTTGTTGATGCCTTATAAGAGGTTTTTCATACTCTTAAAATTAAGATCACGTACACACCACCCACATATGCACTACTCCTACACCAGGGGTAGGCGCAAAAACATGTCATTCCATCTAGATCCACCCAAAAATGTTTTACTCCTACACTGGGAGGAAACACCAAAAACATACTTGATAGGTTTTTTCACTAAATAAATGCTCCAAATTCTTGTTGCTATCTCTTAAAAGTTTTGTTGCAGAAAAGAAGCATGTGGCTATGCAAAAAGTTATTCATTAAAAAAGAAAAGAAAAGAAAAAAGAAAGCATTGAAAAAATGGACAAGTGTCCGAGATATTTAAAACAATGGGTACTCCGATGCCCGCCAAAAGAAAAAAGAGAGATGAAGAAGATAGCTCATGTTTTCTTGCAAAGTTGTTTCCAAGTTTCAAAAGGAGAGATAAGTTTTCAAGGAGCAAAGTAGAATTAGGTTAGCCACTATGTATATCTACCCATACATCCATACACATGCACATCTTGATTTAATTGTATGTCTCAATTCTCTTTGGATCCGAGGTTTGACTTTACAATATATGTATTGCAAGTATGCTCTTTCATGTATTCTTCCTATCTATGAACTCCACCATAAGCCTTAGTTGTAGGTAGAGAAAGGCATAACATTATCATTGCCGTAGTGAGGATCCACAAATACCATATATATTGATAGACTTGAGAGTGTCATACAATGGAAGCTCTGAGTTTTATTTTGAAAACTTAAAAAACTCCAGAATAATGGTTGAGCAAAGAACTTGAGACATAATGCTTGACTTGATCGTTCTGTCTTTCAATTGCTCAAGACCCAAGAGAAGGCTAAGAAGCCCCACGGTTGAAGATAATATGGGTAAGTTTGAAAGTCAGATCGGTTTATTCTAATCTGGAGGAGAATTCTTGTTTGAACGTGTACTTTTGAGGAGTTGCTACAATGCTTTCAAAATCCTTAAACTCCTGATCCAATATTTGCTAAGTTTAGCTTTGCTAAGGGGCTAGCAAAGGTTAAGCTTGGAGGAGTTTGTTGATGGTAGTTAACAACCAGTATAAACCGTCAATAAAACATATATAAGGGCACAAATGAGATCACCAACAAAGATTTAGAGTTTAAACTAATGAATTTCACGAGTTTTAGTGAATCTGTGATTTCTATAGGGTATATCCAGAAAACCATCAAGGCGGACCTATATGTCAGAGTTAATTATGCAATTCCGCCACGAAACTTATGTGGGAAGTTTCTAGAAGACTCCAAAGGACACCACACTGAGGCGGGAGGCAGGACGCTGCCATGTGGGGCCGACTGGCCCCACCTGCAGGTCGCTCGGCCCCTAGGCCCACCTGTCAGTCTCTTCATTGCTATGTCGGTTTCCCACCGCCTCCTAGAATGCATCTCCGCCGTTCCTTAAGTCGGTTAGATCCAAGGGCTCACGTTGCAAGCTCAGGGCTATACAACCAGGCCCTACCCCCCTTGAGGCATCAAGTCATTTGAGAAGACAAAAACCCTAATCATCCTCAGAGCTCCTTTATATTATAGGGCATAGCTAGTTAGGCTAGTTCTAGAAGGAGGCAAGCAGGCTGCGCTTGGATTCCCGACATTGTCAAGAGCGTGGTTTGGTATAATCTTTGTACCCCTCTCTCATTGTATCTCCATTACTTTTATATGCTTGCTACAATTGTTATGACAATATCAGTATTCATCTTATTCATATTCTTAGTTGCAATGTTCATCGTCTACTTTGATTATATACTTAGTATAGCTAGTTTATCATTGTGTTTATGCATAAGTTCATATAACGCTTATCCAATGTACACAGGGTGAGTGGTTGGCATTATGTAAGTGTGGTGCTTATATACTATTTGCCTATGAATACACACTATATTCCGGGTCATGTGGTAGATCACGGATGTGACACTCTCGTTGAGTCTTTTGTAATCCACTCCCCGAATATAGGCCATAGAAGTAGAGTCCGGTTACGAAGGTAGAGTAAGCTCTGTTCTTAATCTTCCTTAATAATATCTCTTATGCATAGATATGAAGATGATCTTAGCCATGACTATTAGGTGTAATTGCACTAATCAATGTATGTGTAATTTAGAATGACTTAGGAATTATTTCTCTAATATTCTACCTGACCATGCTAATGACATAGATAGGAGTGCTCGGAGTAATTTATTATTATACTTGATCAATACTTATCATATATATATCTTATCTTATGACTTACCCCTGTTATGAGTAGAATATTGGTTATGGTTTGTTTCTCCATCAATAGTATAAGTTATCAATACATGTCTATGCTACACCTTCCCTGTGGTAAAATATAAATAATGATACCTAGAATACTCTCGGGTAAAGTGTTACAATGGTATAATTATATATGCGCTTGCAGATTCCTTTTCATTCATATCTGTATATCTTTCTAGTCACATAAAATGATAAGAATTACTTAGCGTTATTCTAATAGTAATGCTAAGTAGTACCAACAAGCATCTCTAGTACCATCACTGGGGATGACAACCTAGCAAAGTAATGTTAACCTAGCAAAATAATGTTAGAAGATGTAGATAAATAATAGGTGGCTACTAAAACAAGTGACAAGTTAATAAAACCAACACCTATGTGGTCATCTATACTGCAAATGGTCGTATAGGTTTGATTTTGAGATCTGGAGCTATTCACAGCATGGGTACAATTTAAATGAAAATCAGTTTATGAATATTTGTGTAATCCAGAATGCTTGTAACATGTTGATGTACCCAGCTATTCTTTAATATAATTCTTCTTTAATCGTAAAAAAAGTTATTATGTAAACCATACAAATGACAACAATTTATTTCTAGGATCCATAATTTTGTTTAGAACAATTTATATATATAATATAATATCAATAGCTACGTATGTTTTTTAGCTTCTGTATTAAACTCTGTGTGTGTGTTTTTTCCCTCACACACTAGTCATGAGCTGTGTTATGTTTTTTATCCTCTTGTATATTAATTGAACGATGATGATGCTTTGAAAGAACCAAAGATCAAAATTTCTTTATATATAATCAATTTATAGTTTGATATAGTTCTATATAGATAGACAAACTTAACACATGATGTGTGGAAACACCACATAGCCTCCACTCAATTCATCAATCTCGCCATTGTTAATCGGCAAGGGTGCCTTGGAAAATGTAGGAAGGACTCAACAGGAAGCATTGTCGCAAATGTTCACCCAAACAGTCATGTAGCCAACTTAAATACTGTTGGAACTCTACATGGTGTGGCTAGCTATATCAATTTAGTACTCCTTCTGTCTCTAAATAAGTGTCGCTTGGTATTCATACCAGTCAAACTTTTTTTTAAGTTTGACTTGGTTTTTAGAGAATATATTAGCAACATTTGTATCTCTAAGTAAGTTTATTATGAAAATAGATTCAACGATCTATCTAACAAAACCAATTATGTACTACAAATATTAATATCTTTTGATATATTAGGTCAAAGTTGAAAAGTTTGACTTAGCAAGAATGACACTTATTTAGAGAAAGAGGGAGTACTTGTTTGGATTCGCTTGTATTCACATGAATCCATGTGTGTTGAAGTATAGATTAGGTGAAAATTAGTTAATTTTCCACCACACTCCACCGAATATATGTGGATTGAAATGGATACAAGTGCATACAAACATGATCTTAAATGACAATTCTGAGTTTTAACTTATTGACCCCAAGTTCTCGGTCTTTAATTTTATTTGCTCAGAATCGATAATATTTGAGTTTTAATTAGACCCTGTATGGCTCTAGCTCCGGCTTCTCGAGGAGCCCTACCAAATGGCCATATAAAAAAATGCTCCTTGCAAGGAGCCTGGAGGAGACAGCAATTTTTGTACTGAAAAGCCAGATTCGAAATAAATAATATTTTAAATGACTGGAGGTGCTCTGGGCTATGGTTTAGAGCCATGTTATATGATCGAGTAAGATGAAATTTTGAGTTCGACAATACATGCATCTGCCTTAATTTTATAGGTGGACAATATATACTTGATTGCAACATAAGTCACCAGGCCTTATACCAACTTTATATCGATGCAACCAGGCTAAAACCCACCCACCTAATGAAGACGGGTTTTGAAAACAATTTATTGTATCCTGCTGGTACTGACCCT
This sequence comes from Saccharum hybrid cultivar R570, assembly GCA_038087645.1. Lineage (NCBI taxonomy): Eukaryota > Viridiplantae > Streptophyta > Magnoliopsida > Poales > Poaceae > Saccharum > Saccharum hybrid cultivar. Next base: position 22,988,139 of record JAQSUU010000805.1, on the reverse strand, counting down.
GTTCATAGTGGTGTCGGTTTGGTTTGGTAATTAATGTATTATTGGGATCCAAATCATTAGTAATTAGTATAAACTAGCTTTCCTCTGAACTGCCCTTGTAGCTGGGATAGCCTTGTCTCAAAAAGTATGAACAGATAATAAAGTTAATTAAGTAAATTAGGTAGCGTGGTTCACAAACTTTGTGGCAACGTGCCACTTCTTGTTCTTCGAACTATACAAACCAAAAGGGGATTTTGTGTATCATGCAGGCATGCAGCACTGCACAAATATGAAAGAAGATGATAATGTGTGATCCTCGTGGGAGATATTAGAAGGAAAAAGTAGGATGAGGATGAAAAGATTTCATCAGGTCTCGCTTGTTATAATATGGTTGAGATCCAAAGTCTGAGGTCGTACAACTATGCCGTGCTTTAAAACGCTTATATTATTCGCTAGCAGATTTTACAACTGAGAGCCATTTCCAATAAAAAAGGAATACGTACATTGATCTGTATACCACCACCACTACTGCAGAAACCAATTCAGGCGATACACCGCCAAGTTAACATAGGCGAGCACTTAGTGGTGCTGTCTTTAGAAATAGAGAGGCGCGTCCACAGAAAACGACTTCTATTAATTATTAATATCTGGCTCTGTTAATAATGCGCCATTGATAAAACGGATGAGTTAGGACGACCGTCTCAGATAATCTGTACTAACAGAAGTAACTGTCATAACTTATCCGCCTTTGTTAATAATAGGGTATTAACATAGGTGGCCTACCTAAGCTGCATGTCTCTGTTAAAGAGCCATATTGTTAATCCTAATAGAGGCGGCCGAGCAACAAAGCCCTTAGGATAAAACAGAATTTAGTTATCAGTGCAAAATTTATTCATGCTTTTCTGTGGAATCAATAATAGTGATAAATTTCAGTTTATCAACTTCAATAGTATATTGTTGTAGTAAAAGTTTCAAACACAGAAATCATATATGACAGTGCAAAAAAATAAAATAGTGTTTTAATTGTTTATTTCATAGAGGGAGTATAATAATTGATCCAAAAATCATGAAACTTATACGCTAGGCTTGTCTTAGGAATAAATTGATGTGGTAAGATATGTAGCATATCTCAATAATGATTTTATTTCCATTTTATACTTGTTTATTGTATTGAAAATAATAAAAATAGTAAGATAGTTGAAATTTACATTTCCCATGTTTCAACCTATTAAGTAAACTAATACCAAGCATTTGATTGGTATAGAATAAAATGGTCATGAAAATATTAAGTTTCACTTGTGTGTTTTAATTAAAGCAAAGGTATTTTTCTTATAAACATTTATGTTATTATTAAATTGGAAATTAACCTACTCTGCATGTTAAGGCAAATGTTTACTTGATTTAGGAGTCATCTCATGAAAACATAGTGCCCATTACGTAGAAAGTAATCATATCACACGTTAATATTAATACTTTTCCTGCTTATTTAATTCATTAAACAATATTTAACAACCTCAAACGACGTGATTTCTATTCTCTTGTTGTGCCACACTTAATCTTACTTAAGGTAAAGACCAACTCATTTTGTGTAGTTTACAAAAGCTAATTTGGTTAACGAAACAAATTAAAGTAAAATGGCAATGCATAATCCTTATTTTATAAGCAATTATTATTACGTTGAAGTGTGCATTACGTTATAGGTAATCCCACCTGCATAAATACTTTATCCTACAAGCCTTGATAGTATGATAGTATCATGTAGATTTCCATGCTTTAGGACTTACGGTATAAGACGAGTGATGGGATATCACCCGCGAGAGATAAACCCTTATTATTATCGTTATCACTATTATAATTTGAGATGGACAATGAGTTGGACACTAGAGCAGCCACAGCCTAGGAAAAATCCGATGCTTGGGAAGGAAAGAGAAGATCCAAGCATCGGTGTCCACATTGCAAGGGCGATGCTTGGATGGAAAAAAGCTGGCATAGGCTTGTTCAATCTCATCCATGCCTGGTTGACAAAAAGGAGTTTACGCAGCACTACTGTGTCTGCGACACATGCATGGAGTGATAAAAAAATATTACTGTTATAGTGGGACCCACGACGAGGCTTACACACTGCACGTATAGCAACCGATGCTTGTACACTGACACGCCGGGTTCAACTTTTTCGGGGCATCATCGGTGACGACGCTGTGGCTGCTTTAAAGTCTTGCCAATGCCAACTGAGGTCCACTCTCGGTAGCAGTGCTATGGTCAATTTTGAACATTCCAAACACATTATATTCTTGCTATAAGAGCATGGTCAATAATAGAGCTAAGTACTTGGCTATAAGTCAAGTCATAAGAGCCAAACTATATAATAGTTGTCTTCTATTTAGCTATTAAAAAAGTTTTTTATTATTATGTGGTATCATATCTCACTTTCTCTTTCCTGTTCCTCCTCATATACACTTTTGTTTGGACCATAGATGTCTATGCTTCCGTGCCCAGCTTGTTACTTGCATGAGAGCCGAGCTCTCTTCTTCTCCTCTCCTCTCTCCTCCGTACCAGCAAAAATGCTGACTAGCTCGACTATAAATCCACTATTGTACCTGCTCTAAGTTACTTGGAGTTACACTGATGGCTTATATATGGTGTTGGGGTCCGGTTGGGTTGCGCTCTCTTGGGTGGCCAGATAGTTTAGGCCTTAGTCAGCAAGTTAGCTAGGGAAATGACAGCCTACAACACGACTTGTTGTAGTGCATGTGGCTGTGTGTTTGGGTTTGGTCAGCTGGATATACATCGATTCAAATCCCTCAATATCGTTGATATGAATACCACTTGCCATTTTGCTATTGTCATAGTAACAACTGGAAATGCAAAAATTTGAGGATAACGATGGAGATTGATAAACTACTTGTTTACCAGATGCTTGAGAGTACGTAGTATATGACACTTACCTAAAATTGTTAGGCAATGAACTAAATATGACAGCTAAAACCTGAACATAAGGATGCACTAGTAGTAAGCTTTTCTATAATACCAACAAAATAGCTAGCCAAACAACCCCCTACTTATTGTTGAGAGTCGGGAAACTATTCACTTCTAGTCAGGTAAGTCTTGCATAGTATACTGTGTACTCAAGGTTTTATTCCTGCTATTGCAGGTACACATTGGGTGCTGAAGCTAAATCGTGTTGTGTGTGGATACATCCTGGTGGACTCATGGAGACTTTCTTTCATTGCTCTATTCGTAGTTTATTTCAAATCTTCCACTATAAATATCTTGTTATTGTAATAACTTTTATTTTGTAAAACTCTGTGATGTATGAAATTGACTGAGAATGATGAAAGTTTTATTCACTTGTATGGTTTGATGACGAGTCCTTTCAGGTTCTCCCATGGGGTGGACTCGATAGACTACCGGATTTGACTTGCTCTCTTGGGTAATAGTGTTAATGGGTGACAAGTATATATATGGGATCAGGTTAAATTGGGTGGTACTACTATACACATGGATATCTTCTTCAACATTCTCAGAAGGAGATCGATGAAGCTGAGTAGCCCATCCTGCAAGCATTCATAGAATAGACTCTTAGCAGCCAAATCTACGCAACTACACAACTGACCTTTCGTCGATCGCCCAAAATGCCTTTAGTCTCGGTGATTTCGGCGCCCGAGACTAAATAGGGCTTTAGTCCCGGTTGGTGTTACCAACCGGGACTAAAGGTCCCTCGCCAACGGCTCTATTGTCAGGCGCTGTCAGGAGGGACCTTTAGTCCCAGTTGGTAACACCAACCGGGACTAAAGCCCTGCATTTAGTCCCGGTTGGTGCCACCGACCGGGACTACAGCTTTTGTCCCAGTCCGTGGCACCGACCGGGACTATAGGACTGGCTTTATTCCCGGTTGGTGTTACCAACCGGGATTAAAACCTCCCCTACAAATTGAACCTCCCTCTTCTTCCTCCCTGCCCGAGCCCGAGCTTCCTTGTTCATGTTCTTGTTGCTTGTTCTTCCATTGTTCTTGCTTGTCTCATCTCCGGTGATCAATCCACTTCAAACGCTTCTACGCCGTCGTCGATTTGTTTGAAAGGTTGCTAGCTTCATCCTCCTATGTTTTAGCAGCACCATATGTAAATCCATGTTGTATATGGCTATTTTATTTCATATTGCTAGCTCCAATCACTTTTCATGTTTGAATTTTTATGAACGATGCTAATTATAGTACCTAGAAAGTAGTATACACATATAATGTTTAGTTCTATTATAGACTTTTTAGGATACTTTTTACTTTAATTTGTTCATGTTCTCATTTTAAAATATTAAATAATGTTGATTCTTTGTAATTTTGAAACAAATTAATTTTAACTTTAAAAATTCTTCAAATTAATTTTATTTAGAGATAAAAATTACACCTTTTAATAGAAAAATACAAATTTTATGATTTTGCTATCTTTTTATTAACGTCCACAAATTAATTTTATGAAATGATGAACCACTTATAAAATTTTGAACTCAATTAGACAAGGTTGTGCCGCGCTCTTTTCTCATGCTAGGCTTTTAATTATGTGATGCCATATAATGCAGATAATGACACGTCATTGGATGTACAATGCCGATCACCGCTCCAACGAGTTCATTGAGGGCGTGCGAGAATTCTGCAGAGTGACAGAGGAAAACAAGCGGGATGGTTTTATGTGCTGCCCATGTGCCGTGTGTATGAATTTGAAAGAATTTTGTAGCTCAAGAAGTATTCACTTGCACTTGTTCAAGTCAGGTTTCATGCCAAACTACATTTGTTGGACCAAGCACGGAGAGACCGGGGTTATGATGGAAGAAGGTGAAGAAGAACAAGCGGACCCTGACGATGTTTTTGCTCAATACTGTGACTTCGCGATGGAGGAAGTTGAAGAAGAGGCGGATGCAGAAAACAGTATCGCTGAAGATGACGATGCTCTTGGTGATGTCATTCGTGACGCACAGAGAGATTGTGAAAGTGAAAAGGAGAAGGCTAAGTTTGACCAAATGCTAGACGATCACAAGAAGTTACTCTACCCGTCGGCCGAAGATGGGCAGAAAAAGCTAGGCACGACACTGGAGTTGTTACAGTGGAAGGCAGAGAATGGTATATCTGACAAGGCATTTGGGAAATTACTGAAGATCCAAAAAAAGATGCTTCCGAAGCCTAATGAATTGCCCACCACTACATACGAAGCAAAAAAGATCGTCTGCCCTTTAGGATTACAAATCGAGAAGATACATGCATGTCCTAATGACTGCATCCTGTACCGTGGCGAGCACGAGAATTTAGATGAATGCCCTGTTTGCCATGCGTCACGGTACAAGATCTTGCGAGATGATCCTAGCGATGTTGAGGATGAAGAACGTCCGAAGAAGAGAATCCCTGCCAAGGTTATGTGGTATGCTCCAATAATTCCACGCCTAAAACAATTGTTCAGAAACAAGGAGCACGCAAAGTTGTTGCGATGGCACAAAGAAGATCGTAAGGTGGACAACATGTTGAGACACCCTGCAGATGGGTCTCAGTGGAGAGAAATAGATAGAGAATTCCCGGACTTTACAGACGACGCAAGAAACCTAAGGTTCGCATTGAGTACGGATGGATTTAATCCTTTTGGGGACCAGAGCTCTAGTCATAGCACTTGGCCCGTTACTCTATGTATCTACAACCTTTCTCCATGGTTATGCATGAAGCAAAAGTTCATTATGATGCCGGTGCTCATCCAAGGCCCGAAGCAACCTGGCAATGACATCGATGTCTACCTGAGGCCATTAGTTGAGGAACTCCAGCTGCTATGGAGCAAACCAAGTGTGCGTGTGTGGGATGAGTACAAACAGGAAGAATTCGACCTGTGAGCATTGTTGTTCGTGACAATTAATGATTAGCCAGCTCTAAGTAATCTTTCAGGACAGACAAATAAGGGATATAATGCATGCACCCATTGTTTTGGTGACCTTGAGGCAGTCTATTTAAAAAATATCAAAAGGTCGTGTACCTTGGCTATTGTCGATTTCTTGCTAAGAACCACCAGTTGAAAAAGAAAGGCAAACATTTTAAAGGTACGGCAGAACACCGGTCGAAGCCAGGCAACCGAGATGGGGCAGAGGTATTCAAGATGGTCAAGGATTTGAAAGTAGTGTTTGGAAAGGGATAAGGCAGTGAACCTGTTCCAAAAGACGCTTCGGGGCGCGCCCCAATGTGGAAAAAGAAGTCAATATTTTGAGAGCTACCATATTGGAAAGACCTTGAGGTCCGCCACTCGATCGACGTGATGCACCTGACAAAGAATCTTTGTGTCAATCTCCTAGGGTTCATGGGTGTGTTTGGAAAGCCTAAGGATACCCTTGAGGCACAAGAGGACTTGAAGCACGTGAAAGAACGAGACAACTTGCATCCAGAGAAGACAGATGATGGACGTCATTACTTAAGACCTGCTAGCTACACTCTTAGCAATGAGGAGAAGGAAAGCATGTTTGAGTGCCTAAGCAGCATCAAAGTCTCATCTGGGTTCTCCTCTAATATAAAGCGTATAATAAATGTGCCGGAGAAGAAATTTGTCAACTTAAAATCGCACGACTGCCACGTGATTATGACGCAACTGCTTCCGGTTACCTTAAGAGGAATTCTACCTCCACATGTACGTCTGGCCACCGTGAAGCTGTGTGCATTCCTCAATGCAATTTCTCAGAAGGCAATCAATCCTTTTGATCTAGCTACTCTACAGAATGATGTGGTTCAATGTCTTGTCAGCTTTGAGTTGGTGTTCCCTCCATCCTTCTTTGATATCATGACACATCTCCTAGTTCATCTGGTCAAAGAGATTAATATCCTAGGTCCTGTGTTCCTACACAACATGTTTCCCTTAGAGAGATTTATGGGTGTACTGAAAAAATATGTTCACTAGCGGGGTCGGCCAGAAGAAAGCATTGCCAAGGGATACGGGACAGAGGAGGTCATTGAGTTCTGTGTGGACTTCATTCCTAACCTTGACCCGATTGGTCTTCCTGAATCACGGTATGAGGGGAGACTTGGTGGAAAGGGTACACTAGGAAAGAAAACATATATCAGCCAGGGTGATGATTCTTTCAATAAAGCGCACTACATAGTTCTTCGAAACTCCACTGTGGTGGAACCGTATATTGAGAAACACATGAATTTTGTACGATCCGAGAATCCTGGGAAGAATGAGGCTTGGATTACGCGTCATCACATGGAAACATTCGGTGATTGGTTGCAAAAAAAATGTCAGGGTGATAAAACTATTGGAGATGAACTGTATTTGTTGGCTAGGCAACCAGCATAGCACGTCCTCACGTACAAAGGGTACGAGATAAATGGAAATACATTTTACACCGTATCCCAAGATAAAAAGAGTACCAACCAAAATAGTGGTGTCCGCGTGGATGCTACGGAACCAAATGGGAACATACACACATATTATGGTCGCATAGAGGAGATTTGGGAACTAGACTATGCACATAATTTTAAAGTCCCTCTATTCCGATGCCAATGGGTGAAGATGAACGGATGGGTATCAGTCGATAAGGAGTACGGAATGACAATAGTGGACCTCAACAATATTGGGTATAGAAATGATCCATTCGTCCTTGCTGCTGATGTGAATCAGGTGTTCTATGTGAAAGACATGTCTGCAAAACCCAAGAGAGGGAAACACGACGAGAAAAAAACCAACGAGCCAAAGTGCCACATAGTTCTTACAGGGAAACAAAACATCGTGGGAATTGAAGACAAGTCAGATGTGTCAGAGGATTATGAAAAGGATGAACGAATCCCACCCTTCTGTGTGGCAAAAGACCCAAGCATCCTGCTCGCTGCTAAGGACACTCTATGGTTACGGAATGATCATAACCAAGGGCATTACGTCAAGAAAAAGTTTACCACTGTGCCTGCTTGACATAGGTAGTGAACTCAAATTAATAATGTGTATTTGACATCTTGTGTAATATAATTGTAACATTATGTCTTGAAAACTCAAATTTGAGTGGTTCAAACTTTGCTATATGTGGGAATTATGGATTTTCAACTACACTTTGCCAATACTTTGTCAAATGCAAAAATGGTCTATATATGAAATGTAGATCTTGATGAATGGAACAATATTGGTATTCATGACTTTTCCACTCGAGACCATCCAGCATTCCGAAAACCGGCGTTTGACTATGAATTCTTTCAAAATTCAAAATTGTGTGGTTCAAACTTTTGCAAATGAAAAGTTGACCATTAGACCAAATATAGGTCTTGATGACTGGAACAAACTTTGTATTCATGAGTTTTCCATTCGAGACCATCCAGGGTTCGGTCAAAGTGTGTGTTTCTAAAAACCAATGTTTTGACTTTGGTCAAACTTGGTCAAATGACCTATTTGATGACTTCAAATGAAAAACTTTTGAATACCAAGTTGTTAGAGCTCATCAAGATCAACATTTGATACATGGACCATATTTTCATCTGGATAAATTTTAGCAAGTCCCAGGCACATATTTTCAAAATCGATGACGGGTTTTGGTCCAACTTGGTCAAATGACAGACTAAATGACTTGAAATGAAAAACTTTGGAATACCAAGTTGTTAGAGCTCATCAAGATCCAAACTTTTTATATAGACCATTTTTTCTATTTGAAAAAGTTTAAATAAACAATACTCACCAAATCTTGAATCTCACACAAACTATATGAAACTATATGTGGGAATTATGGATTTTCAACTACACTTTGCCAACACTTTGTCAAATACAAAAATGGTCTATATATGAAATATAGATCTTGATGAGTGGAACAATATTGGTATTCTTGACTTTTCCAGTCGAGACCATCCAGGGTTCCGAAAACCGGCGTTTGGCTATGAATTCTTTCAAAATTCAAAATTGAGTGGTTCAAACTTTTGCAAATGAAAAGTTGACCATTAGACCAAATATAGGTCTTGATGACTGGAACAAACTTTGTATTCATGAGTTTTCCATTCGAGACCATCCAGGGTTCGGTCAAAGTGTGTGTTTCTAAAAACCAATGTTTTGACTTTGGTCAAACTTGGTCAAATGACCTATTTGATGACTTCAAATGAAAAACTTTTGAATACCAAGTTGTTAGAGATCATCAAGATCTACATTTGATACATGGACCATATTTTCATCTGGATAAATTTTAGCAAGTCTCAGGCACATGTTTTCAAAATCGAAGACGGGTTTTGGTCAAACTTGTTCAAATGACAGACTAAATGACTTGAAATGAAAAACTTTGGAATACCAAGTTGTTAGAGCTCATCAAGATCCAAACTTTTTATATAGACCATTTTTTCTATTTGAAAAATTGTAAATAAACAATACTCACCAAATCTTGAATCTCACACAAACTATATGAAACTATATGTGGGAATTGTGGATTTTCAACTACACTTTGCCAACACTTTGTCGAATGTAAAAATGTTCTATATATGAAATGTAGATATTGATGAGTGGAACAATATTGGTATTCATGACTTTTCCAGTCGAGACCATCTAGGGTTCCGAAAACTGGCGTTTGGCTATGAATTCTTTCAAAATTCAAAATTGAGTGGTTCAAACTTTTACAAATGAAAAGTTGACCATTAGACCAAATATAGGTCTTGATGAGCGGAACAAACTTTGTATTCATGAGTTTTCCATTCAAGACCATCCATGGTTCGGTCAAAGTGTGTGTTTCTAAAAACCAATGTTTTGATTTTGGTCAAACTTGGTCAAATGACCCATTTGATGACTTCAAATGAAAAACTTTTGAATACCAAGTTGTTAGAGCTCATCAAGATCTACATTTGATACATGGACCATAGTTTCATCTAGATAAATTTTAGCAAGTCCCAGGCACATGTTTTCAAAATCGAAGACGGGTTTTGGTCAAACTTGGTCAAATGACAAACTAAATGACTTGAAATGAAAAACTTTGGAATACCAAGTTGTTAGAGCTCATCAAGATCCAAACTTTTTATATAGACCATTTTTTCTATTTGAAAAAGTTTAAATAAACAATACTCACCAAATCTTGAATCTCACACAAACTATATGAAACTATATGTGGGAATTGTGGATTTTCAACTACACTTTGCCAACACTTTGTCAAATGCAAAAATGGTCTATATATGAAATGTAGATCTTGATGAGTGGAACAATATTGGTATTCATGACTTTTCCAGTCGAGACCATCCAGGGTTTCGAAAACCGGCGTTTGGCTATGAATTCTTTCAAAATTCAAAATTGAGTGGTGCAAACTTTTACAAATGAAAAGTTGACCATTAGACCAAATATAGGTCTCGATGAGTGGAACAAACTTTGTATTCATGAGTTTTCCATTCGAGACCATCCAGGGTTTCAAAAACCGATGTGTATCTCTGAAAATTTTAAATTTTAAAATTTAGACAATTAATGTCGCGCATTTGGATAATTATTATTGAAGAAACAAAAGTTTAACGTCCAAATGACCCAAAAACAAAGTTTCTGTCGAAAGCCAACAATTTTATATATTTTAATTGCCCATTATATTTTTGCATTAACACAATATTCATTATAAATAACATTTATTTTGGATAATATGAAATATTTGAAAAAAAAATAGTGTTTACAATTTTTGTAATGCACAATAGAGTCAAACTAAACTAATGTGTATTTTTGAAAAAATTTATGATAAATATTTAACTTACTATGCATTTAGAAAGATGAAAGGAAAAAAAAAGGTGAAAAATAAAATTCACCAAATTTTGGCGCCTAAACGGGCGCCAGAATTTGGTGGAAGGACCTTTAGTCCCGGGTCTGGCCACCGCCCGGGACTAAAGGTCTCACCCTTTAGTCCCAGGCGGTGGCCAGACCCGGGACTAAAGGTCCCCTGGCCTATAAAGGCAGGGGCTTCTTCCTGATCCTCCCACACCTGCGTGCACAGACGAAACATAACCGCCGCCCCGAGCACCGCCGCCGCCGCCGCGCGCCCTCATCCTCGCGCCCGCGTCCGCGCGTCCGCGCCCTCATCCGCGCCCTCGTCCGCCGCCCCGAGGACCGCCCCGAGCACCGCCGCCGCCCCGAGTACCGCCGCCGCCGCCCCGAGCACCGCCGTCCCACCGGCTTAGTGGTGTAATAATTTGATGTAAAAAAATGCAGTCACCGAAGTCACTAAAAAATGATGTAAAAAAAGAAATAATTTGAAAATGCATTAGTATATAATAATTATATAAATAGTGATGTAATAATTAATATTTAGGGATAATTAGGGATACACACACACTAAATAGTAAATACACACACACATATATTAATAATGTGATATATATAAATGTGATATAATATTTCATATGTATTAACACACACTCTTATAATACATTTGTTCCCTCTTTCTTCCTACTTCCAGATTGACGTCTCTCTGCCGCCATCACCAAAGTCCACGTCGTCTCCGCACCGACCGCCGTCTCTCCGCCGTCTCACCGGCTTCAAAATACAGGTATTGTTTAAATTAGTGCTATAATTAGTGGCACAATTAGTGGTATAAATTAGTGGTATATTTGTTAGCAAATGATGTTCATAATCAAATGACATACACTAAACCCTAAACCCTAAACTGTAAACCCTAAACCCTTAACCCTTAACCCTAAACCCTAGGCCGTAAACCCTAAGCCCTAAGCCCCTGTCACGCGTACTCACATATTTTTGCAGAAATGGCTGACCCGAGAGAAGACGAAGAAATATTGTTGAACATGATCTGTGGTAGCGCTGAAGAAGGTCGTTATGACGACCGTGAAGGCGATGAGAACCCTGAGGGCATCGATGACGGTTCTCAGTACTTGGTCGACCCGAATGACCAAGGCAATGTTGGCGAGGTCTATAATATATGCAGCCTCCTATGTTTATATACATGAAATTCAAAAAAAATTCCTTTATTAATTATCTTGTTTCTGCCTACATAGCCCTTTGTCTCAATGACAACCACGGGGACCAGCAGAAAAGTACGAGGCCCGAAGAAGCCGATGGAGGGTCGGTTGGTTATCACGGATTTCGACGAGGGAACAGGCCAGCCATGTGGACCCCATGCAAGGGCCTTTGTCAACCACTTAGGGTACCTTGCCTGGGATAGGATCCCGATCAATGTCCGTGAATGGAAGAAAAATAAGCAAGGCCCAAAAATCAGTTATGTCTCCGACCATGACAAGGAACTAGTTTGGGGTGACGTGTTGCAACATTTCACGCTAGACACAAACGATGAATAGTTGAAGGAAAGAGTTCGGGATTGGTCTATGAAGAAGATGGCCACACAATTCCAGTGCTATAAGAAGAATCTATATAACGACTATATCAAGAGGAACAAGACTCCGGATTTCAACTGTAAGCACTTTGTCAAGTTGCGGCTGTTTTGGGACGAGTTTGTACAGTTCAAGACGTCGGAAGAGGGTCAGCAATAGGTGAGAAGGAACCAAGAGAATGCCTGACACAAGACCTACCACCATACGATGGGATCAGGTGGCTACCCTACTGCCATTCCTAAGTGGAAAAAAGCCGAGCAAGAGCTAATTGACAGGGGTTGGTGCCAGAATCCCTCGACTGGCCTGAGCGCGCCAAGCACTGGTTTTTCGCTCACGGAGGCCGCCTGGACCTAGAGACCGGAAAGGTCATGTATGGGGAACGCATCCAAGCTGTAGCAAAAAGATTTCATCAAGCCCGCTCCGTCGCTCAAAGTGGAGAGTGGCAGCCGAACAGAGATAAAGATGAGCTGACATACGCCCTGGGGAACCCTGAGCACGGTGGACGGACGAGAGGCTATGGCTCCGTGTCGTGGGAGCATGCCTTCCCTTAGGACAGAGAAACTTATAGAAGCCGCCAGAGAAAGAAGGAAGAGGACAGGGAACGGCTACGCAAGTTGGAGGAGGCTGTTATGAAGACCAGTGAAGTGGCTCGTAAGGCACTAGAGCGGGAGGAAGCGCTTAAGGCCACTATGAATGAGCAAATCAGAAAGGCCGTCGAGGAAGTTGTAAGTTCCCGCCTCCAGAGCTTGTCACAGCCGGCCGCCAACATCAGCCCCGGCTCAGCTCAGTTGAAAAGCAGTTGTGCTTCTACGAAGGTGCCTGTGAGGCAAGATGATGACACAGGGATGCGCTTCCCGGTGGATGACGTCACCGCTCCGTTGACATCCTGTGAGCTGCATATTCCGGAGGGGAATACCACAGTCAAGGTGGCTACCGGTGTTGTATCTCCTATCGACCCCACCAAGACACCAAGGATCCACTCGGTCGCAATACCACCCGGATATGCTAGTGTCTCAGTGGATAGAGTGGTCAAAGGCCATGAAAATGTGGCTCTGGATATCGAAGGTGGTGATGGGGAGAAGACCCTAGGTGAAGCGGAGAAGACATTCATATGTTGGAAGAAACGGTACATCATTATTCCTGGGGCGCCGCCACCACAACCGAACCCTAGGTGTGGATGATTGTGAACGCAATTGCTTTTCAATAATTATGTACTGTATCTAATTACGGTTCACTCATGTATATACCTTGTTCATTTTTTTTCAAATCCAGGACCTCCCCAAGTCTGTCTATCCATTCACCACATGACCACAGTGCCGTGGGACACGACAACGATGACGATTTCATACAAGACAAGGCTGCATCTCCACCGCTGGCCGTATCTCCTCCACGACGTACTCCAACGCCGCCAGCGGCCCAATCTCCTCCACAACAGCAAGCTCCAACCGCGCCGCCGCCGCCTCCGCCAATGCCGACAACGGCCGCCTCGTCGGCACTGGCTGGTCCATCGAGGAACAAGAGGCCCGCTGGCCCACAGAGATCGGTCCCACCACCTCCGCCGAAGAAACAAGTTGTGGTCACGAAGATCCCGAAGATGACCAAGCTTTCATACGAGAAGACTGATGAAGAACTTAATGCTTCAGTCAAGGCAGAAGTGAAAGCATTCTTCGAAAAGACCAAAGCTGACGCACGAGCAAAGCAAGAGAAGCCATACCTAATGTATCCTCGTGTAAAGCTACGTCAAGTGGTGCAGGCTATGCAAGACGAGAAGCGTGCCGCTAGTAAAAAACCAGCGCCGCCACTATCAGACTATGAGCGTACTATCACAAAGAAAATCAAGGAGGACAAAAGGAAACAGAAGGCGGCCGGAAAAGATGTTGCACAGCTCGGCCAACAAGCGCAGCAATCAGTGCCGCCACTAGTGGTTGAGAATCAATATGGTTCCAACATGAACTTGATGCAAATGTCGGTACCTGATGATGTGGACTTAGATGAACTCGCCAAGTGGATGAATGTGACTGGGCTTTCCTTAGAATAACTTCTTGGTCGGGAGGAACTGACAACTGTTAAAGAGGCCGAAGTTGTTGATGAATGGCGGAGGAAGTACGTATATGGCAGGAGTCTATGCGACCCTGCAAAGGTAAAAAATCTTGGTAGACAAATGTACAAGATGCACGAGTACTACTTGAGATTCTGTGCACAACATCAAATTGAACAATATCTGGGCGTCCAAGTCAGAGACCGTCACTACTTCCGTGGAGATGACGTCATCTGGGTAGAGTTTAGTGAAGTACACCAGCTTCTCTATATGGATGCTCTTGACAAATCTCTCATAAGCTGCTACTGTCTGTAAGTGATTCTTCCTTTTAATCAATAATCCCACTCTAGCATATGTACGTATTCGTAATAACTATGCTCACGATGTGCAGACACATGATGAGAGAACTCAGATTAAAACAAGACGATCGAATTAGTTTTATCGATCTGTATGTCATGTACAAGGACACAAAGACTAAAGATCCATTCAATCTAAAGATCAAGGAAATGGAGAAAAACCTCCGGAGGTTCTTTTATAACCAAAGGCATAAGGAGTTGATACTCCTCCCTTACAATATGGGGTAAAGTGTTGTGTTATATCATGTCTTAGTCAATCCAACATTAATATATATATAGAACTATTACCCTATAGTTGGCTACAAAATAACTTATTCTGTAGCCACTTTGAGTTACGATAATTGCTATGCAAATTTACGAGATTATAGTAACTTCCTTACTATGTGATTGACTATAACATTATAGTAAATATCCACATGTGTTATAATAATTCAACTATCGTAAATATATATTGACATTGTCGTAAATTAGTATATAAAATTATCGTAAATAGAGGTGGCTACAAAATAACTTATTTTGTAACTAGCTATAGAGTATACTCTCCATATATATATATATATATATATGTTGACTCTATAAACAAATGCAGGGATCACTGGATACTCATTGAGATTAAGATCAAGGAACAAACTATAAATGTGTGGGACTCAATGAGAAAAGAGCTGGCAATGTACCAAGACATGATCCAGAGGTAAGTTCTATCATTCTTTAATTATCGTTGCCTGCTCCTTTACTTTACTATGCTATACCTAATCAACGATCGACTTATTGGGCAGGGCTTGGGCTTGGCTACAACAAAGATATCGTACGGATCTGAAAGTGCCACTCCCCCCCTCCTATTCTACATAAGTGGGTGTCCAGACAACTGTACGGAACCAATTTATGTGGATACTACGTTTACGAGTACATGCGGTGTAGCAAATTTACACCTGCTAAAGAGATGCTAAAAGTAAGTAACATGTGTATACAGTAAATTCATATCTTATTTATTTGTT
The DNA here is from genome assembly GCA_038087645.1 of Saccharum hybrid cultivar R570. Lineage (NCBI taxonomy): Eukaryota > Viridiplantae > Streptophyta > Magnoliopsida > Poales > Poaceae > Saccharum > Saccharum hybrid cultivar. The sequence goes on along the minus strand of JAQSUU010000805.1, from coordinate 22,972,491 downwards.
GAAACTAAATAAATCTTATGTATATTAATATCTTTTCCTTTAATTAATGCAAATGGAAGGAGTGGGAATCGAAAGAACAAGTGTTCAAGCACACAATACTCGTCGCAATCCAGGAGACGATCGCAGGTTTCATCAACGATCATGTCATCCCGGAAGACGGCGAGTTCCACCACAACCCTAGGTTGGATTTGAAGAGTCCAAACAAGAACGAACACTTGTATGAGCTTTGAGTGGCGGGCAAACATTTGTGTAACTCATTAACCGGCGGCCGAACACTTGATTACTTGTATATTATTGTAAATGTAATGTGTATATACGTATATGTATAGCTCTATAATATATATATATATATATATATATGTAGTTTCATACTTTATTTGTGTGCAATAATAACGCTCTCGTATAGGTGCAACGTATACGGATAATAGCAGCGAAGAATAAATTGGAAAACAATATAACTGAAAACCAAAATCAATAATGAATTGGAAAGAAAAAGGAAAAAAAAAAGAACCTTTAGTCTCGGTTGGTAATACCAACCGGGACTAAAAGGTGTTGCGCCACGTCAATGCCTAGCAGCACCTTTAGTCCCGGTTGGGTCTCCCTTTAGTCTCGGGCCCGCGAATCGGGACTAAAGGTGGGACATTTAGTCCCGAAACCTTAGTCTCGGCTCGTAGCCCGGGACTAGAGGTCCTTTTGGACCGGGACTAAAGCCCCGTTGTGCAGCAGTGCTAGATCTGCTGCCCACCACCCTATTTTGATATGATGCAACACCTCATGGTGCACATGGTGGACCAGATACAGGCACAGGGTCCCATATACTTGCATCAGATGTGGGGATGCGAGCCTTTCATGTCCATTATCAATGGATGCGTACTCAATTAAGCTCACCTTGAGTGATCTATGATCGAGGCATATACTACCAAGAAGGTCTTTGATTGCTGCACAAACTAAATAAGAGACAAAAAAAAATGATTTGTTTGCCTATTTGCCCGCACTAGGCGCAGTGGCCGTGCCGCCATGCATCTCTCGAGGAAGAGTGCGAGTGAAGAGATAAGGTTTCCACTTGCATCTGAGGAAGAGAAGGAGGGTGTGGGGATCGTAGAGATATAAGGAAGAGAGAGTAGAGCAGTGAGTCTGCTTCTTTCACTTTTAATCAGGCGGTGAGATTGATGTTTTCTGTAGCATCTCTAGGAAAAAAAATTGGGTGCAGGAAGACCGCACGCTGTTTCCATGCGAGCTACTAACATGCAAGGCGTGCGTTGATAGCTGGAGACGAGCCGAGAGGAGGGGAGGACGAGCCACGGCGTCTTGGTTGAGTGGTTGGACATGTGTCGATGTTCTAGGGGAGGAGCGCACGGGTGCGGTCTTCCCACACCCAATTTTTTGCCATCTCTACTGGTAGATCACGTAGCCCAGCGACTGTGAAACTTTTATCTCTATACTTGCCGTAGGTTTAGTCAATCGCCAGTACAAGTAAATCTATTTCTACTAGCGGTTGGTTAAGTCAGCGGTTCAAGTTAGTCGTGGGCCCACAAATTATTTTGTATTGGCACCTGTATTTGATCGACTGCCAGTGAAAAAATATGAGGCGTTAATGAAAACTATTTATGTACTAGTGTAACTACCTTGTATATATGCATTGTTTAGTTTGAAATGTTCATGCTACATTTGTTGAGACATGTAATCTGTATATTGCATATATATTGTTAGGGCACTGGTGGTGTGAGTATAATGTATCTAAGTGTAAGAAAATCGATCAACCAAGCTTACAATCATGAAAACATTGGTGGAAATCATTTTGAAATAAAAAACCATTAACGAAAACGGTAAAATTTGGATAGCTGCCTCTGTTCAACATTACATTTTTTTAACAGAGGCAGAATTTTGAGGGCCATCACCTCTATTAATCGTTAATAGAGGCAAACACCATAAAGCGATGGCTGATAATGTGATTAACAAGGTGGACTATTTATAATGCCCACCTTTAAATAACACATTAACACAGATCATTCACAGAGACGCCGGACTATCAGCCTCTCAAAATGTGAAAAAAAATCTCAGAAGATGCGGTAAAGCTCTGAACCGGGCGTCCGTCTGTCTCGACGCTTTCTTGCTGGGCCACGGCGCTAGCCCAACAACCCATGCTCCTTCGTTTCTCAAAAAAACTACTTATTCACTTATTCATGTCCACTCATTCCTCTTCCTATTGCCCTTATTCGCTCCTCCGCCACCTCCGAGCGCACAGCCATTGGCCCTCCGAGGCACAGCGCGTGACCACCTCCGAGGCTCCCACTCAGCCGCCTCTGAGGCACACCGCTCGGCCGCCTCTGAGGCTCCCGCTCGGCCGCCTTCGAGTCGTGGCGCTCGGCTGCCGGCCCTGCTAGACGTGGCATGCTGTTGGCTTCTCCAAGTCACACAGCCGTGGCCTCCCCGCCGTTCGTGCGGTCGATGCCTCCCTTCTGCGACATGCAGCCACTGCTGCCGGCCCGCCACCTACAAGCACCTCCAGGCCATTGCCTCTGGTGAACAGCACACACACCAACGAGCCTCCATTCTGCCGAGCAGCAAGGAGATGTTACATTGAAAGTGCATGTGGCAAAAGTATGTTTCAATTGTTTTAGATATTTCAGAGGTATGATGCAAGTGTTTCATATGGATTGCAAAAATAGATTGTGATGTTGCACATGTTGCAATGGTTGTACATGTATGTTGCAAGTGTCTGTTCCAAATGTTTCATCTATTTTTTCAGACGTATGTTGCAGGTGTGCTTATTTGAATGTTGCATGTCTCATATATATGTTGCAAGAGTATGTTCGAAATATTTCAGCTGTTTCAGTCTTTATATTGCAATAAGTGTTTTCATGTTATACGTTGCAAGTGTTTTATCTGGATGTTGCATATGTTGCACACACATATTACAAGTGTATGTTCCAAATGTTTCATCTGCTTCAGACTTATATTGCATTCAAGTGTTTTATGTTGCAAATGTTTTGTGTTTGAGATCAAGGTATGTTCAGAGAGTCATAGGGGCACGGCCCAAATGTTAGGGGAAGGTGAAGGGTCGAGATGGCGGACTAGAGGGGGGTGAATAGTCCTTTCTAAAAATAAACACGTCGGCTAACCGAAACAAATACGGAATTAAACTTATCGGTCTAGCCAAGACTACAACCCTCTATCTAAGTTCTCTAGCACCATGCAAAGATCCTAATTAAGCAACTAAGGTGCTAAGCTTAGCAAGAGCTCACCTAATCAATTCTAGAGCAAGGTCACACAAACCTATGCACTAGTACTTTGCCAACCGAGGGAGCTCCTACACAACTAGTGAAGCAAAAGCACAAAGCTCCTAAGCTCACTAACAAAGCTCAAGGTTAAAGCTACACAAGCCAATACCAACTTACTTAGCTACACAAACTAAGCAATGTGACTAAGAAGGTTACATAAACCAAATTAGTCACGCAAAGGGGAAACTTCTAGCTACACAAGCAAGAAGATAGCTAGCAAGCTACACAAGCAAACTAGTCACAAGAGCAAGTACACAAGCACTAGTATATGAATGTGAAAACAAGCTTGTGTATAGGAGAGCAAACCACCGAGAAGATGAACACAAAGTTGACACGGTGATTTTTCACCGAGGTTCACTTGGTTGCCACCAAGCTAGTCCCCGTTGTGTCGACCAACACTTCGTAGTTCGGTGGCTAATCGGTCACACACCTAGCCTCTCAAAAGGTGCCGCAAGAACCCACCATCAAGTGTGGTAGCTCAATGACACGCTCAACTAGAGTTGCTCTTCGCGATCCTCGCGGGGTGAGCACAATCCCCCTCACAAAGCTTCTCCGGAGCCTCGCACAATCTTCTTGCGAGCTTCGACGGAGCCACAAGCCACCAAGCCATCTAGGAGGTGGCAACCTCCAAGAGTAACAAGCACCACCGGCTTGCAACACGATCACCTAGTGCCACTCGATACAATCTCACAATGCAATCACACTAGAATCACTCTCTCACTCAATCCAATGAACACTATCAAGCATGAGTGAGTTAGAGGGCTCCCAAGCACTGCCACACAAGCCACAAAGACTATAGTGTGCTCAGCTGACCGCCCAAGGCCGGCCACCACTTCTATTTATAGCCCCACAAACGAATAGAGTCGTTACCCCTTCACTGGGCGAAATTTCGCATCGATCGGACGCGCCGGTCGAACTGACCGGACGCGTCCGGTCACTACAGGACAAACAATAGCAGTGCACGTCAGAGAGAGCCGGTGCTATGATCGGACTCGCTTCACCGTTTGACCAGACGCGCTGCACCCGGTGTCCGATCGGAGTCCAGAGAGCTCCCCTCGCGATCGGACGTGTCCGGTCGCACGTGACCGGACGCGCCACCGCATCTGCTTTGCGTCACGCCACCAAGCCGCTCAAGTCGATGCTAACCGGACACTCCGGTCCCGGGGACCCTCGGACGCGCCGGTCACGCGCTCTGCGTGTGCTTCTCCTCTACGCCCAGGTGAACTAACCGGACGCGCTGGTCAGGCCAGACCAGCATCCGGTCACAAACCCTAGGCGTGCTGCGCCTCTACCCTCGACTAGAGCTGACCGGACGCGCAGGTCCACCCTGGACCACGTCTGGTCCAACGTCCGGTTGGAGTTTTTTAGAGATAAACACTCCGGACTTTTGCCACCTCTTCTCACCTCCGGCGCAATGGAAAATAGGCATTTTATTTCCTCGAAAATGCCTCCGGCGCAATGGAACCCAAACCCCTCTCTACCGCTCAAACACCACCGCCTTCGCAAATGTGCTAACACCACTATGTGTATAATACCATGTGCAAGTGTGTTAGCATTTTCCCAATCATTTTACCGAAGGAGTTAACCACTCAACTTGCCACGCCACTCGATCCTAGCAACGATGCATAGTTAGATCACTCGAGTGGCACTAGATGATCGATATGCAAACAAGATTGCCCCTCTTGATAGTACGGCCATCTATCCTAAACCCAGTCATCAACTTCTCTACACACCTATGACCGGTGAAATGGAATGCCCTATGGTTATACCTTTGCCTTGTGCATTTCATTCCAACTCCTCCGATGTTGATGCAACACATGCACCAACCAATCACCAAATGATATGATCCACTTCATATCATCACGTGACCGTATTGGTTCATCGATCTTGACCTCACTTGCTCTTCACCGTTGCCTCGGTCCATCGGCGCCAAGTCTTGCTCAAGCTTCACCGTCACACACGGTCCCTTGCTTCAAAGCCTCCGACTTACCCTTCACACTTGCAACCGGTCCATCGAGCCAAGCCTCATCTCGATCTTCTCCACCTTGGTCACATGACTCTGTGTCATGTCTCATATGCAACAAGCTCCTTTATGACACAATCACATGTGGACTAATCTCCTGTGTATCTCACATAACCACATATTAGTCCACCTAAGTTGTCACTCAATTACCAAAACCAAACAAGGACCTTTCAGAAGGGCGCGGTGAGCCGACGGCTAGCCGATGGGGCATGCGGCGCAACTAGGATAATGCGGACGGGGCGTGGTCGTTCTCATCCCAACTCCTAGGTCCTGCCCGCGTGGAGAGAGAGGAGGGGGTCAGGAGAAGGAGCGGCGGGCCCAGGGTGTCACGTCTAGTTTTCCAAAGAAAACCAAGCTCACCAGATGTGTGCCCAGGAAGTCCACACATACAACAACAGAATGGAAAATATTAGAAATAATGTTATTAAATAACATATACATAGCTATATTAACACTTACATCAGAGTATCACAGAGCGGTAACTAATCTTCGGGCTCCATTCTTCATAGGGACGGCTGACTGGGGTAACATACACCTAGCACTTCTATCAATCTTCTGAGAACTCTTTCGTGTCCTCAATCTTCTGAGCAACTTTTACTATAGACTGAGGTGTGGAGGAAATAGCAAGGGTGAACACATGTTGTACTCAGCAAATATAACATGGGGTTCATGGGGCTCAAAAGGATGACACTGGTTTAACTGCGATTAGCTTTTAGTGAGTCATGATTTTAGCAATTGAGTAGCAACAAGTTTAACACAAGCCCACATAAACACATGAGCAGGTAGACATGAATAATGAGTTCCAAGGCCGCTCGTGATCATGAGTACGGCTGTTATAACAGTTTTACACTCTACAGAGGTTGTACACTTTCACCATGAGCCGTTGAAAGCCCAAGTTTGGTTTTAGAAATTGAGTGACACCAAAGTTGCTAATGTTATGTGATCAAGTGTGATTAAGCAAGGCATAAGCAACATGTGATGGAGGTGGAAATGGCATGGAGAGATGGCCACAAGACCACATGATTTGGTGCATAAAATGATGAGCAAGATCATGAAGTAATGCACATAAAATGATGAACTTGATGATCAAGTGGAGGAGAAGGATCTAAGAGCGCAAGGCAAAGGTATAACCATAGGGTTTTCCTTTTGCCGGTCTAAGATGAGTAGAGAAGTGATTGACTGGGTTTAGGATACATAGCCGACTATCAAGAGGGGCAACCACGGTTAGCTCGGGAATCAAGTGCCACTAGATCAATGTCTTGAGCATATGCATTAGGATCTAGTAGAGAGCTAACATAACACCTTGAAAAATGTTTGTGAAATGCTAACACACATGCACATGGTGGTGTACACTTGGTGGTGTTAGCACATTTGCGAAGGCGGTGGAGTTTGAGCGGTAGAGAGGGGTTTGGGTTCCTCTCTCGCTCCCGCCGAGCTTGCTCGGCTGGATTCGGCGCTTTTTGGGGAAGTGAAACGCCTATTTTCTACTGCGCCGAAGGCGGAGAAACGGAGGCATAAGTCCGGTGTGTTTCTCACTGAAAAACAGTGACCGGACGTTGGACCGGACACGGTCCAGGGTGGACCTGCGCGTCCGGTCAGCTCAAGTCGAGGGCTGAGGCGCAGCGCTGTGACCGGATGCAGGGTCTGGCCTGACCAGCGCGTCCGGTCAGTTCACCTGGGCGCGGAGGAAAGGCGCGCGACCAGCGCGTCCGAGGGTCCTCGGGACCGGAGCGTCCGGTCGGGCACCTAGAGGAGCAGAGCGTGGTGTGGAGCTGATCGGACACGCGGTGCGTCCGGTCACGTGCGACCGTACGCGTCCGATCGCGCGGGGAGCTCTCTGGACTCCGATCGGACGCCGGGTGCAGCGCGTCCGGTCATTTGGTGAAGCGGCTCCGGTCATGGCAACGGCTCTCTCTCTGACTCGCGCTGTTACTATTTGTCCTGTAGTGACCGGACGCATCCGGTCACCCTGACCGATGCGTCCGGTCATCACATTTTTCACTGCGTTGTCCGGTAAGGCTAGTTGCTTACCCCTTCGCTTTAAATAGACGGTGGCCGGGTTTGGGGGTTGATAGCTTGCACATTTGAGACCTTGAGACATCCTTTGAGCTAGAGAACAATCCCTCCACTCATCTCTTTGCTTGGTTGCACATCTTGAGTGAGATTGAGTGAGATTCAAGTGCATTACTTGAGAGTTGCATTCTAGAGGCACTTGATCTTCGAGTTGCTGCAGATTTCTTGTTACTCTTCCGTGTTTCCCGACACGGTAGACGGCTTGGAGCAGCGGAGGTGATTGAGCTCGCAATTGGAGATTGTTGGAGCCTTCCCCGTGGGAGTTCACGAATTGGATACTCTAGTGGAGCTCGTGGCTTGGAGGATCCCCATCTTGTGTGCGGTTGTGCGGCACCCGCCGAGGGCTCGACTCTTGATAGTCGATTAGCTCGCGAACCGACAAGTGGGTGTATCGCCACAACGGGGAGTAGCTTGCCGGGAAGCAAGTGAACCTCAGGATAAATTCTTGTGTCGTTCTCTTCTCGAGGATTTCTCTTGTGTGATTGATTGATTGGTTCTTCTCATCTCTACACGGCGGTATAATCACTCAAAGCTCTTCTCTTGCGTTACTCCTTGTTTCTAGCTTGTAGTTGTTGTTGTGTTTAGTGGATAGCCTTGTACTAGACTTGTGTAGGTGGCTTGCTTAATTAGTTAGAGCTAGTGCATTTTGCTTCGCCACCTTTTGTACTAACACTTGTGGTTAAGTAAATCTTGTAGAAGTTTTAATCAGGCTATTCACCCCCCCTCTAGCCTATCTGGACCTTACAGCCATGATTTACCCTTTCGCCCGAGGCAACCAACCTCTTGACCCACTACCAAGGAAGGTCGGCAGGGTTTACTATGAAGTCTTTCAAAGGTTCGTCTAACAAGTTAGGGCCGCTAGGATTCCAATTGGCAAACAGATGTAGAGCTTCCCTTCAAAATGGCACATTCCGTGCAGGCTATACACATAAGGACAGAGGCCGCACTATACCCGATTCGTCAAGCCCCTCTTGCGCTATAAAGGTAACTAGTAACAAGCTAGAAAATGTCCTCATACTTGATTAAAGCTAGAGCCATGTAGCACTCATGGTTGTACTGTAAGTCCCGGTTGACCACTTACAGATAAGTCCTTAGGGAGAGGAATCTAGAGCATCGCAAAAACTATGCTCTAGCCCTCTTGTTTCTTGTTGCTAAAAAGCATCTTTTAGTGTTTATTGCATAATCCATTAGTCAAGTTACAAGATCATGGTCTTAGTTTGAGAACTAGCATCATACTACCCAATGCATAAACCCATAGGAATCAAGGTACAAGATAACAAAGTACTAAAAAATCCTTAGTGGTAGTCAAGGTAGGCACATGCAGTATGAATTAAATGATTAAAGGTGTATTGGTCAACAAAGATGATCTCATGATATACTTGCCTCTTACTCTTGCTCACATTTTCCTCATACTTTGCTTCTGGTCATCACCTTCTGATCTTTAGTGCCCATAAATGGATCTTGTTCTACTCGTAGCAAGCACCACACATAGGCAAACATACAAGCAACAAATAAAAGCAACTTAAAACAGTACACCACACAAGATAAAACAACGTACTCAAAGAGAGCTAGTTCTATGGTCACGGAATCGCAAGAAACGCCGATAGCTGAACTATCGTTAAAAAGAAACGACTATCGAGGGTTTTATATTATAAAAGAAACAACTATAAGCTTGATTTATTTTAATTAAGAAAAACAATGTGAATATTAATTCAGATTAATTATATTATATTTTAATTTTAAAAACAAGTAAGAACTAGTCATATTTTATTTATGAACATGTCTCATATTATTTAATCAAGTTCAACTTTAACCTTGCATAAAAAGACATGTGATAGCACCTAAACAAGTTTATCCTATGCAACGGGTTTGAACTAAGCAAATTATAATTTAGGAACATGTTTATACTAGCAATTAATCATATTAATGTATAAAATATCGGAGTATAAAACCTATGTTGATTTTAATTATAAAACTAGTTGCACGTGTATTAATTAATATTTAATTACATATAGAAAAACATGTGACATACAAAACATTAACACTACTGTATAGAGCGTGTCGATACGAATCTAACGTGACTTGAACGGAGCAAAACGGAATTCAAACGAAACAAAACATCAGAGCATAAAAAAACTAAGAGAAGTAGATACATACTGTGATTGTCCAGTCACGTACTGATACGGATGCAAAGTACTATTTCTTTAGTGAAAATAGTGATGGAGCTATCTGACAACCACTTTGGCCTTGGTTACTGGTGACAATCAGGGCAGCACGCAGAGCTGGCAGCACGCCGCACGGTTCGGTAGCAGCAATCCCGGACTTCTTCAAGCATAGAGATGTGTGCCACGGGTGAAAGAAAAGGAAAGGCCAACTTGTAATGTAATACATGGACGTGAGGCATTCTTTACCTTCAGCCAATGATGAATGACAGCGAGGCAAACGACAACATTGCCTGACTACGGTGGTGACGGGTTTGTCCTCATGGGCGCAGGCATCAAAGGTAGCGCTAAGCCTTGCTGCAGAAGTGATAGAGGTCGGCCTCCATAGGTAAACATGGAATAAACAGAAACAAAAGAAAGGTAAGGAAAATCTCACGCTGAAGTTGAGGAGGAATTGAAGACAAAGCCAGCGAACGTTTGGACGAGGAGTTCGGCAAGGGATCCTCAGACTATCCGCACTCGTCATACTCTAAATTCGTCCTCTAAAAGGAATATTCCGTCCTAGTCATCGAAGTTTCATCCTCTATATCAATTTCTCCCGCACCCATCCATACTCTATATCATACTCTATCCACTGTGGGACCCAGATGTCAGATTTTTTTTTCTTTTTTTTTCCTTTTTCTCTTTCCTTTTATTTTCTTTTTCCCCTCCTCCTTTATCCATTCCACCGCGCGCCCTCCCCTCCCCATTCTCTGTCTCTCTCTCAGTCGACTCCGACGGCGGCGGAGCTCCTCGCCCGCGCGGCCCGGCGGCGGGGCGCACCTCCTCGCGCGGCCGGCCCTCCCCCCTCTCTCCCCGGCGAGCTCGCGCGGACCTCGCCTCTCTCTCCCCGGCGAGCGCGCGGCGGCCCTCCCCCCTCTCTCCCCGGCGAGAGCGCGCAGGGCCGGCGAGCTCGCGCGGACCTCGCCTCTCTCTCCCCGGCGAGCGCGCGGCGGCCCTCCCCCCTCTCTCCCCGGTGAGAGCGCGCGGGGCCGGCGAGCTCGCGCGGACCTCGAGCGGGCCGCGGATCTCGCGCGGTCGGGCGGCGGCGCTCGCCTCTCTCTCCCCGGCGAGCGCGGGGCCCCTCCCCTCTCTCTCCCCGGCGAGCGCGCGGCGGCCCTCCCCTCTCTCTCCCCGGCGAGAGCGCGCGGGGCCGGCGAGCGCGCGCGCGGGCCTCCTCCCCACCGCGCGGCACAGCTCCGTCGCGGCGGCACAGCTCGACGGCGGCGGCGCCTCCTTCCCCTCCTCTGCTCCGGCCCCTCCTTCCCCTCCTCTGCGCGCGGCGGCGCCGTGGGCCCCAGGCCACGTCCGCAGCAGCGGAGCATCCGCTATCCCTCCGCTATCCCGCCAAAGATAGCGGATGAGCGCCGGTTGCGGACGCCGATGGCGTACCCGCTGCGGCGTTTTTCGTCCGCTAAACCGGATAGCGGACGCATATAGCGTCCCCGGTGCGGGTCGTCTCAGGACCGTGGACACAAAGTCATCGCGAAGGTCATGGTCCAGGTTGAATCCTCTAGGGGCACCGGCAAGCCCGCTCGGCTGACATCAGCCTGTAGCCGACCGACTGCCAGGCAGTGGTTTTTGCCAGAGACAGACGAGATGGCCGGAACAGCCACTGCGGGAGTCAGGGCCGGTCCTAAGTTTTTATGGACCTCGAACGAAACTAAAATTTTAGGCCTTTTTATATAAACATGAAAATACTACTAGTACTACTCATTGCTAGTATATATACACACATATACGAAATATTATTGATAATCATTTAACTGAGTGCAAAAGCAATATTCATATGAAATAATTTGTATACATATTAAATTACCCTAAAATTTTCTTCTAAGATTCATCTCTTGTGACATTGTAGATCTCAAATAGTTCTTCACTCATTTTAGTTTTGAGAAGCTTCTTTCAGCTGATGTCACAATCATTGACACAGTAAACAAGATGTGATAAGCAATCAAAGTACTAGGATAACAATAAACCTTAAGAAATTTATCAGTATGCTAGACAAAAAAATCACAATGATCAAACAATTATACACTACCTTAGGGAGTCAAGTGCCTAGCAGAGATTACTTGATTAATCAATTGCTACTTTCTTGAATATTTGAATACTCTAGCGTCGGCCATTAATTACTTGATTAGGGATCATAGGATTAGGACAGAGATTCGTAGGTACCTGGTTGGCTGGTTGCTGCCGCCTGCCTGCTGGAAGCCTGGCTGCCTGGCGGATCATCATGCGTGCAGACTACAATCTGCAGACATGCCCGGCCGCCGGCCGATGACTCGCTGCGTGGTAGCGGCGGCGTCTGGCGTGACTCGTGAGGAAGCCGAGAAATCGGAGGAGATGAGTCGCGTGGCCACAAGGACACGGATATGGACGTCGATTCATGTAGCGTATTTGTGTTGGGCTAAAATGCTGAATACATGGGGAGGGGGCCCATCGGCTCCATGGACCTGGGACAGCTGCCCCTCTCGCCCTGCCCCAGGGCCGGGCCTGGCGGGAGTCAGAAGAGTTGGCCGACGGTGACATGATAGGTGGAGAGAAAATTCTAATTTACTATACAAGGGATTTTTCCAAACTTAGGACTCCCTTACGGTAGTTTTGGTGTACTTTGCTCCAGAGGTTGGTATATATATATATATATATATAACTTTCCACATCTATATCAATTAGCAATATGGTAACAATTGATATTACACCCTCCATCTTTACTAATAGGCCTAATTAACTTAAAGCTCATTAGTAAATAAATGTATGTGCCTTTGAGATTTATCAGGATAATTGCACATGGACTTCGAGGGACTATGGAAAATTGGGCATGCATTTTCTAAATTTCGAAATTAATTAATATCATGAAATTAAAAATAATTCTAGAAAGTCTAGAATTACCATTTATATCACGAAAAATGCTCCGAAGCTTAGAAAAATCCCTGGAAAAATCCTGGAGACAGATTGAAGGATGAAGAACTCAAATAAAATATTTGGAACTCATGAAATGCTATTTTGGAGCATCTAAAAATTAGATTATGCTCATAGAAAAATGGGAAGAAGTTTCGATAGAAACAGAAAAAATTCCCGAGAAGATTTGAGAGATAGATTGATTGATGATAAACCCAAAGAGGGTGTGATTGGAGCAGAAGAAAAGGACCTTGGCAATTTCTAAATGATAAGATAAGGATCAAGAGAGCAGGGATTTGATTATGGAAAAAGATAGAGACAAGACGAAGAAACATAAAGACTTACTAAACGTGTTTTTGAGAATTTTACTTACTCACAACACCAAGTCAAGCAACAAGCAAACCTCACATCATCCAAACGCCCGTCAAAATTAGAAAACTTTAAAAAAATCATATTTTTCCTATAACTAAATTTGCGCTAGCTCAAACTAAACTTGGTAAATTTTATCCAAATATTAAAATCTTTTATTTTAGTTAGTGTTTTCCATGCACAACCCAAAATTAGAAATTTCTAGGTGTGACACGGGGCAGGCCGAGACGGACGGAGGTAGGGTACGCATGCGTGGCGCATGGGACGAGGCAGATGGGGAATGACTGTAGCGACACGGTAGGAGTGCAGCGTGTTTCTACTAGGCCATTTGGTACCGTCCAATGGAATCCTATCCCATCGGAGGGCACCAGCAATCGGAGGGCACCAGCAATTCCCCAGATGATGGTTCCCTAGTAGTGCAGTTTAGAAATTTTTTTAAAAAATTTATGAAATCAGCCTATTTTATTGACACGTAGGATCAACAAACCCACTTTCTATTGACTAACTTAGTTGAAAAGATATGAAAGGTTCCCATCAAATGGTGATATGCATGAACCTGACGTTAAGACTTAAGAGTTTGACTAGGTAGCGTGCCCGTGCGTTGCTATAGGATAGTTAAACTTTTGTAAAAAAAATACACAGATCGCATGATAAGATAACAATACTATGAAATTAAATACTGATGTTAAAATGACATTTAATCCAAACGGCAAAGTTCATGAAATTAACACAGTCACGGAGAACGCGGTGTCGTGGGCTCACCAACTTTACTGTATAGACCTTTTGCAACGTGAATAAATAATGCACTGATAATTTGAGCATAAACATGTTGTATTGTTAAAAACGATAATGCGAGCGTGATGTTCGTAAATTCAAAACTGAAGCGGCAGACGAAATTCTAGGAAGGGAAGTGATGGGAAGGGAAGGCGGCACCGAGCGGTGCGTGCGTGTGTACCTGGATGAGCACAGGAGCCGAAAGTGGGGTGGTTGTGGCAGCAAGGGCCACCCACTCGGCATCACCGTCGACTACTACCATGTCTAAGTCCGAGAGGTCGGGTGCGAGGGATCTGGCAACGGCGGCGCGAGGTACCCGTGCTAACACTACGGCTACATTTCGGATATGCAAATTAATACTATGAGACGGTATATGTACCATTGAATACACAACTCTTTTTTTCTAAAAAAAATTGTCCTTTACCAAGCCATGTTTAAACTATCTCCATAACATTAGACAAAATCAGTTTCACAAACATCACTTAATTTCTATTACAAACTTAGTTTCTTCCCCTCGAGGGGACCCTTTCCGGCAATGCCACCAGTAGCTTCAATTGGGACAATCAAACCTGCAGTTTATCCAAGGCACAAAACAGACCAGTGCTTGACCATCAAGAGAATGGTGCAACACACTTGCCGCCAGGAGTGCCAGCTGGGATACTAAAATTATAGAGTTTATTAGTTTCCCCAATGCCCAAAGAGTAGCATAGGTAAACATATTCAAGATGGCATGTTTTCTATCACAAATTCACATTTTAGCTAAAGATTCAAAATCATCTATCCTATATCCATCAATTATCTCGGCTAGCCGAGACCAAACCACCCAAGCTACCGCTAGCAGATTTCTCCATTTCTAGCATTGTTCGAAGTCTACACTTACACAGGTACAAAATCCACCATGCCATTAGCTTAGATGAATCACCGGGGTGCGTTGCAACGGGAACAAAATAATACAATGATGATTCAAGTTTGAACATGTCTGTCATTCTCACAAAAAAGCTCCCAGGTAGATGATATCAAAAGTCTAAATTCTCTCCTAATAAAGTGATACACTGAGATTTTAGTGTCATATATAAGACAAATTCCATACCAACACTGCTCTTCTTAACCCTAGATCCACATGTTTGCATCTCTAACAAAGCTCCAACCCCACCACGCTCATGTACTCGCGTCTTTGTGTTGCCACCGCCTTGCCATTGCGGGATTGCAATCTGGACCTACTTAAAATGAAGGGGAAAAATTCATTACAGAAGGAACATCACATATGTTCTTGTGAGTTTAGAAACTTCTATTGTTACCTTTCTAACATTATGACAATACAAGAAATAGCCCCATGCATGATTTTATTTCAACATACCCATATGGGGTAGCAAGCAAAAACATTTACAATGGGTACATGGCGCAATATGCAAGTCCATTACCAAATTAGGCATTAATTTAAAAAATCAATTCAACTAACATATATCAAGCAGAGTTTATAAGCATGGTTAAAACAGTATAGTGGCTCATTGGATGATCTCCTAGTGCCAACCGTCGTAAAGGGTGAAGGCACTACTATTTCTCTCTTCCAAAATTGTCTTTCTGTCAAAATATAAGTGGTTTCATAGTATCATTTTATTTTGACAGGTACGGTCATTGCCCCATGTTTCATTAATGGAGTTTGCTTGTTTACTGATGTTCTCTCTCTCAGCTTGGTACCTTAGCAACACATCAGTTAGTCTTCATATACATGAATTAAAAAAGAATAAATTTAACCCCAAATTTCCCAGCAGCCTGGTATCTTAGCAGCACATCAGTTAGTCTTCATATACATGAATTAAACAAAAATAAATTTAACCCCAAATATCCCAGAAGCACTGCTAGTTAATAAATCAATTTTGTAAGAACCAAATCTAGTTGGAATTTGAGCGCCATAACCACATACCTCACTGTGTAATTTGCAGGATGGTATAAATCCAGAAATAACTTGCAGTGCCTTGAAGCAGATTAAAACATGTGATTCATGATTACAATTGCAATCTTTCTGAACACCTAGGACTGGACAAGGTGCTCGGGTTCACGGGGAGGGCAGATGGCATGACAAGGTCACCAACTATCGCCACAGTTGATCATAATGCTGTGCTTGAACAAAAAATTACCATCTCAACAGTCACTGCCTACTGGGATGAAACCGCCAGTGTGTCCGCATAGCTGGTCATGATCTGCCATTTTGACAAGATTGACAAGCTTGCATAGGCTGCAATCAGCGAGAAATTAATGAAACAAATAAAAGCTAATGAAAAGGGAGCTAGATACGTATTAGTGAATCTGATGGTTAGCACATTTGTATTACTCTCAAGATGTTAAGAAGCTTAAATTTGACAGTGAGAAAATTAATATACACCCTCTCCAACTGAACTGAATATATATAGATCTCTGCAGATACTTTTTTTGCACAACCAAACCATTCAATTTAGCAAGGAAAAAAAACCTTTTTTGCATACAGTTCTCATATTCATTCTACCTGGTACTAAAAAATAGAATAGCTGATATCTTGACATGAAGTTTTAAAGGATAGAATAGAGTCACAATACAAGCAACTACAGATTCGCTAGTGCATTCCACGAAATCTAAATGAAAAGGGAGTTAGATACATATAGATCTCTGCAGATCCTTATTTTGCACAACCAAACCATTCAATTTAGCAAGGAAAAAATATACCATCACATCCATTCCAATTAAACCTGAAGGCTCTCTATTATCATTATTTAGCTGTGTCAAAAACACTAAGCAACATCCGTTTATCAGTGATCCAAATTTCCTTTTCAATTGATATATAACAAACAAAATTAGGGATGGAAATTTTCATAACCATGCCTGTATGGATCAACGAAGATGGCTAAAAGCTCACTCTAATATGTCACCAGAAGCATGGAGGAGCCATCAAGGACAATATCATGCATGTTTCCAAAACCGTCTAGGAACACCACGACCCTGCAGGTGTTCATGTCAACACTTCATCAAAGAGGAACTGCTCTTGCTGATATTTGAGGTCTTGTGTTGGAAAAAATGCAGATTGCCAATACTATTTCTACATATAGTAAATGCCAACACTATCTCTATATAAAGTAAATGCAGATACGTACTTATGAAGCAAGAGTTACAGTTAAAAAATTAGTGTGTTAGTAAAGATGATCCTCACACTTAGCAACAGCCAAAAATATTTGGGAACTCATATACGAAATATCAATCGCAGTCGCAATGATTTTTTTCTTCAAATGGAACAAATAAAATACAGAGTACCTTTTCTGCATACCTTTTCTTTGTGTATGCGTACCTTTTCTGCAAACAATTCTCATATTCATTCTACATAAACTATATTCTACCTGCTATGTTTGTTAAAATGACTGCCCATAACTAGATGCTAAATTAGCCCTCTTGATTTAGAACACATGTTTTGTGCCAGTCACCCGTCCCATTAACTACCATCTCCAGTAGCTTGGCGGTTGGCCGGCCATGCTAAAGAATGGAAATGATAAGCACAAAACATGTGTTCGCAGTTCAGATTTAAACTGATACAACTTGGCCAATCCTAAAGCTTCAAGAGATCACTACACCAATACATATCCCGAGGAACACACTTCCAGACATTCGCACTGTTATGCTGCTGGCATATCTGGAAGAGACGAAACAATACCATCTTCAGGAATGACCGAACTACTCTGCAGGGAGCGCTGACGGTCTGCAAGTCTGAAGCTCACCTATGGAGGGTACGCTTGCCGAAGAAAGACAGAGCAATCGCTGATGTATGGTGTTCTATTTCAGCCGATAGTTCCCACTCCCTCTGACGACACCGCCACCACTACTCCATGGGCCACGGCTGCTCCTACCAAATCTCTCATCTGGGTCATACACTACAGGAATCAGGCGCTTTGCCGAGTGTCTAGGACACTCGGCAAAGCCATAAATACACTCGGCAAAGGCTTTGCCGAGTGCCGCACTCGGCAAAGAGTACACGGCAAAAAATTCGTCGGCAAAGACCTCTTTGCCGAGTGTTTTTTGTCGGGCACTCGGCAAAGCCTTTGGCGAGTGCCACGACAGCACTCGGCAAAGAAAAGTTGCCGTGATGGGGGAGATAACGTTAACGGGTGCTTTGCCGAGTGTCCCACAGGTGGGCACTCGGCAAAGATTTTTTAAAAAAAAAAATTTCTTTGCCGAGTGTCCCACAGCCCAGCACTCAGCAAAGAAAAAAAATTTAAAAAAAAATTATTTGCCGAGTGCCCTATGGCTGGCACTCGGCAAAAAAAAATTTTTGAAAATTCTTTGCCGAGTGCCCGCCGAGTGGCACTCGGCAAAGAAAAAAATTTAAAAAAAAAAATCTGTGCCGAGTGCCACACTCGGCAAAGAAAATTTTTTTTAAAAAAAAATTCTTTGCCGAGTGCCCTATGGCTGGCACTCGGCAAAGAAAAAAAAATTTTAAAAAAAAATCTGTGCCAAGTGCTACACTCGGCAAAGAAAAACATTTTTTTTTTGAAAATTCTTTGCCGAGTGCCCTATGGCTGGCACTCGGCAAAGAAAATAGTTTTTTTTTGAAATTCTTTGCCGAGTGTCTTCTGCTTGACACTCGGCAAAGCAAAAAAAAAATTTAAATTCTTTGCCGAGTGCCCTCTTTTCTGGCACTCGGCAAAGCTGGGAAATTTACAAAATTGGCTTGCTTTTCCCAGCTTTGCCGAGTGTTTTTGTGATTGCACTCGGCAAAGGCTAGTGTTACACTCGGCAAAGTGACCATAACCGCCCTATTTTTTTGAATTTTACATTCCATCGCAACAAAAATAATATTTCACATATATATCAAATTCATCACATATATCTCACATACATCACAATATATATATCAAATTCATCACATATATCTCACATACATCACAACATATATAACATAAGTGCATCGTAAGTCCAAATAGCTAACACAAGTTCATCACAAGTCCAAATAACTAACACTAGTGCATCACAAGTCCATCACCAAGTGAACAACAACTAGAAAGACAACTACCCAGATCTCCAAGCTCCCCACTGAGACTGTGGTGTACCATAAACTGGATCATTCGAGGGCCCGAGAGGTGGATTATTCGAACCCGCCGATTGAGGCTGCACAAAGGAGAAGATATTGCATATGTGAGACAATAATCCACTAGGCTACAAGTAGTGTTACGGTTTGGCCCTAAGCATGAACATATAAACTTAAACAATAATATTTATACTTACAGGAGTAGCATGCCCTAAAGGTGGAGGTGGCGGTGAAACGAATAGCGAAGCTGGCGGAGCTACACCCGTCTTTTGCCCAAGAGCTTGCATGTAATGGAGAACCTCCGCCATCTGCTGTTGCTGCCTCTGCTCCATCGCAATGCGCTGGGCCTACATAGCCTCCATCCTCTGGCGATCGGCCTCCCGCAGGGCCTCCAATTGCTCGATCTGGGTCTGCAATATTTCACCACAATGTATAA
Organism: Saccharum hybrid cultivar R570; assembly: GCA_038087645.1. Taxonomy (NCBI): domain Eukaryota; kingdom Viridiplantae; phylum Streptophyta; class Magnoliopsida; order Poales; family Poaceae; genus Saccharum; species Saccharum hybrid cultivar. The sequence continues at coordinate 22,953,389 of JAQSUU010000805.1, read as the reverse complement.
ACAATACAAAGCTAAGATATGTAAATATCAATGTATGACGAATAAAACAGGAATCACCTGGAGTGATAAAATCTGCTGCTATGAAGTCTCTGGCCGTGGACGTATGGGAATGCTTGCGTCCGTGCTCCGTGCTCGGATTTGGGAGAGGGTGGGAGTACAGGTAGCGTCGATGACGCCGTCGCCAAGATAGTACCGCCCATGCTTCTTGCCTCCTCCAATCCTCATGACGACCTCTGAATCAAAGTCCTGGGAGCTCGGGTCATAGTCGTCTCCATGGAGAGCCCTTGCCGCCGATGTGTACTTATTGATACGGGTGTAGACGGACGGGTTGTTGTACGCCTCGGGCGGGTCCTCCTTATTGTAGGAGACGTCGGACGTCGCCTTGCCCTTGTGGGCCATAGCATATGCCATGAACGTGGTGCACTCCTGGCCCGCATGTGACGCCGACTACGAGAAATACAAAGATAATTAGAAATCAGGCAAAAATGAGCGTTAGAATAGAGAAATGAATTCGAGTACCCATGCTTGTCTGTATGCGGCAAGGTTACGGCTGCCTTGATGGTGCGGTACACCTGGCATCAGCAATCGCCGCTCCCGGGCAGCATTGTGCGCTTCAGTCCACTCGGGGCCACACCACCTGTCCACTATCATTTCCCAGCACTCAGGATACGCGGCGCACCACCATGGACACATCTGCACGTCATCAAGTATTTGACATATAAGATGAACAAATTAAGAGTACTTAATGTCAAAAGGAATCAATATTAATGTTCTTTATCTACCTGTATGTACTGGTCCCGGGTCAGCGTCATGCTTCTTGCTTGTGGCTTCTTAACATCCTCTCCAAGGATCGACCTGTAGTAAGTGACGACAGCCTGGACGCACGCCTCATAATGGATGTCCACGACGAGATTTTTACAGGCTTTGGTAAGCACCACCTCCGCCCTGGCCTCAAATCCCTCCTCGCATCTGTTCTCCCGATACACGTCCTAGCAGGGAGAGTGTGTATCCGGAGAACAACAGGGAGATGATGCCGAAATCCTGTCTCGAATCGGAGCAGACCAAGGAAACTAACTCATCTACGCATCCACGGGCTGTCCAAAATACGTGGACAATCCGAAATAGATACGGTCATAGATATATAAAGATCTGCATACCAATAACTGTATCTCTTTCGAACGGAAGACGTCTAACCGAGTTACGCGAGCTACGACTATGATAAAGAAAGGTGTTATACCTAGGGTGCCGGTGGAGTCAGGATAGCGGAGCCGTGGCGAGTCGGTGCAGTGGCGAGGCGACGCGGTGCAGGCAGACCCGCAAAACCGAGGAAGACGATCGACGTACTCCGACTCCGCTTCAACAGGCTCTTCTCTGCAAAAAGAAAAAGAAAAATAATACTGTTAATTAAAAATTTCGGCAGAACCTCCCCTGCACGGGAAGTTTTGAATACCTGCAAAAAACAACGGCACGATGACCGACATTCACATATGACAGCTCGATGGCCGACATCCACATACAACGGCTCGATGGCTGATATCCACATACAACGGCTCAATGTCCGAAAACCACATACAACGACAACACATACAACAACAATTACTAATGACACGACTATTTCACGCATTACACGAATTGCATAAAAAAAAGAATGAACGAACCTAGTGTGTGCTCGTCGGCGTAGCAGCGGCATGGCGGCGCGGTCGCGCGGAGGCGCGGCCGTGTAGGGCAAGCGGCACGGGCGGCCGGCGCGGCTAGGTGGGCGGGCGCGGCGCGGGGCGAGCCGGGCGCAGGGCGGGCCGGGTGCGGCGCGGGGCGAGCCGGGCGCGGGGCGGGGCGGCGCGGGCGCGGCGCGGGCGGCGCTGCCGGCTTGGCGCGGCGCGGCGCGGCCGGGGCAGCACGGGGCGGCGCGGCCGGCGCGGGGCGGGGCGGGGCGGCGCGGGCGGCTTGGCGCGGCGCGGGGCGGCGCGGGGCGGCACGGGGCGGCCCGGCGGGGCCGGCGCGGGGCGGGGCGGGCGGCGTGGCGCGGCCAGGGCGGGGCGGGCGGCGTGGGGCGGGGCGGCCGGCGCGGCCCGGCCCGGCGCGGCGGGCCCGGCGCGGCGTGCGGCGAGCGGCGGCTGGCCCGGCGCGCGGTGCGGCGGCCGACGCGGAGTCTCCGGCGGGCGGGCGGGCGGCGGCTCTGTGCTCTGTGCTGTGGGCGGTGCGGCGTCTGAGCCGTTCGGGCGGCCGGCCGGGTGTATAAAAACATGCTTTGCCGAGTGCCCGCGATTCGGCACTCGGCAAAGATTTTATTTTTTTTAAAAAAAATTTCTTTGCCGAGTGCCAGATCGCCGGCACTCGGCAAAGATTTTATTTTTTTAAAAAAAAATTTCTTTGCCGAGTGCCAGATCGCTGGCACTCGGCAAAGATTTTTTTTTTGCCATAAAAAAATTTTAAATTTCTCAAAAAATTTTAAAAAATTTCTTTGCCGAGTGCCAGATCGTCGGCCCTCGGCAAAGTTTTTTTTTATTTTTTGCCAAAAAAAATTTTAAATTTCTCAAATTTTTTTAAAAAATTTCTTTGCCGAGTGCCAGATCGCCGGCACTCGGCAAAGATTTTTTTTTTGCCAAAAAAAAATTTAAATTTCTCAGATTTTTTTTAAAATTTCTTTGCCGAGTGCCAGATCGCCGGCACTCGGCAAAGATTTTTTTTTTTGCCAAAAAATTTTTTAAAATTTCTCAGATTTTTTGATTTTTTTTCTTTAAAATGTCTTTGCCGAGTGCTAGGATGCTGGCACTCGGTAAAGAATTTTTTTTTTGCACCTAAATTTTTTTTACAGCCCTAATATAATATTAGGAGCTACATTTTAAATTTTGATATATTTTTTATGTTTTTTGCTGCACTTAGTTAATTTGTATCATTTACTTGAATTTTTTCGTAAAAAGCAAATTTGAACTGCAGGTGCATGGAATAATGAAATTTAGCCATTCAAAAAATAATATTCATGCTTTTGAGTGTATTATGAGGCGCTATCTAGGAATACACCCGAAATTTCGAACATCATGTTCACGAAACATGGGCACCGACTTGCGGGCGATTTGTTTTTAAATTCTATTAAATACAAACGAAGTCCGAAGATCACAAAAATTGCCAAGATGTCATGATATCGCATGTAGATACTATGATAAAAAATTAAGAATGTTTCGAGAAAGTTGTGACGTAAGTTGCTTGAAACCCAGACATCTTCACATGTGTTATCACAATATCACATGTGGTTTGTCTGGGTTTCAAGCAACGTACGTCATAACTTCCTCAAAACATTTTTAATTTTTTATCATAGCCTCTACATGCGATATCATGACATCTCGGTAATTTTTATGATTTTCGGACTTCGTTTGTATTTAATAGAATTTAAAAACAAATCGCCCGCAAGTAGGTGCCCATGTTTCGTGAACATGATGTTTAAAATTTTGGGTGTGTTCCTAGATAGCGCCTCATCATACACTCAAAAGCTTGAATATAATTTTTTGAATGGCTAAATTCCATTATTCTATGCACCTACAGTTCAAATTTGCTTTTTACGAAAAAATTCAAGTAAATGATACAAATTAACTAAGTGCAGCAAAAACATAAAAAAATGTACCAAATTTTAAAATATAGCTCCTAATACTATAGTAGGGCTTCACAAAAAATTTGGGTGCAAAAAGAAAAAAAAAATTAAATTCTTTGCCGAGTGCCAAGATTCTGACACTCGGCAAAGAAATTCTTTGCCGAGTGTCAGACTTCTGGCACTCGGCAAAGTAATAAAAAAAAACTTTGTCGAGTGCCTAACAGCAGGCACTCGGCAAAGGATTACCGTTCGGGCTCACCGTTTGTGCGTACGTCTTTGCCGAGTGTAAATCTTTGCCGAGAGCTGGACACTCGGCAAAGAATTTCTTTGCCGAGTGTCTGGCACTCGGCAAAGCGATCTTTGCCGAGTGTCTTACTTTGCCGAGAGCGGCACTCGGCAAAGAGTCTCTTTGCCGAGTGCCCGATATTTGGCACTCGGCAGAGCATATGACACTCGGCAAAGATGTTGTTTCCGGTAGTGATAGTATGACAGAGAGGCTAAGGAATTTAAGATCGAGCAGCAGGACATGGAGAAGGATGTTGCTAAGGGATTTCAAATCATTGATTCGGGGATATGGAGACTCACCTTTGAAAGATCGCTGGAGCTTGCACCAACAACTGCGTCATTGCCAGCAGCCCGGCATCCCACGTCGTGGTCTCCCGCCGTGCCATGGCCTCACTAGTGCCACCGTGTCTTGGCCTCCTCACCGGCTTCTGTGCGGCGTTCGGCGGCAGCGCGGCGAGCTGGGGGTGAGGGCGACGATGGGGAGTGGCGGATGCGGACGACGGTGGCCGGCCGCGCGTGGAGCAAGGATGAGGGCGGCCGCCCGATGGCGATGACGGCCGCGCAAGATCGGTGGTGTCGCGAAACTGCCGGGCGGCCGAATCAGGAGAGCGAGGTTTCCTTCTGTGACTGCCGGAGCGAGGTTTCCTTTTGTGACTGCGGGGTTTGAAGTGGAGGCGGATAGAGGGAAGGGGGCAAGGCGATCGGCAGAGCGAGGATCGCACAGGCGAGCAGGGAGGTGAGCCGAAATTTTGTCGTACCAAAACAATGTCTTATCTTTAGTCTTTATAGTTGTGAGAGATGAGAAATAGTACGTGGCGCAAAATCAAAATCTGTAGGATTCCGGTGCGTTTGTCCGATAATAAACTAACTAGAATATCCCCTGTAAGAAGATTCTAACGGTGCCTCCTCACTCAGTTTCTCCTCAAGTGCAAAAGGGTCGTAACAACGTCGTGAGACGGGCGTAGGCAAACTGTTTTGATGTTGTCACCTGACAGCAATGGAATCCAAAGTGTTGTTTAGTTTATATAAGAAAAATCAAGATGAATATATAATCATTCTTTTGAACACTAATGACATCAAATCAATGGTTCTCTATTCTGGATCTGCTCCTTATACCAACTCTATATCAATGCAACCAAGCTAGCTAAAACTCACACCTATGGCCCCTCTCATGGCCAAGATCGCCATGGGGTGGCCCAATGACCTGCTGAGCTGGGTGTTCCTAGCTTCGCTAGTAGTCGTGCTCTTGCAGCTGCGGCAACGGAGCAAGCTCCCGCTGCCGCCAGGCCCCAAGCCTCTCCCAATCATCGGCAACCTGATGATGATGGGTCAGCTGACACACCGAAGCCTGGCGGCGCTGGCAGAGCGCTACGGCGGGCTGCTGCACCTCCGGCTCGGCCGGCGGCACGTGTTCGTGGTGTCCACGGCGGAGTACGCGCGCGAGGTGCTGCAGGCGCAGGACGTCGCCTTCGCGAACCGGCCGGCCACCCTCTCGATCGAGTACCTCACCTACGGCCACGCCGACATGGCGTTCGCGCAGTACGGATCCTTCTGGCGCCAGGCTCGGAAGCTCTCGGTCACGAAGCTCTTCAGCCGGCGCCGCGCCCAGACGTGGCTCGCCGTGCGCGACGAGTCCGTGGCGCTCGTGAGCGCCCTCGCGCGGCGCAGCGGCGAGGCCGTCAACCTGGGCGAACTGATCCTCAACCTGAGCAGGAACGTCGTCTTCCGCGCCGCGTTTGGCACCCACGCATGCGAGGACGACCTGGGCGAGTACATCGGTGTCCTCAAGGAGTTCTCTCGCCACATCGGCGCGTTCAACGTCGGCGACTTCATGCCGTGGCTCGCCTGGATCGACCCGAACCGCCGCAGCCTCCGCGAGACGCGCAAGGGGTTTGACAGGTTCATCGACAAGATCATCGACGACCACGTACAGAGGGGCAGGAGTTCCACGGACGCCGAAGCCGACATAGTCGACGAAATGCTTGCCATCGCTGGTGACACCGTCGATGATGACCGGCATGGCTCCCTCTGCCTCACCCGCCGCAACATCAGGGCAGTCATCCTGGTACGTAACTACGTACATACATACGTATACGTGTATATGCATCTCCGATCCGGGTTCTCCACATGCTCATGCATCATATACGCGTGGATCGATCGTACGTCGCATGCACGCAGGATTTCATGTTCAGTGGGACGGAGACGGTGGCGTCGTCCATCGAGTGGGCCATGAAAGAGCTGCTGCGGAACCCCGACGACCTACGGCGTCTGCAGCAGGAGCTCGCCGACGTGGTGGGCGTGGACCGGAACGTGTCCGAGTCCGACCTCGGCAACCTCCCCTTCCTAACGTGCGTCGTCAAGGAGACGCTCCGCGTGCACCCGCCTATTCCGCTGCTCCTCCACGCGACAGCCAAGGACTGCATCGTCGGCGGCTACTCCGTGCCCAGGGGATCCCAGGTGACGGTCAACGTCTGGGCCATCGGCCGCGACCGCCGCACGTGGAAGGACCCGCACGTGTTCCGTCCGTCGCGGTTCGCCGTCACCGAAGAGGAAGGCGACGAGGCCTCCGGGCTGGACCTCAATGGCAGCTGCTTCGAGTTCCTGCCCTTCGGCTCCGGCCGGCGGTCGTGCCCCGGGATGGCGCTGGGCCTGCACGCGCTGGAGCTCGCCGTCGCGCAGCTCGCGCACGGGTTCCACTGGGCGCTGCCCAACGGCATGAAGCCGTCGGACCTCGACGTCGGTGATGTCTTTGGGTTGTCGGCGCCAAGCGCCGCACGGCTATACGCCGTGCCTACACCCCGGCTCACCTCCCCATTGTACTGACGAGTGCCGATGCCCGCGCGTGAGACGCGGCAATTTGTCACTGCTCACCGTCACGTACCAAGTGTTCCACTGTATCAGTGTCAAACTGCTTGTAATGTTCAGTCGTGTGTGAGTGTGTACTTTGTGTGCTAAGAGTTCTCCGATCGTGTGCCACGGACACACATGCAACGTTGCTGTTTTTTCTTGAAGGGCACATGCAAGGTGCATGTTTTGCTGTTCAAACCTCTGGCTACTACGAGATATTGCTGCAATTTGAAACTTATCTTGCTTCATTTAAAAACTTTTTAAAATTTTACAACATAATGTTAGATATTCACCATGAAGATCTGAAATTTCGCGAGTTATTAAAACCTTCAAACAAGGGTGTTTGGAACAGTTATGCACCATACCTTGCAAGGTGAAGTCATCACAAGCCATGCTAATTGGTGGGTAGGAGTTTTCTTGCTGGAAAGCAATAAAGATTCATAATTTCAGTGGGTAGTAGTTTTCTTGCTGGAAAGCAATGAGTAACTTTTCCACCAGACTACTATTTCTTATTTCATCCTTGAAGATATGGTTCAACACCGTAGGCACATGTGCTCAAAGATAATCAGCACGTACCTCTGATGATCTTTGCGCCTAGAGATGTTTTAATTAATACCATAAAGGCTAGCAAGTTGGCCCACGCAAATAGCATGGGAAGCTAGTTTGCTTATTGTAGTATATTGGATTTTTTATTTGGGGAAAATTTTTTTGCAAATAGTTTGGTTTATTTATTTATTTGATTATAATTGCTTTCTCTCGATGCCTCTTTACTCTATCTATTAGCATGAACTTCAACTCTACCTAAGTGTTATTGTCATCTTTCTCATCTTTTCCTTTTTTTCTCTTATTATCTCGTGACTTCGAAATTTTAGCCAAGGCCAAATCAAGTAGCCTTTTTTCTTAGATGATCTTGCTTCTTCTATTATGGATCTACATATTCTTTTTCCATATAGTATAACTTCATGCATCACAATGATTTTCATGAGTTGGAGTGTTGGGTGAGAATACTCTCACTCCAACACCAAATGAACGGAATGAACTCAAATGGGTATTCATTTTATATTCCTGAATAGTATATGTCAGGGGGTATTTATAGAGGTCCCTATCTTCATTATTTCTATACAAAAGACCTAAATACCCCCCATTATGATTGAATACATCCCCTTTATCTATTAGGGGCAAGATGGTCATTACATCTTCGTTCCTATGTTTTACACGCTAAGGATGTATAGCAGGAAGTTGACGTCCGCCTGTCTTCGCATTAGAAGTGAAATGACTTCATCTTCATCTCTTCTGACTCGATCTTAACAGCGAAGTGTGTCCATCGTCTTCGCTCATCATTCATTAGTGAAGTAAGCACAGTGGCTTTGCTTCGTAATCTTTGTCTTCGTATTCGAGAGAAGTAGCAAAGTAGTAAAGATGTCTTCGCCTCCTTCCCTGCGTGTTAATGTTGTAGGAAAGATTGCTAGCCAACCACGAAGTCTAAGGGCCTGTTTGTCTGAGGTCAAATCCCTAACAAGGAGCCATCTGCTAGGAAACTGGCAGCACCATTTAGTTCCACATAGTCATGAGTTAAGAGTTGTTCTTTTAGTTGTCTCGTAATAACTCGTATTCCTTAATTAATCTGTGCATAGAATAATAGAAGGAACATTGTGAGTTGTGTGACAATCATAACTCATACAATGGTGTCAGACTTATCACATAGTCCTAAATTTTAGCTTATTAGATGGTTGTTTCATGAAATAATGACTTCTTTCTCTCACCTCTCTATCTCTCCACATCATAAAAATTCTACATGGCTTTGCATTAGACTACATATAAGACCGTTAACATGTAGCAATATAGTTAAATTGGAATGAGCATCTAGAGATGTTCAAAAATTATTTTGGTCAATGAACCGATGCCGGTCAGAATCTTGTTCTTGCCGGTGTCATTTGGCCACTGCAAGTCTTTGATATACTTGATGGCATCATTTAATAGTAATGAATCTAGAGAAGTTTAAACTAGATTAGTTCTCATCACTACGGCAGACAGTGCCTTTGCCTAACGCCTGGGTCTTTGCCGAGCACTATTTATCGGGCGCTCAGCAAAGGACACCTTTGCCTAGCGCCGGGCTCTCGGCAAAGAATGCACTCGGCAAAGATTCCTTTGCCGAGCGTCATGCCCTCGGCAAAGAGAAACACTCGGCAAAGAACGTCTTTGCCAAGTGCCAGGCGCTCGGCAAATGATAGCACTCGGCAAAGAGCTACTGCATAACATACCGGTCACCTACCATCGGTCTTTGCCGAGCGCCCTCCGTTAGGCACTCGGCAAAGGCACCTCTTTGCCGAGTGCCAACCTTGGCGCTCGGCAAATGCACCTCTTTGCCGAGCGCTGACCTTTGGCGCTCGGCAAAGAATTTTCTTTTTTTTTCTTTCAAACTTTTTTGTCATGCATTACACATTATTTAAAAGTATATGTTAAGTTTTGGTACTTTTTTAAATCTTTTTACTATATATCGTTAGTTTATTTGATTTAATTGAATTTCTCCGATAAACGCGTGTTTGAACTGGAGGTGCATCGAATCTCCGAATTGGACGGTTCGAAAATTGATATTCGCGTTACTTAGCGTATGTTAAGGCCGTATCCAGGAGCACGCATGAAATATCGAACATCTCGCGCACGGAACACGGCGACCAAGTTGCGCGTGAAGTGCTATTAAATTATAAAAAATGCAAACAAAGTCCGAAAATCATGAAACTTAGCGAAACGTCTTTGGAGCACATGTGGGGGCTATGGTCAAAATTTGGTAAAGTTTCGTGCATGTTGTCACGTAAGTTAGTTAGAAACCTAGACATCTCATGTGCCCGCCCCCGCCCCCGCCCCCGCCCCGGCCACGCCCGCTCCGCCCTCGGCCGCGCCCGCGCCGGCCCCCACCCCGGCCGCGGCCCGCCCCCGCCCCCGCCCCGGCCGAGCCGGCCCCGGCCACGCCCGCTCCACCCTCGGCCGCGCCCGCGCCGGCCCCCACCCCGGCCGCGCCGGCCCCCGCCCCGGAAACGGTCGCGCGCACCCCGGCCCCGACCGCGACCGCCGGCTGCTGCCGCGGCCCGCGCCCGCCTCGGCCGCCACGCACCGCCCCGCGTCGGTCCCGGCCGCCTCCTCCTTTCTCCAGCTCCGGCCCCAGCCGCCCCCACGCCGGTCCCGACCGTGCCCGCCCCGGCCCCGGCAACGACCGGAGGCTGCCCCGGCCGCGACCCCTCCGGCGGCTGCCGCGGCCGCGTTGCCTACTCCGTCGTGTGCCCCGTACCCCAGCCCACCCCGCGTCGTCCGCCACAGGTACGTCTAGTTTGACGTAGTAGGAGTAGGAGTAGTAGGAGTAGGTGTAGTAGTAGTTGGAGTAGTAGGAGTAGGAGTAGTAGTAGGCGAAGTCGTGGTAGGCAATGTGGTAGTAGTAGGATTAGTAGTAGGTGTAGTAGTAGTTGGAGTAGTAGTAGTAATTGTAGGAGTAGTAGGTAGTAGTAGTAGAAGGGTTAGGACTAGGAGTAGTAGGCGTAGTAGTAGTGGTAGTGTGAGTAGTGGTACTACTAGTAGTGGTTATACTAATAGTGTTAATACTTGCATATATTCTTCTGCATGGATTGGAAATACATATGTGCTAGTCGGCCATCATGCCGGTGATGTATTTGTGGTTGTCGGCCATCATGCCGTCTTTTTTTGCAGGTTTGGTAACCTCCCCGTACAGGGGAGGTGCTACCGAAATTTTTCGTTCTCACTAATTGGTTTTTTTTCAGGAGGGCTCCCGTTGGAGGATAGCTGAAGGAGCACGACTCGGCACTGCCCTGCTAGCCTGTCTTCACCGGCACCTACGGTATGACCCCTCTTTCCGTCACATGTGGACGTAGGTCGTGTTACCCAGTTAGGCGTCTCCCGTCCGAAACGGATACGGTTGGAAGTATGCAATCTTTGCATATGTATAACCATATCTGTTTTGGATTGTCCACTTTTTTTGGACAGCCCGCGGATGCATAGACGAGGTTAGTTTCCATGGTCTGCTCTGATCCGAGACAGGGTGTCGGCCTCACCTTCATGTTGTTCTCCGGATACACACTCTCCCTGCCGGGACGTGTATCTAGAGAATAGAGGGGAGGTGCTGCCGAAATTCTGTCTCGGCTCAGAGTAGCCCATGGAAACTAACCTCGTCTACGCATCCGCAGGTGGGATTAGGACCTATCCTTACCTATTAGATGGTAGGAACACGAAGTAGATGCACTTGATGTTTATGTTCATCTTTGATATGCATGTTAGAGGATGGATGACCGTGAGTGGATGTATGCGGGATACACAAGTAAGCATGATTTTAGCATTGAATGGGGGCAGAAGATGGAGGCTTTCTTGGACCGTGCATTCGGCAGTGGTGTGAATAGAGCGCGATTGGCGAAGTGTCCCTGTAGCAAGTGTGCAAATAGGAAATGGCAGAACCAGGAGACCATGGCTAAACATCTTTAGTTGAATGGCTTTGTGCCGAGCTATACCCGGTGGGTACACCATGGTGAAGCGCATCGGTTGAGAGAGGAGGTCGTGCAGCCTCGCCTCGAGCATGTCGATGATGGTGGCGGGGTTTTAGACATGTTAGATGACTTCGCGCAAGCACAGATCCCCGATGGACATGCGGAGGAGGCGGAGGCATCCGCAAAGGTGTTCTACGACATGATGGCTTCGGCACAGAAACCCCTTCATGATCGCACGACGGTTTGTCAGCTCGATGCCGTTGGACGCATGATGGCGTTTAAGGCCGAGATCAACATGAGTCGGCAACACTTCAGTGGCATGCTGGCCTTGATTGCTAGCATGCTTCCGGAGGGCCACGTGTTGCCAAAGAGCCTGTACGAGTGCCATAAACTCCTTGATGGACTCAAGATGCCGAACGAGCAGATACATTGTTGTCCGAACGGGTGTGTCCTCTTCAGGAAAGATCTTGAGCAGGAGAAGTATTATCCGAAGTGCAAAGCCTCCCGGTACCTGGAGGTAGACTCTGGTGGAGGCCACAAGGAGCAGCTTACCGTCCCGATGAAAATCCTACGGTACCTCCCTTTCTTGCCGAGGATCCAACGGCTATACATGAGCGAGGAGCCTGCTAAGCAGATGACATGGCACAAACTGGGGAAACGATACAATCCCGACAAGATGGTGCATCCGTCCGATGGTGAAGCATGGCAACACTTTGATCGCATCCATCATGAGAAAGCGTCAGAGGCTTGTAATGTACGCGTGGCGCTGGCAACAGATGGGTTCAATCCTTATGGTATGATGGCTGCCCCGTACACGTATTGGCCTGTGTTCGTCATTCCACTGAACCTCCCCCCCCCGGCGTCTCCTTTCAATGTTTGAACGTATTCTTGTCGTTGATTATTCCTAGACACCCGGGGAAGAAGATGGGTGTCTTCATGGAGCCTCTGATTGATGAACTGGTCAGTGCTTGGGAGGATGGGTGTGGACATACGATCGAGCTACAAAGACCATCTTCAAAATGCACGTTTGGTACCAGTACTCCATGCATGACTTCCTAGCGTATGGGATATTCTGCGGTTGGTGTGTCCACGGGAAGTTCCTATGTCCATTATGCAAGGCTCATCTAAGGTTCATCTGGCTCAAGAAGGGTGGCAAGTATTCGTCGTTCGACAAACATCGTCAATTCCTGCCCCTCGACAACGCATTCAGGCGAGACACCGTGGGCTTTACGAAAGGTGTCAAAGTCACTGAACCTCCACCACAGATGATGACTCCTGCCGAGGTCCATGCTCAGATTGATGCTCTCGTGGAGAATGAACAAGGTGATGGGTTCGTGGGATATAGCGAGGAACACGTGTGGACTCATAAGTCTGGCTTGACGAGGCTCCCTTATTTTGATGGCCTCCTCATGCCACATTCATTGATGTCATGCACACCGAAAAGAATGTTGCGGAGGCACTCTGGGCAACGCTCATGAACACTGAAAAGTCAAAAGACAACCCTAAGGCTCGAGTGGACCTCGCAGAGTTGTGCCATAGACCACATCAAGAGATACGAGCTCCTAGTGGTGGTAGGACATGGAAAAGGCCTAAGGCGGATTTTGTCCTGGCCCCCAGACAAAGGAGGGAAGTACTCGAATGGATGAAGACGTTGATGTTCCCCGATGGGTACGCAACAAATCTGAGGAGGGGAGTGAACTTAAGTACTCTCCGAGTGAACGGGATGAAGAGTCATGACTACCACATTTGGATTGAGCGTCTTCTCCCGACGATGGTCCGAGGCTTCGTCCCTGAGCCCATATGGACAGTGCTGGCAGAGTTGAGCTACTTCTTCCGCCAGCTCTGTGCTAAGCAGTTATCTCGGTCCATGATTGCAGACTTGGAAAAAGTGGCACCTGTCCTGCTTTGCAAGTTGGAGAAAATCTTTCCACCAGGCTTCTTCAATCCCATGTAGCATCTGATATTACACCTCCCGTATGAGGCATGAATGGGGGGGCCCGTGCAGGCCCGTTGGTGCTATCCGATCGAGAGGTGCCTAAAGACTCTTCGAAAAAAGTGTAAAAACAAGGGTAAAATCGAGGCTTCCATTGCAAGTGCATTCACTTTGGAGGAGACATCAAACTTCACAACATCGTATTACGACGACACCCTTCCAAGTGTGCATAATCCACCTCCTCGCTACAATGCTGATGAAAATGAGTGGACCCTCAGCCTTTTCCGAGGGCAACTTGGAAGAGCCGGTGGGTCAACCACTAAGCCCTTGTCAAATGTGGAGTGGCGTAAAATTATGTTGTATGTGCTGACCAACCTAGAAGAGGTGGACCCATACATTGTGTAAGTTCTCAACGGACTAGTTTCAATAATCCCGCACCTTTTCTACATCTAACCCCCTTGTTACTCATCACAGGGAATTCATTCGTCAATACTGGCACCGTTCAAGGGAGCCTACCCCATCGAAACAAGACACCCTCCTCGCCAATGGTGCGGGACAAGGGAGGCCCGATTTCATTTGTTGGTTCTCAACCAAGGCCCGAACTGATCCTTCTATCGGTGCTGACCTGAGATGTGTTGCCAATGGGTGTGACCGCCGAGTCAAGTCATTGTCCGCTTACGACGTGAATGGATTTCAGTTTCACACAACAAGCTACGAGCGCGTGCGGCCAAATCGAAAGACCACAAATAGCGGGGGTTTTACGCCCAGCACTGATGGCAGGGACTACTATGGAAGAGTTGAAGAAATATACGAAATCACATTCCCTGGTAGCACCAAAGCTTGTCCTGTCATATTCAAATGCCATTGGTTTGATCCGGAAGTAACGAGAAAGACCCCAAATGTTGGTCTTGTTGAAATTCGACAGGATTCTGTCTATCCAAGAGACGATGTGTATATTGTGGCACAACAGGCCACACAAGTTTATTATACGCCGTATGCTTGCAAGACTAGTCCGGATCTCAGTGGTTGGTGTGTTGTGCACAAGGTGTCGCCACACGGCGAAGCACCTCTCCCAAACGATGAAGACTACCACTTCAACCCAACCACGTATGATGGAGAGTTTTACCAAGAAGATGGGCTACAAGGGAGGTTCGAGATAGACTTAACCTGTGAGATAGGAATGGATGTAGATAATGTAATGGTCATTGATGATGACGACGGAGATGAGGTGCGAGGTCCAAACGACTTACAAATGCTTGAGCGGTTGCGTCTAGGCAATGACGATGAAGACAACATTCCTCCGCCAGATGTCGTTGATTATTTTGACCTGGTTGATAGTAATGATGAGACTTACGGTCCAGCTAATCCCGATCATGAAAATATTTGTAACATACATGTAATACTTTCAAATTTTGTAATTTAGTTTTGTTTATTTTGTATCTATTTCTAATTGCATCTTCCTTCTTAATTGCAGGTGATTGAGCAACAATGCCAGGAGGCCGTCAGAGGAGCCTAAGCCACTTCTACCAGGGCTCTGGTAGTGGAGGGGGTGCGGATGACGCGCCAGAGCCCACTCCAGCGGGGACGAGACGCTGCAGGATGGCAAGGAGGACGGCGAGGAGGTCGACGAGGAGGACGACTCCCGTGGTCCAGCCTGAGCCTCAGCAGGAGGACGACGAGGAGCAGCCGCAGCAGGAGGAGGACGATGAGGAGCAGCAGGTGGTGCAGTAGGACGAGGAGGACGAGGGGGACGACGATGGGGACCTCGGCGGTGGCGGGGCCGAGGGCTCCGCCGGGACGTGGTCTTCCACTGCTGCGGGGAGTGTCTACTTCCGAGGTCCCACGTCTCTCCCTGACAAACCGAGGCGACGCGTTTCGATTGTCCCAGAGGGGCAAGCGTAAGACACCTCTACATGTTATCACTATTACTTTGTATCCTTTGTTCAAAATCTAAATATATACTAATATATTTACTCAATCACTTGTGCAGGACCTGGAGGGTTGTGTCGGAAGAGGATTCGCGCCATGTGAATGGCGTCCTAGGGGCCCTGGTCAGGCACTACTTCCCTGGCATTGTAACGCATGCCGGGAAGGACGAGCCCGCTTACATGTGGGCCCACTACGAGTCCGCCCACCACGCCACCGTAGGCAACGTGGCAGCGCACATCCTTCAGGAGTTCTGGGTAAGTCTTCCTCGCACTACATGCCTCAATGCAACACATTCATTGGATCCTACTTGAAATAACTAATGCATACATCGTGTCTTCATATGCAGACGTACTTCAAGCTCGATGAGAGCTACGAGGGCAATGCGAACACCGTGGCTAGGAAAGCTTGCAGGAAGCGCGTCACGGACATGTACCACGAGGTGAGAGTCCAGGCCATCAGAGATTACTATGGGAAGCAGTTTGGAGAGAGCGTCAACAAGCAACAAATCCGGGAGCGGAGGCTCTCTCTCACCAAAGAGCAGTTCATGCAGGTAACTGAACAACTTTAAATTAAGTTCCTTTCAACATTAGGTGCTATGAACTTGACTGCCTAACATGTCGATTACTTCATGACGTGTAGGTCATTCCTTGGTGGTGCGAAAAGTCCCTCGAGGCGTGGGGGCAAATCGTGGACCGTTGGCTGAGCGAGGAGTGGCGGCAGCAGCACGCGGCTGCCCGGGCTCACCGTTTGGCCATGCCAGGTGTACCTCACCATCAAGGCAACCGCAACGTCGGCGGCTTCGGCCGAGCTTGGGTACGTCATCATGTTTGTAACTGTTGCCATGCTTTAATGTAACTAGGCAAAGACTACTAACAAACTTATTTTCGTTCTCGCAGTCGGCGGCGCACGGTGGCCAGCCATGCTCCTACTTCACCGCATATACCATGTCACACAAGGGCAAGGCAACGTCCGACGTCTCCTTCAACCCGGAGGACCCACCCGAGGCGTACACAAGTGAGAGCGCCTACAAGAAAGTCACCGAGTACCATGAGGCGGCGAGGGCGATGTATAGGCCGGATATGATCCAACGACTGACAACATCGATGCGCGCCTCGTCATGTGTCTTGGAAAGGGAAAGCAGCATGGGTGCTACTGGATGGCCAACAGCGTGATCGACAGCGCCACTACTCCCACTCTCTCCCAGATCCGAGCACAGACCACGAGTGGCTCCGGACTCCCGCCGATACGCGAGCGGCCGGCCTATGGACAGGCCCAGGTCGAGGCACTACAGGTTAGTTTTGGTTTACTCATCGTGCATTACACGGGGATTTCCTTGTCGCTTCACTAACATTACCTTTGCAACATTGTATAGGCCCAGGTGGAAACTTCGAACAAGAGGGCCGACGAGCTGGAGGTGGTTGTGGCTTCAGAGCGGGCGGCGCGGCTGGCAAGTGACCAGAGGATGTCGGATGTGCTGGCATTTCTGTAGAGTTCTCTGGGTGTTACTTTGCCACCCAACTTGATGGGTCCACCTCAGCCTCCTCCCATCGTTCCTCCCTTCGTTGCTCTCAACACTACTCCGGTGAGTAATATATATCATACATGCATGTTATTTAGCTATTTAACTTTGTCTCATGCAATCGCTGCTCCTGTGTGTAGCCTCAGTCGGCGGGTTCGAACCACGTGCCGAACGAGCATGGGGGACCGTCGCCGCCGTCACATGGGTGGCCCGGGTACCAACCTCCACCGCCGCCTCAGTGAGTAACGTCGAAGTTGTTGTCACGTATTCCTTCTCTTGGTGATGAACCTGAACTTGTTGTGTTGAACTTCATGTCATGGACTTGGACTTGTGTTGAACTTCATGAACATCAAGTTGTTGTAATGGACTTTATCGCCGAATAAGTGATGCTATTATGAGATATATGTGCTATTGTGATATATATGGTGACGGTGGTGATAAAAGTGATGAAATTGTGATATAAATGGTGTTATTTGTGTTCATGGTGATATCAATTTGATGTATATATATGATTTGTTGTGTTTGCAGCGATAGAAAGCAAAAAAAACGAAATCTGGATTTCAGCTTTGCCTAGCGCAGCGCTAGGCAAAGAGCCTTTGCCGAGCGCTTTTTGGCGCGGCGCTCGGCAAAGCTGCCATGTTTAGCGCTACACCACGGCAGCTTACCCAGCTTTACCGAGTGCCTCAGGCTTGGCCCTCGGCAAAGACAATCCTTTGCCGAGCGCTAGGCTGGAGGCGTTAGGCAAAGATTTTTCAAAAAAAAATTTCCCTTTGCCGAGCGCCTTATTGGAGGCGCTCGGCAAAGAACTGGAGGCGCTCGGCAAAGAAAACGTCACGGCGGCTATCCGCCGTGACTGCCGCTTTTCTTTGCCGAATGCCGCCTAGGCGCTCAGCAAAGGCTTTGCCGAGCGCCCGATAAAAGACGCTCGGCAAAGGAGCCTTTGCCGGGCATTTCGTTGCCGGGAGCCCTTTGCCGAGCGTTGCGCTCGGCAAAGCCTTTGCCGAGCGCAATTCGGCCTTTGTCGAGCATCTCAGGCGCTCGGCAAACCCGCTGTCTGCAGCAGTGCATTGTCCGATGCATAAGTTTATTTGTCCAATTTTTGTTGTTCAGCCGATACTACCTGAAGTTAAAGTCGAAGCTGAAGCTGAAATCCTATTCTTTGTAGCCGATGCTCGCCGCCTTGAGTGCTGCCACTTGATGTTTGGTACCTTCGATGATACTATCTGGGAGCACATGAAAGCTATTTTTTTCACTATTCTTAGTATCTTTCTTCTTCCTTTTAATTTCCACCGCAGCCAGTATTGTCGGAATTTGTTCCTTGGCATCATCTAATTGCATGCAATCGAGTTGCCATCAACAGAAACTTTGATTTGGGTCCACTATATTGTCTTCATCTATGTCTGGATTTAGATTATAATATTTTTCCATATTTATCTAAATTTAATTGAGTTATTTATTAGATGTATTTGACATGGATACTCTATTTATTCTCAATTGTTAGATCATCATAAAATCCAACAGTGGTATTTTTTCCTCATTGATCTGGTAATTTCTAGGCCTTGTATTTTACATGTATACTCTATTTATTCTCAGCCGTACGATCATCATAAAGTCTAGTGCGACATATTCTTTTTTTTCTCTGAGTAATCTCGTAACTTTTGGACCTTGTATTTGACACGAATACGCTATTTATTCTCGGTTGTTAAGCTATCATAAAATCTAACAACACATTTTTCTTTCTTTTTTGATTAATCTTTTAATTTCTAGGCTTGTAATTGACATGAATACTGTACTTATTATTATTAGTCGTTAGATCATCATAAAATCCAACAATGTATACATATTCTTTTCTTTTTTATCCAATTAATCTCGTAATTTCTAGGCCTCGTATTTGATAAGAATACTCTATTTACTCTTGGCCGTTAGATCCTCCTACAGTTTCCTTTTTCAATTAATTTGGTAATTTCTAAGTCTTGTATTTGGTATGGATACTCTATTTATTCTCGATTGTTAAATCATCATAAAATCTAATGGTTTATTCTTTTCTTTTTTTAGACTTTATCTGTTCTTAGCTGTTAGATCATCATAAAATCCAATAGTGTATATTCTTTTTCCAGATACTCTATTTATTCTTAGTCGTTATATCATCATAAAAGTTTAATGGTGGATATTTTTCTCTTTTTTATCGACTAATCTCATAATTTCTAGCCCCTCTTGGCGAACGTGAGGGCTCCTTTTGATTTTTTTTTGTATTAATATAGTAGATAGATTGGAATATTATCTTAAGTGAAATGGACACCATCTATATATAGCATGTTCGCTTGAACTTATCAGCCTAACTTATCAGTACAGTATTTTTCTCTCACAACAAATTAGTCAACGGTACTTTCAACCATAGCTTATCAGCCAAGCGAACAGGTTTTGTCCATAATTAGGGGTTTGTCTTTTTGTTGCTTTCGTTTTCCACTCCAATTTATTTTTCAGTGCCATTACAAATGCAGTCAACCCTATAACCATGGGAAACTTTGTGAAGGACAGAAATGCATTGGCGTCGTGATGAGAATGAAGATGCACAGATTTCATGTTCTATATTACTCCCTCCGTCCACAAAAACATGCAATTCTCGCTTTTCGAGAAGTCAAACAGTTTGAACTTTGATCAAATTTATATTAAAAAATATTAATATTTATGATACATAATTGGTATCATTGGAAAGATCTTTGAATCTAGTTTTTTAATAAATTTATTTGAAGACATAAATGTTAATACTATTTACTATAAACTTGGTCAAACTTGAGTCAGTTTGACTGGCACGCATCCCATAATTGCATCTTTTCTTGGACGGAGGTAGTACATTATTACGACAACGAAGCAGAGGGGAATATGTCGGATAGGGCCCGCGAAGCGCGCTTCATTTTTCTAGTAGTTGGGGGCTGGCTTTCTGGTCTGGCTGTCATGCAGTACTTGTATGTTTCTTTTCGTTGCTACACTGCGAATTGTTCATCACATTTGCCACCCTGGCCTGCTGGGTCAATCAGGGACGAAAAGTAATCATTCCCCACCAATCATGCCAAAATCCACTCAAGCAACCTTTGTCTCCTCCTCATCTGCCAGATTCCTGCCAAGGTGGCGTGTTCTTCCACTGAACCAGCAGCAGCTACCGAATATTCTGCTTCAGACCGATTAAAAATGTATAGAGTAGGGCCTTGTTTAGATGACAAACTTTGGATGCAAAGTTTGCATGGTAAGTGTCCCGTTACACTGTAGCAATTTTGTTTTTATTTGGTAATAATTGTCCAAATATTGATTAATTAGGCTTAAAATGTTCGTCTCGCAAAGTACAACAAAACTGTACAATTAGTTTTTTATTTCATCTATATTTAGTACTCCATATATGTGCCGACATTTTGATGTGACGGGAAATATGAATTCTGCATAGTGAATTTGGGAGGCAAAATCTGGAATAGGCCTAGACAGTAGTATAGATAACTGAGACGCGATGCCAACGTCGCACAGAACCTTAACTAAACTAACCCAAGCATGAATCGACTCCACAAATCTGTCAAGAAATCGCCAGGAGATAATCTGCAGCCGCCATCAAGCGAACGGCTGTAGGCAAGAATGCAACATTCAGGAGTAGTGTGAGCCAGCAACGCCATGGCATCAAATCAATTCAAATGGAATTGTTCAATCTCCCAAGAACCAAAAGCCTATTTCTTTGATTGATTTGTATACAAACCAACAAATAATCCCCCATAATATGATACATGAGCAAATGAAGAAACAGTTTACGGTGACAAGCAGCAGCAGCGACGCGATGCAAAGCCAGAGCAGAGCTAGCCGGAAGGACGTGAGGCGCCTTCGTATCAAGAGGCGGCGGCGCCGGCGGCGGCGCAGTCAAAGCCACACTGGCAGCGCGGGCTCTCGGCGAAGTTCTCCAAAGGGAACGACGCGGCGAGCGGGCCGACGAGGAAGCTGAGCTGGTCCCCGGCGCGGTCCACCTCGGTGATGGGGAGCCACACGAACAGCACCTTCACGCTCACGCCCTGCAGCGCCCGGATGGAGCCTTCCCGCGCCGTCCCGGCGATGCGGCAGTCGTACCGGAGCAGGTACCGGTCGCCGACGCGGAACTCGCAGCTGCCGCTGCAGTCCGAGAGGAACACCTCGAAGGAGCCGTCGGCGGGGCGGAGCTCGTACCGCTGCACGCCCTCCGGGAGGATGCCGCGCGGGAAATCGTACCGCTCCAGCATCTCGTACGCCGTCGGCGTCGTCGTCGAGTTGCCTGATGATGAGGTGGCTGTGGTGGTGGTGGTGCCGGCAGCAGCAGCCGCGAGGAATAAAGCAAGGAGGAGGTGGTGGTTCCTGGCCATGGCTGCTGGCCTGCTGCTGCTTCCGTCTCTTGGCCGTTGATGGCGGGCGGTGGCTGCTCGCTTTTGTGGTGTAGATTTGTTAATATTGATGAGTTGAGTGAACCAATGGCTAATCTCGCTAAGGAGATACTGTGTTTGAAAAAATTATTCCATTTGTACAATTATACCTCTAGTCGCCTGGACAATGTTCATGGCTTGCAAGGCGCTTAATATGGGATATTATATTTTGGAGTTGCTTTGTATGTGTTGGTATGTTAGTTTTTCTTTTTGCTGCAAATTGTCATTTTGTGGTGGCTTTGAAAGCTGACTAAATATGTTGGAACATCCTGCACACATGGAACAATGACGACGATGATAGCTCGTTTGCTTTCACAGCATCTTGTATCCATTCTTTTTTGAGAGGAAAGATATAATCTGTTCTACTTAATTTATCTCCTGATTGATAAAATGGAGAAGGAAGATATAATTACTAATTTACTATTATACAACTAACCATGCAGGCCGGCCCATTACTACCAGTTTCTTACAAACCGGCCCATCACTGCCGTGGCTTGAAACGGTAGTGATAGGCCAACGAGCATTGGTTTTGAGGTCAACACTACCGGTTCAAGCCAGGAAGTTACAATTGCCTATGGATGTAGGCAATTTTGTGCTTTGGTACCTAGACTAGCAGTTTAGTGGAGCATCATCATCGTCATTGTCATCGTTGTTGTTACCATAGGGAATGTGCTTCTGCTTCGTCTGCTTCTTTTCCATAACCAGGAAGTATTCAAGGTTGGTGCTTGTCTTAAATATGGAGCCATTTCTCCCTGCCTCCCTAACCATTTCTCCATGCCTCACCCTAATCATTTCTTGCTGTCGTCACACAGAACCTCCCTCACCTGTCTCTCTCCTTCACGGGCTCACGGCTTCACCCATCTAACTCACAACTTCCTTTTATCTCACCGCCCCTCTACCTCTCTCTCCTCATCGGCTGATATCAACCTAATGCAGCTATGTCATGGCCATTGGTAGATGGGACGGTGGCAAACTATAGGTAGATGTGGGCCCCTGCCCCATCCATTGGTGGCACCTAGGCACCTTACATACCTATTCCAGCTCCAGCGAGTGGCCTACTGCCCCCTATTTGTGGTAGCTCACAGAGGAGAAAGGCGTTGGCATTTAGCTCTCCCACAAGGACAAGGTAGATCCCATCGAGCACGGGTGGTGTGGAGTCCCCACGGGTTATGCAGCCCCTCCACTTTTAGAGGCGTCGTGCAGCCCCCCTCCACCTCTAGGTGGCGGCTCGAGGAGTGGGTACGAAGGCGAGCTGAAGGAGGCTAGTGTGGAGAGACTAGGTGGATCCGACAGCGCACAGCCAAGTTGAGCTGGACCCTTTCTCCCCTTCCTCTCCTCTCTCCCTCGCTGTCATTATAATGTCTCCACCTTCCTCACTGACTAAATGCAGGCGACGCGTTGCCTCGACTGCGGGCACAGATGACACGGCGGTGCGGTGTCAATCCGACCAGGAAGGGTGATCAGATCAAGGTAGGTTGGCCCCATGGTGGTCTAGATCTAAGCTCGGAGCAGCACAGATGGTGGTCCAAACCTAGGAACGCCCTGGATGGAAGGCTTAGATCTAGTGCACTTACAGTGACGTCCTGCGTATGGGCCCCTTATTTTTGTATTTTGTTTTCACTACTGGAAACCAAAATTTTCCTGTCAGTGAAATAGGCAATACCGACAGGAAAATTCGAAAATTAATTTCTCTGTCGGAATACCGACAGGAAAACACCGACAGAGACAAAGCGACAGGAAAATACAATTTTTCTGTCGGTCAGCCAATTTCTCTGTCGGTGCACCATTTTCTCAAAAAGGAACTCTCAGCCTTCTCAGCACTAACAAAATTTTCAGTCATATAAGGACACAAGTTTTAACATTGTGTTCCATTAGCAAATAGGAAATTTAAATAGCCATCAAGTTATGTGTAAACGAATCTGAACCTGGGTAAAGCTACTGTAATGTGTAACTGCAAACAAGTAGCTGAAATTGGATGATGCCTACTGAAAGCAAAGCAAGCAGTCTAATTTCTACAAAACCTATCTCTGAAAGAAACACACGGAAAAGCAAGAAAACTATTTTTTTTGCGGCACCTCGTCCTTTCACTACTGCCGTTCCGACGCCTCTTGGTTTGTAGGAGCAGCACATCGTCCGTCCTTGACTTGGATGCCCACGTGTGCAAATGCTTGCGTTCGTGTCTAATCCTCCCCACGTACAGGTGTTGGCATAGGATTAAGGATCTGCAGAACCACACAATAACCAGGTAGATCTGGTACAAGCATACAGAAATACATGAACTAAAAGACGAGGCTGCAGCGAAAACATGAATGATTGGGTACCTTGCGATTGTCTCCGAAGGGATCTGCACCAGCGCCGGCCTGAGTAGTAAAC
The DNA here is from genome assembly GCA_038087645.1 of Saccharum hybrid cultivar R570. NCBI lineage: Eukaryota > Viridiplantae > Streptophyta > Magnoliopsida > Poales > Poaceae > Saccharum > Saccharum hybrid cultivar. The sequence continues at coordinate 22,930,003 of JAQSUU010000805.1, read as the reverse complement.
CGTATCTACAGCACCGCGGCCGCCGCGTCCTGGACCCGCGCTATTGTGGCCTCGCGGTGGCCATGCGACGCGGCGAGTGCGAGGTCATGGACGGCGACCGCCACCATGGCCTCGTCCATCCCGACCATGCCTCTCCGCCTCCACCTTTCAGGCCCGGCTGTACGTCACCTGGATCCATGGCTCGCTCACCGGATCTAGATGTCGCGATGTCGGATCCGCCCGCCCCCACTGAGGAGTGGCAGTAGCAGCGGTGTTGTGACGAGAGAGGCAGGGTGGCGGCTGGAATTGGCGCTGTAGCGCGGCTAGGGTTAGGACAGCGTGTTATATACGCGTGCGGGCTAAGCACGCTTTCTTTCTAGGCTGGCTGAAAGGCCACCGCAGCCCAGGCCTAGGTTGGCCACCGGTTTAGTTTCCAGGCGTGCGTCAAATAGAATTTTGCTGTCGGTACTAGAAAGATTGACAAAACAATTATAATTTCCCTGCCGGTTGTACAGTAACCCATAGAATAATTGTACTTTTTCTGTTGGTTTGTATATTTCTCTGTGTGTTTCTTGATAACCGACAGGAAAACTACCATTTTTTTGTCGATCGGTCACACACCGACCAGAATATTTTGGTTTCCAGTAGTGTTTGTATTAACAAAGACGGGCATATGCGCTGCCCTGGAAATGGCATTAACATAGGCCTCGTAGCAGAGGCGGCTCGTTGCTCTCCTCTGGTAAGGCTTTTTGGCCGACGGTGGAAACAGTTAGTGTACAGTGGCACCCCCTACCAAAGTTCTTCACAGGCGAGTGATTAAACAGTTGTTCCTACTTTATTTGAAAACTACTGTCTTTTACTCTTTTATCATCGAGAAAGCACAATAACTAAGCTTTAGTATTTCTCTCAGAAAATAATTAAGCTTTAGTAGTCTCAAAAACTAGCGTAATTGCCCATCAGCACAAAAGCATGATTGCTCTTTGTACGTTATATATGTGTGTAGCTACGGACCGACCTGAAACAGCTTGTCTACCTAGAACTTGCGAGTCATTGCCGGAACTTCCAATCTAGACCACAATGACACGTCAAGTGTTTGTCTCGTGGCATGTTTTTGCGTGAACATTTACTTCCTCCATCCTAAAATATAAGGTGTAACAACAAATTTGGGTTGGTGTGATAGATATTATAATGGTAGGTATATATATGTGAATATTGCTTTTGTTATTAGGCCGGTTTGTTCAACTAGAATCCGTTATAATTTGAGATAAATTTGAATGCTTGTATACCTTATATTTTAAGGACGAAGGGAGTATTTAACAGAAATATCTACCTACCAAAACCAAATGCCAAGCATATTCAATCAACAATTTACTAGTGACAATAATATTGATGGTTATGTATCGTTTCCTTTTACGGAGCCATCAAAGCCTCAATTACACACACTGGGGGCTATTAGCAAACTTATCAACAGGAAACGACTTCGATATCCGACCGGCAAAGAAGTTGAGCTGGTCGTCAGTGCGATTCACTTCGTTGATGGCGATCCATGTCAGCAAAACCTTCACCTTCACTCCCATCAGAGCTCGGATCCACTGGGACTGGATGTTCCCAGCGATGAGGCTGCTGTATCGGATTGGCGGCGTCCCGGCGACATGGATGCTGCAGTCCTCCGGGTGGTAGACCTCGAAGGAGCCGTCCGGGCGGAGGTCGTACCCCGTCACGCCTTCGGGAAGGATGCCCCGGCTCAGATTGTACTGCTCCAGCATCCCGTACGCTGTCGGTGCTGGCAAGCTTCCCGGCGGCGGCGGTGCTGGTGGCGACGTTGCCGTCGGCGGCGGTGCTGGTGGTGGCGATGTTGCCGTCGGCGGCGGTGTCGATGTGCTAGCCGAGGCAGTGGATAGAGTGGTCATGACAGTGGCAACAACAGAAAGAACAGTCACAATGAGTTGGAGATGGTGCTTATTGGCCATGGTTTGTGCTTGGGAATTTTACACAACGATGGGATTACGATGACATGGGGGGAGGCCACCTTTATATAGGTTTACAATATTTGGTAAGAATGGTCAGTAATACACGGGGAAGCTTCAGAACATATTTAACACTAAGGCCTGTTTGAATCCTAGAATTGAATTCATTCTAATAATTACATTTTAGACATAGATTAATTAAGCTAATATATTTGTATATGGAATATATTTATATATTTATTGTTAGCCACGCAAGGGACATACTTATATGTTGTATTTCTATTGTAGAGAAGTGAGTTGAAGAGTGTGCTATAAGTTGAAGACTAGAATTATAGCACAGTGACCTATAGAATCAATTTACATCTCCTATCTATGAATTTGAGATAGACTTATTTGTGAGCTTGGAAATATTACAAGCGCCCCCGGCTCAAATCGCGCGTCAAAAAACTGCCAAACTCCCCCATCTCGAGTAAATCACGCGACAAAAAACCAAACCGCCCGCCTAATCCGCATCGTCCACAACCAGAGTCTACAAAGCATGCCTTACCGGCGTTTGTTATGCGTGATCGGCAGCTTGAATGCTTGACTGACGACTGACTTCTTTTCCGGCATTCTTCGCGTCCGAACGGCCGGACCGAAGACGCCGTCCGAACAGTGCTCCCGCCCCTTCTTTCCCGCCAAAAAGCCTGCTTCGATTCGTTTTGATTCGAGCCCGACGCAGGTTTGAGGGTCCCACGTAGCAGCCCCGATCCCCGTGTCCATCTTTTTCTCCCACGCGGAATACTGCTTCGCTCTGTGCATCAGCGCCGGTGCCCTCACACTATCACAAATCTGGACGTGATCTGCCTCTTTTTTCTTCTTTCTTTTCTTTTTCTTTTTATTTTATTTTATTTTATTTTATTTCTTTCTTTTCTTTTGCTGCATCAAATTATTTTTATTTTTTTCCTTTTATGTTATTTTTACTATATTTTTATCTTTCTACTATTTATTTTATTTTTTCCTTTTATGATGTTCGCGTGATGTACTCGTGATGTTCTACTTTTCTTTTTTCTTTTTTTTCTTTTGATTTTATTTTTTATTTATTTCCTTTTGTTTTCTTTTTCTAATTATGTTTTTCTTTGATTTATATTTTTATTTCTTAAACTTTCTTTATTATTTATCTTTTCCTTTTCTTTCTTTTCGTGCATCATTCATTTTTTTGTGTTGTGCTTATTATTCACCATTCTAAATCTATAGTACACATGTGATGTTTTAGGATGTATTTTAGTGTTGTTTACTTATTATGTATGTGATGTTCTATAATCTATTTAGTGTTGTTCTATGGTGTATCTGGGATGTTCACTCAGTATACATGTGATGTTCTATAGTATATCTGGGGATGTCCAGTTAGTATACATGTGATGTTTTAGATGTATTTATTGTTGTTCATGTATTATATATGGGATGTTCTATAATGTATTTAGTGTTGTTCTATATTGTATTTGACGATGTTCACTTAGTATACATATAATGTCCTAGAATGTCTTTAGTGTTGTTCACATACTATATATGTTATGTTATGTAATGTATTTAGTATTGTTCTATGGTGTATCTGAGGATGTTCACTTAGTATACATGTGATGTTCTATAGTGTATCTAGGGATATTCACTTAACATACATGTGATATTCTAGGATGTATTTAATGTTGTTCACGTATTATATATGCGACGTTCTATAATGTATTTAATGTTGTTCTATGGTGATGTTCTATGATGATATTTTATGATGTATTATCTTCGTAAGATAAATATTTATTAATAAAATTTTATCTAAATATATTCATGTGGGGTCTTGTTTTGAAGCATTTATCCTAAGAAATACAATGGTGCAATCGGAATTTAATTTGAATACTCGGTTTAATAGTTATAACTTTTTTAGTTTGTAGAAAGAACTTTTTGCACGTAGTTCGAGCAATAGAATAAAAAATTAATAAACACATCCACCTCCATTCACTTCCTGTATGCGCGTGCAGACTTTTCCGCGTGGGCTCGGGGCGTACGGGCAGGAAACGAGGCGCGGGATGCAGCTCAGACTTTTCCACATGAGCTCGGGACGGGCGGGAAACGAGGTGCGGGAATCATCCGACGGAGTTTATGGTCCAAATATCCGGACCCTAGCAGCCCCCTTTCTTTCCTCGCATCCGTGTTCGGTTTTCAAGCTACTCCTACGTCCTTGTGGCGTCCGATCCTCCCCTTCCTCAGCTCCATTCCTTTGTCTCATTTTTTTCCTCAAAAATGAAAAAAAATGGATTCAAGAAAAACCTAAACATAAATCTCCGAATCAACGCACCTAAACAATGGAAACACCCCGCATCGCGTGCACGATCGCCTCCACTAGACCGCTACGCTGGCCATTGGCACCTGCCCCTGCTCCTGAGAGAGTCCACAGTAAGTATAGAAGGTAAAATCTTGTTTACAAATCTTGACTTGCACTGCTACATAAACGATTCCGCAAGACACTGCCCAATCATTAACTGAGGTGGTCACAAAATTCAAGCGTCTCCTAAAATACCCATGGATTTACGGAGACATACATTTTATTTATGGAGACTTTTAAAAACCATACGCCTCCTAAAATAGATTACGGAAGCGGTCAAAAATACCCGTGTTCTAAACTAGATTTACGGAGGCGGGCCTCATAAGAGGTCCACCTCCAAAAAATAGAGGCCATTTTCATTTGTTAATTGTGGCCAAGTCCACTCTGTTCAGCGTGGCCCATCTCAGCCCGGTAACGGCTTCGTAGTATCTAAGATGAAAAACCCTAGCTCATTCATTCTCCTCCCACCTGGCAGAGTCAGCCGCACCCAAGCTCAACTCTTCCTCCCTCTCTCTACTAGCTCTCCCTACCCATGCAATACTTCTCTCTCCCAACGACAGCAGCGCGAGGGCGAGCCATGGCTCCTGACGGCGGAGGGGCGCTCGCGCCCCAGCCCCGGGTGCCGCTTGCGCCCTGGCAGCGATGACCGCTCGCGCCTTGGCAGTGGTGGCCACTGGTGCCCTGGTGGCGCGGGCGTCTTCCAGCCCCGACATGGCGGTGGCGGCAGGCGGATCCGACGGCCGTGGCTCGGATCCGGCATGGAGCGCCCAGATCCGACGAGCGGAGTCTCGGATTCGGTGGTCGTGGCTCGGATCCTGCAAGGAGCACCCAGATCTGGCTAGTGGTGTCTTGGATCCGGCGGGAAGCGCCCAGATCCGGTGAGTGGCGGTGGCGGTGCGTCAATGGGCTCGTTCGGCTCGTCGATGGATTTTTTTCTTTATTTTGCTTTTTTAATTCATTTTCGGAGGAGGGCATTTGACCACCTCCAAAAATAGACATTAACGCAGGCTTTTAGTCTGAGGCAGACGGCTTGCCCGCCTGCGACAAGCAAAAACGACCGCCTGAGATACTCTATCTATAGTAGTGTTCGAAGAAAGTTGAAGTGATGAACAATAATTTAGAATACAAGAAGTATGCATCCTATGTAGCAAAACAAACAAATAAAAGAAAATGAAAGAAAGCCACAAGCATGCAAAGTGCACGTTCATGCATGCAAGAAAACCTAGCTAAAGAAGGAAATTTCAAATTACGGTGAGACTCCTACCAAATGGAGTTACTATTCATAGAGCCTATTTGGTAGGGCTCCTCTCGACTTCAGCTCCTACAGATGAGCCCTACTAAATGTTTAGGAGAAGCCGTTTTTTAGTTAAAAAAGAGGAGCTAGATGAGCCTTACCAAACACACCCATACATGTATATCTAGAACTATCATTGTACACTTCCCTGCATTCTCACCTCCCAATCACGTCCCCGTGCATTGTTTGTTTGTTTCTTAATTCTTTTGTCCACGAGTGCTTCCATGAACAACTGCAACTATATACTCAAATTAATATGTCTACTTCTAAATTAGAACATATCCAGCAGGACCATAAACACATGCCCTATTTTATTTTTTTTGGTGCTAGCGAAAAAAAATTAATCCAACAGGCCTCAACTTAAGTCCCTTCTTTATAGGAGCCACCAAGTCTCCCCCTCAACCCCATCTCTCAAGGATGCGTGGGGAGCTATCTTTCCAGAGATTTTTTTTTTGCCACGCAACAACTCACTCCCATGTCTTTTTTTCATTGCAGCTCGCCGGTGAAGCCCCTTGGCTTAGGATATGTCTCGCTGATAGCCTCTCCTCTCTTTCCAGCAAGGCAACCCTACCGCAGCTCCTATCTCCGTGCACCGATGATCCTTCCCTCCTCTCTTGCGCCCCCTATCTCAGTAGATTGAAACAACTCCTCCCCTTCTCTCCCACGCCCTCATAGCTCAGTAGATTGGAACGACTCCTCCCCTCTTCAAAATAGTCAACGCTGCGGTGATAACAGGTACATTAGATAAGAATCTAAAATACCACATAGCTGGTATGGACCTGTGTGCACCACATAACAAGTTTAGCGTGTGATTGGTAGGTTGGATCTTTGCTGGCCAGGCTGACTCCATGCAACTTCACCTTCGTTTAGTTGCTTGAACTCGCGCTCGGGCCAGGCTCCCGTGATGCAATCGTACACCTCGAACCAGGCTCGTTGGAAAAGCAGGAGCTTTTCGTTTCTCTGATGCCATGTCCAACAGGTGCCATCATAATGAGCGTACCAGTCATCACTCATCCCGCATGCAAGGAATGTACTGCATAGACGCTACCAAACAATTTCTCTACAGAATCAGACCATGCGAATACAATTAAACAACCAAAAGCTAGCGCCCACACGCCTGCACGACAAAGGCCAGACTAGGAGGATTCGAGTAAACAATCAGGCCCTTAGTGGCCTAGAAATATACGTATTTCAAAGTTCATAGATGCAAGTGATACCTCTTAATAAATTCAGGAGCTGCTCATGTATTTAATAACTCATCTAATTCTATAGATCTAATCGTAAGAAATACAGTAGTACAAACAAAAATGGAAAATGAACTGCGTACGAGAAAACTATTTGTAAACAAAAAGAAGTCACGTGGGCCTACGGCAGTGTCCAACAACCCTCGTGATGCGTTTCTGTTAACTTTGGCCCAAAAGGCTACTCTCACGTGTGGGGATCGGCCTATTGCAGCAGGCCTTTGCCACACTCGCATAATGTTGCGGGCCGGCCGGCCGCTGGGTCGCGCGGTCAGTTGTGATCTAGACTACTGGCGTTCTAGAATTTGCGAACTCGTGAGTATTTTGCATGCGAAAAAGTCTATTTTTCCTCCCCCAACTCTCACCAAAGTCCACTTTTTCTCCTTCAACTTCAAAACCGGACAAACCACCTCCCTCAACTTTTCAAACCGTGCATTCTACCTCCCTTGAGCGGTTTTGAAGGCGGTTTTGCTACAATGAACGGCGGTATACTACAGTAATCAGTGTTTTGCTACAGTACCCGTGTTTTTGTCTTTTCTTTTTTTATTTATTTCGGCTGAATCTTTGAAAAATCATAGTAAATCACAGAAAAATCATAAAATGGAAAATCCAATTTGGTTGCACTCCACATGAGTAGATCTACACAGTGAACATATAATATCATATGCTTTAGTACAAAGTTTTTGCTATGAAGGTTTTGCTTTTTATTTTTTATTTATTTCGGTTGAATCTTTGAAAAATCATAGTAAATTACAGAAAAATCATAAAATAGAAAAATCTAATTTTGTTAGACTCCACAAGAGCATATCTATATAGTGAATATATAATATGGTATGTTTTAGTACAAAATTTTTGTTGTAGCTTTAGATCTATGTTTTTCTATAATTAATTGCAATAATTCATAGCTGCAGCTTCTATAATTATTTTGTTGGACTAAAGCATACCATATTATATGTTTACTATCTAGATCTACTCATGTGGAGTCCAACAAAATTGGATTTTCTATTTTATGATTTTTCTGTGATTTACTATGATTTTTCAAAGATTCAGCCAAATAAATAAAAAAGAAAAAGACAAAACCTTCATAGCAAAAACTTTGTACTAAAGTATACCATATTATATGTTCACTGTGTAGATCTACTCATGTGGAGTGCAACAAAATTAGATTTTCCATTTTATGATTTTTCTGTGATTTACTATGATTTTTTAAAGATTCAGCCGAAATAAATAAAAAAAAGAAAAGACAAAAACACGGGCACTGTAGCAAAACCGCCTGATACTGTAGCATACCGCATTTTACTGTAGCAAACCGCTTTAAAACCGCTCGAGGAAGGTAAAATGCACGGTTTGAAAAGTTGAGGGAGGTGATTTGTCCGGTTTTGAAGTTGAGGAAGGAAAAATGGACTTTGGTGAGAGCTGAGGGAGGAAAAATAGACTTTTTTCTTTTGCATGGGCAGCACAATTAGAACGTACAAATTGCAGCTATGAATTATTTCAATTAATTTTAGAAAAGCATATATCTAAAACTATAGCAAAAAAACTTTGTACTAAGGCATACTATATTATATGTTTACTATGTAGATCTACTCATATGGAGTCTAACAAAATTAGATTTTCCATTTTATGATTTTTTTCGCCTTCAAAACTGCTTATAATAGGGTCAGAGGCGTAAGATGAACGGTTTTAAAAGTTGAGGGATGTGTTTTGCCCGGTTTTAGAGTTTAGAGAGAAAAAGTAGACTTTTATGATAGTTGAGGAAGGTAACGTATACTTTTTTTTCATTTGCCAACTCGCGAGTATTTTGCACAGCACAAAAGGACAGGAGCATATGCACAGCCCAAGAAAAGTCCTCGACGCGAGACCACGACATTACAGGCTGGACTTCATCAGCATCCTTGGGCTTTAGTATTTTATTAGGGCCTCCACAGATGAGAATGACAGGCTTCTAGATTACTTTACCCGGGCCGTGTTTGCATATAAAATTTGACCGCCCGGTCTGGCCACTTAGCTTTGTATTCAAGCCTTCTACAAAGGGATGCTGCACGCATATGTTGCCCTAATCTTTCACAAACACTTTATAAATTATTCAACACTAACGTCAAGCGTGCCAAACACAGTAAGATATGTACAGTCTAAACGAACCTATGTGAATTTTTCAACACTAACACAAAGCGTGTCCAACACAGTAAGACACAAGCTAAGCTAAGCTATGTGGAAACAAATTACTCGATATTCGCATCTCACAAGACAATCTTGTATCGGTATAGTTTTGAGTAGATTATGGCTTCTTCTAGGATTTGATTCTCTGACAGCATGGACAAGGTTGTGGGTCGAATAAGGTCTCTTGTAGCCTCTTTCTATCTCGACGATGTTCGATCCAATACCTACAAAGAGCTAATGAGGGAAAGATTTGAGATCTACTGGTTTGCTTCGGATCTTGAGTTGGTGCATTAATTAGGGAAAGTAGTTGGTTGGCTTTTGATGCAGCCACTTTGACCCCTCCGCGCGCGCCCCCCCCACCCCCCCCCTCCCTTTTGCTGGTGTTCTGAAATCTATTGGTTCGTTATGGATCCTTGAGTTGGTGCATTAATTAGAGAAATTAGTTGGCCAGCTTTTGATGCGGCGACTTTGACCTTTTTTTGTTGGTTGTACAGCAAGATATAGTTTCTCCAATGATTATTTCGGCTGTGAAGATTTGCAAGCCTGCTTACAGTGATCCTCTAGCCGATGTTAGCTCATTACTAACAACGAGTGGTTAATACACGAAATTTAAAAAGCATCATGTGGCGAGGGCGTTTGCAAATTTGCTTCCTCAAATTCATGCCTTTTTCATTGCAATCTTCAAACTTCGAAAGGTGGCTTGAACAACGGCTTGAAAGGCCTTAGTGTATCTTTTTCTTTAGATGTCGTCTTGTACCTAGTATTTAACTATGTTGTCTTTCTTTTATACTCCATCTGTTCTAAATTATAAGACGTTTTAGTTTTTCTAGATACGTAACTTTTACTATGTATCTAGACATAATGTATATTTAAGTACATAGCAAAAGCGGTACATAGAAAAATCAAAATGTAATAGAATGGAAGGAGTATTGGCTACTATTTTTCTTGTGCTGTTCTTTAAACAAAAGGAAACATGCCCCGTTAAAATAACAAGGCCCAAAAATATGATGGAGCTTATATCAATAGAGCATTGAGCTCTCTTCCATGTATTGACTATTGAGTTCTTTCACCTCGAAATGTGTCAATAAATAACGAACTGGGGAATGAGAATTAATAAGTAGAAACAATCAAACTGGTTACAAATAAGAATGATTTCTAACCACGTCCTAGCTAGGAATTCCTAAATGCTCTCTGCAACCAATCCATCCTAGCAAAATCACATAGCAAAGGCACACAAGAAAATCAAACACAACAGGTTTTTCTTCTGCAATCGACTAAAGCCTCAGCTCAGCTGCATTGCGGGCTGTTGGCAAATGTGTCGATGGAGAACGACTTGGACATGGGGCCGGCGGAGAAACGGAGCTGGTCGCCGTCGCGGTCGACCTGGTCGACGCCGATCCACGAGAACAGCACCTTCACCTTCACTCCCTCCAGGCCGGTGATGGACAGCGGCTGGATGTGGCCGGCGACGCGGCTGCTGTACTGGACCTGCATGCTGCCGGCGCGGAAGCTGCAGTCCGCCGGGAGGTACACCTCGAAGGAGCCGTCGGCGTTGAGGACGTACCCCGTCACGCCCTGCGGCAGGATGCCCTGCGTGAAGTTGTACCGCTCCAGCATCTGGTACGCCGTCGGCTGCGGCTGCAGCTGCGGCGTGGGAGCCGGCGGCGAGTCGTCGGCAACAGAGGCCGCAATGAGAGTTGCGACGAAAAGAACGGTCACGAGGAGGCGGAGATGCTGAGTGGCGGCCATGGCTGGTGGCTTGGTCCACTGGTGCCGGTGCTTGCTTTGTGATGTCTTGTGCCACTACAAGCCGTCGTATATAAAGACGCCTTGTAGCCTTCTGGTTAGGTGAACATTTAGTCATCTATAGCTGGATATACGCTAACATTTAGTCATCTATATAGCTGGATATACGCTAATTTATATGTAGAATAATGCAATTTATAAGTTAACTAAATAAGCCAAAGTCCAGATCCACCTAACCTTTGCAATTTTATTTCCCTATAGTAAATCTAGCATTGAAAGAATATGACCAAGAGTGGATTGGATTGAAACCATGTATATGATCGATGATTTGTTTACCATCGTCCGAAAATACGAGTATTTTTGCACCCAGATTTTTAGCTTTGCCAAAAAGTAGGCATGATGTTAACACCCAAATTTAGCAAATTTATTACTCCATCCTTTTCAAATTGTAAGTCATTTTAACTTCCCTAGATACATAACATTTGCTATGTGCTTAAGTATATGTTATTATGTCTAGATACATAATAAATCTATGTATATAGAAAAGATTGACTTTCAATTTAGAATTGATGGGGTAGTATTTAATATAATATATATAAGGAATGCCACGTCAAAGTAGATCAGCGTACGTAGGGTCAAATATACTTTATCAAAAAAAGTTATAGGAATAATTTTATTAAAAAAATATCATTTCTAAGAAAAAACCTAAAATTAAAAATCTCAAATTCACTTTAATCGTAGAAGTTTTATAGAAAATTTGTTTTTCTTGAAAAATATGAAACCAATTTTATATTTTTCCTAAAATTATTCTTTATGTTTGGTGTCTAGTTTGGAACTATTTGAATCATATATAATCTTCTTTTAGTGTTTAGTCGCTAGTGCATGCTCCCATGTTATTTATGTAATGGTGTTAACGGTTGTGTCATATATCTATAAAATAAATCTGAAAAAAAAAATACAATCACCCATCCTGAGTCTAGGAGTCAAACCCTAGATGAGTAGGTTCAATCATAAGGAATAGAACAATTTGTATTCTTTTATTAATTTAGTTCCATATCATTCTCATGTGTCAACTTTTTGCTAATAGATCAAGCCTCACCAAACAAAACTCATTTGCATGTTTGTAAATAAGAAACTGAAAACATTATGTGTGATAAACGGTGTTTCTTTGTAACATGGGCCTGTCTAAGTCAGCAACAATCAAGTAGCTAGATTGTTCATTACTTGCACAAATAAACCATAAAATGCAATGGTCGTATGCATCTTCTAGTGTCAGTTGTTACATGTAGCCATTGTAGATAGGGTCATGCATGAGGTGATTATAACTTTATAAGGCACTTGTATTGTCGTCGAAGTCACTTGAACTCTCATGTAATTTGGATCATTGACGTAGACTTATTATAGCCAAAAATGAGGACATCTACATGCAAATAAACAGCAAAGGGAGACCATATAAGATTCAAATAATTCTAATCTTGGTAGCACTAGATAAAGCATGATTTTTATGAAAAAAATGAAACTAGTTTCATATTCCGAGCAATAACTAATTTTTCCCCTAAAAAACTAATTTTCTATGAATTTTCTAAAAGTAAGCCAGATTTAAGATTTAATTGCATACATTTTTTCTAAAAAAAAATGGATAATTTTTTAAAAATATTTGTATATTTTTTTATATAAAATATAGGGCAATTTAACTCCATCATGCCTTATGTGCCATAGTGTCAGCGCATCTGCCACTAGGGTTAGCATGTGTTTGGTTTCATGATAGACTAGAATAGGATGGTTTTGTCCTTTTTCTTTTGAGGTGAGGTGTTCTTTGTGTTTTGTTTAATGATGGGATTATAGATTATGATATACGTGTATGCTTTGAGATTACCTCCTCTCTTTTTTCACGTTTTTCCATTACCTTTTTCATGTACCAGGAATGGCGTTAGGGAGGGCTGGCTTCCTCTTCTTCTTCCTCCAGCCCCTCCTTTCCTTCTTCTTCCTCCTCATAGTGGTAGGGGGGCTTAGCCCAGGCTCCATGGAAATCATGGCCGTAGGGGGAGCTCGAGCCCGAATAGCCCCCCTGGCTTCGTCGCTGTATATAATATCCTTTCATTCAGGCAAAATTAGCCACGTTCTTCCGCCACGGCCCAGTTCGACCTTCACGTTGTTTCGAAAAAAAAAGTTCGGCCTTCACGTTTTTCTCTCTCTCGTGACGCCGGTGCCGTGTGGGGCCCTACGTCATGTTCTTCAGCCGCAGGTGGTCTGCGCCTCCTGCCCTCCTCTTGTCGCGTAGGGTCAATTGCAGTCGATACCAAGAGCATGGCTTATAAGTCGTACCTTTTCAGTCAATGAATAATATTTTTTTCTCACAATAAATTAGCGAACAGTACTTTCAGTCATGACTTTTCAGCCAAGCGAACAGGGCGGGCCTTGCTGCTGCAGAAATGAAATACTCTCTCCGTCTAGAAAAGAATGTAATTATGGGATCCATGCCGATCAAAGTAACTTAAGTTTGACCGAGTTTATAGTAAACAATATTAGCATTTATGTCTCCAAACGAAAAATATATTCTATACCTAATCTAATGGTACCTATTTTATATCATGAATGATAGTAGTTCTTTATATAAATTTAGTTAAAGTTTAAATTGTTCGAGAATTGCATTCTTTCATGAACGTAGGGGGTACTCTCTAGACTCTGGGCTCTGGCGGTCTGGCTGATGAGTCCGACCGCCAACTTTGTGCTTTTTGATCGCCTGTTTTCTTTTCCGATTTCATTGGCCCATGACAGTCCAGCTGCCCATCCTTTAACAACTGGCCCATCAATGAGTTGTTTCGGCCCAATTCAAAGGAGGGAATTAGGGTACATTGGGGTGTTTTTTAGTACGATTGATTTTTGGAAAGTACGTCCTCTTCTCCAAACACAGTGTACACACGCAGTTACACCTACCTTATGAAAAAGCACACCCAACGAGTGTCTTTTTATAATGGAAATGCTCTGCTTAGAGTGTCTGGGCGTTCGGACGCTTCCATTGTCGTGGGTCGCGATAGCCTGAACAGTCCACTGCGTCTTGCCCTCAACATTTAAGTTTGTAAAAAAATCCACTCTAGAACATTTAGACCCTGGCTTCACTCGACTCACGCGACCTCCACTCGCCGCTGAGCCAGTGCTGCCGCAGGATTCCGACGTGGTCCACTCCGAACTCTCCCCCCAGGTCGCAGCCATGGCGGATGACACCCCCAACGCCGTCGTCGAGGGCAGCCAGCCCACCACCCCTGAGGGATCCGTCAACGCCGCCCCGGCAGCTGCCGCAAGCGCCAAGGCCATGGAGGTGCTGCTCTCATCGCTCCGCATCTGGCCACCGTCGCAACGCATGTTCGACGACGTGGTGCGCCGCCTTGTGCAGACGCTCGTGGCGCCCAACGTCCTCTACCAGCACTACGACGCCGTCTCGAAGCCCAATGTCGAGCGCGCCGTTGCGGCGGTCAAGGCCGAGGCCTTCGCCGCCGCCTCCAAGTCCATCGCCGCCGAGTCCTCGGCCTCCGTCGAGGAGGGGGCTACCGTAGTTCCCCACTAGGTTGGCCGTGGTCGGCGGCGATGTCGTGTTTCAAGTATTTTAGGTGTTTTAGACGTACGTTTTCAAGTATTTCATTTGGATGTTGCGTATGTTGCAATAGATATATACGTATGTTGCAAGCGTATGTTTCAAATATTTCAGGTGTTTTAGACGTATGTTGCAAATGTTTCATCTGAATGTTTCAAATGTAGATCTTGGTGTTGCACATGTTGCAATGTCTATACATGCATGTTTCAAGTGTTTCATCTATTTTCAGACATATGTTGCAAATGTTTTATTTGGATATTTCAAAAGTAGATCTGGTGTTGCACATGTTACTATGGCTATACACGCATATTTCAAGTGTTTCATATGTTTCAGATGTATGTTGCAAGTGTTTTATTTGGATGTTTCAAAAGTAGATCTCAGGGAAGCACATGCTGCTGCTACTGCTACTAGTGCGCTGCCGTGGGTCACCGCGCATGCCTATTGGTGCTGCTGCTGCCTTCATGCGGGCGCGTGAAAGGGAATAGGCTTGGGGTGGTCCCCATGCATGTGTGGTCCCGTGCGACCTTTAGAGCAGGATGGCTGCGGGCGCGAGGAAGCTAGGTGTGTCAGGTGTGGGCACGGGAGCACCGTCCGTCGCGAGTGCCTTTGATTGGAAATCCACGCACTAGCAAGTCCGCTTTGATAAATTGGAGCCGCAAATTTTTTTAGATTGATATAAGTCACAATAAACATCTTAGATGGGCATATATATAATCGCCTATGTGAATTAATCGAGATTAACGCAGACATTGAAGGGAGGTGGAAATCTCGCCCACCTCTGTTAACCTATTTTGCCCGCTACTAATGTTACAATGCTGGTTGAACAAGCTGCCTAGATTTTTTTTCATGATGAGTGCCCACCTAAATGAATGGTGAATCGGCACAGCAATCTCTCCCAAGTGACTAGGAGAAAACTGACTAGCCATAGAAACTCGTTCTCTCTTGATCAAGACTTTTGTGGCACCTACTACTTGAATTGTCGTCCTCCTAGGCTGGTGGTCAGTGCCAAAGGCGAAGAACGGGGCCTTTTGTCAAAGCAAGTACATCGCATATACGGAGTAGTATCTTAGGCCTCGTTTAGTTACCAAACTTTGGGGCCAAAATCTGCATAGTAAATGTCCCGTCACACTGTAGCAATTTTGTTTTTATTTGGTAATAATTATCCAAATATTGATTAATTAGGCTCAAAATGTTCGTCTCGCAAAGTACAATAAAACTGTGCAATTAGTTTTTGATTTCATCTATATTTAGTACTCCATATATGTGCCGACATTTTGATGTGATGGGGAATCTTCTTTTTGCATAGTGGAATTTGGGGGTGAATTTGGATATCTAAACAAGGCCTTAGATCTGCTACTCCGTTCAAGAAAAAATAACCTTACATATCTTTAAATCAAATGTATAAAAAAGATGTCATATTTAGCTACCAATTTGTAGGATTTAATTTGTTATTATCTAATATATTTTCATAGTAGTATATCATTTGGTGTTATAAATGTTGATACTTTTCTCTATAAATTTAGTTAAATTCTAACAGTTTTATTTCGAGTAGGACAAAGATAGTAGATATTACAGGTGAAATAATTGATATGTAATTAAGACAACAACCTGGTGTTGTGAGAAAAGTGACAGTGATGTGTCGTCTCAGGAGTGGCGCAAGTTTCTCTATAAAAGTTGAAAATAATAGGGAATATATATGCAAACATTGCAAATTCACAATAGCATGATGTGAAGATCGCACCTAACATGTCTCGTCTAGTAAACAGTATAGTAACAAACGGTGTCCACGATCGCCATCGAACCACCGGCGGGCGGACGAGTTGACAACGATGCAGCCAGCAGGGGCCACTAGGCACGTGGAATTGGAAGAAAGCCACAGTTCACCGTCAGATCAGCCTAGTAAGCAACACGCCAACACAGGCATACCGGTGGGCGTGTCGTCGGATCCACAAGGCATCTACATTGTGCTAAGGGCTTGTCCGATGTACGCTATACCGTGGCATATATGGTGTCCGAAACATCCGTATTTAGTTATTTACATTAACTGTCCATGTCAAAAAAGGAAAAACAAAATAGTAGCCTCACAGACAACTTGTAGAGGTAACAGTAATCTCATCTCACAAAAAGTCAGGACAATTACGGAAGAACGCATTGGCAGAGAAGATAGACTCTAAAGTGACGTTACTTGCTCAAGGAACCACTTTGTACTTACTTGGACCATAATAACCTTATGAAAGAAAGGGTTGTGCGTTGAGTGGAAGCGATATCTCATTCAGTATAGTCAGGGGCGGATCTAAAGGGGGGCTGGGGGGCTCCAGCTCTCCCTACCGCCGCCGAGTTCATGGAACCCCTCCTTAGCCCCTCAAGAATTTCTGCCATTGGAGCACTGTCTAGGAGGGGCTGGAGCTGAGCCAGAGGTTGAAGACGACCTGTATGCGATCTAGGCAAGCACCATGACTCATATGTCTAATAATCTCAGCCCCCCTATCATCTTGTTCTAGATCCGCCACTGAGTACAGTAATGTACTTACTTGGACCATATAACCTTTTGTTAGGACTAAAGCTAATTGCTGCTCATATTCTGATTGCTACAAAAAGCAGATGTGGTTAGAGATCCATTTTTTATACGTACTGGTCTCCTGGATCTAATAAGGTTGCAAAGAGATTATCCATGGACTTGCAAATATGTTTAGGGCCCGTTTGGTAGACCTTCGGCTTCAGCCAAAACAGGTTCAATCGTGGCTTCACCTGTGAAGCAGATTCGCTTGAGGAGCAGAAGCAGTTTTTGTGGACCATTTGACAAAACAACTTCTCTGGTAATTCAAAAGAACGAAATGTCCATGCTACCCTTCTTTTTTCTTTCTTTTTTCATTTCTTTCCTTTCCTTTCCTTTCTACTTATCCATTCACTCACGCATTCACGAACGGGGCTGCATCGCACCCGAGTCCTCTTCTACCTCCGTCCGGCCATGCTCCTATCTCCCCCACGCCCCACCACCCCTCAGCCGCGCACCCCGCCAGGGTCGCTTGCATGCCCCACATCACCTCCGTGCCCACGCGCCCATCGCCTCCGCGGCCACTCGCCTCCCCCCGTGGTTGCCCGCGCCCATTGGAGTTGCTTGTGCACCCATCACCCTGCGGTCGTGCGCCCCCACCGCCTCTGCGCCGGCGCAGGGCGGCGGCTCCGCCGCGGCACCTATGCGTCTCCCCATGACAGTGCGACGCCACCTTTCTTTGCACAGGTGGTAAAGAAGAAGGTTACTCGCGTCCAATCTGCACAGGGGCCCATGCGCGCGTCGGCAGGAGCCAGGTGAAGCTAGTATTTCTGGCTCCGTACGCGAAAAGGGCTATGCACTAGAATATCCACTTTGGTTGGTGGAGTGCTCTACGTTTTGGCCATTTGGTTGGTGGAGCAGCAAAACAGCTCCAAGAGTTGCGCTGAGAGCCATACCAAACGACTCCTTATTTGTTGCAGGTTAGGTAGTAACCTACAAAATTAAATCTATTTATAGATTCATGGACAACCCGCCTTGCATCCCTAAAATCTAGAACATACAGAAAGGCAACATGCTAACAACATACAAGTACTACTTAGTTTGACAAGGTTTGTTTTTATACCTAATACGCCCTCCGTTTTGTTTCACGAGACGCGCATGTATATGAATATTTAAACTTTATAAAATCCTTTGATCATAATTTAGCAAATACTTTTAGTTATTATACTAGAAACAACGCGCGGCGTTGCCGCGCGACCTCATGGGATGAAACCAGTTGTGTAGAAGGTTAGATCAATTGTTGATTAATATTTTAGCGGGTAGGGTGTCTAGCGTTTTGAGCCAGTTTGGTTATGCTTTTATGTTGCTACGGACCCTTTTTTTTGAAGCAATGGTGTATAATTTAGAGATTTGGCTAATGTAGGTTGTAGCGATTATTTATAGGCGTAATAGAATCGGCAGTAGGTGTCATGGAGTATTTATTTTTTTATAATTTGGAGATTTGGCTAGCGTAGGTTTTAGCGATTATTTATAGGCGTAATAGAATCGGCAGTAGGTGTCATGGAGTATTCATTTTTTATGACAAAGAAGAGGTGAAAAATATTTAGATACGTTGTAGATTGGTTCTAGTTTATTTATGAATTTTCTGGAAATTTTGTGTAGAGAAAATGGTCTACTTTGACATAAGGTGAACGATAGGAATTTACTTTTTTTTTGTTGACGCTCAACAAGAGGAAATATTTTTTTCTACAAAGAAAAATGGTCTATTTTGAGAAAAGGTGAACGATAGGATTTTTTTTTGACGACAAAGAAGAGGCAAAAAAATTTAGGTATGTTTTAGATTGGTTCTAGTTTAGTTACGATTTTCTTGGAAAATTTTGTAGGAAGGAGAAGGGTCTAATTTGATATTCTGGGTATGTCTCTCATGTGCGCATAGCAAAGATGCGTGAAAACAACAGTGCATGAATAGTGACATTCTGGGTACGTTTCTCGTGTGCGCGTAGTAAAGATGTGCGAACAGTGGATGAATAGTGCTCACGAAAGCGATTTTCCATTCGAGCCGTCCGAATGAGATCCGACGGCCTGAGATTTGGAGGCGACGTGGCACGTTGTGGTGCCGGAGCTTGGCTCCGGTTTAAAGTTATAGAGATACAAACTTGATATAGTTAGATTTATAATTAAATATATTATTTAATTTTTCTAAGGTCTATAAGTATTAACAATATATAATATAAAATAAATAAATAATCAAAGTATAATTTGAGAAACCATGTCATATTAAATTGTGCCTCATAAACTGTGTCATATCAAAGTGTAGTTAAAAGAGTGATTTTTTCCCTTCTGTTTCTCACTCTCTCCCCCCGCCTATTTGTCTCTCATTGCTCTTTTGTCACTCTTTCCTTACTCCTACCGTTCTCGCTCTGATTTTTGGAATTATAAAATCTTTATTGGCGTCACATGGCTCGTGTTATGACCTGGCCATATGAGCTTGCTCATGCTGTAAGGCATGTGAAGGCGTACGGTTCGTCTTCCACCTTTTTAAAAATTCATAAATTATACACATATTTTAGTTGAGTCAATCTCCTATCAATTTTCCATGCAGAATCCTTTATTACACTAGCATTATGGGCACAATGTTTGATTTAAGGTTGACCAAGCCTAATTAAATTCAACAAAAATAACTAGCACGAGCGTCATGCAACATGTCTTGTTACAGCATATGAGCATGTTTACTAGTAAAAAGACAAATTTTAATAAAAAGGAGAGAAGAAAGGATTAGGACAAAGAAGAATAAAAACAAAAAGAAGCTGACAGGTGGACTCCACATGTCATGTGTCTTATCTCACCTTCAATTGTTTTTGAACTAAGTGTCGTCTAAATTTTTGTGTTACTCAAACTTATTTAAATTTAACTAGATTTATAGAAAATTGGTTAAAATTGAGTCAGTTGGACTGGAGCGAGGGAGTATACGGAGTATATATCTATCGGTAATGCTACGGAATATACGCCCAGAATCTTAAAAAATCGGACGCTATGCTCCGCGATCGCTATAGCAACGCGATCGGCCCAATAGGCCCATCTACACTCTCTCCTTTATCTATCTACTCCATCTACACTGCGATACCTGGCAAAAATTCCCAACTCCTCGCTTTGCTCGTCGCAGCCCACCGCGCCGTCCACCCGCCCCAAGCCGCCTCGCGGTAGTGCCCCCATCCCGCGTCAAGCCGCGCCACGTCTGTCGTCGCGCCGTGCTCCATCCCCCACCACGCCCACTCCACCACGTCACGCCGTGCCCGGTCCCCACCCTGCGCGCCGTGCCCTGTCCCTCGCGCGCGTCAAGGTGCTACCGACGTCGTTGTTCCCCACCAAGAGGTCGTGGCCGCTGTCGACGCCGGCGTCGCTGCGACGTTCGACCTCAGCTCGTGACACCACAAGATCCGGAGTGGCCAGACCCGGCTTGGAGCGAGCTTCTCCGGCTGCACCTCGCGCTCCCTTCCTTCCTTGATGTTGCAAGCGCGTGTTGCAAAGCGCGTGTTTCAAGTGTTTCAGATGTTTCATATGCATGTTGCAATTATTTCATGTGGATGTTGCAAAAGTAGATCAGGATGTTGCATATGTTGCAATGGCTATATACGTATGTTGCAAGTGTCTGTTCCAAATGTTTCAGCTATTTCAAACGGATGTTGCACGTGTTTTATCTGGATGTTGCATATGTTTCACATTTATGTTGCAAGTGTCTCATCCGGATGTAGCATATGTTTTCACACATATTTACATGTGTTTCATTTAGATGTTGCATATGTTTTGTAATGGCTACACACGTGTTTTTCTCATGTTTCTGACATATTGCCAGTTTTCAACTGTTTTGGACGTATGTTGCAAATGTTTTTTTTAAATGTTATAAAAGTAGATCTTGTGTTGTACATGTTGCAGTGGATGCCATCTGCAGCCGCCGTCGTGGAAAACCGTATGGGCGCAGATTGAGATGGAAGCGGATGTGGGACGAGGAAAACTGCTGAGTAGATCACTGTCCCACACCCACCAAACACACGGTTAAAAAATATCCGGAGTGCCGACGTGCGCAGTGGTGGGTTACTGCGTCCATTGCCGTGGGCCCCAGAAGACGTGCCGACGTGCGCAGTGCGTCCATTGCCGTGGGCCCAGAAGACCAGGCGCGCGCTTCCTCGTCTCTCTCGTCTCAGGCTCTCAGCTGTCAGCTGCCCACAAGCCAAAAGCCACGCCCACGTCCTCCGCGCCGCAGTGTCCGATCTATCGATCCCTTCTCGCGGGATTCAGGAGAGGAGGAGGCCAGGTTCCCGCCCCCGCATTCGGACGCCGATCGATTCCGGATCTTAGCTGGAGAGCCTGGTGGCCCTTTCTCGGTGCTCGTCGCGGGATTTTCGGTGAGAGTACTGTTCTCGCGGCGGCGCCCCACGGGATCGCGCCTGCCTTCCTCTATTTTGTTTAGTGGCCGGTTCTTGGAATTTGGTTGGATAATCTGGGTTTTACCCCCACCGAAATTGTCACATTAGAGTTGCTGTGATGTTTGGGCTTTCGATTGGTTCCATCTGAAGGATGGTGAAGCAGTACAGTGCTCCGGGGATGGATTGATTATTTTATTTTCTTCCGCTATATCTTCCGTTGCTCGCGCCAGTCCAACCCAGTTATTCCTGCGTGAACTATTTTAACACTATTACCTGATTTGTTCATCTGTTAACAGTCAACACTGAAGGTTCATTTGGGCACGCAATATAATTTTTCCTTCTATTCTAGTCCGATGCACCTCTAGAGAATTGTGACTTTTGTGCCATATTTATTTACTGAACATTCCTGGTTGATTCCATGTGTTGAATCTGTTTCAATCAAACACTGCCTATCATCTTTATACAACATTGTTTTATACACCTTATGATCTGTCTGAAATTTGGGTTATGTGTTTTTGTAACGTAAAATTGACACAAACTTTGATTCTATATGCTTCAACCAAATGATTTGTTTGCCTACCTTTACTCATCTTCAGTTACAGGCTTACAGCACCTAAGTGATATTTCTCTGATTTAAAGCAAACTAGACTTAGTGGATCCTTTGAGATATCAGATATCAATTTGTCAGATTGATTCTTAGACCTTGATTGAAGTTTGAACAATTATTTATTTGACTTCGGTATACCTTGCTGACATTATATTTCCTGGATATATCAGCTGTATTATGGCATCATTTTTTTTGTTTCCATTTTTGACACATTTCTGAATTCTGATGTATTTACAGATCAGATATCCTTTGTTTGCCTTTCTGTGTGATTTGAAATGTCTGTGAATGTTCACGCTCTTCGTCACTTCAAATATCCTGTAGTTTGTAAAATTCTTTTGTTGATATTTATGGTCAGATGAATTTAATATATAATTGCTTCAGTGAATGTTAACCTATTTGCAGGGTTAGTCCAGAGAAATAAGAAACATGGTACAGACTCATGTTGATGAGCAACCAAAGGGTGTGTCTCGGAATCGTCCACCTGCACATATGAATGGCGATGAAGTGAGATACTCCTTCCTTTATTCATATAAAAGCTACTGCCACACCATATTACGTTGACTTTATGAAAACTCAATAATTTAATCAGTCACAATTGTGTTTGCCATTAACAATCCAATTTTTATTTACATAAGTATAAAATGCTTAATTTTCTGGGTTGATGTATGATCAATCTGGGCATATAATTATGAATGATAATTTTACCCATATCTTTATTTTCATGATTCCAGTTAGCTCTATTAACTCATAATTTGAATGGTTCTATCAACCACCTGTAAAAAGAATATGAGTACTATTCATCCGTATTCCTGACTTATTAAGATCTCCCATTGTATTTTGGGTTCAAATGGGGTATTCTTTGATGTCAGGAAAAGGTTTATCCTGGCCAACTCCCAGTGTTGACCTGGGAGCATAAGCTAACTCATGTTAGACATGATTTGCCACCATTCAGACTTACATGGAGAGAGACAATGCAGCTGGTACTTCTTCTACGTTGCATAGCCTAGCCTTTTCTTCCACTGCGCCCCACCGCCCCCCCCCCCCCCCCCCCCCCCACCCACACACACACACAACACATAATCTTCATTTTACCGTTGCAGGCTGGTATTGGTTTACGTCTCAGTCGACATATCGTTGAGGAAACTTCAAAAGGGCGGGTATGTTTCATTATTTTCACATGTTCATGGATAATAACAAATTATCATGTGGAAAACTGATATGTTCCACATGCTTCGGTTTTCACTTGGATACCATGTAAGTTCTAGCTTTGTTAGTTTTCTACAGATTGCTGTTATTGATCCTATGAAAAAGCGGGCTGCAAGATCTGGTCAGGGTGTCCCACTTGGTGGTATTGGGTATATCTTCTTCTCTTTGCGTAATATGTGTTTACTGTAAATATTGAGTGTATATTCATCATACTTTATATTATAAGATCTTCCAGGAAACTTATGTTCACCAGATTTAGGGTGCTCTTACTGCTTGATACTGTAAAGAGCTTGCGAGATTCCCTATGCATCACTTTGTTGCTAAACATGTTTGTATAGCATTTCGTAGTTCAAGTGCCACGAAGAAAGAATAAGCATATTGTATTTACTTTATTGTTTCACTTGAAATGACACGAAGCTACCTACATTAATTCTCACTTGCCATCTTAAACACTACGCTGGTAAATCAAAGGTCGCTCTCAGCAACTCAGCCATCCGTTTTTTTATTTCCCTGTTAGGTAGTGGGGTCAGGGGTGTCACCACACTGAAATATGCAGGAGTGTGTGCCCTACTGGGCGAAAGGGAGATTTAAAAAACAGTTTCAAGTAGTGCATGCCCTAAAAATGTTTTCCTCTTGTTTGATGAAGCTTGTTGCCATATTTATGTATTTTCCTGATTGTTGGAAGTGTAGTGCAGGAAGTATTGGAAGAAGCTACAAAGGTGATTTCCAACGCTGGCAATTGTTTCCAGGAACTTGTGAAGATAAACCTGTATTGGCAAATCAATTTTCTGTAAGTCTTTAGTTTTCTCCACTTTCTTTCTGGCTGATAAATGTGTTCTTTTGTGTCTGATGATTCTTGGAATTTGAGATACTCTTTTCTAATGCAATCTCACTTTGTACTGGCTTAATGCCCTGAGGTGCTGATGCACCTTGTCAGACTTTTCGTGCTTTAATTAATGAACTATGGTGTGTTTTGATGCTTCTCAAGCTCTTATCTGCTGGATTAACCCATGCATTAGCTGATGAGAACTGCGATAAGAATTTTAAATACAATGTTTGCTGTTTGTTTGATATTTAAGTGTTGTCCATTTAGGCCTTCATTTCCCGCCAAGATGGTAGAAAATATTCCACAGTGTTACATCCTGGGAAACCAGATTTGCCGAAGTAAGCACACTTGATGTTTACTCTATGAGTTTCTTTTATAACAGGGAATAATTTTGAATTTTTTGAGTACTTGAAAAATTCCTTAGAGCTTTTTAAATGCAGAGGAAGTGACATTTCAGGAATTGGATCCTGGGACTGGAATATGAATGGACAACAATCTACTTACCATGCCCTTTACCCTAGGGCCTGGACAGTATATGATGGTATTACAATAACTACAGAATTCTCTTTTGGTTAACATACTTCTATCTTTGTCTCATTTTGGATTGTGCTTGTTAGGAGAACCTGATCCTGAGCTCAATATAGTGTGCCGTCAGATTTCTCCAATTATTCCCCACAATTATCAACAGAGCAGCTATCCAGTTGCAGTATTCACTTTTACAGTAATACTACATACATTAAATTCCTTCAATCTACTATTTCACCTGTTCTTAACTTTATGATATAGCTCCGCACCTTTGGCAATCACGTAAAAAAATTTCAGGTAACAAACTCAGGACATACAGCTGCTGATGTGACTTTGCTTTTTACATGGGCTGTAAGTTTCAGTAATGTTTGTTTTTTTTTTGTGAACAGATATTTCATAACTTTTATCATTATTGAATACTTACATTTTGTATCCCTTTTTCTCTGAACCTTCTTGCCTTATGTTTGTACAAGCAGAACTCTGTTGGTGGAAAATCTGAACTCACTGGATATCATTCCAACTCCAGTTTGATGTAAGAAAACAATAAGTATAAATTTTTAGCTGGTTTTCGAGCTTTTATTGAATAAATAAGTTGTCAGGTTATATTTTTAATGTGTCCTAATGGATGACAGAGAAAAGGATGGCGTTCATGGCATACTATTACATCACAGGTAACTAAAAATTTTATTTTTTCTTAGAAAACATGTTGTCTCCTAGGAGTTAGATATATGGTTAAACTGAACTCAGCCAAGGGCAATTTTCTAATTCTAAATATCTTAAATGTCATGTATCTGAGAGCAGAACAGCAGATGGTCAACCACCTGTAACTTTTGTGATAGCAGCACAGGAGAAAGAGGATATCCTTATCTCTGAATGTCCTTACTTTGTGATATCTGGGAGCTCTGCATCTGATGAATTCACAGCTAAAGACATGTGGAATTATGTGAAAGAGGTTGGTTGAAGCTGGAAGCACTCTGAGATAACAAGGCATTTCCTATTATAAGATAAGATAATGAAAAGACTAGTTGCATTTGTATGCTGAGTTTACATTCCTGCCTCATTGGTGAAACTATCACCTTTATGCAGTTGCACGTGTAGCTAATCATCAGTTTATTTTATAACAAGAACCACAGTTCTCATTTAGGCAGCATTTCATTGTTGTTCTATGTTGCTTCTTATGCACTGCATGTCAGATAGTGGATGGTACCAGACAGAGCATTCCTGTGTCAATCTTTTGAAAGTCGTTTATGTTTGAATTCTGAGTTTGTCACTTATTTTGTACAATATGTACTGGATCAGACAACTCAAAATATTCCAAACTGCTGAAAAGTGGAAACATTGGTAGTTGGCTCA
The DNA here is from genome assembly GCA_038087645.1 of Saccharum hybrid cultivar R570. NCBI lineage: Eukaryota > Viridiplantae > Streptophyta > Magnoliopsida > Poales > Poaceae > Saccharum > Saccharum hybrid cultivar. The sequence continues at coordinate 22,904,233 of JAQSUU010000805.1, read as the reverse complement.
AATTTTTAATGTTTAATTGTGTACCGGCCATATAAATATAATCTTGGAATACGTCTGTTGTGGGTTAGTGAAAGTTGTTTCTGAGATGGTACACAGGTTGAATGAGCCTTTTCCTAATGTCATGCACAAGTGTAAAGATTGAATGAAATCTTATGAATTGTAGTTGGGGTATGTAAAAGTCAACAGGCTAGCTAAAATTGGGACGGACTCTGGTGCAAAGATATTTCATTTTCTGACTCGGAAAATTTCATCTTAGGTTTACCTTCATGATTACCTACATTCTGATTAAAGTGATGCCAAATACTCTGCTTCAGCTTTAGCTTCAGGGCTTGTATACATTGCTTTGGTTCAATGTGTCAAATATTCTACCACCGTATCCAGTTTAATTTCTGGTAAAATATGTTAGTAGTATGTATGAGAGGCTAAAATAACTTCCTTCCCATCGTGGCAGCATGGATCTTTTGATCATCTTGATCCCATCAAGACATCGATGTGCTCCAGACCAGGATCATCAATAGGGGCAGCTATTGCTGCTTCAGTTAAGCTGGCTCCCAAGGCAACCCAGGATATTTCATTTTCACTTGCATGGGCTTGTCCTGAAGTGAAGTTCTCTAGTGGGAAAACCTATCATAGGTTAGAACAGCACAATTTCCAGTAATGAACAAAACAGTAGTGCAACTGAAACTAACCTCGTTCCATGATTTTCAGGCGTTACACCAAATTTTATGGCACAGATGGTGATGCAGCAGCAGCCCTTGCTCATGATGCCATTCTTGGTACAATCCACTTCCTCACTATAATTCTATTTAATGCACTCCTTTCTTACTTCAGTGTGCGCCATACACCCATACTACAATAATCCACTTTACATGAACTCAGCATGTTTCTGAAATATTCTAACAACTGGACAGTATGGGTCTTAATGATAAATTATTTTCACTAACTATTTTTAAATCTGCAACATTAATAATAATTTTACATAAGTATTTGAAAGAATTAAATTAATATTTCCATGTGCAAGCTTTGTTATCAATTAGGAAAACTGAGTGGTTCCCTGTCAAGTTGCTAACTGTGGAGATTCCTTGTGATTCCTCCCCTGATTACTGCCACACTGGTATCATCCAATTAATTTTACCATGTATCATCCAATTAATTTTATGGTGTATCATCCAATTAATTTTACCGTGTCCAAACTTATTTCATGAAAGACTAGTTCATTTCTCTTTTTCTGTTATACACCCATTGACACAGTATAGACTAATTTTTTGCTGACAATGTCATCACCAACGAATCTCTTGTGGGTTTCATCTCTAGCCTACCCCAACTTGCTTGGGACAAAAGGCTATGTTGTTGTTGTTGTTGTAATGTCATCACCAACGAGGTCCTTGTATCTGAAAGGGGAACATCCTGGATTGAACTCTTCTCTTTTGTAGTCATATTTCTTCCTATTAACATTTGTTGCTGACTTCCTTTGTATGCTTAATAAATTATAGAGCATGCTTCCTGGGAGAGGCAAATCGAGGAGTGGCAGAATCCTATTTTGCAAGATGAGAGGTTTCCTGCTTGGTTTGTTCCAACCTTAATAATTCATTTACTTGGTACACAAGATCTGAGGCTACTGAATGTCGATTTATAGCATGAACTTTCTTTGACAGGTATCCAGTTACACTTTTCAATGAACTCTACTATCTTAATGCCGGAGGAACTATATGGACAGGTGTGCATCCATAATTTCTTTTTTTTTCCTCTAAATGAAGCAAATTACTTTTCCTGAGAATTAACTCAGAGACATTATCAGATGGATTGCCACCAATTCAAAGCTTGACAGGAATTGGCTGGAAAAAGTTTTCTCTTGACATGTTAAATGGTGAATCTGATGATTTCAATGAGATGGTTCGACAGAATAATACTGCTTCTGATATTCTTCATCGAATGGCATCAGTATTTGAGAGGATGCATGCATCTATTGCATCAAATTCTGCTATAGGAACAACTTTGCTTCAGGGTGAAGAGAACATTGGCCAGTTTCTATACCTCGAGGGCATCGAGTATTATATGTGGAACACATATGATGTTCATTTTTATGCATCATTTTCACTGATCATGTTGTTTCCAAAACTCCAACTTAGCGTCCAGAGAGACTTTGCTGCTGCTGTTATGATGCATGATCCTGAAAAGCTCAGGATCTTGCATGATGGAAAATGGGCTGCAAGAAAAGTGCTCGGCGCTGTTCCTCATGATCTTGGGTTATATGACCCATGGTTCAAAGTGAATGCGTACACCCTCTATAATACAGATCGATGGAAAGATTTGAATCCAAAGTTTGTGCTGCAAGTTTATAGAGATGTTGTGGCCACAGGCGACAAATCCTTTGCTCGAGCTGTTTGGCCATCAGTTTATATAGCAATGGCATATATGGAGCAATTTGACAAGGATAAAGATGGGATGATAGAAAATGAGGATTTCCCAGATCAAACATATGACGTGTGGTCAATGGCTGGTATAAGTGCATACTGTGGTGGTCTTTGGGTGGCTGCTCTTCAGGCAGCATCGGCCTTGGCACGTGAGGTTGGTGACAAAGCTTCTGAAAAGCTTTTTTGGGACAAATATGAGAAGGCCAAGTCTGTCTATAGCAAGCTGTGGAATGGTTCTTACTTCAGTTATGATGATGGCGACAACAAAGTTAGCACATCTATCCAAGCAGATCAATTGGCTGGACAATGGTATATATCACTAATATATGTTAATTATTTTTTAAATTTTAAATGTTGTCTAATATGATAAATAGATACAACTTTACCCCTTAACACATTGCATGAATCGCTAACAGTTTTCAGTTTCGATCATCGATTGACATACATAATAAATATTCGTGAAATTCTTGGATGAAGACGAGTTGAAACATGGACAGTAGCTGTCAATTTTCTAGGAAATACATTTTTTTCTCAATTCAGTATGTTTATTACGTGTTTGTGTAAATATTTGTGGAAACTAATATGTAAAATCAACTCCTTTTTGTCATTGCTATTAGTAACTTCTAAAATGCCTATACTATAACTGCTCCTTTGTGCAATCAACTTATGGTTTAGCAAACAGAAGCGTTTAAGTGGAATAAAGCATACAATAGCAGAGTACTTGTGAAGGACCAGTCTTGTATCTGAATGACAGTGAGCTCCAGTTCCAGTAGTAGATAACTTTATATGAAGTCAAGATTGTGCACAACATTATGTTTCCATGATTAGTTTTTCCATCACAAAATTTTGAATGTTATCTTTGAATCAAATAGCATATTGAAGTTCTGCTAAACTTACCTTGTTTACTAATAAATTTGATGCTGGGCTATTACTTGTTCCAGGTATGCCAAAGCCTGTGGTCTCTTCCCAATTGTTGACAAAGATAAGGCACAAAGTGCACTAGAGAAGATATATTCTTTCAATGTGATGAAGTTCAAGGGTGGTACAAGGGGAGCTATGAATGGGATGTGGCCAGATGGCACTGTTGACATGTCTGCAATGCAGTCTAGGGAGATATGGCCCGGGGTGACATATGCACTAGCTGCAAGCATGATTCAAGAAGGCATGGTTGAGCAGGGATTTAAAACAGCTGAAGGGATCTATCATGCTGCCTGGTCTCCAGAAGGACTTGGGTGAGTCTGCATATAAATTGAGGTTTGATGTTTTTGCTGTCAACAGACAACAAGTGTGTATGTGTTTGGACGTGGTATAACATATGAGATACAAAATTTTACCTGAGCGGCTGAGCCTAGTTATTTAATATAGTGCCATGGACTTAGTTATAAGAATGCATTAACTTTGGGCATAGAGAGTTCGTTCCTAAATCTGTATCTTCTGAAGTTTTTATAATGTAATAAAACCAGTAAGACATGTAGTGAATAAAGGATGGGGATCTCCCTACACCTACCTGGGTTTTTTTTTCTGAACTTTAATTTTGTACACTAAATGACTTGCTCTTTTTCCTCTGAATACAATCCACAGAAACATATAATCAGAAGTTAATGTGTACCACTAATTCCGCTCAATTTATATTTATATTTTGTATAATGGATAGTGCCTGCTAGTGCTGCCTTTCTTATGCTATTAAGGAAACCTGACAATTTGATTTCCTCAGATACTCATTCCAAACTCCTGAAGCCTGGAACAACGACGACGAGTACAGGTCCTTGTGCTACATGCGCCCGCTTGCCATATGGGCAATGCAATGGGCACTCTCAAACCCGAAGCTCCACAACACTCCTCAGGCAGATATACCCCAGGATTCATTCCCCAAGAACCAGTTCGCCTACGCGCGGATCACAAAGCTCCTGCAGCTGCCTGAAGACGAATCGTCCAAGAGCTTCCTCCGAGTGGTGTACGAGATCATCCGGAACAGGTTTAGGTCCTGAATTGCCTCCGCGCGCCTGTGCGCTGAGTGTCCAGATTGTTGAAACATTCATTGGTCGTTGCCGGTTGTAAACATTGTTGCTGTTGGATACCGCGAATTCGTACATAATCGGTCGTAATAAACATATGAAGTGTGGTCGTTTGCATATAAATAAATACTATATATGAGCTTTACGAGTTATGACGGAGACATCTCCCTTGTAATCTCCGCGCAAATCTGTCTTCCTCAGACCTCACCCAAAGCGCCGGTTTGTTATTTCTTTTCAGTTTTCGAAAAATTTATACATATACAGTTGCATTGCGCAAATCATCCAAAAAAAAACGGGCTGGGCTCCACTTCGGTGCTGCGGCTAGGAAATTGCAACAAGCATGGGCTGTTGCCTGCTAGTTGAGCCGAGGTCGGTAACTGCGATATGACATGGGTAGGAAATTGCAACGAGCATGGGCTGTTGCCTACTAATTGGGCCAAGGTGGTAACTGCGGTATGATGGGCCAACGTGGATGGAAGGATTCCCACATCGTTCTGGATTTTTTTTAAATTCCTTTTTTTTGCAAAATTTGTCTAAATAAAAAAATTGCAAAACTATACATCTGCCGCTGATTGAAGCGGTGGAAAGGAAATACCGCCGGTTGAGTTGGCAGAATATTGGTTACGCTGGTTCAATTGACGGAATTTCCTTTTTTCTGCCAGCTCATTTAAAAAACTCATAAATTTTATATATGAAACTAAAATTTATATGAAAGTTGTAGAGAAAAAATATCTAACTTTGTAACTTATGGCAGTTTTATTGAGATCATTTTGATGCCTAAAAGATTGATACAATGTTCAGATCTATATTTATGGATATAAACATTATATTGATTATTTTGGCATAAAGACGGTATCAATCCCCTCCAATCGCCTTGATTTGGGATTAATCAAACAAGTCCTAAATGGAGTATATGATATAGTTAAAATACGATTATGTAGATTTTTTGGATACCACAAAGACGACATATCGAAAGAAAACACTTAGGCCCCGTCTAGATCCTAGATCCTTAGAATTGAATTCATTCTAATAATTATAATTTAGGTGCAAACTAATTAAGTAATATGAGGGAATATATTTGTATATTATTGTTAGCCATAGAAGTGAGATATTTATATGTTGCATTTCTACTGTAGGGAAGCGAGTTGAAGAGCGTGCTATAAGTTAGAGAGTAGAAATATAACATGATGATATATAGAATCAATTTTCATCTCTCATCCTATGAATTTAAGATAGGCTTATATATGAACTTAAGAAAGTTGTGGAACGTCAAATTTGAAACCAAATAGTCTAATCCAATAAGTAGATTCCAATTCCTCTAAAATGAAATGATCTAAACGGCCCCTTATATTCTTGCGTTCACCCATGTTGAGCCTTCTGAATGGTGTAGTCGGTTTATTAGCTTTAGCAGCAGGCTTGCATTTTGTGTGTCAAGTCTTTTTATACCCAGGCCTCCATCTTCCTTAGTGCGGCAGACTTGCTCCCACGCGACCAAGCATTGCGCCTCATTGTGTAGCCGTCCACAGGAAAGCTTGACGTCTTGCATCCAGTGCTTCACGGACACAGGTGGTAGCATCAACACTCCCATAGCATACGTGGGCAGGCCATCAAGGACCGAGTTGATCAGGACAACCCTTCCCGCTGCGCTTAGCAGGGTGGCTTTCCAGCCGGCTAGGCAGCGGTCAGCCTTAGCAATTATAGTGGAGCAAAGGTCGATAACCGCAGCTTGATCGACGTTGGACAGTGGCAAACCAAGGTAGACCTGTGGGAACTCGCCTTACTCCCATTGAAGAGCATGTAGCATACCTTGAAAGTCTTCTCTGAGTACATGCATAGGTGTGACAGTACTTTTGTTGAAGTCGATTACTAGTCCGGTTGCCGCCGCGAAGAGATTTTTAAGTCTATTTTAAAATTTTGAAGTGTTGACGTGGGTGTCAAATTATCATCGAATGTTTATGTCATATTTTTAAATTATATATATACATATATATGCAAAGGATTTTTTTCCCTCGCTCGTTGACACATTTGCATAGACAAATATCTACCAAACCACACGGCCAACGACTTTGATGCAGACCAGAGCCAAAGAATTAAGGAAACGGACGAACATGTCCCTGTCTTCACGCACGCACGTGACGTAATTCGATCCGCAGCGACAGTCGACAGGTCGACAGGTGGCCCTGGGAATGTGCGTGCTCTTCTCGAACTCCATTAAAAAAAAACAAAGAATGAAACCAAGAAATGGCTGTCACATCACACGCGGACGGCGTCGTACGAACCAGGCAAATTAAACCAGAGGATCGGACTGCGTCAGCCAGGCGAGCCGGCCAGCTTCCGGTTCCGGCCGGCCGGATCAAAATACAGGAGCTGCTGCTGCTACTCCTTCTCCGTTCTCCCTCGCTGGCCTGCAGGGAGGACAAGTCTTGCGTTGTTCCAGTCGTCGATCGGCGCCTGCATGCAGATGCAGATCAGCAGATGATATGCATGGCTGCGTAATTACGTACGCAGACAGGCACAGGACTTGACGAATTCATTGTCACAAAAAAAAAAAGACTTGACGAATTCACAAGACATGCATCAAGACGGTACGTACATGCTAATTTTTTTTCAGCTGGTTTTGATTCTTCAGTATAGCTATACTTGCTCCTGCAGCATGCTGCTGGCTGCTGCCATGTGAACGAAGCATTTTTTTGTGCGTTTCTCTAGAAGGAAAATTTCACCCTTGGGCATTCAGTTGGAGTATGTAGTTCTATGAAAACGGTGTGGCGCACAGTGCCAAATTCTTAGTTTTGTATTATTTTGGACAATATTAGCAAGCTATTTTCCTAGTTTGACAACATGTTCCGGCTCAAAACTCCTTCGGACGTTCCTTTTGCAATTTCCAAATAACTCCATGGATGGTACTCCAAATTGTAAGTCGTTCTGGTTTTCTAAATACGTACCTTTTTTTCTATGTGTCTAGATACAATGTGTATCTAGGTGCTTAGTAAAAGCCATGTATCTAGAAAATCCAAAACAACCTATAGTTAACATGGAGAGAGTAATTAACAATTACAAATTGCCCTTGATAGCATAACAACTACTTCGATCGGTTCTTTTATCTAATAATGTCTTTGTCAGAAATAAATCCCGGTAGCCACTGCGTTTGAGTTGGTATGGCTTTACACAGTCTCCTGCTGGTCCAACCAAAACCAACAAGACTTTTCCTAACCCAAAATGAACCATTCTTGATCCCTGACCACTTTTGGCCACTTGTGTGTTTTATTTTTCTAGCAGCTGCCGTTTTGTCAACTCCTATCTATTTCCAGTCTCCAACTAATTAATTAGAGGATCATGCAATGCCACTGTACTTTTAATATACATATGACTTGTGGACGAGCAACTGGTTAAGAGTAGTAGCTGGATCCTTGTCTGCTAAAGAGAGCAGTTTTCTTATTCCTAAGTTTCATATTTAAAAGAAATATAGAGGTGCTGAAGTTTTTTAATCTGTATATTGTCAATGTCCAATCTATATATATCTTATAAAAGCAAATTAAACCCACTAGAATGTCCATCTCTCTATATAAGTTATCCACATCAGCAGTCCACTAGGACATTCAATATCTATTAATGCAAGATATCCTCGCCAGCAAGCCACGTACATCATCCACTAACGTGCATTTATTTGTCAATTTTAGCATACCATACCATTTATTAATATTTGTTTATAATAGTTTATCCCTTCATCACTCAACTAAATATAAGTCATCTAATTTCATTTCAAATCATTCGTGATCCTGTAGCAATGCACATGATATTCTTTTACTTTCCATATAAATAATGTACACATGAAAACGAGAGGACCGTCAAGGCACCGCCAATAAGATAGTCATCTACTCCCTATGTCCTGTAATATAGTGCACTCTAGGAATTTTAAGACAAATTAAGAGAGAACATAAAAGACGCTTGTACCCTCATTTTATTTCCTAATCAAACGCTATCATGAACGTGATTAGTGGTGATTGGTTGATAAATGGAAAGTATTTCATGCAAAAATGGGTTTTGTCCTCTAGAATGACTTATATTTGAGGACAAATTTTGAATGCTAGAATACACTATATTCTAGGACATAGGGAGTAGGTACATAGAGAGATCCATGCTATTCTTTGCCCTACATGTAGAGAGTTAAAGAAGAAAGAAAAGATTGCCAACTACTAGCTAACTGGTAGTTTATTATAGAATCTAAGATGCAAGTGGAATTTAATGTGGAAGTTAGTTGAGCATGCTATAATACGCTACAATTAATACATTGAAGGAGTTTGTAACATCCCAAAAATCATTAGAGAGAATTACTTGCTTGGCATACAAAAGTTCCACTTTTTTTCTTGGCCGTTTTAGTTTTAAAGATACTAATTTAGCTTGAAATACAAACTTTGATTCCTTATTTGGCCCTTCCATTAGATTTGGTCTTTAACTGTGTTAAAGTTGGGGGGGTTTAATTGACGCTTCAACCCATGGGCTAGAGAGTGCAGAGTTCAGTTTTGATATATTTCATTTTCAGAATTATTTAGACTATTTTTGCATGCTTTTAGGTCATCATAATTGCACAAAACAAGGTGCACTTAAACATGGAAGTATATTTTTCTATGTTTGCACAAGCCAATCAATTAAACAATAAGATGCATACAACACAATTACCTTCACAAATGCACACAAATCCATGCATAGGGTTAAAAGCATCAATTCATGCCCCCGTTAACACCGTTAGTGGCCAAATAAGGAACCAAAGTTGTATTTTGAGCCAAATAGGTAACTTCAAAACTAAAAAGGCCAAGGAAGGAAGCAGAACTTTTTTAGGGCCAAGAAAATAATTCTCTCATATTAATAAACAGTCATGGAGCATACATGTGCATCATCTCTAGCATCCATGTAAATTTTTTAGAATGGTTTGAATACTTTTGAAGATAATCTTAAAAACCTTGTTTTTGGTATGCGCTTATGATGGGAGTTTGAATTCCATCATAGCCCATATGCTATTGAATCATATGACAAAAATACTAATTTATCAATAATGAATTTAGATAAAGGGAGATTCAGCATTTGCTTTAATAATGAGACCCTGGCAAGAATGTAGTAGCCGTTATGTTTGAGTTGGCATGGCTTCCGAACAGATAAGTCGTCCTTTTTTTTTTGAAATTCAGATAAGTCCTCCCTACAGACCCAACCAACTAGACTTTTCTGAACTAAATTGAATTATTCTTTCCTTATACCACTTCCTTCGACTAAGTAGATCATAATATATGACTTGTCAAGAAAAAGATTTGATATGTGGAAATCAGAAGATAAAACATAACTATCCCATATATATAATGATCATTACCTGCTTTTATGGAAAAACCATAGTATTTTTTTAACAAAGAAAAAGTAATATTTCCATTCCTAAGTTTCAGTTTTCACGTGCCATTATTCTACTATTTCTAAAAATTAAACTAATACATATCATTCCAAAATACTAATTAGCATGCTAGCGCAATTTTAAAAATTGACAGCGGCAAAAGACATTCAATATGCACCGTTTGGATTAGGTAGATGACGTTAACCCATATGCGTTCCAATTACCAAGTCATTTAGTTTTCATATATCAGAAAGTTTCAATCCGCCGTCTTTTTTTTTGAATTTCGATCTAAATTATCATGTATACAAATTACAGCCTATACCATGTTTGAGTTAGTGGAGATTAAATATTACATTCTTCTAGAAGACAATGAAAGTGACAGGTCACGTCATATTTTACCAATAGCCCAACATGTACTCCTAGTAGAGAAATAAACCATAATTAATAGTCTCCGACCCCAGTGTTTGAGTTGGTATGGCTTTACACAGTGCCGTGCATGCAGCAGGACCATAGCCAACCAACAAGACTTTTTCCTAACCCAAATAAAACCATTCTTTACTTAGCATTTTTGGCCTCTGTGTTTAGAATTTTTCTATAACACCTGCCATTTTGTCACCCGCTATCTACTTCCTGTCCCCAGCTATACACTAAAGGGTCAGCATTTAGAAGCTAGTAAGAGCATCTCCAAGAGTTTTCAAAACCCACTCCCAATAATATCTTGACTTGTTGGCAAGAATGAAAAAACCTTTTCTCAACAACTCTTTATGTCAACTCTCAATCTTTCTGCATTTGGGAAAATCGTTTGAATCGCACGGAAAGATACGTGCACCTTTCCAATTGGCCAATCGAGAGGTGAGAAGGACATGGGGAAGAATAAGAAAAGGGACAAAGTTCCCAATGCAAATATATAAGAGAAAAATAAAATATACTGCCTCTGTTTTCGAATTATAAGTCGCTTTGACTTTTTTCGTATACAACTTTGCTATGTATCTAGATATAATATATATCTAGATACATAGCAAAATTCATATATCAAAAAAATCAAAGTGACTTATAATTTGGAATGGAGGAAGTAGATGTGATTAGGGTAACTTGAAAATAGTGTGGGATTTTTTTATGCAAAAATAGCTTTCTAGCTTTTAGGAGCAAGTTATTGATAACGATTGGTAAAAGCCAAAAACATACGCTCCTACTGTAGTTTTTTAGCGACTTCTAACACTCATTGATTTATCAATTGTTTTTAACTATTGGAGAGGGCATGAGCTACTACACATCCCCTGAATTGATCCACCTTGCAAGATGGTGCAAAAGCAAATTTCTTATTGGTCAGATCAGACGATAAAGGACCCGGCACGATACTGGCCGGGTGCACGGCCGTCCGGATTAAGTAAACGAAAATCCCCGGTGACAGTGACAGTATTAAAAACGCATATGTACAGCCCAGCCCAGATGATCTGGTCACTGCATTGACCGGTCAGCATCAGTGACCCAGCCCTTGCTTGTCCTCATCGTCTCGCCCACTTCTCCTGCTCCATTTCCTGATTCCTTCGTATAAAAACTCACCTCTCCTGCCCGTGGCTTCCCATCGTTCGTCTCCCTCCCTCGCTTGCTGAAGAACCAGCGCAAACCAGTTTATTTGACCATCCAGCAGCCGAGCATATATCGTCCATCTCCCCGGCCGGCGACCCGCGACATGCTGCTGCACACCGTCCGGTTCCTGTGCTCCGTCGTCGCCGCCTTCGCGCGCCTGGTCCGCGAGCTCCGCAAGGCGGCCGCCATGGCAACCGCCGCATGCTCTCCGTCTCCTGTAGCTGTACTCACTGCTCAACCCGTCGTGTCGCCCATCGGCCTGATAGCATCCACGCCGCTCCCGAAGCGTAAGAAAACGCTTGCCCAGGTTGCCGTCCCGGAGAACCTGCTCGTCGCGCCGCCTCCGCCGTCAACGCCAGTGTTGGTTCTTCCTGCAAAGGTGGTGTCGGACGACGGCGTCAGTGGGGTCGGTATGGTAGAGCAACAACAAGCTCAGAGCGTGACGAAGACGAAGGCCGCGTGGGCGGCCAGGAGGAGGCCGTCGAGGCTCGTCATACCGGTGGCGGACGACGGTGGCGAGGTCGCCGCCGGCTGGGGTAAAGCTGCCGCGCCGGTGAAGGAGGCCGACGTGGAGGTGGAGGGGGACGGGTTTTGGCTGGCGAGTAGAGCAGGACCCAGGCATGCGATGGAGGACGCGTATGCTGTGGTCACTGACAAAAATGATGCAGATTCTCAGCTGGTAATTGAATCTTTGCCATCACGCCAAAATATTTGATTCATTATGTTTAGGCAAATTTTCACCACCTAGTTGTTTACACTGATTTCTCTTCATATGGTACCTCAGTTTGTGAGCATTATATTAGAAAAAAAGAACACTTCAGAGTTCGTTCCATTACAAGTTTTTAGAAGATACAATAATATCTATATATACTAGAACAGAAAAAAATAGTTCAATATAAATATGGGAAAAATAAAAAAAACTTGTCTTCCACTCTATGCCCATTTAGGGGTAGTACTCTATGTCAAACTACTTTTGTGTGGGATTCTCTTTTATGTCATTTTTTGCAAAATATTTGTGCAATTAATTAAAAATTTAGGTAATTGATTGGAAATATATATGTACACACCTATATAGATTTTTTTAACTAAAAAGAAATTTATGTTTAATTAAATTATTGTTGTGAGTGTGAGGTAAATCATTGAGGTGTATCCCAAATAGTAGTAAGTCAGACGGCAGACGCTTCATGATCAAATATCACATATTGTAACACAATAAATAAAGGCTAGATATCTCACTCTCACTGCCTCTGATCGAAGGCTCCACTAGAACATATGAAATCCGATCTGTTTTGACCCAGTAAAAGACCGACGTTACAGTTACACTCAACACTGAAGAAATATTATTACAAAGCTATATTAAATCTCACTCTCGACTTCATCTTGCAGGCATTCTACGGTGTGTTCGACGGCCACGGCGGCCGCGCGGCCGTGGACTTCGTCTCCGAGCGGCTCAGCAAGAACGTCGTGTCCGCGGTGCTCGCTGCCGCGGCAACGATGGAGACGCGCGGCGAAGCATCGTCGGAGGACGCCGTCTCGGCGGCGATCAAAGCAGCCTATTTGGCCACCGACAGCGAACTCCTCACGAAGCATCAGGTGTGTACCGCGACAGTGACGCCTACGCACGTTAGGTTCCTTCGTTTGTTTACCGGGTCTATGCACTTTCCGACGTTGAACGCGTCAAAAGCTTCTTTTGTTGTTGCGATAGACACATATTTTTTTGGATGCTCATGTGATTGCGACTAGGGTTTTGAGGGCGTACGTACACTGCTTGCCGACTTGCCGTGTCCCTAGCGTCCCGTAAAAAACAAAAAAAGAGCTTTAGAGTTTCAATGTCAAAAAACAAAAGTAATGACCTCTGATCTGTTTGATCTTTGAACTAACGCAGGATGCAAGCGGCGGTGCGTGCGCCGCGACGGCGGTGGTGAAGGGCGGCGACCTCTACGTGGCGCACCTGGGCGACTGCCGCGCCGTGCTGAGCCGCGAGGGAGCCGCGGCCGCGCTGACGGCGGACCACACCTGCGCCGCGGAGGACGAGAGGGCACGCATCGAGCGGGAGGGCGGCTATGTGTGCCGCAGCGGCAGCGGCGTGTGGCGGGTGCAGGGCAGCCTCGCCGTGTCGCGCGCGTTCGGCGACGGCGCTCTGAAGCAGTGGGTCGTCGCCGAGCCGGCGGTCACCAGGGTGCCCCTCGCCGCCGGCTGCGAGTTCTTGGTAATTGCGTCCGACGGGCTCTGGGACAAGGTCAGCAACCAGGAGGCCATAGACGCGGTCTCCAGGTGCCGGGCGACGGCCTGCAGGGAGCTAGTGGACATGGCACGGCGTAGGGGAGGCCGAGACGACGTCACCGTCATGATAGTCGACCTCCAGAGGTTTGTAAGATAGGATTGACACGGATCAGAGCTGTTGGATCGGAGACACTAACTGATGAGCAACACGTTTCACCTGGGTTTTGATTGAGGGAGAGGTGGTGAAAGTGAACCGGAAGATGATAAACTGACTGACCACACTACAACACAGCTTGTTAATTGATTATAGATATTCCCGCATCAAGTTTTTTTTTATTTGCATCCGTGCTGCTGGCCGGGGAGCAAATTAGTTGCTGTAAACATCATTTTTCTGACCCTCACTGTAAAGTACGTGGTTAAAGCAAGCTAAATTTTGGCAGGTAATTTTAACTATGGTGTTTATTGGAATGATATTTGTGAACTGAGGGGGACTTGGATTTATTGAACTAATTTCCTTTTATAAGCTCTTATATAACTGTCTAGGGGTGAAAATAGATGTGTCTGGAAATCCAAATTATCCAAATCCGCATCCACTAAAACTTGTAATATAGATACTCTCATATATGTGTATTCATTTCTAATTAATATGGATATTAAATAGATGTATCTGAATCTATTTTCTGTTATTTTTCTGTATGTGATACTAGATCTGTTGGATATTTTGTGGGCTTGGCCCATATAATACTAATAAATTAAATAAAATCTATGGTCCGTCATAATGCATGTTTTATAGTTTAATACCGTACGAGATTTTGACTGAATGTTGACTTGACTTATATAGTTGGATATTTTCTAACTATGTTGTTGAGGGGTTGAGAACAACGGAATGCCACACACGCACGCAGACGAGCGGATGGACTCTCGTTTTCAATTATGTCTCTTAATTACGGGAGTTACTTCCACTAGTCTTAATTAGCAAAGTGATGGCAAGAGTTACAGAAGTCAAGAGTTACAGAAGTTTTCACTTCGTTGGAGTTGATGGCGTGAGGCACTTTTGCCTTCATGACATTGATGCATGGCGTGAGGCTCTTGGCCTCCATAACGTGAGGCTCCTTGCCTCCTAAGCCTTTTGGCCTGTGTCCTCCGCGTAGTATATATTCTGTACTTCTCCTTCAGTCATTTATCTCTCGGTTACACCACATCTCCCGTAGCAGCAGTAGTCCCCGTTCCGTCTCCTGCGCGCACACGAGATGGAAGAGTAGAGCCTCCAGAACGTCTCTGCCCGTCGAGTTCACCTACTCGGGTGAAGGGCGGCCATCACGTTTTTGGGGAGTGTCTGCAAGCGGCACGACTACTCGCTTCTTCATCCTCTGTATCTGGTGCCGGTGTTGTTGTTCGTCTTCTTCCTGGCAGCGCAAGGCCTACACAGCCTCCTTACTGCACTGCACCGAGCGGGACGACTACATCAACAAGGCACCATGTTCCATTCGGGTGCTTCCGGCTCTGCGGCAGGGTATTGTCTTCATCATTCTCTTAAGTTTTTGATCGAAACCTTGCTGGTTAGCGCCATTTACATGATATACATGATATATTTGTCTACTTTGAACAAGCACACAATTTTGTCACCAATATCATGATTATGTCATTTTTCTGGATTAAATTGAACCTGAAATTGCCTAATTTTCTAACAAGATCCTCATTAAAAAATATCAGATAACATCGGTATCCTTAAAGAATATACTACTAGGTGAAGCTATCTAGAAATGGAGGGAAATTACTGTGCTATATCTATTCTTAGAGGTAGCTAGGAAAATTACTGTGCTATATCTATTCTTAGAGGTAGCTAAAATTCCCTCCATTTCTAGAGGCAAGTGGAAAGCCTAACCAAATCGAAAGTAAGATTTTCAAGGCGGTTTGTCTTGCCAATTGTCTCAAAAAATAGCGGGCATTTCAAGAGGCTCCGGGAAAGCTCAACTGCCTCTAAAAATCAATTTCTAGAGGTAGGCCGGCTTAGAAACCATTTTTAGGGCTAGTTTGTTAGGGCTGCAGCTCATCCTAAAGTGGTTCCAACTTCATCTTCTCGCTTGGAGCTGAAAACATTTTTGAAAACGTTTGGCAAAAAATAGCTCCACAATTGTATAATAATTTGGCTACTTCGAACTCCTTGCAAGGAGCCTTAGATGTGGATTTTGGTAGAACCACCTCTACCAAAACGAAAGGGGATGTAAAAATGGTTTGTAATGTCTGTCCCATAACTAGTACAGAAAATCTTTTCAAAGGAATTTTTATTTTCAGAGACGGGCAAGCCGTCCGTCTGTAACCAAAGGCCACTTTTAATCGCTATTTACAAAGGTGTAGTCGGTATGTCTGCCTCAAGACTTGAACACACAAAACCTGTTGCTCAACAACACCACCTCCCTATCACTACACCACACTCACTTGTAAGTTATATAGGATTTTATTTTTTTACAAATATTTCTTTATTTTGTATTGGATATTTTTGCTACTTACTGAACTCAAATAAAAATGTTTCAACTACAAAGTTCTAAATCTTGTTAAGCACTACAACTTTGGTATAGGATATAACTCCATCCATTTTGTAAAAAAATTCAAAAATTTGAATATCAAAATATGTGAATTTAAACTACATATTTGAGACACTAATAAACATCAAATATAAAAAACTTGTCAACATCGAACGTGTATATCAGGTGGGCCACTATACCTTTGGTGTTAACTATGTGAACATTCAAAGTCTTTTGAATTACAAAATCTATAAACTTCAAACACATATCTAGGACTCTATATGACTTCAAATCAAAAACATTTTGACTACAAGTTATATATTTATTGAGAACTACAACTTTGGTATAGACCATGTCGACATCCGATGTATTTCGAATTTCAAAATCCATGAAGTTAAAAGAATATTTTGTGATTCCAATCAGTTTCAAAGCAATACCTTCTCAACTACAAAGTTGTGGATCACGTCAAGAGCTACAATTAATTTCAATATAAATTTGTCTTTGTCCTAGTTTATATGGATAAGTTGTGAATTATTTTTAGATGAAAATTGTTTTAGAGACGGGCGTCTTAAGATGCCCACCTCTGTTAATCGATTTTTAGAGACAGACGCTTGGAATGACCACTTTTTGTTAGAGATTTTCAGAGACGAACATATTAAGATGTCCATCTATGAAAATCAATTTACTAAGACGGGTGTCCTAACACGACCGTCTCTGTTAATAGATGATTAACAGATGCCACGCTTTAGGACTCCTGCCTCTATAATAAACTTTTAGCGGCGGACATCTGCCTAGAGGCCATCTATTCATTTACGGAGGCGGTGTCTGCCTCTTAACCAAAGAACCCGTCTCCTAAAATCGTTTGTTGCCGTGCATGTAGAAAGACTTGATCAAATCTTGAACCAAAAGAAACCAACGAATACGTCCTTGTCCTATCCCAACGTCCTTGTCTGAGGTTTCAGCATCAGGGTCGTATAATAAATCTTGCATGCACGTGATGCAACCATTAACGGCTGGGCGACTTCACAAAACCTGAAAAGTAGACGGCGTCGTATGTGGGAACCAGGCAAATACGTAACGTATATACCAGAAGACTGCGTCCCCAGCTGGCCAACTTCCAAATAAAAACGCTACTACCAAGTCCACTTTAGTAGTAGTTCCATCTCCCTCGCCGGCCTGGCAGGAGGCGAGGAGCTACATACACGCCGGCCAGCGTCTGAATGCAGATGAGAGGAGAGTACGTACGTTACATACATACATACGTAGACAGCAGTTATTGCTGATAATAGAGATTGACTTGCACAAACAAATTGCACGGTTCAAAAAAAAAAGGTCGATCATGTTGGACAAGGTATGTAGATTACTTCAACCTCTTGCAAGAAAGAAAGAATGGTGTACAACTTAGTTGTATGCATGAGACGAACTGTAGTTAGGGGTGTTTAGATTGAGCTGCTAAAGTTTAGCAGCTAAAGTTTACTCCCTTTTAGCCCATTTTTATCTAAACACTAGAACTAAATGGGACTAAATGGGCATTTAGCCATTAGTCATCAAGGGGTTGCTAAATGGACTAAAAGCCAGGCTGCCTCACATTTTAGTCCCTTTAAATCTAAACACCCTGACTAAAAGGGACTAAAAGGTTTTTTTTAGTCCACCAAACTAAACAGGGGTGGCTAAAGTTTAGCAATCGGTTTAACTAGCTAAAGTTTAGCAGCTTCAATCTAAACAGGGCCTTACCGTCGCTCTAGAAGGCCGCAACAGACTAATTCAACAATATAATTACCAAAAATCTTTAATTATTCCCGGCATGTATCCTATACTATATGATTGTAGCTAGAAGCGGTTGATACTAATTAAACTCATTTTATTTTATCTATGTGTCGTTGGTGTTGAGTCGGTATGCATCGCTCAGTCCCCTGCAGGCCCAGTCTCAAGCGAATATTTTTTTTCTGTGACTGGTCTTCCAACTAATAATAACTGGAGGAGAATGCAAAAGCGATCCGATATATAAAAAAAGGATGCAAAACCAATGTAGCGATAGCTACACACACGTACTTTTGTATTTGACTTCGTAAAGTCCGATCGACACAAGTATTCTATTTTTAAAATATGACGTTAAAATGGCACTTTTTAAGAAAAAGATAGATTTTCTTTACACATGATACACACACTTGACACATTTTTTTACTAGTTATTCTAGCGAGATAATAAAACATCATAATTCTTATCTTTAGAGAAGTATATATACATATTTCCTTCTTTTCTCTGACAAAGTAAACTTTATATATTAATAAGCTCTACCTTAGAGCATCTCTGATAGCTTAGTAAAACAACTGCTAATGTTGATATTTTTTTGGCAACATAAAGAAAAATCTCTATCCAACAAACTCCTTAACTTAGCTCCCAATATATCCGAGCTTGGCAAAAAACAATCACTTTGTGTGCAAAGATACGTGGACACCTAGCGCTCCGTATTGATGGGTTCCAATGCGAATATACAAGAGAAAAAGGAGTATAAATGCTGAGCTGATTTGGAAATAGTCTAATGTGAGTTTCCTAATAATGCAAAGTTGCCTTCTATATATATTTTGGAAGCGAGATTTTGAAAACAGCTAAAGAAAAGACAACGAGTATGCTCCCTACTTTTTTTTAGCAACTTAAAAACTCATTGATTTACTAATTCTTTTTTTTTCTTTTGAACTATTAGAGATGCTCTTAACTAGGTGGCACAAGTGTAGTTTTCTGGTTGATCACATTAGTATTAGGCAGTGTACGTATGCTGGCTTTATGCTCGCCGTCCGGATTAAGTAAACCAAATTCCCCGTTAACAATATTAAAAAGCATATCCCAGATGACGTGGTCACTGCATTATAGTTGACCAGTCGGCAGCAAGTGACTGACCCGGCCCCTTCTCTCATCTCATCTTGTCCCGTTCCTCTCGTCATCGTCTCTCACTCTTCCAGTACTCCTCATTGCGTATAAAAACATCGGGAGCTAGACATGCTGCACGCTGCCCGGTTCCTGTGCTCCGTCACCGCTGCCTTGGCGCGCCTCCTCCGCGAGCTCCGCAAGGTCCTCATCAGGGCATCCGCGTTCTCTCCGGTCGTAGCTTCCCTAGCTACCCACGGCGACGGCGGCGGCGGCATCTCCAGCCGCCGGCGTAATCTCGGCCACCGCCATGACCCTCCCGCTGCGGAGGAAGACGCCTGCTGCTGCTTCTGCCTCAGTCGTCGCTGTCCAGAAGCAGCTGCTGGTGGTGGCGCCGCCTACTGCGCCTGCCGCTGTTCTTGTTGGTGCAGAGCTGCCTAACGTTGCCGGCGGTTGTGACGATGACGTAACAGAGCAACAAGCTGAGAGCAAGAAGAATAAGACAGCGTGGGCTGCGAGGAGGCGGCCCACGAGGCTGGTTATACCGGTGGCCGAGGTGGACGCCGGCGAGGTGGACGCCGGCTGGGCCGCGGCTGCCGCCCAGGCGAAGGAGGCCGACCTGGAGGTGGAGGGCGAGGGGTATAGGGTGGCGAGTAGAGCAGGGCCAAGGCATGGGATGGAGGATGCGTATGCCGTGGTGACTGATAAACATGGTGGAGATTCTGAGCTGGTAATTTTTTTTTATCTGCGTGGCAAACGATTTGATAAATTATTTGCTTGATTTGATTTTTATTGATGCGAATTTTTTTATTATCTAAATTTTTTTCCATCCTCCTTGATAAAAAAATATTTTCCAGCCTAATTCATCATGTCTTATGAACTCGTAAGTAAGGATGAAAACGGAACGGAAATATCTCGAACCGACCGTTTTCGTTTTCTATATTATGATTCCGTTTTTAAACATAAAAAATTATCAGTTTCAATTGGTTTCACAACCATTTTCAACCATTTTTTATATTCTTTAAATGCTAAAATGTAGAAATGTACCGAACTAACCGTTTTCGTTTTCTATTTCGTAAGTCCGTTTTCGACCGTTTCCGACCGTTTTCATCCTTACTCGTAAGTAGTATTGCTATGGATTTATTAAGAGACATATATAAGGACAGCATTTCTAATTTTTCTTGCTAGATATGAGTAAGACTATAAATACTGGGATTCATGGATGACAATATTCCGTTAAAGAAATTTGTCATATTATTCATATGTATATGTACATTGTATACATTTTCCAGTAAAACTTGCACATATAACATACTTTCTCCAAGAATTATTATTTCATGAATTGATGAATTTAACATTTTTTTCCTATTTACTGTATGCCAGAAATAAATATTTGATTTCTCCTGTTTACAGAATATAATCCATTTTTACATAAGTCTGCATTGTATACAACTTTTTTTAGAAAAACTACATAATTGTGCTTTATATGTTGTTAAATAAGTGCAAAATATGAATATTTCTTATAAGTTTTATGAAAAACTAAGCTACAAGGTAGTAATACACTTTAAATGCCCCTTGTTAACTAGTCTTAGACCATCTCTCATGATTAGCTTGTAGCACGAGAGGGTTTTGAGAAATAATTTAATTTAGTGATGGCTTTGACCAAGGTGGAATACTCCACGAATATAATGCTTCCATTTTTCGATGGATGGAGTACAATTATGGCTGCTCTACTGACAGCAGGGGCAGAGCTCCTTGTGACCAAATGCTGCCGTGGCCCCTTTGCCATTAGAAATTACTTTAGGTGAACACTAAACAATTGCACTTCCTACGTGCTAACAAAAACACTAAATATAGTGAGTTTTGGGCTTAGTCTCTAAACTTAGCCCTCTTGAATTATCATCAAGCAAGATCCACAACTAAAGTGACAGATAAATAAAAGGTTATGCCGTTATGGTTGACCAAATACTTACGTATAATACTTACTGTAGTTTGGATGTGTTTTGACCCAGTAAGATGTAAGCACGCCCAACACCGGCACCTATAGCATGTTTTGGTTTGTTAATCTCCGAACCTTTTAATTTCCCGCAGGCATTCTACGGTGTGTTCGACGGACACGGCGGCCGCGCGGCCGTGGACTTCGTCTCCGAGAGGCTCGCCAGGAACGTCGTCTCCGCCGTGCTGGCCGCGGGAACGGAGACGCAAGGTGAGCCATGGTCGTCGTCGGCGGCGGCGGAGGACGCCGTGTCGGCGGCGATCAGAGCGGCCTACCTGGCCACCGACAACGAGCTCCTCGCGCAACACCAGGTGCGTACAGCGTACTGCCAGAGTGACACTACGTGCAAAGACGCACGTTCGTTTTGTTTACCGGGTCTACTACGCATATGCACTTTCCTCCCACGTTGAACACGTCAAAAAGATTCTTTTTTGTGGCTGCGATGTATATATATCCTCAATCTTTTTGGATGGCCACGCCCCATGTGATTGCGACTAGGGTTTGTTCGTTCTTAGCTCGTCATGATTGGCCGTTGTGATTACCTACGTACTACACTTGCCGTGTCACTGGCGTTGTGTTGCTCGGGAATGAAATTAGAAAAAAAAAAAAGAGAGATGATTTAGTTTGAAGCTTGCATTTAGTTAATTTGCCGTAGCTACTGTACTGAGTACAGGGCATGGTTTAATTTGTCAACTTTCTCTCAAAACAAGTTTGAATCTTAGCCTCTAAGGAGCGTTTAATTTGAAGCTTCAAATTTTTTTCGGCACTGTAGTGTACAGTTGTTTGAAACTGACAGTAAATCACTTTATTGTTTTATACGAGTAGATAGAAATCAATCTCCAAACTTGGTATGTGAAACTGACGTCATATATTTGCTCCTTGGACGAACGCAGGGTGAAAGCGGCGGTGCATGCGCCACAACGGCGGTGGTGAAGGGCGGCCACCTGTACGTCGCGCACGTCGGTGACTGCCGCGCCGTGCTGAGCCGCGACGGCGCCGCGGCCGCGCTGACGGCGGACCACACCTGCGCCCGGGAAGAGGAGCGGGAGCGCATCGAGCGGGAGGGCGGCTACGTGAGCCGCAGCGGCAGCGGCGTGTGGCGGGTGCAGGGCAGCCTCGCCGTGTCGCGCGCGTTCGGCGACTGCGCGCTGAAGCGGTGGGTCGTCGCTGAGCCGGCGGTCGCCAGGGTGGCCATTGATGCTGGGTGCGAGTTTTTGGTCATCGCGTCCGACGGACTCTGGGACAAGGTCAGCAACCAGGAGGCCGTCGATGTCGTCTCCGGGAGCCCGGCGACGGCGTGCAGGGAGCTGGTGGACATGGCGCGGCGCAGGGGGAGCAGGGACGATGTCACCGTCATGGTTGTTGACCTCGGGAGGTTTGTAACGGTAGAAGTGTCCAAGGAGGGCAGCAAGGAGCTGATGATGCACTGACTGAGCACCAATGAATCGAGCATAACTTTAATGGATCGGAGCAACAAATTAGTATGATTTGCGATTACGGAGAGGATGAACTGACGAGAGTTCCTTCGTCGACTCACTGGCTAATTGCCCGGAGATGTGAAGTGTACATATACAGCACATACTACAGATTGTAACATCCGAGATTTTTTTGTTTATATATATGTCTCCATAAAACTGTTGCTGAAATAACAAACACAAAATTATGGACGCCCTCAGTGAAGTGATTACCATAAAACGACGAGATAGGTGTGTGCCTGTGCACAAACACAAAAGGGCATGGCTACGGTCCGGATGTCCCATCGGAACGCCCGTGCCTTCCCCGCATGCAACTGCTGACTCGTATGTAATTGCTGCGCCTATAGTTATCAAAAAGAAAAGAAAAAACCTTTTACGCCTGCACTCGCACCCGCCACCGCATGCCGCACGCAACTGATGCGCCTTGATGCGCGCCCCCATGTGCCGGTGCACATACACATGCACTGCACGCCCCATGCCTCTGATGCGCATGCAGGTGGAGACCACCCATGCCCGCTTCATTTGCCGAGACGTGGGAACCGCTGTGCCCGAGAGGACCGCCTCTGCATGCGCCCGTTGCTTATAGCCTGCTAATGTTGCAACATTAAACACTTCAGCAACATACATCTGAAACAGTTAAAATATTTACAACATACGCTTGCAACGTATGTGTATAGCAACAGCGACATGCAATATCCAGATATCTAGATAAAACACTTGCAACATACGTACAAAACAGATGAAACATTTTGAATAGACGCTTGCAACCTATGTGTGTAGCCACTGAAACATATACAAATATCCCGATAAAACATTTGCAACATATGTCTGAAACAGATGAAACATACACTTACAATATACGTATATAGCCATTACAACATATACAACATCCAGATGAAACATGCATCTAAAACACATGAAACATACGAAGCTCGATACTCTAGAGTGACCAGAAAATTTGGGCCAGCACTCGGCTGCCATGCGGATGTGGGTCCACGCTACTCTCACAAACTGGCAAGCGGTTTGGCTAGCCCTGCAACTGGCTAAGCACCTAAGCTGGTTGGCTAAAGCAGCAACGCGACAGGTAGCATGTGCCAGGGGCATCTTGGCTTGGGTGAAGACAACAGAGGGAGAAGAGCAGCACGGCAAGCAGCAAATAGACTAATTCATTGGACACTTCTCTTACAAAAAAAAGTCATGTTGGACAAAGTACTTATATGTAGATTATTTCAACCTCTACTTGCATGAAAGAATGATGTACAAGTACTTCGTTGTTTGCATGAATGACGAACGAGCTGTAGTTACCCTCTTTAAGGCGCGCAACAGACTAATTCAACAAGTAATTTTTATTTCCTAATCGCAAAAAAAGTAATTTTTAATTCCGGCATGTATCCTAGACTATGGCTCCGTTCGGCTGTGCTGATAAATCGGCTAAAAAACACTGTTAGCTGATTTGTTGTGAGAGAAAAATACTGTTTCGGTTAAAAAAACAAGTTGAAAAAACGGATTATAAGTCGGATGAACAGGACCTATATGATTATAGAAGCGGTTGATACTAATTAAACTTATTTTATCTATCATTCTATTGGTCGTACCAAAGGACTACTCCCTCTGTAAAAAAAAAAGTCATTCTCGCTTTCAAAATGTTAGCAACTTTTAACTTTGACCAAATATATTTAATAAAATATTAATATTTATTATACATAATTAGTATAATTAGATAGATCGTTGAATGTATTTTCATAATAAACTTATTTGGAGATATAAATGTTACACGTATTTTCTATAAATCTAGTCAAAATTAAGAAAGTTTGACCAGTATGACTCTCGTAGCGACTCTATTTTTAAGACGGAGAGAGTACATGATTGCTCGGTCTCCTGAGCCCAGCCTCAAGCGGACTATTTTTTTTCCCTGTGACGACTGGTCTTCCAACTAATAATAACTGGAGGAGAATGCAAAAGCAATGCAACGATAGCTACACACACGTGTACTTTTCTATCTGACTTCGTAAAGTCCAACAAGTATTCTATTTTAATTTTAAAATATGACGTTAAAAGGGCATTTTTAAGAAAAAGATAGATTTTCTTTTTACAGATGATATGCTCACTTGACAGATAAAAATATTTTGCCAATTATTCTAGCTAGATAATAAAACATTGCCAAATAATTCTTACCGTTTGAGAAGTATACATATTTCCTTTTTTTTCTCTGACAAAGTATACTTTATATATAAGCTCTGCCTTAGTGCATCTCCAATAGTTTGGTAAAACAATCCCAATCTTGATTTTTTGGCTCGATAAAGAAAAAAACTCTACCCAACAAGTTCTTATCTTAGAGCATCTCCAGTATAGGTGTTGTTTGGTTGTAGCATTGGGAACGTAAACGGAAACTAATTAAAGCTATCGATGTTACAGCGAGAATACCATTTGAACTAATTTTATTTCCATTTGTGTAAATGATTGAGTACGAACCAAACAGCACATGTTCCTTAAAAACAATTGGTAAATAATTGAGTTTTTCAAGTGGTTAAAAAAAGTTGGGAGCATATTTGTTGGGTTCCTCCAACCACTTTTGAAATCTCGCTCCTAAAAGACAGAAGACAGTGTTGCTTAAGGAATCCTGGACTATTTGCAAATTATCCTAATAACTTTTATACTTTATTTCTCTCTTGTACATTTGAAAGCCCTGTTCTTACTCTTATTCTTCCCCACATGCATCCACCTTCAGATTGGCCGATTGGTACATGCGTATATTTCCGTGCGATTGGATCGGTTTTCCCAAGTGCAGAAAGATTAGGTGTTGACATAGGGAGTTGTTGAAGGGCTGGTTTTTTCAATCTTGCTAAAAAATCATGATTAGGAGTGGTTATGGAAACTCTTGGAGATGCTTTTTAGCTCCCAATCTATCTACGCTTGAAAAAAAAAGAGCGATCGCTCTATGAGGACACCGAGCATTCCCTATTACTAGGTTTATAATGCAAATATACACGACAGAAATGAAGTATAAAAATGACGGGGTGATTTGAAAACCACTTTTTTAACCATTAGAGGTGCTCTTAGGAGGCGCAAGTGTAGGTTTCTGGTTGATCACATTAGTATTAGGACCCGGCACTGTACGTATGCTGGCTGTATGCTCGCCGTCCGGATTAAGTAAACGAAATTCGCCGTTAAGAATATTAAAAACACAGCCCAGATGATGCGGTCACTGCCCCATTAGTTGACCCGTCGCCACTAGTGACTCATGCCCCCATCTGAATATCTGATCTTGTCCCGTTGCCCTCGTCATCGTCCTTAGACTACCCGCAGTGGATACTCTAAAACGATACTCTAAAGCTTTAGAGTATGAATATAGAGTAAAAACTGCTGCACTGGATACTCTAAAACGATACTCTATCTTTTCTCTCACTCTATATTTAGAGTAGTACTGTGTTTACTCTATACTCTATAGTGGTGGCCCCCACTAGCTAAACAAAGGAAAAAAATGATATAACTCACACACCAAAAATCCAAATTAAATTTCGATTTCACCATTAAATTCGTCTCAATAAATCCTTCAAAACTAGATCACACATGGATATATTTAGATAAAGTGATAAGTAGGTCCCACAGTGGATAGAGTGGATAGAGGATGATATAGAGGATGGATGGGTGCGGGAGAATTGAGTATAGAGGAGAGAATCTTGCTGACTAGGACGTATAGAGGATGAATATAGAGGTTCATGAGTGCGGGTAGTCTTAGACTGTCCGCAGTGGGATACTCTAAACGATACTCTAAAGCTTTAGAGTATGAATATAGAGTAAAAACGGCTGCACTGGGTACTCTAAAACGATACTCTATCCTTTCTTTCACTCTATATTTAGAGTAGTACTGTGCTTACTCTATAGTGCGCAGTGGCGGGCCCCACTAGCTAAACCAAGGAAAAAATGCTATAACTCACAAACCAAAAATCCAAATTAAATTTCGATTGCACCATTAAATTCGTCTCAATAAATCTCTCAAAACTAGATCACACATGGATATATTTAGATAAAGTGACAAGTGGGTCTCATAGTGGATAGAGTGGATAGAGGATGATATAGAGGATGGATGAGTGCGGGAGAATTAAGTATAGAGGAGAGAATCTTGCTGACCAGGATGTATAGAGGATGAATATAGAGGTCCATCAGTGCGGATAGCCTTGCTCTTCCACTCCTCGTTGGAAGCTGATCTGCCGGTGACTCCCATCCTGGCCTAGCTCAGTCGCTCTTGCATTGCTCACTCCAGACTCAGCAACACCAGTTTGACCGTCTCGCTCTCCGGCACCCAGCTTCTAGCTAGAAATGCTGCACTGCATGCACACCGCCCGGTTCTTGGGCTCCGTCGCCACCGCCTTCGCTCCAGGCCTCCAGCCGCCGGCGTAATCTACGCCATGACGACCCTCGCGCTGCGGAGGAAGACGCCTGCTGCTGCTAATACCTCAGTCGTATTCACAGATCATAATTTTCCGTTAAAAGCAGTGTGTCATATTCATATATATGTATAGTGTATACATTTTTAGTAAAATTTGCACAAACCGTACTTTTTCACAGAATTATTTCATGAATTGGTCAGATAAAAATATTAGATTTCTCTTGTTTACATAATCCATTTAACATATTATTATATGGTATCTTTATTTTATACACTAAGGTATACTCTCTCCGTTTCAAATTATAAATCGTTTTTAACTTATTTAGTACATTCATTTTGCTATGTAACAAAAAAAAGTTAAAGCGATTTATAATTTGAAATAGAGGGGTACATCACAAGTTTTTTTAAAAAAAAGACTACATGATTGCTCTATTTGTTGCTAAATAAGTGTAGACATACAAAAGTATTTCTTATTATTTTGAGGTCAAACTTAGCCACAAGGTAGTAAAAGACCTTAACAGCATGTTTGGTTTGCGTCATGAGTCTATGTGGAATCATCCGATCCAACATCCGACCCTAGGCGAGACGTTTGGTTTGCCGGATTCGCTAGCGCTCGTACGTTCGATCTAGGGCGCTAGTGTGGGACGGTACTCACTCAGCGAGCGAGCACTCCAGCGCATTAGGCTTGTGGGCAAGCGCCCTAGCAGCGGGCCCGTGCCGCCAGCCGCTTCCCACGCACATCCCATGTGCAACCCTTGATCTACTTTTGAAACATCTAGATTCAACAGTTGCAACATATAGAGAAGACAGATGGAACACTTGAAACATGCGTCTGAAACACTTGCATAAAACACCTGAAAAACACTTAAAAACCATTGCAAACATGTGCAACATCCACATAAAACACTTTGTAACAGATGTACGAAACACGTACCTAAAACCACTTGAAAAATACGCTTGCAACATGCATGTATATGTAACATCCAGAACTACTTTTGCAACATGCAGATGAAAATGCTTGCAACATATGTCTGATATAGATGAAACATTTGGAACATACACTTGAAACATACGTGTATAGCTATTGCAACATGTGCAAGATCCTGATCTTCTTTTGCAACATACAGATGAAAATACTTGTAACATACATCTGATACAGATGAAACATTTGGAGCATATACTTGAAACATACGTGTATAGTCAGTGCAACATGTGCAAGATCCCGATCTACTTTTGCAACACCAATACGAACCACTTGCAACATACCACTGAAACACACCTAAAACATATGTTTATAACATGCGCTTTCGGTGCAACATCTTCTTACTGCTTGGGAATGAAGGTCTCCTTGCTGCTTGAAAATGGAGGCTCGTCGGTGTGTGGAGTTCACCAATGTAGGGCTCGCTGGTGGCGCAGAGCTCGCCGCTCCGGAGGAGAAGGCCTCGATAGGTCCGGTGGAGGCCACAGCAGGTCGCTCCGGTGGAGAAGACGAACCACGTGCTAGAGAAGACCGCGGTGGGCAAGAGGCGCCATGGAGAGGGAGGAAGGCGGGTAGCCACGCTAGGGCGCGATGGAGATGCTAGTCAGCGGCTGGCGCTTGGACACCGAGGTGGCGCGGCAGAGCGCTGTCGCGATGCTGCTGTGGAGAGCCTTCTGGAGAGGCAATGGCGTAGCTAGGATTTATGGCTACAGTGGTCCAAAGTTTCCTATATCTACGTGCCTTGAATGGGTCAAGCGCATGGTGATCCCAGGACCACCCGGACCATCATGTAGCTCCGCCACTGTGGAGAGAACGAGTGGATGAGAGGCTTCTTGATAGGATGTACGAGTAGACAAAAGGATATGATGTTTGGGCTGTTGGGCTGGTGTCGCAGCCCGAACGGCGGCATCCGGACAATCGGACGTTCGGATGTAATAAGCATTTCCGTTGGTTTGCATAGTGTTGAGTCATTAGTCACGGAACCATTCCTCATTCATAAGACGTTTCCACACGGGCCAACACCAGCTCTCGAGTAGAGTCATTCCTCAAAAAGCATCGGACGACTTCATCCCAGACCAACCAACGCAGAATGAATCCAATCTACAAACCAAACACACTGTAAGTGCCCCTCGTTAACTAGTCTTACACGACAGTCTCCTGATTAGCTAGCATATGAGATGTTAGCCTCCGCGGCAGTGCGGCGGCGACGGACGGTAAGGAAGGAGAAGAAGAGGTAGTTCGGATGTAAGCATTTGCGTTGCTTTCAAATTCTCCTTTCTCTCATCTATAGTGTGCTCCTCTCTGGGCCCTGGTGCAACAGGCATTACACACCCATTCTGGGCCCGTCATCCGCACCTTGGCTATTAGACTCCTCCTGGGCCTTGTAGTAGCGTCTGGATCACGGGTGAGGCGCTGGCATGAGAGGTTTTTTTTTTTTTTTGGAATAAACGCTTCATTCTTTAAGGCGAAACATTACAATGGCTTTGACCAAGGTGGAATATAATATACGCCATGAATATAATGCTTATATAAGTTATGTTGATGGAAACTTTTGAAACGATAGAAATGCTTGCATTTTTCGATGGATAGAGTCATGGAGTACAATTAATTAAATGTACCAACATTATGGTTGGGGCAGAGCTTTGTTGTGACCAAACGCTGCCGTTGCCCCTTTGCCATTTGAAATTACCTTAGGTCAACAGTAAACTGCACTTCCTACGTGCTAACAAAAACACTAATATAGTGAGTTTTGGGCTTAGCCTCTAAAATTGGCACCTCTGGAATTATCATCAAGCAAGATCCGCCACGTGCCATTACTTCGTCGGTCTGAACCAAGGATCCGTTAGAAATGTTTTGAAATGGATATTCAAGTGAGTGAAAGATACTTCCTCCTTTCCAAATTATAAGTCATTCCAACTTTGTTGGAGAGTCAAAAACATCTCAACTTTGACTAAAATTACAGAGAGAATTACAAAAATTTATGAAATCAAATAAGTATACTATGAAAATATAATTAATGGAGAATCTAATCTAATGATACTTATTTGGTATCACAAAAGTTATTGTTTTATTATATAAATTTGATCAAACATGAGATGATTTGACTCTAAAAAAACTAAAATAACTTATAATTTGAGATGGAGGGAGTATATATAAAGGTTATGGCGTTATGATTGACCAAATACTTATCTAACTACTTTAGTTTGGATGTGTTTTGACCTGGTAAGAAAGGGCTTCTTTTGGATGTCCATGTATTGACGTCTGTGTGGGTTGGTGTGAAATTTAAACTAATTAAATCCACACCAACCTACCACAATACATTAGATCCAGGTAATACACGGGTATCCGAACTGCTCTGTTCGTTTCGCTGAAAAGTCATGACTGAAAGTATTGTTCGCTGATTTGTTATGAGAGAAAAACAATGTTCCTTCGCTGAAACAGTATGGCTCAAACAGACAAGTGAACAGGGCCAAACCTAACATCTAAGTACGCCCAACACAAACCCGCCTAGAATGTTTTGGTTTTTGTTATTAATCTCTAAGCCTTTAATATTCCTGCAGGCATTGTACGGTGTGTTACATCAGGTGCGTACAGCGTACTGCCAGAGCGACACTACTAATAGGTTCGTTTTGATTACCGGGTCTACTACGCATATGCACTTCCCTCCCACGTTGGACACGTCAAAAAGGATTATTTTTCAAAAAAAAAGATGATTTAGTTTGAAGCTTGCATTGAATTAATTTGTTGTAGCACTGTACTAAGGCATGTTTTAATAATTCGCAAAGTCTAACACCCAACGGTCGCGCTGGAGCGTGATCACGTGACCCCGCGCCCGCGCCCGCTCCCGCTCCCTGCGCTCCTGGTGACCCTACACTCCCCGGCGACCCCGCGCCCGCAATGAGCTCCTCCCCCTCCCTCCCCTCTAGCGGCGGAGGTAGCGGTGGCGCCGGTGAGGTAGGGCTCCTCCTCCTCCTGGATTGGTCCGTGCTGGAGATGAAGAAGATCGCGGCCTTAGGGTAATCGGAGCTCGGAGCTCGGAGCTTAGCGTCGCCGGCGAGAGGGGAAGGGGAAGATGGCGACCGCCGCGGGCGCTAGAGTTCACCACCGTGACCCTAGTCCGCCGGAGCTCCGGCAAACCATAGCGACCGCGACGTGACGGTGGTTGGAGGCGGGGGCGAGGACGACGAGGAGGGTGGGGTCGAGGACGACAGCGGGGGAGGGGGCGGAGGAGGGGCACGGGGAAGGAGAAGGGAGCGAAGGAGGAGGCCGGGTGCGAGGTAGACGATGGGGTCAGAGCACGCGACCCATTGCGCGTTAATCTTCCCCTTAATAATTTGGCAGGCCTAGCGCCCGGACGTCCGGCCCTAGGCCCGCGTCCGGACGTAGCTTCGATGCTTGCAACTGCTTCGCATCGGACACCACCTACGCTCGCATCAGATCCCATGCTAGTGAATCGCGTCCGACCGCCCGTGACCGATCTCACGCCAGTGACCGCGTCCAACCATCCGCGACTCGATCCCATCCTGGTTATGCCCTAGGCGTCAAGCCCGCCATGCCACGCTACTCCCCCACCGTGTTGCGCTACTCCCCCACCGTGTCGTGCTCCTCCCCTCGCCGCGGCGCCACCCCCGTCCTCCTCCGCACTATGTCTTGGCCGCACCCTTCCCCTATGCTAACGTCTAATCTCCTCTGCAACATTCGTCCGATCATTACAACATATGCAATATACATTGAAACATACTTGTATAGTCATTGAAACATCTAGATGAAACACATGAAACATGCGTCTAAAACAACTGAAACATTTAGAACATACATTTGCAACATATGTCTAAAACAGATAAAACATGTGGAACATACACTTGAAACATATGTATAGACATTGCAACATATGCAACATCAAGATGAAAAACAGGAAACATACAGATGAAACACATGAAACATACAAATGAAACGCATGAAACAACTGAAGCACTTACAACATATGTATATAGTCATTGCAACATATGCAACATACAGATGAAACACTTGGAAATAACTTTCTGAAACACACCTGAAACAAACACATGGCGCCGCCGGTATCCATGGCCTACCTGGTGGGGAATTGCGGTAGCCAACAAGCGGTGCTCGAGTGCAGTGGAGAGGGAGGATGATGGCAGGCAAGTGGCTGGGCGTGGTGAAGAACACTGCGCCGGAGCAGTCGCCGTGGACCACGCCGCATCGGCTCGAAGAACTCGGCAGCGAGTGGTGAGTGGAGGTGGGGGAGACAGGAAAGCAGACAGCGGCACTCGGGCACAGCGCAGCATGCCACTGCATTGCGACCGCACCTGTGCGGGCGCGGTAGCGCGGTCGCAGTGGAGGCTAATAGCACGAATTACAGTAAGGGATGCCTTTTCTATTTCACCAAGCGATCTAAGAGAGCAAGTATCTCTATCCTCGAATCATAAAACAATCAAACAGGTGAATGGCTTAGCAGGATCTTTTGTTCTAGGACTCAACCATAATCTGTTGCAAAAAACTGACAGACGATTAAAGAAGTAAAATTGGAAGGTAGATCTGCAGGAAGCTGAAATAGAGCACCCATTGAAGGCACCCAGAATATGAAATCAACAGAGGTTCGCATGGAGCAGCAACCTCATATCTAAGGTACTGAATAAATGGCAACCAATGTCATTAGGTACAGAGGAAAAAGGGATTAGTGTTCCTGCAAGATAGCCTGGAAATGCAGGATAACATCACATGGAGCGGCGGTGAAGCAAAATAAAAGGCAAAATTATCTTCATGCCCTCTAATGTGAAACACCTTCGGCAATTCTAGGTACGGAAAGATCGTACATGAAATGTGAGATGCCTTCTCAAAGCTAAAGGTCAGCACTCAGCACTTATATTGTAGCTCCATGGTTGTTTGCTGATTGCTCCATGCATCTATTGTAAACATCTGAGAGGCACAATAGAAAAAAGAACAAAAAGAGTACTGAGAGACATCAATAGAAAAAATAACAAAAAGTGTAGAACTCGCAACCTTAACCATGGTAGTAAAATAAAATTTCACTCTGCGATCTCATTTTCACATTGTAGATGTACAACCACAAAGGTTCTACGCACACATGGCAAGCTATCTGTACACATGCCTAGCTGTATCTTGTTTGATGTTGCAGTGGATTTTGGTTAATGCATAGTAATGATGGATGAGAAAGTTATCTCCTACATACAACTAAAAAGAGAGAAAGTAAGACCGTACTTTCATGCGACTTTTTTTCGTGTCGCTGCTGCCCTACGACGTGCGATACGACTCTCCTCCAGGCTCCCTCCCTTCCCTGCGAATACCACTCGCCGCAGGCCACGCCTGGAGGCCTATCAGAAAATGCCACCCGCCCCGCTCGTTCGCCGTAGCTCGTCGCGCCGCCGCCGCCGTCGCCCGCCCCCGCCCCCATGCGATCCCCCGAGTGAAGGAGAAAGGTGCCGGCAGGTGGGACCCTGATGCTCATGGTCGCTCATTCGATGTTGCGCTTGCCCATGCCACCGCCTCCACGCGCTCGCCGCTGCCCCCGTGCCACCGCCTCCTATCCCTCCCGTCGCATCCGCGCTGCACTCACCCACGCCGAACGGACGAGCCCTCACCGTCGTGCGCTGCGGCCGCCCTCGCCCATCGCAAGCTGCCAGTGGAGGGGGTGGTCAGATCTATTGGGGTGGGACGCATCAAGGGTGGCGGCGGCCCTAACTGCAGCCCTGTGTCCCGATCTTGCGACTTCCAAGTCAATGCATGCGCGCCGTCAACCGTGATGGGGAACTCGGCGGACTTTGATGTCGGAGCTGGCCACAGTGGGGTCGACCGTGAGCGTGGATGTCGAGACGGTGGCCTTGATGATGGTGATGTTGCTAGTGTCGTGCGCGAACCTGGGCACGGATGCCTCGCCGAGTGGGACGGAGTTAGCAGCCGTGGCGGCCGTCACGGTGAAGTCGTCGTAGAGGTAGACGAGCTTCTTGTTTCACGTGCGCCACGGACAGCGTGAAGGCCGGGCGGTGCGGCCGGTACGGCGGCTAGGAAGGCGAGGAGGAGGATGACGACCACCGTCCAGAAGCGGCATCAGCAGCTGAACGGGTAGGACCGCCCGTCGCGCCGGCGCATCGCGGGCCACTGCTGCGGCCTGTAGAGATGGGCCGACGGTCAAGGAAATTTTTATCGGCCGAAATTTCGGGATTTTTCCGAAATATCGGCCCTATCGGTGGGGCCCGATAAAAATATGAATCGGCCCAAATTTACCGGCCTTTTCCTCTTCCCGCGCAGATGGCCCAAACTTCCCGCGCGACAGTCCAACAGCGACTCACAGCCCACAAAATCCCCCCAAACCCTAGAAATCGAATCGATCTCATTTGTTCCCCACTTCCCTTCACATAGGCAACGCACAGCCCGACAGCCGTGCTCATGGCGCCGCCGCCGCCATAGCCTGCCAGCAGCTGCACCACGAGCCCAGCGCCGAGAGCCTGCCTCCGACGACTCGAAGCCCCGCGACCTCCACGGCTGCTCGCGGCCAGCTCTGCACCCGGCTCTACCCTCTGCCCTGAGCGCGCGACCCCGACGACGTCGAGCAGGGACCAGAGTCGCGACGAAGACCAACGCGAACTGCTCCTCGAGCGCCCGTCGCGGCAGGGGATCTACTGGTGAGCTTCACGCCTTCAGCAGTTCAGGACTCCAGAGTTTGGTGTGTTTTCTCTTTTCTACTCAAGGATTTAACTTTCTTGCCAGCAATAGATGGTAGATGGTAGAGAAGTGCAGTCGTGGTTTGCTAGCTAAATAATTAGTGCTGAATCATTCTAGGATGTTGTTTGAGTACAAAATAATTTCTTTCATTTGTTCAACTTGGTGGATTAGAGAATAGTACACTTAACTGGAAGCGTGTATCAACCTGCAATTTTGTACAGAATGATTACTCTTGTATAAAATGAAATTTATTTTAGGAATTCTGATAAAGCATGTTTCAATCCTAATTGGCAGACAAATTCTAGGAGAGATGGAATGCCATAGCAGTGGCAAGGGGAAAGTACCTGGCAGCAGCGGCGAGCCATCCAGTGTGGCTGACACATATGTGGTTACTACTGGAGGTGTGTTTGTGTAGCAAAATACCCTTTTTTTGTTTCATGTTTCATCCAATTGAATTGTTCTGTTCTAATGATGGATCACACTGTTTTTAGGGAGGCGGATAAAATTGAAAGGAGCAATTGAAGATACATGGAGCCATGGGACACTGTGGGGTGCAAATGGCTGGAAGTGTGGCTACTGTCCTGCAGGCCAGATAGTGATCATGTTCTTTGTAAGCTGCTGCAAGTTAATTTTTTTAATTAATTGTAGCTGAATGGTGGGGTTCTTATGGAGGACAGTATCCAGAATTACAAAGGATTGCAAGGCGCATTGTCTCGCCATGCGTATCATCAAGTGGGTGTGAAAGAAACTGGAGCACGTTTGCTTTGGTGCATACAAAAATAAGAAATCGTTTAGGCTATGTCAAGCTGGAGAAATTGGTGTACGTGCATTATAATCTGAAGCTGTGCATCCAACAATTCGAAGCTGACTTTGAAAACTTTCGAGAAAAAGATCCTGATCCATGTAGCATGATGATGGATCTTGCTCTTTATGATGAAGGCAACCCAATCATGGAGTGGTTGAACAATTCTATGAGTGAGTCTACACCGATTCTTGATGAATATAATGATAGCGATGATGATTGGTCAGCACCTAGCAACTTTGTCATTGAAACTTTACACATGGACGATGAAGAGGTAGCTGCATTTAAGCGGAAGATGCAATTGGGCAAGAAAAAGAAAAGGAAGATGCAATTGGATGAAGATGATGAATGTATTGCAGATGACTATGACACTTCTTCAGAAGAACATGGTAGCCCAGTGTATGCTGAATCAGGGGACAGCAGTTCGAACGATGAAGATGATGGTGAGTTTAAATCAGTTTTAGCAATTTGGATTTGTTGTCAATAGACTCTAGTATTATTTTAAATGTTGGTCTGTCTTTTTTTGGGCAAAGGTGATAATGATGTTGGTGATGGAAGCGGTGGTACTACAGCCGGTACAGATGTACCAGGTGCTTCAGGTGACTAAAATCAACTCACATGTGACATTAAAATGCATACATGTGGTGATAGTTGATCTTGTATCCTACAGTCATGCTCTTGAGTTATTTATATTTGGCATTGTAGGTGTTAATCATGGGGAACCAACCCCTCTACGGCCAAGATCAACTAGGAAAAGAAAGCCGAATGTCAAGAGCATCTACATCCTATAAAAGGTCAGATGGGCCTTTCATATACTAACTCACATCAACATTGTCATTGTGATTTTATTTCATTGAGTTTGAAAATTGTCTATTTCAATATTTTTTAAGGTGTGGGCTCTATGTCAAAGGAAAGGATCTGGATGGTGCATGGCACACTTCAGTGGATGTGCTGTTAGCTTTTGGTGCACTCCTATATTTTCTAATGACTTTGAGACTACTTACCTATCTAATGGACTGTAATATGATCTAATGGACTGTAATATGTGCTATCAAGTGTAGTGGACCTTATTATATATGCTATAGAATGGACTGTAATATGTGGGACTTAGCAACGTTCGACATAGAACCTATCTAATGCACTCATAATGTTTTATTCTTGTTTTTATCTATAAACAAGTGATGTTTAATAGCTTAGGAATAGTTTTAAGTCAAATTCTACAATTTTTTTTAAAAAAATTTAAATTTTTTTGAATTTAGTCCGATATTTCCGATATATCTCGCTTATGCTGATTATCTATGACCCCGATAAATTTTAATTTCCGAAAAAAAAAACCTTGCCGACGGTACACCTTGAGCGGGCCACCGGCGCCGGCGTCGTTGCTGGCCGTCGTCGCCGGGGGCTGCAGGGTGGGCTTGCCGTTGGAAGATATTGCTTTGCTCTGCTCTGCTCCGCGCGCCAAAGGGACGGACGAGCTCCGCAGGCGGGGCAGGGTGGGGTGCTTCTTGGAAGCTGCGGTGTCACTGCGACTCCGTGAGCTTGGCAGTGAGGTGTAATGGAGGAGAGAGATCTATAGGCGTGAGGCGATGGCAGGGGAAGACGAGGAGGGGAGGTGGACAAGGTGATAGGTGAGGGAAAAGGGATAGGGCACCTCACGGATGGTTCGACCTCACCAAATCATTTGTTGCTAGCTTGTTGTTGCTGCCGCTGCCGCTTTTCCTTATCCTCTTCGTCTTCCTTCACCTCCTCACCTTACCTCACCTAATTTGGCAATTCAAGGAAGAGCCTGATGAGCGTGCCATGAGGAGTCTCTTCTACTACCTCGCCGAGGCTGAGGACAGCGCCAAGTCCTCCCTGCTCAACAGAGGTTCGATCCATTATTACTCGCCTGAGTCGCCTCTATTATTCAGTGGTTGCAGGATAGTTGCTGTGCTAGCAGATATTATTTATAATTTGTCCATCAGACCTTCTAGATGGATAACGAGATGCTGACATGCTGTAGATCCGTATTTGTTTGTTTGTAAAAAGAGTGATCAAATGGTTGCACTGTCATTTTGTCCAATACTGCTACACCTTTATCAGTGATGCCAGGCTATCAGTAATTTCAGTTTACTTAATGACCTTCATCTTCCACAGATTGGTAAAATTTGTGTCATGGGCTTTAAATGTTGCGATCTTAATTCCTAGCCTGGCATTACTGCATTTTTAATCTCTATTGCAAAGCGTTGGACAATGATAGTGACCCCAGTCTGGCTCGTGTCTTCGTCGGTCCTCCGTTCCTGCTGCACTTCCATCCGTTGTGCCTCCTCGGTTCGTGCCGCTTCTCTATTCTAGAGGTTGGGCAGCAGGTTTAGGCTTTAGACTCCAAGGGTCCCTGAATGTGAGATGGGTGTCTATGTTCTCCTTGTCGCCCTGTACAGTAGTAGCTTTAGTCTGTTTTTGAGATCTTTACCGGCCGAATTTTTCGTTGAGCAGAAGCTAATTGCCGTCCAGTTTGGCTTTTCTGTGACATTCTCTTGTTTTCTAAAGAAACCACCGTGAGAAAGTCAAAATTCATTGTGTTCCAAAATTTTGGATGCAGAATTGTGTCTATGAAAGTCAAAACGGAAAATCAAAATGAATTGTGAGAAAGTTTTTTTAAACAGAAATCCATGTTATGTTGGATGCAGAATTGTGTCTATGAAAGCTTCATTTTCCATTTTGCAGAGTGTGATGTGTCTTTTGTTGTTGTCTATGCAGAGTTCTTGCTCCACAGGGTGGTGTTCTTTGTCCTAGGGTTGGTGCTCATGGTGGTGGCACACGCATTGAGCGATCGAGTCTGTTGTGTTCTACTATGGTGGAGCAATGACGATCAGCATTTTCCTTATGATACTGATTATACTCTTTCAGGTAATTTATAATCCTCTTCAATCTGCTCTATATAGTAGTAGTTGAGCACTTCAGCTGATGGTTTGTATTGGTAATGGTGGTTGGTGCCATTCTTGTAATGATTCGATTGAGCTCACTTACTATCTTATTTGAAACTACCATTTGGATTATGTAATATTTGAAGATTATATGTGAATTTGCATTGGAAAAATCCTGAATTAGCAATATAATTAAACTATTACAATATATACCTCTGGCAAAAGGCTTCCTCAGTGACAATAGGGATTTGTACCTCCTCTGTTTCTTTATTTTGTTTTCAGATGACAATATTACTGTAGTTGATTGGCAATGCTATGTGCCACTAGCTACCGTCACAAAGTCTAATCTTTCCTTAGCTTGATGCTATGTAATTCAAGTTATTTTATACGAGTTGTATGCAGCCTTTCCACATGAATCTTAACTTTTGGCCTGTTCAATAGGAAACTTAAGTTTTATCTGCTATTTAGCCAATCATTTTGT
Source organism: Saccharum hybrid cultivar R570 (assembly GCA_038087645.1). Taxonomy (NCBI): domain Eukaryota; kingdom Viridiplantae; phylum Streptophyta; class Magnoliopsida; order Poales; family Poaceae; genus Saccharum; species Saccharum hybrid cultivar. Next base: position 22,865,496 of record JAQSUU010000805.1, on the reverse strand, counting down.
GGGCACCACCTACATACCTGACCTTTTTTTCTATCTACTTTCAGGGAGCTTTTACCGACTGGTAGAAAGAGTTCTCTTGCTATTTTCTCATACTTCTCAGTTGTCAGTATTGTTTAAAATATTGACAGGATCCACTTTGGTTTCTGACTTACACCTCTAGATCACTCATGTGACAAGGCAACAATTCATCTTTTGGGAAAATATAATTGGCAGACGTGATTTGTTCTAATGGGATTTCAGTTTACTGTGCACACAAGGCGCTTTATTGTTTTATTTGGGTGAGCACCTTTGGAATACGATTCAAAATCCTTGGAGAGCATCCTTCCTGAAATCTTAAATGGGCTGCAAATGCAAATATCACTATTGTTGTCATAGCTTATGGTTTGAAAGCTACTATCCAGGTACAAAAAGTTCTTTCATAATCTGCATTTGAAATTAATATTCACTTAGTCATCTGTCGAGTTGAGCTAAGTGAAATCTGTTTCTTTTTGAGATATTGCAGACTAGCAGTTGCAGATTATGGATTTACATGTCTTTGCTTCACCACGTATTACTCTGAAGCCCCATCTGGGTTTATTTTAACCCCAATATACAAGGTGGACATGCATATGGATGGCCATGTATCTTCGCAGGTGTGCTCTGGTTCGGCTGATGGTATGGCTAGGAACAGAAATTGTTAGTTGGCTGGCTATTTTCAGTTAATGGTAGGATCTGTGCAGAAAACATATAGTGCAACATATTTTTAAGTTATTTCCTAGATTTATTCCATTCTCTTCATTCTAAGTCTTTTGCCTTATATTACTTTGAAAACAATGGCTATATTAAGGAAAATTGTTATTGTTCACTTGATGCAAGTAGCAGAACTTTTTTTTGGTGTGTTATGTCATTTTAGATTTAGAAGGGTGTGACTTCAGAAAGAGTAGAGTCTGAATAAGATGTGGCACAAACCTTTAGCACCATAGAGGTTAACAGTGACAAGCTCTTTTTGGTGAGCTTAATGGAATGCAACTCAACCTCTAATTTTTTTATTACATTTTTATTCCAGTTTTGCAGTAGAGCACACACCAAGAGACTAACATTCCAAACTCTGGGTTTTATGTTTCAGAAAAAATAGAGTTAACCTATCCTTTGCTTCTCATTTTGGCTTTATTATTAAGACAAGGAAAATAAAGCGGTGAAAGTAGTTGTGGATTCCACTGAATGAAGGAGAAAAACATATTCAAGTTATATGCAGTTATAGTGTCGTTCTAGGTCCAAAAGGCATAAGCAGGTAACATGGTTAGTTGTAATGATGTTCTCTGTGCTTAGGGTGGGTCAATTTGATGCTATCAAATAAATGTTGTCTAATATGGATTTATATAGCCCTCTCAAAAGCTTGCATACTTTAGTGCTGATACGTCAGTGTCCTTATGCTACCTTAACATTACCAGCTGTTATGAAGTTGATTTGCTAGCCGTGCATATTGTTTGTCGTGTGGTAAGGAATATTGGTCGGATTGCTATTCTCTAGAATAAGTTAATTGACATTACATTGTGCATCAAATCAAACAACTTAGATGTTTCTAGAACTGAATGTGCCTATGATAACTTACGAAATAATTTCGTATGCCAGCTCCCTGCAGTGATCTTAATGTGCTCAACTTGAACCATGGTTCTTTGGGACAAACATAGAAACCAGTGTTGCCCTTTAATCGTCCAAAGATGGGTGTGATGTGCAGGCTGTTGGTTTCTATGGAGATGTCTACAAGCAGGAGGATGTGGCCTGAGTGCTCGCTGCGACAGTTGCACATTTTGGCAAGCGTATGATGTAAGTTGTTGTGGTATTTCTAGATACATAACTTTTATGATGTATGAGACGTAGCGTATATAAAGCCACAATGAATTATAATTTGGAACGGAGGGAGTAATTCAAAAATGTGTTTATATCTATTTCGCTTTTTAATACGCTTTTCAGAGAGGTTCTTATTTAACAAATTCTCTACAGTTCTCAATATCAACAATTTGGATACATACATAATTGTTCTATAAAAGCCCTCAAGTATCTGAAAAAGGGTGGCCAGGAAAAGTCCCTTCCACTGGTGGCCTAATCATTAACATAAAAGCAACACTGCATCTTGGTCTCTTGCTAAGGTACCTGGTTCTTCTCAGAACTGCTCCTTAATAAGAGAAAATAATTGGAATAAGCAGATTGTTTCCGATGGATTTGTTTGTATAGGCTGTACTTGATAGCATCACAAGATCGCTGGCTCCAGAATGGGGAACATTAGAGTCAACAAAATCGCACACAAACCGTTTTAGGTCCAATTCAACACCCAAACCATGTCAGGTCCAATTCAAGACACCCAAGGAGTGAGGAATCTTTTGCACCCGAAGAAATGAGCAAGGGCATGGAGAAATGATGCCATTATTCAAATTTGGGGATAAGCAGTACATAGCAATGGTCGTGAATATGAACATGATTGTTTTAGTTTCACATAGGTTCTTACAATATGAACTTGATTGTTTTAGTTTCGCATCAAAACTTGGAGTTGTATTTTATCGTGGTTAGTATTCAAAACAAAACAAAAAGAAAAAATTCAGATTTTTCATGTTTTCATAAAGCTCTGAAATGCTTTTAACTCAGAATACATTTCAATTTTTCTTACAGCCCTCCACCCACTTATTAGTTTTATGAATGACGTAGCACTCAAAGTAAGAAAATTGTCCATATAAGCTGATATATTTCAGTAAATGCAATTGTCAATCAAGGGCCGGTAAGCCTACAGCTCACCAACTCACCGACACTTGTTCATGAATTTACTAGCGCACGAACGAAATGGATATCAGAGATTTCTTCCTGCAGATATAAAACATTATTTTAGCCTCATCACGAAAATGTCTATACAGTAGTGTTGATGAGCCTACGACGCTGTGCTCTCTGTGACTGTGTTAATTCCACGAACTTTGCTTTTTTGGATTAAATGTCACTTTAAAGTTGGTATTTAATTTAATATATTGTTATCTTATCGTGCGATCCATGTGTTTTTAATACAAAAGTTTAGTTGTCCCGTAGCAACACACGGGCACGCTACCTAGTATAGATAAATTGGTAGAAAAATACATGTAACACCTTAAAAGTAGAAGAGTAATGACTGTGATCAATGCAGAGAGCACTTGGCTCCAAAAAAACCAAGAAACAAAACAAGTAGCACCTATCTAGAACATTTTTACGTGCAATAAAGAAAAGTTTTATGAGCGCTCTATATCTTAGTCCATGGAACAAAGTGAATATAGACGATAAACAAAAAGAAGCTGCTGCTTGATCAACCTTTTATCCAGGATTCGCTCCATCAAAATCAGGTAACCCATAAAATCTTAGCACTTGAATATGCAAACAATTTGTTGGTTAAGCCTAGTACATGTATCTTACTTTCTACATTTTACTTTTACTGCAGTTAGGAAGTGCCTTGGCTCCCAAATTGATCATGGACAAGCCTTGGCAACCAAGTAGTCTAGAGCATCTTGCTTTATGCTGCAAGAATATGCTAGAGAGTAGGTAGGAGCTGCTCTGCTCTATATAAGCAGCAGCACACTTTTGTAACCGAGAGATGCTTTTGCCATTTTCCAATTCAATCCAAGCAGCCACATGCCAAGCTGCCCTCCGGGCTTTGCTCTAGATCAGATCTAGTTTATATCTGGGCAACACAATTAATATGATGGAGCTGAGTGGTCACGTTTTTTTGTGTGTAGAATTAGGTAGATGAAAAATCAGATTTCACCCCCACCCTAAAAAATGATAGAGCTTATGTGGAAAACAGTGTCGTTTATCCCTTTCTAAATAACCAATTGGTTCAAAATTTTATAGTAGCAGGAAAATAGGAGCTGTGAAAATGGCCAATGAAACACCAAACAATTTATAAAAATCAACAGGGAAAACATACCGATTTTAATTTTGATTTCAGACTGGAACAACTAACTTGGATATGTAAAACCAGACTTATATATGAGTTTACGTCCGTAAAATTGAATCCATATATCCATTTTGGTATCTTAAGTATCACATACTACCTAAATACACATCAAAACATAATATACCCTAAAGACAAAGGAGATATAGAAATAGTACATGACATATAATGATGTAATGGGCATTGTCAGTCAAAGGCACAAAGACAGATAGCTAGCCCTCCTCAATTGGAAGGTAAAATAGGCTGCAAAAGGTATGAACACACATTTGAATCAATGCGCCTGCAATGGAAATATCAACATCAACAATGCAGACTATGTTGCAGAATATGCCACAATGCAGCCACATGTTAGGAAAAATAAACCTTCGTACAACATGTCAGTGTCCCAGGACAGATCTTATATGTGAGGTAGAAGGGGTTTGAATGGAGCGCAAGAAGTTCGTACTCATCATAGCGGGAAGGTGTGGTGAGGACATCATCTGCACATGTCATTCGAGCAGGGTATGCTCACTTCAATACAATACCAACCTCCATAGGACCTTGGGTTCTGCCTTAGAGAAACCTCAGCCTCTGAAATTTGAAATTTCAGCATCATTTAAGTAGGCAACTAAAATGGGCACCAGGAATGACTAAAGCACAAACATACAAGAGCTCTACATCGAATTCATAGAAAAGCATTGATGGATCAGAGAACTAACCACTCCATAGCTCATCATCAACAACAGACTCTATGACCTGCTGGTCAGAAAGCTCCTTGACACTGTGCTGAACCGCAAGCTTTTGTAGACCTTTGGGTTCCCTCGAGCATCTTCAAGCGTAGCCCAGGTGGCTCCTTGATGTACCTACAGCCACAGCCATTTACCAAATAAGTCCAATGTTTTCTTAAGTACTCCACCCATCCTATTGGAAGTGTCGTTTTTTTTACTTTTAGACTTCTTGTTTGACTGTTCGTCTTATTTAAATTTTTTATATAAATAATAAAATAAATAAATCATTATTAAAGTATCTCTAATGATAAAATAAGTCATTACCAAAATAAATAATATTTGTACAAAAAATTTGAATAAGACGAACGATCAAATAAGAAGTTTAAAAGTAAAAAAACGACACTTTCAATGGGATGGAGGGAGTACCACCCTTGGAAGACTAAATTTGGATATTTTACTGTGTTGATAAGGAAACAAAGACTAAATTGCAAGAGCTGAAATCCATCTTCCTTTTTTTCGCTATGACTGATTAACCAACAGATAATTTGCAACAATGTGCGTCAAGATGGTCAAGTTCAAGACATTTCACAGCTGAGTCGGTAAACCAACATTGTGTGTTTTGATTTGCATAGTCGAACTATAGAAAGATCTACCTACAGAGCTTATACCTCACTCTGTTCGTGGTCATCAAAGCATGGCATAGATATCTAAAACAGAATCTTAGATATAGCCTATGTTACGTTCATATTTCTATCAAACATATTAAGTCCATAAAGGCAAATAGAAAAGGTTACTGTTAGCGTTATGCCCAAGACCGTCTTTGACAAGTTAAACTTCACGCACCTAGTGCCAACGCCAATGATGTTCCAACTAGCGGACTCCACAGTCCACTATCCGGCTGGGATTGCTGAAGATATCCCGGTAAAAATCCCGCCAATGATGTTCCAACTAGCGGACTCCACAGTCCACTATCCGGCTGGGATTGCTGAAGATATCCCGGTAAAAATCCGGGGATACTTCGTCTCAGTTGATTTCGTGGTGCTACACATGGAGACAGTAAAAGAGCCACCCCTCATTCTTGGGCGACCCTTCTTAAGCACCGCGGGAGCACAGATTGATGTTGGAGCTGCAGAAATCCGCTTCAATATCAATGGCAAAGAAGAGAAGTTTGATTTTTGGCCCCAACAAGAGCAATGCTCAATGATCCGTATCAAATATGGGCCGAATCCACAAGGCATAAGGAGGTTGAGATACAACCTCAACTAATGGACAGCCTCGTCAAAAAGAACAAAGAAAATAAAAAGAGGCTGGAGCAGAAAAAGAACAACCAAGAGAAAAAGAAAGAAATTCCTAAGGTTGTTCCTACACCGCCCAAGAAGGAAAAGATGTGGAAACAAAAAGACGAAGCTCCGAAGTCCACCTCCACACCACCCAAGTCAAACAAAATAGTGTGGAGACCAAAAAAGGTGCAATCATTCGCGTCTACTTCTCCGGGCACGGATGTACCATCCTCAAGCAGAAATTGAAGGAGGAAGAGTCCTACTCATTGGACTTAAAACAATGAGCTCTCGCCGAAGATAATCGGTAGTTATCCTTCATATTTAGAATTATTAAAACAATAAACTATAAATAAATTCTGCTAAAAACAAATAAATACTTCTGTTAAAATTTTAGTTTCTCTTCAAAGTTCTATATAAAAGCATGCTTTGGTTTGAAGTATAGTTAGTGATCGATCATATCTTCATAGACTGTTTAAATTAAGCATGGAGCTTAAGTTAATCAGCCTACCTTGATTAAATGATAAATTTGATCATTGTACCAAAAATTGCTAAGTGTAGACTTTGAATGATGTAACTACGACAAAAGTTCTTTACTTTCAAATAAATCTTTGTTTATCCTCCTATGTTTTATACAAAATATGTTTTGTTTTGGGTATAATTTTTTTCGTACAATCATACTTTCATAGACTTTTCAAATTAAGCATGGTGCTTAGGTTGATTAGCCTACCTTGGTCAACTTAAACATAATATTTAGTTTGACCATTGTTCCAAAACTATTGAGCATAGACATGGATGAGTAAACAAAGTAAAAATATATGCAATAAAATAAATAATATATCTTCTTCGGAGTCAATACCAAGTCATCTTAGACCTGAGGCCTCGAGCTAGTTTGGGGGAGGACTCTCACAAAGGTACCTTGTATCTTACTTGTAGTATTTTAATTCTACATTTTATTTTCTGCATTTATTTATTAGCATCTCAAAAAATCTAAAAATTAGAAAATACCAAAAAATATGATAAAAACAACAAAAATATGAATTCCATATGTGTTTAATGAATGTTTAGTTTCTCTCAAGTTGAAATGATGAATAGTTGTTCTGTTTATAATTTATTTGTGCCTAGGTTATAACTTAATATTCCCTAAGATTTAAGTTTGCTAGCTAAAAATGTCACATCCGAAAACTTGAAAATTTGTGGGTTTGTAAAAGCATGCTTCTTTTCTAAGTTGTTGCAAGTTATGATATGGTACAAATAGAATTTACTATGACCTTGTTCTAAGATAAACTTGACATCCAGAGATTTTATTTTCAAAATGCTAAAATCAAAAGTTCCTCAATGATTATAAATACCAATGCCATAAGACTTGATATTCAAATGCAAAACCTTAGTCATATGCTACTTGTTTGATCATTGAGCTTCGTCAAATTGTTGTGACCCGTGTTGAGATTCTCATCATGCACCCATGATAAGGACACACGTACACCCACAAATAACTGCTAACTCACACTGAGAGTTACGCAAAAACATGCATTTTCGTCCACCAAAAATAATACTCCATTCGTCTATCATGTGTCTCTCTCAAAGTTTCATATGCCAAAAAAGAAAATATATGGGCTATGCTAAAAAAAGAGAAAAATACATGCCAAGAGGCATGAGAGAAAAAATGCATGCCAAAAAGCATGAAGAAAAAAAAGAAAAAAGAAAAGAAAGAAAAATAAGGTAGCCCATACATTCAAATAAAATGCATTCATCCAAAAGAAAGAGAGAGTCATGATACAAGGAGTACAAAAATATTTAGAATTAAAAAATTATAAAAAATTCCACACACTTGCACATCTTGATCAAAGTTTATTACTTACATCTCCTTGTGGTCCAGTCTTTTACTTAGCAAAATATGCGGTGTAAGTATGTCCCACTTTTCATACCTACCCAAAACTCCACTCAAATGCCTTTAGTGGTAGGGTATGAAAATAAGACAAATACCAAATGCCTTTGGTGAGGTATCATACACATTGAGCGATCGAGAGAATTATTCGAGGAACTTATATTTATTTTACAAAATTCATAAAACCTCCGGATAGATGGTTAATCAAAGAATAAACGATTGGTGATTCTGTTATAACCGTTCTATCTTGCAATCACCCAAGAACTTGGAAAAGCTATACGCCCCACAGGGAATAAGGAAAAGGGTGGATAAAAATGCCAACTTATTTAAATTGTGATGGAATACTTTGTTATAGACATGACACTTGTGAATTGTATCGGCATTGTAGCAACTCCTAATCAACAACCAATTACTTAGCTATTTGCTCAGGACGAGAAAATGTTAAGCTTGGGGGATTTGTTGAAGGTCACTAACGCATATTTAGAACCGCCAATTCAAGTCCAAAACAGGAGAAATAAGCAAACTTTGACACATATGCATATACTATTGACCTAGTTCCACTTGAATTTCAAGAAAACATGTTTTGCAGGTCAACATCCGGAATCAAGTAGAAAAGGCACAAAACTAAGTAAAAAGCGCAAAGCAGAAAGCGAATTCCAGAAATGCACAAACAAATAAATGGAGAAGCCCACCTTCACATGACAACCTAGGCTAAGCACCACCGCAGGAGGAGCCCAGGCCCAGCCACCAGCCCACCTAGCAAAGGCGGTGGCTAGGCAGGCCAGCCAGCGTGCGGCCGCACCCTGGGTGCGCTTGCACCCAAGGCGGCGTAGCCCGGGCCCAGCTTTTGCAGGCGGTTGCATGCCTCCATGCTTGGTCGGTTTCAGGTGGTTTCCAAAAATACCAGCGCCAAACTGACCTGGAGCCACTATAAGAAGGAGGAGGTGCTCACCATTCAACACACACTTCATCTTAGAGCTACACCTCACACCACACCTTGTATTCTTTTGCATAGTTTTAGTAGTAGTCTTTGGAGCTAGCAAGAGCTACTTGGAGAGCTTGTCTCCTTGGAAGAAAGAGCTACTTGGTATGAATACTATGAAGAGTTCTTCCATATTCAAGTTCTCATACCATTCATATAGTAATGCATATGAACTAGAGTATAGTTGTCTTCATGTTATAATCATGATATATGAACTAGTATATGGTTTAGATGTCATGATCTTAACATGTTCAACTTCATGCTTCAACATTCATATGACTTGTATGAGTAGAAGTAGAACTAGGGTTAAGGTGGCGGTTCGTCGTTCCTTCGAGTTTGGCCATATTCTTGCTTATCAATCCATAGGGTTGGAGTCCCAGGGGGTATGGGTAGTTTTCTTGTACACGGGCGTGGTGCTCGGGTACATGAGAACCTTCGAATATGATGGTGCTCCACGGTTGAGGGGTAGGCGGCAGGTGGTGACAGCCCTGTCCGTCCCTTGTAATCCCCCACATTTGGATATTCGTGTAGGAGTTTGTAAAGTCTCTATGGCCTGGCAGACCAAGCCCGGGGATCTCCCCGTCCATCTTAAATTTGGCTCTAAAAGGTCCTTGTTTGGTTTTGGTAATTCAGTGACAACCTTAGGTGGACTAATTGTGTTTAATGTGAGATACATAGGAGATTAGTCCACAGGTGATTGTGTCATGAAGGAGCTTATTGCATATGAGACATGACATAGAGTCATGTGACCAAGGTGGAGAAGATCGAGATGAGGCTTGGCTCAATGGATCGGTTGCAAGTGTGAAGGGCAAGTCGGAGGCTTTGAAGCAAGGGACCGCGTGTGATGGTGAAGCTTGGGCAAGACTTGGCGCCGATGGACTGAGGCAACGGTGAAGAGCAAGTGAGGTCAAGATCGATGAACCAATACGATCACGTGATGATATGAAGTGGATCATATCATTTGGTGATTGGTTAGTGCATGTGTTGCATCAACGTCGGAGGAGTTGGAATGGAATGCGTAAGGCAAAGGTATAACCATAGGACATTTTCATTTCACCGGTCATAGGTGTGTAGAGAAGTTGATGACCGGGTTTAGGATAGATGGCCGTACTATCAAGAGGGGCAAACTTGTTTGCATATCGGTCATCTAGTGTCACTTGAGCGATCTAACTTTGCATATGTGTTAGGATTGAGTGGCGTGGCAAGTTGAGTGGTTAATTCCTTCGAAGAAAATGATTGTGAAAATGCTAACATACGTGCACAAGGTGGTGATCACATGGTGGTGTTGGCACATTTGCGAAGGCGATGGAGTTTGAGGGGCAGAGAGGGGTTTGGGGTCCTTTGGATTCAGGTGTTTTCAAGGAGACAAAATGCTAAATTTCCTTTATGCCAAAGGTCGAAAGAAGTGGTGAGGTCAACACTCGACGGACACTGGCCACTGTGGTGATAGACGCTGCCCTGGCATTTGTCGGCTTATCCTAGGCGCGACCTAGATTGAAGGAGGCGACAGACGCTGCGGTGATTGTGCGATGGATGCTGGCGTCAGCGTCTGTCACGCGTGGCATCAGCAGGGTTGTGAGCCTCGGTAGTGAAAGACGCTAAGCCGCATCTGTTGATCGACTGACAGACGTGTCTGTCACGGCTGAGCGCGGCGCGGGAGCTCTCTGTGCCGTGTCTATCGCGCGATGGACGCTGAGGGCGTGGAGCGTCGGAGGCATCTGACGCTGGCAAATTCGACCATTGGTTTTTTAGTTGAGGAGGACACGTGGCGGCGAGCAGTGCATCAGACGCTAGGGTGCCGCGTCTATCAGTGGGCATCCCCGCGTCTGTCGCTCGTGATTTTTAGCCTAGTGATGGCATAACGGCTATATTCGTTTGTGGGGCTATAACTAGAAGTGGTGGCCGACCATGGCTTGTAGCTGAGCACACTTTGGCCTTGGTGGCTTATGTGGTAGTGCTTGGGAGCCCTCTAACTCACTCATGCTTGATAGTGTTCATCGGATTGAGTGAGAGAGTGATTCTAGTGCATTGCATCGTGAGGATTGCATCGAGTGGCACTAGGTGATTGTGTTGCAAGCCGGTGGTGCTTGTTACTCTTAGAGGTTGCCACCTCCTAGACGGCTTGGTGGCTTGTGGCTCCGTCGAAGCTCGCAAGAAGATTGTGCGAGGCTCCGAAGAAGCTTTGTGAGGGGTATTGTGCTCATCCCGCGAGGATCGCGAAGAGTAACTCTAGTAGAGCGTGTCATTGAGCTACCACACTTGATGGTGGGTTCTTGTGGTGCCTTTTGAGAGGCTCAGTGTGTGACCGATTAGCCGCCGAACTACAAAGTGTTGGTCGACACAACGGGGACTAGCTTGGTGGCAACCAAGTGAACCTCAGTGAAAAACTGTCGTGTCAACTTGTCTACTCTTCTCGGTGGTTTACATTTATTTTACACAAGCTTGTATTTACTTTCATACTTGTGTTTACACAAGCTTGTATTTACTTTCATACTTGTGCTTGTGTAGTTGCTCTTGTAACTAGTTTGCTTGTGTAGCTTGCTAGTTACCTTCTTGCTTGTGTAGCTAGAAGTAGTTCCCTTGTCTTGCTTAGTTTGTGTAGCTAAGTAAGTTGATCTCTAAGCTTTAGCTTGTGTAGCTTTGTCTTTGAGCTTTGCTAGTGAGCTTAGGCTTTGTGCGCTTTGCTTACTAGAACTGTGTAGGAGCTCCCTCGGTGTGAAAAGTACTAGTGCATAGGTTTGTGTGACCTTGCTCTAGAATTGGTTAGGTGAGCTCTTGCTTAGGAAAGCACCTTAGTTGCTTAATTAGGATCTTTGTGAGGTGTTTGTGAATTTAGATAGAGGGGTGTAGTCTTGGCTAGACCGATAATTTTAATTCCGTATTTGTTTCGGTTAGCCGACGTGATTAAGTTTTAGAAAGGACTATTCACCCCCCTCTAGTCTGCCATCTCGACCCTTCAAGCTCTAACTCTAATCATATATCTTGTATGATCATTAACTGTTCTTTGCAAGGCTATATTAGAATATATCTGCTCCACGTAGAAACATTCTTTTATTCTTTATTTTCCTTTTATCCTTGAGGTTGGCCTAGATGTGTGTCCACCATCCATGATATACCATTTTTACCCCTGTCATAACTATGGTCCATCATGCAAGTATGTAATCATATTTATACCAATGCTAGATGCATATACCTTCCCTACTTTGGGAAAATATAAATAGCGATACCTTAGAATACTCCTAGGTGAAATGCTACAATGATAGTTCCATACGCTTGTGGATTTTGGTCTGTAAACATATTAGGACTATCATGATTGTTGTTTCTAATTACCATTACATAGTGACTATAACTCCCAACATGCATACACGTCAGTGCTGAGGGAATACATTCCTGAGTAGTGACGTTTAGGAATGCCAACGAGGCATTTCTAAAATGTCATCACCTTGCAACGGTAAATCCCTATCTAGTATGAGCACCAATGTTAGGGAACTATATTCCTGAGTGATGATGTTTAGAAATGCCAGTCAGGTATTTCTGGCGCCGTTACCGGTGATGGACTTAAAACCTCCTCACTTTTTAATTGCTTTAAGAAATACCAACACCCTCCTTTGGGAAATATAAATAATGATACCTTGAATACTTCTGGGTGAAATGCTACAACAATAGCTCCGTACGCTTGCGTATATTATCTGTAATCTTTAAGGACTATCGTAGTTGATGTTTCTTGGCGGCATTGCTAAGATTAACTAAATATTAGTAATGGTGTTAAGAAATACCAACAGGCATTTCTGGCGCTGTTACCGGTGATGGACTTAAAACATCCTCACTTGGTGAATGCGTTAAGAAATGCCAACAACTTCTTGCTTCTCATTGGCTCGGTCTTCGAGCTTCTTCATCAGCAAGTCCATCTTGACAGACAGCATGTCTACCTCCTTAAGTTGATGCATACCTCCTCCTCTCTTGTGGGGTTGAACATGTTTTTCATTTCATCTTTGGTTGAAGGCCATCTTCTCCACAAGAGTTGTTGCAGCTATGATTGTGAGTGACAAGAATACACCTCTAGTAGCAGCATCCATAATCTCATGGGTACTAGTTGTCAACCCGTGATAGAAGGTCTGCATGAGTAACCAATTCTCCATCTCATGATGAGGATATTCTGATAGTAATCTTAAAAGCGTTCCCATGCCTCAGGGACAGACTCATCATATTGTTGTTGAAAGCTTGAAATTCTCTACGTAGAGCATTGGTCTTACCTATGGAAAAAAACTTTGCTAGGAAGAGAGTGGAGCAGTTAACCCATGTGGTATTTCTATCTTTGTTGGCATAGAACCATTGCTTCACCTTTCCCAAGAGTGAGAATGGGAAAAGACAAAGTAGTATGGCATCTCTGGTCACTCCTTTGATGGTAAAAGTGTTGTAGATCTCTAGAAAGTGTTAGAGATGTGCACTCGCATCTTCATGTGTCTTTTCACAAAACTGGCTAGCTTGCACCATGTTTATGAGAGCTGGCTTGAGTTCAAAACCATTGTCTCTGACATTGACCACCGATCTAGTACGGATGTTGGCCATAGTTGGAGCAGAGAATTCACAGAGAGTCTTGTTAGCCATGGCTTCAAAAACAGGTGTTAAGCTGCGCTTTGTCTGGTTGTCTTCCGAATCTAAAGTTGAGACTTTCTTGAGTTTAGCATTAGTTCTCCTAATTAAAGCTTCTGGATCTTCAACGTAGTTTGTTAGAAGGTCAAAACTAGTCATACATTATCCTGCATAAGATACACAAGTAGACAAAACAAGGGTAAGCCTGTTTGAGTAGAGGTTAATGGTTTTCTCAATCACATCAATAAGTATATGTTTATCAATACTTCCTTTGCCTAGCTACCTTCCTCGGCAACGACGCCAGAAATGCTTGTTAGTATTTATTAACTTGTCACTTATTTTAAGTAGCCACCAGTTATATGCCTACATCTCTTAGCATTACTTATACTAGGTTGTCATCCCTAATGATGGTGCCAAAGATGCTTGTTAGTTTTACCTAGCATCACTACGAGAGTAATACTAAGTAGTTTCTTATCATTTTATGTGACTAGAAAGAATATAAAGATATGAATAAAAGGATCTGCAAGCGCACAGATAATTATACCATTGTAGCATTTCACCTGGGAGTATTCCAGGTATTGTTATTTATATTTTTACCACAAGGCAGGTCTAGCATGGACATGTATTGATAACTTATACTATTGATGGAGAAGTAAACCATAATCACTCTTCTACTCACAACAGGGGTTAGTCATAAGATAAGATATGTATACGATAGGTATTGATCAAGTATAATGATAAATCACTTAGAGTACTCCTTTCTATGGCATTATCATGGTCAAGTAGAATATTAGAGGAATAATTCCTAAGTCATTCTTAATTACAAGTCAAAACATACATTGATTAGTGCAATTATACCTAGTAGTCATGGCTAAGATCATCTTTATATCTACACATAAGGAATATTACCAAGGAAGATTAAAAACATAGCTTGCCCTTCCTTCGTAACCACATCCTACGTGCTGCCTATATTTGGGGAATAGACTACAAAGGACTCAACGGGAGTGTCATATCCACGATCTACCACATGATCCGGAATATAGGGTGTATCCGCAAGTAAACAATGTATATGCACCACACTTACACAATGTCCACCACTCATCCATGGTACCTTAGAGAGAGCGCTATACGAACTTATGTATAAACATGATGATAAACTAGCTATACTAAGTATATAATCAAAGTAGATGATGAACATTATAATGAAGAACATAAATAAAATGAATACTAATATTGTCATAACAATTGTAGCAAGCATATAAAAGTAATAGAGATACAAAAGAGAGGGGTACAAAGATTATACCAAACCACGCTCTTGACACGATAGGGAATCCAAGCGAAGCCTGCTTGCCTCCCTCTAGACCTAGCCTAACTAACTATGCCCTAGAATATGGTGGAGCTCTGAGGAAGATTAGGGTTTCTGTCTTCTCAAATGACTTATGCCTCAGGGGGTGGCAGGGGCTGGTATATATAGGCCGGAGCGTCGTGAGCCCTTGGATCAAACCGACTTAAAGGATGATGTAGATGCAATCTAGGAGGCTGTGTGGAGGCTGATAGGTGGGCCTAGGGGTCGGCCGGCCTGTAGGTGGGGCTGGCTGCATCTCGCCCTCCGCTTTAGTGTGGAGTCCTCCCGAGTCTTCTAGAATCTTCTAGTGTCTGTTTCGCTGTGGATATGCGCAATTAAATCTGACATCTAGGTCTACCTTGACGGTTTTCTAGATAAACCCTGCAGAAACTACAAATTCACCAAAACTCATAGAATTTGTTAGTTTAAACTCCTAGACCTTTGTTGGTGATCATTTTTATGCCCTTATTCATGTTATATTGACGATTTATAAAGGTTGTTAACTACCATCAACACTGCAGCAGCAGGAGCTTCTTGTTCTATCCTATGAGAGTAGTCTTTATTAGGTGAGAGTTTGAGTCGCTCAAAACCCTATTTGTGTAATAATGCTAGCTAAGTACTCTTTATGTATGGGATATGGACATGTATTGATCTGTGTTGTAGCTTGTCATATATCTGTGCTAGAATGTTCTTTTATATGAGTATTACATGCTATGTGGTGCCTAATTTCACTTGTGCTGTTACAGCAAGTGTGGTAGTGCCGCACCCAGGCCCGGCAGTGCCGCTCTGTGATAGTGTTGCGGCTAAGGAGCAGCAACGCCACACCCAACTGTCTCAGCAAACCTTTTTGTGCATGAACTGTCATTTGCATCACGATTATATACTTGATACAGTGTGTAGCACCCCACAGGAGCATGGATGTAGGGAGAGCCCCATCATTTTCACTAAAAATGTGAATCTTGGCCTATTATGCCAAATTTGAGAATTCAATTCTCCATTCACATATTTAGGGAGTGGCGCTACACCTATGGCTCAAAAAATCTCAGTATTTATTTCATATCTTTTATAGGCTCTAATTAGATTGTCATCAATCACCAAAAAGGAGGAGATTGAAAGTGTAATCAAGCCCTAATTGTGGGTTTTGGTGATAATGACCATGCAATTAGAGGACTAATAAAATTTATTGAGATAACAAGGAGGAAATCTAGAGGATGTTATACAAAACAGAGGAGCCTCCAATTACAAATGTTGATGGCTTCAAACTCAAAGAAGGTTTAAATTCATTTATATTTTGAATTTAAGTATACAAAAAGTCGTACTATAAAGGGAGACATAATACTTAAGCTAACATGTGCTACCAAGTGCTCAATCTACACTTACATCCTCAATTACTCAGCCAAGACAGCTAGCACTTCACTTTTCACCTTTGCTGTCTTGCCTGGTGCAGCAGTGCGCACCTGGTGAGAGGCACTATCGTGGCACTGCCGCGACTTAAGTGACCGTTGGGGGCTGGGGGTATTTATACCTTTCCCATTCCCCTCCAACGTCTCTCTCCTTCTTTCAAACCATTCAGTTCATGCAGGAACAAAAGAGTGCTCTTCTCTCTCCTCCATTGGTGACCTTGAACTCCTAAGCTTCTCTATTGATTTCCCCATCAATCCTTGAGAGAAAAAGGTCCCAAACTCGATTAGAGAGCAGATCCTTTGATTTCTCAACTCAAAAGAGTACTTGGTTCACATTTTGGCTGGCGGTTATGTTTGTTACTCTTGGAGCTTGGCTCCTAGCTAGCTAGAGCGTCACCCGTGGAGCTTGCCAACTTGTGTGGCAGCCCCGAAAGGTTTGTAACCATCGCTTGCAGCTAGTAAACTCACCCCTCATCTCAAGAGTTAACCCTCTTGACTTGAGAATGGGGAAGGGTTGCAAAGCTATAAGCCTTAGTGGCTAACCTTAGCAACATAGACTTAGACAAGCCTTAGTGGCGAGCTGAACCATAGGATAAATCATTGTGTCACCGTGTGGTTGCTTTATATTGATGGTAGTTAACGACCATTATAAACCATCAAAGAAACATGTATAAGGGCACAATTATGATCACCAACAAAGGTCTAGGGGTTTAAACTAACAAATTTTATAAGTTTTGGTGAATCTGTGTTTCCAGCAAGATTTAATCAGAAAACCACCAAGGAGGACCTATTCGTCAAAAGAAATCATGGAATTACGCCGCGGTAACTACATGGGAAGACTTTAGAAGACTCCAGGAGGCTCTCCACCGAGGCAGGGAATGAGCCACTGCCAGCCGGCCCCACCTAGAGATCGGTCGGCCTGTGGGCCCCCATGTCAACTTCCCATTGCTACGTCGGTTTCCTACCACCTTCTAGGTTGCATCTACACCGTTCCTTAAGTCGGTTTGATATAAGAGCTCACGTTGAATGCTCCGCCCTATATAAGCAGACCCTGCCCCCCTGAGGCATCAAGTCATTTGAGAAGATAGAAACCCTAATCATCCTCAGAGCTCCAGTAATTTTAGGGCATAGCTAGTTAGGCTAGGTCTAGAGGGAGGCAAGCAGGCTTCACTTGGATTCCTAATCTTGTGAAGAGCGTGGTTTGATATAATTATTGCACCCCTCTCTCTTTTGTATCTTTATTATTTTTATATGCTTGCTACAATTGTTATGACAATACTAATATTCATCTCATTTATGTTCTTCATTATCGTGTTCATTGTCTACTTTGATTATATACTTAGTATAGTTGATTATCATCATATTCATGCATATGTTCATATAGCACTCACCCTAAGGTACCATGGGTGGGTGTCGACATCGTGTAAGCGTGGTGCTTATATGTTGTTTACCTGCGGATACACCCTATATTCTGGGTCATGTGGTAGATCATGGATGTGACACTCCTATTGAGTCCTTTGTAATCCACTCCCTGATGTAGGTAGCATGTAGGATAAGGTTACGAAGGAAGAGCAAGCTCTATTCTTAATCTCCCTTAGTAACATCCCTTATGTGTAGATATGAAGATGATCTTAGCAATGATTACTAGGTGTAATTGCACTAATCAATGTATGCTTTGACTTGTAATTAAGAATGACTTAGGAATTATTCCTCTAATATTCTACCTGACCTGCTAATGCCATAGAAAGGAGTACTCTAAGTGATTTATTATTATACTTGATCAATACATATCGTATACATATCTTATCTTATGACTTACCCCTATTGTGAGTAGAAGACTGGTTATGGTTTACTTCTCCATCACTAGTATAAGTTATCAATACATGTCCATGCTAGATCTTTACTGTGGTAAAATATAAATAACGATACCTGGTATACTCTCAGGTGAAATGCTACAATGGTATATTATCTGTGCGCTTGCAGATCTCTTTTCATTTATATTTATATATTCTTTTTAGTCACATAAAATGATAAAGAACTACTTAGTATCATTTTAGTAGTGATGCTAGGCAGTAGCAACAAGTATCTCTAGCACCATCACTAGCGATGACAATCTAGTAAAGTAATGCTAAGAGATGTAGGCATATAATAGGTGGCTACTAAAACAAGTGACAAGTTAATAAATACCAACACTTTACAATCTAGTGATTCATATTGTTGTTGAGGAGATTTCTAGGGTTTGTAGCCGATCTACTTGTGTAGGTGTTCCTACCACTTCTAGCTGTCGATCTATGATCTTTACACCTGCAGGGACCTCAGTAATTTCTTGGATCCAAGTTTTCATTCACTGATTTTGAATTACATCACGAAGTTGTCTGCAGGTGCGGCCGTGTCACTGTTCTAGCCTAGCAGTGCCGCAGAGCGGCAGTGCCACGAGCATAGAGCGGCAGTGCCACGGGTTGAATTTGACAAAAGTTCAAGTTTGTTTTAACAGGTCTATTCACCTCCCAAGATTAACCAGAGATCCTACACCCTCTTTGTGAGAAGATTTGGCATGGGACTATCTTTGTGTTTTTTGTTATGAGGTGGATGAGAGAAATTTTTTGAGGTGCCTCAATGTTACCGGGCTACGGGCTGACACAACATGCAAATCTAGCTATGCTTCTTTTGTCAACTCAGCCCGAAAAGGGGCACGTAGTGCCGTACCTAGGCCGCTGGTAAGGCCTGTGGCCCTTAGAGGCATGGTAGGGGGCACAAACATGCCGTTCCTGGCCCTGTCATTGCGGGCTGTCCTTGGCACGGGCCCGTGCCGTGCCGTGCCGGGCAGCCCAGATGGAAATCTATAGGTATGATCAACACAAATAAAGCTATCTACGGTGGAGGGACTAAACATGGAATTTGAAGGGACCATAACACCTATGAGCTGATAACTAAAACAACAAAGAGCTGATAACTGAAAACAACAAAAGACTACACAAATTTGGAACCCTAACCTAGGCCCTGTTTGGTGGAGCTTGTGGCAGCAGAAAGCTCCAAAAGCCAGAAGTTTCCTGAAACAGCTTTTTGAGTTTTTTTTGGGAAGCTTCTCCAGGAGGTTCTTTCGAAAAAGCTATAACAAACATACCTTAATTACGAAGCAGCCTTCTCCGCCCATAGAATTTCACATATCTTTATTTGAAGTACTTCATCCACACTAGTAATTTAAGTCATTTTGGACAAGGCTTGGGTCAAATATTAGAAATATAAATCATGAATAACTTTTAAGTTGTTGAGTTTGGAAATGTGAAAACTATATGAATAGATTTATCTTGAAAATTACTTTCATAAAAATATATCAGTTTCTAATAAATATTTTTATAAAAAAATAAGAAGTCAAATTTATGCTTTGGAGACCGTGTACCAGTATGGAGGGAGTATTTTTTAACAAGATGTTATTTTTTCTTTTTTTAAATAAATCTATCTGTACTCAAACAACTAGGACGGCATCTTTTATTCTTTTTTTTTTGGATTATTGTCTAGAATAGGACGTAGAATAAAGTACAGATGTGAAGGCCCACGGCTACGGCCCAACAAGTGCCCAAGTCGAGAGATGGCGTCTGCCGAGCAGGAGCAGGAGACGCCCCCAAACCGTCACGTCGCCGCCGCCGGCCGCCTCCGCCAAACCCATCCACCACTGCTTCCCTCCTGGTGCCTTACGGATCCAGTACCTCCGTCGTCCTCTTCCACCCGCCGCCTTAAGCAATCCCCTACACCGCCGGGTTCCTCCCCCGGCCTCCTCATCGACCCTGTACCGCCGGCTTCCTCTTCCGGCCTCCTCATCGACACTGTACCGCCGGCGCCGGCTTCCACCGCCGCCCGCCCGCCCAACTACCGCCGGATTGCTCCGATTCCTCCTATACGTCGATCCCCACCATTCTCGAAGCGCCTCACATATCTGCTTCGTCTCGGCCGAGACCGCGATGGGATTACTTCGTCGGCACTCACGTCTTCATTGTTGGCCGGTGATGATGGTTGCGGCGACTGTAATGGGATTTCTTCGCGGCCACACACATCCTCGTCCTTGGCCACCATTGATGAGATTCAGCAGCTCACATCCTCGTCCTCGGCCGGTGACCAGAGTCCACCGCCTCTCACCTGTTCGTCCTCGGCCAGTGACGAGATTCAACAGCCTCTCACAATCTCGTCCTCTTCTGTTGATCCTCACCCAGCTTCGCTCACCTCCCGTAAGTTTGCATTTCACTAATCTCTAATCTCACATAAAGATATGTTAACTAATTCATGATTCAAATATACGTTTTGATCACAGAGGAGCTTGGGTTGGTGGTTGATCTCATGATGTGGTACCGGTCAATTGTCTTGTTTTCCTTTGCAGCTGTTGTGATTTACAACGAACACGATTGTCCAGCTGTTATGGTATCAGAGATTGCAGGGATCCTATGCATATATATGCACTTCTGGTCCATGCACATTACACAGTTCTGGCTGAATTGTCCGCATGATGAGGATTCGTCCATCCTTGTGTGGTTATGCTGTTTCACCGTTTTCATGTTTGCGTTTCTTATTGGAGTCCAGCATAGTGTTCTTGCTGGCATGTGTATTACACTTGTCCCAACAATGTGTATGGCTGGATACTTAATTAGTTGTATACATGAGTATAACTGCACAAGGTGTTACACTTCTCACAACAATAGTTCTGGCTGAACCACCTCTATTTTTTCATTGCCAATTAATGCCGTGTTTGTTAATTGTAGGCGTTGTCAAAATCTTGAGCAGCCTCTGGATTCAGATCTTCATCAGGATGAACATACTTAGGATTCCTAGCATGAGTTCATATGCATGTGAATGAGGTAAAAACATGTTTTTCTAGAAATTTAAACATTGTCTATATATTAGTGTTTTATCTTTAAAATATTGATGAATGATGACACATGTTGTGGGAAATATAGTGGCTTTAGAATCCAAAGAATAAAAAAAGTTAATAGAAATCCAAACCATAGTCCTATGTATCGATTCCAAAACTCAACCCTAGAAATTTATTTGACAAAATAATTCTTTGTAATGAAATGTTGACTTTATTATTTGTGTGTGAAGTTTGAGAGTGCTCTCAAAGTAGTTCTTAAATAAACTTCAAAGATAGATTATTTAACTTTCATGTTCCACAGACGCTTGATTTCTTCCATCCCTGCTTGCCTATCCCTCCATCTGGAAGGGGGTGGTGGTGGCGGTTGGTCTGAGGGTGCAGAAGTGAAGCAGAGATGTTGCGAGCGGCGGCGGCGCATAATGATGGCTCTGGAGAATGAAAGCGAGATACACGAGACACTAGAAAAGAGAGCAAGAGAGCAGCGGCGATGGATGCTTCTGGATCTAGATGTATAGGCAGGGGAGGGGCACATGGGCTGCCTGGCAGGCTGGTCAGCCTACTGCTTGCTTCTTCCTTTTCTTTTTTTTCCCCTATTCTTCCTCCTTCACACTGATGTCTTGCATTTCGTTACCTTGATATGGTGTAGCCTCACCTCATGCCTCACTCGCCAAAGTGGTAAGGCGGTATTGAGTCATCACGCCTCTTACTGCCTTGTTAACCATGACGTTTGGTCATCAAAACTCTGTGACTAATCTCTTATCATAAAAATCACTGTTCACTGTTCACAATAGGTTCAGATATTGGAACTGCCACACTTAAAGATGCCACAAAAATAGATTGGATGAGTACTCTTATACAGTTATTCTGAGAATATAAACCTTGTGCCAATGTTTTTTCCTAGCTATAATAGAATTAGAATAGGTCTGATCAGCTTATCCTTTCTCTCTTGGACAGCAAGTTTTCTTCAGGAGCAAGTAGTATGTCTGAGGCTGCAAGTCAAGGTCTTTGTTCTGTACCCACTAGGGCTGTGTTCTGTACCCCTTTCCTGCTACACCAAAAGGCACAACCTGCAGCATATAGCAGCCTGAATCAGCCTCCATTTTCCTCTCTCAAGTGTAGTGTGCAGCAGCAGCAAGCTACTGCATATTTCACTATACGATCCTAACAGTTAGTACGGGTGCAGCAGCAAGAACCTTAGCAGGAAGCATTATTCAGAGGCCACCAATTTCAGAAGGTGATTAAAAAAAATACATGTCATTGTTAATGGGATCAAAATCAATCAAATGCGTACCCAGTATAGAGGAACTCTAGTCAGAAAAATAAGAACTATATTAATTATTAAATGTTCTTAGTGCAATTTAACTTCAAACACTAAACTGGGAAATTTCATCATTTGTATTTTGCAAATGTTGGAGTCTTGTGCCATTTCTTTAGGATGAAAGTATGAGATCAAGCGCTGCAACTCCAAACATGTTTGTACTCTTGGCGTATTCTAATTTCACTATTTTAGAACTGAAATACACACGGTGTAGATATACTGGCCAGTTGATCTTATGCTCTATGTGTGCTCTATTATGTCATTGAGATGGTAAGGGTCAGTAGCCAGACTAAGCTGCAGTCAGGTTCTGCTTCTGCCAGTTTGGTCCTGGAATCTCAGTCTTCAGTTCAGGCGTGGAGTCCATTTTAAATAAGAAAAGATCAATGAGAGTAGATCAAAGTGGCATATCCAGAGTATAAACTGGTTTGTAGTGGAAAATCCTAAAATCGAGACCTTTGATTGTCAAAAGTCAACAATAAATTCTCCCAACTGAAAATATATACACTTAGAGCTAGCTCATAAGTTACCATCGGAGCTGCCCTAAGTGAAACTGAAACCCAAGCATCCGAACTGAAATGCAACCAACAAGGAAAGCCGAAGATCATTGACCAAGTTGAAATGTTCATTACCAAGTTCATTAGACTGAAGGTAAACAAGCTGAGTGCATTGTACTGTTCTAATTACATTGGCAGATAGAACTACATGAATCTTCAGTGATATTGTAAAAAATTTATGGCCTTGGAACTGGCACTTATGAATCCATATGAAACTATAGATACAAAAGGTTTGCCTAGAATCATCATTTTCATCTACCAACTCACCTAACAAGAGAGCAATTTGTCTATGCATGCAAATCATCATGCATACATGCTTTGACTAAATAAGATAGTATTACCATTGATTTTACTATATGATTGGTTTAATTACCAATCTCCTGCCTTCTGTTTGAAAGAAGCTCAACAGAATTCAGAGTAGAATGCATATGACTGCCACTGACGAAAGAGAACCTTGATGAACCCCAGGGCTGGTGGCTTGATGTGGTTGTGATTGTGGTCAAAGGGCCATGGCAGAATGCACTATCAATGGAGTTGTGATTGTGGTCGTTGGGCCACGGGCGGCGGCGGGATGCGGAGGTAGCAGAGGGTGGCGCTATTCCTGATGCAGTCGGAGGGCTGCACTGCTCCTGATAAGATAGTAGAAATTTCCTACAATCGGGAACATAATGCTTTTATTCTTGCTGGGAGTGCTTAGGCTGCTAATATTTACATAATTCTTCAGCTTTGCTGTGTAGCTGGTGTCTTATCTCGATATTTTGAAGCAATAATACCTTTCTGAGAGTGTCAAGTTGCTCCTTGCTCAAGTTACTGTGAGTTCTGTGCAGATAAGGGGTAAAGTTTTCCTTTTTGACTTCTATGCCTGAGATGATTTTGACAGAAGATAACATGAAAACATGAGGAAACGATAGTGATCCTTATTTCTGTGACTTTGGTGCTTGTGATGAAGTAGCTGATGATCTGATAGGTGATTAGTTTGGGACTAAATACATTTTGGCAAGTGGTCGCGAGTGTTTTGTGTTTCGAAACAGTCTAGACGTATTTTCTGTTTTGATCATCGAAGGACTATTGAGCCAGATGCTATTTTCATTTCATTTATACAGGTACCCGGCCTCTTGGTAGCACTTCTGAATGAAGAAGCAAGAGAATGTGTTGCGTCTTGAGCTAATTTTTTCAAGCCGTCAAGAGGAGAAAGTAAGAAGGCAAATGAGTGTGTCTGCTTTTCATAAAAGTTCTCTTTTGGAAGTAATATATAGGTGTTAGTTCAGATAATAATTTATAGCTGCTGAGGTTACTGCCAGACATTCTATAAAACGCCTCAGTTTACATATACTGGGAGGCATTCTATATATATAGGTCTCTGATTTTGGTGGTGCGGAAGGTCTCTCCATAACGGAAAACTGGGAGGTTATTTCCTCCGTTATGTAAATGTTACTCTGAATTCTTGAGGTTCATGTTGGCGCAATATGTATATATATATTAGTATATATATATATTATATAGTATACCGTAGAGAGTTAACGGTTTAGTCCGGTAAAATTAGATGCTTAGATGATTATTGAAAGTTTACGCTTAATTTGTCACGATGTTGATGAATGGCTGCACTACGTCATGAAGATGTACAAGTGTATGTTTTCTCAAGATGATGTATTATCTTTTTATTGAACCGGCATTGATAGTGCCTGTTTCTGTTAATAATATAGAAGAAAGTACAAGCAGATAGTTCCTTTGCCTCAAAGTACACACTGGTGGCAAACGACGGTTTCACTTTGAAAGCTTCTGGACCAAGGCGCCTGGCTTTGAAGAAGCAATTAAACAGAACTGGGAGGCTCCTGTGCAGTCAAATTGTGCAGTTGAGCGTCTATTTCTGAAGTTACAAAGGCTTAGCAAAGGGCTACAAAAATGGGGACAGAGGAAGGTGGGAAACATCGAACTCCAACTAGAAATGGCCAAGGAAATCCTCCATCGCCTAGAAATTGAACGAGACAGTAAACTGAAAACGAGTGGCTGCGGAAGAAGCTAAAGCTCCACTGCCTTGGTCTGGCTTCCCTAAAAAGAACAATTGCTCGGCTGCGATCTCCAATTTTATATCTCAGAGAAGGGGATGCCAATACATCTTTTTTCCATCAGCATGCAAGGTTCAGGAAAAACAAGAATTTTATCCCCAAACTGAAGGTTGGTGATTAGATAGCAGTATCACAGGAGGATAAACAGGCAGCCGTCTTTTAATTTCTATGAACATCTTCAGGGAAAAGCAGAAGATAGAGATGTCACTATTGACTTGGGTGAGATAGGCATACAACAGCATGAACTTTCTCATTTGGACGTTCCTTTCTCGGAAGAAGAGGTGTGGGCAACCATAAAGGACATGCCCATGGACTAGGCCCTAGGACCGGATGGATTCACTGGTAGATTTATAAATCTTGTTGGAATGTTATCAAGGGTGATGTGCTAATGGCTCTTGATGCTATCTATCGAGGCCATGTGATACTCCGATGACTACTGAAGAAGCAGTACCGGCGATCACTGAAGAAGCTGTGTCTGACGAAGTCATTCCTCCACCTGAAGGACCGGCGTGGGAAGGAAGGATCGACCGCTATGGGCTCGAAAGGCGAATCTGAAGATCATAGGCCCGAAGAGGGCTAAGGAGCTAAGCGCTGCGTGGCCCAAATCGGGGAAAGGCACAAGTCTAGCATCTTCTTGTACCGTTGCGTGAGGAAGGACAGAACTTGAACTCGGTCACTTTTCTGAGCCGTGCCCAGAGGGCGACGTCGACGACGAGCGCGGCGGTGGCCGGCGACTCGAGACCGTGATCCACTTTACCTTACCAAATATATACAATCGATAGTAGTCTGGACACACGCAGACGCAGTTCTTGTTTACTCAGCAAGGGAGTGCCATTGGTTGTTTGATTGTTTATTTATATATAGTATTAATCTGCAGATTCCATGGCGCCATGTGTTGATGACTTGATGCCTCGTGCTGTGACGACAGACGACCTGCCCAGTCCTTGGCTGTGTTTCGGACGGCAAGGGGTGTTTCCTGTCCTTGGATTGTGTCACCCATTGCCCCTCTCCCGGCATAATCATTATTTGGGAGACAGTGTTGCCCAATATAATGTCCTTCTCCGATCCCTTGCATGGATTGTAGATGTCAGTGCGAATGCGTTTCCCATCAGCTTCCTAGGGAAATTATTAGCTCACATGTGGCAACCATATTTTGATCTCTTGGATAATGAATACTCTCAACCTCTCTGCTTCGTACAAGCATCAAGCATGCATAATCGGTTTAGCAGTCCATCATAACGTGCGTACACAAATGTCACAATCAAACGAGTACGGAATGTCGTACCAGGAGTCCAGGATATACAGGCTCACAGCTAGTACGAGTATCTCTGAAGCAAAGCAAGCAAATAAGCTGAACAAATAGAATGGTTGGCCGTCGCCACCGCCGAGACCGCAAGGGGACCAGATTCGTGCCTGCGCAGCGCGGCTGCACGCGCGCGTTCCGGCGATTCTTTTTTCCAGGTGCTCACTCACAAACTTTTGCATTCACTTTCAGTTCTCCAGTCTGTACTCCAACAACTGCTGTATCGTCAGACTAGGATTAGGAACGAGAGAATCTCAACAAACGATCTCCGGGAGGTGATCACTGCTCTTGTTTAATCAGTTAGGGACTGCCATCGGTTGTTTGTTTGTTTATTAATCAGCAGATTCCAGGGCGCCACGTGTTGGTGTCTCGTGCCCTCTCCTTGGCTGTGGTTTGGTAGCCGAGATGAGCAGCAAGGAGAGTTCCTGTCCTTGGATTGTGTCGCCAATTCTCCCTCTCCCGGTAGAGTCATTGGGAGACAGATTTGCTTAATGTCCCTTCTCCCTGCATGGATTATATATGTATGTACGAAGGCCTTTCCCATGTGCTCCCTAGATGAAATTATTAGCTCTCATGTGGCAACCATATTTTGATACCTTGGATAATGAATACTCTCAACCTCTCTCCAGTTCGTCCAAACATGCATGATCGGTTTAACAGTCCATCACATTTCTATTTGCCAGGTGTAATCCTCGTTCATGGCATGCCAAGGATTTAATCTTCTCCGGCATAAACAAGTGAATTTTTTAAATAATTATTTTAATAAATAACTGTAGGATCGATTCACACTAAAATAGGCAATTAGAGGGGGTGAATGATTGCGGAAGTCAAAAATAAAATTTAACACATCCCCCTATGAACAAGGTCCATTCAAACCTTGTTTACCATTCCGGACAGAACACAATACCTTCATTAAAATATTCTTGACAGAAATTCATAGCTCTAATTGACCTCAAATTCTTACAGATTAAAGCAAGTGCTTTGGCTTTTTCATAAGGACGGAGCTGTCGTGTGAGGATTGGCTGAGCATGCTTTCATTGCTCATGGTGGTGTACACTTTTAGTTATTTGCTCTATTATTGTCTTAGAAGGTGAATGGTCGGGGGGGGGTTTTGTAAAATGGACGCCTATAGCGTATGAAAAATAGCTAAATTCTTCTTAAATAGTTATAGTCGAAGATAGCGACAGCTATAGATATTAACCGTCAAATCCAATGACATCAGTGCAATCGGGTACGTGTCGAAGTGCGATGAACTTGGTTGCCACCTTTGGTCATGCATTACAAAAATAAGGATACCGTTACTTATAGAAGGATATATACATATTACCATCTTATTAATTATAATTAGTCGATGGCATGCGTGCTTCATATAGGAGGAGAAAGATGATTCTGAGTATCTCAGATGTAATGAGAAAACATCATCACGTACAATTCACAAGGTGTTGTTTGCAATAAAAAGTCTCCCTCTGGTAGCGTGATTCATTGCTTAGGGCCTGTTTGGCACAGGCTTCACCAGCAGTTTCATGAGCTATTGT
Source organism: Saccharum hybrid cultivar R570 (assembly GCA_038087645.1). NCBI lineage: Eukaryota > Viridiplantae > Streptophyta > Magnoliopsida > Poales > Poaceae > Saccharum > Saccharum hybrid cultivar. The sequence continues at coordinate 22,837,718 of JAQSUU010000805.1, read as the reverse complement.
GAGCTGTTTTTTACAAAACACTATTTTTCAAAAGAACTTCAAGGGTGAAGTTGTTTTTTATCTCCTCTCACAAAGAGATGAATTGGGATGAAGCTGAAAAAATAGCTTATTCCAGCTTTATCTCCCATATGTGGACCCCACTGTGCACAAAAGACAGCTTTGCCCAAGCGAAGAGAGAGAGAGAGAGCACGCTTGCGGGGGGAGGGAGGTGACGGGGCGCCGTCGGCGGAGCACGGCTTGCGGGGGCACACTGCGGGAGGTTGGCGGGCGACGGCGGTGGGCGCAGGGAGCCGGCAGCCGAAGCACACTACGGGAGGTTGGCAGGCTCCGGCAGCGGCGGCCTGCAGTCGGCAGGCCGGCGATAGGATGATGGGCGGCGGTAGTCAGTAGGGCAGCGGTGCCTCCAATCGGATTCTCCATGCAGGTCGTGTCTAGGGGCGCGGCCCGCCGGGACTGCGGCTCCTTGGGACGCCGCCCGCCATGGGCGTGGTTCATTAAGGCTCGGCCATTGGATCCACCGGGGCCTGCCTGCATCGGAAGTTCGGGGTCAGCAGCCAAAGGAGGAAGAAAGAGAGGCTGTGAAGAAGATTGAGAAAAAAGGGAAAGAACAAAGGAAATGCAATATAGTCATTTGATCCTTTTGGTCTACCATGTGAAACTGTTTTGCCAAACAGGGTGATCAAAATAGTTCAGCTTCACTGGGAAAGCTGTTCATAAAGCTAACCCCCCCCCCCCCCCAAAATGACTTCACTGGTGAAGCTAAGCTATACCAAATAGGGCCTAATTATGCAGTGAAGGGGACCGCATGGAGAGCGACAGGCGGAGGAGGCAAGGGAGGGGACAGTGCTGAGGAACATGCGGTTAATGATTTTCCGCGCAGACCAGTGGGGCCACTTCTTCCCGGTGAAGAGCGTGCCGTTGTCGGTGATTATGGAGTTTGGGACTCCAAATCTGTATATGATGTCGAGGAAGAATTCCACAACGTCTTCGGATCTTACTCTCGCTACGGGCTTGGTTTCAATCCACTTGGTGAACTTGTCGATTGTCACCATTAGATGGGTGTAGCCCCCGGGTGCTCTCCTGAATGGCCCGAGCAGGTCGAGCCCCCCAGGTCACGAAGGGCCATGTTAACAGGATGGTTTGTAGCTCTTGTGCAGGTAAGTGCATTTGCCGTGCGTAAAACTGACATCCCTCGCAGCTTTGCACGATTTGCTGAGCGTCGGCAACTGCCGGGAGCCAATAAAAGCCTTGTTGGAAGACCTTCCCAACCAACGCTCTGGGCACTGCGTGATGTCCGTAGATTCCTATGTGAGCTTCCCGCAGGAGTCGTTGCCCCTCCTTCTGGCAGATGCATTTTTGGAGGATCCCTGAGGTGCTGCGTTTGTAGAGGACGTTACCTATGATCATGTACGATTTGCAGCGTCTTTGCTAGACGTCGCGCCTCCGTTAGGTCATCGAGCAAATTCCCCCACGCTAGAAATTCTTTGAAAGGCGCGGTCCAGTCTATCCCGATGTCTGCCGCCGCTTGGTCGATCGCCATCAGGTCAGGAGGGCTCGCGGCCTCTGGGTCATGGTGGTGTTCAACCGGCAGGGAGGGTTCCGCCTTGCCAGCCGTGCCCGCCGTTTGCTCGTGCGACCAATAGGCTTGCACCGACGGTTCGTCCGTGACGTTGACGAACACTCTCGGTGGGGCCGATCCCTGACTCGATGCGATCTTGGCCAGGGAATCGGTGGCTAGGTTGTCCCGCCTGAGGATGTGGTGGAGTTTTAGCCCGTCAAATCTTTCTTCGAGTTTCCGGACTTCGCCGCAGTAAGCCACCATTTTGCTATCGTGACATGATGCTTCTTTCATGACCTGGCTGACGACTAGCTCCAAGTCTCCCCTAACGAAGAGGCGGTGGGCGCCAAGCTCGGAGGCAATTATGAGGCCATGGATGAGGGTTTCGTATTCCGTGACATTGTTGGTTGCCCGGAAGTGGAGACGAATGGCGTACTCCATGCGCTCCCCCATCGGGGAGATTAGGATGACCCCGGCCCCCACGCCCATGGCCATTAGCGACCCGTCGAAATATAGTGTCCAGTACGCCTGGCGGGTCAGAGGTGGGGGCGTTTGCACCTCAGTCCATTCAGCAATGAAGTCCACGAGGACCTGCGATTTAATTGCTGTTCTTAGGATGTACGTGATGTGGCAGCCCATGAGCTCGGTTGCCCATTTGGCCACGCGGCCGGAGGCATCGCGGTTCTGAATCATGTTCCCGAGCGGGGCGGATGCCACGACCACGATGGGATGCCCCTCAAAGTAGTGTAGTAACTTTCGTTTGGCGATGAGGATGGCGTAGATGAGCTTCTGGATTTGCTGGTAACGCACCTTGGTGTCCGAGAGAACCTCGCTGATGAAATACACTGGCCTCTGGATCTTGTGGGAGTACCCACTCTCTTCTCGCTCGATGACGAGTGCCGCGCTGACCACCTGCGTGGTTGCGGCAATGTAGAGGAGGAGTGGCTCTCCCTTCTCGAGCGACACCAGCGTGGGGGCCGTTGCTAGGAACGTCTTGAGCTTCTCGAAGGCCTCCTATGCTTCAACCATCCAGGTGAATTGGTCGGCCATTTTCAGGAGCTTGTATAGTGGCATGCCACGCTCCCCTAGCCGCGAGATAAAGCGGCCGAGGGAGGCTAAGCATCCCATGAGCTTTGGACTCCTTTTAGGTTCGTGATGGG